>BSBN01000210.1:0-4800377 GCA_027924645.1 Cunninghamia lanceolata | reverse complement strand
TATTATTAAAGCTTAACTTTAATAATCATTAAATTAATCATAAATCGCTTGATTAAAGCCATAATAATAACAATTTGATAATTCCGCCAACACCCTAGGGATGATCAATGTGCCCTCTATCCATCCAAAAGCCCTTTCCAAAAATAGAAAGGTATGGTCCCGATGCTCTAGTGACTTACTAAAAATAGTGAGTCTAAAAAGCCTGAAATACTCTCTGGAAGACAAACCTCAAAAGAAACCAAGCTCTAGCCATGGGAAATCTAAAGAATGATACTCAAAGTGTCCACCGACGAACCAAGAATGGTCTCCACAACAACCAATTAGCCTACGAAGACCCAAGTGATAGGCTAATCCTCTAAACTCCGATGCTAGCTAAAAATTGGGACATTATAGCTTCTTCAATCTTCAAACCTGTAAAAACTTCAAAAAAAAAAACTTCTTCCTTTTTCTTCTAATTCTTTTACAATCAACTCTCTAGAAAATGTATGGGGCTTTTTAATTAATACAAAAGCTTCTTAATTCAAAAGCTTGAAACTCAAATTACAATCAATTGTAATTGATAACATGAGAACAAATCGTCATGCAAAACCAAGCGCTCCAAATAGAGAAGACTGAAATCAAACAAAGTCAAGCTTTCTGTTAACTGCCTATCTTGGATGTGGGCGCCCATGTTTTCCCAAGTAAACTTAGCCAACATCAAATATATTTCCAAATAAAAGAAACAACTGAAAGTCCCAAGAGTGGGCGTCCAAGTTTGCCCAATCTCTTTCAGTTAATTGAAATAATCAACACACACCAATCTCATGCAAACAACATGCAAGATTGATGTCCCCAATGTTATTCTGAATTACCTTGTTCTGTACATGCAAGTAACATGTAAACACCTGATTCAACATACAACTGATACCCATTATCTGAAACACTGAGATGTACCATCCTGCAAGTTTTTGGAGTTGAAATGTTCTGCAAGCAACCTCTCAAAATTAACGTGCAACAACATGCAAGATCATATAACTAACATGCAAACACATGCAAGTCCATAGGAGCAACATGCAACTGCATGCAAGTGACATGCAACAACATGCAAGCACATCCAAGTCCATAGAAGCAACATGCAATAACATGGAAGTCCATGCAAGTAACATGCAACAACATGCAAGCACATGCAAGTTCATATAAGTGACATGCAACAACATGCAAGTCCATATAAGCAACATGCAACAACATGCAAGTCCATGCAAATAACATGCAAGTCCATATAAGAAACATGCAACAACATGCAAGTAACATGCAACTCTAACTTTACTGTTAAATGCCACATTATATTCATGGAAATATCATGCATCTCTAAATCCACTATTAACTGTTATATTATGTTCATGCAAACATCATGCATCTCTAACTCCTCTGTTAATTCTAACATTATATCCATGCAAAGTGTATCAATAATATCCACTCATGTACATAAAAAAACAAACTCCAAGTCTAAATATAAGACACCTCCAAAAGTGGGTGCCCAAGTTAACTCCCACTCACTAGGAGTTGTCAAACTCTCAAAATAGACTTCAAGGAGTTGTCAACAAGTCTTCATGGACCCTACTCCAAAAGTGGACATCCAAGTTTGACCCTATCAATTAGTAGTTGATTACAATAAGCCAAGTGATATAATTAAATAATAATTAATCTCTCAAAGTCATTATGTGTTGGGGAACACATTCCAAGAAATTTGGAGACACATGAATTGGTTAGGATTGCAAGTTAATGGAAACTTATCCCAACATTAATTACAAGTCCTGTTCATGGATTGTGATAGAGGTGTGCAAGGCCTTCCTTTGCTTAGGGGTTGGTGGTTGTTGAGGAGAAGCTTGAGGACTCTTTAGACAAGGATTATGATCCCAAGAGATAGGAGTATGATGAGGTTGACACAAGAGGAGACAAAGAGATTCCTTCTGATGAGGAGGTAGCTATACCTCCTACACATGGTCCTTTTCAGATGATCCTACATGCAAAGTAGGCAGTCCTTGTAAGAATCTTTTCCTCTATTCATCTTTTTGTTTACTGCTTTGCTTTTGTAAATTTAACCATTGACTAATACTTCCTCTTCTTACTTCTTCTTAGGTACTACTGAGGGATGGAGAGAGCTCTTTCGTGATTCCTCATTAGATGTTCTACTCACTACCATTGGTCATTCACGAGAGGCTCTTCTTATTGATACCCATATTCCTTCTCGAGTTGGTCATCACACTAATATTCTTGTTCCTTATTATGTGGGTCAAGAGATCATTTCCCTATGAGCTAGGATTTTTGCACTTGATGTTGAGAATGCCATCCTTCCAGAGATGGCTAACCTTGGGGTTCACCATTAGGCTTCGAGGACCAATACAATTGGTCCCTCATGTGCTCCTCGAAGGGTTCCTTCTCATTCCCATAGGACTCATAGATGTTCTTATGCCACCAGTAGTCGTAGGAAGCCTAGGAGCAGGAGCCCTAAACATTCAGTTGGTCAAAATCATCCTCGAGGTTCTATAGAGTCTTATATTTCTATTTTCCCCCTTGCATGGGGAGAATTGCACATTTGAGTGCACCTTTGTTCATGAACTCAAACTTTTTGTTATGTATTCTAGTTCAACTTAAGTTTAATGTCACATGCCCCCATCTTCTATCTTTTGTGCACTTGGAATGTTGAAGTTTCTGGTTATTAACAATACAATGATAATGCAATGGTTTTGATATTTTTTGGAATATATGATTTATGATATGCATGGATGTAAGGACATGTGCAATTACAAGTGTAACACATTTCTATTTATATGTGACACCATGAGCTATGACATGAAATCATTGCTTTAGATTTTCAATGTTTGGTATGTATGCATGTGGAACAAACAATGTGACTGTTCTTAAGATTTTTGACTCAAGGGATTGTGAGTTAACTTGGTATAAGGAGACCTATTGATCTTTGGGATAGGATTAGGGACTTAAGTGGGAATGGGGAGGAGATGGAATGCTTCTAATTTTGGCTTCGCAAAAGGCAAAACACCGATCCTTATCTAAACAAAACAATTTGACAAGCTTTCAACTTAGACAAGCAGAAAATTTTATTAGCACCTTCTAGACTTAGATCAACGAAAGGTTACTATTCTTCCTAGTTTTGGTCTTTTCGAATACCCTTTATCTTGAAGAATGGTCTAGAACTTTCAAAATTTCCAAAAGGGCTAAAAATGGCAGGACTTACTATTTTTAGTAACTCTACATTTGACTTCAGATGGACCTGAAATTTTTCCAAAAGGTGCAGAATGACAAAGTAAACATCTCAGGTGAGTTTTAACTCAAGATCATACCTGGATTGCGAGATATTAAAGTTTCTATTTTTTAAAACTGTCGGAAAAAGTTTTGAACTCAATTTTGAGGCACTTAGAGGTCCCTAAACGCCCTAAAAGTTGTTGTAACTAGTGAAGGGGGTTACAACTTGATAGATCTCTTCGCAAGCTTTCCGACGCATCAAACGGTTCGTCAATCGAACACCCATATCAAAAGTTATGGCCTTCGAAAGTTGGACCTCCTGTTTTGGGGAAATGTGAAAACGTGTTGGACACTTAAAAGAGCTGTAAAGGGGAGAGTTACATGTGTTGGTGTGTGATTTGGTACATCATAAGACATCTTTGATTGGAGATAATTTGGGTGCCACATTTGGGTGGTTTTGGCTCGTGGTTTTGTAATTATCGTTGACGATTTACTGTATTGTATCTCCTATATATCAGTTTTATGTCCCCTCTTAGGAAGCTCTAGATTTCTTCACCTTGCACACAAGTATAGCTTCTTAAAGAGAACACTAATAGTCAATAAATCAATAATAAAACCAATATCATTAATTAGGGTTAGTAACATCATAAACATAATCAATAACAATTACACTATTACATATATTTCATATTTTCTCATTCCTATCATATGGAGATCTCATGATATACTTTGGGAGAGGTATTCATCGTGCTTGATCGTTAATCTAATCTAACCATTAACCCCATGGAGACGGTTATCTATTCATTAGGGCGCTGGATAGCAAGACCCCACTGCTTGTAGGCCCGAAGGCTTCATGCTACACCTGGCAATGCTTCACCCACTTGAAAGTCACCTACTGTGTAAGCCATTTTATAACAATTTATCTATGCAACCATAGGCCCAAGGGCTTCATGCTACACCCGGAAATATTTCACCACTTGGCTCAAGGGGCTTCACACTACACCTGGCGATACTTCACCCACTTGAGAGTCACCTAGGTGCGAGATTACTAAACCGCCCTTCCCTAACTAACTACATGTTCTCGTAGGGTGATAGCTAAGATTAATGATGAGGCCCACATGTACTCATCCCTTGTATATCATGAGTAGGGTTAGAGAATGCATACCAATAAGGATCTCGTCCTCTCGATTAGTGATCTATGGATCACAAAGCTAATTATCCCTTAAGGATGTTGATCATCTATGGGAATTATTGGGATACCATCATTCTAAATGGATGAGCATTAGGCTTATATGCCTTTCATACATATATTATTTATTATCATGTGCCTAGGGCACCATTCTTATTTGTATGGAGAGAGTTATTCATGTCTCAATTAGAAATGTTGTCATATGACATCCTTGTTCTTATACAATTGTTTAATATTATTATGGGGCAGATCTTGCGCTTATGAATATTTAATTATACATAGCAATTACCAATTACATGGTTCATTTATGAATTCAAGTAGATAGGACATCTATAAACACTCATACTAGAAATATGATACTAATGCTAATAACATGAAAATACATATCTATCTAATTATAAACCAAAAATAATTATCATAAGCATATTATGCTAACTATAATCTATGGATTGTAATGTATACTAATCCTGTTTGGATCTCCAGTTCTCCTTTAATCAGCCTTGACTTATATATTTTCTTATTTGTTGTAGATCTTAGAAGGAATTGCTGCCCTATTCATCCCATGCCTTTGGAAGTGTTGACTATTTCCTTAAATACATGGTGCTGTCCTTAGTGAAGAGTGACGCACCCTTCCACCATCATGTCCTTTCCTTGCTAAAAGTTATTAACATTTAATAACCCTTAATTGCTGCATAGTATGTGATCGCAGTCTTAATATATTCATTGTCATTTATGATATTCGCTGGAATATAATCGTTGTTCTAACTTTTAACATAATCGTTGCCATCTTTATATATATATATATATATTAATGATTAATATATTCAATAAATTATATTATATAATATCTTCATTAATATTATATTTATATTTATATTGATTATTATATTATTATATAATAATAATAACATATTATATTTATATTGACGATAATAATAATAATGTTATTACATATATTTATTATTTATAAATACGATAAGTATATTATACTTTAATAAAATAACATTATTATATATGTGATCATCATCAAAACCGACTTCTCTATCTTATCATGATGTTTAAATTTTTAATTTAAACAATGCCTTAATATCAGGATATGACAATCAAGAGCTGGAGATGGAGGTTATGTGAAAGAGTCTTATAGATGTTGAGTTACCTCCGGATCTCTAATTGATTAATACTCCCGTGAAAGATTGCTCTGCAAGTATATTGTAATCTTCTTGATTCCTGAATAATATATTGGGCGGCTTTGGAGTGTGGGGTTTTTTTACCTGAAAGGGTTTTCCTCAGGTATATCTTATGTTGTGAGTTTTGTATTTGAATGTTGTTATTACCTTTCTGTTAATGTGCATCTTAATCTGTAACAATAAAAGTTAAAATTTGCATAAATCTTTCCTCAGTAGATCAATGTAGGAAGCATTTTCTGCATACCTTGCTTCCTTTCATATGCCATGTTCCCAAAATTGAACCCACACCACTTGCATAGCTTCTCGTGTCCTTTTTTTTATTATCCACCCACCTTGGACACTAGCGCACTATGCTTCTATCCTTTGGGTAGAACCACACGTGGCAATGTCCCTAGAATTCAAAATCCCAATTTGCTATCCAATCATTTCTTTCCTCTCATAAACCCTAATTTGACTCCCAACAACTAAAAATGGGTAGAAAGTGTTTAAAAGGGCAAAACTTAAAGGAAATGAAGAGGAACTAGGACATTAGGGAAGAAGCATGCAAGCACAACTTAATACACACACATCCTAGGACTCCATAACCATTGTAGACATACAAATCCACCATTAGAACTACCTTATGACCTCCATTACTACACACCACAATTTTTTTCGAGCATCTATAACTCACACACCCAAAAATACACTTGTCTTGAACTATTGACTAAGCCATGAGATTTGACTAAGGTGCATCTCAAAAACAACCTTTGGGAAGCCCCTTTTGCCTCTTAAAATAGGATAAAGTTTGGCTCAACATTTGCAAAGGATGCGACTATACATATGTGGACACCATTGTGCTTTAGAGAACACCAACACTTAGAGAGAAACGATCGTGCCTCAGAGGACACCAATGCACAAAGAGGACATTACCATGCCAATATAGGCATGATCATGCATGTTCCTATCATTGCACAAGCTATTGCAAAAACAAAGATTCTAGAACCTAATTTTGGCAGTCCAAAACCTATTCCTAAGCATCTTCTAGCCTACTACACCAACTTCAAACTTTGAATTAGACATGATCCTATTCTCTCTATTCTATTATGGTTTTACTAAATCTAAACATGTGCAATCTCAACTTTCATAGTTTTTTATTATCTAAAATTTGAAACAAAATGCTTAAATGATTCCAAATTATTTTAGAATTAGATTTTAATTGTGGTTAGAAATAGATACACACTAAAATTAGTTAAACATCTATTTCTTAACTATAATTTGAGTTTGGTTCAATTGTTGCTTATAATACATTAAGTTACTCAACTAGTGTATTGTCCCCTGATTACAAGTTTTATTCAGATCTAGAGATAAAACTCTAGATACTAGAGATTTGTGCCTAAATAATTAAGGGAGATAGTAGTAAAATTGGCTCCTTTATGGGTCATACTAATGATATAGGGTTCCCAAGATAATGGCTTGATAATAATAATATAGGTCTCCCATATTTGCCTTATAACCTAGAATAATAGGAGTCTTGGGGTATGGTCTATGGAGGGGGGCTAGCTAAAATTTCTCAATGGATGCTCCTAAGGAAATTTAGGAGCCTTTTTTCAGCGAGGGGTCCTATTGATTTTTAAATTCTTTTGTGCTAATCAATTTTAAGTGGAAATGAGAATACATAGATGATAAATTATAGTAACTATAGGTAAATAGAAATTATAATTTTAAAAAAAATGTCATGTGAGCTGTCACATAGATATAAAAGTGATGAGGAGCCAAAAACCCTTAAACCCTAACATACATTCCTTATTGTATGCCTATGCTTTACTTAACATACATTCGCTGATGTATATACCTGCACCTCTCGCCTACCGGCAAGACCATACACCATCGACTGGTCAAAACGACTTTCCTCCGATCGCATACCTTATACTGACTTCTTCACTATCGGAAAAACAAAAAGCTTGTATGTGCATCGCATGACCTGTGAACACCAGTATCCTCTACCGTCACTGCCGGTCGCACTTTGTATCCAATTCAATGTATCTGCGGAATGTATATTCCAATATACATTTGAAACATACAATAGAATGTGCATTCGAGCAATGCATTCAACCAACACTTTTACTCAATGTATGTTCTTAACATACAACCGAAACATGCTTCGCCAAATATACATTTGATCGCTGACCCCCTTTGTATATAAACCCGATGTACATTTGCGATGTACATTCACAACATACAATTCAGATATGCATTTGATGGGTTTGACTGAACCGTTGACTTCCTTGTATGTCGATAGTAAACTTCAACTTTCTCTCTCCTTTGTATGCCGATACACTTGTACATTTACAATGTACATCCGCCACATACAACGGCGATAACCAACTGCAAGATACTCACAAACATGTAACTGCAGAATACACGAAAAATGAACCCGTCATACATTAGCGATATATGCACAGAATGTATATCTGACATGCAAATGCGATATACACACAAATTGTATGTCTAATGAAACAAAGCGGAATTTCACCGATTTGATCCGCTGCAAAGCTTGCGATTACACAGATCCGTTTCCTTGACAATCTAACATAGATTTTAGACTTTCCCAACCTAGCACATGAGGATGCTAGGATCTTTCAATGCATCTGACACACGAACCTGCAAACACAAAACAAACAAAATGAAAACACAGAAGCAAACTGTACAACCATTCCACCAATTTCGAAGAAATCTAACCGGTGGAATGGGTTAAGAACCCATCTTGGCTTCAAAACAACAAATTGATTACACAATGAATTCAAATGCCAGAAAGATGTACAACACAGGATTTTATTATGCCTTTCAGAACATGTACATGCACAAATGCTCTGTTTACAACTGCAAACACTCTGATCAGATCCGAACTCAACTACAACTGATTGCAACTATCTATCATCATGATCACAATCGA
Organism: Cunninghamia lanceolata; assembly: GCA_027924645.1. Lineage (NCBI taxonomy): Eukaryota > Viridiplantae > Streptophyta > Pinopsida > Cupressales > Cupressaceae > Cunninghamia > Cunninghamia lanceolata. The sequence continues at coordinate 4,791,823 of BSBN01000210.1, read as the reverse complement.
TCTGATCTTAGGGTATTTATCCACTTACCCTCAGTAGTACTAAATTGGCTCCAAGCGGCTGGGAGATCACAACCGACTAACAACCTCTAACTATCTAACAACCTTCGAGATTACAGCTCGACAAAAGTCCTTGGGACTTACAACATAAACCTAAATACAAACTAAATTAACATGCATTGGTCAAACAGACCTTATTACATTGAATGGTCTTTTAGGACCTTATTGGAAACAACAAACATGAACATAAAATAGTTAAATGCCTCATGGAGGCCAACGTGGATTGGGTGCCCCTGCACCATACACCCCACCGTGAAAAGAACTCATGCCCCATGAGTTAATGCTTGGGTGTATTCCACCTTTACTCTTTGTTGTCTCATGTCTTCCCCATGATCTCTGAACTGCAACCTGCTTCCATGGAATCAAAGACTCCAGACCTATCCGTTGCTTGCCATTCTTTCTTACTGTCATCTCTGTCTGAACACCTGCATTATAAACTTTGGGTAATGCTTCTTGTATTGCTGCTATGACAGAATCTGTTTGTCTTTCAACTCTTGTTGGCTCTAGAGGACAAACAATTGTCCCTACTATGATAACATCCTTGTCTTTCCAATCAACTTGTGGTTGCGTGTAAACTTGCTCTTTGACCTCCTGCTGATCCATCTGATCTCCATCAGTTAGAACTGAAATCATCTTCAAACTGTGATCTCCAGCAATCCCATCCCTTGAGATATCATCAACTTTTGTTGTCTCTTCTTCATGCATCTTCACAAACTCTTTCTTTCCTACCAAAATGATTTTGGCTGCCTTCTTTGCTTCAGCATCCTCCTGCAATGGTGTCATCACAAAAGTTATCCATTCCTTCTTGAAGGTGTAAGTGTTAGCATATCCATCATACAATTCTCTCCTATCAAATTACCATAGCCTACCCAAAAGTAGGTGACAACATTCCATGGGCAAAATATCACATAAAACCCTATCCTGATAATCTCCAATCTGAAAATCAACATATGCCTGTTCATATACCAAAAGTGATTGACTATCACTTACCCAAGATACTTTGTAAGGGTTTTGATGTGGAATCCTTTCTAGTTTCAGCTTATCCACCATTTCCTGAGATACCATGTTGTCTGTTGAACCAGAATCTATTACTATTTTGCATACCTTACCTCTACATTTGCATGTAGTTTTGAACAAGTTCCTCCTTTGGCTCAAATCTATCTGCTAGATGTTTGCAACACTATCCTTCTCATCATCAAATTTTCTCCCGTTTCTGATTCCAAATTTACTTAAGGAGTTGTCATACTCCCAGCATTCTCTTGCACAATTTGAACTCTCTTTTCACTTCTTCTTTCATTACCACTTGAAGTAGTACCAAACTTTTCAGGACACTTGAAGGATGGATGACCAAACTCATCACAGGTATAGCACTTTCCTAAAAAGGTATTAGAACCTCTTCCACCTCCAAATCCACCTCTTGTACCTTTCCATCCACCTCTGAAATCAGACAGCTCCTGTCCTTTACCAGTCTCTTCTTGATCCTCATTGACTTGTCTTGTTGCAGGGGCTGATCCTCTCCCCCTTATATTGCTGCCTCTTCCTCTCATGGACTTGTCCTGTCTCCTTTTCATCTTCTCTTCAATCTTGATTGCCATTTGATAACAGTCTTCTACACTCCTAGGGTTAGCTAGAACTAATTCATCCTGTATATTCAATCTCAAACCAGCCAAGTATCTAGCAACCTTTTCAACCTCATTCTCATGATGATCAGACCTCATACTCAATTTATAAAATTCCTCAATATATGCTTTCACATCCATTTCTTTTTGCCTTAAAAATTGAAGCTTCTTAAACATTTGAACTTCATAATCCTTGGGTAAAAATTTACCTTTGATCCTTGCTACCATCTTGTCCCATGAAGAAATCTTTGACTTACCCTACTTTCTTCTCTTTGATTGTATGTAATCCCACCATACTAAAGCATGACCTCCCAATTTGGTCTTTGTAATCTTTACCTTCTGCTCCTCCGAAACTTCCTCACATTCAAAGTGATTATCTAATGCAACAATCCAATCAAGTAACTCTTCCTCATTCAAACTTCCATTATACTTTGGAACATCAATCTTTACCTTAGGTTTGTCATTCTGAACTGCCCTTAACAGTTTTACAAATCTCTGATTTTCAGGATTCAAATCTTCATCTACATCTTCATACTCTTCACCATCCTCTTCTTCTTCTTATTCACTTTCTTCCACTTCCCTTCTTTTATTTGTCTCCAAGGCTGCAAGCCTGGCTTGAAGTGCTTCTGCAAGTTCTTTCATCTTCCTCATCTCCTTGGCATGTTTCTCCTTCATCTCCTGCAACTCTCTGGCAGTACCATTACCTTTCAGAGGCATCTTGTCAACCTCTCAATCCTTCTACTTCTGCCTTCTCAGTGACAGAATCAACACACAACAGCCCAGACCTTTTACTGAGCTCTGATACCAATATGATGAGAAGCCAAAAACCCTTAAACCCTAACATACATTCCTTATTGTATGCCTATGCTTTACTTAACATACATTCGCTGATGTATATACCTGCACCTCTCGCCTATCGGCAAGACCATACACCATCGACTAGTCAAAACGACTTTCCTCCGATCGCATACCTTATACCGACTTCTTCACTATCGGCAAAACAAAAAGCTTGTATGTGCATCGCATGACCTGTGAACACCGGTATCCTCTACCGTCACTGCCGGTCACACTTTGTATCCAATTCAATGTATCTGCGGAATGTATATTCCAATATACATTCGAAACATACAACCGAATGTGCATTCATGACATGCATTCAAAACATGCATTCGACCAACACTTTTACTCAATGTATGTTCTCAACATACAACCAGAACATGCTTCGCCAAATATACATTTGACCGCTGACCCCCTTTGTATATAAACCCAATGTACATTTGCGATGTACATTCACAACATACAATTCAGATATGCATTTGATGGGTTTGACTGAACCGTTGACTTCCTTGTATGCCGATAGTAAACTTCAACTTTCTCTCTCCTTTGTATGCCGATACACTTGTACATTTACAATGTACATCCGCCACATACAACGGCGATAACCAACTGCGAGATACTCACAAACATGCAACTGCAGAATACATAGGGAATGAACCCGTCATACATTAGCGATATACGCACAGCATGTATATCCGACATGCAAATGCGATATACACACAAATTGTATGTCTGATGAAACAAAGCGGAATTTCGCCGATTTGATCCGCTGCAAAGCTTGCGATTACACAGATCCGTTTCCTTGACAATCTAACACAGATTTTAGACTTTCCCAACCTAGCACCTGAGGATGCTAGGATCTTTCAATGCATCTGACACGCGAACCTGCAAACACAAAACGAACCAAACGAAAACACAGAAGCAAACTGTACAGCCATTCCACCGATTCCGAAGAAATCTAACCGGTGGAATGGGTTAAGAACCCATCTTGGCTTCAAAACAGCAAATCGATTACACAAGGAATTCGAATGCCTGAAAGATGTACAACACAGGATTTTATTATGCCTTTCAGAACATGTACATGCACAAATGCTCTGTTTACAACTGCAAACACTCTGATCAGATCCGAACTCAACTACAACTGATTGCAACTATCTATCATCATGATCACAATCGATCTGATCTTAGGGTATTTATCCACTTACCCTCAGTAGTACTGAATTGGCTCCAAGCGGCTGGGAGACTAGTCCAAGCGGCTGGGAGATCACAACTGACTAACAACCTCTAACTGTCTAACAACCTTCGAGATTATAGCTCGACAAAAGTCCTTGGGACTTACCAACATAAACCTAAATACAAACTAAATTAACATGCATTGGTCAAACAGACCTTATTACATTGAATGGTCTTTTAGGACCTTATTGGAAACAACAAACATGAACATAAAATAGTTAAATGCCTCATGGAGGCCAACGTGGATTGGGAATATATAGATGATAAATTATAGTAACTATAGGTAAATAGAAATTATAATTTAAAAAAAAATGTCATGTGAGCTGTCACATAGATATAAAAGTCCATAAGTTGGTGGAAGAAACTTTCAGCCTCCCTCCCCATTATCCCAACTCAAAATTTGCAGCTATATATGTGAAGATCCTATTTTGACCTAGTAACTGATTTTTTTCAATTCCATAGTACTGTCCTTGCAGTAAAAATAGGAGGCCAAGCCTCATTTATAGAATTGCATCCTTAGGAAGTAGTCTCATGCAGGGGTCTTTAGGATTTATAATTAATGAAGAAGAAACTGATACAGGAAAAATTAAAATGGAACACCTAATTTTTTTCTTTCATAATTTCAGCAGCTGCCTGTGGGATGGGACTGGAAATTTTCCCTATAGTTTAGGGGTTTTTTATTCCACATGGTGCTAGTAGAAGACATCTCAAACTTTTTGGATTCTTAATTAAATATTTTAGCATTAGTTGGTGCTATAAATTCCATGAGACCACCAGCTTCCTAAAAATTTTCAACTAAAATTCTTAACATTAATTGCTGTTATAAAATTCATGGGAGCACTTGATTGTAAAAGGCTCTGAAATTTCATCAGTGACAACCCCTAAAAACATTTAGATAGCCCCCCTCCATAGAACCATAGCCTTTAGACCCTCGAAACTCATTTTTATTATGTTTAATGATGCAATGTTATTATTAATCAAAAGATGCTAGTCTTTGTTTGGGTAGGTGAATTCATTTTCTTGATGGGGATTCCAATCGACATGTGGCCATGAGAATTTACAGTAAACTCCGTTTTGCAACTATCCTTATGTGTAGATAGCCTGTTTTGATTCTTAATTTGATCAAATTGTTAAAGGTGGAAAGTCTAGCTTGCAATCGTGTGCCCTTTAACAGTAATGGTCATTGTATTTAACTCTTCATTTTTGGTTGCACTGAATTTGAATAACAAATGGAAATATTTTTAAAAAAATGTCCTATTAAGGGAATCAGGGTGAGGCACGAAAAAACTGAAAAGATTTTCGGGTTGCAATGAGCATAGAGATTTCAATTCGGTTAGGAAATGGTTCTTTTTATGGTGTTCCAAGATTTCTTTCCTCTAGTCATAAAGTATATTAAACAAGAAAAAAAATGGGATTCATTTGCAGACAAAATCTTATGCCTTTAACAAGATGTACGATATTGCATTCAATTCTCAGAGTTCTTTATCTAAAAAAGATAATCGATTAATTTCAAAACTACATGGTCAATGCAGAATCTTTTCCCCCACAATACATGCTCTAACAAGCATTTTTAGAAGAATAAGTCCCAGTCCTAGAGCCCTCAATGATCAGATGATGCACTGCATCAACCTCAGTTCTCTAGGTAAGAGCAAAATTCCCTTGCCATTCAGTGTATACTGTAGAACATTAGACAGTTTCCAACACTGACTGCATTTTATATAGTTTTAAGTCTCCTTCAGTCTCTTGCCATGTGATTAAACACCCTAAACTTATGGTTAAAGAAGAAGTTTAAAGGGAAATTTGAGCTGCTTTATTTCTGACATTGAATATTATAATTTATAAGCTTAGGATGTGCATGCAACAAAGCCCACTGTTCAACTCTAACATTAAAACACTATTCAATCACCAAGCATGCTACAGTGTTACATTTGGCTCTCTTTTTGAAATATACCTTAATTCAAAACCTTGATTGCCTTGATCCAACCTTGAGATGATCTCTAATTTAGCACTCTTCACGTGAACCCAACTCAGAAAAATGGTAAGACATTGATCATGTAGTTTGAAACTTTGAAGAATACCTTGTATGACATATTTTTATACAATTGGATGCATCAGATAGATCGGAAGTCATTCTCTTGGTCTCTTAGAGAAAATTTTGATTTTCTTTCAGATTTCGCTCTGTTAAGGGGTAAGAAAGGCATACATCTGTTTAATTGTCCTTCAGAGTACCTGAATGTGGAAAATTTTCATCAACAAAGAAAATGATTTAGAAAAGGTAAACTGCAAAATGACAGAAAACATTTCAAGCCCATACCTTTCAGCATTAAATTGACCCTTGCAGTTATTGTAACATTTTTTCCCTTCTGCTGTATGATCAATCGACACTTTGACACAATTTTTACAAAAGGACCTTCTACATTCCTGCATTGATAAACAACTAAATGTTACTTCCTCAGACCAGTTTTCTTAGAAGTTAATTATCTCGAAAAAAAGGTAGAATTCACACAGAAAAATCATCCCTTTTAACAGAAGAATTGACAAGCTTAAGAGGATGTTAAGAGGACCATTTCAGCAGTTATATTTTAATTCACACTTAGATAACCCCAACATGCCCAAGCAATAACTATACTAAACGTTTAGCCCATAAAAACAATAGATTAGATCAAACTTTTACCATTTTTTTCTGAAAGCATATCAAGACAGCTTGCATCATGGAACATGGTATCCATGTGCAACAAAATTCAAAAACAATAGAACATAATAAGAAAATTAACTGTATGTCAAAATTTTCAAGGAATTAAGAAATAAAACAACACCTAACGCTTTGTTATAAATATAAACATGCTGGAAATGATAATATGTTACACTTGAATTTTAATAAAAATCTCTATTTTTTCAAAACTCTGTGGATCACACATGTTGAGCGGGAATGATTTTTAATTTGTTGTGGCCTCTGTAATTAATGTAATACATCCCCTCCCCAAATGAGGAGTGTGGGGCAAGTTAATTAATGTGAGGCCTGTAAATTCAAATGAGTGACTCATATGATCCCCAAATCAAGGAATATCATAAAAGTGATGATGACATGGACCACTCTTCCTTCAATTATGCCAAAGTAGGCATGTGTAATAATGGTGGGTAGCATGCTCTTGAAATCTCACCCATTGGATCACCTATTGAATCAATTGCTATAGTGTCATGTCCCCTTTTTCACATTAAAATGATTAATAATATTATTTAAATTGGGCCCATTTTTAAATAATTAAAATAAAATAAGAATTAAAAGTGTTTTTAAATACTTGGAGGGAAATTTAGGACCCAAAGGCCCATTTCAAGAGGGTATATCAAGGAGGTGTCTATCTTCATTTGAACATAACAATTTCATTTAGCAATTCTTCATTTTGAGTTTGAGTTCGATTGTGCATTCAAGGACGAAAACCTTTGGCTGCAAATTTTGATCCAGGAGGATGAAAACTCTCTTGGCTCACTAATTCAAAAGGTTAGGACAAAAAATCTTGGCTCTTGCTTGACAATTCTACACAAGGATTGCAAGGTGGACTGAATCTGGAGATTTGTGCATAATTGCAGGTGTAGGCGATCAAGATTTGCAATCAAATATAAGGAATATTCGGCTGGAGCACCATTTTTTGAAGATTACCACATATATGCTACCACTGTTTGGTAGATTGCCTTATCCATAATTGGTCGCAACCATATTAAACAATATAGAGTTTTGGGTAGCAGTTGTGAAGAAGGTTTAGGAGCTGCATCAGTCAATTGTCTCATCACAGCTCTACTCCAGAGTTTATATTGTAGGTTGAGGAGCCACAACTGTTGTGGAAGTCGATGTGTGAGTGTTGCCTTCTTGTAGGATATCCGCAGATGTGAGTCATTGTGTGTGCATTGATTGAAGAGAGCAACCCATACCTCTAACGTAACCCAGCATAAAGTTGATTTACCAGCGTATAGCTCGCAACAAATTCAGACCTGGAGTAATCGCATACATCTCCTATCACACGCCTGGTTGCAACATTTAAACATCTACAGTAGGGTGATTCGGACAATTGGTGCAATTCCTCCCATCTCTTTGATGACTAAGATCTTGAGGGTGAATTCACCAATTTCAAGGAACTATACAATTCTGATTGCATTTTATAAGTGACAGCAATAGGCAAACTAGGGGGGTCGAAGAAGGATATTTTATACATCAGACCGTGAGCATCTCTGTCCAGCTTCATACTATCGCTTTGTCACACTTAGAGCGAACTAACACTTTGCATAAGACTGTGAGTCGATTCTACATAAATTGGTGTGCCAAATCTAGATAATACAATACATGTTTTTGAGATAGACCTGGCTGTCCAAGTATGTAATTTGTCTACTATCAGTACATGTGGAGTCAATTGAGCATAATATAGACCTGGTTGTCCAAGTATGTAATTTGCTTACTATCAGTACATGTGGAATCAATTGAGCATAATATTAGCATGATGCCCTAATCTTTCCTTATTTTCAACTTCCAATATAATAGAGGGTTTAACCAACAAATAATATCATTGGGGATTGTTCTATGTTTGTCTCTTTCTTTTATAGTACAATTCAGTCTCCTTTAATTGTTCAGAATTGTTTTTTAAAAATGCAACTATTTACAAAAATCTATAGGAGGGGCATTATAGTGGTATTAGAGCAGCGATCTTGCCGGCCTGTTTGGGGAAGAATTAATTTGTTTGATGTAGATCTAGTTTGATGCATGGAAGTGACAAGAGGGAAGAAATAAACTTGCAGGAAATTATCAACCGAAGTCACAAGGAGTTAGCCAGGGAGATCCAAACTTCCAAGAGAGAGTCTGTGTCAAATATAGCCTAAAGTTAAACCTTGAGAGAGTTGAATCAATATTTGAGTGCATCCAGGCCAATCCAAAATGTTGTAGGAAAAGGAAGTAATTTAGCCAATGATATGGTTTCACTTTCAATCAACCCTCTCACTAAGACTTTCGGGAAGAAGATCAATTTCAGCCTTGCATGGTAGACGATATGGCTAGGTATCATGAAGAATATAATGCTCTAAGTCAAGCAATTCGTAATGATTTGTCTTTTGACGAGTTCTATGAATTAATGATAAAGAAGGGGCCAAGTAGAGGAAGAAGAAAGAAAGAGGGAAGATCATAATCAAAACCGCAAGAAGAGGCTAAGTAATCAGGAAGCAAGAAGAACAATCAAATTCAGAGCCACAAAACATCATTGAGCAAGAACAGGAGGAACCCAACATGCAAGTTGAAGGTAAAGATTCTTTGGTGGGAGAAGATGTTTTATTGGTTTATAAAGATTGCATGTGTCCACAAAATATTGATGAAGTCAAGGCGAAAAAGGTTTCACTTGTTGAATGCGAAGAGTTCAAGTTGAAAGAAGATGAGCCAGATCATGCACTATCTTTTGACCTTCCAAATGGTGAGCCACTGATTGATTTTCAGAGTAGCATTGTGGATGGATATACATTTGAAGAGAATATTTTGGTTAGCCCTAAGTAAAATGTTTTGAGTCACAAGGATGGAGGTGTTGAGGATATCCCAACAATTCCTCTTTCAGAAAATGAGGGTGAGCATTTCGATTGCAGCCTAAGGTATGAAAATAATGATCATATTTCATATTTGTTGCATCCTGCTATGTCACTACAAAATTCTTGTCATCATGGAAAGCATTCTAAGAAAGGCGATAGAGTCAAGGATACAACTTGCAGCATAGGGCATGTAGATTATTTGATTCAAGTTCAAGATTGTTTTAGTATATGGGATCTAGGTGATCTTTTGAGGGTCAAAGAGGATAGAGGCCTTGATGTCACTATTGAATTCTTCATCTCTTGTGTTTGGATAGAAAGGAAGTTCATGAGGAATCATATAGAGTATGTTGTGCATTCTAATGAAGTTGTGAAGGATCAATGCTCATTATTCATATATCACTCCTTCGAGCTAAGTCCCACATTCGAAGACAAGATTATAGGTGATGGCAAAATGGAGTTAATCACAATGGAATGCTTATTGTGGGAAGGTGGTAAGAAAAATAGATGTCATTTTGATGTTCAAGATTTTATGACTAAGCATCGTATAGTGTTTTTGAATTAAGCTACATACAGGTTTGCCACCCTTGTATGTATGAAGGAGAAGTCCACATGAATACCAGAGTAGCACAGCATAAGCATGGTGGAGTAACTCCAAACTTGGGTAATTGTGCAAATAATCACCAAGACATGAAGGGAATGAGTGGTGATGGGATACTACCATCAAGAGATAGAGGAAACATACTCAAGGCAGCTATGAACTGAATTGTCATCATTAAGGCTTCTGTCATCACCATTATCAGCCGCAACATTACTTCATTTGCACTCATACAAGTGGATTTGCAGGTGTTTCTAGTCATGGGAAGGAGTGTTTTTCAGTTTGTGACTGTTAATAAAATATTTTCAGTCCTTGCAGGGATGTTTCCAGCCTCTACATTGCTCACATTTTTGCTACATTGCTCACATTTTTTTATTTTTGCTAGAAGTTTCACTTTTGCAGCTGCTGTACCATTGTCATGTTGCTGGTCTTGAAAATATCAAGCCTAGAGCTGCTATTATCAATCATGAACAGCTGCAAGTCTGCACATTTTAAAGTAGTTTCATTGCTGGATGATGTTGGTAGAAGGTTTCTATTGCTGGTCTTGAAAATATCAGTCTTGGAGCTGTTGTTATCAATCATGAATAGCTGCAAGTTTGCATATTTTAAGGCAGTGTCATCGCTGGAGGATGTTGCTAGAAGGTTTTAGCTGAAGGGAACAAATGTTTCAGCCACCATAGTTCTGATTTGAGTGAAATTCCAAGTGGTTTGTGGTTGTTGTAACTTGTTTCCAGCCTATACATAGTCTGAATTGTGCCATATTTTGAAAGGAACAATTTGCAACATCATTGAAGGGTCTATTGGAAGTTCAGGTTTTGGTTATGAAGCTTAAGTAAGTGTTTTGAATTCTTCATCACATAGGAGCAGCCAAGTGGCAAAACAAAAGCATGGTGGAGAATACATATGGTAGCCTTTGGCCTTGTGGGAGTTTATGGATATTCTCATGCATCATCAAATCAAAGAGTATCATCTTAAGAGTGAGCTGCATTCTTTGTCTTATACTATTTGGGAGACTCTTCAAGATCTCATCACGATATTTTCAGAGGTTTGTATTGTGGATCATACACACTTGTTGGCCAAATTGTTTCTTAAGGTGCATACAATCATTGTGGGTAATGGAATTAGGAGATGTACTTGTTGGTCTAAGTTGTTTCACTTGACAAGTATGGGATTCGGACTCTACATGTGCATGGAAGTTTCCAAACATTGGGGAGAAGGCATCATTCGTTATCATGTCAAAGAGGAGCATACGGAGAGTTAGTTACCTTCATTGCTTGATCCAAGTCGAAGATGGAAAAGTATAATCATGCATCGCCTCACAAATCACCCTAAGGTTTGCATTTACGATGTTGTGAGTCATGAGGTCAAGATGTTTCTCAAAGAGGTGATAAAATTACATGAGTGGTACATTGGAGATAGTAGATCTCACACTCTTTGGCATGAGTTGTCTCACTTGACAGGCACAAGATCCAGATTACATGGACATTACATTTTGATTCATGATATTGGCATGGTGACACTTGAGTATCTAGCTTTGCATAGTATTCTTTGGCAGGAGATGCATCATCTGATAGGTACAAAATCTAGGCTTTATGAGCATTACAACATGACTCATCACATTGGCACGGAGATACTTGAGCATTTCAGCTTGCATCTGCTTGAGGGCAAGCAATTCTAGGAAGGGCGGATTGTCGTGTCCCCTTTTTCGGATTAAAATAATTAATAATATTATATATATTTATCAAAAAAACCAAGTTTGAAGTTTCAGATAATATTACATATTTTAGGAGATAAATACTAAAGTTCTTGAATTGCCTTCAATTCTTATCCTATTATTCATAATGGAAATCTATCTCCTATTTTTACTACAAACAACTAAGACCACTATATGATAGTTATGTATACATATGCTTTCATAGGAATGTCTTACTCCATAGAGAAAGTCAGCAAAGATTTTGCACCTGAACCATTAGATTGTAACCCAAGAACATGTTTGAGGAATGTAACTCCTTTAGCAGCTTTGCCCCTTCTCCTAGCTTCTTTCTTTAGCATATCTGTGGAGATGAAAGGCCTCCATAAAGCCCAGACAACCCTAGTATTCACTAATAGGGTTCCATTTGCAAGAGGAAGGCCTACTCTGACTATTGCTTTAGTTACAATGTCATCCACCCTCCTAAGAATTGCTTTTTAATTAACCACTTTGCTAGTTTCTAAATCATATCCTTATCTTAACCGAGATCCAAAAGAACTGCAATCAACATTGATGCTATATCTGAATTCGCACGATGCCTATGGTTTGCAATCATAAATTCCTCCTCAAGAACCCATTCCACTACATGAAGGATGTAACCATTGCGTGTTTTAAATATGCATTTCATCCTCTGTTCAGTGATGCTGCCTAAGAAGGCCATTTGCCTTTGATTGCATATCAACCTCACCGGGTGTCCATGGAAATAGGGAAAATGAACTGAATGCAAAAGAGGTTGGGAGATCCGTGATATAAAAGGCATTTCATCATTATGCAATACACCAACAAACTCGGCCGTAACAAAGATCTTCAATGCTCCATAATTGGAACGAGTCAAAATGACCAAGAATATGATGGGAATAAACTTTGCTTCAAATTCTCAACACCTCTTCATTCCATAATGAATGTCATTAATAAACATTACTCGGGGTTTGCTTTCTTCAGCTTGCTTTGATCATTAATTATCTTTTGAAGATTTAGCCAAGGACTTTAGGTAGAATTAATAATGCTCTCTTCTTTCATAGTAATAGCATTGTTTGCAAGGAGATTTGCTTCCCCATTGATTTCTCTATATATATGGCCTATGGTGAAGTTATCCAAGTTTTCCAATAGTGGCCATACCTGTAGTAATAAGTTGTTGATCTTCCAATTAGAAGACTTTCTCTTAATAATTGCATTGATGACTATCATAGAGTCCCCTTCTATTTCCACATTTTTGCATTTGAAAAAAATGCACAATTGGAGACCAAGGATTAGGGCTTGTATTTCGGCTTCATTATTTGTTCCTTCTTTGAGTTTTTTGATGTTGCACCAATTACCTTTCCATTTTTATTTCTGATATGGCAGCCAAAACCTAAAATGCCAGGATTCCCCTTTGAAGCACCATCAAAGTTTAATTTGAACCAATTTGGTTTAGGGGGAGTCCAAATGACATTTTTTTTAGGTTATAGGATTTAACTCTGCTATCCTCATTAATGGGGGGTTTGAGACCTTGCCAATTATTTTCCATTGCTTTGTCCTAGGAAAAGAAGGATTTCCCTTTTAGAGATTGTGATAAAGACTTGTTGTTAACAACTACAACCATTGCCACTACTAATTTATCTAGGAAGGAGGCATCTAAGAGAGCTTTATCTTGAAAAATTCTTCTATTTCTTTCTTTCCATATTTCCCATATGACAATTGATGGGCTGACAATACAGAGGCTAGAAAGGAGGGAATGTTGTTGTTGGATTTATTACATCTTTTAGTAGGTTAGATTAAATAATAATAAATAAAGGTTAGTTTGTATGTTAGTAAACAAAACATAAGTTAGTTCTTGGGAAGTTATATTCCCATTGGTTAGTTTAAAAAGAGAATAATGGCTTTATAAAGCCAATGTATTGAATTGTAATATCATCAAAAAATTGGAAATCATAATAATATTTAATATTATTCAATGTTGTTATTATTGTACAACAATGGTGTATTCTATATATAAAATCTAAACACCATTTCAATATGGTATCAGAGTGGTTTCCAGTCATGGAGAATAGTGTAGTTGATTTGCATAAGCATTAAATATTGCAGATATCAAAGCGGTTACCACCATGGAAGCAAGCGTGGAGTTGCAGTTCCATACAATAGATATTTGATTCCCAGCCGTGTAAGGTGCAATTTCATTCCAAAGAGAGGTGTGTAGAGTGGAAGACTAACTGTGTGTGCAGAAGAGCAGATTGAGGCATCCAATTTGGAGATGAAAGACTTTGCTTTCTCTTGACGAGATCTCTACGTTAAAGCAAAATCTATAGCCTATTCCGCCATAAGATGTGAGCTCCGTACGTAGGCACAAACATTTAAAGTGTTGGAACATTTGAAAAGTGCAGAAGTTTGGTGGAAGCCCGCTAAGTGTTTGACTATATGAAAGAATGAGACAACGTCTCATGGAATACTATTATTGTAGTGTATAGAAGACAGAATTATCCTCTCAATGCAGTCTCAGAATCTCAGAATAGAATGTAGAAACACAGACAAGGCGTGTGAAGAATTCCTAAGGCACAGTGACTCTAAGGTGAGGCGTAGTGATAAGGTATGTGTGAAGTCAATTAATTCGCCATTTTTGTGAAGTCAGATACTTGTTGAATACAAGAGGACATGCCAATTCATAATAGAAATTATATCATCTAGTGTTTGGAGATATAAGGTTTGATTTATTTTATATTTGCTTTAAAATTACTTTAAGAGATACGTTTAAATTTCAAAAACAAATGTTGGCACAAATAATATATATCCTAACATACATGAATTGGTTAGTAGAAGATTATTGAGGTGTGGCCACAGTTTGGAAGGTTGTGGGTTCAAATAACATCAAAATGCAACAATTTACATATGCTTATGCATAAGTCAATTGATAAAGAGAATGAAATTGCTGCTGCTGACTTAGAGGTCTCAAGTTCAAACTCTCACAAAAGTTTTTCATATGCTCTATGAAATAGGAGTGATGAGATTTTATTTTAACCAAACATAAGCCTCATCTCGATTTATTAGTGACATTATCTTGAAGACATCTTGTTCTATTTTTTTAACAATTTAATTGTAAGGGTGCATTATCGGTTGAAAATGACACCTAATGTCTTCCTATGGATTCTATTTTGCATTACGTGCAATTCTCAAAGAAACAGGACCTTTAAATTTCGATTACCTAGTGACACATGGTATGCTTGATTACATTTTATGCTTAAAAAGGGTTATGAAGCAAATATTGAAGATAATGGAGAAGGCAAAACGCGAAGAACTTATCAAGCTTAAAGACTAAGCACAACCTTTCCATTGGAGGCTAGAGGAGTTATCATCATCTCGAGCTAGCTTCTTGCTCAGAGATGATACCGTTGATGCATGTTTTACGACTGCAACAAACATTAGAATAAAACACAGAGTATTCTATCCTCTCTTGAATAAAGCTTCTCAGAAGCTAAACTACATGATCGAATGAGACTGCTCCAAGGTTCCTTTTGTGTCAGGTCTTGACGGGTGTGGGATAGACTTAGTGAAATGATGTGATTTGCTGGTAATCACGAGGGCGACTTACGTGGGATTACTCCTTCATGGACATGGAATTCACTCCCGGGACTCGGGCTTGTGGGTGAATGGAATTCCTTCGCAAATGGACAACCTGAAACCTACTGCTTCCTCCAACAGAGAGACTGGGATTTCGTTGTTTCTTCCACGGGAAGGCCTGGATTTCACTATCTCTTCCACGGAAAGGCCTGGATTTCACTAGTTCTTCCAAGGAAAATAAGGCGTAGGCTCATAGTTCCACTTTCGGATAGGGAATGATTTCCCAGTGAGGCTCCTTACGGACTATTCCTAACGAAGACCTAAAAGAAAATGCAAAAGATGGGGTAAGGGTTCATGAATCTAATCAATGGAAATGACCGCTGTTGAAGATGGAAACTGGAACCAGTCCTTTGCTTCGTCATGAGACAATAGCTAGGCAAGGATGGTGCAATCTTCTGGGGTAGAGGTAGAGATTTTCACACTGTCCTGTCATGGAACATGGAATTGATCATATAGAAATAGTCAAAGTTAAGCATGGATTATGTTCAGACTAACCATACAAAGTGATTTGCAAGCCACAGATCACAAATGGTATGAACAAATCAACTTCAATCATTCAACAAGAACATTTCCATCACATCTATCTAACAAAAGCATGAAAATACAAGAGATAACTTCAATATCTTTCAGATTTGCTCCAAGAAATCAATAAGACCATGCCAAAAATCCAAAGAAATATATGAACACCATTCTTCAATGCATATATTATTGCTTCAGAGGTCTGTATTACAACCATCCAACTGATCCTTGTAGTTTCAGCTCAGAAAAACAATGCAGAAATGAAAGCTAACTACTACGCTGCTCTAGGAGCATGAAAAATGAGAGAAGAAAGAAGACCCTTTTCAAATGAGGCCCCTCGGCCCTTATATAGGCAAGCAGAATACAAAGAGGAGGTGAGGAGATCAGATCTCCACGAAATCCGTGCAAACCCTAAAGAGATAGGGATGAATATGTCATAGGCTCCATGGGATGCTACCACCTGTCCTGGACGCCATCTGCTCTGGATGAAAAGTTGCCACTTGTCCTAGATGCCAGGCTGACTAAGCTGCTTGGTTGGTAGGTGAGACCAGTCAACTGTCTGTTTGTCCTGCTCCTTGGTCGCAAATTCCATGGTGTCCTGGAATCCACTTGTCCTGGTCGCAAATTCCACTTGGAATAGGATTTTGCGACCAGGAATGATTTTCTTCCTAGGTGCAGATTCCAGGGTGAACAGGAATTTCATGTGGAGGAATCCTTCCTAGAGCAGGGGCGCATTTTCCTTAGGGTCCTGGAATGGAATTCCTTCCTGAGTTGGAATTCCCTCTCGTGGAAGATTCCCTGTCCTGGATTCCTCGGTTGGAATTCCTCATCCTTGGCGTGGATTCCCATTCTTCCTGATGGATGGTGAACTTGAAGTGCATCCTTTGGGTTGTCCAAGGATTGATCCTCTTGTCCGAAACTGGAATCCTTTGACGTGGAACTTGAAGTGTTGAAAGGAGTTCCTGTCTTTTATGTGAAGTCTCCCTGTTGCTGAACTTGAATCTTTGATGTTGCCTTCCTTGTATCATTGAGATGTCTGAATCTTTCTTTTCTTCTTGTGGAATTCGCATGTAATCTCCTCGTCTGGTGTTGGAAGTAGTCCTCCTCTCCGGTATTGGAACTCCATGATGTCTGAGATAGTCTTTGATCATCCTTGAGCTCCGCCTTCATGGAAGCTCATCCTCGTCCTGGATTCTTGCGAAACAAGGGAAACCTCGAGTAGTCATGATGAACAAGGTCCTTAAATGCAATGCAATCAAAAGATAAAACAGGAACTAAACTTGCATAATTGATCAAATTAAATTATGAATTCCTAAATAAACAATGGCTTTTCTTCACTTTCTGGTATCCTTCACACTTGGACTATCCTTTCCTTTCATTCCAGGATTACCAGGCATGCATAGGAGGAATTTCCAGGTCAGGGAACAATTTCCAGTTGGTTCAGGAGTCCTTCCTATCCAGGTCGCATTCTTCATTGTCAACAGGAATTTCCTACTGCCCAGGTCGGGGATTCCTTGAGGTTGGGGATTCCTTCTGGTCAGGGATTTCTGAATGTTGGGGTTTTCCTGATGTCTTGGATTTCTTCTAGTAAGGGATTCCTTCCAAATTCTCTTGTCCAAATTTTGCTAAGTTTTGGAGATCTTTTCCTTGATGAATTTCATGAAGGTTATTGTTTCACTTTGGACAGGAATCACCTGCGGAGGGAAATGGAATCCATCTGGCATATCTTCCTGCAAGTTCTGGAGTCCAGTTGTTCAGTTGCATCCTTGGGCTGGGTCAGGAGAGTCCTCCTGTTGGCCAGTTGTCTAGGAGCGCAATTTCCACAAGGTCAAGGAATTTGCGACCTGGAACAATTTTATCCTAGAGCGCACATTCCCTAAGGAACAGGATTTTGCGCCTTGGACAAAAACTTCCAAGGGCGCACATTCCCTGAGGAACAGGATTTTGCGCCTTGGACAAAAAAACTTCCAAGGGCGCACATTCCCTGAGGAACAGGATTTTGCGCCTTGGACAAAAAACTTCCAAGGGCGCACAATTCCACAAGAACATGATTTTGGTTAAGAACTTATCCTTTCCTTCAGTTTAACTTTGGCAAAGGGTGAATTTTAGTTTGTTTCATCAGAGGTTTGATCATTGACACAAGATTTGGGGCACGGAGTTTTCGTTTCTTCCATCCTCAAGGAATCTCCCCTTTTCACGGTGAAATTTGCAAAAGGTGAACTCTAGCTGCCTTACGGAGGTTTAATGGCAACACGGGATCCAGAATACGGAGTTTTCGTTTCTTCCATCCCTCTCAAGGAATCTCCCATTTTCATGATGAAATACGGAGTTTTCGTTTCTTCCATTCTCCTCAAGGAATCTCCCATTTTCATGGCGAAATATGGAGTTTTCGTTTCTTCCATTCTCCTCAAGGAATCTCCCATTTTCATGGCGAAATACAGAGTTTTCGTTTCTTCCATCCTCCTCAAGGAATCTCCCATTTTCATGGCGAAATACGGAGTTTCGTTTGTTCCATCTTTCGTTTCTTCCATCCCCTCAAGGAATCTCTCATTTTCATGGCAAAATACGGAGTTTTCGTTTCTTCCATCCTCCTCAAGGAATCTCCATTTTCATGGTGAATTTTTCAGATAGTCAGGGAGGAATTTCCTAGGTCGCACATTTCAGTACCAACAGGATTCCCTCTATCCAGGTCGCACTTTCCAGGCTGAACTGGATTCCTGACCAGGAGCGCAAAGTCCCCCTGGTCAGGGAAGAATTTTCCAGGTCGCAAAATCCAGACAGTCAAGGAAGAATTTTCTAGGTCGTAAAATCCAGACAGTCAAGGAGGAATTTTCCAGGTCGCAAAATCCAGACAGTCAAGGAGGAATTTCCTAGGGTGCAAATTCCTGTAGGAACAGGATTTTCCACCTCGTCGCATTTTCTTGATGGTCAAGGAATTTCCTCTGTCAAGAATTCCTCCAAGGCAAAAAGTCGTAGCTTTAGGGTGGGTCTTGGAATGGAATGATCTTTGAATTCCTTGTTTTACAAATTTCACTAAGTGAAGGAATTTTCTTGTCCGGAACTCTTGCAAGGTAGAAGGTCACCCTTTTGGAGTGGGTCAAGGAATGTTCAGTTCAAGAATGTTCCTGTCAAGGAAAATCCAGTTCAGGAATTCCTTCCTGTCAAGGAATATCCAGTTCAGGAATTCCTTCCTGCCAAGGGATATCCAGTTCAGGAATTCCTTCCTGCCAAGGGATATCCAGTTCAGGAATTCCTTCCTGAGGATCTTGGGTTTTCCTGCCTTGAACTGTGGAATTTCTATTCACTCTGGATGAAGCTTCTTGACATTTGAACGAGGATTTATACCTTGGAACGAGGAACTGCCTCTTTTATCATGGAACCCCTGTAGTCATCTTTGGAATTTTCCATTACTTCAAGTCAGGGATCGATGAGTTTTGACAAGGAATGACAAGCCCTCGGTGCACTCCGGACTCTGGATTTAGAGCCCTGGGACAGAAATCATGGTGGGTTTTGGAGTAGGACCCTAGACAAGAACTTAGGACAAATACCACCGGAATGGAATTGCGAACAAGGACCTCCAGATTCTGAAGTTTGAAACATGGATTGGAACTGTGGAACAAGAATCTGGATAGACCTTGCAACGGGATTCTGGATAGGAACTTTGGAATAGGATTCCTATTCATCAAGGAGTTTTATGCTGAGGGCGAATGATTTGGACCCTTTTCCATGGAATGATGGACTCCTTCCATGGACTGGCCAGATTTAATTGAGAAATGACAGGTAGGGCATTATTCATCCTCAGGAGAGTCGCCCTTTTCTTCACTACTTCAAGCACTCCTAATGTTCCCTGTGAGCTAACTGCTTGGGCATTCTTTCCTAGCTTCATGGATTCGGGCAAGAAACTACGAGATCAAAGAAAAAACGACGGCGAAAGCAAGCAAAAGAGGGGGTCCCCATTTGCAATGGGGTGATATGTGAAAACATCACAACAAATACCTTGCATGAGAAGCCCCTGTTTCAATTTATGTCCCTTCATGGAGCAAGGGGGCTTAGCAATTCTTGGCAATATTTGTGGGTACTGTAACCTCTGAAATAGGGTGGGGTTAGTGTATCTACACTTATTCATTCTGTGGATAGTGTAATCTCTGAAATAGGGTGGGATTAGCGTATTCATAGTGGCTCAGTTCCTTTTGTACACTAGAGGAGGGATTCGGTTCTCATCACATTGAAGGAAGGATATTGACACTTTCGAAGGAAAGTGGACTCTTGGAGGAGAGTTGTTCTCTCATATGCAACATGGAGAGGGATTTTGAAACACTCGGAGGAGAGTTGTTCTCTCATTGTGCATGGAGGATGGGATTATGTTCTCTCATGTTGTATAGAGGATTTGCAGGTTTGATAGTTAGGACATCCGTTGATGAGTTCAAATTGGTGTGTTCTGGGTGAGCGAGGAGAATTGGTAAAGGCGCTTCATCAAAATTTCCAGAAGGGCTGCTATGTTCAGTCCTTGCAGTGTTCCATCCTTTGTTCAGATTGATGTAATAAGGGGGGGAATGTTGGATTTATTACATCTTTTAGTAGGTTAGATTAAATAATAATAATAAATAAAAGTTATTTTGTAAGTTAGTAAATAACATAAGTTAGTTCTTGGGAAGTTTTATTCCCATAGGTTAGTTTTATGGGAGAATAATGGCTTTATAAGGCCAATGTATTGAATTGTAATATCATTGAAAAATATGAAAATCATAATAATATTTAATATTATTCAGTGTTGTTATTACTATGCAATAATGGTGTATTCTGTATGTAAAATCTGAACACCATTTCAATAGATGCTTAATCACAGGCCATGATTGGAATAGGCTAAGGATGTCATTAGGTAGCGCACTCTTCCAATTCAATCTCACACATAACCATTGCCAGCATTTTTTTGCAAAATGACAATTAATTAGCAAATGATCAATAGATTCCTCATTTAGTTTACAAAGGGCACACCTAGGGGGACCACTATAGACTAGTTTCTGGAACCTATCTGCTGTTAGGATTTTCTTTTGTAGAGCAGTCCAAGAAAAGGCCCTTGCTTTTGGCAAGCGTTGTTTCTTCCAGCAAAGATGAATAGGTATATTATTTTTGTCTTTATTCGCTTTCTCTATAATATAACCAATCTTTGTGGAATAATCACCAATCTTAGAATAGTTCTATTCCATCATCAACATTTGTTAAAAAAACTTTTCTTTTATCCAAAATCTCCTTCAACCTTGACACTTTGTTAGCTGGCAAGTCTAGACCCTAAAGGTCTTTCCAGGACCATTATGAGAGACTGTTATTTTCTTTATAGAAGAGATAATCTACCACTTTCTTGCCGAAAATTGAAGAAAGTAGGTGTTTTGAATGACAAAAATCTTGGCAATTTTCAATTATTGGCCATCCATTCCATGATTCATCCCAAAAATTAGTAGATTCTCCATTGCCTATTTCCCATGTTAGGTGATTAGTAATGATTGATCTCCATGATAATATAAAATTCCATATGCTTTAACCTTTTGGTGGATTAGAAACTGTTAGAATTCTGTGAGAGCAATTGGAGTCCAAATATTTGTTTCGCAGGATTTTAACCCATTTCCTATCAAATCTAGAGAAAATTTTCCAAACCAATTTTGCCCCTAAAGCTTTGTTTTGAATATTTTGATCCCTACGACCAACTCTTCCCGCTTCTTTGGGTTTGCAGATCTTTTTCCATGCTATCAATGATATTTTCTTTTCCTCGGCAGGGCCTTGCCAAAAGAAATTTCTCATTTTTTGTTCGAGTGATTTGTAAGATTTTGCTGAATGTTACATCCCAAAACTCTAACTATGTTTTACTTTTACTTTCATGCGATTAAGTGGATAAGTTATCATGGACTAATGATTTGATGTTTAGGGAAATGTCAGGATAATTCATTGATTTTATGAATTATGATTAATGCCTAGAATTAGGCCTGAGATTACATGTTATTAAGATTATTTAAGCATGACGTATAATAATTTATTGATGATACACTGATCATAGTTTGTATGACTGTGAGTGTAACCAGGAAAAAGATTTCCACCTCCAAGAATGGAAGGAGAGCATCATCGGAGAGAAGGGAATAGATGTTTGGGAAGAGACAAGTTTGCCATTTGAGTTTCAAGATGTATATTTTAGTGAACCTTCTCAAGATGGGGTATGTAATAGTTAACTCTCCTTGTTGAGTTAATCTCAATTCGACCAATGTTGATTTGTCGTTATGGAAAGGTTTCCGACATCAACTTCGCTTGAATTGGTCGAGAGATATTCAGGAATTATTTAGAGGTTAGAGTTTAACCATTCTCCTTGTTAGGAAGTTTTTGACATATTTCTTTGTTTTGCTTGATGACTGACATTGACGTCAGCATAAAATTGTGAAGGTGGAGAAGACCTCAACCCCATTCTCATAACTTGCCACATGTGGTTAGTATGAAGTATCAACATCCATAAAAATGGTATTGTTACCATTAAGTTGATATCTTATATTTATTCAGTTGTATGCTACGATAATGTTAAGGAATATGGTTTTTGTGTTATAAACACTTATCTGTTTGAGATAAGTTTTTCTATGGTTTTGTAAACCACTTTAACCACGAAGTGGTGCATGTACTCCATATCCCCACGTAATGTGGAGAGAGTGGGAATAGCCCACAGTTGTTGGGAGCCATTTTTGGGGGAAAAAGAATGGCAGTTGTCTTGTTGCATGATCTTTGGAGGATCTTTCTTAGGGAGCTTAATGTTTCCTTTTCCGCAGAGTGGAGATAAACATGGGGAGCAAGGGAAAAATAGTCATTATTCTGGTGGAAACCGTGCTTTGCATGCACAGAAGACAATTAGTTGAGAATAGACAAGAGAAAAAAATCATAAGATGGAATTCGAAGTCCGAGAGGAGGACTGTATTCAACCTTGAACGGGTATGTCTTAGTCATGGCCGAGGTTATGTTTATAACGATATACATCATCTTTTCCTGTTATTGTATGTTTCTCTGTAAGTGACTGCTATACGACTTGGAAGGCTGATATTATTCATGCTTTCATAGAACAGTTTGCTATACGGTATCAGAAGGCCGATAGCAATATGGTTCGAGCATACTTAGTAAAGTATACCATGCAATTTCAATAGGCCAATGGCTCTAAAATGAATAGTCTCATTCTATTATCATTTAAAACGATAGTTAGGAAAAATTTAAACAGTCTTTTCTTGACTACATGCAATAAGTTGACTTCGATATCAACCGTTCTTGTTGGTACTTTGAAAAACTTAACTCTTCTTGTGAGACCATTGTCAGCTTTCAATGGCAGTGGGAGTTTGTTCTTTTCAGTCATTTTTTATCTGATTCTTTGTTAACAAAGTTATTAACCAGTCTTTGGTAAAACGTCTGTAATGATGTATTAATGGAGCCCTGAGTTAAGTATGAAGTCTTCCTATACTTGGACGACATTGGGCAGCTTCAAATTAAAGAAAATCAT
Source organism: Cunninghamia lanceolata (assembly GCA_027924645.1). Classification (NCBI taxonomy): domain Eukaryota; kingdom Viridiplantae; phylum Streptophyta; class Pinopsida; order Cupressales; family Cupressaceae; genus Cunninghamia; species Cunninghamia lanceolata. Next base: position 4,768,550 of record BSBN01000210.1, on the reverse strand, counting down.
TCTTATGTACTATATATTCCTAAGCTTTGATAAGGTTTCAAACTGTTGTTTCAAACCTGTATGCTTATCTTGCTTGAAGGAAACCGACTAGTAACAATGAATAAGATTGTTCTTGGATAGGCAGATGGAGTTGAGGTTTAGACTCTCGAGCCCCAGTTGTTAAGATAATGGACTCTCGAGTCCCAATACTACCATATTTTGTTATCAATTCGAGAAAGAATAAAGATTGTCTTGAGTTTATATATTATTATTGTGATCAATAGGATCTTTTGTGCCATCATAGTATGCATACAACCACCTTGATGATTGATTTGAAAAGGTATGTGGCCAATAAGAGCCATGTCATTCAATGACATCCACTTAGCTATGAATTGATAAGTGTTCTAATTGAAAGTTAAGCTTAGAGTTTATTCTTTTATATATATATATATATATATCAAGAAACCCTTTTTAATTATGACAAGGGTTCTTAATTATTCATTTGTGTATTAAGGGATTAGAAAAGATAGTTTTCTAAGAATATCCCAGACATGCATAATGAACATATGAATCTTTTTACAAGTATGTGGTCAACTCAAAACAAACATTTTATCGTCATTTTGGATTAGATAAGAATCCATGAATCAAGTATCTTGGACAAACTTATAATGATATTATCAAACTATTCTTTATGTCGATATTAGACACCAAAACCAAGAATGTTTATAAACTTTTGAAACAAGGAATAGAGTGACAGGGAGTCATAGATTCCATGTTGCAATTGCAACAAGAAACTTCTTCGGAAGATTAAGACCTTATTCTAAACCATCTTGGTCTTGTACTCTAGAAATCGGAGTTAATAACCTAAGTCTGGAGGACTATGGATGAGATTTATTAAGACATCCCATGACTAGAATTGGTCAAACTAAGTTCATTGTAGGATGAGATAGTCTCTAAGTCGAGTTCGAGTGTGTTAGCAATTGACTACATTCATTGCGAAACGTCTATTTATATTAAATCTTTGGCCAAAGTAATGCATCCGTCTCTGCATGCATTAGTCGGTTCACTATGTTCCAGATTGCATAACCATCCAGTAGTGTCGTACTTAGTTAGAAGGGATCTATAGTTGTATGACCGTGACTGGTTATGTAGGACACAACACTAGAAACTCAGATGGCAAAAACCTGTTGGTTCTTTATATCTATTCCCTTCATGAAGGGTAGGGCCACTTCCAGGAAGGAAGGTGTGCGGGGGACTGCTGGTTTGTGGTTGGAGGAAAAGCACTCAGGTGATGCTCTCCTTCCCAAACAGATGACAAGCCAAGACTTATGAAGACAGATATCAAAACTCTAGATGTAGTATATTTATTAATATGACTTGACAGTCAAATTTTATGTAAACTTATCCTTACTGCCATGAGCAAGACATTGTAATTGTAAAGTGAAAGATTTCACTAAAATGCTATCTTTGAATATGTTGAAATTTTCAGTTTGAAAATATTCAAAAAAGATATGCTTTTCATTTAGTGATTATGCAAATGATTAATGTGTTAACAAAACAAATGCTTATGATGATTATGATTATTTACTTTCTAGTAAATCTGGTGTGTAATCTCGGGTAATATGAGAAGACATGTTACATTGACAACTTTAGACATGACATTAAATAAATTGGAATGACTGATATTACTGCTTTTATCATGATAATTCTTCTTGCCCAAGATAACCATCAACCTTTCCATGTAGCCATCTTTTTTGAGCATGTTTCCAGCATTGGTTCCCATAATTTGGCCAAATAGTATCATTCAAATAGAGGAACTCCCAAGTATTTATTGGGAAAATTCCCAATCTTAAAATTCAAGATGTCAAAAATCTCCTATTGAAGTTTAGATTCAATATGGAAGAAATTTTTTTTTTGATTTATCTGTGTTCACTTCTTGATTGGATGCCTTTGTATAATTGTTTAGAGTTTTTTTTATAACTCTAGCCTCTTTTCTTTTAGATGTTCCAAATAATAAAGTATCATCTACGAATTGTTGGTGAGAAAGGGGTTTTATTTCTTTAGTATTGTAATACCAATCCAATTTTCATCATTGCATTCCTTCTGAATTGTTCTTCCAATGCATCTGCCATTATTATGAAAAAAAATGGGGATAGAGGATCCCCTTGCCTGAGACCCTTGGAAGCCTCAAAAAAACCTTGTGGACTTAGATTAATCAGAATTGAATATCTTGGGCTTGATATGAGGCTAAAAATCTAGTTCAACCATTTGTTGCTAAAGCCAAATCTTTCCATGACTTTCATGAGAAATCTCCAATCAACTTTGTTGTAAGCCTTTTTTATATCTAGTTTTGCAATCATGCTATTCCTCTTAGTGGCATTTATTAAATGTATTGCTGCTTGTGCAATAATTACTCCATCAAAAATAGAGCGACCCGGGACAAAACCACTTTGCTCCTCAGCTATAATGTCTTGCAGTAAGATCTTTAGTTTGTTTGCTATAGCATCTTATATACCGTATTGCATAGAGAGATGGGTCTAAAATCCTCAAAAGAGTTGGTTACCTCCTTTTTTGGGATGAGGCCATATGAAAGTATTGTTTAGATCTTTCAACAATATGCCTTTCTTTCTAGATTCTTTTGCTGCTAACCATACATCTTCACCCACTGTGTTCCAACATTTTTGAAAAAAACTCACTGGAAAGCCATTTGGTTTAGGAGGTTTATCTGGGTGGAGCTCTGTCAAATTTTGCAGATCTACAAAGACAAATTTATCAAGCACAGAAAAATGAAAATGCATTAACTGACTTCATTGTTATACATAGAATCAAATGCATAGATTTACAGATTTATAACCACCATAGGAGAAGAATCCTAAGAGGAAAATCAGGGAACAACAGAGAGTTTCCTTTAGTTAGCTTACACTAAAGCAAGTAACAACAGAGTTATCCCAAGTTGGAAACAATAGTTACAAATAGTTAATTGTGCTAACACCCCCCCTTAATTCTAACTAAGGAGACAAAATCCTAAAGAGAGGAAAGAGGAAAGAGGGAAAACCCTGTGGGAACAAAAAACCCCCCCTCAAACAAAAAATTAACTGAGCATGATAGCTACTATGCTGCAGTATCCTTCACCCCAAGAAGATCTCAGAGAGTGAGACTTGAGCTCAATGAAAGTCTTCGTGAAGATGATAGCAGTCTGTTCAGAAGTGGGACAGTACTGCAAGTCGTTGAAAAAAGCTTGAAAACAAAAGATGACCCAATGTCTACAAACAACATGTCTTCCCTTGGGAAGAAACAAATCTATAGGCTGATGAAGAAGCCACTCCATGTCCAACTGAAAAGAGGAAGGATGAAGTCTCAACATGTGTGTCTTTAAAAACTGAGTAGGAGTCTCCAAGATTGAATAAGCCACAAAATAATCATGGTCAAAAGCAACCAAGAAATATGATAAATCAAACGAAAGAGGAAACTCATGAATGTCAATCTCCAAAGACAATGAAGATGGGCTAATAACTGTGCTGAAACTATCATCAAAGAGGAGAGATAACCCCTCAAATGTGTCCTCCAAATCTGAAATACAAGTCTCCATAAGCAAGTTTGAAACTCCTATCAAGAGATCATCCTAGAAAGTTGAATCAGGAAGACTATGGATGCCCTGCTGCAAGAAGCCATTGGAAGCTTTCGAAGAAGCAACACAGAGATCAGAAGTAGCAACAGATGCAAGGACAAAAGAGTGGTCCTCAAAGAGAAGACATATGTCCTCAATAGTGTCATCTAGACCCGAAATGAGGGACTCTACAAACAAAAAAGAAATGTCTAGTAGAAATTGGTCCCAATAGACTGAATCCAAAAGACATAAATGATCCCGCTGCAATGAATCACTAGAGGCTCTCGAAGAAGCATCTCTGGAATCTAAATCTGCAACAGGTGTTGTTGATGGGGAATCAATGAACTGATCATCCATACAAGATGTGTCCACATTAGATGAGGCAGCATAAGTCTCAATATCATCAATAGCCTGGTTTTCCAAGGAAACATCACTTTCAAATGAAGATTTAATGTCTCCATACAACTGTTGGATGATGATCCAAGCAATAAAAGGGCACTCAGTGTGCTCTATGTGATGTAGAGTATCCTCAGAAATAGTAAGACATATTAGTCCATAGACTATGTCATTATTATTAAACCATGCATTCTTTTCATCATAGTCACTTGGCTTAGGAACGAGTCCGAGGAGAGAGGGTAGTAGATCCTGCTCAAGGCAATGATTCTTTATCCCTTTTTTCCAAGACAAAAAGTTCTCTGAAGTTCGCCTAACAACAGAATGATGAAAATGGTGTTTAAGAGACATGATTAACCCCCTGTAAATGGAACTTTATTTCAGTTCGTGATTACAAAGTACATGTATAATCCCCCAAGAATGAATGCAAAAAGCATAAAAAGAAACTTCTCCTTCACATGCAGTGACATTTAAGCACATGAACGAAACATGCGAGTTCATGCAAAAGAATTGTTTATACTCCCTTTATGCCCTCATAGGCTGGAGGCTGGTTGCGGTCAGGAGCTGAAGTATCAGGGGCTTATAGAAGCAAATCGCCCCAAAACTCCAGGTGTTGGGCATTGACTCTGCCTCCAAAACAGAGGCTCCCTATACTGTTTCAAGAACAGAGGAAACTCTGCGAATATAACAGATACACAATTGCCCCCTTCTGCACGCCTCTAGAGGAAAACACCGTTGGAAGCTAAAGTCCGAAGATTGGAGGGTGGCTAAGGTGGAATGGCCTTGGACTGAGTCCAAAGGATGCCATTTGAAATGTCACAGATCAGGTATGAGATGGAGACTGAATGCCTCTCAAACAGGGGCTTCAAACAGGGATTTGAATCAACTTTTTGGCACAGTGTAAGGTGCAAGGCATTCAATCACCCTTTGGATGCTTTGAAAATGTCCTTTCTCACACTGGATCGGGTCCTCACCTCTTGATCATACCAAACAGACGGAGATTGCCCTCTTTTGCCACACTCAGCAGCCTCTATAGCCTTCAATCACCCTTCAATGGGAAAAGAAACATGAGATCTGCTTTCCCGTTCAACTTCCAATGAGCATTTCAGATGCAGGAAATCGAGCAGGCGAGTGATTTCAAGAACCACCAACTGCCACTAGCGCACATAAAGAAGATAATGAAGGTGGACGAGAATGTGTGCATGATATCAACGGAGGCACCAGTGCTATTCGCCAAAGCTTGAGAGATGTTCATCCTGGAATTGACGTTGCAGTCATGGATCCACGCCGAGGAGAACAAGTGCGTTCAAGCATTAGAGTGGAGGAAAGGGCTTGCGTTGGAGGCTAAGGTGTGAGCCTCTATTTGCAGGTCACGTCCCTCCATAGCAGGCCACCTCTCCTTGATGTTTGAGCAGTCAATGAAGAAGGCAACGAGCCACAGAGAACAAGTCCGCGGCTTCAAAGAAAGCACCCCCTCACAGAACCTCCAAGGAGGTATCCCATCCAATCTTTCAAACACAGGCACGAAGAGGTCATTGCTCAGCTGGATCTTCAACCTTCCTGCTCTGATACCATGTTAAATTCTGCAGATCTACAAAGACAAATTTATCAAGCACGAAAAAATGAAAATGCATTGACTGACTTCATTGTTATACATAGAATCAAATGCATAGATTTACAGATTTATAACCACCATAGGAGAAGAATCCTAGGAGGAAAATCAGGAAACAACAGAGTTTCCTTTAGTTAGCTTACACTAAAGCAAGTAACAGCAAAGTCATCCCAAGTTGGAAACAACAGTTACAAATAGTTAATTGCGCTAACAAGATCTAGAACTGCTAACTTAATTTCTTCCTCTGTAAATGGGCTCAAGAGAAGTTGATTTGAATCCTCACTAATTATTCTAGGGATGTTTTTCAGAATGAGATTTTGATGTGTCAAATCAGATCCTTTAGTATTATTTAGTAGCTTCTTAAAATACTCAACTACTTCATTCTTAATCATTTTGTCATCTTTTATTATAATACCTTCTTGTGATTTTATACTTGTTATTCAATTTATGGTCCTTTGAGATTTGGTAGGATTGCGAATTTTTTTTTGTATTTCAATCTCCGTCTTTTAACCAAAATGCTCTTGATTTTTGTCTCCAAAAAATTTCTTCTCTTAAAATTCCTTCTCTTGTCTGTAACTGTCTTGATCCATCCCATTTTGAATTACCAGCGCATTAAGATTATCTATCTTTTCTTCAATACTGGTTTTCTATTAAAAAATGTTTATGAAATGCTCTCAATTCCATTTTTTGAGGCATTCTTTAACATATTTCAGCTTATTAAATAGGTTGAACATTTTTTATCCTTTTTGGATATAAGTTTTTGACCACCATTTGTCAATATTGGAAATAAAGTTTGGGTCTCTCGTCCACATGTTCTCAAATTTGAAGGGACATCTTTTTGGTTTTTGTTCTTCTCTTAAGCTGATTGAATAGGAAGATCCAGAAATAGGGAGAATTTTGCATTTATAGGAAAAGGGAAAAGAAGACCAATCTCCACTACACAAAAAATGGTCTAGTCTTTCTACTATGTTGCTGAAACCAGGCCTTCAATTATTCCATGTAAAATATCCATTTTTTGTTTCAAGTCATATAGTTTTGCTTTTGTAATGAAATCAATGAAGTCCAACTGAGATTGGTTTTTCTTTCTCACCCCACCTCTCTTATCCTCATCATACATTATGGCATTGAAATCACCTCCAATAATAACTTCTTGTTGGTTGGAAGTAATAAAGTCTATTATTTGTTCCCAAACTTTTTTCTTTTGTGTGTAGATACAAGGGCACTATACATTAATCAAGAAAATTTGGAAATTATTGAAAATACCTTTAATCTTACATACTTGCCAGTGCTGATCTTGACTGGTAATTTCTAGCTTCATGGTTGAGGGTCTCTAGAAGATTACTAGACCATCCGAAGCACCAATGAAGTCCACGAAAGAACATTGCCATATCCTGAATTTTTGAGCCAAAATCCCTACTTTGCTATTGAGTTTTGTTTCTTGCAAAATGTAAATACCAGAATCTAAAACATCCATTTGACGCTTTACCAAGTGTATTTTGTTAAGGGAATTTAGGCTCCTAACATTCCATGATGTGACGTTCATTGTTCGTTGGGAAGGGGTACTCCCTTCCCAAATCTCAATAACATGTTGATTTTCATTTGGCCCTCCAGTTCCCCTTCTTTAGTTAGTAATTCCTTGACTGATTTTCTTCCTCTTCTTCTGTGCTCTCCAAAATTTGGCTTGTCAATTCTAGATTCAGATTGACAGATCCTTCTTTCTTCTATTGAGATTAGATCAGATATGATATCTTTGTCATTATCTAGAGAAAGGTCTTCTCTGATCTCTTCTAGAACGGTTTTTGCTTCATGTACCGAGGATTTCTCTTCATCTTCAAGAATATCCTTGTCGGGATATGGCTGCATATTCTCAGGCTTTTCACCCTCTAGATTTACCTCAGTAACAATTCAATCTTTAGGATGGACCATGTTCTCTTCCTCTTTTGTGGTTACTTTGATCGGAGTCTTTTGCATGTCCTCTTGCAAACCTTCATCTTTAGCCTGATTATGAGGAACATTGTTAATGCCAAAGATCTCAAGAGCTATATCAAAGGTGTTCCTTTCTTCCAAATTTTCAATCTCTGTTGTAAAGGAGGTGTTTTCCAGAATGATTTCTTCCTCAGCAGCCTTATCCACTTGAGTCAAAACTTGCGCTTGTGGAATTTGCGGTTCTCCTGGATTTTCTTCTTTTTTATTAGGAGATGGGAACTTGTCCATCTTGTTGTCCTTTGTGCTGGTTTTTTTCTTGAATTTCTTGAGGAGCCTTCCTCTTCTTCATAGCATTTTTGCTCGACGGATTTTCCACCTCAATTTTCTGAGTCCAGACTCCATCATTTATTTGTATTTTTATGGAAGAGGGAATTGTTGATGATGTTTTTGTGACAACAACAATAGAATAAAACACCAAGTGTTCTACCCTCTCTTGAACAAAGCCTTTCAAATGCTAAACTATGTGATCAAACAAGAGCGCTCCAAGGTTCCTTATACGTAATATGCAACGGATAGACTCAGTGATTTGATGCGATCTTGCTAGTAATCACAAAAGGACTTACGCTAAATTCCTCCTTCATGAACATAAATGAAATTCCTTACCCCTTGGATGTAAATGAATGGAACTTCTTCAATCAAACTTAAAAAAAAATGCAAAAGAGAGGGGGTTAAGAGATATCTATTCTAAGGACAATGAAATAATGAATCATGCTCAAATAGACAAATTCCTTGAAAACCTAGCTTCGCTTCACCATGAGAACCAACAATTACACGAAGCCAGTGCAATCTTTGAAGGTAATCAAGGATTTTCAAATTGTAAACCTTCATTCAAACACCCACAACTGGCGTAGCTTGAACAATCTTCACAATTGAACTAAAGCATATGAAGGTTCAGGACAGTGTTCCACGGGGACCCGTCCCCCCCCAAAACCACCCGTCCCCAAGTCCCGGACGTTTCCGAGACTTGGGGATGCCTGTGAGACGTCCCACCGCCGCCGCCGGTACGCCAGAAACTTCAGAGAGACTTCGGGTACTTCTGGACGTCCCCGAGACGTTTTAGGGACTTCTAGACGTCCCTCGAGCATCTCGGGGACTTCTGGACGTCCCCCGCGCTGGGCAGCGAAAAAGTTAGTTTTTTTTTAATTTTTTTGGGTTTTTCCTTGGACTTAGAGCCCAAGTCCGAACCCTAAGGAGGTGTTTGACCATTGTAAAAGCTAAAAACTCTCATTAGACTCTCATTCTTCATTTTATTTGCTCAATATGCCATTTCATTTTTTGCAACAGCTAGGTGAAGAAGAGAAAAACCAGTGAGAAGAGTGGGTGAAAGAGTGAGTTTGAGGTGTTGCAAGTGCAAGAGGGGTGAGAAGGAGAAAGAAGAAGAGGAGAAGCATTCTACACCAAGTGTGAAGGATTTTTCAAGCACAAGGTAAGTTTTTATGACTGTTTTTTGAAGTTTTTTCATTTTTTTTTGTTTTTTTTTCTAAGTTCTTAGTTTTAGTTTTTCATGTTGAATCTTACAATGGGCATTGAAATGAAAATCAAAACATGAATATGCATTTGCAGCCATGGCTGCAAATGCATATTCATGTTTTGATTTTCATTTCAATGCCCATTGTTTTTTTAAATTTTTTTCATCTTTCTTTAAGTTTTAAGTTTTAACATCAAATTTCACTTATAGAATTTATTTGTTTATTCATTATTGCAGTGTCATAATGAGCTCTCATGACATGAGTGGGGATGAGGTTCATAGTGATCCTGATAGTGGAAGTGAATATGCTCCTGAGGCTGAGGGGAGTGACCATGGGGTTGATCTTGAAGCCAATAATAGTTCCATGGCAAGTGAAGCAACTAGTTTTGAGTGCCCTTCTGCACTACTGGCACCGTATGCTAAGGGTACTTTTGATCGCAAATCCCCTCTCAAACAGTTTGCAACAAAATTACTAAACAGGGACGGGTTACCATCTGGTGGCACAAGGAGGTGGAAGTGCAACTTTTGTGTTCTAGAGTGGTTTGGGAGCATCAATAGAGTTAATGCACACCTTCTTTTCATTAGAGGAAAAGGTGTAGACATATGTTCTTTTTTGGCAAAACCGCAAAACATCAAATACAAAGTTGAAATAAATAAGTTATGGGGTCTTCCTGATGATACTACAACTGCACCTGTGCATACTACTTTGCACCATAGGGCACATTTTCAGCATAGCCAGCCACAGAGTTCTAGCCATACTTTGCAGACGAGAGTAGGAGGGACACTAGTTTCTTCTTCCAATGCCTATGTAGGAGAGGGGAGAGGGAAACGGAAATTGCAAACTCAAAGTAACCCCATAGCAGATTTGTTTAAAGTGTAGCTCAAGGATGACACAGATGATGCCGTTGGCAAGTTCTTCTTTGCCAATGGCATCCCATTTCATGTTGCTCGATCTCCTTATTATAAGGAGATGATATCGATGGTGGCAAGGGTAGGACCATCATATGTGGCACCAGGTGAGACGAAATTGAGGACCATGATCTTGGATAAGAACTATTCCAAGATCAATTTGTTGATGGAGACGATGAAGGAGTGTTGGGTCAAGACAGGATGCAGCATAGTCATGGATGGGTGGACGGACATTAGACAACGTCCACTCATTAATATCATGGTTACATGTACTGAGGGCCCATATTTTCTTAAGGCAGTTGATTGTTCAGAGCATTGCAAAGATGCTCATTTCAGTTTGAGGTCCTCAAGGAGGCTATTGAGGAGGTTGGGCCACAAAATGTGGTCCAAGTAGTGACAGATGCAGCACATGTGTGCAAAGCTGTAGGGAGACTTGTTGAGGCAACTTATAGGCATAGTTGGTGGACTCCATGTTGTGTGCATGCCATGAACACTCAAGGGCATGGGGAAGATTGGTTGGATTAGACAAGTGGTAAATGATGCGAGAGATGTGCAGATGTTTATCTGCAACCACCACACATCACATGCACTCTTTAGGACCTTCGCTAAGAAGGAGTTCCTAAAACCTACTGATACGAGATATGCTTCCTATTTCATTCTCTTGGAGAGAATGATTGAGTTGCAAGAGGCACTGCAACTCATGATTATGACAACAGAATGGAGTAGGTGGGCCGAGTCTAAGACAGAGCAGGGTCTGAGGGTGAAGGATACGGTGAAGAATGATGTGTTCTGGGCTGATGCAAAATATATTGTCGCCATCATTACACCAGTTTTCCAGGTAATCAGGTATGGGGATGCGGATGGATCTAACCTTGGAGAGGTGTATGAGTGCATCGATTCTATGCTTGATCAGATGAGGGTTGTGCGACAGAGGGACCCCACATTGGCATTATACCATGACCACATTCAACCAATCATTCACAAGAGATGGGAGAAGCTCAACACTCCCTTGCACATGGCAGCTTATGCACTTAATCCTAAGTGGTACTTGACTAGGCCTAGTAGAGTGACACCGATACAGGTTCCGAAGGTGAAGGCGGGGTTCTTCAGGTGCATTAAGAGGATGTATGATGATGTAGATGCTAGCACGATTCTCACTGATTGGACCAAATTTGCCACTCTTAGGGGTTATTCAAATGCGGCCAAGATGGATATGGTAACTATGGCACAGGATGACCCAATTTTGTGGTGGACTTGCCATGGATCGAGATCTTTGACTACCACTCTAGCCATCCGATTGTTATCTCAGGTTTCTAGTTCTTCAGTTGCTGAGAGGAACTGGTCTGCATATAGCTTCATCCACTCTCTTAAGAGGAACAGCCTTACCTCTAGGAGAGCAGAGAAGCTTGTGGCTGTACATAGTGCTTTGCGTCTCATTGACCGCAAAACACTTGTGTACAAAGAGAGTCCAGCAGCACGATGGGATGTAGAGCCAGAGGAGCCAGCACAGATTGATGAGGATGCTTCAATTTCGGCTTCAGATGCAGAGCCAGTTGGTATTAGTTTGGCAGAGCTTGACTGCGAGGATTCCAGTAGTTCGAGTGATGAGGAGTTTGGGGACGATTAGAGGCTTCCCTTCACTACATTTTGATTTTTGCATTTTGTAGTTTGTACTTATTTTGATATCATCATATGCTACTCATTGTAATCATCTTTAAGACTTTATGATACATTGATATGATATTATGATGTGACATGTTATATTTTCCGTTTTCGATATAATAGAAACTAAGAAATCTCAAATTCGACAATTTCATTTGTCAAATTTGATAATTTCATTTGTCTTTTAGTAATAGACTAATAGTATTCAAGTATTTAAAATGTTAGTATTTGCAATTTTGCTAGTTTACTAATTTGCCATTTGAAATGTTATTCTTAAACATCTTTTTATAACTAGTTATTCAAGTACCATATGTATATCAGCGCCGCCCCCCGCCGCCGTCCCCCCGCCGTCCCCAAACTTAGACCCTTTGTCCCCCTGTCCCCGAGACCCGTCCCCGTCAGGAAACTCCGTGGAACATTGGTTCAGGATAACTTTACAAAGTGAGTTGCCTTCGACAATCCACAAAAAGTATGAACCAAGAAGGAATTCATCAAATATCTTTGCATAAACTCATTACATCAATGAACTTCTAATCTAATTCTATTCTATTTGGAAACACATCTCCATCATATTCAAGAATTTAGAAACCATGCTAATATTCCATAACCACACAAATCATCATGAGGACAACAATGAATTTGTATTGATTTTGGAAGTCTTTCACAACAATTTCGCATGTCCCTTCAATGATTTCGAAGAGTCTCCTCTACTCTACTTGCTATCCTACTCTCCTACAACAACTCTATTATCTCCTGTATTGCAAATGAGAGAAGTGAGCCTTTTATAGTCTCCAAAATTTACATGAAGGGTTAGGATTGATTTTGGAATCAATGGCCGAGATCTTGCCACATTGGCAGTTAGTTACAACTTGCTATTTTTAGCAAAAGTAAAAGTTGACACAACTTGTGTACATAAAAACTCATAGGTAATGAAGGCACGTTTCCCAATGTGATAAGCATGAAATGGAATATTTGGAATCTTCTAGATAAGAGCCTTCTTTAGCCTCTTGCTTGTTGTATATTCATTGAACTTGGACGAGTGACATGGCATACTGTGATTGGCTTGATGACGTGCACACACCAACTCAGCTTTGAGCAAACTAGTTTGGTTTTCAATACGTTCACATTGCTCGGAATATTTTCCCAAATTATGTCATTTTTCTTCAAACTTGGATTTTCACCTTTGGAACTTAGCTACTTGAACTTGAAACTTGGGAATTTTGAATTTCTTCATGTAATTGATGGACTTTCTTGATGCTTATGCTCAGTCTTCATCTTGTGACATTTGTTCTTGTGCAGGATTCTAGCTCTGGATGGTGTAGGAAGTAGAGGAGATGACTTGGGCGTTCCTGGACTAGACTTCATGATGATTGTCTTTCTTCTTTTTGGCGCATGATAACTTTGGAAGCTTGGATGTGGAATGAATCTCTGGATGATGACTTCCTCTCATGCGAGGTGAAGTGATGCCCCTTTTACGGACATATGAAGTCTTCAAAGTAAAATAAACCTGATGTAGGAACTCCTCCGTGTGGTGATGATGATGAACTCGAGCAACTTTCCTCCATCCTCTAAACTTCTCATGTATGAGCTCTCGCCATTCACCTCCTTGGATCCTCCATCACCTACAAAAGAGGGACAATTATCAATTGCAAAGATGATGATCATTAACAACATTTCATTACGAATTTACTCAACAAACACCTTGCGTTGATCTTAGGCAAGGTTTTCACTGTTTGGAGGAATTGAATGTGTAGGGCAGATTTTTCCTCTACAAGAGAAATATGCGCCCAAGCATGGGCGGCTTCTGCTTAGTCATGAGAAATTTCCACAATTTTAACTTAGATTTTTTTTTTCATTTTCCTCTTTCAAAGTCTTTTTCCTTTGGCGGATTCCTCTTGATGTTTAAATGATTTTGCATTTTTCATGAATCAAATTGTCTTCCTTTCCTGGGCGCATACTGCATGGGTGCATTCACTTTCCCATTTTTGCATTTTTCAACTTCTTTACTTCAAAGTTTCCTAGTTTTCTAGAATGATTTTGCATTTTGAAATGATGAAAATTTCTCTAAGTTATGATCACTACTTCTCCTGGGCGGATTTTTCTCCTATGCATTCAGTTTCCTTGTGTGGATTCTCTTTCATCTAGGGCGGTTTTTCTTGTCTATGTGAAATTTCCACTTTTTGCAACTTTGGTACTTAGGTTCCTTGTTCTCACTTTCAACTCTTCTCTTGCCTTAGACAAATTTTAACTTGAATGCATTTTGATTCTAACTCATTTTCTCAAAAATGTTGAAAATATATTCACTCACTTGGGCGCATATTTCTTGGATGCAAGAAATTTCCTCCTTAGGCACATACTGAATGGACTCAAGAAATTTCCGCTTTTTCACCTTCAATTCTCGCTTCCTTAGACAAATTTCTCGAGGTTTTCAAATGTATTTTTATGAATTTCAACTAAGGAGACATCATGTTTGGATCCCACAATGATCAACCCTAACTAGGTGCTTACTGAATGATTAGAGGAATTTTCCTCCTTTTGCCCTGGGTGCATTCTGACTGCTCATGAGAAATTTCCGCTCAAGGTCCAAGACTTCATTTTTTTCTGCCCGATTTCGAAGTGTCCTAGGTGGAAGTATATTTAAAAATATATTTAAGTATAAGTTTCATATACTTTAAATATTTTGAAATATACTTCCAAAATGTTTGGGATAGGTCCCGGATCCATGAGATTTAACATGCAGATTCTAGATTTTTGAGGATCCACCAGATTTCAGACTTAGTCAGTTTTCAAGATCTTAGAACATCAGACTTCAGGACTGTAAAATACCTTTCTAGAATGACTAAAAATTTTGCCAACTTTTAGATAAGATTTCTTGCACAAATCAAGACAAAGCATCAATACAACTCAACATATATGGGACCCATCAACTCTTTTGCATTCTTTATTGACTGGAAATGAAAAGTCTTCAAATGCACACTGCTGTTATCAAATTACAGTAACTGTATGAATTATATCAGACTTATTATAATCATGAAAAGAGGTACAAAATGCCCTCTTCAACATCCAATATCAAATACAAACACTAGGCAATGTTTCTCTAGCTTTGAATGATCAATTACAGCCTTGGAAGTTCAATATATAGGACTGATATGAAATGAAATTGACTGATATAAAATGACAGTCAGCTGATATGACTCTGTATGTTGTTTTTTTTGCCCAGCCAATGCCAAATCACTTCAAATGCATCAAAAACTCCTCTCCAAGCCAAGCGATGGTTTCCAAAGTCTTCACAAGTTATTCTTTATTGCACAATAGCTCCTAAAACCCTGAAATACACTATGATCAGCTTACTGTGATGGAAAATCAGACCTCAAAGCTTCCCAATAATGCTTGCAAACTCTACGATTACTACCTTGGCTTAGAAGCAATGAAACCAAGGGTTAATAATGATAACTTACCACTCCAAATAGCTACAATAACCTGCAAATTCAAAACATGATGTAATCTGTCATGAAAACATCTCAGAAATCATTATGGGGTCATCACCATAATGCTCAAGGGGTCATCTCCTTGAAAACTAGCTGAAAATCGGAATTCTCAGTAGTAAAGTATAGTTAGACAAAAAAATACCAGATTCAACATATCCCTCAAATGAACTTGCAATGATCTATTTATCCTTCCATGCAAATCGGTTAGTTCCTCATGGTGCGATTTGTCTTGGCATTCAATATTGTTTGTTGGTGATTGCAAATCCTTGAGCGGCTGGACATGCGCATTTAAAATCTTTCACATATCATTTAAAATCCTTTTCTAAATCCAATCAGTTCCTTCTTGCATAGGCGGTTGTTTGCATACATTCATTTAATATTTTTGCATTGAATACAACCACATTGGCGTTGGCATTTAATTTCCTCAACCGCTCCGTATGCAAACATTTAATAAATAAAATTTGCATTTAAAATGATTCTTCCTTTCCTTGGGCGATCTCTAACAACTTCATGAAATGCATCACATGCAAACATTTAATAAATAAATTTGCATTTAAAATGATCCATTGCCTTAGCTGCCGATCCTCTATAGCATTTAAAATTATCTTGCTAGAATTTAAAATTGTCTTCATAGCTGTTGGCTCTCCCTTGAATGCACAAATATAATTTTAAATGCCTTTACTTCTCTCTTGCATCGATCCTTCTCATGGCACATGATCCAATGATCATTGTGTACATTTTACCAATGAATTTGGCACTCCACATGATAGTCGATCCTCTTGGAATAGCCATTTGAAATATTTGAATGCATTTGAATAGCTTGGACCTATCTTCCTCCCACGTTGGCTTTTGATGACAAATAGATCCCACCTGGAGCAATTCCTTATTCCACACAAAACTCCATAAAAATAGATTAGAGAAAACGTAATTAAAGATTTCATTTTCCCTTTTATTCCATCTAACAAATCAAACCAAATAATTGAAAATACAATTTCAATATTGCATCTTCCAAATAATATACTAGTTGAGCCAACTTTCCAGTTCTCCATGTATAGACATATACCAACTTTCTGGTTCTCCATGTATAGAAACAAACTCAACTAGCAAATCATTACTTAGCTCAAAATGGGGACATTACAAGGACATTAGACTTAGTCAATTTCAGGAGTTCAATTTCCACAAAGACCCTTGAGCAAGAACTCGACGAGACATGGGCAAATCTATACTTCCAAACCTATAAACTAAAGAAATCTAAACCCTAAAGCAAACCTATGACAGAAAGCGAGAAAAAGAGGGGGTCCCCATTTGCAATGGGGCGATGTGTGATTACATCACAACAGGAATCGGTTCCACTAGGTTAAGATATACACATATTGGTGCATAGAGATCGAGATTTTATATATTCAAAATATTATCAATTGAGATAAATAATCCAAGATAATTCCCTATTTCCTTTAAAATCAGGGGGGTCCTGTTGTGACCTAATCACACATCGCACCATTGCAAATGGGGACCCACCTTTTTCGCGGTTTTGAGCTTGTGGATCCTTAGGAAGTGTTATCAGGTCACATCTTCTCTGCAAATTGGATAGTGACTCTCTCTCTCTCCCAGGCAGTATGAAATGAATCAAATGCATCTGTCAAGATTGAAATTGGAACAAAAAAGTGGGAAATCAAAAGATGAAAAAATGGCTAAGTATTGAAGTGGCGCACTTTTGAGTGCCCTTTGCACAAATTTGATTTTTACACAACTAACCAAGAAGTCCGCTCAAAAAATGTTTGGAGGATAGCTTTGTAATTGGCGAGTTTGACATAATGCATGAGCATTTGACATATACTCCAAGGCGCATATTTTAGATGAGTTTGCAGTATGAAATTTTGAAATTGAATCTCATTTTGGTGCTAATTTGGAGTATACTCGCATGATGAGTTTTCAACACTTATGCACAAGTCCAAAAAATGGTCCGCTCATTCCAATCTTGGCGCACATTCCATACTACCCTGCATAACGTGCTTCATACATACGCACAAAAAATGTCCGCCTTGGTTTTGACGCACTATTAAGACACCCTTGTATTTTGCCATTTTATGCAAACATGCTCAAGAAGTCCACCATTTCACCTTAGGCGCGCTTTTGGAGGAGGTTTGCACAAACAAACATTATGCATGTGATCTCAAAAAGGCCGTTCATCTTCATTTGGGCGCACATTTCATTATGCCTTGCATAAAACATTCAATACATGCATGCACCAATAAAATCTGCACCTAAGCGGACATGGAGGGCAGGTTTGCATCAGACGTGTTTTACTATTTATACACACCTACATGGAAACTCCACCCAAGTGTGAACCCTGAACAAGAAATTGCAAGACTACAAAGAAATCCCGCCAAAGAGGTTGTGCAAGGTAGTATGAAAATGCCGCCCAAAGATTAGTGAAAGAAGTTCAAGCAATCACCACCCGCATTCATGAAAGACATCCTTAGAAAGATGCTCCAAATGTTGTGAATAGACTCAGGAAACTATGCTCAAATCGTGAAGAACAAGATGAAAATGCCGCCCTCCATCCTGAATGCCACTATGAAAATCGCGCCAGGAAGAAGTGAATGAAACAATGCAATCTGTGCCAGAAGTTTTGAAAGAATACCCACAACCTGCACCAAAGTTTGTTCATGATCCCTTAAAATTTGTGCTCAGATTTGTTCTTAAACACTCAAAGAAATGTGAATTGCAAATAAGAACAAATTAAATTCTTTTTTTTCTGAGTCGGCCTATGAAAATTCATGAAAAACGTTGTGAATCCATATATGAGGTCGGCCAATATTTCGCATTAGAAAACATTGTTTCTGAACCTTGCAAAATTGCGATTAAGAAATTGTGAAAGGCATAAAGGAATCACCGCCCTGCATTGTGCAAGCCCACTGCGAAGTTGCACTCAGGAAATTCTTGAATGACCAAAATATGCGCCCAGGAATTTGTAATGTGCGATGAAAATTTTATGAAGACCTTGAGGAAATTTCTGCCCAAAATCATGAATGTGTTTATAAAACTCGCCTTAAGAAATTATGGATTGATAAAATGCATTTCATTTCTCATCCAAATGGGCTTATGAAAAATCATTAATAAACATTGTTGAACTCCTTATGGAGTTGGCCTATATGGAAATTTGAATAAAGAAATTTTCTAAATTCCTAGTGAGATCAGCCCCACCATGAGAAAGTGGCCTTGGACATATATTTAAATGAGATTGTCAAATTATAACTTATTCAAGACAAAGTAAATCGATTTAAGAAAGTAAGGTGACTTTACTAGAGGAAGGTGAATTTTATTAGCAAGAGGCAAAATTTTCCTAAGGAAAGGGCGGGTTTTGTGAAGAAGTATGGTTTTTAAATGTTATTTTATTCACTTCTTCTATAATGAAATAAATTCTTGAATGATATTTCATATGGTAATAGTCATGTTTTATCATCTCATTGCATTTGACGGTTTTGTTCACAATGACTATTTGAAGTTTCCTTTGATTGTGGAGGAATTTAGGAACTGAAGGCAAGGAGTACTTTCAAGGATGATCAAAGTCGTTCAAGATGAATGCAAGGAGTTCCGAATCCGGAGAAGGAAATTGCTTCCAACAACAGGGAGACTTCGCGAAATTTCCAATGAAGACTTCTGCATCAGGAATTCCAGTTTAGGATAACGAATATGCTTCAAGTTCCAGTTCAAGACAACAAGATAAAGGAAAATTCCACATCAAGGACAACAAGAAGAAATTCGACAAAATTCCTAAGTTTCAATTTCGAGGCAGCCAAGTTCCAAAGGTGAAAATTCGAAGATTCAAAGACTACTCCAAAAGATGACAAAATTTGGGAAAACATTCCAAGCAGTATGAACACAAAGAAAATCAAACCGGTTTGCTCAATGCTGAGGCGGTATGTGCACAACATTGACCCAATCACAGTCTGCCACATCATCACTCCGCATTCAATGTTCTAAAAATAGTAATTTTTGTAACTAACTGCCTTGTTGTCAAAATCTTGGCCATTGATTCTCAAATCAATCCTGGCCATTCATGTAATTTTGGGGCCTATATAAGGCCCATTTCTCTCATTTGTATTAAAAAAAAAAGATCAAGATAGAAGAGTAGGAGTAGATGCTGTTAAAGTAGAAGTATATTAGAGGAGACTCTTCGAAGTCATTGAAGAGACATTATGAAATTGGTGTAAAAATGCATTTCCAAAATCAATACAAGCTCATTGTTGGCTCGCATGGTGATTTTGTGTGATTGCGGGATGTTAGCATGGTTTCTACTTCTCGAATATGATGGAGAGATGTTTCCAAGTAGAGTAGAATTAAATTAGAAGTTCATTGATATAATGTTTATATGTGAAGATATTTGATGAATTCCTCGGTTCATACTTTTTGTGGATTGCCGATGGTGATTCCAGTGCAAAGTTAGCCTGAACCTCGACGTTTGCTTTAGTTCAGTTGTGGATGCTCGTTCAAACTGCGCTAGCAGTGGGTGTTTGGATGGAGATTTACAGCATGAAAATCATATGATTACCTTTGGAGATTACACCTGCTTCGTGTAGTTGTT
The DNA here is from genome assembly GCA_027924645.1 of Cunninghamia lanceolata. NCBI lineage: Eukaryota > Viridiplantae > Streptophyta > Pinopsida > Cupressales > Cupressaceae > Cunninghamia > Cunninghamia lanceolata. The sequence continues at coordinate 4,748,858 of BSBN01000210.1, read as the reverse complement.
GGTCCTCATGGCGAAGCGAAGTTTGGTTTCATGAGGAATTTGTCTATCAGAGCATGTTTCATTATACCATTGTCCTTAGATTAGAATCTCTTAACCCTTGTCTTTTGTCCTTTCTTTTCACAGTCAGTTTGAAGAAGTTCCACTTCACAAAAAGGAGAATAACATATCTGATTGGAATAAGGAGTAAATTCAGCGTAAGTCCCTTTGTGAGTTTCAACAAAATCACATCAACTACTGAGTCTATCCATTGTAAGTCGAGACCTGACATATCATGAACCTTGGAGTTGTCTCATTGGATCACATTGTTTAGCCTTCGAGAGACTTTGTTCAAGAGAGGATAGAATACTTAGTATTTTATTCTGAGTTTGCATGTGCATAAAAAACACATCAACAGGTCCAATATTCAGAGGGTAAATTATATAACCTTATGCACATTGGAGTTTCCGAGATTTTGTGACTGAGCGGATCAAAGTTCTGCTCCCAATCCTTAAGATATAAACCCGAGTCATTCATGAACCATCGTCCTTTAAAAAATTTGGATTTGACTGAGTGTCGGCCATTGATGCACACATTTGATAAAGAAGCTTGCTTCTTTTAGAAGTGCTTTTGTTCTTTCCAACTCCTTGTTTCGGATAACTAAAATTTTTCCTTTTTTCATGGACAATTTCAGGGCACCAAGTGGGATTCTATTGGATATTTCATACATCATACTGTAAGCATCTCTGTCCAGCTTCATACTGCCAATTTATCACACTTAGACCAAACTGGCGCTTTGCATAAGACTGTAAGTTGATTGTACACAGACTGGTGTGCCAGATCTGAATAATACAATACATTTTCCTGAGACAGACCCGGCCGTCCAAGTATGTAATTTGTTTACTGTCAGTACATGTAGAATCAATTGAGCAGAATATAAATCCAGCTGTCCAAGTATGTAATTTGTTTACTGTCAGTACATGTGGAATCAATTGAGCAGAATATTAGCATAATGCTCTAATCTTTCCTTATTTTCAACTTCCAGTATAACAGAGGGTTTAACCAGCAGATAATACCATTGGGGATTTTTCTATGTTTGGCTCTTTTTTTTACAGTACAATTCAGTCTCCTTTAATTGTTCAGAATTAAAAAAAAGAAAAATTGCATATTTACAAAAATCCATAGGAGGGACATTACATACAGAATGCCCTTCCTCTTTAGGGTGAACTACAAATAATAGGTTTTGGTTCTTTTGAAAGGGGGCTCCATGAAGAAGATTGGCCACATCTTGGCATTTCTCTATAGATTTTGGTCCCAGTTCTTTTACTGATGCTGAATGAATCCCATGGGCATTTGGTAGTGGAAATGGAGTCTTTGAACCTCCTCATCCCCAGCTGCAAGAGGTTCCATCCCATCTACAAGTTTCTTGTTGTGATTGAGTGTACTCTCTAGGCATTTGATGTTTCCATTGGAGTTCCCAGATCTCCTTCTCACCCTTTGCAATGTGAGTTGAGTCTATGGTTCTGCATTATATGTGGGTTGTGTTCTTGTGTGTTCGGAATTTTTTTTGCAGAGTTGCTCGCTCTCTAAACTGGAATATCATCCCCTTTAATTTTTATGCATTTCTCTAACCCTTAGCTCCTATCCCTTTTCCCTATGAATGCTAGTATATGATAGTGTTAGAATAGATTGACCGCATAAGTGCATTACTGGCGAGTAACTTTGTTATTCCTAATGTTGACTCCAAATTTGACAAGATTAAGATGACTATGGAGGTACTGATGATTAACAAATTCTTCTGAGCTAGTTCGATTGTTCCAATGGCTAATAACAAGGGTGCATTTTCATCATTCTCAAGACATATATCTTGCTATTTTAAAAAATGTTTTAAATTGTAAAAAATGAAGTTCATTTGAACCTAAAAAAGATGGTGAAAATGAGCATGGGACCTCCAAAGAAGGGCTTGAAAATGAAAATGATTGGTTTTTGGTACCATGTCATGGAAACAAACAAATCTAGTATCTCTGATAGTGCAACTGCAAACTGTTGAAGCTCTCTTATAAGATTAGATACATAATAGTGCAATGTGTTTAAGCTCCCTGATAAAACCTAGGAGCTTTATCTTTCAATAGAAGGATCTAGTAGTTTTGATTATAGATTTACTTCTAATGTAGGTTCTCTAATGGCCATAAATAAGCTAAATAGATGTTTTTCCTTTACTGGAAAAACCTCTATATTAGACAAGCACTAAAGGTTTCCTTGAGGTTTTCATCATGCATGATTTCAGAATATCCTAAAACAACAAACAGTTTAGACATAGTTAATAGTAACATAGTATGAAGTTATTTTATTTATATGTGGAGAGGAATCGCAATTCCCAGCTTGAAGGATTGTTGTTCAACATGTAACTTGCTCCCAAAATCTGCTCTGAGTTCAAGCTGACATAAGAACTGATTGAGTGTTGAGTTTCAAAAAACACAAAATCATCACTCATGCTTTCAGGGATCATATTTCATGTTAACAATAACCTTTCACAGAAAGCACGAACAAAAAAGATATTCAACCCAACCCATGGACACAATTAATGCTTTAAACAAAAGACATGAACATATGCGTATAAAACAATTTTTTTTGGTATCTGCTTTGGAGATCATCCTATAGTGTAGGTTGTACTAAAAGTACCCCCTTTTAGTGAGACTGTGTTACCTAGCAAGTTAAATATTCTTCTCCAAAGACGTACAAGTAGCCTCTCCAAAAATAATATATGAGCAGCAGGAAGTATTCATTTTCCAGATCACACAAAAAATGAAGTCTGTAGCAGACAAAAACTCATGTTCCACTAAGATTAAAGGAAAATTGCCCATATGTCCAGGTCATTTGCCATCCTCTACTTGGATGATATACTGGTTTTCAATGTGACAGGAAACAAGCATAGCAACATGTCCAGTTCATGTTACAAGCATTCAAGGAAAAACTACGAACATATATTATCAAGTGTGCCTTTAGAGTGGTTTGGTGACCTACCTTGCCTATAAAGTGAGAAAATTAAGGATCAATGTGAATCTGACTAAACGAGAATATATTTTCAACTGGCTTTACGTGACATGTCTACAAGGGTCAAGAACTTTAACTGTTCAGGGAACTAATTGATTTTTGAAGCAGAAGATTTATAACAAACTAGTCACACCACAATCTAAAGGTAGAATACCTTTTGAAATCAAGAATGATCCCTTCAAGCTTGCATTGGAAATGGCCATGTTTCAACATGGCAAATAGGATTACCATTACGAGATATTGTCAATCATGATGAAACGAAATTGGACATAAAAAAGACAGTTATATCTGAGTGTGTAGTGAATGATTTGAAAGACTACTAACTTGGCAAGAAGATTATCATAACAATATTTGCAGGGGTAAATTAAGCTACAGTATTGTAGCCATCTTCAGCAGATTACCTATCTACAATAATTCAAAAGTATATATAAGTGGTGGATAACACATTAAATATGTTCCTTTCTATAGTTACCTCCAACACATTATGACTTGTCAAACCACAAGAAATTAGAAGCCTATATCATCATTTAGGCTTTTCCAACATGTGGAACATTTTCCATGAGACAGGTTCTGTATACACCAGTTTAGTTTTATTTTATTATTTTTATAAGTTATAAAAAGACAGCAAGGATTAGTTGAACAAATAAGTAAATTGGCATTCACAAGAGTGATTCATGTTTTTAAATCAGTCTTGTATCAGATAGCAGAAATTGACTCCACCTGACCTGAGAAACACGCTACTCTATTGTGTGGAAGAAAACTCTAAACAACTTACAGGGAGTAAACTAGCTAATATAAAGCTAAGAAATGTACGCCATTACTTGCCAATTTTGTAAACTTTTGAGGTGGATGTCAACCGTCCAAAGAGGAATGATTATTTGATAGTGATCATTAAAAGGTTTAAAAAGATGACAATGTTGACTCTTCATGAGAAACCATCATGAGAGAATGGGAAGTAAAGTTATATTTCAACCATGTATGGTTACTTTGACTAATACAGGGAATCTATTCCTCTTCTAATTTTCAGACTCAAGGAGCTAAAATGTCATGCAAACCCAATTGAATAACCCAAATGAGCTTAACTGATGACAAGAAAAACTACTTCATGTTAAATGTAGACAACAATATACACAAAGCATTAGAAATAGAATACTCTAAGGGAGCATGTGCAAAAATTTTCTTTAAGTTTCATTTGTCTTCATTAAGTATACACACGGTTGTGCCACTTGGCTTCCTGCTCCAAAGTTTACTTCAAATTATAATAGGATTACAACAATAAGTAAGGACTAGCAAGGGGGACTACAAATTATGCTTGCTAGTCACACGAATATTACTCAAACAAGCTTTTCTGAGTGCATACTATTCAAAAATAACATGCTGAGATACCAATGTACTGAAAGTAACAGTCAACACATTGATAGTCTTATGCATTGCAAGAAACAAAAAGAGGTTATGCCAGTCAACACCTTTAACATTCAAATCACCAATGAGAAAATCTGCGTTCCTGTTCAAATCTGCCATAACCGTTATCTATGCCTCATCTCAAAAACATGACTGAATACTGTCAATTGCTCCTCTACGGTGAACTGGTTTTTGGATGTTGACTCTGCAATCTTGACTGTACAAACATGACTGAATGCTGTAGGCTGAACTGGATTTTGGATGTTGACTATGCAATTTTGAATGTGCTCTAATTGATTTCAATTGAAAAGAATTCATTGTTTCAAAGGAAAACAACAGATTGGAGTTGAGATGAGAATGTGTGCAATACCTGACAATCAGTCCTCGACAGGAAAGTATGCCCATAACACAATGAGCATCGATTCAACTTGACAAGTTTCCAAAGCCTGGAACTATGACAGTCCTCCATGGAACTGGCTGGAAGAGCCTGATAAGCTTTTCCATTTGCAGGTTTCGGGGACACCTTAGAAAAATCAACTGAAGACCCAATAGAAGAATAAGCTGTCTTAGTCTTCAACAGATTTGCTATATAAGTGAAATTATGTTTATTCCCTGATCCTTTTTCAGAGTCTTCACTCTTTGAAGAACAAGTCCTAGGCATTGACCTATGAGAACGGGATGTCAAACTGCTAGGAACAAATATGTTGAGAAGAAACTGCTTACTGTCTTCTCCAATTTTCTTAGTTGATCCACTTCTATGGCCTCCTCTTGTCTTCTTCTTTGACTCCTTTTCTATACTTCTTTCCTCTGATTCCTCTATTTCTGTATTTGCTTGTTCATTGCATTTCTTATGCATGGCATCCTTCTGCTCCACCAGATCACTCAGAGACAATTCATAGCTTGATTCAGGCATTCCTTCAAACATTTTAATGAGCTCCTGCCTCCCTTTGGCAATCTCCTCTGCCCTTGCAGACATGGGGTACGTGTGGGGTAAGGACATGGGATAGGAAGTTGAACCAGGACGCCACAGATGAGAAGACCCAGATTCCAAGTCATCTTGTTCCTGCCCATTGGCCTTCATTCTCGCCCATGAAAATATCAGACTTGAAGAACTTGTTTCGTTACTATCCATCACACCAACTTAGCTTATTCTCATTTGGGTTCTCCTAAACATCGGAATTGTTTTGGGCAATCCTTAAAATTCCAAATTCAGTTTTGGGCAATTCTCAAATTTTGGATAATTCCCAATAATCAAAGTTCATGGACAACCCTCAATCATCAAAATTCATTATTGGACTACCCTCAATCATCAAGTTTCAACTGGACAACCCCTCAGACATCAAAATTCATTGTTGGGCAACCTTCGAACATCAAAATTTATTAAACAATCCTCAAAACACCAAAATTCATTATTGAGCAATCTTCAAACACCCAAATTCATCATCGAGCAATCCTCAAACGCCAATATTCATTACGGGCCAATTCTTTGAACATTAAACTTCATTTTTGGGCAATCCTCGAACATCAATTACATAATGATTTTGTCTAATGATCATAAACTTGAGAACAACGACCACATACCCAGGCATTAAAAATCCATCTCATACTTGAAATGTGATGACAATTGATCTTGAGATCCCCATGCCAACTTAAACCCACATTTCAGATTAACTCATCTCCACCCAATACAAATCAGCAAAGGCAGGATTACTACAGAAGCAACAAGAAACAAACAACATCCCACAGCTGTTGCAGACTTCCTTCTTTAGTAAGAAGAGTGGGTCCCAACCAACAATTCGGCCCTGTAGACATTTGCTCCATTATGGCACCTCCAGATGTCAATGTCCACGTTGCTGTGCAAATAAATTTTGGTATAAAATCTAGGCTACCAATATGCAGATTCACCCCTATGAAATTACTACAAAGTTGACTAGTTCTCTGTCTCTTGTCTGGATCATTTCCCATTTATCTTCCTTGTCCTCTTGCAATTGGATGGATATGGCATTAAATTCTTTATAAAAATCAGAACGAAAGGCTGTTCAAATCCAGCTCTGAAAGGTCCCATGATGTTTGGACTATTAAAAAGACATAATTAGTGCCATAGTTTTGTATTACATCGGAATTTTGGCTCTGTTATTACATTGTCTGAATTGTATTTGGCTTTAATTTTGCTTCAGGAGGAGATCTATTATTTAGAATCTTTTAAAAGTCTAGACTTCATAGCTACTAGCCGCCCTAACTGCTATATAATAATTTAAAAATAGTAGCAACAGCATGCTACTATTTTTTTATGGGTATAATTTGTATAGTATAATAAAAAGTTAAAATGTACCCTTGTAACAAGGCATGTTTGCTAACATTTAAAGGCAGCATATCACATCGACATTGAATGTAAACACATGAAAATGTCATTTCAACTGCATAGACGGCGTTAAGAGTAAACAATAATTAAAGGAACAGATGTTTGAAACCTTCTGTTGTACCAATTTATTCTTGGTGCTCAATCTAATGTTGGTGGAAAATGTTGTTTCAAGTAGTTTCTTGAGGTCACTTACAGATTTTGCTTCTATGAAAAAAAAAAAAAAAAAAAAAATCTCCCCGTGCTAAATGAGTTGGTTTTTATTGATTTCTAATTGGTTTTTTTTAACATTAGCCTGTTTTGATTGGTAACTATATTATAGGTGAGTAGGCCTATTTAGTTTTGTTTTACTTCATTTATAATTAACCTATAAGACTTAAGTTTGTAAAAGAGAAGATTAGGTGGGGGTTTATTTTGTTCATACATTTATTGTCTTTTAACTTACATCATGTATCACAATTAGTTTTTTTTATAGTGAAACACCTCTTCCTTTTACCATTACTTGCTATTTTGCCCCTTGGGATGCTACCACACAAACCTTTGCCGTCATTTCTACAATATTCAAACCGCAATATTCAAAAAATAAATTTTCCTATTTCAACTCTCATTTTTCCATCTTATTTTGCAAGCAAACCCTATTTTGTGCCCAAACAATTATTAATAGTTAGATTTTTATTAATAAATGAAGAATTAAAGGAAATGAAATCATAAGTGACACACAAGCACTTAACAGAAGCACAAAACACAAAATCGCAAGCAACATCAACAATAAACAATGGCAGAATGGACAATTCTTTTTGCAAGAACCCCACTATTAGCCACACATACTCAACTCACTCAGGGCTTAGATTTAACACATTTCCCAACGCACTAAACTCAACCTTTCTAAATCTAATTGAGGTAGGTCCCTATAAAACCAAAAATATGAAATGGAAAGTTTTGTTGTCATTTAAAAAAAAAAAATCAGTTTAACTTTCTAGATAAGTTTGAAGAGAAGGAAATGTTTTTGAATTTTTGTTTTAATGATTTGATTCTATTGTTGTTAATAGAAAAATAAATAGAATCTTATCTAGACAAATTCTCCCTTTTCTACTTAAACTATGTTAGATAAAAAGAGGAGTTGGGTTGAAAATTTGTCAGTATGTTTACTAAAATGACAAACAAGATGCTAAAAAGGAAATACAAAAGATAAAGAACCTATTGACAAAGTATGGAGCTCACCACCTTGGACAACACTACAATACATGAAAGTCCGCACGATGCATTATTGCTCAGTTTAAGCATTATAATCCTGCTCTCATGCTATCATCCTAGAAAGTTGTAAAATTCAATTGTTCTTCTAACTTTTTATTTTTCAGCACAACAAGGAACAAGGACAGCCACAATAATGAACAAGAAAGATACTATGTAACACAAAAATGCTAGAAGTGAAGCTAAACTAGCAAAATGAAAAAAGAAATGAACAAGAAGAGGGAAGAGTGCAAGCAAACATCTATGCATTTGTATAACTTGTAAATTGGTTGCTTAGACAAAAGAGAAGGTCTAAACTACTTAGGAGATTGCCACGAATGGTCAAGCCCCTATTTTAGCCTTTCGACTTCCATGGGTAGTCGATAATGTAGAGGAAGTAGAAATGTTTGTGCACCTAACCTAAGTGTATCTAGATTAAGAGAAACAAAATGAAATCTATGAATATCAACTCCCATGTCTACAAGAAGTGATAAACTAGTGTGCATGAGAGTGTAAATGGAAGTGAAGAACCCTACAAGTGCCAACAACACCAAAGATATCACAAATACAATGAGAGAAAAAGTAAAGAGAGAATTTTGGACAAAGTCACCTTGTATGTGGGACTGGAGATGAAATTCTATAGATATCACAAACAAAATTCCCTCAAGAGTGGAATAGAACCAAGAGGACCAATGTTGGAATGTGCAACTTGCTCAAGAAACCCAAAGTGTTAAAAGAGTGTTGGTAACAATTACATCAAAAGCTTCAACCAATAGAAAATACTTGAAGAATATAGTGAGATTGAATGCTTGAAAGATTGAGTGGTAGATTTAAAAATGGATCCAAGAAGGAAGATGAAGAGCCATGGAATTCAAACTAGTCATTGGAATTCATTCTAGGGCAATTACAAAGCATGTTCAATAGAAGAAAACTGACACAATTCAAAGAAAATAGCTATTGTATGTTTAAAATGTCAGTGGAGAACAGATCATTTAAACACTTGACACATCAATATGGCATGATATAAATACAAAAATGACACTGGTTAACTAAGAAAAGGGGAAAATACTTGAAAAATAAAAAACACAAGTTGGTATTATTGGCACCTAAAAAATTTTATTCCCATTTTGCCCTTTTTGCCCCCAAAAATCCAAAAATTCTATGCAAAATTTCTTAGCAAATGTCACCATTAATTAGAGAATTGAATTCTGAGCAACTTTGCCTTTTGAACCATCTCAAAATTCTTTAAAATGAAAAAGTTATGCTTGGTCAAAGTTTGGTTTTTTATGTTTTTTGCCTTGGTCAAAAAATGATTTCTCCCTTAGAATATTTTTGCCTTATCGGCAAATCGGCCTTTTCCCAAACTTACTAACTTTTTAAGAGTTTGGCTTTTAGTCGATTTGCCGATAAGGCAACAACAGAGCAGAGGGAGACAGTGTTTTGGCAAAAAGAAAGAAAAGCAAAAGAGGAAGGCTATTGGCAAAAGGCAAAGTTCAAAAACCTTGAGGTTCACCAATAGGGAGTCTGCTGACAAGGCATTTTGCCGATAAGGCAAATATAGAAGGCCAAAAGAATGGTTTGGCAAAATCAAAATTCGTCGATAAAGGTGTTGGTTCGGCATGGGTCCTTTTTTCCGACAAGGCAAATAAGGTAATATTTTCCTAAGGCATAAAGAAGTTTGGTAAAAGGCATTTTTGCCAATAATGAAGAAAGTGGCACCCAAGGTTCTTGGTTCTAAAAAGGGGCAGGTTGTCGATTAAAAAAAAAGACTAAGGCATAGATTATCGGCAAACCGGTTAAAAATCAAACTTTTCAAGAGTTTGAGTTTTTCTTATTTCACCGATAAGGTGATAAAATGAGCCAGAAGGGGAAAAGTCAAAGTTTTGAAGTATGCCTTTTTGCTGATAAGGAAGAAGCATATGAAGAGGCCCTAGGTTCATGAAAATGCAGATTCACCAATAAAGGCGAAAAGGTAAGGAATAAGGGGCCAGGTTCGTGATTCTTCACTTTTTACAATAAGGTAAAAAGGACCAAAGGAAAAAGTAAGAATTTGGCTAAGGGAAGAAGGAAGGGTGCCCTTGTGTAAGAGACCTTATTGTATATGACTAAAAATGTAATCAACTTTAAATAAAATTTCTTGCACACATCAAAGTAAAACATCAATACAAATCACTATGAATGAATTCATCAAACTCCTTGCATTATTATTGATTGAAAATGGAATCACAAGACAAAAGGGTACTACTGTCATGAAATTACAGTCCTAATATCAATCTTATCAAACTTAATATCTTCGCAAAAATGACCAAATATGAGTGTCAAATGTCTTCTACAAAATCAATAGTCATGTACAAATATGAGACAATGATCCATAATCCTGGAGATGATTACTACAACTCTGTTCATGCAAATGTATGTGACTAATATAAATGTTTAGTTAGTTGATCACACTACTGTAGATTTTTTTTCCACTCAGCCAAAGAGATGTCTTCAAATGCATCCAAAATGACCTTCCTAGCCAAGCGATGGATTCCAAAGTCTTCACAAGTTACTCCTTATTGCAAAATAGCTCATAAAACCATGAAATACACTATGATCAGCTGACCGTGATGGAAAATCAGACCTTAAAGCTTCCCAATAATGCTTGCAAACTCTACTATTACCACCTTGGCTTAGAAGCAATGAAACCAAGGGTTAATAATGATATCTTATCACTCCAAATAGCTACAATAACCTGCAAATTCAAAACATGATGTAATCTGTCATGAAAACATCTCAGAAATCATTATGGGGTCATCACCATAATACTCAAGGGGTCATCTCCTTGAAAACTAGCTGAAAATCAGAATTCTCAGTAGTAAAGTATAGTTAGAAAAAACATACCAGATTCAACATATCCCTCAAATGAGGATGGAAGACTCTATTTAACCTCTCCTTGGATGAGCGATCCTCCTTCATGATGTTTTGTAATGCAATCTGAGTTCCACCAATGATATTTCACATTCTTCAACAATTTTAAATGAATTGTTTATGCAAACTCAATCATTTAAAATCAATCTTCAATTGTTTTAAATGATTTATAACTAGTTTCATGTGGATCAGTTCTCTAGCATTGAATTCCCTCTTGCATATGCAGTGATTGTAATTGTCTGGCACATAAACATTTAATATCTTTCAGTTGACATCAGCAATCCTTAACCTCTTAGTCGTTGGCATTTAAAATCCAACAAAATATCCAATCGTCCCAAAAGTAATTGCTAGCATATTTTTAAAATCATCTCCTTCATAATCAACGATGAGCATCATCTCATTTAAAATTATTTAAACCATCATTAACATGCCTCATGTTTGAATCGATCCTTCCTTTGAGCACATGATCCAAGGGATCGCCTTATTGCACAAGGCGTTAGCATTAAATTTCCACACAATATCTTTGACTTGGGAGAATCTTTCCTTAAGTCGTTGGAATCAAATGGGACCACAATCTAATATAAACTCCTCTCCATGCTAGTCAATCATCTTCATGATAGCCATTGGGAAACATTTGAATGACTTTCAATGACTTGAACCTATCTTTCTTCATGGGGTGAATCCACTCCTCCAATGTTGGCTTCATTTAATGACATTATAAAATAGGTCCTGCCTAGAGCAATTCCTTATTCCACACAAAATTCCATAAAGATAGATTAGAAGAAAATGCAATTAAAGATTCCATTTTCTATTTTATTCACATAATAAAACTCAAGCAAAATACTAGTTGAGCCAACTTTCCAGTTCTCCATGTATAGACATAAACCAACTTTTCGGTTCTCCATGTATAGAAACAAACTCAACTAGAAAATATAACTTAGCTCAAAATGGGGACATTACAAGTCCTCCCACCCCAAGATTTTTTGTCCCAAGCAATCGGAAGTGTCAAATGAACATCAATGAATACCAGGATCTCAAACCCATCTAACCTGTCCATACAAACTCACACATACTATCTCAATGATGCTGATGAAGGAGATCCTAGGACCGCTTCCACTGTTGCATAATACATCCATACTTAATCTCCAATGACAAACCCATTCCATGAAGTAGTCAATCAACTCAAAATTGAAGATGCCAATGTTAAACAATGAGCCAATATAGTTGAAAATATTTATACCACTGAATAGTATCATGAATAGATGAAGGATGCTAAACACAAATGTATCCATTCTTGTTGTGCTAAAATTGAAATCTTCACCACTCAAGAATGAAGAATAACCAACCACATGTGCTAACGAGATAGCATCATGATGTTGTGTCTCTTCAAGAGTAGATTGATCCTCCCCAATGGAAAACAAAGTACCTTGCAAATCTTCATCTTCATTGCCACACACAAACATATCATCAATGGCTTCAAACAAAGTTGATTGTCTCACTATTTTAATCATTTCAAGGTGTTTTTTTGCTTGACCAGCAACAAAATTAGCTTTTCTTGCTCTCTCTAGCCACATATCACACATTTCTTGTGTCTTTTTCACATCTTCATAGGTCTGATATACAAAATCAGATTGTGTAGTGCCCTATTTTTCAACAAAATTACTAAATCCAACACTCCAATCTTGCATACCATCATTAGTAGACCATGAATAACTATCCTCCAAAGGTGTTAGCATGTCAAATTCATGAGAATGCAAAGCCATAGGACTGTTGTCCTCAAACAAATCATATATGATGTCATACCAATCCATATCAAAAATCAAATGCTTACCATCAAATGCCGATTCCATACACTTCTCTTCACATACTTCATATACATCTTCATGAAGTAGATCATGGCCTGTAGCAATCATGGATTTCGCTGTCATTTGATGAGGTAAAGTGTACTTGAGGGCTCTCAAAACAACTTGTTTCCCATCATGTAGGAAACTCAACTCCATAGATTGTAAGTCTTGAGTGATCCTTTGTAGTGAGTGTAGCCATTGCATACTAAGTACAATCTCATTGTCCTTCAAATTAAGAACATAGAAATCATCACAAAGAGTATACTCACCAGATATGACATTAAGCTTGCTCACCTTCTTCTTACAAGGAATAGTGAGTCCTCCCGCTATAGACATATCAAAAGCCTCAAAGCCATCACAAAGCAATCCTCTTTTGTTGATCAAACCCTCATCAATGAAATTATGTGTAGCTCCACTATCAAGAAGTGCCAAGACTTTGCAACCAAACAAAGTACCTTCAAAGATGAATGGATTGTACCTTGAAGCTCCTGAAAGATATGCAATCCTAGAACTTTTGTTATCATCATTTGTAAGTTCTAGTGTTGGTTGCCCATCATCATCATCATCATCCTTATCAAGTACCTCTATGTAGTGTACCTTACCTTTGCCAAGGCACCTATGACCAATCTCCCAAGGTTGCTTGCAATCAAAGCATAGCTTCTTCCTTCTTAACTCATCTCTTTCTTCATAACTCATCTTTGATGTAGTACCCTTGTCATTCCTTGTGGAAGTGGGTTGCTCTTAGAATTGTTGACTTGCATGTTCATCTTTGAAGTTCTTCTTTTGAGGTGTGTATGTGATAGCCAAATCAAGTGCAAGATCAATAGCCTCATCAAGTGTGCTTGGTCTATGAACCTTGACCAATCCTTTGATCCTATCATTCAACCCTTCAACAAACAACATTGTGATTCTTCTACTGAACATGTCAAGTACTATGACTGCAATCTTTTGAAATTCATTCACATAAGCATCCACTCTTCCACTTTGCTTCAACTATGCAAGCTCATGGTAGTAGACCTCCACATCTTTTCTATCAAACCTGTTAATGAATTTTTGAACAAACTCATCATATGAGGTAATCCTGTTGTGATGTTGAGACACAAGACCATAGTGCCACCATTCATAAGCCAAATAGTAGCAAAGTGTATAGCCTTTTCTTCACTCATGGGCTTGAGTGTGAGAAAAGTGTCCAATTTGTTTACCCATGCTCTAGCACTCATTTTACCACTACCATCAAAACTAGGAAGAGGAATCTTTTCCATTGCATCCTTGTACTCTCTTGGTGTGTTGGCCTTGCTCTTCTTTGTCTTTGTTGATACCCACGTCCTCTTTGTTTTTGTTGCTTATGGTTTATAAAGTTGTTGAGGCTTATTCTATCATGCACACGATCGGGAAGTGCATCATATTCATCAATCCAAGCTTCCCAATCATCACCTACTTCCTCTTCATACTCCAATTCTTCTTCAATGACCTCTTCTTCTCTAGGAAGAAAGGTAGGCTACATAGGTCTCTCCACTGTTGGTGCATGTGTTCTCCTTGTTCTTTGTGATCCTGCAATACTACCTTCATCATCCCGACTAGCTCTGCTGTTGTTATATCTGTTACCCGTCAAAATATGACATAGACTATTAATGCTTCTTTGAATGTGTATATTTGTTTCATGTGTTTGTTGTATGGTTGCATTTGTTTGTTGCTGACCATCTGCCATTCTCCTTTGATTATCAATTAATTCTCTAAGAACTAGATCCATATCATCCTATGGATTAGGTCTCCTTCTATCACCTGTTGTTTCTCCTCTTCTTCTATAATGATGTGGTAATGGATCAATGAAACTCATCACCCATGGGCTGGCAGGAATATGGCTTTGATACCACTGTAAGAGACCTTATTGTATATGATTGAAAATGTAATCAAATTTAGATAAGATTTCTTGCACACATCAAAGTAAAACATCAATACAAATCACTATGAATGAAGTCATCAAACTCCTTGCATTATTATTGACTGAAAATGGAATCACAAGACAAAAGGGTACTGCTGTCATGAAATTACAGTCTTGATATCAATCTTATCAAACTTAATATCTTCACAAAAATGACCAAATATGAGTGCCAAATGTCTTCTACAACATCAATAGTCATGTACAAACATGAGACAATGATGCATAAGCCTAGAGATGATTACTACAACTTTGTATATGCAAATGTATGTGACTGATATAAATGTTTAGTTAGCTGATCACACTGTTGTAGATGTCTTTTCCACTCAGCCAATAAGATATGTCTTCAAATGCATCCAAAATGACCTTCCTAGCCAAGCGATGGATTCCAAAGTCTTCACAAGTTACTCCTTATTGCAAAGTAGCTCCTAAAACCTTGAAATACACTATGATCAACTGACTGTGATGGAAAATCATACCTTAAATCTTCCCAATAATGCTTGCAAACTCTACTATTACTACCTTGTCTTAGAAACAATGAAACCAAGGGTTAATAATGATATCTTATCACTCCAAATAGCTACAATAACCTACAAATTCAAAACATGATGTAATCTGTCATGAAAACATCTCAGAAATCATTATGGGGTCATCACCATAATACTCAAGGGGTCATCTCCTTAAAAACTAGCTAAAAATCAGAATTCGCAGTAGTAAAGTATAGTTAGAAAAAACATACTAGATTCAACATGTCATGTCCCTATAATGATTTATAATTGAATTGTTTATTTAAATAATAAATTAGCCTTATATAAACTAATATAATTAAAATATAATATATAATATATTTATTTAAAACATATTATTAATATGTATTATTTAATAAATAATATTATTAATTTAATATAATTTAAATATTATAAGATATATGAAATATATATATTTAATTAACTAGATATATTATAAATATAAATATTTTAATATAATATTTATGTGAATAATTAATAAGATATATTATTATATATAAAAATAAATATTACAAATATTAATGAAGAGTTAGAAAGTAAAGTAATTTGGAATAAGACAAAATAAAAGGTCAAATTCAAAATAAAATCATATAAAGATAAAAGTCTAATATGACAAAAACATTATCCCACGATATATGCTTGTGAATAAAACAAAATAAAGGAGCTCTCATACTTAATAACAAATGTATTTATTTATACTATATATATTATATAAATAATATACTTTAAAAAGGTTAAGGGGAGGCCGAAGGAGGATATTTATAAGTGCAGCGATTAAGTTGGTTGACACCAGCGATCACCTTAATAAATAATAAATAAAAAAGACAAACGTTATTAATATGTATCCTTATTAACTAAATTAAAGCCGCAACCGTTGGAAAGGGTATATCCTTTTACCCTCGGTAAACCCTTGGAAATATATAAAAGGGCATAGGGGTGTATGATGGGAAGGGTGTGAAAGATATATTAAAAAATATATAAACAACAGTAGCAATATAATAAAAATTATATTAGTCATTCCATCGAGCAAGGAAAAACATTGGAAAATAGAAAGAAGACCGCAGTGATAGGTAAGAAATACGAGGTAAGCTACAGCAGGTAAGTAAGTATTTATATTTAATTTGTTCAATCTATAATTAGTAAAATAAATGGTAAGATTATTATATATAAAAGAATAAATATATGCATGTTGTAAATGATAGATATATTATAACTAGAATATGCACTCGTTATTAGGTTAAATAAATTGTTTATAATTAAATGTTATTGAAATATGAAATGGAATAAGAAAGATGATCACAGTCTAATATAATGGATTTGTTTATGAACATTGTTAAATTGAATACAATGAAATGAAATAGAGATAAAATATATTATAATGATGGCAAACATGCTGCCAATAAGTAAATAACATGACACATGATCCAATAAGAATGAGTTTATGATATGCTCAGAGCTGACTAGGACTCTTCCTTTAACCCCTCTATCACCTCTAAGGTATGACGTAGTTGGAATAGTTTGTTTTAGCCTAGGTATCTCTCGACTGGACGTAAGTCCCTCGAGCCAAGTGATGAGGAACCCCACGTGTGGGTGAAATCCTTGGGCCTAGAAGAACTTGTAAAAAGTTAATTTTGCTCTATAGATGTTGACTCTCGTTTGGATGAGGTACTCCGTGTGTGAGTGAAATCCCACGAGCCAAATGGTGAGGGACTCCATGTGTGAGTGAAACCTTTGGGCCTCCGTAAGAGATGGTGGAACTATTTCCTTAATGAAATCATATTTGGTGATCTGGAGCTGGTTAATGCAAGAGTCTACCATAAGTCCCTCACAAGTCATATCATGAACCAATGATAGAAAGGAATAACATATATGTGAATGTATTTATGAATTAGGAATGTTATAATGAATGATGATGAAATGAATTATATAAAATATAATGTGAATATGATCTAATATGTTATGGTCTTAATGATTCCATGTTGAAAGAAATGATAAATAGATTACTAATGCTCTCTTTTACTGAGTTGAAATTGTGCAAGGTGGTGAAAATTTTTGGCTTACTAGAAGGGGACATTACACAACATATCCCTCAAATGAGGATGGAAGACTCTATTTAACCTCTCCTTGGATGAGCGATCCTCCTTCATGATGTTTTGTAATGCAATTTGAGTTCCACCAATGATATCCACATTCTTCAACAATTTTATATGAATTGTTTATGCAAACTCAATCATTTAAAATTAATCTTCAATTGTTTTAAATGAATTATAACTACTTTCATGTGGATCGGTTCTCTAGCATTGAATTCCCTCTTGCATAGGTGGCGATTGTAATTGCTTGGCACACAAACATTTAATATCTTTCATTTGACATTAGTGATCCTTAACCTCTTAGTCGTTGGCATTTAAAATCCAACAAAATACCCAGTCGTCCCAAAAGCAATTGCTAGCATATATTTAAAATCATCTCCTTCATAATCAGCGGCCGGCATCATCTCATTTAAAATTATTTAAACCATCATTAACATGCCTCATGTTTGAATCGATCCTTCCTTTGAGCACATGATCCAAGGGATCACCTTATTGCACAAGGCATTAGCATTAAATTTCCACACAATATCTTTGACTTGGGTGAATCTTTCCTTAAGTTGTTGGAATCAAATGGGACCACAATCTAATATAAACTCCTCTCCATGCTAGTCGATCATCTTCATGATAGCAGTTGGGAAACATTTGAATGACTTTCAATGACTTGAACCTATCTTTCTTCATGGGGTGAATCCACTCCTCCAATGTTGGTTTCATTTAATGACATTATAAAATAGGTCCCGCCTGGAGCAATTCCTTATTCCACACAAAACTCCATAAAGATAGATTAGAAGAAAATGTAATTAAAGATTCCATTTTCTTTTTTATTCACATAATAAAACTCAAGCAAAATACTAGTTGAGCCAACTTTTTGGTTCTCCATGTATAGACATATACCAACTTTCTGGTTCTCTATGTATAGAAATAAACTCAACTAGAAAATATAACTTAGCTCAAAATGGGGACATTGCACCTTGTTGAGGAATCGACAAAAAGCCGAACTAATGAAGTAGTTCAGATTTTTGGCAGTTTACTAATAGGTTTTTTTGTCGACAGTGAAGAAAAGGAGAAGTTCGGCAAAGGGCAACTTTTTCGTTACAAGGCAAAAGGGAGATCAAGTGTTAGGTTTGGCAAAAGGATTTTTTTCTGATAAAGGAGATGGTTTGGCAAAATGTGATTTTCTTGATAAAAGGCAACAAGGGTCTTTGGTTTTGAAATGTTAGATTTTGCCGATAAAGGAAAAACTACTCAGGTTTGGCAAATTGTAAGTTTACTGATAAGAGTGATAAGGAGAGAAAAGGAAAGGTTCAGCAAAGGTGGAAGTTGCCGATGGAGGGAAACTCAAGCCAAGTTCTAGAAAGTGAAAATTTGTCGACAGGGCATAAAAGAGGCCAAAATGATGACGAAGAAAATGTCTTCCTAGTTTGAGAAAATGTAATTTGCTGATAAAGAAAAATAGTACTTTGGAGGATAATGGCAAACAAAGAATACAAAGATTGAAGAAGATTGGCAAGTAAAGTGGAAGAACGCAAAATGGTGCAGTCAGTGGTTAGATGGATCGAAATAGAAAATGAGGATGAGATAATGGGAATGTTGTCAATTGCTTGAAATGGTTAATTCCCTGAATGCATGCCATGATTGCAGGGATACACAAACTGATTTGTACCCAGAATTTAATGAGCCTACAAAATAGTGTTGTGTAGATGGTTGGCGCAGTAAAAATCTTCAATATATAAAGGACAAATCTGAGAAGTCAATGTTGCAGGTGGCAGGGAAGGATTAGAACCTTCCCTCTTTATTGCTTAGAGTATAACTGGAGTGCAAGCAATCTTTTTCTAATTGTTTGCAAAGATGACAAAGCATAGGTTTTGTTACCCCAACATGCAAATCTTCTAACATATCTGGGCCTAAATTTAATACAACATGGTGCATTCTCATTGATTGAGTGCAGCGTTGGAAATTGGTGCAGTCATCTTGAATTGTAATTCTATATATGCATCATTCTGAGATGTTTTTCAGGGTTGGTCATTGAGCCAATTGTCTAGTCTGCAGTGCCTCAAGATAGTTCAGGGCTTCAAATCAAGTTGGTCTAGGTAGTAAATGGAGAAATGTGTTTTGATGCAGCATAGGGATGAATTGTAAAGCATATTTAATGCATTGATATGTTTCCATGGTCATTTATAAAGATTCAGGGGAATGTATAATCACAGTTGTATGTTTTCCTTCACCACATTTGCTGGTGCAATTGTAATACAGATTTGATAATGTGTGACAGCATTTAAATCCATGCATGTTTTGTGTTGGGTCATTTCTTTATTGCAAATGGGTCATTATAGTTTGGTTCTGGATAGTTAAGTATGTCCAATGTATGAGGTATAATCTAAGAAATATGTGAATATGTTTTGGTATTCTATTGATGTTGGTTCAATCCTTTCTTCCCTCTTTATTGTTTATGACTCAGTTGCCCAATAGAGTAGGCACCGATCCATATTGGAGAGGGATCAAACACTCTTTTAAATTAAACAAATCATTCACCTGTGGTTTACGGAAAAAACCATATGTCATGTGCATGTACATTTGCACAATTGAATCAGCTATATAGGGGTTATGTGAGAGCTGGTCATTCTTGACTTAGTGATAGTCTTTGGAGTCAAGATGATGAGTTGTGTTTGGTTGTCCAATATTTTTAGTTGTTCATTTGGTTTGAACTCAATACCTATTCGAGTATACCCCTTGGAATATCCCTCTTAGGTCTGGATGAGCCTGAAGAGCAGAGGAATCTACCCACTCATGTATTGGCCAAAACCCCCCTTAATTTGTTGATAAACCTCTTCCTATCACCTTGACAACAATCCCTAGCCTGGGTGATTTAGGAAAGTTTTAGAATTTTGAGTTGCAACTATTTTGGGAACCAATAGGTACCAAGGGTGGAAAAAGGCTAAGATAAGGCCAAATGAACCTAAAAACATATTAGGGGTTATGAACACTAAAGTGAGCCCAAAACATAGTATGAAATTGCAAGGGTATGCAATTTTTGGCATTACATTTTTCCTCCACTTTAGTGAGCTAATGACACTAAGTGATAAGCTACGCTAAAGTATAGCAAATAAATAACATCACAAAAAGAATACTCAATAAGGATATTGTAGAGGATATGTGATCTCTCTTCAAGCAAGGGAATCATGCCCCCAACTGAGAACCTACAAAACAAACATGTTAACAACAAAAACCTACATAACAAGCAATGTCAAAATAATAGAAAACCTACAACATAAAAGCATTAGAGAAATATAACTTACAAAACAAGAGTGTTAGCAAATCATATATAGTCTAATATGCAAACAATGCCTACATAAAAGAAATCACACAATAAAGGACACAAATAAGTACAAGAAAAACATACAAGAAACACACAAAGAAACAAAGAAGAGAAGAGAAACAAACATTTTCTAGTGTACTTTATTGCTAGAAAATGGAGAGGCATAATCCCAACATACTTTGTTGCTTGGAAAATGCAGGGTATGGTTCAAGATCTAGCATGCTTTGTTGCTAGGAACTATACAATACCCTCATGAATCACATGCACTAGAAAACTTTTTTGCTAGGTGACCCATGAAAATTATAAAAAGTACCTTATATGAGGTGCACAAACTAGCATATTATATTTCTAGGTGGCTCATATGAAAATACAATATCAAGGATTATATGGGCTAGCATACTACACTGATAGGTAATCTTGATAAGGGTAGACAATCCAAGAAACTCTTTGTACTTGGTACCACAAACTACGGAAGTTGGCAATGTGTGTTTGTATATGCGTGGATGCACATGTGAAAGTGTAGAATATGCCACCTTAAAATAATTCCATGAACCAAGAGTATGCAATTGATTTTAAGGTAGAAAAGGGGAAGGTGAAAGAATATGTAGGAAGCATATATGAATGGATATGCCCCCCAGAGGTACTAAAGAGAAATGCCCCCAAGAAGAGGCACACAAGATAATGTTGCCAGCATGATGCACCTGAAAGTGTGCTCATGGAATGACATTGAAAGAAGAAGCAATGTCACATAGGAACAAGCGACATCACATGAAAGCACACAAAGGGGTCTACATGCTTGGGGTCAATATATATAGGAATAATAATCAAGGAATAGGGACTAAATTATCATCATCCCCCAAGCATGTAGAACTATAATCACAAAGGAATAAATGCACATAGCAAACAAACAAATAAAAAATTAAAATTTTGGGTCAACTTGGAAGAGGCCTAAATTTCTCAAGTCTTTGCATAGTCCCCAAAATACACAAAAGTATCAAGTGTATGACATAGAAAATAAAACAGATACAAAAGGAAGGTCACAACATTTCATTCCTCTTGTATCCATGTATCTCTAAGGGTATCATGGATCCTCCATGGGGAACTAACAAACATATAGAAATTGAGAATATGGGGTACATGAATAAGCATATTAACTAAACACATATATACAAATGAAACAAAAATGCTACTCCATGGGTTCCAACTCCAATGAGTTGTCCTCTTCCCAATCTCACCCAAGTGGGAGTGGAGGACCACTAGGTGGTGGAAGAGATGTAAGGATAACATAATTAGGAATACAATCAATGGGACAGTATGGAACAACGGGAGGAGAAACATCCTCCTAGGCACTTGTCAAAGGGGAAAGTTTCAACAATTGTGTAAAGATTGTAGCTAGTGCCAGTATATCTGATGCCAAATCAAACAAGCACTCCTCTAAGGAAGGGGCTAGTGAGTTAGAGTCAAAATGCACAACCAGTTACTGATCCTCACTACTAGTAATAGATATGTGAGCACTAGGATCAATAGATTGGGGTTTTGGACTAGCCTCCACTCTATGGAGAACTAATGTCGAAGGGCTCAAAGGTGGTGAAATGGGGTTAGGATTAGGCTTACAATGGGGTGGTGTGGGGTATCTTTTAGGTTTACATTTGGGAGGTAGAGGAGGGATATCAATGTCTAATGTGGAAGGGAAAATATCTAGAAAGATGTGATGGTAGGTGTGGATGAAAGGGACCATGAAAGAAAGGGTGGTGTTAGATATGACACACATTGGGCAAGTAAATAGGATTAGAAAATAGGGGTTAGTTTGAGATATCTGAGAGTAAGGGTGGATTGGTGGAATGAGCCAAGACTACTTGGACCCATTTGGGTCTTTTATCTTGGGGCTCTTACGGGGGATCAGAAGGTGGAGGGCTATAAGAAGGTTGATCGAGGATTGATCAAGTAGTGGCATGACATCGACATTCATGCAATCTAGCTAATAAATTTCATTGAGTGTGTACCTGAGATGCAGAAGAAGAAGGGGGAGGGTCATCTAACGTGGGTTGCTTTTCTCTATTTGTCATGGGGACAAGAGGAGGAATAGGAAAAACTAATCAAGGCCAAGTGACCATAGGTAGGGCAAGTGGGATAGAATAAAGAATGGGATAAGAATTCTAACTCATCTTGTATTTCTAATAGATCTTAAAAAGAAAATCATATAAGGTTGGAGGGGGCCAGAAGGAGTAAACCAAAAGTAATCAAGTGAAAATTTATCCCTAATGGCCAATGGCTAAAACTAACTATGAGGAACAATATGAACCACAACATTGTGGGTAAACTTTAAACACTTGTGGATGACAGAAGTAATGGCCTACATCACGGGGAGCCATGGATGACCCAACAAGACATGAAAGTAGTCCAAAGTAGGAATCACACTAAAAGGAATGCCCATGGTCTTTGGTTTGACCTAGATAGAAAGAGTGATAGAACCCAAAGTAGGAATGAAAATGCCATCATGTGTGCGCAAAGAGATGTCATATGGATCATACACATCCCTATGCAGTTGGTGGACATATATAAACTCATCTGAAACTACATTCATCATGCTAACTAGGTGTACCAGAACACCATGAATGACTTTTCAATTTACAGAGCATGGATGTAGAGAGGACCATCATGTAAACCCATAGGCACATTGGTTGGAGAAAACAAAATGATAGGATCAAGGACTAGTTCAGCCTAAGAGGTTTGAGGTCAAACATCTAGCATGCCCACCATAGAAGAAAATGATAAAGAGGAATGAAGAGAATCCACATCCAACTCAGGAGGGGAAAAAGTAGGTGTAATGCCCACCCTAGTGTTTGCATAGTGTGCTTTATGATTCTTATGTTATATGCTATTTTGAGTGTTTATCAATGTATTATGTGATTCTCATGCTATGAGCTATTGCATTGAACTTACTAATGAGGTTTGTTGTGCCATTGAAGGGTTTTGATGGTGTATTCGAGATGCTTTTCTAGATATGTTTCACATGAGCATCGAGGTGTTTCCAATGGGGTTTTGTATTGTATTTGGATTTTGACTATACATTATGGGATGCATATGTTGTGCCTATGTATGTTAGACCATTGCATTATTTCAACTTCACTATTTTCACTATATATGTTATAGTTGTGATTATTATATTGCTTTAGCATTATGAAATGTTGCTGATTTATGCGTCATGTTCTTGGATCATGCTAGTCGTAGATGATTATAGTAGATGTGATGATTTAATATCATATTACATGATTTATGCTACATTGGGGTGGGTTATGTTGTTTCAACTATTATATGTGGAGCAGGTATGCCCAATGTTTGACCTGAGTGTGCACGCACATAGTTATTTCCCCAATGATGGTTATATATTGGAGATGTTGTCTTTGGGTAAAAACATGTGTTTTTTAACCTCTATCTCACTCAGTTTGAGTGTGAGATAAGTCTTGTGAATCCCTATGTTAACTTGGATCTAAATCGGTGGCGATTTTGGAGTCCACATGTTGTGGAAACTCGTAAAGTGTGTATGAGTCCTTTACATGTGTTTCTTTTATCTTTTTGCATTATATTTTTATTTATCTTGAAAAGCACGTTTTTTCTGTGTTTTCATAATATTTTAATGGTTGAGTCGAAAAAGATTAAGTTTACCTTAGTGGAAAATTTTACTACATTATTTTATTCTAGTAGAAGAAATCTAAAGTGAATTTAATCCTTTCTTCGAAATGAAATATTTCGCATTTAAAAGATAGAATTGTGTTTTAATAGAAAATTGATTTAATTCCATTAGTTTTTGGAAATTATTAAATGTGCTTGTATTATGATGCATTTGCCTTGTGCGAGTAATTGCATTAATTTAATTTCGTAAATTGCCTATTCTCTTAAGTCATTTTTGGAAAGGAAAATAGGAACAAAAATATTTGAAAAAAATAAATAAAAGAAATGAAAAAGGGATTTTGGAAAGATATAAAGAGAAAATAGAGTTCTATTTTCATACTCATTGTATTTTCTCCTCAAACCCTCTTCTTGCTCCATAGGAAATGGATTTTTGGAAGAATTGAAGGGAAGGGATTGTGTATTTCTTGGATTGGCGATGGCTTGGAATGGATTGGGTGTGTGTGGCAAAGGATTGTGGAGGCATTTTGGCTTCAAGATATTCTTCATTTTTGTAAAAGTTGTATTGGAAGGTATTTTTCCCTTTTTTGAGTTTTGTTTTAAATTTTAATTCTTCCATTGCAATGCCACATGAAGTGATTGCTTATGGCCCTCTTGATTAAAGGAGTGAATTTGATTTAATTTAGATGCTTCAATTATAAGTTTTAAATTATGTTTATGTTTTAAACTTTGAAAATGTGCCAAAAACAACCGTTACTATGGAAATTTTTTATTGGAATGATATTTTCGAAATTTTATTTGAGCATATGGTTATTGTGCATGTTTGGGACAAAAGGGTATAATTACATTTTTGAAAATATTTGTATTTTGAAAAAAAAAAGAGGTGCAAGGTAGAAACCATCTCCATTAATGGACGATTTGGGGGTTTTATGGTCATTCTTACTTTTGAAAAATAAATAAAAATTGCATTATATTCCTTGTATGGATGTTTTATAATGCAAGATGAGTAGTATCCCTATTATTTTAAGATTCTACATCTTTTGAGTATGATGTCAAAAATATATATGTTGTAAAATTATGCATTGATTTGTATTTCACACCCAAATTGTCAATTTGGTGCATTAGAAATAGGATTGAGATATAGAATAGGGAAGGAGTGGGCTCTCACCATTTGACACAATACAAAGGGATCGTAAGGAATAAAATGTGTGGAGAGTTTAATAATCAAGTGCTAATGCAATATAAACTAGGAAAATAAAACATATTAATTAAGATATCTATGCCATGACTTGGATGCTATCAAAGGTCTAGTTTTGGTCGTAAAGGACATATCACAGTGGGTGAATGTCAAAGTATTCCTCATGTGAGGATAGGTTGATCTGCTTAAACTCTAGGTGGTCATAATGCCATCGTAATGACACTCGGTCTATTTCTAATATTCTCGTCCTATCTTTTCTTTGGATTTGGTATCCAAATTGTGTTTAGACCATCTGCATGTATGTTGTTGGATTGTTCACTCATATATTTATGCATGATGGTGTTTGATTTATGCCTTGTTTGACGTGCATTGAAGATGTGAGAATTTCCCTTATGCTTGAATGTTGAAATGGTACTCTTTTATGCTTGTTGGCTCATGTGACCCATTCATATTTTTGTATGCCTTGGATTTGTAGTTGTGCCACGTGCCATCTATTATGTAGTGATTGGTGTGTGTTGCGACATATATCGATGTATGCTTTGATTAGCATGAGATGCCATGTATTTGTGTATGCTTTGATTAGTGTGAGTGTTTCCATGTACTCCTTGATTGTGTGAGTGTGCTTGTACCCTATTCAACCATCTCCTAGGATAGTGATGTGGGCCTAAGGGTACCACATGGTTGGGTGGTGATAAACTACCATTGGGGATAGGTGAGCTTGGTGGATGCTCCTTGGAGAGCGTACTAGACTAAATGGTATATTATTGTATCATTTAATTATTGTATATTGGTAATCACTATAATGTGGTCCTTGAGACTGTTGTAATAAGATTATGATTATGTTTCCTATTAAAGTTTTATGCGGGTTATGATCCACCCATGTTTAGGATGAGACCATTTAGATGTAATATATAATTGTTATTATCTTGTATTTTATACACCTCATTTTGTGAGGGTGTTAACATGTTTAGAATGTTGAAATCATGATAAATTATGTATGTTAGATTCATGTTATTTAATTATTTAAATGATGTTTATGCATGTGTTGGTATTGGATCACATTTTGCCCATATACGTGGTGAGGATCTTATTATTGCTTTTAGTGCATGTCAACATTGGTGTCGATTGGGCATAGCATTTTATAACACTTTTATCATATTTTCTTATGTGGATGTTGTTGGCTAAATGCCTTATTTCATAATTTGTAATTTGGCTAAGTTCTTAGTGTAGTTGGTTAATGATGTTCAATTGATGTGGCGATTCATCTTGGCTTCGTTGTTGATGGTTGTGTAGGGTGGATTTGTACCCTTGACCATCTACCATCTCCTCCACATGTGGGTATGTCCATGTGAGATGAGTGTGTTTGGATAGGTGTCTTGTGGAACTCCATCTTGTCTTGGGAGTGTTCTACTTGGTGACCTTCTCTCTTGTTGGAGAGTGTGTCAGTCTTGTGTCATTTAGAGATTGACAAGTTTGGAGATCTTAGAATCATCTTTTGGAGCTTATTCTATCTTTTGTTAGTTTGTAGAGGGCCTAGGGATGAATTCCTAAGTAGGGGAGTCCTTGTGGGACCCTTGATCAAAGTCTTGAGTAGGTGTTCTAAGGAAATTTTTTGTTCAGACACTATGCCAGAACTACAACGCAAAACTTGGACACCAGTGCCAGTTTTGGACCTTAGCTCCAGAACTAGACACTAGGACTAGAAATGGACACTAGAAGGATGCACTAAAGTCCTCCTAGGGCACTATAGTCCTCCTAGGGAAATGTGGTCCTCTAAACTACTTAGATGTCTATGCACTAGTACAAAAACAACAATATATGACTGAAAAACTACTAAAAACTGCTTATAAATGACCAAACATGGTCACGTGACCATTAGTAGTTTATTGTCAATCATTTATAATGTGACCAGATTGATGACTAAACCATTTTTAGTCATTTATTGGTTGTTTTGATTGATTGATTTGGTAGTATATTTAGTCGTTGATTTAGTCATTGATTGTTGTAATCTAGTCACTTATTTAGTCATTTTTTATTCACTGATATATTTAGTCGTTAATTTAGTCATTGATTGTTGTTAACTGGTCACTTATTTAGTCATTTTTATTTACTAATTTTTGTCCATTGGTAGTGTATTTAGTCATTAATTTTAATCATCATTTTGATCAATTTGGTAGTATATTTAATCATTTTTATTTAGTGATTTAACATTGGTCATATATTTAGTCATATTTATTCATTGTTAATCATTTATGTCAATTGGTAGTATATTTAGTCAATTTAATTATTAATTGACGTCAATTAGTAGTATATTTAGTCATTTTAATTGACTGATATTTGAGGATTTAAACATAAAACATAGAAATACACATCAATCGACAATTGCACATAATATAAAGACAACCATTGAGAAGGCAAAATCGCTGAACTTTATTAAAAGAAAGGTGTTCATATAGCTTGCACAAGTATGAAATATCTATCTTGCTTGAAAAATACTTAGAAATAGACTATTACAATGTTTATTTTCAGTCACAAGACTAAAAATCTGAGTTACAATGCACATAAATGTCAAGAAAGAAACTTCTCCAAGTTTACAATGCTTTGCCAAAAAGTGAATTGTCAGTAACTGATTCTCAACCAGCCTAGCTGCTGCCACATGTCATCTAATCTCCCCCATTAGTCTAGCACTTGTCCTTCTTGACTGCAACCAAAGGAAATGCACTGTCATATGTAGTCAGGTCTGTGATAGGATATTCATAATGTGAAACATGGACTAGATTAGGCTTCCTTAATGAAACATCATTGTATTCTTGTGTCTTGTACTATCATCAACACTGCTTATGGGACATGTTTTTATTGAGTTTGAAGATATCAGGTCCTCTTAGGGCATGGAATCAGATTCTTTCTTCATTAATGCATCTTCAAAAGCCTCTTTTTGAGTCTAAACCATTCACTTACCCTGACTCTATTACATTGGACACTTGGTAGGCAGTCATATTTAGTGTCCTTGGTCTTCACTCATTGTGGTGATTGAATTGTGTATACTTGCTTTCTAGATGATTGCCCTGCAACTTTCATATACTTGCCTTTTAATGCTAACACTGTAGTCCTCTATTCCTTTGCTCATGCCACTAAAACCATGCTTACTATGCATGTATCCCTAGGAACCATTGACCATTACCACTCACCATGAACATCTTACATCTATGTACTCATTATCTCTCTGTTATAGAATAGTCACCCATAAGTATACATAATTTAGACTTTCATGTGTAGACTATCATAGCTTTATGTAACTGTCATATTCCTACAATTATATTGCCATGTAGAATATATGCGTTGTAATAATAGCATTATTAGTGGCTATCCTTTGTGCTATTTAAGACTTCTGTAAATTTGTCTACTAGTTGCTTCCAAAGTATTGATGACATCATCACCTTATGACTGTAATCTTCCTCATTGATCTTTGTGCATTGCCAAATGCCCTTCCTTTCTCAAAAACTAACACACCACCCTTGATCACAGCAGCTTAAGACTCATCTCACTTTGTCTATGGTATGAAATATGTACTTTATCTCTTGCTCACTGTCATTTATACTCCTTGACTCTTCATGACATCTCATATATGAAGCTCTCTCCTTTATGAAGTTCTCTCATTTATGCTCCTTGAGCCTTCATGACTGAGTGTTGATCGTGTCCCATATATGAAGCTCTCTCCTTTAGTGCAGTCAATAATAACCCTAGAATCTTTTCATAAAGGCATATAAAGCAATGATGTTGAATGTTTAGGGAGGAAAAGCAACATAAAATCAAGTCCAAAAAACCCATAAGACTTAAATATGTGTCTTTTCTTTGAAAAATGTGTTACAAAGTGCATTTCTCAGTGTTGTGATTGAGAAAACTGAGTTACAATGCCTTTTTTTGCTTATACAGCTCCAAAACAGACAAAAAACACTAAGATCCCTTAACAACACATTCAAATTATTGCATAAAGCAGTGGGCCAAGCTGTTTAACAGCTAGTACATGATAAACATCAACTATGTCATTTTTTTCAAATATTTTAGTGGCCACTATGTGAAGGTCCCTTCTTTCTCTTTCAGACAGACAACTCCATCTATTTTTTCTTCATAAGCAAGGGGTATGTTACTATGACCTTTAAAATATTTACATTTGCATCTCCTATTCCTTTCAATTCGATTCCATGTACAATAGATAGTGAGTGAATCTGCCCAATGCCCACAACAATACCATCAAACGGATCCAACACCCCAACTTTATCCCCTTCTTGGAGTTTATCAATAAATGTCTACAAAAACAAAAAAATACACATTATATTAGCCATCAGATTTCCACAGTCCATAATGTTAATCTTGAGTGCTTCAGGATTTAACTGTGTGTGAGTTTTTTCATCAATGTTTCAGATCACACTCCGTGATCCATCATCAGGAAAAAAATAGAGACAAAGAAGAGAATAATGAGTGAACAGTTTGCAAACCTCAAAGGATGAAAAAACTCTCGATTATTTCACTCATTATTCTCTTCTTTGGCTCTATTTTTTCCTGATGATGGATCATGGAGTGTGATCCAAAATGTTGATGAAAAAACTCACACACAGTTAAATCCTGAAGCACTCAAGAATACACATTATATTGTTTTTTACAACTGTATGTAATGTCTTATGTCTTGGAACAAATCAGTTTTTGTATGTGCTTTTTTTGATTCTGTTGAATAACAAAGAAACAACTTTTTACTCTGAAAAAAAACTAACCCATTGCGAGGTACAAATAAATGGAGGGCAAGACTATAATAGTGTTAGACTGTATGAGTACTCCAGAAAGAGACATGGATTGGCAATGAAGTCCCCCCAACTGAGGACCATGACATCCCCAAACACAATGCACTAATACATTGTCAAAATCTATGTATGCACTCTATTACAACTAAGCTCTAAGCTTCCATATGTAAGTTATATGTTCTCCCTTATTTCCATAATCTCTGTATACTAGCTAATTACACTTCACTGCTATTCTAACTAGCTTCTATCAAATAGGTAATGATTACCCTTATTTACATAATAAAACAACCATTACTTGAATAATACTTACTTGCATGTGGTTTCATAGCACTCACCTCGAGTTCAACACGACTACTACTATGAATATCATGTGCATGCTCGTCAATTTCATCATCATAATTATCACTATTAACATTGACATGAAGTTGTACAGTTTTGTAGAGAGCTCTATTGACAGGACCTTTTTCTTTTCATTCTGCTTTCATATAATTGCTCTGCCTGTGGTTTAATCATCATGCAAAAATTAATATAAGTCAAGTAAAGAATGCGAAAGCTATAAATTTTTGTCCAAAAGAACATTTTAAGCATGAAGAATTAATGACAAAACATTGGGACAAATTAAATTACAACTTAAAGAATGCAAAAGCTATAATTTTTTGTCCAAAAGAACATTTTAAGTATGAAGAATGACAAAACATTGGGACAGATAATTAACAACTATTATATTACCTCAACTTCAGCATAACTATGACGACTGTGCTACACATTCTTGTCTAGTTCATCATGATCACTATCAATATCGGTAGCTCTGTTGACACCATGAGGCATTTTCATTTTCCTGCTGCTTTGATAAAATTGCTCTGCATGTGGTTTAACCATCATGCTATTGCAAATAGGTGCCTAAGTGGTGTTGTCATTGATGTCAACATATCCTTGTTGCCATTGATGTTAACTGTATCCTATTTTATTGCCTTGTTAGAATACTGAAATGTTGAGGATATTGAGAAAATTAATGAAGATATAAGTATGCGGACCATATGGTTGTGTAGAGGATTGTCTGAAGTAGCTCTAGTTAAGATTTGAGAGGTCCGCATAAAGATTTGAAGAAGTTATGGCCATACAAGTAGAATCGAGTTTTACAGTTTTCAGAAGAGATAGAGTGACAGGAAACTTATCTGGATTTCTTCGCAAATAAAACACTATGATCTGTGGATTTAGAGGCATGTTTGGGAAGTTAGTGTGTGTCCTCGACTCAAGTGGTTCATGGTTTAGAGGTTCGCAAGCAATCTTTCTAGTGTGATAGTCATGGAAGATAGTGTTCTTGAGGGACTAGATGAAGATGCAAGTGATTCTGATGATTTGGAGTAGTGCAGATGTTATTGTTGAATTCAATGTACTTGTGGAAGTCTCTGAATCATGTCCTTTCTATGTTGGAGGTCCGCATTGAAGATTGAGCTCATTGTTGAAGATTTCTTCCTTGGTGTAGTTGTTCTTCCTAGTCTTGGCTGACCCGATGATTCAAGTATGTTGTGGATGATCTAAGAGCAGTTCTATGGAGTGTGGTGTGTTGATCAAGGAAGATTTGAGTCCCAGTTATGTTTGGCTGACAACTTAGTGGTTCGCATTAAGTCAAATGCTTGTAGTACTGACCTTGATGTTTATTCCAAGGTTGATGAAGCATATAAAGGCGTGTAGTTGAGTTGTGGAAAATCATCCTTATGCGAAAATGATAGAATCCTAAGAAAGGTTTAGAGGCAGAGCAGAGAAGAGGAGCAGAAGAACAAGAGCAGTAAAGGATGAAGAGATAGTGAAGAAGTGTTTGGGAGCAGAGCAAAAGTTTTTGTGAGATTTTAATGAGACTAAACCTGGCATGATGAAGATGCTATTTCTCAGTTAAATCCTTCTGTATTAAACATAAATTCCTATAGGCAGTGAGCCTCTTTGAGTAGTGAGATTTGGGCAGTGTGCCTGAAGGCAAGTGCCTTCCCATTTCTTTCAAGTACTTTTAATAGGGTACGAATATTGTGGGTTAACCCCCACCATGGTTTTCCCTTAACCAGATTTCTACATTAAAAATCTTGGTGTCAAGTGTGTTCATTTTGTTTCTGCTCATGTGTTGTTGATTCATGCTTTAATGTTTACATCATTAATCTATTTGTAAGTTGTGAAAGAAGATTAAAATCAGAAAAGATTAAAGTTGTGGGACAACTGATTCATCCCCCTCTCAGTTGTCTGACCTAATTCCAATAATTGGTATCAGAGCCAGGTTCATCTGGAAGAAGCTTGATTGCTTGAGGAGATCCAAGATGTCGACTTACAAGAAGGAAAGTCTGAGATTTGATGGAACAAATTACTCTCTTTGGAAGGTGCACATGCAATGTCATTTGCAATGTATGGGTGATGTCTTTTGGCTCATAACTAAGGATAAGTATAAGATTCTGGAGAAAGGCCCTTCAACTCTAGACGAACTCAAGGATGCTGAACACAACATTCGAGCCAAAGAAGCATTGTTGAGTGTCCTGACTGATACAAAGATGACAAATGTCTTGGAATTGAAAATTGCTCATGAAATTTGGAAAAAGTTGGAAACTCTGTATGAGGGTGATAAACATGTCAAATGTACCAAGCTACAGAGCCTGAAGGGTAAATACGAAAGGTTGATGATGAGTGAAGATGAAAACATTACTTCCTACATGCAGAAGGTAAATGAACTAGTGACTGGTATTAGGAGTGCTGGTGGAGTATTGGATGAATCAAAGATTGTTTCCAAAGTGCTCAGATCCTTACCTCCGGCATACAAGCATAAAGTTGCTGCCATTGAAGAGATCAAGACTGTGACAATTGTTACAAGGGATCAATTGGTTGGTAAGCTTTTAGCATTTGAAATGAGTGAGTTTGGTGATTCTCTTCCTAAGTCTGAATCTGCATTTAAATCCAGTATTCATGGAAAACAAAGATATGATTCGAGTGAAATCTCTTCAAGAAGATCAAACATATTCGACAAGACAAGGAAGGATCTTGAAGATGATGAAACTGAGTTCGATGAACTTGAAGCCCTTTTTGACAAAAGATTGCCAAGAGGATTCGATAAGTATGAAGGAAAGTTGTCATTCAAATATTTTGCTTGTAATAAGATTGGTCATTTTGCCTCAAGGTGTCTGGAGAGGGGTTCAAAGCCAAACCCTAATAGACCTAGAGTTCAGAAGAAATGCTACTATGTCCAAGAAGCTGGTGAAGAAGGAGTCACAGATGATGAATCTGATCATGGAGGTTCCACTGGAAGTGACTGGATGTTCATTTCTATCAAAGAAGAAGATCTGGTGCCTACTGAATCTGCTAGCTGTGCAAATGTGGAAAGTGCCTTAGCTACTCAAGTTGTAGAAAAAGATGAAAGGGTGATTGACAATGGATGTTCTCATCATATGACTGGTGATAAAAGTAAGTTTGTAAGCTTTGAAAAATATGAAGGTGGAATTGTGAAATTTGGAGACAACTTGGCTGGTAGAATCCATGGCAGTGGATCCATCTCTTTTGATGGTGTTGGGTGAATATTTTGTTTTCAACTAACTGAAGGCAAAATGGGTATATCAACCATAGTGTAATGAGACAAATCTCTCCTCTCAGCAAGGGGAGTTTCCCTTATTAACTATTACAAACTTATTTATACTAAAAACTAATTTCGGGGTGAAACCATGTCATCCATTTCTCTTTTTTCAGAAATGATGTTTACAATATAAAATATCACTTTCACAATATAAATCAAACTAACCAAGAAACTCATGAGAGCACAAAGTCTATCATTACTCTTTTCACTAATTTACAATTTAGAACCCAGTAGGATAAGGTGCAGCTCAAAGTCTTCACCGAATACTACAACAAAGCATACAATCACAAAAGATAATAGTACTTCAAAGCCTTTCCAATATATTTTACTTCAAAACATAAAATCACTAGCTAAAGATAATTGTTGTAGCACAAAGTCTCCACAATCATCTTTAGAATATCTCCCAGATTATTCACACTCACACTACAATTTGATCAAGTAGATAATTTAGTATAAGGAAAAGGACATAAGAACAATTTCCAATACACCACAAATTTTTCCAATGCAAAGATTGAAGGATCGCTTGCTTTTCTATTCACTTGATAAAATATGATTTACAATTTGAACACAAAGTCTCAAAATGCTCTTCAATTTGGTAGAGTTTCGCTTCAATAACTAAAAGATAAAAATTACAATGGGGGTCCTCTTTATTTATAAGAGAAACTGAGAGCAAAAATAGGAAAATCCTAACTACTTTAACTTATTCAAACGGAAGAGTCCTAATTGACTTAGGACTTCCTTTGCCTCACATGTAATTACATTTTATAAAATTACACATGATTATGTCCACAACAAAATTCAAATTACATATACAAGAATAAAATAAACTAAGGTATCAAAAAGGAACTTCAGTTTCCTCCATCATTCTTCTTTAGAAAATTCTGATACATGGCCTGTATGGCCGCCATTTCACATGCATCTGGCTTTGCTGTATTTTCAAAGATGGTGTGGGCTCAGAGAACTGCATCTTTTATTGCCTTTATTACCTTCTCATGCTAGTCAAGGTTGTCCTTCAGGTTCTCAAAAGTTGAATGCTGATCATAGAGGCTGTCCATAGAAAGTACTGAGGGCACTTCATCTTCGTATTTCTATTGAACCATCTTCTCAAAGGAGTTTATCATTTCATCTACTGAAAGGAACTTATGATCTTCACCTGTGAGGGTGCATGGGAGTTCTTCCAACCTATGTAGAAGTGTGACATCACTGTCTTCACTATTTTCACGAGCTTGGCATAAGTCATCAAGTAAGCCTTTTACTATATGGATACGATGAACAAGAGACTCCTTAGTCTTAAGATATGATTCCCAATTTGAGATGACCCCAATGGTAATCAAATTCTTTATCTTAATCTTTTTCATCTCTATCCACTCCTCCAATCTCTCTTCCTGATCCTACAGTTCTCAGGAAAGTAAGTCAACCATGTTATCAAGATCAACTTTCACTTTATCCATCTTTTCTTTTCTTTCTATGGTGGTTTTCAACAAAACTCGCCCTTGTGCTAGTAACCGCTCCACAATATCTCCTAGCACTCTCCCTCTGGCCTGAGCTTTTTCAACCTTTTGAATCAGAGGATCTTCTACAACCACTGCCATGGGTTCTACAATTTCAGATGACTTTACTATTTTTTGAAGAACAACAACAAGTTGTTCCACTTTAGCTTTATACTGTTCTTTCTCCTTTTTGACTTCATCATATTTTTTGAGCAAGGTGCTGGCAGTAGTTTGAAAATTTGCCTTTATGCCTTCATGAGTTAGCTTACCTAACTCAACCCTTAAAACGACATAATCATTCATATCAAAATTGTCGATAGTAGCATCCTCTGGTGGTTTGGCAATCTCTGCATATCTGATCCCTTTTTCATTGATAAGCCTAGAAATAGTCTTAGGCTTTTTCTTCAGAGTTTTAACTTTAAAAGCAACAGTTTCTCTATATCAATTTCATCTGGTGAAATTGCTTACTTTTTCCTCTTCAGGGTATATGCAGACAACCAAGGAGGAAGTATAGAAGCACCCACATTAGGAGAAGAATTAATCACTTGCTTTTCTAGGTCCATGCTTATTCCTATTATTGTAACAATGGGACTGGTAGGAGTAAAAACAATAGTAGTATCAACAACCTTTTCAGAACTATCTAGAAAATGTTCTAACACAATTTGTTCATCGATATCAAAAGATGGGGAAGATAAACTTGGGATAGAACCAGAGGAATCAAACACGGTCCCAAAACTGGTTCTTACAGAAGTAGGGGTATTATCAGAAGAAACAATGAAAATAGGTGAAATAGGAACACTCAAAACTACTGGAAAACTACCAGAAATAGAAACATGAGGAAGAGGTGTAGAAACTTGTGATTCAGTTGGAAGATTCTTCTTAGGAGACTGACGTGGATCACCAAGTTGTTCCTGCTCTACATTCTCATCTTTACCTTGTTCTGTTTCATCTTCCTCGACAGGCTTTTCAGATGTTTCTGCTTGCTGGATATCCTTAGCTTTGTCAATATTTTGTTGTTCAATTTCAACATCCTCAACCTCCATCTGTTCAACATCAATGTCTTCAATACCAGATTTGGAGACAATAGAAGCCCCTGCAATCTCCTTCTTCTTTCCTCCCTTAGATACAAACTTAATTTTTGGCTTACGTGTTTTCGAGGAAGAAGGGGTGTTACTCTTATTCTTGGTCCTATTTTCTACTTTCTTACCTGTTTGCTCCTAAGTTTCAGTCTCTGATCCCATAAGAAATTCTTTCAATCTGATCCCTTTGCTTTCCAACCATATGTGTGTATTAGCCAATATCAGCTGAAATCTTTTCCTTATAGAAGTTTCCTCTTTGACTGACCATTTTACTTATGGAAGAGGTGAGACTTCAATATTCTCAGTGTTATATTTGGGATCTAGAGCATACCCATCATCTTTCATTCCATCTGGAATATCTGCAAGGCCCAGCTCTTCTATCTGACTCAAATGAAGTCTGCAATAGTCTAAGTTCCTGATCTCATTCTATGTCCTGAGATCAGCCCAAATATCTTCCACCATTGGCATATGGAAAGTTGACTTCCTTTTGATTTTATCTTGTACCCTCCTAAAGTGAAAACGGTCCCTTTTCTTGAAAGTTTTCATGGTGACCAACTGTAATTTAGAATCAACTATTTTTGCCTTGGTAGCTGACTAAATTGAATACCTTCCAATTTCTATAGGAAACTTTATCCCTGACCTTTTCAGCTCCATTTGTTTATTATGTACTACAATCAGCTGCCTACATAATTCCATGAGAACAACACGGCCACTAGGATATCGTGGAAGTATATAAGGGTAGCCAGGATAATACCCTACTCTGAGATATGTGAAAGTAGGAAATTGTAAGAACAAGCAGCCAAAAGGATTTACAACTTCCTAAGCTTCATCTGAAACCCTCTTCTGAACAAGCTCATTGTCCCATAAGCACATAAACACTGAAAAGAAAGCATCATTAACCCTTCGGAAATGATGGATTGATCCTTTTAGTGTGATTTGAGGATAATACTCATACACGGGAACCAACCTCCTATCACCAACCTGAGTAAGACTAGGAAAACTTCTCATGCTTGCGGCAACATATACAAGATATGAGGTTATATAAAATTTGAATGTTGTATTGACCCTCACCAAATGCTCATGCAAAGCATTACTAATCTGTTCTCCCCAGAAGATTTTTGATGTGCCCTGGAGAATCACTTTGATGTATGTATACATCCATTCTTGAAACTTGGAGGAAGAAGGGAGTCCTCTAATGCGACTCAAAAGTGTGATCAAATCACAAACCTCCTCTACAAAGTCACTCCTAGGGAGATCCTTCGGCCATCTGGTCAAATTGCTCCGAGGAATCTTCAACCATTTACTGTTTATGTACCTTCTTGCGGCTTCCACATCTGTATCATAGTCTCTTTGCCCTTGAGCAAAATCAATTTGTCCAATATTTTCAATAGGAGGACACATGAAGATTTTATCAAGAAACTCTACATCCAACCTCATAATCACATTCCCTTGGGAATCTGTCACAACCCTAGTATCCCTGTTGTAATGGCTAGCCACCTGAAGAACAAACTCAGGGTTATGGGCAGAAACTAGAAAAGAAGCAACCAAGTGAATGTTGTTGTCAATGATCTTCTGCATGTGTCTGAAAGGATTTGTCTGTTTAGTTCTGTCCACAAATTCTGTCATATCTACATGCCCTATCTCTGTGTCTCTGATTTCATCAACATTCGACTGTACTGAAGTGATAGGGAAGACCCCTTGGTATTTGTACTTCATGATTTTGGCTTTGGATGGAGACGGCTCCGACATCAGCTCTGGAGAGAATTCTGGAAAAGATATCTACCATAGACATTTGTTGAAAACTACAAAAAGCCATGATCTCGCAGTTAGGGGAAAAATGGATAAATTGGGATTACTGCAATTCGATGATCATGAATAGGAAAGCATGCGTTGAAGGGCTTGAGTGTGCGCAAATCGAGGTAAAAGGTGAAAGCGGGTTAATAGGCCTTGAAAGGTGAATTTTCCTAGTGTTAGGAAAAATTCAGGAAAATATGCATGGGTGGTCAAAATGACCGCTCCTGCACATGGGATCTTTCACTTATCATGCAAAGTTGGTCATTTTGACTACTATTGCATGTGTTTGGGGAGATTTATATTTTTGATGTAGGGTTGGTCAAAATGACTACCCTTACATGAGGATAAAATTTGCAAGTTTGAGGCACATGCAAAAGCAATGAAAAGGTCTGTCAGTGCCCGTTGGATGGAAAAAACTTCAAGTTTGCTCTATATATGTATAAGTGGCAAATCCGTCCGCTAATGCATATGAGGAAAAAGGTTTGAAGTGTTGAGTCGGTCAAAAGGACCGTTTATACAGGTACTCCTAAAACTCTAGGTCAGACATGCAATAGCGGGAGTTTCAACCGTTGTTACACGTAGGGGCTAACACAAAGTTTGTGTAAGGGCAGCGGTTTTAACCGCCCTTACATGTGGGGTAGTTCGAAAGCAAGGTGTAGATGTTGGTCATTTCACTGACCATACATACAACGAAAAAGATTTCTAAGACACCATCAGTGGAAAATACCGACTACACACAGGTATAACGAAAGCCTAAGTTCTTGTAAGGCAATAAAATCTTCAACAAAATGAAAACGTACTCAAAACCCAAAACTATTAAGAACTAGGGTTTTAAAAAGAAACATAGGATGATTTTGATCAACGAAATGAACACCATTTATCATTAACAAAAACCTGAAACACAAAGAAGAAATAAAACAAAAACCTACCTGTATAAATGTGAAGAAGAAACACAGGAGCTTCGGTAAGATTGAATCTGTGGAAGCTAGAAAGTGTCAGCTTCAAGTTCTCTCGAAGGCTTAGGTAGGATGGATAATCAAAAGTAAAACAAGATACTAATCGAAAACAATTTAAAGCAACTCAAAGATTGCCCAAATCCAAAAATTAAAGGCGCAATAAATACACACGAGTTAATATAAATGCAAGGGAAAAAGATGTGCCATCGGTGGAAAATGCCGCTCTCGCATGAAAAAAGGAAGAAGATGTAAGGGTGGGCAAAACTATCACTCTTACATCTTTACTAGGGAGAACTAACATGTATGAGCAGTGGTTTTCACCACCCATACATTTTTTACACAAAAACATGCATGTAAAAGTGGTGAAATGAGCCAACATTACACTTTACAACATCAAGGATATGCAAGAGCAGTATTTTTAATCGCTTATGTACATGAAGACTCAAAAACCTACTAACACCCTAAAATGATCAAAATTGATATTTTGATCAGTTTGCAACCTAATCAATTTGCACGAATTTTGAGGAATCAACTTAAGGGAATGCCACAAACTATTCTAGGATGTTAGATGACTTCGCATGAGGCCAAGAGTACTTGTCTCGATTTGCGAACTTAGAGTGTAGGCTATGAAACGAACAAGTTTTGTAGGGGTTGTCTACAAAAACGAGCGTAGTTGATTTTGAGAACAACAGATGGTAAGAATAACACTAATGATGTTCTGTATGTGGAAGGATTGAAGCATAATCTTCTTAGTGTTGGACAGTTGTTTGACAAGGGTTATGATGTCTGATTCAAAGATGGAAAATGCATAATCTTGGAAAGCTCTGGAACTAAAATTACATCTGGTACTCAGACTAGAGGTAACATCTTTCATTTAAGTAGTCCTGGCAAAAGTTGTTTGATTGCTCAAATTGATCAGAGTTGGTTATGGCATAGGAGAATGTGTCATGTGAATTTTGATAACATTGTCAAGATAAGTTCTACTCAGGCTGTGAGAGATCTTCCAAAACTTGTGAAACTTGCTGATAGCATGTGTAGAGAATGTCAATTGGGTAAACAGAACAAA
Source organism: Cunninghamia lanceolata (assembly GCA_027924645.1). Taxonomy (NCBI): domain Eukaryota; kingdom Viridiplantae; phylum Streptophyta; class Pinopsida; order Cupressales; family Cupressaceae; genus Cunninghamia; species Cunninghamia lanceolata. The sequence goes on along the minus strand of BSBN01000210.1, from coordinate 4,708,599 downwards.
ACTTCATTCAAGAGTAAAGAACAATTTTCAAGTGGACAGTTGGAACTTGTGCATACTGATCTATGTGGTCTTGCTAGAATTAGAAGTGTCCAAGGAGATAGATATTTTATGTTGCTAATTGATGATTACTCCCAGATGATGTGGGTAACCTTCTTGAAAGAAAAATTAGAATCTCTTGACAAGTTCAAGGTTTTCAAGGTTATGGTGGAAAATGAGATTGGTGAGAAAATAAAGTGTCTGAGATTTGACAGAGGTGGAAAGTTTACCTCCGGTGAGTTTGATACATTCTATGAAAAGAATGGAATAAAAAGATAGTTATCTGCTCCTAGGACTCCTCAACAGAATGGAGTTGTGGAAAGAAAGAATTGGACCATTCAAGAAGTTGCTAGGACCATGATAATGGAAGCAAATGTTCCACAAGTCTATTGGAGAGAAGCTGTGAGTACTGTTGTCTACACTCTTAACCGGGTGCAGATCAAAGACAATTTTGGTAAGAAACCTTATGAACTATGGTTTGGTCATCCTCCTACTGTGAAATATTTTATAGTTTTTGGTAGTAAATGCTATATCAAAAGAGATGAGGATCTAGGAAAGTTTGATGCAAGAAGTGATGAAGGAATATTTCTTGGTTACTCTACTTAAAGCAAGGCATACCAGTGCTTTAACAAGAGACTGAAAAAGATTGTTGAAAGTGCTAATGTCAGAATTGATGAAAGCAAAGAAAGATCTTTCAGGTCTTGTAGATATGATTCAGATGAACAAGATGAAAGTCAAAATCAAGGAAAGCAAGTTCAACCTCAGACTCAGATCCAGATTGATCTGGAATATTCAGTAACTCAAGAAGTTAGTATATATGTTGAGGAACAAGCTCAAGAATCAGAAGTTCAAGCAATTCCCAAAACACCCAGGTATGTAAGGTTGAATCATTCAGATGATCAGATCATAGGAGATAGAAATAAAGGTGTTTAAACTAGAAGAAGAATTACTGAAGATCAAGAGGAGATTTATTTGATTTCAAAGATTGAACGAAAATCAGTAAGTGAAGCTTGCAATGATAAAAATTGGGTAAAAGCAATGGAAGAAGAGTTAATGCAAATTGAAAAGAATCACACTTGGGATCTTGTTCCTAGACTTGAAAAAAATGTGATTGGAACTAAATGGGTCTTCCAGAATAAATTAAATGAGGATGGTGAAGTTGTGAGAAACAAAGAAAGGTTGGTGTGCAAAGGATACTCTCAAGTGGAAGGAATTGATTTTGAAGAAACTTTTGCTTCAGTGGCAAGAATAGGAGTCAGATTATTTCTTGCATTTGCTGCTTATAAAGATTTCAAGGTTTACCAAATGGATGTCAAGTTAGCGTTCCTGAATGGAGAATTGGATGAAGAAATCTACACTGAGCAACCGGAAGGATTTCAGTTGTCTGATCAAGGAGATATGGTTTGCAGATTGAGAAAAGCATTGTATGGACTCAAACAAGCCCCAACAGCCTGGTATGCAAGACTAGATAAGTATTTGCTAAAATTAGGTTTCAGCAAAGGTACAACAGACAACAATCTTTATATCAAAATTGATCATGAACACATCTTGATTTTTGAAGTATTTGTTGATGATATCATTTTTGGTGGAAATGAGAGTATGTGCAAAACATTTGTTGATCAGATGCAAAGTGAATTTGAGATGTCAATGTTTGGAGAAATGAATTTCTTCTTAGGTCTGCAAATCATTTAGTTAGATAAATGTATCTTCATATCTTAGTCTAAGTATGTGAGAGAATTGTTGAAAAAATTTGGAATGGAAGATTCAAAACCAGTGAGTACACCTATGGTAACTGGATGCAAGTTGAGTAAAGATGATGACTCCCCTAAGGCAAATCAGAAAAGGTATAGATCAATGATTAGAGGACTGGTCTATCTGACTTAGACCAGACTTGATATCATGAATGTAGTTGGACTTGTTGCTAGATTTCAAGCTGATCCTAGAGAATCCCATGTTGTAGCAGTCAAAAGAATTTTTAGATATCTCAAAGGGACACTTGGTTATGGCTTATGCTATCCAAAGGATAATGACTTCACTCTTCATGCATACATAGATGCTGATTGGGTAGGAGATGTGGATGACAGGAAAAGTACTAGTGGTGGTACATTCTTCTTGGGAAGGAGATTGGTTTCTTGGATGAGCAAACAACAAGAGGCAATATCTTTGTCTACTACAGAGGTAGAGTATATAGTAGCAGCAAACAATTGTACTCAAGGTATGTGGATGAAGCAAATGTTGAAAGACATCAGAATTGTGTTTGAGGAGCTTGGTACAATCTTTTGTGATAATTCAAGTGCAATAAGCATCTCAAAGAATCTGGTGTTGCATTCAAAGACAACATATATCAATCAAGTTTCATTTCTTGAGAGAGAAGGTTAATGAGAATGAAGTCAGATTGGAGTTTGTTTCTTCAAAGGATCAGATTGTATATATCTTCACTAAGCCTCTACCCAAGGATACTTTTGAGTATCTCAAAGAGAAGTTAGGGGTTATTACCCCTCCTGATCAAAACTAAGATGCACTAGGGTGCATCAGTTTGGTGGAATTCACAATCATATCTTGTGATCCGGATTGATGTTAAGGAGATACTACTCAGAGGGAGTCGTCAGTATGCAAATTTTGGAGATCAGTATGAAACAAAAAGGGGGAGAAAAGATTGCAAATACGTGCCCTTTGCCATTGATGTCAAAGGGGGAGAGAAGTCATGTGAAAAACTAGTTGCTGGTAAAAGGGGGAGGTGTAAAGAAAAATGGTTGCAGGTGTGATAAGAGAAAGGGGGAGAAGTTCTTATCTTGATGGTTAAATCAATTTTTCACATCATATGTTGCCATCAATGACAAAGGGGGAGACTGTTGCAAATAGGTGCCTAAGCGGTGTTGTCATTGATGTCAACATATCCTTGTTGCCATTGATGTCAACTGTATCCTATTTTATTACCTAGTTAGAAGACTTAAATGTTGAGGATATTGAGAAAATTAATGAAGATATAAATACATAGACCATATGGTTGTGTAGAGGATTGTCTGAAGTAGCTCCAGTTAAGATTTGAAAGGTCCGCATAAAGATTTGAAGAAGTTATGGCCATTTGAGTAGAACCAGGTTTTGTAGTTTTTAGAAGAGACAGAGTGATAGGAAATTTGTCTGGATTGCACTACAAATAAAACACTATGATCTATGGATTTAGAGGCATGTTTAGGAAGTAAGTGTGTATCCTCGACTCAAGTGGTTCATGGTTTGGAGGTCTGCAAGCAATCTTTCTAGTGTGACAGTCATGGAAGACAGTGTTCTTGAGGTACAAGATGAAGATGTAAGTGATTCTGATGATTTGGAGTAGTGTGGATGTTATTGTTGAATTCAATATACTTGTGGAAGTCTTTGGATTGTGTGCCTACTGTGTTGGAGGTCTGCATTGAAAATTGAGATCGTTGTTGAAGATTTCTTCCTTTGTGTCACTGTTCTTCCCAGTCTTGGTTAACCAGATGATTCAGGCATGTTGTGGATGATCTAAGAGTAGTTCTATGGAGCGTGGCATGCTGATCAAGGAAGATTTGAGTCCTAGTTATGTTTGGCTGACAACTTAGTGGTTCGTATTAAGTTAGATGCTTGTAGTGCCAACCTTGATGTTTATTCCAAGGTTGATGAAGCATATAAAGGCGTGTAGTTGAGTTGTGGAAAATCATCCTTATGCGAAAAATGATAAAATCCTAAGAAAGGTTCAGAGGTAGAGTAGAGAAGAGGAGGAGCAGAAGAACAAGAGTAGTAAAGGATGAAGAGATAGTGAAGAAGTGTTTGGGGATAGAGTAGAAGTTTTTGTGAGCTTTCAATGAGACTGAACCTGGCATGATGAAGATGCTATTTCTCAGTTAAATCCTTCTGTATTAAACATAAATTCCTGTAGATAGTGAGGCTCTTTGAGCAGTGAGCTTTGGACAGTGTGCTCAAAGGCAAGTGCCTTCCCATTTCTTTCAAGTACTTTTAACAGGGTACGAATCTTGTGGGTTAACCCCCACCGTGGTTTTCCCTTAACCGGGTTTCCACGTTAAAAATCTTGGTGTCAAGTGTGTTCATTTTGTTTATGCTCATGTGTTGTTGATTCATGCTTTAATGTTTACATCATTAATATGTTTGCAAGTTGTGAAAGAAGATTAAAATTAGAAAAGATTAAAATTGTGGGACAACTAATTCACCCCCCCTCTCAGTTGTCCAACCTAATTCCAACACATGCAAAAAAATATACAAAGCATTCAATAGTCAAGTAAAGAATGCAAGCTATAAATTTGTCTTAAAGAACATTTTCTAGATCACTCCAAAAATAAAGAAACTGGGTTGGATTCTCTTACGCTCAGATTTCAATAATCTACATATTAAGAGGCATTTGTATATAGAATTGCCAAACAAGAAGAAATGAGATCAATAGAGCCTCTTACCTCATCTGAATCCATGGATTTATGCGCATTCCATGTAGAAACTATAGGGTTAACATAGGTAACCAACTGCAAAACTTGCTAACTGAGACTGTATATGCAATTCACTACATGTTGGTACCCTTCATTTGAGTTGACATGATCTAGAGAGGCTGATCCTACTGGGCATGCAATAGATGGCTATGAAATCTCTATTAATGAACTAGATTTCCACTTCATCCTACTCTTAGATTTACTAGGATCTAATGCTACCATATAATTGACAACATCTTCTGCACCTGCTTCTCTATTACTATTTTCCACCTAAAATCCAATGTCAATTTCAACATATAGTCAGTTCAATAAAAATAAATAAAAAATAACACAATGTAAATTGAACCAAAAAGCCATACACTTACTCTAAATTTGTCCATTTTGGCATGCAACCTGCCTCAGCCAAATGTATATCTAGCCCTCACATTATCTCTTGCTCTCTTGCCTCTGTTACTCTTTGCCAAATATTCTTCAAAATGCATACTTTCTTTCAATGCCTCCCATTGTATGGGAGATAGAGTGGAGTCTAACCTCTCTTTTCCCTCCATGATTGTTTTTCTGCAATTGTATCTAAAATTGTTCATCAAAATTCTCATCTTTTGCTTGTAATATTTTATAGAGATTTGTCCACTAGTAGTCTCAAAAGCATTTTCCATTTTTGTAGAACATTTTCCACAGTTTGTGGATCTTTCTCTGCAAAACTTGATTTGCAAATATCCAAATGGGCCCTACATCTTACACCCAACTTGGAGGCCCACTTTGCAGCATTTGGCCCAATGGGCTCACCATCTCTTGATACCTCAAGCAAGAATAGCTTCTTGCCTTCTAATTTTCTTTCTTTTTCATTCCTGTCTATAGATTTGTACAAATATTGACTCAATCTTTGTCTTTTGACAAAAGCATCCACATCTTCTATTAAACCACTACCAATATTTCTGGCTGATCCACTAGTTCCATCAAAAGTTCTAAATGCAATAGGTGCACTCTGAGGCACAACAGATGCAAGCAGTCTCTCTTCATGACTTTCATTAACTGGAACTTCATGCTCCTTGGCCACATCAAGTGTGGCATGAGTAGGTAGATCATGAGTACTAGTCTCCACAAATTTCACTTCAAACACATCCTTTAATCTTGAATAAATCATCTACAGACCTATTGTTCCTTTGCTCAGATGTTTTTCAATAATCTCTCTTAGACTTTGTGCTAAGAGATCATCACAATGTTGCACATCACCATGTGCTATATCAGGCTGTACATGATCACCATGTGCTATATCAGGTTGCACATGATCACCATGTGCTATATTAGGTTGCACATCATCATGTGCTATATTAGGCTACACATTAGCATATGCTATATCACTCTACACACAATCATCACTGCAACTATCATTTTCACCAACTGCATTTGTTGAACCACAAAAGCGTAGGCTTCTATGAGATGGTGACACTATATCTTTTCTTTCCTTTTGTTTTTTCTCTGCATTTTCTTTGCACTCTTTTTCTTGCCTATAAAACAAAAATAAATCATATTATGTCTTATATACATAAAGCTCTTGCCTATAAAATTTCATTAAATACTATTAAACAAATAATATACTACTTAGTGGATTACTACTTGTCTGTTTGTCAAACCAAGACTTAATAAATATTCATTATTATTGGCCACTTTTTCTCTATGAAGGTGCTCATAATCTGTCACTGACGTTTCAACATTATGATCACTATCATCTAATTTGTGCCTTATAGCCCTTGTCTTCATTTCCTGAAGTCCAAATAAACAATAATGTATAAATCAACAACTTGAATCAGTAAAACTTTATTGAGTTCATAAGTTGATAACTGTTGACTTTCCAATTCACTGATAACTGCAAATGGAAACTTAAAATAGAATTCAGTTTACAGATTAAAAAGAATTTGCAGTCAAAAGCCAAAAAGATGTTTACAATTTCAGGTATGAGACAAATTTTCCTTAGGGATATACTCATAAAAACATAACACAAGCAGGATGAAGGAGAAACATAGCCTAGTTCATCATGAGGTGTGTTAGAACCTTAAAAAATTTCCTAGTTCCATCATCACAACTAACCTTGAGCTCCATGACCTGAGCCTTGACCCTTATATTCCTTTTCATTTTTGACTGAGCCTCCCCACTGTAAACAAACATATAAATTTTTTAGGTCTGACTGACACTGAAAGACCTATACAAAGCCAAAAATTCATCATATATACTTAAGCAAAAACATGTCTAGCTATTTTACATCCATAAAAGTCCTTTACCGCAATCCTGTAGCAACAATTTGAACCCTTAGCGGGCTGGCGGTATATAATAGACAACATAAAAGTATTCACCGCAATACCATGGGCGTATTATAATAAAGGTGCAGTTGGGCAGTATAAAAGAGCTTAATTACATTATAACCATAGTACTGCGATAAGGAAAAGTGAATAGTGCGGTATAGCAGGGAACAACCTGCCACCCCACAAGGAAGGAGATAATAAAGAGCGATAGTGCAGTAAGAACTGCAGTACCATGAAGAAGATGACTAAGATATGCGGTATAACAGTAAGAGTCCCATTGCCCCGCAATGAAGCATAAGGAAGCTTGCGGTATAGCGGGGAACAACCCACCACCCCACAAGGAAGGAGATAATAAAGAGCGGTAGTGCGGTAAGAACTGCAGTACTATAAAGAAGACTTCTAAGACATGTGGTATAGTGGTAAGAGTCATGTTGCCCCATGATGAAGCATAAAGAAGCTTGCGGTATAGCGGTATACACCCCGCTATCCCGCACTAGTTAAAGAAAGAGGCGGCAGTGTTGTGGTATAGAATGTCAGGGCATTATTACTAGTTGCGGTATTAAATGCATAACTCTTAACAACCCTCAGATCTTGTGAAAATCAATGGCACATATTCAAACTTGAAATATGAGCGTAAGGTTGATATTAATGATGACATGACTGAACTCATAAGACATGAAAATTGAGAACTCAACATTGTTTTGGCATTCGTTTGCAAGGATTGTCGTGCGGGAAGCTAGGAGTTCAACAGGGTGAAGTTTTGCAACTATCACATACGAGGTACACTAAACTTACTGAAGCAACTTTACAAGCATAGAATTGTTTGAAATCCTGCATTTAAACACTTAGAAATCTCAATTAGAGGTTGACATTAGATATCATGCCACCTAAAAATAAAGAACCCGAGACTAAGAAGGAAGAGCCTAAGGGTAAAAAGAGATCATTACAACAATCTATCTTAGATATCTTGCCTAACTTGACTGAGAGAGGATACAAGAAAGTTTTCTAGGATATAGGTCATGGTTGTAGGGATGCCCTTATTCCTGTTTCAGGGTGGGAATTGTTTTGGTATTTCTATCAAAAAGAGTGAATGGGGAAATCTAGTATCAAATCTATGGACATTAGACTTAGCTAAGCTAATTGTCCCAAATGTCTTCATAGATGTGAAGTTCATTAGAGTTCTAGCCCAAAATTACCACCCTGCTACCAGGACCATGAGGATAACAGATGGGTCACCGTTGGTAATATTAACAAAATCTGCAATCATTGAATGCTTCAATCTAAACAAATAGGCCCTCACTAAGGTTGACTTGCAAAAGAGTGAGGAAGAATATACTAGGTTAAGGAGAACACACAAAAGTGATGAACTCCCCATATACATGAAAAGGGGTGTTAACAACAAGGTGATACCTATCTCCCCCTCTGCCACTGAACCATTTGATGTAGAAGATTTTTAGACTTATTTCAAGAAAACCCACATTTCTTTATGTCAAGTACTTAGGATAGATGCAGAAGAAAAAATACCAGTTAGTTTGATGATGATGGCTATGAGAATTCAAAACCCTAAGACAAACATTGAATATGACTTTGCCTCATATCTTGAGAAGGCATTGCATGAAGGCTTCCTGCAAGTCAGAGAGAACAGGGCCCTTATAACATTTAGGCAATATTCTTTACTGTGTCACTTGATATTGTACCAGAACAAAGATAGATGGATAGAAAGGATGTGCTTGAGTAGGATTAATCGACAAGGGAAGTCATTGCCTATGCAACGATGGTGTTATATATGGGATATCAGATGCAAAAACTTTGATTATGTAGTGTTCCATGATGACTTTGTGAATAGAGTTATGAGAGTTCTTGGCCACTCATTGCCAAGATTACACACACCTATACTACAACTATTGAGGCCCTTGGCTTTGAAACCAGAACAAGGTCATACTCATAACTTTGGTGATTGGTTTTTTCTGCAAGATGTCACAATAATCAGGATTTATGGGTGCCCACAGGCCCCACATATATTGCCAAAATTTGTTCCTCTTCGGCTAGACTTTTTAGAATTTATGTGGCAGATGTTGTGGATGGAAAAGGATGCCATGCACAAACAAAAGAAGGGTACATTTCTACCTAACTTGACAACATGTGAAGAATTATTTGTTGGATCTGACACCCTTGAAGAATCACAATATTACCTTAAGACAAGATATTCTCTGAGGCCTGGAAGTGAAAGGGTTTTTGACCCTGAGGGCCATATGAACTTCATAAGACAAAACCTCCTCACAAAGGCCGCAATCACTCATCAAGTGGATTATGAAGAGGATGTGATTAGAAACTAATTCACTCCCCAAGAGGTATATCAGAGGATAAGAAAATGGGAGATCATGATGAAGCTTGAGCAAGAAATGAAGAAGAAGAAAAATGACGTCTTGGGGTATTTTGTACAAGAAGCATATCCTCTTAAGAGGATAAATTTGATAATTGATAAGTTTGAGGAATTGTATAATAAGTCTATAGCAAAGCAGGAGAGGCCCACCAAATTATCTCCCAAAAGGACAAGTGGTATTGTAATTTCAGAGCCATCTCCTGACACTATTTTAGTATGTCATGTTCCTCAAGATTCACCTCCTGAACAACCACTTCCTAAGAAACAAAAGACACAGGAGCCATATGGATTGGTCTCCTATGCAATGAGAGAAGGAGTGGGAGATATAGAAGAAGTGGCCAATGTACTGAGGAGTTTGAAGGATGATGTTGAGGTAGATCAATCAACCCATGAAATTGAAGCTCATAAACTAGAGGCTAGAATTGATATCCATATGCAGGGAGAAAGGGAAATGCAAGATGATGAGAGGGAACTTGCAACTCTTAGATTTATTGAAGATAGTGATTTCATTAAGACCCCTAAATTTAAGGATTTCTGGGTTAAAATGAAAATGAGAGAGTTTGAAGAAAGGGTAGAGATAAACAAGATGGGTCCTGAAGAGTCTCAACACAATCAGATTGTAGCCTAGACTTTCAATGAATTAAGAATTGATAATGTTGATATTATCCCACAAGAAGCTAGGGATATGGTTTTGAAGAGTAATATACTCATTATCCGGGGTATGGAACTAAAGAAGATATTCTTACTTGACCAAGTAAGAGCACAAGAAGACCCAATGATGATTGTTGAATTTGATCCTGATGAGGGGATAAGTGGTACAGGGTACAACCCTAAGATTAAGACCTTGGCATTTTGGGCCAAGCAAAGAAATACACAAAAACCAAGGTTGTTAGATGTGGTACAAGAGATGAGAGGAACAACTATGGTAAAAACATTGCAGGACACATCTCCTTTAGAAGCTGCAACCTTGACAATGCACTCAACCATGTTCACTCGAGCTATTGTCAAGGGAATGGAAAACAAATTGACAGAATATGGAAAGGAATATAAATTCTAAAATGGTGAGGTAAATAAATTGTTTATAGAAAATATAAGACTGAAAGATCAATTGAAAGGAGTAGGGCCCTCACAGAGTAAAGAAATAGTATTGTATCTGTTGGTAAGAGACATTGCTTTGGTATTGACTTGTATGTTGTCATTGATGGCAACAAGGCTTAGAAATCCTATTACCATGATAGGAAGAGATATCTCTGGAAGAACATATTAGATTCCAGGTCCGGTTGACAAAAAATGGCTAAGTATGGAAAGTATGCAGAGTAGAGGATAGTAAGCTGGACAGTATGCCTCCGCAGATGATGATCTGGTAATGCGATTCAGGTATGATGTTCTCAATTGTTTGACAATGTTATGCCTCAGAGATTATGTCTTGACTTCCTCTAGAAGTCATCTTGGACAAATGTCTAAGTCCGGGTAAGCAAAGGTATATATGGAACAGTGAATAGGGCATAGTGTAGAGGTCTGCGTTCCTCCACAGATAAGTATTTTGTTATGCGGTTGTAAAGTGTTGTAAACACTTGTATGAAGTATCTTATTCCAAAGTTAGGAGATCTAAAGTTCATCGGAAGGCTAACTACAAGCTGTTAAGTATCGACATAGTGTCTGACAGAGGCAGTTTGAGTTCTGATGGTCCACATTTCTCTGCAAGATGATATAATGCCTTGCGGTTCTAAGGGAAAGATTGGGAATGTGTAAAGAATCCTTGATATGATTTGGAAGGTGTTTTTAGATCCTCAATAGAAGTTGCAAGTCAGCAGATGAACCTGTTAAGTATGCTTTTGAGGAACAGGCCAACTGGTGAGATAATTCATGATGCAGAGAAAGGATAGTGTGTGAAAGATCTATGTAAGTAATTAGAGCCGACCTATATGAACACGTTTGGGGGAAGTTTTGGGTCCGTGCGACCCATAGTGCATTGGATTGAGCGACAAGGTACATCCTTCTATGTACACATTTCACTTCTTGGATGCTAACCTGATTATGGATTAAATTGTGATGTGGATATATAAGAGCGATGATCTTCAGTTGAGTGTGTTGATGTGTGAGTAGTGTGTGTGGGTGATGCAAGCATGCGAATAGAAGAGCAGAGTTAGAAGAGAAGCCGCGATGAAGACTTGGGATTCATAATATAGTTGCTAAAAGACTACACCCTAGCATAGTGACAGATGCTTAAGCAGTATTTAGTTATCATGTGTGATTTGGTTGGAAGCAAGTTTTTGTCATCAAGACAGTAAGCAGGCAGTGAGTCTCCAGTAGGGTTTAACAACCCTCATTATAGTCTTGCTAGGTTTAGGGTTGAGGCAGTGAGCTTGCTAATCTAGTTGTACTTCATGGCAATAAGCCAATGTGTTCTAGGCCCGTGGAGTGACCAAGCCTGAACATCATTTTTGTAAAGATTACAATATATATTTGAGAGCTATTTCTCTCTGTAGTTTTTCCCTTTTGGGTTTTCCATGTAAAATATTGGTGTTATGTGTCATGCTTTTGTGAATGCTATTCATTTGTATATTATGCTTCTATTTGATTAATTCCTTGAAATGGTTGAAAGTGATAGTGCAAGAAATTTTTTATAAAACACTAATTCACCCCCCCTCTCATTGTTCCTGACAATCAACAATTGGTATCAGAGAAAGGTTCCTTTGAAAAAGTTTAACAGCTTAAGGACGATCTGGGATAGTGTGATCATGGCAGCAAGAAGGTATGAAAATTATGAGAGATACAATCAACTAGAAGTAGCTCTTATGGATCTTGAAAATTCTAAAGCAGAGGTCAGAGATCTGAAGGAAAATCTGAAACAAGCTAATGAATGCATCTTAAAGTTGAAAGAGCAAGTCAAGAAATTCAAAGATAAATACAAAGAAGTCAGTGACCAATTGTTATCAGCAAATGGAGCCCTAAATGATTTGGAAGAAGAAGTTACAGAAAGAACAAGAGCAGAAGATGATCTAAATTTGATTGTGAAGAATAGATCAGAAGACTGTACAAAACTTGAAAAGAAATTATAAGTTTAAAAACAAATCTGGAAAAGGCCAGAAGTTTTGAAGAAAAATTCAAGATAAGTACTGCAAAGCTTGATGAAATGATTGCTAGCCAGAGGAATGCTGATGACAAACATGGTTTAGGATTTGACAAAGGAGAAAGTTCAAACTCTGGGCAAATAAGCACTGAGTGATGCAGGAGCATCCATGGCAAATTGGCAATCAACATCACCAAAAATATTTGTCATTTATACTATTTTAATTTGGTTTCCTTAGGATAGATTAATTAGAGTTGGAAAATTAATCCAATATTAGGCCTAAATAATACATTAAATAAATTGGCCTTATTATAATATTGCAAAAATAATAATGTTGCAAAAAATCTAGGAGTGGGAGATAGTTTAGGAGTGTAAAATAAATAAAGGCAATTTGAAGTGGAAATTCAAAAAAGGAAATCTTGGGAGTGGATTTTGGGAGTTTCAAATTTTGAAAACTCATTTTTGCTCCTAAAAAGTTGCAAAAGAATATGGGAAACCAAGTTGAGTTGGCATTACTTTTCTATTTGGGTCCCTATTTTCTAGGAGTGGGAATCTTAGTTGTTGCCTATTCTTGGAAAACACTTTGATTTTGATTTATTAAGCATTTAATGTTTTTTTATTGCATTTTCAAGATATTCTTCCAAGTGGGACATTCAAAATGGGAGGCTACAGAAAATGGAGTTAGTGGAGGCATAAAGGAAGGATTTTTGAATTTTTTTAAAGGTTGTTGCTTCCATATTTTTGGGGGATGAAAAATGAAGGCGTAGTTTTTGTTGGAGAGTGTTGGGAAGATAGTTTTATTGCAGGTTCAAAGGTTTACACTAGTAGCACATGGATTTTGAGATCCATGGTTGAAGATCACAAATTTGATTGCTAAAGATTACAGATTTGAGAGTCAATTTCAGAGGGTAGGATGAAGATTTGAATATGAAGCATTTGAAATTGTACTGGATGTTGTTTGTTGTCACACAACAGATTATATCATTTTCTGGTTAGTGTGTCAATTGCAAAAAAAATTGGTCATAGAGCAAATGAATGTAGAAATTAGATAAAAATTGGGAGGAATGAACAATTACTCAAAGATAAATGCTTCACTTGCAATAGAATTGGTCATAGAGCTATTGAATGCAGAAGTAAAGTGAGTCAGAATTCTATTAGATGCAATGCATGCTATAAAATGGGACACATATCAAATGAATGCAGAAGTTTGGTAAGAACTAATTTTCAAAATATCAGGAACAGTCAATCATTCTATGGAAAGTGTTTTGCATGCAATACATTTGGACACATGGCTAATCAATGAAGATCAAATTCAATCAATGGAGGGAATCAAGGTCAAAAGAATGTGGTATATTTCAATTGCAATAAATCTGGACACATTGGAAGGTTTTCTAGATTAGGAATGTGAAGAGAGATCGCTATTTTGAAGAAAGAAAAATAGAGCAGAAAAATGAGAAGGGAAAAGAAAAGGTTGATCCAATTGAAACCAAGAAAGAAATGAACAAGGTATGGATAAAGAAAGAAGTAATTGAAGTCATGGATCAATCCATACTAGTATTCGGTGTAGATACTTCCTCTGGGAAGTAAATTGAGAGCTCTGGCTCAAGGGGAGCAGTGTAGAAAATCCAAATCCCCCAGCCTGAAAGTGAGTGCCAGAATCTGGCATGAAGGCGTGTGATGAAATATGATGTGACACAACTCTGAGAAGAGAAATCAGAAGAAAAAAGATCAATGTGGCATATTGCAGAGTAATTCTGAATGACTATGTTCTATAGTGAAGGGTTTTGGCAGGTTTTTGGAAATGAACATTTATGACGACTAGGTCAAGCCGTGCGGAGGATTAAAAGGAACTTGTTTGATTTCAAAATCACCTTACACTTAGAGCTATTAGAAATTTAGAGAGATTGAAGCTAAATTAGAGACAACCAAGATTTGAAGCATTCGAAGAAAGGAAACCCTAACTCAACAAAACAAGGTATTTCCGTAGAAACCCTAATTGTGAATCTATTGAATTCTTGATATGGCAACTCCACAAATTGTAGATATCATTGAACGCCCTCGACCCAAGTTCAAGAAACACCCACACAAAGCAACCAAAGTGGATCAAATAGGTGCATTTTTTAGTATACCTTACGGGGTCCTGTATGTTGAGGATGTTAGGGCATATATTCATGTTACCCTAGATGAACACAACAACACTTGTCTGATAGATTTATATCTCAAGGATCTAACTAATGACTAGTTTGATCTCAAAAGGGAATACAAAACCATAAAGGAAAAGAAGTTTATTCAGTATGTGGATTTTCCTATGTTTCTAGAGAATGAATGGGTAAGGTATGTTTTGAGCCGAATTCACGATGAATTCATGTGGCTAGGGCAGCCCTTTAAAATCACCAAGGATGCAATTAGGGTAGTGATAGAATTAAGTTCCACTGGAGGTGTGCCCTTGTTGAAGGCTGTGAAGAATCAGACTGTTATAGAGGCCACTGGAGCAAGGTTCGACAAGAGGGCACTAACTATCAATGATATCATAGATCATGATGTAAGATTCGCCTCAATGGTTTTGGGCTACAAGATCTATTTCTCCAACTGAGAGAATTCCATCTCAAGAACAACAATCTATACTGCATATCAAATGGTCAAAGAGAATGCAGATTATGATTTGTGCAAACTATTGCTAACCCAACTACTAGAGAACCTAAAGAAGATACAGGAAAGCAAGAACTACCCCTTCAGATATGGTACGTTGGTCATCTAATTATTCTTTTATTTTATGAATGAGCTACCAAACATGAAGAATTTGATTTGGTTAAGAAGTAAACAAGTAGTTGTCCAAATCAGAAACTATCTAAATAGCATTGGAAGTGTTAGTGAGCAAAACACAACCTTATGGGGTTACTTCAAAAAATTTCAAAGCATAATGTAGGCTAGAGAAAGAATTCCTAGGAAAATTGTTGATAAATATAAGGATACTATCTATTTCATGGATACAAAAGACCAATGCCTAATGGAAGCTATTGAGCCTGGGACTGTCTAGGTAATGCCAATGGGGTATGAAGTAGATGGGCAAATATTAGAGAGATATGCTCAATACATGTTGAGTAAACCCAAGGATAAGAAGAAAGAAAGGTTTGGAACCTATGAAGAGCTATCCATAAAACTTCATGTTGAATTTAGAAAACTTGAATCAACAAAAAGGGTTAGAAAAGAGGTGGAAGAAGTTGCTGCAAGGTATGGTATTACCAAAGAGCAACTCAAAGAAGTAAGGGAAAAATCAGAGAAAGCAACAAAAGAATGAACCGGTGTAGATTCCAGAAAAACCACAGATGAAACAGGATAAGTCTAGGAAAGCTCAGAGGACTACCAAAAGCTCTGCCACCTCCTCCAATGCCACAACCTCAATGAACCTGGAGAAAACATCAAAAGAATCCTCAGCCAAAGACATGAAGAGAAAGAAGATGAAAGGAAAAAAATATATGTTAGTATAAGTGAGAAAGATGAAGAGGACACTAAGACATATGAAGAGATCAAAAAGATGAAAATTGAGATTGACAAAGCCCCTAGAAGCACTAAAGATAAATCCTTCGAAAAAGTTAAGTCTAGTAAAAGACAAAAAATGCCTCCAGCACTGGCAGATATAGTAAAGGCTGTCATTGTAGATGGGAATCTAAAACCTATGATTAAGCACTATGATGAATTTAGTAACATTGACAAAAGGAGTCTGGAGAAAGCCACTGTAAACTATCTCGACACTTTCAGCAAAGCCCTCATTGAGATCATCTTTGATCTCCCAGAAAGTCTAGCTAATATCTTGAGCATCAGAAAAGAGAATGCCAGAGCTAAAGATATTGAGCTAAGGAAACATGTGTTGACCAAACTTTGTCTGGAAATCACTATAGAGGAAGAAAATTTGATCTCAAAGGAGACCAAGGATCAGTTTAGAACCAAAACAAGAATGAATTTGTTAATGCTGGGTGATATTGATAAAGTGGGAAAAGAATCAAAAGAAATTATCTTGAAAGATTTGAAACAACACAATCTTCCCATTGCAAGTGTCAATGAAGAAACTAATATTCCTATCAATTCATTTGCTCTGGAAATAAATTTGGGTCAAGAATCAGATACAGATGGTCGAATGTCTAAGGAGAAAGAGGCATCTACTGATGATTCTCAAGTTAAACCATCACCTGTACAATAATCTAAAAATGTTATTGGCAAAGAAAGGACGGAGGAAGAGTTGGTAGTGGAAAATCCTCCACCTAAACAAAAAGAGGACACCAATAAGGATATGGAATTAGATTATTTGGAGCAAAGCCAAAAAGAAGAAGTCTCTGTCACAACAAGAGACACTGTGGAGCCTGTAAAAGAATTATTGGAGAAAATAAAACAAGTTTTGGATGAGATTGAATTTCTAAATGGTCCAATAAACTTGGACATAATGTCACCAGAACAAAAGTTTAAGTTGGTTAAAATTGTTCAGGCAAAGGCTGAAGATGGGATATTAAAATCACACATTGAGGATAGTGAATTGATTGATGAAGCATCTGAGATTTTGGAAAAGCTGTTGCCTACCTACAAAAGGGATTCATCCATAACCTCAGCAAGTCATCTGAAAGGGTTAATAAGTTCCACAAGTAAACAGTTTGAATCTTTTGAGAAATCTACAGAAACAAAGGTGAGACAAGAGTTTGATGAGAAATGATTTGAAGAATTGAAAATAATGATAGAAAATGACAAAACTTCATTGAATAATACAATAGCCAATATTAAGAAAGTTGTGAAAGATGCCAGAGACATGTACAAGTTTTGTTTGTCCTGGCCCAAAATTGCTCAAAAGATTGAAGAAAAGATCAAAGATTTGGAACACAAATTGTTGGATATTTCTGAGAAATTTGATCTGGAAGCAGAGTCAGTCATAAAGAAAGAAACAGAGGTCATCAATATTCACAATGACTTGACTGACTTAATAAATTAGAAATATCAGATAAAACATAGGATGGGACAAATCAGAAGACTAGTTTGTTCAAATTTAGACTCAATGACAAATCTTATTGTAGAGGCCAAGTTAGCCGTCCAAGTAGACACAACTTCTGATCCCAAAAAGGAAGAAGCCTTAGTATTTCTTCTCAGTGGACAAATTAAGATTCTAGAAAATGTAAAGAAAAGCTGGGATGTGAAGTGGACACTGATTAAAAAACATATTCAATGATGTGCTCATGCACATGTAATATTACAGTGAAGATTGTACTTGTAAATATGCGGCAAAGTATATAAAATTTTGAAAAATTTGAAAAGTTTTTGGGTTCTGGATCACACCCTTTGCCATTGATGTCAAAGGGGGAGAAGTAGATCAGTGAAAAATGGATAATCATCTCAGGGGAAGCAAGAAAATAAAGTGAATATAGTAAGGGGGAGTAGTCAAGCATTTTCACTAAGTGTTACGATCAATGCCAAAGGGGGAGATTGTTGGCAAGAGACACTGCTCTGGTATTGACTTGTATGTTGTCATTGATGGCAACAAGGCTCAGATATCCTATCACCATGATAGGAAGAGATATCTCCGGAAGAACATATTAGATTCCAGGTTCGGTTGACAGAAAATGGCTAAGTATGGAAAGTATGCAGAGTAGAGGACAGTAAGCTAGATAGTATGCCTCTGCAGATGATGATCTGGTAATGTAGTTCAGATATGATGTTCTCAATTGTTTGATAGTGTTATGTGTCAAAGATTATGTCCTAACTTCCTCTGGAAGTCATCTTGGAGAAATGTCTAAGTTCAGGTAAGCAAAGGTATAGCTGGAACAGTGAACAGGGCATAGTGCAGAGGTCCGCATTCCTCCATAGATAAGTATTTTTTTATGCAGTTGTAAGGTGTTGTAAACACTTGTATGAAGTATCTTATTCCAGATTTAGGAGATCTAAAGTTCACCGGAAGGCTAGCTACAAGCTGTTAAGTATCAGCATAGTGTCTGATAGAGTTTGACAGAGACAGAGTCTGAGTTTTGATGGTTCACATTTCTCCACAAGATGCTATAATACCTTGCGGTTCTAAGGGAAAGATTGGAAATGTGTAAAGAGTCCTTGATATGATTTGGAAGGTGTTTTGAGATCCTCAGTAGAAGTTGCAAGTCAACAGATGAACCTGTTAAGTATGCTTTTGAGGAACAGGCCGACTAGTGAGATAATTCATGATGTAGAGAAAGGATAGTGTGTGAAAGATCTATGTAAGTAATTAGAGCTGACCTATATGAACATGTTTGGGGGAAGGTTTGGGTCCGTGCGACCCATAGTACATTGGATTGAGCAACAAGGTACATCCTTCTATGTACATGTTTCACTTCTCGGATGCCGACCTGATTATGGATTAAATCATGATGCAGATATATATAAGAATAATGAGCCTGCTAAATCTAGTTGTACTTCATGGTAGTAAGCCAACATGTTCTAGGCCCGTGGAGTGACCAAGCCTGAACATCATTTTTGTAAAGATTGCAATATATATTTGAGAGCTAATCCTCTCCATGGTTTTTCCCTTTTGGGTTTTCCACGTAAAATCTTGGTGTTATGTGTCATGCTTTTGTGGATGCTGTTCATTTGTATATTATGTTTCTATTTGATTAATTCCTTGAAATGGTTGAAAGTGATAGTGCAAGAAAAAGTTTATAGAACACTGATTCACCCCCCTCTCAGTGTTCCTGACAATCAATAGTATCAACCTCCTACTACCCAATCAACCGATATAGATAGTGTATCCTCTGAACAAATGAATGTACTAAGATAGGAGATCGAAGAGTTGAAAAGCCAATAATGAAACCAAGGTTGAGGGAGTGAGGGACCAGATCATCAATGTCTTGGAAAAAATATTGGATCACAGGATCAAACTGATTGAGGACAAATTGGAAAGTGTGTATGATTGCTACACTTCATTATCCCAAGCAATTGACTAGATGAAAGCCCATGCACTTATACCGGATCCTCTTCTCAAGAAATGGTAGCCAATTAATCATACCTTGATGACTTTATGCAGGGTATTACAGAGAACTGTGGAAGCTCCTTCAACTTTAAAGCCAACTAAGCAAATGGTTAAGATAGTTATAGATGAATCTCAGTATATAAATGGAGAAGATCAGAAGATCAAAACAAGGATGGAATCATTTCATACATTGAAGCAGTGGTTTGTGCCAAGGATATTAAAGGATGATGACCAATTGAAAAATCTCAGTGAATGGAGAAAGGAATTTGGCCAAATTGTTCCTGATTGCATTACTCATGTACAAAAGGATGGTGAATTGAATGTCCAAAGCCTTAATTTGATCATGGATGGAATAGTAGCCTTGGATACCAGATATTCTAAATTTGTTACAGATGGCAAAGGGTTACTCGACAGCAGATAGAGGAATCACCTAACAAATATATCAAATATTCCAGAATACAAATGGCCTCATGACTACACAGTATACCAATGGGAGCAAAAGTATTTGGCTCCTCCAAAAGAATAGGGCCTTGAAGATGTTGTAGTGGAAGAACCAAGCCTTCAAACACTCTATCAAGGAGAGGGGGACTTTGCCAGATCGGGATGATCATGGGTCTCTTATGTTGATTAACGGACTACAAGTGTATTGCAAGTATTGCGGGCTTCCAATCAATATTGTCTACTTTCTTTGTTTTCTCTTAATTATGTTTTAAGCAAAACTAATGTTTAGTTTATATGAAAAGGCATGAATTTTGAAAAGATGCCATATTTTGTAACGGTCTGAAGCTTGTTGCTTCTCTTATAAAAGAGAAACCAAGACCGAATTTTGATATCATCATCATAGGCATTTATAGAAACATATATGATGAGACTTTTGTTATATTGTAATATCTATTTGAAGCAATCAATGGAGAAGAAGATTTAATCTGGTGCTCAAATTCTGGTTAAGATATCTAAGAGATCATTTCTTTGTTTGTAATGAGGAGGCTTAGTTCACCTAATGTTAAGATATCTATATGTATTATTAAATCACAGATGTTCATTATTGTTTCCTTCACACAAGCATATTCAATGCATGTGGAGGCTAGAAGCCGTATTCTAAACTAAAGCTATCATCTATGACATACACGAAAAGTCTAGCATCTAGAAAACATATAGGACATACAAGAAATTATATTCTAACTAAACAAAATTAATTTCAACCAAAGTAAGAAAACTAAGAAGAATGATTGAACCTAACTTTAAATGCACTTCAAATCAGCAGTGAACATCTCAAGTCTTGTATACAATGTACCAGCAAAATAATGATGATTACATTTAGAAATGTATTAGTAAAACAACAGTGAATAAGCATACCTATACTCAGATCTTTATTAGATTCAATAATAAATTACACCATACATATAACCAAAGTTTAGGCGACAAGCTAACCTCTTAAGGTGACAATACATCATCATAATCATCTGTATTGCCAGCAAGATCAGAATCCTAATCACTCATGTCTACATCTGCTTGATTTTCTTCCTCATCCTCATCTCTGACATGTTTCTCATTCTCTCTCCCAATCTCTTCATTGGTAATCAAAATCTCTTCTTCAAACACTCCATCATCATCTTCATCCACTTCTTCGAATGTTTCTTGTAAATTAACATATTGCCCATGAGGCATTATATCAACAACTTCCATGAATTTTCATTTGGAACAAGACTCTATTTGAATGACATACGACCATCCTGGGCTTCTTACATAATCAATTAGAAATGATTGGTTAATTTGAAGAGGGGAAACATACGGCTCATCTATTTTTGATAAAAATTGCCCTGTATTTGCACGTACAAATCCATACTCATCAAATTGTACTGCGGATGGTTAGATCCACTTACATTTTAATAATATAGGACTATTTTCACCAAAATCCACTTGAATAATTTCTTGGATGAATCCAACATAAAATTTCTTCTCAGTTTCATGAAGAAATTGAGCACTAACAACACAATCACAATTTGTCTTTCCTTTGTCTTTTTCTTCCACTCTTAAATGACTACCATAGGCCCACATTCCACTAAAACACATAGCCCATATATGTGGAGATTGTGAAATCTCACTTTCCTTTGTTGTTACATCTTGACATTCTTTTGCATCACTGACTGCATTAGCAATCTATTCTTCAAATTTTGGAAAAGAATCACCTCCAATCAAATCATGACGTCTGTGCTTTTGAGGTTGATGTTGCATCCAAGTTTGATTCTCTTCTTCATATTTTCTACATAGAATATTAACATATAAATAGTAAGATTAATAATATAAATGTGTAAATGCAATTGAGTAAATAAATTATTGTGTAATTTTTTTGACCTATGCCACTTATCGAATGAAGTTGTGTTTTGAAGAATATAGGTATGTATCACACTTCTTTCTTGATGTGATAGCTTGAAGTGGCATCCATTACCTTCTAATACTTCACCTGCAACTCTTTCATCTTTGTCATCATCCCATACACGTCGATTGACATTTTTAAAGTCCATAAATTCTATGCAAAATCCCATGTCCTTTTGCATTGAATATCCCTCAGACATGCTGCCTTTCGGTTTTGTCCTAGTACGAACAATTTTTTTCAAAACCTTCATATATCATTCTATAGGATACATCCATCTCATTCTTACCGGGCCATAATGCTCTAGTTCATATTCTAGATGTATCAAAAGATGCATAGAAATGTTAAAGATTGTTGGTAGAAATTCCTATTCCAATAGACAAAGAACTTCAACAACCTCCTCCCTCAAACTATCAAAGTTTGAAGGATCTAATACATGTAAACTCATTCTCTTTAATATTAGGCCCAACCTTATAATTGCCAATCTTGGCCCCTTTGCCAAACTTGATATATTTACCACAATAGGTAAAATATTCTTGATTATGACATGATAGTCATGGGTCTTGAGGCCTCTTAAGCTATTAATGTCAGTTTGGCTTCTAATACTACTACTTACATATCCAGTGGGAAAGTGAGTCTGAGACAACAACTGTAAGAATTGTGCATGTTGTTCCTTTGTCCAGACATAAGGAGCACTAGGTTTTCTATATTTTTCATCAGCATATTTTTCAACCCAAAGATTTCAATGAATCTTTAGTTATCGAAAGTCTTCATGTGATTAAACTGTATCAAAAGCACCAAAAAGAGTTTCTATAATAGCATAGGCTATATTTTTCTCAGTATGCATAAAGTCAACAGTATACCTAATGGCTATATCCTTAAAGTATGGCAACTTATAGAATATGCACAACTGTTTTACACCACTTTCACTACATGGATCATATCTACTACCAACAATCCCATCATTTTCAATAAATGACATTCTTTCTTGTCCATTCTCAACAATGTAATCACCTGTTATTAGCAATAGTGCTTCATGATTCTCTTCTTGACCATTGAAATGTGTTTTTTGTTGACGATATGGATGATCCATTTTAAGGTAAGCACGATGTCCACAATAAATACACTTACACAAACTTCTTGAGTGCCTCACAAAATCCTTAAAGTTGCAAGCAAGACATCCATGGTATCCATGAACACTGAGACCAGACAATGTGCCATATTGATGCAGGGACTTCCGGAGGTCATAATAACTTTTGACTCGGATGTGGGTTTTCTATGAAATTTTATAGGTGGATGCGTTATGAGGCGGCCAGTGGTTTCCCAACCACCCTAGTGGGTTGGACTTCATCTTGGCACTTTTTCGGGGCTTGAAACTCTCATCTTGGCCCTCAAAATGGCAATTTAGTGTTTTTTTTCTAGATTTTGTAAAAAGTTGCTTTTGTAATAACTTGAAACTCATGTTTCAAATTTAGAATATTAGTTGGCCTTTCGTCCCACCTTAGTTTTTGGAAGCTTTTGGGAAAAAACAAGATTCTCAAGATATGATTGTAAAATTACCTAAAATGGCAAAATCTGATAATTATCAAAATTTCCAAAAAAGGCAATTTTTTGTTTTTTTTGTTTTCTTGGATATAAGAGAGTTTTCTCTCATTATAGCAACAGAGTTGATGAATAGAAGTTTTTTAATGTTCCAGCTTCCAGATCTTTAGCTCTCATATGTTTAATGGCACAATTCTATTGAGTGTATGTTGTTTGTTACATCACATATGCAAGAAGATCATGAATTGTAAATAGTAAGGAATCTCTTAAAGTGAATTTGATTGAATGACCATCCCTTAAAGATTGAATTGCTTTAATTCCTTTCCATAATTCCATTATATCATCATATAATGGCTCTAGATAAGCATCGATTGTATCTGAAGTCACACTTTTCTTTCCTGGTATAATCAATGATAACATTAAGAAAAATGGTTTAGTTGCTAACCATGGAGGCAAGTTATAATTCATTAAAAACAATGGCCAAGTTGACCATTTAGTGCTTTGATCTGAGAATGGGTTCATCCCATCTGGAGCCAAATCTAACCTTATATTACGAGGATCTTGAGAAAAATTAGGCCATCTGTTATCAAATTCCATCCATGTCTTAGAATCAGGCACATGTCATTATTTTCCATCGGTGCTCTTATTTTGGGCATGTCATTGCATAAGTTCAACAATGTCTCTGTACCTATACATTCAGAGTAATCGTGGGATTATTGGAAAGTGGTGAAGAACCTTTCTAGGAACCACAACTGATTTCAACTCTTGTCTATATCTTGCTTCATGACATTTCAGACATTGACTCTCACTTGCAAGATTATTGCGAAATAATACACAACCATTCACACATGTGTGGATGTTTTCATACCCTAAGCCTAGCTTAGTGATTTTCTTTTTACATTGACTTCATTTTGTTGGAAATGTGGAGTCAGGTGGTAACAACGAACGTAATAATACCAATAACTAATCTACACTCTCATTTGTCCAACCATGCACCACTTGCAAGTTAAGAATTTGAAGGATTGTTGTCAAATGACTTAACTTGCAATTAGCATACACAGGCTTTAAAGCATCCTCCATCGACTTGGCCCAATCATCGTCTAGACCCTCATTCAACATTCTATCAACTTCAAACCCTTTGTCTAACATTATTGCCTCTTCATCTCTCACACTCTGCAATTCTATCATATCTTCATAATAATTGTAATCCCAAGGGCTTATACCACTATGCCCATATCTTATCATATGTCGATAATGGTATTAGAGCAAGGTTCCTTGGAAGAAAGCCTAACAACTTGAGGTAGATCTAGGATGTCTTACAGGAAGGAAGCTCTGCAGTTTGATGGAATGAATTATGCTCTCTGGAAGGTACGAATGAAAATCCATCTCCTTTGTCTTGGTTATAGAGTGTGGAAAGCGACAAAGATAAAGTATACCATGCCTTAGAATGGTTTAATAACTAAAGATGAAATCAAAGAATATGAGTTAAATATAAAAGCTAGAGATGCTCTGTTAAGTGCCTTGTCTAACACTGAGTTAATAAAGGTCATGGATCTGGAAACTACTCATGAAGTCTACGAAAAGATGAAAAATCTATATGAAGGAGATGAGTCTGTAAAGAGTGCCAAATTGTAGGGCCTGAAAGTGAAATCTGAGGGTTTAAAGATGAATGAAGATGAGAACATAAAAACCTACATGCAAAAGGTTGATGAAATTGTTAATGGAATAAAAGGTATGAGAGGAACTATTGATGAGAAGGAAGTTGTGATGAAAATTCTTCAATCATTACCTAAGTACTAAAGTCACAAGGTAGCTGCAATTGAAGAAGTAATGACTGTGCATGAAGTCACTAAGGATTAATTGCTAGGAAAGCTTACAACTTTTGAGATGAGAGAGTTTGGTGATGTTATTAGAATTAGGCTAGACAACTGAGAGGGGGGGCGTGAATCAGTTGTCCCACAAAATTAACCTTTTCCATTTTTAATCTTCTTTCACAACTTATAAACAGATTAATGATGTAACCATTAAAGCATGAAACAATAACACATGAGCATAAACACAATTAACACACTTGACACCAAGATTTTTGACGTGGAAACCTAGTTAAGGGAAAACCACGATGGGGTTAACCCACAAGATTCGTACCCTATTAAAAGTACTTGAAAATGGGAAGGCACTTGCCTTTGGGCTCACTGCTCAAAAGAGGCTCGCTGCCTACAGAATTTATGTTTAATACAGAAAGAATTAACTGAGGAATAGTATCTTCTTCATGCCTAGTTCAGTCTCATTGAATGCTCATAAAACTTATTCTCTTCTCCCAAATACTTCTTCACTATCACTTCATCTTTTACTATTCTTGTTCCTCTGCTCCTCTTCTCTGCTCTGCCTTTGATCCTTTCTTCGAATTTGATTATTTTGCACAAGGATGATTTTCCACAACTCAACTGCATGCCTTTATATGCTTTATCAACCTTGGAATAAACATCAAGGTCGACACTCCACACATATGACTTAATGTGAATCACTAAGCTATCGGCCAAATATAATTGGGATTCAAATCTTCCTTGATCAACATGCCACGCTCCATAGAAATGCTCTTAGATGATCCACAACAAGCTAGAATCATCTGGTTGGCCAAGACTGGGAAGAACATCAACACCAGGAAGAAAATCTTCAACAATGAGCTTGGTCTTCAATGCAGACCTCCAACACAACAAGCACATGATCCAGAGACCTCCACAAGCACATTGAATTTAACAAATACATCCGCACTCCTCCAAATTATCAGAATGACTTGCATCTTCTTCCAGAACCTCAAGAACACTGTCTGCCATGACTGTCATACTAGAAAGATTGCTTGCAGACCTCTAAACCATGAACCACTTGAGTTGATGATACACACTAACTTCCCAAACATGCCTCTAGAACCACAGATAATAATAATTCAATGCGGAGTAATCCATACCAATTAACTATCACTCTGTCTCTTCTGAACATAAGAAAATCTAGTTCTACTCAGATGGCCATAGCTTCTTCAAATCTTCATGTGGACCTCTCAAACTTAACTGGAGCTACTTCAGGCAATCTGCTACATAGCCATATGGTCCTCATATGTTGATCTTCATTAATTTTCTCAATATCCTCAACATCCCAGTCTTCCAAACATGTAACAAAATAAGATATAGTTGACACCAATGGCAACAAGGATATGTTGACATCAATGACAACACCAATTAGGTACATATTTGCAACAGATGCTCTGCCGAAGATTGAAACTGCTTTCAAAGCCAGTCCTTCAGAGAAGATCTCCAGATCTGAGAAGTACAAGGTGGAACCTGATGATGAGCTTGGTGAAATTGAAGCCAACTTTGTTGACAGACCATAAAGAAGATTTGGTAAGTTTAAAGGAAAATTACCTTTCAAATGTTTTACATGTGGTAAGGTTAGTCACTATGCTTCTAGGTGTCCTGAGAGAATTGAAAGGAATAGAAAAATATTTGAGCATAGACCTAGGGTTCCAAAGAAATGTTACTATGTTAGAGATCTTGATGATGAAGGTGTGATAGATGATGAATCTGATGATGCTAGTACTAGTACAAATGAATGTTTGTTTATTACCATTAAAGAAGAACCTGTGTCTACTAATCTTGCTAGCTATGTGAAGGAAGAAAAACCAGTGGAAGAAAGTGTTTTTTCTGTTCAGGTTGAGAAAGATAAGGATGAATGGATTATTGATAGTGGATGCTCACATAACATGACCGGTGACAAAAGTAAGTTTGTGAGTTTGGAAAGCTATGATGGAGGTCTGGTTAGGTTTGGAGATAATGCAATTGGTAAGATTTGTGGAAAAGGATCTATTTCTTTTGATGGAAAGAACAACACTGATAATGTCCTATATGTGAAGGGTTTAAAGCATAATCTTTTGAGTGTTGGTTAGATGTGTGACAAATGTTATGAATTGAGATTCAAGGATAATGGGTGCAAGATCATGGAAAGATCTGGAACAGTGATTGCTACTAGTAAGAAGACTAGAGGTAATATTTACCAATTAAGAGGAACTAATGATTATTGTTTATGGACTCAAACAGATGAGAGTTGGTTGTGGCATAGAAGGATGTGTCATATCAACTTTGACAATTTGGTGAAGATAAGTTCAGGATAGGTTGTGAGATATTTACCAAAGCTTGTGAAACCTAACAATACCATTTGTAAGGAATGCTGGTTGGGGAAGCAAACAAGAACAAGTTTCAAGAGCAAAGAGCAATTTTCTGCTAGTTTGCTAGATCTAGTGCATACAGATTTGTGTGGTCCTACAAGGGTGAGAAGTCTACAAGGAGATAGGTATTTCAAGTTGCTTATTGATGATTATTCTATAATGACTTGGGTCATTTTTCTAAGAGACAAATCAAAAGCCCTAGAAAATTCAAATCCTTCAAGGCAATGGTTGAGAATGAGATAGAACTAAAAATTAAATGCTTGAGCTCTGATAGAGGAGGTGAGTTCACATCAAATGAATTCAACATTTTCTGTGAAGAGCAAGGGATAAAGAGACAGTTGTCTGCACCTAGGATTCCTCAGCAAAATGGAGTTGTTGAAAGAAAGAACAAGATAGTTCAAGAGGCTACTAGGACCATGATGAAGGAAACTAATCTACCAGAAGTTTACTAGAAAGAAGCTATACATACTGCTATCTATATTCAAAACAAAGTTCAAGTCAAAGGTAATGACACTAAAACTCCTTATGAGTTGTGGTATGGAAGAATTCCTATAGTTAAATATTTCAAAGTTTTTGGAAGCAAATGCTATATCAGAAGGGAAGAAGATCTAGGCAAGTTTGATGCTAGGTGTGATAAAGGAATCTTCTTTGGATACTCTACCAAGAGTAAGGCCTAGCAGTGCTACAACAAAAGACTAAAAAAGATTATTGAGAGTGCTAATGTAAAGGTGGATGAAGACAAGGAAAGAACATCAGATCTAATTGGCTATGAATTAGATGAACCTATTGTCACAGTAAATGAGAAGAAAGATGAACAAGAAGACAGTCAAGATGAAGAAGAAAAGGCTCTAAAAAATGTAGTTAAGATGCCCAGGTATGTAAGGATTAATCATTCTGAAGATCAAATTACTGGAGACAAAAGCAAAGGGGTATTGACAAGGAAAATAGCTGTAGAAGAATAAGTGAATTAGTGTTTGCTTTCAAAAGTTGAACCAAAAACTGTGAATGAAGCTTGCAATGATGAAAATTGGGTAAAAGCCATGGTAGAAGAGCTGATGCAGATAGAGAAGAATCAAACTTGGGAATTGGTTCCTAGACCTGCTGATAAGAATGTCATTGGAACTAAATGGGTTTTCAGCAACAAGCTAAATGAGAATGGAGAAGTAGTTAGAAATAAAGCAAGGCTAGTATACAAAGGATATTCTCAGGTTGAAGGGATAGATTTTGAGGAAACCTATGCTCATGTGGAAAGAATTGAAGCAATTAGAATATTTTTGGCATTTGCAGCATTCAAAGATTTCAAAGTGTATCAAATGGATGTTAAGTTTGTATTCTTGAATGGTGAGTTGAAAGAAGAAGTCTACATTGAACAACTAGAATGATTTAAGTTATAAGACCAAGATGACATGGTGTGTAGACTGAAGAAGGCCTTGTATGGACTGAAGCAAGCCCCCAAAGCCTGGTATGCAAGGTTAGACAAGTATTTGTTGCAATTAAGGTTCAGTAAAGGCACTGTAGATAGTAATCTCTATTTCAAAATCAATGATAATCAAAGCCTGATTGTTGTTGTCTTTGTTGATGACATTATCTTTGGAGGCAATGAAGGTATGTGCATGAAATTTGTAGGGGAAATGCAAAATGAGTTTGAGATGTCTATGTTTGGTGAAATGAATTTCTTTTTAGGTCTTCAAATTACTCAATCAGATAAAGGAATCTTCATTTCTCAGTCTAAGTATGTGAAAGAGCTGTTGAAGAAATTTGGAATGGAGGACTCTAAACTAGTTTGTACTCCCATGGTGACTAACTACAAGTTGAGAAAAACTGATGAATCACCTAAGACTGATTAGAAGAGGTACAAATCTATGATTGGAGGATTACATTATCTAACTCAAACCAGACCTGATATAATACATGCAGTATGTATTGTGGCATGATTTCAAGAAGATCATAGAGAGTCACATGTGATGGAAGTCAGGAGAATCTTGAGGTATTTGAAAGGCACATCAGATCATGGCTTATGGTATCCAAAGGATAATGATTTCACTCTCAGTGCTTATACAGATGCAGATTAGGTTGGAGATGTTGATGACATAAAAAGTACAAGTGGAGGTGCTTTCTTCTTGGGTAATAGATTGGTTTCATGGTTGAGCAAGAAGCAAGATTCAATTTTCTTGTCTACTATAGAAGCATAGTATATTGCAACAACATGTTGTTGCACTCAAGTGTTATGGATGAAGCAGAATTTGAAGGACATAAGAGTTGTGTATGAAGATCCAATTGCAATCTTTTGTGACAATACAAGTGCTATAAACATTTCAAAGAACCCAGTGATGTACTCAAGAACAAAGCATATATCTATAAGGTATCACTTTTTAAGAGAAAAGGTGACAGAGAATGAAGTGAAGATGGAATATGTGTCTACAAAGGATCAGATTGCAGATATTTTCACTAAGCCTCTGCCTAAGGATACCTTTGAGTATCTTAGAGAAAAGTTAGGGGTTATTACCCCTCCTACTCTAAACTAAGATGCATAGGAATGCATCAATCTAGTGGAGCCTAGAGCCTCATTCATTGATCTGGATTTGTGTTTTGAGAGCTACCTCTCAGGGGGAGTAGCTAGATGTTATTGACATGAGTTCCTGATAATAAGCAGTAAGTATTGATAATAGAGAAATTTTAGTTTGATCATAGCAACAGAGTGCAAGTATGTGTCCTTTGCCATTGATGTCAAAGGGGGAGAGAAATCATGTGAAAAACTTAGGGGGAGAAAGAGTACATATGTATAAAGAGAAAAGGGGAGAATCCTATCTTGATGGTCTTTACAATTTTTCACATCATATGTTGCCATCAATGATAAAGGGGGAGATTGTTGCAAGTATGTGCCTAACCAGTGTTGTCATTGATGTCAACATATCAGTGTTGTCATTGGTGTAAACTGTGCTCTTGTTTTGATGCTTGCTTGTTTGCCTATGAAATTGTTGGAGATAATGAGTAAGTGATTCAGATATTAAGTTTCCAAGTGCTTTTGAGAAAATTTGCTCCTCTGGTGGAAACAGTGTATAGAAGAGTATCTTTGTTTACAATAGAACAATCCAGTAGTTTGCTCCACATTTCTTGTAGAATGAATATCTTTGTTTGTAGATTGGAAGTTATTTAGAGGCATGTCTGAAGATGTTATGTTCCAAGTTTGAGCCTCCGGTATGAAGATTTGAGTGAGTTATGTTCATCAGAGTGAAAACTACTTTTTCTGTATATTTGGTGGTAACAGGGAGAATGTATTATGCTCCGCATTCCTCCACATTTAAGTCTTTTGGTCTGCGGTTATGGAATTAAGCTTGTAATTTTGTTATGTGCCTTCAACTCTAATGGTTCATGATTTGGTGGTTCACAAACGATCTTTTTCTTATGACAATGGCTAACAGTTATATTAATATGCTCTGGTTTGAAGAATCTTATGAATAAAGTGATCAGAGGTGGTGTGGAAGTTCCTGATGATTATAATGTGCTTGTGGATGTCTCTTGATCATGTTCCTACCTTTGGATTGGTTTGCAAAGAGAAATTTGGATCATGAATGAAGACTGTTCTTAGAAGACTTAGTGTTAACACCAATCTTGGCGGACTTGGTTGTTTTCACTACTTGGGGAGATGCATTGAAGATTGTGGAAGCATGTTGTGGCATGGAAGATTGCATTTGAGTCCCAGCTAAGGCATAACATGATCCAAATACATATTTTCCTTGGCTAATTTTGTTTAGGTCCAGACCTATTTCTATGTATGTTTGTAATGCCGACCTTGGAGATTGTTCCAATGGTTGATGAATGTAATGCCGACCTTGATGTACATTCCAAGGTTGATGAATTGTATAAAAACATGTAATGTAGTTGCAAAAAAGATGTCCTTGTGTGAAAATGCAAAGATAAGAGAAAATATGTAAGAAGAGTAGAGTAGAGGAGTTATACTATGCTTCAATGGAACTGAACTCAGGCATGGAGTACATGCTATCAAATTAGTTCACTAACCCTTGGGAGTGAGCCACCCCTTGGCAGTGAGTCAATCTTGGCAGTGAGCCTCAATATTTGTAGTGAGCATTTTGGGCAGTGAGCCTTTGTTTTTTGGTATTGTTATAACATATTTATTTCTATGGGCTAACACCCAACGTGGTTTTTCCCTTATAGGGTTTTCCTCATAAAGAATTTGGTGTCTCATGTGTTGAGCTTCTTGTTTCATGCTTTCATGTAATAACAGTGATTGAGCATTTGATGTGTTGATAAGTGGTTAAAGTTTTGAGACAACTGATTCACCCCCCTCTCAGTTGTCTTGTGCATTTCAACAGATAAATCACATTTCTTTTTCTCACCTTTCCACCAAGATAGTCCTTACATGGACATGGATATTTGTCCATGTGCCTATTATCAGTTACTTTATCATCGTATGCATGGTATTGATCCGTAGTCAACCTTCGACATTGATCCATCTATAATGTTCTACACATAGCCACAAAAATCTTTAGGGAAAAAAATCGGCAAACCAAAAGTTCAAGATTTTTTGAGAAAATCAGATTTTAAAAAAAATGTAAAAAATTGTAGAATAAGAGACAAAAACTATTTTTTTTAATTGAAAGGCATTTCCATAGCAATAGAGTTATAGAGAGCAAAGAAAATAGAGAGTTTAACTAATGAATTGTAAAAAATAGATTTTTGTAGTTTATATTCAAATTGCTGATTATATTGCATTGCACATCTTTCAAACTCAAAGCAGTACTTCACATTGCATAACTAATAACTAGATGCTGATAGATGACAAAAATTCAATTACAATATAGTTTTTACAAAGTCATGCTATAAAAAGTTGCAAAATGTTGTCAAAAACTTGAAAATGTTGTCATTAGTGTTAACAAAGGAGTTGGTGGTCAGTTTTTCAATTACCAATAGTTGTAACATGTTAAATATGCCATGTAACCTCGATCAAAAAGGTTGGAGAGAAGTTTGAATGAGAAATACTTCATTTTGCATGTCTAAACTTGTGTTTTTCTGTGTAAATTGACTATAATTCACATTGTATAGACTGGTACAAGTTGGTACAATCCTTAAGTCAATTGTAGAAGTTGGAGAAGGGTCCTAGCTTTTGAATGCATTTGGTTTGGTAGAATTTCATCAAGTTTTGTGTGAGCTATTGCATTTTTGGTGAGTGCAGGTCTAAACCCTACCTAGGGTTTCTAGGGAGCAAAATTTGATCATGGGCAGAGTTTCCACCAATCAAAAATTCTAAAAATTGGTGAAAAGCTTTGTCCCATGCCTATCCACATCCCTATAAGAGGACAACTCACGACTGGCACATGTGAAGAAGATATGATTGACTGTGTGTGTAGATTTGTTGTGAGACAATCCTAAAACCCTAGGTTCTTTGTTGCTTTGAATAATCTATGCATTGTATGTCAATGGAGGGGTGAAGAATCATAGTGGGATGTTGTTAGGGCCTACACAAGCCTAGGAATTCATATGACAAGTGTTCTTACCTTCGTTTGGAGTCATCACCTTGAATGCACCTAGTGGCAACAAGACCTAAATTGCATAAATCATTATGTTAATCACTTGGTGGGGTCATTTACGTTTAGAAACCCCTAGAAGATGTTGTAATAGGTCTAAATAAACCAAGTTGCCCATATTCCATGTTCTCTTCAATGATTGAGTGTCACTAGGGTGTTGTTTCCATGTTTTAGGCTTAGGAGCAAATTGTCAAGAATTAACAAGGGTACAGATTTGCATCAAGTGTACTGAAACTTTGTTTGGGATGTGTCAAGGTTATTGTGTGAGTCTTTCCTTTGCATCATGTTCTACCTCTACATAAATCTCTGTGGTTAGTTTTGTGTATTTTTTACTTGTAGGATTCTCATAGTTAGTGAAAAAGGTAGTGTTCATGAAGGAATGGAAAAGATGTGTAGAGCCTTTGAATTATACCCATACTATTCAATGGCATTGAATCATTTAGCAAACCATTTTTTATTCACAGGGAAGCATTTTCTTGTGGAACAGTTGACTAAGATAGCTCTTGTTTCAACTGAACACCCTCTCATGAAATCTCATTCATAGTATAATCTTGCACAATCTTATCATAGTAAAAGTGATTATGACACCATTGGCTGCTACTACATGGCATCAGTCAAGGAAAGCCAGAGGCCACAAGATTTTTTGGATAGGTTCAATTGAAACTGGGAGATCTTAAGAGTCCTCTCTCAAATTTTGAAAAGGTTTTGGAGGTCCACCTTGAGAACTGTGAGAGCTGAAAAGATGTAGACCATATATGTGCTCAGCAAGGGTAGGTAGAGAAGGCATTAGAAATTTTAAGAAAGGTAACTTGCATAGATCCACGTGATACCCATGCATTTATCAAGATGGGTGAGATATTAATATTATTAGACCCCAATGTAGCCTTAGATTCTCTAAGACAACAAAGTCTCTTCTAAAGAAGAGCAAAGAAGAAGTACCCATTCAATTGTTAAACAACATTGGGGTTCTTCATTTTGAGCGTGATGAACTAGAGTTGGCTCAACAAACTTTTATGGAGGCATTAGGAAATGACATTTGGGTTGAATTCATAAATAAAAGCCCCAGTGCCAATTCTATAGTTTTTCTTGTGCTCTTTAAGGATATGGAATTCTTCCATTGACTAGAAGAAGGTCATTTTTCACTTGAGCTACCATGGGATAAAGTAACAACACTATTTAATCTTTCTAGGGTGTTTGAACAACTACATGATACTAAAAAAGAAAATCTTTTATACAGGCTAATATTGTTCAAGTTTCTTGATTATGTGGATGCATATCTACATCTTACAACCATGACTCAGGCTCGGAATGAGATCCAAATAAGCCTAGAATTGATTGGGGATACACTTAAGGTGGATAAAAACTCATCAAATGCTTTATCTATGCTTGGCAAAATGGAACTAAAAATAGATGACTGGCTTAAAGCAAAAGAAATAATTAAAGCTGCACAAAGTGAATCAGATGCAAAGAATTCTTATGTTGACATTTCACTTGGAAATTGGAATTAGTTTGTAGCTTTTTGCAATGAGAGGAGGGATCCAAAGGTGGAGGTGTTGTGCCTCGCACACACACCCCATTTCGAAAAATAGGGACCCCCTTTTTCCAAATTTGGTCCAGAGTGTCAAGTGAATTTTTTACCTCCTAAGTAGTCAAGTGGCCAAAGTGTACTTTCT
This sequence comes from Cunninghamia lanceolata, assembly GCA_027924645.1. Lineage (NCBI taxonomy): Eukaryota > Viridiplantae > Streptophyta > Pinopsida > Cupressales > Cupressaceae > Cunninghamia > Cunninghamia lanceolata. The sequence continues at coordinate 4,674,026 of BSBN01000210.1, read as the reverse complement.
GCCATGATAGAAATTTGATATTGAAAAATCATTCCAAAAGTCTACTAAGTCAAGATTTTTACACTTCTCCCAGTTGGTCTGATAGTCCTTTTGTGCCAAATCTAGTCCTAACCGACCTTTGCGCTAAATTGCCCTCCAACCAACCTCTGCGCTATAAACCTTCATCACTGACTTTGGTGCTATTTTTCCTCATGATGGACCTTAGCGCTAAAATCAATTGTTACCAACCTTGCGCTACATTGCTTGTCATCCGATCAGGTCGGAGGTTATCGGAATCCCCACCGATCCGAGGAATCTCAAAACCCCACAAAATGCATATGACTGAGCCTATTGGCATAGTGCTAAAAGTATTCTCCTCCGACCAAGTCCGATGCACTTCAAATTCCTGCCAAGTCGGAGCCTATTAAAAGTCATGCAAAACCCTAAATCTGCGAACTGACACCGCGTACATTTCACATTAATGGCGATTTATCCAGGGGCAATAAAAGGGTGATTTCACATCATTTGAACTCATTTTCTACATTTCAACAAAGATTTTGGAGAGACCTTTGCATCTTAACAAACATTTCCACTACATTGCCCTCGGAATCGATCCAGTGACCTATTCTTGCCCTCGCACCCCGAACTCAACTCGCCTCAGCCATACTAGGTAGGGTTCCAACTCACCTTTAGGGTTTTCTTTTCATGTGGTTAGGGTTTCACATTTAAATCAAGCATGTTTTCTTTTTAAAGCAATGAATTTGGGTATACATCCTAGGGTTTTATACCTGAAATTGTTCATTTTTCTCAAAAACCCTAGTTTTAAACCTTCAATGAAAACGTAGTTTTGATTACCATAGGCAAAATGAAAAAGCTCACTAGACTTAGCAAATTTTGAACACATGGAATCTATCCTCAAACCAGTTGAACAACTTAGTTTTGCACCAGAATGGCATCCGATTGACCTTCAAAACCCCTATCCATTTAGTCAGTCAGCGGCTGTGAAAATCCTAGCCAAAGTTTTAGACAAGGTAGCACTGAAAACCCCCTTCTCTAACTCCACACTGTTCTATGATTTGACTAATGTGGTCGGTGGGATACAAAAGCCCTGCAAAGTATCAAAAACTATTTTGTACTAAAATTGCTTTGTGTTGACTTCACGCTAAAAGACCTCTTCTCTGACTTTGGTTGGATGCTTAGTAAATCCCCGCCGGTCGGCAACAACTGAAACTTCCGCTGACAATGAAAGATTGACTTTGCGTTGAAACCAAATTCATCTGACCTTGCTCTAAAATATGCTATCACCGACTTAGTTGCCAGAATTTAAAACTTGTGCAAGGTCTAACAAGACCTAATCCCGTGCAAAAGTAGTGAAAACTATCCCAATGGTCTTGCGCTAAGTTTTCAACCGACGGACTAAACGAATAGCTTGTGATGAGTGCCGAGTTGCACTCATGAAACACATCTTTTTGCCTCTCTTTTTCTCCTTCCTAAGTCCATCTTTCCTAATGTCTGCACCCAAATAAGCTAGCAAGATCGTTCTATTTTATGATAAATTGAGATAGATTACTTAAGATTATAATTTTTGATTGAGTGACTAATGTGCATGGAATTGATGGAAAATGTAGAAAACTTCTCTTTTTGATTCAACAGGTGTAGATGTTAGGAACAACAATTTTGCGCATCTCCGGAGATAGTCTTCAATGATCTCCGGAGACAATACCAAAGTGCCTTGACACCTGAAGTTTTGAAGAAATGAGGAATGCCTCTCTGGAGCTCTGCGGGAGTCTGAAGCATCTCCGGAGCTGAACAGAGAAAGCTACGTATCTCCGGAGCTGCAGACATATCTCTGGAGCCGTAGACATATCTTCGGAGCTACAGACAGGAACATTTATCTCCAGCACCTCTTGAGAGCAGGACATATTTCCAGCATAAGCTGCCGACCAAGCACTCTCAGCAGTGGTCATAATACCCCTCATTTCTCTCAAATCATCACCTGAGTGATGACGGGTCATCTTTAGTTAAACTACTGAAGTTTTATCTTTTCAAAGTTTTTGCATGAGTTACATATGGAACTAATTCAATATCCTTATTTTCAGGGCCTTGATGCCCAAATGTATTAAGACTCAGACTTAGATTTTGAGTGGACTTCTGTTCCACTCAAGTCTACTTTTATTTGCATGATTTTCTTTCATAGTTAAACATCTAGTGTAATAAAGAGATGTATGTCATCTCATAGAAGAACTGATAGATAGGTTAAGTGATATGTCATCACTCTTTGGATATATACTTGTAGAAACAACAGAAGAAATATACAATGATTGAATTATTCTGATTCTCGGTAATCTCAGTTTTGTGTTAGAAATATTTTCATGAATGCAGAGTGAATGAATTGGATTGGATCTAGTTGCAATCTTCTTTTGTGCTGATTTCCTACTGTAGCCTTTAGCCCCAAGGGTGTGGAGCAAGGGCCCACTCTCACCACTAAGGCAGGAGGCTAGTACCATTGTTTTATTACTTCAGCTTTCTGTTATGCAAAGTATTTACTGATTTTTGGTAGATAGATGCATGTTACTGTTTTAAGATTGCTTTGAGTAAATTTCCTATTTTATTCTATTTTCTAGCATTCTTTAAATTCATTTGGTAAGTAGACAAATTAGTCTTTTCAATTTAGTAGAAGCAGTTCAGGTTAGTTAGGAAGACTGATAATGGTAGAATCCCTAGTTGCAAACAGCTGAGGACACAACCCCTGGATTATTGACATCTAAAAAATAGATTAAATGATGAGGTATAGGCACTTCTCACCATTTTTGGCGCCGTTGCCGAGGATATCTTGTGTTAATTAGGGAAACTAGGTTTAAATATTTTTTAGGATAGATCTGTATGGTTAGAGCTAGAGACTTGAAAGGAAGATATATAAAGCAGACACCCCAACAACAAACCATAGGGGAAACCAGTGGGGTGGTACAAGATTTTGTTGAGGAGAGAAACCTAGAACCTACTTTGGAAGCTGCACCTCAAAACAACAGTCCCTTAGATCCTCCAAATCTTCCACTTGCCGATTACATCCAAGAGTTACAACAAAATTTTTAGGCAGATCCTCTCGTAGAACCTAATTTCCTAGAACCTCAGGGAGAAGAACCAGTACTAAACATGGAAAATGATAATCATGGGGAAGAGGAAAATCAGGCTCCAAGAACCTTCTTATATCCTATTGTTTTGGCTGCTGGAGACAATGCTCCCATGAAGAATATCTCACCAGCACACCTACCAAATTTTAGAGGACTTTCTTCTGAGGATCCAAATTAGTTCTTGTTTGAATTCAAAGTAGTTTGCCAGACTTATGATTATGGATCAGATAACTAGAAACTCAAACTGTTCCCTTCAACTCTGAAAGATTCTGCGATGAGATGGTTTATGGGTTTACCCCAGAATTCTATCCATTCTTGGGCTCAGATGGAAACAGAGTTTTTGGAAAAATACCAAGATTACTGTAGATCTAGTAATAAAAATGAAGAATTGTTTAAAATTAGGCAGGGGAAGGAAGAGTCCTTAGAGGACTATGGGGATAGGTTTAATTTTTCCTTGAGAAGGTATGGTAACCCTGTAGATCACTCCTTGGTCAGAACCCTATTTGTAAAAGGATTGGATAAAGAATCAAAATAGGCATTGGATCTAATGGGAAAAGGGAACATCAACAAAATAGAAATACCTAATATAGAAGAAATCTGCAGGAACTATTCTAGAACCCAAGATGGAGTGAGGTCATCCAAAAATTTTAAAGGGAGGAATAAAATAGGACAGTTAATGGAAGCGATTGCAAATCTAAAAATAGACATTTTAGTCCAATTAAATACCACATTGGATGGGATTCAGGCAAAAACCAGAACAACTGATCAAATTAGAGTAACTGAACCACTCTCCATCTATTGTCCTAAGTGTAGAAACACACATCTATTGAGAGAATGCCCTTTAGACAAATCAGAGATTTGTCAGATCTGTGATAAGGAACATCCTACTAGTCAATGTAGTCAACTTCCAGCCTTGAAAAGATTGAGTAAGAAGAATGTTGTAATAGAAGAGGAATTGAACTATGTGGTACAAAAACAAGCTGGGAATTTTCCTTACAATCAGTATCCAAACCAGCCCTCTTATAGGGGTCCTTCTAATTGGGGAAATAATCAGTGGAATCACACTTGGCATGGGCCTCAAAATAATCCTCCTTGGGGACATCAGGATTGGCCAAATCAACATTGGTAAAACCAAAATTGACAAAATCAACCTTGGAGAAATCAACAGTGGCCACCATAGTTTGGATCACAAAACATGCAACCTCAATGGGGTTCTCAACAGGGATATAATCAATAATACCAGGGACAACCTAGATGTTTCCAACCTCAACAACAAGCTTTACTAACTAGACCCTCCAACACACAAGGTCAAGCACAAAATGAACCAGTTAGTCAACCACCTTTACCAGCTCAGCCTATACCAAAACCCATGGAATAAATAGGGAGCAACTGTTTACATGACAGAGCAAGAAAATCTGGTTGGAATTAATGCTATATATTTAAATAATCTCTAGCTGCGTTCTGGGAAAGCATTCCCAAGACCATCTCCTCCAACAATAGTTGAAGTAACCAATGATGAGGAACCTAAAAATTCATACACTCAACCCTCGGAGGAGATTACTAATGAAAACGTGATAAAAGAATCATCCTTGGACAACTCTAGAGTTTCTCCTAAAAGACTGACTCCGGAGAACATTCCTGAACACAATTTCGACAAGAGCTCCAGAGATGGAAAAACTAGCACCATACCTAGAACGGCTTAAACAAAATGTTCCCCAGAAAAAGATCTTACAAAAACAAATCCAAACCAACCTGGAATCAAAACTTTTACAAGAAATCAAGCAACTAAACATTGAAATTCCTCTTCTCCAGGCAATCAGAGATGTTCCAAAACTAAATTAGTTAATTAAATAGCATTGTATCAAAATGCAGGGCAGGAAGAAAAAATTTCCCTCCACAATACAGGTGGAAGGAAAAGTAGTAGATCTATTGATGGGAGAAATTCTCCTCCCAAAATATGGAGACCCTGGAAATCCTGTCATAACTATTGTCATCTCAGGGGTATAAATTTTAAATGTTCTGGTTGATCTGGGAGCAGCAATTAATGTGATGACAGTCCACACAATGGACAAATTAGCTCTATCAGGTATCTAATCCACAACTACAATTCTTCAACTTGTTGACTAGTCAGTAGCTGTTCCAAAAGGAGTAATCACTGATGTACCAGTGTGATAGATTCATGGGAATTTCCAGTGGACTTCCTGATATTAGAACCTAGAAACTAGAGAAATGCTTATCCACTGATCTTAGGAAGACCATGGATGGCTACAACAGTAGCATCTATTGATTGTCAAACTGGGGATATGCTCATTTCTAATGGGATAGAACTGAAGAAAATATCTCTGTATCCTCCAGCTAAACCATCAATGCATTATACGGGAAGAGTATGGGTGGATGAGCCAGAAAGCAATGACAACAGTGCCTCAATAGCTATGGTAACCATCAAGGAAAATCTAGGAGAATTAGAAGAAGAAATATACTATGATACAACAAAAGACATTACTCACATCCTAATCAATGAGGATGTGATGGAACTCGCCCAAGACTCTAAGAGAGAACTTCTTACTTCTTCTCATTGTACCCTAGCCAACATCATTCCTTGTGGGGAAACATTTTACAAAGACTTAGCCACTTTCCATATGTTGCTTCCACATTCTTGTCCTCTCAATACCATGACTCCTATGTTCGGATTAACTACATCTATGGATCAAATCACAAAATAGGTCATGATTTTACCAGGGAAAACACTTAATATCAATACTCAGTTAACAACCATTCAGGAAGAAAAACTCATCCAACTTCTGATTTCCCATTCAGTATCTTTTGTTTGGGAAGACCAAGATATGAAAGGCATACCTCCTAAGATCTGTACCCATCATATATACACTGAGGATATTAAACCTATCAGACAACCCCAGAGAAGATTGAATCCTGCTTTAAAGGACATTGTCAAAATTGAAATAGAAAAATTACTTCAAGCAGGGTTCATATATCCAATCTTAGACAGTCAATGGGTTTCACCGCTTGTCATAGTGCCTAAAAAGAATAGGAAATGGAGGGTGTGTATTGATTATAGAGAACTCAACAAGGCCACAAAAAATGACTACTTTCCCTTACCATTCATTGACCAAGTTCTGGACAACCTTGCTAGGAGAAAGTATTTCTCTTTTCTAGATGGATTTAGTGGGTATAATCAAATTCAAGTAGCACCTGAAGACCAGGACAAAACCACCTTCACATGCTCTTGGGGAACCTTTGCTTACAAAGTTCTTCCCTTTGGGCTATGCAATGCCTCGGCTACATTTTAGAGACTTGTTTTAGCTATCTTTGCTGAACTAGCTAATGAATGCATGGAGGTCTATATGGATGACTTTACTATGTATGGGGATAATTTTGAGGAAGCTCTCACAAACCTTGAGAAAGTACTGAAATGCTGTGAGAAAAATCAATTATCCCTTAGCCATGAAAAGTGCTTCATGATGGTGGAGGAAGGAATTGTTCTAGGACACCATATTTCAAAAAAAGGGATCAAAGTGGATCAAAACAAGATAGAGGTGATCACACAGTTGCCTTCACCCAAAAATCAGATAGATGTTAGAATTTTTCTGGGTCATGCAGGCTACTATAGGAGGTTCATAGAAAATTTTAGCAGAATAGTTGCCCCCCTGTTTACCCTGCTTAACAAAGACACAGAATTTCTGTGGACAGAAGAATGTCAATTAGCATTTGAAACCTTGAAAGAGAAGCTTACTGTCACACCAATTTTAAGAGGACCAAATTGGACTCTGCCATTTCACATACAGACTGATGCTTCAAATGAGTCCATTAGGGCAATTTTAGGACAAAAGGAGGAAGGAGAAAGTATGCATGCCATTTACTACATCAACAAAAACCTTACCTCTGCAGAAAGAAACTACACAACAATTGAAAAAGAATTCTTGGAAGTCATCTATGCTATAAACAAATTCAGGCATTATATCACTGGATATAATATATTTGTACACACTGATCATGCAGCCATTAAGTACCTAATGAATAAACCAGTAGTAGGTGCAAGGATCATCAGGTGGTCATTGTTATTGCAGGAATTTGATATTACCATAGTTGATAATCCAGGAAAGTTTAATTTGGTTGCTAATTTTTTGTCAAGATTGTTGGCAAGAGACACTATATGGATTCATGGTTGTTGTCATTGATGGCAACAAAGGTCATCCCACATATCCGCAAGTCATGATGTGTCTCTACCGGAAGTCAGAATAAAGAATGTTGTGGTCCGGTGAAGAAGAACAGAGCATGTGGCAAGGTCCGACAGATTGGTCCGGATCTCTCAGAGGAAGTGTCTTGGTGCAGTGCGGATTTGGGGAAGTCAAGAGGACTACCTTGAGTGGTATATTCCAAGGATTTAGCCTCCGGTGATGGACAAGGAAAAAGATATGAATGGTTGAGTACCGGATTCCTGAGAGACAGTGAAAACAGAGGAAGAACTGACTGGCAGAGTATCAGACTGCTTTCCAGATGTGTTACTGTTGATGACAGAGGTTGTGAAGGCATGAATCATGTTTGGCCGACATGATTAATGATATCTACAAGTATATGCTTGATCCGCATTGCTTGGTGAGGAAGGATTCAGCCGACAGAATGAGGGTTTGTAAGAAACTAGACTGTTCCGGATGCCGACTAGAAAAGTGATGAAATTACTTATGCGGATATATATAGAGGATGGATTTAGTTGTGAAGTTAGTGATGATGTGGAGATATATGCGAATAAGTCCAGATAAGAGCAGAGGTAGCAAAAAGGATCCGGTATGTGAAAGATAGCAGAATAAAGAACAGAGGAAAGATGAAGTGCAGCAGATCAGTGTACTGAGCCTAACCGGAACTGAACTCCAGCATATGCAGATGCTTCCAATCAGTTCAAGACTGTGATTCTCATCACTTTGTAGACAGTGTGTCTTCTTGTAGGCAGTGGGCCTCTTGTGAGCAGTGTGCTCGGGCAGTGAGCCCTAATTGGCAAGTGCCATTTTTGTAATTTCCTATTCTTCTAACAGAGAATAATTTTGGGTTAATCACCCCGTGGTTTTCTCCCTTAACAAGGTTTCCACGTCAAAAATACTGTGTCATGTGTTTCTTATTTCATGATTAATGTTTTTGTGTTTGATTCTATGCTGCATCAATTAAAAGGAAAGTTCAATAAGGGAAATAATTAGGATAACTGATTCACCCCCCCTCTCAGTTATCAACAATTGGTATCAGAGCTAAGTTCCTCCTAATAGAGCCTAACAGCTTGAGGAAGATCTGGGATTTCAAATGGATGCATATGGTTTAAGGGAGCAACTCAAGACTGCTCTTGAGGATCTTGAACAGTCAAATTCTGAAGTCAGTGAATTAAAGGAAAGACTCAAACAGGCTGATGAATTCATGAGAGAATTAAAAGACAAATTAAGTCTCTCTATGAAAAAGAGAAAGGAGCTGCTTCAACAGTTGGCAAGACAAAGTGAAGAAAGCAATACAAATGAAGAATTGACTGAGCAAACCAAGTTATGTGAAAAGTTATCAAAAGAAGTCATTATGTTAAGACATGAAATGGAATCAGGAACTATAAAGTTTACTCAAGAGATTGAAGAAAAAAGAAAGGCTGAAGACAATCTAAGACAATCTCTTAAAGAAAAATCAGAAGAATGCCACCAGATGGACAGGATTATCAGACATCTTGAATCTGATCTTGAAGATGCCAAAGATAATGAAGGAAAACTTGAGGATCAAATTGCCTCTCTCAAAAGAGACCTTCAAACAGCAAATGAATATAAAGAGAAATTCAAGATAAGTTCTGCTCAACTTGAAGTTCTTCTTGGAAGTCAAAAGAGGACAGATGACAAGTATGGTTTGGGATATGAGAAAGGAGAAAGCTCCGGATCCGGTCAGAAGAATCTTGGATCAGAAAATCCAAGGAGCAGGCCTAGAAGACCTCCGGTAAGACAGCCAAATGCTCAAAGATATCCATCCTTCAATGGATACTGCCACAGCTGCAACCACTTTGGTCACAAAGCTAATCAGTGCAGAATGAGAATGAATCAGATTAATTCATCCTTCTCCGGACAGTGCTTCAACTGCAAAAGGTATGGACACAAATCCCATGAATGCAGAATTATGCAAGTAAACAAATCATTCAAAGGTAGATGCTTCACATGCAATAGAGTAGGTCATATGGCTAATCAATGCAGATCAAGAGGATATCAGTCAAATATGCAAAGAAATGTTATTTGCCAAATCTGCAATAGGTCCGGTCATAATGCTAAAGTCTGCAGAAACAAGAATCAGGACAAAAGAGGTCCGGTGTATAATCAGAATCAAGACAAGGGTAAACAAAAGATGAATGCGGATGAGGTTAGGAATCAAATGAGCAAGATTTGGGTGAAGAAAAGTTCAGAGAATGTAGAGGTTGGATCCGCACCAGACTCTGGTGCTAATATTTCTTCCGGAAATTAAAAAGTGAGCTCAGGCTCAGGGGGAGACTCAAAGAAAATCTTGTTCCCCCAGCCAAACAAGTGGTGCCGGATGTGGCACAAGATGCGGATCAAAGGGTTTGTAGATATGAGTCTTGAGATACTTCAGTCAAGTTTTCAGAGGTCCGCATGGAGTTATGAAGAAGCTGTGATCGATCAAATAAGACCTGTTCAGGGAGATGCTCCGGTATGATAAAGGATTACAAAAAGGTCCGGAAAGATCCGGAAATGCACTATCTTGTTCTGCGGATTGGACAGAGTGTTTGGGATGTTCTTGTAATATGTTACCTCGATTTATTCATGATTGAAAGATCCGGATGATATCCACAGATCAGGACTAATCCGGGATACTCCAAGCTATCCAGACAAGGCAAACCAGAATGATGTAGGTGAAGCATTTATTGCAGACAGATATTAGGGTTCGCGGAGCAATTTAAGGGATTTCTCAAAGGTCATTTGCTCATTCTGCACTCGAGAAGAAGCGAAAAGTGGAGCTCTGCAACAAGGTTCATCAAGCACACCAAACCAAGGATCTCCTGCCGAAGTTATTGCATAAAGAAATCAATCCAACCACTCCGTGCAAACCGAAGGCGCATAAGGTATTCTCCGTTTTTCATTACCTCACTGCAAATCTTTGAAGAATGGCTACTCCAAACATAGTTAAGATCTCTGATAGACCTCGCCCCTCATTCAAGAAACATCCCTACAAATCATTGGAGGTAGATCCACTAGGAGCCTTCTCTAGTGTTCCTCACAGAGTTTTACATACCGAAGACATTAGGGTTTACATACATGCAAGCATTGAGGAATTTGGGGAATTCAAATTAAGAGACCTCTATCACAAGCAACTGATAGACAATGCTTTTGAGCTTAAACCAGAGTATAAGGATATCCAGAAGAAACAATTTGAGCAATTTATTCATTTCCCCTGCTTTGAAGAAGATGAATGGGTCCGGTATGTACTGAGCAGGATGCATGACAACTTTCTATGGCTAGATAGACCCTGCAAGATCACAAAAGAGGCAATTAGAGCAGTAACTGGTCTATACTCTTCCGGAGGGGTACCTATCCTCAAATCTGTCAAGAACAACATTGTAACTGAGGCCACCAGATCAAAATTTGATAAGAGGGCAATGACCATTGAAGATATTTCGGATCCGGATATCAAATATGCATCAATGATAATAGGATACAAGATCTATCACTCCAGCAGGGAGAATTCTGTATCCGGAACTGCAGTATACACTGCCTATGAAATGCTAAGAAAGAATGCAGAATATGATCTCTGCGAACTACTGCTAAGCCAATTAATGGAAAATATACAGAAAATCAAGAAGGATAAGAAGAATTCCTTTAAGTATGGTACTCTTATTGTATGTCTATTCTTCTACTTCATGAATGAGCTACCCGGAACAAGTGGATGGGTATGGCAGAATGACAAACCTGTTGCAGTCCAAATAAGAGACTATTTGCATGGACTTGGGGATGCAAAAGCGAGAAATACAGCTCTATGGGGATACTTCAAAAACTTTCAGAGCATGATGCAAGCAAGAGAGAGAATTCCCCAGTCTCTTGTTGAAAAATACAAAGACTCAGTGTGCTTTATGGTTGACACTGATCAGTGCCTAATGGAGGCAGTAGAGCCAAGGACTGTCTGGATCATGCCCATGGGGTATGAAGTGGATGAACAGATAGTGGAGCTGCATGTTCAACACATGCTAAGTCAGCCCAAAGATCCTAAGGCAGAAAGGTTTGGAACCTTTGAGGAGCTGAGTGTAAAAATACATGTAGAACTCAGGGAACCTGAGATTAAAAGAAAGGTGAGAAAAGAAGTAGAGCACATTGCTCAAGGCCTAGGCATCTCAAAGGAGGCACTTGATGCCAGCCGGGAAAAGAGGAGGAAGGCCGAGGAAGAAGAGAAAAGTAAAGAAAGTGCTCCGGTTGAAGCTCCCACCCGAACCAGATCATCAAAGAGATCTGCACCTCCCACAACCAAAAGTTCAAAACCGGAAGTCCAGGCATCCGGTAAGAGATCCAAGACAAAAGCCACAAGGGCTTATGGAAGCCAAAAGGATGAAGAGGAAACAGAGTCAGATGAGGGAGTAAAAGAAATAAAGAAACAGAAGAAGAAAGGATCCGGTAAGCCCTCCACAGGCCAAGACAAGGATGAAATGGCAGAGGTATCTGTTGAAAAGCCCACTCTGTCTCTAGAGAGCATAATCAAGTCGGTCACGGTGGATGGAAACCTTCAACCAATGATTGAATCTTATGATGACTTCAGTGAGGCCGACCAAAAGACTCTGCAGGAGGCCACAGTCAAATATCTTAACATATATAATAAGGCTTTCATTGAAATCATATCTCTTATTCCTAAAAGCCTAGAAAAGGAATTGGAAGTAAGAAAGAATAATGCTCATGCTAAAGATCTTGAGATCCGGGAGCAGATAGCTATTCAGCTATATCCTCAAATTGATCCCAAGACAATGAACATTATCTTCAAGGACTGCAAAGATGAGTTCAGAAGCAAAGTCAGGATGAATCAACTCATGCTTGGTGAGACTGACAAAGTGGCCCAAGAAACAGAAGAGATCCTCCGGAAGGCCTTCAAAAGGTTCAATCTTCCTGTTGTAGAGGACTTAGGTACAGAAACAGCTGAGGACTTGGGACCCTCTGCTCCAGAAGAAGTGGCTCATGAACAAGCTAGCATCTCTCCTCCGGTTTCCCCTACAGTCTCCGGATCCAAAGAAGAAGAGCAATTACAGGAGAAGGAAGCAGTGGTGAAAGACAAAGAGGTTGACAGCTCCAAGACTGCAGAAGAAAAGAAACATCTGTCTCCGGCAAGAGACACTGCACAAACTGTTCAACAATTTTTGAGCAAAGAAACTTTAGAGATTGATGAACCAGAGCTTCTAAAAGGCCCATTCGACTTTGACTCTCTCTCTCCGGTACAAACAATGAAGATAGCTTCATTTGCAAATGCCAAGGCAAATGAAAAGCTCCTGAAGTCTCATATGGAAGACTGTGAGTTGATAGAGGCTGCTTCCGGAGTACTTGTAAAGATTATGCCATCAATCCAAATAGATCCGACAGCCTCCACTTCCGGTAATCTAAAAACCTTAGTCAGCAGTGTTGATACACATTTTGATTCTCTAGAAAAATCAGCTGAAGAAAAGGTCCGGAAGGAATTTTTGGATAAGAGATTTTCAGAAATATTAGAATTAATCTCTAAAGATAGGAAGATTGTAAGCATTGGAATAAAGAGCTTAGAGAATGCTCTTAAGGATGGCGGTGACATCTATAAATTTTGTATATCCTGGTCAAAGGCAACAGCAGCATTTGACTTGAAAATAAAAGAGGAACAGGATAAGCTACAAAGCTTATCTCAAAGTTTTGATCCTCTCTCTTCCTCTATAATAAATCAAGAATGTCAGACTATTGCAGTCTTGAATGAAATAAAGAATCTTGAGAAGGAAAGAAAGAACATCACTAACCGGATGGGAGAACTTAGAAGGATTATAATCCCTAAGTTGGAAATTATGCATGAGGCCATCAGTGATGCTCAGACCACCGCCCAAACAAAAGATCCGACAGATCTCAAGCGGGCAGAAGCTTTTGCATTTTTGTTAAGTGGTCACATTTCAATTTTGGATAGAATGAAGCAAAGTTGGGCTACAGAAATGATCCAATTGCAGACATCCTTTGCAGACATTCTTCAGTACATGTGAGTATGTAAATATGCGGCTATATATAGAAAATTTTTGAAAATTTTGGTGTGCGGACCCTACCCTTTGCCATTGATGTCAAAGGGGGAGTGAGGAGCAGTGAAAAATGAGGAATCCAACTAAGGGGGAGTTTCGGAAATTGTATATAAAGACAGAGCATCAGCAAAGGGGGAGCATAGTAGTCATTTTTCACTAAGTGTTGCCATCAATGCCAAAGGGGGAGATTGTTGGCAAGAGACACTATATGGATTCATGGTTGTTGTCATTGATGGCAACAAAGGTCATCCCACATATCCGCAAGTCATGATGTGTCTCTACCGGAAGTCGGAATAAAGAATGTTGTGGTCCGGTGAAGAAGAACAGAGCATGTGGCAAGGTCCGACAGATTGGTCCGGATCTCTCAGAGGAAGTGTCTTGGTGCAGTGCGGATTTGGGGAAGTCAAGAGGACTACCTTGAGTGGTATATTCCAAGGATTTAGCCTCCGGTGATGGACAAGGAAAAAGATATGAATGGTTGAGTACCGGATTCCTGAGAGACAGTGAAAACAGAGGAAGAACTGACTGGCAGAGTATCAGACTGCTTTCCGGATGTGTTACTGTTGATGACAGAGGTTGTGAAGGCATGAATCATGTTTGGCCGACATGATTAATGATATCTACAAGTATATGCTTGATCCGCATTGCTTGGTGAGGAAGGATTCAGCCGACAGAATGAGAGTTTGTAAGAAACTAGACTGTTCCGGATGCCGACTAGAAAAGTGATGAAATTACTTATGCGGATATATATAGAGGATGGATTTAGTTGTGAAGTTAGTGATGATGTGGAGATATATGCGAATAAGTCCAGATAAGAGCAGAGGTAGCAAAAAGGATCCGGTATGTGAAAGATAGCAGAATAAAGAACAGAGGAAAGATGAAGTGCAGCAGATCAGTGTACTGAGCCTAACCGGAACTGAACTCCAGCATATGCAGATGCTTCCAATCAGTTCAAGACTGTGATTCTCATCACTTTGTAGACAGTGTGTCTTCTTGTAGGCAGTGGGCCTCTTGTGAGCAGTGTGCTCGGGCAGTGAGCCCTAATTGGCAAGTGCCATTTTTGTAATTTCCTATTCTTCTAACAGAGAATAATTTTGGGTTAATCACCCCGTGGTTTTCTCCCTTAATAGGGTTTCCACGTCAAAAATACTGTGTCATGTGTTTCTTATTTCATGATTAATGTTTTTGTGTTTGATTCTATGCTGCATCAATTAAAAGGAAAGTTCAATAAGGGAAATAATTAGGATAACTGATTCACCCCCCCCCTCTCAGTTATCAACAAAGATTACATACAAGAGGAGAAAACCAACCAGTGGAGGACAAGTTCCCAGATGAACATTTTTTTGCTATATCCTCTACTGCACCTTGGTTTGCTGACATAGCTAATCTTTTAGCTACAGGTTTGTATCCATCCCATTTTACCTCAAAATAAAGAAAACATTTGGTTAAAGAAAGTTTATCTTACAAATGGTTGAATGGTTTACTATTTAAATGTGGTCCTAATTTCAATCTACGCAGGTGTTTAAAATATGATGAGATTTTTTATGTGTTGAGAGCATGTCATGTGAACCATCTGGTGGCCATTACTCTTTCCATAGGATAGTCCACAAGATCCTTGGAGCTGGTTACTACTGGCCCTCTCTTCATAAAGATACAAAGAAGTATGTGCAGCACTGTGACCAGTGCCAAAGGATGGGACATCCAACCTTTACATAGGAGATGTTACTAAATCCTCAAGTCATGATGGAACCATTTGAGCAGTGGGGTTTAGACTTTGTGGGACCAATTTCCCCACCATCATCAGGCAAGGAGTACATTCTAGTATGCACAGACTATGTTACAAAATGGGCAGAGGTTCAAGCATTACAATTTGCAAGAGAAGAAAAAGTTGCTGATTTCCTCTACAATAAGATTTTCTTAAGGTTTGGAGCCCCAAGATCAATAGTTTCAGATAGAGGACCTTAGTTTACTTCACAGGTAATCAAAGCATTCACAGATTTATATCAAGTCAAGCACAAAAAATCTTCACCTTACCATCCTCAAGCGAATGGGCAGGTAGAAGTAACCAATAGGGAACATGAAAATATTTTGACAAGGACAGTAGCAATGAACAAAAAAGATTGGGCTAGTAGATTACCTGAAGTAGTTTGGGCTTACAACACCACTTGGAAGTCCACAACAAAGTTCTCACCATATGAATTGGTTTATGGAAAAAAGCCTATTTTGTCTATAGAATTTGAACTTCAGAAACTTAAAACTGCATTGGATATTGGTCTACCATTGTCTATAGCTCAACATAATAGAATTCTTCAACTCAATGAGTTGGATGAAATTTGGACAGAGGCCATTCAATAAATAGAACTGGTTCAGTATCAGAGGAAGCAATGGCATGACCAACACATCAAAAGGAGGACATTTCAACAAGGTGATTGGGTTTTTCTTTATGATTCTAAATTCAAGGAGTTCAAAGGGAAATTGCAAACTCATTAGATGGTTCCTTATCAAATCAAGGAAGTTTTTGAAAATGGAATAGTATCATTGCAACCTATTGATGGAAGTACACACATTTCTAGTAAATGGCCACCGAATCAGGCTCTACAAAAGACCATCTACTAAAGAAGAGTTTCTCAGGGATTTGAGTTTCGATACAGGGGATACCTCCTCTATCCCAGTGTTGGATTGATTTAAAAAAAAGGGGGGGGAGGTTGAAAACCAGCAAATGGTTGCCTTCTAAAAATTTAAAAAAAAAGAAGAAAAAGAGGAAGGTTGAAAACCAGCAAATGGCTGCCTTCCGAAAAAAAAGAAGAGAAAGATGGAAAACTAGCAAATAACTGTCTTTCTCGGCCAAGGGAGTTGAAAACCAATAAATAGCAGTTCCCTTCTTCAGGACAGTTGAAATAATTGAGCTCTGGAGATGATCAGATGCCAGGAGTTAGTCAAATGCACCTCCGGCGCTTTTCAAACCAAGAGCACCTCCGGCGCTTCTTAACCAGGAGCACCTCCGGCGCTTTCCAACAAGGAGCACCTCCGGCGCTTCTCAACTAGGAGCACCTCCAGCGCTCTATCAATAAAGGAGTCAATTTCAATAATAGGAGAGGGGACCCACCTCTCCAGGTGGTAAAATAGACACATCATATGATGAGGTCATCATGACTCATCCTCTATTTTTATCACAAAAATAAATTCAATTAACACGTACACCATTTGAAGGGGTATTCAAAAGTTGCTGCTGACATCACCCAAGGAACGTGGATCCTCGAACCACTCAGCACAATGATTGCAGGTCTTGTGCCAACGGAGTAGTGGACGTCATCTCCAGCCACCAAAAGCTGCCTATGTGCCATGACACGTGCAGTCTCCAACAATGACGCAACATCTCTACCGTATACATCACCCTCATCATTAAAAGTGATCCAGGTAATTCTATCTTTAATTAATCATTAATAGAAACTATCTTGTCTTTCTATTTTTGGGTGCTACCACAATGCCATGACCTCTTGCCATCATTTCCTTTCTAAAATTCACACATGCCGCCATCTGTGCCATATTGCCACCTTGCCTCCAGAGTGTCCTGGCATTCTGTTGCATTTATGACTGCCTTGGTACTCTAACTAATCTGCATAAGCCTAAGCTAAGAAACATAACATTCCTCATTTGAACCTCCGAAGTACCCTGAAGAACAGAGCAAATTGAACAGTCCTCTGGAGCCTACAGAGCAAATTGAACAATCCTCTGGAGCCTACAGAGCAAATTGAATAGTCCTCTAGAGCCTACAGAGATAAGAGGAAAGGTTAGACTACAGATTGAGGAGGTGACGAACTAAGCATAAAAGGTGGAATTAATTAAGCAATGGGGGTTAAGAAGAAGTCTGAGCCAGAAAGTGTTGTGCACCTTCTGCAGGATGGAGCTGCAACAAACATTTTAAGGGCTGCAGGATTGTTAGACTTCCTAGAAAAATTTGAAGGGTTTCAGGAGGATATTGTGGACGAATTCCTCACAAATTTAAGGGACAATCAGATAGTTGTTAGAGGAGTACAAATCAATTTCTCCTCAGCCACTATCAGCCACATTTCTAGACTTCCCATACAAGGTGAGAGGTTTTACCACTTGAAAACCTTATACACTGATTTGATTAAAAATTTCTCTGTTCGTGGTGAACCTGCTATTCAATTACATTTGAATAAAAATGAAATCAAAGAAATTCTGAGGTCCACACTCCCAAACCCTTGGGCATCTATTGCCACCTAGTTAATGAAATACTTTACTTGTGATGGTCAATCCTCTCTAGTTTTAGGGCTAATAATGAAAATGCTAATTTTTCTAAGACATGGAAATAGACACCCTGAGTATAGCATAAACATTTCCAATTTCCTGTATTCTGTCATCAGGGCAATTGCAGAGAAACATCAGCAGAATAAGGGTCCAATGAAACATCATGGTCTTATCTTTCTAGTAGTTAAACACCACTTCTTGTCTCAGGCCAATGGGGAGGAATTATGGCAACACTTTCTTGAGCAGAATCCCCATAACAGAGCACTAGAGATGGCACAGTCAGGAGGTGAGAGTTCTCCTACCCACCAAGAAGAGGAAACTGAACCTTCAACCTCCTCCACAGCTGTTCATAGAGGAAAGAAGCCCTCACAGGAGACAACCTCATCTGCAACCCCTGTTCCTATTAAAAGGAGGAAAGGCAAAGAAATTGCAGAACCTGCTCCTAGACAAACCCCCTACATGACTCGCTCAGTTAGGAGGAAAATAACTAAGGAATCTTGCCCTAAGGAATTAAGAGAGGGAAGGTTAGGACAGAGAATAGAGGGAACCTAGTGGGCTGAAGAACCATCTCATGATTCAGATGAGATCCCTCTAGTCAGGAAGAGGAAATAAGGAGAAATTTCCCCAGAACCATCATGTGCTCTGGAGAGTCCAATTTTAGAACCATCATGTGCTCCGGAGAGACCAATTTAAGAACCATCATGTGCTCCAGAGATAGAATATATACAAACTTTTACTATTTCCTCAGATTCTGAGGAAGAGAGACCTACTCCGGAGTCACCTGCCCAACCTCTGCTACAGAGAAGCAAAAGGTAGAGACAACTCTCACAGGTCAAGAAAGATACTGTGCTCTTGGCTGAGGTACTCCTGGGACATATAACATATGAGGATAAGGCTGGACCTTCATCGGTGCTAGCAGAAGCAGAGGAACCCCAAGAGGACCCTCAGAACAGGCAATCTGAAGAAAAGGATGAAGCAGGGTAGATGGGTACAATTGACAGTGCAGGGTAGATGGCCATAGAAAACCTTGATGATTAGCCAACAACCATAGAAATAGCCACAGAAGCAACAACAAAAGCAGAAGAAGAAACCTTCTCTCATCCCTCTGATCAAGAGGATGTGGAAATTTCAAAAGAACAGCAGATGATGGAAGAAATTGAAAATTTAAAGAGATTACTTTGGGGGAAAAATTTGATTATTATTAACCTCAAGAAGGTCAGAGTAGAGGTGGAAATGGAGCAAAAACAAATCATTGCAAATCTACAAACAGAACTCCAAAGCAAAGACAAGATCATCTAGGAGAAAGAGGCAGAATTAGAGGCCCAGAGAATTGGGAAAGAGGCAGAGTTAGAGGTAAACAAAATTGAGGCATCCAAATTGTTGGAAGAAAAAGAGAAAGAGGCAGCACAGAGTGTTTCTGAGTTCACCAGGGCTAGAGACAATAGCCTCACAATAATGGCAACATTGATTGAGAAAGTACAAAGCCAGGATAAACAGTTAACTTGGGCCAATAATAGACTAGACGACCAAGATGAATATATTCAAGAATTGGTTGGTCCAAGGGAAACCAATGAGCAGGAAATACAAATAGATGCCTATGTGGGTTCAATCCCTATTGACATTCCCAAAGCCCTGTTCCATTGGGAGAAGAGGTGTAGAGAATGTGAGGCTTCCAAGCCTATGTTGCAGCTACAAAGGGTAGTCCCTGCCAAAACAGAAAGAATAACAAGTTTGGAAGGCAAAATCATTGAAATGGCCTCCCTTTCTTCAGAAATTCTATCCTGCAGACCTCCAAGTGCCAGCTACTCCATATTCTTACATGAAAGAGACCTGCAGAGGAAATTCTCTTTAGTCCTATCTAACCTAGTTGAGAATACATAAACAACAGAAGGATTCATGACAGCATATACCAGGAGCAATGATGAGGACAAGAATTTCCTTTGTGAATTATACTTACATGGGTTCTGTGTTAATGATATCACTTTCATTCTTAATCATTTTGTGGGGGAATGTCAGCTTAAGGTATTTATGTCCCTGATGAGGAATCATCAGATCTGGAATGAAAGGATGGAAGATCATCTCAAGAAGGATTTAAAAACAGATCATTTCATCAGGAAGGAATGTCCCAATCCTGGTGCTTTTAGGATCAAATTCATGTCCCTTATCTATCATCCTGATAGTAAGAATAGAATTTTGCCATTATACCTAAAAAGTTTGCAGGAATGCTCCATCGATTTTGGTCTTTTTATGATCAATTTAGCAAATCCAGTACTTGCTGTAGCAAAGAAGAGATGGAATATTTTGACCCCAAAGTAGAAAATGAGAGAGGTGGTCACCCCTGCAAACTTAAGATTATTCATGAGAAAGCAAAGTTGATATCCAAAATAATGGATAACCATAAGCAGGAATGGATAGGTGGACGGTACAAGCCCCCTCTAATAATTGAGCTACTCCCTGTCTGGGCAGAACAGATGGAAGATGAAAAATTGTAGGACTGGATGAAGCAGGTTGATGAGTACAGAGGCAATGGTAATATCAACCGAACAACTTGGACCACCTATGCCCAGGATTATAGCCTGATTGACAAGTTGCTTCGCCAGAATACATCTAGAATGTGAGAAGCAGGAGGACCTACCAAACCTTAGGTATGGGGGGATGATGAGTGCCAAGTTGCACTCATGAAACAAATCTTTTTGCCTCTCTTTTTCTCCTTCCTGAGTCCATCTTTCCTAATGTCTGCACCCAATTAAGCTAGCAAGATCGTTCTATTTTATGATAAATTGAGATAGATTACTTAAGATTATAATTTTTGATTGAGTGACTAATGTGCATGGAATTGATGGAAAATGCAGAAAACTTCTCTCTTTTTGATTCAATAGCTGTAGATGTCAGGAACATCAATTCTGTGCATCTCCAGAGATAGTCTTCAATGATCTCCGAAGACAATACCAAAGTGCCTTGACACCTGAAGTTTTGAAGAAATGAGGAATGCCTCTCCAGAGCTTTACAGGAGTCTAAAGCATCTCCGAAGCTGAACAGAGAAAGATACGTATCTCCGGAGCTGCAGACATATCTCTGGAGCTGCAGATAGAAACAGTTATCTCCAGCACCTCTTGAAAGCAGGGCATATTTCCAGCATAAGTTGCCGACCAAGAACTCTCAGCAATGGTCATAATACCCCTCATTTCACTCAAATCATCACCTGAGTGATGACGGGTCATCTTTAGTTAAACTAGTGAAGTTTTATCTTTTCAAAGTTTTTGCATGAGTTACAGATGGAACTAATTCAATATCCTTATTTTCAGGGCCTCGATGCCCAAATGTATTAAAAATCAGACTTAGATTTTGAGTGGACTTCTGTTCCACTCAAGTCTACTTTTATTTGCATGATTTTCTTTCATAGTTAAACATCTAGTGTAATAAAAAGATGGATACCATCTCATAGAAGAACTGATAGATAGGTTAAGTGATATGTCATCACTCTTTGGATATATACTTGTAGAAACAATGATTGAATTATTCTAATTTTCGGTAATCTCAATTCTGTGTTAGCAATATTTTCATGAATGCAAAGTGAATGAATTGGATTGGATCTAGTTGTAATCTTCCTTTGTGCTGATTCCCTACTATAGCCTTCAGCCCCAAGGGTGTGGAGCAAGGGCCCACTCTCACCACTAAGGCAGGAGGCTAGTACCATTGTTTTATTACTTCAACTTTCTGTTATGCAAAGTATTTACTGATTTTTGGTAGATAGATGCATGTTACTATTTTAAGATTGCTTTGAGTAAATTTCCTGTTTTATTTTGTTTTCTAGCATTCTTTAAATTCATTTGGTAAGTAGACAAATTAGTCTTTTCAATTTAGTAGAAGCAGTTCAGGTTAGCTAGGAAGACTGATAACGGTAGAATCCCTAGTTGCAAACAGCTGAGGACACATCCCCTAGATTATTGACATCTGAAAAATAGATTAAATGATGAGGTATAGCAACATCTCACCAGCTTGAAGTCGGTACGCTCTAAAATCTACGCAAGTCGGTGGATCATGAAACCCACACAAAATGTTGAAAACACATAAACGTTGAAAGACAGTTGGTTGGCTGGACCCGATTTCCCCGCTGAGGTCGATTGAGCTCAAAAGTAATGCTTTCCTATCTGTAGGTCGGTTGACCCTAAAATTAGCGCAATTAGAGTAAAATGATTATTTTTAAAGAACTTTCAAAAGAAGAAGTGTCTGAAATGATATAATAATGATTGCAAATGATGAGTTGTGATGTTTTACATGTTTTGAATGGGATTTTGCATTTTTGAAATGTTTATTACATGCATTAATGTTGAATTGTTTAAAGTTAGATTATAAAATGGATGTAATGGTGGCAAATGTCAAATTTCTATTCTTTTAAAAAAAGCATGTTGGTAACTTAGCAGATCCATTATAGATTCATTGGTTGAGAGTCTAGTGATCCACTTGATAATCATAAAACTTAAACTTAGGAGTTAGTGAAAATCTTTTAAGGTATCAAGCTTATAAGGTCTAGTCTTGCAGGTTAGATGACTGCACGAGCTCAAATCATGAGGTACGAATTCAAAGGCATCCCTCCAGTGACAAAGATTCATACTAGAT
Source organism: Cunninghamia lanceolata (assembly GCA_027924645.1). Taxonomy (NCBI): domain Eukaryota; kingdom Viridiplantae; phylum Streptophyta; class Pinopsida; order Cupressales; family Cupressaceae; genus Cunninghamia; species Cunninghamia lanceolata. Next base: position 4,651,763 of record BSBN01000210.1, on the reverse strand, counting down.
TGAGTGATAGGAGATATAGATCTGGGTCACATAGACCTAGATGACTTCAGACTAAGAACCTTTGGTCCAAATCCAACACCCAGGGCAAAGAAAGTGAAAGATAGTGGGATTGCACAAGCTGCTGCCTTCCCTACATCTGTTCAGTGTACTAAACTCATAGTCACCTATGCAGATAGATATGATATCATGACTAGAACAATGCAAACTGCCAATGGAGACATCTTAGCTGACTTGACTCCACTTTCCTTGGCTAAAACTTTTGACATCCCATGGCACACAGTAATGACCATGCCAAATAAGGTAGAATCAGAGGCCACATACAATAAGGATGAAAGTGGATGTAGAAAACATATGAATGAAAATTGGACAAAAGTGGGTCTCCCATGAGCAAATTCCCTTAAGTATTGTACAGAAGTGATTTGTATGATGAAATAGGGGATTTGGTAACCTTTCTGAGTAGAATTTATGGATTGCTTGCAACATCAATTTTGAAGGGTGGATGTTTGTCATAGTTGATTAGATACTGAAAGGAACTAAGTTCCACTGGTCATAGATTCTCAGTGATAACATTCATGAAGCCTTTAGCAACTTCAAAGAAAAAATATTCTTTAGGTGGACATCCTATGTCATCTATGCATTGGCAAGAAGAAATTATTATGTTGGATTGTCCAAAATAGGAGAAGTTGGAAATGATTAGCAGACCCAAGTCAAAGTATATGAGTGTTATCCACAACTCACATTATCTCAATCTCTGATGCATTTTAAAAGGGTGAACGATGCTTTCACCATGTATATAACAAGATTGTTGCAGGGTAACACAACTTTGAGGATTTCTAAAAAAGCTATGAATGAAGTAATCAAATATGGAAGGTGGTACATCTAGTTTGAAAAGTTCACATATCTAAGGATACAAGGTTTCACTGGGATGGCTTATAGACTCCCTAGATATCTTGATGATAAGACAGTGCTCTTGGAATTATCAAGGCAATTAATCCCTTGTGCTGAAAAACTCAAGCACTTGCATAGAACCAATGTACAATTTCCCATTTGGTTAGGCAAAGGGGATTATGCATGTCCTTCATTAGCATTAGTTGAGCATTCAGATAAAGAACTTCAACTTCTCAGCCTCCACTACTACAATGCAAGGGATCACTTTGATCCAAATAAGGTGATGGAGAGGTTTGTAAGCAAAAAGTTGTTCCACAAGATGCATATAGAGGACTTTTGGGCCAACTGTATGGATGATTACAAAGTCATGAAGAAAGCTCATTCAAGGTTGTCTTTGGCTTTCATAAGGAAATTTCACATCATTGTAGTACCAGACCAGTTGGAGGATGATGAGAATGTTATGGTCAGAGGAACTTGGGAGGCTTAATATGGCCAAGCAATACCTCTACCTAATTGGGCCAATGCTAAGGAAAGTTCTCTTGACATTAAAATAAAAGAGCCTATTAGACTAAGTAAGGCATGGGTGAGAGGTCAGATGGCTACCTTGGAGGGACAAGGAGTGCAACTTACATATACTGCACTAGAATCGGATAGAGAATCCAAAGGAGAAGAGGATAAACCAATAAACATAATAGATGAGGCAGAGCCAGTTCAAAAGTAGAAGTCTAATAGTGAAGAGCATACGCCATTGGTAGAAAAGGGTAAGAAAGTTAAGAAACCCTCTGCAAAACCTCCTAAGAAAGACCAGCCCTCTTCTGCTAGAACAAGAGCTTCAAAGAAAAGGGATGCACCCAGTAGCTCTAGAGAGGGTTCTAAGACCAAGAAAGTTAAGGTGAAGAATGTTAGTAAGGATGTGGAAACTACTGCTACAATTCATGATGATACAAGTTTGCCAACCTCCCCATCTCCCTCTGCTCCAGATGTGAATACAGTTGTACTCTCCTCGATAGCTATTGCTGCTGCATCTACTTCTATTGCTTCCACTACTGCATCCACTTCCATTGCTTCCACTACTATACCTATGACCTCAGCTACCATTGTTCAAGAGACCGTCCCTACTGCTACTTCACCTACTACTATTGTGTCAACTATTTCTTGCCCATTGGTAGTTTCTTCCAGCACCCCTAGCAGTCCCATTTCCTCTATTGTTGCCACCTCATGTTCCTCTACCACTACCACACCTTTACCTTCTATCTCTCCCACTCCATTATCTACCTCCATGACAATGCCTCCCATTTCTACAATCCTTTCACCTTCTCTTCCTTTACCCTCACTATCTATTTCTTCGCCCATCGTCATTTCCTCTATCTTGCCAACCTCTTCCATCTCACCAATTTTGGGGTTGGCCATGCTTGCCAGTTTGACACAAATGAGCTTTCCTTCAGTTGCACTGCCCATATCCTTTGCCATTCCTATCTCTCAGATGCCTAAGGATCAAAATTCAACTCCTTTGGCCATGCTGCTTCTACCACAAATTGACAAGGTATGCGCAGAATTGGGTTTACAGGAGCCTGAGTCAGAGAAGGATACATTTGTTGAGGCAAATAAAAAAATATCAAATGAACCCTTGGTTGAAACAGTCAGTGTTGAAGTTATTGATATATTTGGCAGTCCTCCAGAGAAAAATCAAACAGAGGCAATCTTCAAATCAGCTCAGGAAAATGTAATGGTAAATTAGAGAAATCTCACTGATGAAGGGGATAAGAGATTGGATAAAGATAAGGGGTCAGAGCAAGAGCAAGGGTCACTTGAAAATCTTACCAAAACTAATGGTGAGAATGTTAATGAACTAAGTAAGCCCCCTTCTTTAGCACTTGAGTGGCTGCAGAACAGAGTGGCATATCCCGAGCCACAGGTAGAAATAATGTAATTAGATTTGAGCACAATCTTATCAAAGGATCAAAGGCCCAAGAAGCAAAAGAAAGCAAAGGTACAATCAAGAATTTATAAGGATGAGATAGGATTCAAAATTGCTAAAATAGCTGTCCCACTGACCAACATAAATAGAGAACAAGTCAGAGTTGAGGACTACATTATCTCAATGATTGATTTGGGACCAACCACCCATGCTCAAAGAGTTGATGAGTTTAAAGGGTCTGTCACCTCAATCCTGGAGCAGTTGGATAAAGATAAGTTATCAGAGAAAGAATTGAAATAGCAGAACGAGGAACTCCAGACTTGCCTTTAGTTCTTGATTAAACTAGTTGATGCTAGTGGGGATATAAGGATAGTGCCTACCTTCCTATCCATAAATGAAATGGCAAAGCTTGGCGAGGTAAGAACCATGTCACAAGGTACTCAGAAGTGGTTAATCAGAGTATGTGAAAAAGGATGTGAAACCATTGATGCTACTGCTCGAGCACATAAGAAATTAGTTGAGCTTCATGATAAATGGAAAAATCTACAGGAAGAGTGTGACTCTTTCGACGAATATTATTCTCATATGTTTCCCCAAGTCAAGAGTATTAGAGATTTGCCTGCGCAGACTTTATTGATTGAGAATATCCTAAGTGGTGACAAGTTATCAAAGGCCATTGAGTGGTACCAACAACTGAAATTGAGAAAATAAACCTTTGAGAACATAAAAGAAGCTTATAAGCCAGCAAATGAAGAACTTCGGGCATTAATCTATGATATTAATGATTCTTTAAGGGATTGCTTAGAAGAAGCTTACAATGACTATGCACCTTATGATTTTGAAAAATGCAAGAACAAGTTGCATAGAGTTATTTTTGAGAATACTGAGCTAGATATGGAGGACAGGTTGGATAAAGCTAATGATCTCAAGGATGAATTCAATGCATTCCACAAAGCAGGGGCATAAATAGAAAAGATATACAACAGGTTCAGCCGAGAGCTGGAGATGTTTGAATATCGAGTCAGCCATCTAAAGAATCTGGATCCCTTGGAGATCAAACCAACACTTGAAGCATGGCTCAACTACCGCAACAAGCTGGTAGAAGAAGACAAAATTAATTTAGATGAAGAACCTTGATGTATTTTGATTATTTTAAGATGTAATCCCATCATTGATGTAAATTGCTATATTTAAAGCAACATGTGACACTATTTTGTTTTTATTAGGCATTAAAAATGAGCTTTTCCATATATATATTGAGTTGGGTAGTCAAAATGTCTAGATTCAATGTATCTGGGGGCTATTTTTCATCTTTTTCATAAGAGACAAAATGTAATATGGGATTTGCTATGAGCTGTTGCAAATGCATTTATTGGTGTAATCTGGATCGTCGATGTTGAGTTAATCTCCACCGTTCATTGAAAAACTCGGTATGTTACTTTCCTATATACAGGGCTACTATTTCCACTATTTGTAAGAGAGAATTTGATGCCAAATTGTTGACATTCTGCCATTTGAAGCAATACAAAGCAAGTTTCTGTGGTTGTTCTGAGAATTTGTGTATTGTGTTTCTTACTTAGTTTTCATGGTTCGCTTCTTGCTCTCCCATAATTAGTTAGTAGTGCTTTTATAATGATCATGGTTTGTTGAAAGTATTTGATGAACACTTTATGTCCATACTTTGAGTTATTTGCTAATGGTAGATAACTGTGCAAAGTTAGTCTGGGCTGATCAGACGTGCTTAAGTTCAATTACATTTCAAGAGTTAAATTACGTTGTCTATTGGGTATTTAATGAATGAATGTAGTCTGAAAATCCTTTGATTTCTATTGAAGATAGCACCATTTTCTGCAGTGCTGTAACATTAATTTTTATTTTGGTAACTCAGAAAATTGGTTAAAATTCAAAGTGTTTATCTACTTAAAGTGATCTATACATTGTAAATGTCACTTAGGATTTCATGAAAACCCTAATCTCTTTTGCATTTTCTTTAAAACCATTGTTAGATTAGGATTTCAAGCAACATTTTACATTATTTTATCAGCTGAAATCATAAAGGGTTTATATGTGTTTGCTGTTCCAATTTGAGGATCTATAGATTGCATGTAAGACCCCTTATAGGCACAACTAGAACATTCCAACTAAGAGATTCCAAGCGAGCTAAGACCTAGCTGTAGAAACCTTGGAGTTGTCTTACCTAGGGTAGGATACTTTTCAAGAGAGGTGTGAAATCAACACTCATACCTGTGTTGTTGTGTGTTAAAACACTCATCAACTGGAGGCACAACATCTTGAGAAGGCTAAAGAACTGTATTGTAAAGTGTTGGCATAGAGACCAGGAAATGTTTATGCTGCAAATGGGGCAACCATTGTGCTAGCTGAAAGGGATCAATTTGATATTGCAAAGGAAATTTTTACATAGGTACAAGACGCTGTTGTAGGAAACATCTTTGTTCAAATGCCTGATGTATGGGTAAATCTAGCACATGTTTACTTTGCACAAGGACAGTTCACGCTTGCAGTGAAAATGTATCAAATTTGTTTGAGGAAATTCTATTTTGGCACTAACAGCCAAATTTTATTATATTTAGCTTGAACACATTATGAAGTAGAATAGTGGCAAGATTGTAAAAGAACATTATTAAGAGCAGTAGATTGTAACTACTGTAAGTTGCCAATCACAAAGATGTAGATTTTGTGTTTATAAATGTAATGAGGGTTTCGAATTACCTCTGAATTTGCTGTAGAGGGCATCCCCAAATCTGACTTCACTGCAAAGGGCCTTGCCGATTTCAAATTCATTGCAACAAACTTTGAATTCCTTGCCCGCCTTTTCAAAAGTCTCCAGGTCCTCTCCTCTTTATCGCCCATGCAAGTAGCTGCTATAACTCAAAACGCCTCAGTGCAATATGCTGCAAATTTAGACCAATACTACGACACCCAAGATAAACCAAAGGGAAAACATCGCGTTTCAACCTGGTAGGATAATGCAATTTATATGTAGTTCGTCTCTTCAAATTTCACCCCTTTTAGATCCCGACAATAGAACCACATTGTTTCTTTTTCCTTTTGTAGGTGTGATCGGATACTCTAGTATGGGAAAGGAATGAAACAATTGTCATATGAGAGGGTAGAGAGTAGACTTTCAGATCACCGCCCTATGTTGGCCATTTTTACAATAGAGATGAAAGTAACCAACTAACAAAGGAGGAATTTAATGAATGCGAATAATGAATTGCACCAATACATCCTGCCAATAATTTCCTGAAACGTTTTTAAAATTTTTTGTCTAATTTGTATTTGTGTGACTAACTATTTAGTCATTTTAATTTCTATGACTAAATAATTTTTTAGTCAAACGACCAAATTAGTCATTTATTTACTCATTTATAGTTGAGTTGCAAAAAATTAGTAGAATTTAGTCATTTTTAGTTGTTGTGACTAAAATTTTTAGTCACTTAGTCATTTATGTGCCAAATTCTACTAGTGGTGGAGTCTTGGACAATGAGCACTTCCTAACTTTTCCTAAAGAAACTTTATATGCATAAGTTGTTCCCCTTGGTCTACATAGTATTCCCATGCTAACACTTCATTGATAGGTGTCTTGGTTTGAAATTTATTCCCTCTTTTGCATTTGGAAGCATGCCTTTGCATGGAATCGACTAGTGATCATTCCAATTGGTCAGAGTTTTTACCTCCTAGTTGATTAATATCGAGTGGGTTTTTCCCTTGGGATGTTATTTTGTGTCATCATGAAATGGATTTGGGGTAGTTGTCACCCTCATCCTACTCCATGTGTTTGCAAGAAAAAGAGGTTGTGGGCGTGTGTTTGATTATCATTATGGAATGAGCTCCATTCTCTTGCTTGGTCATCGTGGTGACTTGTCACATGATGGGTCTAGTTTTATGCTTGTGCCAACTTGAGTAGTGTAATGGTGATGTCATCTTAAGTGTTGTACTTGTTATGATACCTTGTGCACATGTGAGTGCAATGTGACATGTAAATTTTGCACTTGTAAATGCAAAAAAATGTTCGTTTGGTGTTTTCTCAGTTAATGTCTTAGGTGAAAGCTTGGGGCATTATAGTAGAATTAGACTCTAAAGTGTGAGAGGGATGGGAATCAATTAAATTGGAGTTGGTATGTTCTGGAAATAGATTAGTGTATATATGAAGGTTTTGGTTTGGTTAAGCTATAGACTTATCACCTTTGTCGTTCACACTGACAACTTGGATAATGTTTGAATTGATGAAATATTGAATTAAATGGCTTAAATGCATACATTTTTTGTGACATGTCTAGGTAGATGATGGAATTGGAAGAAGTCTTTTGGATCATAGTTCTTAGTAAATGTTTTCTTTGTATTGAGACAACAAATATCTAGTAGTTGTACCAAATTGTTAGAAAGGAGTTTCTGAGGAATATAATGAAGTGGATTAGAAAACTATATAAAGTGGTGATTGCACTATGACCATATAGATAAAGCCATCATTGAAGAAGAAATCAAGGTTCTACTAATAGTTTTAATGATAACCATGGATGTGTTCTTTTGATTAAATAAATTTGTGTTCTTTTTATAATTTTTATTAAATGATGTAGAAGGTCTTGGCAAAGAAGTAGGAGTTGGTGAGGCAGAAGAAGGTGCCTCAAATTATCTAATAGTCTACTGATAGTCATGTAGGGCTATGCAAATGTGACGCAAGAGCTTCTAAATTTTAAATTTTGGTTTGCATTTTATTTGTTATTTTGTTTAATGTCTAGAAAAGAGATGCCACCTCATGGGATGCAATGATCGTTGAAACAAGATGTTAATTTTTAGTTATCATAGACGAGGCAGTTAGGGATTGTATGAGTTAGTTTTTCCACGGGTTATTAGAGGCGTTAGACAGGTTTAGGGATGTGGCTCAGTTCAACATGGAATGGGGGACTATTTTGTAAAAGAAAATCCATTGGAATGAGAGGGGAGAAGATGAATCTGCTTTAATAGCGGGATAATGTTTTAGGTGTGACAGGAAAGAATAGAAGAGTTTGATGCCTCAGGGAGAGTTGGACGGTGAGAGAGGGACTTTGAATAGAGGTTGACGTCTTTGTAGATAAGTTAGACTAAAGTATGAAAGGAGCTTGTAGAGATGTAGAATGGTTAGAGGAAAATGACTAGAAGGGAGAAGATCGTGGGCTAGAGAACAAAGAGATCAAGAAAGAATTTGATTCATTTAGGAATCGATGGTCATTGTAAATCAATTTCAAACATCAATAACCAGTTATTGTTTCCTGTTATTATTGAATATAATCTTTGTTTCTGTCACCTGTGTTAGTCACTTGAGTGTAATACATGAGATTTGCGATATTCCTGTCACCTCTGGCGAAGGATAGATCTAATTGATTGAAGAAATTTCTGTAGTTTCTTTTTGATGTAGACTTCTATGTATTATTTTTGTCTTTTATCTAGCAGACTGATCATGATGGTATCAGAGAATATGAATATGTAAGAGTGCTTTCATCATTATGACATCAGAGCTACAAGATCTAGGAGAGTTTAAATGATGTGGGGGGTTTCATAGGTTAAGAAGAAGAACCTGGGTACCAAAAGATTGGGCAGAGGAAAAGGAGAGAAGCCCTAGGTGAGGTATTGATAAGCCAATAAGAAATATACAAAGATGCAATAGTATGCCATAACAAAAAGCCTTAGGAAGAAAGGTAAAATGAAAATGTATGTGGAGAAGCAAAATGTAGAGTGGGATAAAGAGATAGCAAAGTTGAGAAGAGATTTAGAGAAGTTTAAGCAGTGGTTTGTGGAAAGAAGCCAAGAATGTGGTTGGTATTGGCCAATGAAAAAGAAGTTGAAGTGGCTTGTGAGGATGATTGTTAGGAAAAGAAAAGGACGGAATATGGCTGCCTTGACAAAAGACGATGGACAAGGTGTAGACATAAAAAATTGACCTAAGTTATCCTTCATCCAAAGATTTAATTAATTAATTAAATCTTACCTTTTCTACCGTATTCCGTAAATAATAAATTAAAATTAAAACAATTAAGTTATTATTTACCTACCATATGTTGTTGCATGAGATTTAATTAATTACATAAATTAATTAAATACTCCCTTTCCTCTCATTTCCCATCTCGTTAATAATAAATTAAATTTAACAACTTTAATTTATTATTAACCTAAACTTAATCCCATTTGTAAAACAAAATAATAATAATAGCCTGTTACCATAACCCTAACCAACTTTTACCGTTCCAAAAATTTGTTTAACCATTCAAACTACTTTTGAAACTGTCCCCAAACGTCATAAAACCTGTTTCATTTTCAATTATGGACCTGGACAAATTTGACATTGGAGTTATGCTGTGATCTAAGCAACCACATTTCAATACTTCGGTAACATTTATATTTGTGTGGTTTTTATAGTCTTATCATTATCTTTCTATTACACTGAATATAGATTTTTAGGGTTTTGTGTTAATTTCAAATCTTTTTGAGAAGATCTATATTTTTCTGTAAACAATGGTGAACCTGATGTGAAAACATCCTTCTTAATCTCTAGTTTGCAAGAATTCTTGTTGAGTTTTTACAGGTGTTGCAAGGCTGGAAAAAGTTGAAATTTTTTAATTTTTAATTTTAGTTTTGGAGTCTTTTGACCCCTTGTACCAACGATTTGTTATTATACACTGAGGGAGGTTCAACACATAACTCCCACACAATGACTATTCCAAGACTCCTTGCTGATTATTCTGATACCAGCCGCCAGTTGTGGTAACGGTTTTATCAAGATTAAATCTTTTTTAATCACTAGTTTTAAATTATTAATGTCATTCCTCTCAGCAGTAGTTTTGAGCCTCAGATTAAATACTATGGATGCCGTTGTTGAAATTTCTAACCACTAACACTTTTCTAAGTAATCTTGGATGTTATTGTCTTCGTAAATTGTTAGTGGTTTAAATTCTGTGAATGTCCCAAGTTTGCAGTCTGCTGAAGTAAACACCATTTCTTTTTGCTTTCCATATAACTATTACCATTAAGTTGCCTTTTCTTATAAAAAGTAGCTCCTTTTTGATAAAAAGAAATGTGATCTCTTTTGTTACATTGGTTTGTGTAACCTTTTAATCGCAGCCTCACAACTCTTAAACTATCCGTGCTTCCATTTTTCTAAGTCGAGAGTTTTGACATAAATAGTGGCATTCAAAACTTATATTCTGGTGTTAACTTTGAGCTTTAAACAACAACATTTAAACATTTTAGCTTTTTTTACTATAGCTTTGATCATTAGAAAAAAAAAAATCTTAATAGTCTATATAATAATGGCGATTAAAATAGCAGTAGTGTGAACTGTGGTGCCAAAACGGCCAGAAAGATAGTCTCATGCCCTAAAAAAATTCACGCTGCCAGAAAATTTTAAAATTCGTTGGTTGTCATTATTGGCTTTGAATTTCCTTGGTGAAGTAAATTCACGATAGAAATCTTTCTAAACTCGTCAGTTGTTATTGGTGTTTAAAAATTAATTCACGCCGGTAAATTTTTGATAATTCATGCTGGGAATTTTTCTTAACTCATTGGTTGCTTTATCAGCATATTCCTTAAACTTCCTATGGGTGCAACTACAATTTTCTAAACTGATTCACTGTTCCTAGCAGCGTAATTCATTAACCTTCTGCCAAAAAAAAAATTCACGCCAGAGAATTTCTAAATTCGATGCTTATTCCTATCGGCCTATTCCTTGAATCTTCTGTGAGGCACGATGCTAGCAGAATTCTCTGAGCTCCACGGTTTCCTATCGGCATATTCCTTGAACCTCCTATGGGTGCAAGTGCTAGTATATTTTGGGCCATATCCAGCAGCTTCTCACAATATTAGACTGTGATTATTAAGTAGGCCATACTTTATTTCATGTTGGCCGGTGCCACCACTCATACAGCCGTACAAGGTCAAGATAACATTAGAAATTAAAAATTATTAATAATGCTACAGTCTAGCGATGAGTCTATATGAAAGGTTATTCAACAGTTCCTTCTCATATATCAGAAATATATTGTCAAATGTTTCAGTTGTTTGAAATTTGGTTAATCTGTTACAACAATACCTGTTAGAGGAGCTTGCACGATTGATGGAAAGATTTGATCAACATTGAAGTTATTTCAACAAGTCTTCTTGTGTTGTGGCAAGGGTTTGTTGTTTTACTCAGCAGTTCTTGCGGATATCCATCAAGATTCATTGTCAATTTTCTTGTTAATCGATTAGGGGTTTTCTTTAAAGTGTCAGACCTAAGCATCTCCTAGTGGCTCATAGAAGGAAGGTGACAGTATAAACTGTTACATATAACCAGATTCCTTGTAAACATCAGACTTTGTTAATTACCAGTGACCAACTTACTGCCAGAGAAATTTTCTCGTGACAAGGAGAAAACTGAGTTTGCAAATCACCAGATTGCCCATTTTTAGCCCTTGGAGGCTGTTTCATTCAAACTGTCATAACTTTTTCATCTTCCATCAAATTTTCAAGTTTTTGTAGGCGTTGGAAAGGGGATTTGGAGAGCTTCGTAACGATACAATCCATTTTCTGGTATAATCATAAAAAATTCAGTCATTGTGTTTTGAATCTTTGAGCATTTTTCATCTTACAGTGGCATTCAACATTTCGTGTGGACCTTTGCAAGTTCATTCATCTTGGTCTAACGTTTTTACTTGCAGCTTTACACCTATCAAAGACAAAATTTTCAAACTACTAATCAGTGTGTTGCAGGCTTGATTGTCAGAGAATCTAATCTTGACACATTGTGTAATATAGATTAACAAGTGTTTGCCATGTCTTGTGGTTTGCATTTTTGTTATTGAATGCGTATATTCTTCTCTTGCGCCATTTGGCGATCTTGAGAATCAAAAGTATTTCTTTGACATTTTGTATAACCACCCACACATTTGGATTTGGAATTAAAATAAACCCCATGCGAGTGTGAGGCAAAGGCGTTGTGTATGCTCAACATGTTTCCTTGCTTTTGTTACCCTTTAGAGTGGGCCTGCTCTTGAGACACATCCGAAAGGAGAACTCACTTGCGACCCCAAGTGGGACTTTCATCCGGCCCGCTATATAAATTGAGGATAAGGCGAAAGCCAAGTCTAACCGGTATTAGTGCTCACCATACAGTGCTAGCTCGAAAGGAGGCATACCTTAGTGTATATTAAACTCCTAGTAGGGTTAGTCAAAGCCTTTAGTGGCTTGATCGACGCTCGTAAGGTGCCGGTCCCCCGGATATTCACTACGAACCTTTGTTTAGTGGCCAAAAACCCTCTACTTGTTGATACATGAGGAAACTCTGATAGCCGTCCCACATTTAGGACCTGGAACTTGGTGTGCCTGAGAAGTGAGTGCACTGTAAGGGGGAGCCCATGCGCCAAGTTCCTGGAGCTATACACCATAAGTAGGTGTGGTTGGGTAAAACCAAGTGGGAACTCAACAAGTATTGTCCTTTCCTAGCCTAGGATCGTGCATGTTTACAAGTGTTTGCAAAACATCAAAGTGTCATAAAAAACAACCAATCAAATTGCCGTGTGTCTTATATGATTGTGCGTGCCTGATCATCATCATCACTACAACTTGTCTCCTATATCATCAACTTGGTTTTTAGAATCGGGAACCTATCATCCTTCCGTGTTACATCTCAAGTGGACCTTGTCACTTTGAATCCTAAGAAGCTCTTTCAATTGATCCATCCATTTCCCACCTAATTCATTTATCATCATCCTACTCACATTCCATCCTTAACCTAGTCCAATCCTTATTCGTCAAAATGGTTGTGACCATCAACAAATCCAAGACAAATCAAAAAGCAAAACTCACACTTCGTGGAGGTCCTCCTAGATATAATAATGATGAGAATTTGGTAGATCATGATGCATATTTTGATACCCATGAACCATATATCTCCCCATTTTGGCCTCCACCAACATCACTATCATCTTAAGAATATGAGGAAATACAAGAGCTTCAACATATCTATGATGATCATTATCCACAAGAATATTCTTATCATCTTAACACAACCCAAGATTTTCCTTCCATGCCCTCAACCTCACAAAACTATAATCCTACCTAGGTCTCAACTTTGACATCCATAGTCCTTCAGGTACAACAACAACTCATCCAATTCCAACAACAACTCGCTCAATCACTACAACAAGAGGCAGATCTTAAATTTCAATTGGCACAACTATCACAATTATCTTCACAATTTCAACATCCTACCACATCAACACCCCAACTCTATGAGTCATCTCCATCCACCTCATACAAAACTTTATCACAACCAATCTACCACTCATATCAACCCAACACATCCATACCTCAAACCTATTCAGCAATAACTTCACCTCAAACCTCATAGATCCAGATCCCTACCCATGCTTCATCTTCACACATACCAAGTCCCCTCACCTTATATCTTCAACAACAAATCTTAGCCCAAAAACCATAACCTTCATTTAACACATCATCCACCATACCTTTATCCATGCAAAAACAACAAATTCCATCTAATTTCAACCCTAATCCATTTTCCCCCCAGCCTTCTCATTCATCAATCCCTTTATTACCTTCATCATCATCATCCATACATCATCAACAAATTCAACCTAAATTCTATGAGTCACCCCCATCATCATGCCAACCTAGTCCCTCCACATCAACCAATCTCATGAATATTCCTCAATATCCATCTCAAAATCCTCCACAACATGAGCATGAATTCACATGTCTTCTTAATGATACTCTTGACAAGGGAGACACCATCTCAAGTTTGGAATTGTACACCAATCCATCCACTAGTTCTCATCCATCCATCCCTATGGAACCTCCATCATATAATCCTTCCAACCTTCCAAATCCTAATCCATTAAACCAATTCCCAACACACTTGAAGTTTAAACCATCAACTTTTCTATCTAAGCCCAATCCAAGTCTTGATCCTATCATAGCCAATCATATCATCTCCCTAGCTAAGCCAGATCCCAATCCTATTATATCCAATCCTCTTGTCCATCCACCCAATCCTAATCCCACTCCTATCATATCTAATCCCATTATCCTTCCATTACATTCTAAGCCTACACCATCTACTATTATTCTCCATCCATTATATTGTCCATCCACCCATGTACTAATGAAGGATGTGATCCATTGGATACTAGCAAGGAATCAACTACCACCCTCATGCCATCAAATGCCTATCCTTAAAAGTATGCAAGAACCTTCAAATGTTCTCGAAGATCCACCTATTATAAGCCCAATTCATTCTCCACCATACATTGAATCTATCCAAGAAACCTCCATTCCTAAAGATTTATGTGAAGAGTCAAATCTAAAGCTTGACCAACTTTGCTCCTTACCAAATCAAGATCAAAACCCTTCATTTCAACCTATTCATAACCTATATCTTTTCTATGATCAAGATATTATCTGTGATCAAGAGCTTCTCACTCCTGCCACTCACGGTCCCAATACTATCCCTATTCAAGAAACCTCCACCACTCCTATCCATCATCCCACAATATCCACTTCCCTTGATGAGACACTTGGTCCCCACAAGCACATAGATAATCAAACAAATACATTGAATCTTCATGAGCATAATGAACATAATCAAGATTCTATTTCTCCTTCACCATCTCATACTGATACCATTTAAAATCCACCATCATGTCCTATTGTTCTTACTACCTTCCTAAATGAATGTTCTTCCCTAGGAGAGAAGCAACCTGTATCTGCCACCTTACCCTCCTCATCCAATAAGGAACGCGTGTCTTGTATCCTCAAAAATAAGCATCCCATTGCACATCGTATGTTCCAAAATATGAATTATCAAGGTAAAGGCTTAGGCCTTCATGAGCAAGGTAATCTGGAACCCATCCATGTCAAAGTCTCCCCAAAACCGTATGGTATTGGTTATACACCCCAAGGTAAGCAATGTCAAGATGTTGGTACCACGTTTCCGCCTCCTAAATCCACTTCATCTAAGCCCAACCTAGGTGCACCTCATTGCACCCATAAAACATTTGTTACTGTTCCTCCTCCATTATCCTATAAACCCAAAAAGCATATGACCATTCATCTTCCTCCATCCACTTTACCTCCACTTCTTCCAACTCCTAACATCTCTCCATCTACTTTACCTCCCCTCCTTCCAACTCCTAATATTCCTATCCTCACATCCCCTTATCACTTTAGCCACAAATCTATTAATCCCTCTATTCATACGTCTCGTTCCCATAAATCCCCTACAATTCCTAATCATGATCAACAAATGCACACAACGATTAAACATGAAGCTATCCTAAACACCCCCATGGGATTCAAAAATAAAAATTTGGAAGTCTCCACCCATAAAGCAAAACATCCTAATAATTCTCATGCCACATGGCACCAATCCACAAAATCAAAGCAAAATCAAAATTCAAAAATGCTACCCAAGTCCACATCTCAAAAAGATAATTTCAAAACCAAAATGGTTTGGGTCCCCAAGCAAAAAGTACCTAGTTCAAATGGAACATCCACAATGCTAAAATCCCAAACATCCCGCTCCCTATCATAAAATCCTAAAATTCATAAGTCCATTTGGTTCCTAAAGACCTAAATAGGCAAATCCCTAAGATAACATCTCCATTACTCCCAAATCCCCCTTCCAAGATTCAAAATCCATTTCGGTGTGTGCAACCATTGGTCTTGGTTCCCTTCCACTCTACAACATTCCCACATACCTCCATCCTCCCATCTCCCATTCGTTATCCTACTTATTTCTTCCATCATAATCCTATGGTCCATGCTTTTGAATAAACCTTCCATCCATTCTTGTGCATAAATTCATCCATAATCCGCATCATAACCCACTATTCCCTATCTTTCCATCCTAATCCCCATCATAATTCATTATAAATGATCCATACATAATCCACTATCCATCCATACTATGCTATCTCAATACTTTATTTCCCTCTCATGCAATTCTTTACTAACATCTATGAGCAAAATGACATTTGACATGGTCTTTGAGTGACTTCTATCCATCATGGGACATTAACACTTTTCTATGAGAACAAAATATTGAGTCCCCATCTATTCCTTCCGACTATCCCCTACCACAACAAAAAAAAATTCTAAAAAAAAAAAAATCAAAATAGTCATTTCGTCTAATGGTGAAAACCTGGTAAATAGGCACCTTGGATAAGTACCATGATGAAAACTTGGCAAACATGCGTCATGCGTAGATGATTATCTATGTGCTTTACACCTGGGGGCATGTTGTCTAATCTATCCCATCTCATATTCTATCCTATCATTTTCCATCTTATCTTGACATCCTTACCCATCATATCTGTTGTACCTTCCTCATTACAACATCCATCTTCCCTTCCTCTTTTTTTGATCTTGATGAGGATAGGGGCAAAATGTTGAAAAATGCTTTTAGACACCTCTTGCCATACTCCAAATTCCATCCATCTATTTCTAAAAATATCCTCCATGCATCCATCTACATCCTCAGTCCATTCATCCCTTCCATCCATTATCCCTATCATGCATTCTAATCAGAATCACCTTGTTCAATCCTATGGCATAATATCTAGAGTGGGGGTAGGTTCTTCCTATGCAATGTAGTCCTTGGAGATCACATCTTCGATTCCTTTCATCCATCTATCATATATCTCCCATCCATTATCCTTTTATCACCACTCCTGGTATACATGTGCTCTCTTTATCCTATTTCCACTCCTTGTATCCATCCATACTCCTACCTTCATCTTATCGCCATTCCTGGTATCCTTCCTACTCCTATTATTCATCCTTTTATCCACCCATCCAATCCTACATTTATCCCATTACCAATCTTTTTATTCCTACAAGTTTGACCCTATCGCCCATCCTCTTATCCATCCATCCATCCAATCCTTTTATCTATCGCATTCACTATTGTTCATCCCCATTCATTATTGATCCTTGCCTTGTGGTTTGGTTTTCCCTTGTCATTGGTATCTATCCAAACGCTATCTACACACAATCCCATGCCAAAAATCCAAAAAAAATCATAACATTTGAAGAGCCAAAAAATCACAATATTCCCAAAATACAAAAAAACTAAATATCCAACACAAAATCAATCCACATTCAATCCGATCACATCAATTCTTCAAGTCATTCAACTCAAATAAATCAATCATGTTAACTTATCAAATCAATCACATGCAAGTATCCTTCCATACCAATCTAGTAAATCAATCATGTTAACATATCCAATTACATCAACGGTCTTGTTCCTAGCCTTGTTGTGAACCTGATCAATCATCCTCATCAATGGGATATATCGTTCCCAATCCTAGTGTTGTTCTCGAGATAAATCGTTCTCATATCAACAACGCAATCCTAGTGTTGTTCTCGGGATATATCGATCCCATATCAACAACACAATCCTTGCGTTTTTAGATTGGGATAAATCATTCCCACATCAATAATGCTATCCCTCAATCATCAATCCTCACATTGTTCTCAGGCTAAATTGTTCCCACATCAACAATGCTATCAATCAATGATCAATCAATCATATCAATCAATCCAATCGATCATGGGTTTTCAGCTTGATAGGGGCAATGCCTTGTTTTGTTTTTGAATCATTTGTGCATGCTTGCTTGTGTGTGTCATCATTTCATCTTGCATTTGAATCACATTGATACCATTCCAGCTAATATTTATATCTTGTGTATGATTGGAATCGCTTTTTACATTATCCTTTGCATCTAAGGTCATATCATACCTTTTGTGCATTTGGACTTAAATGCTCTAAGTTTCCTTCCTCATACGTTAGACAAGGTTGTATTATGCTTGGTGCGTTTGACACATCGTCACCATGGTCCTTATACCTTGGTGCATAAACGTCAGGTGCTATATCAAACATCAGGTTGCTCAAAGTTTAATTAGCATAACTCTACTTCCTTCCCTCCGTTTCCTTTTTCAAGAGCCTATCCATCTCCTTCATCCCTGTATATCCTCTTGAGGGGGCATTATCTCCCAATGCTTCATTTTTATGAGCCCCATGTGATCCCTAACCTTCCCAAAATCCGAATTCAAAAACCTATGTTTAAATCTTCTTTGAAATGACATCGCTTCGCAACATGATCTCAAAGAGGGGCAAAATGTAGATATCAAAAATTGACCTAAGTTATCCTTCATCCAAAGATTTAATTAATTTTAATTAATTAATTAAATCTTACCTTTTATACCGTATTCCGTAAATAATAAATTAAAATTAAAACAATTAATTTATTATTTACCTACCATATGTTGTTGCATGAGATTTAATTAATTACATAAATTAATTAAATCCTCCCTTTCCTCTCATTTCCCATCTCGTTAATAATAAATTAAATATAACAACTTTAATTTATTATTAACCTAAACTTAATCCCATTTGCAAAACAAAATAATAATAATAGCCTGTTACCATAACCCTAACCACCTTTTACCGTTCCAAAAATTCGTTTAACCATTCGAACTACTTTTGAAACCGTCCCCAAACGTCATAAAACTTGTTTCATTTTCAATTATGGACTCGGACAAATTTGACATTGGAGTTATGCTGTAATCTGAGCAACCACATTTCAATACTTAGGTAACATTTATATTTGTGTGGTTTTTATAGTCTTATCATTATCTTTTTGTTACACTGAATATAGATTTTTAGGATTTTGTGTTAATTTCAAATCTTTTTGAGAAGATCTATATTTTGCTGTAAACACAAGGTTTGTATAGCAAAGAGTTGCCAAGTGAGCAACCTGCATCAGAAGAGGTGAAGAAAGTTCTCATTAAGGACAAAGAAATGCATGGTGAAGAAGTTACAGGGATGGAATTTGAAGAAGGTGCAGTAAGTGTAGAAAATTTGTGGGCACAATTTTCAACGATAGAACAAGAGTGGATGGAGAAGCTTTCTAGTGAAGGTATGAAGACAAATGGGACAAAAAAGGATACAAAGATGAGGGTTGTAGCTAATGATCAAGAAGTTGTTGCAGCTAATGATCAAGAAGTTATTGCAGCAGAAGTTCAGAAAAGTATGAAGTTGTATATGGTGGAGTCCAAGATGGTTTGCTAAGGAAGATGTTGGCCTACAATGGAGAGAGGTTAGAACAAATGATTGATGAAGTTGTAGTATGTGACAACGAACATGAAATAGTAAGTGCAGATTTATATAAATCTATGAAAGATTTTGTTACAGCCGTAAGACAAATGGACAGGGTGAATGAGTTTCAAGCTATGGAAATCCTTAATTTCCATAAACTCATTTCTGTTGAGGATTGGGCAAGAAGACCTTGGAGGAGGAAGGTAAATGATGGTTGTAAGTCCATGAGTGTGAAGACAGAAGGTGTGCAATGATGATGGAGAAGGATGATACTTGTGTCGGAATGATATTGGAAGAAGCAGAAGAAAAAAAGAACAGCGAGGAATAATTCTAATAATGATCCCATGTGTGAGAGTACATGCTTTCTTTTGTCCCTTGGGGAGCCTGACGCGGGAGCTTTTAAATTTTGGTTTACGTTTTATTTGTTGTTTTGTTTAATGTTTAGAAAAGAGATGCCACCTCATGGGATGCAATGATTGTTGAAACAAGATGTTAATTTTTGTTGGAAATATGTAGCCATAGAGACAAATTCCTCATAACCCAATAAGAGATTCAGTATGCAACAAACCAGAAATCCACATGCAAAAGAAATAGACAATCATACCATCAATGGTGACACAAGATATTGTTGACTCTAGGGCATACAACTGAGAGGGGGGGGTGAATCAGTTGTATAAAATCTTGCTTATCTTTTTCAAACACATGATTCATCTTGTTAGTTAACAGCATATCAATTAATCATCCATGAAAGTAAAACGCACAAGCTCAAGAGCAGATAAACATCAACACATTGAACACCAAGATTTTGACGTGGAAAACCCAGTTAAGGGAAAAAACCACGGGGTGATTAACCCAAGGATTATTCTCTGTTAAAAGAATAAGAAAAGGAATGGCACTTGCCAATTAGGGCTCACTGTCCGAGCACACTACTCACAAAGAGGCCCACTACCTACAAGGAGACACACTTTCTACAAAGTGATAAGAATCACAGTCTTGAACCTGAGAATGACATCTTTACCATGTCCGGATCAGTTCCATTTAAGCCCAAAACCTCTGCTCTACCTTTCGCACTTCTCTTCGCTACACCACTCTCATCCACACAATCCACACTTCAAAATCAACTCACAAACCTTTATTTATACAAGACATCGACTTAGGAACAATCATCTAAGTCGGCAATCAACCATAAGAATATCTGCAAGATGAATAACACATCCGGTCAGCCACCACAAGAACATTCGCAGGATGAACAACTCATCCGGTCGGCTAGTCGGAACAAGAACTTCATCCGGAAGAATATCTTCAATTCTGGGCTCTACTATCAATGCAGACCAACAACACAACCTCAACATGATCCAAGAACCTTCACAAGCCTGCCTGAATGACCAGGTACATCTGCACTTTCTCTACGTACTGGAATCTCTTCTCTTCCTGATCTGAAACTTCAAGAACACAGTCTATCGCCACTGTCACAATGCAAAAGGTACTTCTAGACCTCCAAATCATACACAGCTCGAGATGACACATCACAAGGACATCCCAAACACTCCTTCCAATTCACAGATTAGGATTATACAATTTCAGACCTCACCGGACCTTTCTGTGATCCTCTGTCACCTCTGAACACTTGCCGGAACCGGTTCCACACCGACAGCCACAACTCCTTCCGATCTTCATGCAGACCTCTGAAATCTTAACTGAAGCATCTCAAGACTCATATCTACAAACCCTTTAATCCGCATCCTCCGGTTCACATCCTATATAATACATTTGTCTTCTTCTCATCACTGTTCTTCACTGTTCTTGACTGAGGCTAATTTTCTCAATATCCTCAGCACACTGGTCATCGAATCCTTCTTGTTAATGCAATATGAGTATGTTGACATCAATGACAACACTGGTTCACCTCATACTTGCAACAATCTCCTCCTTTGTCATTGATGGCAACATATGATGTGAAAAACCATCAAGACAAGAACTTTTCCTTTCTGTCACAACTCCCCCTATCAGCAACATGTCTTCTCCTCATTTACTGCTCCCCCTTTGATCATCAGCTACTTGTTTTTCACATGTCTTCTCTCCCCCTTTGACATCAATGGCAAAGGGCTCATACTTGCAATTTTAACACATCAGAGTCATACCAACTGCTCCCCCTTGGTAGCAGCTCCCCATCATCAATCCGGATCACAAGATATGACTGTGATATCCACCGGACTGATGCACATCAGTGCATCCTAGTTCATCACCGGAGGGGCCATGACCCCTAACTTCTCCCAGAGATATTCAAAAGAGTCCTTGGGAAGAGGTTTAGTAAAGATATCTGCAATCTGATCCTTGGAGGGAACATACTCCAACCTGACTTCTTCCTTGTTCACTTGTTCTCTCAAAAAGTGAAATTTGATAGATATGTGCTTAGTCTTAGAGTGCAATACCGGATTCTTGGAAATATTAATTGCACTTGAATTATCACAGAAAATTGTGATAGGCTCCTCATTTTCAACTTTAATGTCTCTTAGCATCTGCTTCATCCATAAGATTTGAGTGCAACTACTTGCTGCTGCAATGTATTCTGCTTTAGTTGTAGACAGAGATATTGCATCTTGTTTCTTGCTTAGCCAAGAGACCAATCTCTTCCCCAAAAAGAATGCTCCACCACTGGTGCTCTTCCGGTCATCCATATCTCCTGCCCAATCTGCATCTGTGTAAGCATGAAGAGAGAAATCCGGATCTCTAGGGTACCATAGACCATACTCAGCTATTCCTTTCAAGTACCTAAAAATTCTTTTGATTGCCATAACATGAGATTCTCTAGGATCAGCCTGAAATCTTGCCACAAGACCAATAGCCTGCATTATATCTGGTCTGGTCTGAGTGAGATACAGCAATCCGCCAATCATTGATCTATACTTTGTCTGATCTACCTTTGGAGAGTCATCATCTTTGCTCAACTTACATTCGGTTGCCATGGGAGTGTTCATTGGCTTTGAATCTTCCATACCAAATTTCCTTAACAATTCTTTCACATATTTGGTCTGAGAAATGAAGATCCCTTTCTTTGTTTGAGTAATTTGCAGACCCAAGAAGAAATTCATTTCACCAAGCATAGACATTTCAAACTCACTTTTCATCTGATTTGCAAAAGTTTTGCACATACTATCTCTTCCTCCAAAAATGATATCATCCACAAACACTTCAACAATCAAAATGTTTTCATGATCAATTTTAAAATATAAGTTACTGTCAGCAGTACCTTTGTTGAATCCAATCTACACAAGATGCTTATCCAACCTTTCATACCAAGCTCTTGGGGCTTGTTTTAATCCATACAATGCCTTTTTTAACTTGCAGACCATATCATCATTGTCAGACAATTGAAATCCATCCGGTTGTTCAATGTAAACTTCTTCCAGATCACCATTTAGGAAGGTAGACTTGACATCCATCTGATATACCTTGAAGTCTTTAAAGGCAGCAAATGCAAGAAATAATCTGACTGCTTCAATTCTTGCCACCGGAGCAAAGGTCTCTTCAAAATCAATTCCTTCTATTTGAGAGTAGCCTTTGCAGGCCAATCTAGCTTTGTTTCTGATTACTTCACCAACTTCATTTAATTTGTTCCGGAAGACCCATTTGGTTCCAATCACATTCCTGTCTCTAGGTCTGGGAACAAGATCCCAAGTATGATTTTTCTCAATTTGCATTAATTCATCTTTCATTGCTTTGGTCCAGTTTTCATCATTGCAGGCTTCATTTACTGTTTTAGGTTCAATCTTTGAAATCAGACAACATTCATCCTGATATTGAGCAACATTCCTTCTAGTTTGCACACCTTTGCTTCTGTCACTTATGATCTGATCTTCAGAGTGGTTCAGTGTTACATACCTAGGAATTTTGGGAGTATCCTGCACTGCTGGTTCTTGATCAGGCTCATTCAAACCTATCTCTTCTTCCTGATTTACCGGATCAGGCTGACTCTGACTTACTGGAGAGGATTGAGTTCCTTGAGCCTGAACACCGTCTTGGTCATCTTCATCAAACTCATAAAATCTTGAGGGCTTCTCAATTCCTTCATCAACTTTCACATTAGTGCTTTCTATCATCTTCCTCAGTCTCTTATTGTAACACCGGTATGCTTTGCTTTGAGTGGAGTAACCCAAGAAAATTCCTTCATCACTTCTAGCATCAAACTTTCCTAGATCTTCATCTCTTTTAATATAACACTTGCTACCAAATACTCTGAAGTATTTCACAGTAGGAGTGATGCCAAACCAGAGTTCATAGGGGGTCTTACCGGTATTGTTTCTGATTTGAACTCGATTTAGAGTGTAGACTGCAGTGCTGATAGCTTCTTTCCAGAACATCTGACGAACATTTGCTTCCAACATCATTGTCCTGGCAGCTTCCTGGATGGTCCGGTTCTTTCTTTCAACTACTCCATTCTGCTGTGGAGTCCTAGGAGTAGACAATTTTCTCCTTATACCTTGCTTCTCACAAAAGTCAATGAACTCACCAGATGTAAATTCACCACCTCTATCAAACCTTAGACACTTCAGTTTCAATCCAGTTTGATTCTCTACCATAGCTTTGAAGATTTTGAACTTCTCAAATGCTTCTGATTTTTCTTTTAGGAAGGTAACCCACATCATCCGGGAATGGTCATCAATTAACAACATGAAATATCTATCACCTTGCAGACTCTTGATTCTTGTCAGACCACAAAGATCAATATGTATCAATTCCAACAATCCGGTAGAGGACTGATCTTTGCTTTTGAAGGAGACTCTGCTTTGTTTACCTAGTTGACATTCTTTGCACAAACTATTTGTAGGTTTCATCAATTTTGGAAGATCTCTTACAGCCTGAGTATTGCTTATCTTGATGATGTTATCAAAATTTACATGACACATTCTTCTATGCCATAACCAACTCTGATCAATTTGAACAAACAGACAACTTTTATTTGAACCAACCAGATGAAAGATATTACCTTTTGTTTGAGTACCGGATGCAATTTCAGTTCCGGAGCTTATAAAGATTCTGCATTTCCCATTCTTAAATCAGAGATCATAGCCTTTGTCTACTAACTGACCAACACTAAAAAGATTGTGCTTCAATCCTTCAACATACAGTACATTACCTATTTTGCTCTTTCCATCAAAGGAAATAGTTCCCCTACCTCTAATTCTGCCAGCAGAATTGTCACCAAACTTTACCATTCCTCCTTCATACGTTTCCAAATCCAAGAACTTATCCTTGTCACCAGTCATATGGTGAGAACATCCACTGTCAATAACCCAATCATCCTTTTCTTCCACTTGAGCAGCCAAAGCTTTTTCAACAACTTTGTGATTGACAGATTCAGAGAGTATTGAATCTTCTTCCTTGATGGCAATAAACACCCATTCATTTCCAGATTTGCTTCCTAGTTCTGATTCATCATCTATTACTCCTTCATTGTCATCTTCTTCATGAACATAATAGCAGTTCTTTTAAAGCCTTTGTCTGTTAGTATTAGTCCTTGCAGATCTTTCCGGACATCTTGAAGCAAAATGACCAATCTTATTGCAGTTAAAACACTTAAAGGGCAGTTTTCCTTCATACTTACCGGATCCTCTTGGTAGTCTTTTTGCAATGAGGGCTTCAAGTTGAGCTGTTTCTGCTTCTTCTTCTTCCATGTCTCTTCTTGCTTGATCATACCATGACATCTTCCTTGAAGAGTTTTCTCCCGGATCAAATCTCTGTTTGCCTTTCACATAGGCACTGGCTTTGAAAGCAGATTCAGTCTTGGGAGGATCATCTCCAAACTCGGTCATTTCAAATGCAGCTAGCTTGCCAGCCAATTGTTCTTTTGTGACAGTTGTGTGGGCTTTGAATTCATCAATTGCAACAACCTTGATTTTGTAGGCAGCAGGAAGGGATCTGAGGATTTTGCAAACAATCTCATTTTCATCCAGAGTTCCACCAGCATTTCTAATTCCACACACAAGTTCATTCACTCTTGGCATAAAAGTAGTGATGTTTTCATCATCTCTCATCTTCAATCTTTCAAATTTTCCTTTCAGACTTTGCAACCTTGCACTCTTGACAAACTCATCTCCCTCATACAGAAGTTCCAGTTTAGTCAGGATCTCATATGCAGTTGGTAGATCAATAACATTTGAGAGATCTGAGTCATTCAATGCGCTTAGAAGAGCTTCCTTGGTCCGCAGATTGTTTTCAGCATCTGTGATTTCATTCAGAGTTGTCGGACCACCTTGTGGAGGTACATATGGTTTTGAAACCATGGCCAAGTATGCTTTTCCCATACATTCCAAGTGACATTTCATGCGACCCTTCCAGAGAGTGAAATTAGTTCCATCAAACTTTGGACTATCCTTTTTGTATGACGACATCCTGGATCTCCTCAAGCAGTTAAGCTCCTTTCAGAGGAACTTGGCTCTGATACCAATTGTTGACTCTAGAGCATACAACTGAGAGGGGGGGTGAATCAGTTGTATAAAATCTTGCTTATCTTTTTCAAACACATGATTCGTCTTGTTAGTTAATAGCATATCAATTAATCATCCATGAAAGTAAAACACACAAGCTCAAGAGCAGATAAACATCAACACATTGAACACCAAGATTTTGACGTGGAAAACCCGGTTAAGGGAAAAAACCACAGGGTGATTAACCCAAGGATTATTCTCTGTTAAAAGAATAAGAAAAGGAATGGCACTTGCCAATTAGGGCTCACTGCCCGAGCACACTGCTCACAAAGAGGCCCACTGCCTACAAGGAGACACACTGTCTACAAAGTGATAAGAATCATAGTCTTGAACCTGAGAATGACATCTTTACCATGTCCAGATCAGTTCCATTTAAGCCCAAAACCTTTGCTCTGCCTTTCGCACTTCTCTTCGCTACACCACTCTCATCCACACAATCCACACTTCAAAATGAACTCACAAACCTTTATTTATACAAGACATCGACTTAGGAACAATCATCTAAGTCGGCAATCAACCATAAGAATATCTGCAAGATGAATAACACATCCGGTCAGCCACCACAAGAACATTCGCAGGATGAACAACTCATCTGGTCGGCTAGTCAGAACAAGAACTTCATCTAGAAGAATATCTTCAATTCTGGGCTCTACTATCAATGCGGACCAACAACACAACCTCAACATGATCCAAGAACCTTCACAAGCCTGCCTGAATGACCAGGTACATCCGCACTTTCTCTACGTACTGGAATCTCTTCTCTTCCTGATCTGGAACTTTAAGAACACAGTCTGTCGCCACTGTCACAATGCAAAAGGTACTTTCGGACCTCCAAATCATACACAGCTTGAGATGACACATCACAAGGACATCCCAAACACTCCTTCCAATCTGCAGATTAGGATTATACAACTTCGGACCTCACTGGACCTTTCTGTGATCCTCTGTCACCTCTGAACACTTGCCGGAACCGGTTCCACACCGACAGCCACAACTCCTTCCGATCTTCATGCGGACCTCTAAAATCTTAACTGAAGCATCTCAAGACTCATATCTACAAACCCTTTAATCCGCATCCTCTGGTTCACATCCTATACAATACATTTGTCTTCTTCTCATCACTGTTCTTCACTATTCCTGATTGAGGCTAATTTTCTCAATATCCTCAGCACACTGGTCATCAAATCCTTCTTGTTAATGCAATATGAGTATGTTGACATCAATGACAACACTGGTTCACCTCATACTTGCAACAGATATAACCTGGGAAAACCCTCATAGAGGGAAAAAACCTAGCCTCCAAAAGCATGCATCTCTCATGTATTATTCAACAATAATCAACAAATACATATGCATAGATCACCTTTAAAACATCAAGCTCTCTCTACTTGCAATCCATGTGAACAAGCATGTAATCATACATCCCATGCCATGTTTCAAACCCTCACACAACTAACCTGCCAGAGAAGCTACAACCCAGCCAACAAGCCAAATGGCTAACCTTCACTCCAACCTCTACAACTACCCTTGTGTTTGCTTTTATAGACATAAGCTCACATAAATACAACATGAGGTATTGTAATACCATTTTCGCCAAAACCACGTGTCTACAAAATCATTGACTCCACATTTGATTATTGGTACTAAGTTTTCCCAATTAATCAAATAATTACAAATAAAGTAATTAACCCAATGTTACATACAATGATTACAAGTGGCATCTAAATAAATATCCAATGTGGCTAAACACATCACATGATGCACCACAATTAAATATTTATTTTACATAATAAAATAATATCAATGTTATGCAAGGTGTACAACACACCTACTCCAACATTCTCCCACTTGTTGTATACATTGCATAAGGGATCAACATGTAAACTCAAAACATCAAGGGAAACCATCATGTGTGCCCAACATGTACCATATAACCATCCATTTGCTCCATGTGCTCCAAGATACCTGCAATAATAATCAAGGTGTCTAGCATCTCAAACAAGAATATCCTCATCCTCCATCTAGCCTCATGAAGAATAAGATCCTCCAAAGAGATGCCACACTAAACAGTCACATATAAGCAAGAAACCTACATCAATTGATATCCAAACACAAGCACCAAATCCAATTGGTAACAAATAGGCTCAAGTAGCTGTCAAGAATAAATCATAGCTAAAATAGCAACCACAGCTAGTTGCTAATGCATCAACTAACCATACCTCCAAGCCAAGGTATACAAAAGATAACAAGTAGACCCTATGCCAACAACATATATCCAACTCAAATCACAATGATAACAAGTCCCTGTATATACTCAATCCTACATAAAAAAGTCCTCCAAGGTTACAACACAAAGCATGTGATAACAAACCTCAAGACCCTCCATACCACAACATAATGAGAACATCCAACAAAGGAATCATATACATCCTAGAACTCCCACTGCATGAGTAAATGTCAAATCTAAAAATAGATCAAGGCATCAAAGATCCATTAATAGCATGCACATAGAAGATGTGGCTAAATCCTCTATCACATAGTGTCAAAGAACACACACATAGATATGCAAAATCAGCAAACTAAATAACTGCAACATAACTCTCCTCAAGTTCATATCTCTCCCAAATACTCCACATCATAAGAGAAAGAAGTCAAAGAGACTCAAAAGCTCCATACACATCTCAACTCCAATGTCATGTGAACACAAATATCCAGGAAGAAGAATAAGACCAATCAAGGGAGAACCTGCAAATTATAACCATGTCGTTCTATCCACACTAATGTGCTATAGCTATGAAAAGTATGATCTCCTTTACAACCCAGAAATAAGAAGCCTCCACAACATCCAACAAGATGCAAGCCTCTCAAACCAAAAGTAGATCAAACTCATAACCATCACAAAATAGGAATAAGCCCAAAGCCACTAACCCTCTCCATTACATACAATGATCTCATAACAAATTAGGATCAAACATAATGAGATAACCAATCGTATCCATGCATCTACTCCTTAAACAAGTCCTCACAACCATAATCCATAGCTCAAGACTCAAACATGAGAAGATAAGACACAAATGAAGAATGCATTTGAAAATCAGGTGGGTATACCTATCAAATCATTCACTGCCGAGTGGACTAAGAGTGGGGATGAGATTGTTCCTCTAGGATGCACCAAGCCTCGAAGGCTCTCTCCAAGAACAATCTCCTCAACATGTCCATATTGGACTCATGTCCAACCAAGGTGTAGGCTCCTCAGTCTTGCTGCTGAAATCCTCATCAAAGAGTAAACATATCAACATGTCTCTAATCCAAGAGATCTCAAGCCTCACCTAAATCTCCAAGTATCCATGAGTACCTCCATGATCAATCAGTGGTAAAATCCAAGTGCAAAACCACACCATCATGAAGCTCCCAAGCACATGACCAATGTGGCCAATACCAAGAGAACCATCAAGATCATAGTTAAATCTCCCACTGTATGTCTGCATAACAAAGGAACATATCATGACATCATGATCTAATCATCTCCTCAAAAGAAGATCACATGCACTAATGCACATCCTATCTCAAGAGAACCTGTATCATGTCTACACTCTAACACGTGATCAAGAGTAAACCAAGACACAATACAACCATCCTGTAAGAAAGGATAACTTGTCAAAACTGACAAACCATAATCAACACCTCAACCAAAGACTCCAAGAGTCCTCCATGGTACCAAGATGTAAACATCTCCAAATCACATGAAGATAACCATATCCTGCCAAATCTCCCACTGAAATGTGATACCAAGCTATACATGGCAACAACATAAACATCAAACCCTTCACTGTCAAAAGCTCCCACTATAACCTATAACCAAGCTATCCATGACATTGTGATAAACATCTCCTAAATGAAGATCATCCATGGCCCCAATACAATCAAAGAATCCATTGCAAATGACATAACTCCCAAAAGGTCAAGTAAACCATAATCTCCAAAACCAAGAAGATGAACAAAACCTATAAACCAAACATCAATCCAACACCACCAAAACTACACCTATAAAACAATCATGTCATGCCAAAGTCCCAACCAAACAAGGAACATCCATGACACCATGATCACCACCCAATGTACCCACACCAAACTCCCATCAAGTCTCACACAACTATACCATATAGTCAACAAACATAGGTCCCATATCATGACTGTATCAGGTAATACCATCTCTCTCTATATCTCAAATGACAAGCAAACCCAATGCAGCATGTGACTAAACCAAGCCACAAATCAGAATCTACATCAACACTAAAACATCTATGGGCATAGACAACCCACATCCAAGTCATAAATGCAACATGTAGGCATAGACAACCTACAACACTGCACAACCTGTAGATCTCACAATGCAACATGCAAACTCAACAATACATGTATAATGTTGTCAACAAAGGATAATCAAAGATAACCATGTAAGTCTGTAGTAACTCAAACACCAAATCATCCCAGATTTGATTTTCCATCAACTTACAAACACACCAAAAGTCAAAGGGACCAAAAGTAGCTCAAATTGATATAATCTAAACAAAACTCAGAATATCATCTCCAAACCTGCTCCACTACGTAGTGCTCAGAAATACCTTTTCAATGCCTATAAGAAGTCTGAAATCTGACTCTGTATGCACCTGTTATGCCCGGTCAAAGCTCAAAAGAAACACCTGGCTTCCAACTGGCAAAAATTGGTCAAAAAAGCAAAATCTGGAAAAATATCTGACACCACTATGTAGTACATGGAAAGAGATTTTTGTCAACTATAAGAAGTTAAAAATATGACTTACTGGGCAAAAGTTATGGCCTTTGGAAACAATCTGCCTAATAAGCCTAAGTAACAAGGCCCTGGTGGCCCTTCGGTGGCTCTAAGGTGGTGCACTGGTGGCTCGCCAGCGGCCCGCTGGTGGCAGTGGTGCGAAAAGTGGTGCCTTGGTGGCGGAACTCAAATAGAGTTTGAAATGGTTTAATTTCGGGTTTGAAATTTTGAATGGTTTAAATTTTTTATTTTTAATATTTAAAAAAGATTTTACCCCCACGAGGGGGGGGGGTGCTAGGCCTTGCTCTGCTGGACTAGGGGTTGAGAGCCGGGGGGCTAAGCCCCCATTAGCTGGGAGCCTAGCACCGACCTATGGTGCTGGATGCTGATAGCGCCGTATGGCATGTCAGTGCCAACGCAGGCCTAGCGTAGGCATTCGCACGGGGCCGTACGACCTCCCCAAAAGTTTTAATTATATATATATATATATATTAATAAAATTTATTCTGTAG
This sequence comes from Cunninghamia lanceolata, assembly GCA_027924645.1. Classification (NCBI taxonomy): domain Eukaryota; kingdom Viridiplantae; phylum Streptophyta; class Pinopsida; order Cupressales; family Cupressaceae; genus Cunninghamia; species Cunninghamia lanceolata. The sequence continues at coordinate 4,621,012 of BSBN01000210.1, read as the reverse complement.
ACTTATACAGGAAAAGTTTTTTTTTGATAAAAAATTTCGATTGTACCTCTGCAAAATCTGACACATCTAATGACGACCTACGCAAGTACGACATAGTCGCAGATTCTCTGACGCATGATGTACTGTCGAAGATTCCTCTAGGGCACAAAATAGGGCAAAATTTTTGTGTCTCTAAATATAGGCAAATTATGTGTTTTTCTTCAGCTGTGACAGTTCCTGAATCCAATGGTAGGGTCTGGTTTTGCCCAGGAGGCTTCCTGCAAAAGATGACCTCCAAAATCCTCCATGCAAAGAGCTCAAATCGAAAACCCATATGCCAAATGTCCATGAAACCCTATATCTGCAACAACCCAAGTCTGCAAATAGCCTTGTAACCATGAAAATGTCTGGATTCTTTCCATGCAAAGCCATGAATTCCACTATACACAAAAAAATACTCATAGTTAGGGTTATCAAACAGGGATTTCCTCTCAAATCATGGCAACCAAGCTTTGATACCAAATGTTGGAAATATACAGCCATAGAGACAAATTCCTCATAACCCAATAAGAGATTCAATATGTAGCAAACCATAAATCCACATGTAAAAGAAATAGATAATCATACCATCAATGGTGACATAAGATATACCTTGGGAAAACCCTCATAGGGGGAAAAAACCCAGCCTCCAAAAGCATGCATCTCTCATGTATTATTCAACAATAATCAACAAATACATATGTAGAGATCACCTCTGAAACATCAAGCTCTCTCTCTACCTGCAATCCATGTGAACAAGCATGTAACCATACATCCCATGCCATGCTTCAAACCCTCACACAACCAACCTACAAGAGAAGCTACAACCCAGCCAACAAGCCAAATGGCTAACCTTCACTCCAACCTCTACAACTACCCTTATGTTTGCTTTTATAGACATAAGCTCACACAAATACATGTGGTATTGTAATACCAATTTCCCCAAAACCATGTGTCTACAAAACTATTGACCCCACATTTGATTATTGGTACTAAGTTTTCCCAATTAATCAAATAATTACAAATAAAGTAATTAACCCAATGTTACATACAATGATTACAAGTGGCGTCCAAATAAATATCTAATGTGGCTAAACACATCACATGATGCACCACAATTAAATATTTATTTTACATAATAAAATAATATCAATGTTACTTTTTCCATGGGTTCTTGGAGGCATTAGACAGGTTTAGGGATGCGACTCGGTTCAACATGGAATGGGGGACTATTTTATAAAAGAAAATCCATCAGAATGAGAGGGGGAAGCTGAATCTGCTTTGATAGTAGGAGAATGTTTTAGGTGTGATAGGAAAAAATAGAAGAGTTCGATGCCTCAGGGAGAGTTGGATGGTGAGAGAGGGACTTTGAATAGAGGTTGACCTCTCTGCAGATAAGGTAGACTAAAATATGAAAGGAACTCGTAGAGACGTAGAATGGTTAGAGGAAAATGACTACAAGGGAGAAGATCATGGGCTAGAGAACAAAGAGATCAATAAAGAATTCAAATAGTTCAGGAATCAATGGTCATTGTAAATCAATTGCAAACATTAATAACTAGATATTGTTTCTTGTTATTATTGAATATAATCTTTGTTTATGTCACTTGTGTTAGTCTCTTGAGTGTAATACATGAGATTTTCCATATTCCTGTTGCCTCTGGCGAATGATAGATCTAACCGATTGAAGAATTTTTTGTAGTTTGTTTTTGATGCAGACTTTTGTGTATTATTTTCATCTTTTATCTAGCAGACTGATCATGCTGGTATTAGAGAATAGGAATATGTAATAGTGTTGTCATCATTATGGAAACCACTTTGATGACAACAATCCACAAACATACACTCTGATACCACTTTGATGGCATGTTCTCAAACACATATACTCTGATACCAAACTGATGACAACTTGATGAAAAACATAGACAATAAACTAGACTGGAACTACATACAGTGACAAGAACTCAATGAAAATATATTTAGATGAAAACCCACTCAACATTTAAATGACACAGCAATAAGATAATGATGAGAACAATTCTAGCATTTAATGGATATGTATTCGATTACAAAAGTTTTGTTAACAAGAAATTTTCATTCCTTACTCAGCCATATCGGCCATGGTTACAGGGATATCATATTGAAGATTCTTGGACTTAACTATCTCTACAGAATATGGTTTCCCTGGGCTTTAATTACCTAGCCTGAGTCCTCCTTGTACACATAGTTGACTCCCCTAGTTTATCTCTTCTTCTACTCTATCAGATCCTAGCACACACTAATTCTCTGCTTCTTTCTCCCGTCCTCCAAACTACACTCTTCACCAATCCAGTTTCTCCTCTAACTGTCCCCTTTCCTTCACCATTTGGGGCTCTTTCATACTAATGGTTACGTTTCATTCCTTTGCATTCTCCCCTTTTTCTCACTGCTCGGGGTCGTTCCTTCTGGAGGTGACAACACCTACCTCCTAACTTCCCCCAACGTCTTCAACCAAAAACAAAAACTGCCTCTAAGAGGTTGATACTGTTAAGAGGGAAAAAATAGTTAATTAAAACAAACTTAAACATTACCAACGAAACATAAAGCATTAAACAAACAAAAATGAGTTTGATGGGGATGCCCCTGCATTAGGCTCTCTGGGTGGGAGAATTTGACTTCCACCTCAAATGATGGTTTTCTTTTTCCGCTTCTTCCAATTGTGTTGCGTTCCTAGTTCCTCATCCTCTCCATGTTTGTATTGGTTTGCTCTGAGCTTGTTTGCCTCTTTCTTCATGTACCTTCTCCTTGTGATTTATTTCTCAGCTACAAGACTCCAAAACTCTATCTCTTGTTCAATACTGTCCATTTCCGCATCCTATTTTCTTTTTTCTTGATTTCTTGTTGCTAACTTTGTCTCAATTTCTCTAATTAATTCTATACTCTCTTTGACTCTTTGCGCAACTGAAAGATATTCTTGAACTTCATTCATGTCACTGCTAAATAACTTCTTTTCCTGATTTGGGTTATTTTTGAACCTCTGATATGAAGCTTCCTTCATTCTCTCTTCATTAGTTGCTTCTTCAAGTGCTTCTTTTTGTACTTCTTCCTCTCTCCATTCTTTCTGATTTTCTTTCATGTTCTCCACAATGAGAACTTTCTTCACCTCTTTTGGTGCACATTGCTCACTGGGCAACTCCACTACAATTCCATGTTGCTCATTTGACAACTCTTTATTTTTCAATCTTCTTTCATCTTTTCTTTTCAAGGCAGCCATTTTCTTAACAATCATCTTTACAGACCACTTCAACTTCTTTTTCATTGGCCAAAACCAATCATATTCTTGGCTTCTTTCCTCAAGCCACTGTTTCACCAAGAGCTTACACCTTTCGAGATCCCTTCTCAACTCAGTTACCTCTCTATCCCATTCTGAATCTTGTTATCTTATATTTGTCTTCACATTCAATTTCATTTGGTCTTTCTACCTAAGGCTTTCTTTTATGGCATACTGCTGCATCTTTGTATCTTTCTTCTTGGCTTCTCAATACCTCACGTAGGGCTTCTCTCCTTTTCCTCTGCCCATTCTTATAGTAACCAGGTTCTTATTAACCTGTCAAACTTCCCTCCCATATCTTTTAGGCTCTGATACCACTTTGATGACAACAATCCACAAACATACACTCTCATACCACTTTGATGGCACCTTCTTGAACACATATGCTCTGATACTAAAGTGATGACAACTTGACAGGAAACATAGATAGTAAACTAGACTAGAACTACATACGGTGACAATAACTCAATAGTGACAGGAACTCAATGAAAATATATTTAGATGAAAACCCACTCAGCATTCAAATGACACAACAACAAGATAATGATGAGAATAATTCCAACATTTAATGGATATGTATTTGATTACAAAAACTTTGTTAACAAGAAACTTTTATTCCCTAGTCAGCCATATCGGCCATAGTTACAGGGATATCATATTGAAGATTCTTGGACTTAACTATCTCTACAGAATATGGTTTCCCTTGGCTTTAATTACCCAGCCCGAGTCCTCCTTGTACACACAGTTGACTCCCTTGGTTTATCTCTTCTTCTGCTCTATCATATCCCACCCACACGCCAGTTCTCTGCTTCTTTCTCCCATCCTCCAAACTACACTCTTCACCAATCTGGTTTCTCCTCTAACCATCCCCTTTCCTTCACTGTTCAGGGCTCCTTCATACTAACGGTTACGTTTCATTCCTTTGCGTTCTCCCCTTTTTCTCATTACTCAGGGTCGTTCCTTCTGGAGGCGACAACACCTACCTCCTAACTTCCCCCAACATCTTCAACTAGAAACAAAAACTACCTCTAAGAGGCTGATACCGTTAAGAGGGAGAAAAAATAGTTAATTAAAACAAACTTAAACATTACCAATGGAACATAAAGCATTAACTAAAAAAAACTGAGTTTGATGGGGATGCCCCTGCATCAAATGGTGAGGAAATGATGGATAGTGCATTAATAAAATCTTATCCTAGATGAGAGGCTATAGGTTTCGTATGAAAACCCTTTGTACATCTAAATTTAGGAACACATACAAAATCAGTGAGAATAATGATCGATAACAAAAAATAAAATCAGTTACTTTTTCATTAACTATTTTTAATGTACAAGGTTAGTGAAAGTGACTTGGGGGTTAATGTTTACCTAAAAATGTTGTAAGAATTGATTTACCAATTGGTCAAAAGAGAAAATGAAATGATATGATAAAGAACAAAACATCCAACACAATATCTTTCAAAGACTACATAAATAGTTTTGCCAACAACTTATCCAAAAATATGAAATCATTGTACAACATAGTAAATATGGACACATGTGTTAGTGGATCACCTTTTCATTATACTTCTCAAAATGTGACACCTCAAAGCTAGAAGGAAGAGGTGTAGCAATAAATTTGAGAGATAGTGGCATGTGTCGATAATATAGAGTGGTAAGTGGTTGTGAAGTGGTGGACAATACGACAAGCTATTGGTACAAACCACCCATATTTTACATTAACTAGTTTATGATTGGGCTAGTTGTGTGTAGAGGAGTAGTAGTAGTGGTGGTAGGAATAACAAAAAAGGACTATGAGTGCAAAGGTTGTGAAGCACCAAGGATGCTAGTTGAAAAGTTGAATGGAAAAGGCTAGGATGGAGGAACAAACCCATATGATTGAATTGGGTTATGTTTCATCCCAAAAGAACTATCATCCACATGACTGGACTGAATTAGAGAAGTGGAAATATGTGTAGTATTAACCATGTGCACACTTGGTGTAGGTATTTACATAGAAAATTGATTATTTGTAATATTAGAATGTGAATCTTGAGTTTGCCTGTGGGTAGTTGCAGATGTAGAAACATCAGTACTGACAATTAGGGTTAGGCCATGCAATAAATCAAGACCCTCAAGATGTTGTCATAACGTAGTCTGCATAACATCCAAAATAGGGCCAATGACATTACACATATTTTCATCATCATTGACATGAGTTTGAAATTATAAAAAATGTTTGTAACAAGCCATCCAATTTAACAATAACAATATAAAAAATTAAGAAATTAATTAACATATAAATGCCACAATTTGAAGATCTTTTTAAAAATATAAATAGATCTTATTTCAATTAAGATGCCATCATTTATCAATAAATATATTTTCATGATACAATTTCACAATGAAAGAATAATAAAATACAATCTCAATTTAGGACAATCGTCCTTTTAATCCATTTAATCACATCAATATACATCATACTTTCCATTACAAATCTGGTTGACCATTAGTCATAGTCATCTCATCTGAGTGCAAGCAACATGGTTGATCAACTATAGGAGGAAGAGCATCATCCAAGTGCTGTACCTCCAACTAAAAACTTGGCAGTCTCTTGCACATCTTCCTACTAGAAGAGGCCTAACCCTTTGATGAGTTTGATAGATGGGGACATCTACAATAGAATCAAATTTGAGAACTAAGTGCAAATGTGAATACCCATCACATGTAGCCAATCAAGCAGTCCATAGATACCCTCTATCTACCATGATTTATGACTAACATGAGTCTACGTATATAGTGAACTGATGATGCTTACAACTATTGCATCACTTTGATCAAAGCTTTCAATAATTAGTCACATAAATGTGGGCCATGTGTTCACAAACTACTATCTCTTGCTTGACTCTCTAACAACAAATGATTAACAAAATGCAAGTATAGGCTGAAATGTATAATATTATTCAAACATCAATCTCTCTATATTCCCTACCCTAAGATGGTCCTACTAGCCTTTTTGTTATAAAATATGGTCTTAAATTGGTGTATAACATTCAAGTTCCAGTCTCCTAGTATACTCTTACCCTAATATGGTCTCAAAATCTAGAATTTGATAAGTTAATTAGTGACATCATGTTTACTATTTTTTGATCTTCTGTATTATCCTACCCTTGAGATGGTTTAATGAATACAATAATGTAAGCATATGAATAGCTAGGTTCCATTCTCCTAGCATACTCTTACCTCGAGATGGTTTAATAACTATAATAATGATAATTATAACTTCCATTCTCTTGGTATACCACTACCCTTGAGAAGGTTATAATAATGCAAGAATAAATTTAGTTCAATCTGGGGAACTATACCCACATAATAATATCTACACTAACAATGATACATAGATACTCACAAATAAATGCCAACTTGGGCATAAACAATTTATAGGAAAGATACATGCCATTATTAGGTTCCTTATCCCTTGATGATAAATGCCATATCAATGATCACTAAGCCTTTCCATAAACTTTCAACAAGGTAGTATTACATAACATACAAATCAAGGTAATCCCCTATATCACATGGTCGAGTAGCCTTTACTAAGAAGACAAGAGAACTACTAAGAATCTCATATATGGCCCTTGGTGTTAATATTTAACTTAATACAACCCACGGCTTAACCAAATTGGTCTAAGTTTGTCCTAACTAGACTTGTATGATCACTTAAAAGTTTGGACTACACTTACAACCATAAGTATACAAACAATCTGCATTTGACTTTACTAAGCAATAGAGGTATTTGACTCTATGGGAACCCAAAACTCATTAAGAGAATTGATACATTTAGACATAGGTTTTCCTAACCATTAGTATAGGTTTACAACCCCCAACTATGGTCTAAGACATAAAACAACATAGATGACATGCTAGACTGATACCCACACAATGACTTTAACATTCGGAGATGGAACCCAAGCATGACATGAATGAGTCAGGCCTTGAGGTGACACATGGGGGACTAGGAACCCTTGTAGAGGTGACCCACTAGTTATTCCTACTCCAACGACAATAGGCAGTGGAGTAGTGGTAGTACTAGCATTGAGGGGTTGTTCGTCTCCCTTGGGAACATGACTTCATAGGTCTCAATCATGGTGATTGTGCCTACCTACAGGATGTCTACATCACTCTTTATTTGATCATTATTGTTAGTTTCTTCTTCTCCTTCTTTCTTTTGTTTTTGTTGTGTTAATTCACATAGTTCAAGAGCTAGTTCTCATATTGTGTTAAGATCTTTTATGTCTTCTTCTCTCAAAAGTCATAACTCTTGTGTAGCTTCTTGATAGAACCTATAAAAGATTTGATCTTGGATATTTAAAGACTTAGTTGATTTGAGTCACTATCGTATCATGTTTGATTTGTCCTACGATTCAATCTATTGTTTAATGTCTTCCTCTAAAGTGTTTTCTTCTTCTAGGTTCTCTATGTCAATTGGATTGATGAATTCTTTAGGGAGATTTGCTCTAATCTCCTCTAACACCTGGTCAACCCAATTCTCTCTCACACCTAGGCACATCAGATCCTTAGTAGAGAGAATATGAGTGTTTGAGAGTTTATGTTATGCGATGTGATTTCTCTATGCCTCGTGATGAAAGTGAGGGCTTAATTTTCTTATGTTTTTAAGTTGATTGCCTCATGATGAAAATGAGGGCTTAATACTTGAATGTGAAAGTTTTACGTGTTTAAATATGAATTTTCTACATGCAAATTAAACTACATGCATGTTGCAATTTCTTTTTCTCTTTCTAGATTATTAGTGTTATCTAATTACTACAAAAAGAAATATGTATTCAGATTGAATGATTTTTCGTAGATGTAATTTTAACTATGCTTTTGTATTTTGGATGTTGATATCATATTGATTAAAAAAAATAATGAAAATAATCTATGAATGTAAAAATAAATGAAGAAGCAATCTTTTCCCTACACTAAGAAAACTTTATTTTTGAAATTACAAAGAAACATAGATTTACTTTTCCAAATGTAAATTGTTTTCTAATTACTAATAAAATAGTGAAATGAACTTGTAATTGATCATGTGAATTCTAGGTAGATAGTCTTTAGAGGTCCAACTATATCCTAGTATCCTTCGCTACAACATTGGGGTGCTCCACTTGATGATGGGAATAAAAAATAGGATGTAAAGAAATCAAAATAAAAGAAGCTATGTGGCTTGTATGGATGTAAAGTGAAAGAGGCTCGAGGCCTATATGAGAAGATTGGTTGGGCTAAAGATTCTAGAGATACTTGTCCTAAAGATATAATCTAAAAATATATAAGCAAAAGTCTCAAGGCATGTGTAGAAGCTTGCAAGAAGCTTGAAGAAATTGACAATCTTTGTGAGAGCACAATTGAAAGTATCTAAACGCATGTATAATAATGAAGAGAATATAAGTATTTATAGGTAAAAATGGGAGGGAAAGAGAGAATAGATAAGATAAAAAAGAAAGCACAACTCAAGAAGAAAATGGAAACAATCCACAAATAGTCAAAGAGATAAATAAGAAAATTAAAGAGATACAATTCAATCACGAGTTCATAATAGAAATAAAGTGAGGAAATAAATGAGTTGGCACAAAATAAATTGAGTTAAAACAAGCTAAAAATTAAGTAGAAAAGCCAAAAAGATGAAATGACATGTGGATTAAAAATGACAGGGTCACCCCTTTTGCTACTCAAGGTTTCCCAAGTGACCTAGGAACACCAATGGCGACCTTGAAACACCAGGGGTGACCTTAAATAAGAAAAAAGGAGGGGTCAGATAGGCAATGTAGAAAGCAATAAAGGTCATACGAAAAGAAAAACAAGAGGGACAAGAGAAAAAAAAACAAAAGGGGAAGTCATAAAGACATGAAATTGTTGTTATTAGGGTTAGGAGGTATATATCTATTAGTTAAATGGAGATTTGAACAATAAAATAGAGAAATAAAACACACAAAAATAATGGATAGCAAAAAAGAACAACACCAAGGTTTAATGTGGTTCACCCAAAACTAGGCTACATCCACCAACAAGAGGGTCCAATTGTAGCTAGGAAAAATCAAATTTAGTGTTAAAAAAACAACAAACTAACTAAACTCTAACAAGCACCATGAAGGACAAACTAGCATGAATATGAAAACAATGAAACTCAAATGCAAACTGAATCCGCACTAGACTTGATTGATCTCCATGGCTCTTCTCGATCTCGCATAAGAATGCAGGATGTCAAAGGGTTGTTGATTGCTCATTGTTGCAGCATAATGGTACTTAGAAGCTAAATCCCCAAATGACTTGTGAGGGGTTTGATTTATAGAGGGAAAGGGAATCAAATAAATGGCTAGGATTGAAAGCCAATTATGTGATGTGGATGGCTGAGATTAAAAGTCAATTTTAGTGCTTATGACGCACATTAAATGGGTATGACATGAGGCCAGAATTAGGAGAATAGTGGGAATAAGTGGGTTTTTTATTTGAATTGGAGAGAAAGTGCTTATGACACACAATGAATGAAGCTAAAATAGGGATGTGAGTGGGAATAAATAATTTAAATAATAAAATTATTTAAATTATGAGAGAGATGTGGCATTTAAATAAATATTTAATTTATTTAAATTGGATGATGGAGGAAAATGAGATTAAATAAATAAGATTTATTTAATTTGGTGCAAATGGAGGACAAATGGAATTAAATAAATAATATTGATTTAATTTGATGAAAGAGAAGGATAAATGGATGAGAGGAATTAGTTAAATAAATATAATTTATTTAACTAATGGGAGTGATGGAAGGGGTCATGAAGGAGACTTAGAAGAAAATATGTCAAAATGTAATGTCATAAGATATAGTCAATTTTAAGTGTCTACATTTTTCCCCTCTTTGAGATGATGAGATTTATGTCGAGTAACATCATTTCAAAGAAGATAAGGTATGGATAGAGGAAAAGAATAATGATGGGAGGATAGGATGATGATGCCCCCTCGAGAGGATAGGCGAGTTGGACAAACACAGGTAGGCTCTCGAAATGAAAGGGATTGGTCAAGGAAGAAAAATAAAGAAATGGATAGAAGAAAGGGAAGGATGCATTATGCTGCAATGAAGATGAGCAACCATGATGTTTGATATAGCACTAGATGTTATACACCAAGGTATAAGGACCAAGGTGACAATGTGTCTCATGCCCCAGCGTAATACAACCTTGTCTAGATACAAGATATGAATATTAGCTGGGAATGATTCAGATTTTATACAAATGCAAGATAAAATGATGACACACACAAGCAAGCAAGCATGCACAAATTATTCAAAAACAAACAAGGTATTGCCCCTGTCAAGCTGTAAACCAATGATTGATTGATTGGTTGATGATAATAATTGATGATTGATAATGTTGTTGATGTGGGAATGATTTATCCCAAGAACAATGCGAGGATTGTGTTGTTGATATGGGAACAATATATCCCGAGAACAACACTAGGATTGGGGATGATAAATCCCATTGATGATGATGATGATTGATTGATTGATTTGGTTGACAACAAGATTGGAACAAAACCAAGGATGCAATTGGATAATTTGACTTGATTGGTATGAATTGATGTTTGATTGATTTGAGTATATCACTTGGAATGAATTTGATTGATTGTGATGATTGGATTGATTTGATGAATTGATTTGACTTGATAAGTTGAAGATTAGGAATGAAGAATTGATTTGATAATTTGATGGATTGGTTTGATTTGAGAATGATTGGATTGATTAGAAGAATTGATTTGATTTGATGATTTGATGGATTGGTTAATGATGATAAATTGAATTGATTAGAAGAAGTGATTGGATAATTTGGCTAGATTGATTGACTTGATTGGAAGAATTGACTTGATTGATTGAATTGAAAGGAAGAAATTGATTTGAAGAAATGATTTGATGATTGGGTTGATTTTATTGCTTGGATTTTTGGAATGTTGTAATTTTTTTTTTGGATTTTTAGAAATATTTGATTTTTTTGGATTTTGAAATGTTTTGATTTTTTTGAATTTTGAAATGTTTTGATTTTTTTGGATTTTGAAATGTTTTGATTTTTTGGATTTTGCAATGTTTTGGTTTTTTGGAGTTTGAAAATATTTGATTTTTTTGGAGTTTTTTTTTTAATGTTTTGATTTTTTTGTATTTTTTCAATGTTTTTGAGATGTCAATGGATGACAATTTGGGTAGCCTTTATGCTAGATACGAATGACAAGGGGAAACCAAGTCTAGTTGCAAGGGATTGGATGAATGTATAAAAGGATAGGCGAAAATGGATGGAATGGATGTACGCGTGAGAGGGCAAGGATGTGATCTCCAAAGGCTATGTCGCATAGGAATAACATGCCCCATTCTTGGTGTAATGCTTACGATTTTTCATGACAAAGCTTATGATAGGATTGGTTTGGATAGGATGAGGTACACCAAGAGATGTCCAAAACATTTGTCAACATTTTTCCCCCATATCTTTATCAAGATCAAAGGAGGAAGGGAAGATGAATGGATTCAATATGATAGATACATGTATGTGGGTGTATGGAAATGGCATGATAAGGTAGGATAGGAAATGATAGGATATGAAATGGTATGATAGGAAATGATAGGTTGGATGAGACAATGTGTCCCCAAGTGTAAGTGACATAGAAGATCAACCTACACATGATGCCTGTTTGCCAAATTTTCATCATGGCACTTATCCAAGGAGCCACCAAGGGTGGTTTTCACCTTTGGATGAAGGGATTTCTCTTTACTTTTTTTATTTTTCTCTTTATTTTTATTTTTTTTATTTTTATTTTTTAAAATTTTGATAGGAGAAGGGGAATATGAATATGAGGGACTCAAGTGTCTAGTTCCATGAAAGGTGATAGTTCCATTAGAGAGGAATGTTGCATGGACCATGTCAAGTCATTGTGCTCATCGATGTTGGTAAGGGATTATATGAAAGTGAAATGGATGAGGTAGATGGTGGATTATGATATGGATTATGGAGAGATGATAATGGATTATGAGGTGGATTATGGAGAGGATGATAATGGATTATGTAGGATTTATGCAAAAATATGGATGAAAGACTTATCCAAAAGCATGGAACATAGGAAGATGATAGTGAAGATATGTAGGATAATAGGTGAAAGATGGGGTGATGGAGGTATGTGGGAATGTTGCGAAATGGAAGGGAACCATGACCAATGGTTTCACACACCATGATAAACATTGAAGTTTTTGATTTGGAGGTGGTGTAGGAAGCAATGGAGATGTTTGCATAGGAGATGGTTGATGAAGTGCTTTAGGTACCACATAGACTTAGAATTTGTATGATTTTTTCTTTTGATGTGGGATGAAGGAATTTGAAACTTTTGAATGGAGTGGAATTTGTGGATGAAAGAGGATGGTTGGGATTTTGAGAGGTGGATGCCTCTTTTGACTTGATTGCTTTTTTCTTAAGGACCCAAACCATTTTACTTTTGGACTCTTCTTTTGGTGGTATGGGCTTGGGTAGCTTTTTTATTGTACTTTGCTTTGACTTTTTGCATTTGTACCCTAAGGCATTAGGATCTTTATGATTTTTGACTTTATGGAAGGAGGCATCCAAATTTTTACTTTTGAATCCCATGGGCATGGTGGAATGAGTGGAAGCTTCATGTTTAGACAATATGTGCATTTGTTGGTCTTGATTAGGAATGTAAGGGGTTTTATGGATGATAGGGATATTAGGTGTTGGAAGCAATGGTGGTAAAGTGGATGGTGGTATATTAGGAGTTGGAAGAAGTGGAGGTAAATTGGATGGTGGAAGGTGTATGGTCACATGCTTTTGACATTTGTAGGACAATGGAGGTGGAATGACAACATACATTTTGGGCATATGATGGGGTTTTCAATTGAAAGTATGGGATTTTGGCATATGATGACACTTGACATGTATAGGCTCCAAAATACCTTGTTCATGAAGGCCTAAACCTTTACCTTTGTAGTCCATGTTTTGGAGTATGCAGTGGACTATGGGATTAGGTGTAGTTTGGACACTAGACTTGAGTTCATTATTGGATGAAGAAGGTGAAGTGGTGGATACAAATTGTTGCTTTACTAAGGAGGAACATTCATGGATGAAGGTGGATGGATATGATGGTGGATTTGAAATGGGGTTGATAGTGGATGATGATGAAGGATCATTAGGATCTTGATAATGTGCATTTAGATCTAAGCTATCGGTTTGATCTTCTATGTGTGCTTGGGAGGCATGTGTCTCATCATGACAAGTGAAGTGATCATGGATAGGACTTGGTAGGGGGTGGATAGGAGCAATGGAGGTTTCTTGCTCATGGATAGGTGAAGTGATAAGCTCTTGACCATGGCATGCACAGAGTTCACTAAGAGGATCATCATGGCCTTCTTGTTCGTAGAGGGGATCTTGATCGTAGATGGGAGCTTGATCATGAATGGGATCAAGTCTGTTATGAGTGGGATCATTAGAAGGGCTTAGATCTTGATTAGAATTAGGAGATAATGGTTACGCATGCTTTGGATTAGACCCTTGACATAGCTCTTGACTTGGAATGGAAGTGGAAGGCTCTAGAAGAGGCTTCATATGTTCTTTGTGATCAACAACATGAGGGCATGATGAACTTTGACTTAGACATATAGGATCAATAGGTTGTGGACCACATGATGGAGTTGGAGGAATAGGCATGGCATTCAAAGGTTCTTTGATAGGTGCCAAGATAGGTGTTTGACATAAGGATAGGTTGTTCCTTGCTAGTAGCCATTAGATCACATCCTTTGCAAGTGCATGTGTGGAAGGACAATATAGTGGATGGACAATGAGGGTAGATGATGTGGACTTGTGATTAGGATAAGGAGTTGAAAGTTCCCATGGTGGAGGGATAAGAGGGATGGAAGGTGTTGTAAGATTAGGGTTTGGACTTTGACTAGATGGAGGGTCAAAGGGATTGAATGGATTGGTGGATTTGGGCAACTCCGTAGGTCAACTTTTGTAATGTTTGATTTTAGGTCGTGGAGTTGATGTAGGATTAGATGGTAGAAGGTACTTATAGTATGGATGAGGTAGACTAATGTTCTTCCCCTTGTCAAAGGTAGCATGAGAATTTAAAGGCTTTTTATCTTGTTCCAAAGGTGGATTTAAGCTCACATGCTCTTGTTTTTGAATGAATTTATAGGTTGATGTAGGATTGACATGATAAGATTGATGCAACATTTGTTGATGTTGAGGTGTTGGTTGGATTTGTGATTGGAAGGTGGTTTTGATTTGTTGGATTTGGTCTAGGAGTTGTTGTATGTGAGGTGATTGGCTATATTGAAATGGTTGAATGGTGTATCATAATTATTTTATGTTTTGTTGGTCTAGGGGTTGTTCTAGGTGGTGAAGTGCTTGGATGATGTTTTGTAGGTGTGGTGCTAGAATCTTTAGCTCTTGTGTTGGGATGGATTTATACATAGATTGAAGTCTTTGTATCTCATCTTGTTCCTCGAGATATGCTTCATAGTCCACAAAGTTCTCATCATCACTAGGATCTACAAAGTTCTCATCATCACTAGAAACAAATTTTGGGTCACCTTGGAGTATGTATGGTTTTGGATTGTATTCATGATTAGGACTAGAGGGAGGGCCTCCTCTAAGTATGAGTTTGGGCTTATGATTAGGATTAGGCTTGCTTAGGATTATGACCATTTTGACAAGTTTTGACTAGGATTTAAGATGATGATGTGGAATGATTGGATGATTAGGATTGGGTTAGGATGAAATTTGATTGGATATGACAATGATGATTGTGTTGGAAAGAAATTTTAGAATGACTTGTTTATGTGTTTGGTTTTTATAGCTTGATTTGGCAATGATCAAACAAAGAATCACATATGTACACACACGAATCACTCACGCAAAACACATAAGCAAATTTTGAATTTAAAAATGAAATGTTGTGATGATTAAGAAAGCACACATGGAAGACACATCAATAAGCCCTAGAATAATTATTCATGTGGGGTATGGCCAATTAGGTCTTAATCTAGGTTGCACGAGGTTGACTAAGGAAATGAAATAAAAGTGAAATCCTGCCACACAGCTGGGAGAAAGGGGTAACCCACCCTTCACCTTCACTTCTCAAAGGTATAAAATTCTTTGGGGCTTAGCCAAGAGTGAAAAGATTTAGACTTCCAAAGAGGGTGTCTTTCGATTCACACCTCGGTTGAGGTCATCCCTTGGAGTGGTGTGTCTCCAAGTAGGCCTCCTAGGAAAGGTATGCCAAAAGCAAACCAAGTGAGGTGTTTTAGATTCACACACTTGATTCACACTCGCACTTGTTAATTTTCCCTTAGAAAATGAGATGTGTGGTGTGAAAGTGAATGGATGAGAGATATTTTTGATTCTCAAGGTCACATGAAGTGCATAAGAAGAGCATACACACTTCTAACCTCACTCAAATTCACCAAACAAAGCAAACACTTGTTCTTTTTAACCCCAAATCAAGATGTGTGAATGGAAGATAATGGTTCATTTTAAGCCTGATTTTTGATGTGTGAATGAAAACAAGAGTATGTTTTAGTGCCCAAAATCTAAATGTGAGAGAAAACAAATGTTCTTTTTATGCCCAAATCGAAGTGTGTTTGCAAACAATGATTAATTGAAATGAAAAGATTGAAAGATGAAACGAGTGCACCTAATTATTTCACTTCCAAATCTACTGTGCATGTTGATGAAAACATTGTTCTAGCTCCATGTGATCACCTACAAGATTAGAAAATGATATTATAATGCAGCCATAAAAAAATAAGCTCATCAGAAAATTGCAATTTCAGATATATGTTTTCAATGTAGCCAAATTAGATTCAATTATTTGAAGACATTTTTGATTTGAAAATTAAAAAATCAAAGAAAAAATCCATACTAATTGTCTAAGAGATTTCCAGAAGTGTAAAGAAGTCAGAAAAATTCCCTATTTTGCGCCCAAAAATGCAGATTTATGAAAAACCTACAGTAGACAAAGATCAGATTTTTTCACACATTATATGAACTCAAAATTAAATCTGTAAAAAATAGACCCCCATTAGAATTTCAATAGCTTTCCAAAAATGTAAAAATTACTGAAAAATTCGTTGATTTACGTCTAGAAACTTGATTTTATGGAAAAACATAATATCATGATAACTCCTACAAAAATGATGATAAACACATGATTTTTCTAATGTAGCCTCCTGAGATGATGGACAAGCTTTTATGAAAATCTTGTAGAAAAATTTACATCCATTTGAAAGATATGAAGAAATTTGTAAAACCTAGGGTTTTGTCCAAAATGACATAAACCTGCAACAAAAAAATAATAAAACCTACAAAAAGCAAGCTAGATCAAAGGATTCACATCAGGTTCACCATTTTGTAGTTAGGGAAAATTAGATTTAGTGTCAAAAAAAAAACTAACTAACTAAACCCTAACAAGCACCATGAAGGACAAACTAGCACGAATATGAAAATAATGAAACTCAAATGCAAACCGAATCCACACTAGACTTGATTGATCTCCATGGCTCTTCTCGATCTTGCATAAGAATGCAAGATGTCAAAGGGTTGTTGATTGCTCACTATTGCAGCATAACGGTACTCAGAAGCTAGATCCCCAAATGACTTGTGAGGGGTTTGATTTATAGAGGGAAAGGGAATCAAATAAATGACTAGGATTGAAAGCCAATTATGTGATGTGGGTGGCTGAGATTAAAAGGCAATTTTAGTGCTTATGATGCACATTAAATGGGTATGACATGAGGCCAAAATTAGGAGAATAGTGGGAATAAGTGGGATTTTTTATTTGAATTGGAGAGAAAGTGCTTATGACGCACAATGAATGAGGCTAAAATAGGGATGTGAGTGGGAATAAATAATTTAAATAATAAAAGTATTTAAATTATGAGAGACATGTGACATTTAAATAAATATGTAATTTATTTAAATTGGATGATGGAGGAAAATGAGATTAAATAAATAAGATTTATTTAATTTGGTGCAAATGGAGGACAAATGGAATTAAATAAATAAGATTTATTTAATTTGATGAAAGAGAAGGATAAATGGATGAAAGGAATTAGTTAAATAAATATAATTTATTTAACTAATGGGAGGGATGGAAGGGGTCATGAAGGAGAATTAGAAGAAAATATGTCAAAATGTAATGTCATAAGATATAGTCAATTTTAAGTGTCTACACCAATATATATTAAACTTCCAGTAAAATTTTTTTACAAAGACATACAACAACATCTGCAACTTGCAGCAACATTTTTCATCACATTTTAACACTATTGTTTTTACACAACCTTTGCTGCGGGTACGTGCGGCACTTCCTTCATTTTCCTAGCCACAAAACTATAAATTTATGATAACATTTTTCATGCCCTGCTGCCCTAAAAACTCTAATCTGAGTATTGGAATATATTCCCATGCATGTCCCATTAATTACAAATGAAGCAAGGCCATTGGTTTTGTCTCATGCACCCAATAACACACATCTTTTGGGTGGTTACAATAACTAAATGCATCCGTCTTTAATTAAATATTATAACTGATCATTTCCACCATTTAATAATTGTTTGTAACTGTTATTTTAAATACAAGTGCAACAAAATATTTAATAGTGTAGCAAATTATTTAATAAAAATAATATGAAGATTTTGTGTCCGAGTTTGATTTGTCTCCATAACACAACAATCTCCCACTTGGAGACAGATCAAACTCCACTCCATACCATCTCCCACTTAGAGACTAATCATAACACTGCTACCCTTGCAACTCCCACTGGAAATAAGCACCTTGGTCCCTGCTGTTCTATTGTAGTTAAATTCAACTTTGAAGGCCAACCGAAGCTGAAGAGGAGCTCAACTTCTCCCTTGTCAATGCCTTCATAAACATATCCTCTGGATTGTCATCCATATGAATCTTCTCCAGCCTTACCTATCCATCCTCCAACACCGACCGAATAAAGTGATATCTCAGTTGTATGTGTTTTGTTTTCGAGTGCAAGGCATAATTCTTTGCAAGATGTATAGCACTTTGACTATCCATAAACAAGTAACTTTCAGCCTACTATTTTTCCAACTCTTCCATGAAAAGTTGCAGCCATATCATCTCTTTGCTTGCCTCCATTGCATCTACATACTCTGCCTCTGTGGTGGATAAAGCAACCACCTTTTGCAACCAAGCAATCCAACTTACAGTTGTCCCACCAACTATAAAAACATAACATGTGGAACTTTGCCTGGTATTAATGTCCCCTACCAAATCTGAGTCAACATAGCCTCTTAAATCAATATTAGAGCCCCCAAAACATAAACATTTATTAGATGTACCTCTCAAATACATGAGAATCCATTTTATTGCATTCCAATGCTCCATTTTGGGATTACTTATATACCTTCTAACAACTCCTACAAAATGTGCAATGTTCGGTCTTGTGCATACCATGGCATACATTAAACTACCTACAGCTGAAGCATATGGTACCTTGGACATTTTGTCTTCCTCCTCTTGTGTCTTTGGACACATATCCTTAGTCAATTTGACATGACTAGGCAAAGGTGTGCTGACAGCTTTTGCATTCTCCATATGAAATCTCTGCAACACCTTATCAATATAATCAGCCTGAGATAAAAACAATTTTTTATTTTTCCTATCTTTAGTAATTTTCATACCAAGGATTTGTTTTGCTTCCCCCAAATCCTTCATAACAAATGAATTTGCTAACTGTTGTTTTAACTCCCTTATGTGATCCATGTTAGATTCCGCTACAAGCATATCATCAACATATAAACATAAAATAATGTAGCTATCATCATCTAACCTCTTAAAATAAACACAATAGTCTGAATTACAACAGCTGTAGCCTTGCTCAACCATAAAACCATCAAATTTAATATTCCATTGCCGAGGTGATTGCTTCAAGCCATGTAAACTTTTTTTCAATCTACACACCAATTTCTCCTTACCTTTGACCTCAAATCCTTGTAGTTGTTCCATATATATTTCTTCCTCCAAATCACCATGGAGAAAAGCAGTTTTAACATCTAGTTGTTCCAAATGCAAATCTTCAATAGCCACAATACTTAAAATAGTATGAATAGAAGTCATTTTAACAACCGGAGAAAAAGTCTCATCAAAATCTATGCCTTTTTTCTATGCAAATCCTTTTACAACTAACATGGCTTTAAATCTTTTCTTACCTCCATCTTCCTCTTTTAGCCTATAAACCTATTTGTTTGGTAAAGCCTTTTTACCTGCAGGCAACTTGCATAATTCCCAAGTGTGATTTTTCAGCAAGGAATCCATTTTTTCTTCCATTCCATACTCCCACTAAACCTTGGCATCCACCTACATAGCTTCATCATAACATTCTCATTCTCCAACATTAGTTAATAAAATAGAATACAAAGAGGGATAATTTTTTTTCAGAGGTCCACTTATCCTTGAAGATCGTCTAACATTCATTGGAGTTTGTGGTATTTGCTGTTGCTATTATTGTGGAGCATGAGGAACCAATGGAACATTGTTGTTCGAAATATTATCCAGCACTACATAATCATTTTCTTTCTTCTCATGTTGTTGCAACTGATCTTTGTACAACACCTTCTCATTGACTATGACATCCCTACTTCTCATAATTTTTTGATTCTCAAAATCCCAAAGCCTATAACCAAATTCATCAATGTCATGTCTAAAAAATATACATTTCTTTGACTTAGCTTCTAGCTTGGTTCTATTTTCATAATCTACATGTGCAAATGCTTCCCAACTGAAGGTTCTGAGAAAAGAATAACTCACTTTCTTACCCGTCCATACTTCCTTTGGAATACCACAACCCAAAAAATTAGAGGGACATCTATTAATTAAATAAACAACAATGTTTACAGCCTCTTCCCACATGTTTAAAGGTAGCCTAGCATGTAATCTCATACTCCTTGCATGTTCCATTATTGTCCTATTCTGGTGTAGTTACGGTTAGGAGGGTCCACAAGGTGAACTGTCTAGGCTGTGCAGCTAGAGTAAACACAACGAAAACAACTCAAAGATCTAAAACAAATGCAGATTTAGTCATTCAGTATATCATAGAATTTGAATACAAATTTGTTGGCATCATGCGGGCTTACAATTAGGGCTCACAGGCCTGATTTCACAGTTACAAAATATGCACAAAATTTAGCTTTGAATCTCATTCGTAAAGAATTCAAACTATCGACTATGAACTAATGGTCAACTACTTTCCTAGGCATCTATTACATTAATATATATCATGTCTAGAACATAAGATCCCTCCGCGTCGCCAATGAAGATCACAAACTCCAATGAAGAGTTGTAACGTGTGTACATGGATAGGTCAGACCTAATCATGTAGAACTTCTCCGCAAATGAATAGAATGGTGTGCGGATCTTAGGGAAGGTCAGCCACGAACCAACAACATTGAATGATCTGTCATTTAGCTCCATAAGTCATGAAATGCTTTGCAAGTCTTCTCTTTTAGTTGACTGTCAGGATGCTCTGTTTTGAGAAAACAATCGATCTTCTGATAGCGATATCTTTCCGGTACCTGATCCAAATGGTCTGATATTTGGATATGATGTGCATGAATGAGTCTAGATGCTAAGTCTAGCTCCATAAGGTCTAAAATACAACTGTGGTAGAATGCAGATCAAAAATACAAAAACTACTACCAACTGAACCAAACTAGAAAATGAAAAGAACAAACTAAAATGGAAATGTTTTTGGTTAATGCAAGATTGCTCTTGAACCAGGGATGCTCCTGCATTAGACATCTAAGGTTATTCAAAAAGTGAGTCCCTCACTTTGCTAGGGCTAGAGGAAAACCAAGACGGTCCACCTCAGCCTGAGAAATCCAAGATGAGTCTTCGTTTAGTTTGCCTTTCCACTTCACAAGATATTCCTTATATTGTCTTCCTCTGGTGCTATGTCCAACTTTGCTATCCAAGATTTCCTTAATCTGCTCTGGTGCTTGTTGTGGTAACTGCTTCTTCAAGTCTTCTTCAATTCTATCATTGAACTCTTCTTCTTGATACTGATATAGGTTTTCAATGTTGAAAATAGGTGATATACCCAGTGTCTTTGGTAGCTTTACTTCACATGCATTCCCTGAATCAAAATGTCTGAGTATCCTACATGGTCCAAACTTCTTCATCTTCAACTTGTTATATGTCCCAACTGAAAATCTTTCTTTTCTCAAGTATGCCATCACTTCATCTCCAACTGTAAATTATTTGTGTCTCCTCTTCTCATTTGCATGCTCTTTATACTTACTATTCATCTCTTCAAATGCTTCTTAACCTGATTATGCATTGTCTCCATGTGTTCTACAAATTCTTCTACTT
The DNA here is from genome assembly GCA_027924645.1 of Cunninghamia lanceolata. Classification (NCBI taxonomy): domain Eukaryota; kingdom Viridiplantae; phylum Streptophyta; class Pinopsida; order Cupressales; family Cupressaceae; genus Cunninghamia; species Cunninghamia lanceolata. The sequence continues at coordinate 4,599,269 of BSBN01000210.1, read as the reverse complement.
CTGCACTCCTCTTCTCTTCCATACTAATGTCTCAATTCTTCTACTCCTCTAGGGTTAGTTCTTGTCACAATCTCAAATGGTGTTCTTCCGGTACTCCTATTTGTTGAATTATTATATGCAAACTCTACTTGTGATAGAATCAAATCCCAGTTTTCTTCCTTCTCTCTGACCAAACATCTCAACAGGTTTCCCAAACTCCTACTCACTACCTCTGTCTGTCCATCAATTTGTCGATGAAATGCTAAACTGAACTTCAAATCTATCTTCATCTTTTTCCAAAGTGTCTTTCAAAAGTATCCAAGGAATCTTGTATCTCTGTCTAAAATTATGCTCTTAGGTAATCGATGCAATCTCACAATCTCCTTGAAAAATAGGCTAGCTACATGCACTGCATCAGTTGTTTTCTTACAAGGTATGAAATGTGCCATTTTTGAAAATTTGTCCACCACTACAAATATAGAATCATGTCCTCTCTATGTCTTTGGCAATCCCATTATGAAATCTATACTTATGTCTTCCCAAGGTCTCTCTGGTACTATCAAAGGTTAAATACAATCCAGTATTCTGACTACTCCCTTTTGTAACTTGACAAACTCTACAACTCTACACAAATTTCCTAACAACCTTATGTATCTGAGGCCAAAAGTAATTTTCACTTACCAAAGCCACTATCTTATTAATGCCAAAATGTCCTGCCAATCCACCACTGTATTTCTCTTTGATCAAATTGTCTCTCATTGAACTCCTAGGAATGCATAACTGGTTTCCTTTGAACAACATATCCTCCTGAATGAAATAATCCAACCACTTACTCCTATCTGTCACAATAGGTTCCTTACATGCGTTCCAAGGTTCTGCAAATTCAAGATCTTCCTCATACATGTTTTTCAATTCTTCATATCCTAACACTTCAACTCTCATCTCTGTCAGTAAGTTCCTTCTCCTAATCAGGGCATCTGCAACTTTGTTTGAGTTTCCACTCCTATGCTTCAACACAAAAGTATAACTCTGCATGAACTCTACCCATCTCATATGTCTCTGATTCAAATTTCCTCGATTGTTCAAATATTGCAAAGCCTGATGATTTGTATACAACACAAACTCCTTAGGCAACAAATAATGTCTCCACTTCTTCAAGGCTTGAATTATGGCATAGAACTCTTGATCATAAACTAAATATCTTCTTCTTGCATGATTCAACTTCTCACTAAAATATGCTACAGGTTTACCTTCTTGACTTAACACTGCTCCTATTTCATTTCCACTTGCATCACAATCTATTTGAAATACCTTATTGAAATCTGGTAATGCCAAAACAGGTTGCTCTGTCACTTTTGTTGGGAATTAAGGTGTCTCAACCTTTGCAAATTCCTAATGTTGTATTTATTTATCCCATGTTGAGTTGGCATAATTAGCACCTTGTGTATATGTAGCAGGATAAATTTTGGTGACTTTGGCAGCCACGGTTTCCCCCTTGAATAATTAACGGGGGTTTGGGGGCAGCGCCCCCAAGATAGGGTCAAGGGGCGTAGCCCCTTGTGGGGTCCAGGAGCAACGCCCCTGGTGTGCTCCCTGTCGCAGTACAGGGCGGGGTCGAGGGGCAGTGCCCTCGTGGGGGCTCGGGGGCAACACCCCCGAAACCTCAACCATTTTTTAATTAATGACAAGTGTCGGTGAGCATCTTTGCACGAGAGAAAGGCATCTTTGGGTGATCAAGGAAGGTTATGACATGTAAGAGGAATATGATATTTTTAGTCAGTGTATGACGGATTCTCTGACAGCTGTAAGGTGCGTAAGAGCATCTGTCATAACCTATCTTGGGACCAGGCGCCCACTTCGGGATGGGATGTTGGACAAGTGTCCTTAGGCGTGGGTTTTGGGGCATGAGTCCAAAATGGATGCCCATCTCTAGAAGGTTCCATATTTGCCTTGTAAACTCTATATAAACAGGTGTTTGGATGGGAGATAGACAATTTTGGTACAAGTACTCTTATGCTGCCGGAATATCTCTAGATTCGACATTCGAAGACTCCTGAAAGAGCATTGGCTCTGAAACTGTATTGTAATCTGTTATTGTTTACTGTAATACATTTGAGCTATGTTTTGGAGTGTGGGGTTTTTCACCCGTATATCTTGTCTCTCTCTCTCTTCTGTCTACTTTCTGTGTGTATGTGTATTGCTGCTATATCTCTGTTAGATGTTTTATGTTGTTGTAGTTGTAAGAATTAAATTGAATTTGCATACATCTCTCCTCATTAGATTAGTGTAGGAAGTGATTTCCGCACACCGAGCTTCCTTTCAACTTTTTGCTTCAACAATTCAAAACTTCTATCTGCTCCTGATGTCTACTTAAATAATTTCTGTCACCTCTCATTATCTCTGTCATAGGGCTACAAGTTGAATTGAAATTTTTGATGAACTTCTGGTAGAAACTAGCCAATCCATGAAATGATCTAACTTCTCCAATAGTGTAGGCCATTCAATAATTGCTCTCACTTTCTTAGGGTCCATCTTCAATCCTTCCACAAAAATCACGAATCCCAAGTATACCAACTCCTCCTTCATGAAACTACATTTCTTGATGTTTATCAACAATTTCTCTTCTCTCAACCTCTGCAATACTTGTCTCAAGTGCCACAAATGTTATTCTTTTGTCTTACTAAAAATTAGAATATCATCCAAATATACAATAACAAACTTACCTAAGAATTTCTTCAAAACTTCATTCATCAACCTCATGAAAGTACTTGGTGCATTTGTCAATCCAAAAGGCATCACTAACTGCACATACAATCCTTTATTTGTCTTAAAAGTAGTCTTCCATTCATCTCCTTCTCTGATTCTAATCTGATGGCATCCACTCTTCAAGTCTATCTTTGTGAAATACTTTGCTCCACTCAAACAATCCATAATATCATCCATCCTAGGTAAAGGAAATCTATACTTAACTATGATCTTGTTTATTACTCTAGAGTTTGTACATATTCTCCATTCTCCATCTTTCTTCAGTGCTAACACTACAGGTACTGCACAAGGACTCAAATTTTCTTTGATCAAACCTTTCCTCAACAACTCTTGTGTCTGTCTATTCAATTCTTCATTCTCTACCGGTGTCATTCTGTGTGCTGCTTTGTTAGGCAAACTAGCTCCCGGTATAAGATCCATGTGATGACTAATACTCCTGATTAGTGGCAATCCTTTAGGTACATTGTCTAATATGATGTCTTCGTATTCTTTCAATAAGTCAGTTATCTCCTCCGGTTGTGGTTCTTCAGTCTTTATATTTTCATGCTTCTTAGGGATCAAATCATAACACATATTCTCATGTCACAAACCATCCAGAAATTTTCTTCCATCTACCAAATAGATTCTAGCATTCCCACATATCTCACTCTAAGGATCATCTTCCAAAGGAATCAAAGTAATTCTCTTTCCATTTGATGTTATAGTATATGTATTCTTTCTTCCATCATGTATAGATTTCCTATCATACTGCCATGGTCTACCCAACAAAATATGACAAACATCTATAGGCATAATATCACACAATACTTCATCATGATAAGATCCAATATGATATTTCACCAAACATTGTTCACTCACCAGTACCTTATGATCATCTTGAAACCATACTATCTGATATGGCTTAGGGTGTTTCAATCTTTCCAACTTCAGCTTAGTCACCATCTCCTCTGAGACTAAGTTATCTGAACTTCCACTATCAATTACAACTTTACAACATTTACCTCCTAATTTGCATCTAGTTCTGAACAAACTTTTCCTCTGTGATGGCTCTTCATTTGTCTCTGCTTGAAATAGTGCTCTCCTCATGACAAGTGATTCTCCTTTCTTAGGTTTACCAATTGAACTAGGTGATCCAATAGGTTCTTCTTCCACATAGGCTGCTCTTCCACTGTTCTCTGTCTTCTTGCTTGTACTCCCTTGATTACATTCAAATGCTCTATGTCCTTCACCTCCACACTTAAAATAGGTTCCTCTGAATGTTCTCCTATTAGGTCCTCTTCATTCTCTTCTATATCCCTAATTTTGGTATGGACTAGGGTTTCCTCTACAGTAGAAAGTTCTATCATCTCTCCGGTATGCATTGTTATCTCTGTCCTTCTTGAATGTGTTATCTTGTCTGTTTTGCTCCACATAAAATATTTCTCCTCCATAAAATGTTCTACCTCTCTGAAATTTACCTCCTTTGCCTCTCTATCTCTAATCATGCTTCTTGTTCAACTTCTCTTCAACTTTCATGGCAAACCGATATGCTTCTTCGAATGTTGTCATCCTCACCAAACTCATTTCTTCTTGAATGTTCAATCTCAGTCCATTAATGTATCTAGCCACTTTCTCCTTACTTGCTTCACTATGTCCTATCCTTATGATCATCTTATGAAATTCTTTAGTGTACTCCATAGATTTCTCCTTTTGTCTCAAGTTTTGCAATCTCTTCAACAGTTCTAACTCATAGTCAATAGGTATAAACTGATTCTTCAATTTTGTCACCATTCTATCCCATTTTGTAATCTTTTCTTTTCCTCTTCTATTTATATCTAATTGAACTTCTTTCCACCATATAGTAGCATGTCCTTTTAACTTTGTCTTTGCAAATTTAACCTTCTCTGAATCTTCAATTTCTTCATACTGAAAGTATTCTTCTAGGTCATTTATCTAGTCAATCAGCTCCTCAGGGTTCAAATTGCCAGTGTAATTCGGTAGATCAACTCTAGGTCTTTTCCCAATCTTTGAAATAGATCGCAACATCTTGACTTGATCTGATTCTTCTTCTCCATCATCTCCTAGGGTTACTTTATTTTGATCAGTAGATTGAAATTCTTCATCATCACCACTTTCAACATTAGGTCGAGGTGTAAGTCCTCTTCTCCAATCTTCTTCAACAACATCTAGGTAAACTCGCATTGTTTTCATCATTTCCATCATCTCATCCATTCTTACAGCCATTGTTCCAATAACAGGGATTCTCCTCAGCGGTATTTCTTCCTCGGATCAAGTGTAACTGCCTCAAATTCGGTGATCAGGATACAAGGTGACAATTGCCTCACAATTGGCGATTGGTTGCAACACAAGTAACCTGCCTCGAATTTAGTGATCTGTTCACAACAAGATCTTACAGAATTTCTTCGCCAACTTTGCTCAAAGATTCAAACTTTCTCTCTAAAGTTTCACAATATAAACACCAACCAACTATGAATCGAGACTAACTCAACTATCCATAGTAACTCTCCTCCATTTATGGATCGAGACTAACTCCAAAATCCACAAATACAAACTTGCAAAACTATGGATCAAGACAAACTCAACTATCCATAGATATTGAAGATGAGGGAAAATTAGATGACAAAATAAATAAGAAAAGAAACACAAAAGAGTGATTTATAACTTTCAAAAGCCTTCTAAATCTCCCTCACTCCTTGATAAGGTTGAGGAGATACACCCAAAGTCTCCTAGATTTACCCAAGTAAAATAGATATGGATATGGATTGCTCTTGTTCTTAAACACAGTATGAATGAGGATAGTGATGGATTTGATAAAAGATTTGATAGAGATGAAGATGAGAGATGGTTTGGCTATGGAGATTTTGACATTATGATGGCATGATGGAGATATTTTGGAGGAATTTGGGCATAGTAAGGATGCTAAGAAGAAGTTACGAAAATGGCTTAGATGAGGGCTCTATTTATAGGTTTTTGGTAAAAAGGATGGAGGATGAGGATTAAAAGTTTAGATCAATGGCTAGGGATGCTTGAGGATCAGGGTTTGGATTGGATTTGTAGTCTTGTGACAAGTGTCACAAGAGGGTCGAATAAGAGAGATCAAAGGCTAAGATTTGATCAATGGATTGGATGGCTCCTATTATTTGTGAATTTTAAATTCACATTGGGAAGGATGAGGAAATAAAAAATTCATTTCCATGGAAGAGTGTGAGAATGATGTGGACTTGTCAATGAATTAAAAAGTTTATTTTTGCGGAGGAGTGTTTGAATAAAAAATTATGTTTTATTGAGGAGTGTAAGGACATGTGTCATATGCACATTTTTGGGGCCTTACATTTGTAAGCTAATTTCATGGAGAATGTTTTAACATGAATATATAAAGGTGAGTTGGAAGGGTCATGTGACCTTTTGAATAAAAAATTGGTTTTATTCAAAGTGTGTGGGAGGATGGGTTAAGCAAGGTTTGACCAAGTTAATCAAGTGATTAACTTAATTAATGTGGCTGTAGAAAATTAGTTAGTGGGCTAATGGAGGATTAAAATTAATTAAATAATGATTTATTTAATTAATTTAGGTCTAGGGGTCATGTAGGCTAGGGTAGCTAATTAAATAATTGCTATTTAATCAACTAGGCCAGGTTTAGGTTGATTAGTAGGGTAAATTAATCAAATAAGTATGATTTATCTAATTAATCAGGATTAGGAGATGGAGAAATTAATTAAATAAATTGGATTTATTTAATTAATAGGAGGGATAATTGGTAGTGTAGAGATATGAGAAATTGTCTTATGGAGCAAGTCAATTTTAGGTGTCTACAGATACCACTCATCAAGTCTGTGGATCGAGACAAACTCAACTATCCACAAACCAACAAATCATGGCCATGTCCCCCTTTCTCCATGAAGGGACTCAAGATGAAATCTGTGCTTCTCATGCAAGGTATCATCTCTTAGTGAGAAGCTAGCTCGAGATGATAAAAACTCCTCCTGCCTCCAGTGCCTCCTGCCTCCAATACAATGTGTTTACACTTTATCCACCTGATGTTACATGTGAGGCTTTGAAATCCCTATCAGGTGTAGTATGAATGGACCCAAAAATCAAACCAATATTTGATACATGTGTGGCCATAATTTGGGTGTCGGATTCAACCGATAATGCACCCTTACAATAAATCTCTTATGATTAATTTTACAAAATCCAAAAATAATTATTCACCTTATTCCTCCAAATACAAAACACATCTTTATCTCACCCCAAACAAAGAAAGAAATGAAATTGAAATTTACTACCTCCAAATTAATCTTTTCAAATACTCCCCTCTTTCAAACCTTCTTTGTTTTCAAGCAACTTTTAGAGATGGAAGAAAATATACCATTAAAACACAAATCTCCTCTTATGAATAACCTATACAAATTTCTAATGGCTCTTTATTTTAGCCACATTTTAGTGTTCTTCACATATAGTTTCTTTCAATTCCCCTAATTATTCCAAATGAAACTTTTCCAAATGGCACTATTAAATAAAATAATATCTTAGGACAAATTCTCTTACTCAAATAAACTTGAGTCCTCCTTTACCTTCAAGAAAGATGACCATATGCCCTCATAGCATCATCTGCAACCACTCTTGAACACCTTTGATCTAGAAGTTTTGACAGTACAAATGGAGGAAAAACACGACACACCATGAGCAGAACTAGAATTCCTATTGCTTAAAACTACTCGGCCAACAATTACTTCTTTCTTCACTCTTCAGAGGCACAAAACAATTGATGTTGAACTGTTGCCATGTATCTGCAACTGCCTTATTCCTTTTACATGCCAGGCAAATTTAAACACATATTTCAACGCCTTCTAAAACTATTTCAATGCTAAGCAATTTGCACGCAATAGATCAAACATTTGTTTGTTGAATAATTCTTACTTCAACATATAATGATGTCAAAATCTCCACACTGGACATGAAAATGTATGCAACAACTTTGTATGGTGGGGATGAATTTTGAACTCCCATGCTGGAAAATAAGTATGATGCTCCACCACGGTGCGGCTCACAATGTTGTAACACAATAACAATTCCTAAGAACTATTTTGTTCTACTTTTATTTGTCAACACCTTCCTATTCATGTGTATACCAATGTCAATATCAATATCAACATCAAATTAGATTCATTGCTTCTCACCATCTGAGCGGTTTATTTTTACTCTCTTTAAAAGTTATAACCCGCCATTCTTTGCCCTAACGGCTGGTAGTTAATAATTTGAATATCCATCTTTATTTCTTGAAATTAGCCCATGAAACCAAACAGTTTTTCCATTTTACTCCACCATCATTCTCACGCATCAACAACATCATGCCCGATCTTGAGAATTCTTCACACTCAAGTTAATTTTCCTTCATGCGCCTCTCACACTGGTGATTTGGGATTCAATGTAATTTGCAACCTTCAAAGCTTACACGCATAGGCACACAGATTTTAGTTGCTCTGATACCATATTGAAATGGTGAGAACAACAAAAAGGTATTGCAGATTACTCCTTTATTGCAGATAAGAACAATATAGAAAATATATTATTGAATCATGATACATTTTACATTGCTTTGCATTGCCTATTATAGCCTTACATATTCCCATGTCAAACCAACTAACCTACTTATGGGATTATAACTTCCTAAGAACTAATTACTAAATTATATTTTATTACTTACATAAAATTAACATTCTAACTATTGAGTTATTTATTTAATATCTAAACTATATACTAATAAGATGTAATGATCCAATAGTTTATAGTTTTGGGTCTTGCCTATACATATCGGTGCATAGTTTGGAGATGTATGTTTTATATAATTTTGTAGGGGGTATGTTGCTAAAATTTCTTCAAACTCGTGTTATTTTTTCTCATGTGAAGGCTTGAGCCTATTGATGTATTAAAACTAGATTTGGTACTATGAATATATTGGTTTGAATTTTGGAGGCTGGGTTTTTTCTGAAAAGGTTTTCCTAGGATAAACTCTATGTCATTATGTTGAATACTTTTGTATACGTATTTTTCATTTCTAAAATTGTTAGATCTTGCATGCATGTCTCTCCTCATCAGTTAGTGTAGGAAGTGTTTCCACTATCATCTTCCTTTCATTTGGTATCAGAGCTTGATTACCTATGTTCCATAGTTGGTAGGAAAGATAATATTTAAACTAATCATGGTTTGAGTGAGAGTTGTATGTAGAAAATCTATTGTTTTTAAAAAATAGAAAGTACATCAAGGATGGAGATGGATCAGTTTAATGATATAAACTTCAAGGTAATATGTTGGGGATGCAGTAAGAAAGGCCACGTCAAGAAGGAATGCAAATAGAAAAAGAAAGAAAAGAATGAGTCCGATGATGATTCAGATTCTAAATCTTCTTAGGATGATTCATACACATTTGTTATAGCCCTTTCCACACATGCATGTGCGTATCCATGGATGATTGACTCTGGCACCTCTTTCCACATGACTCCCCATAAGGAGTGGTTTTCTGACTATAATAAGTTTGATGGTGGAAAGGTCTACCTTGTTGACAACTCTTTTCTAAGTATTGTTGGGCATGGTTGAGTCAAGATTAGATTCTTTATTGGGAGGATCAAAGTTATTTCAGGAGTTCTATACATATCAAGTTTGGCATAAAACCTATTATCTATTATTAAGATGAATGATGCAGATGTGCAAGTAGTCTTCAAAGATGGTGGGTGTAAAATAGTTCGTGGATCCGTGGTGTTGGCAAAGGAAGTTTAGGTTGGAATTCTTTTATGCCTTGATGCTAGCACCTACTGTTGGAATATAATGGATCATTGAGAGGGGGGGTGAATTGGTGATCTAATAAAACTAGTTCATTCATCATTCCAATAGTTGTAAAAGCAATTAATACCAACATGCCAAATACATAGAGAGCAATAGAATCACAAAGATGAAACCATGACACAAGATTTAAAGTGGAAAACCCTAAACAGGGAAAAACCACTATCCAACGTTACTAAAATCATCATTAGGTCTCACTGACCAAAATTTCACTGATTACATTTATGCCTCACTAGAAAGGATCTCACTGATCACATGTTGATAGGAACCAGATCACATGTTGATAGAAACCAACTCAAATATCAAAACAAGAAGATATACGTAGCACTACTCTATTTACATTGATATCAGAGGTTATATATGTATTATATAACCCTCTTATTCAACAACCCTTGCTCTCTGAGATCTGTATGGATACATTAAATATATCTTTCTTTTAGAAACTATTCAAGGAATGATTCTTCATTCAAATCATCATTCACCCTACACAAATGTACTGTTCTGTTCAACCTAAAATCAAAGATCCAAATACAGACTCTGTAGTTACAAATACTTTGCTTCCTTTTGCCCACATGTACACATCAATGAAACATTGTTCTCCTTCGGTTATGTAGAGAATATCTCTTCAAAAACAATATCAAAAACCCACACAAACAACTATAACTTGCTTTAATCATCACATTTCACCTTCACATACCTCTGCCATCACTGCTCTATAAGAAAATACTCCTCTGCCATCATTGCTTTGCAAGAAAAACACTCCTCTATTCACTGCCTTGTCATCCCATATGTAGAACATCATATCACTTCATATTTTCTACCACTCAAAGAACAATCCTTCATCATCTTTTTTTTTCAATACTAGATCACACCCTTATTATTACATTCATATTCACCAAGACATCCCTGCAAACATGACAATTTCTTAGTGCATTGACTCCATTATTAACACTGTTTATTCATTCCTCTTTGCACAAGAAATAAACCTTTTCACCACTTGCATTGTCCTTCACAAAACACAAAGAAAATGTAATAAGTAATTTATCATTCATCTACCTTGGAAGAAGTTCACCAAGATCACATCCTATAATTCAATAAAACCCTAACTCCATCGGCACCCAAAAAATAGTTAGGAGAACTACTTAAAACTCATTAAAACTACATACAGTTACAATATACGGGCCAGTGCCTGTCAAATCTTTGCCTTTGGGAAATAGTTGTTATCATTCAAACTTCCACCATCGATACTAGACTTCACACCTTCGAACAATCAAATATACACCATCGATCAAAGTATTGGGGCCCAATCTTTAGAGTGCCTGATAAACATTAGGGAAGGGGGGTGGTCATCTCACGGAGATAACACCCTTAAGTTTTCACTTAAGTGACATCTGACCGGCTATACTAAGTCAACACTAAAACATTAGATAAAGTGCAAGTCGTCTAAAGAGCAAAGACACCATTTGTGACTTAGACTATTTAGGGTTTAAGCTTTTAACCTCTGAAAGAGAAACCCTTACTAATCACCCAAGATATCTTATTGACCTGAATCATGATTGTTTCATGATCTCTTCTTATCACCATTTCATCACTGATGCAATGTATAAAGTGAGGCATTAGGGTTTCAGGACATAGGAAGGCATTAGAACTTTAGGATATTATTGCAACTTCTTGACTTTGAGGGTTTGTACTTCAACACATACCAAATTTGAATCATTCTATCAAGCACATAACATTAAAAGATACTAATGTAGAAAGCAAAGTCATAGGGGCCACCCTTATGAGAGATCACTTTTGAAACTAACTCACCAAACCTTAATCCACAACTGAGTGCAACTGATACAAACATGACTACATCTGTCCAAAGGAATAGAATCACTAATGCACACCTCTTGATACTTCTTTACATGCAAACAACTTCTTTGATCATTAAGACAGAAACATCACTATGAATACTAATCACTACTTTACTGGATTTCTAACACAATGACAATGATAGTCACTATACAACCTAACTTCTTTGATCATTAAGATAGAAACATCACTATGGATACTAATCACTACTTCACTAGATTTCTAACCTAATGACAACGATAGTCACTATACAACCTTGACATCAATGATTTGCCACATGTTCATTCAACATCAATCACTGAACCTTGACATCAAGCATTGTACCTTTGACTGATAATAACAATAATCTCATCACAACAAGGACCACCTGATCATCACAATGAAACTTTGACACTGTTGTGTGGTTACACAACATGCCCCATTTTGACTTGGCAAAACAGGGACCCAACTCTTTTGGCTTGTTTTGTGCTTTCTGGCGGTTTGGTAAAAGTAAGTCATGCAGATCATCATGCATGGAAAGACTGGGTAAGTCATCATCATGAGGTTAGTTTGTCAAAATTCCTATTTCATTCCAGTAACCTCATATTTAGAAAGAGCATCAAATTTCATGTAGGTTTGCCTTTTGTATCACCCTGATATTCGTTAAGGTGTGAAAGTTATGAATGGTCAAAGATTTAGTCAAACCTGATATTTCTAGGGGGAGGATCATATTTCGTAACATCCGTCATATTACAGAAGATCACCCCAATCTAATTTATCACCTGATAAATCATGCGGTCCAAATATCCGGACGTCAAATTTAGGTGATAGTAACCTTTACCCGTCGATAGCCTTATGCATTTCGCGATGATCATATTTTTCAAAGTAACCCGATATTTCTTAATATCCTCCTGCTGCGAAATATCCCCCTAAGCCAATATCCTGATGACGTCATTCAGGTCCGATAAACAAAGAAATGAACATGACAATGATGTAATCATCATTTTTACTTCTCGGGGGCATATTTTTTGAACATGATCCTGCTTGTATATCATGACGATGACGTCATGATGCCTTGCCGATACACTGAGCGAATATCAGGATGATGTCATCCTAATATTTCAAAAGAGAGACATGTAAGTTTGTCCGGTCATCATTATCTTTGAAACATCACCTGATATATCAAGATATCCTCCTGATGTACTAAATGTAACCAAAGGGTGAATTCGTCACCCGATCTTGTTGACAATAGTTATTCCTCTCGAGGAGGATGATCACATTAAACTCGGGACAATATTTGTGAATATCCTCCTATCATTTGAATATCATCATGACATATGAATATCACCCTACTCCCATTGCCGCCATTAACATTTAATGCATGCAAACATGTTAGGTAGTTCCCATCGACCCCAAAGCCTGATGAAACAGCTGGCGGAATCCTGACTTTTCGTGCGGAAAATTGACGAATAAGATCCAATCTGTCAGGGTTTGCCCTAATTTCACCCTAAGTGCATGGTTAAAAGGTGAATTCACCATCATTTCATTTTTACCTTGCAATAAATTTGTTTTTACAGAGCACCAGCTTCCATATCCTCATACAGGTGATAGTTGTACGAATCGAGCTCACAGATAGAAGGAAGTGCGTGATCATCAGCAGAATTAAGTGCACTCTCAGAATTCCACTGGTATAGAAGGAAATTTGCATATCCAGGTAAGTAAATGAAACCCTCATCCTGTTGTTTCTGTAATAATCAGGTATGGGTTGTTAATCTGAAGTTCTGGTTTATGCATCCACATGATTAAGTAATGTTGAATAGATGCAGTAGGCATGATGATTAGTAGAGTTAATTGTTATTTGCATGCATGTGAGTACCCGTTGTAAGATAGGATTTTGTCAATTGCAAGCACCCATGGTTGATAAGAGGTTGGCTAAGTGTGAGGTTGAATTCAGTAAGCCTATGTTCTCCTCTCAGAGGGGCGTCCTGTTCAAATATGGTGCAATTATAGATACCCATTAGGGGAATACCAATTTAGAGGCCTGGTCAGCCAAGATGAACGATGATAAGAAAAGAAGTCCTGTGCTAGATGCCGTATTTGATTCTAGAATGTGGAATGCCACCAGTTTCCCATACTCCATGGAGTCACCAGAGCTGGTCATTGAATGTGCCCAGAATTACAATCCAGAGACTAGGCAGGTCATGAAGCATGGGAGGATATATGCAGACCTGTCCATCAAAGGTCTCTCCCAGACGTTTGGACTGCCGTTGGGCAGGAAGGTCAAAAGTGTGGACCTGAAGAAATCAGAGAAAGAGTATGAAAACAACAAGAAACAGGCCAGGAAGAATATGTATCAATGGAGGGCTGAGAACAACACATATCTTGTAGCTGCCAAACTTCCTGTGCACTTATTCAAATATGATTTTGCTGATGAGTATCAATACATGATTGCACTATTAAGTAGAGTAACAGGCCAGCCTGATGCTGGTAGTTTCAAGGATTGGATGTATGGTGTAATAATGATGTGTATGTACTCAGATATCAAGCCACTGTGGGGCCAGCTAATAAGTGATGCTCTGCATGAGTAGCTGATGAACCTAGGAGGTTCAAATTGTGCTTTCTATATGACATCATACATCGTCTACTCCTATGCTTATAAAGGCATATTTGATGCACTAGTTCCAGATGGGAAAGTCACAGGAACAATCAAAGCTATGCATATTTGGGATCATCATCCCTAGCTGCAAAGAGCCAATTACCTCCAAGATTACAAACTGGTCAATGATGCATTCTCTATGCATCTGGTAAGAACCATGGAGGAGGACAGAACAAAACGATTGAGCATGGAGGCTCAAGAGATAATTTACAGGCATGGAGCCTGGTATATACAATTTGCAACATTTTCCTACATGAGGATTGAGGGTTTTGAAGGAAATCCCCTCATGCTGCCAAGGTATCCCATTGATGCAGTGATACTGATGGAATTCATAAGGCAGAGCTCCACAATGTTAAAAATATACAAGGATGCAAAAAAGCTGCCACCAATTTTGTTTCCAGTCACCATTGGCTGGTACATGTGCCTTGATTCAGAGAACATAAAGAAGGTGATGGTCACCTTGAATAAAATGAAGTTGCAGCCTTTTTCGCTGACAAGACCATATGATCCATATGGCAGGATGCAGAAAATAATAGGTAAGCCTATTCACCAGAGGCACCTAGAAGACTTCTGGGCTGACTGTGAAGATGAAGCAGAAGCAAGAAGAAGAAGATATCAAAGGCTAACTTTGAATCAAATCATAACCTTTGATTACATCCCTATTCCCCAGCAATTGAAGAAAGATGATGGCAGGATAATTACAGATGAGTATGAGCAGAAGAAAATATATAATGATACCATCTCTGCACCTGACCTCACCATACAGGAGGATATATCCTTGGATCCCTTCATTTCCAGGACTATACATCTAACCTGAACCTGGGTTGATGAACAGATAGAGGCTTTGAAGAAGAAAGGTGTTGCCATTACAGTGGACAACAAAAAGAAAGGACGGGATATTCCTGATGGGGAGTATGATGACTTCATAAATGAGAAGAGGAAGTCTAAGGGAGATAGACTCCCTCCACAACAACAACAGAGAAAAAGACCCCCAAGGGGCAAGAAAGTTGATAATGAACCCAAAGGGGTTATTATTGAAAGAGCAGTGTTTATAGCTGAGGAGGCAGCAGCATCAACATCAGGATCAGGATCAGGATCAGTATCACCTCCAAGGACAAGAAAAGGAAAATCCAAGAAGAGTAAGACAATAGAGGCTAGAATTACTAGGACCCAAGAAGAGGGTCAATCCTCGAGGAAACCATATGAAGAGGATATCCTCATGGAAGAAGAGCCTGAGGAAGAAGAGGCCCCTCTACTATTCAAAAGAAAGAGGAGAGCTCCACAGGTGGTGGTATCTACCACACCTAAGAAACAAAGAACCTCCATGAGGGGTGAAATAAGACAATCCCCTACATTGTTACAAGGGGTAGGTAGTGAAGTGCATAGGGAGCTTCAGCACAATGTTCCAGTTCCTACCATCATCAAGTTCAAGACTGAGCTTGCAGAAGAACAGATGAAAGAAATCTCCCAGACACATGGAGAAGGTCACATCTCACTGGACGAGACAATAAATTTGTCTAATGATGAGGTTGTGAAGGAAGTGGCTTCACAAAAGATGGAAACCCTTGCTGCAGGTATGCACATGACCCCTCACAAGACTCCACCAGTTCAAACTATACTGGAGGAGATAAAGCAAGTGGAAACTGAGAAAGAAAAGAGCCCAGAGCAGATAGCCCAAGAAATGGGGTTAGATACACTGATTGCAGAGGTGACAAATCCTGTAGTGATAGACTTAATAGAGAAACAGGATGTGAATCTTGAACATCCAGCAGGATCACCTGATAAAGGGCAATGTACCGAGGAAGTAAAGATGGCAGAATTAGAAGGCCATACTTCCGAGATGAGCCAAAAGGATACATCAGCAGAACCTGTTATAGTAGAGGTTCAAGAAAAGAAGACTGATGAGAAAGGTATGGTAGAGGATCCTGCCGCTAAGGTTCAAGAAGCAAGCAGTATAGGTGCAGAACAAATTGCGGTTGTAGAACCAACGTCAGCACCTAAGGAGACTTCCCAAGTATCCACGACTGAAAGTGTTCCTCAACAGGAGGAAAAGTTGAAGGTGGATGAGGTGATAACAGAAAAGGATCATGATCATCATGATCAACATATAGATACATCACAAGATCCTCCACCTTAGGAAGATGCTCCTCCAGAGAAAGAAGTTCCTCAACAGGAGGATGTGCCACAGGATCAACATCAAAGTGAGCATCATGAAGACGAGCCAAGGAAATCACCTTCTCCATCACATTTGCTAACAGAAACATGAGATGCAGGTGAACATCATGCTGACATGGAGAAACATGATCAGGTACCTCTGTGGTTGGAGAAAGAGGTAAATGCAGAGGTAGAGTTTGAAATTCAAGAATTTGATGTGTCTACCTTATTTTCTGAGAATATAATAAAACCTAAAAGGAAGGCCAGAATGACTTCGGCCATCAAAAGAGATCCAACGACTTGGAGGAGGACTGTACAAATTGCAGTACCTACTGTAGAGAAGGAAAAAGGTAAAATTACCTTAGATGAGTTTCAAATTAGCACAGTGGACTTAGGGTTTGCCAATGAAGACCAAGAGGGTTAGGAAGGCAAAGATATTATTGATTCTTTAATTCAGAAAGTGAAAAGAGAGAAAGAGAAAAATAAGCAACATAAAGAGCACATTGCTCAGTTGCATGCCTACATAGAGAGGCTGACTAATCCTGATGATACTTCAACTGAACATGCAGTCCCATTGACTACTATTTCACAGGAGGAAATAAATAAATTAGATCTCATGAAACATGAGGCATCTATACTGAAGAAATGGATGTTATCCACATTGGATACTGCAGAGGAAGTGGTAAAGGCCTCTTTAAAGAGGTGGAATACTCTCAGTGACTCCAGGACAAAGGTCGATAAATTGCAGATGCAGACAGGAAAGAGGTCTTACAAATTGGAAAAAGTATTAGACATCCTGGGAGAGATAAGGAGGATAAATCCTCAGCTGCTCATCAATAAATAGGTACTAAACAGTAATACTACCTTGTTGGTTGACATATGGTATAAGGACATTCAATTTGAATGTGGAGTGCTAAAGAGATGCAATAATAAATTGAGAGATATCAGCATGAAGCTGCATGATCTAATGTCTGTTGAGGCAGAAATGTTGGAGACACTAGAAGGAAAAGTGGAAGGGAAAGTAGAAAATCAAGATGAGGAATTTGCCATCAAAGCTTTACACAGCAACTTCCAATCAGTAGCAGATGATCCACTTGTTCACTTGACAGAAGAAGTCATAGATAAAATAATGAGAATCAAAGTCAAGATGGAGAATTACAACGAGACACTGAATAACAGGAACAAAAAACTGGACAGTAGCAGACATAAATATGAGGCACACAAGCATGCCATCATCAAAGCAAAGACTTAGGATGGCGAAGAAATAGAGAAAATTGTGCAGCTATATGAGCAAATCCGGAGCAGCATCTAGCCTCATATGCGAGGTCATCATCATGATGATGATGAACGTTCAGGAAGTGATGCACTTGGTGAAGAAGCACATGACTCCGATAAAGTAGATGATGATGCATCATAGAGTAAATATCAGCATCTGATACTTAATGAAAATAAGTTTTTAGATAGTTGCCAGCTGGCAACTTGTGCCATTTTGTAAAGGTTGACATAGTCAAAGGAAATATTGACCGTGAATATGCATAGACAAATCAAGATCGCTGATCTTTTTGTAATGGATTCCTCACCCTATTCTATAAAAGGTGCAGGAATGCCTCATTTTGAACATTCGAAACTTAATTGAAATCTGACTGCTGAAATATTCAGGGCTTATTTCAAAGCTTTTTTTATACATCTATATCTTTGCATACCTAATGAATGAGAAGACTGTTTTGATTACAATTCATAGTAAATCTTGAGTAATCAGTGTGTGAATTCTAGATATATGTGGTGATTTGCTGCGTCCTTTGGAGTGCATGTCTACTTGCATATGTTGTTTTCATACAATTCCTTTGAAGTTAGCATCAACTGTATCTAGCTGTGGAATGTCCTGGTGAACATATGGTTTGGTTTTCTTCTCTTCATGACTGTATCTGATGTACATGTGGTTCAATAGCTGAAGGTTCAACATTCATTTGAAGTATTTTGTTCAATTTGTTTAAATTTCAGAAGCATTTCACCATCATAATTGCAAATAACTGATAATCTTAAGCAAATAATGCAAATATGTGGATATCTCATAGATAACTAAAAATATTTAGCATATTTGAAACTAAAGCATGCATTATTGATGAATCTCATGCAAATATTTGAGTATTACTATATCATTTGATCAAACAACTGTGTAAAATGACCTCTCTGTGAAGAATCTTTGCAGAAATGATGTCCTGATGATGAACTATACGTAAGGCCCCAAAATGGAAACAGCAACACACATCAACCTCTGAGTAACATCAGACGATTAAGACCTAATAACCAGAGACTTCGTATCATGAATTCTCTAAATTCATCGTATCTTTCAAGATGAATAAAGGTTAATGTGTACTTTTATTCTATGCTTGTTTGTGACTAACATCATGACCAACATAAATTGGCGCTAGAAGGAGGGCTTGAACCTCTGATCTGAATTCGACAACGCTCATCATCATTATTTTTAGGTTTGATGATGCAGAGAGTGAGGTAACCTTGAAGCATCTGTGAATTTCAAATATTGCGCAAATATTTACTGTAGCAAGCTTGTAGATGCTTATTCTGGTAAAGATTTCCAAATCAGACGTAACTATTGCAAGCTTTATAGTAGATCATCATGAATTCACAAATATCAGCCAATATTAGGTAAATCCGTTAAAGCTTTGAAGAGTTTCTTCTTGAAAGCTTGATAACCTGTGGTAAGAGTCATCCTACCCCAAAGATCACCTCATATTTGCACTATCTTTGCAAATATTGTGCAAATATCTAGTCACATCAGTCATCCGACCATAAATATCACCTCAGCCGGTGGGATTCAACCAATATTTATAGTCATCCAGTTAGTTTCCCACCAAATTTGAGAAATCCTAGCTCACAGGATAAATACCAGGTCGAGATCCACCGGACCTTTTGAAGAATTACCTGTTAGAGGTTTCAGACCTAGGACTGTTGACATTCATCACACTCCTGGCTCCAGTGCATCAGGAACACCTCCAGAGCGTCCTCCTGTAACTCTTATCAGTTTCAATATACCTATAGGATCTCCTTAGGGTGCACCTTTAGTCCAACCTCAGCCGGTTGTACCTCAACCTCCTCCGGTTGCGATGTCTTTCTTTGCGGCAGAATTGCCTTTGACCTTCAATGCTTATCATGAGTTACCAAAGAATCTGGATAAGCTATGTCTGAAATATCATCCTTATCAAGATGCTGATGATCATATCAAAACTTTTAAGGAAGCCTACTACAGAGCCAGAATAGAACATCAAGATGTTGTATGCAGATTATTTCCTTTTTCCTTAGGGGAAGAGACTTATAATTGGTTTATTAGTCTTGGTCAGGGTTCTGTTGGTTCATGGGCTGTCTTAGAGAAAGCTTTTACTTATAGGTTCAAAATACCAATTGATCCTTCAATGAATTATCACCTATTTGCCACTATCAAGCAGTTTGAAGGAGAACCTATTGCCAATTTCAATGCTAGGTTCTAGAAAATGTTATCCAAGTTAGTTACTCCTTATACAGTATCAGATGTTGCTGCTAGGAGTATCTACTATTCAGCTCTGGATCCATTAACTTCCATGTTCATCAGGAGAACACACCCTAAAATTACTACCTTGACAGGAGCCTTTCAAGAAGCTATTAAAGTAAATCAGCAGTTAGTACCTGCTCCTACTCCAAATATAGCATTCCCTACACTGCCTGGCATGTATCCATCATATCCTGCACAGCATCCTACATCATATCCTGCACAGCATCCTACATCATATCCTGCACAATATCCTAATGGTGCAATGATACCCCCAGCAGTCATGCCTGCACCTTTGCAAGTGCCTCCATTGAGTATCATGCCACCTCCTAATGGGAATGGCCAAATATCACAATATCCTGTACAAACTTAGACACCTCAGGGTTTTGATCTATCCAATAATAGCCATGGATCCTCTTTCTTCAAGCCTCAAAGTGAAAGTGTAGTAGCCAAAGCTCAAGAGGAAAAGGAAGAAATCAAGGAAATTTCTGCTCAGCTAAGAAAACTCACTACAGAAGTGACTTATTTGAGAAATCAGAACTTCTATGCCCAGTCAAATCAGAACAGAAGTTATTCCAATGATAGACCAAGTTATCCTGACAGGGGGTACAATAATAATAACTTCAACAATAGTGGTGGAAATAACAATAATCCTCAAAGACAGCCTAGAGTATGGAACTCCAGGCCAAATAATAGCTCATTGCCATCACCTTTAGATAATCAATCACCTGGTGATGCCAAACAGACTACTAGAGTCAATCTTGCTGAGGCAGCCCTCACTAACTGGTGTAGGATCCACAACACAAATGCTCATGCAGAGCTAGATTGTCCACAATTTCAAATTGCTGCCAACATTTTTCAAATAGAAGTGTCTAATACTGTAGGAAATCCACCTCAGGTGGAAGGTAATGAAATAGTGCCTTGTGGATATGATTCAACCCTAGTACTAGAGAGTTATACTGATCATCAGAATGTTTCACAAGCATGTGAAGAATCTGCTTTAGCTTTTGAGTCAAATTATGTCTTCCCTTTTGAAGATGAAAATGAGCCTTCCACTGAACATGAGGAGGTGCATGCATACCGGCAACAATATCCTGGCAAGCATAATTATAACTTGAGAAGTGGTTGCAACAGACCTACTGGTCCATTGACCTCATCTCTACCTCCAAACAATTTCAACACACCACCTGATCCCAAAGCAAGCAATAATCCAGGATTTCCCAAGGTAAATGCCTAATATTTGTCACCTCAGAATACAACATCAAAGGCTGTCAGCTTGCCTCATGAATCTGATAAACTTATCACATACTTGGCAGATGAGATGAAGAAGATAAAGATTAGCCTCTCTTTATTAGAGTTACTAAAAACCCCTGCAATTAAGAAGGCATTCATGAAGTCACTGGATGATCCTGCTCCCAAAGAGGATATGCATCCTTTAGGTCAGTCTAGTAGTAAAGATCATGCTACTAGAGATAATAATACCAAGCCTAAAGTGTCAGCTACTGTCCAAGCCGCAGAAACCTCACATATGACATTATACCAAGATAATACTGAGTCACCACCTTTCCTCCTTACCATAAGGTTGTTTGGCAAGAATTTACACAACTATCTGGTGGATTTAGGTGCCTCTACCAATGTAATGCCCTTGTCCATATGCAGTGCATTAGGGCTGCATCCTGCTAAATCCTTAAAGAAGGTGACATAGTTAGATAAAACTGAAGTGAGTGTGATAGGTGAACTGACTCATATTCACATGCAGCTAGCATCTGATCCCAGGATCCAATATTACATTGATATCTAGGTAGTTGACATACCTGATACATATGGGATGCTGCTCAGTAGAGACTAGTCAAAGACGTTAATTGGTTATATGTCTACCGACTTCAGTCATATATGGCTACCTTGGAAAGGTATACCTAACCAGATAAGAATAGATGCTGAACCCAGAATGAAACACATGATCACTGAGTATAACAAAACAAATGAGATAATGTACGTCAATGTTGAACCTGGAGTTTATGCCGTTAGGCCACAGACGGTCAGGATAGAAGAGATCTTGAAGCTGGATTTTCATCATCATGATGATGATCATCAGGATGATATACCTGCTATGGGGCTTGATATTAATTATGAAAGTGAGACTAAAGGAGATTGTTTCAAAAATTTTGAAAGGCACTTATCCAAACAGATAAAGCGATGTAAGGTAATGAATATACTGGCTAATGATATTTTGATTGATGGATGGTGTAGGTTACATAACGAGCCTCACTCAGAAAAGACATGCGAAACATGCTTAGATATGATGATGCTGGAGCAGACATACAGTGATGCATCATCATCTGAGGTATGTTCATCAGATAGTGATAACGATAGTGATTCTGATTCTTACTTGTTTTCTACAAGTACCGTAGAAAAGGTGACGAAGCATGATAAAGATCATATACAGAGAATAGAAGAAATTCTGGTGTATGACCAGATAAATGTTAAAAAAAAAAGAAGAATCACTTCAGGAAGTGATTGTTTTATGGAGTCAGATTATGAATTGTCTGATGAAGACAGAGGTAGTAACCTGACCAGATTTGAAGAGTTCTTATCAGGGGAAATTGAGAAAATGATAAAACAAAAGAAACATCCACAGGATGCACTAACTAAAGATTGGTGTAGGTTGCATGAGGTGCCTGTAGGAGTAAAGGGCAACACTGAGAGGGGGGGTGAATCAGTGTTGTGTGAATTTTCAAATCTTTTTATAAACTTTAACTTTCAGAGCACAAAAAGAAAGATACCATTGATTTGTCAAATACATATGCACATGACTGCGAATGCAGAAAGAGAACAAAACTTCATAAGTAAATCAAACACACGCAAAGAAGATCAATATGAATCATGACACAAGATATGCACGAGTGGAAAACCCATCAGGGGTAGAAAAACCACTCCAAAACTGCCTCACTAGCTTAAATGAAAAACTTCTTACAAATGTCTCACTGACCACAAGCCTCACTAGCATAGAAAGGTCTCACTGACCACAAGCCTCATTGGCATACTGTGCCTCATTGGCATAACAAACACCATCATCAAAACATACTATAAAATATGTGCAAGAAATGATTACAACTCAATCTGATTTGCACCATTACAAAACATGTCTTCTCAATCCAATCCAAATGTCAATCTCATGATCTTTGCACAATCAAATTCATCTGTGTCTTCATATTTAGCATGATTCAATTTGTAAATTCTCTGCATAATATCTTCATCCTTGTTTGATTCAAAAATTATAATCTCATATATCTCTTAAATTATGATTCATTTGTTTCTTCACAAAAATCTCTGCATGTTGGTTCACACTTCTCAATTTTGCAATGCATCTGCAATACCATTATATATGAAAGAGAATGTCCTTTCATATTCTTCTCAATCCTCATATTGAACTCTGCATCTATATCTTCATAAATAAGGAATCTGCAAAAAATAAAGATTAAAATCCTTTGTTTTGCATAACCATTCATTTTCTTGATCCATCTTCCTTTCATTTTCTCAATAAAAATAATGAATGATATTCATCATATATCACTAAATAAAATCATCAATGGATTGCTTCAAACTGCCTTTTTAGCAAAAATGAAGTGCCTTCACAAATCAATTCATCTACAAAACAACGTAACCTTCCATATTCCTTTCTCAACCTTTTCATTCTGAGCATGTATGTCTTCATTATTATCCATGCATCAAAAATATATCTCCACAAAAATCTTTAATTAATTCCAACAAAACTCTTCATATTCCTCTATGCACTTCAAAGACCCTTCCAAGAATTTCAATTTGCAAAAAGAATAAAACATCTGTACAATTTGTTCTCTTAATTTTCCAAAAAAAAAATCTTCTATTTTTTTTCAATTCTTCAAAACCTTTCATATTCCGTGTATAAATAAAAATTATATCTCTTTCAAATTCTTTAATCTGCAAGATAAATATTTTCCAAAAAAAATCTTTTAAACTTCTCATCTGTAAGAAGCCTTCAATCAAGCTGCAAATAACATCTCTCAATCTGCCTTGAAAAATTTCTTCAATATTTCAAACCCTCTTCTTAAAAAAAATCATATTGGGTTATGAAAATTTTTTTTAAAAAAAACTTCCACTTCTTTCCTTTTAGAAAAAAAAGAAGACTGTGCCTTTTTGCTTTTGAAGAAATATTAAACTTAGAAATAAATCTTCTTTAAAAAGAAGCTTTAAAAACTTCAAAGATTCCTCCTATTTAGAAGGCAAGAAATTAGCCTTTATTTTTCCTTTAAAAACTCTCCTTAAAAATCTCATAGAAGATGCTTTTTAAAAGGCAAATAAATAGGAGATGAAAAGTTATTTTAAAATAAAATAAAGCATATACAAATGCTTTTTCCCACTCTTTTAAAAGCACCTTAAAATATATTCCATGCCTTTTTATGAATAACTCATAGTCTCCATAAAGCATTCCATGCTTTTTAAATATATTTCACCCCTCCAAATATTCAAAGCACATAATCTTTTATAAATGATTAAACTTCACTTTCTTCAATGTCATAAAGCTATGACAAAAAGGGGATCAATAAAGTTTCTAATATTTAAAAAAAAAAATTAAGACTTATGTGGTGCTCCCCTTAAAAAATGCTCTCCACTTCATAAATAATATAAGTCAAGCTCTCCTTTAAATATGCATAGAGCTCCCATAGGGATCATTGAATATATTAATATTTGATGTACTTTTTTTTTAAAAGTCTTGGACAAGGCCCTCTTCAAATATTTAATATATTAAAATATGAAGACAGGAAGACATGAAGACATGACTTGTAAAAGACTTGAAAGCCACTGTATACCTCTGCATCTGCATATGTCACAACTATCAAAATCAACAAATGAAGATCAAATGTAAATGAAGACCATACCACTAAACCACTGTCATTATGAAGACCATACCACTGTATCTGCAATGTCAATCAACTGTAACTGTATATCAAAAGTAACATTAATGTCCTATGTCACAGAGATGAGAGCATCATATATACCATACCAATGCCATATGATAGTAACTCCCACGTGGAGAACACCATACTATCAACACTGAAAACATTATGAAGGCCAAACCTGTGAAGATCAAGAATATAAGCCCAACACAAACAAGTTAGCATCAATATATTATGTGACCAACAATTGATGTAATCAACCTGATCAAACAAGTCCTGTGATCATGAAAGAAGATGACCAATTTGAACACCAACACCAAGAACATGAGAATCCATCCTGAGACAAACTTGAAGATGTCTTGATCAAACAGAAGCATCTCATTTCTAACCATATTTGCATATCTGACAACACATATCCAAACGACATCAAACAAACTGAGAACACCTTTTTGACATCAATGACAATCTACTTTCATCAGTGCCTCATTCAGAGACTACATGCTTACTATGTTTACACATTTTAAAGAAATATACAGAGCCAGATCCAAGAGATCATCCTCCTGATGATGGAAAACAAGAAGAAGAGTCAGCTTCCTAGAAGAAGAAAAGGATGAAGACTGGGAAAGCTGAAATTCCTAAGTTGAAGTGGATATTAGGTGGTGCAGCTGCCAGAGCTGCAAAGAAAAGAGAGGGTTCTACTAAGCCTCTAGCTGAAGATAAACCCTGGATCCTAAGATTTGATGGATCTAAGTCCAAACAAGGAGTTGGTGTAGGGATTGATCTTATTGATCCGTTAGGAAAATCCTACTTAGCTGTATACAGATTACACCCTGCATTAATAATGTGATAGAGTATGAAGCTCTGATTCATGGGATACTGTTTGCTCTCAAGAAGAAGGTAAAAATTCTGCATGTCTTTGGAGACTCAGAATTAGTTGTCAGACAGGTAAGGGGAATTTACTCTTGCAATTATAAGAGATTGTCAAATTACAGACACAGAGTGTGGAATTTAATTGAAGACTTTGATGCATTTAATATCACCCACGTTCCTAGAGAATAGAATCACAGGGCAGATGCACTTGCCTAGGCTGCCAGTACATTGGAGCCATTATCCATATCAGGTCTAAAGAGATTTTTAGTAGAGCTAGTATCTGTACCATTAGTACGTGATAATGTTACTAATCTCCAGGTTTTTGATGATGATCAGCATATTCTTGATTTTATCTCTAACAAAGATATATTTGATGCTCAGATCATAGATGAGAACAGAATGGAAGATCAAGTTTGGGAAGAAGATGAAATATTAGAGTTGCCTAGCAACAGAATTCCCAAAGGTATGATTGAATTAGAAAGAGCCTTTGATCTGGACAATATGCTGAAACAGAAGGATCTTCCCAAAGCTGATGGAGGTTAGTATTCACAAGTGAATATTAGACAAAATGAAGACAAAAGAAATGTCCTGATAGGTAAGGTTTGTACACCAGAAGAGTTAGAAGGAATAACCCAAGCTCTCAAAGATTACATGCATGTTATTGCTTGGACATATGATGAGCTGAAGACATATGATACATCAATCATAACTCACACTATACCCCTCAAGCCAGATGCTAAACCTTTCAGACAGAAGCAAAGGCCAATCAATGCTTTGCTTGAACCCATAATTTTTGAAGAAGTCAAGAAGTTGTTAAATGCCAGGATAATCTTTCCTGTAAGGCACTCCACTTGGGTGGCCAATCTAGTCCCAGTCAGAAAGAAGAATGGAGACATCAGGTTATGTGTAGATTTCAAGAATCTGAGCAGAGCATCAGAGAAAGATAATTATCCTTTACCATCACTATATGAAGTTTTGCAGATTGTAAATGGAGCTAAGATGATGTCATTCCTAGATGGTTTCTCAAGAAACAACCAAGTGATGGTTGATAAGATTGACAGATTGAAAACTACCTTCACCACCAAGTGGGGGATATTTGCATATAGACGTATGCCATTTGGACTTATAAATGCTGGAGCTACATTCCAGCGAGCAATGGACATACCCTTCAGAGGCTTAATAGGAAAGTGTATAGTCATCTACATGGATGACTTGACAATATTCTCCAAAGAAAGGGGAAATCATGTATCAGACCTCAGAAATGTGCTGAAGAAATGTGAAGAGTATGGAATATACTTGAACCCCAAGATATGCATATTTGGGGTAACAACAGGCAAATTATTAGGCCATTTGATAACTGAAGACGGGATCATCATTGATCCTACCAGAGTGGAGTCAATCATGAAAATACAACTCCCTGGAAGTAAGAAAGAACTTAAGTCTTACTTTGGTAAGATTAACTTTGTGAGAAAATTCATCACTGGTTTTGCAAAGATAGTCAGACCATTAAATGCTATGCTGAAAAAAGATGCCAAGATTGAGTGGACAGCAGAAGCCAAAGCTGCTTTTGAAGACATAAAGAAAGCCATATCAGATGCTCCTGTCCTCATCAGTCCAGACTACACAAAAGATTTCTACATTTATTCATTTGCCTCAGAACATACCTCTGCGGTAGTATTGACCCAAAGGAATGAAGAAAAGGAAGAGAAACCAATAGCTTTCATGAGCTGTCCTTTCAGGGATGCTGAGCTAAGACATGTGGATGTTGAAAGACAGGCACTTGCATTAGTCAGGGCAGTAAAGAAGTTTAGGCATTACATACTAAGAAGCAAAGTGGTTGCAGTAGTGCCTGATGCAGCAGTGAAGATGCTGCTAATGTAGAGTGAGCCTGGTGAGAAAAGGGCCAAGTGGATTACCGTATTACAAGAGTATGACATGGAAATTACACCAATGAAGCTGGTAAGAGGACATGCCTTAAGCCAGATGATATCTGAAATTGATCCAAACATTACAAGTCAGCAATATGTAATCAATACAAAAGACAGTAAAGAGTGGTATTCAGATATTAGGCACATCCTGATTACTGGAAGATGTCCTCCTAGAATGCAAGCTTCACAGAGAAGAGCCTTGAAGATAAGGTCACAAAAATATATGATGAAGGGAGGAATCCTGTTCAAGAAGAATTATGAGGGAATATACCTGAGATGCTTAGAAAAGCCAGAAGCAAATAAGGTTTTATCAGAATTACATGACAAGTTTGGAACAACACATGGATCAGCCTTGGCCACAACACATGCAATCCTCAGAGCAGGATATTATTGGCCTACAATTTTTAAAGATACAGCTGATCATGTTAAATGTTGTCATGTATGTCAAGTTGCTGCCAATAGAGAGAAGTATGCTACTCAACCCTTACAGCCAGTGATGGAAAAGCACCCATTTGCACAATGGGGCATGGACTTCATAGGACCAATT
The DNA here is from genome assembly GCA_027924645.1 of Cunninghamia lanceolata. Lineage (NCBI taxonomy): Eukaryota > Viridiplantae > Streptophyta > Pinopsida > Cupressales > Cupressaceae > Cunninghamia > Cunninghamia lanceolata. The sequence continues at coordinate 4,571,215 of BSBN01000210.1, read as the reverse complement.
AATCCTCCATCTTCCTCAGGCCATAGGTATGTTTTAACAATTACTGATTACTGCACCAGATGGACTGAAGCTGTCAGCAGCAAGAATTGTACTGCAGATGATGTTATTAAGATTCTGGAAAGCAACATTGTTACCAGGTATGGAACTCCTTATGCTCTGGTAAGTGATAATGGTTCTGCCTTCACTTCAACCAAATTGTCAAGTTGGGCTTTTGATCATGGGATCATACTCAAGTTTTCATCCAACTATTATCCCCAAGGGAATGGATTAGCAGAATCCACCAATAAAAATTTGCTGAATATCATAAGAAAGTTAATAGAAAAGAACCCTAGAGAATGGAACTCATTTCGGAAGTATGCCTTATGGGTAGACAGGACTAGAATGAAAACTGCACTAGGAAACTCACCTTTCCAACTAGTATATGGGGTGGATCCTATCCTCCCTATTAACTTGAAAATTCCTACCTTGCAGTTTGCTCAAGAGTACCTAGGCATAGACAATAGACAAGAAGTCAGGTTGCTTTAGCTGATGCACCTGGAAGAGAAAAGAAGTCAAGCAATTGACCAATTTGCAAAACATCAGGCTGTTGTCAAACACTGGTTTGACAAGAGAGCTAAAATTAAAGCCTTCAGGATATCTGATTTAGTCCTGATGTGGGATAAAGCCCATGAGAGGAAAGGTGACCATGGTAAATTTGACAGATTATGGATCGGTCCCTTTCAAATTTCTGAGATACTAGGAGACAACACTTATAGAATTAAGAACCTGATAGGTGAGGATGTCCCATTGCCAGTCAATGGACAATTTCTCAAACATTATTTTCAAGTCTAAGTGACTTCATGACAGTCATGTGTATCGTATTGTACATTTGTATAGTTGCTTGTACAGTTGTTTGTTGGTTTGTCTTGTTTTGTTTTGTTTTGGTTGAGCTTTTGTTTTTCTTAGTCAAGATGATGCATCTCATCACCGCAGAAAATAACTAAATTGTTAGGATTCAAGTGATGAGATTAGATTTAGACGTAGGTTGTAATTCAGTCCAAGAAGTACTCATGATCAGGTCTGTGATATCTTTTCATCAGGGTGCCTTTTCTTGACCAAAGTTAATCAATCACAATGAAACACCTAACAGCCTTGGGCTTGTTGAACACACAAGTATAGGTGTTAAGTGAAAAATCTAAAGGGACTCCCTTGCTACCAATACAATCTCCAACCTAAAGCTGCAAGTGACTGTACCTTGTATAAATGAGCTGACATGATGATATCAGATACAAATTTTAACAGAAAAACTCAGAAAAGAAATAAAATTAGGCCATCTAAGTAACTCTACCGGGGCTATGAACGCCTGCTGGCAGTGGGGCTCTACTTGGGGAGATTGTATAGATAACCTTGCCGGGGCTATAGACGCCTACTGGCAGCAAGGCTCTATCTAGGTTGGCTATGAGGGACGATCTCCAACTATGTAGTTTAACACTAGTTACTTATGTTTTCAACTTGCTTTCAAGATGAAGATAATTAATCATTTGCACACACATGATCCTTTGTTAGCATTGTTACCATGATGAACCTTTATCATTCAGAAGATCATGATGCTTATGCTTAGAAAGAATTAGAATACTATGGATGAATGTGATCACATCACTTGAATTAGTGGAATTCATTTTTTTTCTTTGGTGGCAAGTTGTTGTGTGGTTACACAACACGCCCCATTTTGACTTGGCAAAACAGGGACCCAACTCTTTTGGCTTGTTTTGTGCTTTTTGGCGGTTTGGTAAAAGTAAGTCATGCAGATCATCATGCATGGAAAGACTGGGTAAGTCATCATCATGAGGTTAGTTTGTCAAAATTCCTATTTCATTTTAGTAACCTCATATTTAGAAAGAGCATCAAATTTCATGTAGGTTTGCCTTTTGTATCACCCTGATATTCGTTAAGGTGTGAAAGTTATGAACAGTCAAAGATTTAGTCAAACCTGATATTTCTAGGGGGAGGATCATATTTCGTAACATCCGTCATATTACAGAAGATCACCCCGATCTAATTTATCACCAGATAAATCATGCAGTCCAAATATCCGGATGTCAAATTTAGGTGATAGTAACCTTTACCCGTCGATAGCCTTATGCATTTCGTGAGGATCATATTTTTCAAAGTAACCCGATATTTCTTAATATCCTCCTGCCGCGAAATATCCCCCTAAGCCAATATCCTGATGATGTCATTCAGGTCCGATAAACAAAGAAATGAACATGACGATGACGTAATCATCATTTTTACTTCTCAGGGGCATATTTTTTGAACATGATCCTGCTCGTATATCATGACGATGACGTCATGATGCCTTGCCGATACACTGAGCAAATATTAGGATGACATCATCCTGATATTTCGAAAGAGAGACATCTAAGTTTGTTCGGTCATCATCATCTTTGAAACATCACCTGATATATCAAGATATGCTCCTGATGTAATAAATGTAACCAAAGGGTGAATTCGTCACCTGATCTTGTCGACAATAGTTATTCCTCTCGAGGAGGATGATCACATTAAACTCAGGACAATATTTGCGAATATCCTCCTATCATTTGAATATCATCATGACATATGAATATCACCCCGCTCCCATTGCCGCCATTAACATTTAATGCACGCAGACATGTTAGGTAGTTCCCGCCGACCCCAAAGCCCAATGAAACAGCTGGTGGAATCCTGACTTTCCGTGCGCAAAATTGATGAATAAGATCCAATATGTTAGGGTTTGCCCTAATTTCACCCTAAGTGCATGGTTAAAAGGTGAATTCACTGTCATTTCATTTTTACCTTGCAATAAATTTGTTTTTACAGAGCACCAGCTTCCATATCCTCCTATAGGCGATAGTTGTACGAATCAAGCTCACAGACAGAAGGAAGTGCGTGATCATCAGCAGAATTAAGTACACTCTTAGAATTCCACTAGTATAAAAGGAAATTTGCATATCCAGGTAAGTAAATGAAACCCTCATCCTGTTGTTTTTGTAATAATCAGGTATGGGTTGTTAATCTGAAGTTCTGGTTTATGCATCCACATGATTAAGTAATGTTGAATAGATTCAGTAGGCATGATGATTAGTAGAGTTAATTGTTATTTGCATGCATGTGAGTACCTATTGTAAGATAGGATTTTGTCAATTGCAGGCACCCATGGCTGATAAGAGGTTGGCTAAGTGTGAGGCTGAATTCAGTAAGCCTATGTTCTCCTCTCAGAGGGGCGTCCTGTTCAAATATGGTGCAATTACAGATATCCATCAGGGGAATACCAATTTAGAGGCCTGGTCAGCCAAGATGAACGATGATAAGAAAATAAGTCCTATGCTGGATGTCGTATTCGTATCCAGAATGTGGAATGCTGCCAGTTTCCCGTACTCCATGGAGTCATCGGAGCTGGTCATTGAATGTGCCAGGAATTACAATCCAGAGACCAGGCAGGTCATGAAGCATGGGAGGATATATGCAGACCTGTCCATCAAAGGTCTCTCCCAGATGTTTGGACTGCCGTTGGGCAGGAAGGTCAAAAGTGTGGACCTGAAGAAATCAGAGAAAGAGTATGAAAACAACAAGAAACAGGCCAGGAAGAATATGTATCAATGGAGGGCTGAGAACAGCACATATCCTGTAGCTGCCAAACTTCCTGTGCACTTATTCAAAGATGATTTTGCTGATGAGTATCAATACATGATTGCACTATTGAGCAGAGTAACAGGCCAGCCTGATGTTGGTAGTTTCAAGGATTGGATGTATGGCGTAATAATGATGTGTATGTACTCAAATATCAAGCCACTATGGGGCCAGCTAATAAGTGATGCTCTGCATGAGCAGCTGATTAACCTAGGAGGTTCAAATTGTGCTTTCTATATGACATCATACATCGTCTACTCCTGTGCTTATAAAGGCACATTTGATGCACTAGTTACAAATGGGAAAGTCATAGGACTAATCAAAGCTGTGCATATTTGGGATCATCATCCCCAGCTGTAAAGAGCCAATTACCTCCAAGATTACAAACTGGTCAATGATGCATTCTCTATGCATGTGGTAAGAACCATGGAGGAAGACAGAACAAAACGATTGAGCATGGAGGCTCAAGAGATAATTTACAGGCATGGAGCCTGGTATATACAATTTGCAACATTTTCCTACATGAGGATTGAGGGTTTTGAAGGAAATCCCCTCATGCTACCAAGGTATCCCACTGATGTAGTGATACTGATGGAATTCATAAGGCAGAGCTCCACAATATTGAAAATATACAAGGATGCAAAAAAGCTGCCACCAATTTTGTTTCCAGTCACCATTGGTTGGTACATGTGCCCCGATTCAGAGAACATAAAGAAGGTGATGGTCACCTTGAATAAAATGAAGCTGCATCCTTTTCCGCTGACAAGACCATATGATCCTTATGGCAGGATGCAAAAAATAATAGGAAAGCCTATTCACCAGAGGCACCTAGAAGACTTCTGGGATAACTATGAAGATGAAGCAGAAGCAAGAAGAAGAAGATATCAAATGCTAACTTTGAATCAAATCATAACCTTTGATTGCATCCCTATTCCCTAGCAATTGAAGAAAGATGATGGCAGGATAATTACAGATGAGTATGAGCAGAAGAAAATATATAATGATACCATCTCTACACCTGACCTCACCATACAGGATGATATATCCTTGGATCCCTTCATTGCCAGGACCGTACAGCTAACCCAAGCCTGGGTTGATTAACAGATAGAGGCTTTGAAGAAGAAAGGTGTTGCCATTACGGTGGACAACAAAAAGAAAGGATAGGATATTCCTGATGGGGAGTATGATGACTTCATAAATGAGAAGAGGAAGTCTAAGGGAGATAGACTCCCTCCACAACAACAATAGAGCAAAAGACCCCCAAGGGGCAAGAAAGTTGATAATGAACCCAAAGGGGTTATTATTGAAAGAGCAGTGTTTATAGCTAAGGAGGTAGCAACATCAACATCAGGATCAGGATCAGGATCAGCATCACCTCCAAGGACAAGAAAAGGAAAATCCAAGAAGAGTAAGACAACAGAGGCTGGAATTACTGGGACCCAAGAAGAGGGTCAATCCTCGAGGAAACCAGATGAAGAGGATATCCTCATGGAAGAAGAGCCTGAGGAAGAAGAGGCCCCTCTACTATTCAAAAGAAAGAGGAGAGCTCCACAGGTGGTGGTATCTACCACACCTATGAAACAAAGAACCTCAATGAGGGGTGAAATAAGACAATCCCCTACATTGTTACAAGGGGTACGTAGTGAAGTGCATAGGGAGCTTCAGCACAATGTTCCAGTTCCTACCATCGTCAAGTTCAAGACTGAGCTTGCAGAAGAATAGATGAAAGAAACCTCCCAGACACATGGAGAAGGTCACATCTCGCTGGACGAGACAATAAATTTGTCTAATGATGAGGTTGTGAAGGAAGTGGCTTCACAAAAGATGGAAACCCTTGCTGCAGGTATGCACATGACCCCTCACAAGACTCCACCAGTTCAAACTATATTGGAGGAGATAAAGCAAGTGGAAACTGAGAAAGAAAAGAGCCCAGAGTAGATAGCCCAAGAAATGGGGTTAGATACACTGATTGCAGAGGTGACAAATCCTGTAGTGATAGACTTAATAGAGAAACAGGATGTGAATCCTGAACATCCAGCAGGATCACCTGATAAAGGGCAACGTACCGAGGAAGTAAAGATGGCAGAATCAGAAGGCCATACTTCTGAGATGAGCCAAAAGGATACATTAGCAGAACCTGTTATAGTAGAGGTTCAAGAAAAGAAGGCTGATGAGAAAGGTATGGTAGAGGATCCTACCGCTAAGGTTCAAGAAGTAAGTGGTATAAGTGCAGAACAAATTGTGGTTGTAGAACCAACGTCAGCACCTAAGGAGACTTCCCAAGTATCCACGACTGAAAGTGTTCCTCAATAGGAGGAAAAGTCAAAGGTGGATGAGGTGATAACAGAAAAGGATCATGATCATCATGATCAACATATAGATACATCACAAGATCCTCCACCTCAGGAAGATGCTCCTCCAGAGAAAGAAGTTCCTCAACAGGAGGATGTGCCATAGGATCAACATCAAAGTGAGCATCATGAAGAAGAGCCAAGGAAATCACCTTCTCCATCACATTTGCTGACAGAAACATGAGATATAGGTGAACATCATGATGACGTGGAGAAACATGATCAGGTACCTCCGTGGTTGGAGAAAGAGGTAAATGCAGAGGTAGAGTTTGAAATTCAAGAATTTGATGTGTCTACCTTATTTTCTAAGAATATAATAAAACCTAAAAGGAAGGCCAGAATGACTTCGGCCATCAAAAGAGATCCAATGACTGGGAGGAGGACTCCACAAATTGCAGTACCTATTGTAGAGAAGGAAAAAGGTAAAATTACCTTAGATGAGTTTCAAATCAGCACAGTGGACTTAGGGTTTACCGATGAAGACCAAGAGGGTCAGGAAGGCAAAGATGTTATTGATTCTTTAATTCAGAAAGTGAAAAGAGAGAAAGAGAAAAATAAGCAACATAAAGAGCACATTGCTCAGTTGCATGCCTACATAGGGAGGCTGACTAATCCTGATGATACTTCAACTGAACATGCAGTCCCATTGACTACTATTTCACAGGAGGAAATAAATAAATTAGATCTCATGAAACATGAGGCTTCTGTACTGAAGAAATGGATGTTATCCACATTGGATACTGCAGAGGAAGTGGTAAAGGCCTCTTTAAAGAGGTGGAATACTCTCAGTGACTCCAGGACAAAGATCGATAAATTGTAGATGCAGACAGGAAAGAGGTCTTACAAATTGGAAAAAGTATTAGACATCCTGGGAGAGATAAGGAGGATAAATCCTCAGCTGCTCATCAATAAACAGGTACTAAACAGTAATACTGCCTTGTTGGTTGACATATGGTATAAGGACATTCAATTTAAATGTGGAGTGCTAAAGAGATGCAATAATAAACTGAGAGATATCAGCATGAAGCTACATGATCTAATGTCTATTGAGGCAGAAATGTTGGAGACACTAGAAGGAAAAGTGGAAGGGAAAGTAGAAAATCAAGATGAGGAATTTGTCATCAAAGCTTTACACAGTAACTTCCAATCAGTAGCAGATGATCCACTTGTTCACTTGACAGAAGAAGTCATAGATAAAATAATGAGAATCAAAGTCAAGATGGAGAATTACAACGAGACACTGAATAACAGGAACAAAAAACTGGACAGCAGCATACATAAATATGAGGCACACAAGCACGCCATCATCAAAGCAAAGACTCAGGATGGCGGAGAAATAGAGAAAATTGTGCAGCTATATGAGCAAATCTGGAGCAACATGCAGCCTCATATGCGAGGTCATCATCATGATGATGATGAAAGTTTAGGAAGTGATGCACTTGGTGAAGAAGCACATGACTCCGATAAAGTAGATGATGATGCATCATAGAGTAAATATCAGCATCTGATACTTAATGAAAATAAGTTTTTAGATAGTTGCCAGCTGGCAACTTGTGCCATTTTGTAAAGGTTGACATAGTCAAAGGAAATATTGACCGTGAATATGCATAGACAAATCAAGATCGCTGATCTTTTTGTAACGGATTCCTCACCCTATTCTATAAAAGGTGCAGGAATGCCTCATTTTGAATATTCAAAACTTAATTGAAATCTAACTGCTGAAATATTCAGGGCTTATTTCAAAGCTTTTTGTATACATCTATATCTTTGCATACCTAATGAATGAGAAGACTGTTTTGATTACAATTCATAGTAAATCTTGAGTAATCAGTGTGTGAATTCTGGATATATGTGGTGATTTGCTGCGTCCTTTGGAGTGCATGTCTACTTGTATATGTTGTTTTCATATAATTCCTTTGAAGTTAGCATCAACTGTATCTAGCTGTGGAATGTCCTGGTGAACATATGGTTTGGTTTTCTTCTCTTCATGACTGTATCTGATGTACATGTGGTTCAATAGCTAAAGGTTCAACATTCATTTGAAGTATTTCGTTTAATTTCTTTAAATTTCAGAAGCATTTCACCATCATAATTGCAAATAACTGATAATCTTAAGAAAATAATGCAAATATGTGGATATCTCATAGATAACTAAAAATATTTAGCATATTTGAAACTAAAGCATGCATTATTGATGAATCTCATGCAAATATTTGAGTATTACTATATCATTTGATCAAACAACTGTGTAAAATGACCTCTCTGTGAAGAATCTTTGCAGAAATGATGTCCTGATGATGAACTATATGTAAGGCCCCAAAATGGAAATAACAACACACATCAACCTATGAGTAACGTCAGATGATTAAGACCTAATCACCAGAGACTTGGGATCATGAATTCTCTGAATTCATCGTATCTTTCAAGATGAATAAAGGTTAATGTCTACTTTTATTCTATGCTTGTTTGTGACTAAAATCATGACCAACAGAAACCAATGACAAAACGTAATGCTAACACCTACATTTAGTGTAACAATTCAGTGGTCCCTCCAACATCTACACCTACAAGATTGGTACTTGCAGAAAAGGGATTAGTTGCATTAGGACTTGCAATAAAGACATAAGCAACAAAAACACTAGCAATATAAAGGGGAAATGCTATGTGGGTTCCTAATATGTTCTCACCTTAGAAAGCAAGTTACCAACAAAGAAAACTATGTTGTGGCATGAGTGCATGAGCCACGTTGGTGAGAAGGGTCTTAGGACCTTGAAAAATAAAAATCTTGTAGAGGGCTTAATTGATTGTTCTCTTGATTTTGACTTTTGTGAACATTGTATTTGTGGAAAACATAATCTTGTTTAATTTTATTCAAGCTCACATAAATCTTGTGGGATTTTGGATCTTGTTCATAGTGATACATGTTTGGTCTTATAGATGTGCCTTCATTGGAAAAATCCCTATATTAAGTTTCTTTTATTGGTGATTTCTCTAAGAGAACTTGGGTCTATTTTCTCAAGCATAAAAGTAAAGTCTTTAGTCAGTTCAAAGATATTAAGGCTCTTGTGGAAAATCAGACAAGCACAAATATCAAGGTGTTGAGAACAGACAACAATGGAGAATATTTTCAACTGAGTTTGAAAAATTCTTTAAAGGGAACAATATTACATGACATAATACAAATCCATACACTTCGCAACAAAATGGAGTTGTATGGTGCATGAACATGTCATTTATGGAGAGGGTGAGGACTATGTTTAGTGGGATGGTTTAGAACAAAAATTCTAGGCAAAGGTAGTTAGTACTGCATGTTACTTAATTAACAAGTCCCCTTTATCAACACTTGTGGATAAAACCCCCTTCAAGGTTTGGACAAACATAATCTCTCACTTCAACATCTTTGAGTATTTGGTTGCAAGGTCTATGCTCATGTTCCCAAGGAGAAGAGGTCAAATTTGGATTATAAGGTAGTAAAGTGTATCTTCATTGGTTAGCGAAATGGTGTGAAAAGATTCAAGCTATGGGATCTTGTGACTAGAAAAGTATTGTATAATTGGAATGTGATCTTTAGAGAGATTAGGCCTTCTTTTGTAGTTGAGAAACTAAATGGGAGTGTGAAGTCTATAGTGCAATTACAACCAAAGATCGAGATAGTTAAACCTAAGGCTAAATTAGAGTTTCAAGATGATCTCATGAGGAGGCTTGTATAGATGGCTGAAAGAGTTCAAAAGAAGAACCTCCACCTCAACTTTTGAGAAGATCCACTTGGAAAAAGCTGAAACCAAAAGGGTTGGATCATCTAATTTTACAAGCATTTTTGCCTTAATTACTAACATTGATGAGCCTTGAACTATGACTATGGCAATAGAGGTGGATGATAGAGAGTCATGGAAGTTGGTCATGGATGATGAGATGTCTTATTTAAAGAAGAATGACACTTAGGAATCTTGTTGGTTGCAAATGGATCTTCTAGAAGAAATTTGATGCAACCAAACTTCATAGCATAATATTCATCAATATTATTATTACCAATAAATTTAGAAACTCAGAAATATTTTCAAATTCCATTTCTCATTCCATTCCATCCTAGTACAACTGAAAAGAAATAGAAAATATATACAAAAATGAAAATTACCCTTTTTGGCAGTTTTTAACAACTTTCTAAAATTGCCATTTTTGGTAATTTTGCATCCTTATCCGTATGGCCATGAAAATTATCCATTATTTGAAACTAACTAAAATAGGACTAATTATCAACTTTCTAATCTAATTGCATGTAAATTTTGAAAAATAATTAGGAAAAACTTGGAAAAATCCTGAAAAATCATTAAAACCTCATTTTGAGGCTCTAGATGATTGAAATAGGTCCCCAAAGAATGTCAAATGGGTGACCTATTGAACTTGCCAGTTTAGTTAGCATTTCAATCAACTTCTGAAGAGGCATCTTCACACCAAATTTCAGCTCAAACGATCTCCTGAGTCAAAAGTTATGACCTCCAAAAGTTTCTGCATCATTCTCCTCTGGTTGAAAAGAAAGCAACTCCTGCAAGTTATTTTCCTAGAACTTGTGCCACTTGTCCAAATCTAGCTTCTTCAATTCCCACTTTGGAATCCATGTATTATTTGCTTGTGTTAGCCCTTCCCACTATACCAAAAACTTGTTGTATTGACCATGTCATGTGTATATGGTCTACTTGTCCAGAATTTATACAATCTTTTCCTTTTTATTGCTTGGAACCTATTGTTGCCAATCTACTTTAGCCTCACCTTCTTCATCATGATCCTCACCATGAAAATAATATAAATAAAAAACATTAAACATAGGAGAAATGTCTAACTGCTCTGGAAAATCTACCTCATAAGCATTGTGATTGATTTTTTTGTAATCTCACAAGGACCAATTTTCTTGTATTTCAACTTGTTGTAAGTTCCTGTGGGAAACCTCTCTCTTCTCAGATAAACCATCACTAAGTCACCTTCAATGAATAATTGATGTTTTCTACAAGCATCTACTATAGTTTTATATCTATCATTACTTTCTTGGAGCTTCTACCTCACCTCTTTCAGTAATTGCTGAAGATGTTCTATATATGCTTCTTCATCATCACTAATCCTATCTCCAATTGGTAGCTACACCAAATCTAAAACTCCCTTAGGATTCCTACAATAAACAATGTGAAATGGTGATTTACCTGTTGATCAATTTATTAAACTGTTATAAGCAAATTCAGCTTGTGGTAAGGCCAAGTCCCACTGTCTGGGTTTCTCTCCAATGATGCATCTTAACAAGTTCCCCAAACTCTGATTTACAACCTCTGTCTTCCCATCTATTTGAGGGTGATAATCAATGTTGAATTGGAGCTTAGTTCCCATCTTCTTCCATAGTGTCCTCCAAAAATGACTCAAAAACTTGGTATCCCTATCAAATGTGATAGTTCATGGAACACCATGCAATCTAACAACTTCTTTAAAAATAATTATGCCACCCTAGTTGCATCACTAGTTTTCTTGCAAGCAATAAAATGAGCCATCTTAGAGAACCTATCAACAACCACAAAAATAGAATCATTACCTTGTTGTGTGTTTGGTAGCCCTAACACAAAGTCCATACTTAAATTTTTCCATGGTCGAGTAAGTTCTGGTAATGGCATATACAACCCTATATTTTGTGAATGTCCTTTAGCTCCATCTGGCAAATACTATACCTTGTCACATATCTTGTTATGTCTCTTTTCATCTTCAGCCAGTAGTATTTATCTTCTACTAAAGCTATGGTATTGTCCTTGCTAAAATGTCTAGCTAGCCCACTGCTATGAATCTCTCTTATAATATTATCTCGCATGGACTGGGCAACTGGGATACATAATTGCTTTCCTTTAAAGAGATAGCCATTAGGATGCATAAGATATTCACCTTGGATGTGCTCCATACTTCCCACTACTGGGGTTTTCAACTTTTCCATAATCTCCCAAAAATCATTGTCAAATTCATATAGATTTTTTATGCCCATCAAAACCAATCACCTCATTTTCCATTGTTGTCAATAGTACAACACGTCTACTTAAAGCATCTACAACCTGGTTATATTTTCCTAACTTATGCTTGAGAACAAAGTTGTAGCCTTACAGGAAAGAGACCCATTTTGCATGTTTGCTATTCAACTTTTTTGTGTGTTCAAGTATTTCAAGGCAATATGGTCTGTAAACAACACAAACTCTTTGGGCACTAAGTAATGCCTCAAATGTCTCAATGCTTGCACAATTACATAAAATTCTACATCATAGGTTGAATAGTTCTTCCTTACCTCATTCAACTTTTCACTAAAGAAGGTTATGGGTTTACCTGCTTGACTAAGTACAACTCGAATGCCCACATGCAAGGCATCACAATCTACTTCAAATATCTTATCAAAATCTAGTAATGCTAAAATGGGAGCTTCTATCACCTTCTTCTTCAGAAACTTAAAACCCTCCTCAGCTTCCTTGATCCACACAAATTCCCTTCCTTTGGTGCAATCTATTATGGGTGCTACAATACTGCTAAAATTTTGAATGAATTTTTCATAAAATGTGGCTAACCCATGAAAAATTCTTACCTCTGGTATGCTCCTTGGACTAGGCCACTCTAAAATTGCCCTGACCTTTTTTGCGTCCATTTTGACACCATCTGCGAAAATGATAAAGTCCCAAAATACCAAACTTTCTTGCATGAACCTACACTTCTTCAAGTTTACATAGAGTTTCTCTTTTCTCAACACATCCAATATGATCCTCAAGTGTTGCAGGTGCTCCTCTTTGCTCTTGCCAAAAACCAAAATATCATCAAAATAAAGCACCATAAACTTACCAATGTAAGGATGCAGTACAATATTCATTAGCCTCATGAAGGTGTTGGGTGCATTAGGTAACCCGAATGGCATAACCATCCACTCGTATAATCCATCCCTAGTCTTGAAGGTTGTTTTCCACTCATCCCCTTCTCAAATCCAAATCTGGTGATAACCACTGCGTAGATCAATTTTTTCTCAAGTATTTAGCCCCTACAAGCACATCCATCATGTCATCAAAATGAGGGATGGGAAACCGATACTTGATGGTGATTTTATTGATTGCACTACTATCTGTGCACGTCCTTTGGATGTGTCATCCTTCTTTGGAGTTAATAATGCAGGTACAACACATGGGCTTATGCTCTCCCTCACCACACCTTTCCTTATGAGATCTGTCACTTGTCTATTGAGTTCTGCATGGTGGGTAGGACTCATTCTATATGCCGCTTGGTTAGATAGAGATGCTCCTGGGATCAAATCAATATGATGTTGAATATCTCTCTTTGGTGGTAGACCATCAGGTAAGTCATCCGACACAAGATCAACATATTCTTCTAGTACCTTTGTTGCTTCTGCTAGTACTAGTATTTCCTCACCACCTTTCTACACCACTAGTGCATAATAGAACTTTGTCACCTTCATTTCCTTGACGAGTTCTCTTGTGGACAACATACTCTCAATTGTTCTTTCATCCTTAAGCGGCAATAAAATCACTTTAGAACCTTCTTTCCAAAAAATGTATGTATTCTCTTCTCCATCATGCATTACCTTCTTATCATATTGTCATGGCCTTCCCAACAACAAATGACATGCATCCATTGGAATGACATCACACTATATTTAATCCTTATAAGTATTTCCTATGGAAAACTTAATTAAACACCTCTTATCAACTATGAGTTCATTTCTCTTTTTAAACCATGTAATACGATAAGGATGAGGATGTTTTTCACAGTGCAAATTCAATTTATCTACCATTTGTCTAGAAACCATATTTTCACAACTACCACTATCAATAATAACTTGACATACCTTTCCTCCTGAGGTGTACCTGGTTCTAAAAATATTGGTTTGAAGCCAAGAATCACCATGACCTTTAATTTGTACTTGTTTTTTTTCTGCAATCACCATTGTTCTTCTCATAATGAGATTCTCACCCACATCTAGCAAAACCTCTTCTACATCTTCTCCTTCATACTCAACTTGAATCAAGTTCAACCTGGGTTGTTCTCTTTGTTTCCTTTCTTGCATGTGATAGTTTAGACATTCAAATGCCCTATGACCCTCTTCACAACACCTATAACAAATGAAAGGTTTTCATGGGTTTTCCCATCCTCTACCACCACTGTAACCTCTACCCCTCTGAAATCCTCTTCCTCTTTGTTGACTTTGAGGATCTTGTCGTATATCTTCTAATTTCTCTATTCCTTGGGATGATTCTCCTTGACTATTATTCAAGCCACCTCACAATGGAGATGATGTCCCCCTCCTTGCTCCTCTATTCCTTTGAAAATATTATCTACTTTGTTTTTCTTCTACCTTAAAAGCTAATCGGTATGCCTCTTCCATACTATTAACCCTATGCATGCTCAATTCATCTTGAATAGAGAATTTTAGACCATTTACATACCTTGCAACCATTTGTTCATCAGTTTCTTGATTCTCCATGCAAATGGATAGTTTGTAAAACTCATTTGTATAAGCTTGCATAGTAGACAAATTTTGTTTCAAATTTTGAAATCTACAAAAAAGAGTTTGCGCATAGTCCATAGGCAAAAGTTTCTCTCTTAGCTTCTTCTCCACTTTTCTCTAGGTCCTAATGGTAGTGTTGAAAAGTACAAGGCTAGATTGATTGTGAAGGGATATTCCCAAGTCGAGGGAATTGATAATAATGAGATTTTTTCTCTAATTTTCAAGCTGACATCCATTCGGTTCTTTTTATCACTCGCAACAACTTTTGATATTGAGATTGAGTAGATGGATGTGAAGATAGCTTTCCTATATGGAGATTTGGAGGAATAAATCTACATGACACATCTTGAGCACTATGTGGAAAAAGGTAAGGAGTTATTGGCTTGTAGATTGAAGAAATATTTGTATGGTCTCAAATAGTCTCCTAGAATGTGGCATCAAAAGTTTGATTCATATGTTTTGAAGTTGAGAATCAAATCACCGTGTATGTTTTAAACAAGATGGTGATTGTTTCCTTGTTATCACTTTGTATGTGGACAATATGCTGATATTTGGTATCAATAAAGGGATGATTGGGGATCTGAAGTATTGATGCAGAGGGTAGGGTAATAGTGGATAAGGTTCACACCAAGAACTTAGATTTCAATGTTTTCTTTAAGAGATTAACAAAGGTGTTCAAAGCCTACACAAGGCTATTACTGAGATTGACCTAGCCTAGGACCACTATCTAGTGTCCTCCTCATAGGCTACCCACTTCTCACCTTGGAGAGTCACTGCTCAATCCAACCTATATGCACAATACACCTTTTAAGGACTCACAACCTACTACCACACCTCTACCAACAGTGTCCTCATATAATTGTTAACACATACTTGTCAAGAAAACATGACTATCATGAGGTCTCTAACCAAAAAAAGACTCATTTCTAAATTCCCCAGGGCAGTGGACAGCATCTGCAGTAAGACTGTTCTAGGACAGTGTTTGAAGAAGGCTTAAAACTTATATAATTGATTCAACCAACAATAACTTCTCAAAGGCCTCAAATGACCATCAGTGCTTAATGCATACTAAATATTCAATGTGAAAAACAACCATTTACTCACATGCAGACCCACACTGTACTATACAGGACAGAGGACAACAAATTACTATGTGACTGTCCTATGACAGTGTTAAAGGAGACTACTTCTTTGTATGTCTTAAGAATGAACCACACAAAACCAAATCCTTAGACCTTCCAATGATCATACAGACCTTATACTCATCCAACCATCCAAGATGGATTCATTACCTATTGCAAAAGTATAGAACCGTACTCTGTCACCACAGATTAGGACAATAGACTGTTATTTCTGTCAGCAAACTATCTTTTTTTCTTCTAGAAACCAATCTAGTTTGAGGTTAGAAGAAAGGTATGTATCAAAGACCCTTTGCCTGGATCAGTTGGGCTCCTGTGTAGGTCTACCTTCATTCCAAAACACAGAGATCAACCACCATTTGATCAAATATTTGACTGTCCTTGTATTCTTGCTGTCTTCTGCCTTTGTAAAGCTAACTAGTCACTATTTTTGACTAGTTAGAGGCATACCACACACCATGGAGGAAGGAGAACAACCAAACAAACATCAAAAACATGAAAAGTAATCTAATTTCCTCCATCTCACCAAAAATGACTGATCACCTTCAGAGGACAGAGGAAAAATGCTCCATTCTATCTCAAAACCCTAGATAAGGAGGGTTTAAACCAGTTTTTACAAAATGGAATGAAACAAACATCACAAAATGTTTCAAGAGCTCAGAATACATGCAAATGGGAGCTACTTCAAAGATCTAAAACATTTTTCAAACCTTATTCCCTTAGCAGTCCATACCAAGCTGTACAGAATGGTTGTTTTCAACAAAAAGCAGAAAAACACAGTTTTTACCTTATAAAACTCCTCTCCATTCCATTTTGGCATGTTTATACAAATTGATGTTTATAGGAAGTTTTCCTAACCTTTCCACTTCCCTACTGTCCATACAACTACCCATGAAAGGCAATGAAACGATGGAAGTGGCTATTTTTCATAAAACACCAAGTTTCTAAAAGAAGCATTCCTATAAAATAGGCCTTACTAACATCCTCATGGACTAATCAATCTAAATGACTAAGTCTTTATTTAAAAACATCAAAATGGCTTTCAAAGCCTTAGAGAAAACAAAATAACATGAAAACCAACTAGGAAATAGCCAACAAAATGACTAAATTGGGGAGCTCCTGCACCATACTCCCCCTTTAGGAAGAACTCAAGTCCCTTGAGTTGCTAACTGTTGAAGTGTTATGCCATGCTTCAAGATATCTGCTTCAATCATCCAGGTGGCCTTTGAATCAGGAAGATCCTTCCATTTCACCAAGTAGTCTTTATAGACACCTCTCCGAGTCTTCTTGATAACCTTGGAATCTAGAATGCACTCCAACTGTAAAGGTTTGCTTGAAGGCAAATCCTTGATCCAATCAACATCTTTAGCCACCACATCTGATCCACTTTCACTAGGCAATGGAGGTCTAAAAGGAAAAAGATCACAAACATTGAAAATTGGAGACATACCAAGGCCAACTGGTAGCTCAATCTCATATGCATTTGGACCGAATTTGTGCACTATTCTGTATGGCCCAATCTTCTTCATCAGGAGTTTAGTTGGCTGACCCTTTGGCAACCTTTCTTTCCTCAAATATGCCATAACTAAGTCACCAACTTTGAACTATACTTCTCTTTTCTTCAAATCTACCTTTTCCTTGTACTTTGTGACTAATTTTTCTAGTTGTAACTTGACTTGATCATAGACTATTTTCATGGAGGTAGCAAACTCTTCACCAAGTACACTCCTTCTATCCCAACCTTGGAGATCCTTCAGCTCAAGTGGCCCTCTTGGATGAAAGCCATAAACTATCTCAAAAGGACTTTTACCAGTGCTCCTATTCCTTGAATCATTGTAGGCATATTGAGCCTGACTGATAACCAAGTCCCATGCCAAACCATGCTGCTTTGTAAGGCACCTTAGAAGGTTTCCAAGTGATCTATTAACCACCTCAGTCTAACCATCAGTTTGTGGATGGTAGGCTGATGAAAAGGACAACTGTGTGCCCAGCTTCTTCCACAAGGTCCTCCAGAAGTGACCTACAAACTTAGAATCTCTGTCAGTTACAATGGACAATGGTAAACCATGTATCCTTACTACCTCTATGAAAAATAGACCTGCAACATGAGATGCGTCATTTGTGCATTTACATGGCACAAAATGAGCCATCTTACTGAACCTATCAACAATGACAAACACACTATCCACCCCTCTGGCTGTCCTGGGTAACCCAAGCACAAAATCCATGTTGATACTTTCCCAAGGTCTGTTGGGAATGGGAAGGGGCTGGTATAGACCTGCATTTGAAGACACACCTTTGGCTCTTTGACAAATTGCACAACTAGCTACATATTTTCTCACATCTGATTACACCTTTGGCCAAAAATAGAACCTTGTGACTTGTTCTAGTGTCTTGTCTAAGCCAAAATGTCCTCCTAAAGAACCATTATCCTTCTCCTTGATGATGTTGTCCCACATGGAGCACTTAGGGACACACAACAAATTGCCTTTAAACAAGAGGCCTTCCTGCAAAACAAAATCTGCATACTCTCCATGGAATGTGTTAGCCAAGTTCACACAAACATCATAAGCCTCTTTGAAATCAGAATCTTCTTTATACAACTCCTTTAAACAGTCAATAACCATGCTTTCTAACTGAATTTCATGAATAAGAAGCAGCCTCCTACTCAATGCATCAGCCACCTTGTTAGAGACACCTCTTTTGTGGCATCAAAAGTTTGATTCATATGTTTTGAAGTTGAGAATCAAATCACTGTGTATGTTTTAAACAAGATGGTGATTGTTTCCTTGTTATCACTTTGTATGTGGACAATATGCTGATATTTGGTATCAATAAAGGGATGATTGGGGATCTGAAGTATCAACTTACATTATAGTTTAACATGAAGAACTTGGGGGCTACTAAGTTCATCTTAGGCATGGATTAGAAGAGATAGAGCTAACAAAAATCTTTGGTTGGGACAGAGTAAGTATGTTAAATCTATGTTACAACATTTTAGCATGGCAGATTATAGACTGGTAGGTTTTCCTTTTTCAGTGGAGACTAAGTTATTATTTGAACAATTCCTATCTGCACTTGAGGAAATGGAGGATATGTATCATGTTCCTTACACTAGTGCAGTCTGTAATCTAATGTATGCTATAGTCTACACTGGACTAGACATTGTCGAAGTAGTAGGAATTTTGAGTTGTTATATGGTTAATCCTAGCAGAGATCACCAGGTGGTAGTGAAGAGAGTCTTTAGGTGCTTGTAGGGCACTACAAAGTATTCTATTTTCTACCAGGGTGATTATTCATAGGAGATCTAATGTTTTGTTGACTCAAATTGGGTAGGAGATGTGGATAGTAGAAGATATACTAGTGGTTATGTCTTTACTCTTTTGAATGAGCGATAAGTTGATGAGCAAGAAACGGGATGTGGTTTCATTATCCACTATAAATGCATAGTACATGGTAGCCACACATGCATATAAGGAGTTAATTTGAATTAAGAGAGTATATTTAGATATTGGGTTAAGTCAAGGAGCAATTCGGATTAGATGTGGCAATTAGAGTGTCGTCAACCTGGCAAAGAACCCAAATTTCCATGCACGAATGAAACATATAGATGTTTAGTATCATTTCATTTGTGACATGGTGGAGGATGGAAGGGTGATGATTGAAAAGGTTGACACTTTAGTGAATATTGCAGATGCGTTGATGAAGCCTATGAGAACAAAGAAGTTTAGATGGTACAATGAATCTCTGGGCCTCATGACCCTTAGCAGTTAGATGTTGGTGTTCCCCTTATGCTCTTGCAAGGTGTTCAACAAGTGGGAGAATGTTGGTAAAAAGGTGTCTCAACCTTGCTTTTTCCAATATTTATATTTAATTATTTAATTGTAATTTGTAAGAGTTGTTGGATTAGAAAGGGCATGAAAAAGGGTGAGTAAAATGTGGACTTGGAGAAGATCAAGGAAGATCTTTAGTTTGCATATGCATATTAGCAAAAAGAGGGATAAGATTGTTAATAACTGAGAGGGGGGGTGAATCAGTTATCTTAATTATTTGACTTTCTTTTCTTCTATAATAATTAGTACAATATCAAAACATATAAGCATACATGAACATGAGAGCAGTAAAGAAATCAACACACATAACACAAGGATTTTTACGTGGAAAACCCTGTTAAGGGAAAAACCATGGGGTGACTAACCCAAGATTGTATTCTTTGTTAAAGAATAGAAGTACAAAATGGCACTTGTCAATTAGGGCTCACTGCCTACAAGAGACTCACTGTCTACAAGGTATATAGAAAGTAACCAGGTATTTGAACTGATTAGGGGCATCCACATATGCTGAGGTTTAGTTCCGGTTAGGCTCAATATACTGATCTGTTGCACTTCATTCTTCCTCTGCTTAGTGCTACTGTTATATCACATACCAGATTTGTATAGCTTCTTCCACACTACTCTCTTCTTTTCTTCACACTTCACCCCACACCACACTCACATTCATACCAAAATCAATCTGGTATATATATCCGCATCAAGGATTTCAACATCTTTTTAGTTGGCATTGAGAAAACTCAAGATATTTCCAAACCCTGGTCTATCGGCTGAATCCATGCTTACTAAGTGATGCGTATCAAAAATAGTTATAGGAGTCATCAATCATGTTGGCCAACCATGAATGATCCCTTAAGAAACTTGATCACCATCATATTCTCATCCGGATTAAGGTCTGATGCTCTGCCGGTCAGTTCTTCCTTAGTCTACTCTGCCAAACAGGAACCCAACACTTAGGTGCTCATATCTTTTCACTCTTTCATCATCAAAGGCTCAATCTCTAGAATGTATCAGTCATGATACTCCTCTTGACTTCCCCAAGTCTGTACTTTGTTGAGATACTTCCTCTGAGAGATCCGGACCTGATTGTCGAACCTTACTGTATGCTTTGTTCTTGCTCATCAGACTAAAATACTCTTCAATCTAACTTCTGGTATAGACATACCATGTCCTGCGGATGTGTGGGATCGACTTTGTTGCCATCAATGACAACACTCATGAAGACACACAGTGTCTCTTACCAACAATCTCCCCCTTTGGCATTGATGGCAACACTTAGTGAAAAATGACTAAGTGTCACACTACACTCCCTCTTGGCTGATGCTCTATTCTAATGTACACTTTTTCGAAGCTCCCCCTTAGCTAGATTCCACATTTTTCACTGCTACTCACTCCCCCTTTGACATCAATGGCAAAGGGTAGAATCCGCACACCAAAATTTCCAAAAATCAATCTATACTTGGCCGCATAAGTATATATACATGTTATACTTACATATAGTGAAGTACATCTGCAAAGGTGGTCTTCAACTATACCACTTCTGTTGCCCAACTCTTTTTCATCCTATCCAAAATTGAAATGTGACCACTTAGCAAAAATGCAAAAGCTTCTGCCCTTTTTAATTCTGCCGGATCACTGGTCTGGGTTGTGGTCTGGGCATCAGTTAGGGCCTTATGCATTACCTCTAACTTGGGGATAATTATCCCTCTTAGTTCACTTAGCTTGCTTATTCTATTTTTCTTCTCCTTCTCAAGCTTCTTTATTTCATTTATAGCTGCAATAGTCTAACATTCTTGATTCATTATGGAAGAGGTGAGAGGATTAAAATTTTGAGATAAACTTGATAGTTTGCTCTCTTGTTCTTCCACCTTCTTGGTGATATCTGCTATCACGGTGGACCAAGATAGAAAAAATTTGTATAGATCTCCACCATCTTTAAGAACATTTTCTAAGCTCTTTATCCCAATATCCAAATTTCTCCTATCATTTGTTATAAGTCCTTGTACCTCAGAGAATCTCTTACCCAAAAACTCTTTCCAGACTTTCTCTTCTGCTGCTTTCTCCAAAGAATCAAAATGTGTGCTAACAGAATTAACAAGAGATTTCAGATTACCAGATGAAGAGGTTGAAAGATCCTTCTGGAAAGATGGCATGATTTTCTCCAACACACCGGATGCAATCTCTATCAGCTCACAGTCTTCCATGTGAGACTTTAGAAGTTTTTCTTTTGTCTTTGCTTGGGCAAAGGATGCTATCTTCATTGTCTGAACCGGGGAGAGGGAATCAAAATTGAATGGTCCTTGAAATAGCTCCAATTCATCTAATTCCATCATTTCTTTGGTCAAGAAATCTTTAATTATTTCTGCAGTGTCTCTTGCCAGAGACAGAGTTTTCTTTCCTTCTGCAGCTTCAAAACTATCACCTGGGGTTTTCTCTGTTTGATCTTTTTCTCTTCCCTTGACCTCTTCTTCTTGACTAATTTTCTCATCTTTTCTTTCTTCTCCTTCAGTTCCGGAGTCAGTAGGGGGATTCAAAAGAGAGACGTTTACTTCTTCAGGGACTTCCTCTTCCAGAGCAGAGGAATCCAAGTCCTGAGTCCTCTCCTCACCTATGTCCTTTGGCTCTTCTACATTTTTCACAGTAGATTCTTCTTTTGATGTACTTAGTCCTTCGTCATCCATGGCAGAAGGTTCATCACCTAAGTCCTTTATAACATGAAGATTGAATCTTTTAAATGCATTCCAGAGGATATCTTCTGTTTCTTTTGCCACTTGGTCAGTCTCTCCAAGCATAAGCTGGTTCATTCTTGCTTTGCTTCGGAACTCATCCTTGCAGTCCTTGAAGATCATGTTCATTTGTTGAGGGGTAATGGAAGGATAGAATTTGATAGAAATCTACTCTCAGATCTCCAAATCCTTTTCTCTGGCATTGCCTTTTCTGAGTTCAAGTACTTTCTCTAAACTCTTGGGGATTAGAGAGATGATTTCAATGAATGCTTTATTGCATAAGTTTAAGTACTTAACTGTAGCTTCTTCCAAGATCCTTTTATCTATGTCACTATACTCATCATAGAAATCTGTCAATGGTTGCAAATTTCCATCCACTATGACTGCCTTGACAACATTATCAATAGAAGGAGTGGACCTTTCAACAAATTCTTCTGCTTCTTCTTCCTTGTTTTCACCAGCAGAGGATTCCATAGAAGTTTTCTTTTTCTTCTTCATTTTCTTAACCTCCTCATATGTTTCTGTCTCTTCATCATCTTTTTGACTTGTATATGACCTTGTGGCCTTTTTCTTTGTTCTCTTCTCACCCTTTCCGGATGTCTTGGCTTCCAGTTTGGAGGATTTTTGGCTCTTAGAGGTGGCAGGTGCAAAGCTTTTGGAGGATCTGGTCTAGGAGGGGGCTTGCACCAGATCACTTTCTTTTTCTGCTTCTTGTTTCTCTTTCTCTGCTCTTTCTAGTTTCTCTCTATTTGCGTTGACTGCTTCTTTAGAAATGCCAAATCTTTTGACAACTTCCTCTACTTCTCTTCTCACTTTTCTTTTCATCTCCGGTTGTCTTAGCTCAACATGAATTTTTACACTCAACTCTTGAAAGGTTCCAAACCTTTCTGCCTTAGGGTCCTTGGGATGACTCAGCAGGTGTTGGACATGCAACTCTAGGATTTTCTCAACCTCCACTAGGCATTGATCAGTGTCTACCATAAAGCACACTGTATCCTTGTATTTCTCAACCAATGATTGGGGGACTCTTTCTTCGGCCTGCATCATACTTTGAAAGTTCTTGAAGTATCCCCAAAGTGTTGTATTTTGAGCCTTGGCATCACCAAGACCATGCATGTAATCTATGATTTGTATGGCAACCGATCTGTCATTTTGCCATACCCAACCACTGGATCCGGGTAGCTCATTCATAAAGTAAAGGAATAAACATAGTATTAGCCCACCATACTTGAATGAGTTCTTCTTGTCCTTCTTGATCTTTTGTAGGTTTTCCAATAGTTGGCTTAGAAGAAGCTTGCAAAGATCATAATTTGCATTCTCCCTTAGCATCTGATAAGCAGTATAAATTGCAGTTCTGGACACAAAATTCTCTCTGCTGGAGTGATATATCTTATAGCCAATTATCATAGAGGCAAACTTGATATCCGGATCAGTGATATCTTCTATTGTCATTGCTCTCTTGTCAAATTTTGATCTGGTAGCCTCACTTACAGTTAGGTTTTTGACTGATTTGAGAGCAGGTAACCCACCCGATGAGTGCAATCCGGTTACTGCCCTAATGGAATCTTTTGTGATCTTAAATGGTCTCATCAGCCACATGAAGTTGTCATGCACTCTGCTTAGAACATACTAGACCCATTCATCTTCTGCAAAATAGGGGAAATGGATGCAATGTCCAAAATGCTTGTCCCGGATGGCCTTGTACTGAGGTTTGAGTTCAAATGATTCATCTATTAACTTCTTGTGATAGATATCTATCAACTTGGATTCCCCAAATTCCTTAATATTTGCATGAATGTATGCCCGAACATCTTCTACATGCAAGACCCCATGTAGAATGCTAGAGAAGGTGCCTAAAGGATCAACTTCTAGAGATTTGTAAGGGTGTTTCTTGAACTTAGGGTGTGGCCTATCAATGATTTTGACAACATTTGGAGTAGCCATCTTTCAAAAGATTCAGAGAGAGATATTCAAGAGCAAAAATACCTTTTTACGCCTCTAGGGTTCACGATATGAGCCGGATAAGATTGTTGGTTGAATCGACTTCTGTGGTTGATCTTCAAGAGGTTTGAGATAATCTTGTTGTAGAGCTCCTTCTTTATTCTTTTTGAATGCAAATGTGTAGATGATGAACAAAAGAATCCTTATATTTCTGCACAAACCCTAATTTCTTATTGCAATAAAAGCACACCTTAAGTCATTTCAGTTCCCTTATTCTGAGAGAGATCCTTCCGAATCGCTATGATGCACTTAGAATTATTCTTGGTGATGATTGACAATGTATCTCCATTTCTCCAATCATTCCATCAATCCGTAGATCCACACATTTCAATTTTGAATCATACCGGATCTAACCGAGAAAGTCATGCTTTTACTGGATGACTGTCAAACCGGATCAATTTTGGATGATTGACCTTTTCAAACTTCTTGCAGATCTTTCATATTTTCACCAAGGGTTAATTAGATATTTCTCTGAGAACCCTTTTATCTGTAACTTTCCATGTGCCAATTTCAGGCACCAATTGACTAGCTGGGGGAATTTGTTTTCCTTTGTGACTCCCCTTGAGCCAGAGCTCATCTATTCACTTTTTGGAAGGAATATCAGCACCAGATTTTGGTGTGGATCCATCCTCAACATTTTTTGTACTTCTCTTCACCCAAATCTTATTCATTTCCCTTTGAATTTCATCCGCATTCACTTTTCCTTTTCCTTTTCCTTTGTCTTGATTTTGATTACGATGCACCGGACCCCTTTTATCCTGATTCTTACTTTTGCAGAATTTGGCAAAATGACCAGATCTATTGCAACTGTAGAAAACAACATTTCTTTGAAAATTTGACTGATATCCTCTTGATCTGCATTGATTAGCCATATGTCCCATTCTATTGCATGCAAAGCATCTACCATTGAATGAATTGTTTATTTGCATATTTCTACACTCATGAGATTTGTGACCATACCTTTTGCAGTTAAAACACTGTTTGGAGAAGGATGAATTAGTTTGATTCATTCTTCTTCTGCACTGATTTGCTTTATGATTGAAGTTATTGCAGTTGTAGCAGTATCCATTGAAGGAAGGATATCTTTGAGAATTTGGTTGCCTTACCGGAGGTCTTCTAGGTCTGTTCCTTGGATTTCCTAATCTAGAGTTCTTCTGACCGGATCTGGAGCTTTCCCCTTTCTCATACCCCAAGCCTTGCTTGTCATCTACCCTATTTTGTCTTTCAAGAAGAACTTCAAGTTGAGAAGAGCTTATCTTGAATTTCTCTTTGTATTCATTTGTTGTTTGAAGATCCCTTTTAAAAGTGTCTATCTAATTCTCAAGTTGTTCTTCATTGTCTCTAGCTTCTTCAAGATCATATTCCAGATGCCTGATTATTCTATCCATTTTGTGGTAGTCTTCTGACTTCTCCTTGAGAGATTGTTTTAGATTATCTTCAATTTTTCTCTTCTCTTCAATTTCTTGGGTGAACTTCATAACCCCTGATTCCATTTCATGTCTTACCATAATGACCTCTTTTGATAGCTTCTCACATAACTTGTTCTTCTCATTTAAATCTTCATTAGTATCATTGGCTTCACTTTGACTTGCTAGTTGTTGAAGAAGTTCCTTTCTCTTTTTCATAGAGATACTCAATTTTTCTTTTAGTTCATTTATGAAATCATCAGCTTGTTTGAGTCTTTCCCTTAGGTTATTGACTTCAGAGTGAGATTGCTCAAGATCATCTAGGGAAGACTGAAGTTGATCCCTCATACCATACATATCCATTGAGATTCCTAGATCTTCCTCAAGCTGTTAGGCTCTATCTAGAGGAACTTAGCTCTGATACCAATTGTTGATAATTGAGAGGGGGAGGGGTGAATCAGTTATCTTAATTATTTAACTTTCTTTTCTTCTTTAATAATTAGTGCAGTATCAAAACATATAAGCATACATGAACATGAGAGTAGTAAAGAAATCAACACACATAACACAAGGATTTTTATGTGGAAAACCTTGTTAATGGAAAAACCATGGGGTGACTAACCCAAGATTGTATTCTCTGTTAAAAGAATAGAAGTACAAAATGGCACTTGCCAATTAGGGCTCACTGCCTGAGCACACTACTCACAAGAGGCTCATTGCCTACAAGAGACTCACTGTCTACAAGGTATATAGAAAGTAACTAGGTATTTGAATTGATCAGGGGCATCCACATATGCTGAGGTTCAGTTCCAGTTAGGCTCAATATACTAATCTACTGCACTTCATTCTTCCTCTGCTTAGTGTTGTTGTTCTGTCACATACTAGATTTGTATAGCTTCTTCCACACTACTCTCTACTTTTCTTCACACTTCACCCCACACCATACTCACCTTCATACTGAAATCAATTTGGCATATATATCCGCATCAAGGATTTCAACATCTTTTAAGTCAGCATCCAAAAAACTCAAGATATTTCCAAACTCTGGTTTGTCGGTTGAATCCATGCTTACTAAGTGATGCGTATCAAAAAGATAGTTATAGGAGTCATCAATCATGTCGGCCAACCATGAATGATCCCTTAAGAAACTTGATCACCATCAATTTCTCATCTGGATTAAGGTCTGATGCTCTGCCGGTCAGTTCTTCCTCAGTCTACTCTGCCAAACAAGAACCCAACACTTAGGTGCTCATATCTTTTCACTCTTTCATCACCAGAGGCTCAATCTCTGGAATGTATCAGTCATGGTACTCCTCTTGACTTCCCCAAGTCTGCACTTTGCTGAGATACTTCCTCTGAGAGATCCAGACCTGATTGTCAAACCTTGCTACATGCTCTGTTCTTGCTCACCAGACCAAAATACTCTTCAATCTGACTCCGGTATAGACATACCATGTCCTACGGATGTGTGGGATGGACTTTGTTGCCATCAATGACAACACTCATGAAGCCACATAGTGTCTCTTATGAACAAAAATCACAAGTAAAGTGCTTTAGTTGAAAGATGAAGTTTCTAATTTATTTCTTCTTGATTTAGGCATGGGATTTGTGTTGGGTTGAAATATTGACTTTCTTTTATAATGTTTCTATATGTTTTAGAGACCTTTTTACATGATTCTGCAAGAACCTTACAAACATTACCTTTTTTATATGTTGTTTCACATAAACTTCCTAGAGACTTTGAACCTATGATGCTAAATGGAATATGGTGATTATATTCTCAAGTGGATGTTTTAAATCATTGATATGCATGTAATATAGATAGGATTTCATAAGTTTAATATGAAAGGTTATTTTGTGTATATATGTTGGAATAATTAACCTTGTGGAACAAAGACATATCATTTGGGAAGGAGTAATTATAGTAGAGTGCAGAATAGGGGAATTAATTAAAGTGTAGACCAAGTGCCAGAAATGAAGATCGATGGAGATGAACGTGGTCATAATGGAAGGATAAATGCAAGGAAGAAGAAGACTTGTTCTAGAAGTCTAACTGTCGCGTATGTGTTTTCATTCATGAGCCGTTGCATGCAATTTCTGTTTGAATAGGAGTTTGTTTCCTTTGTTCTAGATAATTAATAAGTTGATCTCAAAACTATATCATGATATCTAGGGAAGAATTGATGATCACAGTTAGTTAGAAGTTCACATACAACTCTCCAACTCTTGTATAAGTTAGGGGACGAGTTTGTGGATTGGTTAGCTGTTATTTTTACTTTCCATCTACATAGTCATTACTCTATTTTTATAGTTATCTATTATCTATTATTTCAGACATGTTTTGATTTTGAATAAAAATCTGAAGAAGATTCTATCTTTGATATGAATTGAATTCAACTGTATGTCATGAAATTGTGTGAAGATCTGAAGTAGATTTAGTTTCCAGAAGAAGTGAGATAGTTCCCTAAGCTGGCCACTTAAGGTACTAACTATCGCTTCATACATTCATTTATTTATTCACGCATTTCTAGTTAGATTGTTTCATGTTATCTTTTACATTGCATTGTGAAGTAAGAAATCACGAGTGCTATTTCTGAGTCGTAGAATACATCATTGAAGTCCTCCGGAGGTTAGTGTTAAGTCTTTTCTCATTCTGTGTATTTCAAGTTAATTCTGTGATTCTCTGTTGAATATAGCTATCTTTAGCATATGCTGGGGGTACCTGTAGCAACTAGGTTTTTAACTATTTTTGTTGTTCTTTCATTTCTGTAAACTACAGTCAATTAAGTTGGCTAGAATAAGTTTGTATGAGATAGTTTAGGATAGAAATGAGTCTTGAAGGCATATATAGTGCGAGCATCATCATAAGCTTACGCTCTCTGGTTGATAATTCAATGTAGGAATGCAATGATAGAGTGGACTGTTCAGTTAGGTTTAACCTTGAATTTTGTTTAAGTCTACAACGCATTAGTTTTCCTCTACAATTTGCATGGAGATGTGGGTGTCACTTTTATCCCATGTTTTTCTCTCATGGTTTTAGAAACCATTAGTAGTTTCTAGTTTTGGGTCTTGCCTATATATACTAGCACATAGTTTGGAGATGTATGTTTTGAGTAATTTTGCAAGGGATTATGCTACTGAAATTTCTTCAAACTTGTATTATTTTTTTCTCCTATGAAGGCTTGAGCCTATTGATTTATTGTAACTAGATTTAATACTATGAATACATTAGTTCAAGTTTTGGAGGTTGGGGTTTTTTTGAAAGGGTTTTTCCTAGGATAAATATTGTGTCATTCTGGTGAATACTTTTGTATATGTATTTTTCATTTCTGAAACTATTTGATCTTGCATGCATGTCTTTCCTCATTGGTTAATGTAGGAAGTGTTTCCACTATCATCTTCCTTTCAAATGGGTGATCAAAATAACATTGAGGTGACGTCCTTTTATAGTTATCCTAGATATACAATTTAAAAATTTTAACATGAAAATTAATTGGTTGGAAGTGGATTGTCTTGAACACAATTAAATTTGAGAACAAATAAAATGAATCAAAACAACACATGATCTTAAACTAGGTCAAAATTGTACCTACAATTTTAAACTTAAAAGAAAAATTTGTTATTTAATATTTAGAATTGTTATGTGTAAAGACAATATACTATTCTTGAGAGACAGGTTAGCAATTCTAACGTCGAGACTAATTTAAAATGGCAAATGGGAAGCCCCCACTTTGTGAAATATTAACATTGTACCATTATGAAAAGAATAAATTCACTTAAGATAATGGGTTCTAAAGTATTCTCAAACATTTAATTAGTGAACATTAGACAATAAAAGATCAGATTTTAGATGTTCAAAATTTGAATTTAGGGTTTCTTGTTAAGGGTCTTAATTTGATGGTTGTATGGTCATATTAAGCGATTTTTACTCTAAAACACGGTAAAAAGTTTAGGAAGACTTTATCACATGAAAGTGGAGATTTTGGATAGACTATCAAAAACTTTATAGAATTATAATTTTTTTGTTTCGTAAGGTTAATTTGTATATGAAAGGATAAAAATAAATTCAACAAGCAAGCCCTTGGATCAAGGGGAGCAGAAACAACCCAAAAGGCTGACAACATACTAACCAAAATAAGGATAAGAAGAGTCCAAACTAAGCAAAAAACTACCCAACAGAGAGGACGAAAGGAAAGTCCCCAAGAGATCCCCATAATAGAGAGAAAAGACTAAGGCTAGAAAGTCAATAAACAAACTAAAATCTACCATTTTTTTGTGAAAGGAGAGCCTCCATAGTCCATTGAGAACCCCCCTCCACCGCTTCCTTTCCTTCAATATGGAGTTTTTCAACCTCAGATTTCCTTCCTTTCTTCCACTTGGAATCACCACAATTTGGTTTTAATTTTCTAGGCTCAGTTTGAGAGATCCCAAGCTTTAGAGGAGTCACCACAAAGTCACCGAAAAAAATATGAGAAGGATCATCTAGATCCTCCATAAAAGGGTAAGAACCATCTGACTCATAATCCTCTTTAATAGCCTCCACTGGGACAATATCCTTATTAAGGGATGTAATCTTATCATTACCTGAAGGTTGCACTAGAGAAGGAGCCATAGACTCATTCCTTGAGGCAGAGTGGGGAACAAAAAACTTACCATGATTGCGCCAAATGAAATCCGCATCTGGTGTCCCAGGTTTTTCCTTCCACTTCTTAAGACTGAACCATCTAGCTCCAGGAGTCCTTGGTACAATGCAAGTCCCAATCTTGTGCCCCAACTTGTTGTAGTGGAAGCATCTAAAAGGGAGTCCTTCAAAATTTAAAAGTTACTGCCAGGATCTTTGAGAAGACTATATCAGAATTGAGCCAGGAAGAGGTTTGGAGATATCCACATAAGCACAAACTCTAGAGTATATGCACGAAGCCTCCACCTTCTCATCGATATTAACAAAGGATCCCACTTAATTGATCATTTGACCTAAGAGATCAAGATTTCTCAACACCAAAGGGAGGTTGTATAACCTAATCTAGATTGGGATCTTTGAAATGACAGCCATGCCAGGGTCGAAGAAGGGAATCCAAGTGGTGAGGAACAAACTATTGGTAAGAGACACTATATGGATTCATGGTTGTTGTCATTGATGGAAACAAAGTTCATCCCACATATCCGCAAGTCATGGTGTGTCTCTACCAGAAGTCAAAATGAAGATTGTTGTGGTCCGGTGAACAAGAACAGAGCATGTGGCAAGGTCCGACAGATTGGTCCGGATCTCTCAGAGGAAGTATCTTGGTGCAGTGTGGATTTGGGGAAGTCAAGAGGACTACCTTGAGTGGTATATTCCAAGGATTTATCCTTCGGTGATGGACAAGGAAAAAGATATGAATAGTTGAGTACCGGATTCCTGAGTGACAGAGAGAACAGAGGAAGAACTGACTGACATAACATCAGACTATTTTCTAGATGTGTTACTGTTGATGGTAAAGGTTGTGAAGGCATGAATCATGTTTGGCCGACATGATTAATGATATCTACAAGTATATGCTTGATCCGCATTACTTGATGTGCAAGGATTCAGCCGATAGAATAGAGTTTGTGAGAAAATAGACTGTTCCAGATGCCGACTAGAAAGGTGATGAAATTACTTGTGCGGATATATATGCATGATGGATTTAGTTGTGAGAGTCGAAGGTGTGATGATGATATATGTACAAAAGTGCAGAGCAGAGCATAAGTAGTTGGAAAGATCCGGTATGTGAAAGGAAAGCAGAATAAAGAGAAGAGGAAAGATGAAGTGCAGCAGATCAGTGTACTGAGCCTAACCGGAATTGAACTCCAGCATACGTGGATGCTTCCAATCAGTTCAAATATTGTATAACATTCTTTTGTAGACAGTGTGTCTCCTTGTAGGCAGTGTGCCTCTTTGTGAGCAATGTGCTCGGGCAGTAAGCCCTAATTGGCAAGTGCCATTTTGTAATTCCTTATTCTTCTAACAAAGAATAATCTTTGGGTTAATCACCCCGTGGTTTTCTCCCTTAACAGGGTTTCCACATCAAAAATACTGTGTCATGTGTTTCTCATTTCATGGTAATGTTTGTTTGTTTGATTCAATGCTGCATTGATTAATAAGAAAGTTCAAAAGAAGAAATAATTAGGATAACTGATTCACCCCCCCTCTCAGTTATCAACAATTGGTATCAGAGCTAAGTT
Organism: Cunninghamia lanceolata; assembly: GCA_027924645.1. Lineage (NCBI taxonomy): Eukaryota > Viridiplantae > Streptophyta > Pinopsida > Cupressales > Cupressaceae > Cunninghamia > Cunninghamia lanceolata. The sequence continues at coordinate 4,539,386 of BSBN01000210.1, read as the reverse complement.
CCTCCTAATAGAGCCTAACAGCTTGAGGAAGATCTGGGAGTTCAAATGGATGCATATGGTTTAAGGGAGCAACTCAAGACTGCCCTTGAGGATCTTGAATAGTCAAACTCTGAAGTCAATGAATTAAAGGAAAGACTCAAACAGGCTGATGAATTCATGAGAGAACTAAAGGACAAATTAAGTCTCTCTATGAAAAAGAGAAAGGAGCTGCTCCAACAATTGGCAAGACAAAGTGAAGAAAGTAATACAAATGAAGAATTGACTAAGAAAACCAAGTTATGTGAAAAGTTATCAAAAGAAGTCATTATGGTAAGACATGAAATGGAATCAGGAGTTATAAAGTTTACTCAAGAGATTGAAGAGAAAAGAAAAGCTGAAGACAATCTAAGACAATCTCTTAAAGAGAAATTAGAAGATTGCCACCAGATGGACAGGATTATCAGACATCTTGAATCTGATCTTGAAGATGCCAAAGATAATGAAGAAAAACTTGAGGATCAAATTGTCTCTCTCAAAAGAGATCTTCAAACAACAAATGAATTTAAAGAGAAATTCAAGATAAGTTCTGCTCAACTTGAAGTCCTTCGTGGAAGTCAAAAGAGGGCAGATGACAAGTATGGTTTGGGATATGAGAAAGGAGAAAGCTCCGAATCCGGTCAAAGGAATTTTGGATCAGAAAATACAAGGAATAGGCCTAGAAGACCTTCGGTAAGACAGCCCAATGCTCAAAGATATCCATCCTTCAATGGATACTGCCACAGCTGCAATCACTTTGGTCACAAAGCTAATCAGTGCAGAAAGAGAATGAATCAGACTAATTCATCCTTCTCCAGATAGTGCTTTAACTGCAAAAGGTATGGACACAAGTCTCATGAATGCAGAAATATGCAAATAAACAAATCATTCAATGGTAGATGCTTTGCATGCAATAGAGTAGGTCATATGGCTAATCAATGCAGATCAAGAGGTTATCAGTCAAATATTCAAGGAAATGTTATTTGCCAAATCTATAATAGGTCCGGTCATAATGCAAAAGTTTGCAGAAGCAAGAATCAGGACAAAAGAGGTCCGGTGTATAATCAGAATCAAGACAAGGGTAAACAAAAGATGAATGCAGATGAAGTTAGGAATCAGATGAACAAGATTTGGGTGAAGAAAAGTTTAGATAATGTAGAGGTTGGATCTGCACCAGACTCTAGTGCTAATATTCCTTCCAGAAATTAAAAGGTGAGCTCTGGCTCAGGGGGAGACACAAAGAAAATCCTATTCCCCCAGCCAATCAAGTGGTGCCAGATTAGGCATGAGATGCAGAGTAAAGGGTTTGTAGATATGAGTCTTGAGATGATCCAAATAAGATTTCAGAGGTCCGCATGAAGATGTGAAGAAGTTATGATCTATCATGCAAAACCTGTTCCGGGAGATGCTCTGGAATGACAGAGGATTACAAAAGGTCCGAAGAGATCCAGAAGTGCATTGTCTTATTCTGCGGATTGGACAGAGTATTTGGGATGTCCTTGTGATGTGACATCTTCATTTGTTCATGGTTGGAAGATCCGCATGATGTTCATAAATCAGGACTGATCCGGTTCTTCAAGTCATTCGAATAAGGCAAATCAGAAGAATGTAGGTCAAGCATTTATTGCAAACAGATATTAGGGTTTGCGAAACAATATAAGGGATTTATCATAAATCACTTGTTCATTCTACACTCAAGAAGAAGCGAAAAGTGGAGCTCTGCAACAAAATTCATCAAGCTCACCGAAGATCACTTGCAGAAGTTATTACATACAGAAATCAATCCAACCACTCCGTATAACCAAAGGCGCATAAGGTATTTTCTGTTTTCAATATCTCACTACAAATCTTTGAAAAATGGCTACTCCAAATATAGTTAAGATCTCTGATAGACCTCGCCCCACATTCAAGAAACATCCATACAAATCTTTGGAGGTAGATCCCCTAGGAGCCTTCTCTAGTGTTCCGCATGGTGTTTTGCATACGGAGGACATTAGGGTTTACATACATGCGAACTTTGAAGACTTTGGTGAATCAAAATTGATGGATATCTATCACAAACAGTTGATAGATGACTCCTTTGAGATTAAACCTCAGTACAAAGCCATCCGGGATAAGCACTTTGCACAGTGCATTCATTTCCCCTGTTTTGAAGAAGATGAATGGGTCTGGTATGTACTAAGTAGAGTGCATGACAATTTCCTATGGTTGAACAAGCCCTTCAAGATCACCAAAGATGCAATTAGGGTTGTAACCAGTCTACACTCATTCGGTGGATTACCTGTTCTCAAGTCTGTCAAAAATTAGATAGTTAGTGATGCAACCGGATCTAAATTTGACAAGAGAGTAATGACAATTGAAGACATCACTGAACCAGATGTCAAATTTGCATCTATGATAATTGGTTACAAAATCTATCACTCCAGTAGGGAAAATTTAGTACCAGGAACTGTAATTTACGCAGCTTATCAAATGCTAAAGGAAAATGCAGACTATGACTTGTGTGAGCTTCTTCTAAACCAACTTTTGGAAAATCTGCAGAAGATCAAGAAGGACAAGAAAAACTCCTTCAAGTATGGCAATTTGATCCTTTGTCTCTTCTTTTATTACATGAATGAGCTTCCCAGATCCAGTGGATGGATATGGCAGAATGATAGACCAGTTGCCATCCAAATCAGAGATTATTTGCATGGACTTGGGGATGCTAAAGCAAGAAAAACAGCTCTATGGGGATATTTCAAGAACTTCCAGAGCATGATGCATGCAAGAGAAAGAATACCCCAGTCTCTTGTTGAAAGGTACAAAGACACAGTATGCTTTATGGTAGAAACAGATCAGTGCCTAATGGAGGTAGTAGAACCAAGAACTGTGTGGATCATGCCCATGGGGTATGAAGTGGATGAACAGATTGTGGAGTCAACACATGCTAAGTTAGCCTAAAGATCCAAAGGCAGAAAGGTTTGGAACATTTGAGGAACTGAGTATAAAAATTCATGTTGAACTCAGAGAACCAGAAATCAAGAGGAATGTTAGAAAAGAAGTAGAACACATAGCACAAGGCCTTGGGATCTTCATGGAAGCACTTGATGCTTACCGGAAGAAGAAGGAAGGGGATGAGAAAGAGAAGAAGAGGGCGGAAAAGAAAAGTGAAGAAAGTGTTCCGGTTGAAACCTCCACTCGGACCAGATCATCAAAAAGATCTGCACCTCCCACAACCAAAAGCTCAAAACTGGAAGTCCAGGCATCCGGCAAAAGATCCAAGATGAAAGCCACAAGGGCTTATGAGAGTCAAAGAGATGAAGAGGAAACTAAATCAGATGAGGGAGTAAAGGAATTAAAGAAGCAGAAGAAGAAGGGATCCGGTAAACCCTCCACAGGCCAAGACAAGGAAGAAATGGCAAAAAAATTTGTTGAAAAGCCCACCCTGTCTCTAGACAGTGTAATCAAATTAGTCACTGTGGATAGGAACCTTCAACCAGTGGCTGAATTTTATGATGACTACAATGAGGCAGACCAAAAGATCCTGCAAGAAGCTACAATCAGGTACCTAAACATTTACAATAAAGCTTTTATTGAGATTATCTCTGAAATTCCTAAGAGTCTAGAGAAGGAATTAGAAATAAGAAAGAACAATGCCCAGGCAAAAGATCTTGAGATCCGGGAGCAGATAGCTATTCAACTATATCCTCAAATTGATCCCAAGACAATGAACATAATATTCAAAGACTGCAAAGATGAGTTCAGAAGTAAAGCAAGGATGAATAAACTCATGCTTGGTGAGACTGACAAGGTAGCCATGGATACAGAAGAGATCCTCCAGAAGGCCTTCAAAAGGTTTAATCTTCCTGTTGTAGAGGACTTAGGTGCAGAAACAGCTGTGGACTTGGAATCCTCTGCTCCGGAAGAAGTGGCCCTTGAACAGACTAACATCTCTCCTCCGGCTTCCCCTACAGTCTCCAGATCCAAAGAAGAAGACAAACTACAAGAGAAAGGAGCAGCGGTGAAAGAAAAAGAAGGTGATAGTGCAAAGATTGCAGAAGGACAGAAGACTTCACCAGAGAAAACCACAACTATCAGTGGTGGGAATGTAGAGGAAGAGAAAATTCCAATGGATAGCTCCAAGACTGCAGAAGAGAAGAAACATCTGTCTCTGGCAAGAGACACTGCACAAATTGTCCAAAGATTTTTGAGCAAAGAAGCAATAGAGATTGATGAACCGGAGCTGTTACAAGGCCCATTCAACTTTGATTCCCTCTCTCCAGTACAGACAATGAAGATAGCTTCATTTGCTAATGCTAAGGCAAATGAAAAACTCCTAAAGTCTCATATGGAAGACTGTGAGTTGATAGAGGCTGCTTCCGGAGTGCTTGAGAAGATTATGCCATCAATCCAGAAAGATCCCACAGCCTCCTCTTCTGGTAATCTCAAAACCTTAGTCAGCAGTGTTAGTACACATTTTGAATCCCTAGAAAAATTAGCTGAAGAAAAGGTCCGGAAGGAGTTCTTAGATAAGAGATTCTCAGAGGTACTAGGATTAATCTCTAATGATAGGAGAAATATGAGTATTGGAATAAAGAGCTTAGAAAATGCTCTTAAGGATGGCGGTGACATTTACAAATTTTGTATCTCTTGGTCAAAAGCAACAGTAGAAGTTGAGAAGAAAATAAAAGAGGAACAGGACAAACTACTAAGTTTGTCTCAAAGTTTTGATCCTCTCTCTTCCTCCATAGTAAATCAAGAATGTCAAACTATTGCAATCACAAATGCAATAAAGAACTTTGAAAAGGAAAGGAAGAATATAATTAACAGGATGGGAGAACTTAGAAGGATTATAATCCCTAAGTTAGAAACTATGCATGAGGCCATAAGTGATGCTCAAACTATCGCCCAAACCAATGATCCGATAGATCTCAAGAGGGCAGAAGCTTTTGCATTTTTGTTGAGTGGCCACATTTCAATTTTGGATAGAATGAAGCAAAGTTGGGCTACAGAACTGGTCCAATTGAAGACATCCTTTGCAGACATTCTTCAGTTTATGTGAGTATGTAATATGAGGCTAAGTACAGTAAAATTTTTGAAAATTTTGGTGTGTGGACCCTACCCTTTGTCATTGATGTCAAAGGGGGAGTGAGGAGCAATGAAAAATGAGGAATCCAACTAAGGGGGAGTTCTAGAAATTGTATATAAAGATAGAGCATCAGCCAAGGGGGAGCATAGTGTAAACACTTAGTCATTTTTCACTGAGTGTTGCCATCAATGCCAGAGGGGGAGATTGTTGGCAAGAGACACTATATGGATTCATGGTTGTTATCATTGATGGCAACAAAGGTCATCCCACATATCCGCAAGTCATGGTGTGTCTCTACCGGAAGTCAGAATGAAGATTGTTGTGGTCTGGTGAACAAGAACAGAGCATGTGGCAAGGTCCGACAGATTGGTCCAGATCTCTCAGAGGAAGTATCTTGGTGTAGTGCGGATTTGGGAAAGTCAAGAGGACTACCTTGAGTGGTATATTCCAAGGATTTAGCCTTCGGTGATGGACAAGGAAAAGATATGAATAGTTGAGTACCGGATTCCTGAGTGACAGAGAGAACAGAGGAAGAACTGACTGACAGAACATCAGACTATTTTCCAGATGTGTTACTGTTGATGGTAAAGGTTGTGAAGGCATGAATCATGTTTGGCTGACATGATTAATGATATCTACAAGTATATGCTTGATCCGCATTACTTGATGTGCAAGGATTCAGTTGACAGAACAGAGTTTGTGAGAAAATAGACTATTTCGGATGCCGACTAGAAAGGTGATGAAATTACTTGTGCGGATATATATGCATGATGGATTTAGTTGTGAGAGTTGAAGGTGTGATGATGATATATGTGCAAAAGTGCAGAGCAGAGCAGAAGTAGTTGGAAAGATCCGGTATGTGAAAGGAAAGCAGAATAAAGAGAAGAGGAAAGATGAAGTGCAGCAGATCAATGTACTGAGCCTAACCGGAACTGAACTCCAGCATACGTGGATGCTTCCAATCAGTTCAAATATTGTATAACATTCTTTTGTAGACATTGTGTCTCCTTGTAGGCAGTGTGCCTCTTTGTGAGCAGTGTGCTCGGGTAGTGAGCCCTAATTGGCAAGTGCCATTTTGTAATTTCTTATTCTTCTAACAGAGAATAATCTTTGGGTTAATCACCCCGTGGTTTTCTCCCTTAACAGGGTTTCCACGTCAAAAATACCGTGTCATGTGTTTCTCATTTCATGGTAATGTTTGTTTGTTTGATTCAATGCTGCATTGATTAATAAGAAAGTTCAAAAGAAGAAATAATTAGGATAACTGATTCACCCCCCCTCTCAGTTATCAACACAAACCAGAATTCTAAAAAAAACAAGGGCCATTCTGAAATACGAAATTGCAATCATCCGCAGAAGAAAAAGGTAACCAGAAAAAAACTAAAAACCAAGGAGTGTACCAAAGGGGCTGTCAGATTGCTCCATACAGACAAAACCCAAGCCTGGAAGTCTTCAATGGAAGGCCACTTCCACAGGAGTCTAAGAATCAAAGAGCAGCTTCCAACATCTGATGATATCGAGTTTATGATTTCATCAGAAATATGGAAAATTGATGGATCTTCCTTGAAAGCAACCTGCACATCACCAATGGAAACCCCAAAACATTGTGAAAAGGAGGCTCCTCCAAACCAGAAGATTGGGGATTAGGTGACTTGGGAGGAGGAGGAATAGGGTTTGAATTCTGCATCTGTTCCACACAGAAAGCACTGCATTCGTGATAAGGGTTTACGCTGTTCTTGCAAGCCCCTAAGGATTTCAGTTCGGAAGACCTATCCTTGAGCACATGCTCGTAAGGAGCCCCCAATGGCTTGTTTGAGAGATGTGTTGCAAACTTTATAGGATTATAATTATATATATGTATTTAATTATGATAAAAAGTTTTAAAATAAAAATATATCTTAACACTTGAAGGGCAACTTTGAATGGATACCTATCACAAAATAATGCTTGACAGATAAGAGTTACTATCAAATTTAGGCCCTTTTTAATAAATGCTATGTAGAAAATTAAATGAAAAAGAAATATTGAGCCTTTTTTTTCAAATTTAGAATAACTTGGGATATTTTTTTGCTTAACACCATTGTTTGTCAAAAATTAAATTTATAAAAAAATTGTTGTAAATTATATATATTTGTTTAAACAAAGTATATATTAACAAGTGCCACGTAGTGGCAAGTACCTGCCTTTGTAGTGTAGTAGTAATAGTATGTGTGTTGTGGTTATTAGGTAATGATGTTTTTATGTTTTCTTAATTATAACACTAAAATTTAAAATTTTGGGAATTAATAGATACAATGATCAAAAGTTTTTGATTAATTCAGCTGGAAAAGAGGGTCCAGAACCCTTTACAAACCAACCCAAAAGGTAGGGAAAAAAACAAAAATAGGCCCCTAACAGGCCAGCCACAACACTATAACAACACAACAACAATGACCTACTGAAAGAAAAGACCAACTACACAACCCCAAAACAAGGACCAACAAAATGTATTTCCTTGGCCCTAGGGTGTAGAGCTGTCATAGATTTGGGCAACCCTTTCTTCCTATGCTGGACAACTATCCAAGAAAACTCTAAGTCAAAATCCTCAAAGCAAGGTGAGAGGGGGGAGTCCTCAGTCGAAGCCGCAACCACAAAAACCACCAGAGAGACAACATGAGTAGACAGAGCAATCAGATCACAATTTGGAGGAACCGCAACAAAAGGGGCAATAGCCTCCAAACTAGGCACATCCAAAATAGGATCAGTCCCCACTAGGTGACCCAAGGCCACAGGAGTATTCAAAGGAGAAGAATCCACTGGGGACTCCTCAACTGACCCAGCCTCTAGGTTAGAAACAAGCAAATGTTCCAAACGAGCATCCTACCACCATGACGAAACCTTACGATGGGAGTGAGGGTTCGAAGCTAGGTGTCTAACTGTGAAGCATCGATGACAACAGAAGGGTAAACCCTCATAATCTAGTAGTTGGGATTGAGAACGATCACCCACCAACAAGACAACCTCACCAAGTAGAGGCTTGGAAATATCAATATCCATAAGAATACAAGCATAGGTATAGATTCCCATTGAAATTGTAGATCTGTCCACCATGAGGAATCGACCAATAGAGTTGCCAAGGAAGCCTCCCAGAAATGAAGGGGAAGATTGGACAACCTGACCCAAACAGGCCTGATATTAAGCTATTCGGAGACAGGATTGAATTGAGGAGACCAAGGTTTGAGTAGGAGGGAATGCTCACCCCACAACCACACCCTACCATCAAGCATAGTATCCCTAGCCTCTGTAGAATTAAAAACAACAATGAAAAAACCCCTTGCACAAGGAAAATTGTAAATATTACCCTAAACCAGGGGACTCCAAGATTCAGAAATCCACTTGTTCATGTCCTGGAGGGATGGCCAAAGACTATTAAATCTACCAATCAAAGCAAGTCTGTTGTAGCGTTCTTCATTCTTAGAGACTTCCTCTCCACATACCACCATGGGGGAGGTACGGGAGCACAGAAGAGGGTGAGAATGGGTCTTAATATTCTCAATAGGATGACCCTTTGCCCCTAGCACATCAGCAAAAGAGACTCAAGCATCAACTAGGGACGCACCGTTAGAAGTGACCTCAGGGAACAATGTGGCAGGGGAAAAGCTTGCAGCAGAAATGCCAATGAGCCCATGAGCTAGCGTACCCACCAAGAGATTAGAGGAGACATGCACGTAAGCATACAAAGATCAAAAGTTAAGTATAGTACTTAGTCAAAATATTTATCTTCATATTTGTCTTATAGGTTTTTATGTTTATACTCCATTAATTTTTTAAATGTACTACAAAATTTATATTATAAAACTTATATGAGTTGGATTGATTGAATAGATCATGTGAACACTATATATTCTTTTTGTAATACAAAAGTTACCAAGAAGGTTCATATAACAAGTGTCACATAGTAAGTATGGTTGAAAATTAATTTTGGTTAAATTATGTGTTAGTAGTTTAATTAAGTTATATCTTTTTTAGATTTTGAGATCAAAATCTTCTATATATTTAATTATTAAATTGTCAATTCTTTTTGGATATTGCATTATCTTCAATAACAATAAAATCTTATATAATTACTTAACAATAATTATATATTTCATAAATGAATTATATTTATAAATATAATATTATTAATATATATTGTAGAATATCAAAATTCAAAATAATTTAGTTATTACTATAATCTAGTTATAATAGTTATAGTATAATAACAAATCGTAAAATAAATCAGATTTTTTGTTTTTCTTTAGTTTTTCCTGCCCCTAAATTTAGGCATTCGTGTCCTTAAAAAATCTAAAAAAAAGTAAATCCACAAAATCCATCCATTAATTTTTTAAATGTACTACAAAATTTATATTATAAAATTTTGAGAATTCACTAAGAAAGTTCATATAATAAGTGTCACATAGTAAGTATGGTTGAAAATTAGTTTTGCTTAAATTGTGTGTTAGTAGTTTAATTAAGTTATTTCAATAATCTAGTTATAATAGTTATAGTATTTATAATATTAATTAAGAAACTTTATGTCAATTTCTAAAAATAGAAATTTAACTCATAATAAATACTTTAAACACGTCATGTTTTGTAAATGTAAAATTAGAAATAATTAATAGTATAATACTTATAGTATTTATAATTAATGAAAGATGTTGACAAAATTTAACATAATATTTTATATTAATTTTTAAAAAATTAAAAAATAAATAATAAAGGATTTGACACTTGTGATGTCTTGTATGTTGGAATATATGCTCCAACATAACTGTTAGATGTTATAATAAGACATAACAAAACTACACGTATGTTATGTATGTGTCATCAAATACTCTTGACGTGTCCAATTTGTTGTCAAATAGCTCCAGTGAGCTGTCATATTAGTTAGCAGATTTATAGGATGCTCTTGAAGTCATTAGTAACTATAAATATGTAATCCCTGTTTATGAATAAGTAATATAGATCAACAAATGTTTCAAATGTTCCAAATTCTATTTTAGTATCAAAGCACCCTCAAAATCTTGGGTGAGCGGGTAGGCATTCAGGGCAATATCAAATGATCTATGCATAGATTATTGTGTGTGATGAGGCATGCAGAAGAGTTGCTTATTCTTATTGGCTGCTAGAGGAAGAGTCTAATAGAGTACATAGTGGTTAAGAAGGCCACTAAGGCCCCTGTTGCTGCTGCAAATCCTTCTACTATAACATTCACAAAGGTATTTTTTTCAAAATATAGATTTTTTTTTGTTTTTTCATCACAAAAGTATTTGAAAATGGAAACACCTCTAGAAAAATTTAATGGTCATAATTTTCACAGATGGAAGATGAAAATACAAATGCAATTAGTGAACATAAATTTGTGGTATAGTGAATGGCACAGAAGTAGTACCTATAGATGCTAAAAGGAAGATTGATTGGGAAAGTAGAGATGAAAAAGGCAAGTCCATTATTGGTCTCGCTCTTTCAGATTCAAAATTACATCATGTTGATCTAGAAAAATCATCTAAAGAAATCTAGGATGAATTAAATAAGTTGTTTGGAGCAAAAGCAACAAATACAAAGAACTCTCTCTGAAACTGCAATTATTTAGATTCAAGATGTCTAATGAAATTATTATGTCTAACCACATAAACAATCTGAGATCTCTCATTAAACAACTAGCTGAAGTCAATGTTGTGGTAGATAAAGAGGATGCTAAAGCCATCTTTTTAAATAGTTTGCCTTCAAAATATAGCAATGTTATTTTTACCCTCAGTCAGATGCCTTCACAAACTTTAGAAGACATGATTTTAGTGCTCTTAGTTGAAGAAAAGAGAGCAACTACAGGATATTCTGGAGGATATATACTTAGCAAGAGCTTGCATTATACTCAAAGAAAAGGATGGGAAAGAGAATGCCAGGTAAGAGTGAAATCGAGTATTACTATTGTAGAAACATAGGTCATACAACAATTAATTGTAAAATTCATGCAAGTGATCTTCTCAAAGGGAAAGTTAAAGAATCAATAAATATAGCCATTGTTGAAGAACCATCAAATATTGATAGTGACGATGATTTCATTAAAGAAGCCAACACTTTGAAGACAGGGAGGGATGTAGCAGAGGATAGATAGATGCTCAATAGTCTGAGATGCTTGTGTATAAGAGAAACTATACCTCATTGGGGTTATGAGACATACATGTGAGGATTGATGTCCAATAGTTCAGGGGAGATCCAAAACCTAGAAGTTCAACATCATACCTTTACGAGGGTAATGAGACACTTCATGTGCAAATGGTGTCCAATGATTTTGGGAACTTGGATTACATCTAGACGACTATACTTGGGAGCAACTTGAAGAAGTCTTACTGATCCAAGAGCTATTTTTTAAAGAACAAATTTTGCATAATGTATTTCCTATTGTTTTGTGTTATTAGTCAGTCTATTTTTCAAAGAGCAACTTCTGCATAATGTATTTCCTATTATTTTGTGTTATTAGTCTGTTTAATGTTGTAGCGTTAAAAGGGGGTGTTGGAATATACATTCCAACACAATTGTTAGATGTTATAATAAGACATATCCAAACTACATGTATGTTGTGTTTGTGTCATCAAATACTATGGAGGTGTCTAATCGTTAAGATCACTTTGTTGTCAAACAGCTCTAGTGAGTTGTCATATTAGCTAGTAGATTTATAGGATGCTCTTGAAGTCATTAGTAACTATAAATATGTAATCCCTATTTATAAATAAGTAAATATAGATCAGCTAGTGTCTAGGTTCCAAATTCTATTTTTGTAAATAAAAAATTATAGATAATATTTTTTAAATCTATGTGTGGGCTCTAATAAAAACTCAGACATTGCATCCAATAATTTTTCACATAAAAATGTTTTTCATTCTTTATTAAAGAATATGCATGTTAATAGTTGGGGAAATAAATATTGACATTGATTTTTAAAATACTTGAAGGTAATTACATATAGATAAAATAGATAAAATGCTTGTATGTTTGACTTCATTTTTTCTTGCATCAATTTAATTTATTGTGCCCAAAAAAATGTATTTATTTATTAGATGGAATAGTGCTTCAAAAACCTGGCTGTTGTTTTCACAAACTAGTAAAATAAATTAGGTTAAATTTTTGGCACTATATTTTTATTTTTCTTTAGTTTTTTCTACCCGTAAATTTGGACATTTGTGTCCTTAAAAAATGGAAACATAATATCTAAGAAAACACAAATCCGCAAAATCCAGAACTCAAATTATGAGCCAATCACAACATGATAATTGATTTTTTGAATAGTTTTTGTTAAAAATTTTACATATAAACTTAGGAAAAATTAATATTTGTTCAACATTCAAAATAATACTCTCTTATGATTGATTTAGTTTACATAGATTAATGGCTTATAAGAAAAACTCTTTACAATACTAATAATAATAATAATAAAATTTAGAAAGAGTAAAATGTTTAGATTTCAAAATAAGACAATTATTTTTAAAGAATATATAAAATATTGAGAAAAACAATTTTAAAAGGGAGATCACATATTACATAAGAAATTATGTATAATGGACAGCACTCAAGCATCCATAATAACATTGTTAGTTATTATTAGCTTTATGAATAAGGCCTCTGTAATTTTTAACAGAAACTGCCAACTAAAATTAACCATTAAATACTTAAATCTTAAACTCAATAGTACTTTTTAACACCTCTTTCAAAACTTTAATAAATGTTTGACAGCTGCAATGAGTAAATAATACTGTATAAAGAGAACAGATTTTCAAGTTACCCTCAATCTCATCCATGGGCCGTCATTTGGTTTTTGTAACAGCTTGAATACGGTGCTAGGCAGGTGACAAAGAAGTAAAGCTTTCAATCAATCACCATTTCCCCAGCATGACTTCACCAAAAGTTTTGACAGCAAAATAAAGAAAAAAGGCTACTTTATTTACTTTTCATGACAGTTATTCTTGTCATCAATTATTAAGACAAAACAGGAACAAAGAAACAGGAAATGCAATTAAATTCTGATTCGTGATTTTGATTGTTGCCCAATATCAAATTGTCTGGAGTGATCAAGTAGTGACAAACTGGGAAAGGGTGTCCTAGACAATAAGGCCAAAACATATCATACAAAAGCATTTGAAGTTACCTAGTCTTGCCTCCTAGTCGGTATGCAAAAGTGATGTCATGTTCTCATTCTACATAAAACTGAACGAGTTCTTATTACAGCAAGCCAACAATTGAGCACAAATGAGAAGCTAGCTAGCATGCAAGGGAAGCATTAGAATAGAGATGTCACAGACATATCACCGATGTACTCAAACTAAGCATATGAGAAAATTGCATTTCATTGGCTTATAAAAGGACACATGAGGATGTAATCTCAATGAGATATTCTGTGTGTTTTGTGCTTTTCATTATTATTTGTTCTGCGTTGAGCTAATTTGTGGGGCTCTTGATAAAAACTATTAATTTTTTATGAATCTCTTGGGAAGGTCTTTTTTATATATGTTATGATTGCTTTATAAAAGTTATCTTTAAAGTTATGTTTCATTAGTTAGTAAATATATGTTATTTTGATTCTTTTTATATATATATAAAACAAATATAAGCATTGTAAATACTTTCATAAGAGTGACTCATTGAAGTAGACAGCAATTGGTGGCCAACAAAATATTTAAAATACTAATAGTCTTCATCAAGAGCCCCACAAATTAGCTCAACGCAGAACAAATAATAATCAAAAGCACAAAACACAGAATCTCTCATTGAGATTACATCCTCATGTGTCCTTTGATAAGCCAATGAAATGCAATTTTCTCATATGCTTAGTTTGAGTACGTTCCCTTGCTTACATGAGTTCAGGTCATTGTAAAGCTATTGTTATTGTAAGTTCAAACTATTAGTCATTAATTAGCATTAATGCAAATCCTACAAAACAAATATAAGCATTGTTGATACTTTCATAAGAGTGACTCATTGAAGTAGACAGCAATTGGTGGCCAACAAAATATTTAAAACACTAATAGTCTTCATTAAGAGCCCCACAAATTAGCTCAACGCAGAACAAATAATAATGAAAAGCACAAAACACACAAAATCTCTCATTGAGATTGCATCCTCATGTGTCCTTTGATAAGCCAATGAAATGCAATTTTCTCATATGCTTAGTTTGAGTACATTCCCTTGCTTACGTGAGTTCAGGTCATTGTAAAGCTATTGTTATTGTAAGTTCAAACTATTAGTCATTAATTAGCATGAATGCAAATCCTACAAAACAAATATAAGCATTGTAAATACTTTCATAAGAGTGACTCATTGAACTACACAACAATTGGTGGCCAACAAAACATTTAAAAGCACATAGAGTTTTATTTTTTTTCCCTTGCTTAGGTGATTTCAAGTCATTGTAAATCGATTGTTAGTGTAAATTCAAACTATTAGTCATTAATTAGCATGAATACAAATCCTACAAGGAATTCCAAGAAAATTTGTGTATTAAACAAATATGGGAAGATACCCTACACCAAAATAAAATTATTATAAATAAATAATGTAAGGATTTAAAATATAATAAATGTATTAAATTAAATATTTCATAAATGAATAAAATAATAATGATTTAATGAATAATTGAATGCCCTATTTGTCGATTTGGGTCACTACCAAGATTGCAGAATCAATCCCATGAGTGTGGATCTGATCTATCCCACGAATTTGATCTAGGTCCATGACTCCAATCTCTACAAAGTTTTAGAATGTCACTTTCATCTCACCTTGATGTCTTCAATTTGTCCCCACATAAAAATTGATTCTAGTGTTTCATGGTTTACACTTGGCAAGAACAACTACTTTCCTTGTGTTAAACCATGTAAGGATACCAATTCAATGGCTAGATAAAAGATCAAGGAAGACACTCTCAAACATTGAAGTTGCCCCAGATGTCTGTGTAATCCAAATTCCTTGATAAATACTTTTGATAATGTGTGCAAGTAGTAAATGGTATCTCTAGAATGTAAGAGATCTAGATAGTTAGATCATATCTAAAATAAACTAGGGTTGCCCCTTTAAACACAAAACTGAGTGTCACAAACCAAATCATGTTGTGTGTCATGTCGACATGCAATAGTCACAAACAAAGGTAAAGTTGGACACAAATTTCATTTGAATTTTAAAAGTTATGGGATCATTTCTATGGGTACAAAAGTGATCTAGACCACATCTGTGACTGCGGACCCAACCTAGGGTAAGAAAAGGGGGAAACTAAAGTTTAGGACTGGTCCTTGGGAAAAATGTAAATAGGAACATGTAAGGCTTGGTTTGTGTGCCCACTCTCAACTAAAATCATATCATTCATATTCTTGTTATATCTAAAGACTAATAAAGCCAAAGTGAATCTAAAACAAATTTTAAAACTACAAGGTATGCATTTTTCATCATTGCATTTTTCCCCCACTTTGAATTTCATGCAACTATCATGCATGTTAAAGTACATACAAGTAGCCAACGGGAAAATACTCATATAAAGGATACTAATAGGACAAACATTTTACATTGATACTTGTTCGCATGAAATGAGTGCTCAATCTTAAAAACCTACAAAACAAAAATAAAGAACAATGAGTAGCATCATGCATTAAAACAATAATGTTCCATCCATAATAAAAAATAAAATAAAAAGTGGTAGGGATAGAAATACTACCCTTGAACCTAAAGGTGTGATACTATCTATGAATAGCTTTAAATCATGTGGTAGTCCTACAATAGTTAAAAGCAATGTTAGTGAACTCACATGCTCCCCTCTAATTAGTTGTATGTAAAGGATGCAATTAAATTGGAGGAGAGTAAATGATAATACATAATACATGATAAACTCAATAAAGTTTAGTGATCATTGGAAATATAGTGTTATATAACACCAAAATGTAATAATAAATGCTCATGAAAACTTCATATGTGATAGGAAACAATGTTGCTCCCTATTGATAGACAAACCTAGACTAGAGTCCAAGTTTTTATACTCTATCATATGTAGTAAACCTTGGTGTGATGCAATAAAAAGAGAGAACTTAGATATGCAATATGTACAAACTAAATTATAAGAAACTATTTACACTCATATATACACCAATATACATAAGATCATATATTGATATACTTCAATGTCTTATACATGTCTTATAATTTATTCCTCATGATTTACTCTCCCTTATCATCTTCCTTATTCTCACACATATATAATTCTTATGATTCATGCTCTTATCTCCCACTTTTCCCCTCTTTATATGGCCTCTTAATGCCTCTTCATAATGTTTTTCCATCATATCCTTTCATAATAACACTTAATTATTTTCCATGAATTTACCTTTTCCTTTATAATATTTTACTCATTTATAGCTTATTTAGGCATATTAGAGGTGTTTTAGGGTTATTTATGTAGCACATTTCACAGTTCAGGATGTTGTCTTTTCATTGATGTCAAAATATCAGGATATCAGGATGTTGCATTTCACAGTTTTCACAAGATGCAGTTGACAGGTATATATCATGTTTGGTTATGCAATCAGTGTTGTGAAGTATGCAAACAATGTTGTGAAGTTTCAATCACATGATATTTCAGAAGGATTTTTCATAAGGTTGGCTTTATGAGTGGTCTTCATGCAATTATGATCACAATGATTTGGTATCATATCAGTTTTGATCTATAATGACATCAGTGTATGGTTCTCAGATCAGTGAATGGTCTTCATCAGTGACATGGTCTTCTTCATGGTAATGATTTTAGTGATATGGTTCTCAGATCAGGGACATCAGATTTTACAGTGAAATAGTGTGAGTAAATATGTGACATGTCCTATGTTATGTCATATACTTATCAAGTGTATATGTGGTCTCATCAATATGTGGTCAGGTAATGCATATTTGCTTATTACATGATATAAAGTTTTAAGATCAAATTGTGGTCAGCATATATGGTGTTAAGATCAAATTGTCATATTTGCAAAATCCAAACTTAGATTAAAAACCACAAAGCTAACTGTCAAAGCACTTTAGTTCTAATGTTCTGTTGACCGGTTGAGAAGGTCATCGGGTTTTAAGTTACAACTTGAGGGTATGTGCCTCGTTGTATTTACCGGCCCCTTGTGTTAGGCTTCGGGTGAGCGCCGGTGGAAGTTCCAATGTGGGCGCGAGAAAGCCGATCAACGGCTAAGGTTTAAACAATAGATGGCAGGATTACCACATCCGGTGGTAGAAATTTGAATTATGCCGCAGGTTGAAGAGGTAAAAATTGACGGGTTCTGTGGTGTAAAAGGCAGAAAATCAACTTGTTTCTAATTTAAAGTGACAGCAAAAGTTGCATTTGGAAAGTCAAAAGTTTTTGCTTATAGAAAGATTCTTAAAAGACTTTTTCAATCATGGAATGTGGATCGACGAAGACATTTAGAAATTAGAAACTTTTATTTTAGAAATCATATAGAATACAATGCAATTTTTAAGGAAAAGAAAATATTGATTTTGTGTTGAAGAGTTTAGGAGAAAGTTTTTGAAGATGAGAGAGTTTTTTGAGAAGATGAAAGATTGTGATCATCAATATTTTTTATTTTTGAGAGAATATGATTTGAAGGCGATAAAAATATATGATGTTAGAAGTTGAACGGATTTGCAGAAGATTGAATGATGAAAGTTCATTTGTATAAAGAGAATTTTTTTCAGGGGTGGATAATGATGCAGAGAAGAGAGAAGATCTTGTGTGTGGTGAGAAGCTTTTAATGGGATTTTTGCTATGAAATGATTTTTATGCAGGTATGAAGAAACAATTTTATTTTAGAGAATTGTGTTGAGGTTTTGAAAGAATGTTGGTTCAATAAATGAATGGAGTTCTTCAATGATCAGGATGAATGAATGTTTGTTCAGAGAAAGTGAAAGTGATGAAAGACAATAATTTTTCAGAGAGGGTAAATTGTTCAGTTTTGCACAGGGAGAAAGATCAAGAAATGGTGAATTAGTTTGAGGTTGTTTTTGCAGATATATGAAGTATTTTTGAAGATCAAAATTGTTTGATTTGAAGTTTAATTGTAAAGAATATATCCTTGATTGTTAAAAGGGAGAAATAAGGTTTTGTTTTCATTGAAACAGGGAAATCCCCTGAGTTATATTTTTCATTGAAATTGTTGATGTTGTAATGTTAGTGAGACATGCAGAGAAGTACAATATGCTAGTGAGGCAAAATTGTAATGTCAGTGAGACAATTGTAATCTAAAATTTGTGTTAAGCCAGTGAGGCAGTTGAGTGGTTTTTATACCCCAGGAGGGTTTTCCACTCGGGAAATTTCTTGTGTCAAGTTTTGTGTTGATACTCTGCATATTTTCTTTGTTCTATTTGAGGAATTTTACAATTGTGAAATTAAATTAAGAAAAGGAGTAAAAATTGTTAACACTGATTCACCCCCCCTCTCAGTGTTGAGTGTATTCCTACAATTGGTATCAGAGCCTGGTACCCTGTCAAAGCTTAATCAGCTTGGGTAGATCATATTTCTGGAATACTTATCATGGCAAGAACCCTACTACATGATGCAAATCTGCCTAATGTCTATTGGAGAGAAGCTGTTCATACAGCTGTATATACTCTGAACAGAGTTCAATTAAGGGTAAAGTCAAATTATACTCCTTATGAACTGTGGTATGGTAAGTCAACTAATGTTGGGTATTTCAAAATTTTTGGAAGTAAGTGTTACATCAAGAAAGATAATGATAGCTTATGTGGTTTTGAGTCTAGATGTGATGAAGGCATTTTTCTTGGTTATTCTACACATAGCAAGGCATATAAGTGTTTTAACAATATGCTCAAAAGAATAATTGAAAGTACTAATGTTAAGGTGGATGAGGACTTGCAGCCCTGTATGCAGTTGATTCATGACATTGAAGTTGATCATCATTCACAAAAGGAAGAAGAAATTCAGGAAGAGGAAGAAGATCCCGAAAAATCTGTTGATGTTAAGACAAAGACTCTTTCAAAGGCATTTCAAAGAGATCATCCTCATGAGTTGATCATTGGGGATAAGGACAGTGGTGTGTTAACAAGAAGAGGAAAGCAAGCTGCTGCACATAATCAAGCACATGTGTGTTTGATATCTGAAATGGAACCAAAGAATTATGTTGAGGCCAGCAAAGATGAAGCATGGGTTAATGCCATGGAAGAGGAGTTAAGCCAAATAGAAAAGAACAAAACATGGGAACTTGTTCCAAGACCAGAAGGTAAGAATGTCATTGGATCAAAATGGGTATTTAGGAATAAGCTTGATTAAAAAGGTAAAGTTGTTAGAAACAAAGCCAGATTGGTTTGCAAAGGGTATTCACAAATTGAAGGTATTGACTTTGAAGAAACATTTGCTCCTGTTGCTAGATTAGAAGCTATAAGAATGTTTTTAGCTTTTTCAGTTTATAAAAATTTCAAAGTTTACCAAATGGATGTAAAATCAGCATTTCTAAATGGAGATCTTGAAGAAGAAGTCTACATGGAACAACCAGAAGGTTTTGTGAATAAAGATAATTCAGATCATGTTTATAGATTGAAAAAGGCTTTATATGGTTTAAAGCAAGCTCCAAGGGCTTGGTATTATAGACTGGATAAGTTTCTGCAGGAACAGGGGTTCACAAAAGGAGGTGTGGACAGTAATTTGTACTATTTAATCAAAGGTGAGGATATTCTGGTTGTTGAAATCTATGTTGATGATATCATTTTTGGTAGTAACAATGATGATATGAGTCATTCATTTCCTAACATTATGAAATCAGAATTTGAAATGTCTATGTTGGGAGAATTGTCTTTCTTTCTTGGTCTTCAGGTATCTCATCTTGAAAAGGGAATATTTATCTCACAAAATAAATATGCCAGAGAGATGTTGAAGAGATTTCAAATAAATGATTGCAAACCTTTGGGCACTCCTATGGAGACAGGGCATAAGCTAAGTAAAAATGATGAATCACCTGAAGTGGAACAGTCTCTGTATAGATCTATGATTGGGAGTCTTTTATATCTCACTGCTTCTAGGCCTGATATTATGCAGGCTGTTTGTTTGGTTGCAAGATTTCAAGCTTGTCCTAAACAATCACATTTAAATGTTGTTAAGAGAATCTTTAGATATATTAAGGGTACACTTGATTTTGGTTTATGGTATCCTAGACACTGTGATTTTACACTTCTTGCCTATACAGATGCAGATTGGGCAGGGTGTCCTGATGACAGAAAAAGCACAAGTGGGGCAGCTTTCTTTCTGGGTAGCAGATTGGTTGCATGGCATAGTAAGAAACAAGATTGTGTTTCTCTATCTACAGCTGAAGCTGAGTACATTGCTGCTTCATCATGTTGTACATAGGTACTTTGGATGGTACAATCACTTCTTGATATTAAGGTTGAAGTTAAAAAGCCTGTGTCTATTCTTTGTGATAACACAAGTTCTATTAATATGTCAAAGAATCCTATAATGCATTCAAGAACTAAACACATTGGTATCAGATATCATTTTCTAAGGGAAAAAGTGATTGAAAATGAAGTTGCTTTGGAATATGTGCATACAAGTGATCAATTGGCTGACATCTTCACAAAGCCTTTGCCAAAGGAGACATTTGAAACTCTGAGACAGAGACTGGGAGTTCTGTCTCTTGTCTCTCTTCAGTAAGTTAAAGAGATATTAGATTCAGGGGGAGTTGTCTTCTAGATTATTTTTGATGTCCTGAATCTCATTTGTACATAGCCTGTATATAGTTTTTTGTACATATTTTTGTGGTTGGCAGTGTTACAGTATTGTGCATTTAATCAGTATGACATAAAGTGTTGGTTTTGACAAATTTTTTTTAGAGGATTGTATTTACAAGAACAGGAATCTATTGGTTGTGGTGTTATTTTTTTTGCCTTTGACATTTTTATGTCAAAAAGGGGGAGAAATCAGTTATGGTTTTGCCATCAATGTCAAAGACAAAGGGGGAGTTTTGTAGCACATTTCACAGTTCAGGATTTTGTCTTTTCATTGATGTCAAAATATCAGGATATCAGGATGTTGTATTTCACAGTTTTCACAAGATGCAGTTGACAGGTATATATCATGTTTGGTTATGCAATCAGTGTTGTGAAGTATGCAAACAGTGTTGTGAAGTTTCAATCACATGATATTTCAGAAGGATTTTTCATAAGGTTGGCTTTATGAGTGGTCTTCATGCAATTATGATCACAATGATTTGGTATCATATCAGTTTTGATCTATAATGACATCAGTGTATGGTTCTCAGATCAGTGAATGGTCTTCATCAGTGACATGGTCTTCTTCATGGTAATGATTTTAGTGATATGGTTCTCAGATCAGGGACATCAGATTTTACAGTGAAATAGTGTGAGTAAGTATGTGACATGTCCTATGTTATGTCATATACTTATCAAGTGTATATGTGGTCTCATCAATATGTGGTCAGGTAATGCATATTTGCTTATTACATGATATAAAGTTTTAAGATCAAATTGTGGTCAGCATATATGGTGTTAAGATCAAATTGTCATATTTGCAAAATCCAAACTTAGATTAAAAACCACAAAGCTAACTGTCAAAGCACTTTAGTTCTAATGTTCTGTTGACCGGTTGAGAAGGTCATCGGGTTTTAAGTTACAACTTGAGGGTATGTGCCTCGTTGTATTTACCGGCCCCTTGTGTTAGGCTTCGGGTGAGCGCCGGTGGAAGTTCCAATGTGGGCGCGAGAAAGCCGATCAACGGCTAAGGTTTAAACAATAGATGGTGGGATTACCACATCCGGTGGTAGAAATTTGAATTATGCCGTAGGTTGAAGAGGTAAAAATTGACGGGTTCTGTGGTGTAAAAGGTAGAAAATCAACTTGTTTCTAATTTAAAGTGACAGCAAAAGTTGCATTTGGAAAGTCAGAAGTTTTTGCTTATAGAAAGATTCTTAAAAGACTTTTTCAATCATGGAATGTGGATCGACGAAGACATTTATAAATTAGAAACTTTTATTTTAGAAATCATATAGAATACAATGCAATTTTTAAGGAAAAGAAAATATTGATTTTGTGTTGAAGAGTTTAGGAGAAAGTTTTTGAAGATGAGAGAGTTTTTTGAGAAGATGAAAGATTGTGATCATCAAGATTTTTTATTTTTGAGAGAATATGATTTGAAGGTGATAAAAATATATGATGTTAGAAGTTGAACAGATTTGCAGAAGATTGAATGATGAAAGTTCATTTGTATAAAGAGAATTTTTTTCAGGGGTGGATAATGATGCAGAGAAGAGAGAAGATTTTGTGTGTGGTGAGAAGCTTTTAATGGGATTTTTGCTATGAAATGATTTTTATACAGGTATGAAGAAACAATTTTATTTTAGAGAATTGTGTTGAGGTTTTGAAAGAGTGTTGGTTCAATAAATGAATGGAGTTCTTCAATGATCAGGATGAATGAATGTTTGTTCAGAGAAAGTGAAAGTGATGAAAGACAATAATTTTTCAGAGAGGGTAAATTGTTCAGTTTTGCACAGGGAGAAAGATCAAGAAATGGTGAATTAGTTTGAGGTTGTTTTTGCAGAGATATGAAGTATTTTTGAAGATCAAAATTGTTTGATTTGAAGTTTAATTGTAAAGAATATATCCTTGATTGTTAAAAGGGAGAAATAAGGTTTTGTTTTCATTGAAACATGGAAATCCCCTGAGTTATATTTTTCATTGAAATTGTTGATGTTGTAATGTCAATGAGACATGCAGAGAAGTACAATATGCCAGTGAGGCAAAATTGTAATGTCAATGAGACAATTGTAATATGAAATTTGTGTTAAGCCAGTGAGGCAGTTGAGTGGTTTTTATACCCCAGGAGGGTTTTCCACTCGGGAAATTTCTTGTGTCAAGTTTTGTGTTGATACTCTGCATATTTTCTTTGTTCTATCTGAAGAATTTTACAATTGTGAAATTAAATTAAGAAAAGGAGTAAAAATTGTTAACAACACTGATTCACCCCCCCTCTCAGTGTTGAGTGTATTCCTACAATTTAAGTGGTATATAATGGATATATAGGTCAAAAAATTACCCAAATTACATGTGTGGTATGGTAAAACCTCTTGTATGCTTCCAGCATTCTCCCCAAGCCTAAAACATTGTCTTGTCCTCAATACAACTTGGTGAAATCACTTGTAACCTTTATGCTCAAGAGTCATTCATGATGGCTTTTCTTGCTATAGTTCTTCATCTATGTGAGTGGAAATTTGTGAAAGGAAGCTAGGTGTGCAGAAATTTCTTCCTACACTAATCTAAAGAGGAGAGAAGAGTGCAAATTCATTTTATCCTTTACAATTATAGAATGTTAACAACAACAATGGAGATATTGCAGCAATACACATACACATAGAAATGAGACAAAAGAGAGACAAGATATACGTGGGGAAAACCCTTATCAGGTGAAAAACCCCACACTCCAAAACCTGCACAATGTATTATCAAAATTGAAATGGTTTACAATACACTTGTAATGCAAGCTTTTAGGAGTCTTCGACACTCATATTTGGAGACAAACTGGCAACATAACAGTACCTATCAATCACATAATACATCTCCTCTCCAAAGCACCTGTTTATATAGAAAATACAAGGCAAAAATGGCTCTATCTTGAGATGGGCATCCAACATGGCCTCATGGCCCAAAACCCATGCCTATGGACACTTTTCCAACACTGTAGAATGTTCATGACACTTGTCAAGTCACCCCATCCCAAAGAGGTCACCTATTCCCAAGTTGGGCAATGACAGATGCTCTTACAACTCTTACAACCGTCATAGAATCCATCATACTGACATATCTTACAGTTGTAAGAGAATATGTCATAAACAGGATACAAATAGCATATTCTCTTACAACATGTCCTAACCCTCCTTAGGACACTCAAAGATGCCTTCTTCCAAGATGCCCTGTGACACGCTTCACCTGTCATAGAATCTTCTATTTACGACTCTTACGTGTCATAGATTTGTCATAGGAATCTATCATGACCGTTTCGGTCAATATTCCCTTACACACTAGTCAAGATGCCGACACATGGTAGAAAACCTCTACCACACAAAAGGGATGCCTATCTCCACATGGAGTGTGTTGACCATCCTAGTCATCTTACAAGTGGAGTGACAACTCATCGTGCCACTTCACACTAAATGACAAAACAGGATGTGTAACAAATTACAACATAGGCTAAGTAAATAAATTACATTACAATAATAAATGTAAGGAATTACCAAGGTTGAGACACCTTAATTCCCAACATTCCCCACTTGTCGAACACCTTGTAAGGGCCAATAGAAATAACATGATTTAAATTCTATAGGCCGAGAGGCCCATAGACTCCAAACACCATCTGAACTTATCTATACCCAATGGTTTCATCAATGCATCTGCAACATTCTTCAAGGTATCTACCATCTCCAAATTCACCTTCCCATCCTCTATCATGTCTTGCACAAAGTGAAATTGTACATCAATATGCTTTGTTCTAGCATGGAAAGTTGGATTCTTTGCTAGGCAAATTGCACTCTGACTGTCACAACAAATCGTAATCTATCCTGCATCAACACCAATATCTGAACACAATCTCTTAAGCCAAATGGCTTCTTTACAAGCATGAGTTGCTGCCATATACTCAGCTTATGTTGTGGACAAAGTAACCACAGGTTGTCGCTTACTCATCCAACTAATTGCACCACTAAACATAGTGAACACATAGGTACTAGTGGATCTCCTGCTGTCAATGTCACCTACCCAATCATAATCCATGAATCCACAAATACAAACTGAATGCGAAGCTCCTGTAGAATTACCATGATAGCATATGGAATACTTGAAAGTACCCCTCAAATATCTAAACACTTGCTTAACTGTA
This sequence comes from Cunninghamia lanceolata, assembly GCA_027924645.1. NCBI lineage: Eukaryota > Viridiplantae > Streptophyta > Pinopsida > Cupressales > Cupressaceae > Cunninghamia > Cunninghamia lanceolata. The sequence goes on along the minus strand of BSBN01000210.1, from coordinate 4,514,376 downwards.
TCCCAATGTACCCGTCCAAGATTGGCCATAAATCGACTAAGGACTCCCACTGCTTGGGCAATGTTTGGTCTTGTGCAGACCATAGCATACATCAAACTACCAACAACACTAGCATAAGGTACTATGCTCATGCCCTCCACCTCACTAGGAGATTTTGGACAATCACTACGAGACAACTTTGTCCCCAATGAAACAAGAACACACAATGGTCTACAATCTACCATGCTCAACCTATCCAACACGATCTTCACATACTTACTCTGGCTTAGCCAAAGTTTTCTGTTAGTTCTGTCTCTTTTGATTTCCATTCCCAGAATGTATCTGGTTGCCCCTAGATTTTTCATCTCAAACTATACTGACAATTGAGACTTCAAATTAGAAATCATATTCTTACCATTCCCAATTAACAACATATCGTCAACATACAATGCAATAAAGAGACTGCGATCATTGTCAAACTTGTAATACACACAATGATCAGATTTCAATCTCATAAATCCAATGGACAACACAAAGGCATCAAATTTCATATACCACATCCTAGGAGACTGCTTCAAACCATAAAAAGACTTCTTCAACTTGCAAACCAAATTTTCTTTACCTTTCTCTATGTAATGCTCTGGCTATGACATGTAAATCTCTTCCTCCAAATCACCATGAAGGAAAGTTGTCTTCACATCCATCTGCTCCACCTCTAAGTCATAAGAAGCTGCAAGAGGTAACAAGAACTGAATGGATGTCATCTTTGTAATGGGAGAGAAAATTTCACCATAATCAATTCCCTCCACTTGTGAGTACCCATTCACAACCAATCTAGCCTTGTACTTTTCAACACTGCCATCTGCACCAAATTTCTTCTTGAACACCCATTTGCATCCAATAGGTTTCTGTCCTTCAGGCAAAGGCGCCAAGTCCCATGTTTTATTCTTTTCTAAAGAAGTTGTCTCATCTTCCATGGCCTCCTTCTAGGAACTTGCATCTTTCATGCCCATAGCCTCTTTCACAGTTTTAGGCTCATCAGTGTTAGTAAGCAAAGCAAAAGCACAACTAGAATCAAGTAATGAATAACCAAACCTATCAGGTTGCTTCCTTGTTCTTGTAGACCTCCTCAATAGCTGAGGTTGAGGTTCTGCTTCTTCTTCTGAGCTTTCAGAGCTGCTAGAGCTCTCCTCATCATCAGGTCTCACAGGGTCTGTTGGTTTAGTCTTCTCAAGGGTAGAAGGAAACTAAACCACATCTTCTTTCTTTTCTGTCTGTTTTGGCTGTAGAACAATGGAAGAAGGTGTTATCTCTCTGAAGATAACACTTCTGCTATACAACACTTTTTCAGCCACAAGATCCTAAAGCTTGTATCCTTTCACACTGACACCATAGCCAATGAAAATATACTTAACAGCCTTGTTCTCCAATTTAGACCATTTCTCCCTAGGAACATGTGTATATGCCTCACAACCAAAAACATGAAGATGTCTAACTGAAGGCTTCTTACCAGACCACACCTCCATAGGTGTCTTACCAACAAGAGCTGATGTAGGAGACATGTTTGCTAGGTAGCAAGCAGTGGCTACAGCTTCAGCCCAAAACTTTTGTTCGAGGCTTGCTCCACTAAGCATACTCCTAGCCTTCTCCATTAGTGTCCTGTTCATCCTCTCTACAACTCCATTTTGCTGCGGGGTGTATGGAGTTGTCTTATGTCTTTCAATCCATTTCTCTTTATAGAACTTATCAAACTCTACCGAACAAAACTCACCACCGTTATTAGTTCTCAAACACTTAATCTTTTTACTAGTCTAATTTTCAGCAAAAGCTTTAAACTCTTTAAACCAACTAAAGACTTTAGTCTTGCTTTTGATAAAATAAACCCATGTCCTTCTACTATAATCATCTATGAAAGTTACAAAATATATAGATTTGGAAATTGAAGGAACATTAATAGGACCAAACACATCAGAATGAATAAGATCCAATACACCAGAAGACTTGTGAGAACTAGAGTAAAACTAAACATGGTTTTGCTTTCCATATACACAATGTTCGTAAAAATCAAACTTGAGATTACAATCATTTAACCCCTCAACGAGATTTTTATTTTTTAGGGTTCTAAGACCCTTCTCACCAATGTGGCCATATCTCAAATGCCATAAACTAGTCTTTTCAGTATGAAGTTTAACTTCCAAAGCATGTGCACTACCATCAGAATGTGTTACAACATATTTCTTTAGTTCTTGTTCATATGATGGGGATGAAGTGACTGCAACTCTTTTCTTCGAGTCAGAAGAACTATTGTACTGTGTAGTGCATGTCTCCAACTGAAACATAGTACCCCTCTGAGTACCCTTCGCAAGAACCATAGATCCTCTACTCATCTTGCATCCATCCTTCGAAAAGAAAACCTGCACACCTGCATCATTCAACATACTTACAGAAAGCAAGTTCCATGCCAAGCCTGGGATGTGCATAACCCCAGTGATCCCCTTCACTTGTCCATTAGGGAATTGGATTGAGACTCTTCAACGACCAACAATCATCAGATGAGAATCATCACCCAGGTACACTCTTCCACCATCAAACTCTTCATATTTCATGAACGAAATTTGATGCGAGGTAATGTGCACCAGAATCAATCAACCACACATCATTAGATGCATGGGTAGCCAGGGCTGCGATGAAGGCATCACCGTCACTTGTCAGAATTTGAATCAGGGGCATTCTTCTTTTTCTTTTTCTTTTCCTCTTTATGTTCCTTTCAGAAATTCCCCATTTTCCCACAGTTCCAACAGAGAGCCTTGGACTTTCCAGGAGATTTGGATCTCCCATGGGATTTGAATCTGCCCTTTTTACCTTTCTTGTCCTTCTTCCCTTTCTCTTTGGGTCTTCCATGAACCGCAAGAGCATCTTTAGCCAACTCGGTTGTCTTTCTCCACACTTCTTCAGATAACAGTGAAGATACTACATCATCCATCTTGAAGGTGGTGGTAGTGCTTCCGATAGCCATGGCAAGATGATCCCATGAATCCAGCAAAGAACAAAGCAGGGTCATACATCGATCCTCCTCCTCCATTTTCACACCCATGGATGTCAAATGTACAAGCATATTAAAATCATTCATATGATTCGCAATAGATCCTCCATCTTCCATTTTCAGAGAAAACTTCTTTTTTAGAAAGAGATTGTTCACCAAGAACTTGGCCTGATAAACAAATCCTAGCTTCTTCCAAAGATCTTTCATAGTCTTTTCCTCATGGACATTCAATAAGACAGTCAGCTAGACAGAATCTTATGAGACCCTTAGCCTTCTGATCTTTGAGGTCCTAATCATCTTGTGACATTGTCGTAGGTTTTGTTCCATCAATGGTTTCCCATAAGTCACGATCAACAAGTAGATCTTCCATCTTGAGTTTCCACAACTCAAAATTTGTGCCATTGAAATTCTCCACCTCTACTATTCTAGATGTGGTTTCCATCTCCTTCCTACAACAAGATACATAATACTCTACATAGACTCTCACTCAACCTAAGATTAGCTCAAAAAACCCCTACCTAGCAGCTAGAACCAAAACTGGCCAGGCTCTGATACCAACTGAAAGGAAGCTAGGTGTGTGGAAATTGCTTCCTACACTAATCTAAAGAGGAGAGAAGAGTGCAAATTTGTTTTATCATTTACAATTATAGAATGTTAAAAACAACAATGGAGATATTGCAGCAATACACATACACACAGAAATGAGATAGAAGAAAGAGACACAAGATATACGTGGGGAAAACCCTTATCGAGTGAAAAACCCCACTCCAAAACCTGCACAATGTATTATCAAAATTGAAATGGTTTACCATACACTTGCAATGCAAGCTCTCAGGAGTCTTTGACACTTGTATTTGGAGACAAACTAGCAGCATAACAATACCTGTCAATCATATAATACATCTCTCCAAAGCACCTGTTTATATAGAAAATACAAGGCAAAAATGGCTCTATCTTGAAATGGGCATCCAACATGGCCTCATGGCCCAAAACCCATGCTTATGGACACTTTTCCAACACTTTAGGATGCTCATGACACTTGTCAAGTCACCCCATCCCAAAGAGGTTGCATATTCCCAAGTTGGGCAATGACATGTGCTCTTACGACTCTTACAACCGTCATAGAATCCGTCATACTGACATATCTTACAGCTATAAGAGAATCTGTCATAAATAGGATATAAATAGTATATTCTCTTACATGTCATAACCCTCCTTGGGGCGCCCAAAGATGCCTTCTTCCAAGATGCCCTGTGACACATGTCTTCACCTGTCATAGAATCTTTTATTTATGACTCTTACGCGTCATAGATTTGTCATAGGAATCTGTCATGACCGTTTCGGTCAATATTCCCTTACACACTAGTTAAGATGCCGACACATGGAAAAAAACCTCTACCACACAAAAGGGATGCCTATCTCTACATGGAGTGTGTTGACCATCCTAGTCATCTTACAAGTGGAGTGATAAGTCATCGTGCCACTTCACACTAAATGACAAAACACGATGTGCAACAAATTACAACATAGGCTAAGTAAATAAATTACATTACAATAATGCAAGGAATTACCAAGGTTGAGACACCTTAATTCCCAACAATTTGCACTAGGCCTCTTTGTTATTGTGACATTTTTCTATTTTTTGTGTATTTTTCCTTATTTTTTTCTTTATAATGGGGTTAGGTTCTAAGAGACCCATTTATTATGGTATCTAACCTACTTCCAAATTAATGGAAGTATCTTCATCTTTATCTTGATTTAATCAATAAATCTAAGTTTGTATGACATTTTCCTTTAAGGTGTTACATCTCTATTGATCAACATCCTATCTTTTTCTTTCACTTCCACCTCTATGTTCTTGGGTTTCTTTCCATCCCTTTTAGACCAATTATTTATATGTGTAGAAGATAAAAAACTCTGGGTGGTATCATTACTATTCCTTATAGCATGAATTTGATGGGTTCCCGATTATTTGTAACCTCTTGTGGTGTCATCTTGAAGTCATTCCTCTTAATTTGCATTTGTGCCTTTTCAAATGGGAATGTGACAAAAGGTTGGATCCTTATATGTACTTGATGTTTCTTCTCACCTTTATCACAAAAGTTAAAGAATTTAACAAAATATTCTTTTATCTTATCCCAATCCTTTGTTTCTTTTTTTATTCTTGATGTATATACCAAGAATGAGGTAGTGACTCTAAAGTCCAATAAAAGAAGTGGACCCATACTAATTTGTTTGTTTCTCCTCTTTTAGTCAAGAACTACTCAACATATTTAATATATTTTCTTGGATTGGAAGCTCCTTTATAAATAGGCATCTTGTGCATTGGTTGTTCCTTCTTTACAAATCTACATTTAATTGCAATCTTTAGATTTATCCATGTGAGGATGTTTTGTTTATGGGTTTTCCACCATCCTGTTGCATTCCTTGTCAAAGTCACATCTAAGGCTACCATCTTAATCTCCTCATAGGATTCTTCCTTCATCTTCTCTAGATAATTCTCAACATCCCCAATTCTAACATATTTGGGATATTTCTTATGATTATGCCATACAAAGATTTTTTTATCACAAGTCTTCTCCACTCTACCTCATCATTGGTTTCAATACATGAACTGCCATTTATTCCCATATTTTATGTTCCTCTCTTTTTCCTCATCTTCTCAACTATTTATGAATATTCTATTCGTGTTCTTCTTCAATATAAGTGGCATAGGAGATGGCATTTGGTTAGGGGGGGTCATCTTCTTATCATGTCTCTTGATGTGGGGGGTCACATCCTTTAGGAATTTTTTCTCTTCTAATCCTAATTGACTACTCTCACTTCTATTTCTCTTTCCACTTTCATATCATAAATTCATATCTTTAATATATAAGGTGTTGCCTCTTATTAGGGTTTCTCTATAGTTTCATCATGATCCATCAATTCTAGGGACCTCTCTCTCTCTCTCAAACACTTACTTCTTCATCCTCTATGGGTCCCTACACCATGAACTCAATGATTCTACCAACTAGTGATCTCCCAACATTTGTACTAACTACTTCATTCCTTCTCTCTCTTTTCTTTCTTCCTCTAATTTTATTCTATATATCTCATTATTTCTACTACTTTATTCAACCTACATCGAGCTTATTCATTTTATTCTTTCCCTAAACATCACACCTAATTTGTCTCATTAGTCATGTCTTTTTGAATCTCCTCTCTTCCCTATGCCATCACCTTAGTGCCTAGTTCCCCGAGGGCTAGCACTTAGTGTGCACTACCATGCCTCTTCATAACAACTATCCTCACCATGTATAAGAAAAAAAATCCAAAATCTTCACTTCTCAATTTATTACTACTAATTTCTTTATTTCATATGATCTCCCTCTAACAGTCAAGGTCCCCACAACTAAACCAAATGTTGACAAAAAAGCCTAGATTGAAGTCCAAGTTTTTATACTATTGTATGTAGTAAAGCTTGGTGTCACGCATGGATAACTTTAAGAAAAGACCCCTAAAAAAAGTTATAAAATCTTGGCGAATCCTAGCTAAGTGCTTTAATTTTCCTGGCAAATCTTTCATTTTTTTTTTTTAATATTAATTTTCCTGCGAATCTATGTACATTACTAAAAAACTTATAAAATCGTGGCGAATCCTAGTGAATACTCACTAAAAAAAATAAAAACAAGGGCGAATCTTAGCGAATAATTACTAAAGAAATTAATTAGAATGGCGAATCCTTACTTTAAAAATTTACATATTTGGTCAACCCCATATATTCTTTTTTTTTTAAATTTTGAAGTGGGGGCAGGAGACAATTTTATAAACCTAATAATTATCACTAGATTATAGTTTTCTCACCTAAGGATAGTTTGGTTTGCATCCTAATTTTTTTATATCAACTAAAGTTTAATGAGTTTCAACCAAGAAAATTTAACCATAGGTACTCTTCCTACAAAAGGATGTCTCATCTAGAGTCTAAACATTTAAGAAATAAATTAAATTAAAATGAAATTTATAACTAATAGATAAATTTATAATTAAATTCTAAAATTTAACCCTTTTCCTAAGGCAATTTAAAATGATAAAGTAAGTCAAATAAAATAATGATAATTATAAATTAATTACACTAACCTTAAAAGAATAAAGCTAATAAAATATAAGCCCCTTTTAAAATACAATAAATATTTAAAATTGAATTATATATGGAATAATAAAATACAAATATGAAAATTATACTAAGTAAACATTTTTTTTCTAACTCAAACAAATACTACTATGAGTGTAACTATTTAAAAACAATTAAAAAATTAAGCTACTCCACTAAAGGTGAAGTCAACTAAGTCAAATAAAATAATAATAATTAAAAATTCATTACATTAACATTAAAAAAAAAAAGCTAAATCCCTTTCATTTTAAAATACAATAAATATTTAAAATTGAATTATATATGGAATAATAAAATATAAATATGAAAATTATACTAAGTAAACATTTATTTCTAACTCTAAAACAAATACTATTATGAGTGCAACTATTTTAAAACAATTACTCCACTAAAGGTGAAATCAACTAAGTCAAATAAAAATATAATAATTAAAAATTCATTACACTAAGAGAAAAAGAATAAAGCTAATAAAGCTAATAAAATATAATTCTATTTCATGTTTAAAATACAATAAATATTTAAAATTCAATTATATATGGAATAATAAAATATAAATATGAAAATTTATTTCTAACTCTTAAACAAATACTACTATAAGTGCAACTATTTTAAAACTATGTAATTTTTATTATATTAAAAACTTGGTAAAATAATAAAATATTGCATAAATATTTTTGTTGCTACTTACCTCTTTCATTTTCTCATAATCATTTTGGTGTGAAGTTTTATTTTCATGAGAGGAGGTTATGCAAGTGGAAGGTAATTTCTATTGATCTTATTTTTTACAGATCTCATTTGGGTTTCTCCTTTCTTCCTATTTATTTATTCTTCTCATTTTATTGTCTATGTTTTTCCTTTTGCTTTGCTTGCAGGGGTAAAAGAAATCTTCTACAGATCTATTTGACAATTGTGTTACAGCTACAAAGTTTTATTATTTTGGGTTGCATGCAGAGATTTTTTCAGAGATTGTACATGGTTTATTATTTTGGATTGCATGCAGAGGATTGTACAGGGTTTTATTATTTTAGGTTGCATGAAAGGTTTTCAGAGATTGTATTTTTTTAGAAGGGAAAAAGGAATAAATCTTTTACTTATTTTCTTTTGTAACTCATTTTTCCTTCCATGAAATAAAATAATGAATGCTTCTAGAAAATATTTATCTCAAAATATTCAGTTAAGCTAAGCACAAATACACTATTAGGAATGATTTGAAAATACAAAAACACAGAAATTAAATATTTTTAAAATATCACATTAAAAATTAAATTAAAAAATAATTACATTTACTGTTTAATTCCGGGAGACAAAGAGCATGTGCCTTTTAAAAGGCTTGCTGAGCCCCAGAAATGATTTTGGGCCACAAGATTGATCCAATCTTGTGGCCCAAAATCATTTCTGGGGCTAGCAAGCCTTTTAAAAGGCACATGCTCTTTGTCTCCCGGAATTAAACAGTAGCCGTTAGATCAAAACTATAATCAACATTAATAAATAAAGTATTAAAAATACAAACAACCCTAAAGTACATGATAATGGCGATATTGCCCAAAATTAATGGCTAAAATATATTATTAATGGCGAATATGGTCCAAAATTAATGGCTAAAATAAATTATTAATGGCGAATATGGTCAACATTTTTAAATATATTATAAATTATTGGCGAATCCACTTTAATTATGCATCATATATTTGGCGAAATAGTTCAACTTATTAGTTTTAAAAAATAAATCTTAGGCGAATTAAATAAGACTAATTTTTTTTTTTGTAAAAATGGGGCGATTTAGTTGGCTTCATAGCTTGAACTATTCGCCATTTTTGGTGGCTTTGATTTCAAATATTCGCTAATTGGTGAAGATTCACCACTAAAAATATCCCTGTTGGTGTGCTACAATAAAAAGGGATAACTTAAGTATATAATAAGTACAAACTAAGTTATAAGAAATTATTTACACACACATATACACCAATATACATAAGATCATATAATAATATACTTCAATGTCTTATACATGTCTTATAATTCATTTCTCATGCTTTCTCTCACTTATCATCTTCCTCATTCTCACACATATATAATTCTTCTTATTCATGCTCTTATCTCCCACTTTTCCCCTATTTATATAGCCTCTTAATGCATCGTCATGATATATTTCCATCATATCCTTTCATAATAACACTTAATTATCTTCTTCCCACAAATTTACCTTTTCCTTTATTATATTTTACTCTTTTATAGCTTATTTAGGCATATTAGAGGTGTTTTAGGGATATTTAAGTGGTCTATAATGCATATATGTGGGTCTAGAAATGACTCAAATTACATGTGGTACTGTAAAACCTCTTGTATGCTACAAACACTCCAAATGATACCCACAACAGGGAAATAAATATAGCCATGAAGTGTTAGATAGAGGTATCCCTTAAGATCAAGCAAAAGTGACATATCATCATTAGCCTCATATTTATACGAGTATAATATATAAGTATGGTAAGAATAACATCTACATATTGGATTAGTATAAACATGTCGAAGATAAGAATAATAGCCATAGATAATCCTATAACAATGAGCAAAACGATAGGAATTAGTAAGACATGTTATCAAACTGTAAAAAATAATCATGTGAATCATAGGAAAGATCTTGTAAGTGTATCATCATAATAATATAAATGTGGACAAATATAGAGGAAGCAAGAGTGCAAAAATGCTTCCCAATCTAATCTTTGAGGAGAGGTGTGAGCAAATAAATTAATCTTTGTAGTTACAAGGAAAAATACACAAAATAATTATACCATAACATGTTTTCATAATCTAATTTTCTTTTGAATAAAATTGATTTTTTTTTTTGGTAGTAGCAATTGATGAGGGGAAAGTAAATCTACATTTTAGAAAGTAGGAACTGACATACAATAGGTTTGTATTGTACATAGTGTGAGTTAATTTTCATTTGAGATAAATTTTAGATTTATAAAGCAATGGAAACTCATTCATAACATAGCTTTAGGTCTACACATAGGCTTATTTCCTTGTAAATTTGAGGTGGCTCATCTCATTCCAACTATTAGTTCAATACAACTTGACAACTTTAAACAAAATACATTTTAATTTTTAACAATACATTTAAAGGTAATAATTTTCTTACATATATTTTTCAATGTAATATAGCATTCCTCATATTCCAAGAATTCCACTAGGCAAGAACTCTCATGTCTTCACTCCAAGTATGCACATGCCAACTAGAGGTACTCACCACCCAACCAAATGGCATCATCAAGCACATGCATGGCCCTATCCAACCCCCAAGAAAGAGATCAAACTAGAATCTAATATGTACACACATTTGAACAAAAATATAAAGGCCAACAACAAGAATTAAACATGACTTGGTTTATCACAATTAATAAACTCATTAATTCATGGGAACCATATAAGGCTCTCCAACCTAAGTAAGGATAATAGGAGTCTCAACCCAATATCACGTTCACAAATGCTAAATTACATTGTTTTTATTCATCACTTAAAACTCAAATATCCCAAGCATCTCAATACATGTCACATTATAATATCAAATCCTCTTATCTCTCCAATACCAACAAGACATACATAAGTATGGTGCTTCCAATAAGATGCTTCTACTCCTCTCTCAACCCCTTTACATGTGGCTTTATCTCAATCAAGTGTGAGAGTCAAAGCCAAGGAATGTTTACACCTAAACATAATGCAACCAAGAAATACAAGAGGGGAGTGAATCCTACTTGATCCAACTCACAGACATGAGCACGTATGCTCACAAAGACTCAAAACATAGAAGGGAAAGAAAAACACATAGAACCATAACATTTACACACAAGATATGAATTTAAATTTCAATGAAAATATATTTTCTTTCTCCTACTCTAATGAACAAGAAGTAAATATGAAAATGAATGAAAAAGGAGGTCTACCTCACATGATGTCTCCCAAATGAAGATGACTCATCCATCTTGATTAGTCTTTCTCTTCTTCTCACAAATCACCTTCTTTTACCAAGAAATATCAAATTTCTTCAAGAGCACATGCAACTAAGAGCTCTTAAGTTCTCTCTTTTCCACACCAAAATATTAAAGTGAAAATGTAAAAATGAGGAATTAGCCACTCTAAGGAAAAAATAGGATGACTTTGAGAGGTGGCATGTCATCCATCCTCATCTAATAGTATGAGGACACATAACCAAATACAACTCATTTCTTCCCATTTGCACCCACATGGGAAAGGTATGGTGAAGTATAGTGTACTGAACACTACAATTACACAAAAGTCCTTGGGAAGAGAAGTCATTTACTTAGAAAACCTACACTCAACCTCTTGCATGCCTCTTAATAGTATGTTCTTCTGAAGGAGTTGGGTGATTACTAAACTTGCCCAACACTTAAAATATGTTGATAAAACATGGTAAACTACTACAAATGTTAGCCCTTCAAAAATGTATGCAAATATGAAGTTTACTAATGTAATTATGGATTAATCGTTAAAAGATTATATCGAAGAAAAATAAACACATGACACCATGATACATGATAAATAAACGAACCATGATAAATAAACACATGACACCAAATATACATAGAGAAATCCTTGCGGGTAAAAACTTCACCATCAAAGAGAGACACAAGTGTATTAATCTTCAAACACAAGAGCACATATGCAACACACTTTCTCCCTTCAATCTGATAGCATTCTAGCAACCTCTATCTACCTATGAAATCTCTATAGAACTCACTACAACAACCCCTTATGTATGTGTGAATAATAATAGGCACATAAAAAGTAGTTTTACAATCAAATGGACACCAAAACCATGGACTGAGAAAAAAATGTGAAAAGTGCCCAAAAAATACAAAAAAGGGAAAAAAATTTGATAACCACTTAGAAGTATCTATTTCCACAAGGATACAAGCATATGTGAACTGAGAGTGAAACTAAGATTTCATTGAGATTGACATGAATTTTCAAATTGAATTTCTGATGGAGGCAAGGAAAGGTGATCTCTAGAATTGTTTAACAAAAGATTCGATAAATGAATCCAAGCGAGAAAATTTGAGAAAGTTTCAATGAAAGGATTAAACTCAGAGTGCCATAGTTTTAGGCATAAAGTATCTATATCCCAAGAATATTGCCCCTTTTGCAACAATAGGTCCCTATCATCTGTAGATCTAAGATGACAAGGAAGAACCCTTTTGCACAAGGATAAATGAAAATTTATTCCTCTAATAAGGGTTGTCAATTTTTTATTATCAACTCCTTTAACTTAATCAAACTTGTCCAATAGTTGGTAAATGATAAATCATAGTATGATCCAAGTGATCCTTTTTTGTTGCTAAGACTTGTTGTTGTATGTTTTGAGACAACACATGTTGAAATAAAATCATTCCCCTATTTGAAAGGCAATTAACCCCAAGAGTCTTCAATGTGAGATAAAAGGTTTTAGAAGCACTTGAATGACTTAGCAAGTAGGTGTTTTGACAATTCCATTTAAGGAGCTCCAACAAAATCTCAATGAGTAATCACTAGTCACTTGTTATTTTGGTCTTCTATCTCATTTATAGGCTATCCACATGTAGATTTAGTTCCATAACATCTTAATTTTAGCATGGCATAATCTAATTTTGTACAGTGAATCCTAGCTCATTCAATAGATACATGTGTTCTATGTGATTTTGATTAGAAAAATATTCCTATACGTGTGGAAATTTTATTACAACTCAACAAGAATTCACCCATGACTATCATACAACATAGAGTTTCAAATTTACAAATCACATGGGTCCTTTAATTTGCAAAAAACATGATGAAATAATAAATTTAATCCTATTCTAACCATGTGATAAAAAATCAAAAGAAGGGTGAAAGAGAGAAGGGTAAAAAGAATGTCTAAGTTTGTCAATCTTGTTCTTTGAGCATCATTCAACAAGTAGAAAAATATAATATAAAACTATTTTTTCTTGACCTAAAGAATTGTAGCCAACACACAAGAAGGTGCAATAATCTAAGGAGAGATAATCATGAAAGATGTAATCAACAACCACCCTATTCTATTTGTAGGTCTAAGGTACAACTCTCACAATCGAAGTGCAAAATATCTATTCCATGTTAAAACCCTACCAAGGTATTTAGGTTGACCACACAAAAGAATTTTCCATCAGCAAATCCTCAATGATGTGAAACACCATTCAAATTCATCAAGTTCTCATGAATTAAATGCAAAAAAACAAGATAGCAAACTTAGTGATTAGAAAACTAGAAACAAAAGAAATAACACTAAAAGAAGCTTAATTGTATTGTATTGAGTGAATGTTTTGGTTTCCACTCCTTAGAAATGTGACATCTTTATATATGTATAGATTTCATTGGGAGGGGATATGAAAAGTTTTCCCTCCAATAAACCATATAGGATAAGATGTATAAAAGAATATGAAGAGTCACATGGCTTGTGCTTTTCAAATTAAAATATTTCATTAAGTTATTGAACTAAAATTTGACTTACATGGGTGACCCACAATAATGTGTCCCACTTGTGGGATAGGGAAAAAAACTGATGCCATGATGTCAAAATTACAAAATACCTTCATTACCTTTGAATGAAGGACCTTCATTTGAAAGTGATGTCATCATGACCTTTGAATGAAGGTCTTTTTTTCAATTTTTAAATGTTTCATGTCCAAAATCCTTTATAAATGGACCTTTTTATGAAGGACCTTTGGATGAATGTTTCCTTCATTCAAAGGTCCCTTTGATGTCATCCCATTATAGCTTACAGAGTTTTTAGAGAAAACTTTTGTTTCAAAACAAGGATTGGTCATCAAACTAAGTCACCATGACATGAATTTTTGCAGGATTGTAGGCCTCAGAGAAAGATTTCTAAAAAGTATAATTTGTAATATACTTTATTTAATTATCATATTTTTTCTAATAAGTTTTTTACCAAATACAAGGGTCTCTGTTTGACATGCATGAAAAATAGAAAATAGTATTAAAAAATTCTAAAAATATCTATGCACTTTGTATCAACATCCTTGTTTTTTATTAAAAATAATAATTAATTTTGATATATACAAACAAGGTATCATTATGAAATAAAATCACTTTAAATTATAATAAATGTGAATTAAAAAATTAATAATAAATAAAATACGACACAAAAAATTATGAAAAAATATGCATGCACTAGATATCAATGTTAGATATTAGAAATAAAATTTGTGCGTTATGGAATAAATGCCACTGAATGAAAATGCTAGAAAGTGGGAAAATAAAGTTATTAAAAAATTCTTTAAAGATAAATTATTTTTAAAATTTTAAAATATATATTTAGAATCTACACACAAATAGTTTGCTTGCTATAAATGACAAAAAGTAAAAATTTGGTTTAAAATGTTGATTTCAATGTCCCATTTACACCAAAAAGAGGGACACACTATTGTGAGATCACTTGCATATGCATGGAATTCTTCCTCTTGCATGTCCTCATCATCATTTTCTACATCCTTCTCAAGCTCCTGATCCTCACAAGTATGAATCTTGATACGTATGTAGCTTTGGTGAGAATAGAAAGTTGAAAATACATCCCTCCAAGATGTCTATTAGACAAAACCAAAGACAAGATAAGGTTCATGTGCCTTAATTTTGAAATTACAAGGCCTTATTAAAGAAAATAGTAATGTTTTGACTTTGACTGCAATATTTCATCCAAGTCAAGAAAATCCAAACACAATGTTCCCATGAAAAGTCAACACTTCATAGCAATTTTTTCCTGTAGCCATTCTTAGAACTCATATTAATTAATAGAACGTCTTCATCCACTAGCTATTCATTACTTCAACAATCTTTGTAATCACCCCTTTCTTCATGCTCTAACACTCTCTGTAAGCAATTACAAATTTAGAGTCCTACAACACATGAAAGTAAAGTATTATATTCTTTTAAGAAAAACTAAATTATAATTCACACTTAAATCCAAAATCCTTATATTAATGTATTCCATTAAACCATGAAATTAGATTAAATACCATCTTAATAGGGAAGTTTTCTTAGAAGGATGACAAGGTTTTCATTTAGGTTTACAAGGATTTTTGAAGTTTATTTGCAACCTACATAGGAGAATCAAACTTTTCGTGCAATCACACAATTGTAAGGGAGAATCAAAGGTTTTGACACAATCATCTTGTACACAAGAAATATAGACCAAAATTAAATATTTCAAACACAATGAACAAACCTCAATCTATACCTAATGTGACCTCTGATTAAGTAAGGAAATCAATAATAAATGCATGAAAATAACACATGTTACCCAAGATGATCTCCTGTTGCGCCGAAATGGGAGATTTGCTCAAAGTGATATGATTGTGGTTGCTTGATTGGTCAGCATGACATTGCGGGATTAATAGTTGTTTGAAATGCCTCCTGATTAGGCCAATTTATAGACATTCAAAGAAGAAAATCATGGTGGGGATTCAATGAGAGATGAATGGCTTAGATTAAGTTGGTTGGGAAGTTACAAGATCAAGGTTGGAGGATAATTTGAAATTTTAATTGATTTTTGGGTTTTGAGGAGATAGTTATGAAGTAGTTAGGGTGAAAATAAAAGATTTTTATATTTCTTTTATTTATTTATGAGAGAAAAAGAAGGATTTAATTAATGAAAATTAATTAAATCATGTGGACATATATTATTAAGATAATACTATGTGAGCCTTATTTTTATAATAATCAATTAGAATTTCAAAGGAGACATTTGTAGAGGGTGAGTATGATTCTTTGACACAAGACAAAAGTTGGATGCTTATTGATTCTCCACTAGGTAGAAAGGAATTTGGTTGTCTATGGGTTTACTAAACATAAGAAGAATGGTCAATTGGAAATTCATAAAGAAAGGCTCATATCTGGGAGTTCTCTAATCACAAGGGGATAGTCAATGGAGACATTTTCACCTACTACAATTAATATTGTGACAATCAATTTAGTGACTACCATTGCATCTTAATTTTATTAGAAAATGTTTTAGATGGATTTCAAGTGATGTTTTTAATGGGATTCAATGAAAATAAACATGATGGAACCAAAAACGTTCATTGTTGGAAAGTAAAAATTTGTGAGAGGGTTTTTGAAAGTGCTATATAGCTAATGCTAGCGCAAAATCATCACATATTGAAATTGGTCATCTAGTAGTTAATTCAAGGTTCAAGATTCCATTTGATCCTCATATTTACATCCATTTTTTGTTTTAAATAAACTTTATTCATATTTTTGTGTGCATGATATAATAATCACTTTAAGTTAGATTGGTTATATTAACAAAATAAAGTTTCATATTTCCTCTACTTTGACATGGAAAACTAACATCTCATACACTATTATTTAGGGGTCAAATTCTTACATACAAAGAGAGGTATTTTTGTTTTTAGAATTACATACACAAGAGCACTACAAAGTGTAAATATAATTTGTAATATGTAACAAAAATTCCCACACTGGTGAGGAAGGAACCCATCAAAGTGTAAATACAAAATGTAATATGCATTAATATTTTATACAAAAGGATGAAAATACAAAAAAAAATTAGTAAGAGAAAGTTAGGATAGGAAAACGTGGCATAATCTAATTACCTACAATTTGAGAGTTCCTATATTTATGAATATCCTATATAATGTTAAATGCATGCAAAACATCATGTTCATGTACATATTTTGGTTTAGGAATTCAAATCTATAAAATGGTCTTGAATATTTTCTCTCGAGATTTGTAAAACAACTTTGAACTTATACTTCAAAATTCACTCTCTTATTTGTTGCATTCTAGTGCATCAATGTCCTTGAATGAAAAAGTGTGAATTTGTCTTTTAATGCACAAAAGCTTTTCCCAAGATGGAGGACTACCTGTCAATTTCATCCTTTTCTAATCAACTTAAACGTTTTTCCTTGTTACTTTTGTTCCTTATAAGAGAGTACACAATTTTAGAAAATATTATAAGTCATCTTTCTCTTTTCTAGTTGTCCTACAAGTATGGGTTGTCTCTCATGGTCAAATATTGTTTGATATTTTTTATTTCTTGTAAGTTGATGTAGGTAACCTTATGATATAGATCTTTGTGCTATTGCATTTTTTAGGCCATCTAAAATGTCAATATGGTAGTATTGTTAAGATAATTTAGGGGTAAACTCTTTCACCCTAATCAAAACACATCATGCAATATACCATTGTAACATAAGATTTTGGAACAAAAAATGATGTAGCTAATTCTTATTTTAGTTATTGCATGAACATTGACTATTGAGAATGAGAAGAAACCTACAATAGTATCCATTTGGGTACAATCATCACAACTAATTAAAGTTTCCATGTTTCTATTGAATGATAATGGTGACACAATCCTTAAGAGTGGTGGCTATCATCCATGTGTTAAGAATTTTGTCCACAATCATACATAAGTGGCAAGAAGAAAAGTAAGTTTTAGAAAAGTTACAATTTACTTAATGAATATCACCAATCTTATAATTTATATCCCATGCCAAATTTACATCCACATGACCATAATAATGTTTAGGGAATCTAGGCCACTCTCCCATTAGAATGGCCTTTGGGAGATTTATACTCCCTTAATGAAGGCTTGAACAATGGAATAAGAAGGATCTTAATATATCAATTGAGTTTTATCCTCTCCTTTATAGTTAAGAAAAGGCCTTCAACTTATTGGTTGAATACTCATATCCTTTATCAATTGAGTATTTTCTTAGGTCTTACATTGGATGATTACATATTAGTTATTAAGTTGGTCATAGGAACAAATTTTATGATCTAAAAAATCAAAGCTTTGTGTTTATCTTAGATCCATTCTCTCACTATCAATTATTCCCTCTAACAATAGAGAGAGAAACTCAACCAATTGGTTGAGATCCTTTACGCACTCAAATGACATAAAAATTTCAAGGCACATGATTGACAAGATGAGGTTTTCCCTTCATGCTTCTATTAGGTCCTCATCCTTATTGATTATGTATTCAACTAATAGGAAGAGAAATCAACCAATAGGTTAAGGTCCTTTAAGCACTTGAACTACATTCAATTTTGAAGAACTCAATTGATGGGGCAAAGGTTTCTTTGATCCTCTATTTAAACTAAGGGCTTAAAGGTCCTCTCCTTGCTTTAACTTATGTTTTTAGAGTACAACCTCCAATCATTATATACGTGGAACTATTTTACTCCTCAATTGTATTAATAGAACAAAATAACATGTCCCAACTATTTAAATTTCTTACCAGCAATGTATCCAAATACATATTCTTAAGTAATTAACATGGACTATAAATGTATCCTAGTTTATGCTATAGTGGTCGGTTGGATTTCCCCTACATGTGGCATCCTAGGTATTTCTCTCATGCTCAATGTTGGTTTAAACAGATTTAGGGCCACTACTATGCCCATTACTAGTTCCCATGCTCCTGTTGATATCGTGGGCTCTCCTGCAATGTGATTCAATGGTTGTGGCATGGGGGGCAATGTTATATTTTCTCCTAGAAAGGTTCCTGTGGATGCTAGCATGGGTGGGGTGGCTCATGGTCTATCCTATGTAGCCATGGCAAGGTTAGGGATTCCATTTGATTCTTCTCACCCACCTCTATGTGGAAAAACTTGACCCCTCTCTTGCTCTCAATCCTCCCCTATCATTGTTTGTGGACAAGATGTGATTGAATTGATGAAATTTATTATGCCCATTGAAGCTTGATTTGTAGATTTAACTACTTGTGCTTGTCTCTCCTGAAATTACATGAGTGGGTTTTGGAGTCTTGGAGGCCTCACACTAATGGCATAATCGAGCTATATCCTTATGCTAGGGGCTTTTTTATCACGAACTTTCACACTCTTTATGATATGGATTTAATGTTGGATGATAGTTTGTGGATGTGGGGCAAGCACTCCCTCTCTCTCAAGATGTGGTTTCCTTGGTTCAAACCTATGATATAATCTATCAACATCAATGCTAGTTTGGGTAAGGTTTCCAAATCTCCCTCTCCAATTATGGGAAGACTCCTATTTTGAGGATAACAAAAATGCTATTGGCTAGTTCCTAAAGGTTTATTCAACCACATCCAATATTGGCCCCCAAACTACTTATGTGTGTATTCTAGTGGAAATCAACATATCCAAGGCTCTTCATGGTGATATTGTCTTGATGGTTAAGGATAGGCAATGGACTCATTTGCTTGATTATGATGGTCTACCATTTCATAGTAGATGATGTTGCCCTACTAGACACCTTTTTTATTGTCCTTGTTCTTGCTACAAGAATGCAAGCTCCACTTCATGGTGGTGGAATACCATTCTCAAACATTTGACTATGGATTATGCTAGTGCTTCTAACTCCTAGAATGATGGTTTCTCTATTCATATTACCATGGTGGCAAGTCATGCTCTTGAGGTGGCTTCCCCTGGGGTTGGTGTAGTTCAGGCAATGTCTTCAATTTTTGCTAGGACTTCTTCAAGCCCAATATAGGCTCCTAAACTATCGTCAAATCCTATGCAACATCCAACATCTTTGGTGAGACTCTTTTTCCTCTTCATGTGAGGTGTCTCTAGGTGAGGTGACAACTCAAGATCTCCCTCTCATTTCTCCTTGACCAGAGAATTTATTAGTTGTGTTTCATGGATGATTGTTCAAAGAAAGAAGAGAGGTCTTCCTAAGACAATTTTGGAATCCCATCCCCAGACTAAGGGTATGCAAATTACAAGTCAAGTTTAGGTATTGTGTAAGATGTTGACCCATTGGTTGTGGTGGTTTTGTGACATCTTGGTAGTAGTTTTATTGTAGAACAATTTTTTTGGTAGTCATTGCTTCACCTTTGTAAAAGGTCTCAGGCCCTTTCAAAACTTTTGTTTTTTGTGGTTCTTCTGCGGCATCTTAGATGTAGCTTTGTTGTAGAACAACTAATGCTAGCCATTGCACTACCCTTGTAAAATGTTTTAGGCCCTTTCAAAACCTTCTTTACCCCTTAAATAATAAAAAACAAGGATATTATTGAAAGAAATTGGAGTAACAATTCACCCTTCTATACAAGTAGACCTCTTGCCAAAAGTTCATATTATAACTATGATACCTATAATCTCTCTTCTATCTTCAAATCAATTTTGAAAATAAGCCACATTCATCTTTGAATAACAAGAAAACATGATAATGACATAGAATGAATATTTTAATAAATTCACTCTCATAATCTTATAATTTATTGACATAGTAAAACCAAACGAGAAAAAAAACTCACATCTCCTAGCCAACACACACAACACAATCAAAGAGAATTTGAGCTACACACAACTCAACATGTTCATGACTAGAAAATGCCAACTTACCTAATAACGAAGTAAATAGGAGCTTCAAGTTTAGGTGGATTACTTATCTCTTTTCTCATCAAACTTTTAATATGTCGAGAATACTTTAGAATTATGTGTTATGTCAGTGAATCAATATATCAACATTTTTTTCCAATAGATATGCCCATAAGCTCATGTTTCACCAACCAACCACCCTAAATTTCTACATATCTATCTACATTCAACTCAATTTCCATCAAGTAGCTAGAGATTAAATGTTTTAATTTGGCATACTACACTTTGTGTGAAATGGATTATTATCAACAATAATTCTCATATGAAACTAAATATATAAATTAAGCTTAATTTGAAGGCACTCAAACTTTTTTTAGACAACTAGATGTCATTAGGTACAAGACCAACATAATTGTTGGTTAATGGCCAATATAAACATCAATTTAGAGGGTGGCCATGTCCATCTCAACAATATGTTGAACCATCTTTAAACAATCACAATTTTTTAAAATAATGGTATACATTGTTGAAATATTTCAAGATGCTTCAAGTATAATCTATTTATTAACAATGAGTCTTAAGTGTATAACCCCAACAATTATCAAAAGGACTACAAGTTATCCCATAGTGAAAACAAAAATCTTAGAGTCTAACCTTTCTAAAGAAGATATTTGAGAAGAGGCAAGACTAGCCTAATAGAAAATATATTCAAATCTAATTGAAGTTTAATAAAAGTCTGCCACTTTTTTAATGCCTAAAATGTACCTTAAAGATAAGTTGACATTTTAATTTTTTCAATGTAATTTTTTTAATAAACAAAGCATCATTCACACCCATAAAGAAAGGAAATAACAAACTACTTATTCCACACATAGTATCAATCCTAAATTATTATAAAACCATTAATTCAAATTAAAATTCACCCATGCCATGATAATTCTAAAGACCATATTTTATAAAATACCCTTATGGTTTGAATGGATTTGGTGTGCCCCTTAAAAGGGTCCTTAAACTTTATTTAACTGAAGGAGTGTAACCACTTCATGTCAAGAGTTTGTTTTGACATTTTTCTCTCTCTAAAGATATACTAGAACAAACATATATTTTTATATTTCAAAAGGACATCATGTATTCCCTTTGAGAAAATAACACAAACATCCATATTCACCTTTTAAATGGTATGTGAACAAATTGTTTAACTTGAACACAAGGCATACCTTGTTTTAGTCCATACATCACACAGTGTACACAAGCATGGTACATAATAATTTCATTATCATTTACTTACAATAAAAATGCTTATAGATAGTGTTACATTTATCATGGTATTTTAAGTTAGGTTAGTTAGATATTATGTGGATTTTTTATAATTATTATCTAAAAATTTTGGATAATTTTAGGATAATTTTGTTTTATTTTTCATTTTTTAAAGATTGTGGGAAATTATTTCTTTTTTAAAATATATTTATTATTTTCAACTATTTTTATATTTACTATAAAATGTAATTGTGTTTCATTTTATAAATGCTCAATTTGTATGGTCATTGTTGATGAATAAAATTGTGCTATATTTATTTGTCTTCTTATTTGTAGGTATGCTTTCTTGCACTAGGTATTTTTAATTCTTTAAATTTGAATTGTTTCTAGATTATATTTATTTCAAAACATGTCATAAAACTTTGATGGTATAAAAACAAGTCAAATTATATTAACTCCTTTCATATGTACAAAATAGAATTTTTTCTAAGGTTTCTCAAATTGTTGTTAGGTCTTCTTAAAGTCAACTTCTAAAAAAATTAAGAAATAGATTATGAAATCACATTCAAAAGGCCGCAAAACAAGCCCATATTCTTTGAGAAAACCCATATTCTTTCTTACCTCTATCTATAGGGATTCACATGGTTGTATCCTCAGTTTGGCACAAACAACAAGAAAATAATTTTCTATCCATGTTGCATGCAAGAAATATTTTATAGAATATTTTGCTAGCCAAAGTATTCTAATAGGCAAAGTATTCCATCACTATATTTGCAATTGTCAGTGACTCCAACTACTAATATCATTGCTAGAAAAATTTACCACCATGCTAGAAACATTGTCCAAATGACCATCATTGACTCCCATCATCACCACTCTATCAAGTTGCCACCTATGTTGCAATGTTTCCAAAATAGTGCTCCAAGACCCCAATTTGCACCCGAAAAGATCAAATTTTCAAATGATCGTAACTTTTGATCCATTTATTGAATTTTAGCAAACTTTTGTTTTATTTTGCATAGAATTTCACTAAGAATTCAAAATTGTAGTCAAATTTAGGTTTTGTTGGGACAATGTTTTATAAAATTTGTAAAATCATTGTGGACCATAAACATGTGATTTGGGATCATGTTCATAAAATGCACTACATATAAAATGCTAAAAAATAAATGGGGGATTTTGGGGAGGAAGGGGCAAACGGGCTTTAGTGAAGGGAGGAGGTTGTATTAGGGTGTACTTATGCATTTGGGGCATCTTCTCCTAATCTGGTTATCATGTTTCATGATATTGCTCTGAGTATCGATGAACAACTTTGTATCCTTACACCTTACGACTTTTTATCTAGCTAGTGTAGCTTTATGAATATTTTGTTAAGAAGAAAATTGTACAAGTTAAAAAATAGAGATTAAAGAAACAAAATATTTTTAGATATAGAAAATAAATAAATAAATAATGTGATGAAACGTATTGTTTCCTTTGCCTACTCTTCCTCATAGAGTCTAGATTCACAATAGGAAATCTAGGCACTTAATTGCAAACTTTGTTTGAGAAGACTGACATGCTTAGGGGTCATCAAGTATAAAATGAGCTAATTAGTCTATGTCTAATTGATCATAACAACAAATTAGATTTTTTCACATTTAAAAAATCATAAACTTCAATTACAAGATTTTGAAATTGCAAAGATTAACTTACAACTTCTAGTCAATGTCCTCTCTAAATTGGGTCATGCCTGCTCACTCTTTGTTTTTACCTTTAACTCCATTAGAGATGTCTTAGGTGATACATTCACAATGCCAAATTTTGATGAGTTTACTAAAAGACTCATAAGAGAACATAACAAATTAATGCAAATGGGGGAGTTAGAAGTAAGTCTATAAAGTCTAAAGTTTGGATTGCTAGTTACAAAGATTCAAGGATTTCAAGTAAAAAGATAATGACTAATCCACCATCCTCTTTTTCTCCAAAACCATATTAATAATAAAGGGAAAATTAGAGATAAAATGTGGATAATGTTGTTGGCAATATGTGTTGTCATTGATGTCAACTCAATATGTGTCAACTTGAGGTCATGGTTGTATAGAGATTTTGTATAGAAGTTGAGGAGGCTAAGGAATGATTAGAGATAGGTTGATAGATAGTGGAAGATTTGAGAGAGATGCTTTGACACAGGGTAAGCATGTTTGACATAGTAGAAGATTTGAGAGAAATAGTTTGACACAGTTAAAGACATGGGGTTAGCATGTTTAAGGTAGGTCAGTCCGGAAGACCTAGCAGATGGAGAGTTGTCTAAGTATGAAGAAGAATGGTGATCAGTATGATGTCTAAGTTTGATGCAGAGGTTGGTACACTTGTTTCAATATGTTTCTAGTATCCCTACATTAATATCTTACCAGTGTGGTGTGCCACACTTAGAGATAGGTTACTAAAGTTTTGCTAAGGCATTCACAGTGTAAACTCTAAGATAGAGCCATGATGTTTTGGTCCCCATCCTTTCACAAAGCAAGATTTAGTCTTGTGGTTTAGAAGATATGTTGGTCGAGATGAGAATGTGCTATATCTAAGTTTTCAAGTTATTAAACGTTATGCAGTAAAAGTTATAAGTGGCAGAGTTCTAGCCTACACTTTGGCAAAATAAGGTAATGATGAAGGCTAGTTGGAATGCTATGCATTCCTCCAGAGTGATAGATATGGTTGTATAGATTTGGGGATATGTTCTAAGTGATATATGAGTGCATCCATATGTGTTTCAGATTTTTTGGTGAAACGCAACACAATATCCTAAGTATTGATGGGTCACAGTCAGTTTGGGATACTTTGTTTCCAGCAATTCAATATGTTTTTCTTCCTATGGCAGCATATAATGATCAGATACTTTAGGAGAAGATTGTAAGGATGTTATTGATAAAGTATATTTCTCACATTTTGGTTTGCATAATGTTTTTAGTCTCTCCTCGGTGATGCAAAGATGAACAGTTGGCAGTGTTGATGTTGTCTGGGCTGACAATCTGGTTTCCTTCATTTGCAGTTGATCCTGATTAATTAATTGTACCTTGAAGGATGTGTGGTGATGTATTTGACCTTGTTATGTCATGTGTAGTGATCTGCAACTCATTTTCTCTTCATAATGTATTTGTTTTGAGCCGACCTATATAGTATCACACGTTTCATCTAAAGGTCATCTTGGTACCGACCTAATTAAAGTTTTGAGTTGTTGTGGAGGGCATTTATAGAATAACAAAATCATTTGTGAGGGTGTAGAAGATAGATTGAGAAGGGTGTTAAGAATGAAGTGTGTGAAGTTAGGGTGATGGAGTAATTGTGTGAAATAAGGGACTGTAACATTAGCATACGTCAGATGCCTTCTTTATAACGGTTCATGTTCATGTTTCTATTGTAATTCTCATGTATCCTGCTATCAAATAGCGAGTCTCTTCAGAAGGTCCTTGTATCTTGTCCTAAGGTTGTAGCCTTAATCTGCAAGTCCAACAGGGAGTAGTAGCTTCCTTGGGTTGTAGCCTTAAGGCAGTTGTAATTTTTATAGTAGTGAGCTTCATATATTGTGAGTTAATCCTCACTATGGTTTTTCCCTCATTGGGTTTTCCACGTAAAAATCTTGTTGTCTTTGTGTAGTGCATGCTTTTCTTTCTGTTCTTCTTCTTTTGGTTAAAGCAATTTGATGTTTAAGTTGCAAATGGAATTAATTTTAAAGTTCAAGAATAGACTGATTCACCCCTCTCTCAGTCTCTAAATGTATTCAACAATTGGTATCAGAGCTAAGTACCTTTGAGAAGCCTAATAGCTGAGGTAGATCATGCACTTGAACACATGGAATCTGAAACAATGCTTAATGATATGTTTTCTCCAGAACTAGATCTAGAGTCAATGGAACCTGAAGGTTGGGACTTAAATCCAAATGATTGTGAGGTAGACTTTGAAGGAGAACTCCAGACAGATCTTGAAGATCTAGATGAAGCAATAGAACTAAATCTGAAATATGAGGTCATGCTTGAAAAATCAAAGGAGACAATTGTCAAATTGAAGACATAAGTTGGAGAATCAAAAGAAGAAATTGGCAGACTGAAAACTCAAATAGCAGGAGGCAAAGGATGTGAAATTAAACTCAAGGAGGTAGAAGATGTGATCTCTAATTTGAAATTGAAAGTTGAAGAAGGCAAGAGGATTGAAGATTGCTTAAATACCAAGCCCAATGAGAAAGCAGTTGAATGTTCAAAACTTGAGGAAGAAGTTGTCACTCTGAGAAAAGAACCAGAAAAAACAAAAGAACAAATTGACAAGGGTCTAAAACTGAAAGGAGGTTCTAAAATTCCTAATGAGTTGATTAAATCTCAAAAGCCATCAAAAGAAAAGTCTGGTCTTGGTTTTAAAAAGGGGAAAATCCTATAACCAGTGCATTTGCAAACTTATATGATGACTTCAAAGAAGAAGGAAATTATGAAACAAAGGAGAAAAAATATTGCACTAAAGATCCTAAGAAGAATGCCTCTAGAGATTCAAAATAAGATGGATTCATTCTTGTCTGAAGACAAAGAAGATTCCAAGGTCTTCCACTTGCAAGACAGCATGCCCCTACCAGGTTCAATCAATCTTTTCAAGGTCATTGTTTTTCTTGCAATAATTTTGGGCATAAGGCTATTAATTGTAGACCTAGGCAAAGAAGAAATGATTACATGAGTCGAAGACCATTTGTGCCTCAAAGATATGGTGTTGTTTCATTTCATTTTCAATATTATGCCTGCAAAAAGGTTGGTCATAAGGCTAGTGAATATAGAAGTAAAGTGATGAGGAATAGTTTCATGAACAAGAATAATGCTATGACTTCTTAGTCCTTCTATGGTTACTGCTACACATACAACAAGTTTGGTCATAAGGCTACTGATTGCAGATCCAATGTGAGAAGAGGTGATTATGCTCCACAATTTAGTATCACCTACTACAATTGCAATAAATTAGGACACATTGCAAGGTTCTAGAAGGGAAAGAATGTAAGATCTTCTGCTCCTCAAAAGAAGATTGACATTGATCAGCAAAAGAAGGAAATGAACAAGATATGGAAGAAGAAGGAAGAAAGTAAAGTAAATAATGAATTTGCACCTCTGCTTGCTATAGATGGATCTTTTGAAAACTGAAAGAAAGTATTGGCTCAGGGGGAGTTGCAATTGCAAATCTTTTCAAACCCCTATAAAGCATAAGATGCTAAAATCTTCATCATAATGGTTAATGGTGACATGGATATGTTTGGCAAGTGATATTATGACATTTGCTCAAAGTTCCAGACTAAATACACTCTTTGTAGAAGTTTGTTGAATGATCATGGATCCATGTGTTATCTCAGGACAATTTGTGTCAAGAACAAAGAAATGCATTTAAGGCAAATAAATTAGGGTAGGTGTGAAGCATATTTAGTCCCTACTTGATCAAAATTGATCTCATTTGAATGATATCAAGTTTTTGCAAGAGTCAAGGAAGAGAAGAAGCTTGAGCACAAATGCTAAGGGTAGCATTCACAAGTATTTATAAGAATTGTTTGTAAAACCCTAGTTTTTAAAAAGGAGATATCATGGCAACACCTGTGGTAATTGACATTGTGGAAAGGCCATGGCCAAAATTCAAGAAACATTCATATAAATCTACTTAGATCAATAAGGATGGAGCATTTTCCCATGTTCCTATTAATGTATTGCATACAGAGGATGTCTGCATTTATATTCATTTGCAACTAGATGAGAACAATCATTTGAAGTTGGAACAGTTCATGAAAAATCATCTCTTGGGTGATGATTTTTAGTTCAAACCAGAGTATGCAAATGTTGAGGAAAAATGGCTAGATGTATGGAAGGGTTTCACCAACTTTTTCTATGAAGATGAATGGGTCATAATTGCTTTGAGCTAGATTCATGAAGATTTCTTTTGCCTTGATCAACCCTACATGATCACAAAGGAATCCATCAGTGTTGTGACTGGATTGTGCTCCTCTAGACCTGTGCCTACACTAAAAGTTGTGAAGAATGAAGAGGTCATGAAGCTTACAAGAGCAAATTTTGACAAAAGAGCCCTAACTGTGGATGACATCACTAACCTAGGGGTTCGATATGCCATGATGGTCATTGCATACATGGTAAATTACACAAACAGAGAAGGGTTTGCTACCGCCACTGCCATCTACACTGCTCATCAGATGGTGAAGGAAGGAAAGGATTATGACCTTTGTGAGCTCTTGTGGTAGCAATTGATGGATAAATTGAAGAGAATCAAGGAGACATGCTACAAATTCTAGTATGGCTCTTTGATCATTTGTCTTATGTTCTATTTCTTGAAGGAATTGTCTGGTTTGAAGAATGTGATCTAGAGAAGGGATATCCCTATTGCACATCAGATTAGAGAACACATGCATAGGTTTTTTGGATACTAATCAATGTGATACAATGTCTTGGGGATTCTTTGAAACATTCCAAAATGAAATGCAAAGGAGGGATAGAATACCAGCATTAGTTGCAGAAAGATACAAGAATGATATCACCTTTATGGTGGATAAGGACAATTGTTACATGGAGGTAGTTGAACCAAGAACTGTGTGGATAACTATGTTGCCCTATGAGGTCTCCAGATCTGACTGGAATGCATATGATGAAATCCTACTCAGCAAACCTATGAACCCCTCTATGGAGAGATTTGGCACATATGATGAGATAATCAATAAGAAAGTCAAGAAGGAGGTAGAAGAAAAGGTGGAGAAGATGAAATCAAAGTTGGAAAAATGTTTGATACTCCTAAGGGGCCTGGGGAAGAATCACAAACCACTTCTACCACACCCGTTCCTAGAAGGACAAGTAGGTCTACACTTGTCACTGCTACTTCTCCTAAACCTGCACAAACACCTCAAAGAAGGGTTGCTACACTGCTACACCAATGCAAACTAAGACTGTAGAGAAGAAGAAACCAAGACCCAAGAAAAAAGAAAAAAGGGAAAAGATTAATCTAGTGAATGTGGATGATAATAAAGAGGATGAAGAAAAAGAAAAGGAAGATATTATATTGAAGAGAAGAATGAGACAAGGAGAAGAGGAAGAAACATCTAAAGGAAAAGATAAAGAAAAGGCAAAGAAAACAAAGAAGGCTCCTCTAGAAGGAACTAAGCATCTGCCTCTACATCTTGAGGCTACTATTAATGCAATTGCAAAATATGGTGCATTAAAAGGGTCTGCAGATCTTTATGATGAGATGTCTCCTATTAACAAAGCTACAATTGAAAAGGCTATAGTTATGTATATGGTGGGATTTAAGGTGGATTTAAATGAAATTATTGATTAGCTTCCAACAAGCCTTGCAGAGACACTTAGCAATAAGAGAAAAGACAACCAAAATTCTTGAAGAAATGAAAAGGGTTGAGATGACTGCTGAGGAAAAAGTTCCTTTGGATACACTTGATGTGTCTACCCAAGACACAGACTTATTAGATTTTAAGGACAAGGTGACAGGTGGAGATGAAATAGAGAAAATTGCTAAGCAGAATGAGGAGACTACTTCTCCAGAGAATACAAATGCTCAAGATACAAGAAATCAAAGTGAAGTGAATGTATCTCCTCCAAAGAATACTAATCCCAGTGGAGAACATAACATCCCCCCTCTAGAGAAACCAAGAAATGATGAATAAAAGAAAGAGGATAATCCTAAGAAAATTCAGGATACAACAGAGAAGACAGTTGAGAAGCAAGATGCTTCTATGGATATAGGTTGGGATTCTTCATCCTCAAACTCATTTAAGGACCTATTAGGGCTACAGATGTAGTTTCAACCTATGGTAACACTCCATCTCCTACAAATTCCTACTCATGAGGGACAGGTTGACTTGTCAAATATTTCTCCTCTTCATAAATTACAGCTTGGTGATATCCTGCATGCTTCTGCAAAGGAGTTTCTGCAGAATCATTTGAAGAAGACTGAACTGGTTGATGATGTAGTAAATATTATTTAGGAGAGTCTACTTGAGGTAAATATTGATTCCTCTTTGCCTCTGGAACAAAAATTGAATCTTTTAATGGATTCTTTCAAATATCATTCTTCTCACATTGAGCAAAAGGTAGAACAAGAGGCCTTGAGGAAGAATAATTCCAAAAGAATGATTGACACATCTAACTAGTGTGCTAATGCACACAACATAATACAAGAAAACATGAAGATGTTTAAGGAATGCATTGATGTAGTCATTGATTTATATCATTTTTTCTTGAAATGGCCAAACTCGACTAAGAAAATCAAAAATTAGTTTGACTTCATTGAGTCGCAGAGTACTAAATTGGCCGAGATATATGATTTGTCAAAGGACAAGGATGGTTCAACTAGGGCTCAAATAGAAAAGCTTCATGTGGATTTGCCATTGCTTCAAGATCAAAGAGAACAAATAAAGAAATAGTTTGGTCAGCTAAGGGAAGCAGTCAACTTGAAACTTACTTCATTATCTGGGTTACTAGCTGAACCAGAAAAGGTTGATCAGAAAATGAAAACTCCAAGAAGTGTGGAAAAGGCCAAGGATTTGTGCATACAGTTTGAATGTTAGAATCACATTATTTCCTTAGAAAAAGTTAGCTGGGTATCTACTCTTGCCCAACTCAAGGTAATCTACAAAAGCATTCTACCTTCGAAGTGAGATTTTAAGAGTATTGTAGATAAGATAATTTTAGCTTTGTATAGACTTACGAAGGCTTGTAGTATCATTCTTAGTTAAAATACTATATACATAGCATCATTTTTTGGGGCATCTCCATCTCAGGGGAGTGTTGTTTGAAAAAACTCATATCGTAAGGGGGAGTACATATAGTTTTTTTGGGTTGGTATAAGTAGAAGATACTTTGCCCTTTGTCCTTGATGTCAAAGGGGGAGAATGTGCTAATGATTGTCTTATTAGTTGGGAGAAAAAGAATTATAGATAAGTGTATGTTGCCATCAATGGAAAAGGGGGAGATTGTTGGCAATATGTGTTGTCATTGATGTCAACTCAATATGTGTCAACTTGAGGTCATGGTTGCATGGAGATTTTGTATAGAAGTTGAGGAGGCTAAGAAATGATTAGAGATAGGTTGATGGATATTGGAAGATCTGAGAGAGATGGTTTGACATAGGGTAAGCATGTTTGACATAGTAGAATATTTGAGAGAGACAATTTGACATAGTTAGAGACATGGGGTCAGCATGTTTAAGGCAGGTCAGTCTGGATGACCTAGCAGATGGAGAAAAGCTGTCTAAGTATGAGGAAGAATGGTGATTAGTATGATGTCTAAGTGTGATGCAGAGGTGGGTACACTTATTTCAACATGATTCCAATATCCCTACATTTATATCTTACCAGTGTGGTGTACCGTACTCAGAGATAGGTTGCTAAAGTTTTTCTAAGGAATTCACAGTGTATACTCTAAGATAGAGCCATGGTGTTTTGGTCTGCATCCTTCTGTAAAGCAAGATTTAGTCTTGCGGTTCATAAGATAGGTTGTTCAAGATGAGAAGGTGCTATATCCAAGTTTTCAAGTCATTAAAGCTTCTGTAGTAAAAGTTATATGTGATAGAGTTCTAGCCTACACTCTGGCAGAATAAAGTAATGATGAAGTCTTGTTGGAATGCTCCGCATTCCTCCAGAGTGAGATATGGATGTGTAGATTTGGGGATATGTTTTGAGTGATGTATGAGTGCATCCATATGTGTTTCAGATGTTTTGGTGAACCGCAACACAATATCTAAGTATTGATAGGTCATAGTCAGTCTAAGATGCTTTGTTTCCAATAGTTCGATATGTTTCTCTTCCTGCAGCAGCATATAACGATCAGATACTTCAGGAGAAGATTGTAAGGATGTTATTGATAAAGTATATTGCTCACATTTTGGTCTACAAAATGCTTTTGGTCTCTCCCCAATGATGTTGTAAGTTGTGGAAATCTCACATACTAAAAATAGTATTCCAAAAAGTAATGCTCTTTCCAAATAAGGAAAGTGATTCATTTATTAATCAAAATATTCATAGTTGCACAATAATGGCAAGTTTCCAATAAAGAAATACAATTTCATACACTAAAAGAGTGTTACATTTACATACACCACATAAGTGTTACATTACATTTGTTTCAATGTTACAAGTACAAAATGTTACATCAATTACTTTAGTTACTTCAATGAAAGTATTCATACAATTTTTAGATTGGCTATGCAAGCCATACTAAGAATAATACAAAGGAACATTTATACATCATGAATCATATAATATAAAATGCTCTATCCTCAACCACCACGACCCCAATGGTCTTCCACAAGCCGAGGCCAAGAGTTTGGTTAAGGCACTTTTTCCACCCAACCACGAAGTACTAGACTTCCCTGGGTTTCTTCCTAACTTGAAGAAAGCACCGACCCTGCACGAGGAGCCTAACAACTTGGAACAGTAAAGGTAGGAGAAAATCTCTCGATGCATGCTTGATGCCTATATGCATTTCTAAACTAGAATGATATATTTCTTGCATACAAGATGTGGCAGAGACATATAACATATTTTCTAGGCTTTTCTAACCCATCTATTTCAATGGTACAGTAGCTTTGGCCAAAGCAATTATAAACAAGTGGTAATTTAGCAAAAGTAAATTACTGTCTCTGGGAGCCCACATTCGACATCCTGTCCCAGAAGTAATTACAAAGAAAGAATAAATATAACATTTCTCATAGCTTAAAAGAATAAATTTGTTTAAGTTTCAAACATTTGCTAACATTATTTTCTTTCAGAAAATTAGAATTTACTCAAAAGTTCATTATTCTAGTTTGCATAATTTTCCTTGATACTAAGTTACCATTTCAATGATTGGTAATAATATTTCAAGAAAGGTCGCTTTTCTAGTCTTGTGATGTAAGATAATTGTTTGAAATAACGTCTGTCTGCTAGCTTTTCCATTACTTCAAATTAGACAATCCTATCTCGGAAGGTAAGCTCAACATACACATAGAAAAACAAGTCAAATCTATTGAAAAATCAATTCATAATAGCACATGCATTTTACTAGTTACTTTCTTGTAAAAGATAGTGTGAGTCTGCTTTTACTTAACAAGAATGAAAATTATGATGGTATAAGCACAGTATAAATCAATCAAGAGTTCTGCTATTTAAATAATGAACTGATGTCATAATTGATCATGAAAGTCTTCATGTATATATATATATATATATATTGTATGTATAAAGAGGTCATTATATTGTAGTCATAATTATACCAAAAAGAACTAGATCTATGCATTTATATCAGCAAGCAAGGTTGGTTTATAATGATATCATGATCAAATTTATGAATGAGAAGAATTAGGGATTCACATATTTAGTTAATTTCAGGTTCATACTTTTTAATAGAAAACACTCCTTAATGTATCACAATGATGCAGAGGTAAAGGTAGTGGATATAAAAGTTCACTAAATGAACTCGGTTGTCAAAGCTTCCTCCTTAATGTTTCCAAAGGTGGATTGTCTATAAACCTACACAAGGCTTTGTTCAGGTGATTGATCCAGCCTAGGACCACACCTAAGTCCTTCACACAGGCAGCTCAACACTCACCTTGGGGAGTCACTACTCTACCCAAACAATCAACACATTCACCTTCAAGGACAGCATTCCACTCCTAACACCTTTGCTAGTAGGATCTCCATACATAATTTGACCTAGGATTGTTTAAGACATGGAGGATAACAAGGTCTCTGACCAAAAGACTAGTTTCTACACTCTCTAAGACAATGGACAGCAACAACAGATGGACTGTCCTAGAATAGTGTTTGAAGAAGGCTTAGATCTTGTAGAATTGGTTCACTCAACTTCTTAAGGCCTCAAATGACCCTCAACACTCAATGTATATTAAATACTCCATGTAAACAACAACCATGCATTAACCATACTATGTTATGCAGGCAGAGGACAGTAATAGCAACTTGACTGTCCTATGATAGTACCAAAATGACAGTTATATCTTGTCACCTATAAGAACAGCAAACTAGCATTAACTCCTCTATCATGAAAGGTCTAAACACCACATGCATTCACCAAGGATAGGGTTCACTTGAGGTTTCTGACCCAGCACCTCACCTCAGTACTTTCTCTGACAGAAATAGTGATGCTGATGTGACTGTCTTCAAGAGACAGTCATAAAATGAAGTTAACTTTGTAAACAAAGAGAGCCTTTACACACCATTAAACACTCCCAACTCTCAATGACCATCTAATCACTACATCATCCAATTACCTATAGGAAACATGCACTCTTCCTCTAGCATGCAGCCGTACTGTACCACCACGTGCAGGGACAACAAACTGTATTTCTATCAATAACTGTGGTTTTTCTTCTAAAAGCCAGTCTATTTGAGATTATAGGAAAGATGTGTATCAAGGATCCCTTGCCTAGGTTAATGGGGCTCTTGTGCAGGCCTACCTTCTTCCAAAATACAGAGATCAATCACCATTTGAACAATCTAAGACTGTTCTTGCACTTTCCTGTCTTCTGCCTCTTATAAAACTAACTAGTCACTGTCTTTTTGACTAGTTAACAGCATACCAACCACCATGGAGGAAGGAGAACCAACATATAAACATTAAAAACATAAAAACTACTTTGTCTTCCTCCATCCCACCAAGAAATGGGTGACCACCTTCAGAGGGCAGAGGAAGAATGGAGCATTTTGTCCAAAACCTAGCTGTGGAGGGTTAGAAAACCAGTTTGCAAACAATGAAATCAAACAAAGCAATCAAAATGTTTCAAGAGCTCCAAACTGATGCAAATGAAAGGTAACTCGATCCACAACAATAATTCTCAGACCATGGATCTTCTATAGTCCGTACCAACTGTACAAGATAGCTGTTTTCACCAAAAAAACATAAAAAAATAGTTTTTTTCTTAAAAAAACTCCTTCCTTTTCGTTCATATTTGGCATGTTAAAACAAAACCAAGTTTATAGAAAGTTTCCCCAACTCTTACACTTCCTATTATGTCCGTACAACTGCCCATGAAGGCAGAAAATTGATGGAAAAAGGTAGTTTTCCATAAAAAACAAGTTTCTATAAAAGTAATCCTAGAAAATAGGTTTTATCAACCACTCTAGTGGGTTATTCAAACAAAATGGACAAGTCCTTATTACAAAGCATGGAAAATGGATTTCAAAGCCTTAGGGAAAACCAAAATACCAAGATCATAAAATGATATAGTCAAAAATGACTAAAACTGAAGCTCCTGCACCATACTCCCCTTGTGGGAAAAACTCAAGTCCCTTGAGTTGCCACTTCTTGAAGTGTCATGCATGCTTCAGAATATCTGCTTCAGTCATCCAGGTGGCCTCTGAATCAGGAAGATCCTTCCATTTCACTAAGTAGTCCTTATAGACACCTCTCCGAGTCTTCTTGATAACTTTGGAATCCAGAATGCACTCCAACTGTAAAGGTTTTCTTGGAGGTAAATCCTTGATCCAATTAGCATCTTCAGCCACCACATCTGATCCACTTTCATTAGGCAATGGAGGTCTGAAAGGAAAAAGATCACAAACATTGAAAATTGGAGAGATACCCAGGCCATCTGGTAGCTCAATCTATATGCATTTGGACTGAATTTGTGCACTATTCTGCATGGCCCAATCTTCTTCATCAGAAGTTTAGTTGGCTAACCCTTTGGCAACCTCTCTTTCCTTAGATATGCCATGACTAAGTCACCAACTTTAAACTGTACTTCTCTTTTCTTCAAATCTACCTTTTCTTTGTACTTTGTGACTAATTTTTCTAGTTGTAACTTGACTTGATCATGAACTATTTTCATGGAGGCAGCAAACTCTTCACCAAGTGCACTCCTTCTATCCCAACCTTGGAGATCCTTTAGCTCAAGTGGCCCTCTTGGATGAAAGCCATAAACTATCTCAAAAGGACTTTTACCAGTGCTCCTATTCCTTGAATCATTGTAGGCATATTCAGCCTGACTGATAACCAAGTCCCATGCCAAACCATGCTACTTTGTAAGGCACCTTAAAAGGTTTCCAAGTGGCCTATTAACCACCTTAGTCTAACCATCAGTTTGTGGATGGTAGGCTGACGAAAAGGACAACTGTGTGCCCAGCTTCTTCCACAAGGTCCTCCAGAAGTGACCTACAAACTTGGAATCTCTATCAGTTACAATGGACAATGGTAAACCATGCATCCTTACTACCTCTCTGAAAAATAGACCTACAACATGAGATGCATCATTTGTGCATTTACATGGCACAAAATGAGCCATCTTGCTAAACCTATCAACAATGACAAACACACTAGCCACCCCTCTGGCTGTCCTAGGTAACCCAAGCACAAAATCCATGCTGATACTTTCCCAAGGTCTATTGGGAATGGGAAGGGGCTGGTATAGACCTGCATTTGAAGACACACCTTTGGCTCTTTGACAGATTGCACAACTAGCTACATATTTTCTCACATCTGATTGCACCTTTGGCCAAAAATAGAACCTTGTGACTTGTTCTAGTGTCTTGCCCAAGCCAAAATGTCCTCCTAAAGAACCATTATGCTTCTCCTTGATGATGTTGTCCCGCATAGAGCACTTAGGGACACACAACAAATTGCCCTTAAACAAGAGGCCTTCCTGCAAAACAAAATCTGCATACTCTCCATGGAATGTGTTAGCCAAGTTCACACAAACATCATAAGCCTCTTTGAAATCATAATCTTCTTTATACAGCTCTTTTAAACAGTCAATACCCATGCTTTCTAACTAAATTTCATGAACAAGAAGCAACCTCCTACTCAATGCATCAGCCACCTTATTAGAGACACCTCTTTTGTGCTTAATTGTGAAGGTATAAACTTGTAGCTGTTCCATCCATTTAACATGTCTATGGTTCAATTTTTCTTGACTATTAAGAAATCTTAAAGCATGATTGTCAGTAAACACAATAAATTCCTTGGGCAGCAAATAATGTCTCCATTTCTTAAGAGCTTGCACCATTGCATAGAGTTCTAAGTCATAGGTAGAATACCTTTGCTTGGCTTCATTCAACTTTTCTGAAAAGAATGCCACTAGATGTCCTTCTTGGCTAAGAACAGCACCAATAGCTTGCTGAATTGCATTACACTCAACAATAAATACCTTATCAAAATTAGGGAGTACTAAGGTAGGTAACTCAGCCACCTTTGTTTTCAACAACTCAAAACTATCATCAGCTTCCTTTGTCCACTAGAATCTACATTTGACTCCACCCTTGATGGTGTTGAGGATGGGAGCACTAATGTGACTGAAACCTCTGATAAACTTCCTATAGAAAGTTGCCAATCCATGGAAACTTCTCACATCTTCCACTGTTTTTGGGGTAGGCCAACTGAGAATAGCTTCAACCTTAGAGGGATCCATCTTCAAATAGCCATTAGAAATGACAAATCCCAGGTATACAAGTTCAGTTTTCATGAACTCACATTTGTCTAAGTTGATCATCAACTTGTGCTCATGCAGCTTCTCCAACACCTGACCAACATGCTTCACATGGTCTTCCCTTGTCCTGCTGAAGATTAGTATGTCATCCAGATAAACAATAACAAATTTACCAATGAATTCAACTAATACCTCATTCATCAGGCACATAAATGTACTTGGCACATTACTGAGACCAAATGGCATAACAAGCCATTCATAAAGACCTTCATTGGTCTTGAAAGCAGTCTTCCATTCATCTCCCTGTCTGATCTAGATTTGATGATATCCAGATTTCAAATCAATCTTTGAGTAATAGCAAGATCCTCCCAGGTAATCCAAGAGATCTTCAATCCTTGGCATTGGAAATCTGTATCTTATGGTGATCTTGTTTATGGCCCTGGAATCTGTGCATAGCCTCCACTTTCCATCCTTCTTAGGAGCAAGTACACTTGGAACTACACAAGGACTTAGACTCTTCCTAATCAGCCCTTTCTCTAGGAGATCTTAAATTTGCCTTGCCACCTCTTCATTTTGCTGTGGAGTCAGCTTGTATGCAGCCTTGTTAGGCAATGTAGCACCAGGTATTAAGTCAATTTGATGACTAATATCCCTCATGGGTGGTAAGGAGTTGGGAACTTCCTCTACCACAAGGTCTTGATACTTATCCAGAAGTTGTTGTACTTCCAATGGAATCTCCTATTTTTGATCTTGCTGATCTGATTCACTCTTGGGCTTCATGACCAAGGCATACCCCTGGTTGTCATTCTCCTTCAAGATATTTAGGAATTCATTTCCATTCACCAACATGACACTGCTGTTATTTTCCTTTCCCCTGGGCTGCTCCAACAAAGGATCCATTTTGAATGGCCTTCCATTCTTGGTGATGACATAAGTGTTCTTCTCACCATCATGCTGAGCTTTAACATCATACTACCATGGACGACCAAGAAGCAGGTGACATGCATCCATAGGGATGATTTCACATAGCACTTTGTCCTTGTAGTCACCAATTGCAAATTCAACCCAAGCTTGTTCCTCCACCATGAAACTTTGGTTCTTGTTCAACTAAGAAATCTTGTGAGGACTGATATGAGGCAGCCTCTTCAACTTGCACTTCTCAACCATCTTAGTGGATACCACATTCTCAGTAGACCCTGAATCTACTATGATTTTGCAGAGTTTCCCATAGGCTAGGCCTTAGGTTCTGAAAAGATTCTTTCTCTGAGGGGGCTCTTGCTTCAATGGCATCTTCAACATAGACCTTTTCATCATCATACTCTCTCCATCTAAAACAGGTGTAGCACTTCCCATTGGTGAATTCACACTTTCATAGTCATCATCTTTCACTAACTGATTTCTCTTCCCACTGTCATGAGAGCTGTTGGCTTTCCCTGGACATTTGTTCATTGTATGGCCAACTTGGTTGCAGCCATAACATCTTCCAATGAAGACTCCTGGTCCTCTACCACCTCCATTTCTACCTCTGCCATTATGACTTCTACCACCTCTGAAACCTCCTCTATGCTCTGTTGCTGATTGTGTTTCTTGCTGACTGTTATTTTCAGTTTTGTTGAACTGTCCACGGCCAAAATTGCCTCTACCTCTTTGGTTTCTGCCACCTCTTCCTCTGGCACTTTGGTCACCCTTCCTTCTTAGCTTTTCCTCAGCTCTGGAGGCCAATAAGAAACATTCATCCACTATCTTTGGTAACACCAAACTTATCTCATCTTGCAGATTGTATTTCAATCCATTCAGGTACCTAGTCACCATCCCTTTTTCATCTTCATTATGATTGGCCCTCATAATGAGTCTATGAAACTCTTTTGTGTAGGTAGCCACATCCATGTCTTTTTGTCTCAAATTCTGAAATCTCCTTATGATTTGAATCTCATAGTCAGGTGGCATGAACTTGCTTCTGAGCATAGCCACCATTCTACTCCATTTAGTGATGGGACTCTTTCCAACCTTCTCCCTCTCACTTTGCATATAGTTCCACCATACAAGTGCAGAATCTCTTAGCCTTGTCTTGGCAAACTTGACCTTTTTGCTGTCATTTAACTCCTTATAATCAAAGAAGTTGCACATAGCTTCTATCCAGTCGGTGAGGACATCTCCATCCAACTTGCCATGGAAGGTAGGCACCTCCATCTTGGGATCACCACTGTCTCCATGAGCACCCTTAAGTGCATTCAAGAAGGCTTTCTGATCTACATTCATATCCTGCTCCAGAGGATCCTCTTCTGCCTCTATTTCTTCATTTGTGTCTAAAGAACTTCCCTCTTCTTTGGTCTTGCCTTTAGACTTCTTCTCTTCCTGCAATTTTGCTTCTTGCAATCTTGCTTCTTGCAGTCTTGCTTCAACCATCTCTTCCACCAACTTCTTGATGGCATCTTGACTCATTGTCTTGGGAGGCATTGTACTAGCCTCTGTTTCAATTTCCTCTTCTGACATACACTTGCTTCCAATCAGAATATTGGCTCTGATACCAATATGATGCAGAGGTAAAGGTAGTGGATATAGAAGTTCACTAAATGAACTCGGTTGTCAAAGCTTCCTCCTTAATGTTTCCAAAGGTGGATTGTCTATAAACCTACACAAGGCTTTGTTCAGGTGATTGATCCAGCCTAGGACCACACCTAAGTCCTTCACACAGGCAGCTCAACACTCACCTTGGGGAGTCACTACTCTACCCAAACAATCAACACATTCACCTTCAAGGACAGCATTCCACTCCTAACACCTTTGCTAGCAGGATCTCCATACACAATTTGACCTAGGATTGTTTAAGACACGGAGGATAACAAGGTCTCTGACCAAAAGACTAGTTTCTACACTCTCTAAGACAATGGACAACAACAACAGATGGAATGTCCTAGAACAATGTTTGAAGAAGGCTTAGATCTTGTAGAATTAGTTCACTCAACTTCTTAAGGCCTCAAATGACCCTCAACACTCAATGTATATTAAATACTCCATGTAAACAACAACCATGCATTAACCATACTGTGTTATGCAGGCAAAGGACAGTAATAGCAACTTGACTATCCTATGACAATACCAAAATGACAGTTATATCTTGTAGCCTATAAGAACAGCAAACTAGCATTAACTCCTCTATCATGAAAGATCTAAACACCACATGCATTCACCAAGGACAGCGTTCACTTGAGGTTTCTGACCCAACACCTCACCTCAGTACTTTCTCTGACAGAAATAGTGATGCTGATGTGACTGTCTTCAAGAGACAGTCATAAAATGAAGTTAACTTTGTAAACAAGGAGAGCCTTTACACACCATTAAACACTCCCAACTCTCAATGACCATCTAATCACTGCATCATCCAATTACCTATAGGAAACATGTACTCTTCCTCTAGCATGCAGCCGTACTGTACCACCACGTGC
Source organism: Cunninghamia lanceolata (assembly GCA_027924645.1). Taxonomy (NCBI): domain Eukaryota; kingdom Viridiplantae; phylum Streptophyta; class Pinopsida; order Cupressales; family Cupressaceae; genus Cunninghamia; species Cunninghamia lanceolata. The sequence goes on along the minus strand of BSBN01000210.1, from coordinate 4,473,716 downwards.
AGGGACAACAAACTATATTTCTGTCAATAACTGTGGTTTTTCTTCTAAAAGCCAGTCTATTTGAGATTATAGGAAAGATGTGTATCAAGGATCCCTTGCCTGGGTTAATGGGGCTCTTGTGCAGGCCTACCTTCTTCCAAAATACAGAGATCAATCACCATTTGAACAATCTAAGACTGTTCTTGCACTTTCCTGTCTTCTGCCTCTTATAAAACTAACTAGTCACTGTCTTTTTGACTAGTTAACAGCATACCAACCACCATGGAGGAAGGAGAACCAACATATAAACATCAAAAACATAAAAACTACTTTGTCTTCCTCCATCCCACCAAGAAATGGGCGACCACTTTCAGAGGGCAGAGGAAGAATGGAGCATTTTGTCCAAAACCTAGCTGTGGAGGGTTAGAAAACCAGTTTGCAAACAATGAAATCAAACAAAGCAATCAAAATGTTTCAAGAGCTCCAAACCAATGCAAATGAAAGGTAACTCGATCCACAACAATAATTCTCAGACCATGGATCTTCTACAGTCCGTACCAGCTATACAAGATAGCTGTTTTCACCAAAAAAACATAAAAAAATAGTTTTTTTCTTAAAAAACTCCTTCCTTTTCATTCATATTTGGCATGTTAAAACAAAACCAAGTTTATAGGAAGTTTCCCCAACTCTTGCACTTCCTATTCTGTCCATACAACTGCCCATGAAGGCAGAAAATCGATGGAAAAAGGCAGTTTTCCATAAAAAACAAGTTTCTATAAAAGCAATCCTAGAAAATAGGTTTTATCAACCACTGTAGTGGGATAGTCAAACAAAATGGACAAGTCCTTATTACAAAGCATGGAAAATGGCTTTCAAAGCCTTAGGGAAAACTAAAATACCAAGATCATAAAATGATATAGTAAAAAATGACTAAAACTGAAGCTCCTGCACCACACAAGTAGATAAGTCAGTTGCATTCAACTTATAGGTGACTCATTAGTTATTACGAAGCCCAACTATCTGCTACAGGAGATACAGTAGGCTACAGAAATTAGAAACAAAAGAAAGAACACAACTAAGTGTGAAATAAAGAAAGTTGAGACAACAACATCTAATATAGCCAATCAAATATCGCAAGGCAGAAATAAAGGGTTATAGGAATACACTCTATTTCTATAAGATAACACTCTGCTATAGGAAAAGTGATATATATCTATAAGAATAATGCCTGCTATGATAGAAAATGACTAAACTACAATAGGAATAATAGTCACTAATTATTATATATCTCCAAATTGACAAACTGGGTATGGCTACATATTGGATATGATTTACAAAACTAAGTGGTGCACCTTATATCAAAATTTTAGAGAAACCTAGTTCCTAAATCTGAAGTTATTGGTGACACAATAGATGGTTTTGAGAGAGAGAAATGTGTAAGATATATATAGTCACTAATTTTTACATATCTCAAAAAGGACAAACTAGGTAAGGATGATTTTTGGATATGTTTTAAATAACTAAGGTACACACCTTATATAAACATTTCAAGGAAACCCAGTTCGTAAATGAAAGTTATGGGTGACACAACAGACTATTTTATCAGAGACAAAATAACACATTCCAGATGAAAACATTAAGACAGATCATGCAAATCAAATTAGCATGCAAGCCTATATACAAATTTAATCAAAGATATAAACCAGTAAATAAGGTACCTGATGGATCATCACAATCCTCTAGACTACTCTTTTGCTTCTTGCAGTTGTTGGTCTCCTCCTTGTAGTTGCTGCTTCCCTTTTTTGCGGATAATCGCTTCTCATTTTTCTTTCTGTTGCTGCTGGTATTATGTGGTCTGCTGTGTTCTCCTCACTTTTCCACCATTCTTCTTTGCTTCCTTTGCTAAATCTTCAATTCTTGTTGTCTCTGTTCTTAACTCTTCAAAATGAATATTGTGAATGAATCTTGTGTGTTGTAAGAATGAGGGTTTTTCTCTTTTTATTATTTTCTTTTCTTCTCTTCTTTCTTTCTTTTTCTATTTTTTTTTCTTTGTTTTTGTGTTTTTTTTCTAAATTTAAGTCTCTTTTTCTATTATTTAATTGTTTCTATCCTTTGTTTTCTTTTATAAGTTTGTTTTCATTTTTTAAGTTTTATTTCTAATTTATCAAATAAAACACATATTTCTCTTTTCAAAAACTCATATTTAATAACTAATTCAATTTTATTAACTAAATTTTGAAACACATATATTTCTAAAATAATAAATAATAATAATTCTAACTTCAAATAAAAATATCAATAAATAATTTTAAACAACTTTTTTATTTTTCTATGAGCATTTAATATTAACTACCAATTAATTAAATAACCAACTATAACATAATAAAATAAGAAGCAATATAATATGATTAATTAATGCAACTATATGCATCTAAGTGTCGGTGTGTGAGAGGGAGACCACTCCATCCTAATCCTGCCAGGTGACTAACCTCCTCTACCTTAACCACACCCTTGTCTTCGACAACCTGCAACTCATGAAAACTCAGATTTCCCATTAATAGGTTAGTGTCCAAATAGCCGAAGCACTATAATTTATCAATCCAAAATAACATTTTCTATATTGCATCATTTCATAATACAATAATATTCATTACATTTTATCTTTTCAAATGAAATAATAATATCCACTTATTTCATCTTTCAAAATAAAATAATATTCATTCAACCACACACAATTATCCATAAAACAATTCCACCTATAGTAAGTTCCAAATGTAGCAAAGTCTGAGACGTGACATCCTTCCCCACTTGGAAAAGACATCGTCTTGATGTCTTATTACAAAACATCTACATAAAAGTCTTATGCATGCAGTATCAATATAATAAATAAGTCATAATTATGCATAAATTTAAAAGTTTATGTTAAAATCTCAGAAGTAGGAAAACTTTATCTATATCCTCCACATTCTCCCAGGTGGCACTATCCACCGAATATTGGTCCTACTCGACCTTGTACTAAGCAATACCTATATTACACATTTACTAAGATATTAAAAGTATCTTACTAATGCACCTTTGCATCTATCAAAAATTTGAGTGGCCTCCACCAACACCACTTCTAGGTCCAATAAAGCATGTCAATCAATATAAAAAACACACATGGCCCAACTACCAATACAAGCATATAACCATCACATGGTACAACTACCACCCTATTAGGTCACAAAAACATAGGTTGTTAACCCTAAGAGGTTGCCAATCTCTCTTGACATTTTTGGCTAATGACACGGTGCAGATATGGCTAAAATCCCCTTACTTCAAGCTCTGCTAGACCTAGGTGGGTATACCTGAATGATTAGTGCAGACTTGATTGACCTTCATAGTGGAAAATGGGTGTGAAGTAGATATAAGGTTTGATGACTATTCCTGATGTGTAGGTTTGAATATGTAAATAGGTTTCAAGATGTAAAAATTGCTAATGATTAGGACCAGTGCTTTATCTATTGGGCAACAGAGTCAAGAGTTAATGGTATATAGATCTTTATGTTTGGTTAAACTCAAATTACTAGGCACTTATATAAATCTATACCTTGTATAGATGTGCAAGGATGTTAGGTTGCAAGGTTCTTATCAAATCCCAATGATATTTCCCTAAGTTACTGTGAAAAGAAGAAAAGATTTTTAATTCTAATGAGAAGGAAACCAACCAAGATGACTTGTTCAAAGGATTTTAACCCTGGGCAGAGACCAATAAACATAGACCAATTAGCAGGAATTAATCAACTTCTCATAGAAACCAATCAAATAGATCACACAGAACAACAAATCTGCACTAATAAATTAATTATATACTTGATATATCAATTTAAACAACCTAAGAAACCATTTTGGAGACAACCATGTAGCCCATAAAATAAAATTTAACACAACAATTGAACACCAGATTTTTGATTCACCAAAAAACTCTGCTCCTTTTCATTAATTCAGAAGTTCATAAAATATTTAAAAATATTGACTAACATATATAAAAATTTATAAGAATTGTATTTTCTTGAATGTATGTATATCAAAGTATTTCTATCAATTGTTCATTGCTTTTTCAAAATGGCCTTGGTATCCCATGTATATAGGATGAAAACAAGCGTCAGGCCTGAAATGATGTGACTTTTCATAATTGTATCTTTTCGAACAACTAATGCGTAATTAAGAAATATAGAAATAAAACAGAGGCAAATGCATCGATCAAGTACTGAGCTCTATTAATTATTATAGAGGGACCTGTGACCACTGGCCTGACAAAGTCCTCCTCTCCATGTTTCAGATTGACACAACTGCATTGCCTGTTGATAATTTTTTTTTTGTACCCGCTTCTTTTGATTTATCACTATGCCCTGGCTATGAATAAATTCACCTTGCCAATATGATTTATGTAATCTTGGCTTGTACATGTATCTTTGGCAATTATATCATTTATGGCTGATTCCAAGGCAAATATATTTCCCAAACTTGTATGGGTGTTTTCTATCACCCACTCTTTATTATTGACATTTTCAAGAAGTGGTGGCAATAGTTGATCCAGTTCATTTATCCAAGTGTCCTTTTCCTGCAAATTACCTTCAACATTTAAAAAGTTGGGAAATACCATGTCAAGATATTGATCAAAATCATTCAGATCATTTGTCAATACGGCATTGAAACTTTCATGTTCACCAATCAAATCATTATACTCCTTGAATATCTTTCCTTCGACACCTTTTTTAGCATTCAATTCTTCCCTTTTTTCTAACATCTTGAGATGAAGTCTTTTGTGTTCTTGATAGACTTGATGAGTCCTTTTGTACAATACCTAGACTTTATCATTCTTCACCATCATCTTTTTGAATCTTTTCGGAATCAATTCAGAAGCCATGTTGTATTTAACAACTTTTATCTCAGTTTCTAGTTGTTCATTTTTCTTTTGAAAATTCTCTTCCTTAAGCTTCCAGTAGTTGATTTCAGTTCTCGCCTTTATGACCCTTTTGTCAGCCTCCAGGTAAGGTGAATAACTACTTGGCGAAGGCAATTTATCTTTGTAAGTGGCAACCTCTTGCCTGAGTTGTGCATTCTTAGCCATATAAGCATTATTCTTTCTTACCAACTGTTTAATTTGAGCCTTTGTAAATTTTGCAACATTGATATTCAAGTCGGCAATTTCAATGGGATCAATATCTCCAACTCTTTGAATCATGAGATAGCCAAAGACTTCATCTGGGTTGCTTATGACCCGAGGTTTCCTATGTGGGGGATATAATCACCATATCAACAATATTTGTTTGTCAGGGTCATATCCTAATACAGATTTTATTTTATCAATAGCTTCAATACTAAGTTGCATCTTCTTATCTTGATTCTTCCTAAAAGTATCAAATACAATTGCTGAAGTCATGTCCCATCCTGGAACCATTATCACCCCTGCTTCTTGAAGTAGTTCTCTTCCTCTCTCTGGAGTCATACTATCCATATCCTTATCAATCTTTGATTGAAGTTCTTATAGAACCTCAACTTGTATCTCAGGAGTGATATTCTTCATCATTTCTCAAGCTTGCTTTCCTTTATATTCATACAAAAAAGTTTTGAACTCTGGGTTCTTAATGAATTCATCATCTCTAACAAATTTATGGCTAGCTAAATACCTCACATCTTCTGACAACTCATCAGAGGTTTCTATTTTAACCTCTTCTCTTTCTTCGGGAGGTTCATATTTCTCAATGAGAGGCATAGATGCTTGCAAGTCTTTATTCTCCCCTTCTTCCTCTTCAACATCAAGTGCAACGTCAGGGGTCTATTGAGGGGACATATGAGTAATGGGAATCTCATCTTCAGCCTATGTCTCTCTGATAGATCTCCCCTTCCTCTCAAAGAGATAGGGAGGAACATTCTCAATCAAATATGATGCATTTGCAATTAGTGTATCCGACCTCTAAATGTGATTATCAATATCCATGAAAGCACCTGTATAATTGGGGTTTTGATCTACCCTCCGAGGTTCAACTAACATTATCTTATGATACATGCTTCTTCATTCAACTGCAGTGTGTTCATCACAATTTCTAACCAGGTCATCTTCAACAAACAACACATGATGATATTTCTTCAACTTTTTATTAGTTTTGACTGTGTTTATGAAATTTTTTGGATCAAAATTTTCTCTAGCATTTCCTGAAGGTAATTTAAAATGTTCTATTTTTTATCAATTAGCTAGTACCCCTTATCAGACATAACTATAAAGTCTCCAAAGCATAAGGTTCCAAGCATGAAAGATTACTTATTGTGACCCTTCAAATGCAAGAAATTGGAATGAGCTAGCTGTCTTACAATTTCCAAATAAGCAATTCTGTCAGGGCAAGTTCTTGGCAACAAAAAGGGGGTCCTTCGAATCCAAACACTCTTATTTTTGTGCAATCATTATAAGAATACCAGTCACCCCAATTATGACTAAATTTCCCCTATTCATATTTATCCTTAGGCCTCAAGAACCTTTGTATTTCTGGTGACAAATTGTAATCACAAGGGTGGCCTAACAGTGTATATACAGGCTTCAAAAAGTATTTTTCAAAATAGAGATAATGTGACATCTCACACCTACTATCTAATATAGTAGTCCACATTTGAATAGGTTTAATATCTCCCCATTTGTCCAAATCCCTTACTCTTAAACATTCATCCCACAGTCTCATATTTTGTCCCTCATAAAAGATAAGGTGCATAAGCAAAGAATAATGTTTGAACTTACTACCCCCTCTTTTTATGGAGACCAACTCATTGTGAAGGGTGTCGGCCAGGAATTCAACATAGTCAAAGTGTTGGGCTTGTTGGCTCTGTATATCAGCAGTTAGAACCATGAGAGCAATTTCCATAAACATGGAAGCTTCTATACCAAGTAATTGGCACACTAAGTAATATGTATATTGAAAGTATTCTTCAAACAACTCTATGGAATATGGGGGGTCCTCTATTACTGAAAACACTCTAAACTTATTTTCTTCATCCTGGGGTCTGTGCATAGGTAACCTCCATCTTTTGTAATTGTTTCTCATGTTATAGTATTGTTGAATCAAGTCCTGGATTCTAAATTTCATATCAAAACTACAATCTAGCTGAAATACCATGGATATATAATCCCTTGTGACATGGAAAAAACTCGTTCCATCCTTCAACTTAATCAGTTAAGTTTGTGGATCATAGCTTTTAGCTACTGCTTTATGGAATTTGATGTTAACAAATATATTAGTTACTATGAGCTTCCCTAAATTCAATCTCCATGGGTTTGAGATGGGTGTATGCCTGTACATATTTTAGTCCTCTCGATGTGCTTCTTGTGTTTGGGATGTCGAAGAGACTCCCAGAGATTCATCCAGATACTTTGAACTCTTTGTCCCTTCAATTTTTTGATGTCAGCCCGAAACATCACCTGAATGCTTATCTTTAGATTTTCGAAGAGACCGTATGATGAGTCTCCTCAACATGGTGATCTTTCCTCAATATATTATATATCATATTGTCAATTTATTGGTGTGACACATTTAGATGTCACACCAAACTCTAGATATATCGAAGAGACCTTTGGGCTAATCATTTTGATATGCTGCAGGTTTTTATATGCATGCTTTGATTTTAGGGTTAAGACTCCCGTGATATGCTTTCGAATGACATGGGTATTTTAATGTGGCCTTTTGGTTTTAGGGAGAAGGTAATTTATCAGAGCTTTGTTTCTTTAGGCCAATTATGAGAATAACTATTTTGAAATGGAAAAAATAAGGTTATAAAGGTATCATGATGGCGGGAAATGGATTTTGGACAAAAATTTTGTGTCAATAGTGGCTCTGGCTAGGGATGAATGTCCGTGAGGTCAGTGCAAGGACCTAGAATCATTATTTGGGATGCAGACTAATGGAGGTGGGGAGGTGGGAAATGGAATCCTAATCTACTATGCATGGTGTTAGTGCCTGAATTGACTGACAATTTTTGAGCAATTTTCTTGCAGGCACTTTCCCTAAGCATCCAAAAAATGTTCTAAGTGTTGGACCTCCTCAGTATTTTTCAGCTGCAGCATCATATTTTCTTGAAGAGGAGGTCATCATCATCATATTTTCTTTGATGGTGGTCATCATCATCATGTTCTCCGTCGACCGGTTTCTCATCGTCATCATCATTTTTCAATATCGGGTGATGTTTGGATATCATCCTGATCCTGCTGATGAGCTACAGTGCGCCCTGATTTGCTTATGGGGGTGATTTTTCAAGTATCCGGTGATCTTCCAATTATCACCTTGCCCAAACATGATGATGATGTTGCCCTGATATTCTGAAGGGGTTATTCTTTGAGTTGTTCGACCTGACTTGTTTTTTCTTAAGGGTCGTCATCATCATCATCATCATATTTCTAATTATCACTGTGCTGCTTGCGGGGGTCATCATATTTTCTGCCTTCATGATATTTCGCCGGGGTGATACCTTTATCATCGGGTGATCTTGGTTATGATCATCCTGATGATGTTGTTGAAGAGTTCTAAGTGCGACCCGATATTCACTGGGGTCATCATATTTTGAACGTCAGGATGATCTTAGTCAATATCATCCTGATGATGTTGTATCACTTCTTGTTCGTTGTTTTGTCATCCTGATGATGCTGATGTCATTCTTATGTCAGGGTGATATCTATTTCTCTGCCTATCTGCATCATGATATTTCTGAAGGAGGGGGTGATATTTTCATATCACCCGGGTGTATGTTTGTTCCAGCATCATGATGATGCTGATATCAGGGAGATATCCGCCTGCCGGCTTCGTGCATTATCTAGTGGGGGTGATCTTTTCAAGCATCATCATATTCAGTTATCGCCCCGATCTTATAGTGGAGCTACAGTGCAACCTGATATTTGTGCATCAGGATGATATTTCCAAATATCCGGTTGTCTTCCGAATATCATCCTGATGTTAATATGATGATGACGTCATCAAGGTCCGGGGGGGTCATATTTCTAACACAGATCATCTTGTGGAGATCCCCCGATATTTGCAAACATGATGATGACGTTATCCGGATATGAGGAGGTGCGCAGTAGGCAGATATGATGATGACGTCAGCAGGATATGATGATGATGTCATCAGGATATTCATCGGCCAGACTTTTGGTATAAGCTCAGCAGGAGGATGTTCCTCCGATGGATCAGGTTGTGCGGATGAAGGCGATTATCATGCAGTTATATTGCAATATGATGCTGACGTCAGGGTGATATTTCAAGCAACAGGATATCATGCTGCTGGAGGATGATGATGATGAAATCTTATACTAGTGTCGTCAGGAGCAAAAGCACCGACATGATATATGCTCATGACCTAGTATATAAAGTGTTAACGAGGTTGCTGCGGGGTGCATGTGGGATATTGATATCCTGCATTTTTTCAAATATCATGATGATGAATCTCGGCGGGAAATGGTTACGATCGACTGTTAGATGTTCTTCCCAAGGCCGCGGGTTGGTGCGCCATTAATGGCGAAGGTTGCAGAGGTATGGGCGGATCTGGTACCCGATTGAAGGTGTACATCAGCGGACAGTGGCGCAGGGCTCGAGATATCTTCCTGTCTCCTCCCCTACCTGTTGCATTCATGTTTGGGCGCCAATCTAGTAGTGTTTGAGCGCTATTTTCCTGATACTGTGTATCTGGCGGGATTTTTGGTCAACCATGTAATTAATTGCTTTGGTACACTACCTGGCTGTTATAAGCAGGAAGTGTTATTCATTTGTGGTTGTTGAAAGTTGAGGATTTTTGGCTCTGTAATCCAAAACCAGCTGATCTGGTTGCTCTGTACAGCTTAAACTTGTGAGTTTATGTATCTCCTGTTGTACGATTTGGCATGAATCCACTGATTTCATGGTTAATCTTATATGAGTAATGCTATCTTAGCATGTGTTGTGTTAATTCTGTCTCCAGTATTGCATGTATTCTTCTTCTGAATCTGGATATTTGGGTAATGTTTAGATTCTAGAGCATAGAATTCCTATGTTGAATGTCTGATCTTTTAACTTCTGCTCAAGGGGTAGATTAAACTATTTTCAGGTTGAACATTGGGAAGGGTATACTGCAGTAGGGATGCCATAAGTAGAGATAACTTAACACTCTTCATTGGGAGATATCTGTAAGGCAGATATCATGTGTATCCCCCTGAAATCCAGTTTTAGCTATTCATGCTGATCATTCACAGGTGTATGTCTACCGACTCCAAGCCCTGGATAGGCACCAGCCTAGCTCTGTGTTGAGGTTATACACCATGTCCAGCTTTGCATCCAAAACCCATATCAAACCATTTCATACTTCCACCTGTTAGTTGTAGGAGTAGGATTAGGGACCCCCTGCATGCTCTCATACCCAACCAGACATCATGTCCAAGAATGTTGCCAGCCTTGTGATCTATCATACAGATCTTGGTCCATACATGAGAGTATTCTGCCTGTTGTTGTCAAGTTAGATCTTTCTATCTTTGAGCTAGTCAAGGTTACATCTTGAGTTATAGGGATACCCCCCTTGGTGCGGCAGAACCAGAAGTGAAGGGGAGGCAGCTCACGCAACCTCCTGTATTTAGTTGGCTGAATCTGCCTGTGCATTAGAAGTGGCAAACCCTAATGCTGATTCAGAAGAAAAAACCAACACATGGAAAATTTTCTTTAAAGAGAGAAAATATTTTAGGAATTGTCCATGTACTAGCAATTTCCTATTCTCCTTTAATATGTTGTGCATGGAAAAATATTTTATGAGAAGAAATGTTTCAGGAATTGTCCATGTACTGGCAACTCCTATTCTTCACCACACTTGTTGGTGATGACAAATGGGCCTATCCATAGTGCTTCAAACTTACCATGTTTCCCTTTATCTTGTTCTCTGAAATTTGACATGAGGACCATGTCATCCACCTTGAACTTTCTTTCCTTAGTTCTTTATAAATTTTTCATTATGTTTCTGAGATTGTGTTCTAATTTCATCAAGTTCAACAAATTGTTCCAATCTTTCCTTCATGGGTTCAGGGACATCCAAATCCTCTTGAAGAATAAACTTATATATTGGTATAAGGTTATGCATGGGTAGTCTAGCTTGGGGCACCATACACTAACTCAAATGGGGATTTCCCTGTGGCCTTTTTTATGGTGATTCTATCTGCCCATAGAGCTGATTTCAACTTTGAGTCCCAAGCCTTGTTATTATTTTCTAATATTCTCTTTATCATCTTGATGATGCTTTTATTGTTGGACTCTGCTTGCCCATTGGCCTGGGGATGGTATGGTGAAGCATATGAGATTATTATACCATAAGATTCACATAATGATTTAAACTCTACTAACCTAAAGCACATGCCATTGTTTGTGATGAGTTTCACTGGTACTCCAAATCTAGTGATAATATTTTCCAAAAGAAAGTTTGTCACAATTTTGTTTGTAGCTTGTCTTGTTGGAACAACTTCTATCCATTTTGTGAAATAATTAGTAGCCACCAGAATCCATTTATGTCCACCACTAGACTTCACTACAATTTCTCCTATAAAATCAAGTCCCCATTAGTGGAATTGAGCTTCCACTTGCATTGGTTTGAGTGGTAATGCCTTTTGATAATTAAGTTTACCAAAAAACCTTTGGCACGCTTCACATTTTCTTACACAACTGTGAGCATCCTTAAAAACTTCAAGCCAATAATACCCAGCTCTTAATATTTTATGGGCAGTAGTCATGGGTGAGAAATGTCCTCCACATACACCTCTATGCATTTCCTGCAGCATCTTCTCAGCTTGTGTCTTATCTAGGCATAGTAATAAAATACCCTCTCTATTTTTCCAATATAAGTCCCCATCCATAAGAATATACTTCAAGGCATGGAGTTTCAATGTCCTCTTCTGATTGTCACTTAAACCAAGAGGGCACTTCATATTTTTTAGATAATACATTATGCTAGTATACCAAGAGGTATGTTCAATGCTTGTAACATCATTGTTTTCTTCATTTATGTTACAAATCTGTGCTACCTCTAGATTAGATTCAGTCATCAATTTGGCTAGGCCCTATCCTCTAAAAAGTTTAGTAACCTGTATGTCAATGTTGAACTCTTGGATTCTATTAATCCATCTACATCTTCGCCCAGTAACTTAATTTTGGATGAATACATCTTTTACTGCAGTATTTGGTACATAATTTGGCTAGGCCCTATCCTCTAAAAAGTTTAGTAACTTGTATGTCAATGTTGAACTCTTGGATTCTATTAATCCATCTACATCTTCGCCCAGTAACTTCATTTTGGATGAATACATCTTTTACTGCAGTATTTGGTACATAAGCTATTACCTGAGCTCCTACCAAATACGATTTGAATGCCTTAACTACTTTCATGAGGGCATAAGCTTGTTTTTCTATTATGTCATATTTTAATTCTGCTCCTTGAAGTGATTTGCTAAAAAATGAGATAGGTTGTTCAAAACCTTCCCTATTCTTTTGCAACATTATTGTAGCTATTATATGAAAGGATGCAAATGAAAATATTTGAAATGTTTTGTCAAATTCTGGAGACTTCAACATAGGAGCTTCTTTAATTGCTATTTTTATAGGCCCAAATGCATCAACGACCTCTTCTATCTAGTCCACCTTTTCACCTTTCTTTAACATTTTAGAGATAGGCTTGACTATTTCTGCAAAATTTGGTATGAATCTCCTGACAAAATTTATATGACCAAAGAAAGACTATATGGATTTTATATTTCTTGGAATTGGGATCTTTTCATAGCTTCTACTCTCTCAGGATCAATCCTTACTTTATCCTTTGAAACTAAATGACCAAGTAATTTACCCTCTGTTACAACAAAATGGCATTTCTTTGGATTTAATGAGATGCCAAATTCTAAAACTCTGATGAAAATCTTTTCCAAGTGTTCACAATAGTCTTCAGCCTTTTTAGAATATGTTGTTAAATCATCCTGATAAACCACCATGATAACGTTGATTAGATCAGCAAAGGCTACATCCATAGCTCTTTGGAATGTTGCTCCTGCATTTGTAATACCAAATGACATTCTTACATATACATATGTTCCCCATGGTGTGGTAAAAGCAATTTTAAACTATTCTGACTCTTAACCTTTACCTAGTTGTATCCTGAAAAGCCATCCATCATAGATAATAATTCACGTCTAGTTACTCTCTGCAACATTACCTCCATATTTGGAAGAGGATAGTTATCTTTGAGTGATGACACATTTAGGTTTCTGAAATCCACACATAATCTTATATCCCCATTTTTCTTTCTTACAGGCACTAGGTTTGAAACCCAAGAGGAATGTCTGATTGGTTTAATGATACCACATTCCTTGAGTTTTGTAAGTTCCTCCTACATTTTAGGGGCTAGTGTAGGGTTTATGGGTCTTTGTCTTTGCCTAAATGGCTTAGCATCTAGTTTCGGAGGTACATCTCATGCTAAAAAAGGTCTTCTCTGTATGCTTTCAAGTCATCATAAGACCATGCAAATACATGTTTGTTTTTTCCAAGTAGGGCAATGAGCATGTTTCTAATCTTGGGATTGAGCCTTTTTCCAATATACACCTTTTTAGGAGCTATTTGTGTTCTAAGATTTATCTCCTCAACATCATCTTGCTTGACTGGTACATTTTTCATATTGAACCTATCATGTCGATCAAACACTCTCTCCAGAGCTACAAGACCTTTAGGAATTTTGTTTGTCTTGAGATGGACCACTTCTTTTCCAAACAAAGTCTCCTTGCCATCTACCTCCTCAACAAATGCATTGAAATCAATTTCTTGTGATTCGTATTGGTTCACACAATGGAGGAACCTAAGGAGGTCTTGGCCATCATTGAATACTTGGCAGTTGTAAATGTTATCAGGGATTGTTAGTCTAGCTTTAAATTCTACCTTAGTTATTCCTGATAATGTGATATCATCCTTTTTTAGGGCTATGTTTGCCAAGAAGTCTGCCATTATATTCTTGGATCTATCTATCCAATTTATAGAGAATGCATCAAATAGTTCAACATTATCCCAAATAATATTTCTATACCATTTCAACCTCTTATTTTTTGATGAATATTTCTCCCTGGCTTGAGAGACAATTAGTTATGAATCCCTGTATACAGCAAGGAGTTTGATTTTATATTTTATAGCAATGTTCAAGCCTATCAACAACGCCTCATATTCAGCAATGTTATTTGTACATTCAAAGGATAACAAGAATGAATATTTGAATGTTTTTCCTGTGGGTGAGATAAATATTACTCCTACCCCATTTCCTCCTTTGCTGCATGCACCATCAAAGTACATCCTCCATACTCCATGATCATCTATCTGAGCTTGTCTTTCTATTTGCTCTATGTTCTGTAATTCAAGTTGTGATCTTTCAACCCTAAAACTCCCAAGATCTATGTCACAAAAGCAATTCATTTGATTTGGATTTATCCATTCAATTATGTTCTCATATCTTGGTTCTCTGTATAGTCTGACTTCCTTCCCATTTACTAGTATAGTAGCATATGATATATCAAGCTGGACATTCCCTCCTACTACAGCAGTCCATTGTCTAGACAACAACATACCATAGTATAGAGAAGTATCTATTACAGTGATATCTGTTCTATAGATTTCTTCAAGACATGAGGCTAATTTTAATTCTACATCTTTCATAATTCCAACAAATGGAATAGATTTGTTATCCATTGCGTAGCATCTACCATAGGTAGTGTCCACCCATAGACCTAATTCTTTCATAACGGCTATTGGCATGATATTTATGGTGGCTCCAGAGTCAATCATGCAATTCCTTACCAATTTGTTATTAATTAGGAGTGTTATATAGAATGGGTCTACTTGAGAAGGATTCTTTGTGATGGTGTCACCAAGATAAATCTCTAGAGTTCTTATAATCTCTTGTTTAAGATTGTTGATTTTATTTTCCAGCTCCTTGTTTTTGTTATAATTTTGATGTTGATTTGGTACATTAGAAATCAATTTAAGAGCATTGTTTCTATATTCCTCTATCTTCATCATTTCCATTAATGGCATTGAGATCTTAATTTGGGATAATGCTTGTGTTATATCAAATGGAGTAGCAGTGATTGGTTCTGACTTTTCTCTATTGGAACCCTTTTCATCAGGTTGCTACTTGTTATTATCCTTCACCTTGTTTTGTTCAAATTTGGATGTTCCTTTATATGTAATTTTCTAATTTTCTCCTTTCTTGTGATTGTCCAAGATACCTTTCTTATGATCTAGTTCTTTGACAAACATAGCTCTAGGTGTCCCTTGGTCAATATGCACAGTCTCATTCCTTAGGTTGTAATTGCTTTTGGCCTGAGCCACCACAGCAATTGTAAGATCTCTTTTTTCTTCTTTAGTGGGCTTTCTTAATTGGAATTGTGGGACCATGTTAGATGTATAAGAATTTCTTGATCATCTTCTTCCTGATCAGAGAAAACTTCTTGTCTTCCCATGTTAACATTATACTTTTGGTTTCTCACATCATATTCATATCCATCTTCTTCAAAGGATGAGTATCCTTCATCAATTGAGTGAGGTGTCATTCCTAACATATTTATGGTATGATCATCCCTATTCTAATCATAAGATATTCCATTTTCCTACAAGGATTGGGCTACCACACAGTATTCAGGTGAGTGGGGTAAGTTTCATGCAATGCACCATGTGTTGCTATCTACATGTGTCCCATATTTCTTCAAAGGGTCAGGAGTATCTTTTTCATAATTCTACTTTCTATTATTGTCCTAAGGCCATCCATCCTTTCGATTTGTATTATAAGGCATATCATGGAGTCTTAGTCTCTCATTCCTATAATAATTATTTTACTTTACTTGATTTTTGTTTGGGTTTGATGGGATTTTTGGATTATCTCTTCTCCCAAGCTTCCTAGCTGCTCTCCTATTATTTTCAATACTCATAGCTACCTTCTGGGCCTCTACCAAAGTCATAGGGGCTTTGTTTCTGAGTTCATATCTAGTTTTGGGGTCAAAGGAGTTCAAATACAAAGCCAAATCCATGTGGTCTGGAGGCTTCAACTCTAGTGGGATCTTGTGATAGATCGTTGAAAACCTCTTATTGAAATCAACCACCGATTCATTATAATTTTTCTGAATACTTGTTAACTCGTGCACAACAAAATTTGGATCAAATTGGCTCCCATACTATTCTTTAAATTGATCTTTGAAATCTTCAAAAGAACAAATTGATGCATCAGGCATATTCTTGTACCAGCCCCTAGCATCTTCAATAAGAGACAACATAAATAAATTCATCTGAATGTCTTCATATTGTACTTCAAAGTTATCCATGATTGTTTCAAAACTTCTAATATGTTCCTCAACTGAGATGGCATTATTTCCAGTGAATTTTGGAATAGAATTTCTTATATCATTATCAATAGGATCTGGACATATTTGATATCTAGACAAGTCTAGTTGTTTGTACATGTTTATGTTAAGGGGTCCTTGTAAATGTTGGTTTGGTTGGTAGTGATTATGAGGAGGATGTTGCTATATATTATGGTGTGGGTTCATGCTCATATTTTGATGGTGAGGTGGAACATATTGCTGACCAGGTGGTGGATAAGGATTAGTTATATGTTGGGATGTGGTGTGGGCATTTGGTGGTCTTGGATTTCGTGGTGGAAGGTTGTGTTGCACATGACAAGCGTTGCTTGGATTATATGGTGCTCTTGTATTATTTGAGCCACTTGTGTTCTTTTGTGATCCCTGAGGATTACTTGTATGGGTATGCCCACCTTGCTTATGGGGGCGTACATATTTTGAGCTAGTTGTTGTGGTTCTAGACTTTATCTGTTGTAGTTCTTGTTTCAACCATTCCTCTTCTTCTCTTAGTTTAGCTAGCTCAAGTTCTTCTTGTAATTTAAGTAGATCCTACTGCATTTCATCCCTATTCCGCATGTCTCTTGGAGGAGTGGATGTTATTTGACCTATGAATTCATCTTGAGCTTCTCCACCCTATTGCAATGATACTTTGTAATCATATTCCACATGTTTTTGTATTATTTCCCTTTCAATTTGAGCTTGGTATTCAAGCTGCCTTTGAGGCTCAGGGTTGTATTTGGCTAAAATATCATCAGATTGGGCATGATAACTTTCGGATTGGAGTTCATTTGATTCATGCAAGGGAGTGAAGTTGTTATGAGTTATTATTGGTTGTTCTGAAGTATTCTCTTGTGTATTCTGGTCATTAATACGTTCAAACTGATTTAATATCCTAGTTTTCTTGGAAGGTGCCCTTCTAGGTGGGGAAGATTTCAATTTCTTGACATCAACTTTGGATCTCCTACCATCCATCATTATATTTCAACTAAACTTTGTATAGAGTCTCCACCTCTCCTTAAAGAGGAATGATATTGTTTTTTGAGTTCTCTCCACCAGTAGAGTTATATTTTCTTATTTGTTTGACTCTTTTGTCTTGGTATGTTGAAACCAAATAGTTTGTAGTTGTCCCCAGCAGAGTCGCCAATTCTGTTAAGTCACAAAAACACAGGTTGTTAACCCTAAGAGGTTGCCAAGCTCTCTTGATGTTTTTGGCTAATGACATGGGGCAGATATGGCTAAAACCCCCTTCACTTTGAGCTCTTCCAGACCTAGGTGGGTATACCTGAATGATTGACCTTAATAGTGGCAAATGCGTGTGAAGTAGATATAAGGTTTGATGACTATTCCTGATGTGTAGGTTTGAATATGTAAATAGGTTTCAAGATGTAAAAATTGCTAATGATTAGGACCAGTGCTTTATCTATTGGGCAACAAGGTCAAGAGTTAATGGTATATGGATCTTTATGTTTGGTTAAACTCAAATTTCTAGGCACTTATATGAATCTATACCTTGTATAGATTCGCGAGGATGTCAGGTTGCAGGGTTCTTCTTATCAAATCCCAATGATATTTCACTAAGTTACAATGACCAGAAGAAAGGGTTTTTAATTATAATGGGAAGGAAAGCAACCAAGATGACTTGTTCAAAGGATTTTAACCCTAAGAAGAGACCAATAAACATAGACCACTTAGCAGGAAATCAACTTCTCGTAGAAACCAATAGAATAGATCACACAGAACAACAAATGTGCACTAATAAATAAATTTTATCCTTGATATATTAATTTAAACAGCCTAGAAAACCATTTTGGAGACAACCATGTAGGCCATAAAATAAAATTTAACACAACAATTGAACACCAATTTTTTTATTCACCAAATAACTCTGCTCCTTTTCATTAATTCAGAAGTTCATAACATATTTAAAAATATTGACTAACGTATATAGAAATTTATAAGAATTGTATTGTCTTGAATGTATGTATATCAAAGTATTTCTATCGATTATTCCTTGCTTTTTCAAAATGGTCTTGGTATCCCATGTATATAGGATGCAAACAAGGTTCAGACCTAAAATGATGTGACTTTTCATAATTGTATCTTTTCAAACAACTAATGTGAAATTAAGAAATATAGAAATAAAATAGAGGTAAATGCATCAATCAGGTACTGAGCTCCGTTAATTATTGTAGAGGGACCTATGACCACTGGCCTACATAAGTCATCCTCTCCATGTTTTAGATTGACATGACTGCATTGCATGTTGATAACAAAATTTTTTGTACCCACTTCTTTTGATTTATCACTACGCCCTGGCTATGAGTAAATTCACCTTGCCAATATGATTTATGTAATCTTGGCTTGTACATGTATCTCTAGCATTTATACCATTTATGGCTGATTCCAAGGCAAATATCTTTCCCAAATGTGTATGGGTGTTTTCTATCACCCTCTCTTCATTATTGACATTTTCAAGAAGTGGTGGCAACAGTTGATCCAGATCATTTATCCAAGTGTCATTTTCTTGCAAATTACCTTTAGCATTTAAAAATTTGGGAAATGCCATGTCAAGATTTAATCAAAATCATTCAGATCATCTGTCAATATGGTATTGAATCTTTCATTTTCACCAATCAATTCATTATACTCCTTGAATATCTTTCCTTCGAAACCTTTTTTAACATTCAATTCTTCCCTTTTTTCTAACATCCTGAGATGAAGTCTTTTGTGTTCTTGATAGACTTGATGAGTCCTTTTGTGCAATTCCTAGAATTTATCATTGTTCACCATCATCTTGTTGAATCTTTTCTGAATCAATTCAGAAGCCATGTTGTATTTAACAACTTTTATCTTAGTTTCTAGTTCATTTTTCTTTTGAGAATTCTCTACCTTAAGCTTCCATTAGTTGGTTTCTGTTCTCGCCTCTATGACCCTTTCGCCAGCCTCCAGGTAAGGTGAATAACTACTTGGCGAAGGCAATTTATCTTTGTAAGTGGCAACCTCTTGCCTAAGTTGTGCATTCTCAGCCATATAAGCATTATTCTTTCTTACCAACTGCTCAATTTGAGCCTTCGTAAATTTTGCAACATTGATATTCAAGTTGGCAGTTTTAATGGGATCGGTATCTCCAACTCTTTGAATCATGAGATGGCCAAAGACTTCACCTGGGTTGCTTATGACCTGAGGCTTCTTATGAAGGGGATACATTGACCATATCAACAATATTTATTTGTCAAGGTCATATCATAATCTAGATTTTATTTTATCAATAGCTGTAATACTAAGTTGCATCTTCTTATCCTGATTCTTCCTAAAAGCATCAAATACAATTGATGAAGTCATGTCCCATCCGGGAACCATTATCACCCCTACTTCTTGAAGTAGTTTTCTTCCTCTCTCTGGAGTCATACTATCCATAGCCTTCTCAATCTCTGATTGAAGTTCTTGTAGGACCTCATCTTGTATCTTAGGAGTGATATTCTTCATCTTTTCTCAAGCTTTCTTTCCTTTATATTCATATAAAAAAGTTTTAAACTCTGGGGTCTTAATGAACTCATCATCTGTAACAAATTTTTGGCTAGCTAAATACCTCACATCTTGTGATAACTCATCAGAGGTTTCTATTTTAACCTCTTCTCTTTCTTTTATAGGTTCATATTTCTCAATGAGAGGCATGGATGATTGCAAGTCTTTTATTCTCCCCTTCTTCCTCTTCAACATCAAATGCAATGTCAGGGATCTATTGAGGGGGCAGATGAGTAATGGGAATCTCATCTTTAGCCTATGTCTCTTTGATAGATCTCCCCTTCCTCTCAAAGACATAGGGAGGAACATTCTCAATCAAATCTAATGCATTTGCAATTAGTGTATCCGATCTCTCAATGGGATTATCAATATCCATGAAAGCACTTGTATAATTGGGGTTTTGAGCTACCCTCCAAGCTTCAACCAACATTATCTTATGATACAGGCTTCTTTGTTCAACTGCAATGTGTTCATCACAATTTCTAACCAGGTCATCATCATCAAACAACACATCATGATATTTCTTCAACTTTTTATTGGTTTTGACTATGTTTATGAAATTTTTTGGATCAAAATTTTCAATGGCATTTCCTAAAGGTAATTTAAAATGTTCCATTCTTTTATCAATTAGCTAGTACCCCTTATAAGACATAACTATAAAGTCTCCCTAGGCATGAAAGACTACTTATTGTGAACCTTCAAATGCAAGAAATCAGAATGAGCTAGTTGTCTTACAATTTCCAAATAATCAATCCTGTCAAGGAAAGTTCTTGGCAAAAAATGAGGGGCCCTTTGAATCCAAAAACTCTTATTTTTGTGCAATCATTATAAGAATACCAGTCACCCCAATTGTGACTAAATTTCCCCTGTTCATATTTATCCTTAGGCCTCAAGAACCTTTGTATTTCTGGTGACAAATTGTAATCACAAGGGTGGCCTAACAGCTTATATACAGGCTTTGCCGATGATGGCATGGTTCGGTGGTTAAGTTGCTCAGGATGTAGTGGCGGCCACTAGAGTTCAAACCCCCGCTGGGCCAACAAGCTCGCAAGGCTTTATGCCTTCACTGGGCCAATGAGCTCGCGGGTTTGAAGTGTTCTTCCTAGGGGATGAGGTCCCCCAGTTGTGGCCTCACTGGTTCATTGCTCCGAGCAAAAGCATTCACGTGGAGCCGGAGGGCGTGTCGCACCAGCGTCGCCGGTCACGTTAAAAAGTTTACCAGGCGCATTTTGAAAAAAAAAAATAGCTTATATACAGGCTTCATAAAGTATTCTTCAAAATAGAGGTAATGTGACCTCTCACACTTGCTATCTAATATAGCAGTCCACATCTGAATAGGTTTAATATCTCCGCTTTGTCCAAATCCCTTATTCTTAAACATTCATCCCACAGTCTAATATTTTGTCCCTCATATAAGATAAGGTGCATAAGCAAAGAATAATGTTTAAACTTACTACCCCATCTTTTTATGGAGACTAACTCATTGTGAAGGGCATCGGCCAGGAATTCAGCATAGTCAAAGTGTTGGGCTTGCTGGCTCTGTATATCAGCAGTTAGAACCATGGGATAAATTTCCATAAACATGGAAGCTTCAATACCAAGTAATTGACACATTGAGTAATATGTATTTTGAAAGTATTCTTCAAATAGCTCTATGGAATATGGGGGTACTCTGTTACTAAAAACACTCTAAACTTATTTTATTCATCCCAGGGTCTATGTGTAGGTAACCTCCACCTTTTGTAACTATTGCTCATGTTATAATATTCTTGAATCAAGTCTCAGACTCTAAATTTCATATCAAAAATACAATCTAGCCTGATTCTTCCTAAAAGTATCAAATACAATTGTTGAAGTCATGTCCCATCCGAGAACCATTATCACCCCTGCTTCTTGAAGTAGTTCTCTTCCTCTCTCTAGAGTCATACTATCCATAGCGTTATCAGTCTCTGATTGAAGTTCTTTTAGAACCTCATCTTGTATCTTAGGAGTGATATTCTTCATCTTTTCTCGAGCTTTCTTTCCTTTATATTCATATAAAAAAGTTTTAAACTCTGGGGTCTTAATGAACTCATCATTTGTAAAAAATTTCTGGCTAGCTAAATACCTCACATCTTGTGATAACTCATCAGAGGTTTCTATTTTAACTTCTTCTCTTTCTTTTGGAGGTTCATATTTCTCAATGAGAGGCATGGATGATTGCAAGTCTTTATTCTCCCCTTCTTCCTCTTCAACATCAAATGCAATGTCAAGGGTCTATTGAGGGGACAGATGAGTAATGGGAATCTCATCTTCAGCCTGTGTCTCTCTGATAGATCTCCCCTTCCTCTCAAAGACATAGGGAGGAACATTCTCAATCAAATCTAATGCATTTGCAATTAGTGTATCCGATCTCTCAATGGGATTGTCAATATCCATGAAAGCACCTGTATAATTGGGGTTTTGAGCTACCCTCCAAGCTTCAACCAACATTATCTTATGATACAGTCTTCTTTGTTCAACTGCAATGTGTTCATCACAATTTCTAACCAGGTCATCATCATCAAACAACACATCATGATATTTCTTCAACTTTTTATTGGTTTTGACTATGTTTATGAAATTTTCTGGATCAAAATTTTCTTTGGCATTTCCTGAAGGTAATTTAAAATGTTCCATTCTTTTATCAATTAGCTAGTACCCCTTATAAGACATAACTATATAGTCTCCCTAGGCATGAAAGACTACTTATTGTGACCCTTCAAATGCAAGAAATCAGAATGAGCTAGTTGTCTTACAATTTCCAAATATGCAATCCTGTCAGGGCAAGTTCTTGGCAAAAAATGAGGGGCCCTTTGAATCTAAAAACTCTTATTTTTGTGCAATCATTATAAGAATACCAGTCACCCCAATTGTGACTGAATTTCCCCTGTTCATATTTATCCTTAGGCCTCAAGAACCTTTGTATTTCTGGTGACAAATTGTAATCACAAGGGTGGCCTAATAGCTTATATACAAGCTTCACAAAGTATTCTTCAAAATAGAGGTAATGTGACCTCTCACACTTGCTATCTAATATAGCAATTCACATCTGAATAGGTTTAATATCTCCCCTTTGTCCAAATCCCTTATTCTTAAACATTCATCCCATAGTCTAATATTTTGTCCCTCATATAAGATAAGGTGCATAAGCAAAGAATAATGTTTAAACTTACTACCCCATCTTTTTATGGAGACTAACTCATTGTGAAGGGCTTCGGCTAGGAATTCAGCATAGTCAAAGTGTTGGGTTTGTTGGCTCTGTATATCAGCAGTTAGAACCATGGGAGCAATTTTCATAAACAAGGAAGCTTCAATACCAAGTAATTGACACATTGAGTAATATGTATTTTGAAAGTATTCTTCAAATAGCTCTATGGAATATGGGGGTACTCTGTTACTAAAAACACTCTAAACTTATTTTATTCATCCCAGGGTCTATGTGTAGGTAACCTCCAACTTTTGTAACTGTTGCTCATGTTATAGTATTCTTGAATCAAGTCTCAGACTCTAAATTTCATATCAAAACTACAATCCAGCCTGATTCTTCCTAAAAGTATCAAATACAATTGCTGAAGTCATGTCCCATCCGGGAACCATTATCACCCCTTCTTCTTGAAGTAGTTCTCTTCCTCTCTTTGGAGTCATACTAGCCATAGCCTTATCAATCTCTGATTGAAGTTCTTGTAGAACCTCATCTTGTATCTTAGGAGTGATATTCTTCATCTTTTCTTGAGCTTTCTTTCCTTTATATTCATATAAAAAAGTTTTAAACTCTGGGGTCTTAATGAACTCATCATCTGTAACAAATCTTTGGTTAGCTAAATATCTCACATCTTGTGATAACTCATCAGAGGTTTCTATTTTAACCCCTTCTCTTTCTTTTGGAGGTTCATATTTCTCAATGAGAGGCCTGGATGATTGCAAGTCTTTATTCTCCCCTTCTTCCTCTTCAACATCAAATGCAATGTCAGGGGCCTATTGAGGGGACAGATGAGTAATGGGAATCTCATCTTCAGCCTGTGTCTCTCTGATAGATCTCCCCATCCTCTCAAAGACATAGGGAGGAACATTCTCAATCAACTCTAATGTATTTGTAATTAGTGTATCCGATCTCTCAATGGGATTATCAATATCCATGAAAGCACTTGTATAATTGGGGTTTTGAGCTACCCTCCAAGCTTCAACCAACATTATCTTATGATACAGGCTTCTTTGTTCAACTGCAATGTGTTCATCACAATTTCTAACCAAGTCATCATCATCAAACAACACATCATGATATTTCTTCAACTTTTTATTGGTTTTGACTATGTTTATGAAATTTTCTGGATCAAAATTTTCTTTGGAATTTCCTGAAGGTAATTTAAAATGTTCCATTCTTTTATCAATTAGCTAGTACCCCTTATAAGACATAACTGTAAAGTCTCCCTAGGCATGAAAGACTACTTATTGTGACCCTTCAAATGCAAGAAATCGGAATGAGATAGTTGTCTTACAATTTCCAAATAAGCAATTCTGTTAGGGAAAGTTCTTGGCAAAAAATGAGGGGCCCTTTGAATCCAAAAACTCTTATTTTTGTGCAATCATTATAAGAATACCAGTCACCCCAATTGTGATTGAATTTCCCCTGTTCATATTTATCCTTAGGCCTCAAGAACCTTTGTATTTCTAGTGACAAATTGTAATCACAAGGGTGGCCTAACAGCTTATATACAGGCTTCACAAAGTATTCTTCAAAATAGAGGTAATGTGACCTCTCACACTTGCTATCTAATATAGCAGTTCACATCTGAATAGGTTTAATATCTCCCCTTTGTCCAAATCCCTTATTCTTAAACATTCATCCCACAGTCTAATATTTTGTCCCTCATATAAGATAAGGTGCATAAACAAAGAATAATGTTTAAACTTACTACCCCGTCTTTTTATGGAGACTAACTCATTGTGAAGGGCATCGGCCAGGAATTCAGCATAGTCAAAGTGTTGGGCTTGTTGGCTCTGTATATTAGCAGTTAGAACCATAGGATAAATTTCCATAAACATGGAAGCTTCAATACCAATTAATTGACACATTGAGTAATATGTATTTTGAAAGTATTCTTCAAATAGCTCTATAGAATATGGGGGTACTCTATTACTAAAAACACTCTAAACTTATTTTATTCATCCCAGGGTCTATGTGTAGGTAACCTCCAACTTTTGTAACTGTTGCTAATGTTATAGTATTCTTGAATCAAGTCTCAGACTCTAAATTTCATATCAAAACTACAATCCATCCTGATTCTTCCTAAAAGTATCAAATACAATTGCTGAAGTCATGTCCCATCCGAGAACCATTATCACCCCTTCTTCTTGAAGTAGTTCTCTTCCTCTCTCTAGAGTCATACTATCCATAGCCTTATCAATCTCTGATTGAAGTTCTTGTAGAACCTCATCTTGTATCTTAGGATTGATATTCTTCATCTTTTCTCGAGCTTTCTTTCCTTTATATTCATATAAAAAAGTTTTAAACCCTGGGGTCTTAATGAACTCATCATCTGTAACAAATTTCTGGCTAGCTAAATACCTCACATCTTGTGATAACTCATCAGAGGTTTCTATTTTAACCTCTTCTCTTTCTTCTGGAGGTTCATATTTCTCAATGAGAGGCATGGATGATTGTAAGTCTTTATTCTCCCCTTCTTCCTCTTCAACATCAAATGCAATGTCAGGGGTCTATTGAGGGGACAGATGAGTAATGGGAATCTCATCTTCAGCAAGTGTCTCTCTGATAGATCTTCCCTTCCTCTCAAAGACATAGGGAGGAACATTCTCAATCAAATCTAATGCATTTGCAATTAGTGTATCTGATCTCTCAATGGGATTATCAATATCCAAGCTTCAACCAACATTATCTTATGATACAGGCTTCTTTGTTCAACTGCAATGTGTTCATCACAATTTCTAACCAGGTCATCATCATCAAACAACACATCATGATATTTCTTCGACTTTTTATTGGTTTTGACTATGTTTATGAAATTTTCTAGATCAAAATTTTCTCTGGCATTTCCTAAAGGTAATTTAAAATGTTCCATTCTTTTATCAATTAGCTAGTACCCCTTATAAGACATAACTGTAAAGTCTCCCTAGGCATGAAAGACTACTTATTGTGACCCTTCAAATGTAAGAAATCAAAATGAGCCAGTTGTCTTACAATTTCCAAATAAGCAATCCTGTCAGGGAAAGTTCTTGGCAAAAAATGAGGGGCCCTTTGAATCCAAAAACTCTTATTTTTGTGCAATCATTATAAGAATACCAGTCACCCCAATTGTGACTGAATTTCCCCTATTCATATTTATCCTTAGGCCTCAAAACCTTTGTATTTCTGGTGACAAATTGTAATCACAAGGGTGGCCTAACAGCTTATATACAGGCTTCACAAAGTATTCTTCAAAATAGAGGTAATGTGACCTCTCACACTCGCTGTCTAATATAGCAGTCCACATCTAAATAGGTTTAATATCTCCCCTTGGTCCAAATCCCTTATTCTTAAACATTCATCCCACAGTCTAATATTTTGTCCCTCATATAAGATAAGGTGCATAAGCAAAGAATAATGTTTAAACTTACTACCCTGTCTTTCTATGGAGACTAACTCATTGTGAAGGGCATCGACCAGGAATTTAGCATAGTCAAAGTGTTAGGCTTGCTGGCTCTGTATATCAATAGTTAGAACCATGGGAGCAATTTCCATAAACATGGAAGCTTCAATACCAAGTAATTGACACATTAAGTAATATGTATTTTGAAAGTATTCTTCAAATAGCTCTATGGAATATGGGGGTACTCTGTTACTAAAAACACTCTAAACTTATTTTATTCATCCCAGGGTCTATGTGTAGGTAACCTCCATCTTTTGTAACTATTGCTCATGTTATAGTATTCTTGAATCAAGTCTCAGATTCTAAATTTCATATCAAAACTACAATCCAGCTAAAATACCATGGATATATAATCTGTTGTGATAGGGAAAAAACCCGTTCCATCCTTCAACTTAATCAGGTAAGTCTAAGGATTATAGCTTTTAGCTACTGCTTTAAGGAATTCGACATTAACAAATATATTAGGTACTATGAGCTTCCCTAAATTCAATCTCCATGGGTTTGAGACTAGTGTATGCCTATACATCTTTTTGTAATGATATAGGAAGAGGTCATACCCTCTCATAGAGGTCCACACATCTCCTACATGCTTGTATGTATCTTTGAGTTTCTCTGCACTAGGATTTAACTGAGCATTCCTTCTAGACCTTTGTCTAGACTTTGGGCACTGGTCTATTAAATCTTGGTTCAAATGTCTTTCATCTAATTTTTTATCTTTTGGCCCTAGGGTTTTCAATTGTGTTTTCCATATCATAATGCAAGAGAATTCCACCTTCTTCAAATGTAATTCAAACAAGAAAATCTCAAGCTCAGAATACTTACTTGGTTTCTAAGTTGTATTTGTTGTAGAGGCCTACCCTTGCTCCCATGCTTGTATAATGAATCAAATTTTCTTAAGATTGGTTTTGATATACTTAGCTCTGATCATTAATGGCAGCTTTCATGCCATCGAGAGGACATTTAATTCTCACAACATAGCATGTCTTGTCATCTTTTAAAATAATCAATTATACTCAAGGGGTTTTTTGGTCCTTTATTACCATCAGGATTTCACTATGACCTAAATGGTTGTCATGCCGAAATCCCATCCTATCAAGTACCTTCAATGTCTATTTCTTCTTTCGATATCTTTTGTGTTCATTTTTTCGGGGGGACCAAATATTGCCTCTCTTCGATATCCTGAATTCTCCTTTCATGTTTTTTTTATTTGTTATCTCTAATGGCTTTTTGGCAAGACTACAATCTAGGTCATACTGACATTCCAAATTTCCTTATATTATATGTCACTACTTTGTCGGTGGGACATCATGCCGATATTCTTTTAGTCCTCTCGATGCGCTTCTTGTGTTCGGGATGTCGAAGAGACTCCTAGAGATTCATCTAGATACTCCAAACTCTTTTTCCCTTTAATTTTTTTATGTCAGTCTGAAAAATCACCTGAATGCTTATCTTCAGATTTTTAAAGAGACTGTATGATGAGTCTCCTCGACATAGCGATCTTTCCTCAATAGATTATATATCATATTGTCACTTTATCGGTGTGACACATTTAGATGTCACATGAAACTCTTGATATATCGAAGAGACCTTTGGGCTAGTCATTTTGATATGCCACAGGTCTTTATCTATACACTTTGATTTTAGGGTTAAGACTCTTGTGATATGTTGATGGAGGGACTTCCGAAGGTCATAACTTTTGACTCGGATCTGGGTTTTCTATGAGATTTTACGGGTGGATGCATTATGAGGTGGAAAGTGGTTTTGCAATTGACCTTAGTGGGTTGGACCCCGTCTTGGCACTTTTTTGGGGCTTGAAACTTTCATCTTGGCCCTCAAAATAGCAATTTAGTGTTTTTTTTCTAGATTTTTAAAAAGTTGCTTTTGTAAAAAATCAAAACTCATGTTTCAAATTTAGAATATTAGTTGGCATTTCATCCTACCTTAGTTTTAGGAAGCTTTTGGAAAAAAACTAGATTCTCAAGATATGATTGTAAAATTACCTAAAATGGCAAAATCTGACAATTGTCGAAATCCGCCAAAAAAGGTATTTTTTTATTTTTTTGTTTTTCTTGGATATAAGAGAGTTTTCTCTCATTGTAGTAGCACAATTGATGAATAGAAGTTTTTTTTATGTTCCAGTCTTCAAATCTTTGGCTCTCACATGATTAATGGCAAAATTGTATTGAGTGTATGTTGTGTGCTGCATCATATGCTTTCAAATGACATGGGTATTTTAATGTGGCCTTTTGGTTTCAGGGAGAAGGTAATTTATTAGGGCTTTGTTTCTTTAGGCCAATTATGAGAATAATTATTTTGAAATAAAAAAATGAGGATATAAAGGTATCATGATGGCGGGAAATGGATTTTGGATGAAAATTTTAAAGTTTAAAATTTTGTGTCAACACACCCAATTCCATACAAATAACATATGGCACTCTTGTCAGAGCATAATCAAAATATCATCACAATCAATGAAGTTATAAGGAAAAATAATCTCACCACCAAAGCACACCAAATGAGGCAAATCTTAGTCCATCATAGACACATATAAGCATGAATCATTCATCATAATGCACATGCAATGAAAATCATAACATAATTTCAAGAAATCAGTTCTCCTAACCAACACTAGGTCTAGATCTCCTATATCAAAACAAATCTCCAAAGGTACACCAACTAGATCAAAACCAACCATCATGCATACAACTCTTTTGAGGCTACACCAGTCCATCGTTCCACTGCCATTGCAGTGAGAAGAAGCTCTAGCCTAAAAAGCACAATAGCAAGTTATGTCCGTAAAACTTCAGACCACAACTGTGCTGGGATAACCTCTCAAGCTCTCATCTAAGTTTAAGGAGACTCATAAAGCTACCATATCTACTCTTAAGGAAAACTGCAACAAAAGATTATTCTCTCAACAATCCTTCCTCAGGCACTACCCACAACAAAAGAATTCAAGGATCAGGTAAGCTAACTCAAAAGGTTATAGGCACTACTACCACATGTCTCAACTCTAAACATAATTTCCCTACATGAGATACTTCCTCACACTCCACTCTTGAAAGAGAGGCTTTCTTTAACACTCTAGCTCTATACTACCAAAACTAGGACCGACCAAATAGATTCTTAGAGGAAAGAATCTAACCACACGCTCTAACAGGGTAAACATTTATATAAAGAAAGGCTTAGCAACTTGTTACTCACTAGGATCACATCTAAGATGACATCAACACACTAACAAGGAGCAAGACTACTCCACCATACTGCCATTTTCTCTTAACTAAGCTAGACCAAAAGGTCAAACAACACAACTTGATCACAATTTCATGATCAACTATGAAACACAAGGCTTCTTCATAGCCTAACACCAAGTATCCATAAAATGGAATACAAAGGACAACTTATCCCATCCAACATCAAGCTAGAAAACCTCCAACTACTAAGAAGAAACTCCTGAAGCATCCTGATTTCCAAGGTTGGCAACTCAACAAGAATAAAAAGACAACTATAATACCATAAATATCTATATACATTACGTGCTCATGTACTACCTAAAGATCCATCATACCCTACACTATGTCAAACTTGAAGGTAGTTATGGAGCTTACATACAACATCATACACTCTACCAATGTCGAAAACTAGGGCATGGCATCGTGTTCAAGATCAATAGGAATGAGACAAGCAAGAACAACTAAAGTGGACTAAACCAACATTAGGCCAATTAAACTAAAAGCAAGATTCAATCCCAATGAGTTATCTACACATTCATGAATCTACATTTTAGCTCATACAAGAATACATTTCTCTTCAAGTGATCCACAGAAACATAAAACCATTTCTCAATATTTCACACAATAGTCACTTTCATTTATCAACAAACCAAGGAATTTAATTTACCATAGTTCTAGTAATACACACATCAGGTACTAGTTTATTCTCTGCATTTTACTCCCTTACACAATCCATCAGAGACCCATCATGGACATGATAGAGAACATAACACAATACACAACATAACATGATACATGACCAGTAGTTAAAACATTCAAGCATAGCCATCAATAATAAATAAATAATAAAATATCAAAGTGGAAGAAAAATCAATTTTCAACAATAAGGCATAAAATGAGCTTAGTTTCAACAGTAAATCAAACGTGACCGTAAAGGTCACAAGATAAATATTAAACTTTGATGGCTATACTTATTTATAAAATAAAAATAAAAATTTAATGTTGGCCCATACAACACTTAGAAAATTTACGAAAGTCAAATAAAATAAGGTATTAAAGTTTAAAAGTTCCACATTACATGAACTACGTGACTAATTCTAGCCACTAGAGAGGGAGTACAATGCTACACTACACATGGATCCAAGGTGAGTAAGAGAATACACTCAACCACATCAAACAATGAATCTTCTAAGACTCCAATCACGTCTATACCATAAGATTATTTCTACTTAACCACACAAACATCATTCAATGATGTCAAGCAACCGTAAGTTGCATACAATCACTATGTAAAGACATACATAGTCATCTGCTAGCAACCAACCAGCAATCAAGATGAAGCTGAGAGAAAATTAGGTTCACAACTGTGATATCTAAGCACATCAATGTCTCCAATAGGCAGTAGTTAACACTTCTTACCAATCAAGGATTTACCAATATAACATATGGATAATAAATCATAAATAAAACAGGAGGAAGGATTAGGTTGGGGTTAAGCAATTACCCAACATTCCTTTCACAAGATTCTAAACTCCTCCACAACATGATGACAAGCATACTAAATGCATACTAA
This sequence comes from Cunninghamia lanceolata, assembly GCA_027924645.1. Classification (NCBI taxonomy): domain Eukaryota; kingdom Viridiplantae; phylum Streptophyta; class Pinopsida; order Cupressales; family Cupressaceae; genus Cunninghamia; species Cunninghamia lanceolata. The sequence goes on along the minus strand of BSBN01000210.1, from coordinate 4,442,333 downwards.
GAGACAGAAAATCATAATTAAGGTCACAAGATGTAGGGTTTGCTAATTCACTAAAGATTCTAACACTTCAAAACATCACAAGGATTATGCAAAAGACCCTCTTCACAACCCCTTTTTCTCTTTAACTCTTCAAATAATGCAATGCAATAATTACATCCAGGTTCCCACATGAATCCTAGGGAAAATGCAATCTAGGAATATAATTCATTACCCAAATGATCTATTCTAACAATGCGATGCAACACTATCTATCTTACAACCGCATAATTAATCCATACCTAGGGACATGCTCTCAATAAGGCAATGCAATATGCATGTCAAACAAGCATTACTAGTCACTATACAAAGGCAAGCATTTCGAGGATATGCTACTCTTGTACACAAAAATGTTCATTAATTTTCTTGACATATCAAGTGTATGATCAAAAAATCCTCTTGTCCACATACAATGCATAACTCCTAAAAGAGTAAACCAAGTTTGTTCACACTTGGAACATGGTATTTACTTTCATACAAAGGTCCTCATAACTCCAATATCATAGGTGGTCATACAAGCACAAACATGACCTACAAAGGTCACTCAAGCACTCTCACATAGTGCAAAGGCTCATGCCAAGTACTCAGAGCATTAGGAAGGAAAATACACATAAGTAACTTCTTAGCAAACCCTAGGGTTTATCTAACCCATAATAATGTATTGCTCGCCACACACATGCAAGGATGACATACAAAAGAAGGCACATTCTACTCATTGCATGCCAACACACAAGGACCCACACATGCTCAAACAAACTGAGCAACACACACCCCAGAGCTCCCAATGCTGGAACCGTGGTCTAATACAAAATGTAAGGTATGGAAATCTCACATACTAAAAATAGTATTCCAAAAAGCAATGCTCTTTCCAAATAAGGAAAGTGATTCATTTATTAATCAAAATATTCATAGTTGCACAATAATGGCAAGTTTCCAATAAAGAAATACAATTTCATACACTAAAAGAGTGTTACATTTACATACACCACATAGGGTGTTACATTACATTTGTTTCAATGTTACAAGTACAAAATGTTACATCATTACTTCAGTTACTTCAATGAAAGTATTCATACAATTTTTAGATTGGCTATGCAAGCCATACTAAGAATAATACAAAGGAACGTATATACATCATGAATCATAAAATATAAAATACTCTGTCCTCAACCACCATGACCCTATTGGTCTTCCACAAGTTGAGGCCAAGAGTGTGGTTAAGGCACTTTTTTCACCCAACCACGAAGTACTGGACTTCCCCAGGTTTCTTCCTAACTTGAAGAAAGCACCAACCCTGCATGAGGAGCCTAGCAACCTGGAACGGTAAAGGTAGGAAGGAATCTCTCGATGCGTGCCTGATGCCTATATGCATTCCTAAACTAGAATGACATACTTCTTTCATACAGGATGTGGTAGAGACATATAACATATTTTCTAGGCTTTTCTAACCCATCTATTTCAATGGTACAGTAGCTTTGGCCAAAGCAATAATAAACAAGTGGTAATTTAGAAAAAGTAAATTATCATCTTTGGGAGCCCACATTCGGCATCCTATCCCGGAAGTAATTACACATAAAGAATAAATATAACATTTCTCATAGCTCAAAAGAATAAATTTGTTCAAGTTTCAAACATTTTCTAACATTGCTTTCTCTCAGAAAATTAGAATTTACTCAAAAGTTCATTATTCTAGTTTGCATAATTTGCCTAGATACTAAGTTACCATTTCAATGATTTGTAATAATATTTCAAGAAATGTCTCTTTTCTAGTCTTGTGATGTAAGATAATTGTTTGAAATAACGTCTGTCTGCTAGTTTTTCCATTACTTCAAATTATACAATCCTATCCCGGAAGGTAAGCTCAACATACATATAGAAAAACAAGTCAAATCTATTGCAAAATCAATTCATAATAGCACATGCATTTTACTAGTTACTTTCTTGTAAAAGATAGTGTGAGTCTGCTTTTACTTAACAAGAATGAAAATTATGATGGTATAAGCATACTATAAATCAATAAAGAGTTATGTTATTTAAATAATGAAGTAATGTCATAATTGATCATGAAAGTCTTCATGTAGATAAACATATATATTGTATGCATAAATAGGTCATTATATTGTAGTCATAATTATAACAAAAAGAACTGGATCAATGCATTTATATCAGCAAGCAAGGTTGGTTTATAATGCTATAATGATCAAATTTATGAATGAGAAGAATTAGAGATTCACATATTTAGTTAATTTTAGGTTCATACTTTTTAATAGAAAACACTCCTTAATGTATCACAAGTAGATAAGTCAGTTACATTCATCTTATAGGTGACTCATTAGTTACTACGAAGCCCAACTATCTGCTACAGGAGATACAGTAGGCTACAAAAATTAGAAACAGAAGAAAGAACGCAACTACCGAAATAAAGAAAGTTGAGACAAGAACATCTAATAAAGCCAATCAAATATCACAGAGGCAGAAATAACAAGTTATAGGAATACACTCTGTTGTTATAAGATAACACTCTGCTATAGGAAAAGTGATATACGTTTATAAGAATAATGCTTGCTGTGACAGAAAATGACTAAACTGCAATAGGAATAATAGTCACTAATTATTATATATCTCCAAATTGACAAACTAAGTATGGCTACATTTTGGATATGATTTACAAAACTAAGTGATGCACCTTATATCAAAATTGCAAAGAAACCTAGTTCCTAAATCTGAAGTTATTGGTGACGCAATAGACGGTTTTGAGAGAGATGAAATGTGTAAGATATATACATTCACTAATTTTTACATATCTCAAAAAGGATAAACTGGGTAAGGATGAATTTTGGATATGTTTTAAATAGCTAAGGAAAACACCTTATATAAAAAGTTCAGAGAAACCCAGTTCGTAAAATGAAAGTTATGGGTAAGGCAAGGGACTGTTTTATTAGAGATGAAATAACAAATTCCGGATGAAAACATTAAGACAGATCATGCAGATCAAATTAGCATGCAAGCCTATATACAAATTTAATTAGAAATATAAACCAGAAAATAAGGTACCCGATTGATTATAACAATCCTCCGGACTACTCTTTTGCTTCTTGGAGCTGCTGGTCTCCTCCTTGCAGTTGTTGCTTCCCTTGTTTGTGGATGATCACTTCTCATTTTTCTTTTTGTTGCTGCTGGTATTTTTTGATCTATTATGTTCTCCTCACTTTTCCACCATTCCTCTTTGCTTCCTTTGCTAAATCTTCAATTCCTGTTGTCTCTGTTTTTAACTCTTCAAAATGAATATTGTGAATGAATCTTGTGTGTTGTGAGAATGACGGTTTTTCTCTTTTTATTATTTTCTTTCTTCTCTTCTTTCTTTCTTTTTATGTTTTTTTTTTTAATTTTTGCTTTGTTTTTGTGTTTTTTTTCTAAATTTAAGTCTCTTTTTCTATTATTTAATTATTTCTATCCTTTGTTTTGTTTTCTAAGTTTTTTTTCTTTTTATAGGTTTTATTTCTAATTTATCAAATAAAACACATTTTTATTTTCAAAAACTCATATTTAATAACTAATTTAATTTTATTAACTAAATTTTGCAACACAATTATTTCTAAAATAATAAATAATAATAATTCTAACTTCAAATAAAAAAATCAATAAATAATTTTAAACTACTTTTTACTTTTCTATGAGCATTTAATATTAACTACCAATTAATTAAATAACCAACTATAACATAATAAAATAAGAAGCAATATAATATGATTAATTAATGCAATTCTATGCAACTATATGCATCTAAGTGTCAGTGTGTGAGAGGGAGACCACTCCATCCTAATCCTGCCAAGTGGCTAACCTCCTCTACCTTAATGACATCCTTGTCTTCAACAACTTGCAACTCATGAAAACTCAAATTTCCCATTAATAGGTTAGTGTCCAAATAGCTGAAGCATAGCCGAAGCACTATAATTTATCATTCCAAAATAACATTTTCTATATTGCATCATTTCATAATAAAATAATATTCATTACATTTCATCTTTTCAAATCAAATAATAATATCCACTTATTTCATCTTTCAAAATAAAATAATATTCATTCAACCACACACAGTTATCCATAAAATAATTCCACCTATAGTAAGTTCCAAATGCATCAAAGTCTGAGACGTCACAGATACAAAGATGAATAGTTGGCAGTATTGATGTTGTCTAGGTTGATAGACTGGTTTCCTTCATTTGTGGTTGATCCTGATTAATTAATTATGCCTTGAAGGATGTGTGGTGATGTATTTGACCCTGTTATGTCATGTGTAGTGATCCACAACTCATTTTCTCTTCATAATGTATTTGTTTTGACACAACCTATACAGTATCACACATTTCATCTAAAGTTCATATTGGTGCCAACCTAATTGAAGTTTTGAGATGTTGTGGAGGGTATTTATAGAAGAAAAAAATTAGTTGTGAGGGTGTAGAAGATATATTGAGGAGGGTGTTAAGCATGAAGAGTGAGAAGTCAAAGTGATGTAGTAATTGCATGAAATAAGGAACTGCAACATCATCATATGTCAGATGCCTTCTTTACAACAATTCATGTTCATGTTTCTATTGTAATTTTCATGTATCCTGCTATCACACAGTGAGTCTCTTCAGCAGGTCCTTGTATCTTACCCTAAGGTTGTAGCCTTAGTCTGCAAGTCCAATAGGGAGTAGTAGCTTCCTTGGGTTGTAGCGCTAAAACAAATTTGTAATTATGGTGAGCTTCATATATTGTGAGTTAATCATCACTGTGGTTTTCCCCTCATTGGGTTTTCCACATAAAAATCTTGGCGTCTTTGTGTGGTGCATGATTTTCTTTATGTTCTTCTTCTTTTGGTTAAAGGGATTTGATGTTTAAGATGCAAATGGAATTGATTTAAAAGTTCAAGAATAGACTGATTCACCGCCCCTCTCAATCCCCAGATGTGTTCAACAAATGTAATGAGGGAAAACATGACGAGTCTAAATGCATGACAAAATAGATTGATTCACACTCAGAACTCCTTAAGAAGAATAAGATCAATCTACCATATTCTCCTACCATTGAATTCTCTTCCAAAATTAGTGAAGTAAAGGGTATGGCTATCACAACCCCTTCATCATCTCAACAAACTTAGATACTTGATTTGGGTTCTAGATGCCACATATTTGCATCAAGAGACTTGTTCTCTACACTTGAGCCATGTTCTACTCCTCAAATTCACATGGATGATGACTCTTTAATAGATGTCATTGACCTAGGATCCATTGACATGGAAGGTGGAAAATTCAACAATATTCTTTGTGTTCCCTCATTGTTAATAAATTTTCTTTTCATCTTCCAAATCACTCATAGGTTTAGGAAAGTGGGATGAGTTTACTCTTGATACAATCATGATTCAAGATCTTGAAGATGACTCCTTAGATGCCCTTAGCAAGTCCTACCATGATTATACTCATTTTCATATTTTGTGCATGGTTCACCTTCCAAGGCACTTCCTCACACCAATGATGTGAGTACAAGCTAAGGCATCTATAGTTTGGCCACTTGAATTACCACTACCATCAGCAATTGAGAACACATGACATGATGATAGAAGTTCTCAAAGTCTTTTTCTCCTATGGTGTTTGTCAAGGTTGTCTTAGGCAACCATCCCAAAATAAAGCATGACAAAGGAAAGTCTTGGAGAGCTTCTATAGTACTTGAATTAATTCATAGTGACTTATTGAGTTATTTTCCTATTTTATTATTTAGTAAGGCCAATTTTGTCCCCACATTTATTGAAGAGTTTCAATTTAGTAATGAATTTGCATTTGTTATGTTCACATGACCTTAATAATGTTTGGGGAATTTAGGCCACTCTCCCACTATAGTGGCCTTAAGGAACTTTATGTTCCCCTAGTGAAGGCTCAAACAACAAAATAATAAGGCTCTTAATCTATCAATTAAGTGTTATCATCTCCTTTATGATCAAGAGAAGGCCTTCAATTTATTGGTTGAATTACTTGTATCCTTTATGGTCAAGAGGGCATCCTCAATCTATCAATTGAGTGGTTTCTTAGGTTTGACTTTGGTAAGTTGGTCATTAGGAACTAATTTGGTGATCTAAACAATCAAAACTTTGCGTTTATCTGAGATCCTTTCTCACTATCAATTATTCCCTCTAGAGAGAAACTCAACCAATTGTTTGAGAGCCTTTAGGCACTAGAATGACATAAGAAGTTTGAGGCATTCAATTAGCAAGATGAGATTTTCCCTGTATGCTTCTATTAGGTCCTCATCATTATTGGTTATGCATTTAGCCAATAGGAAGAGAAAAACAACAAATAATTTAAGGTCCTTTAAACATTGGAATTACATAAGGAGCTTGAAGAACTCAATCAATGGGGAAAAGTTTTCTTTGATCTCCTTTTTCAACTAATGAGGCAAAGTTTTATTTGATCTCCTTTAGCAACTAGGGGCTTAAAGGTCCTCTCTTTGAATTAACTTATGTTTCTAGAGTCCAACCTCTAATCATTATATGCATGTGCCTATTTTTACTCTAACTACCTAAATGTAAAATGTATACACCTAAAAATGACACGACTCTAGCTAAATAAATATTTTAAATATTTATTTCGTTTCATTATTCCTCTATCAATAAATAAATAAATCAATTTATTTATTTGATTCACATTCCTCCACCAAAATTAAATAAAATCATCCAAATTCTTCTAAAATCATTCTAAATTAAATAATACCAAATTATTTAATTAATTCTTCTCATTCTCCACATTTAAATAAATCCAAATATTTATTTAAATTATCTATTTCCTCCAAAATTGAATTAATACCAAAAATAATTCAATTAATCCATGTGCAAATGTAATTAAATATTTTCAATATTTAATTAGCTAATATTCTCTCACACATGTCCTATTTCTCCTCCATTCAGATTAGTTAACTCATCAATCAAAACAGTTAACTGGTTAGTCATCTGAGTTCACTGTTTAATCAAATCAATCAACTCCCCAATCAGCCCACTTATCTCTCCAATCAATTCTATTAACTAATCAATCATCTCAGTTAACTCTTCAATCTATTCTGTTAACTCCCCTAATGCATGAAGGAGCAAGACACTTGTCCTCTCTCTATTCACGCACATCCTCTCAAGTTCCTCAACCGTTGATCTTCTTGTTCATTCTATACCATTGATCTTCTTTCTCATAAATCTATAAATGCAACCCCTATTCCTCCATTTCAATCATCCAAGCTTTTATAAACTTACTCTATAGGAATCATAGCATGCATTTGGCACCCAAATCTCCATAGCTTGCAATCACTTGTTATCATTATCACCATTACCATTGCATTGCAAGATCCTCTTCATTGCAAACCTATCAATAGTCATTCTTCTTTGTCATCTTGGAAGAAGCAAGGAAGTGCACCTTCTGAGGGCTATATTCATACAACGAGATCAATTGAGATAGGCGACCAATGGAAGCCATGAAACAATAAAGTTTGCAAGGTATTGTTCCTTTGTGTTTAATCTTGTTTATTTCTTATTTCATTGAGATTATTGGATTATTGATAGTTTAATACTATTAAGCACATTTTTTGATAACATTTATGGCACCCACCATGGGGCCCTTACCCTAATTTAACTTCAAAATTGAGTTTTTGTGTTAGAATCCATACACAGGACATTTATGCGCATCCACTCACTGTGTCTATGCATTTGTTCTCTGTTTCGACGCATATACTCTCTGAAACAGTGCATCTATTTATGTGCATTTGTTCTCTATTTCAGTGCATATACTCTCTAAAATGGCGCACCTATTTCTGGGCATTTGTTCTTTGTTTCGACACATATACTCTCTGAAACGATGCATCTGTTTCTATGCATTTATTCTCTATTTCAATGCATAAACTCTCTGAAATGGCACATCTATTTTTGTGCATTTATTCTCTATTTTAGCGCATATACTCTCTGAAACGACACATTTGTTCTTTGTTTTGGTGCATATACTCTCTGAAATGGCGCATCTGCTTCTGCACATTTGTTCTCTACTTCGGCACATATACTCTCTATAACTGTGCATCTATTTCTACGCATTCATCCTGCTAGGGTTTTTAGGCTATTTCTTAGGAAATTTGTAACACTAACATCATTTGTAGGAATATCCTCAGATCCACCTTGCAAGTTAGGAGCTAGTCAAGCATATAGTTGCATTGTTAACTCTCAGCTAGATCTAAATAGAAAAGGAAGTAATTAAACTTGTTCATGCAAATTTCACTTAGATTCTAAATAGGAGGGAAGTAATTTGTACTTGTTGCATCACAACTTGAACATAGTCCCAACTAGGAGGATTAAAATTGAACAGTTGCTTTCAAAAAGCTTTTTCAAAGTTAACAAATCGTGTGTGCCCAAGTAGAGTAACTCATCTAGTTTTTCTCTTTTTAACTAGGGGGAAAGAATCAATGTTTTCCATGATTTTGGAATGATGATAAGACTATGCTCTCCCCTTAACTGGGTAAACAAAATGCCAGAATCATCATTTTGCATGTGTTTCCTTTAGAGAGGCCTACCCTTGGAACTCCTTCCTTCCAAGTGGGATGACCTTAAGTGGTAACGAGCTAACACCAAGCTCTTCTGATCCACTATAAATAAACTGTGTTTGAGGTGAAAGCTTCAAGCAATGAGTGTGGATTAGTTATACCAACAACCAACCTCCCCATAAACCCCGTAAGGCACAACCCTTGTAGGCTGGGAGACTCCATAACGGAGAGTAGTGCTGCCACACGTATAACCACTCGAACAGTTACCCTTACTACATATCCATTATTTGTAGAAGATAAAATCCCCTATTCAGTGACACAAGAGGAAAACATTCTCCAGAACTGTCCAATGTCATACACTCATTCAGTGTAGAGACAGAAAAGTTCAACTCTTCTATAGCTTGGTATGCATGAGAAGTGAGTGCCGTGGAAGGGAGCTGGTGCTACCAAGCTATTAGTTGTCTGCCTTTATGCAAGTGGCTGGTGTAAAACCCAAGTTGGAACTCATTGAATATTGTCCTTGCCTACCTTAGGATTGTACATGCATTGTAATAAAAAAACAAAAAAATAATAAAACAAAAAAATCAAACAATCATGAAAATATTATTTGTGTGTGATGTGTCTTTCTTTCCATAATCGAAGAAACAAATCAAAAAGAGCACCATTCAAATCAAGAACCAAAAAACATTGAAGAATGTACCTTTACCAAGTCAAAAGCAGTCAAAATTAGGCAAAATAGATAGATCTGAGCATTTGCTTCATCCTGCTGCACATCTATTTTTTGTTGCACATATACTCAATTCTGCTATGCATTTACACAATCCTACTATGCATCTGCTTCTCTTACTAGTCCTGCACTTTTGAGACCTGTTACTGCGCATTTGTCCTCTGTTCTGGTGCATTCACTTTTTCACTAGATTTGTGCTTTTGCTTCCTATTGTTATGCATATACACTATGTTCCTATGCATTTGTCACTGTGAGCACTTTCATACAGTTCATCAAAAAAACACCTACCCTTTTGAACACCCATTTCAGTCTTGTATCAGTTTTTGAGGATATGACAAATCAATTAGAAGCACTTACCCAACAAATCCAAGCCATACAAAAACAAGTGGCGATCTTACAAATTGGATCTTCCACAAAATGATATTTGCTAGAGGGCATATCTCCTTATCCATTTGATAAAATCTTGGCTAAGATACCTTTCTCTTCTAGTTTTGATGTGCCCAAGTTTGACAAATATAGGGAAAAAGATGATCCATATGAACCAAATCCCTCCCAACATGAGCATGCCAGTACTAGCCACACCTCACATCAAGATCCTACATCCTTAACCCATCTTAATTATACTATTGACAAGGGAAACACCACCTTAAGTTTGAAATCATATACCACTCCATCTACTAGTCCTCCTTCACCATCCCTTAGAATACATATCCCAAAGCATACTAGTTCTACACCAACACCACCATCAAGTTCCCCAAGCTCTAATCCGTCAACCAAAGAATCCTTAAATGATTTTCTGAAAAGACTCTTTGCAAAATCTAAAAGCAAAAGAAAAGCTAGGGAGAAATCCAAATCCGCTCATCCAATTTCATCCCCATCCAACACAAGCAATCATAACCTTAATCATAAGCCTATGCCTTCTACCATTATTCTCTATCCATTATATTGCTCATCCACCCATACACTCATGAAGGATGTGATCCAATGGCTATTAGCAAGGAACCAACCATCTCCATGTAATAAACCACCTATCCTAGATCCTATCAAAGAACCATCAAACATGTCCATTGCTACAACCTCGTCGTATAATCCACAACCCCTCAATCTTATTGAAGAACCTCCTATCATGAACCAAAGTCAAGGTCCATTGTACCTTCATGTTGTTGACCAAGAGCCTATCCAAGAGTCTTCTACCTCCACTTCAATTCAATAAAATCAAGAGTTATGTCAAGAGTATACTCTAGAGTATGTGGAAACATCAACCCTTTATCTAAATCAGGATCAAAGCATCTCCATCCAACCCATCCACAACATTTATCTTTTCCATGATCAAGATATTACCTATGAAGAAGCTATCCATGAGCAACTTGATCCTATCTATGATCAAGATCCTATGTATGATCACGATCCCGTCTATGATCAAGGTCCTATCTATGATCAAGCGAACCCTGATGATCCTCTTAGCCAAATTTATGCATTCCATGGTCATGAACTTATTAACCCATCTATCCATAACCCCATAACCATCCATGAGCAAGAAACCTCCATTACTCTTATCCATCCTCCACATAGTCTTATCTATGAGCCAACAACACACACTTTCCTTGATGAGACACTTGCCTCCCAATTGCACATAGATGATCAAACCAATAACTTGGATCTTAGTAAGCATAATGATAATCAAGATCCTAATAAACCTCCACCATCCATTATCAACCATGTTGTAAATCCATTATCCTATTCCCTTGGTCTCACTACCTTCATCCATGAATGTTCTTCCTTGGGAGAGCAACAACCATTATCTACCACTTCACCTTCCCCATCAAAAAATGAGCTCGCATCTAGTACCCAAATCACCCATAATCCCATTGTCCACCACATACTCCAACACATGAACTATCAAGGTAAAGGCTTAGGCCTTCATGAACAAGGTATTTTGGAGCCCGTCCATGTCAATGTCCCTCCTCACTCATATGCCCTTGGATACATACCCCAAGGTAAACAATCCAAAGATGTTGGTACTTCCTCCATGCCTTCTAAATCCACCACTTCCCATCGCAAACCCTATCATATGCCCAAAACATATGTCACCATTCCACCTCCATCATCCTACAAATGTCAAAAGCATGTGACCATACACCTTCCACCATCCACTTTACCTACACTCCTTCCAACTCCTACTATCCCTCCATCCACTTTGCTTCCACTTCTCCCAATGCCAAATTCATCCATCTACGCATTCCCTCACATTTCGAATCATGACCGACAGATGCACATATTATCTAAACATGAAGCTTCCACTCATTCCACCAAGCCTATGGGATTCAAAAATAAACATTGGGATGCATCCTTTCATAAAGTCAAAAACCCTAAGGGTCCTCATGCCTTAGGAAATCAATCCAAAGAATCAAATAAAAACCCATCTCAAAAGCTGCATACACCCACATACCTCAAAGGCAAACTGAAAAAGGTGTGGGTCCCCAAGCAACAAGTAATTACCGCAGAAGCTGCACAAAAGATGAATATACCCAAGCCCATACCTTCACAAGTAAAGTTTACAAGTAAAATGGTTTGGGTACGTAAGCAAAAAGCCATGAAGTTAAATGAGGCATCCCAACCATCCACTTACTCCTTTTCCATCAACAAATCCCATTCCATCCAAAAATCTCCAATTCTTCCATCCCACATGACATGCAAAAATTAAAAAAATACTCAGTCTATGTGGGTCCCTAAACACCTAAATCACCCATCCACAAAGCAAAAATCTCCATTGCTTCCTACCCCACCTTCCCATCATAAGCTTCAATGTTTTATCACAGTAGGTGCAACCGTTGGTCATGGTTCCCCTCCATCCCACGACTCCTCCGTATACCTCCATCTCCCTTTCCTTCCACTATTATCCTACATATCTTCCCCATCCTATTCCTATGGTCCAAGCCTTCCCTCCATCCTTGCATAAGTCTTCCATAATCCACATCATAATCCACTATCACACCTTCCATAATCTGCTATCTACCTTCTCCATCTCACTTTCATGCAATCCCCTAACAACATCTATGAGAACACCTAACATAGTCCATGTGACAACATCCATCTAGAGGGACTATCACCTTTCATGGCACTAGACACTTGAGTCCCTCTTGTCTGTATTCCACCTATCCTATCCAAATATTCAAAAAAAAAGAGAGAAAAAGAAAAATAAAAAAAAGTAAAGAAAAATCCTTTCATCCAATGGTGAAAACCTGGTAAACAGGCACCTTGGATAAGTACCATGATGAAAACCTGGAAAACAGGTGTCATGTGTAGGTTGATCTTCCATGTCATTTACCCTTGGGAGCACATTTTCTCATTGACCCTATCATTTTCCATCCTATCATCCTTATCCTGCATATACCTATCATATTGAGTCCATTCATCCCCCATTCCTCTTTTGATCTTGATAGAGATATGGGGGCAAAATGTTGAAACATGCTTTAGAAAAACTCTTGATATACCTTGTCTTTTTCAAAACAAATCCAATCCTTTCATCCTCCTTCATCGTTAACTTTGTCATGTCAAATCCTGAGTTATTCCTATGCGACATAGTCCTTGGAAATCACATCCTTGTTTCCTTCTACCTAGCCATCCATTATCCATTATCACCCATATGTTTACCTATCCATGGTGTTCCCTTCTCATCAGTATCCAGCATTTAGGCTATCCAAATTGCCATCCAAACCTCCCACAAACATCAAAACATTAGAAAAATCCAAAAAATCCCAAAAACATCAAGTCATCTGCAACCCCATCATTAGTACCTTTTGCCAAACTACATCACCTCTGAGCTATTACGTAGGCAAGGCCATCCTTGATGTGCCTCTGAGGCTTCTTTCCCATCCATTTCATCCCATATCACCCATCCTTTTGTCCATTTGAATCCACACCATTTCCCATCACCTAGGTCATAGGTCCACACAGTTCACCTTGAACTACGCTGCCTTTGTGTCGTCATGTAGGCAAGGCCATTTAGCAATGAGCCCCAAAGGCACTAGGTCAGTTCCTTAGTGCCCGTCCCATCGAGTCTACCATAAGCATCTCATAGCCTTTCATCCATAGTAAATTGATCCTCTACCTGACTGGGGGCAAGTCCTCGACCTGGTTATGGAGTTGGATTCTTGAATGCCACATGTTTTAAGAGGGCACCAATAAGGATTGTGATAGCTTTCACTGGACACACAAGCGCAACAAAGAACACTTCCAAATAGAAATTTTTATGCAAGACATCAACCTATCCAAAGCAAAACAAATAAGTACCTAAACATTCAAAATGATTTTATCTAAATTATGGCAAGAAGACACATCTAATGCAAGAATATTTTGTGTTTATGAGCAGGTTAAGTTACAGAGTCTTGATTTTTGTTATCATGTCTTTCTATGCTACTCAAGGATGTCAAAAACTAGAGATGCTATGATGGAGGCATGATTATTTTTATTTGTCTACTACTTGTCGGTTTATCTTTAGTAATGTGAAGCCTTGTCTGAAGACATGATCAACATAATGATCATCAAGGACATTAGAGGTCTAAACATGAAATGGGTGTAATTCTTGTCTGTTGACATGCAAGAAATACTCAGGTCATCTAGATTCAATTTTGACTAGATGCTTGTATTAACTTGCTATATCAAAATCCATGTAAGAGATACTCAGGTCATCTTGGTTTAATTATACCTAGATGCTTGTATTTTCTTACAACATTTTAAAACACAAAAAAAACAAAAAATGTCTAATGATGAATCAAGCACTTCAAAATACTTGCAATATCAAGGTGACAAATATCCACATCTATACGTATCCAATTGCATTTCATTCCATAATAAAACTTTTCCAAGTGTCAAAAGATCCATGTCCTTTCTGGCAGTTTATCCAATTATATCTTCTAGTTATCCATGTGGTTCATCTCATCCCAATCTAGTCAATCTGAGCAATGATCCAAATGCAATTCCATCCTTAATCCATAGCAATCAAGTTAATCAATCTTGCCAAATTATCCAATCGCAATCAGTGGTCTTGATCCTAATCTTGTTGTAAACCAACTTAATCAATCATAATTATCCGAGGGATATATCTTTCCCATGCCTATCGTGTTGATCTAGGGAAATATCGTTCCCTTCAATGACAACACTATCATCAATCATTATCGATTAATCATTGGTTTACAGCTAGACAAGGGCAATACCATGTTTGTTCTTGTATCATTTATGCATACTTGCTTACTTGCTTGTGTGTGTGTTATCATTTTATCTTGCATCATTCAGCTCTTTCTTCACCCCATTTTTCTTCCGTGTCAACCAATTTGTTCACCCTAACCTGTCAACCAACCTATCTCATTGTGATATTGTCTCTCTCACGCCCTCAAAATTTTCTTTCCGTCCAATCTCCCAAGGGGGCATCCTATCGTCATAGAAACCTATACCAGGGGAAAACTGGGGCATGTATCATTCTTTGAAGCAACGTGATAAAACACATTGCATCAAAGAGGGGCAAAATGTATATACCTAAAAATGACACGACTCTAGCTAAATAAATATTTTAAATATTTTTTTCATTTTAGTATTCCTCTATCAATAAATAAATAAATCAATTTATTTATTTGATTCACATTCCTCCACCAAAATTAAATAAAATCATTTATTTAATTAAATCATCCAAATTCTTCTAAAATCATTCTAAATTAAATAATAAACTATTTAATTAATTCTTCTCATTCTCCACATTTAAATAAATCCAAATATTTATTTAAATTATCTATTTCCTCCAAAATTGAATTAATACCAAAAATAATTCAATTAATCCACGTGCACATGTAATTAAATATTTTCAATATTTAATTATCTAATATTCTCTCACACACAAGTCCTATTTCTCCTCCAGTCAGATTAGTTAACTCATCAATCAAAACAGTTAACTAGTTAGTCATCTGAGTTCACTGTTCAATCAAATCAGTCAACTACCCAATCAACCCACTTATCTCTCCAATCAATTTGTTAACTGATCAATCATCTCAGTTAACTCTTCAATCTATTCTATTAACTCCCCTGATACATGAAGGAGCAAGACACTTGTCCTCTCCCTATTCACGCACATCCTCTCAAGTTTCCTCGACTGTTGATCTTCTTGTTCATTCTATACCATTGATCTTCTTTCTCGCAAATCTATAAATACAACCCCTATTCCTCCATTTCAATCATCCAAGCTTTTATAAACTTACTTTGCAGGAATCACAGTGTGCCTTTGGCACCCAAATCTCCATAGCTTGCAATAATTTATTATCATTATCACCATTACCATTACATTGCAAGATCCTCTTCATTACAAACCTATCAACAACCGTTCTCCTTTGTCATCTTGGAAGAAGCAAGGAAGTGCGCTTTTTGAGGGCTACATTCATACAATGAGATCAACTGAGATAGGTGACCAATGGAAGCCACGAAACAATAAGGTTTGTAAGGTATTATTCCTTTGTGTTTAATCTTGTTTATTTCTTATTTCATTGAGATTATTGGATTATTAATAGTTTAATACTGTTAACCATATTTCTGATAAAATAAATAAATAAGCTAGGGAGTTCTATAATGATGGTTCATAAGGGGCAACAATTGTAAAGGTTTTGCAAATGGGGTAGCAAGCTAAGTGGGCTTGATCTTGGGGGAAGCTCCATGGTTAAGTGCATTTGAATTGGAGTAGTATTGGGATGGGTGGCCTCCCAATAAATCTCAATGCTTCACCCCTCTGAGCATCACCTAGATGCAATGAGTGATGTGGACAATTCATGCTCATGAGAGATTGATTCATGTGAACCACTACTCATGAAATATGGGTTAATATAAATTGACTCAAAACTACATAGTTGAATCCCAATAAAACATCATATATTCCTTATATTAACAAAATCAAACTAACCTCAAAAACATTATGGAAACATTTCTTTTCAAAAAGGATTTTTGAAATGCATCACTCCTACCCATTATTGGAAGCCTCCCCCTACATTTAGTTGATGATTTCCTCCCACCCACTATTGCAAGTCATTGTGTGTTCCTCAGCAATGATGATAGCTATAGAGGGTATGTTTTGTCTATGGACCGCGCGCCTATCCTTAACAATGGAGGACTCATGCATGGAGTTTTCTTGGGTGGTATCTTGTGGTCTAGAGTACCAATGATGGTGGTAAAGGTGACTATGGATAAAGGAACATAGGGTTCTCATGGTCACAGAGGTACAAGTGGCATGATGATGGGGGTTAGGGATGGTGGCTCCCCTTAATCCTACACAGCCATTACTAGTTCAAGGGTTCAAGTCCTCCCTTCACTACATGAGAAATGTTGGCCATTTCCCTATTCACAATCATCCATGGTTGTGGTTTATGGACAAGACGTGATCGAAAATGAAGAGTATTATCTTAACTGAGGATTGATTTTTAGGTCAAACAGTTTGTGGCCTTCTCTGCCCAACCTACACAAATGGGCCCTGGAATCTTAGAAGGCACTCGTTGAAGGAAATATTGAGCTCTTCCCTTGTACAAGGGGCTTCTTCATAGTGAATTTTGCTTCTTCAAAGGAGAGGGAATTAGTGTTGGAGATTAGGGTATGGATGTCGGTAGAGAACTCCCTCTCGATCAAACCATGGTCTATCTCCTTCAACCTACTCATAGAACCTCCCAACATCAAGCCAATATGGGTTAAGCTTCTAAATCTTCCTCTCTAGTTCTAGGAAGATTCTTCCTACAAGGCCATTGACAATGCCATAGGCCATTTCCTGAAGGTTGACTCCACTACTTCATTCCTAGGTCACTCTATGTATGCTCATATCCTAGTGGACATTAATATCTCCAAAGTGTTTAATGGGGATATCGTTCTCATGTTGGGGGATAGGCCTTGGAAGAAATAGCTTGACTATGAGGGCCTCCCCTTCAGATACAAATGATATTTTGTTATCAGGAACCTGGCCTCCGATTGTCCCCAATCTTGTCACAAGGGTGCGGCTATGTGGTAGAAGAATGCCCACAATGATCACTTGACTATCAATGCATCAGACTCTCTGGTGGATGGATCTTACCAAGATGATGAACCCTCTCAATATATTGAGTCCTCTCCTCTTATTCCCCCTACGATGAGACACGTTCCCATGGGGGCTTCCCTTGGGGCTGGTGCAGCTTCAATGAGTCCCTCAACTCCTCTTAAGTCCTATACTTCAGACTTGAACTTGATTTCCCCTTCATTAGTTTTAGCCCCCCATGGTGGGTAGTATTCGGATCCCATATCCAATTTTGTGTATCGATTAATTGTGATTTCCAACTTTCAGGGCTAGTATGTCCTCCTCTATGTGAGTTGTGTCTTTGGTGGAGGCATCGGTAGAGGATGTCTCCCTCCTCTCTCCTTGTTATCAGGATTTGGATACTAGTCTTTCATGGATGATAGTCCAAAGAAGGAAGAAAGGTCTTCCTAAATCTATTTTTGTTTTCCATCCTCACCTCAAGGGAGTTCAATTTTCTAGATTGGGATCAGGTGTAGTGTCGGTGGTTGTTACTTGTGTGTAGTGTGGTTTGTTGTTTTGTTATTGTTGTATGGTAATAGGATGTTATTTTGAGCTATGTTGTTTTTCCCATATCTTCTTCTACTCGTATCATTTGCCTTTTGGTTGCTTCTTTGTAAAAGGGTCCAAGCCCTTTTAAAAACTTGATTTTATCAATATCAAAATTTAAAATCAAACAAACATAAGTTGCAACTATTTAAATTCCTTATTGTTGACCTATTTTAGTACTCCAAACTTAAAATGGTCTACTTGAAAATCCTACACTTCTTCCATAAAATATATCCAATCTGAGATACCCTAAATAGAAGAAGATTCCCTTGTGAATATCCTATAAAAATAAAAAATTCCTAAGTCAAGTTGTAGGAGTAGATGTTAAAAAATTCTGATAGTTCTAGTTGGAATCATGGCCAAATGATAAGTGTATCTTGCTAAGGAGCCAAATGGGTATTCACAGTGAAATTTGGTGAAGATCTGATAAATTATAGCTAAGTTATGCTCATCGCTCCAACTAGATATCTTGACATCCAGATCCAATGTGCTTTATTCACATCCAGTTGTATTTCATGCCCAAATCCGGTTGCATCACAATTCACCTTGAAGAGCCCAATGGGTATTCACAGTTCAAATTTGATGAAGATCTAAATAAAATTGACTAAGTTATTTTTTTGCCGGACTCTGTCTCCAACCAGACATTTCCATCAGGATATTTCATTTCCACATCCAGTTATGCTTCGACATCAGGTTGCATTTCTTTGTATTTCTATCAAGTTGTATTCAACATCTGGATCCGGTTTTGTTCCTTTGTATCTCTAACCAGATGTGGAACATAGGATGAACTGAATGTCCATTATGCAAGATCTAGTTGTGTGTCCAGTTCATGTTGACTTTCCAAGTTTTGATTGCAATTATCATATGTTGAATTGGAATATGTCAAGTTGGAGTGTGACGTCATCCAAGTGTTATTGAATGTTGAACTCTAACTAGATGTGGAACATGGGATGAACTGAATGTCCACTATACAAGATTAGGTTGTGTTCTAGATCCAGTTCCACATCCAGTTGACTTTTCAATATTTCATTGAATTTTGACTTTCCAAACAGACATCTTCTAGATGGTCAAAAGGAAAAAAGGGCCTTGGCAAGTGAACATTCAACCCAATGCTTCCCAACATTTTGTTGAGCAAGAGAATGCGCTTAGAGTGTAAAGTATGCATATAGCAGATCAACATTAGGTTGATCAACATAAAGAGGATCCACATCAGGGAATAATTTCTAATTTTAATGTGCCAATACCAGAGGTGGATGAAGAAGATGAAATAGTGTATGTGGGTACCCCAGACTAACAGATTTCTTGGGGACGCATTTGACTAAAGGCCCTCCTACATTAAAATCTTGTACTTGATAGAACAGGTGACACTTTGGATCCATATTTCCTCTGGCAATTGACATGGGCCAAAATTTATTATAGTATGGGCAGCTTGAGTAAACATGTTGACTGGGTTTTCCACATGCCCAAAGCTGCATAGTGAAATGACAAAGCTATATAAGCATTTGAATGATGTATTTCTAATGTTAGGTGCTTCTTGGATCATCGCACAGGCAAGAGAGATTCATTTTCAGACTCAAACCTTGTGTCTCTTCTAGGTGCTTGGTGGATTTGATGGATTGTACTCTCTTCTAAGCCTTTCATGTCTCTATTGCTAGTTCGACTGTGAATGGAAGTTGTCATTTTATTTCTATATCTCTCTGTATTGAATCATTCCTTCTTTTGTAAAGGCTTTTTGGCCTTCATGATATTTTGCCTCTCTTTATACTTCTGCATTGTGTTTACTTGAAATCTGTAGGCTTATTCTGTGGATGAATCATCCCTCCTATAGTTAAATTTTTCTATTCAAACCTCTGTTAAAGTCTATAAGTATGTTAGAGTTCATATCAATATTTGAGATCATTGTTGTGTTATTTTAGGGTCAGCTAAGCATTCTAAATCTAATGTATCACCTCCCTTTTATTTTAGTTCTCCCTCTTTCCCTTTTCCTTGGTGATTTGTAGCACTAGGTTTAGTTACTTTTGTTAAACCTTAAGTCCAGAAAGAGGAACCAACCTTCTATGGAGGCTTGATCTCATCTACAAGGTCCCACACCTTGAGATCATTCCAATATTTCACTAAATTTTTGGATCTGCCAAAAGTTTCAACACAGGGTGCAAATTCAAGTGGTAACAGTGTCTAGCACACCTAGTGGAACTCTCTTCTCCGAGTAGGAGTTGAACTAAGAATATTTGGTATTGTTCTTGGTTCATTTGCAGTTGTGAAATAATTCAACAAGCACATGGCAACTCTATTGTTCCAGGGTTTGAATCATTTGCACATTTCATGCTTGGAGTGCAAACAAGGTCTTCTTCAAGAGGTCACTAAGAAGAAATAGATTATCTAGGTCTCTTGTGAGAGAAAATAATAGTGTTGTATAATCTCCTACAAGAGCCCAATCCACCCCCCCTCCTATTAGATTTTAGTATTCTACAAGAAGTTTGCATATACCTAGAATAAATTTGAACACCTTAAGCATGGGTCAACTAAGAAATAGAGCTTTTGTGGTCTTCAATGGAGGGGCACTTGACCTACAATAGTATGATGACATCCCCACCTCAACTCTGAAAGCCATTCCTTTCTTCACTGGTGAAAACTCAATTACACTCACAAAATATATCCACGATATTGTCAATGTATGCTCTGTCCACAATGTCACCCAAGACAACATTGCAGTAAGGCTCCTTGCTTCTTCCTTTAAAGGAAAATCCCTACAATGGTATAGGAGTTTACCAACAAATTCTATTCATGATTGGGACAATTTAGGGGACAGGCTCTGTTGACATTTTGAGGATAGGAGCAATCACTTGTCTCTGATAGAATAGTTAGCAATAATCAAAAGAGCCCCCCATGAATATATGGTTGAATTCAACTATAGATTTCAGAAGACCTGTGGCATGATGCCTTTGTTGGTGAAGCCCTCCCCTAATACTGCCTTTTTGTATTTTTTGAGATCTTTAAATAGTGACATTGCTATCATGATTCAATCTATGGGATGGGATGGACTATGTTACCAGATGCATATGACATAGCAATAAGGTTAAAAAATAGTTTTATTCATAATGAAAAGATTTCTCTAAGACTACCAATGCCTCTATTTCTAGAGGCTCCTATTACCTAGCCAAGCATAACCCCAATCCCCCACAACATGCATCCCTGTAACCTCTTTTATTACACCCTCAAATAAATTGCATGAGGTCAAGACCTTGTTGCAAAACTTTGGAAATGAATTAGTGGCAATGAAGATGTAGTAGGCATAGGTCAATAAACCATATCAGCCCTTTAATCAAGCTTATCAGCCTAATAGGCAACCCTATCAAGGTAATATGCAAATACAAAATCAACCTAGCTATACTAGGCCCCGAAACCTTATAAACCCTACTACTGCAAGCACATCTGGAGATTTTGTTCCCATACAAAATAGTCTAGCTCAGGATAGCGAATGGTGTTATCCATGCAATCATCCCCACAGTAAAAGTTTATGCAAAAATGGACAATTCAGTCAAGCTCTAATGGTCCAAAATCCACCAATGGTTTCATAATAGCAAGCTAATTCCAATCAAAAGATTGTGGGAGGGCAAGAACAAGCCCAAAATGAATCTACATTGATGAATTGGAAGGATTATGAATTTTGTGGTGTTATTCAAGGCACAAATCCAATAGCGTACAATACCAGATCAAAAAGAAGAGAAACTGAAGATACATCAATTCCTGTAGTTGATCAAGCATCGGTCTCTCATTCTTCTCATGTAACTATAGGATAAAGTGCAATAGTCAATACAATTGCATTGCAAACAAGTTAGGTTGTTGGTATGGTGAATCCGTCATAGGGCCAGCCACATACCAATTAGCAAGCTAAAATAGACACTATTTATATAAATACTCTTCCAAAATGTGGATCTATTCCCTTTAGTGTGGTGAACTAGATGAAGAAGACTAATTTGAATGTCACTATGTGGGATGACCTGTCAATCCCAGCTCAAATGGATTTGCTGCAAGATGCCTTGAAGAGCTTCAATCAACCTATCAAAAAGGCAACAAAAGGAAAAATAATGGCCCTAGTAAATGTGTGACAACCAAAAGAGGAGGCAAGCACAAGAAAAATCAATAAGCCTTCCCCTTTCTATGTTTCCCTAATCATTGCAAGTAATTTATTACATAATTGTATGATTGATTTCGGGGCGGGTAATTTTGTCATGCCTAAATAAATAGTTGATCAGTTAGGTACCAAGCACGAACCTATGAGTAAATGGCTAGTGCAACTAGATGGTACTATTGTTAAGACAATAGGTGTTGTTAAAGATTTGAAGCTTACCCTACATGCATGCCCCGACTACTCTATTTTACAAGACATTTCAGTCATTGAGCTCCATGCATACTTTGGCATATGCTTGTCCAAAGACTTCACTGCTAAAATACACAGATATCTATCCTCTGATTGGTCCCATATGTTGTTTAGGATAAGTATGGCACTAAGGTGACCGTTAAGGCTAAGCCTATTGCCAAAGATCATATAGAGCCTTATTCCCCTACCCCTATCAACATGAACTTCACAATCCATGATTTAGAGGAAGATTATAATATACATGAGGCTGCCACACCTATGGAAGAAATTCTGGATATACTGCTTGATGAATGGGCAAATTGCTTTCAATTTGATACTCTTGATCATGTGGAGGAAACAAAGATGGGTACCTACTATATCCATGATGAAGAGGCCATCATCCCTAAGCTTGTGAAGTCAAAAGAAGATTTAAGTGGGGTATGGTAAATGTATTTTGATGGCTCTAGGAGCAAAAATGGAGCAAGTGCAAGTGTAGTATTAGTCTCATCTCATAAAGAAAAGTATTTATTTGCTTTCATATTCCAGTTCAGCTACATAAATAATGTTGTTGAATATGAGGCATTGATTCAAGGCATGCAGCTAACACATAAGAGAGGAATAAAAGTCTTACAAGTGTTTGGTGATAGTGAGTTGGTTGTCAACCAAATCAGAACTTAGAGTGCTTAAAAAATGACTTGTTGAAGTCATATAAACACAAAGTCTGGGATCTAATAGAGGATTTTGATGCCTTCAGCATCTAGGCTATTCCTAGAGAGGAAAACAAGAATGCAAATAGGCTAGCTACAGTTGGTGCCCAATTTGACATTCTCAAAAATGTCAAATAGAATTTAGAATAGCATGTGAGGATCATTTTGTAGCATGTTGTACCTAATAATATAACCAGCTAGGAGGTGTTTGATGGTGACCAACGAATTGTACATTTCTTGCAATAAGAGGTCGAGTTTTCTGCTATGAATGAGACCAAATTTCACGAGCAATATGGTGAACAAGTGATCTAGTTGAAGACAAACAAGCTACCCAAGAGATTGATCACCTTGGAGAATATTTTTGACACCAACAATTAGCTCAAGGGTAAGAAAATGAGTATGGTTGTCAAAAAAGAAGATTATGAAGAAGTGAGATTTGCACATGGTAGATTTCTAAAGCATGGCAAGGTATGTGATCAAGCTAAAAGGGAATATTTCATTGTGCTTTGTAATGAATTTAATGATCTTATTTCTTAGGATTATAGGGATCTAAAATGTTTTGACCCTGGTATAATTCAACATACCATTGATTTAGATCCCAATGCAAAACATGTCTACCAAAAACAAAGGTCGGTCAATCCTGAAATAGAACCAATAATGAGGAAGGAGTTATCCAAGATCATAGAGGAAAAAATTGTCTATCCAATCAAACATTCTTCTTGGATGGCTAACCTAGTTCCAAGTAGGAAGAACAGAGAAATCAGACTGTGTGTGGAATTTAGCGACCTAAATAAGGCCTCTCTTTAAGACCATTACTGGTGCAGGAGCACCTAACACAAGGCAACCTCCATGAGGTACTCAACTTCATGTTTTGTTTTGATATCATATTTTGATGTAATAAGGTCCAATGGACCACGTCCTAAGTGTTTGTAATAAGTTTGGATCCATTTTGTAGGTATTTATCCAAAATGCCATGTTTTTGTCAATGTTGTCATATTGTTGTCACATGGTGAAAATGTAACCAAGGATGGATCCAAAGAATGTAATAGGGTTTTTTGAGTCTCCTAAGGTGTGTCTAGGGTGTTTGTGGCCCTTTGAAGGTAGTTGGGCTCTTGTAGCCTTCAATATTGTCAAAATGTGCAAAGTTTTTTGGCAACTTTTACAAATTGTAAAGCAAACAAAGTGAAAAACTATAAAAAACCAACGGTCACCCTCTTGAAAAGTAGTTGGGGATAGTTGGAACTCTAATGACATGCTTAAAAGGCCTCCCAAGGGTCGAGGCAAGGCAGTAGTTGGAGTTGGTGATCAAGAAATACAAACAAACACTGTGATTTCCAAAAAATTTTGCATGTTTTGCTGCTATAACATTCATAACTTTCGCATACGGATGAATTAGAAGGTGAGGCCAAACTTTTTGGAAATCCCTATCTTACCTTTCATTCAAGACCAATTTTGTGACATTTGGTTGAGATTTGTGCATTCAGTGAACATTTTTTAAAATCTTTCCTAAAACCCTACTTCCAAGGGTTTGATCAAAGAAATGTAAATCTCTCCATTCCACTGAGGGATATTCATAAAAACTTGGTGGAATTGTAGGGATAGTTCTTGTACAGATGAGTTTTTTTTTTCATTTTTGCAGGGACCAAGGTTGGATGCATCTTTGGAGCAATGAATGCCTAATATCTATGTGTTAGGCCAAGGAAGTGTGGGTTTGAGTGAACCTATGTTAAATCTGATTGTTTGGGAACCCAAAACCTATTGCAATCATGGTTTGGGGTTGTATTACACCTGGCCATATCATTTTTTGAGTTGTGTAGTGTGAAGATAAGGTACTTGCTTTGTAAAACAGGACTAATTGGGGCTCCAGGCTACTAGGAGGGGTTATAGGTTAGGGTATATTGTACAAAACAACCCATACCCATTTTGGGATATGTTGTGGGGAGTCCAAAAGGGTATCTCTAGATCATCTCAGATCTAAGTTTGCAGGCCTGTGTTGAAAGTTATTGCTGACTGTTCATGTTTCTAGGGCTACAAGGGTTTTAGAGGCCTAAAGAAGGAAGTACCAAAACCAAGTTTGTCTAGCCTTTGCCAATGGTTTGGATGGGTCCCAAGGCATTTCAAATCAACCTTTCCATGATGGTTTCAAATATGTTAACTATTGTTCCCACTTTTGCAAGTTGATCTTTGAATTTGGGTTTTAGAGTGTGAAGAAAACCTTGTCTATTTATGAAAACCTCTACCTAGTGCCTCTACATCATAGTGGTATCAGAGCCATAAAAGGTTATGTTGTTGGTTTTGTAAGACCTGGTATATGTCAGCAGAGGAGAGTGAAGGAGAGGCTAGCAATATGCCTCCAAAGGGGATGACCACTGAGGTGGTTAAGAAGTTCAAGGAGATGGAAGAAAAGATCAAAAGTGGAGTCAAGGAAGCACTCCAAGTAGAGTTGAAGGCATTGAGGATAGGGAAGAGGATAGATGAAGGTTCTGATGAAGAAGAAAAAGAGGAGGAAGAAGAAGATCAAGAAGAGGTAGAGGTACCTGCAGATCAAAAACATTTCCTTAAAGCCATCAAGGCAATTGGCAAAGATTCTTTAGAGGCTCGGATGGAGATTCCAATGTTTAGTGGCAAGATGAATGCTGATGAAGTTATGGAGTGGATTGACGCCCTAAACAACTACTTTGAATACAAAGAAGTTCCTGAGAACAAGAGGGTGAAGTTTTTAAAAACTAAACTCAAAGGTGCTGCCCTTACATGGTGGAATTACACCCAAAGTGAGAGGGTAAAGAATGGGAACAGCATGATCTCTTCATGGAGCAGAAT
The DNA here is from genome assembly GCA_027924645.1 of Cunninghamia lanceolata. Lineage (NCBI taxonomy): Eukaryota > Viridiplantae > Streptophyta > Pinopsida > Cupressales > Cupressaceae > Cunninghamia > Cunninghamia lanceolata. The sequence continues at coordinate 4,416,522 of BSBN01000210.1, read as the reverse complement.
GTTGGAGAGGATCAAGTCTCAATTCCTTCCATCAGACTATGAGGTGCAGATCTACAAGAAAATGTAAAATCTCAAGCAAAGAGATTTGGATGTGGCCACTTACACTAAGGAGTTTCACAATTTCTCTCTTCGTTGTGGATACATGGAGGATGAAAAAGGTAAAGTGGCAAGGTATCTAAATGGTTTGAGGTTTAATATTCAAGATGAAATCAATCTATGAACCCCTGAAACTGTGGATAAATTCTTTCAAGTGGCATTAAGGGTTGAAGAGAAGTTGAAGAGGAAAGGTGAGCAGCAAAATAGAGGAAGAGGTGGCATAAATTTCAGAGGTAGGGGTAGTTTTGGGGACAGAAATTAGTCCCAAAGGAGTCAAGGGGAATCTAGTTCCCAAGAACAAAGTGGAGAATCAGGTTCAAGAGGAAGATTTGGAGGAGGAATAGGTTCAACTACATTCACAAGAAGGTGCTACAATTGCAATGAAATTGGTCACACAGCATTCAAATGTCCAGAAAGGCAAGGTTCATCATCAGGAGGTGATAGGAAGAATGAAAGAAGGATTCAATTTGTGTAAGAAGAGGATGAAGGAAGTGTCCATTCTCCAAGTCAAGGATGTGAACCAGAAGTTGGAGAAGCATTGATGCTAAGGAGAACACTCTTGAAGACATCCAAGGACAAGGAGATGACACAAAGGAGAGCACTTTTCAGGACCAATCACAAAAGCAAAGGTAAAGTATGCAAGGTAGTAATAGATTTTGGTTCAACATATAATATGGTGTCTAGGGAAATGGTGGATAAATTGAATCTAGAAAGGATTCCTCATCAAACTCCTTACAAGGCATCTTGGGTAAGTGATAGTCAATCACTTTTGGTAGATGAACAAGCATATGTTGATTTTCAGATTGGAGAATATAAGGATAGGGTTTTATGTGACATTTTCCCTATGGATTGTTGTCACTTACTTTTAGGTAGGCCATGGAAATTTGATAGGTAGTCATTATATGATGGATATGCTAACACATACACCATCAAGAAGGATGGGAGGACTTTTGTGTTGACCCCATTGTAGGAGGATGCTGAAGCAAAGAAGGCAGCCAAGGTCATCTTGGTGGATAAGAAAGAGTTTGTGAAGATCAATGAAGAAGAGACAAGGAAAGTTGAGGATACCTCAAGGAGTGGGGTTGCTAAAGATCAAATTTTGAAGGTGGTTTCAGTTTTGAATGATGGAGATCAGATGGTGATTTTGAGATGGATCAGAAGAAGGTCAAAGAGCAGGTCTACAAGTAGCCACAAGGAGGTTGGAAAGAAGAAGATGCTATCATAGTAGGGACCATTGTTTGTCCTCTAGAGCCAATAAGAGTTGAAAGAAAATCATATTCTACCATAGCAGTAGTACAAGAAGCATCAACCAAGGTTTTGAATGCAAGTGTTCAGGCAGAGATGACAGTAAGAAAGAATGGCAAGCAAAGTATAGGTTTGGTTGCAAGCACTCACTCATGGCAAGGTGTGAGTAGAGCCTACAATACTAGGCATTAGTTTTTTATTCCATGGAAGAAAGTTGTAGTCTAGAGATCATGGGAAATACATGAGGCAGTAAAGGATAAAGGTGGAGCAAGACAAAGAATCAACTCATGTGGCATGAGTTCTTTTATAGGTGGGGTGTATGGTGTAGGAGCACCTAACACAAGGTGGCCTCCATGAGGCACTCAACTTCATGTTTTGTTTTGATGTCATATTTTGATGTAATAAGGTCCAATGGACCACTTCCTAAGTGTTTGTAATAAGTTTGGATCCATTTTGTAGGTATTTGTCCAAAATACCATGTTTTTGTCAATGTTGTCATATTGTTGTCACATGGTGAAAATGTAACCAAGGATAGATCCAATGAATGTAATAGGGTTGTTTGAGTCTCCTTAGGTGTGTCTAGGGTGTTTGTGGTCCTTTGAAGGTAGTTGGGCTCTTGTAGCCTTCAATATTGTCAAAATGTGCAAAGTTGTTTGGCAACTTTTATAAATTGTAAAGCAAACAAAGGGAAAAAACTATAAAAAACCAATGTTCACCCTCTTGAAAAGTAGTTGGGGATAGTTGGAACTGTAATGAAATGCTTAAAATGCCTCCCAAGGGTCGAGGCAAGGCAGTAATTGGAGTTGGTGATCAAGAAATACAAACAAACACTGTGATTTCTAGAATTTTCTATATTTTTTGCTGCTATAATGATCATAACTTTCACATATGGATGAATTAGAAGGTGAGGCTGGAATTTTTGGAAATCCCTATGTCTTACCTTTCGTTCAAGACTAATTTTGTGATATTTGGTTGAGATTTGTGCATTCGGTGAATGTTTTTCTAAAATCTATCCTGAAACCCTACTTCCAAGGGTTTGATCAAAGAAATGTCAATCTCTCCATTCCACTGAGGGATATTCATAAAAACTTGGTGGAATGGTAGGGATAGTTCTTGTACAGATGAGTTTTTTTTTTCATTTTTGTAGGGACTGCAATGAATGCCTAATATCTCTATGTGTTAGGCCAAGGAAATGTGGGTTTGAGTGAACCTGTGTTAAATCTAATTATTTGGGCACCCAAAACCTATTGCAATGGTGTTTTGGGGTTGTATTACACCTTTCCATATCACTGTTTGAGTTGTGGAGTGTGAAGATAAGGAACTTGCTTTGTAAAACAAGACTAATTGGGGCTCTAGGCTACTAGGAGAGGTTATAGGTTAGGGTATACTGTACAAAACAACCCATACCCATTTTGGGATATGTTGTTGGGAGTCCAAAAGGGTATCTCTAGATTGTCTCAGATCTAAGTTTGCAGGCGTGTGTTGAAAGTTATTGTTGATTGTTCATGTTTTAAGGGCTACAAGGTTTTTAGAGGCCTAAAGAAGGAAGTACCAAAACCAATTTTGTCTAACCTTTGCCAATGGTTTGGATGGGTCCCATGGCATGTCAAATCAACCTTTCCATGATGGTTTCAAAGATGTTAACTGTTGTTCCCACTTTTGCAAGTTGATCCTTGAATTTGGATTTTAGAGTGTGAAGAAAACCTTGTCAATTTGTGGAATCCCCTATCTATCCTAGTGCCTCTACATCAATTACCCACTCCCCTCTATGGAACAAATCTTACAAATAGTGGCAGAAGCTGAGAGATTTTCCCTCCTAGATGGCTATTCATGGTATAATCAGATTCTTGTTAAAGAATCAGGTCAGTACAAAATAATCTTTACCACCAAATGGGGTACCTTGGCTTATCAGAAAATACATTTTTAGTTGACCAATGTTGGTGCAACCTTCCAAAGCACAATGGATTTGGCCTTTAATTGCCTAATCAATGATATCATTAGATAGTATATCTTGATGATTTAATTTTTTGTTCGAAACATGCATCTGACCATTTGGGTCATTTAAGAAAAGTTTTTGAAAGATGCGGAGAATGTGGCATTTCCCTAAATCCAAAGAAGTGTGTATTCATTGTCCTAGAAGGTAAGTTGCTGGGACACAATGTTTCAAAATAAGGGTTAGCAATTGATCTAGAAAGAGTAGATGCAATTTTATTCCTTCCCCTTCCCAACCATAAAAGGGGTCTGCAAAGTTTCCTAGGCAAAATCAACTTTGTGAGAAGATTCATCCCCAACTTTGCTACAATAGCCAAGCCTCTCATAGCTATGTTGAAGAAAAATACCACATTTAGCTGGTTCAAAGAAGGAAATGAAAATAGGCAATTGCTTAAGCTCCAATGTTGATTAACCCCAACTACAAAGAGGATTTTATCTTTTATGCCTTTGGAGGCAAGGAAGGCATTTTGGCAGTTCTCACATAGTAGAATGATGAAAAAATGGAGCAGCCTATTGTTTTCTTCAGTCAACCCCTAAAAGATTATTAATTGAACTATGATTTTATTGAAAAACAAGTGTTTGTCATTGTATAGGCATTGAAAAAGTTCAGACATGTGTTGTCAAATAGCAAGATCCAGTTGATGGTCGACCACCCAAGTGTGAAGGAGTCCCTGTTGAGCAAAGACATCAACAAGAAGAGGGTTGGGTGGATTAGGAAGGTCATGGAATATGACATTGACATCAACATCATAAAGCTAGTTAGGGGTAAGGGGTTGTGCTAAATGTAGACACCCAAAAATGTCCATCTCTTGCAACACCTTATGTTTTTCCCTAGGTACCCATCCCCTTCTTCATCCTAGCACTTCCTCTAATAAATTAAATAAATCTAACATCTATTTAATTTATCCCATCCTTTCACATTATTAAGTAAATAAATTTTATTTATTTATTTAACCCCCTTTCCTCTTAAATAAAATAAAATAAATCTTTTATTTTATTTTTATTTATCACTTTACCCTCACATTCCTCATGATTTAAATAACATTAAATTATTTAAATCATTATCTTACCTTCCATTTCCATCTCCCGAGATGACTCAACTCATCTCTCAAATCCTCTCTAGAGAACTAGATCCCCTTCTATTTCCTCTCCCAAATTGCACAATCAACTTTCTAATCCCACATCACTCAACTTGAGAGGATCTTCCACTTCAAAATGGAAACCTTCCCAACTCCTCTTCCACCAAAAATCTATTTAAACCCCTCTTTTTATTTTTTTGAGGATCCCACCTCTTGCATGCAATGTTACTCTATCAAAATTCTACCTCGCTTCTCCATCTATCTATCTTTCATCAATCATCTTCTATCCTTTATCTTCATCTTCGTCATTATGCTGTGCACATGAGCAATCAACATCAAATCATATACATCAATCAAACATGCATGCATCAATCTTTCAAGATATCTGAGGTATTCGTAAGGTTTGAATCAAGGTATTGCATGTTTTATTTTATCTTTCTTTTGTCCAAATTTCTCGTCTACACTAACAAATGTTAACGAATGTAGGAGCTACAAGTGATGCAGTCTATGCATTGGATTAGGCCCAACCAACTAAACATAATGTCCCAGGTGACTGGTATCAGGACATGGTGTCTTTGTGTGGTGCATGATTTTCTTTCTGTTCTTCTTCTTTTGGTTAAAGTGATTTGATTTTTAAGCTACGAATGGAATTGATTTAAAAGTTCAAGAATAGACTAATTCACCCCCCCTCTTAGTCTCCAGATGTGTTCAGGAAATGTAATGAGGGAAAACATGATGAGTCTAAATGCATGACAAAATAGATTGATTCACACTCAGAACTCCTTAAGAAGAATAAGATCAATCTACCATATTCTCCTACCATTGACTTCTCTTCCAAAATTAGTGAAGTAAAGGGTATGGCTATCACAACCCCTTCATCATCTCAACAAACTTAGATACTTGATTTGGGTTCTAGATGCCACATATTTGCATCAAGAGACTTGTTCTCCACACTTGAGCCATGTTCTACTCCTCAAATTCACATGGATGATGACTCTTTAATAGATGTCCTTGGCCTAGGATCCATTAACATGGAAGGTGGAACATTCAACAATATTCTTTGTGTTCCCTCATTGTTAATAAATTTTCTATTCATCTACCAATTCACTCATAGGTTTAGGAAAGTGGGATGAGTTTACTCTTGATACAATCATTATTCAAGATCTTGAAGATGACTCCTTAGCTGTCCATGGCAAGTCCTACCATGATTATACTCATTTTCATATTTTGTGCATGGTTCACCTTCCAAGGCAATTCCTCACACCACTAATGTGAGTACAAACTAAGGCATGTGTAGTTTGGCCACTTGAATTACCACTACCATCAACAATTGAGAACACATGACATGATGATAGAAGTTCTCAAAGTCTTTTTCTCCTATGGTGTTTGTCAAGGTTGTCTTAGGCAACCATCCCAAAATAAAGCATGACAAAGGAAAGTCTTGGAGATCTTCTATAGTACTTGAATTAATTCATAGTGACTTATTGAGTTATTTTCCTACATTATTATTTAGTAAGGCCCATTTTGTCCCCACCTTTATTGAAGAGTTTCAATTTACCAATGAATTTGCATTTGTTATGTTCACATGACCATAATAATGTTTGGGGAATTTAGGCCACTCTCCCACTATAGTGGCCTTAAGGAACTTTATGTTCCCCTAGTGAAGGCTCAAACAACAAAATAATAAGGCTCTTAATCTATCAATTAAGTGTTATCATCTCCTTTATGATCAAGAGAAGGCCTTCAATTTATTGGCTGAATTACTTGTATCCTTTATGGTCAAGAGGGCACCCTTAATCTATTAATTGAGTGGTTTCTTAGGTTTGACTTTGGTAAGTTGGTCATTAGGAACTAATTTGGTTATCTAAAAAATCAAAACTTTGTGTTTATCTTAGATCCTTTCTCAATACCAATTATTCCCTCTAGAGAGAAACTCAACCAATTATTTGAGAGCCTTTAGACGCTAGAATGACATAAGAAGTTTGAGGCATTCAATTAACAAGATGAGGTTTTCCCTGGATGCTTCTATTAGGTCCTCATCATTATTGGTTATGCATTTAGTCGATAGGAAGAGAAAAACAACAAATAATTTAAGGTCCTTTAAACACTCAAATTACATAAGGAGATTGAAGAAATCAATTAATGGGGAAAAGTTTTCTTTGATCTCCTTTTTCAACTAATGAGGCAAAGTTTTATTTGATCTCCTTTAGCAACTAAGGGCTTAAAGGTCCTCTCTTTGAATTAACTTATGTTTCTAGAGTCCAACCTCTAATCTTTATATGCATGTGCCTATTTTTACTCTAACTACCTAAATGTAAATAAATAAGCTAGGGAGCTCTATAATAATGGTTCATAAGGGGCAAAAATTGTAAAGGTTTTGCAAATGGGGTAGCAAGCTAAGTGGGCTTGATATTGCGGGAAACTCCATGGTTAAGTGCACTTGAATTGGAGTAGTATTGGGATGGGTGGCCTCCTGATAAATATCGATGCTTCACCCCTCTGAGCATCACCTAGATGCAATGAGTGATTTGGACCATTCATTCTCATGAGAGATCGATTCATGTGAACCATGACTCATGAAATATGGGTTAATATAAATTGACTCAAAACTACATAATTGAATCCCAATAAAACAACATATATTCCTTATATTAATAAAATCAAACTAACCTCAAAAACACTATGGAAACATTTATTTTCAAAAAAGATTTTTGAAATGCATCACTCCTACCCATTATTGGAAGCCTCCCCCTACATTTAGTTGATGATTTCCTCCCACCCTCTATTGCAAGTCATTGTGTGTTCCTAAACAATGATGATAGCTCTAGAGGGTATGTTTTGTCTATGGACCGCACGCCTATTCTTAACGATGGAGGACTCATGCATGGAGTTTTCTTAGGTGGTATCTTGTGGTTTGGAGTGCCAATGATGGTGGTAAAGGTGACTATAGAGAAAGCAACATAGGGTTCTCATGGTCACAGAGGTACAAGTGGCATGATGGTGGGGGTTAGGGATGGTGGACGTAGCCATTACTAGTTCAAGGGTTGAAGTCCTCCCTTCACTACATGAGAAATGTTGGTCATTTCCCTATTCACATTCATCCCTAGTTGTGGTTTGTGGATAGGACGTGATAAAAAATGAAGAATATTATCTTAACTGAGGATTGATTTTTAGGTTCAACAGTTTGTGACCTTCTCTTCTCAACCTACACAAATGGGCCCTGGAATCCTAGAAGGCACTCGTTGAAGGAAATATTGAGCTCTTCCCTTGTGCAAGGGGCTTCTTCATAGTGACTTTTGCTTCTTCAAAGGAGAGGGAATTATTGTTGGATAGTAGGGTATGGATGTGGGGAGAGAACTCCCTCTCGATCAAACCATGGTCTATCTCCTTCAACCTACTCATAGAACCTCCCAACATCAAGCCAATATGGGTTAAGCTTCTGAATCTTCCTCTCTAGTTCTAGGAAGATTCTTCCTACAAGCCATTGACAATGCAATAGGTCATTTCCTGAAGATTGACTCCACTACTTCATTCATGGGTCACTCTATGTATGCTCATATCCTGGTGGACATTGATATCTCCAAATCCCTTCATGGGGATATTATTCTCATGTTGGTGGATAGGCCTTGGAAGAAACAACTTTACTATGAGGACCTCCCCTTCAGATGCAAATGATGTTTTGTTATCGGGCACCTGGTCTCTGATTGTCCCTACTCTTGTCACAAGGGTGCAGCTATGTGGTAGAAGAATGCCCACAATGATCAATTGACTATCAATGTGTCAAACTCTCTGGTGGATGGATCTTACCAAGATGATGAACCCTCTCAAGATATTGAGTCATCTCCTCTTGTTCCCCCTACGATGAGACACGTTCCCATGGGGGCTTTCCTTAGGGCTGGTGCAGCTTCAATGAGTCCCTCGACTCCTCTCAAGTCCTATTCTTCATACTTGAACTTGATTTCCCCTTCATTAGTTTTAGCCCCCCATGGTGGGTAGTATTGGGATCCCATATCCAATTTTGTCTACCAATTAATTATGACTTCCAACTTTCATGGTGAGTATGTCCCCCTCTATGCGAGTTGTGTCTTTGGTGGAGGTTGTTAGGGTTAGACGATAGAAGATATCAATTAAATGCAAATAAAGATTAAACAGAGGAATGAAAATACACAAAAATAATAACAGCGAGAGAAGTTTTAACATGGTTCACCCAAACTCAGGCTACATCCACCAACAAAGAGTCCAATATGATTATCCAGTAAATCAAACCGATTACAACCAGCAATCCTTGCAACTCAATACCATTGCAAATGCTACAATACACTATCAATCAAAACCCTAACCCTAACCCCGATGAGGATACATGGCTAGTGTACAGAACTTTCCTGATCAGTTGCCACCTACCAACAATCTCCCACTTGGAGACTGATTAGGCTCCACACCAAACAAGCTCTCACTTGGAGACTGATCCTAGATGACACCGCTGTCCATGTAGCTCCCACTGGAAATAAGTACCCTGGACTCTATTGTTCTAATTTTATTGTTTTAGTCTTGAAGACCAACTGAAGCTGAAGAGGAGCTCAACTTCTCTCTTGTCATTACCTTTGTAAACATATCCGCTGGATTTTCATCTGTATGTATCTTTTCCAGCCTTAACTGGCCATCATCCAACACCGACCGAATAAAGTGATACCTCAACTGTATGTGTTTGGTCTTTGAATGCAAGGAAGAATTCTTTGTAAGATGTATGGCACTCTAACTGTCTGTATACAAATAACTATTAGCTTGTTGTTTACCCAATTCTTCCATGAAAGATTGCAGCCATATCATCTCCTTGCTTGCCTCTGTTGTAGCTACATACTCTGCCTCCGTGGTGGATAAAGCAACCACCTTTTACAACCTAGAAATCCAACTCACCACTGTCCCACCTATAGTAAAGACATAACCTGTAGTACTCCTCCTGGTATCAATATCACCTACCAAATCTGAGTCTACATAATCAATATTAGAACTCCCAAAACATAAGTGTTTATTGGATGTACCTCTCAAATATTTGAGAATCCATTTTACCACATTCCAATGCTCCAATCAGGGATGACTCATATACCTGCTTATGACTCCTACAACATGTGCAACATCTGGTCTCGTGCATACCATGGCATACATTAAACTTCCTACAGCTGAAGCATATGGTACCTTGGACATTTTTTCTTCCTCCTCTTGTGTCTTTGGACACATCTCCTTAGTCAATTTCAAATGACTAGGCAAAGGTGTGCTGATAGCTTTTGCATTCTCCATATGGAATCTCTGCAACATCTTTTCAACATAAGTAGCCTGAGATAGAGTCAATTTTCTGTTCTTCCTATCTCTGCAAATTTTCATACCAAGGATTTATTTTGCTGCCCCCAAATCCTTCATAGCAAATGATTGTGCTAGCTACTATTTTAACTCTCTTATGTGATCCATGTTAGACCCAGCGACAAGCATGTCATCAACATATAAACATAAAATAATGTAGCTGTCATTATCCAACCTCTTAAAATAAACACAATGGTCAGAATTACACTGACTGTAGCCTTGCTCAACCATAAAACTATCAAATTTCAGATACCATTGCCGAGGTGCTTGTTTCAGGCCATATAAACTCTTCTTCAATCTGTACACCAGTTTCTTCTTACCTTTGACCTCAAATCCTTGGGGTTGTTCCATGTATATCTCCTCCTCCAAATCACCATGGGGAAAGGTAGTTTTCACATCTAGCTGTTCCAAATGCAAATCTTCAGTAGCCAGAATACTTAAAACAATACGAATAGAAGTCATCTTGACAACTGGAGAAAATATCTCATCAAAATCAATGCCCTTTTTCTGTGCAAATCCTTTTACAACTAACCTAGCTTCAAATTATTTCTTACCTCCATCTTCCTCTTTCATCCTATAAACCCATTTGTTTGGTAAAGCCTTTTTACATGCAGGTAACTTACATAATTCACAAGTCTAATTTTTCAGCAAGGAGTCCATTTCTTCTTTCATTGCAAGCTCCCACTGAACCTGTGTATCCACTTGCATAGCTTCATCATACCCTTCTGGTTCACTAGCATCTGTTAAAAAAATAGAATACAAAGATGGAGAAAACTTTTCAGGAGGTCTACTTAGCCTTGTTGATTGTTTACCATTCACTGGAGTTTGTGGTATTTCTTGTTGTTGTTGCGGAGCATGAGGAACCACTGGAACATCACTATTTGGAGTATCATCCAGCACCACATAATCCTTTTCTTTCTTCTGATGCTGCTACAACTGATCTTTGTACAACACCTTCTCATTGAATATAACATCCCTACTTCTCACAATGTTCTGATTTTTAAAATCCCAAAGCCTATAACTAAATTCATCAATGCCATATCCAATGAAAGTACATTTTTTTTATTTTGCATCTAGCTTGGTTCTATTTTTAGAATCTACATGTGCAAATGCTTCATAGCCGAAGGTTTTTAGAAAAGAATAACTCACCTTCTTACCTATCCATGCTTCCTCTAGAATACCACAGCCCAAAGGAACTAAAGGACCTCTATTAATTAAATATACAGTAGTGTTGATAGCCCCTACCCACATGTTTAAAGGCAGCCCAGCATGCAATCTCATGGTCTTTGCACACTCCATTATTGTCCTATTCATGCGTTCAACCACTCCATTCTCCTGTGGAGTCCCTGGAACCATTTTCTACCTACGGATTCCATTAAAGGAATAATAATCCTCAAATTCTTTGCTACAATACTCACCCCTGTTATCAGATCTGAGACATTTTAATATTTTACCTGTCTCATTCTCAACCAACCTTCTCCATTTCTTAAATGTTTCAAATACATCAGATTTCTGCCTAAGGAAATAAATCCATACCTTCCTAGTTGCATCATCTATGAATGTAACATAATACCAAGAGCCACCGAGAGAAGATACCTGAGCTGGTCCCCATACATCTGTATGCACAAGCTCCAAATTTTCATCTTTCTTTTGCTTCCCATCCTTGAGAAAATTGACTCTCTTTTGTTTGCCATACACACAACTTTCACAGAAATCCATATTAATACATTTCAAACCTGGTAAAACTTTCTTAGAATGAAGTACCTTCATACCTTTTTCACTCATATGCCCAAGTTTGTTATGCCACAGTGTTGTCTCAGAACCTACAACAACTTTTCTAGTCTCTTCCTGCAAACATGTGGCAACTGTTCCTAAACCTGTTTGTTTTTCTCTACAACAGCTAAAGTAGAAGGAACGGTATGACCTGTACAAAGATATAAGGTGCCTACTTTCATACCTTTTTTTATTATTAAGGCACCTTTTGAAACCTTCCAATTTTTATCAGTAAATGTAACAATCCAACCTTCTTCAACTAGCTGCCCTACTAAAATTAAATTCCTACTAAGACTTGGAATGTGCCTTACCTCTTGTAGTAGCCAATAATTCCCATTCTGCAACTTAATATTGATTCTTCCCTTTCCAACAATCTGACAGGGTTCGTTATCTCCCAAATAAACTAGCCCAAAATCCCCTTGGACATAATCAAGAAAATAACTTCTATGGGGTGTAGCATGAAATGAGGCCCCAGAATATAAAACCCATGAATCATCAACATTATCTACGGAAAGAACCAAAGCATCATCTTCAGATTTATTACTTACCACATTTGCCTCCTTATTGCCTTCTTGTTTGTCTCCTTTATTTTTCTGAGACCAGTAATCTTTCTTCAGATGACCTAGTTTGCCATAGTACCAGCAATCCTTTTGTCCTCTGGTTTGGGATCTCTTATCCTTTGATTTTCCTCGTGACTTTCCATGACCTCTAGAACTTTTTCCTCTCTCCTTTGATCTGCCCCTGCTTTCTGCATTCAAAACACTACCTGATGTGGACCCACCTGAGCTTTTCCTACGAATTTCCTCACTCAGAATAACACCAACAACATCATCAAATTTTAGGGTATTTGAACCAGAAATAGAGTTACTAACTGCCATTACCAAACTATTCCATCTTTCAGGCAAAGAACATAATATCAAGAGAGCTCTAACTTCTTCATCAAATTTTACATTTACAGAAGTCAATTGACTGGTAATCGTATTAAATTCATTTAAATGATCTATCACAGATCCACCTTCAATCATTTTTAGATTAAACAAATGCTTCATGAGAAATACCTTATTTGAGGCTGAGGGTTTTTCATACAATTTAGCCAAAGCTTTCATCAAACCATCTATTGTCTTCACTTCCATTATATTGAATGCCACCAATGGTGCTAGGCACAACCGACTGGTCCCTAGAGCCTTTCTGTCAAGAAGATTCCAATCCTCATTAGTCATTGTTGCCAGTTTCTTGGCTACTCCTTCCAACGGCATCCATAAATCCTTTTGATAGAGATTATCCTCCATCTGCATCTTCCATAACTGATAGTTCTTCCCATTAAATTTATCGACCTTCAATTTACCCTCGTCTGCCATTACTCCCACTCAACTGTGAGACCTTCCTGCAGATGATAATCGAACACAACCCGCTCTAATACCACTTGATAGGGTTAGATGACAGAAGATATCAATTAAATGCAAATAAAGATTAAACAGAGGAATGAAAATACACAGAAATAATAACAGCGAGAGACAAGTTTTAATGTGGTTCACCCAAACTCAAGCTACATCCACCAACAAAGAGTCCAATATTATTATCCAGTAAATCAAACTGATTACAACCAACAATCCCTGCAACACAATACCGTTGCAAATGCTACAATACAACATCAATCAAAACCCTAACCCTTAGCTCTTTTATCAAGCCTTATGTCGGCGAGGATACATGGCTAGTGTACAGTACTTTCCTGATCAGTCACCACCTACCAACAGAGGCATCGATAGAGGATGTCTCCCTCCTCTCTCCTTGTTTTGAGGATTTGGATACTAGTGTTTCATAGATGATAGTCCAAATAAGGAAGGAAGGTCTTCCTAAATCTAGTTTTGTTTCCCATCCTCACCTCAAGGGAGTTCAATTTTCTAGATTAGGATCAGGTGTAGTGTCAGTGGTTGTTACTTGCGTGTAGTGTGGTTTGTTGTTTTGTTGTTGTTGTATGGTAGTAGGATGTTATTTTGAGCCGTGCTGTTTGTCCCATATCTTTTTCTACTCGTATCATTTGCCTTTTGGTTGCTTCTTTGTAAAAGGGTCCAAGCCCTTTCAAAAACTTGATTTTATCAATATCAAAATTTAAAATCAAACAAACATAAGTTGCAACTATTTACATTCCTTATTGTTGACCTATTTTAGTACTCTAGACTTAAAATGGTCTACCTGAAAATCCTGTACTTCTTCCATAAAATATATCCAATCTGAGATACCCTAAATGGAAGAAGATTCCCTTGTGAAAATCCTGTAAAAATAAAAAATTCCCTAAGTTAAGTTGCAGGAGTAGATGTTAAAAAATTCTAATAGTTCTAGATGGAATCATGTCCAAATGCTAAGTGCATCTTGCTAAGGAGCCAAATAGGTATTCACAGTGAAATTTGGTGAAGATCTGATAAATTATAGCTAAGTTATGCTCATTGCTCTAACTAGATATCTTGACATCTAGATCCAATGTGCTTTGTTCACACCTAGTTGTATTTCATGCCCGGATCTGGTTGCATCACAATTCATCTTGAAGAGCTAAATGGGTATTCACAATTCAAATTTGATGAAGATCTGAAGAAAATTTACTAAGTTATGTTTTTGTCAGACTCTGTCTCCAACCAGACATTTCCATCAGGATATTTCATTTCCACATCCAGTTATGCTTCGACGTCAGGTTGCATTTCTTTGTATTTCTATCAGGTTGTCTTTGATATCTAGATCCAGTTTTGTTCCTTTGTATCTCTAACTAGATGTGGAACATAGGATGAACCGAATGTCCATTGTGCAAGATCTGGTTGTGTGTCTAGTTCCTATTGACTTTTCAAGTTCTGATTGCACTTATCATATGTTGAACTGGAATATGTCAAGTTGGAGTGTGACGTCATCCGAGTTTTATCGAATGTTGAACTCTAACTAGATGTGGAACATCGGATGAACTGAATGTCCACTGTACAAGATCAGGTTGTGTTCTAGATCTAGTTCCACATCCAGTTGACTTTTCAATATCTAGTTGAATTTCAATATTTCATTGACTTTTGAATTTCCAAATAGACATCTTCTAGATGGTCAAAAGGAAAAAAGGACCTCGGCAAGTGAACATTCAACCCGATGTTTCCCAACATTTTGTTGAGCAGGAGAGTGTGCTTAGAGTGCAAAGTATGCATATAGTAGATCAACATCAGGTTGATCAACATAAAGAGGATCCACATCAGGATCAAGGTAATGATCAAGGTGAAGTGACACAACTGGATGGTTGACATCATGAAGAACATAAAAAGGTAGATGTAGATCAGGATAAAGGTAGAATATAGAACAACATCTAGATGACCTGATTGCATCCAAACCTAACATCTCATATCCAACTGAACAAAACTTGACTAAATATATCATGTTAGCTTGCAAAACCATCCTGTTGACTTCCAAAAGCGACAAAGTCAGTTTCCTACTACCATTTTCTGTCGATAAAAGGGAAATCAGTTGGAGAGCACAATCAAAATGTCAAAAGGGTTACCAAAGAAAAATATCAAAATAAAACACCTTTGAAGTGTTATAAAGGCTTCATCAAGTGACATTTTTATATCTCTATCCTGCAACGCGTTTCTTTCATGCGAAGACTTATGTTCGACACAATCACCATTATTGCAATATAGAGATGGACATCAAAGTAGCTGGAATAATGTATGATTTTAATGCACCAATACCAGAGGTGGATGAAGAAGATGAAATAGTGTATGCGGGTACCCTAGATAAATAGATTTCTTGGGGACACATGACTAAAGGCCCTCCTACATTAAAATCTTGTACTTGAGAGAACAGGTGACACTCTGGATCCATATTTCCTCTAGTAGATGACATGGGCCGAAATTTATTATAGTATGGGTAGCTTGAGTAAACGTGTTGACTAGGTTTTCCTCATGCCCAAAGTTGCATAGTGAAATGACAAAGCTATATAAGCATTTGAATGATGTATTTCTAATGTTAGGTGCTTCCTGGATCATCACACAAGTAAGAGAGATTCATTTGTAGACTCAAACCTTGTGTCTCTTCTAGGAGCTTGGTGGATATGATGGATTGTGCTCTCTTCTAAGCCTTTCACGTCTCCATTGCTAGTTCAACTATGAATGGAAGTTGTCATTATGTGTCTATATCTCTTTGTATTGAATCATTCCTTCTTTTGTAATGTCTTTTTGGCCTTCATGATATTTTTCCTCTCTTTATACTTCTGCATTGTGTTTACTTGAAATCTGTAGGCTTATTCTGTGGATGAATCATCCCTCTGATAGTTAAATTTTTCTATTAAAACCTCTGTTAAAGTCTATAAGTATGTGTGAGTTCATATCAATATTTGAGATCATTTTTGTGTTATTTTAGGGTCAGCTAAGCATTCTAAATCTGGTGTATCACCTCCCTTTTGTTTTAGTTCTCCCTCTTTCCCTTTTCCTTGGTGATTTGTAGCATTTTTTTTTCGTTGAACCTTAAGTCTAGAAAGAGAAACCAACCTTCTATGGAGGTTTGATCTCATCTGTAAGGTCCCACGCCTTGAGATCATTCCTATATTTCACTAATTTTTTGGATCTGCCAAAAGCTTCAACACAGGGTGCAAATTCAAGTGATAACAGTTTTTGGCACACCCAGTGGGACTCTCTGCTCTGAGTAGGAGTTCAACTAAGAAGATTTGGTATTGTTCTTGGTTCATTTGCATTTGTGAAAGAATTCAACAAGCACTTGGCAACTCTATTGTTCTAGGGTTTGAATCATTTGCACATTTCATGCTTGGAGTGCAAATAAGGTATTCTTCAAGAGGTAACTTTTAGTTTGTTGACCTACATTTATCTCCTTCAAGAAGAAGAAATAGATTATCTAGGTCTCTTGTGAGAGAAAATAATAGTGTTGTATCATCTCCTACAAGAGCCCAATCCACCCCGCCTCCTATTAGATTTTAGTATTCTACAAGAAGTCTGCATGTACCTAGAATAAATTTGAACACCTTAAGCATGGCTTAGCCAAGAAGTAGAGCTTTTGTGGTCTTCAATGGAGGGGCACTTGACCTATATTAGTATTATGATATCCCCACCTCAGCTTTGAAGTCCATTCCTTTCTTCACTGGTGAAAACTCAATTACACTCGTAAAACATATCCAAGATATTGTCAATGTATGCTCTGTCCACAATGTCACCCAAGACAATGTTGCAGTAAGGCTCCTTGCTTCTTCCTTCAAAGGAAAAACCCTACAATGGTATAGGAGTTTACCAACAAATTCTATTCATGATTGGGATGATTTAGGGGATAGGCTCTGTCGACATTTTGAGGATAGGAGCAATCACTTATCTCTGATGGAACAGTTAGCAACAATCAAAAGAGCCCCCCATGAATATATTGTTGACTTCAACTAAAGATTTTAGAAGACCTGGGGCATGAATCCTTTGTTGGTGAATCCCTCCCCTAATACTGCTTTTTTGTATTTTTTGAGATCTTTAAATAGTGACATTGTTATCATGATTCAATCTATGGGATGGACTGTGTTACCAGATGCATATGACATAGCAATAAGGGAAAAAAATAGTTTGATTCACTCTGAAAAGATTGCTCCAAGGCCATCAATGCCTCTATTTCTAGAGGCTCTTGTTATCTAGCCAAGCATAACCCCAATCCCCATAACAGTCATCCCTGTAACCTCTTTTGTTACACCCTCAAATGAATTGCATGAGGTCAAGATCTTGTTGTACAACTTTGGAAATGAATTAGTAGCCATGAAGAGGCAGTAGGCCTAGGTCAATAAGCCATATCAGCCCTTTAATCAAGCTTATCAGCCTAATAGGCAACCCTATCAGGGTAATATGTAAATACAAAATCAGCCTAGCTATGCTAGGCCTCGAAACGTTATAAACTCTACATCTGCAAGCACATCTTGAGCTTTTGTTCCCATACAAAATAGTCTAGCTCAGGATGGTGAATGGTGTTATCCATGCAATCAGCCCCACAGTAAATGTTTATGCAAAAATGGACAATTCAGTCAAGCTCTAATGGTCCAAAATCCACCAATGGTTTCATAATAACTAGCTAATTCTAATCAAAAGATTGTTGGAGGGAAAGAACAAGCCCAAAATGAATCTACATTGATGAATTGGAAGGAGTATGACTTTTGTGGTGTTATTCAGGGCACAAATCCAATAGCGTACAATACCAGATCAAAAAGAAGAGAAATTAAAGATACATCAATTCCTGCAGTTGATCAAGCATCGACCTCTCATGCTTCTCATGTAAGTATAGGAGAAAGTGCAATAGCCAAGACAATTACATTGCAAACAAGTTAGGTTGTTGGTACGGTGAATCCATCATAGGGCCAGCCACATACCAATTAGCAAGCTAAAACAAACACTATTTCTATAAATAGTCTTCCAAAATCTGGATCTATTCCCTTCAGTGTGGTGGACCAGATGAAGAAGACTAATTTGAACGTCACTGTATACGCCTAAAAATGACACAATTCGGTCTAAATAAATATTCTTAATATTTATTCCCTTCTAATTCTTCTATCAATAAATAAATAAACAAATTTATTTATTTGATTCACATTCCTCTTAATTAATTAAATATCAAAATATTTAATTATTTCTTCTTAAGTCTAAATTAAATAAAATCAATTTATTTAATTAAATTCCCTCAATTCTTCTAATGTCTCACATAAATTAAATAATCCTACATTATTTAATTAATCCAAATTCTTCTATCCTAAATCTTAATTCCATAAATCCACCTCATCTTTCCACCTCACCTTTTCCACCTCACCATGTTGCACATGTAATTAAATATTTTAAATATTTAATTAGCTAATATTCCCTCACCCACATGTCCTATTTCTTCTCTAATCAAAGTTAGTTAACTCATCAATCAAAATTGTTAACTGATCAATCAATTCTGTCAGCTCCTCAATCTATTCAGGTAACTGATCAATCAATTCTATCAATCCCTCAATCCATTCTATTAACCCTTCAATCAATTTTGTTAACTACCCTGTTACATGATGGACGTGGGACACTTGTCCTCTTTTTATTTGTTGCACATTCTCAACCATTGATCTGCTCATTTCGTCTCAACCGTTGATCTTCATCCTCCCAAGTCTATAAATGAAACCTTATTCTTCTATTCTATTCATCCAGGCTATTTGTATTGTTACTCTGGAGGAATTTACCAGCGTGCCTTTGGCACCTCCATTTCTATTCATTAGCTTGAGATCACACATTTGCTTTGGAGCTCATCTTCATTGCACATTTATCACCACAACCATTTACTATCGACATCCTTGAACACAGCAAAGGAGTACACTCTCTGAGGGCCCTACTTCACACAAGTAAGGATGGTTTTAATAGGCAAACAATAGAAGTTTCAATTCAAGGAAGGTTTGCATTGTGTTATTCATTGTTTCATTTCATTTGATCTTCTTAGTTTCACTATTCTATTGAGTTATGGGTATTTGATGTTGTTTGTTGCATATTCATTGTTTAACCAAATTTCCCTTAACATTTTTGGCACCCACCGTGGGGCCTTGCCCCTTTATCTAATCAAAATCTAAGCTTTTTTTGAAGACAAGTTCCGTACAAGCATTACACAGGCTAATCCGGCGTATTTGAACAATTCTGCGGTGCTTCTATCCTCTGTTCCAGCGCATATGTTCTTACTGCGCATATGTTCTTTCTTACTGTGCTTTTAAACTCTGTTCTAGCGCATATGTTCTTACTGTGCATATGTTCTTTCTTAATGCGCTTTTAAACTCTGTTACGGCGCATATATTCTTCCTGTGCATATGCTCTTTCTTTCTGCGCTTTTAACCTATGCTATTCGCTTCTGTTGACTATTTCTGTGCATTTAGTCACTAAAATGGCGCTTCTGTAGTAGGCAATGATTTTAGGGTTTTTCTAAGAAGATTTTGCTAACACTGACATCTTTGTAGGTATTCTCTGGAGCTGTTTTGTAGGATAGGTTTGGGTTTAGTTTCATATAGTTGTATTTTGATAGCTCACACTTCACTTTCTAAAGGGATAGTAAAACAGATACTCATGTAAAATCTCACATAGCTTTTAATTAGGAAAGAGGTAACTGGATCATTGCTATCTTTTCAAAGTTATTGCTATCTGGTATAAAACAGAACTCATCATTGCTTTCTGGGTTAAAACTGAACCACTGCTATCTCGATTGACCAACATTTCAAAGTTAACTATTCATGCTACATGGATTAAAACTGAACTCATCATTGCTTTCTGGCTTCAAACTGAACCACTGCTATCTCGATTGACCAACATTTCAAAGTTAAATTCGTGCTACGTGGATTAAAACTGAACTCATAATTACTTTCTGGGTTAAAAAAAACTGAACCATTGCTATCTTGCTAAATCACTTCAAAGTTTTGTGCTTGCCCAAGTAGATTAGCCCATTTAGTTTTTCTACTTTTAACTAGGTTGGATTAATCAGTGTCTTCCGTGCTTATCAAATAACAATAGGCTTATGCTCTCCCCTTTACTGGGTGACCAAAGTGCCAGACTTGTTATTCCATTTGTGTAACCTTTAGAGGGGCCTGCCCTTGGATGCACGCCTGTCCAAGTGGGAACGACCCTGAGTGGAAATAGGCTAAAAGCCAAGCCCTACCAATCCACTTAAAATAAATGTGCTTGAGGTGAAAACCTCCTGCAACAAGTGCTGCTATGTTACACCGACGGCCAATCTCCCCCAAAACCCTCTAAGGGGCAACCCTTTGAGGCTGGGAGACTCCATAACGGAGAGTAGTGTCGCCGCATGTGTAACCACTTAAACGGTTGCCCGCATTAAACACCTCTTGTTCTAGTGGCCAAAAACCCTTGTAATCCATTTCTAGCCTAAGATTTTTGTACTTGCTTTTGTTCCTTTTAGTCTAAAATAGAGTTAGAAAAACCACTAAAAATGTTCAGAAAAACCATAAAAATTCTTTGTGTTTGTTGTGTTTTCTTGCCATTAATTCAGAAAATCAAATCAAGAAGATCTTTTTTTTTGCAACCAAAGTACCAAAAACATCGAAAAAATTCCAAAAATTGTAAAAACACTAAAGAAAGCCAGAGCGGCGCATCCGTCCTCTATTCCTACACCTCTGTGCCGACCTGCGATGCATTTGATTAGACTTCCTACGCTTTTGTTGTCTGTTGCTGCGCATACATCTTTTACCAATCCAGCGCATATACTGTGACCTGCTGCGTATTTATTAAATTATGCTGCGCATCTGTTTAGGCGCATATGCGACAGTGAGCACTTGCACAATTTTCAAGAGACAAAGTTTACCAGTTCTGAGTACCCATTTCAGCTTAGCTCCAAGATCAGAGATCAAGTTCTACCTTGCAGTCAATTTTCATCCATTTCATCCAAAAAGTCTCTCTTTTGTCAATCGTCCCATCCACCTTCTATCAGGTCCTTCTAGTCCCAAAGTCAGAATATCCCATATCAAATCAGCGTAGGTCCCTTTTTTGTATCATTGTGAATTCAAGTAAACCCAGTAGGTCACAGAACTTTGCTAGTGGTTTGTTGCATGACTAGTCCTTACACAGTAAGACAGGTATCGAGTACCCTTACTGGTGGCTACCGTCTTGTATCCGCCGCCTTACTTGAATTCATTGAGCAAGAAGGTCCTTTGTCCAAGTCTTGTCCTAGGTATCCTATTCACAGCAGTCTCTGTTGGCACCTTGCCAAATTTTCTGGTCCCAATCCACTTCATCCTGCGTCACCTTGCATGGTTCTTACTAGATCTTAATACAAAAAGCAACTTGAAATGGTCGGCTCATCCAACCACATCATCACACCTCATGATAGTGACGAAGATATCTCTCACGAAGATTATCAAGGAAGCATCCAAGATTGGAAATTCTAATGCCTAGTAGAAAAGGTGCTTCATGCAGAACCTCATAAGTATTTCTACCATCTTGCTAGTCTTGGAATTAAACTACCCATGGATTTTGATATAAGCTCAATCATGGAAAACATGGAAAATGATCACGAAAAGGAAAAGAATGCCATAGACCCAAATGCAAATGATAAAGGAAAATGAGCCATGGATCAAAATACTCCTATGGAAGACATGAGGAAACAACTCGAGAGTCTAACACAGCAAATCTCAGATCTCAAGACAGGTACAAATGCCAAAAACTACTCCTTGGAAGATATTGCACCGTACCCCTTTGACAAAAGTTTGATCATGAAACCATTCCCCTATCGATTCGAAGTTCCTAAGTTTGAGAAGTACAAAGGGAAAGCGGACCCTAGAGACCATATAAGGAAATTCAATGCAGCATGTTTGGAAGTAGCTCACAATGAGATGTACTTAATGAGACTCTTCCCTAGGTCTCTAGGTAGCCAAGATATGGAGTGGTTCTCACGGCTTCCACCGGGCATCAGAACTTTTGATGAAATAGTCAACAAATTTATCACTCACTTTTCTTACAATATCGAAAACGAAGTATCTATGCTAGATCTATGTAACACCAAATAAAAGAGTGGTGAGTCATTCGCCACCTTCCTACAACGATGGAGACAACTAGCAAGTAAGTGTTCTTACAATATACCTAAGAAGCATCTATTGGAGATGTTTGTCCATAACCTCAATACCGATCTTAGCTATCAAATACAAATACAATGCCCTACATCATTCTCAAAAGTCATTAAAATGGGATTGTTCATCGAAACAGCTATGATCGCCAAGGGGGCAATCAAGTTATACAAGGACACACCTACCTCCAACTACACGACGAACAAATCAAAGTTTTGGACCAAGAATAAGAATGTTGTCAACGATGGGGTAGTGGATGCCAAGGTGGCAGCTCCCAAGCAACAACCCATATTCACTCTCAAAGGAGAAGCAGACAATGTTGCACCCAACAAACCATTTTCTTGGGAACCAAGACCATGGTTCAATTCAAATCCAAGGCGAAAGTTCACACCGCTAGGTGAGTCTCAAGAATCCGCATTAAGGAAGTTGTTGGCTAACAATGAAATTTCTCTACCACAAACAAGTGATTATGAGCCTATAGTCAAACCTCCCTATTGGAAGGATATAGACTATTGTGAATATCATAGAGGAAGGGGGCATACAACCAACAATTGTATCCGTCTCAAAAATGTTATCCAAGATGTGCTTGATCAAAATCAAGGAGAAACCCAACAACATACTTCCAATGAGACACATGTGGCTTACAAGGATCCACTTCTAAATCACAACAGGATGTACAACAAAAATAACAACAATGGCCATAACAATGACAATGCCAACAACAATCGCAATAGGCCAAACCAAAATAGTGGGAATAGTAATGCTAACTATGCAAGTGTGCCATTTGACTATACCATAAATTGCATTTCTGAGCATGTCCTGCAAATCAATGTCATCACACCCAACCAACAATCAAGACCTAACAGAACTGGTTGTAGTATCATTACCCGCAGTGGTAAAGTCACACTTAATACTGCTCCTCCAAGGTCATCACCTTCTCAATCCAACTTTCGTCAGTATAATGTCATAGACTAATTACAGAAAACTCCAGCCCACATTTCTATCTTGGAGTTGTTGTGTCTATCTCCTTCCCATAAGGAGATCCTCGAGAAAGCCTTAGTGGAAACCACTGTCCCCACTAACTTGGCCCAAGAGAAGTTTCAAACCATGGTAGGTAATCTGACCTCCTCAAGCTCCATATCATTTACCGAGCAAGATGACCTCTCTGTCTCTCAACCTCATAACACCCCTCTACATATTGTCGCCTTCATCCACAAGCACCGCATCAAGAGGGTTCTCATTGATGGGGGGGTGGTTTAAATATTTGCACGTTAAAGCTAGTCCTTGCATTGGGTTTCTCTGAAAAAGTAGTTGATCCAAGGAAGAAGATTACTATCAAAGCATCTGATGAGGAAGAGCGAACTACAAAGGGAACAGTAGTCCTACCCATACAAGTGGGACCAGTAATAAAAGATGTTGTGTGCCAAGTCCTTGATAGGGAGCTCGCTTATAATATCCTTCTAGGGAGACCATGGATTCACGCCATGAAAGTTGTGCCCTCGACCTATCACCAATGCATAAAATTCCCACACAATGGCAAGCAGGTCACCATCCAAGGTGACCCTGACCCCTTTCAGCATTGCAACTCCTTCCTTGCCAAACCTGATTACATCATACCAAACAATAGAGCATCTATATCCCCTATCCCACAGCATGATCATACCGCCGAAGCCTCCTCCTCAAGGCCCAAAGAGCAGAAAATTACCATAAAAGAAAGTGGAGTGGGAGAATACTCCATAGAACACAGCCTTAATCTAGCCAAGATGCCTTTGTCTCCTCGATCTTTTGGCCAACCCAAACATTTTCCAAAGCCATCTGCTCCTCCTATAGCTCCTACAACTCCCTTTGTAAAATGGGGGACCTTATCTGATGAATCAGAGGAAAGAGATATCCTACAGTGGATTTATACTGAAGAAGAGAGCACATCACAAGAACCGCCTAGGCTCCCAACAGAACTCTATGGGCGAGGTGAAACTATCCTGCACAAAATGGGCTACGAAGGACAAGGCCCCATCGGCCTCAGAAAAGAAGGAATCATAGAGCCTATTCAACCTTTTTCATCCTCATTGGCTAGAAATACAAATGGTCTAGGATACAAAGGCAAGGGCAAAGCTAAAGAAAATGCTTGTCTTGTGGAAATGACCCATACACTTCAAGAGGACAGTGACACAGACTCCAATGAATATGAGTGGGATGAGCTAATAGAGCATTCCTATGATGACAAGGAGGTTGATACCATCCAAACTTTTAGCCCCTACCATGAGGGACAAACGCTACTGAATAGACCACTAGAGTCTGATTCGCCCATCTTTGAGATTATGGATTTCGAGGAAGGTTCAAGTTCCATCGTAATAAACAACTTGGAGGAAAGTACCATCCTGAACACCACCCCTACCTATACTCCTAGTGTATCCATTCACACTATCAATGAATCAGGTCTATCCTCTGACTCCCTCCCTCTTGTACATCCTGAGCTTATTGACTAGGATCTGTGAGGAACTCCTCAACTAGATATGTTCCAAAATGATGATGCTTACATTGACTATATGGAACTTAGGGACCACCTACCCAAAGGAGATCATAAAGTTGGTTTCGCTATTGAACTTAATACTGTGGCCTACTTTGGAGAGGGTGCCAAGCCTTCCAGTCGCAAAAATATCAAGATAAAAATTGGACCTAATGGTGAAAACTGTTTTGCGACAGTGTCAGATCTCAAAACAGTAAAAAGAAAGGACGCATCCGAAGGTGAAAACCCAACTGTGGCACTTGACGATGGAAAGATTGACACTCTCCCTAATGACATGCACCAGGAAAAGTCACAAATTGTTGTGGAACTGACAGAGCCTGTTAATATTGGAACAAAAGAATAGCCTAAGATGATCCACTTTGCTAAGTCTCTTACCCCACCAGAGAAGACTAGGTTTGTACCGTTCTTCAAGAAAAAGAGAGGCAGCTTCGCTTGGTCGTATGCAGACATGCCAGGTCTAGACCCAAACTTGATTCTACATCATCTTCCATTGGATCTAGGAGTAAAACCAGTAAAGTAGAAACTGAGAAAGATGCATCCACACATAGCACTATTGGTCAAAGAAGAACTCAAGAAATTACTGGATGTAGGGTTCATCAGAGCTATAGACTACCTGGAATGGATATCCAACATTGTACCAATGTCCAAACCTGATGGCCGAGTCAGACTATGCAATGATTTTAGAGATCTAAACAAAGCCTACCACAAGGATGATTTTCTGTTGCCAAATATAGATATCATAGTCAACTTAACAGCAGGGCATACCATGTTATCTCTCATGGATGGCTTCTTGGGATATAATTAGATCCAAATAGCACCAGAAGACCAACACAAGACAGCTTTTACTTGTCCATGGGGCACTTTCTGTTGGAATGTCATGCCATTTGGGCTAAAAAACATAGGAGCCACATATCAACGTGCTATGACGACTATATTCCATGATATGATGCATGTAACAATGGAGGACTATGTCGATGATATCCTAGCAAAGTTGCTCACAAGGGAATCACACCTGGATATATTAGAGAAAGTCTTTCAGAGATTAGACCAATTCAAAGTCAAGTTGAACCCAAAGAAATGTGTGTTCGGAGTCACTTCAGGCAAGCTACTAGGCTTCATCGTGTCGGCAAATGGAATAGAGGTGGACCCTGCCAAAGTCAAGGCTATTATGGACATGCCACCACCCAAGACTTTTACTCAATTAAGATCACTACAGGGCAAGCTACAAGCAATCCGCAGATTCATATCCCAGCTAGCAGACAAGTGCCAACCATTCAATCATCTCCTGCACAAGAACATTCCATTCAAATGGGATGAAAAGTGTGAAGAGGCATTCAACAAACTAAAAGAATATCTTGTGAATCCACCCATTCTCATGCCTCCTATTCAAGGGAAACCACTGATACTCTACATATCTGCTACACCTATAGCTCGTGGAGCTCTTCTAGCGCAACAAGATTATGAGAATAAAGAAAGAGCCGTCTACTACATCAGCCGAACATTAGTGGGCTATGAATTGCAATACTCATAGATAGAAAGATCATGTCTTGTGGTGGTTTTTGCTTCACAAAAACTCTGACATTATATGCTCGCACATCCAGTTAAACTCATTGCAAAATTAGATCCACTGAAGTACCTACTAAGCAAAATAGCTCTCACGGGTCGCCTAGCTAAATGGGTAATGCTCTTAAGCGAATACGACATTGAGTATGTAGACAGAAAGGCTATCAAGGGACAGATCATTGCTGATCAACTGGTAGATGCACCATTACAAGACACCACACCGATGCAATTTGAGTTTCTGGATGAATCCCTATTCAACATATCAACATATCCCTGGAAACTCTACTTCGATGGGTCCTACACAAATCATGGATCAGGGGCAGGGATCTTATTTGTGACTCCTCACGGAAACACAATTCCAAAGTCTTATCATTTGTTATTCCCATGCACCAATAACATAGCAAAATATGAAGCCTTAGTAATTGGTCTCAAGATGGCAACTGAGTGGAAAATCCAAGAGCTACATGTCTACGGTGATTCTCAACTTATAATCAATCAAGTCAATGATGATTACCAAACCAAAGATGAGAAGCTTGTCCCATACAAGTGGATGGTCGATGACTTCAAAGAACACTTTGTAATCATCTCTTTCAAACAGATACCTAGGATCGAGAACAAAGCAAGAGATGCCATGGAAACCATTGTCTCTCTCCTCGAGATACCTAAAAATGAGTCACAGTACGAGTTCTTAGTGGAAACTATCCGGCAACAGCTTATGATCTTCCTGAGACCCATTTCATATGCCTTCTAGTTGGATCTGATTCACCTTGGTATGGTAAGATTTACACTTACCTCAAGGACAACATCCTCCCACCAGACCTATCTTCTAACCAACGATGAACTTTTATACGCCAAACCTCTCGCTATACCATCATTGTCGATACCCTATACCGACGTGGTCTAGATGGTACTTTACTTCATTGTTTAGAACAAGAAGAATCTATAACCGCTTTGTAAGATGTACATGAAGGGATCTACGGAACACACTCTAGAGGTCCTTCCATAGCCAAGAAATTCATGCGCTTGGGTTATTACTGGCTGAACATGGAAATGGATTCATATCAGTTTGTCAAAAAGTGCAAGCAGTGCCAAATACATGGGAACCTGATACATGCACCAGCTCAAGAGTTGAGACCTTTAACGACACCTTGGCCCTTTTGCCAATGGGGACTTGACCTTGTGGGAAAGATCCATCCACCCTCGTCCAACGACCACAACTTCATCATAACTGCCACTGAGTATTTCACAAAGTGGATTGAAGCTGTTCCCCTCACCACCGTCACAGGTAAACAAATCTCTTCATTCATCCTGAATTACCTCATGTACAGATATGGCATTCCTTCATCCATTATCACAGATAATGGAAGACCATTCAAAAACTAGGATGTCTAAGAACTCTGTGAGCGTTTCAAAATCCAACACTGTTTCTCCACTCCATACTACCCCCAAGGTAACTGTTGAGCTGAAGCATCCAACAAGACCATCTTGAACCTTCTCAAGAAGACAGTCAACAATGTTGGCCGTGATTAGCATATCTAACTCAATCCCACTCTGTGGGCCTATAGAACCAGTATATGCACTCCCACAAGTGCTACACCCTACACCCTTGTCTATGGCTCAGAATCTATCCTCCCCATTGATGTCAAATTACCATCTCTCAGGGTGTCGCTAAAAGGTCTCATATCAGATGAAGAATACAAAGTCTCCAAGTTGCAAGAACTAGAGTTGCTGGAAGAGAGGCGACAAAAAGCCTTTGATCATCTCAAAGCATCTCAACAGATGATGTCAAGAAGCTACAACCACAAAGTTTGCCCAAGAATCTTTAAGATTGGTGATCTCGTTCTTAAGGAGAATCCTCGCAACCAACAAGACAGAGAAAAGAAAGGCAAGTTCGAACCCAACTGGCTTGGGCCTTATGTAATTGTAGCAGCATATGGATCAAGGGCATATCAGTTGGCAACGTTAGAGGGTGAGTTGTTCGATGATCTGATCAACAACATGCACCTCCGCAAGTTCTATACCTAGGAGAACCCCAATGCAAGCAGGGCAAAAAAATACAAAAAAAATATAAAAAATAAAAATTGGAAAAAATGCAAAAAAAAATCAAAAAATTAGAAAAGTACAAAAAAATTGTCCTTTGATGAAAACCTGGAAAACAGGTGCCTTGGATAGGTATCATGGTGAAAACCTGGCAAACAAGCGTCATGTTTACTTTGTAGCTTATTCGTGCAAATAAAAGCAAGTGGTGAAAACCTGGTAAACAGGCGTTACTTGTGATGAACCACCTTCTCCATCTTTGGGAAACCAATCACCTTGTGTCCATTCTTCCTTCACCCATGCCCCATTTTTTTGACCCATATCTATCCCATAATAAAATCCTGATAGTTACCTATCATGGCTTGATACTCTCTCTTTGTTGGCCTTGTCAACCAAGGTTTTGTCCCATACCGTATCCGTAAGTGTGAGCCTAGCATAGTGTCTCTTGTCAGTTCATCCATGGTCCAAATCTGTAAACTACGTTGCCTCTGCGCTGTCACGTAAGCAAGGCCATTTTCAATGCACCCCCGAGGCTTCCACTGTCCCATTCGTCCCGTATCTAGTCCTTCTATCCATCTGAGTCCATCTCCACTTTCTCTCGCCCAGGTCTTAGGTCCATTCGGGTTTATCCCGAACTACATTGCCTCTGTGTCGTCACGTAGGCAAGGCCATTTAGCAATGGGCCCCCGAGGCACCAAGTCAGTCCCTTAGGGTCCGTCTCCTCAATAAGGATTGTGAAATCTTCTCACCAAGCAAGCAAGCGCAAGCAGAACCTAATTCCAAAGAAGAAATTTTGACATGAGGCATTTAACCTATCCAAGGCAAAGCAGAAAAACACTTAAGGTCTTCTAAATGATTTTACTCAAATTGTGGCAAGAAATAAACACATCTAAATGCAAAAAAAAAAAGTTTTATAAATTGGAAACATGGTTAAAACATTGAGTCTTGATTTATGCTATCATGCCTTTCTATGCTACTCAAGGATGCCCAAAGCTAGAGATGCTATGATGGGGGCATGATTATTTTCTTTGTTTGTTGTTTGTGGATTAAACTTTAGTAATGTGAAGCCTGGTCTAAAGACATGATCAGTAAAAGATCATCGAGGACATCCAAGGTCTAACATGAATGGGGGCAATCCTTATTTGTTGATACGCAAGAAGTACTCAGGTCATCTCGGTTCAATTATACCTCGAGGCTTGTATTAGCTTGCTAAATCAAAATCCATGTAAGAAACGCTCAGGTCATCTCGGTTCAATTATACCTAGATGCTTGTGTCAACTTATAACATTTCAGAAAAATACCAAAAACATCGCCCAATGATGAAATAAAGCACTCCAAAATACTTGCACCGTCAAGATGTCAAAATCAAATCCATCTATTATACATCCATTTACACATCCATATCCCATGTAATAAATGATCCCAATAATGCAGAGTGACAATACAAAGTGAAGCTTGTAAATCCTTCTATCAAGTCATTCTTCTGTCAATCAATCTTCTATCTGTCATTTCTGTGTCGATAGCATACATTTGGACGTCACAAAAATAGAACATATAGTAGCATATCATATCACATGAGATAGTCATTTACATGATTATAATCAGTTGCATACATAATAGAGTGCATTAAGTCATCCATAAACAGTTTGTTGCAATCATCACATAGTGTCGAAACAGAAAAAATCAAAAACATAGATAAAGTGCATCACATAAGTTGCATAATCATATAGATACCATTTGCACTCACATACATTACAAACACATCAGATAAACCATTTCAAATTGCATTAGATCGTATAAACATCACATAGTATCATATCAACTGTTACATCCAAATAACATCTCATATAGCATCAGATAAAACATCTAAGTCTGCATATGCATCACATCATACAATAGAAAAGAATCATAAACTCATAACATATAGAGCAAGCCACATAGCTGCATCGTCATATACATATCATAAAATGAGTCCAAATGTACAATATCATAGTATCTGTCTCTGAATCAAAGTCATATACAAAAATATATCCCAGTGGATGGTGATAACATGTCTCAAAAAGTACAAGTGTGGTACAAGTCTACCCCTACTGCTGTGGACCACCACTGCCAATAGTGTCTCCCCCTCTGCTAACCCCTGACTACTGTGGGCCCATCATAGAAGCTCCTGACCTCGATGGACCTGCTCTCTGGAAGGCCGCAGACTGACTCCTATAGCTAGAAGCCCTCTAACTTGCCGGCACGGCACCATGATATAAACCTCGATAGTACTGAACCTGAGCCTGCGCTCTAGCAAGCTCAGCCTGTGCCTGTGCTAGCTATGTCTGTGCCTGTGCTAACTGTGCCTGTGCCTGTTGCACCTGCCCAACCAAGAAACCAGTCGCTGTGTCTATCCCCAAGGCTGCCAGTGCAGTATCCTACTCTACATGGATAACTCGTATCTGTGCGTCTTCCATATCTCTCTCTGGCCAATCCCACAATCATCTCAGCGTCTGTCTCTCACCGATTGTCGGTTCTCCTGAGCTATGCCCTCAGCTGTCTGATCTCTCCCCTCAGGGCAGGTATCGCCCTCTCCTGCACATCTGACTGTGCTGGACCCTGAGCTGCCTCTGCCTATCTCTGCCCCTGTGGTTGAGGTCCCTGCTGCTATGCCACCTGCTGGGGTGGTAGCATCTGTGCCTACTATGCAACCTGTGATGGCACTGCCTGCTCAGCCTAGGATAATCCCTCCCCGCCTCTCCTCCTCTGTTTGGGTCAGCCTCCGTCATCCCCATCATCTCCTCCATCTCTGCCACCCCCTCATCCTCCTCTCCTCCCCCTCCTCCTCCTCCAGCCCACCTGGCCCTCATCATCTGAGTTTGCCTCATCTATGCGAGGCATCAGCACCCCAGGTCCTGAGTATCTTAGAAATGGGTGTGCAGTAAACCAGTCCTCATAATCCTGTGTCACCCCTGCATCTGCGATCATCCTCCTCATGTCCCAGGCAACATATGGTGTCTGTCGAAACTCAGCTAGTGCCTCCTCATAGGATGCCATCAGCCCCCATCTGTACCTCTCTGCATGTGTCCTGGCAAACCATGCCTGCCCCTAGGGCATGCCCTGTCTCTATCCAAACTGCCTCTGTACCTGGCTGACTATCTGCCTCTCTAAGATGAAGCATGTCCATCCTATCAGCCACTGCGTCTGATAGCAGTAAGGCAGCTCATCTACCTCGTCATCCCACGACTCACAGTCTAGATATGGTCACCACTCGACCACATCTACTCCATCCAATGCATGCCGCCAGTACTCTAGCTTCCCCAGCCTATGCTGGGAAATCACTCCTGCATAGCCATAGCTGTATAGCTCTCCCCTTTGTCTCTCGAATACATGGATCAGTCTAGTGATCACTATGTGCTCCCATAGCCAAAACTATAGAAGTGACACGCCTACAGATAGGCTCGTACTCCTGTGATATACAACCTAGTGCATATCGTGGTATAAATGAGCAAGTACGCAAACTCCCCATGCATATCGAGTCCCCTCTGTAATCATCCTCTCCATAATCCTACCCCATCCAATGGGGAACTCGTGTGATCTCCTGTTAGGGCATACCACACCTCTGATCAATCCTACTACAATACCTGGGAAGTAGTCGTAACACTCGTAGATATCCTGCCATGCGATAACCTGTCCAACCAGCTCAAGGTCGTCAAACACTCGCCTGCACTCAGCAAGTCCTACGCCTCTCTGTGGATTATACTCCACCAAGTCACCTTGGATAGGCAAGTGTAGAATCTGGTAGACATCCTCCAGGGTGATGGTCATCTTGCCAGTAGGGAGGTGGAAGGTCCCATCCTCACTGTGGAATCTCTCCACCACAGCAGTCAGCAATCTGCGGTTTGCCTGAACCTCAGGCATGAAGCACACATAGTCGAGTCCCATAGCGCCGAGTGCCTCTCTATCTATCTCTGTCAGCATGTATCTCTACAGCATAGGCATAGGGAACTGCTCCCTAGACTGAAGTGTATCTCGTATATCCTCCTGCAAGCACACAAAGCAAGGCGTCAATACAAAACTACAAGTCCCATACTCAACATATCTATAGAAACATATCAACCAACTTAGCATTTCAAATTGATCAAAACAACACACTATATCTCTTGACTAGATTCCTGCAATCTCAGAGATAGCTTATCGATTGACGTGTCAAGCAGGACACCTATCGAGTCAATTTGCTAAGTCTTTTGCTTATCTATATCATATGCACCACAACAAGTGGTAAATGCGTTGTTTCACAATAAATACGTCGTTTCTTGACCTATGCACCACTTCTGGTATATGTGCAGCAGAAACACATGTATGCGCCGCCTTAAGTTACACATGCGCAGCTTTAGTGTATGTGCCGTTACTTTTCATGCATGCGCAGCAAGATTATGTATGCGCCGACTTATTTTACATATGCGCCGATTCTACATATGCACCACTTTATTGCATGTATGCACCACAAAATAACAAATGCATTGTTTCGCGCAACATATGCGCCGCACTAGCTTTCAGCGCATCTGTTCTTTCTAATTTTCCCCTAGCATTTATGACCCTCAAACGTGACCCTAGGGAATGTTTTTTGAACTACATACTGGGGGTCCTGCCTCTGTTGGCCAGTCGAATCGACGAACGCGCTCGAATTGATGCTCCTTGTGTGGAATGTCTATCCTTGTGCTGACTGCTCTATGCTCTGACTGCTCTAAGCTCTCCAATGCGAATCAAACCAAGACAAGTGTGCAATTAAATTATCTCGTGGACCTAACTCCTATTTATAGCATGCAAACCCTAATCTAGCTAGGTGGTGACTACGACTACTTCCCACACCCATTTTTCTTCTAGTTTTCTTCTCGTTTCTCTGAAATGTGTCTTGCTCTCTTCCAACCTAACCTAAACCCTTCGTCTTCGTGAGATTGTCTGTCTCACGCCCTTCTACCTTCTTCCCGTCTAATCTCTCGAGGGAGCATCCTATTGTTGTAACCTGTACCAAGGGCAAACTAGGGCATGTATCACCATCAGACTTTTTATTCTTTGAAGCAACGCCATAAATTGCATTGCATCAAAGAGGGGCAAAATGTATACACCTAAAAATGACACGATTTAGTCTAAATAAATATTCTTAATATTTATTCCCTTCTAATTCTTCTATCAATAAATAAATAAACAAATTTATTTATTTGATTTACATTCCTCTTAATTAATTAAATATCAAAATATTTAATTATTTCTTCTAAAGTCTAAATTAAATAAAATCAATTTATTTAATTAAATTCCCTCAATTCTTCTAATGTCTCACATAAATTAAATAATCCTACATTATTTAATTAATCCAAATTCTTCTATCCTAAATCTTAATTCCATAAATCCACCTCATCTTTCCACCTCACCTTTTCCACCTCACCATGTTGCACATGTAATTAAATATTTTAAATATTTAATTAGCTAATATTCCCTCACCCACATGTCCTCTTTCTTCTCTAATCAAAGTTAGTTAACTCATCAATCAAAATTGTTAACTAATCAATCAATTATGTCAGCTCCTCAATCTATTCGGGTAACTGATCAATCAATTTTGTCAATCCCTCAATCCATTCTATTAACTCTTCAATCAATTTTGTTAACTACCCTGTTACATGATGGAAGTGGGACACTTGTCCTCTTTTTATTCGTTGCACATTCCTCAAACATTCTCAACCATTGATCTGCTCATTTTGTCTCAACCGTTGATCTTCATCCTCCCAAGTCTATAAATGAAACCTCATTCTTCCATTCTATTCATCCAGGCTATTTGTATTGTTACTCTGTAGGAATTTACCAGTGTGCCTTTGGCACCTCCATTTCTATTCATTAGCTTGAGATCACACATTTGCCTTGGAGCTCATCTTCATTGCACATTTATCACCACAGCCATTTACTATCGACATCCTTGAACAAAGAAAAGGAGTGCACTCTCTGAGGGCCCTACTTTACACAAGCAAGGACAGTTTTAATAGGCAAACAATAGAAGTTTCGATTCAAGGAAGGTTTGCATTGTGTTATTCATTGCTTCATTTCATTTGATCTTCTTAGTTTCACTATTCTATTGAGTTATGGGTATTTGATGTTATTTGTTGCATATTCATTGTTTAACCAAATTTCCTTTAATAGTCACTATGTTGGATGGCCTGTTAATCCCAGCTCAAAGGGATTTGCTGCAAGATGCCTTGAAGAGCTTCAATCAACCTATCAAAGAGGCAGTAAAAGGAAAAATAGCGGCCCTAGTAAACCTGTGACAACCAAAAGAGGAGGCAAGCACAAGCAAAATCAATAAGCCTCCCCCTTTCTATGTTTTGTTGATCATTACAAGTAATTTATTACATAATTGTATTATTGATTCTGGAGCCGGTAGTTTTGTCATGTCTAAAGAAATAATTGATCAGTTAGGTACCAAGTATGAATTTGTGAGTAAAGGGGTAGTGTAACTAGATGGTACTATTGTTAAGATAGTAGGCATTTGTAAAGATTTGAAGCTTACCCTACATGCATGCCTCGACTGCTCTATTTTACAAGACATTTCAGTCATTGATCTCCATGCATACTTTGGCATATGCTTGTCTAAAGACTTCACTACTAAAATACATGGATACCTATCCTCTTATATGTCCCATATGTTTTTTAGGACAAGGTATGACACTAAGATGACCATTAAGGCTAAGCCTATTGCCAAAGATCATATAGAGCCTTATTCCCCTACCCCTATAAACATGAACTTCACAATCCATGGTTTAGAAGAAGATTACAATATACATGAGGCTGCCACACCTGTACAAGAAATTTTGGATATATTGCTTGATGAATGGGCAAATTGCTTTCAATTTGATACTCTTGATCATGTGGAGGAAACATAGATGGGTACCTACTGTATCCATGATGAAGAGGCCATCATCCCTAACCTTGTGAGGTCAAAAGAAGATTTAAGTGGGGTATGGTAAATGTATTTTGATGGCTCTAGGAGTGAAAATGGAGCAAGTGCAGGTGTAGTATTAGTCTCGCCTCAAAAAAAAAATTATTTCTTTGCTTTCATATTCCAGTTCAACTACATAAATAATGTTGTTAAATATGAGGCCTTGATTCAAGGCATGCAACTAACACATAAGAGAGGAATAAAAGTCTTAAAAGTGTTTGGTGATAGTGAGTTGGTTTTCAACTAAATCAGAGCTTAGAGTGCTTCAAAAATGACTTATTGAAGTCATATAAACACCAAGTCTAGGATCTAATAGAGGATTTTGATACCTTCAGCATCCAGGCTATTCCTAGAGAGGAAAACAAGGATGCAGATAGGTTGGCTATAGTTGGTGTCCAGTTTGACATTCCCAAAAATGTCAAATAGAATTTAGAATAGCATGTGAGGATCATTATGCAGCATGTTGTACCTAATAATATAACCAGCTAGGAGGTGTTTGACAGTGACCAACAAATTGTAAATTTCTTGCAAGAAGAGGTTGAGTTTTCTGCTATGAATCATACCAAATTTCACGAGCAATATGGTGAACAAGTGATCTAGTTGAAGACAAACAAGCTACCCAAAAGATTGATCACTTTGGAGAATATTTTTGACACCAACGATCAGCTCAAGGGTACGAAAATGAGTATGGCTGTCAAAAAAGAAGATTATGAAGAAGTGAGATTTGCACATGGTAGATTTCTAAAGGATGGCAAGGTATGTGATCAAGCTATAAGGCAACGTTTCATTGAGCTTTGAAATGAATTTGATGATCTTATGGCTTGGGATTATAGGGATCTAAAATGTTTTGACCTTGGTTTAATTCAACATACCATTGATTTAGATCCCAATGCAAAACATGTCTACCAAAAGCATAGGTCAGTCAACCCTGAAATAGAACCAATAATGAGGAAGGAGTTATCCAACCTCATAGAGGCCAAAATTGTCTATCCTATCAAACATTCCTCTTGGATGGCTAACCTAGTTCCAGGTAGGAAAAATAGAGAAATCAGACTATGTGTGGACTTTAGAGACCTAAATAAGGCCTCTCTTAAAGACCATTACCCACTCCCCTCTATGGAACAAATCTTACAAATATTGGTAGGAGATGAGAGATTTTCCCTCCTAGATGGCTACTCATGGTATAACTAGATTCTTGTTAAAGAATCAAGTCATAACAAAATAGCCTTTACCACCCAATGGGGTACCTTGGCTTATCAAAAAATACCTTTTGGGTTGACCAATGTCGGTGCAACCTTCCAAAGAGCAATGGATTTGGCCTTTAAAGGCCTAATTAATGATATCATTAGATAGTATATCTTGATGATTTAATTTTTTATTCGAAACATGCATCTGACCATTTGGGTCAATTAAGAAAAGTTTTTGAAAGATGCAGAGAATATGGCATTTCCCTAAATCGAAAGAAGTGTTATTCGTTGTCGCAGAAGGTAAGTTGCTGGGACACGTTGTTTCAAAATAAGGGTTAGTAATTGATCTGGAAAGAGTAGATGCAATTTTATCCCTTCCCCTTCCCAACCATAAAAAAGGTCTACAATGTTTCCTGGGAAAAATCAACTTTGTGAGAAGATTCATCTCCAAATTCTCTACAATAGCCAAGCCTCTCAAAGCTATGTTGAAGAAAAATACCACATTTATCTGGTCCAAAGAAGGAAATGAAAATAGGCAATTGCTCAAGCTCCAACACTGATTAACCCCAACTACAAAGAGGATTTTTTCTTTTATGCCTTTGGAGGCAAGGAAGGCATTTTGGCAGTTCTCACGTAGCAAAATGATGAAAAAATAGAAGCATCCCGTTGCTTTCTTCAGTCACCCCCTAAAAGATTATGAACTGAACTATGATTTTATTGAAAAACAAGTGTTTGTCATTGTAAAGGCATTGAAAAAGTTTAGACATATTTTGTCAAATAGCAAGATCCAGTTGATGGTCGACCACCCAAGAGTGAAGGAGTCCCTATTGAGAAAAGACATCAGTAAGAAGAGGGTTGGGTGGATTATGAAGGTCATGGAATATGACATTGACATCAACATCATGAAGCTAGTTAGGGATAAGGGGTTGTGCTAACTGTAGACACCCAAAATGTCCATCTCTTGCAACACCTTATGTTTTTTCCTAGGTACCCATCTCCTTCTTCACCCTAGCACTTCCTCTAATAAATTAAATAAATTTAACATCTATTTAATTTATCCCATCCTTTTCACATTATTAAATAAATAAATTTTATTTATTTATTTAACCCCCTTTCCTCTTAAATAAAATAAAATAAATCTTTTTTTATTTTTATTTATCACTTTACCCTCACATTCCTCATGATTTAAATAATATTAAATTATTTAAAATCATTATCTTACCTTCCATTTCCATCTCCCGAGATGACTCAACTCATCTCTCAAATCCTCTCTAGATGACTAGATCCCCTTCTATTTCCTCTCCCAAGTTGCACAATCAACTTTCTAATCCCACATCACTCAACTTGAGAGGATCTTCCACTTCAAAATGGAAACCTTCCCAACTCCTCTTCCACCAAAAATCTATTTAAACCCCTCTTTGTTGCTTTTTTGAGGATCCCACCTCTTGCATGTAATGTTACTCTGCCGAAATTCTACCTCGCATCTCCATCTATCTATCTTTCATTGATCATCTTTTATCCTTTATCTTCATCTTCATCGTTATGCTGTGAATGTGAGCAATCAACATCAAATCAGCTACATCAATCAAACATGCATGCGTCAATCTTTCAAGATATCTGAGGTATTCGTAAGGTTTGGATCAAGGTATTGCATGTTTTGTTTAATCTTTCTTTTGTCCAAATTTCTTGTCTACACTAATAGATGGCAACAGATGTAGGAACTACAAGTGATGCAGTCTATACATTGGATTAGGCCCAACCAACTAAACCTAATGCCCCAGTGACGGGTATTAGGACATGGTCGCCTTTATATAGTCAGGAAAGTATCAGAATGGATTGGATCATTCAAAAAAGAGGTACTTTCAAATTCAATCCATTCCCTACGCCCTGGTCGATTGTGTCTTATTTACGAAAGACATCAACAGAGTTCTTAGATGCATAGAGTAAAATCAAACTAGCAGGGTGCTGGAAGAATTCCACAATGGCCTTGCAGGCAGCCATTTTTCACCAAGGACAACTGTAATAAAAATCATGAGGGTTGGTTACTACTGACCTAATTTGTTTAGTGATGCCCATAGATGGGTAAGGAGCTACAAGGAATGTGTTTTATTTGCAGGAAAATAAAGGTTGGCATCTCTTCCTCTCCACCCTATTCAAATAGACCAGCCTTTCACTCAATGGGGTTTAGATTTCATTGGTATGATAAACCCACCTTACAACGCTGGTCACAAGTGGATTTTGACTAACACCAGCTACTTCACCAAATGGTCTGAGGCACCTGCTTTGAAGGATGCCACTGAGGATATTGCTTTGGACTTCCTTGAATGTATAGTTACAAGATTTGGTGTCCCATCCACTATCATTTTTGACAACGCTAAGGCCTTTGTAGGCATAAAGATCAATGAATGGGAAATTAAGTATGGAATTTACTTGAAGACATCTTCCAACTACTACCCTCAAGGGAATGGCTTAGCTGAGTCTACTAATAAAAATCTAATCAGAATTATTAAAAGGACGGTGGAAGATAACTAAAGAACATGGCTTTCCAAGCTAAGAACAACACTTTGGGCTAATAGGATCATGCCCAAGAGAGCTATTGGCAATTCACCCTTCATGCTTGTCTATGGAAGGGAGGAAAGGCTTTCATTGTTAGTGGATCTTCCCTCACTTGAACTTGCATAGCAATTGGAACTACTGGAAAATGACGCTAAAATAGTAAGGCCCGTTAAGCTGATGGAGCTAGAAGAGACGAGAGATGCTGCCATGAAGACTCTTGAAGATTACCAAGCACAAGTAAAGAGAACCTTTGATACAAAATCAGTTGATAGAGTCAACAAGGAGGGAGATTTAGTGTTGAAATGGGATGAGGATAGAGCCAAAGCTAGGAGGCACACGAAGTTTGATGCCTTATGGAGCGACCCATATATTATCATCAATTGTAAGAAAGCTAATTGATGAGCACACTGTGATACTAAGTGGGGAGTGAATCAGTATCTAACAATCTTTTACTTTTCAAAACTCAATAAATTGCATCAACTACACATATGCAAGATCTAGCAATTAAGTACACAATCAGAACACACGATTTACATGAGTAGAAACCCTTATGGGAGAAAACCATGGCAAAATATTACTTTATATATATATATATATATCTTCTTCTGTGAGCCCCAACTCGCAAGATACACCAATCTCTACTTGACAAAATTATAGGCACCAACCTATTGGAAGCTCCAACCCCCACAAAAACTAAACTCCAACCTAGCAAGAGGCTCCAAACTATTAATCCTTCAATGGCTGATATAGTATGCTTCTTCATAGGATCTTCCTCTCACAAATCTAATTACAACTCACACAATATCCTTCTTCTGAATCTAATCACAATCCACACAATGACCTTCTCTCACAAATCTGATCATTGTTTCTAATTTTGTATGATGTAATTCTTTACCTTTCAAATCAGGTTCACACACACAAATACTTTCTTCTCGCACAAAATGGATCCGACTCATGCACAATTTCTTTACATAAAAGTGATCATAATGCAATATTTTTTCATAAATTTCTACTCATATCATCTTCATATTATCACACATACTTCCTTCTATAATAAATCAGAATTACACTTCATATTTCTCTTCCTCTATCTTTGCTCTAAGACTCAGAAAATATACATTAAATTGCTTTTTTTAAAACAAAACTTTACTCTCTCTTTACCTTTTCCAATAGAGGTGATTCCCAATAGACATGTCTCTTCATAAGGAAATAACTCTTCAAATGTAGATCGCACCTCTAGGGAGATCGTACCTTTTTATAATTGCTAACAAAGATAATACACACCTCTTTTATAGGGAGATCATTTCCTTTGCAATTGATTGTTGCCTTCACTAAATGTTAATCGCTACATATATTGGACCACTTCCTCAACAAATCTCATAGAATCTTCTTACTTAATCATTGTAGTCTTTGTTTAATTGTTGTCTTCACTCAATAATGTTAATGATTGTCTTAACAAAACAATGTTGATCACTGTATTTTTGTTTGCTCTTTCAAATCACATCATTAAAACTTTGTCTTATTCACAAGTCATTTTTTTCTTATTCTCATAGCTTGTCTTATGCATAACATTGTTGGTATCTTCTTTTATTAACAACTCCATTAAATATGATATTTGTCTTCATTTGGAATACCTTTTTTGTGGTTGGCCACTTTAAGGAATTTTAATTTGAATTTAATTTGTCTTCTTTAGCACCAAGGTATATGGGTTGGCCCATATAAATAGTGTCTTATTTTCTCTTTCACATACTTCAACATTATGTTTAAATAGTTAATTTAAACATACCCATATCTTTAAATCAGCCACCAATTCCAAAATCTCTTCAACGGTAATATATAATGGATAACTTCTTATTTTTGCATTGTCATCAATGACTCCACATTCCAACAATCTCATTTATACTTCCTTGACAACAATCTTGTCCATGAAGATATTTACACCTTGCATTCAATGTGCATTCAATGATATTGCTACGTTGACAATCATTTCCTATACTCTTGTCTATACATCTTAATCCATCAATCTCCACAACGATCTCTTAGACATCAATCTCACCAAATATCTCAGCATTTGACATTAGGGATAACAATCTTGTTCATGCACCTTCTTGACATCAATGACCACATGTGTATGTACCTTTGACAGCAGTGACAACATTTCCAACACTAATGCCTTCCAACTCTCTAAGTTAACTAGTGAGTCACTTCCAATCCCAGTTAACAGGATTCATCTCAAACCTTACTTTTGAGTTTGGTTTTGAGATTATTGTAAATAATTAGAGTAGATTTGTTTTGTGATAGATTTATTTCCTCTAAGTTCTCTTGCATAGGTTGCATCCTCATTAGGAGGTTGCTTTCTATGTTTGTGATGTGCTTTGTGTTCTGTCCTATTGTTGTTGAGGCAATATCTAGTCTTGTGATCGTGTATGTTGTAGTCCCCTTTGACTTTGTGCCCAATGGATCGTATTAGGCCACTGGATTCTTGTGTTTAGTAGGCAAACACCCTTGCAAAATCATCAAAATGTTGACCTTTTTAGTCCTCTGGACTTAAAATGGTCTACCTAAAAATCCTGCACTTCCATCAAATATATATCCTATCTGAGA
The DNA here is from genome assembly GCA_027924645.1 of Cunninghamia lanceolata. NCBI lineage: Eukaryota > Viridiplantae > Streptophyta > Pinopsida > Cupressales > Cupressaceae > Cunninghamia > Cunninghamia lanceolata. The sequence continues at coordinate 4,374,965 of BSBN01000210.1, read as the reverse complement.
TACCCTAAATGGAAGAAAATTCCCTTGTGAAAATCCTAAAAAATTCCTAAGTCAAGTTGTAGGATTAGACTAATTGCAGGACTCTGGCTCCAACCGAACATTTCCATCTAAATATTTCATCTCCACATCGAGTTACGCTTTGACATCTGATTGCACTTCTTTGTATTTCTATCAGGTTGTCTTTGATATCCACATCCGGTTGTGTTCCTTTGTATCTCTAACCAGATGTGGAACACAGGATGAACTGAATGTCCATTGTGCAAGATCGGGTTGTGTTCAGTTTCAGTTGAATTTTCAAGTTTGGTTGCACTTATCATATGTTGAAGTGGAATATGTCAAGTTGGAATGTGACGTCATCCAAGCACTATTAGATGTTTAACTCTAACCATATGTGGAAGACATGATGAATCAAATGTCCATTGTGCAAGATTAGGTTGTGTTCTAAATCTAGCTCCACATCTAGATGACTTTTCAATATTCAGTTGACTTTTGACTTTCCAACTAAACATCTTCCAAATGGTCAAAAGGAAAAAGGGCCTCGGCAAGTGAATATTCAACCCAATGTTTCCCAACATCCAGTTGAATAGGAGAATGTGCTTGGAGTGCAAAGTATGCATATAGAAGATCAACATAGGGTTGATCAACATGAAGAGGATCCACATTAGGATCAGGGTAATGATCAGAGTGAAGTGACACATCCAGATGGTTGACATCAAGAAGAACATCAAAAGGAAAATGTGGATCAGGATAAAGGTAGAATATAGAACAACATCTAGATGACCCATTTGCATCCGAACCTGACATCTTATATCCAGCTAAACAGAACCTGACTGAATATATCTTGTTAGCTTGCAAAACCATCATGTTGACTTCCAGAAGCAGCAAAGTCAGTTTCCTACCACCATTTTCAGTCGATAAAAGGGAAATCAATCAAAGAGTGCAATTAAAATATCAAAAGGGGTACCAAAGCAAAAAATCAAAATAAAACACTTTTAAAGTGTTGTAAAGGCTTCATCAAGGGACATTTCTTTTATATCTCATATGTTCGACACAATTGCTATTATTGCAAGATAGAGATGGACTTCAAAGTAGTTGGAACAATGTCTGATTTTAATGCACCAATACCAGAGGTGGATAAAGAAGATGAAATAGTGTATGCGGGTACCCCAGACAAACATATTTCTTGGGGACGCATTTGATTAAAGGCCCTCCTGCATTAAATCGTGTACCTGAGAGAACAGGTGACACTCTGAATCCATATTTCCTCTAGGAGGTGACATGGGCTGAAATTTATTATAGTATGGGTAGCCTAAGTAAACATGTTGACTGGGTTTTCCTCACGCCCAAAGCTACACAATGAAATGACAAAGCTATATAAGAATTTGAATGATGTATTTCTAATGTTAGTTGCTTCCTAGATCATCACACAAGCAAGAGAGATTCATTTGCATACTCGAACCTTCTGTCTCTTCTAGGAGCTTGGTGGATTTGATGGATTGTGCTCTCTTCTAAGCCTTTCATGTCTCCATTGCTAGTTTGACTATGAATAGAAGTTGTCATTTTGTGTCTATATCTCTCTGTATTGAATCATTCCTTCTTTTGTAATGGCTTTTTGGGCTTCATGATATTTTCCCTCTCTTTATACTTCTACATTGTGTTTACCTGAAATCTTTAGGCTTATTTTGTGGATGAATCATCCCTCCTATAGTTAAATTTTTATATTCAAACCTTTGTTAAAGTCTATAAGTATGTGTGAGTTCATATCAATATTTGAGATTATTGTTGTATTATTTTAGGGTCGACTAAGCATTCTAAATCTGGTGTATCACCTCCCTTTTGTTTTAGTTCTCCCTCTTCCCCTTTTCCTTGGTGATTTGTAGAATTAGGTTTAGTTATTTTTGTGAATGGGTAAAATGGATTGATCTATAAAGATAATAAAACCCAAACAAACAATGAAAAATGTGAATAACAAGAATAGATGAATGAAGTACAAACTTACAACACCTGTTACCCTGCGGCTTCCATTGCTTGCCTATTCTTTCTTGATCTTGAATGATGAAGGTTGGCCCTCAGGGAGCTTGCTTCCTTGCTTCGATTCCTCAAGATGACAAGGAGAAATGGCTATGATACTTTGTGTGATTGAAGATGAGCTTCAACACACTAATGATGGAGGATGATATGAGAATGGCTAGAATGATTTATGCATTACGATGGTATGAAGAAGAGAATTGAGAAGAAGAAGAAGATTCCCTAGAAGAATTTGGGCATAGTAAGGATGCCAGAATGAAGTCTCTCCAAATGCTTAGAGGAGGGTTCTATTTATAGATTTTCTAAAAATAGAATGGAGGGTGAGGATCAACAGATGAGATCAATGGCTCTCATTTTTTGTGAATCTTTAATTCATAATGGATGAATTAAAAATTCAGAGTGGAGGATAGTGAGTTATGACAATTGAATTAAGAATTCATGGTGGAGGATAGTGAGTTATGACAATTGGATTAAGAATTCAATAGTGGAGAATAATGGGGAACAATTGAATTAAGAATTCAATAAGTGGAGAATAGTGGGGGACAATTGAATTGAAATTCAATTGGTGGAGGATAGTGGGGAACAATTGAATTAAAAATTCAATTGGTGGAGGATAGTGGGGAACAATTGAATTAAGAATTCAATTGGTAGAGGATAGTGGGTATTAGCTAATTAAATATTAAGAATATTTAATTATATGTGCAACATGGTGAGGTGGAAGGGATGAGGTGGAAAGATGAGGTGGATTGATGAAGTGGATTTTGTGAGGTGGATTTAGGATTTGAGACATTAGAAGAATTTAAGGATTTTAATTAAATAAAATGATTTTATTTAATTGTAGGATAAAGAACCAATCAAATAAACTTATAATATTTATTTAATTGACAAGAAAATAAGAATTAAGATAAATATTAAAATATTTACTTAATTCAACCTGTGCCAATTTTAGGCGTCTACATTTTGCCCCTCTTTGAAGCAATGTGTTTTATCACGTTGTTTCAAAGAATAAATAATCTAATAATGATGCATGCCCCAGTTTGCCCCTGGTACAGGTTATGATGATAGGATGCCCCCTCGGGAGATTGGACGAGGAGAAGGCAGCAGGCGTGAGAGGGACAATCTCACGATGAGATAGGTTGACAGGAGATGAAATGGTTGAATGGAGAAGAAAGGGATGAATGATATGGAATGCAAGATAAAAATGATAACACACACAAGAAAGTAAGCAAGTATGCACAAATGATATAGGAACAAACAAAGTATTGCCCCTGTCGAGTGGTAAACCAACGATATAGGTCGATGATGTCTGGTTTTAGGAATGAAATATGTCGTATAAGACTTCGGGTCTTGTTTCGACAATATAACATCCTGTCTAAGACATTTGATATGATAGTGTTGTCATGGTGAGGAATGATATATCCCTAGACCAACACGGCAGGCATGTTGTCATGGCGGGGAATGATGGATCCCTAGAGCAACACGAAGGATAGTGTCTGGTTTCAGGAAATGAAGCATGTCGTATAAGACTCGTGTGTTGGTCTGGTTTCGACAATGTAACATCCTGTCTAAGACAATTGATTGATTGATTGATTGAGTTGGTTTACGACCGGACAAGGAACAAGACCATTGATTGTGATTGGATCATTAGACAAGATTGATTTGACTTGATTGGCATGGATTAAGAATAGACTTGCAATTGGATACGGTATGGATATGGGTATGGTTACAGATATGGGTACAGATATGAGATGCAATTGGATATGGTATAGATATGGAATGTGATTAGATATGGTATGGATATGGATATGGATATTTGTCACCTTGATATAGCAAGTATTTTGAAGTGCTTTCATCATTGGGCTTTATTATGTTGTAAGAAAATACAAGCATCTAGGTATAATTGAATCGAGATGACTTGAGTATTACTTACATGGATTTTTCAACAGACAAGGATTGTCCCTTTTCATGTTTAGACCTCGGAGTCCTCGATGATCTTTTACCAATCATGTCGTTACACAAAAGTTGTCACATTACTAAAGTTAGATCCACAAGCAGCAGACAAAGAAAATAATCATGCCACCATCATAGCATCTCTAGCTTTTGGCATCCTCGAGTAGCATAGAAAGGCATGATAGCATAAATCAAGACTATTAATCTAACCAACACAAAACATTCTTGCATTTAGATGTGTCTTTTTTGCCATTATTTGAGATAAAATTAGCTTGAGTGTTTTGATATGGTACTCGTGTTTTGTCTTGGATAGGTTGATGTTTTGCGTCAAAATTTTTGTTTGGAAGCGGGCTTGGTTGCTCTTGTTTGTCTAACAGAAGGTATCACAATCCTTATTGGTGGGATGGACAACAAGACATGGGATGGACAGGAAGTGGAGCAGACTCAGATGGATAGAAGGACTAGACATGGAATGGAGGGGAAAGTGGAGTGGACTCAGACAAATAGAAGGACTAGACATGGGATGAATAGGGAAAGTGGAGCCTCGGGGGCGCATGAGAATAATGGCCTTGCCTATGTGACGACGCAGAGGCAACGTAGTTCAGGGCTTGGACCATGGATGGACTAGAGGATAGATGACAAGATATGAGATGGACAGGGAAGCAGAGCCTCAGGGGTGCATTGAAAATGGCCTTGCCTACGTGACGACGTAGAGGCAACGTAGTTCGACAAGAACCCTAATGGACCCAAGATATGGATCGGATGAGACGATATGGAACTGATATGGATCAGATAAGACACGATATGGAACTGATATGGATCAGGTATGGAACAAACAATATTGATGACAAGGAAACACCACAGATATGTAGTTGTATGGGTGATAGTAGATATGGAGGTAGAAGTAACCAAGGATGTGATCTCCAAGGACTATGTCGCATAAGAATAACGTGCCCCGTTGTAGGTAGAGTACGTAGGATTGTTCATGACAATGCTAATGATGATAGGAGGATGAGAGGATAATGAAGGATTTGCATGTTTTGGAGGGATAAGGTATGTCAAGAGACATCTAAAACATTTGTCAACATTGTACCCCCAATCTTTATCAAGACCAAAGAATAGAGGAAAGGAAGTTTGGATGGATGGACGAGACAGGGTAGGTATGCCATGGATAGAGGATAGGATAGGAAATGGTATGAAAGGAAACTGGTAGGAGAAGAATGATATGCCGATGAGACAAGGTGCCCCCAAGTGTAGGTGACATAGAAGATCAACTTGCACATAACGCCTGTTTACCAGGTTTTCAGCATGGTACTTATCCAAGGCGCCTGTTTGCCTGGTTTTCACCATTGGATGAAGGGATTTTTCTTTACTTTTTTTTTTTTTTGAAACATTTGGGTAGGAGAACGCGGGTATGGAAGGACTCAAGTATAGAGTTCCTTGAAAGGTGATAGTCCTACTAGATAGATACTGTTGCATGGAAAGTGCCAAGTGTTCTCACAGATGTTGGTAGGGGAACGTATGAAAGTGATATGGCATAGATAGATAGTGGATTGTGATTCAGAAGATGGAGGGAAGGCTTATGCAAAAGCATGGACCATAGGAATAGGATGAGGAAGATGTGTAAGATAATAGTGGAAGGGAAGGGGAGACGGAGGTATATGAAAATGTTGTGGAATGAAAGGGAATCATGACCAACGGTTGCACATACTGTGGTAAACATTGAAGCTAGTGATGGGAAAGTATTGTATGAGGCAACGGAGACTTTTACTTGTGGATGAATGATTTAGGAATTTATGGACCCACATAGACTTAGTATTTTTCTGATTTTTGTTTGCCATTTGGGATGGAAGAATTTCAGACTTATGGATGGAATGGGAGAAAGTAGATAGTTGGAATTCTTGAGAGGTGGATGCCTCATGTATCTTTAGGGCTTTTTGCTTGGGTACCCAAACCATTTTGTCGTTAGATAGTACTTGTGAAGGTAGGGGTTTGGGTGTATGCAGCTTTTGTGCAGCTTTTAGATTAATCATTTGTTGCTTGGGGACCCACACCTTTTTCAATTTGGCATTGAGGTGTATGGGTGTATGCAGCTTTTGCGCAACTTTTAGAATAATAATTTATTGCTTGGGGACCCACACCTTTTTCAATTTGGCATTGAGGTGTATGGGTGTATGCAGCTTTCGATATGGATAATTCTTTGATTCTTGGCTTTTATATCCTAGGTCATGAGGACTCTTAGGATTTTTTACTTTATAGGTAGAGGCATCCACATATTTGTTATTGAATCCCCATGGGATGCTAGAAGTGAGGTTGGTGAAAGCTCCTTGTTTAGACCATATGTGCATTTGTTGGCCATGATTGGGATATGTAGAGGATTTATAGATGGATGGATAAGGTGTTGGAAGAAGTGGTGGTAGATGGCATGGGGGGATATTAGGAGTTGGAAGTAGCGGAGGTAGATTGGATGGTGGGATATTAGGAGTTGGAAGTAGCGGAGGGAGTTTGGATGGTGGAAGGTGTATGGTCACATGCTTTTGGAATGTGTATGATAAGGGAGGTGGGATATTAGGAGTTGGAAGTAGCGGAGGGAGTTTGGATGGTGGAAGGTGTATGGTCCCATGCTTGTGGCATGTGTATGATAAGGGAGGTGGGATGTTAGGAGTTGGAAGTAGCGGAGGGAGTTTGGATGGTGGAAGGTGTATGGTCACATGCTTTTGGGATGTGTATGATAAGGGAGGTGGGATGGCGACATATGTTTTGGGGATATGATAGGGTTTGCGATGGAAAGTGGTAGACTTAGGAGGAGTAGAGGAAGTACCAATATCTTGAGTTTGCTCACCTTGGGGTATGTATCCAAGGCCATATGAAGGTGGGGGAACATTGACATGAATAGGTTCCAAAATACCTTGTTCATGAAGGCCTAAGCCTTTACCTTGATAGTTCATATTCTGGAGTATACGGTGGACAGCGGGATTATGTGTAGGTGGAACATTAGACACAAGTTCTTTATTGGATGGAGAAGGCGAGATAGCGAATAATGGTGGTTGGTGTTATAAGAGAGAACATTCACGCATGAAGGTGGTAAGACCAAGGATATATGGTGGAGGATTTGTAGCTTGGTCAATAATGGATGGTGAAGGATCATTACTAGTTGGATCTTCTACGCTTGCTTGGGAGGCAAGTGTCTCATCAAGGGAAGTGTAAGTTGTTGGATTTTGGGTAGGACTAGATGGGGTGATAGGCTCAAGACCATGGAACACATAGAGTGGGCTAAGAGGATCATCATGGTCTGCTTGATCATAGATAGGCGCGCCATCATAGATGGGATCTTGATCATAGATAGGATTTAGCATGATGGGATTAATGTTCTCTTGTATAGATTCTGCATCAGCGATAATATCTTGATCATAGAAAAGACATAGGTTGTGGTTCGGTCGGATGAAAGGGATTTGAGCTTGACTTAGACTAGGGATTAATGTTTCCACATGCTCTAAAGTGTGCTCTTGACATATCTCTTGGTCTTCTTGAATGGAAGTGGATAGATCTTGGATAGCTTCTTTGTTGACAATATGGATGTGTGATGGACCTTGACTTTGGTGCATGGTAGAAGGCTCTTCGATAAGCTCAAGGGGTTACAGATGACATGAAGGGATTGCAGGATTTGACAAGGCATTGGAAGAATCTTTGGTACGGTCAAGGACTGGAGTGTGGGGATATGGTTGACTCTTTGCTAATAGCCCTTGGAGCACATCCTTCGTAGTTGTATGGGTAGATGAATGAGGGGGTGGATGAATGGATTTTGCTTTCTCCCTAGCTTTTCTTGCGTTGTATAAATCTAGAAAACATTTTTCCCACCACTCATCTGATTCTTTTTTGGTGTGCCATTTAAAGTTTGAGGAACTAGATGGTGGTGTTGGTGTAGAACCGATATGCTTTGAGATGTGTGTCTTAGAAGATAGCGAAGGAGGACTAGGAGCCAAAGTGGTATACGATTTCCCTCTTGAGGTGGCGGTTGCCTTGTCATGAGTATGGGAAAAAGACATAGGAGTTTGGGGCAAGGCATAGCTAGTGCTGGCACGTTTAGCTTGCAAGATTGTCAATTCTTGTTTTAAGACTTGGATATGTTGACAAATTGTTATACAATCTTGGGGCGAGGGACCTAAGTTTATTTGCAATTCTAGATATTGGATTTCTTGATCAATATATTCTAAGTGGTTTGCTATGGACACAAGACTAGAAGAGCTTACTAGTTTGGAATGCACAGCAGTAAATGTGTTGTAACAGAGTGCAGATGTGTCACAAGTCGAGACAAGTGTGCCAATTCTAGTTTTTTGATTGGTTTGGCAATGTTCAATGATCACACATGTACAATCATGAGTCACTCACACAAGACACATAAGCAACTTTGAATGTTGAATTTGAAGAATATGCTAATTAGTAAACAAGCACACATGGAAGACACATCAACAAGCCCTAATGTCTAGTTTGATGTAGGGTATGGCAAATTAGGTTTGTGGGCAATGTTTACACGAGGTTGACTAGGATTTGAAAGTGAAATCTTGTCACACAACCGGGAGAAGGGGGTAACCCACCCTTCACCTTCACTTCCCAAAGGTAGAAAGTTCTTTACGGCTTAGCCAAGAGTGATAAGATTCTGATTTCAATGAGGGTGTCTTTCGATTCAGCTTCGGATGAGGTCGTCCCTAGGGGTGATGAAATCCCCTAGCAGGCCTCCTAGGAAAATGGTAAACAAAAGCAAAGCAAGTGAGGTGTTTTTGATCTCCAAGGTCACCTTGCGGTGCGAGGAGAGAGCATACACACGTACACTTGATTCACACTTGCAGTTGTTAATTGCCCTTAGAAATTGAAATGTGAGGAAGGCATTTCAAACATTGGTTCTTTTTAAATCCCAAATCAAGATGTGATTGAAAGACACTGATTGATTTTATGCCCAATTTGATATGTGATGAAGACAAATGTTCGTTTGAAAAGCCCAAATCAAGGTGTGCATGCAAATAAGATTATGAGAGATAGAATGAGTGCACCCAGATTGTTTTCACTATCTAAATTGATGTAGATGTTGATCCTGATGTTGTTCCAGCCCTGTCATGCCCACATTTCCCATGCGGTCACGACACACAAACACACGTGTCATGTCCACATTTGCCATGTGGTCATGACACGAACTACGAAAAACTTTTCTACTTTTCGTTAGGAACCCACTCACACACATATGTGTGCTCGGTGGTAATATGCATAGGCGTAGACATGTCATCGTAACCATGATGGTGAAGGCCATCTAGGGGGGTATACGACATGTAGGGTGTCGCCTCTAGGGTTAGACTGACTTTAATCTGAACCCTAAGTATCCCAAGTGTAGATGAATTTGTCAGCAACGAACACTAAAAAAAATTCGGATCGAGAAGTGATTAATCGATATGGTAAGATGGTGCGTGATTCAAGTGGAAAGATGGAATGGAATAAATAAAACATCGCATCAATTAAACCCTAGGAATCTAGCAAAATTTCGGCAACATAACACATTTTCGATAAACGCAAAATAAATTTAAATAAAACACCAAAAGGAAAAATAAATAAAATAAACGATTAAATATTAAATTAACTTAGAAACAAAATCAACAAAATAAAGTAAAATAATAAAATTAATTTAAAACGACAAGACGTCGGTTAAATTCAACCGAAAAACCGAGTTCATTATTAAACATAATTTTGGCGTTATGTTTAATATCTTACTCAAAAATTTAATAGAATCCAAGAGATAAATTAAAAATATTAAAATGAAAAAAAAAAGAGGTTTTTAAAAATAAAATAAAATAAAAGGGTAAAATAAATCCAATGCAAGCATAACCTATTCTATATTAGAATCCCAAATTAAGAGACCAAAATAGAACAAAAGAAGAAAATAGGTTTTCCATATAAAAATAAAATAAAATAAAACCCCAGCATAAAACATTTTAAAACAAATGAAAAAGCCCTAATTTCTTCTAACTCTAATATTCTCTTCATGCCCTAATCTCTTGTTTTCTCCTCTTTTGTTTTGTTTTCTCTTCTACTAAATTTGCCCTAACCTCATTTTTTTGTTTGTTTTGGTTTTCTATTTTGCAGGTTTGGGATTCAACCAGAATGGAAGCCATGAATTGTTCCTCAACCTCCACAGAGGTATAACAACAATAAAATTACCATATTTTTTTAATTTTAGTTCTAAATATCAATAATGGCAAGGTAGGGATGGAGTTGCATATTTTCCTCTTCTCTCTGGTGTTGTTTTCTTCCTTTCTGCAGGTTAGGGTTTGAAGTTTCCCATAAAGGCCATGGAAGAGCTTGTTGTTCCATTCCATGGAGTATTCACAGCACACGGGGGAGTGTGGGGTTTGGGGGGGGTGTGGGGAAGGATCCTCCTCCCCCACACCCCTTCACATAAGCAAATATACTGTGGGCGGCACCGCTGTTTGCAGTCTGCCAAAAAATTTTTTTTTTTTTTTTGCACTCGGCCGCCACAGAATGATTTTGACCTCTGTTAATTTTTTTTTTTTTTGCATTATAAAAAAAATAACATTCGATATATATATATATAAACCCAAAAGATACAATCTGCTCTACATTTCAGTTTAAAAATAAAATTCATTTTTATCTTACTTTGACATGTATATATAGTTTCCTATACACTGATGTATATATATATATATATATAGGTGCAAGTATATATATAAATTTAATACCTAGAATGAAAAATAAGGCTTTTTTTTCCAGTAAATACATTGAAATGGACAGTAACCAGATAAGTCACTATGTTTATAAAAATGCAGAAATGTATATATTCCCATATAACTTCAGTCTCCTTTTTTTTAAATACATAAACTTCATTCCTAAAATAAGGTAAATAGATAGCCTAGTTGTAAATTTCCTTAGAACACATTTAAAACAGAGATCTATATATTTTCTTTTTTTGAGAAATAGTCTAAATGGTAATATATACATTCACACCTAATTTCCTACAACTAAATTTTCAGTAAAGTTTTGTGCAACCAAACAAATATTTGACTTCAAATTCTCCTTTCCTTTATGCAAATACCTTTTAAACTACCATTGATGTATTTATTTATTTTTTTGTAAGGAACAAGTGTAGAAATGTAAAATACATTTTTTCTTGCATTTCACAACTTCCCAACACCACAAGTAGGAAAATAAACATTAAATAAAATAACATAATGTTTACATTTCAATATTTGTCACAGCCAACTCCATGGCAATTAACTTAACAATCTTTCACAAAAATAAGATACAATGAGGCCACAATGGCCATGGCTCCAACAGCCATTAAAACACTACAAAGCCACACAAAGAGGAGCTCTCATCCACTTCTTCTTCTTCACTCAAACCTGCAAACGAACCCAACTGCAAGAACAACAAAGGAAGAACATTCTAGCCACTACGAAAGCTCTCCTCCCTACTGTAGACCCGCAAGTGGGTCACCCCTGAGCTAGGGAGGTAGGGATTTCACACAGGGTTTCATTCCACAACAAAATCAATCACAATAACACAAAAATCAGAACAACCCCATAGGTTTAACTCATAACTTTACTCATGAAAATGAGCTTGGTGAGGGTAGGGAATAGACCTCTCAACTTAAAATTGCTCCCAAATGGTAAAAGAAAATCCCAACACATGGCCTCAAGCCAAAATCTCCAAAACACACCAACCTTCACAAATATCACATAAATTCTCCATGGCACTCTTGCCATTCAACATTCTCCTCCACAAATAAAAGCCCTCAAGGCACGAATACAACTGTGGGAGAGCCCCCAAGAATTGTTCCTCTCCCCTACCTATACAGGTTGAGCATTACCTCCATTGGAGGTGCTCTTACCATAACACCCATCCCAACATCACAATGCAAAACCACAAAACAACCACAAACTAAAACACCACACATTATACAAGCAAAGTTGAGATCACAAGTTAAGAAGCCCACCTTACAAGCCCTTATAATGGAAGTAGTTTGGTGAAGAGCTCCAAGCCTTCCCAAGCCTTCCAACTTCAAGAATTTCTCCCAACTCCTCCAAAACTAGAAAAGATACTGAAATTTGCAAGAACTCCCCTAAAATTGCAAGGAAGAACTAGAAAAGAAGAACCCCCTTCTCCTCAACAAAAGAAGATAAAATAGGCCATAATTTTGGCCTTAAGGAATGAGAAGGTGACACTTGTCACCTTCTCCTTCCTCCTCCCATGCCACTTGCAAGGGAGAGGAAGTGTGAGGATGACAAGTGTCATCCTCTTATTCCCTCTCAATCCTCACCTCATCCACTTGTGCTCTCACACAAGTGGGGGGGACAAATGGTGAGTTGGATTCCCACTCACACCTCCAAGAAAACAAGGGTCTTGGAGGGAGCACCCACTCACACCTCCATGAAAACAAGGGTCTTGGAGGGAGCACCCACTCACTTGGGAAATGATTCCCAACTTTGGGATGGGAGATGAGTCCTTCCCAAGGCATGGCCCATCCCCCATTTTCCTTATTCCAAGAAATTCGTCACTTATACTAACCCATGGTTTAAGGTGACCTAAGGTGAGTCAAAACTAGGGTTAGATAGTCCAAGTTGACCCTAGACTCATGGTTAACCACCTAGGGTAACATTTGGGACCCTAGGGTTCATGAAAAGGGTTAAAAATCTACATTTAAATGGCCCAAAAAAAAAAATACCAAGTGGCATAAATCAAATAAAATTTTACAACACTTAATATTAATCAAAAATAAGAAAAAGAAAGGGTACTAAGGCTAAAAATACTTAAAATTAAACCAAGCACAATAAATCATCATTCAATTACACACGTGATCCTTATCCCTCTTGGGAATGGATCGGCTTTATAGGGAATAACATGGTGTGAATCCTACCTCCGATTTCCCGTGGCTAGGGAATGTGAATCCTGCACATCTTGATCAAGTGTCAGTTATGTCATGCAAGGTGATAGCCGAAGCAACTGGAATTAAATTCATACAATCGAATACAACAATAAATATCAATACATAAATCCAAATTAAACTACATTATCCAATCACATGTCAATAATCCATATCACATAAACAACTAGAATCTCATCACAAACATCATCAAATATATAACTCGTATGACGAATCACAAAAATAGCATCGCTATTATCAAATCAAATACGTCAAATCAATGTCCTAACATAATCAGTGGATAAAATCAAGTCTACATAATGAAACATAGTCACTGAGGTCTGATAGTGTCATCAACTGAATAACATAATGATCAAAATAAGGGAGGTAAAATAATCGGCCTCACAAGCCCCGAATGATCACCTGCAAATCACTAGAACGAAAATGGAGCAAGAAGACTAGCCAAGACGATCGTTATGCAAAATCGGTAATCTGAGAAAAATCTGATGAAGAATGAACTGATACAGGAAAATGAAGTGCATAATCAGATTCTAGATGAAATTCCATACACTTTGAAAAAAATTGCACTGAAAAATGATCAAATTTGCTCCCGTTATGTGCGTTTGAAGGTTGCAAGTAGGTTTGACTTTGACTGCGAAAAAATGGTCAAAATGGTACCATCACCTAAAAAATCCTCACAACTGCGAAGTTTGTCTTGTCATCTTTCCGATGAGTGTTTGTTTGCAAATTTTTGACTCCGTATGCAAAAGTTATAGTGAAAAGAAAAAAACTCGCCTATTTCGCTAAGTGGAAATCAAAAAAGAAAAATAAATCCCCTTGTTTGGATTTTTTATTTTTTATTTTTTCATGTTTTGTATTTTGAATTTTTTTATTTTTTTATTTTTTTATGTTTTTGTATTTTGAATTTTTGTTTTTTGTTTTGTTTTAAAAAAAAGGTTGTTTTAAAATTTCTTTTGTTGTTTGGTTTGTTTAGGTTTTTTTTTGGGTGTGCAGGAGAGGTGGTTGGGTGGTTGATGGCGGCGGTGGTGGCTGGGTGGTTCGTGGCAGTGGTGGTGGAGCAAGGGCAGAGAAAGGGTGGCGTGGTGGCTAGGTGGCGGTGGCGGAGGCAGGTGGTATGGGGTTGGGCGCGGGAGGCGCGCAGGGGGAGGGAGGGGGGGCGGCGAGCGGGAGGGGCGGGGCAGACAAGGGGCCGGGGAGAGTTGGGTGGGGGTTGGGTTTTTTTTGGGGAGCCGCGGGTGGCGGCGGTGGGAGAGAGGGCGGCGGGAGAAGGGGATTGGGGGGGGGCGAGATGAGGGAGGGAGGTGGTGCTGCGGGAGGGGGTACGCAGGATGTGCAGGGAGGTGGCCGCGGGGGGGTTTGCGGGGTGGAGGGTGTTGGTTGGAACGGGGGGAGGGTTTGGGGGGATCGGGGGGTAAGGGAGTGTTGGGAGGCAGGGGGAGGGGATGGGGAGGAGCTGGGGTGGCGGGAGGGGTGGTCGGTCGGGGGGGCTGCGGGTGTTTGTTGTTTGTTTTTTTTTTATTTATTTTTATTTATTTTTTGTTTTTTAATTTTATTTTTTTTTATTTTAAGTTTTATTTTTTACTTTTATTTTTTTTGTTGTTGATTTTGATTTTTCCATTTTGATTGAAAATGTTAAAAAATGAATAAATAATGAACTAAAACCCAATGCAAAAAAAAAAAATATGTTTATTTTATTTTTTTTAATTTATTTTTTTTTTTTTTTTGCAAAAATATGTTGAGATGTAAAACAAATTTCAAAAATTTTCAAATAGCAACCTAAACAAATGATATGTTATTTCTTACCTCCGAGGTCGTCTAGACCCAATGGTGAGCTCGATTTGCATGTAGGAGGCCGCTTGTGAGAGGTGATGCCCGAATGGTCTTTGAAACCCCTGAATCTGCAACAAAAACTCTAAGACAAACACTCACAAACGAGATGGGGTTAGATCACGGTAGGCGACAAAATGTGAATGGGTAAAATGGATTAATCTATAAAGATAATAAAACCCAAACAAACAATGAAATATGCGAATAACAAGAATAGATGAATGAAGTACAAACTTACAACCCCTGTTACCCTGCGGCTTCCATTGCTCGCCTATTCTTTCTTGATCTTGAATGATGAAGGTTGGCTCTCAAGGAGCTTGCTTCCTTGCTTCGATTCCTCAAGATGACAAAGAGAAATGGCTATGATACTTTGTGTGATTGAAGATGAGCTTCAACACACTAATGATGGAGGATGATATGAGAATGGCTAGAATGATTTCTGCATTACGATGGTATGAAAAAGAGAATTGAGAAAAAGAAGAAAATTCCCTAGAGGAATTTGGGCATAGTAAGGATGCCAGAGTGAAGTCTCTCCAATTTCTTAGAAGAGGGTTCTATTTATAGATTTTTTGAAAATAGAATGGAGGGTGAGAATCAACAGATGAGATCAATGGCTCTCATTTTTTGTGAATCTTTAATTCATAATGGATGAATTTAAAATTCAGAGTGGAGGATAGTGAGTTATGACAATTGAATTAAGAATTCATGGTGGAGGATAGTGAGTTATGATAATTGGATTAAGAATTCAATAGTGGAGAATAATGGGGAACAATTGAATTAAGAATTCAATGAGTGGAGAATAGTGGGGGACAATTGAAAATTCAATTGGTGGATGATAGTGGGGGAGAATTCAATTGGTAGAGGATAGTGGGTATTAGCTAATTAAATATTAAAAATATTTAATTATATGTGCAACATGGTGAGGTGGAAGGGATGAGGTGGAAAGATGAGGTGGATTGATGAGGTGGATTTAAGATTTGAGACATTAGAAGAATTTAGGGATTTTAATTAAATAAAATGATTTTATTTAATTGTAGGATAATGAACCAATCAAATAAACTTATAACATTTATTTAATTGACAGAAGAAAATAAGAATTAAGATAAATATTAAAATATTTACTTAATTCAACCTGTGCCAATTTTAGGCGTCTACAATTTTCGTTGGACCTTAAGTCCAGAAAGAGGAACCAACCTTCTCTGGAGATTTGAACTCGTCTGCAAGGTCCCACACCTTGAGATCATTCCAATGTTTCACTAAATTTGTTGAATCTACCAAAAGCTTCAACACAGGGTGCAAATTCAGGTGATAACACTTACCAACAAGGTATCCAAATACATATTATTAAGTAATTAACATGGATATTTATTAAAATAAATTGGTGTAACAATTCACTCTTCTATACAAGTAGACCCCCTACCAAAACTTCTTCATATTATAACTTGGATAATTATAATCTCTTTTCAATCTTAGAATCAATTTTGAAACTAAACCACATTCATCTTCTAATAACAAGAAAACATGATAATGTCAATAAATTAAGAGTTTGCTAAATCCAATCTCATAATCTTTTTATTGACATACTAAAACTAAATAAGAAAAAAAATTGTATTTTCTAACCAACACACACAACACAAGCAAAGATAATCTAAGGTACACATACCTCAGCATGTTCATGAATTAAAAATGATAACTTGCCTAATAATGGAGCAAATAGGGGCTTCTAGTTTGGATGGATTACTTCTCTCTATTCTAATACAACACAAAGTATGTCAAGCATTCTTTGGCATTATGTGTTATCAATTGATCAATATGTTGGCAACTTACTTTTCTAATAGATGTGCCTATGAGCTCATGTTTCACCAACCAACTACCTCAATTTTTTGTGTATCTAGCTACTTCACTTTAATTTCCATCAAGTAACAAGAGATGAAATGTTTCAATTAGGCATACTACACTTCATGTGCTAAATGGATTATTATCAGCAATAATTCTCATATGAAACTAAATCAATAAGTTAGCTTACTTTAAAGGCACTCAAACTTTTTTTTTGGACATCTAGATGCCATAAGGTACAAGAACATCATGGACTGGAATATAGGAATAATTGTTGGTTGATGGCCAATATAAATATCAATTAGAGGGTGACAATGTGCATCTCGACAATATATCGAACCATCTTTAAACCATCATACAATTTTCAAGAATAATGGTATAAATTGTTGAAATATATCAAGAAGCTTCAAGTATAATCCATCTATTAACAATGTGTTAAATGTATAACCTCCACAATTATCAAAAGGATTACAAGTCATCCCACAATGAGAACAAAGATTCAAGAGTCTAACCTTTCTAAAGAAGATATCTAAGAAGAGGCAAGACTAGCCTTATTGATGCAAGAGCATCCGAGTGAATGCACAATCCCACATCACACAAAAATATTTCCTATACTATTTTTGTTTCTCATCATGTTTTGTTGTGTCGGTTGTGATTCTGGAGTGTTGGCAGTGTTGTCACAGTTGATGACAATCACACATCACATTCTCACTATGTCATTTTTGGTTCAGTTTGGTTGATTTCAGTTCACTTTTTATTGTCGTGATCATTTTGGCAATGTCATTGGTCAATTGTGGAAATGGATCATTCCTCCATTCTTCTGGTTCAGCCTGAGCGTGGTGATGAGTCGCGGACATTCCAAGTGAAACAGAGCACTTTCTATTGTTTATTTATTAAGTACCACAAAAGAAATGTATCAACCAAGCATTTGCAAGGCATCATAGAGGAATCTAGTGTTGGCAAACAAAACTAAATTTCATCTTCACATTGGCCCAATCACATGATGAAAGTAGGTGAGTTGAATGTTAATTTTTCTACCTTTGTGATAGGAATTGAATTACATGAAGGATAAAGATAATTATATACATTGAGGTCAATAAACTATTACCTTCATGAATTACACTCCTTGTGGATCGAATTAGAACAAAATGCCAATGGTTTGGGTGATTTGGCTGAGTCACATGAACTTGAAAGTTAAAAAGTCTCTAGGGCCTACATTCTTCATACATGGAATGACATTTAACATTCCAAGACACTTCATTTTTCAGATATTCGACCATACAAAAGATAGTTGATGGTTTTTGGATTGGGTTCGCTATAATAGTGAAGAAGTTTGACTGCCAAGAAAATAATAACCATTGAACAACAATGAAGTAAGAGGAGTCGATTGAGGAGGGGGCGATCAACTACAACCAATAGAGTAAACCATAAAACAGAAGACTGAGTAAACCATAAATTAGAAGACTATGACATAAGTGAAGTTCGATTAGGAAGAAGTTCACTAAAAACATGAAGATAAAAACAAAGATATACAGAGGTATCCACTGCCAGGTAAAAGAAAGAATAAGGAATACAATTTTGCCATCAAATAGAAGAAGAACACTATAAATGAAAGTATGGAAGAATAGGGAATGTGAAAAGAGTGCTCAGTGGGAAGATCGGTAGAAGTGTGTCTGTGACACAAACATCTACAAAATTGAAGCATGATATGCAACAAATGAGTAGAGTGAAGTCAAAACCACACAGAGGAGGTAAAAACTAAGGTTTGATCAACAAACTAAAACAAAGCAACATAGAAAGTAGTATTGGAGTGTTGGGAGGAAAAATGATGTGTAATCCTTGTATATAAACTTCTATGCACATTAATAAAAGACTGCCAACTATTTGTTTGATAAAATGTGTGTTTATTTCTCTGTATTGCCTATGTCAATAATTCTTTATTACCAGTAGTGATATTTGTAAGAAATTTAAACCATTGTTGGTTTATAGTTGCTAGTATCGGTTATCTGGGAAGACCCCCAAACTAGGCTTCATTAATTGGTATCAGAGCCAAGTTTCAACGTTGTGTTGGAAGAACCCTAAGGAGTTTATTGTGGGTGTGTGAGAGGACAGTGAGACCCATAATTGTAGAGAGTTCTGAACATGGCGCAAATAGGGTGTGGACAAAGAGGACCATAGAATGTTGATCATGAGGTATTTAGGGAAATGATGAGAGGTCTTGAAGTCAGATTAGGAGCGAGGTTGGAGGCAATAAAAATGATGCAATGAAGAGGAATCTCGGTAGTGGATGATAGTGATGATGAGGCTAAAGAGGAAGCATTAGAGTTTGATATGGAATATGATCATAGAGATGAGGTAGAAGGGAGATTTTTGAGAGCAATGGCTAGGCTTTGCAGCAAGCCTAAATTGGACCCCCTAGTTTCTATGGAAAACTAAATCTGGAAGAATTAGTGGAGTGGATATCGGAAATGGAGAAGTACTTTGACTTGGAGTCAATTGAGGACCTAAAAACGTTGATGTATGCTAGCACAAAGTTGAAAGGACATGCATCCTTATGGTGGGAGCATGTGTAGCTCAAAAGATAGTGAAGAGGCAAAGAGAAAATCAAAAGATGCGAGAGGATGGTGACAAAATTGAAGGCAAAATTCTTGCCTACAGATTATCAACTCAACTTGTTCAAAAGGCTACAAAATTTAAAGCCAAGAGAGAAGAATGTACAAGAGTACACCGAGGAGTTCTATAGGATGAGCATCTGGGTAGGACATGTATATGATGATGCGAAAAAAGTATCAAGGTATGTAAATGGTCTTCATAATTCAATTCAAAATGAAATAAGCATGCTTTGGGTAACTAGTGTAGAAGAGGCATATCAATATGCCTTGAAAGTGGAAGTGAAATGTGCAAGAAAATAGCAGCATAATTCCTGTGGTAGAGGCAAATTTTTGAGAGGAAGAGGACAAAATAGTGAAGGTAGAGGTTACCAAAACAAGAAAGATGAAGCAAGTACATCTCACACAGGTGTGCAAGAAAACAAGGGAAGTGAAGAATCTTCTAGGGGAAGAGGAGATTATTCTCATGATAGAGGATACTTTGGAAGAGGTAGAGGAAGAGGGTTTGGAGGTCCATGCTTCCAATGTGGAGAGATGGGTCATAGGGCATTTGAAAGCCCACAAATACAACAAAATAATGGCAAAGGGAAGGAAGCAAGAATTCATGTAGAGCAAGCTGAAAGTGAAAGTGTGGCTGCACCAAATTATAGAGAGGAGCCTGAAGATGGAGAGTCTCATGCTACGAAGGGTTTTGTTAAATCCCAAAAAGGAGAAATTGGAACCAATGCAAAGAAAAAATTTGTTTAGAACAAGGTGCAAGCCAAGTGGCAAGTGTTGCAAAGTCATAGTGGATAGCAGTAGCATGGATAGCATTGTATGCGAAGAGATGGTGGAGAAGCTGAATTTGAAAAGATTGAAACATCACAGCCAATACCAAGTTTCATGGTTGCAAAAATATCATAGTTTAATGGTACGTGAGCAATGCCTAGTGAGTTTTCAAATTGGAAACTATATGGACGAAATAATATGCGATGTGATGCCAATGGATGCAAGCCATCTAATTTTTGGAAGGCCTTGGCAATTTGATAGAAGAGTTGTCCATGATGGATGGATAAACACATACCAAATCAAAAAAGATGGAAAAGAGTACACTATAAATCCAATCAAAGACAGGGAAGAAGAAGTGGAGAACAGCTCCAAGGTTTGTTTTGTTTTTGGTAAATAATTTTTGAAAAACTTGAAGGGAGGAGGAACATGTTTTGCTATTGTTCCAAAGCTTGCAGCAGTGGGGATAGTGAAAGAAAATGGAAGTTTAGAAAATTTTGGAAGAATATGATGACATAATGATGAAGGAGCTTCTCAATGGATTGCCACCAATGAGGAACATAAGCCATTGTATGGATTTGATTCTTGGTGCAAGTTTGCCCAACAAAGCACCATATAGAATGACACCTATGGAGAATGCAAAAATAAATAGGCAAGTACAAGAGTTGTTGGATAAGAGGTTGATTAGGGAGAGTTTGAGTCCATGTGTTTTTCCAGCAGTGTTGACACTAAAGAAGGATGGTGAATGGCAGATGTGTATGGACTCAAGAGTCATAAACAGGATAACTATCAAGTATCAATTTCCCTTCCCGCGAATGGATGATATGATGGATTATTTGAGTGGAGCCAAGCACTTCACCAAAATTGACTTGAAGAGTGGGTACCATCAAATCCGGATAAGAGAGGGAGATGAGTGGAAGATTGCCTTCAAAACAAAGGATGGATTGTATGAATGAATGGTGATGTCATTCGGTTTGACAAATGCACCAAGTACCTTTATGAGGTTGATGAATGAAGCGTTGAAACCATACCTTGGTAAGTTTGTCATTATGTATTTAGATAATATTTTGGTCTTTAGCAAAACAAATGAAGAGCATTTGCAGCATGTTAGGGCAGTTTTGCAAAGACTCAAAGAAGAAAAATTGTTAGTGAATGTGAAAAAGTGCAGCTTCATGAAAGAGAGGCTAGTGTATTTGAGTTTTGTTGTTTCCGAAAGTGGTTTGAAAATGGATTCGGAAAAAGTAAAGGCAATTGTAGATTGGACTTCGCCAAGGAGTATGTTTGAAGTAAGAATCTTCCATGGACTAGCGAGCTTCGATAGGAAGTTCATTTAAAATTTCAGTGGTATTTGTGCTCCTATTACAGAAACTATGAAGGGTAATAGGAAGGAATTTGTGTGGACATGTTGGCATTTCAATTCGCACCTATGGAATGCGAGTTGGAAATAGACAGCTATACACAGATAAACTGCTCTCCTATTGGAAGGGGGAGTTCCCTTTTTGCTGATGTTCACTGAAAAGATAAATTAAACTTTGCCTATCTTCTTTTTGATTCTCAGCTGTGAGTACAAGGTTATAAAACTCTAAATGCTGTAGAAGAGGTTTTTTCCTTTTTTAAAACTTCTACTACAACTACGCATAGACTAACAATGCTTTGAATCTCCTGAGTAAATTCAGAGCAAAGGAAATTAAAAGTGAACAAGGAATGATTGTTTTAACAAAAACTTAAGCAATTTTCTCCTAGATTCACATCACAAGACTTATAGTACTTTAATGATGAAAGCTGAAATGAAAGCTACCAAAGCCACACATCTGACGACAAAAACTTGATGAATTGAGATAGAATATCAGAACAAAATAGGCATGAGACTTCTATTCAATATCACAAAGTTGGCACAACTCTAGGACAATAATGTTGTAGCAAAAGGCAGGCATACAACAAGTGATCAAACACCAGAGAACAGATTACACAAAGTGAATAGACAATTGGAATATCAAGATTTGCAGGCTAGAATAGGCACATCAAATTTGAAATCACAATTACCATTACCTACAATGGGCAAGGATGCCCTTATTTATACTAAAATCAAAGGAGTAGGGAACCCTAAAATCTCCTTGATTAACCCTAACTTGCCAACTCGCAAGCTTTATTACTATTCTAAGACAAATATACAATAAACAAATGCTTTAAAGCAATCTACTTTAAAGCAAAGAAGATTCCAACTATCACAAAGTGATTTCTTTCTAAATATAGAATGGATGAGCTTAGGTTGAAAACAAATGCTTTAAAACAAAAAGCATCTGTTTTAAAGCTGCTTTCTTTTGAAATGCATCCTCATCAACATTCTTGCTTTTTGGTGATGTCATCCATTGATATTCTAGGAAACAATATCTTCTAAAAAGTGAGTGATTGCATCTCTGCCAGGAATACTGATACTCTCTAGAATGATATTCTAACTCTAACATTTCTTCACTGTTGGCAACCATCTAAAGAAATTCATGAACTTCACCCACAGCCTTGTCAAACTTCACTATCCTTGCGGCAAAATGACCCATCTTGTCGGCACTGATATCATCATTAAAATTGTTGTGGATGAGAGTCTAGAACTCTGCTTGCACTTACCTAAGATCATACAAGGTACCATCTTATCTTTCATATGGACATGGGATCTGAGAAACAAAAGATCTAATGAACTTGAGGACGTTGACTACCTTTTCTTTCCATTCTATCAATTCTAAAATTTTACTGTCATAAGTTTTTACTATGAAACGGTATTGCACTTTCCAAGTAGAAACTGTCTTCTTATCATCAGCTGAATCAAAAAAATCAAGTGCAATCTTCAAGTCAGAGATAATGATCTCAAACACCGGTCTATTTTCTGCCATGGTCTGCTGCAACCCCTGGATGCCTTGGCATAAATCATGAGCGTTGTACTTTAATTGATAAAACTATGAAAGTACAACTCTCCCTTTAGTCACAAATTCTTCCACCTAACTATTCATGTGCCTCCCAGAGAGGACCAACTAACTAAAATGTCGCTAATCGGCTGGTGATTCAAGATTCGGCAGAAGAAGTAAATCAGCCTGTGATGCGCCATGGAAAAGGTTGGAAATGTACTACCACAGCTGCCTCACTTCAGCTTTGAGAGCTTCTTTGTCTTCTTCGTCTTTCAACACCCTTTCCTTCAAATTATCCACTGTAACCTTGAAGAGATTTACATCTGTATGGCGGGTACTTCTACCAAGGTTAGCTTTGACAACCGTGAAGTCATCAACCTTGATATCATCAGCACTTCTATCTTCTGGCAGTGTTGCAGTTTCAAGGATTATTTCTCCATCCGCATTCTTCTCAATGCGAACCTGCTTCTTCAGCTTCTTGTCTAGTGTGTCTTGGTAGACGCTTTTAAGCTCTGTTAAATCTAGCTGATATGAGGGATTTCTCCTCTTCCTTCCCAGAATGTTTTCAAGCCAGGATGAGCCATCCTCTCTTGGAAACTCGATTCTAACATCATTAGCTCCTGATGAATCACTGTGTGTATCAGAGTTACGAACTAGCAAATCTGGCTCTAGATCTATGTGGATAGAAGTGATCGGTGAAGAAGGTGGAGAGACATGATTTGAAGGTAATGCTTCAACCTGCGGCATTGGTTCAACAGGAACTTCTAATTCAACTGCTGGATGTTCCTGTTGGACATGAGTTGGAGACTCATCCTTTTCCTCTTTAACTTAGCCATTTTTGTTCCTTCTGGAAGAACACTCAGATTTTATCCTTCGTTTCGGCTTGGAAGTGGAAGGCTCTGATGGTTGCACAACTGGCGGCTCTTCTACCGGAATATCATCCTTCTACTTAGTCTTCAAGAATATCAAACTATTTTTAACCACTCGACTCATTCTTTCTTCAATGGAAGTGCTCTCTTTTACTGACCAATTAACTGGTGGCAACGGTTATTACTCAACTTGATCCCTGAAATACATGGGAAGTAGAACTTCACCACTCTCTGTCAAACCCTCTATATCTTCTGATAGGATATCAGATATTTTCTGAAGAGTAAACCTGTTGCAACTGTGTTCTCGCACTTCAAACTCATCAGCACAATTAGCCCAGAAGTCTTCAACTGCATGCTTGTGCGTACAATTTTGACCAAGATGTGATGCAAAAACATCACGAGGATCATATGAAGACCTCCTGTCGAAAAACTTAAGACCATATCTGGATGATTCATTACCAATTGCCTTAGCATCTGCTCCAGATCTGCATCTATAAATACTCATCCCAAGTGGAAAATTGAAAGTTGCCTTGCGTCTACTACGCAAAAATGTCTGAACTTCATAGGCTTGCCTCAAAAATTTCATAAATGCTACTTCATCTGTAGGATATCTCGGTAACATGGTTGTCTCTCCTGAGAAGCCATATACTCTGATATAGGAAAAAGTGGGAAACTGGATAAACCAATCAGTCCATTCTGTCATTGCTATTCTAGCATCTGCTAAAAACTATATATGCAACTCATTATCCATATCTCACACTGTATGCATCAGGAATGCATCATTCATCTGCCTGTAATGTTGTTTAGCTTGAGAGATTTCTAACTGCGGGAAATGGTGATAAACATGCTGAATACCTAGAGTTCCAACAACATTCAAACCTCTGAATTGACCCTGAAAAGCCATCAAATACACAAGGTATGATATCATGTGGAATTCATAGGCCCTTTGAAAATCAATTATTTGTTGGAGACTATCACTGATGAGTGCCGACCAGTCATAAAACTCAGTTCCATCAACAATCTGGGACATGATGTAAAACATCCAAGGCTGAAACTTGTTAGTATCTGCTTGACCCGTGATTCGGCTCAGCAAAGTAATCATTATTGCATGTTCCTCCTTGAATTCTCCACGTCCAACGTTCTTTGGCATGACATTCTGCTTCTCTTTAAACTACCTATGACCAATCTTTTTCCGGTATTTTTCTTTATCATTGTTCCAAACCCTCTTGCATTCTTTAATTGAAACAGTTAAGTTTTCTCTCTAGACAAGTATTGTAAAACATTTCTCAATGTCATTTGGCCTCAGGCTGCAGAGCACACGTCCATCTCTTGACTAGATTTCTCTTGTGACCGAATTGTAATGCGTCATGCAAGAAATCACAAACTTGATACTCTAAACTGTGATGGGAAAGGATGCCACTGCAAGCAAACCGGAGTGTCCTAGATTCCTAATAGCATTATTTGCTGCATCCTCCAAGGAATGCAAATTGATCACTGAAAGTACTTTATACAAGTCTGTTTCACAAGTTCTCAGGTAATCATGAACCAACATTGTTTTGGGCCTGATTTGTGTTGGAGAGTACTACATACTGGTAGATTTGAAAATTGACTGTGAACACGCCTATGTCGAAAAAATCTTGGACAAATGGCTGAAAATTAATTGCTGATTTTAGAAAAAAGCAGATTGTGAGCAAAAAAAACTGGCACATGGGTTTTGTAGATAATTCTGTTTTGAAGCAACCCAGATTGTCAGATTTTGAAAAAGCGGAGATTTTCCTAAAAAGAAGGAAAAAAGAAGATTCTCGAAAAAAAGAAAAACTCCAATCTTCAAGAGGATGATATTCTGGATGGACCCATCTCGACAAAAACTAAAAAAGCTTTGGTTGAATTTCTGAAAAATGATCCCCTTGAAACAAGGACCCTGAAAAAGCGAGCCTCCCTGCGTCCTCAACCCGAAACTATGAAGAACACTGAAAAAGCACTACGTTTGGGTCTTCGAATCTCCGTTGAAAGAAAAATAAAAATCTTTCCTCTAGATGCAACTTGTAAAAGATAATGAAAAAATGAATCCAAATGCTTGTCTTTATAGATCTTTAGGGTGAAAAAGGAGCTTTATTTGTGAGAGAATAAAACTTCACTCTTATCCATGAAGAAAGCAACTTTTAAAGCACAAATCCAAGTGGATGTCTTCGAATAGGAAGAATCCCTATTTTGTAGTTGCCTATGGCTTCATGTGTAAGATGATGAAAAATATTTTTTTTTGATGATGTCGTTGAACACGCAAGTTGAAAGAAATGCTAGCCAATTTTTCTTCATTTTCGACACTTCGACACTCGTTTTGACTTAAATATGGCATGTCTCTGACTTCAACAAGGTAGTGAAATGTCACCGTTGACTGAAAAAGCTGACTGATCCTGACATTTTGGAGACCTATCAACTAAGTTTTGTTCCTTCTGGAAGAACACTCATAGATTTTATCCTTCGTTTCGGCTTGGAAGTGGAAGGCTCTGATGGTTGCACAACTGGCGGCTCTTCTACTGGAATATCATCCTTCTACTTAGTCTTCAAGAATATCAAACTATTTTTAACCACTCGACTCATTCTTTCTTCAATGGAAGTGCTCTCTTTTACTGACCAATTAACTGGTGGCAACGGTTATTACTCAACTTGATCCCTGAAATACATGGGAAGTAGAACTTCACCACTCTCTGTCAAACCCTCTATATCTTATGATAGGATATCAGATATTTTCTGAAGAGTAAACCTATTGCAACTGTGTTCTCGCACTTCAAACTCATCAGCACAATTAGCCCAGAAGTCTTCAACTGCATGCTTGTGCGTACAATTTTGACCAAGATGTGATGCAAAAACATCACGAGGATCATATGAAGACCTCCTGTCGAAAAACTTAAGACCATATCTGGATGATTCATTACCAATTGCCTTGGCATCTGCTCCAGATCTGCATCTATAAATACTCATCCCAAGTGGAAAATTGAAAGTTGCCTTGCGTCTACTACGCAAAAATGTCTGAACTTCATAGGCTTGCCTCAAAAATTTCATAAATGCTACTTCATCTGTAGGATATCTCGGTAACATGGTTGTCTCTCCTGAGAAGCCATATACTCTGATATAGGAAAAAGTGGGAAACTGGATAAACCAATCAGTCCATTCTGTCATTGCTATTCTAGCATCTGCTAAAAACCATATATGCAACTCATTATCCATATCTCACACTGTATGCATCAGGAATGCATCATTCATCTGCCTGTAATGTTGTTTAGCTTGAGAGATTTTTAACTGCGGGAAATGGTGATAAACATGCTGAAGAAAGCAACTTTTAAAGCACAAATCCAAGTGGATGTCTTCAAATAGGAAGAATCCCTATTTTGTAGTTGCCTATGGCTTCATGTGTAAGATGATGAAAAATATTTTTTTTTGATGATGTCGTTGAACACGCAAGTTGAAAGAAATGCTAGCCAATTTTTCTTCATTTTCGACACTTCGACACTCGTTTTGACTTAAATATGGCATGTCTCTAACTTCAACAAGGTAGTGAAATGTCACCGTTGACTAAAAAAGCTGACTGATCCTGACATTTTGGAGACCTATCAACTAAGATTCTATTTCTGACCTCTGACTGACGATCTGGCATCGTTTGACCAAGTTTGACCTCCTGAAAACTGCCAATGGGTGAAGATTGAGAAACAATTGTCAAAAAACACTGTAAAATCTAAAAAAATTCTATCTCTGGTCAAGTTGGGCGCCCCAAGTCACCTAGGGTGCCTAGTTTCACCAGCCTTAGCCATTTTTTTTGAAAATTGCAACTTCTTCAATTTTTTGATTTGCGTGCACATTTCGGTGGTGGAGGACCCCTGTTTGACTATCAATTTCTGCCAGCTGGGATAAAATTGAGTCTGATGATTTGGCAGATAGGCAGGCCTGATGAAAACTGAGTTGACTGTACTTTCTGTTTGCCTCAGGAAATGTGCCAAACTAATCTGCTCTGAACCGGACCAGGCTGATGGAGGGAGATTCACATTTTTCGAGGAAAACTTCAAAAATAAACTAACTCTGATGAGTTTGGGTACCCCAAGTCACCTGGGGCACCTATCTTGCCATGCCTTAGAAAATTTTCTAAAAAACTCAAATTTTGTATCATTTCTCATTTTCTGTGCCCACAACTTGTATTTGATCTTCATTTTCAGTTGTCTAGACGACTGTCGAGGCAGAACAGAGGGTAATCTAAGCAGTCTGAACATATCTGTGATGAAATCTTGGCTTTGACTGACGTTCGACCAAGTTTGAACAATTGGAAATAGGCTGACGGAAGCATTTTCGACGTTTCTCAAAAAATGTAAAAAAAATCTAACACTTGAAAGGTTGGGTGCCCCAAGTCACCTAGGGCACCTGGATTCTCAACACTTAGCCATTTTTCAAGTTTTTTATATTTTCATTCCACCTTGGATCCATCCTGCATCGTTTTGCGTGCCTCATCGAGTCGACGACTGTTCGTCGATTCTGCGTCATTGGAACAACATTCAAAACTCGTCGATGAGCTCTAGCAGATGAACTTCCTCTGTTGATGACTTCCAAGCTCATGCTCCACCTTCTAAAAAAGTAGAAATGACCCAGTAGAGAAAACTTGATCGTTTGCATATTTTATCTAGACCACACTGATCGTGAAGCAAAATCAACCAATGAGAATCAAGCGCAACACCTGAGTCAAAGATTCTATTTTTAGAAAGTTTTGCCAGCATCCATATCTCAAGAAACCCAGAAAAACTAATGTGACATCTATTTTTAGAAATTTTGCTTTTTTGACTTTTTGACGAAAAATTTTCTAGGCTTGTTCAAAATGCCTCAATGAAGCAAAAATTTTGATTGGATACAACAAGATAGTAGCAATTGAGCAAAGTTTCAAATTTTTGAAGACAAAAGTGACAGAGCATCTCGTGTTAGCACTCCCTGATTTTGGAAAAGTGTTCCAAGTTGATTGTGATGCAAGTGGGACAACGATTGGAAGAGTCTTGAGTCAAGAGAGTAGACCAATAACATATTTCAATGAGAAGTTGAATGAAGCAAAAAGAAAATATTCCATGTATGACCAAGAGTTTTATGCCATTGTGCAAGCTCTTAACAATGGTGACACTACTTGCTACCGAAAGAGTTTGTTTTGTACACTGACCGTCATGCATTACAATTCATAAATAGCCAAGGTAAGCTCAATCAAAAGCATGTAAAGTGGGTTGAATTTCTTCAAATTTATTCATTTGTGTCGAAACATAGAAGTGGGAAATCAAATAAAGTGGATGATTCATTAAGTCAGAGGTGTTTGTTGTTGAATGAGATGAGAGTAAATTTTGTTGGTTTTAACTCTATGCGGGAGTTGTATGATGATGATGCTAATTTCAAAGAGGAATCGACAATGTGCAGTAATCCCGTAGAGAGGGATAGAACTCCATGGTTGGAGTATTTTGTTCAAGAGGGTTTGTTGTTCAAG
Source organism: Cunninghamia lanceolata (assembly GCA_027924645.1). Taxonomy (NCBI): domain Eukaryota; kingdom Viridiplantae; phylum Streptophyta; class Pinopsida; order Cupressales; family Cupressaceae; genus Cunninghamia; species Cunninghamia lanceolata. The sequence goes on along the minus strand of BSBN01000210.1, from coordinate 4,345,737 downwards.
GGGAAGAGATAATTGTGTGTAACTCATGGTTTAATGAGAGAGAACTTGATAAGGGAAAAACATATTGAGGGTTTGAGTGGTCATTTTGGAGTGGACAAAAATTTGGCATGGTTGAATGAGAGTTATTATTGGTCAAGGATGAGTGCAGATGTAAAGAAGATGGTGCAAGGTTGCAGGTTGTGTCAATATGCTAAAGGAGTGAGGCAAAATATAGGATTGTATCAGCCATTGCCGATACCAGAGAGACCATGGGAACATATAAGCATGGATTTTGTTTTGGGGTTACTACAAACACAAAGAGGTAACGATTATATTTTTGTTGTGGTGGATAGGTTTTCTAAGATGGCTCATTTTATCTCATGTCAAAAGTGTAATGATTCTTCCAACATAGCTACTTTATTTTTCAAGGAAGTAGTTGAATTGCATGGCTTGCCGAAGAGTATTATTTTAGAGCGAGACACCAAATTTGTTGGTCATTTTTTATGCACTTTGTAGAAGAAAATGGGAACACAATTGGGGTTTAGTTCAGCCTACCATCCACAAACCAATGGTCAAACTGAAGTTGTGAATAGAAGCTTGGGAAATTTGTTGAGATGTTTAGTAGGTGACAAACCAAATCAATGAGATTTGACATTGGCACAAGTAGACTCTGCCTACAATAACTCGGTTAATCCAAGTGTGGGTAAGAGTCCATTTGAAATTGTATATGGGTACAGCCCTAGGGGTGTGGATGAATTGAGAGATAGTGCAGATTTGGGTAGAAAGAGTGTTGTAGCGGAAGACTTTGCGGAATATATCCATGATTTTTACAAGGAAGTGAAGCATAATTTGGAGAAGAGTGTCATCAAATACAAGTATGTTGATATGCATCGGAGGGAGTAGAAATTTCATATTGGTGAGTTGGTGGTGGCACACTTGTAGAAGGAGAGGTTCCCACAAGGAATGTATAACAAGTTGAAGTGGAAGAAAATAGGCCCATGTAAAATTTTGCAAAACTTTTCATCAAATGCATATGAAATTGAGCTTCCAACAAGTATAGATATTTCACCAATATTTAATATTGTTGATTTGTATAAATACTATGAAGGAGAGAAGAGTGGACATGGGAACACACATTTAGATTTGTAGGATGTACGTGAATGGATTCAAAAGTTGCCTAAAAAGAAACTTGAGGAAGTTCACAAGGTAATTGATTCTCGTGTAGCCAAAAAGACAAGAGGGAAATAATATTGGGAATATTTGGTCCATTGGAAGAACTGAGAAGTTGATGAAGCTTCATGGGTCAGCGTTGCAGATTTGGTGAAGTTTTGGATTTCAGTCCCAGATTTGCTGAAATGCTCATGAGTTCCGCACTCATGAATCATTTTCTTAACCTGTGCATCTGATGCAGGAGCATCTAGGTGAATGCACAATCCCGCATTGCACAAAAATATTTCTTGTATTGTTTTTGTTTCTCGTCATGTTTTGTTGTGTCAATTGTGATTCTGGGTTGTTAGTGGTGATGTCACGGTTGATGGCTATCACACGTCGCATTCTCACTATGTTGTTTTTGGTTCATTTTGGTTGATTTTAGTTCACTTTTGATTGTAGTGATCATTTTGGTGGTGTCATTGGTTGATTGTGGAAATAGAGCATTCCTTCGTTCTCCTAGTTCAGCCTGAGCATGGTGATGAGTCACAAACATTCCAAGTGAAATAGAGCACTCATTATTGTTTTTTTATTAAATGCCGCAAAAGAAATGTAGCAACCATGCATTAGCAAGGCGTCATAGAGGAATCTAGTGTTGGAAAACAAATCTAAATTTCATCTTCACATTGGATCGATCACATGATGAAACTAGGTGAGTTGAATGTTAATTTTTCTACCTTCATGATAGGTGTCGAATTACATAAAGGACAAAGATAATTATATACATTGAGGTCAATAAAATCTTACCTTTATGAATTACACTCCCTATGGATTGAATTAGAAGAAAATGTGAATGGCTTGGGTGATTTGGTTGAGTCACACAAACTTGAAAGTTAAAGTCTCTAGGGTTCGCATTCTTCATACATGGGATGGCATTTAACATTCCAAGGGACTTCATTTTCATATATTCAACCATACAAAAGAGAGTTGATGGTTTCTGGATGGGGTTTGCTGCCATAGTGAAGAAGTTTGACTGCCAAGAAAATAATAACTATTGAACAACAATGAAGTGATAGGAGTCGATTGAGGAGGGGGTGATCAGCTACAGCCAACAAAGTAAACCATACATCAAAAGACTGTGACATAAGTGAAGTTTGATTGGGAAGAAGTTCACTGCAAATAGGAAGATAAAAACAAAGATACACAGAGGTATCCACTGCCAGGTAAAAGAAAGAATAACGAGTATAGTTTTTCCATCAAATAGAAGAATATTGTGAATGAAAGTATGGAACAACGGGGAATGTGAAAAGAGTGCTCAGTGCATAGACTGGGAGAAGTTAAGTGTGTCTATGACACAAAAATCTATAGAATTGAAGCATAGTATGCATCAAATGAGTAAAGTGAAGTCAAAACCACATAGAGGAGGTAAAATCTAAGAAGGTTTGATCAGCAAATTGAAATAGAGCAAGCAACATAGAAAGTAGTTGATGAAGAGGGTAAATCATAAAACACACAACAACAGAAATTGCACATAGAAAATAGAACTTTCTTTATTGATATGGACAATTTATTACATTATATAAGCTCAAATACAATCAGAGGAATCAACCCTCCACAGGCTGCAACACATTATAGCTTCCTATCACAAGACTCTGGAATCATCAACCTTTTGTAACCCCAAATCAGCTAGGGTTTCTATTTTTCCACCTATTCTTGACTATACATTTTCCCCCTTAACTCTACTACTACCCAGGGTTCCCAAAAATGGTTATTAATAGCCTTTTTTGGTGGCCAACAACTTAATTTCAAAATTTGCATCTCCTTCCAAAAATATGTCAACTTCCGGGAGCCATAACTTTTGATCCAGGTGTCTGATTGACGAACTATTTTATGTGTCAGAAAGCTCATGGAGTTCTCTACGCTTTAAGAACCCGCTCTACCAGTTCCAGCATTTTTAGGGCCGTTTAGTGCCTCAAACCTGAGTTTGAATAATTTTCAGGCATTTTTTAGGAAACAGAAACTTTAATATCTTTCAACTCGCAAATGATCATTGCATGATTCCTTTTCCAAAGGTCTTATTTTTCAGTTAAGAAGCTTCCTGTAAATTTTCACTTCATTCCGTGCCCAAATGCAAACTTTCTAAAAATAGCAGGTTGCTATTTTTAGCAGTTTGGAAAAATTGAAAGTTCTACATCATTATTCAAGCGATTATGGAACCAGGACCACAAATTTTGAAAAGAAATGGAAAGAACATCAAGAATTTTTAAACACATTCTATAAAAACTTGCCCAACGTAAAATGGTTTGGCAAGGAATAAAATGTGCCATCTTTGAGAATTTGTCTACCACTATAAAAATGGAATCATGTCCTCTCTGTGTCCTTAGTAAACCAAGAACAAAATCTATACTAATATCATCCCATGGCTTCTTTGGTATAGGTAGTGGTTGATATAGACCTGTATTCTGACTTGCTCCTTTCGCCATCTAACATACTCTACAACTCTGCACAAATTTTCTCACATCCTGCTGCAACTGTGGCCAATAATAATTTTTACCAACAATAGCAATGGTCTTATCTCGACCGAAGTGTCCAGCCAATCCTCCACTATGCTTCTCCTTAACTAGGTTCTCTCTCATGGAACTCCTCAGAATGCACAACTGGCTTCCTTTAAACAACACGTCATCTTGGATTATGAAATCCAACCATTTTGTCCTGTCCAAAGTAACAGGTTCCAAACAAGCCTTCGAGGGCTCTGCAAAATCTGGATCTTCAGGATAAAAACTTTTGAGCTCATCGAACCCAACAACCTCTATCTTCATTTCTGTCAGCAAATTTTGCCTTCTACTCAAGGCATCTACAACTCTGTTGGACTTCCCACTCCTGTTCTTCAAAACAAAAGTATAGCTCTGCAAAAACTCCACCCATTTTAAGTGCCTTTGATTTAACTTTCCTTGACTATTAAGATATTGTAAAGCCTGATGATCAGTATATAAAACAAACTCCTTTGGCAACAAATAATGTCTCCATTTCTTCAAAGCCTGAACTATTGCATAAAACTCATGATCATAAATAGAATACTTTTTCTTGGCATCATTAAGCTTCTCACTAAAATAAGCAATGGGCTTACCTTCTTGACTCAAAACAACTCCTATAGCACTACCACTAGCATCACAATCTACCTGAAATACCTTATTGAAATCTGGAAGTACCAAGACAGATTGCTCTGTGACTTTCTGCTTTAATGTATCAAATCTTTTGTCTACTCCTTTAGTCCATTTAAACTCTTTTCTATCCCCTCTCATTGTCTCAGTCAGGGGTGCACAAATGCTACTAAAATTTTTGATAAACTTTCTATAAAAACTTGCCAAACCATGAAAAGATCGTACCTCTATGGCACTCCTTCGTGTAGGCCATTCAATGATAGACCTTACTTTTTCTAAGTCCATCTTAAGACCTTCCTTTGAGACAACAAATCCCAGGTATACCAACTCCTTCTTTGCAAAGCTACATTTCTTCAGATTGATCAACAACTTCTTCTCCCTCAGCTTCTCTAAAACTCTTCTAATATGCATCAGATGCTCATCCCAAGTTTTACTGAAAATCAAAATATCATCTAAATAGACAATAACAAAACTTCCCAAAAAAAAATTTAGTACCTCGTTCATGAGCCGCATGAATGTGCTCGGTGCATCAGTTAGCCCAAATGGCATGACTAACCACTCATACAAACTTTCCTTTGTCTTGAAGGTTGTCTTCCATTCATCTCCTTCTCTGATTCGAATCTAGTGATACCCACTCTTCAGGTCAATCTTTGTGAAGTACTTGGCTCCACTCAAACAATCCATTATATCATCCATTCTTGGCAATGGAAACATGTACTTGATCATGATCTTATTTATGGCTCGAGAATCTGTACACATTCTCCACTCTCCATCTTTCTTTGGTGCTAGTATTACAGGTACCGCACATGGACTTGGGATATCCCTTATTAGTCCCTTCCTCAACAACTCTTGAACTTGTCTATTCAACTCTTCACTCTCTGCTAGAGTCATTCTATGGGCTGCCTTATTCGGCAAACTGGCTCTTGGTATCAAATCTATTTAATGACTTATCTTCCTCACTGATGCTAAACCTTCTAACATATCTGAGACTTCTGCTAGTACATCTTCACATTTCTCTTGACTAATCTTAGGAATCAATGCAAAGCAATGACGCTCAAGCTTCATACCCTCCAAAAATTTCCTACCATCTACCAAGCAAATTCTGGCAGTACTACATACCTTTTCTTCCACCTCCTTCAAGGGCTTCAACTTATGACGAACTCCATCTTTTGTTAGGGAATATGAGTTTGCATGCCCATCATGGACAGCACTCCTATCATACTATCATGGCCTCCCCAATAGCATATGACAAGCATCCATCAGTATGATATCAAACAATACCTCATCATGGTAGTCCCCAATCTTGAACTTCACTAAACACTGCTCATTGACCAAAGCTCTGTGGTCCTTCTACAACCATGCAATCCAATATGGATGTGGATGCTTTCTTCTTGTCAACCATCTCCTCTAAAACAAGATTGTCAGTACTTCCACTGTCAATAATAATGTCACAACACTTACCTTCACATTTACACCTTGTACGGAATAAACTCTTCCTTTGATTGGGTTCTTTCTCCTCATTCAACAAAGTTCTTCTAACAATTAGGGTTTCTCTCCTTTTAGCATCTTCAGAACGCTCAGACTGCGCATCTTCATCTACATGTGTAACTCATGCATTACCTTCAGGCTTCTATTCGTCCTTTGTTGATGTTGTGGACACTCGTATGCTCGATGCCCTTCTTCTCCACATTGAAAACAAGTTCCTCTGAGACCTCCTCTTCCAGGTCCTTGCCCTGGTCGGCCTCTTCCTCTTCCTCTTTGCTCACCATTTTTCTGGTCACAAGGGTGGTAGATATTATCTCCTCTTTGATTTCAACTGGTACCAGCGTCTTCACTTTTCTTTGAATCTTCATTTTGGCCTCCATAGGGTCTTCCACCAGTCCTTCCGCCTTGACCTCTTCCCCTTTGCTTGTCAAATCTTTTAATCATCTTCTCTTCCACCTTCAAGGAAAATTGGTATGCATCTTCTATGGTGGTCATTCTGACCAGGCTCAACTCCTCTTGAATACTTGGCCTCAACCCATTAATGTAACGAGCTACCTTCTCCTTGTTGGCCTCTGCATGACTAGTTCTTATACTAATATTATAAAACTCTTCTGTATACTCCTTAACAGACTTGTTGCCTTGCTTCAATCCTTGTAGCTTCTTCAACAACTCCATCTCATAGTTCACAGGAACGAACTGCTTCTTCAGTTTCTCCACCATCTAATCCCATCTGGTGATCTTTCATTTTCCTCTTCTATTCCTCTCTAACTGGATCTCCTTCCAGCAAATAGTGGCATAGCCCTTCAAATTTTTTTTTGCAAACTTGACCCGATCTGGGTCTTCCATATCTTCATACTCAAAATACTCCTCCATGTCATTGATCCAATCACTAAGTTGTTCTGGATTCAAATCTCTAGAATATGTAGAAACTTTGATCCTGGGCCTCTTTCTGATCTTTCAAATGGCCCTCAACAACCTAACTTCTACAAAATCTCCTGCAGCTTCTTGTTCTTCCTCGGATAGCTCTTCTTCAACTTCATCCTCTCTTTCTTTTCTTGTTCTCAGATCAAACCCTCTTCGCAACTCTTCTTGCAATGCATTGATCTAGCTTTGCAGGGGTCTAAAAACCTCTTCCGTCAAAGCATTCCTCACAATACGATTTCTTCGTGGAGGCATCTTGATCTCCGTAGTAAACCCACAACCTCAGGTCCTGGTGTAAACTACCTCACGGTCTGCGATCTGTCTACACACTCAGGAACCCTTGTTCTGATACCACTTGATGAAGGGGGTAAATCATAAAACACAACAAGAAAAATTGCACACAGAAAATAGAACTTTCTTTATTGATATGGACAACTTAGTACATTACAGAAGCTCAAATACAATTAAAGGAATCAACCCTCCACGGGCTGCAACACATTACAGCTTCCTATCACAAAACTCTGGAATCATCAGCCTTCTGTAACCCCAAATCAGCTAGGGTTTCTATTTTCCCACCTATTCTTGACTCTACACTTTCTCCCATAACTCTACTACTGCCCAGGGTTCCCAAAAATGGTTATTAATAGCCTTTTTGGTGGCCAACAACCTAATTTCAAAATTTGCATCTCTCTCCAAAAATAGGTCAACTTTCGGGAGCCATAACTTTTGATCCAGGTGTCTGATTGACGAACCATTTTATGCGTCGAAAAGATTAGAGAGTTCTCTACTTTTTAAGAATCTACTCTGCTAGTTCTGACCATTTTCGGGCCTGTACGAGGCCGTTTAGTGCCGCAAACCTGAGTTTGAATAATTTTCAGGCATTTTTCGAGAAACAGAAACTTTAATATCTTTCAGCTTGCAAATGATCTTTGCGTGATTCCTTTGCCAAAGGTCTTATTTTTTAGTTATAAAGCTTCCTGTAAATTTTTACTTCATTCCGTGCCCAAATGCAAACTTTCTAAAAATAGCAGGTTGCTATTTTTAGCAGTTTGGAAAAATTGAAAGTTCTACATCATTATTCAAGCGATTATGGAACCAGAACCACAAATTTTGAAAAGAAATGGAAAGAACATCAACAATTTTTAAACACATCTTTTTGGGGGGGATGCAAGATTGCCCTTACACCACTGGATGCTCCTGCATCAATAGTACTGGAGTGCTGGGAGGAAAAATGGTGTGTAATCCTTGTATATAAACTTCTATGCACATTAATAAAAGGTTGCCAACCATTTGTTTGATAAAATGTGTGTTTATTTCTCTGTATTACCTGTGTCAATAATTCCTAATTACCAGTAGTGATATTTGTAAGAAATTTAAACCATTGTTGGTTTATAACTGCTAGTATCGGTTGTCTGGGAAGACCCTCGAACATGTTGCATTACTTATAAAATATATTTCAAATCTGGTTGAATTTTAATTAAAACTTACCAATATTTTTAATGTCTAAAAATATACCTTAAATACTATGTCAACCTTTTACTTTGTTTCACTGTAAAAAATTGATATATAAGATATCATTCACCCCTTGAGAGAAAGGAAATAACAAGTTGTTTATTCAAAATATAGTGTTCATCCTAAATTAGTGTAAAGCCTTCATTTAAAAATTAAAATTCACCCATGCCATGCTAATTCTAAGGACCATATTTTATAAATACCCTTGTAATAGGTCGAACAGATTAAGTGTGCACCTTAGAGAATGCTTAAACTTTATTTAACTCAAGAGTGTAATCACTTAAGTTCAAGAATTTGTTTTGACATTTTTCTCTCTAAAGAAAAATACTAATATCAAATATAAATATTTTTGCACTTCAAAGGAACACCATATATATCATTTGAGAAAAGAAGAGAAATAGCTCATCAATTGGCCTTTTACATGGGATGTGAACAAATTGTTTAACTAGAACACAAAGTATCTTTTGTTTCAAGCCATACATCACACATTGTACACAAGCATGGTATATATGTTTATAACACTAGACAATCGTTATATATAATTTCATTATCATTTACTTACAAGAAACATGTCTATTAATAACATAAGCAAGTTTATTGGAACTTTAGCATTCTTTGTTGCTTTCAACACACTTCAAACTTTAAAATGCATTCCCTCCTTAGTCGATATACATAATAATTGTGTTGTCATTTATTTACAAGCAAAGATGTTTATGGATAGTTTTTATGTAATCAATGTGTGGGTTAGTTGGATATTATGAAGGATTATTTATAATTGTTATCTAAATATTTTAGATAATCCTACAATAAATTTGATTTTTTTAATTTAGGAAAAATTATGTTTTTGGAGATTTATTTGTCATTCTCATATCAATTTGTATTCATTATAAAATGCAATTTCAGTGCATTTCATATATGCATACTTTGTACTCATTCGTGATGAATAAAATTGTGTTATGTTCATCCATCTTCTTATTTGTAGGTATATATTCTTGCACGAGGTTTTTTTTATTAAAATTTGAATTATTCCTAGGCTAGATTATTTCAAAACATGTCATAAAACTTGCATGGTATCAAATTAGGTCAGATTAGAGTAACCCCTTTCTTCTATACAAAATAGAAAAAAATAGTAGGGTTTCTAAAATTATAGTTAGGTATTCTTGAAGTCAACTTCTACAACAAACCTTCTTAAAAGAAAGCAATGGATTGTGCCATTACATTCAAAAAGCCCAAAACATATAAATCACATGTCAAGTAATTAAAATCTAACATCTATGAGCAAGCCCATATTCTTGTTTATTTGTCTATAGTAACTCATGTGGTTGTATAGTCTATTCACCACGAAAAACAAGAACATGATTTTTTGTGCATGTTTGTCAGTCAAAATATTCTAATGAGCAAAATATTCCATCACTTTATTTGCAATTGTTAGTGACTCCAACCACTAACATAACTACCAAAAAAACTTACCACGGGGCCAAAAACTTTGTCCAAAAAACCACCACTAACTCCCATCATCACCACTATGTCAAGGCACCTCTTAGGCACCACCTCCGCCACAATGTTGTTGTTGCTTACTCTTCCACATAGAGAGTTAAGATTCACCACAAGGGAATCTAGGAAAAATTCAAAACTTTGTTTGAGAAGACTAGCATGCTTAGGAGTCGCCAATTAGAAAATGAGCTAATCAATCGATGTCCAATTGATCATAACAACATATTAGACTTATCAATTTTGAATGATGGAGACTTCAATCACAAGATTGTGAAATCACAAAAATGGACTCACAATTTGTAGTAAATGTCCTCTTCTTGCCTACTCAATCTTTGTTTTTACCTTCTACTCCATTAGGACATTTACAGTCATGATTCAAGATCATGAAGATGACTCCTAGTCGCCCTTGCCAAGACCTACCATAAGGCATGTTATATTCATTTTCACATTTTGTGCATGATTCACCTTCCAAGACACTTCTCACTCACACCAATTATGTGAGTAAACTTTAGCATAAGTGGTTTTGTCAATTGAATTACCACTACCGTCATCAATTGAGAACATGACATGGTAATATACTTTCCCAAAGTCTCTTTTTTTGGTGGTGTTTGTCAAGGTTGTCTTAGGCAACCATTCCAAATAAAACCATGACAAAGGAAATTCTTGGATAGCTCCTACAATACTTTTGAATTAATTCCTAGTGACTTATTGAGTCCTTTCCTTCATTATCATTTACCAAGGCCCCTTATGTCCTTAGCTTCAATGATGACTTCTCTCAATTCAATGTAGTTTATTTTCTTTGTCATTACAATGAAGTGTATAGAAAATTTCAATGCTTCAAGGCCCTTATAGAGAAGCAAACATGGAAGAAAATCAATTCCCTTGCACCAATAATGGTGAAGTGTATATGAACCATCAATTTAAGGAGTTTTGTGCCACAAAGAGGGTTGATCTTCATCATACAATTTTATATAACCCACAACAAAACAAAGGTGCAAAAAGGAAGAATAGATCCTTGAAATTGATGGCTAATTGCATGATACATTCACAATCACTAGCACCATTGTATTGGGTGGAGGCCCACACAAAGCCTTGAAACGCATCACACTTATAAAGGCTTGGGGTGAACAAAAACATTGGTTAAGCACTTAAAGAGTTTTTGGCTTCCATACATTGGCCCAAATTCCCACAACTAAACACAAGGTTATGGAACCATAGAGCACCTTCCATTTTGTGTGTTGTCATAATGAATTAAAAAGAGTATCGGTAACTACATCTAAATACTTGTGAGATCATTGTGAAAAGTGTGACATTAAAAGAAAACTCGTATAGCTTAAGGTCTCACACTTCTTTCTCCACATTAGAGACCTTGCTTGATAGTCGATCAAATTCTAAGATAGAGGAAATCATCCTCTATTTGCACCTATAACAATAAATAAGCATAGAATGATTACCAAGATATTCGATATTAACAAAGGAGCAAAAGGATCCTTAAATAAGATTACAAAAGCTTTATCTGGAAAGGATAAGAGTGACAACTAAGCAACACTAAAGAGGAAAAGGCTTAACAACTAAAAAGAATAAAGAATATTCCTAAAGTCTATCCTAAAAGATAATTGACTATTATTAAAAAATTACTTTAATACCCTCCCTTAATGGTCAATCTACTAACTACACCAAGCTTAACCCAAAGTTTTACATATTTGTCAACACTCAAAGACTTGGTAAGAATATCTGCAATTTTATCCTTAGAAGGATAATACTGCAACATAATCGATCCATCTGTTGGTTCCCAAAAATGTAGGTCCAAAATCCTAGAACATTTCTCCTCCTCCTAGGACAAGAGTGTCATCAAGAAGATGAGAAATAGGCTCATCCACAAATTGAAGATGGTTATGGACAACAAACAAGAGTTGGTATGCTCTCCTGGACTTCGGGCTCAACTAGACCTAGGAGGGATATTCCTAAAGGCATGAAAAGGAACACAAATTGATAACCATAGCCATACCCAAGGTACACTTGATCGCCTATGATTGTCACTAGATAAAGATCGACTAGCTGCATAAACCTCTAATTAAGTTAATGATACATCTTGCACATGCACCCATAGATCATATTTCTTATATCCCCATAAGACATACATTTGATATTCCATACACAATGGTAAAATGTAGAGATGCATGACATGATTCACAAATGATTAAAATAGTTTTGCATTACTTCAAATTTATCCCTGGTTATAGAACAAAACCATGAACATGTAAAAACTAAACCTAACCCCACTCCTACTCCTAATACTAACAAAACGAGGGTCTGATAAAATAAAAGGGATTGATCCATCCCCAAACTAGACCGGTGCCTACTCCAATGGGCAATAGAGTCAAGAACAACAAAGATGAAGGAGATACTCAATAGTCATCAATAGAAACATGAAATGTATTCACATATAAATTCAAAATATATGAACATACAATAGACATACTTAGTAATCCTGAGCAGAACTACAACAACCCGAATGTAACAAAGAGACCAATACAAATCCTTCGTATTGCATTAAGATGATGTCACACATTAATCTAAACTATGTTACAACATACCAGTAAATGTGGTACTAGAAAATAAATAACTGGGTTCATATATTCCCCTTAATCCTTAGAATCTGCCATGGAGACATACCATTGCATGAAGATATTCGTTGAAGAGCTTTCCTACAAACTACTTGAAGTATTCATTCATTTCCAGACCTAACTGACATGATTTGATGTCCTAAATCCTCCTGAGGTGTTTCTAGATCCAAGATGGCTCAAAGACCAAATGTTTCAATGTGTTATGTTTTTGTATATATAGCATTTTAGGTCTTTTCTAATCCACATGGGATTCCGAGCAGGGAAAACACATTAGGTCAAATATCTATGTTTTGAAATCTGCCACCAACCTCTAACTATCAATTATGTGCATTATTGGCGCTTTGCGGAAGTTTCAGGCTCATTTGGAAGTTTCTGTGACCTTTTCTATGTTATCATTTTTGCCTTATTTCTAGCTTTGCAAAAATCTAAGGGTGGTCGAGATATATGCGGAACTTTGGGGTAGATGCGGACATGCAGGGAAATAGGGGGTCCATGATGCAAAGGAAATAAGGCATCCAGATGCAGAGAAAGGAGGATGGAGTGGATGAGGGGATGGGAAGGGGTATCAGATTTGTGAAGATTAAGGAGGAAAGGGATGTGGAAGTTGAAGGGGGGACTAGATGCAGAGCTTAGAAGGGTTTGTGGATGCATCCGGGTCCAAGTCATGGCTACGTAGAATGGGATGTTAAGGGAAAAGTGGGCGTAGGGAAGTTGTTTGGATATGCAAAGCTTAGGGGGTCCGCCGAATATGTCTGATACACCGTTGATCCTTCGTAACCATCCCTCTACATACACATTAGCAAGAAATCAAGGACGAGATGGATATAAGGATATCACAAGATTTTCCCCTTTGCATACACCTTAGCGAGAAAGAGGGGATGAGAGGGACATAAGGATATCGCGGGATTTTCCTTCATTCTAAGAACCAAGGAAAATCTGCAATATCTGGACTAGTTCAAAAGTCCCAAAAAAGACCACCATACATAGAGTATTAGGATTTTTTTAGGATTTAAAACATTTTCCAAGGCATATAAACTCAAAATTTGACAAGGGGAGACGTATAAGATCTTTCAATGGGTTTTTGAGTGAAATTATGCACGTTTGGGAGTCAAAAAATCTTCTACAAGTTCTTTGATGAAATGACAATGAAGTTCCACATGTTTGGTACGCTCATGGAAGACTAGATTCTTGGCAAGTTTTAGCACCCCTTAATTGTCACATAATAAGGCTGAAGGTGTTGCTTGAGGCATCTTCATGTCTGAAAGCATCCTTCTTAGCCATACTACCTCACATGATGTTTTTATTGCTCCTCGATATTCTACTTTGATCAAGGATAGATCTATTTCCTGTTGTTTCTTGTTGGTCCATGTGACTGCACCTATGCCTGGGCTAAAAACATAACGAGAAGTGGATTTTTTGTCATCCACAGAACTTGCCCAATCCGAATCTGTAAATTCAATTAGCCTATGATCTTTGTTTCTATTCTATAGAATGCCAAAGTCAAATGTCCCTTTCACATATCTCAACGCCCTCTTCACTGCAATCTAATGTTCTACTTTGGGTGCTATCATGAATCAAGAAATGAAACTCACAGCATGGCTCAAATCAGGTCTAGTGGCTATAAGATAAATTAAAGTCCCCACTAGTTGCCTGTAAGTTGACTCATTGACGATCCTAGAGTCAATTTTGGTTGAAAGTTTCAACCTTTTCTCCATAGGTGTTGATAAGATTTTGTAATATGTCATTCTAAATTTGTCGAGCAAACTCCTAACATATTTGGATTGTGAAACAAAAATGTCGCCACCTATTTGCCAAACTTATACACCTAAGCAGTAATGTAAGAGGCCTAGATTAGTCATGTCAAAAGTTGTACTCATCTGATTTGATTTGTGCAATTTAGTGTGCCTCATTACCTATAATAATGATGCCATTTACATATATGGGTGCTACCACAATAGTGTGTCCCACTTATGGGGCATCCTTTTTTTTTTTGAAATCACATATTTTTTAGAAAAATGATTTAAGCCTTGAGGGGTTCCATCTAAAGGGGTTTAATTGAAGGAGGTTAGATAAAAACCCCTGCCATAATAGTGTGTCCCACTTATGGGACACCCTGATTTTTGTCTGAAATCACATATTTTTTAGAAAAACTAATGATTTAAACTTTAAGGGGTTCCATCTAAAGGGGTTTAATTAAAGGGTGTTAGATGAAACTCCCTTAGATGAAACCCCCTTGGAAATAACCCCTTAGTCTTAAATCAAACCCTCAATGGAGTCTCCTCCGTACCTATCAAAATGCTGACAAAAAACTAATTTTACTTCACCTTTTAGGGGATCAAATGAAGTCATTTAGAAATTATATTTTATGAGTATGAAGCCCTTAGTGTAATCTTTCTAAAAAGTATGATATTGAATATATTTCATTTGATTATTATATTTATTTTCTATTTTCTAGTGAACATATATTTTTCGCTGAACATCAAGGTGTCTATTCCACACACGAAAAATTAAAAAATAGAGAAAAAATTCTAAAAAATATTTGCATACTAGGTATTGATGTCCTTGTTTCAACAGAAAAAGAAGTTAATTTGGATACATAGAGAAAAAATTATGTTGTATGGTATAAACCTATGTCTAAATTATAATTAATGTCACTTCAAAAATTACTTTAAAAACAACAAAAAAATATGAAAAAATATCTACACATTAGATATTCGTGTTACAAATCTATGTTTAAAAATTTATAATTTTTTCTTGTCTATAAAAATAGTTATGCTATATGGTATAAACGTCACTTTTTAAAAATGTTAACTATAAAAAATAAGTTAAGTTACGTAAAAAATTTCACAAATTATTTCTTGAATTTATTTTTTTAAGTACATTTAGAATTTACAAAGTCTCAAAAATCACTAATTCATGTCATTTTCAAATTCTTAACGGATTAGTTGCTATAGGTATAAGAAAGTAAAATTTCGGTTTGAAATATTGAATGCAATGTCCCACTTTGGCCAAAAAGTGGGACACAGTATTGTGGGTTGACCCATGTGACTAGAAGAATGATATCATTACCACTGCTTTTAACGTATAGATTTGGACCCGAAGGACTCCACTAGAATCCCTATTAAACCAAATACCTGTCAGTTTTGATGTACCATGCCTCGAGTGCCTACTTTAGACCATACAAGGCTTTCTTCAATTTGCATACAAGATGCTCCTTCCCTGAAACCTAAAAACCCTATGGTTGAGACATGTACACTTCTTCCTCCAAATCTGCATTAACAATGGCACTCTTTACTTCCATTTGATGGATTGTCCGCCAAATTGAGCCGCCATGGCTAGGACTAATCGAAAGGTGCTCAACTTTGTTGTAGGAGCAAAGGTCTCTTCATAATCAATGCTTTTTCTTTGTGAGAACCCTTTTGCGACCAACCAAGCTTTGTACTTGTCAAGAGTACCATCTCCTTTGTACTTGACTTTGTACACCCACTTGCGGCCAATGGGTTTCTTCCCTGGTGGAGATTTGAGAGATCCCAAGTCTTATTTTTCATATGACTTTCATGTTTGGTGGCCATGGCCTTTTCCCATTCAGGTTTTCCTTATGCCTCCTCAACACTTGTGGCTCATAAACTCCCTAAATATCAGTCATGAGAGCAAATTTAAATGTGGTATGCTTGCTCTTGCCTTTCAATGATCTACCCTCAATCATTTCACTTACCCGAACATCACCAATGGTGCTTTCCCACCACTTTGGTCTCTTCTTAGGAACTTCTCCATCCAAATCATTGTTGTCACCATTACTTGGGCTACCTATTTATGTGTCATTTGGATTATGATCCAGGCTATTATTAGTGAATTCAGGTATAGTTACCTACCTAGGAGACTCCTCATGATCATAATCCTCCCCCCTTCATGTGTAGCTAAGTGAAGATGAACACCTGAATCCTTAGCCATAACAGGTTGGTCTTCAGTAATCTTGATTTCTAAAGAAAGCTAGAAGGGCCCAGTTTCCTCATCAATCACAATATCTCTATTGAAAGACAAGTGATCAGTGTCAACATCAATCAGCCTGTATGCTTTATGATTTTCACTGTACCTTGTAAGCATTATTTTCTTACTCTTAGGATCTAACTTGGTTCACTTTGCATCTGGAATCCAGGGATATGCAATGAAACCAAAGACCTTAAGATGAATAAATTTTGGTTGGCTCCTAGACCAAGCTTCCTCTGGGGTCTTCTCCTTCACCATCTGTGTTGGAGACTTGTTGAGTAAAATAAACAGCAGTATATATTGCCCTAGCCCAAAACTTCTTGGGAACACCCATGTTCTCCATCATACACCGAGTCATCTCCATAATAGTATGGTTTCGCCTCTCAACTACTCCATTATGTTATGGAGTGTAAGGTATTGTATATTGAATTATTTGGAACAAAATTTACCTCCATTCTTATATCTAAGACTAATTATGTTACAACCAGACTCTTTCTACTAATGCTTTGAACTTTTAGAATTCGTCAAACACATGATTTTAACTTCAGAAAATACACCCACATTTTCCTACTATAATCATCTACAAACAGAAGAAAATACCTAGCACCAGTGATCCATGTCGTGTTCATCGGTCCACAAATGCCTACATGAACCAACTATAGGACTCTCTCAGATCTCTAAGCATGTCCATCCACAAAGGGAGTTTTGTTTTGCTTCCCTACTTGGCAAGCTCTGCAAACACCCTATATTTGTTGAACGGCAGGAAGGCCATCAAATCAAATTCTCTCGAGCCAACTAAGAGAGATAGGATAGGTTGAGGTGCCCATATTGTTGATGCCAAAGTGTACTAATATCAGATGCACTCTTGGTTGCCAATGCATGCTCTTGTACATGTCCAATGTCAACTAGTCGATACAAACCATGATCTATTCCGACTACAACAGTATTTTTCATCTCCTTGTCAACTATATAACATTTATGTTTGCTAAAGATGACATCTAGATTGGGACAATGTCACATAATCTAACTCACTCAAAGTAAATTAAGCTCCATTCCCGACACAGTACACATTAAGAAAAAATAAAATTTTCCCTCTAGAGGTAATTTGCACATTCTCTCTACCAACAATTGTGTACTCCTCACCACCACCAAAGATCACTGAATCAGAGCAAGCCATGTACTCCATGAACTAATCTTTCATGTAGGTGAAATGACGAGATGTTCATGATTCTATGTACCATGCAGGTGACTTATATTGATCTGTTGGTTTTTTGGTCATGAAAGCATAGAAGGTTGATTCCTTCTTTGGATGCTCTATGACATGAGCCTTTTGTTGAGGCCCTCCCTGGTTGAATTTTTGTTCAACCAACTTCTTTTTGCAATGCTTCTTCATATGACCAATCTTACCACAATAACGATGTGATGTTTTTCAAATTCTTCAAAGCAACTTCATTGTTACCTTGTCCTTTCTTATATGACCATCTTCATTTGCCCTTGCCTTTGGCTACACATGCTTGTTCCACACCCTACATATCACTGCTACTACCAAACTATTTCTTCCATATGTCCTGTTGTAAGAGCTTATTGCATAGCTCTTTGAACTTCAAGTCAACACTGGTAGAGGTAATATTGAGTGTCTCAATAAAATGCTCATAAGCCTGTGGTAGGCTTTTCAATGTGATTACCACCATGTCCTCTTCTTCCATCTTCCAACGTATGGTTGATAATTGATCTTGGATGTCTTTGATCTTGAGTAAATGCTCTTGCAAGGACGTTTTCTCATCCATCGTGATCGAAAAGAGCATATTCTTCAAGAAGGCACTGCCTTTATCTGAAGTCACGTGTAGTTCTCACATATGCTTCCAAATTTCCGCAGCGTTTGTACCTGTTTGAACCTCTGAAAGCATTTCATCAGTCACTGATAATTTTATCAACATAACTGCTTCCCTATCACGTTTGTCAAACTTATCCTAATCTTTATTCGTAGCAGCTAGTCAGGTGTCAGTACCGAAGGCGATCTTTTCCAGACATCTATACTCGAAAATCATTAGCATTCGCTACTTACACGTGTTGTATTTTTTACCAATAAAACATCAGCTGCCTTCCAACATGATGTTGGGTAATGAGGCCATCTTCCCTCCCGTAAGGTGCAATTACAAAGTAAGAGCAAAAATAATAAATGCCCTATGTTGCAATAAACCCTTTGCTAACATTTTCAACAAATTATTTTGCCCTAGCTTCTGTCTATTGCCCTAACTGCGGCAAATAATCACTGAAACCTTAACAATTTTTCTACCCTAGGCGTAGATGAAACTTTAGGCGTTAAATATCATCCACAATTTTGTAAAAGAAATGGTCAAAACTAATGAATAACTCCATGATTTTTTTTAAAAAAATATCCAAAAACTTCAAAAAATTTTCTTTTCTAGCCACCACAAATCCAAGGAACAAAACCCATGATTTTTTTCTAAAACTCATGATTTTTAAAACCCACAATTTTGGAACAAAACCTGAAAAATCGACCTCCTTTGCCATCAAAAGCCATTGAAAACCCTGTCGTGATTCTTTTTAGCAAGAAAAAAAACATGACCAAAAAACTCCGCAATGTATGTGAAGAATGAAGGTCGTGCGATTTGATGCAAAGAAAAAATGTGTGATTTTGTAAATATCACCACATGACTCTTCAAAACAAAAAATACCTACAATTTCATCTAGTAAATATACCTGCAATTTACCCTTCACGTTTTTTAGACAAAATAGTGTCAACAAAATAGAGACATGATTTTCATAAAATGTGACGATTTTGTAAAAAAAATCGCCCCAAAACCCTTGCTCAGTTCCTATAAAAAGAGACATTGATTTTGATGAGAAAATCCACCAAAAATCAAAGAACCTGATTTCTGCCTTTGAATCTGTTCAAATCCGTGCAACACCTTTTGGCTCTTTATGTGTCACGAGCGTTCCTTGAATTGTCACTGCCAACAACAATCCCTAGATCTTCACACGTTAACTTTCTAAGACCCTAAAGCTCGACTTGGACTTTGATACCATATAACAATAATTAAACATAGAACGATTACCAAGATATTTGATATTAACAAAAGAGCTAAAGCATCCTTAAATAAGATTACGAACGCTTTATCCAAAGAGAATAAGAGTCACAACTAAGCGACAACTAAAAGGAAAAAACTTAACAACTAAAAAGAATAAAGAATATTCCTAAAGTTTATCCTAAAAACTAATTGACCATTATAAATAAAACATTACTTTAATAGCACCTTCCAATCTTGTATTTTCGACAAAAGCCTCCTCTTACTACTACACTTTCACTTTAGGTCCACAAGACACAAAATGTGAGAACTTCACTTGGTGATCCCTTGGATACTTGGAGAACATGGTCACTACATTAGGATCTTGCTCACGCATGCATTGCAACCGCTTTCGACCTAGTTTTTTGGGGAAGCATCTGGTATCCTCATATGGGGTTTAATGGAGACAGGTTATAATTCCTTACTTGGAAATAAAACTTGAAAATTAGTCCTTTTCCAAAGGGAAGGAAGATAGCTCAATGCAAGTGGATCTATCAAACCAAGTGTGATGTGGATGGCAACCTTCATAAGTTTAAGGCTCGACTCGCGGCAGCAACGTTTTTACAAGTTCTTGATATTGATTACTTTCAAACCTTTACCCTACTAGCCAAAATGAACTCTATATGCTTGACTTTTATTATGAACGATGTCAATCTCTAGCCAATTTATTGGATGGACATGAAAATTGCATTTCTTCACAAGGATCTTTAGAAGATATATGGAGCAACCATAGGGATTTGCTCGGGATTCTTCATTGGTTTGTTGACTATGGAAATCTTTCTATGGACTCAAGCAAGCCCCTCATGTTTGGTATGAGAAGATGAACTCATTTCTCCTTTCAGCAAGGTTCTCATGATGCCATTCAAAGCATCGTGCAACAAGATGATCTTCTGATCTTAGTTCTCTATGTGGATAACCACATCCTCAAAGGCAATCTTACAAACATCATTGACAAGGTCAAAGCAACTCTACATGATGGATTTTACATGACAGACTTGGGCCTTCTACACTACCTTCTCATCAGCAAGATGACTCAGACTAATTTCAAGAATAGTCTAACACAATCCAAGTATGTTGATATTTTTGCATGGTTTCACATGGCTAGTTGTAAACCTACAATGATTCCCTTTCCTTTTGAAGGCAAGCTTGAGGCTAATTGTTCCACTCCATTGGTCAATGCTATCTTCTATCGACAACTTGTTCGCAACCTCATCTACTGGAATTGCTCATTCACACATTACTTATGTTGTTGCTATGGTTTCTCGCTTAATGCAAGAGCCACATAAACTTCACTTGAAAGCTATAAAAGAGATTCTTGATATGGTCTCACTCGTTTGGGGAGAATATATTTTGTATATGGGTGCCTAACATGACCTAGTTGTTGGAACCCATCATTTCCATCCACCTAAGTTGCACTTAAGGGAGGATGTCAATGTAATTAATTCATTATCACACCCTAATTTATATTCACCTTGCCTATATGGATATTATGTAGATTATTCATAATTATTATCTAGATATTTTAGATAATCCTAGGGTAAGTGTGTTTTATTTCTTAATTTTCTCGAGATAGGTTTTAGGAAAATCATGTTGTTTCTATTGACTGAGTTGTCATTCTCATCTCCTCTTGTATTCTCTATAAAATGCAATGAATATTCAGTTTGTATGCTCATTGTCGATAAATAAGATTGTGCTATGTTCACTCATCTTAAAAACTGAGCACAAAATGATTACCAAGTTATTTGATAAATAAAATAACGAGCAAAAGCATCCTTATATGAGTACAAAAGAACTTATCCATTGTGGATAAGAACAACTAAAGAATAAAGAATATTCCTAAAGTTGGAATGACTTTATTAAAGCCTAAGCTAAAAGTTAATTGACCATTGTAAACTAAACATTACTTTAATACCCTCCCTTAATGATCAATCGACTAACTACACCAAGCTTATCCCTAAATTTTACAAATTTGTCAGGACTCAAAAACTTGGTAAGAATGTCTACAGTTTGATCCTCAAAAGGACAATATTGCAACATAATTGATCCATATTCTACAAGTTGTATGATGAAATGACAATGTAGTTCCACATGTTTGATATGCTCATGGAAGACTGGATTCTTTGCAAGATTGAGCACCTCTTGCTTGTCACAGAACAAGGGTGAAGGCTTTGCTTGAGGCATCTTCATATCTAAAAGCATCATGTTGAGCCACACTACCTCACATGTTGCTTTTACTGCTCCTCGATATTCTGTTTCTGTCGAGGATAAAGCTATTGCCAAATGTTTCTTGTTGGTCCATGTGACTACACATGTGCCAAGGCTGAAAACATAGCCAGAAGTAGATTTTCTGTCAGCAACAAAACCTTCCCAATCTGAATCTGTAAACCCAACCAGCCTAGGATCTTTGCTTTTGTTGTATAGAATGTCTAAGTCAAGTGTCTCTTTCACATATATCAACACCATCTTCCTTGCAGTCCAATGTTCTACTTTAGGTGTTGTCACGGATCTAGAAATGAAACTCACAACATAGTTCAAATTAGGTCTAGTGGTTGTAAGATAAATTAAGCTCCCCACTAGTTGCCTGTAAGCTGACTCATTGACTGTCTTAGAGTCATTTTTTGCTTAAATTTTCAGCCCTTTCTCCATAGATGTTGACGAGATTTTGCAATGTATCATTTTGAATTTGTCGAGCAAACTCTTGGCATATTTGGATTGTGGAACAAAAATTCCACCACCTATTTGCCAAACTTCTACACCTAGGCAGTTATATAAGAGGCCTAGATCAATCGTGTCAAAAGCTTTACTCAAATAAGATTTAATTTGTTCAATTGCATGTGCCTCACTACCTATAATAATGATGTCATCTACATATATGATCAGCAAAATGATATCATTACCAATACTTTTGACATACAAATTTGGATTCGAAGGACTTGGCTGGAATCTTTGTTTAACCAAATACCTATCAATTTTGATGTACCATGTGTTACATGCCTACTTCATGTCATATAGAGTTTTCTTCAATCGACATACAAGATGCTCCTTCCCTATAACCTGAAAACCCTATGGTTGAGACATGTACACTTGTTCTCCAAATCTCCATTGAGGAAGGCACTCTTCATGTCCATTTGATGGACTATCCACCAAACTGAGCTGCCATGGCTAGGACTAATCAAATGGTGCTCATCTTTGTTGTAGGAGCAAAGGTATCTTCGTAGTCAATGCATTTTCTTTGTGAGAACCCTTTTGCGACCAACTGAGCTTTGTACTTGTCAAGAATACCATTTGCATTGTACTTGACTTTGTACACTCATTTGTAGCCAATGGGTTTCTTCCTTGATGGAAGAACTGAGAGATCCCAAGTCTTATTTTTCATAAGACTTTCATGTTCGATTGCCATGGCCTTTTCTCATTCATGTTTTCTTTTTGCCTCCTCAAATACCTATGGCTCATAAACTCCCTGAATATTGGCCATTAGAGCAAAATTAACTATATTTTTTTTGCATATGCCTCTCAATGATCTATCCACGATCATTTCACTTACCCGAACATCTCCAATGGTGCTTTCCCACCATTTTGGTTTGTTCCTAAGAGCCTCTTCATCCAAATTAGTTGTCACCATGACTTGGGCTACCTGTTCAAGTGTCATCTAGATGCTAATCGAAGTTATCATCAATGAAATTTGGGTCTATTATCGACCTGGAAGATTCCTCTTCTCTGAATCCCCCCTTCAAATGGAGCTACCTAAAGCTAAACACCTAAATCCTTGGCCACAATAGGTTGGTCGTCAATAATCTTGAATTCTGGAGAAATATGAAAAGGACCAGCATCCTCATCAATCACAACATCCCGATTGAAAGTCAAGCAGTCAGTGTCAACATCAATCAACATGTAAACCTTATGATTGTCACTGTATCCTCTAAGCATCAATTTCTTACTCTTAAGGTCTAACTTGGTTTGCTTTTCATCTAGATTACAAGCATATGCAATAGAACCAAAGACCTTAAGATTACTAACTTTCAATTCCCTCCCAGACCATGCTTCCTATGGGGTCTTCTACTTCATTGCATGTGTTGGAGATCTATTTAGTAAATAGATTGTTGTATCTATTGCCTCAACCAAAAACTTATTAGGAACGCTCATGTTCTCCATCATACATCGGACCATCTCAATGATAGTATGGTTCCGCCTCTCAACCACTCCATTCTACTGTTGAGTGTAAGGTGTTGTATAATGTCGTTTTATGTCGTGTGTGCCACAAAAGTTATTGATTTCTTTTGAACAAAAATTCGCCTCCATTATCAAATCTAAGAAATGATGATGTCACAACCAAACTTTTTTTCTACTAAGGCTTTGAATTTTTTAAATTCATTAAACAAATTTGATTTTAATTTCAAAAAATACACCCACATTTTCCTACTAAAATCATCAACGAACAAAAGAAAATACTTACCACCAATGATCGATGTCGTTTTCATTGGTCCACAAATACCTGCATGAACCAACTATAGGACTCTCTTAGCTTTCCAAGCATGTTCGTCATCAAATAGAGTTTTGTGTTGCTTCCATGCTTGGCAAGCTCCGCAAACACCATGTAATTGCTATTGAATGTTAGGAAGGCCATCTACCAAATTATCTCAAGCCAACTAAGAGAGGATAAATTGAGGTGTCCATACCGCTAATGCCAAAGTGTATTGATGTCAGTTGCCCTCTTGGTTGCCAATGCCTACGCCTTGACCTGTCAAATGTCAACCAATCGATACAATCCCTGATCTTCTATACCAAGAGCAATAGTCTTCTTAGTTTCATTGTCAACAATGTAGCTTTTATGTTTGCTAAATATGACATCCAAATTGGGACAATGTCGCATAATCTGACTTGCCTAGTAGATTAAGCTCCATTCTAGACACAGTACACATTGAGAAAAATTAAATTTTTTCCTCCAGAGGATATTTGCACACTCTCTGCCAACAACTGTGTACTCCCCACCACCGAATATCATTGAATCAGAGCAAGCTGTGTACTCCGTGAACCAATCTTTTTCCTGTGGGTGAAATGATGTGATGTTCCTAAATCTATATACCATGCAGCTAGTCTTTTGGCCATGAGTACATAGAAAGTTGATTCCTTCTCCTCTGAATGCTCTGACACGAGTCTTTTGCTAAGGACCCCCCTAGTTGGATTTTTGTTCAACCAACCTCTTTGTATAGTGCTTCTTCATATGAGCCATCTTACCACGATAATGACATCTGATGTTTTTCAGATTCTTTGATGCAACCTCATTGTTACCTTGTCCTTTCTTCTAGGACCATTTGTCTTTGCCCTTGTCTTTGGCTGCAAATGCCTATTCCACACCCTATGTCTCACTGCTACTACCAAATTGTTTCTTCCATCTATCCTGCTATAAGAGCTTATTGCACAGCTCTTGAAACTTTAGGTCAACTCTAGTAGAGATGATATACAAGGTCTCAATAAAATGCTCATAAGCACGTGGTAAGCTTTTCAACATGATTACCACCATGTCCTCTTCTTCCATCTTTCGACCAATGGTGGTTAACTGATATCTGATGTCCTCGATCTTGAGTAAATGCTCCTACAAGGACACTTTCTTATCCATCATGATCGAAAATAGCAATATTCTTCAAGAAGGTCGCGAAGTCTCATGCAATTCTTGCAAATGCTTCCAAATTTCAACCGAAGTGGTCCCTGTATGGACCTTAAGTAACATTTCATCTATCACAAATAATTTGATCAACATGACTGCTTCTTTGTCACGTTCATCAAACTTGCCCTGGTCTTTACCTGCAGTCACTAGCCAAGCATCGGTACCGAGAACAATTTTTTTGACGCATCGGTATTTGAAAATTGTTAACATCCACTACTTCCACGTGTTGTAATTTTTGTCAAAAAAATGTTGGCTACCTTCCAATATGATGTTGGATAAAGAGGCCATTTAAGTGGTTCTTCCCTCCCGTAAGATGCAATTATGAAGACCAAAAAATAAAAATTAAATGCCCTTTGTTGAAATAAACCCATGCTGATTTGAAAACCCTAAAAATTTTCTTTTCCAAACAGCCCAAAACAAATGGCAATATTCCGTGCTCTAACTGCTGGTCGAAAAAGAAAGCAAAACAGCAGCTGCAAAAAGTGATGAAAAATACCTTCAAAATTCTACCTTAGCCGTGTGTTAAAGAGAACAATAGCAAATTCCAAATTTTCCGGGTGCAGTCCAAAGGGTTCATCTTAATTGGTTAAAATATTGGGTTCTCATTGTGGACACCCAAGTTCAAATCCCCATAGGGACATCTAATGTGGAATTCTAAGTTGACTCTTGGTCTTCCATATAGGTGACTTCTAGTGTGTTTGCTCGTAAAGAACTTGCATTGGTCTCATGTTGATGCTCGTATGAGCAGAATATTTGTAAACGATATTCAATATTAAAAAAAAATCTGGGTGCACCCTACAAACCAGAAACGCTCGCAAAAAATGATGAAAATTGTGAAAAAAAAATCATGTTAAAAACTGTTCTCTGCGGCCGCCTTCTTCGTGAACACAATTTTTTGTTTGTGTGCCCTAGGTGTGAGTTTTCCTTTTAAAAATCCACGTGATTCTAAAAAATCCTCACACTATAATGACTGGGAACAATCCGCATGATTCTCACAGAAAAAAACACGATTTTTTACAAGAAAAAAAACATGCGATTTTTACAAAAAAATAAAATGGTGCGATTTAGTTAAAAACCTAGCTATGATTTCACCATGAAACCCTTGCAATTTGTCTCTACAAATGAATAAACTTGTGATTTCACCAAAAATTAATCCACAATTTCGTAAAAAAAAATTGCCAAAAAATAAACCCTAACGCAAATCCGTTCGACTTCCTTTTGTCTTTCCTGTGCAATGTAAGAGATTTCACGATCTGTCATTGCCGGCAACAATCCGTAGGACAATACACTTTCACAAATCCCGAAGTTCTACTTGGACCATGATACCACATTATAAAACTTAACACAAAATTATTACTAAGATATTTGATAAATAAAATAAGGAGTGAAAGCATCCTTATATAAGATTACAAAAGAACTTATCCATGGTGGAAAAGAACGACTAAAGGATAAATAATATTACTAAAGTTGGAACAACTTTATTAAAGCCTAAACTAAAATCTAATTGACCATTATAAATTAAACATTACTTTAATAATCTTCTTGCCTATAAGTTTTTTCTTTAAAACTGAATTGTTCATGAAGCTATATTTATTTCGGAACACATCATAAATCTTATAGATAGGATAAGCAAGTTCATTGGAAAACGGTACCATTCTTTGTTACTTTCAACAAACACTTCAAGTTTTAACACGGATTCCTTCATTAGTCGCTCTATTACGTCAAGTTGCGAAGTATGTCAAGTTCAATATTTCCTTGGTAATACAACTCCTTGGAGCTCTCAGAAAATCTGTACTTGTGAGTGCACCATAAGGCAACAACACTCAAACTAATATTAACAAGTAAAATTAGGACCAATCAAAAATTTTATGTAGACTTGCAAATACTTGAGTTCCATGAACTCACAGTTTATACTGTGACTTAGGTGTCACTAACTTCATGCGTTGTCATACAAAGTCACTTTATTGAGTAAGTTCTCTCTGTTGAATGTAGGTGGTATGAGACTTTGACTTAGTGATTCTGAATTTAACTGATCATTGTATGTTAGCAATAGTTATGTGGCTAAGATAACATGAATCCAAAAAGATATCAATCCAAACCAGGAATTGATGGGAGTTTAAAGAAAGCAACTTCTATTGTAGAAACTTCCATTTCAAACATATCTTTAAAAAATAGCTAAGAACATCTTAATAAAAATATATGAAAACAAAAAAGATAAAATGCCACCATTATTTAGAAGACCACATGGACTCTCTGAGTGCCATGTCCATCACCTTCTCCACTGTTTAAAAAAATTGTTCGCATGCTTTCTGTTGGTTGGCGAATATTCATTGACCAGAGAATAAATACCAAATAGCTAAAAACTATAAAGAAAAAAGTAGTTACATCCAGTGGAGGATTCTAAGAAAGCCACCAGAAATCAGTTGGAGTTGGCTCTTCTTATTGCATACACTCTATATGCAGCTAATCCCGCTACTGCGACCGCTGCCCCAACTGTAAAGACAAATGATAAGATTAGCTAGTTTATGAGAAATGCTGTGTCAAAGTTGATGACCCTGTAGGATCTATACCTACTGCTATCTTGTATAAAATCTTCAAAATAATATAGTCAGGTTTGCAATCTTTTTAATAACCATGATTGCTTTAGCAGCAATATATGTATATAGAACTTTTTGTGCATCTTAAATTCAAACTTACAATATTTGAGATTACAAAAATGAAAAATCTTTATCTTGAACCAGAAGAGAATAAACATCATAACACAAACAAGCATCTCCTACATGCCGTTTTCTGATTAAAGTTTAAATATATTGATAGTAAGAATAATTTACAAATCTAGAGTCTAGACCCAGATGAAAATAAAATATTATAACATAGTCGAGCATCTCAAAGATGCCCTTTTTTGAAGAACTTAAATATATTGGTAATAAAAATAATTTACAAAAACCCAATATTGGGATGGAAGAAAAAACATTGGGACAGATGCAAAAGGAATTTATAAACCTGAGATAGAATGGAGCAGCAGATATAAAAAGCTATAGAAAGTAGAAAGTACTTCTTAAAGACATTTTTTTTTTCAAAAAGAGACCATTTGAATTGTTCCAAGACAGAAGGTAGAGAATGGTATCAGCATATCTCCTAGCTAGAAGTGTTTAACTGCATTTATTGGCATTTGGCATTTGTATACTTCTGGAAGTTGGATGCTCATCTTTCAAATCCTGCCAGTGCCATGTCCAAGCAGCTGCTTTGATTCCAGGCTGAAGGTAGGAGTGAGGTTGTCCTTATCATGTCTATGAGGAGTATCTGTGGCAGGAAGTCCCATTGGATTGATTAATCTTCTTGCAGCCAACTGCTGCCTGTCTTCATCATAATGGTTTCTGCATTTTTCAGTGGTGAACATCTGCTTAATGGCCTCAGTTCTGCTTTTAGGCTCATGAAGTTTTTGCCTAAGAAGATGGAAGCATTCAGCTTGATTTTTCAGACATTCCTAGGAGATGTTTTGGCTGTCCTTTCAATATTGGATATAAATGAAAAGTAAAAAAACACATTTCTAAAGATCTGTTTCAGCCCCTTTGGGTCCCATTGATTGAGTCAGTCCTTTGGAGCTAATGTCGGTATTAGCCAGAGCAATATGAATGGAAGAATATTTGTCCTGGATTGGAATGCCACTAGCGAGGAAGATAGTGGAGGTGGGCTGATTTGAAGCACCTTTTATAAAACTACTTGACTCCCAGCCAAGATGAAAAGGAGTTGGGGCCTGTTTTCAAGTAAATTCTAGGGGTAGGCAATCAAAATACTGATTAAGAAAAAGATGTGAGACCATGTCGTTGGAAGCGGAAGCAAGGAACTGTCTGTCATTTGAGGCCCTTTAAAAAGGCCAGTGGCACATAGAAACCTCATAGGCAGGCTACAAGTAAGACAGCCACTTCTAGAAACAGTGAAAGCAGAGTGAGAGAAAGACCTGACCTTTTCAGCAGACAGCTTGTGTAATGCCTCGAGGGGCCTAATTTTAGTCTTGAACAGAATATTGCTCTTGTTAGTGGATGGAGTGTCCTCTTCAATGTTGATTGCTTGGTCAGATGTCATTTTGGCCATTTCAATGGTTTGAAGGTTGTTGTCGAGAGCTGCATTTTATCCATCATACCAACCAGCTTCTTTACATCCCTTCTATACATGTTTAGTGGAATGGCTTGCAAAAAGACTTTTACATTTACAGCAATTGACATCCTTTTCTATAACCTTGGAGAGGACTCTATTACTATCGATATAGATAGCTATTTGTGTTCCCAGGGCCATGAAATCTACTTGAAAAGACCTCTGAAGCGACCACAAGCAGGCAAAGATTTTGTTGTCAAGACTGAACTAAATCTTGCATCAGCAAGGTGTTAATGTCCAAGATGTTATCTTTATTATTATCACTCTGCAAGCTCCTCATAGGAGTGGCATGGATGGTGCCAACCCGTTGATTGCTATTTGTTGTGCCTTGTTGGAATGTGTATTGTTTGCAGGGACACTAGCAGTCTTAATGTCGGATTGGTATTTGCAATTGTGGAATTAATTAGCTATGCTATGCTTACACTTGCTGAGGTACACTAATCACTTTCTATTTAGGGTAAAATATAGAGCAGATCTGTCCATATTTATTATTGCCTTAAGGTATTTGAGGCTAACAAATAATGAAAGATGGTAGACAGTAACTATGGCAGAAATTGATGTTGCAAATTGCGGAGAAGACACCGTGTAATTTGGAAACTGTGTTTGGAAGATGGTATACAACTGTTCCGTTGTGATGTTTCTAAAGATTTTTCTAGGAATGAATAGATTTTGAAGTCCCTTGAGACTCTTGAAAACGTGTTTGTTGTTAGCAAAGAGGTGAGGCACCTGAGGAAGATTAACTTTGATATATCTATTAAAATAGATTTTGGTGTTTTGTAGGCATGAAATTTGACTAATATGAAAGATGCTTTGGGTGAAGACACCCGGATGATGTGGAGCAGTAAAAATGTCCGCATCAGCAAGGGGAAAGTATGGTAATGGTACAAAAGACAAATATACAATAATTTGAAAACATGCAGGTCAGGCATTCGATTCTGTATGCTAAATAGAAGGCCCCAAAATAGATAGCAGTAAGAACAAAAAGTTTTGACAACTCACAATGGAGACTGTTAAAACCTCTCCATCGGCTTTTGCTCTGTGTATGACAATCATTATTGGTGTCAATTCTAATGTTCTTGGAGAAAATTTGTCTTGACAATTCATTGAGTTTCTTGTTTCACTGGTTGATACTATCAATGTTTGAAACATCTTTATTGACCAATATTTGTATTAGAACTATTGCTTGTTGGGACTGAGACTGGATTGCCGATTGCCTTGATTTTTCTTTTTTATTGCATCACTGGCTAATGCATCTGCAATTTGATATAAGCCTATGTTGAACCACATGGTTGTAAAGTGTCAAAGGGATTCTTAAATGTGAATAAAGGCCAAGTTCACTTGCCAATTGGGTTTGAGAAGATCAAGTTTGAGAATAGATTGAATTAAACCCTGGACATAAACTATAACACAGTGGGAAAAAGACCCAGGTTTGAATCACAGACACATACAGATTAAACCTGGGACATGAAATATAACACAGCAAGTAAAGACCCAAGTTTGAATCACAGATACATACAGATTTCCCTGACCCAGACATCCAAATGAGAATAACAATAAACCAGGAGGCCAAAATTAAGAACATAAATAGGGAAGACTTAAAA
The DNA here is from genome assembly GCA_027924645.1 of Cunninghamia lanceolata. NCBI lineage: Eukaryota > Viridiplantae > Streptophyta > Pinopsida > Cupressales > Cupressaceae > Cunninghamia > Cunninghamia lanceolata. Next base: position 4,314,912 of record BSBN01000210.1, on the reverse strand, counting down.
GGGGAACAATGCAAGAAAAAACCTAAAGACTATCCCCGATTATCACGAAGGAAACTGGGAAACAAACAAGACTCATCTAACATCCAACAAGAGTGCTCAGAATGAAGAAAATTAGTTTTGACTGCTGATGCTCAACCATCCACCCATTAACAAGGAGAACCCAACTGTGTGAACCTACTTTTCTGTTGAATAGGGAAGTGTAGGGTAGAACAAGAACTCCCCATTTGACTCCTAACATCTAATGACCATGCTCAGAATGAAGAAAGATAGTTTGTGATTGCTGATGCTCAACTATCCACAAGCCCTTGGTAGCTGTCACTTTCTGACAACGGAGTGAAGCAGCTGGCTGGGTAGATTTCTAGCACCTCATGCAAAGGAGCACTAGTTCACAAATCTACTATTTACTTCGATTTGCAACTACAGTACTTACAGGCACTTGATACTAATGCCTGATTTAGGCTTGAAGGGGCAGGTGATCAATCTCGGAACTTGAAGTGTCCCTGCACATTCTGTTGTTTAAACATAAAATCCTTTCAAAGTTACAAGGCCAACCACCTTCGGTTTGTACTGCTAAAGAAGGTAAAAACGAATCACATATAGAAAGAGGCATCTCAAAATGAAACTCCTTTCTTCCTGCAGAATATAGAGCTTTGCAAATGCAAGCCAACTAACAGTGGTCTTCTACTTGACCTTTGATGTTTCTGAGGGGCCTTTTACTCAAAGATCTATTCAGGCTTGTATTGTCTCGTGGCGCAAGGTGTAACCATTTAGGTTTACCCCCTACCACTTTGTTCACCTTTATTTTGCAGTGTTTAGTTAATTTTAATAACCTGGGGTCTTGTAATATCCCGGGTAAACTTATGCCCTACAACTCACACTTATTCTTACAGAGAAAGTATCTTTAATACATTGTTTACCAATACTATCACCACTTACAGCATGATTCATGAAACAAATGAATGAACACCAATGTCAACTTTTGTCAGCACAGAAAGAGAATAGAAATTTATGGATCCAGCATTTCAATCATCAATATCAATCTCAAATTTAGATAATGTAATTACAACATGGCTTGTGCATTTCTAGATCTACACAATGAATCGTGTAATGTCCCCTTTTCCTACTGAGTTAGTGTATACTTAGTTCCCATAGACTAACCAAAGTGGTTAGGGAACTCTGGGAATTCGTTTGGTCAGTTTCTGACATTCTGGCTGGGACTTACTATTTTTAGTAAGTCGCGAAGTTGGCTATTTTGGGAAACTCTTTATTGGAGATGGAGCGTTTTGCCGAGATCTTTCCAACGGTCTATAACTAATGGAATTCTGTGACCGTTTGGGCTTTCATATTAAAGTTCGTAAGTTATACTTTATTATTATATTTGGACTTTAATTTATTAATGTCGGTGACTTTGGAGAAATAAGGAAAAAATGCAAAAATAAGTCACTAAGGGATTTGGGTGCCCCTTTGAGGAATAAAAAGCAAATTTAAAAATAACATTTCCCTCTCATATGGGTCGACCCACTTGTGGAGTTATAAAAAGGCTAAGAGTGGAAAAAGTTATACATTCTTGATATTACATTTTATGCTTCTATTTGCTCTGCAAATGAGGGTTTGGGGGATTTCTTCTAGCCAAGGCTTTTGGTGACAAAAACCACCATTGGTATCAATCTTCCCCAGGTGTGAAAGATCACCCAAGGGGATTTTGGAGCAGCCATACTCAGTGGCTGTATTCAAGCTTCAGTTTGATATTGTTATTGACGGAGATGGAGATACAAGACACATCTTATTGCTGATGTTTTGCAGCTGAGAGGGAGTATTTTGTGATTAATAGCATTGCAGATTTGAGAGGGTTTGAAGACTGATTTCTTCTCCTTTTGCTGGCCGTACCATTTGCTGTTGTACTTCTTGCTAGCCATACACCTTACGCTAGCCGTACCACTTCACATTTGGGCCATACCACTTGGCAACTCTATTGGAGTTCGTTTGGGCTGTTCATCTCGACATTTTGGGTTGTTTTCAGCCTTTGAGGCTAATGTTATTGTAGCTGATTATTTTCTGTGCTTTGCTGATATATTTTATGCAAAACTCCATTACTATGTTGCTAGTCCGTCAACAGCAGAAATATGAAGGTGCTTATTCTGAAATGGGTATGTGATGGTTATTCATTTTATGCTATTCTATGAACTGGGTCTTCATTATTTAGTTCATATATGTTATAGTTTTTCTGGGTTTTCAGTTGTATGCTATATTCCTTGTATTCTGACATACACACTTCAAGGAAACAGAAACCCCTTTCTGCATCTTCTATCTAGTTCTGAAAGATCACAGAAAAAAAACTAAAAATTAATAACATTAAAAAAATAAATCAAAAGAACAACAGGGGCAAGTTATTACAGTGGTATCAGAGCTGGTGCATCTTGCCAGCCTGTGTTGATCAGTTTATATGAGTGATGAAAGAAGAGTCTACACTAGACCCACTCCACATTGGCATCCACCAGAGGTTCCAGAAGGTGAAACAGTTTCAGGTATATTGGGTATGCACAGGAACTCTTCCAGCGGGAGTGATAGCATAACAGGTAGTATGGGGGACAGAGGAGTTGACCAACCTGAGAGTCCTGGTGCCAAAGCAGAGAGGAAGTTCGATATTATGCTCAATATGATGTCCCAACTCCTTGGGAAGTTTAGCCAAGGGATTCCAGTAGTTCACACCAATACCACACCCGGAGGTGAGATCAGTGGCTCCAATGAGGGTCACCACAGACATGTAGGACAAGGCAGTGGATATGCAGGACAAGGTGGTGGACATGCAGGACAGGGTAGTGGACACACAGGTCAGAGTGGTATTAATAACACCAGGGTTACCCCAGGATCAGTTACTAGACCCTTACAACCGACTTTTCCACGTAGAGAGGAGGCAGTGGTTCAGCAGGAACCAGAGTTTCAACTTCCCATGACGGATGATGTTCAGGTATAGCATGCAGAGTACATGACATTGGCTCCTAACATCAGAGAGATGTTGACATTCGACCAGTATATGAATCAGAAGAGACAAAGGGGATTTATGATGGGTCGAGGAGATTACAGAGCTAACAAAGCTAACCGAGACTACCAGCATGCATTGAGCAAAGTCCCTATGGACCGGTTTGATGGAAGTGGCAAGATTTCAGCTAGAGCTTGGGTGCAGAAGTTGGATAACTACCTGACACTTAAGCCGATGCCGGAGGATGAGGCACTTAACTTTGCCACTATTCATTTAGATGGGTTAGCACATGAGTGGTGGTGCCATGGGTTGGTCACCTTGGACCACAGCGTTATCACCACATACGATGAGTTCACTAACAGACTCATCGAGAGGTTCAATACCAAGGACCCAGAATTGCAGTTCAGAGAGCTGGCACAGTTGAAGCAGTATGGGTCGCTTGAGGGATATATTTCAAAATTCCAGAGGATCAGTGTGATGGTTTCCAGCATATCTGAGAGGAGACTTGTAGTCCTGTTCATGGAAGGACTAATGGAACCACTTATAGGTTGGGTTAAGGCATTTGACCCCCCTTCACTTCAGGAGACTATTAAGAAGGCACGAAGTATGGAGTTTGTTGTGCCTAGGAAACAGTTTGTCTGCAAACCCTTTCCTCCATGAAGAGACAAGATGCCAGTTCAGCAGCGAGACACCTTCCCTCAAAGGAAACCAGGGCCACGATTAGATGATGATGCACTGAATGAATACAGGAGGAAGAGACTATGCTTCAAATGCAAAGAACCATGGGATCCTAACCACAGGTGCCCAATGAAGGGGCAAGCAAAACAGTTGGAATATTATTCTGCTGAGGAAACAACTTCAGAACAATCAGGGCAGCAGAGTGATAGGGAGGATAGTGATGTAGAGAATATAGTGCATGATGTACAGGACACGCATGTTGAGGACATTCCGACAGCACATATCTCTGCTATTCACAAAGAGGGTTCCTTCAGAATACGAGAAATGGAGGGACAGAGTGAGCACTTTGCTAGATACGGGTTATTATACTTGGACTTTAATTTATTAATGTCGGTGACTTTGGAGAAATAAGGAAAAAATGCAAAAATAAGTCACTAAGGGATTTGGGTGCCCCTTTGAGGAATAAAAAACAAATTTAAAAATAACATTTCCCTCTCATATGGGTTGACCCACTTGTGGAGTTATAAAAAGGCAAAGAGTGGGAAAAGTTATTCATTCTTGATATTACATTTTATGCTTCTATTTGCTCTGCAAATGAAGGTTTGGGGGATTTCTTCCAGCCAGGGCTTTTGGTGACGGAAACCACCATTGGTATCAATCTTCCGCAAGTGTGAAAGATCACCCAAGGGGATTTTGGAGCAGCCATACTCAGTGGCTGTATTTGAGCTTCAGTTTGATATTGTTATTGACGGAGATGGAGATACAAGACACATCTTATTGCTGATGTTTTGCAGCTGAGAGGGAGTATTTTGTGATTAATAGCATTGCAAATTTGAGAGGATTTGAAGACTGATTTCTTCTCCTTTTGCTGGCCGTACCATTTGTTGTTGTACTTCTTTCTGGCCGTACACCTTACGCTAGCCGTACCACTTCACATTTGGGCCATACCACTTGGCAACTCTATTGGAGTTCGTTTGGGTTGTTCATCTCTACATTTTGGGTTGTTTTCAGCCTTTGAGGCTAATGTTATTGTAGCTGATTATTATCTATGCTTTGCTGATATATTTTATGCAAAACTCCATTACTATGTTGTTGGTCCGTCAACAGTAGAAATATGAAGGTGCTTATTCTAAAATGGGTATGTGATGGTTATTCATTTTATGCTATTCTATGAACTGAGTCTTCATTATTTAGTTCATATCTGTTATGGTTTTTCTGGGTTTTCAGTTGTATGCTATATTCCTTGTATTCTGACATACGCACTTCAAGGAAACGAAAACCCCTTTCTGCATCTTCTATCTAGTTCTGAAAGATCACAGAAAAAAAACTAAAAATTAATAACATTAAAAAGATAAATCAAAAGAACAATCGGTACAGGTTATTACAAATCGACTCGCAGTTTCAGTAGCCTATCTGCCCAAACATCATCATCAGGCAGCAATTGTAACATGCTGATATAGTTCCTGATTTAAAATATCTTTGTAAGCAGCAACTTAGAACCTCCATAGAACAGAATGTATACAATCAGATCTGACCAATTATTGTATCAATTTGAAATGTTTCCCAAGTCTAATTCAGCAGTGGTAATGACCTTAACAACCAGGCAACTGGAAACTGTGTGCCAAGAGTATCCAGAAACAGCGATTTTATTTGTAAACAAATGTTGTTCTCCTTCAAATCTGCTCGCCAATATTACTCTACGAAGTGCCTGATAGAGAGGGTCAGTTTATCTGCTGTGCGGGTAACCTCACATCCAGTCCCAACCCTTGTGTCGAAGACACTCTAATCCACTTATGATTTCGCCCTTGTGTCTCCACACAGATCTCCCAATGAATTCGCCTCAGATCTGGTTTGCGCCAGGTGTGAGAGTTGGAGGATGATGCGACCTGGGTTAATCAGCTCCCACAGTGAAGTTCGCCCTTATTTATGGGCTGCACCAGGTATAATAATTCTATTTGGGTCTGGTGATGTACTCCAGTTACTAGCTGCGTGACAGAATCCAGGTGGAAAGTGAATGCGATTGGACAAGGTTTGCCATGCACTCCCAGACGACTCCAAATCCTTCCCTAAGTCTCCAGGGGGTTTCGTCCCGAGAGCTTAACCAACTGTAATCAGCACAATGTTATGATAAAAACGGCTATTAATCGGATGCCTATCAAAATGAGAATGATCTTCCCTATGTACCAATTGCCCAGAATTAAAATGATCAAGTTGGCCTTAAGATTTGAATTCCCAGTCAAAAGAGATAATATTATTAATATTATCTCTTATTATTTTTATAATATTATATTATTTGTTTAGTGTTTAAAAAGCACTTTTATTAAATAAAAATAATATAATTAGTTCCCTTGAGCGAAGGAACATGACAGTCTTTATACCCAGCTATTTCTCTTTTATAACTGATTGTACTCTTGATTATATAGCCAAAGCAGATACAATATGCCTCGAATCATCCCAAGCATGGCTAATGTGGCTACTAAGCTATTGAGTTAGAAAGCCCTTACTTAGACAATAAACTCTCCGATAGAGCTGCTAGTACCAAGTGAACTCATATTGGCTAAAGTGAAAGAAAAAGAAATGGTAGGGGGGTTTGGCGTGGTTCTTATTGAACATCCATAATATTTACTGGGCTGAATCATATGCAAGTCACATGGAATACTGACACATGGAAAAGGAGCTAGAGGAATAAATCCGTGGCTCAACATCAGTAGAATGGCCCCTCCGACTCCCTAAATTTTTGATGGAGTAAAATATTACCCTTTGATCAAACATAGTGTGTCCCAATTACCTACCCCTAATGCATACGAGATAATTATAACCTATCACATAGAATTCTAGCTTTAGCTTCATTATAATAGATAATAGACAATAGACAGTATATGTTAGTTATCATGATATGGCTGATGACTAAGTCACATTGACATATTTTGGTTATTCCTGAAAATTGATATAATTTCCTTCTTTCTTTCTTTCTTTGTTGCCATATATATCCTTGGCTCTTACTCCTAATGTCAAATTATGTTTCATTACAAACCATACAGCATGAATGTAACTTATTAATGATGATAAAGAATGGCGCACATCTTCAAAGATGATAATGGAAGCAATGCTTCCAATTAAAGGCTGACCATTCAAGATGGTCAACCTCCAACTAACAGCCATGACAATATTGAATCATCGATACTTCATATCATAAGCTTCTCCAATCCAGTAGTTACTAAATCTTTCTTAAATAATGTACTTAGATATCATTATAGAGTAGGCTCAATATGAGCCTACATTGTCATGCTGACAGGTATATTACAATCTCTTTATTGCTTGAGCTCACAATGAATTGGATGTAAATGCAACCAACTAATCATTTGACATCATACTGGTCAAAATTAGATGGTTCTTGAATAAGCAAGTTGTGATTCATCTTCCCAAGCCAATATGTAAGAGTAAGACAAAAGAAAATAGCATGACAATAATTCTAAAAGGGAACCATCTTGCTACTATGAACTTGGCAGTACACAACCTTAACCTTAATTATATAAGTTGCCAATAAAAATTCAAAATTGATAGAGATAACCAAGCTTTATTTAGGGAAAAGCAAATAACATAGAAATAATGAAATAATTTTGTAAACAGTTGCAGTAGGATCTTCTAAAGCTTTCCTATAAACATTTAATATTGTTTTGCACTACTTACCAGATAAAACTGTGAGAGAGCGAGTAACTAGACGACGATACTGCTTCTGGCTTCTGCCCACTTCAGTCTCTGGAATGCTCAGGTGGGGTCGTTGGGCAGCTTCAACAATCCGGCAAAACAAATTACATATATCACCCAACTTCATACTGACAGTAATCGGGGCTTCAACTCCCATATCCTGGCTTACCTGCCATGAAAAAAATAAAGTATCAAAATCAGTAAGTGTAAGCATTTCAAAGAATACAATCCTGTCAATGCCAGTGGTTACCATTTGTGATAACAGATATGTTACTACCAGTGTTTGTATATCCATGCCTCTGTATAAGTGCATTTCAAATACTGAACCATATCTTCATTATGCAAGAAATTACAAAAGGAAGATCGTGAACCAGTAGACATTATCTAAAAGACCAAAACTAAATGAGGGCTCACTGGACAACACAATTGCAGCCTGCATAAGAACAATTAAAAACCCAAAGGTATCTATCTCAATTGTGTATAGATGAGGAACAAAGCACAAAGATAGCCTCTACCAATAAAAAGGAATTCAATATCAGAAAATATCAGGGCTATCCAAGACATATTAGTTTTGTCCCTGACATCCCTGGGATGTGAATGCCGTCTGCCATGTCCTCATGTTAGGAGGAAGTTCAAGGACCAAGGTAAGGTAAATATTTCCCCAATATAATTGAAACCAATGAGTGATGCGTCGAATTGGCCCTCAAACCCTTTTTAACTATTCCAATTTTTGGAGTTTATGCCCATTTCTGATTATTGCATAATATTGTGTCTTCATGTGTACATCTGCTATATGCTAATGTGTGAATGCAAACAAGATATATTAATGTTACACATGAGATATATTAGCGTTGAAGACATTTTGAAATCACTATAAAACACATGCATCATAGCATGTCCTTGGAGCTTGTTTGCAACCATATAAAGACTTACTGAGTCAACATACATAGCCATGGTCCTCTTCAAAATCAGGTGGATGCTCTGTGTATATTTCTTCTTTGAGAGCCCAGTGTAGAAAGGCTGGCTTAACATTCATCCAATGTAATTGCCATCAATGATTTGCTCCAAAAGAAAGAAGAATCTGAAATAAATGCATTCCACAACTGGGAAAAAGATTTCATTATTGTCCATTCATTCTTTTGTAAGGATCTATTTCTTTCTATTGCCCCTTCAATTGTAAATTTGGTCTTATAGACCCACTTGCACTTGATAATGATCTTACTAGCAGAATTATCTTCCATGTATTGTTCTTCATCAGACTAATAATTCTTCTCTCATTGCCTATCTCCATTCATAATGCTCTTGTGCCTCATGAGATGCAAGTGGATCACAAGTTTCTAGAATCCTGGTCATAAGAGCCAGTGTCCTCTGTGCTTTTAAACTAAACTTATGGTAGGCATTGATGTAAGAGGAGAATATTCCGAAACTTAAGTTGTGAAAGGTCCACCTTGGAGTTGCGAGAAAACTTGCTTAGAATCAAGATAAACCATCCACTAAGTAAGGGGATGAGCAATTTGGAAACTATCTGACTTGTCAAAACAACTATCTCACTCATCATTAGGGAAACTGATCTTAGTGATGAGTGGCATAGCTCACTCAACAAACACAATTACAAATTATTGCAAAAATGAAAAATGTCTTCCAGCATAACCCTGAGATTTATAATCTTCCTTATGAACCTATGCAGCCTAAACTTGATCTTTTCTTTGTTTAAATGACAATGCCATGGCAGGGTCTTAACATGTTAAGTGTCTTTATCAAATACAATTGGCTTTTCTACCACATATACAAGATCAGCCATTGTTTCATGTAGACAACTCCAGGACAGCTCTTTTCACTGGAGACATCAAGCCCTCTACAAAACTAATCCCCTAACATGTGTTAATGGGTCTTTCCTTGAGAGCATCATACCTCGACCCAATTCAAACCAGGTATTACTCCTGAGCTAGCTTCCAAACTGGAATGGTCCAAGTTTCATCGCTCTATGGGTGCCTCCCCTGCCCATACCCAAGGCAAACCCAGGCCCCGAAACGGCTCTTTTTAATCTTTAAAAAATCAGAAAAATAAAAATAAATAAGTTAAAAACATAATACCTAAAAACAACAAACCTAAACCCTGAAACATCACTAAAGTCACAAAACCAAAGAAGGAAAAAACAACACTTACCTTTCATTCTTCATTCAACCAACTTCCATGCATGCTCATTGCTCAAGGTTTAAAACATTCATTGAAGTTCAAACATCATCATATTGATGGTCATGTTCTATGAGAAGAGTTTGTTTGCTGGAGGAGCTTGCTTCAAAGTTCTTCCATTGAAGGTAAGTTTTTTTTGTTTTTTATTTAACTTTTTTAGTTCTATTTTCTTTTAATCTCTGCGGTGGTTTACCAGCTTTTATGTCCTTTTTTGTTAACAATTTATAAACATTCAACAAGCAATGGCCTAATTTTTTTTCCTGACTTTGTGTTTACCATAAAACTTGTAGCTATGAGCATTTACATTAGGAGGAAGCTCTATCTCTATGGAAGAAGGGTCAACACAAGCCTTCAAAACAGACGATTTTTCATCACATTAGTGATATGCTATGATGCGAGAGCAAATTTTGAGAGGAGGGGGTTATATTTGGCATCACATTGAGTGCAAAAATAAGAACAAAAGCTCATATAGTTGAGTGAAATCCCACTGGTGGGGAATTCTAGCCAAGGAATTAGAGCTTGCAATGGGCCAAACAAACAAGGGCTGCCAATTGGATAGATTTTGCAGTACATAAAAGAGCAAGAGGAAATAAATAACACAGCCCAAAAAATCAATTGAAGTCTCATTATTTACCAGGGAAAGGATTTCAATCAAGCAAGTCACCTATATGTCCAACTTCTTCCCTAGTTTGGCTACTACATACACTTTTTTTGTGACACAATCTTCAAAAGAAGACAATGTGAGGACAATGCCGCTGTTACATGCAAAAGGAGAAAAGATGTGAGCCTGTTAGAAAGGGCATTCAAAAATGAGTCAAGGGAGGTTGTAGATGAAATCACTGGGAGATGTGTTAAGGCCAAGCTTTCCATTAAACCCCATAAAGACACAGTACTAGCAGGATATAGTAAAAGGAATCAACGAGGTCCCTAAAGGATACATTACTCCCAGCAATGAAAAGTTGTGCACCACCTTGTTGGCCAAGGAAAGAAAACATGTGGATAATTCATGGCAGCTCATTGTGAATTCTTGAGAGGAAACAGGGGTGTTCATCATTTATGACAAATGGAAAGGTTGCAAGAACAAGCCCTTAGTTAATGTCTTTGTCGTGTACCCTAAAGAGGTAATGCTTTCAAAAGCAGTGGATTGTAAGGAACAAGTGAAAGATAAAAAATTCATCCCCCACATCCTCAATGAATACATTGATTTAGTGGGGCCTCAAAATGTTGTCCAAGTTATAAAAGACAAGACTAAAAACTGTAGAGTAGCATGGTTATTGATAAAGGTGAGATATGGCCATATATTTTGGACATTGTGTGTTGTTCATTCAATCATCCTAATGAGAGAAATATTGTGAGATCAACTGGATAAAACAAATTTATTTAGAAGCCAATAAAATCCAAATGTTTGTGACTAATCATCTTATGTCACAAGCCATCTTCATGACTTTCTTTAAGTTAGAGTTGTTGAAGGTAACTAAAATTTTTAATAATCTTTATTTTTTCAATCTACAATGATGTTCTAATTTTTAAATTAAACATTATTATATACTTTATTTTTAAAATATAAATTTAAAAAGCAAAATAAGTTCCACAATTCATCTTTGTTTTAATGTTTTTAATATCTTGCTTCTTATTAGGTTACTGCGACTCAATTTGCCTCACACACAATCATCTTGAGGTAACTTTTTAAGATACAAGAATGCTGTTTGGAGACAATCAATCATGGGGAAGGCCCAAAAAGTAAAGGGTTGATCCTAGATTATGATTATTTGTTGAGTTTCACTGAGCCCGTTGTAAGTATAATCAGATTTACTAATACAAACAAGCCATGCTTGGGCAAACTCTATGATGGCATCCACTCCATGATTGAAAAAGTAAAGGACATTCTAGCACCAAAAGAGTAATATTATTTGAAAACATTTTTCACATAGGTGGAAATGATCTATAATTAGTATAGATATTCCACTAACACAAATCTGAATTGTTCCCAACAGTATTTGATCCATTAACTTGTTTCTTATGTAATTTCAAGAAAATAATCTACTGCGCTTAGAATTAGATTGCTAAGTGTTGTAAACTAAGAGGAAGAACTGAACATAAAGAAAGAGCAAGAAAACACAAGCATATGATTGCACAAGACAATGTTTATCAGGAAAAACCCAATGTTGGAGAAAAAAAACAAAAGAGAGAATTGCTCCTCTTGCTACTATTGCCCTGTGCTATTACAGGTTTACCACCTTCTCAAGGCCTTCATGGTTATCATTTCCAATAGCAACATGTCCAAACACTTGTACAAACTCTACAACTTGTTCAATTTCACTTTCCTATCAAACTTAAACTCTTAAACCCTCAACCAAGAAGAAACAATTGTGGAGGATCAATATATATACATATAATACCACTTGAGGGTAAATTTACTACATTACCAAGTTCTCCTAAACAAGTCAGCATATTGGACAAATGTGGCTCAAGTTTCGGTTCTGGGCTAGGACGGACTGGGGTTTGCCCAAGGTTCCACTTGGGAGAACCCACAACATATCCAAGGTGCCTAAGCTTAATCATCAACAAACCCCAAGTTGTCCCAGCCCAAAACTGGAACTTGAGTTGCAATTGTCCAATACACCAGCTTGTTTAGGAGAATCCAGTGACCCATAGCGTATCTGGGGTGCTTGAGCCAAACCCTAGGCTAACCCAGGCCAAACCTACAGGGACACACATGCTACCAACAGGAAAAAACACACATCTTTTTTCTTTTTTTTTAATAAACAAAAAACATTTTAGAAACCTAATGTCACTCATTTTTTGCCCTCATTTAACAAATAGAAGAGACAAACATTATTGTGCCTCCAATCTGCCATTTCCAGTTCTTGAAGGTCGCTAGATATTTCTTAGATGTGAAGGCTTGACATAGGGATCCTACCACTATGAGAGAGAAAGAGCTGCAACTACAAGATTTAACTGTCAAAGGTGAGTTTATCTTGTGATTTTTTCAAATTTTTCTAGGTTTTTTTTCCTTTTTAAAAAAGTTTTGAATACTTTTTTAAATCTTTTATGCATAATATAGGTGTTATAATGCCAAAAAAAAATTCTTAAGTAAACTAAGGGTAGGGTTTTTCTCCTATCCCAACCCAGAACTGCAACTCGAGCCGCATTTCTCCAATACGTCAACTTGTTTAGGAGAACCCAGTGACCCATAGCATATCAAGGGTGCCTGGGCTAAACCCTAGACAAACCCAGGATAGACTCAAGGGAACCCATAGGCCACCAACAAGGAAATGTGCACATCTTTCTCTTTTTAATAAACTAAAAAACATTTTAGAAACCTAATTTCACCCTAAAGTCATTGATTTTCACTCCTTTTGCCTAAAGTAACACATTTTTCCCCTTATTTCACAAATAGAATAGAGACTAAAACAATATTGTACATCCAAGCTACCATTTTCAATTCTTGAAGGTTGTTGGATATTACTTTGAAGGTGTGAAGGCTTGACATAGGGATTCTACCACTATGAGAGAGAGAGCTGCAACTACAAGATTTAATCATCAATGGTGAGTTTGTCTTGCACTTTTTTCAAGCTTTTAAGAATTTTTTCAAGTCTTTCCTTTTTTTTCCTTTTTAAAAATGTTTTGAATATTTTTTTAATCTTTTATACATAATATAGGGGTTATAATGCCATTTTCTTTTTGGTTGTTTTTGTTTTCCTTAAGTTAACGAAGGGTAGGTTTTTTTTTTGTTATTCATAGAGAATGATTGGGAGTTCTAGTTCAGTTGGCCCAGTGCTAGAGAGGTTGTTCAAAATTGACACAACATCACCTCTTTGGTGACATACATGCATGATCAATTTCCCGAAGGTGGGGTTCTTCCTTGGCATTGTAGTCAATGTGGGAATGAGTATAAGAGCTCATATAGTCAAGTGAAAGCCCACCTATGTGCTCTAACCAGCTTAGGAATAAGAGTTTGTCTATACCAGAATAAAAAAAGATTGACAAAGGAACAAATTATGGCATATATCAAAGAACAAGAAGATGCCAACATTGTGATTAACAAAGCAAAGGAAAGATCACATCCTCTTTCCAAGTAAGGATTGTGCAAGCCTCCTAGTAGCTTAACAGTACTAGCTAGCGCACATCCTTTCTTTCGCCAGTATCTTCCCAAGAAGGCAATACCCCCTTTCTTTCTCATAAAAGAAGCCCATTAGAAAAGGCCTTCAAGAATGAGTTGAGGGAGGTTGCAAATCAGAGCATTGCTTCCTTTCAACCTTGTCAAATCATCATATTGGCAAGAAATGGTGACGAAAATTGCTAATGCACCTACTAATTACACTAGTCTTGGCTATAAAAAAGTGTGCACCACCTTATTACCCAAGGAAAATGTTTTCGAAGAGGCATCATTGAGGGCAATCAAGGATACATGGCCCGAAACAAGAGTGTCCATTGTTTTTGATGGATGGATGTATTGCAAAAATAGGCCACTAATTAATGTTACTGCAGTGTGCCTTAAAAGGGTGATCCTTTTGAAAGCAGTTGATTGTCAAGGGGAAGTGAAGGATGAAAAATTATCCAAATAGAATCTATTGAGATGGTGGACCCCAAAAACATTGTCCAAGTCATAATGGACAACGCTAAAAATTGTAGAGCAGTTAGTTTAGTAGTGGAGAGTACATATGGGCATATTTTTGGACGCCATGTGTTGTCCACTCCCTCAACTTGATAATGGAAAAGATTGGCATAGAGATTGAGTGGTCAAAGAAATATACACTGAGGCCAAGGAAATTTGAATGTTTGTGGCAAATCATCATATGTCACAAGCCATCTTCAAGACCTTCTCCGACTTGGAGCTCTTGAAGGTTGTATTATTTTTTATTATATTTTTAATTTTTTTGATGTCTACTTTTTAATTTTTTAATTTGTTTTATTTTTTACACCATGTTAGGTTGTTGAGACTCGATTAGCATCCCACACAATCATCTTAAGACGACTTGTGAAGGTGCAAGAGCCATTAAGTGCCATGGTCATCAACACTCTTTGAAGTATATGGAGGCAATCAAATACAAAGAGAGCCCAAAAGGTCAGCATTAATCCTTGATGATAGGTTGTGGGCTCTTGTAGAATATGTTTTGAGTTTCACTAAGCCTATTGTTTACTACCTAAATAGTCTAATTGTTTCCATACATAGTAAACAAGAAAGATACTTGCACTATCACAGTGTACTGAAATGCATTACATTGTACGAGAATAATAAACAGAATTGGTACTCAGAATATCAACTGCATGTATTAACTTAAAACAGCAAGTACAATCACAATCCAAAAACTCCATGTCCATACAATGGCCGAACAAGTACATATATAGGTTTGTCGGACGGTTGCCAACCGTCGCCAACCAACGTACCGATCGGGAGTAACTACTCACCGAAACTAACAAACATAAACATACTTCCCGAAACAACTAAACAAAACATATTTTACCAAAAGGTACTAAACTATGTAAAGTACGCCTAACATCATCCCCCCCAAAAAACTTGTCGTCTTCTAGACAACTACAAAGCAAGATCCAAAAATAACTATGAAGAACGAGGGTCAGTGGACGTCCCTGGAGGTGTGGATGCCGTCCGTGCTGAACCAGGAGTCTCCTGCTAAGGTTGAACTAATCACCGAAGCCTGTAAACCTCCTCAGTCCTTTGCTTCAGATGTGTCGTGGCAATGATATGCCCGTCTCTGGTGAGACGTACCATCTAGACAGCCTCGACCAACTGCTGTTTTGTTTTTTCCTGTGTTGCCTGAGATTCGGCCAACTCCTTCTTTGTGGCTTCTAGTTCTGCTCTGAGTCATCAGCCTTGTTCCTTTGTAACTGTGTGAGCAAAGCTTCCTGTGTCAGCTGCCGTTGGAAGTGCACCTGTTGTTCATCAATTTTCTCCCTCAGCTGCTTACTCATAACTGTAGCCTCCTCTAGTTTTTTGTTGCACTGTGCTTTCTTTTGAAAGTCTTCCTGTCTAGCAAAATATTATGCTCTGAACTTATCCTCAATGCTATGGAGGGCTGCCAATATCTCGCTGTTGACATCTCCAACTCCAAAGTCTAGTCCTCTGGTTTCCATGCCCTCTGCATCTCCTCAGTAATCACTTCCGGCCAACCCTTATTCCAAAATACTCTTACAAACTTTGTCTCAGCATTCTTGACAAAATGTTCAATTCTTTGTACCTCTGCACGTACTACTGGCGAAGAGTATTGGGGATTGACTCTGGCAGCAACATCAGACACCCTCTGAAGAATGGCTCCCATAGACCCTAAATCTTGTGCATATCTAAGAATGGTGCCCAGTGGATCACTCTCATCTGGCTCACCCATGTGTACTGTCAACCCAGCTGGCTCAGCCGAGCGAGAAGTATCCTCTGTATCATCAGTACTGCCTATCATACTGGTATTGGTGCCTTCCTCTTCTGAGCTATCTATGGTTGTTCCTTCCTCTTTGGCTTTAGAGTCACTAATCATTATAGCATCTTTTGGTACATCAACTATTTTCTCCTCCTCTGGTTGTACCATCTCACCTTCAAGTGCAGGTGGCGGTAAGGGAGATCTAGTGGGGCTTAGTGGACAAATGTCTGCCAACTCTGAAGGCATGCCCAATAGCTGAAGTCAAGTATCTACCTGTACTGAGTTGTCCACATGTGCCATGCTCTCTGGAGGTCTAGTCTCAAACGGAGTAATCTGCCCTGATGGAAGAGGAACTAGTACGGTGTCATCTCCCTTCATCCTCATGATCTGACCCCATGAAACGTGAGTGGAACTAGGCTGAACGGGAATCTCCGCTTGAGTGCGTGTGTCTAAGTGCAAGTGTGCATGCTTCTTGCCCAGTGCAAAATCCCATCTGTTCTCCCCTGCTGGTACTATAGGACTGGGGCTGGCCGAGTTGCCAGGAGTGGCTGAGGCTGAGGCTGACGAGGCCTCAATGCAATCCTCCTCGGCACCTTGTGCACTATATGATGCTTCTGACGAAGACTCAGGTAACTCATGTTGTTTTCTCTTTTTGCTGCTCCTTGACTCATCTCCCTTCCCACCTTGAGCAGGGGCCTTCAGGTTTGTCCATCTGAAGACAGTTGGCCATGTGGGGTCATACCGCTCATTTGGCTGAAATGGAGCTCGTGCCAATGAGGGGACGTGAGTGCAGATGGCGTCCAGGAACAACGCAATGGCCTGCTGAGTCATGTAGAATGACTTGTGAGTCATCTTCAGGAACTCGTGAATCCTGTCGGAGAGAACTGCTGCCCAATTGTACATTGCACCCTGGCTAAGACCAATCATATAATCCGACATCCAAAATGGAATATCTGATGAGCGTGAGGCTCCCGTCAGCCGCCCCCTGATCACATCCATTATGCACCGCCATTCTTCATTCGCCAAGTGATCTCATCGAAGCCCTCTATTTCCTGCAGCCTTCAACTGGTTCTTTTCTTTCTCACTCAAGTCTGGTCTACAAACTTTTGCCATTATGTTGTCCTTGTGCCTTGCAGTCATTTTCTGTTTGCTGACTGTAAATCCTTGGCGCGGTACACCCATCACTCTCTCAAAATCATGTGGCGAGAATGTGATTTTGACCAATACATTCATGAATCTGATGACGGTATGTTTTGCTTGAGGGTTGTAATTTGCCACCATGCTTTTCAGAATTGCCTCAAACTCTCTGAAATTAAAATAGGGCATTTGTATTACCTCATCCACCTGTGCCTTCTGTAATGCTATCTTGAGAGGATGGTCATCAGCATGACTATTCCACCATTGTTTACACTCGTTCGCCGTGAGGGTTTCCCACTGCAAGGAATCCACTGTGATTTTTTCCTTTTCTTTTGCTTTCCCTTTTGGCTGCTTCTTCTGTGTTGATGAACCCACATCAACTTGTGGTGTCTGTGCTGGCTTTTCTTCAATAATTAACTTTGCTGCGATTTTTCTCTCTTCAGCCCGTCCTGATATCTGAATTTGCTTTCCTCTGCCTCGTGCTCTAGTGACCCTGTTCACCGGTGAAATTGACATTCTGACCTCTTTTATACTATTCAGCTGGATTCAGTTAGGGTCGTTAGGCTGACCTGGCACTTGTGTGTACTGCAATGGTGATTTCAAGTTGACTAACACTGGTACGGCGCATCCAGGATTAACACGTACGGCCTGGAAATCCGTACGGCAGGCTTGTTCAGAGAGAATTCGTACGACAGCACTAAAATCCTTACGACATGTCTGCAATTCGTACGGCCGATTGGAGGTACTCGCACGTTCCAAACTGCAGACTCGTATGGCCACTAAAGACTGGTATGGCAGAGATTCGTGCGATAAGTTGGGACTTGTACGGCAGAGATTCGTACGGTAGGTTGGGACTTGTACGGCAGAGACCCATATGGCTAGGATTCGTACTGCAAAGAAATCAATTTGCACACAAGGAATCAGTACAGTCAAAAGTTATTCCTCCTTCGTACGGGTCTAAAAAAACCTACTCGTATGGCTTGCACTGGCAATATCAATTCGTACGGTATTGGCAGAAGCTTTCAGAATTCCGTACAGTATCAAATGACTGATTTGTCCTTGGTACGGTACGGTGGTCCTTTTATAGTTTTAGGTCATACTTTTTTTTTTCTAATTTACTTTGCTTTTTGCCTTTTCTGACTGGGTGGTCCCAATTTCTGTCATCCTCCATTCACTCTCCCAATTTTCTCTCTCCTCGTCCAGGATCTCGATTTCCGTCAGCTGGCGGAAGACGCAGTTTATATACCCCTTCTGTCTGAGGCAATCGTTCGAGCAGCATTTATCGATTTCTTCCAATTCCCATATCCGGTTGAATGTCGCGGATTGATCTCTCACCCATGTCAATTTCCACCCCATTGGCTCCTGGACCAACTGAAATGTTTTCCCATCATCGTTCATCCTCACATTCACATTCCTACATCTGTACTTCGCCTTCCAGATCCGACTCCTTGGAAGCTGTATGTGAGATACTCCGACTGGCCAATTTTTCCTCCTTAACTCCCAAACTTCGTCACAGTAGGGTGATCTTTCCACAATGAACATTGCTTCTGCCAATTACTTCCTTTTTGGCGGGTCCTAGACTTCCTTTGGTAGTAGGAACTCAAATCTGTCCCATACCTGGTGGCATTCTCTTATCCAGTTGTTCCAGTCTTCTTCCCCTTCTTCTTCTGGGTGATTCTTATTAATCCATTTACCACCATAGTCTTCGTCGATTAGGCCTTCGTGGGCTTCCATCTGCACTGGTCTTCGTGCAAAGAACCCGGTTACTGGTTCAAACTAAGTACTTGAAAATACCATCCCGTCAACTTTATTTTTTGCCTCGTGTTGTTTGCCTCTTTCCTCCTTCACGCCCTGGCTTGTTATTGCGAATCTGAGTACATTGATTTGTATGGTTTCTCCTCTTCTCTCTTTATAAATCTTCAGTTTCGACCCGTTCACTGCTTCTTTGATTGGGCTTCCATCCAGATTGTCTAATTTTATAGTCCCATTGTCCACCAATTCCCGTATTCTGAACGGTCCTAACCACCGAACTTTGAACTTCCCAGGTTTGATTTCATTACGGCCGTTATATTTGAGGACTAACTGCCCTGGCCAAAATTCCATTCTCCGTAGGTGTTTATCGTGCCAATACTTCCGGCGTTACTGCATAATTTCCGTCGGCCATTGAGCCAAAATTATTTTCTCGTCCAACTTATTCAACTGGAATAGTCTTTCTTCTAGATTCTCCGTATCTCCTAGTCTGCTCTCCACTGCGATTCTCAGACTTGGAACCAGATATTCTGTTGGTACTACTGCTTCTTGCCCATACATCAACTGGAAAGGAGTGTGTCCAGTCATTACCTTATAAGTGGTTCAGTAAGCCCATAACACTGCTAGTAACCTCTCTTCCCAGTCCGATCCTTCGATACCGCATGACTTGTGGATTACCGAAACGAGCACCTTGTTTGTTGATTATGCCTGCCCATTCGCCCTTGGATAGTACGGACTTGATAGGATGTGCAGGATTTTGAACTCCATAGTCATAAGTCGGATGACGTGGTTGACGAAATGTCCCCCACGGTCACTCATCAATTGAATTGGAATTCCATACCTTGTCACGCTCTGCTCGTATATGAACTTTGCCGTACTTAATGCAATGTTATCCTCAAGTGCCTTTGCTTCAGCCCACTTCGTCAAATATTCAGTGGCCACGATTATGTACCGACATCGGTGTAGTTGGCTGACCTTCAATGGTCCTACAAAATCTAACCCCCATATTTCGAAAAGCTCTTGAGGTTGTGATGGCCATAATGGCATATAATCTCTCTTTAGCGGCTTCCCTACCCTCTGGCAAGTGTCACATTGAATTATCCACTCTCGGGCATCTGTGTTTAACGTCGGCCACCATAGGCCGGCGAGTAGGACTTTTCGTGCCGTGGCGTCGGGACCCATATGTCCCCCTGCTAGTCCCTCATGGGCTTCCGTTAATACACCCCTTATCTCTTCTTCCATCACACACCTTCGGAGAATTTGATCGGGCCCCATTTTGTAGAGTAGGCCGTTTATCAGTTGAAATGTCTTACTCTTCAGTGCAATCTTCCGTCATTCACTTGTAAACATCTCTGGCGGAAACATTGAAGTGGACAAGTACTCACCAATTTTCTCATACCAGGGCGGCAGGGCAACTATTTGAAATAGGTGGGCATCCGGAAAGTCTTCATTAACCCCGTCTCCTGGTTCTCTTGGTTTTATCCTTGAGAGTTGGTCGGCAATTACATGGCTTTTCCCTGGCCGTACAATAATGGTGAAAGTAAATTCTTGCAAAAGTAACAACCATCTACTGATTCTGCCTTGAATGATCGATTTGTTGACCAGGTACATTAGGACTTGATGATCCACGTAAAAAGTGAATGGTGTTGCCAAGAGATAATGCCTGAATTTTTTGTACGGAGTAGACCATTCCCAAAGCCTCGCTTTCCGTAGTACTGTAATTTCGTTCCGCCTTGTAGAGCAACCGACTGGCAAAGTACACTAGATGATCAAGACTGTGAGATCCCACCTATGCAAAAGTGGTACCAATTGCAAAGTTTGATGCGTCAACGTGCATGTGGAATTCCTTGTCCCAGTTCGGATAGGCTAGAATAGGTGCACTGATGAGTCTTGTCTTTAGTTCTTCAAATGATTTCTGTTGTTCATCCAACCATACAAACTATACCCCTTTCCTTGTCAACATGTCCAATGGGTATGATACCTGAGCAAAATTCTTGATAAATCTTCGATAGTAGCCGACATGGCCAAGAAAAGACTTTACTCCGGTGACACCTCCTGGAGCCTCCATTTCCACAATTACCCGAATGTTGTCTGAGTTTGCTTTTAGTCCTGCTTGGCATACAATATGGCCAAGAAGTTTCCCTTGTGACACCATGAATCGGCACTTCTTCGGATTTAAGGCCAACCGTGCGGCCCTGCAACGCTCCATGCACTCGGTGAGAGCTTTGAGGTGTGTATACTGGTCACTGTAAATTGACCAGTCATCGAGGAATGCCTTGAAGTTTCCCACCGACATTTTGTCAAATATGTGTAGAATAATCCTTTGAAAGGTGGCTGGTGCATTACACAGACCGAACGGCATTTGGTTGTATGCATATACACCGTTTTCAATATCAAATGTTGTCTTCAGTTTGTCTTCCTCGGCAATGCTGATCTGGTTATACCCCGAAAATCCGTCCATAAAGGAATATATTTTGTGACCGGCCACTTCTTCCAAGATGGAGTCTGTGAATGGGATGGGGAAAGGATCTTTGATTGTTACTACATTAAGACATCTAAAATCCACGCAAATCCTAATTTGTCCCCCTTCTTAAGTGATATTACAATCGGTGAGACCCACTCACTTGTCTCCACCTTAAAGATTATTCCCGCCTCAAGCATTTTTTCAATTTCTTCCTGCACCTTAGCTGTGTAATTCTTGTTCATGCGATATGGCCTTTTCCATACTGGGCGTGCTCCCAGTATGAGTGGAATTTTGTGGACGCACAGTTCTGATGGTATCCCATTCAAGTCCTTGTACGTCCAGGCAAACACATCTTTGTACTCTAGAAAGATTCTGAATGCTGCTGCCTTGACTACTGGATTCCAGTCATCGCCGGCGAGAATTATCTTCGAGTTACTTTCCTCGCCGAGATTAACTCTCTTTGTTACTGGCTCTTCGTATATAATCTTCTTCTCCGATTCAAACTTATGTGGCGGCGTGCTATCTACTTCTGCATTCCCTTCCTTATATTCCCCATATGCTGCTGGAAACATGTGGGTCACTTCCTTCCCCTTATCACTTGTCTGTTCCATTGTTTCACCGTCGTCTTTCTGTTCACTTGTCATTCCTGAGCTTTCACCGATTTCTTTTATTGAAATCATGTTGCATTCCAGCGGAAAAAACTCATAGTCCTCCATCTGCCAATGGAATAACCCACTGAATGAATTTGTCTCGTCTTCTGAGCATTCCTGTAATTCCAGAACCCCTTCATCATCGGGCTCCATCGGCCCCTTCCCACCTTCTGTCGAGTTGCCTCCATCCGAGTCAGAATCTGACGCCAACTCTTCGCTGACGGTTTGTGTCTTCAAATCAATGACAAACTTCTTACATCTATTTTCTATGGACAAAGTGTTTTTCTTCCAGTTGTGGTTGGCCTTGGCGGCTATTAGTCATACTCGGCCGAGTAATGCATTGTACGACGCATTCTGTGCTGTTATGACTACAAAATTTAACAAAAATTGTTGGCTACCGATTCTTACTTTTTGAGCCATTAGCACTCCCAGCGCCTTGATCCCGTGCTGGTCGGCTCCCACTATCTGGAAGTTTTGTGGCCATAGAGTAGGCTTCCCGAGGCTCTTCCAGGTTTCTTTTGGTAGTACATTTACTCCGGATCCACCGTTGACTATCGTATTTGTCAAATTTCGTCCAAGGATTTCCATATGTACTACGGCCAGTTTCTTCTCGGTATCAATCGCCAGCAACCTCGGGTCGAGTACTTGTTCTCCCGTTGGCGGTGGTTCTACTATAACATCTTCTGTTGTGTGGGCTTGGCCTTCGTGCGAGTTATCTTCCATTACCTTGGATATTGCTATTTTTAACTGAGGCAAGCTTTGGAGGAGGTCTGCCAATTTAATTGGTACGGTAGCTTGCAGTACTTGGCTTGTTATGTTCTTGTCTGATTCCGATCGTAGGGTTGCAGTTGCCTTCTTGTCTGAGTTCCTCCGTTCGGTTTTCATGGCAACTTCCACTTCCCTTCGTCCATCACGGAGTCTTTTCTTCTCCGTACGGGGATCTGGATAAGTGGCCTTTGTCCACTATGCTCAGGTGATAGCAAGGATTTCTTCATCATTTTCTTTGAGACTGATGAGGTTCACCCCTTTCTGCTTCAGACAGTCTTTTTCTTCATGATCTCCAGGCCCACACCACTTGCATAATGCATTTATTGTGTTCTGATTGTTGTTCGGGCATTCTCTTGCAAAGTGTCCCTACTCGTTGCACTGCCAGCACTGTATCATAGGTCGCCCTTTGCTGTCGTACTGCAATCTATTTCTGAGGTTGTTATTGTTAAGCCTTCTGTTATTCCGGTATCCTTCAGGGGATGCATTCGGACTATTCTGAGGCTTCGGGGGTGTCATCAGCGGAGTTGATGATTCTCCCTGTGTGAATAACACTTGGGTACTTCTTGCTTTCAAGTTAAATGGGCATTCCTTGATTGAATGTCCCATTACCTGACAAATATCACAAAATAACTTTCTTGGGCAGTTTGCTTTTACGTGACCTTCCCCGTTGCACTCGGTGCACCATAATTCTCGACCTTCTTTAGTTGTCTCTTTATCAGTTTTCAATTCTTTCATTATGCGGATCATGTCTCTTCTCAGTGCCTGAATGGTTTTTGACTTGCCTTCACTGTTGTCATCCCCCGTACTGTCATCGTCTTCAGTTCTTCTCTTACTTCAGGAGGATGTTTTGTTCTCACTTTCTATATCCATCGCCCGATTATACGCTTCAGCGTACGATGATAGGGGTACGACTTTCATCTTTTTCCTCAACGATGAGACTAACCCTTCGATGAACCATCTCTTTTTCAATCCATCGACTGGCTGAGTTTCCAGTTTCCCGAGTAATTCTTTGAGCCTTCTATTATATGCCCTTACATTTTCATTCTTTCCTTGATTGGTATTGTAGATTTCTGCTACAATCTCATTGTCATCTCTTAGAAGTTTGAACTCATTCTCGAAGGCTTTCCTCAGTTCATCCCATGAGGTTTTCTGTGCTACCCCTAGGTCTGTATACCAGTCAATGGCGATACCTCTTAGCGTCGCTGGGAACGCTTTTACCCAATAGTCTTCGTCCTCTTGTCCATTTGCCACCCATATGGTTTCACAAGTTTTGCAATGCTGGATAGGATCCTCTGACCCGTTCCCCATGAACTTCGGCAACTTCTGCCTTTCACTCACCGGTGGAGTCACCATCTTTTTCTCGAGGTACCCTCTCTGTGTCTTTGGCCCAATTGGACTGGTTCTACCGTGTCGTTCCGGTGTCCTCCCGACACTATCGGCCACATACGGTTCCTTCCCAGGTCCGTTCCCGGCGTCCTCTACACTTCGAGTTACCTCTGAATCTTTCTGGTTCTCCCTCTGCACAGGGTCTTGGGCTCAGGTCCTCTTATCCTCGGCCTTCCGTCTGAAATGGGCAATGCCACAATACGACGTATACTGTCCTCTAGTTCTTCTGTCAGTTTCTTCCCATTTTCTTTTTCTCTATTTGTTATTGGTGTTCTAAAATTCTCTTCATCAACCCCTTGGTTTACTTCTTCATGTCGTTCATTTTCTTTTTCAATAATTTGTTTTAATCTTTTTCTACGTTCCTCTTGTTCCCTTAGCCTTAGTGATCTTCTCACTATTTCTTCCGGTGTTTCTTGCCCCACTGGTATTTTATTCTTGTCCTTATTAAGCTGTATGGGCATTAATTATGATTACCCTTATCAATTGTACGGCATGCGACGGCGATCAGCGTCACATTCCTCCTCTTGTTTTAGACGTTCCTCATACCTCCTGAGTATTTGTTGCCGTCGCAATTCCCTTTCTCTTTCTTCTCGAAGGTCTTGGAAGGTTATCAGGTTCCTTGCCAGAAGTTGAGGAATGCGGTTCAGAAGGTTATCCACCTCACTATTGACACGCAAGTTTTCTGAAATAACCTCCTCTGGAACCTCTCTACGGATAGATTTGTCTCACACGTATTGTCCAACTGATAATAACCACAGTTTGACCAATTCCTGAGTTACTTCATCTTCCCAGCTTCTTGGTTCATTTTCTTCTCTGTCGCTTCCCTCGCGTTCTTCTTGAATTTCTTGTACTATTTCCTCTACGTGCCTTCTATTCTGTACTTCCTCATCAATGTCGACCAGTTGCCCCATTATGCTGCCATCTTCCCGTCTAGATGTTCACCGGATTCGCTTAGGCAATGGCGCCAAAATGTTTACTGCCTAAGTAGTCTAATTGTTTCCATACAGAGTAAACAAGAAAGATACTTGCACTATCACAGTGTACTGAAATGCATTACATTGTACGAGAATAACAAACAGAGTTGGTACTCAGAATATCAACTGCATGTATTAACTTAAAACAGCAAGTACAATCACAATCCAAAAACTCCATGTCCATACAATGGCCGGACAAGTACATATATAGGTTTGTCGGACGTTGCCAACCATCGCCAACCAACATACCGATCGGGAGTAACTACTCACCGAAACTAACAAACATAAACATACTTCCCGAAACAACTAAACAAAACATATTTTACCAAAACGTACTAAACTGTGTAAAGTACGCCTAACACCTATCATGAGTATGATTAGGTATGTCGATACAAATCAACCCTGTTTGGGTGAAATTTACGATGGCATGGACTCCATGGTTGAAAAATAAGGACCATAATAGAATCCAAGGAGAATGACCCCACAAAAGCATTTTTCAAAAGGATGCAAAAAATCATTCACAATCGTTGGAACAAGATGACCACACCCTTGCATCTCCTAGCATTTGCGTTGTTCACAAAATTTTATAACACAAAAATACTTTCCTTGCCAAGGAGAGTGGCACCATATAGAGATGATGATGTTGTTGTTGGTTACAAGGCCGCATTCAAAAGAACATTCCCAAACGTAGATATACATCATGTTGTCTTGGATGAGTTTGGCCACTTAATATCTTCAAAAAATCACAATGTTGGCGCTCTTTGAGACAAGTACAAGAAAGATGCTCATGGCTAGGTAAATACATGGCCAAGGCTCTATTTACCTATAGCCTCTTGCAATAAAAATTATATCTCAAGTATGCATGTTTTATTTTTTAACTTCCTTACTTTCTTTCACTACTATATATTATATTTATAATTTATGTTTTACAATTGCAAATGTTGAATTGAGTTTGTATGCAATTTCAACAAGTTGTGAGTTCTTCTTTGGCTAGACAAAATTGGAATAAATACTCATGTATCCACTCAATTAACGCAACCAATTGTCTACTAAACAAGCTAAGGATTTGGTCTCTGTACACTTGAAGTTGCGTCTCTTGTCGCATAAGACACCTAATTACAATGAGGGGCGACAAGGAATTTGGATCTAACTCCTAGGTGTGCCGACTTAGATGCTTCTTGTGCACAGCTTGCCATAGTCTCTTTAGATGAGGTAAATTCTACATATGACATAGCTGGTGGGAGTGGCATTGCGGCTAATTGTGGTTCAAACAAACCAAATGTTAACTTTGATGCTCTCGATGAAGAGCAATATGAAGATTAGTGATTGTAATTTTCATTTTGTATTGACAATTGACAGATCAGTGAATTATGAATTTTTGAAATTATGAGTATTTTCTTTTCTTGTAAATTATGAGATATTTTGTTTTTTGGCAATTATAAGCATTATTGTTTATATATATATACATGAACCCATACCTGATCCCAGGGAAAAAAATCTGCCATATTGCATACTGAAGCTTCGAACCCATGCACGAACCGGCAACTTAGTATATTTATACCCATACCTGATCCCGGGGAAAAAAATCTGCCATATTGCATACCGAAGCTTTGAACCCATACAGGAACCGGCAACTTAGTATATATTTATACATGTCTAGCATCATGAGAAGCTAAAAAGCCTTGAAGAGGAAGATACATCATCTGAAACCATTGCTCTGCACATTCATTATCTTTGTGCATAACCGATACTTTATGCAGGACAAAACTGCCCCTTAGGGATCTTGGCAGTCACATAACTGCCACTGACACATGCATAAACGCCACTTAACTATGCAAGACGTCCTGCAACCTGTGAAGGCCTTAACTCTTGCATACAAATTTCAAATCATGCATTGTTTTTGGAAAATGCATAATTTTTCAAGAGGTATCCATACATGCAATAACCACTCTAAATATATCCCATATTTTGTTTTGCCTCTACCAAACCCCTAAATTATCTATCCTTCATGAACGAATCTCCTCAGAAAACACTATTTGGAAGTCCTTCAAATTAGATATCTTGTTTGAGAATAGCAGCTAGTTAGCTTATTTTGTTAACACTCGATGATCCAATTCAGATCAAGAAAGAATTCTTAATGCACAATAGAACAAAATGACCTCCTTTTGACATCTCCTTGCCTTTGCTGTAATTTCAAAATATTGCTGCACTGAGATACTAGCCTTGTTGAGGAAAGTGGCACCCTACAAGGATTCTCAGGTTAACCATGGATATAAGGCAGCTATCAAAGTTTTATTAAAGGTATGATTTTTAACTCTTTTTATTTTTACTCTTACTTTTAACTTTCATAATTTTTTAATAAATTTATTACAAGTTGCAAGTCCCTCTTCGACTGACCAGAACTGAAACACATACTCCTTTATCCACTCAAATAAGCACAACTGGTTAGCAACTGAAAAGATAGCAAAATTAGTGTGTGTCCATTACAGCTTGTGCTCATTTCACAAAGTAGACAGAGTACAAGGCGTGATGAGAGATTAGGATGTAAAGCCAAAGCATCTCAACTCTAATACTTCCTTTGCATATCTTACCATAGTCAACATCAATGAAGAGGTGAAAGAGGCTTCCATGCAGAACTACAGAGTGAAACTAGTGGGACTGGCACTACAGTTGCTTGTCATTCTAAAGAACCAAGTGATGATGCCGATGCTCACAATGAAGAGAAATAAGGTGATTTTATTAAATTTCCATGTGCACCATGTAGTTTACAATTTGACCATTGAACAGATGCTATTAAACATAAGCCATTTTGATTTATCATATGATCATTTGCCATTTGGCATTAAATAACCAATTATCAAGTTATTAGTAATAGTTTGTAGTTAATTTCATTTATTCTATGCATATTACGGTTAAATAT
The DNA here is from genome assembly GCA_027924645.1 of Cunninghamia lanceolata. Taxonomy (NCBI): domain Eukaryota; kingdom Viridiplantae; phylum Streptophyta; class Pinopsida; order Cupressales; family Cupressaceae; genus Cunninghamia; species Cunninghamia lanceolata. The sequence goes on along the minus strand of BSBN01000210.1, from coordinate 4,286,931 downwards.
ATTTATTTGGCAAGGATTTTATTATTTTTTGTAGGCCATATCCGTGCTATACAAAACTCAGTGCAAAAAAATGGCAAATTACCATAGACGACCCCTGTACCCAAACCATTTTCAAGGCCAGCATTTTTCTGTAATTCCAAATATATTTGAATGCAATGGCTAATGTAGCTTCTGTCTTGTCAATTTGACAATTTCAATGCTTTGAATGTAATGTCAATGCTTAAACATGCAATACTTTATTTTTGACCATGGGTGTCTCTGTATTTAAAGTTTAGGCACTAATCATGGTGCATAGACAGCGAGAAATAATTAGCCAGCAATACTCAACCATTCACTAATCACATATAACCTTGTCAAATTACCTATCATGCAGCTAACCTGGAGTCCAAAACTGAGCTACAAGATGCTTTGGATGTGTACATAACTTTGTAGATGTCACTCGCTTTATTTTACCCATATTGTAGTAACAAACTAACTCGTAAATCTGCCGGTTTGTCCATGCATGAAGAAAAAAAACACTTAAGTCAAAATATGTAATGTCCCCTTTTGGTATTGCCCTAAACTTTGCCCTAGAATCACCAATTTAACATAGTTAGGGTTGTAACTTACCAATTGAATGCTTGAAGCAAGATAAACCTGATTTAGGTCCTGCAAACATGTTAGTTATTAATAGATAAATAAACATATATTCCAATGATGTTACAGATAGGATTCTAATCACTATTATAGTATTCAGAATGTACATGTGAGATTCCCTTTAAGGTTCTATCCAAACAGCCCATCATCATTATGGAGCACCACTTGGTAGTTCATACAAGGCGCCTTGAGCCATTCCATCCAGCCCAAGAGCACAGAATGACACCCGCCATTCGGCCTCCCAGCCCCACTCAGTGTGTCCTTACCAGAATGGAGTCCTAGCTACTTGCATTCCTTATAAACACTACCTCCCCTCCAAAATGGATTGACCAATTGGGTGAAAACCTTAAGGAAATCGTTATATTAATTCTATTCTGCATGGGCCAGTTTATAGCAAGAATAACAATATATAACAGTAGCAATGCGTTATCTATGTAACATAATACTTCCTATCAAATAGATAGATATCAATTTAGTCAATTAAAATGTCATGCATTATACTTCATACCAAATGTGATCCGTTTATTCACTGCTTTAACAGTGAGACTGCAGATCTCTGTTTTTATCGTTGCTTATTCTTTCTGCAGATTTATCTCAGTTATATACTTCTTTTCCTTGATTGCTTGATGATCCCCTTCTTCCTTGGCGATTTCCCTTAAATATCTCTTATATCTCGCAAAGACGTGTCTTTACGAACAGGTATGTCTTTTAATTAACAAAACTCTTCATAACAAATCGTATCCTATTCGCTGCTTCTGAAAAGGTGTTCGGCCTTGAATGAGGTCAGCCGTATTTCACTAAGGAAGTCAGCCTCATAATCGGCGATTTACTCATTTGTCAGGGGGTATCACAAAATACGTGTTTTGCATTCACATGGCTTGCAATAAATAGCCCAAAAAATGTTTCTACATTTCAAGTCTAGGCACTAGTCATGGAGCATAGAAAGCAAGAAATAATCACCCACCAATTCTCAACTAGTCACTAACCATGTATAAATTTGTTACATTATCTATCATGCAGCTATCTTGGAGCATGAAACTGAGCTAAAGGACGCTCTAGATGTTTGCATAACTTCATAGATGTTTTTTTAACTCATATTCTAGTAAGAAACTAACTAATTAATCTGCAGGCTTGCTTAACCATGAAAACAGAAAAATATCTTCAAACAAAGCAAAATACTAGTTTTGCATTCACATGGCTTGCAATAGATAGCCTTAAAAACATAGGGATAATATCAATTGGTTACCCTTGCTGAATCTGAGATGGGCACTGGGTGCGGATCTAAATCATCTTTTGTAGCCACCATGAGACATGGAACCTCGAAGCCACTATTTTCCCCATGTGTTGCAACTTCTACTAGCAACTCAGCAGTTTTCTTCCATGAAGCCTCATCTGAACTGCAAGAACGGATACAATCTTGTAAATTGTTAGCTAAATGCATCTCTATTATAAAACACACACACATCTTTATTATAAAACACATGTATTAAAAAATGAAACTTGTGTCTGGCAAAACATTAGCAAGCATTATTTATTTCAAAGTAGAAATTATGCACGGGCAATCGCTACAGATGATGTCAATCTTCCAAACTAATTAGAACTGATGATCAATACTGATAGAATATATTCCACTCTGAGACACCCAATATACCTGGTAGCACAGGCATGTGAAGGGCACCACAGGGAAGGCATATGATAGCACAACACATTCGAAGGGGAATAAATAATATCTAACTCTATAGCAAAACTGGCTGTCTGAGAAGAAAAGAATCAGAAAGTGAACTCTACATTGAAATGAAGCAACATGCCACAGATTCTGTTCCCGATTAAGGTTTCTAACAACTCAAAGATAGGGTGCACAGGCCTTCTCGCGATATTTTTTTTTTTTCTCCGATTGGTGAATCCAAACATGAAAGCACAAAAGAGTACAGATGACCAGAATTTTAAACAAACCAAATTTGATACTCCATCTTGAAAATAGTGAATGCTAATGATTAAACATATTAGGAGCCAATTGAAAGAAAAGTTTTACAAGAATTGTTTACATTCATTTCTAATAATATAGTGATCCAATTACAGTTCCCCTAAACACCCTAATTTTTGTTCGACACTGAAAGCAGACTTGTTAATCAATTATTCTATAGCCTAGTAATAGCAATCATCCTCTACAGTTGTGGAGTGTAGATCGGAAGCATATCTAGAGAAACATGGATCAAAATTGAACAAATCCAAAAATAATTTATCGTAACTAAAATTTTGATTAGAAACAATACACCCTACCCTACTCTTCTAGTTGACACAGATAATGTAGGATACAGGCATAGGCCGGCCCAGCTCAGATAGGATAGACTTCCCGTAATTACCTCCCACAAATTGAATCAGTTGATGTGATCATAACTTCCAAGCTAAGTTGCAGATCCTGGTACGGGAATGGGTATGACTTCGGGGTTTGGGTACACCGGTACGTCAATTTTTTATGGCCCAAGCACGGGTACGGGTATATATATATTATAGTTACATTGAATATATAAATTATATATTTTAGTTATATTAATATATTGAATATATATCTAGAAGGATCCTTTTGAAAGATCGATACTGGATGGGATAATAATAGCACAAGAGGCTATACATTCAGTTCAAAGAAACAAGCACCCCTCTATGTTAATCAAACTGGATATTTGAAAGGCGTATGATAAAGTGAATTGGAGATTCCTCTTTAAAGTTTTGGCAGCGTTTGGTTTCAATCAGTCTTGGCTTAATTGGATCTTCGAATGGGTTTCTAGTCCAAAATTCTCAATTCTTATTAACAGCTCGCTAGAAGGTTTTTTCAATGTATCTAGGGGTCTTAGGCAAGGAGATCCACTCTCCCCCTTTCTGTTCATAATAATGGCGGAAGCTTTGGGGAGATATTTGGCCAAGGTTTGTCTAGAAGGACAAATCGCAGGAATTCAAATCACAGGAACCATGCCCAAATTTACTCATCAGCAATTCGCAGATGATACCTGTTGTGATGTAATCACACATCGCCCCATTGCAAATGGGGACCCCCACTTTTTTCTTGCTTTATGTCCTTGTTTTGCTTTAGGTTTAGTTTTCCTCTGAGCTTGTAGGATTTTGATAGTGTAGTGTATCCAAGTCTGAAATCTGGTGGATCCTCAGAAATCTAGAATCTGCATGCTAAATCCTATGGATTCAGGACCTATCTCAAACATCTTGGAAGTATATTGATAAATATTTAAAATATAAACATCTGACTTATACTTAAACATATTTTCAATATACTTCCATTCAGGAAAATCCAAAATTTGACTAAGGAAAGAAACTCCATGCACACCTACCAAACCCGCCTAGCCTGGGCGGCCTCACAAGGTAGTCATGGACAAGGTCTTCACCAGGACAAACTCTCCACACAGAGCCTCCAAACCCGCCCAGGGAAAGTTGGAATATTTTCACAAGCTTTTATCAATTGAAGAGAGTTAGGAAGTGATGGAGTCTAAAACTAAGATTTTGATGAAAATTCCATGCCTCACCTCCAAACCCGACCAGCCTAGGGGGCCTTGGCATGAGGTCATGGACTCAGCCTCCTACACATGCACTTGTCCAAACAGAACCCTCAAATCCGCCCAAGGAAAAAGTTGTTAAATTTACAAGGTTTTGGGCACAAAGGACAGGGAAATGATGAAATTCCAAGGAAACTCATGAGTTTGAGGCATCACAAGGTAGATTCCAAGCATCACTTCCCAACCCGCCCAGCCTGGGCGGCCTCACAAGGCAGTGATGGACAATGTCATCATCAGGAGACTCTCTCCAAACACTCCCTCTAAATCCGCCCAAGGAGGAAAGTGGTCGAGTTTACAAGATGTTCTAAGCACAAAGACAAGGATATGATGAAATTCTAAGCAAAGTTTATAAGATTAAAGAAATCAAATGCATTTCATAGAAGAATCCAAGGGTCACCTCCAAACCCGACCTACCTAGGCAGCCTCAAGAGGTGCTCATGGACTCTGTCATGTCCCACATCAAACTCTCCATGCACTGCTTCCCGAACCGCCCAAGGATGAAGGTGGCATAAGTTGCAAGTTTACTTGATGAGAATGATGAAGATGACACCAAACATTACTTAAACTACTCCCAACAAGAATGAATTAATTGGAAAGAATGATAAAAGATCACTAAGCCTGATGTCCTAAAATCCTGAAAATTGGCTAAGTCTGAAATCTGGAGGATCCTCCAAAATCTAGAATTTGCATGTTAAATCCTATGGATCCGAGACCCATCTCAAAAATCCTGGAAGTATATTGATAAATATTTAAAGTATAAGAAATTCAATATTTCTTATACTTAAACATATTTTCAATATACTTCCATTCAGGACATTTCCATATGGCGACAAGACTTGCATTCCAAGCACACCTTCCAAACCTGCCCAGACTAGGCGGAAATTTCCCCTCAGCATGGATTCCACGTCGTTCACATGAGTCTCTCCAGACAAAGACCTCAAACCCGCCCAACCTAGGCTGCCTCACAAGGTCCTCTTGGACAGTATTATCATCTTCAGGAGACTTTCTCCAAACAACACCCTCCAACCTGCCCTAGGAGAAAATCGTTAAGTTTAGAAGGTTTCCAAGTACAAGGCACTAAGAAATGATGAATTGGAGGGAAGTTAAGTAGATTACAAGGGTTCACAACACATTCTCCAAGGAACATCTTCAAAACCGCCCTTCCTAGGCGGGTTTCATCAGGACATATGGATAAGATCACCTGACATTCAAATGTGCCTTTCAACTTCATAAGCATCTCAAGATTTCACTAAGTCATGAAATTGATAGAAAGAAGTTATCAAATGGAGGGAATGAGCATCAAATGAAGTTAAAGTCCACTCCCTACCTCCCAAGCCGCCCATGCCAGGCGGCCTTGAGCATTTCACTTGGACAACATCACCTTCTCCACAACACATTCTCCATGCACACCCTTCAAGACCGCCTTGTCAAGTGACTTCCACCATCATGCATCTTCTCCACAACATTCATTCCATACACTCTCTAAATCCGCCCATGCTTCTATAGTTTTAAAAGGAGGTTAAATCAGCAAGGAAGCAAGTGAAGATGTTTTATGTGGTCAAAACCAAGCCAAAAATTACTAAGTTAATAAATTCCTTACACCTCCTCCCAACCCGCCTATGCTAGGCAGCCTTGAGCCCTTCAAGAGGACAACATCATGTCATTCACAAGACACTCTCCGCCTATCACTTCTAAACCTGCCCAGCCTGGGTGGCCTTCATACCTTGACATGGAATTCACATCAAATAATCCAGACTACTCTTCTAAACCTGCCTAGGCACTTAGGCATGGATTTCATGCGAAAGGGTATGTTTTGAAATGTCATTTTTTGATCCCACATGCATAAGATGAATGTAATTTGTTATTGAAAATCGTTTAGTCCTACTTTGATGTGTTTCCTTATGTAGGTAAGTGGTGGGAGTGCAAAGTAAGGAAGAGTGTTGTTCTGAGCTCATGAGGAAGACATCAATGCCATGCCGAGGGGAGCTAGTCTAAGATGATCAAGGTTACAAGTGTAGTTCATCATCAAGAGCATCATCCGTACGAGGCAAGGATCGGTGGAAGGTTGTCACTTCACCATGCACATCTTGAAGGAGGTCACCATCCAAAGTTGTCTATTTCATGTGCATCCATCATATGCAAGTCTACTACAAGAAGTCACGCACAAGACATCTTCCACCTCAACACTCCAAGAGGCATAATCCTGCACAAGCACAAGGACGTCACAAGATGAGAGATGAGCATGATCATCAAAGCAATCCATGAGTTACATCAAGACAACAAGAAGAAAATATTCTAAGTAAAGTGAACATGAGTTGAACCAAACCAACTTGCTTGAAGATGCTGAGGTGGCATATGCATGTCATCAAGCTAATCACATTCCGCCATGTCACCTGTCCACATTCAATGTATCTACATCAGACAAGAGGACAGAGGGCCCACCATGAAGATGCTCCAAAGATGCTTATCACATTGGAAAATGTGCCTTCATTGCCTCTTTCATGTTCTAAAAATAGCAAATTTTGTAACAAATTGCCTTCTTGTCTCAATCTCGGCCGTTGATTGCTAAATCAATCTGGGCCATTCATTGTAATTCTTGAGCTCTATAAAAGGCTTGCTACTCTCATTTGTACAATAGGGGGTGATCATTAGAGGAAGATAGAGTAGGAGTAGATACTGTGGCAATAGGAGTAGAGTAGAAAGAACTCTTCGAAATCATTGAAGAGATATATGAGATTGTTATAAACAAAACACTTCTTAAATCAATACAAGCTCATTGTTGTTGTTCGCATGGTGATCTTGTATGATCAAGGAATGTTCGCATGGTTTCTTATTCTCCAAGATGGTTGAGATGTGGTTCCAAGTAGCTTAGATGATAAAGTAGATATAGGTCATTGATGTAGTGGATATATGCAATGCTATTTGATAAATTCCCGTTGGTTCATACTTTTGATGGCTTGTCGATAGTAAGTTATCATGTAAAGTTAGCCTGAGCCACATCTTGCAAATAGTTCGGTTGTTGATGCTCCTTCGAGTTGCGCCAGCTATGGGTACTTTGGAGTGTGTCAACAATATGAAAATCCTTGGTTTATCTTTTGGAGATTGCACCTGTTTCATGTAGTTGTTGCTTGTCATGGTGAAGTGAAATTTGGTTTCTAAGGGAATTTGTCTACCATAGCATCGTTCATCACGTCATTGTCCTTAGAATAGCCTTCTTAACCCCTTCTCCTTTTTTCATTTTTTTTTCCATAGCTGATTAGAAAAGTTCATTTCATAATAAGGAAAGAGTACATATTTGAATAGAGTGATGAATAAATTATGCGTAAGTCCCTTTGTGTAAACAGCATTATCACATCATACCACCAAGGCTATCCGTTGCAAATCACGTACAAGGAACCTTGGAGCGTTATTGTTTGATCACATAGTTTAACATTCAAGACGCTTTGTTCAAGAGAGGATAGGGCACTTGGTGTTTTATTCTAATGTTGTTGTTGTCAAGAAAACATCATCAACAATACCCTCTTATTTGGCTCAACATATGAAGGAGAGGCTAAAAAATTCAGAGAAATTTTGAATCTTCATTCTAAAGCTTCAGGACAAGAAGTAAAGAAAAATCGGAGGTTTTCTTCTTCAACTCCTTTCTAGGCAGAGAAGAAAGGATTTTGGGAATTTTGAATTTTAAGAGAGGTTCTCTTCCTTGCAAATATCTTGGGCTGCCTTTGGTCAAGGGTATTCTTCCTGGAAACACTTGGGATGCTCTGCTGGAAAGGGTGAAAAATAAATTGGAGTCTTGGAAAAGCAAATGGCTGTCCTGGGCGGGTAGACTAACTTTAATAAAAGCAGTCCTTTCAGCTATCCCTATATATATGATGTCATGTTTGCCTCTACCCAGCAAGACCAGCAAAGATCTGACGCAAAAGATGAGAAAGTTTTTTTGGCAAGGATCATCAGACCAGTTCAAGTATCCCCTCATTAGTTGCAATCAAGTTTGTGAGCAGAAAGAAAGGGATATCCTTTTACAAAACAGAACACTAGGCGCTAAGTTGGCTTGGTTGATTTATGCAAAGCTAGACTTGAAGTGGGTCAGATTATTAAAAGCCAAGTACCTGGATGAAGAGGAAAATAGCATTTTCTCTTCAAGAGAGCTCCCGGATGGATCAAGGACTTCGAACTTCATCAAAACCTATCGTGGTCTAATCTGTAATCACCTTTCTTGGGAAATTCGGGATGGCAGGGAAGCGAGGTTTTGGGAAGATTCTTGGGAAGGATTTCCAGCTCTAGCAGGCAGAGAAGAATTAGTCTAAGTAATGAGAAGAACAAAGATGTTGTGGGGAGAAAGAGTTACAGATTATCTCTCCTTTCCGCCAGATGGGGAGAATGCCTTCCCCAAATGGAAGAGTGTTAGGAACTTGGGCCTCAATGGTAGGGAAGTAGAAACTTTTGAAGAAATTATGGCAAACCGTTTGATTTGTTGCAGGGATGGAAGGGATATTCTCAAATGGTGCGCCTCTCCCACTGGGCGGTATGCAGTCAAAGATGGATATAAGGCTCTAAAGGGTGCAAGTGCAATAGATGGTAAGATTCCTATAAAGTTATGCCAGAACAACCAATGCCTCCCAAAGCAGGGGTCTTCACTTGGTTGGCAGTTCAGGGCAGAGCCCTCACAGCGGACAGGTTTAGAAGATTGGGTTTCGAGGGACCCTCCAGGTGCATTCTTTGCAAAGAAGCAGAGGAAGATGGTAATCACTTATTCCTTCACTGTACTTCTGTGGTAGAGCCCTCATGGCGGACAAGTTTAGAAGATTGGGTTTCGAGGGACCCTCCAAGTGCATTCTTTGCAAAGAAGCAGACGAAGATGGTAATCACTTATTCCTTCACTGTACTTCTGTGGCAAGAGGATGGTATTGGCTTATGAACAAGTTGGGGTGGTATTCCGCACCCCCTCAAAACCTTTTGGATTGGCTTTCAGCTTGGCCCATTTTTCATCAGAAGGCTATGTTCAGCGGTCTCTGGATTGCAGGTCCCTCTATCCTAATATGGGAGATGTGGAAGGAACGTAACAGGACTTTTCAGGAGAAAGAAAAGCTGATCCATTCTCTGCTTTGTAAAATTGAGTCAAGCATTGTGGAAACAGTGAACTCCAGGTTGGTAGATCGAGGGTCAATTCAACAGCCATTCACAGGTTGGGATGCAGAAATGATCAAAAGATGGTCAGGGCTCAAACTAGTCCCTATTTCAAGGCCAGGCGGTCAATCAACTCTGAAGGACAGGAAGAATACTCAATGGTCCCCACCGGAAGAAGGATGGTGCAAATTAAACTTTGACGGGGCTTCCAAAGATAATCCGGGTCCTTCGGGCGCAGGTTGCATTGTTCGAAACTCCAATGGAGAAGTGGTGGGTAAACTCGCGGTTCCCCTTGTCCCAGGGACCAATAATGATGTAGAAATTCAAGCTCTTATCATTGGGCTTAGTCTGTGCAAAGAGATTCAAATTAAGAACCTAGCTATAGAAGGAGATTCTCTGTTGGTGATCAACGGGTTGAGAACCAGAAAACTCATAAATTGGAGACTTCAGGCTAAATTAGAGCTAGCACTAAAGATGTTGGAGGATTTTGAAAGGGTCTCATTCAATCATATCCTCAGAGAAGATTAACCAAGAAGCAGACAATTTGTCTAACTTTGGTGCAAATGGGGTGTCAATTAAGGAAATTTTTGATCCTGGTGGTAGGGGGATAACTTAAATAAGAAAGGCCTCATCGTGGGTGGGAGGGAGCCTTGCCACCTCACCATCTTAGGTGGCAAGGCTGGGGCTGCGTTTGTTATTAGAGCCAATACCATTGTAGTTTCATGATTGCACGGGAGAGCAACAATTTAGGAGGGTGATGAGGTAGGAAAACACTTCATCGAGAAACTTCCAAGTGACTTAAGATTTTAAGAGGGAATTGGAATGAAATATTGGTAGTTTTTTTCTCGGGTCTCGATGCCTTACAGATTCACAGTTGTTTTCTCCACCGAGGCCATTGGTTGCAACGGTATGGAAACCCCTGTAAGGCTTGTTAGTAGCAAAAGGCAGATGGCATTTATTGGCCAGGTTACAGTCTTTCGATTGCAGAGGATGCTTTGTCACTCAGCTGAATTGATGGTGGGAGCAATACGAATGATCCTGGGAAGAAACTTCTTGCAGAACGATGACCGTATCGATACTGATATTTCATCGAGGGTTCTAGCTATGTTACTAGAGCTTGAAATGCCAAAGGCAGAAGTGGAAACTATTATGAAAGGCATTTTTTTCACAGAGCATTTGGGGGACGTGGAAGTTATTCTGCAAGCGGCCAATTTGGGAGTCGGGATCCCGAGACCCAAAGACATGGCTCTCCTTAGTGATTCAGAGGCAGTAGTGAAATTGTATCCTTTCATATTGGATAACAAAGCTTTTGAATTGTTGGTGACAAAGGCTAAGGCTCAGATTGCGGTCGACTTCATTAAGAAGGTGCTGGGTATGGTGCCAATGGAAGGGTTTGAGTGGGTAGCGAATTTCAATTTACAGTTGCTTGACTTCGATAAGGTGTAAGATGTTTAATATTTGAAATGTAATCCTCCTTTTTGTTTCCTGTCAATAGTTGGATGGCTTCATTTTGGTAGCTGGAAACCCGAAGTGTTTGGTATTAGTTAATATGGTCTAACCCTACGTGGTCTTTAGAATATAGCCGACCCTGCGTGGTCTTTTTGGAGCTTTTTAGGGTGTTTATCAATCTGTAAATAGCAGTAGAAGGGATAAGTAAGCCATGCCTTGGCACAAGACATTGTATTTTATTATTTTCAGTTTAATATAATATCATTATTACGTATCAAAAAAATATATTAAATATATAAAATATAGATTATACTTATATATAAAATTATAAATAATAATTATATAATATATAAATTATACTTACAAAATTATAAATAATTATTATATATTATATAATTAATTTACAATTTTATATAACTATAATTTATAATCTTATAGCTATTAAAACTTATAAAAACAGTAATCTGCATAATTGTCAATAAATAAAATATTTAAATACTTCGTAATTCACAAAAAAGAGAATATATTTGGATTCCACTCACTCTCAAGACTACCACCACTTCTTTTCTCCAGTGTGTAGGAGGAATCCATAGTGGCTGTGGGGTTTCCTCCATTATGTGGCTGATTTACTCCCTTGCAGAAGCCCTCTGCCGCCCTAAGACAAGCTCCATTGGGGCTCCTCATAATAAGCTCAGCGGCAACATTCCCTCTAATCCGCCATCTGCACCACAACGTCTTTGAAGGATTCCATCGTTTCATCGGCTAGGCTGCCCTCAATTTCGCCAGCAACAAATTTTCTGTTGAAGAACAAGAAATCTTCCTCGGGGATAAATATATAAACATTACAAATTTGGTTATCTCCTGGTACATTTATATTTCAAACTTCAAAGCATTAGCAATAGAATTTATAGCTATGTTACCCCAAGTTTTTGGGACAGGGACGGCAAGGGGCGGGGGGACGAGTTTCAGCAACCGCTTTTTTTGGGGCCTTTTTAGGAGACGGCTATATAAAAAATAGAAAAAAATTATAATATATAGGGAAACTTCAAAAATTCATATGATAATATTAATAAAGCATTCATCATATACATATAGAATCATAGATCCTTAATACATAACATTTGTGTTGAATTGAGAGTTCACATGAGAGTCGATCAAATTAGAAAATGTCAAAACTTAATTGCTTTCATAATTCATTGTCAATATGCTAATGCCTGTGATATTAAAAAAATTAAAAATAGTATACAAGTTACAACAAAATGCCCAAAGGCTACAAGTTTCACTTTCAACTACAATATTACATAACACATCTCAATCCCTCATGGGACCACACGCAAAAAAGCTACTTAGGAGCGGACATAAAATGGAAAGCGAAAATGCTAATGGCACAACTAAGAACTAGTTCGCACCAACTTAGATGTGAAACCGGAAGGTGGTCGAGGCCTAAAGAAGAATGGGAGGAGGGAGTCTGCTGTATATGCAATATGGATCTAGTGGAGACGGAATGGCACTACATCATGGAATGCCCAGCCTACGAGGATATTAGGGTCAACTACAGTGATACTCTGAATGTTGACTCCTTGACCAGCCTGTTTGAAGAAGAGAGATTACCTAAACTCGCGATGTACTTGATCAAGATACATAGCAGAAGATATAAGATCCAAAAAGCAAAACAGCTCAGTTGGGGGCTGTGTGTGTGATCTGCCTTTGTGGATTGGGGCCCCCCCTGTGGGTTTTTGGTTATCATTGCAGCATGTTTTGGGTTTTGTGGTCCCATAGGCTGTATGGCCTCGTGGACGTTATTAAAAGCCTTCATTCATTCATTCATTCACTACAATATGAAAATTTCAAAATACAAAAACAAAGAAAGTATACTGCTGCCCCGAATCTGCATCTACCAACACTACATCAAAATCGGAATCCTCCTCTGAGTCACTCCCACTGTGAGGGTCTATCTCATCCAATGGAATCTCAATCAATCCCCCTTGTGCCTCCTCATCAACTTGGGTGGCGTCTTCGAGTTGGTTTCTGAGTTTCAGCCGTATTCTTTCTATTATTAGTTGATCACTCTAGAACTAGGGTTTGTGACTTCATTAACCTAAGGTTTGATAAAAACACTTGATCTAATATGTTCTTTCCATAGCAAACAAGAGCAGAAAGTTTGTAGCTAAGTACACCTTCACTTGGTAGTGATTTGGCTCGACTTTGTCCTTGAATGTTATTGTGAAAGGAGGGTTTGATTTGATACACCTTAACCTCGTTTCATTCTCCCCCTTTTCGTACATAACATTTTGGTGAACCCATAGTATCGAGCATCAACATAAATACCCTTATTTTTAAATGTTGTTTTTTTGTTGGGGACGGTTGGGGACGTCTATGACATTGAAATAACCCGCCCTGTTCTGTGTTTATTAATTTCTGATCTGGGTTTAGTTTTTTCTGTAGGTTTGAAGGGTTTTCTACCGTTTAGTTGAAACCTGCTTGTGTTTTGATGTTGTTCCCATAACATAACACACATGCATGCATATATATATCTTTGCAAAGTACAAAACTAGAGATACCCAATTGCAAATATTTGATCTAAAGGCAATAAGCATTCATTTTAAGCAATACCCATATCATAAAATGCCAAGATATGAAAGTTCTTCACATACCCATTAGCTGAAATGTGAAATACATGGTTGGAAACAGCAGTACAGCAGTATGCAAATAAAAGATAACTCCTTGAAAGCAATGCAAACTCAGATTGTTACTTCAGTCCAGCGTATATTCCAAATACATAAGTAAATCACCCACAATGAAGACCAATAAATTCGTGTGACTTGATTTAATGCTGACCCCACTCTAATTTCTGACTGGTACAGCCCCTTATTTGCTGATACAGAGATATTTCTGACTATATTTATTCTCCCAACTGCTCCATAAAGTTTGCAGACCCTGTCCCAATGATGGTAGCCAGATATGCAAGGAGAAACTATGAGCTTTCTGCCCAAACAGACCCTACAATGCTTGCTGCCTGGTGAGGCCAGGTACAGAGGAGGTACGGCCAGATATGTGAATGATAGCACTCCAAAACCCCTCTAAAATCTCTGCTATAACTTGCAATGTGATCTCTAACCTGTCTCAAGAATTATAGATGCAAATAACTGAAGATATGTCAATTAAATCACCTCCATGATTGAATCCCAAACTCCAAACTGAAAACAATGAAGTGCAGTTGCAACCACTGGATATGGCTGCCAAAAGCCCCCTTGGGTGGTCTCTCACATCTATGGAAAGTTGATACAAATGGTGGTTTCCATCACCAAAAGCCATGGCTGGATAATTTCTCCAAACCCTCATTTGCAGAGCAAATAGAAAAGTAAAATGTATTGTCGTGAATGCATTCTTCTCTTTTGATTTTTGCTTTTATATTTCCCAAGAGTGGGTCGACCATATGGAGAGAGGAATATAATTTATTAAAATTCACTTTATCTCCTTCCTTAGGCGTCCAAGTCCCCAAGTGACCTTTTTATTTGAATTTTCCATATTTTACTTAGTCACCAACATTACAACACAAAGTCCAAATATTAAAATTGCATTATAAACTTACGGACTTTAAATTGAAAGGCCAAACGAACTCGGAATTTGATGAGCAATAGACCGTTGGAAAGGCCTCATCAAAACACTCCATCTCCAATATTGATTTTCCCAAAATGGTCAAAACTCTAACTTACTAAAAATAGTAATTTCTAGCCTAAGTGTCTGAAACCAACCAAACGAACTCCCAAAGTTCCCTAACCACATTGGTTAGTCTATGGGAACCAAGTATAAACTAGCACCATCTAGGAAAGGGGACATTATAGTCTGCCCTCCCCAAGATTGCTTGCCTCAAGCAATCTCAGATCTGGATGCATTAGAATTTGCTCACTCTCCCTTGTAGCATCCTCCACCGCCAGGTTCTTCCATTTGAACAAATACTCCCTGATGACCCTCTTCCTCAATGTACGCTCCCTGGTGTCAATGATGGCCTCAAGTACCGAAACCAACTTCCCCTCTTTATCAAGAGGAGGCACCTTTGTAGAAGGTATCACATTGTGCCACAGTGGCTTTTTGAGGCGAGACACATCAAAAACATTGTGAACCTTGTTGTCTGTCGGCAACTCCAGTTCATAAGCCACCTCTCTAACCCTCTTGGAGATCCTGAATGGTCCATAATACCGTGGCTTAAGCTTTTCTGCACCACTCTTCTTAACAATGGACTGTTTGTAAGGCTGCAACATAAGATACACCATATCACCAACCTCAAAAGAACGCTCAACCCTGTGTTGATCTACATAATACTTTTGCGCCTTCTAGATGTTTTCTCTCAAGGACCTCATAATGTCCCGACTCTCCTGCAAGAGGTCTCTGGCCTTATGTACTCTGTTGTCTCCAAATAACAAATCCAAGAAGCTCGGAGCCTCGTACCCATAAAGTGACATAAATGGTGACATTTGAAGAGACATGTGGAAAGTGGTATTGTAACAATACTCACCCAAGTGAAGCCACTTCACCCATGCCTTCTGCTGCCCTACTATGTAATTTATGAGGCACCCTTCCACCCACTTATTGACTATCTCAATATGCCCATCCGTCTGGTGGTGGTAACTCGTACTGGGGGTGAGCTCTGTCCCACTCAACCTAAAGAGCTCCTGTCAAAAATTACTCAGGACCCTGTTGTCCCTATCACTCACTATACTCCATGGCAACCCATAAAGTCAGAATACCTCTCTGAAGAATAACTCAACAACCTGAGCTGCTGTATAGGTGGCTGAAATAAAAAAAAAAAGTGTGCAAACTTCGTTAATCTGTCAACCACCGCAAAGATGCAATCCCTGCCTTGGGCTTTGGACAAGCCTGTAATAAAATCCATTGAGATACAATCCCACTTCCTCTCGGGAATGGGTTAAGTGCTGCAATAACCCACCTAGGAAAGAGTGCTCATGCTTGTTCTACTGACACACCGGGCACTCTCTCACATACTTCTGAACCTCAGTCTTGAGGCCTTTCCAAGTAAAACGCTCCCTAACCTACCTGTAGGTTTTGAAGAAGCCAAGATGTCTCGCCATAGGCAAGTTGTGAAAAGCCCTCAAGATCTTCTACTTCATAGTAGACCCTGGCAACAAAAAGATCCTCCCCTTGTAAATGATCAAATCATTTACAAGTGTGTACCTATCATCACTGGTGGTGCCATCAACAATCCCAGAAGCCCACTTATCCTTTGCATACTCTGCAAAAATCAAATTTCTCCAATCCTTTGCAATCTTGCCCAAAGCACACAAGTGTGGTCTCCTGGATAATGCATCAACGACTACATTCTTTTTTCCTTTGACAAAGACTATGTCAAAGTCATATCCCTGTAGTTTAATGACCCATTTCTGCTGCCTATCGTTCAAATCCTTCTGACTAAGGAAATGCTTCAGGCTGTTATGATCAAATTTGACAACAAATTTACCCCCAACAAGGTATTGCCTAACTTAGCTAATGCATGCATAATGGCTAGCATCTCCTTATCGTAAATATTGTAGCTTCTCTCAGCACCCCTCAACTTTCTGCTCTCGAATGCAATGGGGTGTTTGTCCTACATCAGTACCGCTCCAATGTCTTCCCCTGAGGCATCACACTGAATCTCGAAAGGTTTTGTGAAGTCTGGAATGGCCAAGACTGGACAAGTACTCATCACCTCCTTAAATCTGTCAAAACACCATTGAGCACTAGAAGACCATTCGAAAGCACCCTTCCGAGTCAAATCTGTAAGGGGGGCAGCTATCTGAGAAAATCCCCACAAAGTGGCGGTAGAACCCACAAAGGCTGAAGAATCCCTTGAGCTGAGAGAGATTCTTAGGTGGTGGCCAGTCTATGATAGCCCAGATCTTCTCTAGATCCACACAAACACCTTCTGCATTGATGATGTGTCCCAAATATAGCAACTCTGTCATGCCAAACTCGCACTTAGACATTTTGGCATAAAGGGACTCCTCAAGTATGCCCAGCACAATATCAAGGTGTCTCAAGAGCTCCTCCCATGTCCTGTTGTAAATAAGTATATCATCAAAAAATATAAGCACAAACTTCCTCAGCTGCTCACGGAAAACCTTATTCATACAAGACTGGAATGTCCCTAGCACATTGGTTAGGCCAAAAGGCATAACCAGAAACTCAAAGTGCCCATAATGGCACCTAAATGCAGTCTTCTCTACATCCTCCTCCTGTACTTGTATCTGATGGTACCTAGATGTCAAATCTATCTTTGAGAAGAAGCATGCACCGTGCAACTCGTCTATGAGCTCGTCAATCCGAGGGATGGGATATCTGTTCTTGATAGTCTTCTTGTTCATTTCCCTGTAGTCTATGCCAATCCTGAGTGTACCATCCTTCACCAAAACAACAAAAGAAGCAAAGGGGCTCTTACTTGGCCTAATATGCCCCATCTTGAGAAGCTCCTGAATAGCCTTCTCAATCTCATCCTTGTACCGCTTAGGATTTCTATAGGGTACCGTAATAACTGGCTTGAGCACCTATCAGGAGGTCTACCTGGTAGTATATCACTAAACACTTTGGTGTGTTTAGTCAACAAAGACTAAATCTCAACTGGATACTCCTGCTTTTGTTGCTCAGGAACCTCAAGCATAACCAATATCTTTGCTGCCCACTGAACCTGATCATGCCGTAGTATCCTCTCCATTCTCCTCAAAGAGACTGTCCTCAATCCACCATCTGATATAGCTCTCAGGACATGTTTATTGCCATCCGCCTCAAACTTCATCTTCATAGTGCAAAAGATTAAGAGTAAACTCTCCAATGGAATGAAGCCATTTCATACCGAGGACTACATCCATGTCCCCTATGCTGACCACATAATACTCAGCCTGGAACTCATAATTACTTAACTTGATAGTTAACTTAGGGATTCTCCTCTTACAAGTGATGACAAATCCATCTGCAACTCTCACCTTGAACCCCTCAAACTCCTCAGTTTTGAGTCCCCTCCGTGGTACTAGACCTTCATCTATGAAATTATGTGTGGCCCCTGTATCGAGTAAGGTGATCACTCTTTGTCCCTGCAATACTCCCCCGCATCTTGCACCTCTTCTGTTGCACTCTCCACATCACTCTCCTCTCTATCACTCTACTGCTCTGAATGCTCTAAAGTTGTCTCCTAAGCAGAATAATATTCCAATTGCTTCGCTTGCCCCTGCACCGGGCACTTATGGTTAGGACCCCATGGACCCTTGCATTTTTGAAGCATAGCTTCTTCCTCCTATATTCATTCAGTGCATCATCATCTAGACGAAATGTTGGTTTCTTCTACGGGAAGGTGTCTCGATGATGTGAAGGCATCTTTTCCTTCCGTAGAGGAAAAGGTTTGGAGACATTTATTCTTAGGCACTGCAAACTCCATACTCCGTGCCTTCTTGATGGTCTCCTCTAGTGACGGTGGGTCAAATGTCTTAACCCATCCCCTAAGTGGTTCCATTAGTCCTTCAGTGAGTAGGACTATGAGTCTCCTCTCGGATATGCTGGGAACCATCACACTGATCCTCTGTAACTCTGAAATGTACATCTCAACTGACCCATACTACTTCAGTTGTGCCAACTCTCTAAATTGTAACTCTGGGTCCTTGGTATCAAACCGCTCGATGAGTTTGTTAGTGAACTCATCGTATGTGGTGATGAGGTTGTGGCCAAGTGTGACAAACTCGTGGTACCACCACTCATGAGCTAACCCGTCCAAGTGTATGGTAGCAAAGTTAAGAGCTTCGTCTTCTGGCATTGGCTTAAGTGTCAGGTAATTGTCCAATTTCTACACTCAAGCTCTGGCTGAAACTTTGCCACTCCCATCAAATCGATCCATCGGGACTTTACTTAATGCATGCTGGTAGTCCCTGTTAACTCTAGGTGCTCTATGATCTCCTCTACCACCCATAGCTCCCCTCTGTCTCCTATGGTTCATGAACTGCTCAAATGTCAACATGTCTCTAATATCTGGAGGAAGGGTCATATATTTTGCATGTCGTATCCTAATATCCTCTGCCATGGGGATTTGAACCTCTAGTTCCTGATTAGCTGGTACCTCGTCTCTACGTGGAAAGGTAGGCTGAAGAGGTCTAGGAACCGATCCTGGGGTAGTTCGAGTGCTATGCACACAACTCTATCTTGCATGTCCACTACCCTGTCCTGCATGTCCACTACCCTATCCTACACGTCTGTGATTGCCATTGTTTCAACCACTGATCTCACCCTCGGGTGTTGTATTGGTGTGTACTATCAGAATCCCCTGGTTGAATTTTCCAAGTAGCTGGGACATCATATCAAGCATAATATCAAATTTTCTTTTTGTTTTTGTGTTAGGACTCTCTGGCTGATCCGGTTCTTTGTTTATGTGCCCCATATTGCCTGTGATACTATCATTGTCACTCGAAGAGTTCCTATGCATGCCCAAAATACCTGAAATTGTTTCACCTTCTGCAATCTCAAGTAGGTGCCACTGCTGAGTGTCTCTAGCATAAACAATCGGATGTGTAAAGACCACCTTCCAATCACTCATAAAAACTAAAACACATGCTGGCAAGATGCACCAGCTCTGATACCACTAAAATAACCCTCCTTGTTCTATGTTTATTAATTTCTAAGCTACGTTTAGTTTTTTCTCTGGGTTTGAAGGGATTTCTGTCGTTTAGTTGAAACGTGCTTGCGTTTTGATGTTGTTCCCATAACATGACACACATGCATGCATATATATCTTTGCAAAAATACAAATCTAGAGATACCCAGTTGCAAATATTTGATCTAAAGACATAAGCATTCATTTTAAGCAATACCCATATCATAAAATGTCAAGATATGAAAGTTCTTCACATACCCATTAGCTGAAATGTGAAATACATGGCTGGAAACAGCAATACAGCAGTATGCAAATGAAAGATAACTCCTTGAAAGCAATGCAAACTCAGATTGTTACTTCAGTCCAGCATATACTCCAAATACATAAGTAAATCATCCATAATGAAGACCAATAAATACAATAAATTCGTGTGACTTGATTTAATGCTGACCCCACTCTAATTTCTGACTGGTACGGCCCCTTATTTGCTGATACAGACATATTTCTGACTGTATTTATTCTCCCAACTGCTCCATAAAGTTTGCAAACCCTGTCCCAATGATGGTAGCCAGATATGCAAGGAGAAACTATGAGTTTTCTGCCCAAACTACAATGCTTGTTGCCTGGTACGGCCAGGTACAGAGGAGGTACGACCAGATATGTGAATGATAGCACTCCAAAACCCCTCTAAAATCTCTGCTATAACTTGCAATGTGATCTCTAACCTGTCTCAAGAATTATAGATGTAAATAACTGAAGATATATCGATTAAATTACCTCCGCGACTGAATCCCAAACTCCAAACTGAAAACAATGAAGTGCAGTTGCAACCACTGGATATGGCTGCCAAAAGCCCCCTTGGGTGGCCTCTCACACCTGTGGAAAGCTGATACTAATGGTGGTTTCCGTCACCAATAGCCATGGCTGGATAATTTCTCCAAACCCTCATTTGCAGAGCAAATAGCAAAGTGAAATGTATTGTCGTAAATGCATTCTTCTCTTTTGATTTTTGCTTTTATATTTTCCAAGAGTGGGTCGACCATATGGAGAGGAGAATATAATTTAATAAAATTCATTTTATTTCCTTCTTTAGACGTCTAAGTCCCCAAGTGACCTTTTTATTTGAATTTTCCATATTTTACTCAGTACCAACATTACAACATAAAGTCTAAATATTAAAATTGCATTATAAACTTACGGACTTTAAATTGAAAGGCCAAACAAACTCGAAATTTGATGAGCAATAGACCGTTGGAAAGGTCTCATAAAAACACTCCATCTCTAATAATGATTTTCCCAAAATGGTCAAAACCCTAACTTACTAAAAATAGTAAGTTCTAGCCTAAGTGTCTGAAACCAACCAAACGAACTCCCAGAGTTCTCTAACCACATTGGTTAGTCTACGCAAACCAAGTATAGACTAACACCATCTAGGAAAGGGGACATTATAGACATCCCCCGACCATCCAGGGGACGGCAAGCCATCTTCTTTCTTTTTCTAGCACGTCTGAAATTTTTCAGGACATCCGCTGTAATTTTCCAGATTTTGGGGACATCCCCTAGGCGTCCCCACATGCCCAAAATGTTTCAGAGACGGGGAAGCCCCAAAAAATGTGGGAGACGCATCCCTGGGTTTCCCTACTTTATAGAGAAGATGTAAGCAATAAAATTAGCCTTTGCATCGCATAATCAGTGGTACATGATTATGAAGGATTTTTCTATCTTTAATACAAAGTTATCCTTTACATTAGTTATAAGTTTTGAGGAGTTGTGGAAAGATGTTATGGTCAGTTGATTGGTGACTCTTGTGTCGTATAAAAATAACTTCTTGATATTGATAGTGAGATGATTATTGATATTCGTAATTACAAATGGAGAGAAGAACTCCTTATAAAGGAAATTACAAGACAATGTTTCTAAAAAGAAACCATCATTATCTAAAAAAGAAATAGAAAGAAGCTAAAACAACTAAAACAGAAGTTACTAAAAAATAACCAAGTTAATTAAAATAACTAAAACTAAGATGACCAATGATAACTTTAAGAAACCCCTCCGAAAAAAAGATATAAAATCTTGGCGAATCGTTTATTTTCTTTTTTTGTAAAAATATTAATTTCTATTAGCGAATCTTTCATTTTTTTGAAAAATTATTAATTTTATTGGCGAACTTTTTTACATCACTACAAATTTGTAGAGAATCCTGGCGAATCTTGATGAAAAATAGGCAAATACATTAATTAGCATAGTGAGTCCTTCCTTTTTTTAAAAGTTAAATTCCTATGGAAAAGTAAGGGCCTTATTGGCGTTTCAATTCACACCTTCGGAATGCGAGTTGGAAATGGACAGCTATGCATAGATAAACTGCTCTCCTATTATGAGGGGGAGTTCCCTTTTTGCTGATGTTCGCTTAAAAGATAAATAAAACAAATTTGCCTATTTTCTTTTTTTGATTCTCAATTGCGAGCACAAGGTTATAAAACTCTAAATCACTGCAGCAGAGGTTTTTCCCTTTTAAAACTTCTAACTACAGCTACGCCTAAGCTAAATGATGCTTTTAATCTCCTGAGTAAATTTAGAGCAAAGGGATTAAAAGTTATCAAGGAATGATTTGTTTTTAACATAAAAGCTTTAATAAACTCCTTCCAAATTCACATCAGAAGACTCATTGTACTTTAAGATGAAAACTAAAATAAGATTACGCAAGCCACACATATGACAACAAAACTAGATAATCAGAGATAGAAAATCAAAGCAAATGGCAGGCATAAGACTTCTATTCCCAATATCATAAAGTTGATACAACTCCAGGACAGCAATATTGTAGCAAAAAGCAGGCATACAATACGCGATCAAACACTGGAAAACAGATAATACAGAATGAACGAGCACTTGAAATAACAATTTCTGCAAGCTCGAATAGGCACCGCAAATTTTGCTATCACAATTACCATTACTTACAATGAGCAAGATTGCCCTTATTTATACTAAATCAAAGGAGTAGGGAACCCTAAAATCTGCTTGATTTAACCTAACTAACTTGCCAACTCGCAAGCTTTATTTCTATTCTAAGACAGATTACAACTAACACACGCTTTAAAGCAATTTGCTTTAAAGCAAAGAAAACTCCAACTATTACAAAGTGATTTCTTTCTAAATAAAGAATGGATGAGCTTTGAATGAAAGCAAAAACTTTAAAACAAAAAGCATTGAGTTAAAGTTGTTTTTTGTGTCTCATCCTCATCTTCATTGCTGTCCCGTTGGTGACATCATCCATGGATATTTTGGGAAATAATATCCTCCAAAAAGCATATTGAGTGAAAAAGTTGGCACATGGGTCTTATAGGCAATCTCGTTTTGAAGCGACCCAGATCATCGGATTTTGAAAAAGCAGAGGATTTTTCGAAAAAGCAACAAAACAGCAGATCTCGGAAAAAACTAAAATTTTCCAATCTTCAAGAGGACAAAATTCCAGATGAACCCATTTCGATGAAAATTGAAAAAGCTCTAGCCCTGTTTCTAAAAAATGATCCCCTAGGAAAATGGACCTTGAAAAGGCATGCCTTTGTGCTTCCCAATCCCGAAACCACGAAGAACACTAAAAAAGCACTTCGTTTGGGTTCTCAAATCTTCATGAGAAGAAAAATATGTTTTCTTCCTCTGGATGCAACTTGCAAAAATAATGAATAAAAGCGGCCAAAAGTTTGTCTTTATAAAACTTTAGGGCGAAAAAGTAGCTTTCTTTGTGAAACAATAAAGCTTGAGCCTTATCCATGAAGAAAGCATCCTTTAAAGCACAAATCCAAGTTGATATATTGGAATAGGAAGAATCCTTATTTTATAGTTGCCTATGGCTTCATGTCTGAGGATGTTGAAAAATTGTTTCTTTGATGATGTCATCAAACACACGAAGTTGCAAAAGTGTTAGCCAAATTTTCCTTTGTTTTGAAACTTTTGCACTCGTTCTGACTCTGGTGCGACCTGCCTCTGACTTCAACAAGACGGCAAACTGTCACCATTGACTAAAAACGCTGACAGATCATGGCATTTTGAAGTTTTATCAATCTTGATTTCATCCCAAGCCTCGAACTAACGATCTGACAACGTTCGATTGTAAATTTGGCTTCTGGAAACTATCGTCAAACGAAGATCGGGAAGCGGCTGCAAGAAACACTACCAAAGCATAAAAAAAACTCTCTGGAGATCCCAAGCGCCCCTAGCATCCAAGGGCGCTTGGAATTTCATGGCTTAGTCATTTTTTTTTTATATTCACAACTTTTCTCATTTTTCGGAAAAACACAAAAAATTGGCTAAGTCTGGAGATGATGGGCGCCCCTAGCCTCCTGGGGCGCCTGAGATTCCATGCCTTTGAAAAATTTTGGAATTTTCATTTTCTTCTACAAATCTTGATGGCAAATGGAATTCCGCCAGATTTTGAAGGTCCCTGCCTGACGTATACTTCAAAATATATTTAAGTATATGTTTAGATATTGAATTTCCTATACTTTAAATATTTTGAAATATACTTTCAGGATGTTTGAGATAGGTCTCGGATCCATGGGATTTGACATGCAGATTCTGGGTTTTTGAGGATCCACCAAATTTCAAAGTTAGTCAGTTTTTCAGGGCTTCAGGACATCAGACTTAGTAAATTTCAGGGTTTCAGGGACAGGCATCAAGATGAGGATAGACTAGATAGCCTGAGCATATCTGAGATGAATCCCCTACTTTTTCGGGCTTGTTGACTGAATTTGACCACCTAAAAGTGGACTGACGAGGCATTTTTGACGTTTTTTCGAAAAACGTAAAAAAAAATATTCTAACTCTGGGAGGAATGGGCACCCCTAGCCTCCAGGGGCGCCTAGGTTTTCCAGACTTAGTCAAATTTTGATGATTTTCAACTTTCCTTTGTTCTCCGGATTCACCATACTTTGTTATCCATTCTTCGTCAGTCAATGACTGCTCAACAGTTCTATGTCTTCTAAACAACACTGAAAACTTGAATCTGACCCCTGACAAATGAATTTCCTCCACTAATGGCCTCGGAGTTCGTGCTTCGCCTTCTGAAAAAGCAGAATTGACCCAGTAGAGAAAACTCGATCTTTTGCAGATTCCGTCTGGACCCCCCCGGTCGTGAAGCAAAATCAGCCAATCATAATCAGGCAGGACTCCTAAATCAAAGATTCTATTTTTAGAAAATTTTGCCAACATCCGTATCTCAAGAAACCCAGAAAACCTAGTTTGATGTCTATTTTTAGAAAATTTCTATTTTGAGAAATTTTGACTTTTTGACGAAAAATTTTCTAGACTTTCACAATATGCCTTAATGAAGCAAAATTTTTTGATTGGGCACAACAATTGGCTGTCTGGGGACCATGTCGGATACTTACGGCATAGGAGAACCGAGAATCTTTGGACTTTTCTAGCTTGGACCAGTGCCTTATCAATTGGGCAATAGAGTTAGGTCATTTCCTAATCACCTAGAACAAGACTTTTTCCTAAAATCACCTAGGACCGGACTTCTAAAATCACCTAAGAGTTAGAACTTCCCAAAAACACAAAACAACATGACTGCCACATTACGAAAGGGAAACACATTACAACATAAAAATCACATTACGAAAAGGGGAAACACACTACATACACAAACGCTCTTTTTCTGAGCGATGACAAGAAAAACAAAAATTGTTACACAAAACCATCAACTGGTTCACAAAAATAAGAGCCTTTTCTCCCGAGCTGTGAGATTTCTCTTGACAACACATAGCTTTTCTTTCTTTGCAACACCTTCTCAAAGAGCCATGATTCAGGTGGGTATTCACGTTCGGGCCATGAGAAGTTCATGATGAACTGATTGAAACACCAAAGCTCAAGTTGATCAACTTCTTCCAAAGCAAGAAGCCTCTGCAACACGTGAAGGTACAAAACCTCTTTTTGAAGATATGAAGCAAGGTCTTGTGGCCAAAGTATGCTTGTGGGAATGGTAATTACCACATATAGAACTTGACGTTCTTCATTTATGTCTTCAACATACGCAACCTTGAACTCAGTAAATGTATCATCCTCTGAAAAAGGTCGAAGCTGCTCATACAAAATGTTCATCACTGGTTCTTGGCTTACCAAATCCACAACTGTTAACATCGATTTATCTAGTGACTCAGGTACTTCTTCATGGTTCTCTTCAACTAGGTCTTCATCCATCTGAATCTTCAAGCACCTGATTACCATCAAAGTATACTTGTTGAATAACCTCTTCACCTAGTAGCTCACTTTGCCATCCATCATTTTGAGTCTCATCAACCTCCATAGAGCAATTTTCTTCAATAAACGTATCCTCGAGACCAAAAGTGCGGATATCTGGTAGCATCTCATCTTTAGTAACCATGTACCCTTCTTCTTCTAATAGGTAAGCAGGATCAAGACAGATCCCTCTAGGCTGTGTTTCTTCTTCATCTGCTTGATCAATTTCACATATGGCATATCTCACCATACACTTGTCGAGGATTTCTGATTTCTCCAATTGATTCTCTTTAGTGACCAAGACTGAATATTCCATGAACTTTTCTTCCCCACAAGTCTCTTCATTTGCATTTTGTGTTGACTTTATCATATCTATGATGTCTCTTTCTTGCACAAGTTCATGGATAACCTCTAAAAGTTTAGCATCATCTTCTTCACGAATGAAAACTTCTTGAGACAAAGATGAAGACGAGCTAAATTGCAAAAGAAAATTTACAGTATCCTCTACTGAAGAATCACTCTCCAAGTGATGTAGAAAACTATCGAGATCCAATGATGAATCTTCCATATGATCTCCAGTTTTGAGAAGTTCTTCCAATGATGAATCATCTTCAAAATGAAGATCTTGTTCTTGCTCCAATTGCAATGCTTCTTTGCTCTCTTCTCCTTTGAATGTATTTGACATAGGTTCTTAAAACTAACCTTCAAAAGATGAGATGAACAAATTGGATTCACTATTGCTCTCTGCAGCATATTTGATCTCTTCCTCATAATTTTGCTCTTGAGAAGATTGTTGCACTTCTTCCTCAGAGAAAGTATGCAAGTCGTGCATTTCTTCAGGTTCTTCCATCAACGATCCTTCATATTCGAAGAAATTATGCAAATTTTCAGGTTCCGATGAATATTCATGTTCCATATGAAAACATATGATGCCGCTTGAAATAGAGTTAGGAAAATGATCCCTTCTAATATTTGATTTACACTGGTAAAATCCCTTCATAGAGCCGCCATCAGATTCGTCAAAGAGACGTTCAGAATTATCCGAAAATCCTTGATTTTCATTTGATGTTTTTAATATTTGCATGAATCTTCTCATCTCAGGGCAATTCTCTCCATCATGTTGATTTGTTGTGTGGAACAAGCAGTAGATTTGTATTGCAGAAGACACATCTGCCTCTTGACGCATAGGTGATACTTGATGCACAGGTGAAGCAAGTTGATCACTGACATAGTTAATGAAAGAATCTAGTATAGTTGAAGGAGATGGAACTTGCCGAAGCGGTACAACATTCAAGGGCGCCAACGGTTTGATTGAATCTCTCTGGATCTTTCCTGAAGTGATCATATGATCTTCCAATTCAATAGCATACTGTTGAGCTTCTTGCAGTTTTGTAGCATGTCTTTGCTTGAGGTAGAAAGAAATTTTTGAAGATTGTGCATTCGTGAAACAACTTAGTAGAATTTCTGACGAAGGATTCAGGGTGTTTGTAATTTTTCCAACCAAACAGTTGAATCTGGCTACGAACTCTCACATCGGCTCGCTTTTGTCTTTCTTGATGTTTGAGAGTTGTGCAAACAAGACATGACTATCTTCTGCGGGCTTGAAACGGGCGAGAAATTTCTCCCTTATCAACTCCCAACTTGTGATAGAGCTGGCAGCCAGGTGATTAAACCATTCAGCTGCTGAACTTTGCAATGTTTCCACAAACAAACGTACTGCAACATCTTCATGTGCAACGCCAAGAATCCAACAAGCGGTGGTGAAGGCAGAAATGTGCTCATCAGGATGTTGCTTGCCATCACCATGAAACTTCGGAAAACTTTTTCTTGATCCTTCAAGGAGCTCATCATATTCTACTAGTGCCAAAGGTCCAATGTTGTTACCCCAAGGTAATGGGGATGGACACCTCTGATTCAAGTTATTGCAAGCATTATTATTAGCATCACCCATTGCTCTTGGTTCGATTACGGGTTCCTCTTCCTTAACTTCAGGTACTTCCTGTTTGACTTCAGGAATTTGATGGACTTCAGGAACTATGTTGGATGCTTCTCCAACTTCTGTAGGAACAAGATCTTGGAAGAAAGGATCTAGAGTACCATCTTTCCCCCTTCTTGTATAAACCCTGTGAGCCAGGATTATCTACTGCCACGCGGGAGGTGGTAAAACTGGTCTTCCGGACGCAAGATCTGCTTTGTTTTCTTCTTCGTCAAGAATAGTAGGCGTATTTCTCCACTGAGCAGGACTTTCCTTTTGCGCAAATATGAAACTTCTCAGGCTACTAATGATGTTTGTTTGCTCTACATCCACATGTACAAGATTTGGTTGAATCACAGGTGGTGTAAGATTTGGTTGTTGAACAGGAGCAGTAGGATGCCAAATAGTCATTCTCGTGACATAAGCTTAAGCTTGCTTGAAGTTTTATGCCTCGTGACCCACGGTGGGCACCAAAAAACTATTGGCGTTTCAATTCGTACCTCTGGAATGCGAGTTGGAAACGGACAGCTATGCACAGATAAACTGCTCTCCTATTATGAGGGGGAGTTCCCTTTTTGTTGATGCTTGTTTAAAAGATAAATAAAAGAAATTTGCCTATCTTCTTTTTTTGATTCTCAATTGCGAGCACAAGGTTATAAAACTCTAAATCGCTGCAACAAAGGTTTTTCCTTTTTAAAACTTCTAACTACAGCTAGGCCTAAGCTAAATGATGTTTCCAATCTCCTGAGTAAATTCAGAGCAAAGGGATTAAAAGTTAACAAGGAATGATTTGTTTTTAACATAAAAGCTTTACTAAACTCCTTCCAGATTCACATCAGAAGACTCATTGTACTTTAAGATGAAAACTGAAATAAGATTACACAAGCCACACATCTAACGACAAAACTAGATGATCAGAAATAGAAAATCAAAGCAAATGGTAGGCATAAGACTTCTATTCCCAATATCATAAAGTTGATACAACTCCAGGACAGCAATACTGTAGCAAAAGGCAAGCATACAATACACGATCAAACACTGCAAAACAGATAACGCAGAATGAACGAGCACCTGAACTAACAATTTATGTAGGCTAGAATAGGTACAACAAATTTTGCTATCACAATTACCATTACTTACAATGAGCAAGACTACCCTTATTTATACTAAATCAAAGAAGTAAGGAACCCTAAAATCTCCTTGATTTAACCTAACTAACTTGCCAACTCGCAAGCTTTGTTTCTATTCTAAGACAAAGATTACAACTAACACACGCTTTAAAGCAATCTGTTTTAAAGCAAAGAAAACTCCGACTATTACAAAGTGATTTCTTTCTAAATAAAGAATGGATGAGCTTTGAATGAAAGCAAATGCTTTAAAACAAAAACCATTGACTTAAAGCTATTTTTTGTCTCATCCTCATCTTATTGCTGTCCCGTTGGTGACATCATCCATGGATATTTTGGGAAATAATATCCTCCAAAAAGTATAGTTTGAGTGAAAAAGCTGGCACATGGGTTTTATAGGTAATCTCGTTCTAAAGCAACCTAGATCATTGGATTTTGAAAAAGCAGAGGATTTTCCGAAAAAGCAGCAAAAGAGCAAATCTCTGAAAAACTAAAATTTTTCAATCTTCAAGAGGATGAAATTCCAGATGAACCCATTTCAATGAAAATTGAAAAAGCTCTGGCCCTGTTTCTGAAAAATGATCCCCTAGAAAAATGGACCTTGAAAAGGCATGCCTCTGTGCTTCCCAATCCCCAAACCATGAAGAACACTGAAAAAGCACTTCGTTTGGGCTCTCAAATCTTCATGAGAAGAAAAATATGCTTTCTTCCTTTGGATGCAACCTGCAAAAAATAATGAATAAAAGCGGCCAAAAGCTTGTCTTTACTTTAGGGCGAAAAAGCAGCTTTCTTTGTGAAAGATTAAAGTTTGAGCCTTATCCATGAAGAAAGCATCTTTTAAAGCACAAATCCAAGTTGATATGCTGGAATAGGAAGAATCCCTATTTTATAGCTGCCTATGGCTTCATGTCTGAGGATGTTGAAAAATTGCTTCTTTGATGATGTCATCAAACACACGAAGTTGCAAAAGTGTTAGCCAAATTTTCCTTCGTTTTGAAACTTTTGCACTTGATCTGACTCCGGTGTGACCTGCCTCTAACTTCAAAAAGACGGCAAACTGTCACCATTGACTGAAAAAGCTGACTGATCATAGCATTTTAAAGTTTTATCAATCTTGATTTCATCCCCAGCCTCGAACTGACGATCTGACGACGTTTGACTGCAAATTTGGCTTCTCAAAACTGTCGTCGGACGAAGATCGAGAAGCGGTTGCAAGAAACACTACCGGAGCATAAAAAGAACTATCTCTGGAGACCCCAAGCACCCCTAGCATCCGGGGGCACTTGGAATTTCATGCCTTAGTCATGTTTTTTATATTCACAACCTTGCTCATTTTCCGGAAAAACATGAAAAATTGGCTAAGTCTAGAGATGATGGGCGCCCCTAGCCTCCTAGGGCGCCTGAGATTCCATGCCTCAGAAAATTTTTGGAATTTTCATTTTCTTCTGCAAATCTTGATGGCAAGTGGAATTCCGCCAGATTTTTAAGGTCCCTACCTAACGTATATTTTAAAATATATACTTTAAATATTTTGAAATATACTTTCAGGATGTTTGAGATAGGTCTCGGATCCATAGGATTTGACATGCAGATTCTTGGTTTTTGAGGAGCCACCAGATTTCAGAGTTAGTTTTTCAGGGCTTCAAGACATCAGACTTAGTAAATTTCAGGATTTCAGGGACAGGGATCAGGATGAGGGTAGACTAGAAAGCCTAAGCATATCTGAGATGAATCCCCTACTTTTCCGGGCTTCTTGATTGAATTTGACTGATTTTAACCACCTAAAAGTGGGCTGACGAGGCATTTTTTACGTTTTTCAAAAAACGTAAAAAAAATATTCTAACTCTGGGAGGAATGGGCACCCCTAGCCTCCAAGGGCGCCTGGGTTTTCCAGACTTAGTCAAATTTTGATGATTTTCAACTTTCCTTTGTTCTCCGAATTCACCATACTTCATTCTCCGTTCTTCGTCAGTCGATGACTGCTCGGCAGCTCTGTGTCTTCTGAACAACACTGAAAACTTGAATCTGACCCCTGACAAATGAATTTCCTCCACTAATGTCCTCGGAATTCATGCTTCGCCTTCTGAAAAAGCAAAATTGACCCAGTAGAGAAAACTCAATCTTTTGCAGATTCTGTCTGGACCACCCTAGTCGTGAAGCAAAATCAGCCAATCAGAATCAAGCAGGACTCCTGAATCATAGATTCTGTTTTTAGAAATTTTCTATTTTTAGAAAATTTTGCCAACATCCGTATCTCAAGAAACCTAGAAAACCTAGTTTGACGTCTATTTTTAGAAATTGACTTTTTGACGAAAAATTTTCTAGACTTTCACAATATGCCTTAATGAAGCAAAAATATTTGATTGGGCACAACAGGCCTGAGGGTGGCAGTTATTGACTAGTTTAAGGTGTAGTGCTTGTGTCTATAATTCCCTAATTCCTTAATGTTTTAAATCAGCCCTAAATTATTTTTCACCACCATTGATTTTATTTATAATCTAACGGTTTGGATTCTATTCTGCAGGCCAAAATGTACCTGCAGACCCATGGGTCCCAAAATTTCATTTGGGTTGTTTGTATTTTGGGCCATTGATCTCAAATGCAAATGACCCAAATGCAATTTTGGGCCCCATGGGAATTGGAGATTTGCAAGTACATTTTGGCTCATGAAATTTAACCCCAGCTGTTAGATTATAAATTGAGATCAATGACCCATATACAATTTCAAGCTCGATGGGTATTAGAGATTTGTGGGTACATTTTAACCCATGGAATACAACCCCAGCCATTAGATTATAAATAAAATCAATGGTGGTGATTAAAAATTGGTGATATGGCCTTAAAGTAACCAATAATTATATAATATTATTGGCGAATTAATTTCATTTTCTACTATAACTTATAAAATTTAGGCGAATCTGATCTAATCAGGTATCGAATATCTTGGCAAATTTTTAAGTTTGAAAGTTTAACAAAATAAATGTTCTAGCGATTTAACCAGGACTAAAATAAAATTTTGTAAAAATGTGGTGATTTAGGTCGCCTTACAACTTGAACTATTAGCCAAATTTTGAATCTCCAATTTCAACTATTAGCCAATTGGCGAATATTAGCCACTAAAAAAATCACTGAAGATGACCATTAATATTACAATTAATATCTTAATACCCTCCCTTAATGGTCATCGTACAAACAAAAAACTAAGTCAACCCATAAACAGATGGTGTGCTGGTCCTCAAAATGCAAAATATGCAGACTCCTTAGTATACTCCGCCACTTGAGCACTTTGTTGAGACTCTTCCTGGTTGAACTTCTCATCGGCCAACTACTTTCTGCAAAACTTCTTGATATGACCAATCTTTCCACAGTAATGGCAAGTACAAGACTTCTTAGAGCCCTCCTCCAAATCGCCTCGTCCTTTATGTTGAGTGCACTTGCCTTTGCCAACTTCCTTGGCAATAAATGCTTGTTCAACACTAGGAGACTCACTACTGCTCCCAAACTGCTTCCTCCACCTATCCTGCTGCAAAAGCTTGTTGCACAGTTCATCAAACTTCAAAACAACATTGGTGGATGTAATGTTGAGCATTTCGATGAAGTACTCATAGGAACGTGGCAAACTTTTCAAAGTGATCACCACCATATCCTCCTTGTCCATCTTACGACCAATGGCCTCCAGTTGGTCGCGAATTTTCGTCAAGTGCACCTGCAAAGACACTTGGTCATCCATCATAATAAAGAACAGCATATTCTTCAGGAAGAAAGCCCTTCCCTTGTCTATGGTCTCATGAAGAACTTTCAGATGCTTCCAGATCTCTGTAGCAGACTCACTAGATGATATTTCTAGTAACATCTCATCGGTGACAAATACTTTTAGAAGCATAAATGCCTCCCTATTACCTTCATCATACTTGTCTTGATCCTTCCCAGCAATAGCGGGACGAACATCTATACCTAGAACAAGCTTGCTCAGACACCAGTACTCAAAGATGGTAAGCAACCTCTGCTTCCACGTGTTGTAATTCTTTCCATTGAACTTCTACGTATTTTCCAATATAAAATTGGACAAAGACACCATCCCTCCCGTTTTCCAAAGCACCAAAAACGGGGTAACTTTGTGATCAACCTGGACAATCAACTGGCACAACTCACGAATTTTCAAAAATTGTCTAAAAAGAGGCTCTGAAACTGTAAAGATTTTTCAGAAAAACCTTCGAAAACTCTGAAAAAGTAAGATTTTTTAGAAAAAATCCTCAAAAAATCTTTAGCAAAATTTTTATAGAAAATTTTTCAAAAACTCTTTTAGCAAAATTTTTTTTAGAAAAAATTTCGAAAAACTCTTTGCAGAATTTTTATTTTTCCCAAAAAGAATTGTCAAAACTGGCTTAGAATCTACAAAGGACCCGGCAAGGTAGAGAACGCCTAAATCTCGTCCCCAAAACTCTAAACACAAAAGCACGACCAAATACCCACAACCCACAATCACGATCAAATCAGAAATCGTAGCTTAAAAAGAATACAACCAAAATAGAATCGCGGGTTCAAAAAATTCAGTGACCAAAACTCTGCAAAACGTCGGAGATGTGACCAAGAGAATGCAGAGCGCGCCTGCCAGAAGCCCTAAACGTCGATCAAAATGATTCTTCAAGCCGCCAAAATAGATAGCCACAAACTGCCGCCGGATACAGGAGAAACGCGATCTCAACAAGAATTAATCGAGGCCAAAACAAGAATCGCAGCAAACTTGAAGCCGCCGAATCAGATTAAAATCACCAGAACCGTGAGCAAGAACAGAAGGATCACGAGCTTTAAACAGAAAACGCCGCCCAAAATCTGCCAGAAGAAAAGGCGAGCAGGGACTGTGATTAAAAGGCGTGATTTTCGCAGAGAACACCAAAGCAGAAATCAGACAAAACAATGACCGCCAAAGTCAAAGCTGTAAAACCCACCAACACCACAGATTGATAGCAATCTTCTGGTCAATCACAGACAGGAATTCCTAAACAGCAGACAAAGACAGTGAACAAAGACAGGAAATATAAATCGATTGTGATTTCTCTACACTTTCAACCTCTATCCAACAAAACAGAACAAGGCATATGTAATATGAAATGAATTCGACAAAGGACAGTATTAGTATCAAAAGAGACCAAAACAAGTCTCCAAAAATGGAGTTTCTCTTTATTCAGTTTTCACGGAATAGTTTACATGTCTGTCTCTTTTTCACTGCGACCCCTGCCTTCCACGTTCTCCTCCCTTTCATTCCCCCCAGGTAACTACTCTCTCAACCGACCCTCCTCCAACGACCTCGATCAACTCCCAAAAACCGGTTATCAATTGTTCTCCAATAACTAACATCAGTCACAGTTTGTTTGACTGCCGATAATAAGAGGGATTTAGAGAATTGTTTTATTCATGTCTTAATGGCGACAAGAGGTAAACCGAGGATATAAGAAACTATTATTAAAACAAAGAAAACCTAACACATCTTAAACTTGCATATCTGCCGAAAAACAGAGAACAAACTAAACTAACAGAGAGTGATGCGATGCTCCTACATCACAGATGTTCGAAAATCGTGATTTCAAACAGCAACAGAATACGTTTTCAAAAAATGCGACCCCTTCACAAAATCGCGACCTCCGGATACAGCCGACGACCTTTAGGAACTAAACCCAAAGAAAAAAAAACGCAATTTCTACAAAAATAACCCTCAAAAATCTTCAAACAAGATGCCATGATTTTCCACCAGAAAACCCTTGAAATTTTTGAATTCGATTTTTATCTTAAAAAAATCGGCGAAAAAAACCTTTTTTAAAAACCTTCCAAAATAATTTTTAATTTTCTGGGTACGAATTTTTATTACTAAAAATTTGTCAAAAAAGTTTGAGCCTAAACTCTGATACCATGAAATGATTATTGATATTCATAATTATATAATTACAAATGGAGAGAAGAACTCCTTATAAAGGAAATTACAAGACGATGTTTCTAAAAAGAAACCGTCGTTATCTAAAACATAAATAGAAAGAAGCTAAAACAACTAAAACAGAAGTTACTACAAAACAACTAAGTTAACTAAAGTAACTAAAACTAAGATGACTATTAATATTGCAATTAATATTTTAATAGATAGAAGCATCACTTGCATCAGCCCTTTTATACCTATAATTATTGCATATTGCTGTTATTTTTCTGCTTTAAGCTATGTTTGGCCAGCATATTTTATTACTGTAAAAGATCACATTCAAGTCTGATTTATGCAGACATTTAGAATTTTTTTTCGAGCTATGTGATTCAATCATAATAGTTAATAGTTACTTTGTAAAATGAACATAATATCATCCGAGAAAACTACAATTATTTACATACTAAAGTAGCACATCCAGAAACTTATTAAACAATAAGAAAAAAAACATAGATGCAGCTTTCAGTTACCTATCATAAACAAACAAGGCCACATCACATGGAGCCAAAGATTCCCTGTTTGCCAAAAGCTTCTGCACTCTATCCTCTGAAAGTTCATGCATTATTAGTGTTTTCTTTGTTCCCTTCACATGAAAAGACGTAAAAATCAGTAAACTGCATCCACAAAGGAATAATTTTTTTTAAAAACAGCTACAATTTCATGCAAATAGAAACCTTACAAAGGTAAGAAAATATGGCTATACAAGGAAATAAGAAAACAAAATAATCGAGTTCAATGCATAAGGTTGTCATGGTTCAATAGGAAAGATAATTCTAATATAACCAACAACATAAGGAAAAAAAGAAACAATAACAAAAATACACAACAAGTAGGACGAACTAAAGCAATGATTAATACTTATTGCCAATGACATATAATCATATCACAAATCCACAAATCTTGGGGACGTCCCCGTCCCCAAAACGACATTTTTTTTGTGAGGTGGGGTGGGAGGACAAGTCCCCGTGGAACACTACAAATAAGCAATTCAACATCACATGTAATATTCAAACTCTAGGACACAATACTAGATCAAGTAATTGACACTAGGTAATAGTTTTGTTAGCATTTTAATTTGCTCCTTTCAATATGACACAAAACAGGACAAATGTGCGGTAGAACTACTCTTCCAATTAGAAGGGGAAGATCCCTTTAAAATAAAATTGAACCTACTATGAACAATATGTACTTGCGATTTACAAACTTTATAGGGTTTTGAGAGCGATGTCACATTCAAGCTGAATAAACATTAAATGTGTATCTTTTTGGGTTTGCCAAGTGTAGAAGGCCGTGACACTCTTTCAACACAAGACAATGGATTTTATGTTTTTTTTACTAAAAGAAATCCCTACTACTACACACTTACATTGTTTAGCTAAATACAAAGACTGGACAATGCAAGTACACCTATGAAGTTGAATAGGCTAATACAAACACAAATGTTGTGGTAAATTAAATGCAGGACTCGGTACAAAGCCACAATCTACACCTTTGAGCTCATTTGCAATACAATACTTGCAAATTTGCCGAAACAATTTAACCCCCAACATACCTAATGAGACATCTCAATAAACATTTATAAGCAAGATAGGCGTAATAATTGTCACTAAGTAAATAACAAGTTCTAGATAACAATAACATTGAATACTTGATGAATAGCAACTCCAACAATATACAGGTGTGAGAATTACCGTTGATCATCTAAATGCAAAATGACACTTTTTTATACTGTTTACAAAGGTACTATATGAAAATAAATGAAAAAATTTGACTGAACTCTACTCTAGCTATGACCGCTTGCATAATGTGCAAGTTTTTTTTACAAATTATCTCGTCCACTAATTCCAATATTACAATTTATGACTGCTAGTTGTATTAACAATTAAAATCATTACAATTTATCTTTCAATCACGTCTCTCGCATGATGAGACGGACCATCTAATAATAATTGACTTCAAGCTATAAATAGCACAAGCTTTGGTTAAAAATTGTAAGCTTTAAATATACTCTTTTCTTCAAAAATGGTGGCGAGCTATTTTCAGCATGGGCTAAAAAGAGATTTTCCTAAAAGACAACTCTGGATAATTCTGGTGAAGCTTTCATGGTGAATCCTCTATTGAAGCTTTCATTGTGAATCCTCTGTCGAAGCTCTAGCAATTCACTCTGACACTTTCATGGGGGATCCTTCGAAAACACTCCAAAATTACCTTTGGATGCTCTGAATTTGAAAACTTTTTCTTCGATTGATTTGGATTGAACCTTGACTGAAAATTACAATAGCGAATATCTTACTTTGATAATCTATCTTCACTCAAACATTTGTTTACAAATATGCTTCCTTGAAGATTTGTGAATTCTTTTTGACCTCCTTCTACTTGAACTGATTTGATTTTGTAAAGATTTCAAAGGAATTATTATGTCTAATTTTTCTCAAAAATTTACACTCTTAATGTAGTGGATTGCTTATCCTTCACCAACATCTATTCTGTTCCTGCATCTGCATTTGCTGACTAGGCCTGCTTTTTTTTAATACTTTTAGGCACATCATATTCAATTTACCTTTTCACATAGGTGCACTTTTTATGTTGTGACTGCAATTTTTCATTTTTTTAATTTCAAATCTTTATAAGAAGTGTGCCTGCTTTTCCAATAGCTAGGCAAACTTTTTAGAAGATGGTAGCGCTTTTTTTTTTTAAATCTCAACTAACATAAATCTATGCCCGTAAGACATGCATGACTTTTTTAAGTTGAATGTAGTTTTTTTTTTAAATACAAAGTGATGTATAAAGTGCACCGAATCAAACTTTTCTGCAGTTTTGTTTTTTGTTTAACTCGATATAAGGTATGCCCATAGATGGAAGACTAAGCAAGTACTCGTCAAGTCACTGACTACTCACAAAAAAAAAGGATAAACAAGTTTTAGCAAAGTAAATTCGCAGGTTTTTGGCCAACAAATTTTGCAGAGTTTTCAATGATTTTTCCAATGAGTACTTGTCAATTACCCGGTGAGTTCGTGTGCCTTACTCACCTATGCAAAACACACACCCAAGACGCACCAAAAACATGGAAAAACGCAAAATTTACACAGAAATGTGGCTATAAAAACCTTATTCGGGCATTTCAACAAAGCAAGCAAACAAAGCAATGAAATTTATCTTATGTCAAAAGTGCGTAGAAAATGCACGAAAAACATTGAAAAAATGCTGAAAAAACATGATATTTTGCCTTTCAAAAAATTATGAAAATGGCTACACCCAAACTCCTATGAGAGGTGTTTTCCCCCGGCCCCACTAGGGGTGTACCCCCAAAACCCCGCCAAACTCATTTGATACATTTTGTAGCTGTATTTTGTATAAAATTTATGTTTTTTTCAAAAAATTAAGTACTTTTTAAGTTGTCAAGTTTTTGTCAAGTCAGAAATTTTTGGTTTGCCGAGTCTGAGTTTGCGAACTATGGGTGTGCCTATCATAAGGCACATCTTTCCTGTTATGGTAAAATCTTGATACATTAAAGATAGACACAAAGGCTCTATATAAAGGATA
Source organism: Cunninghamia lanceolata (assembly GCA_027924645.1). Classification (NCBI taxonomy): domain Eukaryota; kingdom Viridiplantae; phylum Streptophyta; class Pinopsida; order Cupressales; family Cupressaceae; genus Cunninghamia; species Cunninghamia lanceolata. The sequence goes on along the minus strand of BSBN01000210.1, from coordinate 4,248,683 downwards.
CAATACAGATGTTTCTAAAAGATACAATACAAATGTTTCTAAGAGAAACTAAAGCTAACAAAGCAATAGAAATAGAAACAATCTAAACTAATAATATTGCAATATTGACCATTAAATAAACTATCTAAATATTATTTTAATACCCTCCCTTAATGGTCAATCTATCAACTATACCAAGGTGCCCCCTAAATTTGACGAACTTATCCGGGCTCAGAGACCTGGTGAAAATATCTGCAGTCTGGTCCTGTTGATGTGGTTTTTATGACAGCAGCAACATTTAGAATAAAACACTAAGTGCTCTATCCCTTCTTGAACAAAGCATCTCAAACGCTGAACTATGTGATCGAGTGAGACTGCTCCAAGGTTCCTTGAATGTCAGGTCTTGACGTGCACAAGGATAGACTCAGTGAAATAACATGATCTTGCTAGTAATCACAAAAGGACTTACGCTAAATTGCTCCTTCTTCATGGACATGGATGAAATCTATTACTCCTTGGATTGGTGAATGAATGGAACTTCTCAAACAAAATTGAAAGAAAAACAAAAGGGAAAGGGTTAAGGAAATCTAATCTAAGGACAATGAAATGATGAACAATGCTTCGATAGACAAACTCCTTTAAACCAAGCTTCGCTTCGCCATGAGAGCAACAACTACACGAAACTAATGCAATCTTCAAAGGAAATGAAGGATTTTCATATTGCAAACATGCATCCAAATACCCACAGTTGGCGCAATTTGAATGAACATCTACAATCGAACTATTGCAACATGAGGTTCAGGCTAACTTTACATTACAGCTTACCATCAGCAAACCACAAAAAAAACGAACCAAAGAATTCATCTAATATCTTCACATAAATTCATCATATCAATGAACTGCTACTAAACTTATCTAAAAAAATGCTTCGAATCATCCAAGAGAAATAGGAAACCATGCTAACATCCCCAAAATAACAGAAATTTCACCAAGCTTCAATGAAAATGTATTGATTTTTGGTAGTGTCTTTACAACAATTTCGCCATAATCTTTCCAATGCTTCAAAAGCTTCTACTCTAGCAAGAACTAACTATTTCTAAGAAGAAGAACTGGCTAAGGAGAAGAATGTTCTAATCTCCTCTCATATATTTCCATCTAATGTCTCCCTCTCCCCTAAATGACGCCAATGGGCCTTTATATAGGCTTCAAAATTACAAAGAAGGGCCAAGATTTGATTTCCTAAGAATCAACGCCCAAATTAGGTCAAAAAGAAACCCTAATAAGAAAGTAGATAAGGCTGCCACCACTCTTGGCAAATGAAAAGTTGACACATGTACTAGGGCGCCTCCCTTATCTTGTCCTTTTGTGGCTAAGTACTTGGCATGCTTTGATTGGTTGATGGTGATTGGATGCCACCTCATCCTGCCCTTTTGTCTCAAGTGCACTTTGGACGTGGAATTCCATCTTTGTTTTGCATTTCCTTTGGATTCCTGGTGTTGAACTGGAAATGCATCTCCTCCTATGGATAATCTTGATGCTAGTCATTCCTTGTATTATTGTGATGTCTTGAATAGTGAAGTCCTTCATCTTTCCTTGGCATTCATGTGTAGTCCTCTTGATGTTGGAAGCAATCTCCTTCTCCGGCATTGGAACGTTAGAATTCTTTGCATCCACCTCAAACATCCGGATCTTTGTCAAGCATCCTCCTCGAACATTCGGATCTTTGTCCTCAGTTCCTACAAAACAAAGGAAATTCCGAGCAGTCACTGTGAACAAAAATCCCTGAATGTAATGAAATACCAAGATAAAACATGAAATAAACTTGAATGGTTGATCAATTTCATTCCAAATTCTTGAGTAAACAAAAGATTTTCTTCATTGCATTTGTGGGGAATTCACTCCTTCCTAAAGAATTCCATTCTATTTCGATGGATTTCTGATCTGATTTAATGAATTTCTGATTTTATTCAATGAAATCTGCCTCTTTTCTGAAGAAATCTGCTCCTCTTCTTCAATGATCTGCCTTTTGAAATGGAGATTCCAACCTTGGATTGATAAAATCTGCTTTCTTTTGATGAAAAATCTCTGTGTTGGCTGAAGAAATCTGGGTTTGATATGAAGAAATATGCTCTTGAGGTGAAGAAGTCTGCTCTGATATTGAAGAAATCTGCTTCTTATCTTAATGAATTCGCTGCTTTTATTCAATGGATTTCTGGTTTTTTATGTGAAACTCTGTTTTGGAGATGAAAAACTCTGCCTTTTTCTGACAAAATCGACCTCCTTCAGAAATCTGCTCCTTACTTGGTCAAAATTGACCTCCTATAGAAATTTACTCAAAAGGGGTCTGGTTTTTCATGAAAATATCTGGTTTTGATGAAGAAAGGGTCTGGTTTTGATGCTTGCCCTGCTCTTTGTGATGAAAATCTGTCTTGAATTGGAAAATCTGCCTTTTTCTTGAAGTTTGCTGCGTTTTCTGTGTAGAAGTCTGCTCCTTTGATGTTGAAGTCTGCTCCTTGACGAAGAAATCTGTGCTTGGAGATGAAGAAGTCTGTCTGGAGGTGAAGAAATCAGTGCCTTCTTGCTGAAGTGTAACAATCTACCCCAAAAAAAATTCCAAAAATTGAACAATGATAATCAATGTCAGCACAACTAAATAACCTCCACACTTCTAATCACCAAAATCCCAATTGGGCGAGGTGAGACCATATTGTGTTTCGGCTTACAAATTATAACATTGTGCAATAAAATAAACATTCATCTACTTGAGCAGGCATCCACAATGCAGTGGGGATTCACCACTTTTCAGTGGGTATGAGTGCAAGAATGAAATCTACAAATCATCCACTTATTCAGTGGGTATTCAACACTTGTCAAGTGGGTAGAAACATGAAAGAAGTAAATCCAATTTGCCCACACTGGTGGTAAACCATCCAGGGGTTCTTTAGCGAGTTTGCAAAATAAAGAAATGATTACAATGCTTAGAATAATGCAACTCCATAATCAGAAGTAATAGATAGAATTTAGAACAAGAGCCAAGAGGAAGATACGAATCATGATGATCACCTGCAACACACACAAGTCAATCCGTTCCTTGATAAATCTGATATATCAATAAGTGCTGAACATGAAGACAACTGATGAAAGAATGCTCTGAAATTTCTGCCTTTTAGCAATGGAACAACCAATCCTGTCTGTCATAGAACATAGCCATCAAAATACAAGGATGAACACACCATTCATAAACTGCTATTTCAGCTCATATCATCACTGGAAATAAACCCCAAACTGCCTAATAACATCTGCCCCAATCAAAACTGCATTCTACAGAAATAATTCTCATACTGTACGGCCCCATGGAGTCCAAAAACATAGAATCATAAAGAGTATATTATCAACACTCTATGCAACTCTCATACAGCAACAATATCACATTCATAACAGTCCAAATACCATTCAAGGAAGTCCTGATGCATAACAGATTTCATTAGAATTCCAACAAACCCTTCTTCATCTCCGTACGGCCCAGACATAGTACGGATACCTTCTATTAATTCCAATCAGAACTACAAACCACTGTAATCATGTTGAAATGAGGCGTCTATACCAAACAATCATATCCCAAACAATTTTAGCAACAAAGACAGCAATAATAAATTTTTAGCATAATCAACCAATCTGCATAGTACGGCCAGGCAGAAACTAATACAAAACTCAGAAATATGCTTCATCACCACTCCAAAATCATTAAAACTTACATAAAATGTCTATTTGAAAAATACAAACAAAACTTCATAAGATTCTATTAGCTCTATTCAGCTCCATGTGATTTTCTGAGTGAAAACCACCATTATCAGCTAGGGTGGATATTCCACCACCGAAACTGATCATCCTCTAGAGGGTTTTCGTCCTCAAGAAGGTAAAATGGTCTCTCTAGTTCTATTCCAGCAGCATAACAGTATCAAATTCAAGCATAAGCCTCAACAATGAACTCATAACCTCTTTATATAGGCACTTTGGGAGTTACAAAGGAAATGAATTGTTTCTTGAAAAATATAACCTTTTCCCTCAGACTTAAATAATTTCATTTTTCTCCACTTACGGCTCACTTTTTAAGTGCCTAAATAAAAGAATATGTTTTCCCCTTTCTAATGAGCTATAACACTTAATCACTTTTTAATTATTTTCACCTTTAGGAACTTAAGTGAAAATAACAATTAAATAGCTCATTAAATCACTCGACTTTGCGGAAAATCCCAAACTTAGGCGAACTACAAAATAAATCATACCACTATCTTCTATGATGTTTGGGATGAAGAACGATGTCATCTGGGTGACTTACTATAAATAGACGACTTATCCAAGAGTCTTGGAGAGCAATCCATGAACCCAATCAAACTTCTGAAACCATCACTGTAACCCTGGACATCCACAGAGCTCAATGCCATAGAAAATTAGTCCACTTCCAGAAGGAAAATCATTTTTATAATTAATATTACACTAAGTTGCTATAACTAAACATAACCTTTGGCAACCTTAGTGAAATATTAATTAAATATCCGAATAATAGTCCCAAGCCATATAAAGCAATAGAAATGCACTAATTAAGCAACTTCGACCATCCCTGATGAAACTGAAGACTTGAGCCACACAAATGTTCTACAAACTAAACCACAACCACTCCAAGAACATTGGAGTTCTCCCAAACATGTCGGATAGCCTCCGAGGGACTAGGAACAAGCATAATGCGCACAAAAATCTATGCGCCAAAAAAAGGGACACTACATGAAGAAATCAGTGTTTTGAGGTGAAGAACTCTTTGCTTGGTATGAAAAAATTAGTGCCTTTGAAATGAAAGACTCAATGCCTATATATATGATCGGGTTCACCTTTTAAAAGGGTCGACCTAGCTAAGCACCTCAAGCTGCTCTTTGGCCGACCTAGGCTTAAGCTTCTCAATTTTGGCTTGGACGTGGATTTTATGACTTTTGGATCTCTTTTGCTTGGAATTCCCTCTTTTCCCTAAGCGCACTTTGGTGAATCCATGGATTTGGAATTGTTTAGATATTTTTCCTTGGATTTGGCTTTCTAGAAATGTCATTTCCTTGGATTTTAGTGCTTTTGGAGTTTTCCATTTACTTTTCTACCTTTCTCTATTCGTTGGATTTAGTGAGTTTTAGATATTTTTCTTAGATTTCCTCTTCTTTCCCTAGGCGCACTTTTCATGAATCCATGGATTTGGATGTTGTGGATTCTTAATTCCTCGGATTTGGTCTTGAGTCATGCCTTCTCCTCTGCTTGGAATTCCTTCTTCCTAGGCTTGGATTTAGTGGAGTGATGGATTTTTGAGGTGCTTAAGATATTTATCCATGGATTTGGTGAGGTGCTTAAGATATTTATCCATGGATTTGGTGAGGTGCTTAAGATATTTTCTCTTGGATTTCATTTCATCTCCCTAGGCGTGGCGTTGGTTGATGTTCCTTCCCTTTGACATGGATTCTTTGTATTGTTGGATTTTTCTTTTTAAACTAGATGATATCTCTCTAAACAAGACATTCTCTCTCCTTGAGGAGCTTATCTCTCTAAACAGGACATTCTCTCTCCTTGAAGAGCTTATCTCACTAACCAAGACATTCTCTCTCCTTGAGGAGCTTATCTCTCTAAGCAAGACATTCTCTCTCCTTGTGAAGTTGATCTCTCTAAGCAGGACATTCTCTCTCCTTGTGGAGCTTATTTCTCTAAATAGGACGTTCTCTCTTTGAGGAGCTTATCTCACTAAGACAAATTTTGCCAAGGAAATCTTCAGGTTAAGGCAAGCTTAAGACCCTGGATTGGACTCAGGATTGGACTTTGAACAGTGACTTGTAGACTAGAGACTTATGGATTGGAGCCTTGGACAGAGACTTCATTTACCTTTAAAACTTTGAATAAGGACCCCCGAATTGTGGATTGATAACCTATTTACCATGGATTCCTATGCTCAGAGTGAAGGACTTAGACCTTTTCCTATGAAATGATGGACTTCTTAGCAAGAATAAATTGGTGAGACATGGGCAAAACAACACTACCAAACCAACAAACTCAGAGAAAAACCAAAATCCTAAAGTAACAACGACAAAAGCGAAAAAAAGGGGGTCCCCATTTGCAATGGGGCGATGTGCGAAAATGTCACAACAAGTCCTCAATTGGAACATACTGCAACATCACTGATCCATCCTCAACAAACTGGCGAATGAAATGACAATGAAGTTCAACATGCTTGGTCCGTTCATGGAAGACTGGATTTTTGGCAACTTTCAGCACCCCTCGATTGTCACAATACAAGGGTAAAGGCCCTGCTTGAGACATTTGCATGTCAGAAAGCATCCTTTGAAGCCAAACTGCCTCACAAGCTGCTTTAACAATTCCCCGGTATTCAGCTTCAGTCGAGGAAAGGGCCATGCCTGCTGCTTCTTGCTGGTCCATATAACTGCACCTGTACCCAAACTGAAAACATACCCAGAAGTAGACTTCATGTCATCAACAGAACCTACCCAATCTAAGTCTGTAAAGCCAGTCAGCTTAGGATCTTTGCACCTGCCATACAGAATGCCAAAGTCAAAAGTGCCTTTCACATATCTCAACACACGCTTTGCTGCAACCCAATGTTCAGCTTTAGGGGTTGTCATGAAGCGAGAGATGTAGCTCACAGCAAAATTGAGATCAGGTCTAGTGGCAGTACAATAAATGAGCCTGCCCACTAGTTGCCTGAACGTTGATTCACTATCCACAGATGAATCTGAGTTGGCTAATACTTTCAGCCCTTTCTCCATAGGTGTAGATATAGGTTTACAAGCATTCATCCGGAACTTATCAAGCAGACTTCAGGTATACTTGGACTGAGAGATAAAGATGCTACCATCTATTTATCAAACCTCTACGCCTAGACAATAATGCAGAAGTCCCAAATCTGTCATGTCAAATGATTAACTAAGATTCTGTTTGATCCCCTCAATCAAATGTTCCGAGCTACCAATAATGATGAGGTCATCAACATCGACAACAAGAAAAAGAATATCATCACTAGACTGTTTGACATACAGATTAGAATAAGGACTCCTCTGAAAACTATGATCAGCTAAGTACTTATCAATTTTCATGTACCATGTCCGAGGAGCCTTTTTAAGGCCAATAGAGTGCTTTCACCAGTCTACATACCTAGTGTTCTTTACCAACAACCTTGAAACCAGGGGGTTGCATCATATAGACTTCTTCCTATAATTCCCCATTGAGGAATGCATTCTTGACGTCCATTTGATAGACTTTCCATCCAAACTGGACTGCAATAGCGAGGACAAGCCGAATGGTACTCATTTTGGCAGTGGGAGCAAAAGGCTCATAATCAATGCCCTCTGTGTGTGAGAACCCTTTGGCTACTAATCAAGCCTTATACTTATCAAGAGTTCTGTCAGCCTTATAATTAACTTTATACACCCATTTGCAGCCAATGGGCTTATTCCTAGGTGGAAGATCAGAGAGGACACAAGTGTTGTTCTTCAGAAGACTATGATGTTCAACTTCCATAGCTTGTTCCCACTCAGGTATGCCTTTAGCCTCTGAATATGACTGAGGCTTAGAGATGCTGTCAATGTTGGCCATAACAGCAAAATTAATTGTATTCTCCTGCTTGCTCTTTTTCCGAACAGATCTACCCTCAATTAATTCATCATCATGAAGATCACCTATGGTCTTAGCCCACCATTTAGGTCGGAGAGTAGAAGTACCAGCATCTGAAATAGGAGGAACAACATCACCTAGGGTGGCTTGAACAAAGTCATCTGGATGAGGATACAGATTGTCTTGAGGGGCGGGCGGTGTAATAGTATGCTGAGGTGCCTCCACAACTGCAGAATCCCTCCCATCAAGTGGTGCTAGGGGAAGATCAAAAGCCTTCAGAGGTTGATCCTCAGGGCTCACAGTAGGAGAAAACAGATAAAAGGGCCCACTAGCTTCATCAACCACAACATCACGAATAAAGATGAGACGGTCTGTATCTACATCAATCAGCCTATATGCCTTATGATTATCACTGTAACTAGTGAACATGAGTTTCTGGCTCTTGGAATCTAGCTTGGTGCGCTTGGCATCTAGAATCCACACATGAGCAGTATAGCCAAAGACTTTCAGATGGCTGACTTTAGACTTGCGTCCAAACCAGGCTTCTTCAGGAGTCATCTTCTTAATGGCATAAGTAGGAGGCCGGTTCAGAAGATAAACTACAGTGTAAACTGCTTCAGCCCAGACCTTCTTAGGGACATTTCTATGCTCCAACATAGAACGAGCCATTTCAGTAATGGTACGATTCTGATGATCAACGACACCATTCTGCTAAGGGGTGTAGGGTATTGTAAGTTGGTGCTTAATGCCATGTGCAGCACAGAAACTGGAGAAGTCAGAAGAACAAAAGTCCCCCCCCCCCCATTATCAGACCTAAGAGTTACTATCTAAGAGCCTGACTCTTTCTCAACTAAGGCCTTAAACTGCTGAAATATACTGAACACCTCTGATTTGTTTTTAAGAAAATACACCCACATTCCTCTACTAAAATCATCAACAAATAACAAAAAATATCTGGACCCAGTAACTGAAGGAGTGTTCATTGGTCCACATACGTCAACGTGAACCAACTATAATACCTTGGAAGCTCTCCATTTGTCACCATCTAAGAATGGAGTCTGATGTTGCTTTCCAACCTAACAAGCTCCGCAAAGTCTATGATTCTGAGTCTGAATGTCAGGTAGACCACCAACCAAACCCTCCCTAGATAATTGAGAGATAATGCACATTCAAGTGCCCATAACGCTAATGCCAAAGATTGTTGACAGAAGTACTTCTGAGATTGTTGATGGAAGTACTTCTGGCTGCCATGGCATGCTCTTAAGAATCACCTGAATCAACAAGTCTATAAAGACCATGATCCTCAAGTCCCTTAGCAACTGTAGTGCGAGTCTCTCTATCAACAATGCTACATGTATGCAAACTTGAAACAATATCTAGCTGAGGAGAGTGACACATAATCTGACTGACTGATAGCAGATTCAGCTCCATGCCAAGTACAAAGTATACATTGAGAAATATTAAATTTCTCCCTCCGGATTGAATCTGCACGTTTTCCTTTCCGACAAAAGTATACTCTTCGCCTCCTCCAAAGATAACAAATCTATGAATGGCGTGTACTCAATGAACCAATCTCGACGATGAGTGAAATGCCTAGATGCACCTGAATCAATATACCAGGCAGAGGATTTAACATCATCTGTTGGTCTCTTGGCCATAAAGGCATAGAAAGAAGACTCCTTCTGCTCAGTGTGCTCTACAACATGGGCTTTAGGTTTAGGCTCTCCTTGCTTGGACTGTTCAGAAGCCAAGCATTTCCGGCAATCTTTCTTCAGGTGACCATACTTGTAGCAATAATTGCACTGAATATTCTTCTTCTTGGAGGTGTCCTGAGATTGACCTTGGCTCGTTTGCTGAAAGGGCTGACTTTTGCCCTTATTCTTCTGAAATACCTTGGCAATAAATGCCTGTTCCGTGGAGGATGAACTAGCAGCGCTTCCAAACTGTTGTTTCCAACAATCTTACTACAGATGTTTGTTGCACAGAACGGGAAACTTCAGGTCAACATTCGTTGATGTAATGTTGAGCGTCTCGATAAAGTGTTCATAAGATTTGGGCAGACTCTTCAGAGTTATGACCACCATATCTTCCTCCTCCATTTTCCGACCAATAGCATCTAGCTGATCACAGATATCCTTGATCTTTGTCAAGTGCTCCTGCAGAGTTGTCTTCTCATCCATCATGATGGAGAACATGTTCTTCAGAAAGAACGGTTGGCTCTTATCGGATGTTTCATGAAGATCTTTCAGAAGATCCCAGATTTCTTTAGCAGTTTTGCCAGATGGGACCTGAGGCAGCTGATCATCAGTAACTGAAAGTTTGATGAGCATTACACCTTCCCAGTTGTGCTCATCAAATTTGTCCTAGTCCTTTCTGGCTGTTGCAGGGCGAGATACTGTTCTCAGAAGGATTTTATCAAGGCAACAATATTCGAATATCATCATCATGCATTGCTTCCACGTGTTGTAGTTGCGACCATTGAACTTCTGACTATTTTCCAACAAAATGTTGGTCAAAGATGCCATCACAAATACTGAGAAAATCCATGGGCTAGAGATTCTCCCGCCGAACAAACCTACCTCCCGAAGACAAACAAGATGCTTAGGGCTTGGGGCTCAGGGTTGAGGGTTGGGTTCTGGGCGTTGGTCCTTAATATGACCGCAGGAAGGAGCTAGGGGTTGAGCGGGTGATCACCGGGAGCCAAGCCAAAGGACCACGGGCTAAGGGTAAAGAGTCGTGAGTGCTTAAGACTTAGGCGCTGTTGGTAAGGACAAATAACCTCCGGCTAGCTAGAGGTGGATGCCGAGGGCCGCCCGCCGACGAACCACCTACATGGAAATCTAAACATCGACCACAAACTTAAATAGCAACCAAAGTTTGCAAACGGCAACCAAAAATGCTTTCAAATAGCGGAGGTAACAGCGACCCTGCCAAAGAAAACAAACGCTGACCAAAGAACGAAACTCCGAACTGCGACCAAAGCTTTGAAAGACTGCCGACTGTCACAAGGAAACCCTAAGCCGAAGATGATATAAACGGCAACTGCTGAAGCCAAAGATGCAGACCGTGAGAAAATTGAAACCGCCAGAGTCAAAGCCGACTGATGAAGAACTTGTGCAGAGAGCCGAGGAAGGTACGGACGGTACAACAGAGTACGGACATTTGGATTTTTTCAAAGAGCGCCAAAAAAAATTTTAAAAATAAAATTCCCGCTCTGATACCATGTTATGGTAAAATATTGATATATTAAAAATAGAGAAGGCTCTATATAAAGGATACAATACATATGTTTCTAAAAGATACAATACAGATGTTTCTAAAAGATACAATACAGATGTTTCTAAAAGAAACTAAAGCTAACAAAGCAACAGAAATAGAAACGATCTAAACTAATAATATTACAATATTGACCATTAAAAGAAACTATCTAAATATTATTTTAATATTTCCTACCTTCTATGCTCCTTTTTAAACATAACAAAAGCTTTAAAAGGTCCCCTTTCATTGCTGATGTCACCCTTTGTCTTTATTTTTTAATTTTTATTATTTTATTTTTTAATTTTTAACATTAATAATAAATTATTATTATTAATTAATATTATTTTTTTAAAATAAAATAATTGATAATTAACAATAATTTTAATTTTAAAATATTAACTAATAATTAATATTTAAAATTAAAATTGACTGACAAACTACAAGGTCTGACAATATGACATTTTTGGACTTGACATGACAAGCTGCAACATGGCTGAAAATGACTGTTCCCAGCTTTGACACAAAATTTTGACACAGAGATGATGAATTATTGATGACAGGAACAAGTAACCTGGAGACTTAGTCCAGTTTTGGATTTTCGGATTGGATACAAGTTTCTCTTCTCTATAAGAAAGAATCAATCTTGTCAATGAAGCATATCACGAGTTTTTAACTCCTTCAGGAGATCATCAAAATACATACAGCGGAGGATGCACGTTGCTTTGTTACATATAAGGTCAACTCCATCACATACACTTCTGAATAGGTTTCCTTTTCCCATTATAGCTAACATCTTTAGGCAGTCTGCTTCCTATTACAAACTTTACAGTTCTCAATAAATAGCATGAATATAACATCATCCAATATACACACCAACTAAAGCCTCTAAGATTTTATTTTGTCTGGCACACAATCTTCCCAATCTGTTTCCTTTTACCAATAACAAAAAGAAGATTTGAAAACTCATACTTTATGCTGTATATAATAAGGACAAGCTACCAAACCTAAGAAATTTTAAGTATTTGCAAAAAAGTAAAAGCCATTTCATGTCCTATTTAAGTGTTTTGGTACAAGTCACATTAATTTGTGTGCTCACCCCCATTGTATCAACAATATTTGTTACATAATGGTCACCATTAGTTGGTGTGTACCTTTCAACAAACTGCCTGCATTCAAAAGGAAAAGAAAATTCCTGTTGAACCATGAAGAAAAAGCTGTATATATATAAAACAGTAAACACATGAAATTGTAGTTTTCTATGCTATACTGAAGAACACGGCTTGCCATAAGAAACAGTGGATTGAACTACTTACTTTCCAATTAAAGCATTTATTATTGCAGATTTCCCGGACTTTGTGGGTCCAAAAACAAAACACTGTAAGACATTTCTCTGAGAACATTGTCTTTTACGGTCTAATCGCCGACGACGGGTAACATGAAACGCAGAAGCAGGATCACCAGGGTAGCCTATGTAAATCAAAGTGGCAAGACTTTTGACAGGATCTAGAAGGGTCATAAGTGCCCACTGCAGAAAAAAAAAATTGAAGCCAATGCAAAATCAATTATCTTAAAAATTGAAATAACCACTACATAACCAGAATAATATTTACTAGGTAATTACAATATAAAAACATCATGCTTTCATTTCTGAAATAGAGATGCAATTTGATATGATGAAACACCCACACAACCATAATAAATAATTCTTGCAAATAATTATAAAATTTGACTTCAGAACTGTTTGTGCAAAGCAGTGTTTTACAGTGTTCATGAAAGTAATGAATTTTGTTACTAACAAAAAGTGATGTTTCAGGCATTTGCAAATAACTAAGTTCATTAATCATTAACAATGATAAACGAAAAACAATTACATTTGCCATAAGCTGCTAGATATTTGTTTAATAACAGTAAATTCCCAACAAAATAATTATTATATAATTATTTCTAATTTAAAAATATAATTATAATATATTTGTTTAATAACAGTAAATTCCCAGTCTCAGATTAAAAAAATAACTATTTCTAATTTTGGCAAAGAACTATTGAGAAAATACCCCACAATTAAATTTTGTAATATCTATCAAGAACAAATAAACCTTTATTCTCACTGCTGGCCCTTAAAAAATAATAAAATTGATTTTCTATGATTTACCTACATACAACAATGCTTTGGTAATTATTGTTCTGAGGATATTATATGTCCAACATGATCTGAAAAGTCTCCAAACATGATATGAGGTTAAGTAATACATGATATTGAAGTTTAGGGACCATACAATAAGGAATTAAAATGTTCAGCAGATGCAGAATAAAGTCCATAAACCAGGAAAATATAGTTCTGTTCAATACAAATACAAAACAAGCAAATTTTCCATGATTTTTGTTATGTAACCTCTGTTAGCAAATTTCGTATGGCACAGGGGCTGCTCAGAAATTACCACACCAGAAACAACTCTCATTTATCCTGAAATCTTCTTCCTTGAGTTTTGATTTACGATCTGATATTCCATTCCAAAGCTTCTTACAAACAAACTGAAACAATGTGTTGAATATAGATTTTGATCTCCTAAAAAATAATTGGCAAAAACAATTAAAACAATTCTAAAATATGTCACCTTACATGCAGTTTTCCAACTGAATTATTAAACTAAAAATAAAACCAAAATCTGGGCAAACAAAGCAATATATCAACCCATTAAAAATAGCTCCCTAAAAAAGTGTAATGTCCCTTTTTGGATTTTTATAAAATATGCAATTTTTTTTTATTTTTTGATATTTAAATATTTAGATAAGTACCAAAATCAAACTCTGAACCCACACACTTCGTATGATAAACTGTTATTGCAGCAATATGAATACTGGAAAAATATTGAAGAAAGGTACAGCAAACCCTAAATAAAATACTTGTACAATATTCCGATGTAAATTCAAACTGTGCAATACTACTGATGTAACAATCAACCCCAAAAAATTTTCCAAAAAATTGAACAATGATAATCAATGTTAGCACCATTGAAAAACCTCCACACTTCTGATCACCAAGATCCCAATTGGGCGAGGTGAGAGCATATTGTGTTTCGGTTTACAAATTATAACATTGTGCAATAAATAAATCATTCATCTGCTTGAGCAGGCATCCACAATGCAGTGGGAATTCGCCACTTTTCAGTGGGTATGAGTGTAAGAATGAAAATTACAAATCATCCACTTATTCAATGGGTATTCACCACTTATCCAATGGGTAGAAAGAAAGAAAGGTTCAATTGCTCCACACTGGCGGTTAAACCATCCAGGGGTACTTATGTGTTTGCATAAAGAAAGATTACAATGAACTCAATACAATTATAATCAAAATGAATGATTAGAGCTTGAATTTGTCAACCTTTTGAAGATCTTGGAAATCAATGAGATTATACCCTGCATAGCATCAACTGGAACACACATAATATTAACAATCCATTGCTGTTATTCAGAGATTTCATGCTGTTCATACTGTTCTGCAGAAATTCAAACTGTCAGGGTACTGTACGGCTGCCCAAATTCAGACATAGAACCACAAAATGCTTATACAATGAAGACCCTGCACATCACATTAGTGTTTTCAAACGCATAATATGAAACTGTCCATAACATGAAGAACTCAAGGCATGCTGATCAGAACTGATGCATCAATTCAGTCTCTGGTAGTGCTGTACAGCGGCTTGAATGTGTCTAACTTCTCATAGAACACACAAACATCAAAACTCATAATCAAACTGCCTCTCAACCATTCATAACCCTTCCACAACAATATTGGAACAAGAAAGCAATCAAAAAGGAGAGCGAACTGATCATGTATTCACACGTCCCTCACACAGGGCCGTACGGCCTGTAGGGTACAGATTTCCTCAGCACTCCACAAAAACTGCCCAGAAATTCAAGGATATACTCTGCAAGTCGGCACCAATACATGTCGAAGACCATACAATCATAAACAGTTTCTAACAAAGAATGATCAACTCAATTCAAATTCGCCTATCCAAAGGTGTGGCTGCTCTGTACGGCTCAGATTGAGCACAGCAAAGGTCATTGATTATTATTCGTTCTACTCACACCAACATTCATAAATCTTCACACCAAACATAAACTGAAAAAACACAACAAAATCTTCAAACAAAACTTCAATCTTTCTGGCTCAATGCAACTTCAGGGCGAAGTCACCATTCTCCAGCTAGGAAGGATATTGCACCATCGAAACTAGACATCTTCATGAGGGTTTTCGTCCTCAAGGAAGAAGATGAACATTCTGGTTCTAAACCAGCAGCATATCAGTATAAAATTCAAAGCATAAAACCCAACAATGAGCTCTCCCTTCACTTTTAAAGGCACCTGGGATTTACAAAACAATTCTTTCTTGAAAATATTACCTTTTTCTCCTCAAACTTATAAT
The DNA here is from genome assembly GCA_027924645.1 of Cunninghamia lanceolata. Classification (NCBI taxonomy): domain Eukaryota; kingdom Viridiplantae; phylum Streptophyta; class Pinopsida; order Cupressales; family Cupressaceae; genus Cunninghamia; species Cunninghamia lanceolata. Next base: position 4,233,364 of record BSBN01000210.1, on the reverse strand, counting down.
AAATCTCTATTTCCAAGAGATATGCTCACTTTAATGTGTCTAGGAGAAAAATAAAACACTTTCTCATTCCAAAATGCTATAACACTTAAGTCACCTTATTAATATTTCCAACCTTATAACTCAAGCGCACAAAAATAATTAAATAGCCTATTTAATTACCAACTTTTACAGAAAACTCCAAACTTCACCAATTTGATAATTAAACCGAACCAAGCTGCTCCAAATGATTAGGAATGAGAAAAGATGTCCTCGGAATGATTTTCTATAAATAGACAATCTCTCCAAAAATCTTGGAGAACTATCCAAGAGCCCAATTGAGCCTCAAAAAGTGGCAAAGTCATCCTGACAAAACATAGAGCTCAAAACCAATGATCAGAAGACACAATAACTGAACTAGAAGCCCATCACAAAAAGAACCCCTTACCATACCACAGCTTATCGGGATCCAGAAATAGGCTATTGGGCCCACCAATGACTAGGCTTGGAAAGGGGACATTACAACTGAAAATCTTTATCATATTATATTTCAACAAACCCCAAAATACAATAATAATGTACTAGGCTACCAGCAATTATTGATCAGTACCTGAGTACATGGTAAGGCTACTAAAGTAGGCAATAAGCATTAACTTAAATGTTGCGATAGAGTACCCAAGGAATACGGAAGCTCACACAATGGTACGACAATCTAATATGAATTTGCAGCAACTTAGACAATAATATGGTGGACCTTTGACTTGTATGGCAGCTGATTAGAAGTATTGTGGCAAGCATATAAGGCATAGTATCTTCATATAATGAACGGTAGCTTCAATCCCACTAGCTACTATTTGAATAAAGGGGTACTGTAGGTACCACTTGGTACGGCTTCCTTAGAATCTTGAACCGCAACAATGACCCTAAACAAATAGATTAAGATTTGTTGCTTCATAGCAAATAGAAATAGATCGATGTTCTTCACAAAATCTGAAAATGTTATATGCAATCCTTTAGCCCAAATAAAATCTTCAATATACTCCTGAAACTGGAAAAATCTTCAATATACTCCTGAAATTGGAAAAATCTTCAATCCTTTCAACACAACGGTGATCCCTACATGGAATCACTCCAAATAAATTAGGGGGTTTTCGTCCTCCAACCCAACTGAGGAAATCTAAAGGTTTTTGTCCTCCAGATCCCTACACCAAGAAGGTTTTTGTCCTCAGGCAAAAAGATGAACACATGCTCGATCTTCGAGAAAAGGGTTTGATAGCAAATAACAATGGATGATTTATTTTGAGCCCGACTCCTATTATAATCATCTTTTCTAATTTTAAATTCCTTTTCCTACCTCCTCCTAGAAGTGTCTAGAAACACCTTTTAATATAACATTATTTTGGCCCTCTTTTCTAGAACACTTTTTAATATTACATTGGGCCCTCATTTAATAATACTATAGCATAAGTCGCCCTTTTTACAATGTTACAAACAAAGTTACTAGAACAACTTAAATTAATATTATTAATTATTTCCTTAGTCAAATTATTTAGAAAATGGGACATGACAGTCCACCCTTCCCAAAGTTACTTGTCCTCAAGCAATGCAGATCCAACCGCTCTGATTATCCCCAATTGACCATCTATACCTGGATCCCAAATCATCCTTGGAAGTTGGTGGCAACGCATGGCTTCAACAAGGTGGAAACTTGACTCTCACTTGTGTGGAGATCTTTTGTCCCTTAAGTACTACCTCCTTTCATTCACATTGGATCTTAAGCTCCATGGTTTGATAGTTTTGGTTAAATTCCATAGTTGCCAGGAGACGGGTACCGGTACTGGTACGAGAGACTGGTCCCAGTACCGGTACGTCATTTTTTGAAAAAAAGGAGATGAAGGTACTTGGAGACGCCAATTTTATATATACATATATATATTTATATTGTTAAATAAGTATATTAATGTTGAGTGGGTGTGGTCTAGTGGTTAAGACCACTTGGTCCTTATTGTGGAGACCAAGGTTCAAATCCCCCCAAAGACATCTTGGCTTCTAAATGGTTCTGGCTCTATGTAGGTGACACATGGCACTCCGAGGTCCTTAAGTGGAGTGTGCTCAAATTCTGGTGTTCTCTGGCCTCCGCAGCTCGACAGGTCGTGGTAGCAATGGTGTACAATGACGAATCTACCGGTGGCGATCCGTGCCACAAGCGGCATGATGGCAAGCTTAGCAGGGCCGCACCTCTGGCGATCCGCACTGCAGTGGTGGTGGGAGTTCTACGGGGAGGAGGTCCCCCTTGTGACCTCCGCTAGAGTGGGCCAGCCTAAAAATCCCTCACTTACCAATCAAAAAAAAAAAAAAGTATATTAATAATTTAATATTAACACGTATATACATATATATATGTTAATTTTAAATTTTAACACATTATATAACAAATTAATAATTAATATTTATTATTTATAAAAATTTTAATTTTTAATATATATTATATATATCTATATATATTAAAATTTAAAATATGAAATATTATATATATAATATTAATTATAAATAATAAATAATAATTAATTAAAACAAATACTTAAGCAAATAATATATATCTTTAAACGATAAGCAAATAATATATACAAATAATAATAACAAATAATATGTGAGCAAATATTTGCATTGGCTTTTATATGGGAGCATTATAGTGCTCGAATTGTCTCACACAATAAAAAAAAAATCACACCCGAAAATTTTTTGAACTCATCAGTTGATCCTATCACATTTTCCTTGAACCTCCTATCAGGTTGTGCTGGCGTCGTGTGGGTGCTCGAAGGCTCTCTGTTTGTGCTAGCGAAATCCCTGTCGCATTTAGGTTTTTGGAGCAGGCATTTTTAGAAAATATGAAAAACACCCGGTTCTATATGCTTCGAGCGGGAGATGTGCGGGGGACGGGTAGGGTTCTTTACCTGGCGTCTCAATCGAGGGACGTCTCCCTGTCGTCCCAGATGCTAGAAGGCGCGTCCCGACCCGGAGACGCATCCCAAGGGTCAGGAGACGCGTCTCACTGCAACGCTAGTAAATTCCCCAAGGGAGTATAACCACTGTACACCCAAAACTATGTCAGTTTTTTCTAAGCCCACAACATAAAATCATCGCACACCTTATGTTCACCCATGGGTATGTTGAGTTGACTGAGTTTCTTGTTAAAAGGGTTGGTGAATACATCAACTACTACGACACTCAATCCTTCAAATTCTTCAACTTCGAGTCCCCTCTTGACTACCAAACTCTCACCAATGAAGTTATCGATAGCTCCACTATCAATGAGTATTGTGATTCGTTGTCCACATGGTACTCCTTGAAATCTGAAAGGATAATATCGTGGCACTCCTAAGAGAGAAGCAAGTGTTCCTCCATTGCTGTCATCATCTTCAAAATTAAATATGGTTCTTGTTCCTTTGCTATCTTTTTAGGCTCAGGTTCTTTCGTTTCTTCCTCCTTATCAGAAACTACCTCAATATAATGTATTTTACCTTTGCCAAGACATCTATGACCAAGTTCCCAAGGTTCCCTGCAAGAGAAAGACAAATTCTTCCTCCTAAGCTCATTCTTGGCTTCTTCTTTACTTGTTCTGGGTGGAATGCTCTTCTAGGGCTGTGCATGAGATTCTCCTTTCAGGATAATTTTCTTTGATTGATCTAGATGTGGTGTCTTTGAGTAAAAATTTATTCTTGGATACTGAAGTTTCTAGGTTGAGAGCCCTCTTGATAGCCTCCTATAAGGATGGTGGAACAAAAGCCTTCACCAAACCCTTGAGAGGTTCAAATAGACCTTCTATAAAAACCATAGTGTGTCTCCTTTCGGAGATATCAGGAACCATCACTGATAATCTTTGAAATTTTGTTAAATAGCTTTCCATTGTCCCATCTTGCTTCACTTAAGCTACCTCCCTGAAATGAACCTCTGGATCTTTTCTGTCAAATCTTTTTGTTAATCTCTAACTGAATTCTTCTAAAATGGTGATGGAGTTGTGCCCTTGGGTGATCATACCATGATACCACCATTCATGTGCCACACCTTCCAAGTGGAGGGTAACAAACTTGACCGCCTATTCTTCTAACATGGGATTTAGTGAGAAATAGGTGTCCAGCTTCTATAACCACAATCTAGTTTAACATTTGTTCGAACCATCATAGATAGGAGTGGTAATCCTACCCAAATGACGCTAGATGTCTCCATGGAGCTGATCTTGTTGGGTTCTTTTTCCTCTTCTTGAACCATTTTTCATCCTTATATCACAAATTTCACGAATGTCAATGCATTTTGTACTGTTGGATTTAGTGCTTCATATTCATAATGAAATGTTGCAAAGTTGTCACTTATGTGATGATGTTGGGGCTCTACCTCTTCCGGTTGCTCTTCTTCTCTCTACAAAAATCTTGCTCGGAAAGTCTTGGAAGGAGGGTTGATTGAAACCCGGTTATTCGTTAAAGAACTTCCTTCTCCTATAGCATTTTGGGCTGGTCTGGGAACACTCAGATTCTACATTGCTTGCAACAACTATGCCATCAGATTTGTCATTTGTTGCTGTCCTTGGATAATGGCATTGTGTTTGCCTTTGCTCTATCTTCCTTAGACATGATTCTCTTATCTCTTCCTTCCATTTCAAATACTTCTATCTCTTATCTCTGGAACATACTGCTCTTCTGCATTATGATGTTTTGGTGACTGAGCTTTCTTTCTCTCCGATAATAACCGATTTCCCTATCACTGGCATGCATGTGATATAATCTGCATCAAAATGTTAGCTTTCCTTGCAGGCTAGCAAGATCACAACTCTAATAACAGTATAATGTCCCTTTTTGGATTTTTATAAAATATATAATTTTTTGTATTTTTTGATATTTGAATATTTAGATAAGTACCAAAATCAAACTTTTAAACCCACACTTTGTATGATAAAGTGTTATTGCAGCAATATGAATACTGGAAAAAATATTGATGAAAGGTACAACAAACCCTAAATAAAATATCGGTACAATATTCTGATGTAAATTCAAAATGTGCAATACTGTTGAAAATCTTTATCATATTATATTCAACAAACCCCAAACTACAATAATAATGTGCCAACAATTCTTGATTGGTACCATGGTACGGCTACTAAAGCAAGCAATAAGCATTAACTTTTACAACATGGCAATTTTATATCATCTTGAGTTTTGATGAAGTACGCACTAGACCTGGATAATCAACATTTTAGACTTTAAACATAACGACGTATGACTTGGTCAAAAATAACTTTTCCAACTTCAACGTTGACAATTTATGACACATACAAATTACTATTAGATGATGAAGATGAAATTTCTTGTAATACAATCCAATTTCGGATTGGGTACAACAGCACCCTAACTTTGATTCTAAGGGTTGTGGCTCTGAAAATCATGTTAAAGTTGCTGAAAATCATGTTAAAGTTGCTAGACCAAGGGGTCAAAAGCTGCTCTCTCAGTCTAAGAAGTTGTCCTGAGCCTTGGGAGAAGGAATTCATCTATTTTTTGTGTGGTTTGTTGCCAAAGAGTCTGGTCTCGTGTTAGAGGCATGTTTAGGCTGCTCCAGAAAATCAATTGTGACGAAACTGCTAGTTTCCACAGGTGGCAAATTCAACACCCCACCAATTTTAAAACCGCAGCTCTACTGAAAGTGGCAATTTAATATCTATCGCATTGTTTTCAAAATCACCCCAACAGTTTCGCAATTGCCTCTATGCAGTAAGCAGTGAATTCATCTTAGTTAAAACAAAGCGTAGATCTTTCAATTTGGTTTCTCAATGTTAGATCTTCCTTTTGATGCCAAGGAAGGATGTTGAGACATCATATAAGACTTGAAAATCATGTTTGAGAGGTTGACTATCAGTGTAGCCTTCATTCTATGTTCATTTTGACTGTTGGAAGTGCAGGAGCAGGGGTTTTCAAGGTGCAGAAGTTAGTTGAGTGTATTTGGAGCTGGTTGTAACTATTATTGAAGCTCTAATTCACCTAGAGGCATTGTAAACACTTGTATCGGACTGGAAGATAGTGGCATGAGAAGCAAAAGCTCACTCTTCTGGAGATTTCTTCCCTTTTGAGAGTTTCTCCAGGTGTAACCACATGTCCCGATCTATGTGTACATTTTTATTGCTTCGTTTGCTCTTATTTCATGTTTCCTAATGTAACTGCAACTCATACGAACATGTTAGTACATCCTGTGGTAGCGGAGACATGGTGTTTTGAAGGTGTTTTGCCAGGTTGACAAGCAAGAATCTGTAGTTGGTGAATGCTTGGAGAGTATTTCCAATACCTTTATGGATCACATGTTAGTACATCCTGTGGTAGCGGAGACATGGTGTTTTGAAGGTGTTTTGCCAGGTTGACAAGCAAGAATCTGTAGTTGGTGAATGCTTGGAGAGTATTTCCAATACCTTTATGGATCACTAACTCATCTCATCAAAGACACTATAACACTCCTCTTTTGTGGCACAGATCTCAGGGGCAAGTACACATTACCAATTTCTTTTCTACTACCAATAGTTCTTCAGCCTTGAGAGTTAGGGAAGGTTCTCTATAGAATCAACTACGTCCTAGGATCATCTATCCTAGCCAAGCCCCCTTAATCCTGAACTTTCCCCAATGAGCATTCTCAAAGTCTGCATTAGTACTGCTACAGTGATTATTTTATGCTTGTGTTTTACAATGTTTCTTACAACTTAATCATTTTACACTTCCCAAATCTTACTTCATTTCCTATTCTTCATTTTCACCTAGATGCAATGAGTCCTTAGTGAGCCATTCATGCTCATGAAATATGAGTTCTTGTTAACCATTATTCATAAAATACGAGTCAATGAAGATTGATTTGAAACTACGCAATTAAATCCCAATAAATCATAACATAATTTTATACATTGCAAAAACACTATTTATGTGAAAACACTCTAATTCAACAAAAAAACTTATCAAACTAAAAAATCTATAAGGAGCTTCTTTCACCATATACACTTCAAGTTAAATCTATACGAATTTAACTAGAAAAACTGAATAAATAAAATTCATGCAACCAACAACAATGACTTCATCACATGTGAAAAACAAATTCTGCTCAAACAGGAAAAAGCCAATCAAGGGAAGGCACACACATTATATGTGTAAGAAAATCATGAAAACAGCTTTATCAAGCCTATGTTACCTGAGATAGGAATCCATTCATGCTTATCGCTCCTGAATCATTCTTCTCCATTGCATTTTTATAAATGTCATCCTCCCAAGGGCTGCCAAATGCATGAATTATTCACCTCTTAGAATTTATTGAATTGGTTATATGTAGAGAATATTTACTTCTCCAAATAAGGGGTAAAATACATTATTATACTTTCAAATTTGATTATAATTCACACAGTATCGCTCAAAAAGGAATCCAATTGTTGCTAACCTATTATGCCACTTTGATCATGATTGATCAGATTTACCTCCCATTTGAATAGGCATTAAGAAACAAACGTATTATGTATATTATAGATACTATATAAAACAGCAAAGGACAACTAACAAGGTGCAACATGATATTAATTTTAAGAAGATGTTATTGATCCTTAGTTTGCTCAACTGAATATAACTGTATAACGCCACTATTTTAATTTTAGAAAATGAAAAAAAAAATGATTTTAAGGAATTGGTAGGCTATTATAAAATAGGATTTTTATGTATTTGCAAGCTTCACAGTTATAGCCAGGAACCGAAAGCCTATTACAAAATAGCTTTCTTTTAAGAAGAGATAAGAGGTATTGCCCAAAAAAGAATCCAATTGTTGCTAACCTATTATGCCACTTTTATCATGATTGATCAGATTTACTTCCCATTTGAATAGGCATTACTAACAAAGGTATTGTGAATATTATAGATACTATATACAACAGTAAAGGCAGGAACCAAAAGCCTATTAAAAAAAAAGCTTTCTTTTAAGAAGAGTTAAGAGGTAAAATACATTAATACACTTTCAAAGTTAATTATAATTCACACAGTATCGCCCAAAAAAGAATCCAATTGTTGCTAACCTATTATACCACTTTTATCATGATTGATGAGATTTACTTCCCATTTGAATAGGCACTGATAACAAAGGTATTGTGTATATTATACATACTATATGAAACAGTAAAGGACAACTAACAAGTTGCAACATGACATTAATTTTCTATTAAGAAGATGTTATTGATCCTTAGTTTGCTCAACTGACTATAACTGTATTATGCCACTATTCTAACTTTAGAAAATGAAAAAAAAACGATTTTAAGGAACTGGTAGGCTATTATTAAATAGGATTTTCATGTATTTATCATGTATTTGCAAGCTTGACAAGTATAGCCACGAACCAAAAGCCTATTATAAAATAGCTTTCTTTTAAGAAGATATAACTTTAATGCTTAGAGATTTGGATTATATTAAAAGAAATAATATTCATGTGTGGGTGTAAAAATAATTATTAAAGAGAGTATATCTATTAGCAACTCAATTGAAACAAGTTGCTAGAAATTTGGTATTGAATAAATTATTTACCATCTATCACGTTTGCTTGTAGTGGGACTAACCATGCACATAGTTTAAGCTTGCAAATTATGCCACAATTTCCAAACAATTTATATTACAAGATATAAGGTTATACGCAATGGGAAAAACTGGATACTAAAAAGATATCAATATCTATATTCATCTTGGATCATTTCAATTATTCAGTTCAGGTTAGTACCTTGTAACATTACAATGCCTAGGAGCCTCAAAAAGAACACCAGGACTTATCATATAATGTATCTTGTCATATGGAAGGTATTATTTCTAGTTTTATGAATAAACAAACCTAATCGCTGTAATGTCCCTTTCCTAAGCAGTTAGTTTATGGGTTAGTCTAATACTCGGGTTCTGATAGACTAATGAGAATGGTTAGAGAACCCATGTCGGGTGATCATTGTGGGGTTTAGTCAGCTTGGAATGGAGTTTTGTTTCTACCTTGGCGGGATTTCCGTTTTGACTCTTTCTGGAGTATTTTTGGGGCCTTGAGGCCAAACTTACTATTTTTAGTAAGTGCATTAGGATCAGTTGCAAGTTGGTCAGTCCAACTTGGAATGTGCTCTTTCCTAATTGGTGATCAGGATGGTGCTTCGAAATTCCAGTTCGGAGTATGTTCAGACATTTATTTTAATGTCGCAATAATTGGCTTAAGTTAAATTAAATATTTGACTTAAAGTATATAGTGATAAAGTGACTTTATTAATATATGAAGACTTGAGGTATATTAATATTTAATAGTCATATTTTTCCTTGGTATGGGCGCCCAAGTCATGAGAGCGAAAAGTAATATTAAATTATCTATTTTTCAAAAGGGGTGTTGGGGGAAAAGTGAAGGGAATAAAAGAGAAGATTGAACGCTCATTTGAGGGTACTGGATATTTGTGAAAGAAAATTGTTGTTGGAGCAAACCAGGGTTTTGTGAAGACGAAAACCTTCACATTTGGAGAGTAGGAGTGAAAGATCTCCCAAGGGCATTGTAAGAGCATTCTAATTCAAAGGGTGTAGCTTGAGCTTCATTTACAGATTGTGAGCTTGTCATGGAAGATTTTATGTTGATGAAACTTGAGTTTTTCGGCATGGTATTTACAGTGATATATCTAAGAGTCCTTTGCAGAGATTTATGTGGGTTTTGAAGGTTTTTTGTTGAGGTTTCATTCCCCAAACCAGGCCGTACTCTGTCCAGCAGCAGGCCATACCTATCTAGAGGCAAAAATCTGTTTGTTTCTAGCACTTGCACTGAGTTATTTCCATCTTCTTGGGCGTGGAACCATCTGCAGCTGAGTATTAACATTTTGGAGCAACATTGGAGGGTTTTTAGAGGCGTTGAGGACCCATTGTTGCTGCTGTTCACCTCCAGCTAGGCCGTACCAGTCAGAGAAGGGACGTGGGTCTCCATAAAGTTGATATTTGTGTATTTGTTGGGCTATGTCCTCCCTACGAGGTGTCATTCTTCCATGTATTGCTGTCATGTGCTATCGCTTGTAAAAGTTCAGAATTTGCTGAGTATGGGAGGGTTTAATGGACTCTAAACTGCTGCTACAGACCTGTATTCATCATATCAATTTATGGGTATGTCCATTATTTGATATATTTGCTCTTTTCACACATGGGTATTGCTTATAAATGATATACAGTGCATTTTTATCTCATTTAAGCATCTGGATATTATTCGCTTGTGTTATTTTCTGAGTTGTACATGAATGCAAAAAGCTCTATGTTATGATAAAAACACAAAACGCATCAGGTTCAACTAAACCACAGAAAATCGAAAAAATTGGGTCTCAGAAAAGGGTGGGACATTACAATCACAATGGGGGACATGCTATCTATCAATTGAATAGGTTAAATCTTCATCGAACAAAACTAGAAATGAGCTTTGCTAGGGTTTTCTAATTTTCTTGTTTCCAGAGCTATCCTTTTTGGCTCTTAGCTCTCTACTATATCCTTTCTTCTGGTTTTGTAATGTCCCTTATCTAATTTACCCTAGAAAATTCAAATGTTACAAGTTAGGGTTAGCATTTTAGAATTACCATTTATGTTATCTTCAAAATTGCATAATTTCTTGTACTTGAATTCTGCAATCATAAGATAGGAGAGACATATACGAAAATATAGATATACAAATATACATCTTTAACCATAAGGGTTAGATAAGATTTTCCTTTCATTCAAATTCATAAACAATATCAATATAGAGAGATCATATATTCACTACTATGCAGCGAACTCAATTTGTCACTAAACTCAATCATAGAAGTGGATGGTGCTGAGAGGCATGGCAGGGTGTAGACTGTCAACAATGCCTTCAAACAGTCCCTCAGGGAGGCTTGGCAAGGTATAGACTGTCAACAATGCGTCCATACAGTCTCCTCACCATTCTTCTTTGACTGGTGAGTTTCAATATATATATATATATATATATATGATAGTGATATGCGGTAGGTTTGTTTCCAATGAGGAGCTTATAAGGTTTTTGTATCAAACATCTGTCATACCCATAGGTAATTAAGATTTAAGTACAAATTTATGGGATTGATCAAATTAATATTTTAGCTTTCCTAGCAAGCAATAAGAGGACTTAATTTTATATGTTAAACCTAATATCCAATTCTTGTCCATCTTCTAATTCAATTGGAGGTTATCACTTCTCTTTGACATATCTCCATGTTTGGTACTAAATTTATTCTCATATCTTGGGAAAGTACCTGATTAAACAATATCAATTTATCCCAAGGTTTGATAGGTGAGAATGATTCTGGGATTTGTGGGTTATGGGTCCATAATATAACTTAGCATAGGTTTATGTAAAAATTTTGTTGTAACTTGATTTGTATCAAATTTATCTAAGGTACCTACAGGACTAATACTGATGTCCTTGATCTTTATGAATGTGGAGTTACTTTGTTCAAGAAAAGAACTAGGAAGAAACTCCTAGACGAAATTTTCTAATATAAAAGTGAATTTGGTTCATAAGATAAGTTTACTAGGTCAATTATGTAGGTTACAAGGTTGATCCTTTCATTGCCTTTGTTTCTATGAGTGTGGTATAGATCATACCTGTTATGGATTTGATTAAGCTTTATGATTCTGTCCAAAATGAACAGAACAAATGTGTTCCTACCTCAATGAAGTTTGATGAGTATATCCTCCAATAATTCTCAAAACACAAACTTCAATCTATAGTGTCCATGGTTCTTTCCAGAATTTCTCCTAGGTTTCTCTAAGAGTCAAAATTTGTTACTTGTAGGTTACTAAAGAATTGAGTTGTCTTTATTACATTCTCTCAAAATGTTGTTTTGGCAGATCAGAGTTTGGTTGAATTTAGGTTTTTATTACTATTTCTAATTCCAAATAGGCATGCTCATAATAATTCACTCTACGGTTTCAAATAGGGTAATTAAGTTTTCGTGACAACTAGTCATGGCAATGTGAGTTTCTATTTGGGAGTTGAACGTTAAATTATATTGTTAGATTTTATCCTTAACTATGTTGAGTTTTATGATTGTTCCCTCCTTGGGAATCTTTTTAGATTATTTAATTGCTTGATAGATGAGTGATGATGTCAATGAATTGATTTATCCTTTATATTTCTTGAAGGAGTCACTACCCTTCTTGGCTGTCTTTTTCTGAGAATAATGCTTTACCTTCAATTTGATTGATAGATTTATTTCCTATTGCAAAGGTTAAATAAATGAAGTGAAAACTTATTAACTTCACCTAATATACTACTAGCTTACTAGTGGCTGGTCATGTTCATCTTTATCTGAAAAATATATTTATGAACATCTTGCAGATGGTTCCCATTTCTCACTGTCACAGCATGTTGTGAGGCTTGACTTTTGATTACAAGCATTGTGAGGTTAAAGTTTTATCATGTTTCTAATAAGACTTTAACTTATTATACTTGTTTGATTGTAACTTGGGGAATAAACGATGATGTCAGTATTCTAACCACAATACAGTCTAGATATGTCACAGCAGTTCCTTTCGACAACCCTGGAAGTTTGATTTAAGACTATTTTTACTGAACGTAAACATACTCTCCCTTGCTCTGTCAGTAATCTTGATTGGGAACCACTTTGTATTAAGGACCCTCGTTACTTGATGGATAAGAATGAGAGTTGGCATTAAGCTTACTTTATTCATAAATGCTCAATGGATCTTACTGTTGTCTCAGCTCTCAACCTGTTGATATGCCAATAGCAACTTAGCTAATGGAATGGCTGTATCCTCTAAGAATCAAAGATGACAGCAATATTATGACTCCTCTGTGTTTCAGTTGTGACGTGAGATGGCTAAGGCAAAACCTTTTTGGTTTATTTTCTTATGCGTTTTCAATCTCTCTCTGGGCTAAGTGTAAACTATTGACTTTGTCTTGTCTTACCAAGACTAACTGGTTGCACTTATTGCAAATGGTCATGTTGGATTTGTTGATGTGTTTTTTATGACAGCGTCAACATTTAGAATAAAACACTAAGTATTCTATCCTCTCTTGAACAAAGAAACCTCAAAAGCTAAATTATGTGATCAAATGAGAATACTCCAAGGTTCCTTGAATGTCAGGTCTTGACATGCAAATGGATAGACTCAGTGGAATGATGTTATTTTGCTGGTAATCACAAAGGGAATTACACAATTGTTCAATACACAACATTCATTGCTTCCTTCACAAAGGGAAATACTTAGGATTTCTAGTTCTACCACTGAAGAGGCGTACAATTTCACAATGAAGCTCTCTTGAAAACTAATCCTAATGAAGATCTGAAAACAAAATGCAAAATAAGGATAAGGGTTTAGGAATCTACTTGATGCAAAGACTACTATTGACTTTATTGAAACCAAACCATGCTTTGCTTCGCCATGAGACAACAACTACACAAAGATGATGCAATCTTTTAAGGTGTTTATGATGATTTTCAGATCACTCATACATAAAACATGGAGATGAATATGCATCAAGTTATCAAAGTTAAGCTTTGAACTAGTTCAGACTAACCATACATTGTAATCTGCAGGCCACAAATCACAAATGGTATGACCACAAGGGTTTCAATATGGATCAACAGCAATATCTTTCATCATTCTAACTTAATGAAAACTGATCTAAACGAAACTTAAAATAAAACAGATCTAAAATTCGAGCTTATGATTTGCTTTGAAGAAATAAGAAAACCATGCTAACATTCCAAAAGAATACCATAAATACCAAGCTTCAATGATTATGTGATTTTGGTAATGCCTTTGCAACACTCTGCCAATATCTCAAAGTTTTTTTTTTGCTCCCAAATGGAGTAACTACTACAGCAATGATCAGCAACAACTACTCTCTTGTTCTCTCCTCTTATTCCCCCCTACAAAATGAGGCGAATGGGCCTTATATAGAGCTCAAAATTACAATGAAGGGCCCAAATTGATTCTAGAAATAAGGCCAAGGTCAAAACAACAAAACCCTAATGAAAAGTAGTTATAACTACCAACATTTTGGCCAATGAAATAGCAACAACATATACTAAAGCATCCCACGCTAACTAGGATTCCAATAAAGCATCTTCTAGAAGGGTGCCTCCCTTATCTCGTTCCTTTGTTGCAAATTCAATGAATTTGGACATGACAATTTCTAGCTCATCCATTGGTACACTTGGCACCCTCTCCATCGTGTAATCCATGATTGGCATGTCAACATTACATGTAGTAAGAATTCTTTCCCAATCCGATTCCAATTCCTAAATCCCGCTCATGAAAGTCAAGAATGAGGAAGCATCTTCGAAATGTCCTTCCAAGACAGGATTTGTGCCTTTCCATCCATGTAGCATTGATAATCTCCGCACAAGTATCCAATCCGGACTCATACATCTTTGACGCAGCTTCCTTGCTTTCGTAGACGGTGGAACTATAGATAGGAATATCGAATGCTTCCGAAATCATCTCTTTGGAGAGGTACGCCAATACTTTGCCATCGGGAGCTATAATCCTTCGTTGCTCAGGATCATAATACTTGGCACATTCCACCATTAACTCGGCGCATGGCATGGCAGGAGGAAAACAAGCGGCTTGCACAATTCCATTATGAACCATCCTCTTGGCGTTCTTCTAGGGATAGTGTCCTTCGCTTCCATACATTCGCCTTTTGATTTTGCCCATGTGGATGTGTCTGAAATTGGTGTTGCCAACATTTCTCCATCTCGAAGTGATCTTGGACTCGGGCAATACTCCTTTGAGGATGTCTCGTATTTGAGCTTGCCTTGAGGGGGATTCAGTCTTGACATTCGCCATTTACCTGGAAAATAAAACAATTCAAGTAAAAGACAATGGCGTGATGGATAATAAATCACCTCTAGTGAAAATTCTTGCCAAATTAACACATGCGAGATAAAAATTCCATGTAATTTTTGACCCACTTTGGAGGAAATGAATAAAATAGTGCTTGAAAAATGCCTCTTCTTCACAAATTCGCCTTCCTTAGGAAGAAATCTGCTCTTCTAAAATGATTTGGATTTGTTTTGAGAAAAAATGAAGTTTAAAGCCTGTTTAAACACCAATTTCCATTCAATCAACCCAAACCGGGCTGACCCAGGCAAAGAATTTCACTTTTCCCTTTAGATTTTTCATTAAATTTGTCCTTTTTTCTTGGTTCCAGGTCGGCCTAGAGACAGGGCGCACTTGAGAGGCTAAGCAGGTAAAAGGAGGGTGCACTTCTGAGGATCAACTGGATTCAAACCTGGAGCACATTTTCCTTGAGGGCTTGGATTTTCTTCCAGAGCGCATTTCCTAGGGTCAACTGGATTCTCCTATCCATGAGCGCATTTGGCAGGTGATAGCGGATTCTTCATTGAGGAGCGCATTTTCCAAGGTGAATTGGATTCAAGTATTGAGCCAAGGGATTTTGCGAATCTGCCAAGGAATGAAGAAATTTTCTCCAGGAGGACACTTAACACTTTGATCAGGGTTTCTCCCTTGGAGCACATTTGGAGGGTTGAAGTGGATTTTTCTCTTAGCAAGGCGCATATTCTAGGGTGATGTGGATTTTCCTCTTGGGCGCCAATCCAGGAGGGTATTGGATTTCCACCCTCCCTTGCCAAGGCTCAGATTTGATGGAGTTTGACTATTTTGACAAGGAATTTGCACTTCAAGGTCAAGATTTTCATTCGAAGTCAAGTATTTGAGGATTTTGTCCAAGGATAATGACATTTGGACAAGGCATGATGGAAATTTACCAAGATTCAGGACCCTAAGACGACATTCATTCTCCTGAGTGCATTGGACTTCATCCTAAGTCATTTTTCAATCAGTTTCCTCAAATTCCCATGTGCTTTAAGCGAGAACTTGGCGAGACTAAGGCAAAACCATTGCCAAACCTACAAACCCTAAAACCTAAAAGCAAAAAAAAAGAGGGGGTCCCCATTTGCAATGGGATGATGTGTGAAACGTCACAACAGGATTCTTTGAGTGTACTATAAATCAATTATCGATCATGCTTGGAGCTGGGACAAGGAGGATTTACCAAAGTAACCAAGAATCCGAACGTTTCAAAAATGAAAACTATTTGAGATATCCCATGGGTTTTGTGATTGGGACATAGTTGTAACTTTTTGGCAAAAGAATTGGTGTGCATGGTATTATATATAACGTCTTCATGTTCATGTCTTTGTATTGTATTGCATGGCTTCCATGTCACATTGTTGGGCATGGATGTTGACAACCCTAATCAGTCTTTTCTCAAATGAAATGCTCTACCTTTTATATCTTGAGTTTCAGGGAATCATACTCTTTCATTTCAACAGTTACAACACTTCATTGTTGCATTTGGGGACTAATTTAATTTTAAATAAGTTAATTTGTTAGTGCTTCTCAACCCAAGAAGCGTTTGACCGATAAAGCTTTGATAGATTTGGCGTTTTCATTATTTTTTTAAGCATAAAGTAGTATTAAACAGACATAGAAACATTAGACATGAAGCAGACACATAGATATACGTAATACATGAAGTGTACATGATACACGAAGTATACATGTAGGACATATTACGCTAAGTAATTGGTAAAATATTTTTAATATATTAACAAAATGAGCAAGAGCTCAAATATATACAAGACTTACAAAGAAAGCAAGTTTCTGAAATAGAAACTGCGGAAGATCTTTTACAAATAAATTACAAGACTGACAAACTGACCATTAACTAAATAGAATAAGTAATTAATCTAATACCCTCCCTTAATGGTCAATCTATCAACTACACCAAGAGACCCCCTGAATTTTACAAACTTATCTGGACCAAGGGACTTGGTGAGGATCTCCGCTGTCTGATCCTCTGTCGGAACATACAGCAACTGAACTGATCCGTCTTCAACAAGCTTTCAGATGAAATGACAATGAGTTTCTACATACTTGGTTCTTTCATGGAAGACTGGATTTTTGGCAAGTTTGAGAACTCCCTGATTATCACAGAACAAGGGAGTCGGACCTGCTTGAGATATTTGCATATCAGCAAGCATCCGGCGAAGCCAAACTGCCTCACAAGCTGCCTTAACTGCTCCCCGATACTCTGCTTCTGTCGAGGAGAGAGCCACTGCCTACTGCTTCTTACTAGTCCATGTGACTGCACCGGATCCCAAACTGAACACATACCCAAAGGTGGATTTCCTGTCATCAACTGAACCTGCCCAATCAGAGTCTGTGAAACCACTAAGTCTAGGATCGTGACTCCTTGAGTAAAGAAGTCCATAATCAGAAGTGCCCTTCACATAACGCAGCACACGCTTCGTTGCTACACAATGATCAGCCTTGGGGGCTGTCATGAAGCGTGAAATGTAGCTCACTGCAAAACTGAGGTCAGGTTTAGTGGCAGTGAGATAGATGAGGCTGCCCACTAGTTGCCTGAACAATGGTTCATCTACTACAGGTGAGTCTGACTTGGCTGACAACTTAAGCCCTTTTTCCATGGGTGTGGAGGCAAGTTTGCAATCCTGCATACGGAACTTATCCAAAAGACTACGAGCATACTTGGACTGGGAAATGAAGATACTGCACTCAGTCTGCCAAACCTCAACACCTAAACAATAATGCAAGAGGCTCAAATCTGTCATGTCAAATGTGCTGCACAAATCCTGTTTGATCTCAGCGATCAAATGCGCCGAGCTACCAATAATGATCAGGTCATCCACATAGACAACAAGAATCTGAATATCACTACCAGTGCGTTTGACATACAAATTAGAGTCAGATGGACTCCTTTGAAAACCATGATCTGTGAGGTACTTATCAATCTTGATGTACCAAGCTCGAGGAGCCTGTTTCAGGCCATAGAGTGCTTTGACCAATCTACACACCTTATGTTCTTGACCAGTAACCTTGAACCCTGGAGGCTGTGTCATGTAGACTTCTTCCTTAACCTCACCGTTGAGGAAGGCACTCTTAACGTCCATCTGATCGACTTTCCAACCAAAGTGGGCTGCTAAGGCAAGGACGAGCCGAATTGTATGCATTTTGGCTGTAGGAGCAAAAGTCTCCTCGTAGTCAATGCCTTCCTCCTGTGAGAACCCCGTAGCAATGAGACGAGCTTTGTACTTGTCAAGGGTTCTGTCAGCTTTGTATTTCACCTTATACACCCATTTGCAGCTAATGGGCTTCTTCCCTGGAGGAAGATCAGAAAGGACCCAAGTGTGATTTTTTTGAAGACTCTGGTATTCAGACTCCATAGCCTTTTCCCACTTAGGAATTCCTTTAGCCTCTGAATGTGTCTGAGGCTCATAGACACTGTGAATGTTGGCCATGAGAGCAAAGTTAACTGTATGCTACTGTTTGCTCTTGTTTCTGGATGATCTACCCTCAATGAGCTCATCGTCATGAAGATCTCCAATAGTCTTAGCCCACCATTTAGGCCGGAGAGTAGAAGTGCCAACATTGGGTACAACAGGAGGAGCCGGAACAGGTGCAACAGGTGGAAGATCAACATCATCCGGAGGAAATTCGGGCTGAGCATCATCAAAATCAGAATCTGCATAATCATCCCTCCCATCAGGTGGACCTAACGGAAGACGAACACCCAAATCAGCAGCTTGCAACCGCTGATCCTCAGAATGCTGCATTGACGAGGAAGAAAAAGGTCCTCGTTCTTCATCAACGACAACATCCCGGTTGAAGGTAAGAGGATCAAAATCGATATCAATCAACCGGTAAGCCTTATGGTTGTCACTGTACCCTGTGAACATAAGCTTTTGACTCTTGGAATCCAACTTGGAGTGCTTGGCATCTGGAATCCATACATAAGTTAAAGAGCCAAATATTTTCAAATGACTGATCCGTGGTTTGCGGCCAGTCCAAGCTTCTTCAGGAGTCTTCCCCTTAACAGCATAGGTCGGAGACCGATTAAGAAGATAGACGACAGTGTAGACTGCTTCTGCCCAGTATTTCTTAGGAACACTCTGTTAGATCTAGGGCACACAACTGAGGGGGGGTGAATCAGTTGCACAAAAACTTGCATCTACTTCAAACACTTGATTCTTCTTTGTTAGTTAATAGCATATCAATTAACCATTCATCAAAGCATAAAGCAAGAACACCGAAGCAGATAAACATCAACACATTAGACACCAAGATTTTGACGTGGAAAACCCGGTTAAGGGAAAAACCACGGGGTGATTAACCCAAGGATTATTCTCTGTTAGAAGAATAAGAAAAATGGATGGCACATGTCAGTCAGGGCTCACTGCCCTAGCACACTGCTCACAAAGAGGCACACTGCCTACAAGAGACACATTGTCTACAAGATCATAAGTATTACAAACTTGAACTGGAGAATGACATCTTTACCATGTCTGGATCAGTTCCATTTAAGCCCGAGACACACCTGCTCTGCCTTTCGCTCTCTCGCTATGCCACACTCATCCGCTCCACAACACACACTGAAATGAATTCACAAACCTTTATTTATACAAGGCATCGACTTAGGGACAATCATCTAAGTCAGCAGTCATCCACAAGAACATTCGCAAGTCAGCAATCATCCACAAGAACATTCGCAAGATGAATAACTCATCCGATCGGCCAGTCTGAACAAGAACATCTTCATCCGGAAGAATATCTTCAATTCCGGGCTCTAACACTAATGCGGACTGACAACACAACCTCAACATGATCCAAGAACCTTCACAAGCTTGCTTGAATGACCAGGTACATCCACACTTCCTCTACCTACTGGAGTCTCTTCTCCTCTTCATCCGGAACTTCAAGAACACAGTCTGTCACGACTGTCATACTGAAACATGTGCTTCCGGACCTCCAAATCATGAACAAATCGAGATGACACATCACAAGGACATCCCAAACACTCTGTCCAAGCCGCAGAATAGGACAATGCACTTCCGGATCTCACCGAACCTTTTTGTAATACTCTATCACTCCGGAGCATCTACCGGAACCAGTTCTACTTGATCAATCACAACTTCTTCACATCTTCATGTGGACCTCTGAAAATGTAACTAGAACATCTCAAGACTCATCTATAAACCCTTTAATCCGCATCCTCTGATACTCAACCAATTGAGTACTTTTGCCTTCTTCTCATCACTGTTCTTCATTGTTCCTGATTGAGACTAATTTTCTCAATATCCTCAGCACACAGCTCATCCAATCCTTCTCATCAAAGCAATATGAGTATGTTGACATCAATGACAACAGTGGCTAACCTCATACTTGCAACAATCTCCCCCTTTGTCATTGATGGCAACATATGATGTGAAAAACCATCAAGACAAGATCTTCTCCTTTCTGTCACAGCTCCCTCTATCAGCAACAACTCTTCACATGTCTTCTCTTCCTTGACTGCTCCCCCTTTGATCATCAACCACTTGTTTTTCATATGTCTTCTCTCCCCCTTTGACATCAATGGCAAAGGGCTCATACTTGCAATTCTAACACATCAGAAACATACTAGCTGCTCCCCCTTAGTAGCAGCTCCCCATCATCAATCCGGATCACAAGATATGACTGTGATATCCACCGGACTGATGCACATCAGTGCATCCTAGTTCATCACCGGAGGGGCCATGACCCCTAACTTCTCCCTAAGATACTCAAAAGAGTCCTTGGGAAGAGGTTTAGTAAAGATATCTGCAATCTGATCCTTGGAGGGTATATACTCTAATTTGACTTCATCCTTGTTCACTTGTTCTCTCATAAAGTGAAACTTGATAGATATGTGCTTAGTCTTAGAATGCAATACCGGATTCTTAGAGATATTTATTGCACTTGAATTATCACAAAAAATTGTGATAGGCTCCTCATATTCTACTTTAATGTCTCTTAACATCTGCTTCATCCATAAGATTTGAGTGCAACTGCTTGCTGCTGCAATATATTCTGCTTCAATTGTAGACAGAGATATTGCCTCTTGTTTCTTGCTTAGCCAAGAAACCAATCTTTTTCACAAAAAGAAAGCTCCTCCACTTGTACTCTTCCTATCATCCACATCTCCTACCCAATCTGCATCTGTATATGCATGAAGAGAAAAATCCTGATCTCTAGGATACCATAGACCATACTTAACTGTTCCTTTCAAGTACCTAAGAATTCTTTTGATTGCCATAACATGAGATTCTCTAGGATCAGCCTAGAATCTTGCCACAAGACCAACAGCCTGCATTATATCTGGTCTAGTCTGAGTGAGATACAATAGTCCTCCAATCATTGATCTGTACTTGGTCTGATCTGTCTTAGGAGAGTCGTCATCTTTGCTCAACTTATATCCGGTTTCCACAGGAGTGTTCATTGGCTTTGAATCTTCCATTCCGAATTTCCTCAACAATTATTTTGCATATTTGGTCTGAGAGATAAAGATGCCTTTCTTTGTCTGAGTAATTTGAAGACCCAAGAAGAAATTCATTTCACCAAGCATTGACATTTCAAACTCACTTTTCATTTGATTTGCAAAGGTTTTACACATACTGTCTCTTCCTCCAAAGATGATAGCATCAACAAATACTTCAACAATCAAGATGTTTTCATTGTCTATTTGGAAATATAGGTTACTATCAGCAGTACCTTTGTTGAAACCAATCTACACAAGATGCTTATCCAACCTTTCATACCATGCTCTTGGAGCTTGCTTCAATCCATACAGTGCTTTCTTCAACTTGCAGACCATATCATCATGATCAGACAATTGAAATCCATCCGGTTGTTCAATGTAAACTTCTTCCAAATCACCATTTAGGAAGGCAGACTTGACATCCATCTGATATACCTTGAAGTCTTTGAAGGCAGCATATGCAAGAAATAATCTGACTGCTTCAATTCTTGCCACCGGAGCAAAGGTTTTTTCAAAATCAATTCCTTCTATTTGAGAGTAGCCTTTGCAGACCAATCTAGCTTTGTTTCTGATTACTTCACCAACTTCATTTAGTTTGTTCTGGAAGACCCATTTGGTTCCAATCACATTCTTGTTCCTAGGTCTGGGAACAAGATCCCAAGTGTGATTTTTCTCAATTTGCATCAACTCTTCCTCCATTGCTTTGGTCCAGTTTTCATCATTGCAAGCTTCATTAATTGTCTTAGGTTCAATCTTTGAAATCAGACAGTATTCATTTGAATTTTGAGCAATTCTCCTCCTTGTTTGTACCCCTTTGCTTTTGTCACCTATGATCTGATCTTCAGAATGATTTAGAGTTACATACCTTGGAACTTTGGGAGTTTCTTGCACTATTGTTTCTTGATCAGGCTCATTCAGACAAACCTCTTCTTCCTGATTTACCGGATCAGTCTCAATCTGATTTTCAGAGGAGGATTGAGCTCCTTGAACCAGAACATCATCCTGATCATCATCATCATATTCATAAAACCTTGAGGGCTTCTCAATTCCTTCATCAACCTTCACATTTGTACTTTCTATCATCTTTCTCAATCTCTTATTGTAACATCGGTATGCCTTGCTTTGAGTGGAGTAACCCAAGAAAATTCCTTCATCACTTCTAGCATCAAACTTTCCTAGATCTTCATCTCTTTTGATGTAACACTTGCTACCAAATACTCTGAAATATCTCACAGTAGGAGTTATACCAAACCAAAGTTCATAAGGAGTCTTACCGGTATTGTTTCTGATTTGAACTCGATTGAGAGTATAGACTGCAGTGCTGACAGCTTCTCTCCAGAACATCTGAGGAACATTTGCTTCCATCATCATTGTCCTGGATGCTTCCTGGATGGTCCCGTTCTTTCTTTCAACTACTCCATTCTGCTGTGGAGTCCTAGGAGCAGACAACTGTCTTTTTATACCATGCTTCTCACAAAAGTCTATGAATTCACCGGATGTGAATTCACCACCTCTATCAGACCTCAGACATTTCAGTTTCAATCCGGTTTGATTCTCTACCATAGCTTTGAAGATTTTGAACTTTTCAAAGGCTTCTGATTTCTCTTTTAGAAAGGTAACCCACACCATCCGGGAATGATCATCAATTAGTAACATGAAGTATCTATCACCTTGCATACTCTTGATTCTTGTCGGACCACATAGATCAATATGAACTAATTCCAATAATCTGGTAGAGGACTGATCCTTGCTTTTGAAAGAGACTCTGCTCTGTTTACCTAGCTGACATTCTTTGCACAAACTATTTGTAGGTTTCACCAATTTTGGAAAATCTCTTACAGCCTGAGTATTGCTTATCTTGATGATGTTATCAAAATTTACATGACACATCCTTCTATGCCATAACCAACTCTGATCAACTTGAACAAACAACTTTTATTAGAACCAACCAGATGGAAGATATTACCTTTTGTTTGAGTACCGGATGCAATCTCAGTTCCGGAGCTTTCAAAGATCCTGCATCTTCCATTCTTGAACCGGAGGTCATAACCTTTGTCCACCAACTGACCAACACTGAAAAGATTGTGCTTCAATCCTTCAACATATAGTACATTACCAGTTTTGCTCTTTCCATCAAAAGAAATAGTTCCCCTACCTCTGATTCTACCAGCAGAATTATCACCAAACTTTACCATTCCACCTTCATACCTCTCCAAATCTAAGAACTTGTTCTTATCACCTGTCATATGGTGAGAGCATCCACTGTCAATAACCCAATCATCCTTTTCTTCCACTTGGGCAGCTAAAGCTCTTTCTACAACCTTATGATTGACAGATTCAGAGGATATTGGATCTTCTTCCTTGATGGCAATAAACACCCATTCATTTCTGGATTTGTTCCCTATTTTTGATTCATCATCTGTTACCCCTTCATTATCATCTTCTTCATGAACATAATAACAGTTCTTTTGAAACCTTTGTCTGTTAAAATTTGACCTTGCAGATATTTCCGGACATGTTGAGGCAAAATGACCAATCTTATTGCAGTTGAAGCATTTAAAAGGTAACTTTCCTTCATACTTACCGGATCCTCTTGGCAGTCTTTTTGCAATGAGGGCTTCAAGATGAGTTGTTTCTGCTTCTTCCTCTTCCATGTCTTTTCTTGCTTGATCATACCATGACAGCTTCCTTTAAGAGTTTTCTCCCGGATCAAATCTTTGTTTGCCTTTCACAAAGGCACTGGCTTTGAATGCAGATTCAGTCTTGGGGGGATCATCTCGAAACTCAGTCATTTCAAATGCAACCAGTTTGCCAACCGATTGCTCTCTTGTGACAATTGTATGGGCTCTGAATTCATCAATGGCAGCAACCTTGATTTTGTAGGCAGCAGGAAGGGATCTAAAAATTTTGCGAACAATTTCATTTTCATCCAGAACTCCACCAGCATTCCTGATTCCACACACCAGCTCATTTACTCCTGGCATAAAGGTAGTGATATTTTCATCATCTCTCATCTTCAATCTTTCAAATTTCCCTTTGAGACTTTGCAACCTTGCACTCTTAACAAACTCATCTCCTGCATGCAGAAGTTCCAGTTTAACCCAGATCTCATATGCAGTTGGTAGGTCAATAACATTTGAGAGTTCTGAGTCAGTCAGTGCGCTAAGAAGAGCTTCTTTGGTCCACAGATTGTTTTCAGCATCTGTGATTTCATTCAGACTTATCGGACCACCCTGTGGAGGTGCATATGGTTTTGTGACCATGGACAAGTATGCTTTTCCCATGCACTCCAAGTGCCATTTCATGCGACCTTTCCAGAGAGAGAAGTTGGTTCCATCGAACTTCGGACTATCCTTCTTGTATGATGACATCCTGGATCTCCTCAAGCAGTTAAGCTCCTTTTAGAGGAATTTGGCTCTGATACCAATTGTTAGATCTAGGGCACACAACTGAGAGGGGGGGTGAATCAGTTGTACAAAAACTTGCATCTACTTCAAACACTTGATTCTTCATTGTTAGTTAATAGCATATCAATTAACCATTCATCAAAGCATAAAGCAAGAACACCGAAGCAGATAAACATCAACACATTAGACACCAAGATTTTGACGTGGAAAACCCGATTAAGGGAAAAACCACGGGGTGATTAACCCAAGGATTATTCTTTGTTAGAAGAATAAGAAAAATGGATGGCACATGCCAGTTTGGGCTCACTACCCGAGCACACTGCTCACAAAAAGGCACACTGCCTACAAGAGACACACTGTCTACAAGATCATAAGTATTACAAACTTGAACTGGAGAATGACATCTTTACCATGTCTGGATCAGTTCCATTTAAGCCCGAGACACACCTGCTCTGCCTTTCGCTCTCTCGCTATGCCACACTCATCCGCTCCACAACACACACTGAAATGAACTCACAAACTTTTATTTATACAAGGCATTGACTTAGGGACAATCATCTAAGTCGGCAGTCATCCACAAGAACATTCGCAAGTCGGCAATCATCCACAAGAACATTCACAAGATGAATAACTCATCCAGTCGGCCAGTCTGAACAAGAACATCTTCATCCGGAAGAATATCTTCAATTCCGGGCTCTAACACTAATGCGGACTGATAGCACAACCTCAACATGATCCAAGAACCTTCACAAGCTTGCCTGAATGACCAGGTACATCCGCACTTCCTCTACTTACTGGAATCTCTTCTCCTCTTCATCCGGAACTTCAAGAACACAGTCTGTCACGACTGTCATACTGAAACATGTGCTTCCGGACCTCCAAATCATGAACAAATCGAGATGACACATCACAAGGACATCCCAAACACTCTGTCCAAGCCGCAGAATAGGACAATCACTTCCGGATCTCACCGGACCTTTTTGTAATACTTTGTCACTCCGGAGCATCTCCCGGAACCGGTTCTACTTGATCAATCACAACTTCTTCACATCTTCATGCGAATCTCTGAAAATGTAACTGAAACATCTCAAGACTCATATCTATAAACCCTTTAATCCGCATCCTCTGATACTCAACCAATTGAGTACTTTTGCCTTCTTCTCATCACCGTTCTTCATTGTTCCTGATTGAGACTAATTTTCTCAATATATTCAGCACAGAGCTCATCCAATCCTTCTCATCAAAACAATATGAGTATGTTGACATCAATGACAACAGTGGCTAACCTCATACTTGCAACACACTCCTGTGTTCTAACATGGAACGGGCCATCTCAGTGATTGTGCGGTTGCACCGCTCTACAACACTATTTTGCTAAGGAGTATACGGTGTGGTTAACTGGCGTTTGATGCCGTGTATGTCACAGAAGTTGGAGAAGTCAGTAGAACAAAATTCCCCCCCATTATCTGAGCTAAGAGTGACTATGGAACAACTAGACTCTTTTTCTACTAAGGCCTTAAACTTCTGAAATACAGTAAACACATCTGATTTATGTCTGAGAAAGTACACCTACATTTTACAACTGAAATCATCAACAAAAAGTAAGAAATACCTGCAACCAGTAACAGAAGGTGTATTCATTGGCCCACATACATCAATGTGAACCAACTGTAGTACCTTGGAGGCTTGCCATGAGTCACCAGTCTGGAACGGTGTCCGATGCTGCTTCCCAGCCTGACAAGCTCCACAAACACCATGATGCTGGGTCTAGATCTCAGGTAAACCGGCTACAAAGCCCTCCAGAGATAGCTAAGAAAGATAGTGCACATTTAAGTGCCCATAATGCTGATGCCAAAGACTGGTGATGGAAGAATTTCGGGCTGCCATGGCTAACTCTGGAGAATCACCTGTATCCACAAGTCTGTATAGACCATGATCCTCAAGACCAACAACGACAGTGCTATGAGTCTCCCGATCAACAATAGAACATTTGTGTGTACAGAAAACCACATCCAACTGAGGAGAGTGCCGCATGATCTGACTGACAGAGAGAAGATTAAGTTCCATGCCAGGAACATAGTAGACATTGAGGAATATGAGATTCCTCCCACCAGACTGAATCTGAACAGTGCCCTTACCGACAACTGTATATTCTTCTCCTCCACCAAAAATAACTAAGTCACTGAAGGGAGTAAAGTCTGTAAACCAATCACGTCGATGAGTGAAGTGACGCGAAGCACCTGAATCAATGTACCAGGCAGAGGACTTCACATGATATGCAGGTCTTTTAGCCATAAAAGCATAAAAGGCAGATTCCTTCTGCTCAGTGTGCTCGGCAATATTTGCTTTCTGCTGAAAACCTCCCTGCTTCTTCTGTTCAGAAGCCAAACGCTGATGACAATCCTTTTTGATGTGACCATATTTATGACAGTAATTACACTGAATATTTTTTTTCTTGTTGTTGTCCTAAGGGTGACCTGAGCCTTTCTGCTGTGGAGGCTGACTTTTGCCTTTATTCTAAGCCTGAAACTTGGCTGCAAAAGCCTGCTCTGAAGAGGACGAAGAAGCCCTACTACCTAACTGTTGTTTCCAGCAATCTTGCTGCAAGAGGATAGTACAGAGTTCTAGAAACTTCAGATCAACATTAGCAGACGTAATGTTGAGAGTCTCAATGAAATGTTCATAAGACTTAGGTAGACTTTTCAAAGTGATCAAGACCATGTCTTCTTCCTCCATTTTTCGACCAATAGCCTCCAGCTGATCTCTAATCTCTTGGATCTTGTTCAGGTGCGTCTACAAAGATGTCTTCTCATCCATCATGATAGAAAACAGTATATTTTTCAGGAAGAACGCACGGCTCTTGTCGGAGGTTTCATGCAAACCCTTCAGATGGTCCCAAATCTCCTTTGCTGTCTTTCCAGCCAGAATCTGTAGTAGCTGATCATCTGTAACTGACAGCTTAATGAGCATGACTGCTTCACGAGTTTGTTCGTCAAACTTATCTTGGTCTTTACCCGCCGTTGCTGGACGAGTAGTAGTGCCTAGAATGATTTGAGCGAGGCAGCGATATTCAAAGATGGTCATCATTCGCTGCTTCCAGGTATTATAATTTTTGCCATTAAATCCCTAACTGCCTTCCAACATGATGTTGGTCAAACCCGCCATCTTGCACGCTTTTCGATGCACGAAAAAACGATGAACTGATAAGAGGCTTGAGGCACAAATTTCAATGCACTGAGGCAGATACAGAAACAGAATTTAAGACAAAACCGCTGGCACAAAAATTGAGGCACGGACTTCGAGATAACTGAAAAAATCTGGAGTCCACCCAGAAAAGATCACGAAAACCAAGAAAGAATCTGCAAACGAAAAAAATTTCCGACTTGAACCAGAGGGTCAAAACCCTAGCCGAAAAAGCAAAAACGCGGGGCAGCCATGGAAACACAGGAAAAAAAAGAAAGACCAGCCTGCACCTTCGAAACCCTAGCCGCAGAAGAACATGAAATCACGGGTATAGTCATAGAGAGTTCGCACCAAACAGAGATGCATAAAATCGCGACCTTTCAACAGAACAAACCGCGACCTCAGAGAGCTTAAATTTGCGCCCACAGGGTGCCCTTAAAATGCCTGTCGCGCAACCTAAGAACGCACGCTCAGACAGAGAGAAAAAACACGCTGAAAGGAGAAAGTCGTGTGTAAAACCAGGCACAAAACCTTGAAGAAGCGCGGCCAAAAATCTCAAATGAAAAAACCTCGATTTCTTAGCAAACAAGACCCACAATCACGCGACCAAAAATTTGCATAAGTCACGATCAAGCTCGGGAGGAAATTGCGCGGGTTATAAATGCCCAAAAAGACGCAAGCAGATGATGTCGTTGCATATAGAAAACTGTGGTCAAAAAATGCAAAACGGCGTCTGGGGTTTACAAAGCGCCAAATACACAACGACGAAGAACCAGGAAAAAAAAATTTCCGCTCAGTGGCTCTAATAACATATTACGCTAACTAATTGGTAAAATGTTTTTAATATATTAACAAAATGAGCAAGAGCTCAGATATATACAAGACTTACAAAGAAAGCAAGTTTCTGAAATAGAAACAGCAGAAGATCTTTTACAAATAAATTACAAGACTGACAAACTGACCATTAACTAAAATACAATAAGTAATTAATCTAATAGGACATGAAGCATGAAGCATATGTAATATAAGAAGTATACACATATGTACATGTGAAGCATGAAGCATACATGTAAATACATGTGATACATGAAGTATACATAAGACACAAAGTATATGTATAAATACACATAATACACAGAGCACGAAGCATATACGCATTACACTAAGTATGCATAAATACACATAATACACAAAGCATGAAGCATACATGTAATGCATAAATACATGTAATACAATATGCATGAAGCATACATGAAGTATATGCATAAGTACATGTAATATAAGAAGCATGAAGCATACACGTAATACACAAAGTCTATGCATAAATATACATAATACACGAAGCATGAAGCGTACACGTAATACACGAAGTATGCACACGAATACACGTAAGTCACGAAGCATACATATAAATATACGTAAGTCATGAAGTATACAATGAATACACATAAGTCATGAAGTATACACTTGAATACATGAAAGTCACGAAGTATACACTTGAATGCACGTAAGTCACGAAGTATACACTTGAATTCACTCAAGTTATGAAGTATACACTTGAGTACACGTAAGTCATGAAGTATACACTTGAATACACGTAAGTCACGATGTATACACTTGAATTCACTCAAGTCATGAAGTATACACTTGAATACACGTAAGTCACGAAGTATACATAAGACACAAAGTATATGTATAAATACACGTAATACACAGAGCACGAAGCATATACGCATTACACGAAGTATGCATAAATACACATAATACACAAAGCATGAAGCATACATGTAATGCATAAATACATGTAATACAATAAGCATGAAGCATACATGAAGTATATGCATAAGTACATGTAATATAAGAAGCATGAAGAATACACGTAATACACAAAGTATATGCATAAATATACATAATACACGAAGCATGAAGCATACACGTAATACACGAAGTATGCACATGAATACACGTAAGTCGCGAAGCATACATATGAATATACGTAAGTCATGAAGTATACAATGAATACACATAAGTCATGAAGTATACGCTTGAATACACGTAAGTCACGAAGTATACACTTGAATGCACGTAAGTCACGAAGTATACACTTGAATACACTCAAGTTATGAAGTATACACTTGAATACACGTAAGTCATGAAGTATACACTTGAATACACATAAGTCACGATGTATACACTTGAATTCACTCAAGTCATGAAGTATACACTTGAATACACGTAAGTCATGAAGTATACACTTGAATTCACTCAAGTCATGAAATATACACTTGAATTCACGTAGCATCAACTATCATTCACAGGATTGTAATGTCCCTTATCTAATTTACCCTAGAAAATTCAAATGTCACATGTTAGGGTTAGGGTTTTAGAATTACCATTTATATTATCTTCAAAATTGCATAGTTTCTTGTACTTGTACTTGAATTCTACAATCATAACATTGGAAAGACATATACGAAATATAGATATACAAATATACATCTTTAACCATTAGGGTTAGATGAGATTTTCCTTGCATTCGAATTCATAAACAATATCAATATAGAGAGATCATATATTCACTACTATGCAGCTAACTCAGCTTGTCACTAAACTCAGTCATAGAAGTGGATGGTGCTGAGAGGCATGGCAGGGTGTAGACTGTCAACAATGCCTCCATACAATCCCCTAAGGGAGGCATGGCAAGGTGTTAATCAGTTCTCCCTCGAAATAGTCCCTCAGGGAGGCTTGGCAAGGTATAGATTGTCAACAATGCCTCCATACAGTCCCCTCACCATTCTTCTTGGACTAGTGAGTTTCAAGATATATATATAAATGACACTAATATGCAGTAAGTAAGACAATCAATAGTCAACAATGATCTGACCTGCTATGTATATCAATAATGTTTCTTATGGAATTTCTAGTTTAGTTCAGACTTAACAATATATCTTTTGTTGTTCTTGACCGTATACCCTCTTGCTCTCCTATCGCCCATTCTTTATATGGATATGTTTTTTCCAAACAACAATGATTCTTCAAGGAGTCGCATCACTTCCAAACAGATCGCTGCCTATTTTCTTAACTAATCTCTCTCCTATTTCTCATTTGAATAAGACAAAAATGATCGCTCCCTTTTGTATATTTGCATCACTTCATATATTAATAAAAATACAATCGCACCACCTTAACAAAAATATAATCACGTTAGCTTCATATGATAGTTCCACATTTCTATAAAATATACGATGATTTTTGCACTTGACCAGGGTAAGTAGTTGGCTCAATTAAAGCATGAATGTTTAAATCTTTAATTTAAACTTTGCAAAATATCATTAATCGAATGCTATGAAGTCGGCCTATAAGGGGGAAGGGACATGACAAGTTTCTTCTCATTGGGTCCAGGCAAGGGATATGGGGGATATACCCCCCTCGTTCTTTCAAAAATATGGTTAGGGGTTTTGGCTCCTCAATCTTGGAGAAGGAAATTGATGTTGTTCTATAGGTGGGAGGTGAATGCAAGATCAATCAACCCAAAAGAGGTTTGAATCAATGCATGTCAACCCTTGAAGAATCTCCAATCATCAATATTGATGTTTTGGAATTCCAAAAGGATGTATCCACTCTAGATGGACTTTGATCGGTAGATTCCTTGGCACTCAACTATCCTTAGAGGACCTATACTTCTGGGCTCGAAAGAATTGGATAACTAATGGAGACTACAAATTACGATCATGTACTAAGGGATACTTAATAGCCATTTTTGCTGATGAATTTGATAGGATGGTATATTCAACGAAGGATCTTATTTCTACCAAAATGTTGGTCAACTCATGAAACACTAGCATGTGGCTTTCATACCCTTAAAGGAAATGTCCACCACGGCATCACTCTAGATACGCATGTATGCCCTTCCTGAGAGTTCTAGTCCTTGTACGTTCTCAAGATGATTGCCAGGGCTTTTGGGATGGCAGTTGACATTTCCACGCCATTCCATGGTAATGGTCTATTTATTTATGCCAGAATGTGTGGAGCTAGACCTTATGTCTCCCCTTCCTAAAAGTTATCACCTTGAAAGCTAGAGAAGTGGAATGCGTCCAATCCCTGGACTATGAAAGCTTGAATTTCAAGTACCATGGGTGCCATGAGTATGGTCATCTCATAAGAGAATGCCCAAATTTTCAAGAGAAAATCCAATGGGGTAAAAATTCTGAAGAACCCATCAAAGATACAGAAGGTTTTACCAAATCGAAGAAAAAGCATACAATCAGGAATAA
This sequence comes from Cunninghamia lanceolata, assembly GCA_027924645.1. Taxonomy (NCBI): domain Eukaryota; kingdom Viridiplantae; phylum Streptophyta; class Pinopsida; order Cupressales; family Cupressaceae; genus Cunninghamia; species Cunninghamia lanceolata. The sequence goes on along the minus strand of BSBN01000210.1, from coordinate 4,201,131 downwards.
AAATCCAAAACATAAATAGAAAAAAGGATGGGAACAAAGGACCACAATTCAAAAAGGAGTGAAGGTCGTCAAGGAAACTCAATTATAGAAGATGGATAGAGACAGGAATGAAGGCATAATGGAGAACTACGATTTCAGAGGAGATTAGGAGAAACTATTGAAGGATCTTGGGATAGGTAAAGAAATGATGTCTTTGAAGAAGATTGGTACTTAGCCCTACAAGTGTCCCCTCCTTCAAGGGGATAAATCAAGAAAAAAAAAAAGCCTTCAAGAGTATTAAAGAGGATTCAGCTCTAAGCAGGGAGATTATGACAAACCCACTACTCATAAACACTTAAAGAAATGGAAAAGAGACTTTGGAAGCTCTAAGGTCAATAGGCCTAATAGGTATGTGACCTTACAATCAGCAGCCTTGGCAGATGTGCTTGTTGGAAACCAATCCCAATTGAAGGATGTCTTGGCAAGCACCAAGAGGTCAAAGGTTACCCAATGACAATCCTCTACTGAAATATTAGGGCATTGAACTTCCCCTCCAAGAAAAAGATTCTCTAGAGATTCTTGGATTAATTTAATCAAGATATTGTCTTGATCTAAGGGACTAAGATCAATTCTAAGCAGGGGTTTCAAAATTTCTCTTTTCCATGGGAAATGGGGGATAATCAATAAATCGACCAAAGGCTCTTCTGGAAACCAACCAGAAGAAGGATCGATGTTGGAACCAAATCAAGGACTTCATGAAACTAGGGGAAGAGACAAAGTGGATTGTGGCGAGGGATTTCGATGCCAAAATGGAGGCTTCCAGACCCTGAGTGACAATGCTAGTTTCTAATCTTTTCTCAGGGATTCTAATCTTTGAGATATTAGTCCCCAAAACAGTTGATTTACCTGTATTAGTAGAAAAAAGGGTAGAAATCAAATTCTAGCCACGATTGACACATTCTTGTAAGGAAAGCAGAGGTGCGGAATACAGCTTCCCTAATGTTAATTCAAAGGGGATAATGCAGCCAGGTAACTTTTACATTAAAACAACAGATGAACACACCAGAAAAAATACAGAAAAACAAAACAAGATACAGAGAATGACACCAGATTTACGTGGGAAAACCTTTTCAGGTAAAAAACCCACCACCACAATAGAAGCTATCTTTATTACAGTAAACTGAATAGTTACAATAAAAATCCCAGCTCTCTGTTGCTTAGGTATCGATTCTCAACAATTACACAAAACCATTTTATTTCATCTGTATAATTTACAGAATAAAATTGTATAATCAAATCTCTTCATCACATCTGACGAGCTCACCAAACCTGTATATAAACCATAGTCTTCAAGAGCAAAAAAAAAACGTTTTCACTTCTGCCCTAACTGCTCGTTTAACCTGACTCAGCATCGTTGTCACAACCGTCGCGTAACTGCCTTCTGACAGTTCGCATTCCAGTGAGATGATTAATCCCACATGCATCGGACATCGAGCGTAACAGTAATATATATACACGCCCAAAAGAATATAGACTGTCGACAAAACCAACGGGTTTACCATTCACTGTCCATCGGAAAGAAACTGGCAGTCGGAGAGAGATCTCTAAACTTCGCCGCCGATAATTTTCTTACCGATGTCCAAACCTTCAATCTCCATCGATTAAACCATTGAACCTGTGGAACCAACGAACCATCGGTTGAGCCTTTGAACCTCGAACCAATAGTTGAACCATTGAACCATCGGTTGAACCATTGAACCTTGAACCAATAGTTGAACCATTGAACCATCGGTTGAACCATTGAACCTTGAACCAATAGTTGAACCATTGAACCATCGGTTGAACCATTGAACCTCGAACCAATGGAAACAACGAACAGTTCACTGAACCATTGAACTTGTGGAACCATTGAACTCGAGTTTTGACATTGCACCTTGAACCCGATGAACAGTTCAATGAACCATTGAACCCAATGAACAGTTCAAGCCTTCAACAAAGTAACCAATGGATAGCGATTGAACCATTGAACCATTGAACCCGATGAACCAAGTTCAAGAGTTCACCGACAGTTCAACTTTTGTTGTTTGAACGATGAACAAGAAACATGAAAGGAAATAGGTTCCAAGCAGTAATTTGAGACATTAAGTCTCTTCAATCTCCCACTTGTCGAAGAGATTACTGCTACCTCGTAATCCTCATTCGATTACTGAAGAGTATGGGCCCGAAGACCCATTTCATCTGAACACCATTTGAACTTGGTCGTGCTCACTGGTTTAGTTAAGGCATTAGCAGCATTTTCCAAAGTGTCAATCTTTTCAAGCTTCACCTTCCTATCTTCCACCATATCATGAACAAAGTGATATTGGACATCAATATGTTTTGTCCTAGCATGACCTGTAGGATTCTTCGCCAAACATATAGCACTTTGACTGTCACAGTGTATTTGTATCTGCCCCGCATTAAAACCAACATCAGAACACAACCTCTTTAACCAAACGGCTTCTTGGCATGCACGAGTAGCTGCCATGTACTCTGCCTCTGTTGTGGACAAAGCGACTACAGCCTGCCGCTTGCTCATCCAACTGATAGCACCACCATTTAACGTGAATACATATCCACTGGTGGATCTTCTACTGTCAATGTCCCCTGCCCAATCAAAATCAACATAACCCTGAATGCTTATAGACCTCTGAGATCCAACTGAGTTTCCATGATAGCAAATAGTATAATCAGAAGTTCCCTTCAAATACCTCAACTCTTTTCACAGCATCCCAATGTGATCTGCCTGGATTCGCCATAAACCGGCTCAAAACTCCCACTGCTTGGGCAATGTCTGGTCTGGTACAGACCATTGCGTACATTAAACTGCCAACAGCACTTGCATAAGGCACGTTTTTCATGTCGTCAATTTCATTCGAAGATTCTGGACAATCTTCAACAGATAGTTTCATTCCCTGCAAAACTGGAACAACTAGTTGTTTGGAATCAGACATATTAAATCTATCAAGAACATTGGTAATATATTTGCTCTGGCTGAGCCAAAGTTTTCTCTTAGATCTGTCCCTTTTGATTTCCATTCCCAGAATGTACTTTGCTGCCACCAGATTCTTCATTTCAAATTTCAAGGACCACTGAGCTTTTAAATCTGAGATCATGCCCTTACCATTGCCAATGAATAACATGTCATCCACATACAGTGCAATTATAAGAATTCGATCACCATCAATTTTATAATAAACACAGTGATCAGATTTAGATCTCACATATCCTAAAGATAGAACATACATATCGAATTTTTGATACCACATTCTAGGAGATTACTTCAAACCATAAAGAGACTTCTTAAGTTCACATACCAAATGTTCTTTACCTTTGACCACAAAATGCTCTGGCTGGGACATATAAATTTCTTCTTCAAGGTCCCCATGAAGAAATGCTGTTGTCACATCCATCTACTCAATTTCAAAATCATATGCTGCTGCAAGTGACAACAGAAATCTAATGGATGTCAGCTTAGCTACAGGAGAAAAGATTTCTCCATAATCTATACCTTCCTTTCGGGAATACCCCTTAGCAACCAGTCTTGCCTTGTACTTATCAATACTACCATCTGGACCATATTTCTTTTTAAATACCCACTTACAGCCCACAGGTTTTCTGCCTTCAGGCAAGGGCACCAGATCCCAGGTTCCATTCTTCTCCAATGATGACATTTCATTATCCATGGCTTCCAACCAAGAATCTGAGTCAAATAAACTAATAGCTTCTTTCACAGTCCTAGGTTCATCAGTATCAGTAAGTAAAGCATAGGCACAACTTGAATCAAGTACTGAAAATCCATACCTATCTGGTTGTCTTCTTTCACGTGTAGACCGCCTCAATGGTTGAGGTGCAGGTTCAGGTTCTTGCTCTGGATCTGAATCTTCGAAGCTACTTGAACTCACTTCTGAATCATCTACACTTGGTGTTTGTTGTTCCTTTTTTACAGGAGTCAGAGGAATATTAACAACACTCTTTTCTTTCTTCTTTTCTGTCTTCTTCGGCTGAGGAAAAATAACCAAAGGTTTCATCTCTCTGAAAATTACATTCCTGCTGTAAATTACTTTTTCAGTTTCAGGATTCCAAAGCTTGTACCCTTTAACACCGACTCCATAGCCAATAAAGATACATTTGACTGCCTTGTAATCCAACTTAGACCTTTTTACCTCAGGAATATGAGCATATGCCTCACAGCCAAAGACACGAAGATGTCTCAAAGAGGGCTTCTTTCTAGACCACGCTTCCATAGGCGTCTTATCAACCAATGCTGAAGTAGGACAACGGTTCAGCAAGTAACAAGCTATAGCAACTGCCTCAGCCCAGAACCTTTGTTCAAGACTAGCATAACTCAACATACTTTTTGCTTTCTCCATCAATGATCTATTCAACCTTTCAGCAACTCCATTTTGCTGTGGAGTATAAGGTGTAGTTTTATGCCTTTTAATTCCATGATCTACACAATACTTATCAAAATCCGCATTGCAATATTCACCACCGTTATATGTTCTCAAGCATTTTATTTTTCTACCAGTCTGATTTTCCACAAGAGTTTTAAATTCTTTAAACCAACTAAATACTTCTGATTTATTTTTCAAAAAATATACAAATGCCCTCCTTGAATAATCATCAATGAACGATACATAGTATCTTGATTTAGATAAAGACGGAACATCAACAGGACCAAAAACATCAGAATGCACATAGTCCAGAACACCAGAAGATTTATGAGAACTAGAATAAAACGAAACACGGTTCTGTTTTCCATATATACAATGTTCGCAGAAATCGAACTCCAAATTACAGTCAATCAACCCATCTACCAGGGTTTTGTTTTTCAAGGTTTTTAAACCTTTTTCACCTATGTGACCAAGTCTATGATGCCAGAATATTGTTTTTTCTGCAGCAAGTTTAACTTCCATAGAGTTTGCATCATGTGTTACAATAGTAGCTTTTTCAGATTTTACAGAAACACTATTATAGCACACTAGTTTAGCATCTAACCTATACAGAGTTCCAATGCGTTCACCCTTTGCCAGTACAATAGAACCTCTAGTCATCTTACAGCCACCATTCACAAAAGTAACTTGCACACCAACATCATTAAGCTTACTAACAGAAAGTAAATTTTGAGCCAAACCTAGGATGTGTAATACTCCATTCATTCCCTTTATCCTGCCATCCGGGAACTGGATTCTGACTCGTCCTCGGCCAACAATTTCTAGTGTTGAATCACTTGCCATGAACACCTTCCCACCAGCATACAGTTCATACTTTGTGAACCATTCGCTGTGAGATGTCATATGAAAAGATGCTCCCGAATCCACCAGCCACACATCTTCAGATGCAGGCATTGCCAAGGCAGCAATGAAGGCATCAACATCACTCTGAGAAGAATCATTGTCCGAAGAGTTCTTCTTCTTCTTCTTTTTCTCCTCTTTACAGTCTCTTCTGATGTGTTCTTTCTGCCCACAATTCCAGCACTTCACCTTGGACTTTGTGCCAGGAGATTTTGATTTCCCCTCTGATTTGGACTTAGACTTGTTGTCCTTCTTCTTGCCTCTTTCCTTTGATCTACCTCGAACAGACAGAGCCTCTTTGGCTGTCTCAAAAGATTTCCTCCGCATCTCTTCAGATAACAACGAGGTACCAACCGCTTCAGTTGTAAACATGGTTATTGTACTTCAAATAGCCATCACAAGTTGATCCCATGAGTCAGGTAAGGAACACAATAGAAGCATACAGCGATCTTCCTCTTTTATTTTTACACCTACAGACGTCAACTGTGCAACAATCAGATTAAAAGTGTTCAGATGGTCTGCTATAGATGCACCTTCATCCATCTTCAGAGAATACAACTTCTTTCTGAGGAACAGTTTATTCACCAAGGACTTGCCCTGGTAAATATCTCCCAACTTCTTCCACAAATCTTTGGCTAACTTCTCTTCATGCACGTTCAATAGAACAGAATCCGCAAGACTTAATCTTATCAGTCCTCTGGCTTTTCTGTCAGCTAGGTCCCAATCTTCTTGTTTCATGCTTGTAGGTTTAACCCCAGACACAGCAATCCAAAGATCTCTGTCGACCAGCAAATCTTCAGCCTTAATCTTCCACAACTCGAAGTTTGTGCCATTAAACTTTTCAATATCTATCTTTCCCAATGTACTTGCCATCTTATTTAACAGAATAGACCTCTACAGAACTCCCACTCACTGAACTAACACAAAAATCCCAACCTACCAACAAGGATAACACAACTGGCCAGGCTCTGATACCACTTGTAAGGAAAGCAGAGGTGCGGAATACAGCTTCCCTAATGTTAATTCAAAGGGGATAATGCAGCCAAGTAACTTTTACATTAAAACAACAAATGAAAAACACCAAAAAAAATACAGAAAAACAAAACAAGATACAGAGAATGACACCAGATTTACGTGGGAAAACCTTTTCAGGTAAAAAACCCACCACCACAATAGAAGCTATCTTTATTACAGTAAACTGAATAGTTACAATAAAAATCCCAGCTCTCTGTTGCTTAGGTATCGATTCTCAACAATTACACAAAACCATTTTATTTCATCTGTATATTTTACAGAATAAAACTGTATAATCGAATCTCTTCATCACATCTGACGAGCTCATCAAATCTGTATATAAACCACAGTCTTCAAGAGCAAAAAAAAACGTTTTCACTTCTGCCCTAACAGCTCGTTTCAACTGACTCAGCATCGTTGTCACAACCGTCGCGTAACTGCCTTTTGATAGTTCGCAGTCCAGTGAGATGATTAATTCCACATGCATCGGACATCAGGCGTAACAGTAATATATATACACGCCCAAAAGAATATAGACTGTCAACACATATGTCGACAAAACCAACGGGTTTACCATTCACTGTCCATCGGAAAGACACTGGCAGTCGAAGAGATATCTCTAAACTTCGCCGATAATTTTCTTACCGATGTCCAAACCTTCAATCGCCATCGATTAAACCATTGAACCTGTGGAACCAATGAACCATCGGTTGAACCTTTGAACCTCGAACCAATAGTTGAACCATTGAACCATCGGTTGAACCATTGAACCTCGAACCAATAGTTGAACCATTGAACCATCGGTTGAACCATTGAACCTCGAACCAATGGAAACAACGAACAGTTCACTGAACCATTGAACTTGTGGAACCACCGAACAGTTCAATGAACCATTGAACCCGAGTTTCGACATTGCACCTTGAACCCGATGAATCGTTCAAGCCTTCAACGAAGTAACCAATGGATAGCGATTGAACCATTGAACCCGATGAACCAAGTTCAAGAGTTCGCCAACAATTCAACTTTTGCTGTTTGAACGATGAACAAGAAACATGAAAGGAAATAGGTTCCAAGCAGTAATTTGAGACATTAAGTCTCTTCAATTCTTAGCCTCTATTTCATGGTGGGATAATATGATAGTTTTCAAGTTTGAGGTCCTAACTAAGTTTGGATCTGATCATTAGCCCCTATCCCTAATCATTGACAAGGATAATTTCCCAAAAAGAGTTCCCTTCAAATTTGAAAAGTTGTGGCTGGAACATCTTGACTTTGAAATAGTTGTTACTACTTTTTGGAAAGATTGGCATGCAAACTTTGGTACTAAGATGTATGTCTTCACCAAGAAGCTAAAAGCTCTTAAACTTAGACTAAAGGAATAGAATAAACATGATTTCAAATATTTGTTCTCAAAAAAGGCTAGTTTGACAAACAAAATGGCTGACATTAAAACTCTCCTCCTTGACAATGCAGATCTAGATTCTCTTACGGCAGAAGAAAAGGAGGTAGCTACCTAACTAGATGAAATGTATGTATGTAAGGAGATATTTTAGAAGCAAAAATCTACGATCAAATGGCTCAAAGAACGAGATAGGAATATAAGTTTCTTCCACTTTCTTGTAAAATGAGAGGGCACAAAAAGTATATCTCAAAGATTGAAATAGTAGATGGTAATACAACCAACGATCCTAGAATTCTCAAGGCCTCTTTGGTCTCATTCTAGGAAAACATCTTGACAGAGCAGAATGAACAAAGGAATGAAAAACAAGATCTCTTCCTTGGATAGATACCTTCTCTTGTTGGAACCACTGACAATGAGAGACTCATGCAAGATATCTCAAAAGAAGTCAGGGTTACTCTTTTTGATATGGCTAACAATCATGCCCTAGTATTGACGACTTTCTAGCCCTTTGTTTCCAAAAGTTTTAGGATATCTTGCGTGACAAACTCTAGGGAATTGTTCAAGAATCCAAGGATTCTAAATCGGTTTTGAAATCTCTTAATGCCACCTTCCTTACTCTCATCCCAAAGAAGTTTTAAAGCTAGAAGATTTCAGACCTATCGCTTTGTGTAATAACGTGTACAAAATCATATCAATAGTGATAGCCCACAAATTAAAAATTCTTCTACCTATGCTTATCTCAAAGGAGCAAAGGGGATTTGTGAAATGAAAACAAATTACAAATGGAATTGTCATCGTCCACAAGCTGATGCAATCTTTACATGCAAGAAAGAGAAAAGGTATGTTTATCAAACTTAACATCCAAAACTTATGATAGAGTCGGTTGGAATTTTTTGGATAGAGTCTTGGAGAAATTTGCCTTTAGCTCAAATTGGACAACTTGGATCAAAGGATTACTCATCTGTAGTTTCTCTGTGTTGGTCAATGGTTCCTCTGAAGACTTCTTCTCCACCTTTCCCAGGCAAAGGCAAGGTGATCCACTTTCTCCCTATCTCTTTATTCTTATAGTGGAATCTCTAGGTTGATACTTTTGTCTCCTCAAGAACAAAAGCTCCTTGAAAGAATTACAGGCTTTCTCTGTGGGTAGAGGTTTCACCCATCAATGATACTATGCTCTTTGCTGCCCCTTCTATTACAGAATGCAATTATCAAGGACCTCCTTGGAGCTTTTGAATACGCTTCACGTCAAAAAGTGAACAAAGAAAAATCGAAAGTCCTTTTTTTCAATATTAAAAGTCGAGAACAAGATTTTTGTGTAGATGCCTTTCCTTCAGAAAAGGTTGTCTAACTAACTCTTATCTTGGCTTTCCTCTTTTCATCGGGTGAAACAAAAAACATCTTTGGCTCACTATTTTAGAAAGACTTGGCAAAATCCTAGATGGATGGAAGGGTAGATAGCTTTCTACAACTAGTTGTTTCGTTCTTCTAAATTTCAAGATATCCTTATCTATAGATTCTCCCTGATAGTTACCCTGTTAGGGCTTGTTAATTTTAGGGTTTAAATGTTGTCACCTTGCAAAAATTTTCATCATAAAGCCTTGTGGTGTGTGTTTCTTAAGAATTTAGGGCTTATCTTCTAATTGTTCATTGACCACTGCAACCGATTCTCGGGAACTTAAGTGGTGTTATCCCCCCATAAATCGTTGTGTAACCGGCCATATTGTTTAGACTTACCGACCCGAGCCTTATCCTTTATTTTCCTCCGATTGACATTTGTCTTTGAAAGTCTTAAACCAATCATTATAGACTAGGTGTGATGTTTTGATTTGGTCACGCTCATCGCAGCCTCCGTTTGGGCCTTTTGTTTCAAGGCTGCAACAATGTGCAAGGACACCATGTGGCGCCAACGAGTTAACGTTTTAAATTGCCCCAATCTTTTTAAATATATTATCCTTATGTCGGGTGTATCCTTCCTCGACACGTGGCAATCTGTCATTGCCTCATCACACTGATTTCCTTCCGTGCAACCTTGCTCTAATTCAATATTTTAAAGGTTTTGATAGTGCGATGTGATGCCACATGCCTATCCTACTTGAATGATCTTTTTTGTGGCCCCACCAAAGTGTTGTTCATCCCGACGAGTGGCTAGTTCTTATTGGCCAGGAATATTCTGGTGATGTCATCACAGGTTGGTTTGTTCGATGCCGCCACATGGCGAAATCTCACTGCCTCGCATGGAAGCACCCACCGCACAGCTTCTCATCTGTCGGCTTGTTTCAAGGCCACGACAGTGCGTGGTGGTCACAGCTAGTAGCCGGGTGGAGTTGAAATCAATGACAGTATTTTAGTATGGTAAACCGAGGATAATCCAACGGTTATCGCATCATGCAAGCTTCTTGTTTGATGTATGTGTTAAAGATGCAACGGTGCGATACAATGACCCCTGTCCATTTCAAAGGATTGAAATCAACAGTGATGTTTTAATGTGCTCGGCCAGTGAAGATCTAACGGTCCAGTGCACCGCGCAGTTTTGAAAGGTTTTCTCTTCGAGCAAGCTTGTGATGAGGTCATGGCTTGCAATAGCCATCGATTTGAAGCTCGGGTTTGATTGACAGCCAACATGCAAATGAAGTGACCGTTCGCAGCATGCGAGTATAGTCTATGATCGTTTGAACAATTAATGTGAAGCCGAAGGAAAATAAAGGGGTTTTCTACTGCATTTGAAAATCATTCTACAATTTCGGGCCAACGAGAGACCTCTGCAAGTTGAAACAAGCTGCGAGCAAGTGATTGGTAAAATTGCGACTTCAAATTTGATGCCCTAATTGCTGCAAAATTGGTATGTTGTGTATCGCGCTCTCTGTGATTTGCATAAGATTTCTAGGGCTTTCAAGGTAATATTGTAAAACCCCTACCCAAGATAATTTGACCTATCAACCCGGTAAACCCTGTTTCTAAATAATTCTCTCCTTCTATCTACAATCATGAGTCGAAGGTCAGGCCACGGTGGTAAGATCAAAAGGGATTTGTCCCAAGGTATTATAGACCAACTCGAAGGCTCATCTATGAAATATAAGCATTCCCAAGGCACGGGGGAATTGACAAATAGGTTTTGTGATTTTCATGAGTACATCAGGGATGCAATTCTGTCTATAGGTAAGTGGGAATTATTTGAATTTGGTTACTACTGTCACACTCTGGAAAAACCTATCTCACATCTCTGGGAATTGGACTTAGGGAAGTTAATTGTCCCTTATGTTTTTTGTGAATGTGGACCTAATTCTAACCATCAGCAAAAGCTATAATCCCAACACTTGAGTGTTATCTAATCATATGGGTGAGCCACTTTTCCATTTAAATAGAGACTTGATAATTGATGTATTTGGTTTAAACCCCTCAGCAAATGTAAGGATTGATTTTGAGGAATTAAAGAAGAAATATAGCAGAAATAGGCATGCATACAGGACACACAAATTATCTCTTCACAAGCCAAGGAGTATGGGAAAGCCTTTGAAACTTAGTGAACATGAGATGGCACTATTTTGTGAAAACCTATTTTGCTCTCTGTCAAGTTTTGGGACTTAACTTCAGCCCTTTGATGCCAAATCATTTATTGGTAATGGTTGTTGATATTCAAGATAAATATCAATATAGGAGATTTGATTATGCTACATATTTAGTTGAGGAAATTCACAAGGAGTTAGTGGCATGCAAATCGGGAGGTCATGCCCCCACATTCTCTAGATATTCATTACTATGTCATATTTTGTTGCACTATGGAAGGGGTACTGGGGTAATGGGTTGCAGATACAACACCGAACCAAGGATGAGGAACCCATGCCAATTCAAGAAGAGTTCACTTCTGGAACTCATACTATGAGAATGCAAACTACTTGGTGTTTGAAGAACATTTTGCACAAAGGATACTGGGTTATTAGGGCAAGAAGAGGTACTGTGGAAGGGGTACTGGGGTAATGGGTTGCAGATACAGCACCGAACCAAGGATGAGGAACCCATGCCAATTCAAGAAGAGTTCACTTGTGGAACTCATACTATGAGAATGCAAACTACTTGGTGTTTGAAGGATACTGGGTTATTAGGGCAGGAAGAGGGCTGGATTTTCCAAGGAAATAATAGATTTCTTGGGGCCTTTGGAGAGGAGCCCTGATGGTATTAAAGATCATAATTGGGGTGATTGGTTCTTCTACAGAAATGTAACCCTAATAAGAATTTATGGGGCAAATGTGAACCCAACTTACTGCCCAAGAAGGTACCTAAAAGGGTTGCATTGCTGGAAATTATGTGGCAACTCAATGAATCGGATAAGTTTCATTTGAGAAATAGCAAGAAGGGGACTTTTCTTACTTCAACAATCAAATTCCTTGGTTTCTTTATTGGTGATAAAGAAGGTTTGGATGTCTGTAGGGCAAAATTGCAGGAATACAGAAACTATGATCCTGAGCATTTTAATGACAGGACAAGAAGAGAAAAACAAAGGTTCGGGTTTGAACATTGTTTTAATGAACAGGACTTACTCAGAAAATGTATTTCTGAGGAAGAAGTGAACCTAAGAAGAGAGACTTGCGGTCTCATTCTCCTTGAAGAAAGACTGAGGCAGTTGCAAAACTCTGCATCCCCTAGAGCTTTCAGAGAGATAGTTGATCCTATTCTTAGGATGCAGAAGATGTTAGACCATGTCAACGAACTTAAGTATGTGGCTAAGAAAAATCATATTAAGCCACAATATCCTGAGAGACAGCAGCCACCAGAGGAAAACATTGAAGAGTCTGCTCAACCACAGATTGAAGAAGCTACAAGGGAAGCATGGAAATCACTTCCTGTTCCTGAGCCAATCATTGTGAATCAACCTTTAGTTGATTACTCTCTAATAGAGGAAATGGGGGAGAACCAAATTGACTTGGGTGAAGTTCAAAAAGTATTAAGGTCTCCAAGAAATGAAATTTTGATTGCTCCCCCAACAAGGACTTTGTTGAGCTTACAAGAGAGTAGTGCAGTTGTGCATGATGTCAAAGCACTGGCCTGCAAGGAGTTTTTATTTGATGATGAATTTGTCAAATCAAAAGAATTCAGGGCTTTGCTGGTGCAGAAAAAGTCTGAAGTGCATCTACAGAAGTTGAATGAAGAACAGGGTGAGGTTGAGGAGGAGGACAGGATGAAAATAGCTCAGAGGGTCCTGAATGAAATTGATATGGATGTCAGCAACATCACCCGAGGGTAGAAGGTTAGTGAAAGAAAGTGGATTCTTGCTCTTGCCATGTTGGGATATTTCATCTGTGTTTGCCATGGACACAATAAGAAGGCAAGATCACATTGATGACGAAGTGATAACAAAGGAGCAAGCCAAGGAATTGTTTGGGTCACGCTTCAATGCCAGTCATGAAACCTTGGCCATTTGGGCAATGGCTCCAAGAGACAACAAGCCACAAGTAGCAAGAGATTTGAATGAGCTCACAAGGCAGTTAATCATGAGAAGATTAACTGATACACCTACCCCTCAAGTTGTATCCTTGGTGGCAGCCACAACTAAGTTCAGTGAAGCTCCAGCCAGGAAGATGCAAGCAGAGTTAGAGGTAAGCAAAGGGAAGATTATGTGAAGTTGTTTCATGAGTACAATAGGTTTAAAGCACTTATTCCTTCTACAGGAATTGAAGTAGTATCACCATCTTCTGTATCCAGTCCTAGAAGCTTATCAGGACACGAAGAGGACTATGTTGCTATTGTTGAATTGCAGGAAAAATTGAGAAGCAACAACTTGATTGACAAACTCAAAGATGAACACATAAATGAACAAGTTGCTCTAATCAGAATTTTTTTGGATCATCAGATCAGTAAGGTGTTGCACAGAGTAGATGATGGTGGGTTTGAAAAGATAACTTAAAGAAAGTATTTGAAAGCCACACCACGAATGAATCAGCACTGAGGGATATTTCTAGGTACTTGGATTCCCCGTATACTAGTAATGAATCACACCTACAACAGTGCCATGGTGATCCTAACATGCCAAGTCGAGTGGTTAGAACTTAGTACACATGATGTCATAGGACTTCTCAATGAGATCTCTGCTTTCCATGACAGACTTGATGTGATGCTGAAGGACATAATTAACAACTTCAAGTCTCTCAAAAAATACTCCTTGCCTCCAATTTGTGCTAATGATTGCATTGAAAAGTCATTGCCAAACTAGAAAGTGGAATTTGGCAGCATAGTCCCTGTTTCCACCAAATCAATCATCTCTAAAAGTAAGATTGATCATGTACAATGTAATGCAGAGATGGACAGATTACTAAATTTAGAGTATGGTTTAAATAGTTTCCTAAAAAAAAATATCACTAGATGCCAGATATGTGGCTTATATGCAGAAGGTTGATAAAGTTCTGAAGCACAACTGGTCAGCAAGGGAGGAATATACTGCATGGGTGCAAAGATATATGACATAGTCATCATTTGTGGCATCAGCAAAATAAATGAAATCTTTTGAAAGTGATCTGCAGATCAGTTGATATGCGCTGGCACTCTGATGGCATGTTTTGTGATGAGGTTCATTTATGGAAACACAGTATGGATGGGTTGTTGTGCCTAATCTAATTGTTGTCCCTTTTTGGCTATAGAAGGACAGGGGATTTTGTAACGCAGCACTTATCATTTTCAATCCGTTGAAATAGTGCCTTTCATTCTCAGAATAATGCCTCTGTGTATGAGAGGATTGTCAAGTTTCTCTTGGCTCCAACTATGTGATTTTAGAAGCAGAAAAAACAAAGGTAATACATTGCAGTTATGATGGGACAGGTACAGGAGTTGCAGACACGATTTGCGGTTTGTTATGGCAGCCTACTCGCATCTTCCTCCCCCTCCTCACATGACCAAGACCCGGAGTAGCTTCGACTTCGCTGCTACGCCTCTACAACTACCCACATCTGCTCAGTTTGAGATGAAGGAAGCTGTTAATTTCAAATGGCCAACTCTCATTCACAGAGTCAAAGAAGTTGGGTCGACAACAGCTTGCATCTTCTTCATCCCCATCTTAGCAGCAACAGCCAGGTCAGCTTTGGCGGGTGAAGATTAATTCATGTGATGGCCCTACAACAGCTTAACTGCTCGTGCCTAATCATCATAACAACAATGGGTGGGCAGCAATTTCATAAACGGTCTTCAAACTATTACAATTGGTCACATGCTATGCATTTCACATGCCAATGGGATATGAGTATGTGTCAGTCATTAGTGGATTGTAAAAGGCTCCCTTGTTTTATAAAAGGGATGTGCTCCGTTTGCAAAAGGGTTGGAAAATATTTAGGACTTCAGATTTTTGTCTGTAGTTTGATTCTAGGATAGCAAGGGATTCTCAGTCCATAGGTGTTTGATATGTTGTATTTTCTGTCACTCGATTAAATGAAAGAATGCAAACTTCATGTGCACTTTATCTCCAACTCTGTTCTGTAAATGACTTTGAGAATTACTAAATCAAGGGTCTATTATTTCTCTCATGACACACTTGTTGTGTATTACTGTTGTATGTTAGCTTTTGTTTTGAGGTAATGGAGTAAGTCTTTCATGCAAAGTAATGTGATCATTTATAAACAAATGGATAATTAAGTACGAGATGTATGTTGTTAGCCATCATTAAAATCAATGTCAGCGTTAAGGCACTGATATCTTAAAGAGATAAATTGATTTTCAGTCTTAGGAAAGACTTATTATAAAACCCTATGCATTGTATCGACTCTATTTTCCCAGAACAGGCACCAGTCCTAGATCTAGTCAGTCTCCCAACTGCCGATAAATAATCAAAATGATAAATCATATTCACAGCTAATTATTTACGACTTTCACACTTGCTTTAAAAGGTTATGAGAGGTTACCTTATAAATTGTCTGAATCCTATAATCTCGTATGAATTTTTTGTGGAAGTATCTGCAACTTGACATTGTAGTTAAAATAGGTATTGACCTCACATCAATGTCAGTATAAGGGAAACCCATATAGGTTCTCCAGAGCCTTAAGAGTAGAGGAGATTGTTTTCAACATCTCCTCTTCGTTGGCCAATCAATCACTAATTCTTTAAATAGATTGTATATCTTCAAATAATTGTGACAATCAAATTGGGGAACCAACATACCCTAAGGAGCATCACGTCCAAAAGTACTATAGCCATGTGGAAGTTTTTATGGAGAGGTATCAGTGGACATTTTAATTACCCTCTTGTCTCTTGGGATAATATTTGTACCAATATTAGCAAAGGAGATCTTGGTCTTAAGGAAACTAGACTCTTCAATCAAACCCTTGTCACTAAAACTATTTGGAGATTCATAACTAGTAATTCCGCCTCTTGGGCCAACATTCTCCAAGATACTATCTTCTCAGGGAAAGCTCGATATGCATTCTTTTGCATGAAAATCTCCCAAGCAGCTCAGTTGTCTAGGCATAAATGAAGGAGGTTAAACACCTAATAGTTCAAGATGGTTTCTGGAATATTCAAAACGGTAGAAAGAAAGAATTCTAGGATGAGTGTTGGCTATCGAACAAGTCCCTTAAAGAAGATTTAGAGCTCAACAGGTTGGCTACCCATCTCAGATACAATTAAGGTTTCGAGATTAAAGACTAGTAAGAGGAAAAAGAGGAAGTGTATGGGATCTCCACAAACGGAAATCTCTCTCAAAGCTCCCCAAAGTTACTTCCGAAGCTTGGTCTTGAATCTCATCTCTTCTCCAAAGTTTCAGACTAATTTGAAGCCAAAAATATGACTCCTTTGATTGGCTTTAGAATGGTTTTAAGACTTACTCTGTTAGTGAAGGATACAATAGTAAGTTGCCAACTCAAAGAAATAATCCCCATACTCCATTTTCCTAGGGGACGATTTGGACCTCCAAGGCCTAGGCCAAGGGAAAGTTCTTTCTTTGGCTTGTATGTCATTCTAAGATCTTCACTTGGGGCCAAGTCCAGAAGTGGAGTTTCTCTAGACCTAGTTGGTGTCTTTTGAGTCATGTTCAAGAATAGGATTGTAATCATTTAATCCTCCATTATGACATTGCCAAAGGAATATGGGATCAGTTTTTTGATACTTTCAACCTCAAATTGGTGATTAGAAGGTCTTTCAAAGACTTCTTCGATTCTTGGTCATGTCCTATTACTCTTAATACTCTCCTTGAATTATGGGACTTGGCCCCAAGTCTAATAGTACTGAAGTTATGGCTTGAAAGGAATAGACGATTATTCAATGGAAAAGAAAAGAGCTAGGACCATTGTGGAAAGAAATCTCCGTGGCTAGTTCTTGCAGCATTACTATAATAAAATGGCTAAATCCAAGGAAGCAAATCCAAGAGAAATTGTTATTTTGAGGAATTGGCCAGAAGTTGGGAAATATTATGATAATCTTTTACCTAAAACTTCGGTCAAGAAGGATTCTAGAAAATAATGTCTCCCTCCAATTGAATGGATTAAACTGAATTTTGATGGAGCTTCCAAAAAGAATCCTAGATGTCATTGCTCCTCGCTTTTGGGACTTATTTTACAGGAAATAATTCTAACAACATTAAAAAGGCTGAAAGTTTAATCTTAGGTCTCAAATTAGGAGTCCAAATAGAGTCTCGTAATCTGATTATTGAGGGTGACTCAAGTGTCATCATCAATGGAATACAAAATAGCGATATCTACAATTCATGTATCAACAGAATTCTTGAGGAAGCTAAGATGTTATTAAGAAAGTTTGGAAACATCCGTTTTCAGCATGTTTCAATGTCATGCCCCCGCCCAAAATAATAATATTCCTTGGGCCGACTTCATAGCATTTGATTAATGACATTTTACAAGGTTTAAATTAAAGATTTAAAAATATCAAGTCTGGATGGCGCCAAAGGTATTAACTAATTGTGTTAAGCATTTAATGAAGAGAAGTGATCTTAGGAAGAAAGGCATCCCCTGGCTAAGGACGCAATGATCCCTTAAAGCCGCCACCATTGAGAGATACTTAAGGAGAAGGAAGCAGACATCCAAAGAAGGCATCAGCCAGCAATCGATCAAGCACAACAGCAGCAATCAAACATTAGATCATTGGATCTCTAAGTATAAACAGCAGACAATTGATCTGCAGAAACATATCCATTTATACAGTCATTGAGCCTAATAAGACAGCAAAAGGATTATGTTGTAAACTCTGAGCTGAACTAGAAGTTCAATAGGAATCATTATTGGAAATACATGCAAAATAGAATAAGGAACAGCAGGTCAGGATATTATTGACTGTTAATTACCTTACTTATTGCATATCACTGTCATATATAAATTATGCATAAAATATTTGTAATAACCTTTCAACAAGGGCAAGGAGAGTATAAGCTCTATGGGAGAACCGCTAAGGGCGCCCAAGGGCAGAATCTTCCTCCTTGATCCCAATGCTGAAAGTTTAGTGACAAGTTAAGTTTCACCAGTCAAGAAAGAATGGTAAAAGGGACTGTTTGGAGGGAGAACCGTTGATTGACAACACCCTGCCATGCCTCCCAGTACCATTGGTGAGGGGATTGTTTGGAGGGAGAATTGTTGTCTTTGGACACCTTGCCATGCCTCCCTGCATCATCCTTTCCTTCGACTGAATTATGTAAACAAACTGAGTTAGATGCATGATAATGAACATATGATCTCTATATTAGTATTGTGTATAAAACTGAATGCAAATGTACTTTTGTCTAACACTAACAGTTAAAGATATATATTTGTATTTCTGTATTTTGTATATGTTTTCTATGTTATGGCTGCAGCACTCAAGTACAAGAAATTATGCTGTTTTGAAGATAATATAAATGGTAATCCTAAAACCCTAACCCTAACTTGTGGTATTTGAATTTTCTAGGGCAAATTAGGTAAGGGACATTACATTCAATAACAGAACAAAGCAACTGATTTGGTTGGCAAATCTAAGCTTGCGGGAAAACTTAATACTTCTTCTCTCAAGTTGGCAGCCGCTTCAAAAAATATGACTTTCCATGCTTTTTCTCGCCTTGTTAATGAAGATAAAATATCTGCTCAGTCTTCTTAAATCAGCTTTCTTTTTAAGGACCTGCTCAATTTCTGGTTGTTAGAATGTCATTTTGGAAAGTTCTTATTTTTTCCTTCTTGTGCTCAACCATATTTTTTGGGCTCCTTCCTTTTCTGTTCATGCTTGTCTTGCAGCCTTTCTAATCTGAGTTTAGTTCCTTGCTTTCCCACCCATGCTTTTTGGAGTATTCGTTCTTTTTGTTTGCTTGATCCCTTGCTCTCTTTTCTCACACTTTTCTCTGCTCTTTCCTTAACTCTTTGTCTTTTTTGGTAGTTCTATCTGCTTTTCTGTCTGATCAGGCCTGCCATCCTTCTTCTGTCGGATGATATCCTTATTAATGATGTCTGGATGTTGTCTTTTGTTATTTTCCTTATTGTTTTTCCCCAGCCATGTCCTTTACTGCCCCCCATCATGTCGCCTTTCCTCTGGTTCATTATTTTCTGTTTCTCAGTTTTGCAAGCAATGATCTCACATCTGTCTGGTTCCATATGGCATCTTTTTCTACATGTCTCTCACCCACAGCTTCATACAGTCCTTAAGAGCATCCTCTATTGCTCTTTTATCAACTTCAGATAACATACAGAAAAGCATCACCTCTCTTGCATTGGCAGCCCCCTTTGGCATCATTCCTCAAACACCTATTGAGGCTCCTTTTTCTGCTATTGATGGACTTGCTACTAGCACCAGATAAATGCAAGGAAGAGGCATTGACATCCCTCCTTTGTCTATGCAGATTGCTCCTGATATGGGTTCTCCCTCGCAGTCTTCATCCAGAGGCAAATGTAAAGTGTCTTTTAATGTTCCATCACCCTGCAAGAAACGTCACACCATGTGTACATCTTCTCCTATCCATGTGGTGACCAGGTCCAGCATGTCGCAGCCAAATTCTATGAGCAAACAACATATGGAGATTTTTCCAAATTTAGCTCATCTTCTTCAAGAGATGAACGCCTTATGGTTAAATGTGGTACAAGAGTTAAGAAACAATTGCTTGAACAACCACAAGCTGTACACATATTTCAAGAACTTGTTGACAATAATAACAATCAACTGACCAAGACCCGGATAGAGGCAGATAGTTGTCATCACATTCTGGAGGATAATTCTGACACCTTAACCGCTATCAACACCAATATAGGAAACCTCGAAGTTGTTTGGAAAGTCTACGTATTTTGGTTCATTAAGTAAGGGACATAGCCTGTGATCTTCATCACTGGCTTTACCACAGCAATGTTACATAGTTCATAAACTTAAACTTGACTTGGACTCGGACGACTAATAATTTCTGGCTCAGCTAAAACTCGGCAACTTGAAATATACTTAAATTTTTGAAAAAAAAAAACATAAACTTTATGCAAAATACAGCTACAAAATGTATCAAATGAGTTTGGCAGGGTTTTGGAGGCAATGCCCCGAGCAAGGTTGAGACGCAGTGCCCCTCACAGGGGTCTGGGGGCTGTTGTGACCAAATCACACATCACCCCATTGGGAATAGGGACCCCCCTTTTTTTTGACTTAGGTTAGATTGGGTCTTTCAGAGCTTTGCTTTGATCTTGTTTTGAGTTGTGAAGGGGATTGCATGATGCATCTTTTGTCTTTCGAGGGGTATTTGATTCCTGGTCTGATAGCTTCATTTGATTGAATCATCGCTTGAGGAGTTTTGGTTAAGTATTTGGATAAGTTTAGGAGGATCTTGAATCCTTCATCTAATGCGCTAACTAAAGAAGATTCTAAACCTTGAATCTAAATGCGCTAAAGAAGATTTGAAAGTTAAGTTTAGGAAGTTTTGGGATGAGGATTCAAAACCTCCAACCATAGTGCCCTTGTAGAAGCACTTCAAGAGGAGTCTAAGGTCAATCTAACGCATCACCTTCCAAATATGCCTGCAAGGAGAGCCTAAAGTTTCAACCATTGCACCAAGGGTAATGTGGGGTCTTTTAAGAGAGTTCTAAAATCCCAACCATTGCGCTGATGACACAAATCAATACTTCAAGTGGAAAGGAGATCCCAAAACTTTCAAGTAATGCGCCAAGAGTAAAGAAAAGATTTAGTCTTTCAAGAGTGATGAAGATTCCAAACACATTAAGTGATGAGCCTAAGGCCAAGATACACCCTTCAAGCAGATATTAAGACTTGTGATTGGGAAAGGAGAGTAAGGAAATTGCAACTAATTAAAAGAAATATCAAGATTTCCACCTGCTGCGCCAAGGTGGAGACAACTATTCTGAAGGTCCAAATACAAAATTTTAAGTGGAGATCAAGATCTATCTAATGCCTTACCTTTTGATAAGGGTACATTGAAGTCCCATGAAAGTTTCTTGAGTAAAGATCTAAGGTTTCAAACTGCTGCGCTAATTAGAGACTAAAATTTGTAACCAGTGTCACTAACCTCAAGAAGATCCTAAGATCATCATCTAATGCACTGGGATTCAGGAGTTTAATCTAATGCGCTCATTTATAAGAAGATTCAAAACCCCATCCAAAGCGCCTCATCCAAATCTGCCATGCTCATGAAGATGAATTAAAGGTTTCAATGAGTTTCAAGGGGAGAAGAAAACTGTCATCTGCTGCGCCCTTATAAAAGAAGGTTGAAAGTATATCAAGATTTTAGGAAGAACTCAAAATCTCAATCCATTGCGCCACCTTGAGTTGAGGGTTAGATTGAGGAAGAGATGAAGAATCAAAAGTCTGATCTAAAGCGCCAAAGGTGATTTGGAAACGTCAAGTCTTTCAAATGAGATGAGGATCTAAAATCATTAAGTGATGCGCCAATGTTATGAAGAGCATGGAAACTTGATACAATGCGCCACTGCAAGGATGGGAAGGATGTTAAGAATGTTTCAAGGGTTTAAAGAAGGATCCAAACTCCCCAACCAATGCGTCCTTTCAAGGTTGGAATGTATGTTGTATGAAGACAAGTTTTAAAATCATTTAAGAAGGACCCTCAAACTTGATCTAATGCACTATCCTAATGACTTTTGAAGAGAGGATTAATTTATTTATCTACTGCACTCATAACAAAGAGAACCTAAAAGTTTCAAGTGATGCGCCAAGGGTAATGTGGAGCCTTTCAAGGGAGATTTAAGTCTCAATCTAATGCGCTTCAGGTTACAAAGTAGTCTTTCAAGTGAAATAGAGATCTCAAAACCTTCAAGTTATGCGCCACCCTTGTAGAAGAATATCAAGAAGAACTTAGAAGTATAATCCATGGCATTCATTCTAGAAGGAACCTAAGATCTGATCCAATGCGCTTCAAGTCTTTCAAGAGAGATGAGGATCCAAGATCTTCATGTAATGCGCTAACTCTAAAAGGAATAAGATGCAAACTTTAGAAATCTTTAGAGAAGAGAATCCTGATTTCTTTATCTAATGCGCCATAAGGAAGGATTAAGTTTGGTGAAGGGTAAGTTGTCATGATGTTTAAAAAGCAAGGGAATTCAAACTTTTGAACTAGTGCGCCATCATTTGGTAAGTTTTGATCTATTTTCAAGGAGGATTCAAAATCTCAATACAATGCGCCACATATGGAAAGAGGTTGTTCATTGGATTTTGATAAGATTTCAAGAAGAATTCACCATCCTTATCTAATGCGCCACCTTATAACGAGGTTGGATTTAAGAGGATTGGCTTAGAGTGAGTTTTGTGAAGGAGAGAGCTTTATAACCTTTATCCAATGCGCCCACCATTAGAGGATTTGAAAAAGCTATCGAGTGCACTTAAGGCAAGGGGAAATTATAATGCTTAACCACAGTGCCCTTGTAATCTTTTAACATTTTCTAAAAAGCAAACTTGATTTGTATGGGAATTCGTACCAAATTCAATAAGAAAGGCTAAATTAAATGTTTTCTAGTGCATTAAATAGGGTTGGCCTAGTCAGTTAGGTAATTTTTAATGCAAGTTTTGTATATATATCTGCTTTTGTTCTCATTTTGTCATTCATCAAGGAGCAAATTCACCTTAAGAAGCAGAAGTAAAGGTAATTTTAGCAAAGTGCAGGTCTGATTTTATCAAATTGAGTCTGAATTTGATCAATTTTTGAAGATATCCATCTAAATCAGTCCTTGGAAAGTCTAATCTAAAGGTAAACTTCTGATTTTTCCTCTATTTTTCACAAATTCATTGCATTCTCAAACAGAAAATTGTTTAAATGTTAGGAGGATGAGTAAATTTATGATGAAACCTTTGAGTCTTCTTGTAAAAACTTTATGTTAGAAGGATAGAAATCAGAAGTATAATGTATTAAAAAGGCTGAAGTAGGTTGTTGATCATTTGAGGTTGCTTATTCATGTCAAGTTTTAGGATCATGACAATGACCTCGAGGAGAGACAAGCAAGGATCCGCATGGATGCTAAAGGCAAAGTTCCAGAATCAAAGCTCGTTTCAAGATGGACAAACGTCGGAGACACGAACATGGGTAACAGCAATCTAGAAGATATCAAGTCCGTGCTTCAGGAACCCACTGGGGGTAGCCTTGCTAGAGCCATCATGAGGAGTGGAGCTATTGAAGCTACTTGTTTTCCGCCGGTTCTACCTTGTTCGGAAATGATCATAGAATGTGTTAAGAAGTATGACAAGGATACTAGGCAAATTGTGGCCAAAGATGGAACAGTGCTAGCTTACTTGCAAAAGGAGGCAATTGAAGATACCTTCAACATTCCAACTAAAGACAGGATGATCAGCATTTCTATACATCAAGGTCAACAAGAATATGATGCTGATTCAAAGAAGAGGTTGCAAGAGATGAAGAGGGACTGGATGGCCAATCCATCCATGAAGTTCAATACAAATAACCCTCCACAGTTTAACAAATCAGATTTTCATCCGGAGATTGGATACTTGATCATGTTCCTCAACAGAGTAACAGGAATGCCACAATCAACAACCTTCCAGTCGTGGATGTATTCTTTCATCAAGCTGGTCCTCAAAGCGAAGATGATTGATTGGGCTGGACTCATCAGTCAAAGCATACATGAACAGCTCATCAACTTTTCAAGTACTAAGTCATTCCATATGAGTTCTTATATAGTATATCTTCGAGCAAGGAATGAAGTTTATCCAGGTCTGACTAGAAAAGAAGAAGTTGGAATCGGACCAAATAAGTACTTGTCACATCAGTGTTATCCTCAATTACATCTTGAGAACATCAATCACTATACGAGGTTCAATGATGCATTCTCTATGTTCATATTGAATAGATCGAGAGGAGAATTCCATAAAAGGTTATCAAATGCAGCAAGGGAGTTCATTGGAGCATATGGACATTGGTACACCCAGCATGAAAGATATACATACATAAGGATCCAGGGTTTCACATCTTATCCATGCAGGTTACCGAGATATCCAACCAACAGGATGGTGATGTTAGAAGTCTCAAGGCAACTCCTGGAACTCATCAGGCTGCAAAAGTTGAAGAAGAAATGAGGGATCCAGTTTCCACTTGTTCTTGGACAAAATCTTGAGTGTCCATCATTAGCAGCGGCTGAATATTTTGAAACAGAGCTTCAGGCATATCATTTACAAACCCATGGCACCAAAAGGCTTAATTTTGATCCTTTCAAAGTTTGCTGGAAATACAACAGGGAATACAAGCATGTCATGCAGTTAGAAGATCATTGGGCAAATGTAAAAGATGAGGATGATCTTTGAACACCCCAATGCTCAAGACTTACATGGGATCTAGTTAGAGCATCCAAGGTATTCAAAATTCCGGATCAATTCATAGAGGATGATACTATGTTGATAGATGAATTGGAAAAGATAAAGGATTTGCCTTATACAATTGATTGGTCAAGAAGGGATGTATCTGAAGAAGAGTTAATGGAACCAATCCTAGCTATGACACAAACATGCATAACTCAACTGCTACAAGAAATGAATGAGGAAGGGCAAGTTCTTACATACAACAAGATGGATGAAGAAGAGTCAGGACAGCATAGCGCACATAGTGGACTCCAGCATAGTGGAAGTGATCAAGGTGACAATCCAGCTAGGAAAAGGAAATGACCTAGTCAGGATCAAGGAGAATCAAGTCAAAGACCTAAAAAGAAGAATAATCAATCTACTTCATCTAGTCTACAAAAAGGGACTTCAAATACTCATAATCCAATACAAGAAGTTGAAGTAGTGGAAGAAACTGTGGTGATTCCATCCAAAGAGATTCATTCAAGTCCAACTGTTGAAATAGGAGATGTTGATCAAGAAATGGAAGGACAAGCAGAATCTGATGAAGATGCAGCGTGTGTACGATACAATCAAGTACAAAGACAAAAAGATCTTTCTGCGTTGCCATCTTGGTTGAGGCAGAGAATTGAAGAAAGTACAATCATAGAAACATATCAGCCTGCTTCGGTAGAAGAATTGCTTATAAGTGCACAGAAGAGTAATCAAAAGAAGAAAGCAACTATCTTTTCAAAAATCACTCAAGATCCTTCTGGAAATAGAGAGGTACATGTAGTTGTTCCTAGAGTTGAAAAGGATCTAGAGGGCATGGCACCTGAAGATTATAATGTGACTACTATTGATATGGCTCCAGTCACAGGAGAACAGATAGAGGAGGAACTTCAAGAATCAGTTAACAGTGTAAATATCATGTTAAAACAGGAAAGAGAAGGTAAGCTAAAGGTGGAACAAGACTTTAATACACTAAAGCAATACATTCAACAAGTCATGCAACCTATCCAGCAGAAGGAAGCCACTCCAATACCTTCGTCCATTCTTCCACAAGAAACAGTGTCTCAAGTTGAAGGTATGAGAACTTCATCTCAACTAATGAAGGGGTGGATAGAGAAGACAGAGGAGAAAGAATACATTTATCTTGAAGAGATTGTGCAAGTTTATGATAGAGTCATTATCCTCGAGGATAGAGTTCAATCTCTGCTAAAGACATGTGCTAAGTTTAAGCCTATCAAGGAGCAATACATGCCACATCTCAAGAGTTTGATGGAAACTCCAATGGAAGATCTAGTTCGAGATAAGGTGGTTGATCAAAATACTTCACATGACTTCACCACTTGGTATTTCTCCTTTCACAACAAGGGGCAGCTGATTGATAAGATTGAGGTGGATATGTCTAGAATAAGAAGTGTTCTTCTAAGGACACAGAATCATGTGCATACTTCATTGACCACAATATGTAACCCATATGGGGAAGTCACTCTTGAAAACATGAAGCAACAAGTCAAGGCATTTTACTTTCATAAGGATGGGATTGACGAGGAACAGATGGATAACATATTCACACTTGCATTTCATCTTGGAGCAAACAAATCTTGGATCGCTGACTGGGAGAAGACACTAGGCGTCTATGAGTTAGATGTGACAACTGCAGAAGGATCCATTAATGCTGCAACAAGTGTACCAATGGAAGATATTGCTCAAATTGTGTCTAGATTCATTGCACTTTATAATACTTCTATGTGAAAGGGATATGATGTTGCATCCTTATCCTCTTGTGAAACGTGCCTTTGTTCCTTCTTTGTCTACTAAAAATAGAAGTTTGTTGTAACCACCTACTTAGGTGGCATCATCTGGTCCATTGGCTTTGCCAATCGATCTTGACCCTTTATACATTCTTGAGGTCTATATAAGGGCTCCTTTTGCTCTCATTTGTAAGATAGAAGACTCTGAAAATTGTTGCAAGAGCTCTCTAAAATAATATAAAACTCATTGTTTGGTGATTCTATATATGTTTCTAAGTGTTGCATGGTTTCTGATTCCTTCAAGCGAATATTAAGTTAGATTAAGTTTTCTTTAAGTGTATGATAGTTGGTGGAAGGCCTTATTATTGTTTGTGGTGAAATCTTTATGTTCACACCATTTGTAGTTTGTGGCTTGCAAATTGCAGTGTATGGTTGCCCTGAACAGAATTGAGCTTAACTTTGATCTCAATGTTTGTTGAGTTCTTCATGAGCATAAGTGATTTAAACATCTTGTACAACCCTAGAAGATAGCATCAATCTTGTGTAGTTGTTTGATCTGGCGAAGCAAGAATTGGTTTGATTTCACTTGAGCAGTAATCATCCCTTACATCTAGGATTAGATTAGTTCTACTGAACCTTTCATCTTTGTCTTTTCTTTTATTAATTTGGTTAGAATTTAGGATCAAGTACTTCATCGCCATATCATACGTCATAAACTGTAGTACTTGGATATTCCAGTGCTCGCCTCTTTCATTGAATCAACAAGTTGCCTGAACAATTGTGTAAGTCCCTTTGTGTTTATCAGCAAAATCATATCAAGTCATTGAGCTATCCCTCACGAACTATAAGAAAAGGAACCTTGGAGTCATCTTGTTTGATCACTTTATTTAACATTCGAGAGGCTTTGCTCAAGAGAGAGTTGGTCCAGGGGCAGCGCCAAATGAAAACCTTCAAAACCACACAAACCGTCATGGCGCACGCCATTTTCAGAATTTTTTCAAAGGCAAAAAACCATGTTTTCCAGCATTTGAACCATGTTCAAATCCCCTAAAAAATCCTTCAAATTGCTCTAAAATGCTCAAATGCTGCTGTTGTGTGATTGACAGGCCCGAATAGGGTTTATAGCCTCTAAACCGCGTATTTTTTGCATTTTTGGCATGTATTTTCCACACACAAGGCGTGTAAATCTGCACAGTGAGTTTACCCACAGACTCACCAGAAACTTACGTAAAACTAGGCAATTTTTTCCCAAAAACTCAGCGAGTTTACTTCATGAGTACTCGTGGCAATTCTTTTTTGGTAATTACTCGGCGACTCTCCGAATATTCTAACTATACTTTCTACTAAAAATAATGAACATCTCTTTAAACTAGGGGATGGTGATGAGAAAAAAATAGTTGATAGGCAGTCCTCTTTGTTTCATGGTTTCTTGACTTCTGCTGATTTGTAATGCTGCCCCTTGGCCATTGTTTTTGATCAAATAAAGTTTTCAAATTTATTAAAAAAGAAAACATAATCGCAATGTGATTCTTTAAAAGACTAATATCTTAGCTCCAATTTGTAAAGCAGATTCCTATTGAGAACATTGATTCAAATTTAACTAAGGTATCCCATGAAAGAACACCTACAACAAGATACAACAGGAGCTTAGAAGAATCATGAACATTGTATACACAATATTTGTGCTTATATATGCGATTTCTTGAGACTCTAAACATCCAAAGCATTTAGATATGCAATATCCTGTGACACTCAACATAAATATTCAAAGCATATTACCTTGCTGGAGCTGTTGAGAAAAGATCTTCAAGTTCTGGGGGCCGCAAAACTCCATCCTAAAAAGACATTAAGATATATCAAGCCATACCATTCCTGTTAACACACCTATTAAGGATTTCAAATCTCTCATGGTCTAACCATGTTCAATATGAGCCTGACCAAAGCCTATAGAGAAAGTATATTGAACGAACGGTGCTCTAATAATTGTTTTAAATTAATGACGAATGGAGGGTTAGTGAGGAACAGAAAAAGAGGTTGTTGAAATTGAGATTTTTTAATTAAAAATGTGAAACTGCAAACATAATATTACAATAAAATGAGTAAGCTCTTGAAAAAGCCAAAGATTTAATTGTATAGAAAAAGTGAAGATTTGAAAAGCATACACCATCAACGTCGAACAACAAAAATACTCCCTTCAAGAATTCAATGGCTTCGTGAGTTAGCTCTACACTCTGCACACACAGGTTGAAAAACAAATGGAAAACTTTGTCAAACAAGGTTGGAGATGCAAACTACATATTCCAAAAATATTCATTCATTAAGTCTCCACTCTTAGTTAAACCCATGTTTAACAAGTAACTTTCATTTCCAACAAACATAGAACAAATGTAAAGACTTATTTTTGGATTTCATAGCTGTAACCAAACACGCACTTGTACGTTAAATAGGGAATCAGATACTTTTGAATAATTATGGCTAAATATGTTTTCTTAACTTTCTTAATATCCTTCCAAAATATTGATCCCTATGCGAAATATTGGCTTAGATTTCAAACATGATGCCAATAATACTTCAGTTTTCAATCCTAAGATGGCTTCTATTGGTGGAAAAAGTATAATGGTTTTCTTGATGGTTTGATTTCAATGTATTATTTTTTGAAGCAAAGACATTGCTATCTCAATATTGTCTTCCTACTATTTGATAGTTAATATAAATTGATTAGTTTATTCACTACAGTGAATTAATATTTATGAAACATAAATAAATGCTCCCAGCCATCTCACAAACTATTGCATTATTTCTTTGTTTCAGATACATTTTCTCAGATATATTTTCAAGTAACATGATTAGAAATTGATCAACAATGATGACCAGTGTCATACATAATCGTTTGAGTCCAGCATATCATTACACTCAGGTTTGAGCAAGGGATGGAAAGTATCAGCCAGTTAGTTACCATTCATTAATGGTTCTACACACAAGGTAGGTTGCGTATCGATGAAATCAGCTACACAGAAGATAGACATGTTATAGAACCACTCTAAAGTTCCAGAAAGATATGAGAAGGCTTGGATATTTACAAGGAATGACACCGGTCTTTACCCGATAATGAGGCTGTCTCAGCATACAAGCTATAACTCCCCCATATGATATTAGATTGTTTAAAATTTGATGTTAACTTTCCTAAATCTGTTACCAGCTAACAAACAAAAATTATGTCAAAAATTATACATTTGACCCCCTTATGTGACAAAAACAGTTTGTTGAGTTTCAACCATAACTTGGTCAAATGAATTTGAAATGGGGAGACAATCCACCTTGCTCTGCATATGCACCAAAATTCGCTTCAAAGCATAAAAAGTTACAGGCCTGGAAATGACCTTTTGTCTTTTGTGGCATGTGTTCCAAGGCTGTGAGATCTCAAAACAGGCCCAAGAACCATGGAATCTTCAAGCAAGGCTAAACATCAGAATATGGAATGTTGGGAATCATAAATCACCTCAGCAATTGATAGAAGAGTCAAATCATGACTTATGGTTAGAGATGAGGAGATTGCAGCACTTTCTATAGTTGAGAGGAGTTTTAGATAGCTTCAATGCTCCAAGAGAGCTTATTATCTATATTTCTACTCATCAATAAAGTATAGATTTTTGTTAGAGATTTTCCCACACTGCATTTCTCTAGGATAAATCTTATATGTTTTCTGATTCAAATAACTTCATTGTGTTGTTCATTGCATTTCTTTATAATTTTCATTGGTGTATATTAATGTATGAGTGATTGGGCATTGTAATATTGCAGGAGGATGAATAATAACTGTATATGGTGCTGTAGGACATTGTTTCAGCATACCTAAATGTATCTCATTCGTGTATATAATTGATTTCACCCGTCATTGCATGTATTTTTGATATGTGAGAATATCCAACAGAATAAGAATGCATATACACTTCATATTCAGTAGTGTGGGCATGTATTTGTGCCATCATCATTTCAAAAGCAGCAGTAGAAATATAGATGGCAGCTTATCATTTCATCGTTGGCCAACTACTGTTCCTTGTGGGGAGCACCCTTGGCCTCTTTGTAGTTGGGCATCCCTTGGCTGATTGAGATGATTTTCTAATCCCTTTCTCGTCAGTGTTCTTGATTGATCATCAGTCTGGCAACTATTGATAATTTTGGAGCAATTATGATGCAGCCTCAGTTCATGAACCCAGTGAAGGACTGCCAACCCGAGCAGCTACAAGCAAAACAATGACTTATAACAGCAATAAGGATTTACAATAATTAAAATTCATTATTTGAACATTCCATGTCCATAGGTTCTGGTACAGACATACAGCAAAAAAAAAAAGTGACTTATGCTTGTCTAACTTTCTACAGGCATGTCACCCAGCCATACAAACATCATAACAAATTCAGATTCTCAGCTCCTATTGCTGTAAGCGTGTTAGCTGGTAAAATTTTTGCTCAAATTTTTCAAAAAATTTCTAAGTTACCTTCTTTTTTTACATTTCTCAGATTGGTCTTGGTCGAGTTCATAAAACTTCAAGTTCTCTTTCCTACAAGTCTCTTTCCTTTGTATCGAAGAGATTTAGAAAATTTGCAGAATTTCAATGCGGAACAAGATTTTAAGAGTGGATATGAACATATCTAGAAGTCAGTAGGAATCCGGCATGAAAGAAGAAAGTGAAAAATCAGGCAAAGGCAAAGTTGCGGAAATTTGATGCAGAATAGGAGGTTGGAAGTGGATATGTACTATGCACAAAGTCTGGAAGAATTCCGCTGACAAAGGGAATCAAAGCGCAAAATTTGCAAAGATTTCATGCGGAACCAGAGGTTAGGACAAATTTGATCATGGAAAATTTGCACAAATGAGGGAAGTTATGACTTAGATCAAAAAACTTCGCAGGAAATTGACATGGAACCGAATATGGGAGCTGGAGGGACCAAGTGAAGTAAGTCCGGAAGTTCAAAGATCTCCCGCAAAAGGGGTCAAGAGGAATACGGAGAATCTAGAGAGAACTAGAGATGGAAATGTCCAGTAGGCCGAAGAATTTCCACAAAAGCGAACTAGAGGAATGCGAGAAAATGACGAAGAACGGGATGTTTGAAGAGAGAATGAAAATGGAAGAAGTCCAACTGTTTGTCGAAGTTTTCCTTAGTTCACAAAACATTTAAGTTCCCATCAGCTTTTCTTTCTCATCCTTTGGAAGGTTCGCCCAAGTTATAAAACCTCCAACAACAAAGGCATTGGTGTTTCTTAAGGTTCACAAACCTTAAAAACCTCCAACAAGGTTTGCGAAAAGTTCAAGGCTCTGACAAATGCAACAAAGAAGCAGCGTCGAGGAGTTCGTAGGTTCTCAAAACCCCCAAAACACCTACAAGTTCGTGAAAGCTTTTAAGAAAAACAAAGGTTGAAGCACGAAGCTTTCAAAGAGTTCAAAAGTTTGCGAAATCCCCGAATGACAGCCAAATATTGATAAAGAAGATAAAGCAAAGAAGTGCCCATGAGTTCGCGAGTTCACAAAATCGCCAAAACATCGATAGAGGTTTCACAAGTTCCAAAAACGTTGACAAACAAAGTTTCTCAAGTTATGAGGTAGTGAGTTTGAGGTTTGTTGAAATCACCGACAAAGCTTGAGAAAGAAAAATTCCAAGAGCAATAGAAGAGGCAGCACTTTTTAAAGTTCGCTAACATTCCAAAGCACTAAAAAAAGGTTTAGCAAAATGCAAAAACTCTCCAACAAGCTTAACCATAAGCTACAAAAAGGGTTTCAAAAGCTCATTTGCAAATACCAAGCTTTCGAACATTACAAGAGCTCTGCCACCCATTTTCAACCTACTCTGCAATTGTGATTTCTTTGTGAATCGACAACAAATCATCCTTCCACTAGACCCAACCTACATTGCCAAGTAAGTTTAGCGCTTCCCTTTACCGAATTGCATTATATTGATGTAGATTTCCCACATAATTTTTTTGCCCTGCTAGTTCCAAGCTCTGCTCTTGTTTGCTGTGAAATTTGATTTCCTCAAGTTCAGACCTACATATTCATGAATCACACTTATTTCCATGGTCCCATCTACCGAAATAATCCCCTCTCCCTTGTGATTTATCAAAACCTCCTGCAAAACCTTGCTCGTCTTATCTAGCTTCTTTCCAAACCTCATAAAATGAATTTCGAATACCAAGGTTATGAGCATGCTGCCATTCTAGATAACCCATTGTCGGAGGTAGGAGACAACAATGTAGGGCATGTCAATTTAAATGATTTCTAAAAACATATGAGGCAAAACCATGGGTCTCCCATGGCAAAGGCAACTTTTCAAAGTGGTTTAGCTCATGCCGGTGGTTTTCCTACTGCTATACAGTGCATAGATTTGGTTCTTGCCTGTGTAAAACACTACAATCCAAATACTATGGAGATAAGAATAGTTGATGATCATCTCATGGTCAAATTGAATGGCCCCTCCATTAGCATCATGCTCAGACTTCCACAAAAAAAGGAGTATGCAAAGATCGAAAAGAATAAAAGCACTACTATTTTCAAGATAAGAGCGATATGTGCCTCAATAACATTGCCAAGTATTAATTGAAAGTACCAAAATAGGGGAAATCACAAATTCCAAGGAACCTGCAGAGGTCCCATTTCAAAGCAGACATATACGATATAATCATCCTTTTAAATAGAGTGATGGAGAATAAGAATGTTGAAGGCACAAGACAACTAAGACGGGGGGGGGGGGTGAATCAGTTGTATCAAAAACTTCAAACGCTCATAAACATAATCACATCCACATCAGTTCACTTAAACTCTGAATCTGTTATGAATTTTAAACATGAAAAGCAGATAACAGAAACTTAAACACATCAACACCATGCACAAGAGAACACCAGATTTTATGTGGAAAAGCCTAAAAGGGAAAAACCACGGTGAGGATTCACTCACAATATAATGTAGTAACAATACCAAATTACAAAGGCTCACTGTCATAGAGAGAATGCTCACTGCAGGGGACTCACTGTCTAAGTGGACTCACTGCCCACTGAGACAAAAACAAAGAAGATAAGAATGGCTCACTGCCATGCTTTGAACTGATATAATTGCATCTAACCTATGCATGGAGTTCAGTTCCAATGAAGCTCAATATACACCACAACATACACAACACCTTCGCAGCATCACCGAAAATCTTCTGCTCACTGCATCTGGTAGCCTAACACATGAAAGCCCTCGCTGCACTGATCAATTTTGGATCATTCACATCATCCCCCTCGCGCACACGCATCCACGAATCCTTGACACTTATTTATACCATCATTACCCTTGAAACAATCTTCAAGGTCGACAACACAATCTTCAATCCTTGAAACAATCTCAAAAGTCGGCAAACACACAATATTTGAATTAGGTCTGGACCTAAACTTTCCACGACACAAAGGAATGAAGGCAAACCACTCTATGCCTTAGCTCGGACCCAAATCTATCCAGGCACGCTACACAACACTCACATAATCACCAAATCAACTCCTCAATCAACACAAACATTCAAGGTCGGCCAAACAGTGTAAACATAAGGAATTATTGATCACATGCTTCCACGATCACAACCATAACTTGCGGACCATACACCACACAATTTAGAAACATCGACGAACATCTTGAAATCACCTGGAAACAAACAAATTCAGCCACAACAACTTTCTCCTGAACACAACAACATTGTCGAACTTTGCCACACAATAAATTGCTTTTCGGAGCACTAAAACACAAACCTTTTGTATGGAAGATAGGTAAGATCCTTATGAACACATATCCAGAACCACAGCACCTAAAACCTTTCTGCGGAGGAATGCGAAGCAAAATACTTTCTCCTAGACACCTCTGCACAACTCAAAAACACTGTCAAATACTGCTCTCAAACTAGTGAACATAACTTTCACTGTACATCAATCCAGAGCACCAAATTCTGGATTTAGCATCTTCAAACACTTCTCGACAACATATCCAAACCACACACTCAAATCTCCAACACAGAAAAAATGCGGAGCAAAACTCGAACAATACTCTGTAAGTCAGAGGACTTCCTCAACACACTGTTTCCATTATTAATCAAACTTTCTCAAAAGCACTTGGAAACTCAATATCAGAAGCATATCCTTAACATCTTCAGTACTTCAACACAGCAACCAAACCACCTTTAGCAAGACAACTTAATCAAACAACAACAACTTCATTAGAAGACACAATTGACACCAATGACAACAAAAGCATGTTGACATCAATGACAACACCGATTAGCACATACTTGCAACAATGAATACTCGTTCTTTTGAATATTGGATGTGTCAATTTATCACTATCATTGGCTATGCTTCACAATTTGTTGATTGGGGAAAACTAATCAATGATAACTTGCATAATCAACTAGTGAATTTCCAAACAACTCAACAATTCTATATGTCATCCTATTTGTTTTATGCTATTGCAAGCATGAAAGCATGGCCCAGGTTGTAGACAAGGGGAATTTGATAATACAACACAAATTTATCATTATTTCATGCAACTCCAATTAGAGATCAGAGTGTGAATGATGCTTTCACCATGCTAACAGTCAAAGAGTTACATGGGAATGTAGGGTTGAGAATCTCCCTTGAGGCAGCCAACTTGATCAAACAATATGGCATTATTACATCCAATTTCAAAGGTTCACATATATTAGGATAGGTGGTTTTGATGACTATACTTACAAGTTACCTCAATATGTAAGTGATCACCTCAACCTCATTGAGGTGTGCAAGCAGATGGGGGCTATAAATAAAAGATGCAAAGATAGAAAGAAGATGGGATATCCTTTTACAGTGGGTCTGAGTTATTATACTTGCCAATCCTCTGCAAATGCCCAAAACATTGAAAGGTCACTTGCAAAAGTTTCTATGTATTTCTACACCATGCGGTTTCCTTTTAAAAGCAAGAACCATGTTCAGAACAATTTACACTTAGGGCCTGGGTATTTCCATCACCCTCAATTGGAAGATTATTGGGCAAACTGTGAAGACGATTCTGAAGTTAGAAAGAAGGATCGGTCCCGTATGACTATTGAACAAATTGAAGCCTTTGAGATGGGCAGGGATACCATAGGCATCAAGGATGATGGCAGTGATATGGTAGATGCTATCTTCACATCTACTTTGCAGTTGCAACCCCTAATGATGAGCTCATGGTTATACTGAGAGGGGCGGGGGGGTGGATCAGTATAATACAATCTTTTACCTTTTTCAAATCTTAACAACCATATCAATATCAATCACACAAGATCTATCAATTATGCAACACTCTTATTTCACAAAACTGATCACAACTATGCAGATCTCTTCACACAGATTTATGCCTTACAATATCAAAAAAAAAACTCCCTTCACAATCAGCTCTTCAATCTGCACTTATTCCTTTCTATAATTCTGCCATAAACTCTTACAAATCTGCCTTTTATTCTTTACACATGGGCTGCATATATATTTCAGAATAAGTCTGAAATACTCTTCATGAAACTCTGCCCTGGATCTACTCTATATTCTCTTCATACACACACTTCTCTCCACAACTTCAACCCACACTATTATCTACCTCTTATACATCCTCAAGAGAGGTTGATCAAACAAGAGACACACCCATTTATGAATGAACACTTTCCTTAATGCAAATCACAC
The DNA here is from genome assembly GCA_027924645.1 of Cunninghamia lanceolata. Taxonomy (NCBI): domain Eukaryota; kingdom Viridiplantae; phylum Streptophyta; class Pinopsida; order Cupressales; family Cupressaceae; genus Cunninghamia; species Cunninghamia lanceolata. Next base: position 4,165,223 of record BSBN01000210.1, on the reverse strand, counting down.
CTTTTCACTTCTCAAAATCGCACCACTTAACCTCTTTCTAATAGTACCTTTTCATTCTCTTAAATGAATGACGTTTGTCTTATTATATGGAGAGTGCTCCATAGAGGGAGGTCGGCCTCTCTATTAAACAAAAGTTTATTTTGAACTTTGAACATTTTTTGGCGCTAAAAGGCAAGTTTTAAATCTTTAATTTAAAACTAATCTCTTTAATTTAAACTGATCGCCCATATTCACTAACTCTTCATCACTTAGAGGAATCGGCCAGCTTTACTAAAGATAGTTTAAATCTTTTAATTTAAACTATATTTTGGCGCTTAACTAAAATATGATAACCATTGTTTGTCATATTATTGAATGCATACATTTGACCACCTTTTATGCATTTGCCAAACATAACTTCTTTCACATCAATGACAATATTTCCAACACCTAACACCCATAAATTGGGCATATAAAGAAGCAAAAGACATCAGGGAGAGCTCTCGTTTTGTCATTTAAAAGATAAAAAATTGGTTAGCTGGAAGGATTGCTGAGCATACTGCCACAAGGCCACGGGGCACACCACAAAAACAAAAGCGGGAGAAAAACAGAGTGGAACATCAGGATCTTAGCAAACTACTGTTGTATACTCTACAAGATCCAAGTCATGTGCTTGAGAAGATGGAGACAAAGAAGACCCAAAAAAGGGGACTGATCTGAAAAGCCCTTGTGCTCAAGGGGATCCAAAGCCCAAGAAAGAAGCTTGAAGTGAAGAGAACCCCAGCTGCTCAAAATACACTGGGAAGAATCTCAAGTACCTGAAGATTCAAAACACCAGCCACCTGTGTTTGATGTACATCCTTCTTCCCCTGCACAAATGTCTCCTCCAGATGCACCCTTTCACCCTCCTCCACCACGGAAGTCTCCTCTTTCCTCTCCACCACAAAATAATATGGGTATTGAAAATATGCCCAAAACCACTCTTCTTCCTATCATCTCTTCTTCCACTTCCAACCCAAAGAAGACACGTGTTTCCTCTACTTCCCCCTAGTTAAAGAAAGTGTTTGGCAAGAAAAGAAAGTATACTGAAATTGTTGATGTTGGATTTGATGTTGTGGCCAAGTTATTGCAAATGACAACTCAAACTAAGAAGGTCCATACCACCTCCAAGTTGATGATAGACCCTTCCTCTGGCAATCAATATAAAGAAACAACAAAACCAACGACTGACAAAAACGAGGAACAAATAACTGAGGCAATATATATAGGGTCTTGTTGATGTGTTTTCCTTGCACAGACAACACAGCACAAAATACTCGCGTATTTTATCCTCTCTTGAACAAAATCACTCAGATGCTGAACTTTGTGATCAACTGAGTAGACTCCAAGGTTCCTTATCTTCAATTCTCGATTTGGGATAGCTTGTTTGGCAAAGATGTGATTTGTTGTTTCATACAAAGGGACTTACACTTTGGTGTTCAACGGCAGGAAAATACCACTTGCACTCACACAGGTTATAACAATCGCTTCAAGGCTACACGCTATGATAAACTTATAATATGGCAATTCAGCTCTTGGTCCTACTCTTAACAATGTTTTTTTTCAAAAAAATGCAAAAGACTGGGTTTAGAAAGAATATCTAATCTAAGTGCAAGCTATTATCATCAATTCCTGGAAATCTCAACCACGCTTTGCTTCGCCATGAGACAACAACTCCACAAAGGTGATGCAATCTTCTAAGGATAAGCTAAAGGTTTTCAAATTGCTCTATGAACAATCGAAGTGACGCTTGTGATATGTTCAGACTAACCTTACACTACAACTTGCCAACGACAAATCATAAAAGGTATGAACATATAGAGATTTCACTAAGTAATCGAAAGACAATGACCTCCACAAACTAAAGCTAACAAACTTTGAAAGAAATAAACTAAGTTAAAACATTGAATGCGAGTGAGTGCTTAGCAACCATGCAACTTGCAAAGAGAACACAATATCACCATGAATAGCTCAACAATGAACTTGTATTGATCTCAACAAAATCTTAGCAACAGCTCTAATTTGCTCAAAACTCATTATACAAAATGAAGAGGAATGAGGCTTATATAGCCCTCAAAAATACAATGAATGGCCAGGATCAATTTGGATTCGATGGCCCAGATCATGCCACACCAAAGGCGGTTACAACAACTTTCTATTATTAGAGACATACAAGGAGCAATAAAGGCACGTTTTCCAAGGTGACACCTTAGCGCCTATGTGGACTGCCCACGTGGCATTTATTTCTTATGTTTATTCTTTTCGACCAATGCCACAAACTTTGGAACAACCTTCGCCATGTCAGCAACTGGTACACTTGGCGCGTTCCGAATGGTTCCTTCTGCCTTCTTCACATCTCGTGTATGCTCATCAATTGTCCTCTCCCACTCTGCTAGACTAACCCGCTTACCACCAACTAGTGAGATCAAGGAGTAGATATTGTTCAGCTGTTCACCAGAAATGAAGTGAATAGAGTTGAAGTAATGAGAATGTAGGTAATTCTTCACGTCATGGAACGCAATCTCTCCTGAGAGTACACACATATCATCCATTACACCAACTATCTTATTATGAGCTCTCTGAAGCACACTATCCACTCGAACACAATCCATTTTAACCTTGTCAAAAAGCTGATCTCTTATGTCCATAGTGAAGTACCAAGTAGAGAAATCATACGATGAACCTTCTTCAACTACCCCTTCTATCAATGTTGACAGTGGAGTGTTCATCAAATCTTCCAAGTGTGGCATATATTCTCTTTTGACAGCATCGAATTGGGAACATGCTGCTGAAACTGCTTGAAGTCTTTCCCACAACTAAGCAACGGTTTCATACTTTTGGATGAGTTCATCAATGAATGTATCTATTTGATTTCTAACTCTTCCTATCCAGCTTTTCAGTTCTTGGGACTGTGATTTCATACCCTCTAACTAAGCAACAGATTCCTGTGAAAGCATGGGAGGTGGAGTAGACGTCCCTTCATGCTGTCGAATTGGATTCATCAATTGCTGGATATACTGCTTGAAGGCGAGGTTTTCTTTCTCCAATCGATCTCCTCTTTCCCTTTCACACCTCAATCTTTCCTTGACCACTGAAACCGATTCGTCCAACTCTTCAAGCTCTTGCTCTTCTGTTGTTGGTCCCAAATCCATAATGGTCACATCGTAATATTCAGGAGCAATATCATCAATTGTTTTCTCTACCCTTGGCGCTGCAATATGCACTTTCCTGGACCCAGAACTGTCTCTTGTAATCTTGGAGAATCTAGTCGCCTTCTCCTTTCCTTTGTCTCGCCTGGTTCTGCCTAACAACTCTTGTATATTAACCTCTGGCGCTACTTCCACGATTGAAGTCTCCTTTACTCTCTTCCTCAACCATTCTGGCAAGGCAGACAAATCTTCTTGAACATCTTGTTCTTGAGCTTCAACTTCTAATTCTGGTGACGATGCTTCCTCATCAGATGATTCAATGTGTATATCCATTTCATGTGTAACAGATTCTTGATCTGCTAGAATCTCATGCATGTGTTCTTGATCTAATGCCTGTGGAGTTCCTTGGTTTTCTCTTTCTTCATTCTCCACTATTGATGTCACATTCATATCTTGAGAAGGACCACCTTCTTGCCTGGAAGAAGTACTAATCTCTTGTGAACTCAACTTTGTCTTCTTCCGACTACTTTCTCCACGTGAGTCGTCCAGACGCTTCCTCTTACCAGGCTGAGCTTCTTCTCTGGAGCTTATACTATATCCACTAGACTCACTGTGATGTTCGCTACTAGATTCACTATCATCCACCTCTTGTGATTGCTGCGAGTCAGCTCCTCCCATCAAGTCATATGTCATGTCCTTGTTTGCATTCTCGAGCTTCTTCACTTGACGATCTACATACTTCTTGGTGATATGTATGACTCGCTGTATCCATTCATCATGACCATCTTCTCTCTCAGCCCAATTGATAATGATAGGTCCTTCCTTGTCAAACATCTTTTGCACGAAAAACTTTTCAGTTTCCTCTAACTGATCAGGAATAGGCATTATATTACAAGATCTCACCAAATCCCAAGCCATTCTCGAACACCTTTTCTCTCTGATATGCTCATCATCGTCCACATCTGCCCAATGATCCTATTGGTGCTCTCGGTGTCTAAACCTCTTCCCAAACGCCTTCCGAATCGTGTTGAATGGATCAAAATGATCTCGATTCGTGTCATGAAGCACAAGATTGTAAGCTTGTAGTTCATATTCTGAATGCTGTGCAGCTTGCAATGTTGTGCAAGTCTCCAACTTTCCAACTCCTATCGGAAAACTGATTCCGGCTTTCTTCTTATCTTTCTGAATTTTGTCCCAAGCCAACAGTTGCCTCGTCACCTCTAGTAGTACCATCTTGTCGGTAGGATACCTCGGCAAGCGGTAAGGATAAGATGAAAATTCTTGGATCCTCAAGTAGGTGAACTTCGGAAATTGGATGTACCATCGTCCATATTTGCCAATCAATCTCTTTGCATCCTTCGATAACCTCTCATGCATATTTCCTTGAAGCTTCCTTACGATGAACATGAAGAATGCATCATTCACACGCTTGTAATGGGCGATAGACTTTAGCTGCAACTGCGGGTAGCAATCATACACGCTGAATTGTCCGGGGCCATATCCTATGTCACCTCTGCAATTCAATCCATCATACTTTCCACACATCGCGACGATATAAATGACATATGAGCTCACGTAGAAGGACTTAATCTCCTTTAGCTTGATCATCTGCTCATGAATATTGTTGCTTATGATGCCGGCCCAATCAATCATCACTTCACCCTTGACGATCTCTTGCATGAATATGAACATTCACACATCGAATGTTGACAATTGTTGACAACCCATGATTCTGTTCAAGAAGATCACCATGTAGCCAAACTCCGTGATGAAATCTGATTTATGAAGCTTCTTCGGTAACTTGCTATGATGACTCCTTGGTTGCTTTACCCAATTGACGTTTATCTCTTGCTTACAATCACTGATTGCACCTTCAAACACCTTTTGAGTTTGCTGTCGAATGTAGACGGTGACCTTCCTATGCTTCGGGATGTTGAATGTTTCGGCGATGGCCTCCCTCCTCAAGTGAGCTAAGACTTCTCCATTGGATGTCTCAATGCATCTAGTCTCTTGGTTGTAATGATCGGCACACTCCCACATAAGCTCGGCACTCGGTAAGGCAGGCGGAAAGCAAGCGGCTTGGATGATCCCATTGCGAAGCATCTCATGAATGACCTTGGAGTGGGTTGGCTTGTAGAGCTCTCTCTTGATCTCCTCCATGTCGATGTGACCCAAGTTAGTGTCACTCACGTTCCTCCACTTGGACATGATCTTCGTCTCCGGCATGACTCCTTGCTTGTCGCTCTTGATCAAGGCGTGTCTTTCTTTCGCATTCATCCTCTACCTCTTCCTACAAGAGAAGACAACACATGTCACTAGGCTGATGTGACCTCTTAAAATATGAATTTTTTTAATATTTATCCTATCTCTTTGTGCATGTGGGATAAAAAAAATAATGAATTTCAAAATAACATACCTTAGGAAAAAGCAGATTTTTTTTAAAAATCAGAAATTTTGGAAAATTTGATTTTGAAAATTTGTGAACCTTTTGACTTTTCTCCTTAAAATCTGCTGCTACTCCTTGCTGCTCTGCTGCAAAAATCAGAATTAAAATTGTATTTTTTTGGATTTAAAATGCAGATCCAAACCTTCTTTTATAGCAAACTTCACCTTTACCTAAAGCAGGTCGGCCTAGTATGATGAGGTCGGCCTAGAAAGAGGTAAATTCATTGTTTTTAGACATTTTCCATGTCTTTGTGCTCAGACCGCCCAGCATAGGAGGGTTTGAAGAGTAGGTGTGGAGGATGTGTTGTGGAAGGCGACACTGTCCATGTGTGGGGTCCAAAGCCGCCTAGGAAGGGCGGGTTCAAGGGAAGTGCATGGAATTTTTATTCCTTAGTGATTTCTTGTTGTTGATATTTCAACCTCCTTTAATGCTTTGTGAAACTCTTAAGAGTATGGGCGGTTTTGAGCATGTTGAATGGAGTGTTTCATGTGAAAGAAGTGCTTCCCTTAACTCATCCATCTCCTCATGAAGACCTTTATCTTGAACTTCCCTTAAGACTTATGTGACACTAACTTCATCCACGGCAAACATTAAGGTGTTGGGAGATGATCTTGTCCACCTGTCATACTGATTAGAGGTGTTGTTTGGATCGTACAACTTAGAACATTTTAAACCTCTCTCTACATGATTACCTCATCAATAAAGTGCTTTGTTTCATCAATTCATTGATCTCTCCATGCAATTTTGATTGTCTTCTCTCCTGAGCGGGTTTGAGCATGTTGTGTGGAGAGATGTATGTTAAGGTAACATTGTCCAGAAGAGGGTCTTAAAGCCGCCTAGGATGGGCGGGTTCAAGGAGGGTATGTGGATTTTCAACTTAAACTCAATTTTGATGCTTCCCTGACCTTGATGATCTATCAAACTTGTTCTCAATGTTGCTGAATGATTGATGTTGCATGGAGTGGCCAATGTAACCCCTTTAAACTTGTCTTAACAACTTTCACTTTTCACCGATTCAACCTTGCAACTTACCTCTAGTGAACGAATGAATTGAGGGGGCATGAGTGGAGTGATCAACATCCAAATTCAAGCTTACCTTCCAAATTTCTTATAACATACTTCTTGAGCGGATCTAGAGGTGATAGTTGGATGCTATTGTTGTGGATTGTTATCACTTAATGTTCATTCCACTCCTCATGAAGACCCTTCTCTTGAACTTGCCTAAGACTTAGCCACTTTTAAGATGCTTATGATGTGAGAAGGTAAGCTTTGAGATGTTAGATGATGATGTCCATCTGCATAGGCGAAGTCTGCTTTAGAAAGGTAGAATTGAAGATGTTAGTTAGATTTTGCAACTTAAAATATCCTCCACCCATCTAGGCCTGATTGCCATACCTATGAAATACTTAATTCACTGATCTCTCCTTACAACTTGCAGTGTCTTCACCCTGAGCGGCTTTAAAGGCAGTGTATGGACTTTTTCATGTGGAAGAAGGTATTATCCACAGACATCCCTTGAGACCGCCCAAGTAGGGCGGGTTTAAGGGTACCCCTTGGATTATCCTTCAAAATGCCTTAAAACACATTCAATCTTATGCAATTTCATCATGATCTGACTATACTTCAACTCAAAACATTGCAAATTGGATAGATTGTCTCCTTGAGCGGGTTCAAGTGTGTTGTCTGGAGGATATGATGTGCAGGCGGTGAAGGTGTTTAAGCATGGAGCTCAAGGCCACTCATGTAAGGCAGGTTTAGGAGTATGATGTGTATTTCAACACTTAGAAACTTCTTAGCCTTTGGACTTGACTATCCCTTTCCCTTGTGATATCATCTTGATCATTCTCATCTAACAACCTTGCAAATTGCATTGTCCTTCATCTTGGGCAGGTTTTGAGTAAGTGTCTGGAGAGTTTCATGTGCCAGGTGACATAGTCCACATGGGGCTCTTGAGGCCGCCCAAGTAGGGCGGGTTTGAGGGTGTAGTGTGGATTTTTATCACTTAGGAACTTTTCACCCTTGATCTTGACTATCTTACCTCTCCTTGGCGTACCTTGATCAAACAAACTCAACAGTGTGTTACCCTTCATCCTGAGCGGCTCTGGAGAGAGTGCTTGGAGGATTTCATATGTTTGGTGATGCAATCCACAAAGACCCCTTGAGGCCGCCCAGGAAGGGCCGGTTTAAGGGTGACCTTTGGATTTTACCTTAAAACTTACCTGATGCATTCAAACCTCCATGTTTTCCATTCAAACTTCATGATATTCCAATGCTTTGTGTTTGAAAGGCTTCAAAACTTAATACTTTCTCCAAGGGCGGGTTTGGAGACACTGTCTGGAGAGTTTCATGTAGAGGAGGTAAAGTTGTCCATAAGACCGTCTTGAGGCCGCCCAAGTAGGGCGGGTTTGAGGGTACCCCTTGGATTTTGACTTGAAACCTACTTAACCCTCCTAAACCTTCATGTTTCTCTTGAATTCCATCACCTTCTAGTGTTTTATGCTTGAAAACACTTCAAAACTTGATCATTCTTACTTAGGGCGGTATTGAAGGCACTGTCTGGAGAGTGTCATGATGTGATGAAGACACTGTCCATGTGACCATGCTAAAGCCGCCCAGATAGGGCGGGTTCAAGGGTGACACTTGGAATATTGCCTATCATCCACTTGACTTCACTCAAACTCATAAATCTTACTTACAAATCACCATACCTTAGTGTTTTGTACATGAAAACCTCAACACTTAACCATTTTTTCTCTAGGGCGGTTATGGAGGGTAGGTGTGGAGAATTTCACGTGGCAGGAGACATCATCCATGAAGACCTTGTGAAACCGCCTAGAATGGGCGGGTTAGGACATGACCTCTGGATTTCCATACTTGAAACATATCAATCTTGATAATCTCACTCTCTGAATGTCTCTTCTTTCATCCTTGACCAAATAACTTGCAAATTGAACAATTTACACCCCTGAGCAGTTCTGGAGGCAGCAGGTGGAGAGTTTCATGTGGCAGGAAACAAAGTCCAAGACCCCCTCTTGAGGCCGCCCAGGTAGGGCAGGTTTGAGGGTACCCCTTGGACAACTCTTCCAAATGCTATGCACTTTCATCAAAACTTCATCACCTCATTGCATTTTAACTTATTGTAAACTTTATAGAGTTCTCCTTGGGCGGATTTGAAGGTAATGCTTGGAGTATTTGATGTGGGAGGTGAAATAGTCCATAAGGACCTCTTGAAACCGCCCAAGTAAGGCGGGTTTGAAGGTACCTCTTGGATTTTACCTTGAAAAGACACTTGATGCCTTCAAATCCTTTTATCATCTTTATGTTTTGTATTGACATACTTCAAAATTTGCACACTTTCTCCTTGGGCGGGATTGGAGACTGTGTGTGGAGAAATCCATGTGGCAGGCAAAATTGTCCAAGACCCCCTTCTGAGGCCACCCAGGTAGGGCGGGTTTGGACATGACCCTTGGATTTTGCCTCTTATAGCTTCAAACTCACTTAAACTCAGAGCCAAACATGAAGCCCTTCAATCATAAGTCAAAACATTTTAATATCTATCCTTTCATATGAAGACTCTGACCGAGGAGATGTACCTTGTTTACTCCGATCTCGATCACTCAAAGGGTCCTATGAGACAATCTAAGGTATGACACATCTGACTTATCCAGTGTCCCTCCCTACATGTGTTATGAACCAGGACCTAGCTCAGACTCAGAAACTAGACCAAACTTAAGCAAAAATTAGGGGGTCCCCATTTGCAATGGGGCGATGTGTGATGAGGTCACAACAGGTCTCTTAGGTTGAACTGGGCCCAACCACACATGAAAGTGATATTCACAACTTTCAATGTCAACTACAAAATTAGTGGAAAGAATTAAGAAGGAAAAAGATACAACGGAGCAGCTTGAAGAGCAAATACGTGTTTTAACTACTTATACCAAGTCTATAGTAGACACCTTTGCTCAACCCCCGGACATGTCGGCAACTCTTACCAGCTCTATAGGAGATGTAAGTAAAGAAACAATCAAACAGATTGGAAAATATCAAACATATGGGAAGGCAGCTAAGTCATGGGTAGAGTAGATTGCCCTCGATGGCCTCAATTTCATTGAAGAGGCAATGAAATTGTATCAAAAAGCAGAAGAAAATAAAAAGGGCCTCGAAGCTGAACTTAGTGCTGCAAGGAAAGAAGATTCATTTGGCACGGTGCTTCTAGAGATCTAGAAGAAATGGCCGAGTATGATGTTAACACTTTGGTTGTTGAGAAAGTTCTAACCAAGGCCAATGAAATGATGCAATGGCTTGGTTCAGGGGTTTTGAATGGAAACTCTTAATTTCAAAGCAAACAATTGCGGAGTTGAAGAAGCTCACAAAAGCATGTGATCAAATTAAGTCTGATATCAGAGCAGATTGTTTGGTTTTTGAGGTGGATATCCTTGGAGATGATGAAGCAAAATTGGAGGATATCCACACAATCAAAAGTACCTTCAAAGACACAATCTCCAAGGAGCTATTCAACAAAGAAGAGAGTCAATGCCAACACAATGAAGAAGCTCGAAAAAATATCCTCCATCTTAATTGGCTGCCACAGTGATGTTTTAACTTTTCATTAAAAAAAATGAAAGATCTGGATGATACCTGTTGATGATGTTTTCTTGACAACAACAACATTAGAATAAAACACCAAGTGCTCTATCCTCTCTTGAACAAAGCGTCTCGAATGCTAAACTACGTGATCAAACAAGAAGGCTCCAAGGTTCCTTGTACATGATTTGCAATGGATAGTCTCGGTGGTGTGATGTGATATTGCTGTGTACACAAAGGGACTTATGCAAAATTTATTCATCACTCCATTCAACTATGTATTCTTTACTTGTGAAATGGAACTTCTTCTAATCAACTACAAAAAGAAAAGGCAAAAGATAAGGGTTTAGAAGACTAATCTAAGGACAATGACGTGATGAACGATGCTATGGTAGACAAATTCCCTTAGAAACCAAATTTCACTTTGCCATGACAAGCAACAACTACATGAAATAGGTGCAATCTCCAAAGGATAAACCAAGGATTTTCATATTGTTGACACACTCCAGAGTACCCACGGCTGGCGCAACTCAAAGGAGCATCAACAATCGAACTATTTGCAAGATGTGGTCCAAGCTAACTTTACATGATGACTTACCATCGACAAGCCACCAAAAGTATGAACCAACGGGAATTTATCAAAAGACTAATCTAAGGACAATGATGTGATGAACGATGCTATGGTAGACAAATTCCCTTAGAAACCAAATTTCACTTTGCCATGACAAGCAACAACTACATGAAATAGGTGCAATCTCCAAAGGATAAACCAAGGATTTTCATATTGTTGACACACTCCAAAGTACCCACGGCAGGCGCAACTCAAAGGAGCATCAACAATCGAACTATTTGCAAGATGTGGTCCAGGCTAACTTTACATGATGACTTACCATTGACAAGCCACCAAAAGTATGAACCAACGGGAATTTATCAAATATCATTGCATATATCCATTACATCAATGAACTCTATCTACTTTATCATCTAAGCTACTTGGAACCACGTCTCAACCATCTTGGAGAATAAGAAACCATGCGAACATTCCTTGATCGTACAAGATCACCATGCGAAGAACAACAATGAGCTTGTATTGATTTAGGAAGTGTTTTGTTTACAACAATCTCATATATCTCTTCAATGATTTTGAAGAGTTATTTCTACTCTACTCCTATTCTATCTTCCTCTAATGATTCTCCTCTAATGATCCCTTTACAAATGAGAGAAGTGAGCCTTATATAGAACTCAAGAATTACAATGAATGGCCCAGATTGATTTAGCAATCAATGGACGAGATTGAGACAAGGCAGTTTGTTACAAAATTTGCTATTTTTAAAACATGAAAGAGGCAATGAAGGCACGTTTCCCAATGTGATAAGCATCTTTGGAGCATCTTTATGGTGGGCCCTCTTGAATGAATGACTTGGCGGAATGCAATTGGCCTGATGATATGTACGTGCCACCTCAGCATCTTCAAATGAACTAGTTTGGTTCACCTCATGTTCACTTTACTTAGAATATTTTCTTCTTGTTGTCTAGATGTAACTCATGAGTCGCTTTGATGATCATGCTCATCTCTCATCTTGTGATGTTGTTGTGCTTGTGCAGGATTATGCCTCTGGATAGTTGCATGGACTCGTGGAGTAGACTAGTCCCTGATGAGAGTTCTTCTTGTCTGGCGCATGATATGTGAGCCTCTGGATGATGACCTCCTTCAAGATGTGCATGGTGAAGTGACAACCTTCCACTGATCCTCGCCTCATACGGATGATGCTCTTGATGATGAACTACACTTGTAACCTTGATCATCTTAGACTAGCTCCCCTCCACATGGCGTTGATGTCTTCCTCATCCAGACATACGAAGTCTTCGAAGTAAGATAAACTTGATGTAAGAGCTCTCCTCCATGTCGACATGACCCAAGTTAGTGTTGCTCATGTTCCTCCACTTGGACATGATCTTCGTCCCCAACATGACTCCTTGCTTATCACTCTTGATCAAAGCTTGTCTTTCCTTGGCGTTCATCATCCACCTCCTCTTACAAGAGAAGACAACACATGTTAGAAGGCTGATGTGACACTTGATATAAGGATTCTCCTAACATCTAACTCATCTCCTCATGCATGTGGGACAAAACAATGCATTTAAAAACAATATACCTTAGGAAAATTAAGTTTTTATGAATAGAATCAAAATTTTGGAAGACTTGACTCTTAAAGGACACTTGAATTTCTTGATTTCTCCTCTTGAAAATCTGCTGCTCCTAGCTGCTGTAGGTCTTCTCTGCTGCAGATCAGAATTGAATTTGTTTTGTTTTTTTGTTAAAATTGCAAAAATTAACCTCCTTATATACTAAACGCTGCCCTACTTCAAACCAGGTTGGCCTATGAGGATGTGGTTGGCCTAGGAAGGGTAAATTAAATGATTTATGAAGTTTTCCATACCTCATGCTTGGAACGCCCACCTAGGGCGGGTTTGGAGGTGTTGGGTGGAGGATGTCATGTGATGACATGACCTTGTTCGAGTGAATGGTCCAAGGCCGCCTAGCATGGGCGGATTTGAGGGAGGTGTATGGATTTTTGCAAGACTTAGGCATTTTAGCTTGGTTTTGATGATCAAAGACATCTTCACTTACTTCCATGATAATTTAACTTCCTTTGAATGCTATAGAAGCATGGGCGGATTTAGAGAGGGTGTATGGAGAATGTGATGTGGAGGAGGTGGAGTTGTCCAAGTGTAGTGCTCAAGGCCGCCTAGCATGGGCGGCTTGGAAGGTAGGGTGTGGATTCCTTCACTTAATGTTCATCTATCTATGTTTCCCTGTTCTGTAGTGAATGGAATTAGTTACATTTGTTCCTCTTCTTTGAAAATTATTCATTTTTTTCTCGAAAACTTGGTTATTGGCCCCATGTCAGTGGTATCTAGGATTTTCCTCTTTTTATTTCAGTTTTAGTTGTTTGTCTTTCCTAATTTTTGGTGAAAAGCATACCCCAAAAATCCCAAAACCTATCATACAAGGGAGCTACCCCTTTCAAATGTAGAGAAAGATTGTTAATTTAATAGCAATCTCTCCAACTATTGTAAACTTTGTCAATGCCCATTGGGCGAGTCAAGGCTGATTTTCAGCAATAACTATAGTGACAAATCTGTTTACCAACAAAGCGTATGGCCCATCTCAAAATATTGTGATAGCTTGGAATTTATTCCAAGTCCTGGACTATGTTTCTTCCAACGTATCCAGTTTGAATTTAAAATCAAAGTAAACACCATATGATAGTGGGTGGTAACTGTCCAAGATTAAGGTTGTGTCAATTACAAAGTTCCACTAACATAACACTGGCTGAAAATTATGCCCATTCTAGAAGATCATGCATTCTATGATCAAAGTTAGGTCCTGTAACCGCCACCTAGAAATGGACAAATGAATCCACTGCATCATAAATGGGAGGTTGACCCATGACCAAGGCTGAGAATGGTTGTAACTGGATGTTGTCTTAGCTGAAGCAGGGACGTGGTAGTAAATCCACTCCAGTGCCCAAAATGGACAAGATACAAGGGTCCCACAGCAAGATCTATGCCCCGCAAGAAATAATGCTAGTCAAACATTTGGACACCTATGAAGAAATAGAGAATACTAATGGGGCATGATTTGTCTATATTGGTTGAATCAGCCACCATGGGACCCAACAGAAATAAGGCTACCCGCCCAACCAAGATGATTCTTATGTCGTGCCAAAAAAATGTGTGGACCCAACAATTTTGATCGACTAGCGAAGAGGGAAGAGTATGTGGGTCCCAGCAAGGATCAAAAGATTTTCTGTTAAATACTCACTTTTTTCAATTGCCACATAGGAATGCAGACTTTAGAAATTTGTTGTTAGGAGATGAAAATCAAACAAGACAAAAGGGATTGTGGATCCTAGCAAAGAATAAATAGAAAACAACCAATTACATTGGAATAATATACCACATGGATTTGCAGGCCTGAGTCTAGAGCATTGCCAACTAAGCATGCGGGCCCCACTTAAGAATGTCGAAACTAAGATATACCCTAAAACCAAAACCCAAAAAGACGTGCCATCAAGGAAAAGCCTAGAAACACACACCCCAAAAAATTAGTTCAAAAGCCAAAATTGAACTGCCATGTTTTTGGGCAAGCAGGATCACGTGTGCACCCGGATGCTCCTGCATCAAATTATTTGGTGAATCAAGTTGTGGAGCGTCTTATGAATCAACTTTGGAGACATACATTTCAAAACATACTTTTGGAAGCATCTTTTTGGGGAAGAAATAGTAGAGGATGAGACTATTCATGAATGTTGAGGGGGGGTAGAAGTAATGTCAACTCCCTTTGGTTCCTTCAAGTCTGGCTCAAGGAGGAATGTCAATGTAAGTATTGCAAATTGGTATAATCCTAACTTATTTTTGGGATGCCAAATTGAGGTCAACCTTGGGGTTATTCAGGACCCATCAACTTACTCTGTTGAGGTGTCCTTAGGATTTAGGTTAGGCCTATATTTGTACCTTGGTATGGGCTTAGATGTACAACTGTTATGGGCTCACCTTGTCATTATCATTGGAATGATATAGCATTGGCATATGTGAGATTGTGGTTTACCTATGCACCCAACCTAAAACTTGATTGTGTTACATAAAACTTGAGGTGTCCTTAGGATTTAGGTTATGCCTGAATTTGTACCTTGGCAAGGGCTTATATGTACAACTACTATGGGCTCACCTTGTAATTATCATTGGAATGATATAGCATTGGCATATGTGAGATGAGATTTACCTATACTAGTTGTTGTATCCAATCTGAAACTTCATTGTGTTACATAAAATTTCGTTGTCATCACCAAATTTTTTATCAAAATTGTGTTGTAGTAAAAAAAAAAGTTGTTTCTCGGCAAAATCAAATTGTCAAGTTCAAGGGGTTGAGCTTAATTGGTTAAAACATTGGGTTCTCATTGTGGAGACCCAAGTTCAAATCCCCATAGGGACATCTAATGTGGAATTCTAAGTTGTGACCAGTGTTACAAGACTCGCCCAGACTCGTCGAGTCACGAGGTGAGTGCCCCAAGCGAATCAGGGAGACTCGAGACCCGGGTACTCGCCAGACTCGACGAGTCCTGCTAGGAAGACTCGGCCAAGTCAATGAAAACCAGGGAAAGAAACTATTAAAAAAAATGGAAAACGGTTAAATGTAAAAGGGTGAAAGCATAGTTCCGAGACTCGAACTCGGCGCAGACTCGGCGAGGGTCACTTGGCTCGAGACTCGGGCCTCGGCGCCCAGACTCAACGCAGACTCGGCAAAGTGAAAAACCCAAGAAATTTAGAGATTTTTAAGGATTTAAAACTTGTTTCATGCACCCTTTATAAAATAAACCTTAAAGACACAATAACATCATCAAATAGAAGCTAATTTGATCACAGACACAAGTATACATTGATCAGATAAGTATAAACGCAAATTGTAGCTGAGCTGCTGAAGGAAACATCACACTTAGATATATAAATATAGTCAAATGTCTACAAAACTCATGAAATATGAAATCCATGACATCAAATGTTCCAAACAAATATGAAATATCAAAACAATAACTAGAAGTCTATGTATCAAAGGAGCCTACATCCTTCGCCTTCCTATGAAGGCGTAAATGGTAGGTCTTCAATGATGCCAAAATTGACGAGTCAACAAAAACTCGGCAAATCAATAGGATCTATCTCATCCAAGTCAATAGGATCCAGTGATTTGTCCTCTGCTCTTTTTGTGCGAAACTGAAACCCTGAATTTGACTAAGTCTGAAACCCTGAAAAATTGGTTAAGTCTGAAATCTTATGGATCCTCCAAAATCTAGAATCTGCATGTTAAATCCCATGGATCCGGAACCTTTCTCAAACATCCTGACAATATATTTCAAAATATTTAAAGTATAAGAAATTCAATATATAAACTTATACTTAAATGTATTTTGAAATATATTGTCACCGTGTTCCTGATTTTTTCACTTTTCCCTGGCCGAGTTTCACTAATGGGACTCGTGAGTTTCAGGCGAGTTTTTGGCCGAGTCCAGGTCCGAGTCCCCAGGACTTGTCTAGGCTCACTCGGCTCGCGACTCGTCGAGTCCTGGCGAGTCTTGAAACTATGGCGAGTCTTGGAGGATTTTTGAAGGCTATTTAAAAGCAATAAAATTTTGGGTGTTGCCCCTCAACCCGTTGGAGGCATTGTCGCCAAACCCCCAAAAGGGGCATTGCCTTCGCCACAAATAGATTCTTAAATCATACTAGAGGAGGTTGATCCACAATTAGGTTGGATCACCGAGGTTGAGGATCTTGTCTTCAATGATGAGGACCTTGCATGGGTTGACCAAGTGGATAGAGAAGCAAAGGCAGTTGCCATGGCAGAGAAGGGTAGAGCACAAGCAGACACCTTGGATGCCGATGTGAGTGCCACTGAGACAAACAGATATCATGCCTGCATCATCATCCAAAACCTTTGACATGTCAGATCTAGGCCTCCTACATTATTGCCTAGGAGTTGAGTTTTGGCAATCTGATCACATCTTCACGGTTCAAATCAAATATGCCACGAGTCTTTTGGAGCGTTTTGGGATGGCAAATTGTAACTCATCTTCTACACCTATGGAGGTCGAGCTGAAGTTGTCAACCTCCAATGATTCATTCTCGGTCGATGAATCACACTAAAAACAGATGGTGGGCAACTTGATATATCTTACAACCACTAAACCGGATCTTTGCTTTGCTATTAGCTATCTCTCTTGGCTTTTGTCAAAACCAAAGCTCTCTCATTGGATAGCCGCAAAACAAGTTTTGCGATATGTCAAAGGTAATCTTAACTTTGGCATACTTTATCAGAGGACAGAAGATTTTGGTTTAACTAGGTATATAAACTTTGATTGGACATGATTTGTGGATACGCAATGGTCTACAACCAACTAAATCTTCTCCTTGGGTTCCAGAGTGATTTCTTGGCAAAGTAAGCTTCAACAAACAGTAGCTTTATCCTCCACTAAAGTTGAATACAAAGCAACTGTGAGTGCCAATTGTGAAGCAATTTGGTTACGCAGTATCTTGACAAATTTTCAGCTTCCTTACCATACTCCTACATCGTTTTTCTATGATTATCAAGAAGTATAGAATTTGGTGAAAAATACAGTGTATCATGCTCAACCAAACATATCTGTAATATACTGCCCCTGTTTGTTCTTTTAGATTATTTATGTTTGTTATTTTTATTAATTTGTGGTCTTATAGAACTAGACAAAAGATGCAGAAGGGGTTTTTTTGTTTCGCATGTATTGCCTTTTCAATGTAATGTAGACATATAAAGCATGCAATGAAAACCCAGAAAATCTACAAGAGATATGAGCAAAAAGGCAAAGACCCAATTCATAAAATCACATGAAATGAATTATCATCACATACCCATTTCAAAGTATCCAACTTCGTACTTCTGTTGTAGATGGACCAGCAGTATGAATAACATGAAACACCTCCAAATCACCTACAAAAGATAGTTTATTTGCATACAGCTGAAAGCAATAACATTGAAACCTTAGGTGCCCATGTTGATGAAGATGAGACCCTTCAAACATGCAATGGAGCTTCCCTAAAAGTGTACGGCCTGATCTGATTTGGTACGGCTTGCACCAGAAAATGTACAGCCAGCAAAAAGAAGGTCTGCAGTGCACAAAAACGCCCCAAGCTGATATAATTCTGCAGTTAGAATGTATACCTCTGCTGCTCATGACAAATCTGCATAGTTTCATAAGATATCTTCATTGAATCTCCACCAAAAAGCATCAAATGAAGCTCAATGCAAACACTAGATGTATTTGCCTCCACTAGCACCCTTGGATGGTCTTTCACACTTGCAGAATGTTGTTTCTGATGGAAGTTTTCATTCCCAACAGCCTTGGTTTTGAATCTCTCCAAAACCCTCAAAAACTCTTCCAAAGCAAAAAGCCAAAATAATGAATAATCCAAGCATAAGAAATGAATTGCCTTTTTCCTTCTTATATTTCCTCAAGAGGGTCGATTCACTTTTGGAGGGAATAATTCATTTAAATTCACTTTCTAATATTTCCCAAGGTGGGCACCCCTTTCCATGAATTAAGTGTCTTTTTAATAATATTTTATTTTCCAACACTTAACCATTATAACACAAAGTCCAATATTAAAATAATATTCATAATTTACGAACTTTAAAATGGAGGACCAAATGAACTCGAAATTCAGTGATCTATAGACCATTGGAAAGGTCTCGACAACACGCTTCATCTCCAACACTGAAAATCCCGAAACGGACAGAAACCCTAATTTGCCAAAAATAGCAAGTCCGGGCCCAAGCCACCAAAACCACCTCAGAAAAAGCCAAACTGAAGATCATGTTGAAACCAAGCCAACCTCCACTCACAAATTGATCCACCCATCCAACACTACCACCAATGGTTCCCTAACCAGGCTAGTTAGTCTACGGGAACTCCATAATAGACTAATTCTGTCTAGAGAAAGGGGACATTACAATATCAAGATTCATCATCACTATATTCGGCAACTAGTGGATTGTAAAGACATCCCTCTTCATTTTTGTTCTTCTCAGGAGGAGACTGTTGATTTAATGACTAAACCACTTGGTCTTGATTACTTTGTCAAATTTCCAGATAAGCTTGGTATTGTTTCTGATTTAGTCATTAAGGGGGGTATTAGTATAATAATGTAGAAGTGTATATAATTAGTGTAGTTAGGTGTAGGTCCTTAAATTAGATAGTTGCAATAGTTGTATCATTTAATATGGCAGTTGTAATAGTACCTTAAATCCAATTTTATATAATATTGCTTTCACTCTTTGTGAAGCAAGCCTTTCTAGCAAATTTCTCTCATCTCTCTTTTTTGCATCTTTGCTAACATACTTTCTGCAGTAGATCGATTTACATCAAGAACTTCTTATCTAGTGCAAATACACTGAAAATGCTTTGTGCTCTAGCCTATGAAACAAAAAGATAGGTTTTAATTTAGTTAGTTTATCTTGCATACTTGAAAAGCCTTTGAATTCCAAGTCAAAGGGAGTTTCCCCTACTAATTTGAAGAATAGTTTACTATACACCTGTTCCGTTTTGTGTCACATCGAAAGGTGAGAATTAAAATGCTAACACTAGTAAATCGTTAGGAATGTGAAATGTCTCTGATAGCTACAAAGGATGTATACCTCATTATTCATCCTATTCAAATCATTTTATTCTTTTAGATCAAATTGCTCAGTACCTCTACTATATAGACTAAGGGTGAATACCTCATTACTCATCCAGTTCAAATCATTCTATTCTTTTATAGCAAGTAGCTCGATACCTCTCCTACATCAATATATCAATGCCCCTTGTGTTTTTTTGTGCATAATGGAGATTCATCTAATCCTCAATACATTCCAAAACATTGAACACTAGTAAGACCAAGGCAATTAAGGATCACTCTCACACAAGGATAGTGTTTCTAATTAGGAGATAGTATCATGTAAAATTACATAATTTTTAGAAATTCATGCATTATAAAGGAAGCTCAATCTCATATTATTTGTGCCATATAAAATCACATAGTTTTTCGATCATCTTGTGGATAAGGAAGCTCCATTTAGGACTCTCATCTTACTCCATATCTAGAGCAATATGTTGCCTTTAGAAGGCTTTGACCATATCTATTACTTGCCTTCTACACATCTAGCATATACAAACTCTTAAATAATCTCTTATTTGGATAAGTAAAAGGCATTGACAAATTTTGCTGTTTGTTGATTTAAAAAGATCTAAAAATTTATTCAGAAGCTCTAGCAAAACTTGTTTCTAATGGTTTTGAAAAATATGACAATAAGAATAGTGACAGTCAATTTAAGTAACAGACATAATTTTGTAAATGAGTAAACATTTTATAAGCCGGCATCCTCGTCCAAACGAAATTCAACATGAAAAAGTCCAAAAACTAGCTATCCCTAAGGGCAATACTTTCTATATAGCCATGAATGTTATTCTTTCTTGGTCATGAATTGTGCCTGTCTTTTTCTGCTTCAAAAGGAAACCAATTTTTCCATTTTCCGGTGACATTGCAAATAATATTCCAAAAACTAGAAGTTTACATTCAGAAGTAATTAATGGCAACATTATGAATTAAAACAAACCAGAACATCTGTCGAACCTGACATTGCATTATTATCAATTCAAATAACAATAATAATGAGAACGTCAAAAAATTTGTAAAGCAAATTTTAAGAAAATATAAAGAACGTATAGACATTCACCATACCTGGTCGGGTGCTCGCTTGAACTGTGCACTTGGAAGGAGCTCATCTCTAAGCTTAATCTCATCATCATAACCAAAATTTCGCAAAACTGTCCAAGTAGTCTCAAGTCGTCCTTTCTCAATAAAAAGTGCATGAAGAAAAAGAAACCCTGTCAATGTGAGGCCATGCTCATTGACACCTTCTGGAACTCTCTCTGAAACAACCCTCTTCACCCCAACAATTTCTGAAGGCTGTAAAGGAGCATTAAAGCATCTAACCTGCACAACCAATAAGACATGCTATCCATGAACCTCCATTCCAATCACTAGTCTTCAATGCTACAGAGCATCAAGTAGTTTGCATAAGCAAGGTGTGTTTTAGCAAAATGGACGGCATGCAATTTTCAAAAAAGAACATAAACCAAGAATCAAATCCAACAACTCAACTTGTGGCGTTTACCCAGTTGACAACGAACCGACTGTCATTAGTGAAAAAATGGAAGAATCGCATGTCCAGTGAAAAACATGAATAAACTTATAATAACATAGATATTTACATCATTGGAAGCAGATGTAGAAGATCTTGAAATGCAAAACATGTTATTTACAAATTCATGCATTCCTAACAGGACTAAACGAAAGCAGCTAAAAAAATTTAAAATTTTGAAACTAAACCATACCTGAAATTCATTAAGCTCAGCATCACTAAGAGCTCCATCTCTGTCATGATCACACATGATGAATACTCTCTTCAATGCCCTCACACAACGAGGCTTCAATGCCTGATTTTCTTGATCAAATAATGGTACTGTTGGATGAAGAACTGTCTTTTGAGCATAGTAGAAAACTTCTGCTACCTGCCAAAACAAAGTTGGATAAATTTTGTCTTTTTCTGACTGGAAAACAAGTTGTATATACTAAAGAAGAGCAGATTTTATGTCTTAGAAAGGTAACAAGCGTTGCACCAGATTTAAGATAAACAAGTATGCCATGGTTGAATGGTTCCGGATAATATACATTTCAAATTAGAAAAATATGATTATACTACCACAAACAAAATTACCCCACCTTAAGAAAGGTTAGCATTGATATGGAAATCACAATCTTAATTGTAAATCTCAAAGCTTAAAAACCAGATGGATACTTGGAGACACCAAATTTGATATATATATAAATAATATTAATACAATTTCATAAAATTTAAAATATTAAAAAATAAATAATAAAACTTATTATATAAATAATTTAAAATTTAAAGCTAAAACTTGTTACAGAACACATAACTGGTAAAGAGAATATGTCTATTAAATTAACATTATGTTAGAATAGAGCAAGAGCTCAATATATAGAGTTACATCATCTAAAAATAGATGAAAAGCAAAAAACTAAACAGCTAACAAAGCAGAATAACACTAAAGCATAAAAGCAGAAAAATGACTATTATCTTATCTTAATACCCTCTCCCATAATGGTCAATCAGTCAACGACACCCTAAAGCCCCCTAAATTTGACAAACTTATCCGGGCTCAAAGACTTGGTGAGAATATCAGCAATCTGAATCTCTGTAGGAACATACTGCAAAACAATAGATCCATCTTCGACAAGCTGGCGAATGAAGTGACAATGCAGATCAACATGTTTTGTCCATTCATGAAAGACGGGATTTTTAGCAAGTTTGAGCACCTCTTGATTGTCACAATACAAGGGAGAAGGCCCGGCTGGAGAAGTGTATATCTGAAAGCATCTGTCGAAGCCATACTGCCTCACAGGCGGCTTTAACAGCGCCCCTGTATTCAACTTTTGTTGAAGAGAGAGCCATTGCCTGTTGCTTCTTGCTGGTCCAAGTGACTGCTCCTGTGCCTAAACTGAAAACATACCCTGAGCTAGATTTTCGGTTATCAACAAAACCTGCCCAGTCTAAGTCTGTAAAGCCGATCAGCTGAGGATCTGTGCACCGGCCATACAAAATGCCAAAGTCAGGAGTTCCTTGTATGTATCTCAACACACGCTTTGCGGCAACCCAATGTTCAGCTTTAGGGGCTGTCATAAAGTGAGAGATGTAGCTGACAGCAAAACTAAGATCAGGGCGAGTGGCAGTAAGATAGATGAGACTGCCCACTAATTGCCTGAATGCGGATTCATTCTCTATAGGAGAGTCTGAATTAGCTGAGAGTTTCAGCCCTTTTTCCATAGGAGTAGGAGCAGATTTGCAGTCTGTCATTCTGAATTTGTCCAACAGAGCTCGAGCATACTTTGACTAAGAGATAAAGATGCTGTCAAATTGCGCCAAACCTCAATGCCTAGGCAATAATGCAAAAGACCCAAGTCTGTCATATCAAATGTGTAACTGAGATCATGTTTAAGGTTGTGAATCAATGACTCAAAACTGCCAGTAATTATTAGGTCATCTACATAGACAACAATGAGGAGACGATCATCAGCATACTGGTGAACATACAGATTGGAATCAGAAGGACTCCGCTGAAAACCATGATCGATGAGATATTTATCAATCTTTATGTACCAAGCCTGTGGAGCTTGTTTTAGGCCATAGAGAGCTTTCACCAATTTGCACACTTGATGGTCTTCCCCAGCAACCTTGAAGCCTAGAGGTTGCGTCATGTAAACTTCTTCATGCAAATCACCATTGAGGAAGGCACTCTTAACGTCCATTTGATGGACTTTCCACCCAAACTAGGCTGCCATAGCAAGAACAAGCCTAATGGTACTCATTTTGGCTATAGGAGCAAAAGTCTCCTCATAGTCAACACCTTTTTGTGAGCAACCTTTGGCGACTAATCAAGCCTTATATTTGTCAAGGGTGCCATCAACCTTGTACTTGACTTTGTACACCCATTTGCATCCAATGGGCTTCTTCCCAGGCGGAAGATCAGAAAAGACCCAAATATTATTCTTCAGAAGACTCTGGTGCTCAGCTTCCATAACCTTTTCCCATCAGGTACACCTTTAGCCTCAGAATATGTTTGAGGCTCTAAAATGCTGTGAAGATTAGCCATGAGAGCAAAATTGATAGTATTTTGTTGCTTACTCTTCTTACGAGCAGATCTGCCCTCGATGAGTTCACTATCATGAAGATCACCAATTGTTTTGGCCCACCATTTAGGCCGGAGAGTAGATGAATCCACATCTGAAATAGGTGCAGCAGCATCACTAGGAGGGGCAGGAACAAGATCAGGAGGATCCAGAATATCCAAAGGAGGGGAGGGTGGCTGAACAACAGGCTGAGTGGGGGCACGGCTACAGGAACCCTCCCATCAGGTGGAGCTAGAGGAAGACGAACATCCAGATCAGAAGCCTCCAAAGGCTGATCCCTCGTGTGAACAGGAAAAGTAGGCAGCAGAAAAGGCCCGGTAGTCTCATCAACCACAACATCACGACTGAATATGAGATGATCGGTGTCTATATTAATCAGTCTATATGGCTGATGATTTTCACTATAGCCAGTGAACATGAGCTTCTGGCTTTTGGAGTCCAGCTTAGTGTGCTTGTCATTTGGAATCCAAACATGAGCAGTGGAGCCAAAAAATTTCAATGGTTGACGCAAGGCTTACGTCCAAACCAGGCTTCTTCAGGAGTCATCTTCCTAACGGCATAAGTGGGAGACCGGTTCAGAAGATAGACAGCAGTGTAGACTGCTTCTGCCCAAAACTTCTTAGGAACACTTCTATGTTCCAACATAGAAGGTGCCATCTTGGTAATGGTGCGATTGCGATGCTCAACAACACCATTCTGCTGAGGAGTATAAGGTGCAATAAGCTGGCGTTCGATACCATGAGCAGCACAGAAGTGGGTGAAGTTAGAGGAACAAAACTCTCCCCCATTATCAATCCGAAGAGAGACGATTGGACAACCTGATTCTTTTTCCACCAAGGCTTTGAACTGCTGAAAAGTACTAAACACATCAGATTTCTTTTTCAAGAAGTATACCCACATCTTTCGGCTGAAATCATCAACGAAGAGTAGAAAATATCTGCACCCAATAACTGAAGAAGTGTTCATGGGTCCACATACATCAACGTGAACCAATTGCAAAACCTTAGATGCTCTCCATTTGTCACCATCGGAAAATGGAATCCTATGCTGTTTGCTAGCCTGACATGCATCGCAGACGCCAGGAAGTTGAGTCTGAATGTCTGGAAGACCACCGACCAGACTCTCCCGAGCTAACTGAGAGAGATAGTGCACATCGAGGTGCCCATAATGCTGATGCCAGAGTTTAGTGAGGGAAGTATACCTGGCTGCCAAAACTTGCGTTGGAGAATCACCAGAATCCACGAGTCTATATAGACCATGATCCTCAAGAGCCTGAGCAACAATAGTGCGAGTCTCCCGATCCACTATGCTGCATGAGTGCATGCTGAAGACAACATCCAGATGAGGTGAGTGGCGCATGATCTGAATGACGGAGAGAAGGTTCAGCTCCATGCCAGGTACAAAGTATACGTCGAGAAATATTAAATTTTTCCTGCTCGATTGTATCTGCACGGTGCCTTTGCCGACAACAGTATACTCTTCGCCTCCTCCAAAGACGACAGTCTCTGAATGGCATGTACTCAGTGAACCAGTCCCGCTGATGTGTGACATGTCATGATGCACCTGAATCAATGTACCAGGCTAAGGATTTGATAGAATCTGCATGTCATTTGGCCATACAGGCATAGATCACAGACTCCTACTTAGCGTGTGCAGTAGAGGACGCCATCCTCATGCTTTTCGAGGCACGAAAAACAAGATACCGGAGGAGGTACAGATAACATACAGCAAAAGCCTCGAGATAAGAAAATTGATTCAAAAATCTGAATACAGATTCCGAGAAGAAAAAATTCATGGAGAATGTTAACATAATGCTTTAAAAATATATATATATAAGCACAGAGGGCAAGACGAGGAAATCGGTATATCTGCACGAAACCCAAGATATCCTCCCACCGCACAAAAAGAAAGATCCTAGCACGCAGAATCTACAACATGATCCACAGATGAAAAAAATACAGATTCAAACACCAAATAATGGTGTATTGGTCGTCTAGAAACCATTGACCCTCCACAAAGGTCTGAAAAAATACCAAACGGCCACAAACAGGGATCATGCCTTCTCCAGAGACAGCGAGAATGGAAAAGGCGACCTCAGAGACGCTACGCCTTTAGACCCGCGCCGAAAACAAAAACCCGCGTTTTGTTCAAAACGCCTATCAGAAATTCCGATGTGGAACTACCGACAAGTTTAGAATACTATCCAACGTGAATTTCGTTGAGCTTTGTTGAAGGCCGGTCAACAGGTGTGGGACCGTCGAACCTGCAGAAGAGTCTTTGAATAGAACACATCGACCAATGCAGGAAACGCAGACAAAGGAGAAGCGCACAAAAATCATGATTTCATCAAAGTCCCGAGTCGGCAGAACAAGCATAGAAAATCAAAAAAAGGAAGAGCCCGACCTTCAGAATGCAGACGCCAGAACGCGTTGAAGGTAATGGAGAAGAAATGGAGCCATACGCCGCTTGTCCGTATGTCGTACAGAATATACAGAGCGCCCAAAAATTTTAAAAGTTTTCCCTCTCTTTTGGCTCTGATACCGTGTTACAAAACACGTAACTGGTAAAGAGAATATGTCTATTAAATTAACATTATGTTACAATAGAGCAAGAGCTCAATATATAGAGTTACATCATCTAAAAATAGATGAAAAGCAAAAAACTAAACAGCTAACAAAGCAAAATAACGCTGAAGCATAAAAGTAGAAGAATGACCATTATCTTATCTTAATAATTTAAAATATAATATATATAAATAATATAAATACAATTTCATAAAATTTAAAATATTAAAAATAAATAATAAAACTTATTATTTTAATAATTTAAAATTTAAAGTTAAAACTAATAAGTTTATATCTTAAATTATTAAAGTTTTTACTTTTTACTTATTTCGTAGAACTTAAAATTATAATTTGAAGTTTTAAAGTTTAACACTTGTAACCAGAACTGTAAATTATAATATTACGAAAGTTGGGACTAGATTTTTTATAAACCTAAGCTTTTTATATTCTAAGGTTCTTAAATTTAACCTAAACTTTCTAAGTTTTCTGTGTACGCTATGCAGCCACTAACAAGAACAAAGAAACAAATAAAATAAAATGAAACTCAAAAGTTTTGCCGTGTGACATCGCTGTAAAATAAAAACTATTCGTATGCAGCTTCTATCACTATAGACACTATGCTCAGAAGATTTTTTCCACTCCTTTGTGCTCATAATGAGAATAAGACAATCAATAATGAAGTGTACTACAACATTGATAACATTTTTAGTTTTTTTTTTTTCATTTTTAAGGATTTTTCATTTCATTTTTAGGGTTTTTTTCTGCATTTAGAGTTTTTTCTTGGAGCGAGATGTGAAGATGCAGCCAAAACGTCTCCTGTCGTGGGGGACATTTCTATACCCATCTCCAGTATTATAGACGCGTCCCAAAATCCGGAAGCATGTCCCAAGGGTGGGAGACGCATCTCCCTGCAACTAATAAAAACCAGCTCTTAGGAATGGTTGCATTACTAAACCTCATAGTATTTGCCTAAGTCACCAGGTTTGCCATATTTTATTGAAAAAAATCGCAATCCAGACAATCTTTAAGAAAACCCTGAAAATCAATTTTCGTCATTAAAACAACCATACAAATTTTTGCTCTATTTGCTTCTTCCAAATGTGACCACTTTGGGCTTAAGCTAACCAGTTTCAATGTTGGGGATTCAAACTTTTGGGCGTTTGGAGGCTAGATGCAAACCCTTCTGTGTGTATATATAGTGAGCATGGATGAAAACCTTCAACAGATCCACTATGGTGTCCCATAAATCATCATAATGCCCTCTAAAAGAAACAAGAGCTCTTGTCATCTCAATAAAGAAGTAATAACCATCAGGATGCCTTAGATCACCATCCTTTTCACCATTGAAAACTAAAAATTTCACAAATAGAGAAACCCTTAATTGACAAAGAGAGATTGATTGCACAATGTATACACTTCCTTTGCCTGTTGAGTTGTGCTATGATATAAAGAAGCCTCGTGTGTGCTTATTTGGAGAGTGCCTAAGCAAAAAAGAACAATCCATGAATTATCAAAAGATTTCTTTATGGTTTGAAGGTTCTAGATATTTCTATAATGTTTTGAGTGCAGTGGGACTTAGACATGCTAATTATGTGCTCATGTTTGTTTTGCTTTGAAATTAAGTCCTATTATATTTTCTTCAGAAAAGGACCAGGCATGTCCTCTCCTTTGCACATTTTCTAGGGCTTTGCCCGCACCGCACTCAACTAGCTTTCTTGTGCCATGTGACCATTTTCATTTAGGACAAAAATGATATGCGCCAAGGATAAAGTTAAATAGAAGCATTTTATTTGATAATAATAAATAATATAATTCTATTTGATTATAGATTTATTATAGGCATTTCATTATAATTCTATTAGACTTATTATGGTGCATTTTATTTGATATAGATTTTATCATAGAATTTTATTTTAATTAAATTTTAATATTTTATATTTTGTAATTTGTAATTTGTAATATTAAACTATAATTATATTAGTTAAAAATTAAAAAATAAAATGAGCAGATTTGTATTATTCAAATTTAATTACAATTTTGTCCCTGAATTCTATCACTTGACAAATTGGTTTCAAAATTTATCTACGCTGAACACAAACACAAACAGAAACCTGGTGCCTTTAATATTTACCAAATCAAATTATCGCCAATGGCAGTAAAATATAAATCCTGAAGATACAGAACACACACACAGGCCTTAGAAAAATATTTAATATATATTTTTCTACATCAAGATTGACTCGCCACAGTTCTTTTGGATAATTAATACTTTATTTCTGAACTACAAACACAGTAGTAAATATTTAAGGCAAACTATCAACATGCACTTGGCAATATGATGACCTTCGATTAGTCATTTGTCTTATTTCAAAGCTGAGAATGTTCTCAAGAAAAAGTGGAAAGTCTCCAAAAAATTCAAATATTAAAATAGAAACTAGAAGTCTACAAGTGAAATTGCAGTTACAAACATCTAAGACATGTAACAAATAAATATTAGGTTTGCTAAAATATAAGCAAAACCGTTCTATGTTAAATGCCTCCTTTAAAGTTTATTTGTTTAAAACTGAGACTAGACCTCACACCTGTATCTGTTTGAGTGCTGAACACTCTATACATGTCTCAATCTCTCGGAATTCATGCATAAGTGGTGACATTACTTGTTCCAAACTTTGTGGCTGATCATCCCGAAGATCTAATTTACAACCAACTACAACGACTGGGGCCTTCACCTGTATGTAACCAAGGAGTACAATAGAAACATTCATTAGTTGGTATATGCAAAATATTTCAGTAGTCATGACGCCATACAGGTGACAATGTGCTAGGAAGCCTTACTTCCAAGCGACGAAGTTCTGGTAGCCAGTAGGTGGATAATCTGTCCAATGTGCTAGGCTGGTCACATGAATATGTAAGCACAATTGCATCTGCCCTTTTACACTCTGCTCCCATCTTGGTCCGATCTTCGGGCCTGAAAATTTAAGAATAGATTGCATCCAATTATATAAGACCTTAAAAAGTTTGAATAATACGTGGACGAAAAAAGAAAGATTTAATAAAAACAATCTTATATGCAACTGCAGAGAATATTATGTGTGCCTCTCTTCATGAACAATTAAATATCCCTTATAAGAAAAAGGCAGTGAAGAAGAAATCAACCTTGATGATGTGTCAACTATTGTAAGTGGAATACGATCAGGGTAGTAATCCTGAGGGATTCTTGTTGGTTGCACAACAGAAGGAACATTAACTGGAAATGTATCAGTGGCTACAGAAAGAATTAGACTGGACTTCCCGGTACCACTGTCTCCTATCACTGCAACACGAACATTTGTTGGCCACCCTGCAGTCTTTCTCCCACCTGTGCTGCCCATCTTACTGTGAGGTCTGATAAAGAGCAGTTGTTCCCTTCACCTTCAGCACATAACAATAAGCCTATAAGGTTAATTTTTTAACTAGAGAAAAGCAAAAGACGAGAAGGAATTCAATACATTTAGTGGATAAAAGTGCACAAGGAACCTAATCGAAGAAAAAACAATTAAACTGATAAATATTTTGAGATGATTAGCAATAGACTTCTAGTAGTTATTAGGCATACAATCAGAATAACCTGTTATTCATTTTCTATTCGTAAGGAATAAATTTCATTCCCTGCTTGAGAGATGAAGAAACATATCATACCTTACACAACCAAAACTAGATAGCAAAGAAATGTAATTTCAGTCCAATGTCCATAATGCATACAGTGCTGAAGCTTCTGTTCAATCACTAACTATTGGTATACAAACAAGTCTGTTTCAAATTTGATCGATACAATTAGAGAAACCCTCAGAAAGCAGGCAGATAAAATTAACTCAAAAAAACAAGTGGAGTAGGGGGAATTGCAAGACCAGACAAAGGTGTATCTACCTTTGTATATGGGTAGTCCCAACCCAATGTATACAGTGCATATAACTCTAAATCTGTTGAATCACTGACTATACTATGAAGTCTGTTTTCAAATCAAATCTGTATGGTTAAAGAAATACTCAGAAGGCAGGCAGGACAAATTCACTCAAGGAACAATTGTTAGGGAGGGACTTGCAGACCATACAAACACATAGCTAACCAAGATATTGTACCAGATCCCAAAAAGAATACAAACCCTAAGGTGGATTTCCTATCATCAAAGAATTCAGCATAGTCCACATCCATGTATCCAGTCAAGTCAAATTTACCGTTTTGCTTATATTCCGAGCCATATTCCACTATACCGCAGACATATCTCAACACCCGATTTGCTACTTTCCAATGACATGCCTTTAGTTCCTATATGAACCTCAAAAGATAGATGACAACATAGTTGATATCTAGCCTAATGTAGGTCAAGTAAATGAGACTCCCAATCAATTGATGATAAAGAGTTGCATTTACCTATGGTGATGGATCACTCTGTGAAAGTTGCAACCTTATCTCCATTATTGACATTAGTATGCAATCTTCCATTCAAATTTTCGAGTAGTGTCTTGGCACATTTCATCTGAGTTACAAATATATGATTTTTCCTTTGCCATACTTCCAATCCAAGAAATAATGTAGTAGCCTGAGATCTATTGTGCCGAACAATCGTTTGAGATCATTCTTCATTGCTTCAATCATCTTTTGAGAACTCCCAGTGATGACCAAGTTACCAACATATACTATCAAAATCACAATCACCCACTTGCTCATTGAGGTAGAGATCGGGATCATATGGATTCCCGATGAATCCATGACCTAGGAGATGTTTATCGATCTTAACATACCAAGCTCTAAGAGTCTGTTTCAAACCCTAGAGAGACGTCATAAGTCTGCACACTTTCTGCTTATGACCAGGTATAGTATATCCCCTTTGGTTGAATCACATAGACTTCTTCCTTGTGATCTCCATTTAAAAAAAACTTTTAACATCCATCTAGTTAACTTTCCACCCAAACTAAGGTGCCACTGCCACAAATATTTGTTTTGTAGTGTACCCATTAAGTCAGTGTATGTTTTAACCAAGGCAAGTTCACTAGACTGCTACAAAACATATGCACTAATACTTGAAAGGCACAATTCATTATGGGTCAAAGTATGTCAGAAAAGAAGAGTTAGTGTTGCATGGCTTTGTAGGTTCAAAGTTCAAACTAAGTTGGTGATGCTTGTGCTAGGAAGAGCATTTCATAGTTTTCTTTCAGTTTGAGGTCATAATAATATCCCAGTTCAACAAGGAGCATGCAGTTGTTGCATTAAGTTCAACTGAAGCAGAGTACATAGTAGCTTCTTCAGCTAGTTGTGCAGCTATTTGGCTTCGCAAGTTGATAGAAAAACTTACTAATCAACTGTTGAAGCCTACACAAAAATAGCATAACTTCATAAATTGATTGTAGAACTTACTATGACAATCAAAGTTGTATCAAGCTCTCTGAGAACCAGGGTTACATGATCGCTCCAAGCATATCAATATTCATTATCACTTTCTCAAAGATAGAGTTTGGAAAGGAGCATTAATTCTTCAATATGTTCTTTCAAATGAGCAAAGTGCAGACATTTTGACAAAGCCCTTATCAAAAGGGAAGTTTGAAATATTGAGATAGAAGTTGGGGTTGATAGAGAACACCTTCCTTGTGAAGAGGAAGTGTTAGATTTTTGTTGCTCAGTTGGTGTTGTTGGGCTCAAAGCATAAGGAAAATCAGACTGTATTTTAAGTTTTTCCCCCTCCTTAAATGGGCGCTTTTTATGCTTTTAGTTTAGGCACAGATTTGAGGACTATTTTTAGTAGTCAAAGTTGTTGATGTTAGACGTACAATTAAATTATATTTAGGCACTAATATTAGTTTTGTGTAGGCATTGCTTTTGGGTTATATTGTTAGACGCTACTTTGTTTATTTTCTGCTCTATTCTACAAAGTCTATTCTGGGCAAACTACAAACTTTATTCTAGGCACAATGCAAACATATTTTTAGACAATTTCTTTGGGATGAAGACATCTAAAAATAAGTCATTTTTCCTTTTGATTGCCCAAGTTGGAGGTCTATTCATGACCCCAGGCACTCACTGTTTTGTAATAGAAAACAGCAAAATAGAAAACTCAGAATAATAAAATATTCAGACAGCAAGTGTTATATTCTGATTTCAATTTTTTCGTTTTTATCTTATATTTTCAGAAGTTTGTGTCTGCAGGTTATAGCACTCAGAATTGTAGATCTGATTGAAGTTTAAGTTAGACAATTTGTTTCAAACCCTAGAGTGCAGAATTTGCATACCAAGTGTTGAATTTTAACACTTGGTAGTATGTGAAAGGGATCTGTGTTGTCAATGGCAACACAGCATCGCTTTGTAGGCAGAAGGATAAGCTTCTGATATACTTTGTGATGACCTACTTTAGCTTTTATTGACTAAATGGATGGGAAATGGAGTGAAATTGGCAAATACTCAGACCCTTATTTCTCTTTGGCAACTTATAGGGTCAGTGCCATAGATGTCATTATTGCAGCTTTGTTAAGCATTAGATGTAGTGATTTGTCACGACAGCTTTACCTGTAAATGTGAATCAGAGACACCATTTATACTAAATGTTGTTAATTTTGTTATGAAACATAACGAAGATACTAGCTTAAAATTTTATGATTTTTACAATGCTTCAAAGGAAACAAATAAATTTTCAAAGTGCATTAAGAAATAAATATAATTTTATTTTTAACTATATTATTGCACTTTTTCTAATATTTCAAATGCACTTCTTAAAGGAAATATTTCTTTCACCCTGATGTTCTGATTCTGGTTTTTAACAACTTTTATATTCTTCAAACTTTATGAAAGTAGGATAAAAAAATTCACAATGCACCTTATTTATTCAGGGCTTCTTTCCTTCATGACTTTCACAAATGTTCACACTAATGGCAGATTATATGAGTGTTTTTGCAGGCTCTGAAGTTTTAACAGGCCTCTTAGCATTGATAGTTCTTTTTCTTCTCAACATGGCATTGCTTTGCCTTTTATTTCTTCTCCCGCAATTTGCAGCCAGGTAGCACTTATTTTGGATGGCACCTTCAGAAGATTTTTTTTTTTTTTAAATCTCCTCATGGCTGCTTCTCTTTTACCTTCTCCCTTGGCAGCATTTCTCTCTTCTTTTTGTTTTCACGTGTGCAACAGGCTTTGTGTGAGCGTAGCAGAACCAAGTGGGGATACAGCTGGACAAATGAAGCAGTGCCTACCACCTATATTTTTGGCACTTGTCTTCCACTCCTTATATAGAAACGCACGCCTCCCACGCTTGTTGATCTGCTATTCACACTACTACCACTTTCTCTTCAAGCTCTCTACAACACAACTTTCACAAATTCACAGGCACAAAATGAATATGTGCTCTGATACAATAATACAATTCATTGAGTGGCAATGTGCAATTGAGTTAGTGAAAGGTGAGAGTATTTTTAAAAGAGGGCTGTGGTTAACATTCAATCATTCACAACCAACTACTAACCATTTGTATGATTGGTCAAATGTTAACAGTAATAATATGATTATATCATTATTGTTATGATGTAATATATTTTATTCTAACAAATTGACTGTAATTCTGCATGGTTGCATCAATCAAGTGGTCTTGTGGATGTTGGAGTGTAATTGGAGAGGTTAGAGAGACTTTGAATTTACTATGTAAGTGTTTGCACACCCATTTGTCTGCTTAAGGAATCCATTAAGGCCTCTAGAAGGCAGTGAACCTCCATAATCAACAAAGAGTTACAGACTTGAAAAGGTGATCCCTCACTCTTCTACTGTTTTAACTTTTAACCCATGTTGGATTTCTCCAGGTCACAAGCTTTGTTGGGCTCCACTTTCATTTATGCTCTCTATCTACTGTTATAATCTTCCTTTATGTGTATCCACTTAATTAACAACAAGAATGAAGATTTGAGGACTGTTTTATGCTAGTTTTGTATAAAATCAGCAACAATGTCAATCACTCAATGATTGGAATTAGCAAACTTCATGTCAGTAATTCAAGGAGTGGAACATTCACCCTATTTGATGCAGGAGAATCCAGGCAAATGGGCAATCCAGCATCAACCAAAAACAGATTTGAGGTTTGGTTTTCAGTCTTGGTGTGTTTTGGTTTTCTTTTGGCATCTCATAGCTATTGGTGCGCGTGGCATGTCGGAATTTGCAAGTTTCAGTTTTGTCGTATTTTGGGTGTCGACGCACAACAGGCAGCCTTCACGAAAACAATTGTTTAGGTGGATCAGTGAAGTTTCGGGAAATACCCTCTTATGAGCAGATTGTTGACTCCACTCTGGATTTGATGCCGCAAATCTCATAGTAATACGCCTTACGGTTTTGGAGATATATCTGTTTTGCGACTTGCGCTGCCAGATTGGTGAATCTTGAGTTCCGTGAAGTTTGAGGCGGAACGGCTTGGCAGAAAGTTGGGGATTGTCAATATCTTCATCCCTGCAAGATTTCAAGTGATTCTGAGCTCCTGGTAAAAAGTTATATCAAAAGTCGTTTTCAACCCTAGTACTCGTTCTCGTACATCTTGTCACAATCATTTTGGTGCCGCAGATCTCATAGTAATACGCCTTACGGTTTTGGAGACATCTGTTTTGCGACTTGCACTGCCAGATTGGTGAATCTTGAGTTCCGTGAAGTTTGAGGCGGAACGGCTTGGCAAAAAGTTGGGGATTGTCAATATCTTCATCCCTGCAAGATTTCAAGTGATTCTGAGCTCCTGGTAAAAAGTTATATCAAAAGTTGTTTTCAACCCTGGTACTCGTTCTCATACATCTTGTCGCAATCATTTTGGTAGTGGCAAAGACATTCAATGACAAAATATCCAATTTTGTGTATGTACTGGCACTGGCAAAAGCTCTTAAGTTTTGGTGATCAATTGATGACTAGTTACGCCTTTGCATTGGTAGTGGTCTTGTTGATGATGATTTGATTTCCTTGGCATCATAGATTTGTCGAATTTGGATTCCTTGACGAATTCATTGAGAATTGTTTTGAAAGGGGCAGCATACAACATAAATCAATATACTTGCAATTGGAGAACTTATGCACGTGCCATATCTTCATACTCAGCGATAGTCGCATTTGAGAGGTTGATACATGTTATTAAGTTTTGGTATACCAAGTAATCATGCGGCCTAGGTTAAGCATTTTATTCATGTTTTTGTCTTGCATTCTTTATCCACATCAGACCCAGCATCAATTCATATTTGATAATGCTTTCCTATTCCACGCAAGACCAAAAGGATGTCATGTATATATATATGTAAGTTCATTTTGGCCAAATGTTGTAGTAGAGGCCGCATGTTTAAGGGTATATAAGCTTAACTTTAATAAAAGGAAAAGAGCAATTTCAAATTCGTTTGGGAAGAAAATAAAACGTCTCTTCACCTTTTGATAAACGAACCACAACGAAAGGAATTCATTAATTAAAAACCAGTCATAAAGAAACAAACAAGGGCGACTGAAAGAAAGGGCTCCAACGTGTGAAGAGTAGAAAGTGAAGCGCCACGCAGGGATAAGGGAGCGCAGCATTGGAAAATACACAAGGCCATTTTGGAGAGAAAGGACACAGCACCATACAGGAGAAGAAAAAAAAATGTGGGAGATTGGAGGGTGTGACCATTAGAAGCAGAAGTGAATCGTTAAGAGAATTCCCACCTCCATTTCAGTAGAGCAATTGGGGCTCGGCCCATAGAAGGAGGAAGAAGATAGAGGCCAAAGGTCGCTACTAGAAAGTCAGGAAGAGCTCGCTACTAGGAAAGTAAGGGAATGGAAAGAAGCTCAAGAGGTTAAGGATAGATTGTCTTGTAGGCACAAAAGGCTATGGATAGCCAAACTTTGTAAATAAATTTCAGAGTTATATTTTCTGAATTGAATATAATAAAACAAATCAAGATGGTGTTGCAATCTTACCATAGTTGAGTGTTGAAATTGGGGCAAAGCCAACTCCACGTGAATGTATGCATTTGATAGTGTGAGTTGAGTGAATAGTTTGTGTTTTTTGTGAGAGGGGAGAACCCTCTACACCAAATGGTATCAGAGCCGGTAATCCTGAGCGTGGAGAGGATCCACCAAGAACTGCGGAAGAGTGAAGCGGTTATAGAGAAGAAGCTCGTGTGAGGGCTATTGCAGGTAGGAGAAGTCCTGAGCAACGAGAGAGCTTGAAGCCGCAAAGAAAAGTTCTTTGCAGATTGTAGAGCGTGGGATGTGTATGTGAAAGATTGCAGCAGCAGATGAGATGTGGATATACGTGAGGAAGCCCGTGATATGGCAAGGTTGGCGGCAGTATCAAGAGCGAAAGACTCTCGAGATGATAGCTAGTGTAAGTGCAAGATTGGATAGGTTGAATGAGAGATTGAATAGGATTGAACCAAGGTGGCATGGAGAAATTGTTGAGCATGACAAAGGTAAGAGTAAGAAGTTTGCAGCTAAGGCATGCCATGAGGAAGGCATGGGGAAAGAAGTTGCGCAGAAAGAAAAGACCCATGTTGCAGCAGTTGAAGAAGTCGCAGCAATTGTTGAAGATGAAAGATTCACAACAGATGTTGAGGATGGAGAAAAGAAAAAAATGATGAAGATTTGTTGTGGCAAATTGCAATAGTCGAAAAAGAGTGGCTTGTGAAGCTTGCTGGTGGACATGAGAAGATGAACGGTGCAACAAACGGTGAAAAGATGGATGTCGCAGCAGCAAAGAATGAAGAGGTAAATTTATTTGCAAGTTGTGACAATAATGTTTTGTTTTCATTTGAGATGATAAGAGTTGAAGAATGTGAAGAAGAGCATGGAATAGTATGTGCAGATTTGTATAAGGATTTGGCAGATTTTTATGTAGTTGAAGAGTTGAATGCAAGGGAAACTTGGTGGAGGTGGTCGGTTTGTGGTGGGTTGGATCCCACGAAGGAGGAGAGGAGAGGAGAGAGTATTTGGTGGAGGAGGACGGTCTATGGTGGATGCAAATCCACGAGAGGAGAGAAGAGTGGGGAGCAAAGTTGTGGAAGGAGGATGATGCTTGTTCTGACATGGTGCTAGAAAACGAGGAAAAAGACATAACTTGTGCACATGACTCAACAATGGAGTTCGTTGCAGCTTAATTGCAACCTAAAAGGGTAGTTCGACTACTCAACTCCGCTTTGTGAGCCTATGCTCACAAACTTTCTACCCAGTGTGTCTGATACAAAAGCATCCGGGCGAATGGGCAATCCAGCATCAACCAAAAACAGATTTGAGGTTTGGTTTTCCGTCTTAGTGTTTTATGGTTTTCTTTTGGCATCTCATAGCTATTGGTGTGTGTGGCATGTCAGAATTTGCAAGTTTCAGTTTTGTTGTATTTTGGGTGTCGACACACAACAGGCAGCCTTCACGAAAACAATTGTTCAGGTGGATCGGTGAAGTTTCAGGACAAACCCTCTTATGAGTAGATTGTTGACTCCACTTTGGATTTGATGCCGCAAATTTCATAGTCATACACCGTACGGTTTTGGAGATATAACTGTTTTGCGACTTGCGCTGGCAGATTGGCGAAACTTTAAAATCTTGAGTTCCATGAGATTTGAGGAAGACCGGCTTGGCAGAGAGTTTGGGATTGTCAATATCTTCATCCCTGCAAGATTTCAAGTGATTCTGAGCTCCTGGTAAAAAGTTATATCAAAAGTCGTTTTCAACCTTGGTCACACAATCCAGGACCTCCTGGATTATGCGCCCAGGGAGGATTTTTATCCCTGGTCACACAATCCAGGACCACCTGGATTATGCGCCCAAGGAGGATTTTTATCCCTGGTCACACAATCTAGGACCTCCTGCATTATGCGCCCAGGGATCAGGGTGTCCAGTCCCAGTCCACAGTCCAGCCTAAACTTTGCTAAGTGTTATGAAAAGTTCCTGAACTAGCCTGCAGGTGCCCGAACGAAGGATTCACCGTCAGTTAGGAAAATCCCACCATGAAGATTGGAAATCCCTGAGGGAATGGAAGAAAGCTCCTTGTTCCATATCCTGTGTCAGTAACCAAACCTCGATGAAACAACTGAAACTTCACTCAAACGATAAACTGAACTAAAAGAGAAAGTCCTTAGTCATCCTAAAGAAATTGTGAAAACTGGTCAAGGACTGTCCTGGTCGCAAATTCCAGAAGGTACTGGATTGTGTGCCCAGGGAAGGTTTTTGTCCTGGTCGCACAATCCAGGACCTCCTGGATTATGCACCCTAGGATCAGGGTATCCAATTCCAGGATCCTATCCAGTCTGGACTATGTAGTTGGTCAGGAAATCATTCCCGAACTTCTCTGTAAGTGTGAATGAAAGAATTCATTGTCCGTTAGGAAGATTTCGCCATAGAGATTGAAATTCCCTGAGGGGATAATAGAAACTCCTTGTTCCGAACCCTGTATCAATGATCAAACCTCTGTGAAACAACTGAAACAACTCAAACTCCATCAGAATCAGAAGGAAACATCCTTAATGCAAAAATCAACTTGCAAAAGTCCAAGTCGCATTTTTCACCTCTAGGTTGATTTTGCGCTCAAGAAGGAAAACTTGTCCTAGGCGCAAAATCCAATTGCAGGTGGATTATGCGCCCAGAATAAAATTTCATCCTGGTTGCATAATCCACCTCCAGGTGGATTATGTGCCTAGGATTCCTAGACTGGAGGAACTTGCCCATCAGGAGTCCAGTTCAGTCTAGCATGAAAACATGAAGGTTCCTGTTCAAGCAATGAAAATTTCAACCCTTCCTTTTGAAGGTTCTTCACAAAGGCAACATTCCAAGACTTAGCCAAATTTCAACAAATAAGTTTCAAAATCACTCCAAGGGAAGAAATTCCTGACTCAAGAAGAAATCATCCATGGTCGCAAAATCCAGTTGCTCATGAAATCCCCGACCACCGACACAAGGAGAAAAGGACAAAAATCTAAGTCGATTGAGTAATAAACTATGGCAGCTAGGGTTTTTTTTCCACCAACCTGGGTCGGCCAAGTGGCATAAGAGGTCAAGTTGCCTATAAAAGGAGGGTGCTCACCTCATTTTTATCATTCAAAAACAATTCCAAATCAAGGAGAGCAGAAATACACCTTCTAGGAGCAGAAATATTCATTCCAAAAGCAGATTTCATCACTTGAAGGACAAAATTTATCCAAGGATATTGCAGATTTCATCATTTCCAAAGCTTAAGTCTTCATTGGAGCAGATTTTTGTAGGTTAAGGGCAGATTTCTGAAGTCTTCAAAGGCAGAAATTCATATTCCTAGGGCAGATTTCATCCTCCAAATCCACCTTCCTCCCAAGGCAAGTTCTTCACCAAAACTGAAATTTCTGAAACATTCCAAGGGCAGATTTCTTGACAAAAATCCATTAATTCCTGCACAAAAATCAGAAAATCCATTAGAAGGTCAGAAATCAACCTAGAAAAATCAGAAATTTCCTTGAAGGTCAAAAGTTCTTTTATCCAAGGAAAGGTATGTGAATGCATAGGATGGCTCTTCTTACTTAGAATATTGTTATTTTCTCCTTCCTATGTACTTGACATTTCATGATTTTAGTCCCACATGCATAAATCTGTCATACTAACTTCTGATGGTGGGAATAAAAACCCTCATCCCGCCTCCATCCTTACCTCTTTAAAACTTATACTTTGCTATTTCCTTCCTTGATTCCACAAGTGAATGGCGAGTGCCAAGGTGAGCTCTTCAAGACAGACTCAAATGAAGGCTGCCCTCAAAGGGACACTCCCGGAGTCCAGAATCATCTCAAAATGGGCGAACGTGAGAGACACCAACATCCATCCTTCAGTCATGGAGGAAATTAGGAATCGAATGTACGAAGTTGATGGCGTCCTCCATCCCAGCTTGCAGCCAAGATCGTCCAAAATGGAGTTGCCTCCACCGCATGTTTCCCGCCCGCCATTCCTTGTCCCGAGTTGATTGTGGAATGTTTCATGCACTATGATCTGGAACGAAGGATGGTTGTTGATCGCAACAACACAGTGGTGGCCTATTTCACCAAGGAAAAGATTGTGGAGGCATTCAACATACCTGTCTATAGTCCCATCGAGTACACAAGCAAGGAGGAGTCAGCCGACATATTCCAGGCTGATCCGGCAACCTGTTTCGAGATCATCAACAAGTCATGGATGCAGAAGAAAAGGCCTCACCATTCCAAGTTGCCAAGGACACTCCTTAAATCCGACTTCAAGCAAGAGCATGGAGACCTTGTCGTCATGCTGAACAAGATCATGGAAAGTCCGCAGTCCTCTACCTTCGAGCCATGGATGTTCTACTACATCAAGGAAGTCACCGCTGGGACAAAGATGATTGATTGGGCTCGACTCCTCAGTGACAGTATTGATGCACAATTCCAAAACTTGGAGGAATCAAAGGCCTTTTACATGAGTTCCTATGTGATCTATATGCTGGCAAGAAACAACAAATATCGAGGACTATCATGGAAGCGACGTATCGGCAATCAAGAAGGGCAAGTCAAGGTCTATGATTGCTACACCCAGCTTCATCTCCAGAACATAAACCATTTCCGGAGGTTTAATGACGCATTCGCCATGCACATTACAAGGACCCTCCAAGGAGGCACTCACCAAAGGTTATCACCCGAGGTCAAGCAGTTGATCGGGACTTATGGCTCCTGGTTCATCCAATTCCCGAAGTTGACATACATCAGGGTGCAAGGATTCTCCGCCTACCCATATAGACTACCAAGATATCCGTCGAAC
This sequence comes from Cunninghamia lanceolata, assembly GCA_027924645.1. Taxonomy (NCBI): domain Eukaryota; kingdom Viridiplantae; phylum Streptophyta; class Pinopsida; order Cupressales; family Cupressaceae; genus Cunninghamia; species Cunninghamia lanceolata. The sequence goes on along the minus strand of BSBN01000210.1, from coordinate 4,124,397 downwards.
AAGATGGTCCTGTTGGAATTGACAAGGCAACTCTCGGCATATGACAAAGTTCAGAAGAAGAAGAAGAAGGTCGAGGTAGCCTACCCAGTCCAGATGGAAGGTGCGGTCGAAGCATGCCCATCTCTCCAAGCCGCAGAAAGATCTGAAGAGGCTGCAGTTCTATAACCTGGTGACTCATTCCTTGCGGAAGAACTTTGACCCATTCAATACCACCTGGGTAGCATGTGGAAGGAGGCATAGACATAAGGTACACCTGGAGGACCACTGGGCAAATGCTGAGGATGACTTCGATGTGCGGAGGACATGTTCCCAGCTTTCAGTCGACATGATCAGGGCCACCAGGATCTTTGTAGTCCCAGATCAAGTTAAGGAGGATGGAAGGCAAGTCCAGCCATTCTTCGAACAGGAGAAGGATAAGCCTCTTCCACCTTCGGTTTGGTCCGATCCAGAGGTCACTCACTTAGACGATCTAATGGCACCTGCGCTAACGATAACACAGAAATGGATAAGCCAGCAGACGGAGAAATTGCACAAAAGAGGTATCCGCCCGACTTATGACCTAATGGGAGACTTGGATTTTCAGTCTTCCGAAGAGGATATGACCGAAGGAACTCCTGTGAAGGAACAAGAGACAGGAAGACAAGAAGTGAGGGACAGGACTACAGAAGATCCACCAGCGAAGAGAGTGAAGACTCGGAAGGAACCTATTAGCAGCCCTGACCAGGAGGAGCAGAATGCATCCAGGCCTCACTCTGCTAGCACTTCTTCCATCCAGGAGATTGATCTTTTTGAAGATGTGCAAATAGTTAAAGGTAAGGGACCCATGGAGGAGGAAATGGTCCCGAATGAGCAAGATGATCAGGAAGATAATGAGTCCATGGATTCCACCCGGGAACGAACTCCCAGCCTGATGGTGGGAAATCAACCTAACCCTCCACCGCGGAATCCAGGGGAGGTCCATCTTGAGGACATGCTCCATCACCCTAATTTGGAATTCCTCGACGAGGAGTTCAATTCCGGCGAAGTACCAACATCCACACCACAAGTTCGTCAAGATCCTCAGGAACCACATAAGGAAGTCATTTCGTCCGCAAAACCCAATTGGTTACAGGACGAGTTGCGGAAGAAGACAATCAGGAAGAATGATCCTTCCACCGAACTTGGGGAGTTTCTGGCCAGGATTGGGAAATCTGCAGATCCAAAGAGGGCAAAGAAGTTTTCCAGGATTACAAGGGATGAATCAGGATCCCGCCGAGTAGAGGTGGCAATTCCCAAGGTAGCCGAAGCAAAGGAGGACATCAGTCTAGATGACTTTGACATCTTGAAGGTCGACCTTGGACCAACCACCAAGGATCAAGAAATGGAGGAGCTGGAGGATTCCGTTGCCGCCATCCGAGAAAGGTTAAGGAAGAAGAAAAGAAGAACCAGTTGAAGCAAGAGAATGAGGAACTGCGGCAACACATCCAGCAGCTCATGGGCCCATTACAGTCCGCCCAAGGAGCAACGGCCCAACCTCTAAGCATAACTAAGGATTCATTAGCTGAGGTTGAAGTTTTGAGGACAGTCGGCCATATAGCAAAAGGTTGGATAGAGAAGGTCTCGGATAGAGCCCATAAGTTCATAGAAGACCTCGTCCAGATGAACGGGAGAGTTACAGCACTCATGGATAGAATTCAAGCAATTCTGGATGCATGTCAGCAATTCATAGTCGTCCGGGAGGAAACTATCCCTAGACTGAAGGCACTGATGAACACTCTGAAGCCGGACTTGGTGAGGGACAAAGTAATACATTCAAATTCAATATATGACTTCCTCAGCTGGTATTCCGCCTTGGTCATGAAGAGAGATAACCTTGAGAAGATTGAAAGCGACACTTCCCAGACACACTCCATGTTGAAGGAAATTCAAGACAAAATCCTTGTATCCTTAGAAGCCTGGTTTGATCTGGAGGTGGCACCAGATGAAGTCATTGACCTGGAGGAATTGAAAGGCAAGATGCGGAGCATATACTTCAAAGTTGCTTATCCTACCCAAGAATCCCATCTTGAGGATGCATCCTCATTCCTAATCCTCATTAACAATATCCAGGAGCTGAGGGCGGATTAGGAAAATATCCTTGTCGCCTGTACCACCACCACATCTATCATGGAGTTCCGGATTGAAAACATGCCCACTATTCCTATGGAAGAGTTGGAAGTCGTCCTGACCAAGTTCCTCGAAGTAGAGACTAAAGAGCAAGAGGAAGTACCAGAAAGGCAAGACAATCCTGTCCAGGAGTCCTAGTCAGCTGGGACACCCCAGACAGATGGCGGTCATCCTTTCACCTTCTGATGCCCAGGGCAAGTGGCAATCACCTACATGAGGAATCTGATGACCCCACCGACTTTTCCTAGGGTTTCTGACCCATGGCACACACTTCAAGGAAATCTGATTTCCTTTTGCCCTAATATATTTTTGATTGCCTATATAAAGCCTGGGGGATGCCTCATTTTCTCTCTTTTCCATCATTCTGATGCTCCTAAAGCACCCTAGTAGTTAGCTTTTATTTCTGCATTGTATTTCTAAGCTGAAACTCCAAGGATCAGTTGGATTGTTGTAATAAAAACTTTTGAAACAAGAATATAAGCATTGAATATTGTTGTTCATATGATTCTTTGGATGTTTGACATGGTCTTATTGATTCCTTGAAGCAAATATGAAAGTTATTCAAGTTATTTCCTTTATTTCAAGCTTTGTTAGTTAGTATGATGGAAAATGTTATTGTTGAATGATTGAGTGCTGATTTGTTCATACCATTTGTGATCTGTGGCTTGCAAATCACTTTGTATGGTTAGTCTGAACTAATTCCAAGCTTAACTTCGACTGTTCTTGAGTGATCAAGTCCCACGTTCCATGTCAGGACAGTGTGAAAATCCCTGCCGCTATCCCAGAAGATCACACATCTCTGCCTAGCTGTTGTCTCATGACGAAGCAGAAGCGTGGTTCCAACATCAATCTTCAGTAGTAGTCTTTCTCGTCATTTGGATCCCTGAACTCTCTTCCACTATCCCTGTCTTTTTCATTTTCTTTGAATTTTCCTTAGGAGTAGATTATAGAAGAGCCTATTGCAAAATCATTCGTTACCCGCTAGGTTAGTCTGGTCGAACTTAGATCTTTTCTGCCATAAGTTAAAAATCCAGTCCATGAAAAGAGGAATCCACGTCCAAGACTCCAGAATCCACCGAAACCCCTAATCTTCTTCCTTGAGCACTGAAACACTAAGTCTGATACGTAAGTCCCCCTTGTGATTACCAGCAAATCACATTATTCCACTGAGTCTATCCCTGTACACATCAAGACCTGACATAAAAGGAACCTTGGAGCAGTCTCATTCGATCACATAGTTCAACGTCTGAGAAGCTTTATTCAAGAGAGGATGGGATACTCAGTATTTTATTCTATTGTTGTGGTGCCACAAAAACATCATCAACAGTAAGCCTTCTAGCCGGACTAAGGAAGCTATCTGCATGGAGTGTATGTTGAACTCTTTGAAGAGACAAGAATAAACCAGTTAAGAGAATCATTGTTTTGAATCAATAGAAGAAGAACATACCTTTACCAGAAAGCAACATTGTCCTAAAGCTTGGTCCCTCTTAGTGGTCAAGCTAGTCATAACATATATGGTTAGATAGACCATTTGGGACATGTGGAGCAAGGAAAATCGTTTCCTTTAATTTGAAATGCCAAGCCAGTCTGTAACAGTACAATAAACAACTGCACAAAATCTAGGATAAAAGTAGTAATTAGTCTTAGTATCAATCGAGTGCAAAAAAATTCCAAACAATGAGGTTTTATTAGCCAAAAAAAAATTGTAATCAGAATTGGATGAGATAACTGAATGGCATCTGTAGGGAATTTGCTTTTATGGGGCATGTATGGGAAATGGGCATTTTGTGGCATTTTTGGCCAAGGCTTGCTGCTTATGGGGGTAGAACCAATGGTGTTTTTCAAACGGTCTTGACTAATAGTGAGATCAACATTATTCTATCGATGGTAAAACAGGCATGAATTTTCCGTTCTCTGTTTGGCTGTGGTCTATAGATAATTTGTGGAATACACTTGTGATGGTCTACATTCAAAACCCCACGATATATCCTCCAAGATATAATGTCTGGATTTGCGTGCAAATTGTGAACCAAACTGTCTATCATGACCCATAATTGCACTCATGGAACAGTGTTGGTGTATTTCTACTGAGTTCAAGTTGCTCTACACCTCCATCTAGAATGCATTTTTGCTTCCGGATGGACCTTGCCTATGTAGAATGGAGATCAATGCCCTCTCCAATGTGATACATAGAAGAGTTTTACGTGGAAGAGCTACAAAAAAACAAAAGTACATGTGCAAGTGATCCCGCAGAGATTCAGAAGCATTAGGGTGGCATTTGTTCAGGCAACTATATTCTAGTTTTTAAGTATTTTTTTTCCAGTTTTGTCTACATCCTAGTAATTGGCATTTTCGGAGGCCTTCGGAGTGGAATTTGGGGTCAAGACTTTCATCGATTGCTTTGAGCGGTAGCCGCAGGCACGACTCGACGCAACTCAATCTAGCTCTTCAAGAGATCTTTCCAACGAGTCCGAAATGTCTAGTTTTCAACTAGCTGGCTAGAAGTTATGACCCTGCCTAATGGGGTCCAAAATTTAGTAGTTTTCTTTTTGAAATTTTGAAAAATTTGAAAATTTGAATTTTAGTAGTTTTGTCACCTTCCAACTATCCATTTCAAATTCTATGGATAAGGTGACCTTTCACATTCTTGCTCATTGTATATATCCAACTTTTGATGCAATAAGAAATCCTCTTTGGTTGCCTGCAACTTTTTACAAATTCTGCACATTGAGCATTTTGTTTATTTTCACAATACCACAGGCTCAGCGCTAGGTATTGTTATCTGATGTCTCCATTAAAATTCAGATCAGCAAGACTCCTAAGCAATTTTAAAAAATGCAAAATGCATTGTAGTTTTTAGAGCTTTTAATCTAGCAAGCAACAAGAAGCTCTTGCATATATGAGCACCCTAGTATTGTAAACAAGAATTTGTTTTGTTGTTCAGTTCACTGAGGCTCCTTCCTTTTAGCAAAATAGCCAGCAAGAATTTGTAAACGTTATGAAATTCTAGGAAGCTAATTTCTCTGCCATTCGGATTGACCTGATTTTGGTGGCTTGCAGCCACCTCCTTCCAGGTTGTATCCCTCCTGCTCCATCAAATTTTTCAATCCCAGTAGTAGATGTCATTTAAACAGCGAAAATAGAGCAGGAATCCAGATAAAAGGAGACTACCAATATATAACAACCAATGGATATTGGCAACAAGATAATGAATAGAGATAGGAGTTTAGGAAACAAATGAATTTACACATTCCAATCATTTATTTATTATACACACAGTTACTAGGAGATGGAGACTGGTGCTGGTGCAGGAGACAGGCATGGGTACCAGTACGTCATTTTCAACAAAAAGTTGGAAATGGGTACTTGGAGACACCAAAAATGAAAAACTATTTACATAATTTAAATACAGAAAATAATAATCATACAATGGATATGCAACTTTAAAGATTGTAAAATGTAAAATGCTTACAAGTAAAAAAAAAATTGAAGTATTGAATTTTTGAAATAGATGTCAATGAAATCAAAGCTTAATTATATTGAAACATGAAAATCATCATCATAATATATGAAAAAATTATTTTAAACCATTGACCACCTGGAGATGGCAGGCAGGGACTAGGAGGGGAATGCCATTATTTTAAAAACATGGTATCACAGTCCTTGGAGATGACTATATTTTCAATCAATTGATAAAACTTCAATGCATGTATACATTGCAACTCTTATTATTGTTTTTCTTTGGACCATTTCCTCCTCAGGATTTGATAAAAAAATTCTGCTAAAAAAAAATAATTGTAAATTTTAATGCAAAAAATAGAAAACCACAAGTCTATTGATGCATTTCTTTAGGTCTTTTAGCTTCTCTCAACCACATATCGACACTTCAGAAAAACCCAGTGTAATTTATATGATATATCTGAGAAACCCATATAGAAAGTTTCCCAATTTGCAAGGGATACTTCTAGGAGACATATGGTGACACAAAGAAACTTCATATGAAGCTGTCTGAAGACATCCCCATATAGGTCTGCGAGACGGGGATGTGTTTCCAGTACAAGATACAAGTACAAAGGGTCAGCATACGAGTCTCCTAGTAACTGTGTAATTATACATAATAAAACTGGAACATATTTTTTTCTTCCTGCATTCAATGTACAACAGGCAGTTTTCCCCTATCACTATATAACCCAGATTGCTTTTGAAAGCTGTTGGGTTCATGTTAGTTATTATTGTTCAGTGCCTTTTCGTTAAAGCTAATTTATAGCTGGAATTAGAACATTATGGCAGCCTGATTTCCACTTGGCAAGAGTAATGTTTTTGCAGATCTGAATTTGGATAATAAATGGCTTTTGTATGTTATAGTGGCATTGCAACTGAGATACTGTTTCATATTATGTAAATTAACAAATGCCTATTGGTTACAAAAAATGACAAAATGATTGATAAATTCTTGTATAGTTCTCAGGTTTTATCTAGTAAGTTAATATTATCTAATATAATGTTTAAATTCATATGCTTGACTAGTGAAGTTTGAAAAATATGTTTAAATTCATATGCTCAAAAACATTAAACTTTGAAAAACCATGTCTCTTTCTAATTGAATTTGTTTGCTGGTAGTTGTGCTGTTCACATGCACACAAATATATGCACAATGCAAGGTTTAAGAAATTTAATACCTGGTTAAAAAATCATATGTAGTAAGAAGGAGGCATTTTCCCCCTGATATTGGTTTTGAATTTTGTAAAACTCCATTGAATAATGACATTTTCCTGCCTGCTTGACAACTTGCTTCTTCACTATTTCCCCAAAATCACTTTAGGAGATTTTCAACTCCCTTAATTTGTATTCTTATATTATTCTAACCCTATTCATTCATTTCCACTACCCAATGGATCGTGCCTATAGTCCTCCAGAGCTTTTTCAATCTCCCAAATTTCTCAAAAGGCGTCTTCTACAGGTAGATGTATTTGAAGGACTTTTTCTTTCTCTACAACCCTTTCATCTTTAGGAGATTTTAAACTAGCAACTGCATCCAAAGACGCAGTGATATAGAGAAGCTGGGAATGATTCTGCAATTGAAGAACAAAGTATGGTGAAGTTTGGAGATATGTGGTATGTGTGCATTGTAATTGTGAAGGAGATTAAAATCAAATGTATTGTATTGTAACCAATAATATACAATGTTTAATAGAATCAATTCCAATGAAAAAGAAAAAATGTCTGTTGTATTATGCATAGAAGCAGATATCTTTAGAATATTGCAAAATATTCCAATATATCTGTTCTTGGCAGGATTCCAAACATTTTCTTGGAAATATCGCAAGTTTTTCAAAATATCATTGACTGCGACTTTGACCAAAATTTTCACCAATATATCTCCATATATCACCTCTAATGTGACAATAAATTAGTTTTTTTCTATATAAGCATCAGACCTGAAATTTCTTTTATCATTCTTCTCTGGAACTTTTATAAACAAGTTATACACCTTGAACTGTGTAAGTAGCTGTTAAGATTTAAAGCTGCCATTATTGAATAGCTGTTAGGTCTGTTGCAGGGGACAAGGGCAATAATTGCTGTTATTATTTTAGAAATGAACATAGTTATCTACAGTTGTGAAAAAACTTGGTATAATTGAGTTTTAAAACCTTGTGAATAGGGAACGTGACTGTTGTTATTGTGATTAGTGACTATCACTGTTGCCTTTGATAACAGCAAACACTGCTGTCATTATTTATGATTTGAAAGCATAGTCATTACTAGACAAAACTGTCAAATGATTATGCTATCCTTTGACTTGTCATTATTAATGCATCACAGATGTTGATGCTGTCATTGACTTGCTGTCATTTCTACTTATCAATGGATATTGTTATTGTTACTTCATTTGTAAACATAGTTGTATTAATGAGGTAATTGTTCGGGAATTTTCATTATTACAATTCATCTGTTAATAATGCCATATCAGTTGAGATTGTTGTCGTCATTATTGTCTTTTGACATTACTATCCTTCTGTGATTAGTAATCTTCTTATGATCACTGATCAGTAGCATTCTGTCATTATTGTGATCTGTATTATTCTTGATCGGTATGGTTTTCGTCGTTATTAGTACTGTGATCAAGTAATATGGGCATCGTTACTGCTGTCAATATTATAGGAAATAATGCTGATCAAAACGATTAATATGAAACATTGTTGTTAAGACACACATTGCTGTCCTGAAATGCCTGGCATGATTGTTGCCACTGCTGTAAACTTAAGAAGTATATGAACTTATGAAGAGGTTAGGAAAACTGTTGTTGTCAATTGTAGTTACCATTTTGTGTATGGACTAGTCCCTTGGACTTGATAGTTAAGGCGAATGGTAGGGTTAACAGGTCTTATTTACCTTGGTTGTGTTTTATTGCATGATGGGTTCATTATCATTCTGGCAGAGTTATTTATTAACATTGTTAAAGAGATTTATGTTACAATTATCTGTAATCAGCTATCTCAAAATTAATGAGAAAAATCCATATTTCAAAATTCATGGTCTACACTCTTGTTTACTTCCTCTCACTCTCTATGCAATTAAGATGGCATTAAATATTAAAAACATCAGTTATTTCTTGTTTTTCCAAATTTTTCAGTGTTTTTTGGGTTTCTCTTATTTTCTTGGTTTTTTCCCAACAATGTCCCGGGAAATTGAAAATATCTCTCTTTTGGTATACTGAGAAATTCCCGATAAAGATGTTTGCTTCTATGGTATTCATTTTCTCCCATACACGAGAAACAAATACATCTAATGACTGCCCTACACTGTCCTCTCCTCTATTCATTTTCCAACGCAACCATCAATTTTTTCAGGCTAACACAGAGACCAAAAATTATCCATTAAAATCAGGAACTGTATGTGGAGTCAATATCACTTGTTAATTCATTATTACCAGATCCGGTTGAATCTGGTTCAAATCCAGCTGGATCTGGATTTTTTGGATTGGCGGGATTTGTCTGATACACTCCAGATTTTCAATTCCTATAGAAATTTTACCCATTTTTTTTAATTCTGGATTTCCAATTTTATTTGGCCTCCCAAACAAATCGAATTTTTCGAAGTAACTATGCTTGTTATAGTAAAATGCTAAACTAAAAGTGTGATTTAAGAAGAACTATTACAAATAGCATAAAGAACTCAAATTTCAATACCAATTGTTATAGCAACATGCTAGACGAATAGTGTGATATAAAAAAAGAACTATTACACACAAGTATAAAGAGGTACCAATTCATAAACATCAATTGCTTAAGTTATTTGTTACACCTCTTCATAATTTGGCAAATAAGATTTTTCAAAATAAGAAGTTCAAGGAAGGTATCTAGCAAGAAGCCATAATACAACAAAGATATATAACTATTCCTCCATCCACCAAAGTTCAAGAATTTCATGTGTTACAAACTACTCAAGGGAGAAAAGACAACCATAACTTGGGATGGCAGAGAAGAATGTGTGCTTGTCACTTTTCTACTGTGTACAAAATCCTATTGATGGCCTTTTAGCATTTTAATATGCACCTTCAAATCCAACACAAAACAGAATAGTGTGAGGTTGAACCTCTTCAAATTGGAACGGGGAGCTCCTTAAAACAGAAAATAAAACAAAAAACCTAAAACCTAAGGGCTCAACCTCTAGTGTTTTTACAATAAGTACAATTTAACACAGGGTTTTGAACAACCATCGCAAAAGAAACTAAACAATTGCCTATCTTTTAATTCACGGGCAAGGGCACAAAGCTTATCAACATTTTTGCTCAATATGAGAGATTTTTATGTCTTTTAACTTAAAGCAAACAACCTATAACAGCTAATAAACTATGTAACCCAGGGACATGTCCTCTGCAAAAATGGACTCATTCAGGGACGGGTCGGAAATGCGCCGTCCCCCTATTTTTTCGCGAAATTTGGAAACATCCTGAACGCCAAAACAAAAACAGGGGACAGTAGGAAACATCCGAGGACAGCCCCTACGGCCCAGCAGTCAAAAGTCTCAATTAAAAAAAAAAAACACAAAATTGATTTTAAAAAATAAAGGGATGTGGGGGCCCATAAGGACCCCCACATTTACACAATACCCAAACCTAAAACTCATTTTGTCATTTTACATATCGTGAAGGAGAGCTGTGAGAAGAGAAAAGAATGGAAAAACTACATAACATAAAACTTAGAAGCAAAAAATCATGAAAAATGTCATATGCCTTGAAAGTATGTGTGTTCTCAAAGGCTTTAATTTGGGATTGGTGGCAGGGGCTCTGCCCCTCGACCTCGCCTTGTAGCGCAATAGGGGTGCTACCCCTCGACCCTACAAGGGGTGCTTCCCCTCAACCTCGCAAAGGGTGCTGCCCCCAAACCCCCACGAGGAGCGTTGCCCCTCAACCACATTGGGGGTGCTACTCTAAACCCTACAAGGGACACTACCCCTAAACCCTGCTTACTAATGTTGCATGGACACGGATACGGTATCCGATACAGGCACGGTGTCGGATACAGATACGGCTAATTTTGAAGACCCCCCAATACGGATACGGCTGGATACGGCTCGATACCACAAAAATATATATATATATATTAAAAAATATTTTGTTATATAATATATTATATTAAAATATAATTTATTATTTTATAAAAGCATATAATATATATAATATGTTTTTGATAAATATGTTAATTGTTTAATATAATATGTTTTTGATTAATATAAATAGCATATAATATGTTATTATAAAGTAATAATTAAATATATATATATATATTGAAAGTATAAAATATAAATATTATTATATATATATATAAATAAATATTAAAGTATTAAATTTAAATATTAATTATAATACATATTATAAAAATATTTTAATTTAAATACACATTATAATTATTAATAAAATATTAAAGTTTACAAAAATTTTAATAGATTAATTTTGAACTTAGTAAATTTGAATATTATAATATATTTAGCCGATTGGCTTTTATATGTGAGCATTATAGTGCTTGGATTATATCTGAGCATTATAATATCTGAGCATTATAGCGCTTGGAAAATTGTCCCGCGCCCTAAAAAAAATCGCCGTGAAATTTTATAGACTCGTATGTTGTTCTCACGCGGGAAAAAAATCATGTGAGAAAAAAACGTGTGAGAAACCTTGTAGCAGAAGAAATCACGAAAAATTACAGCGGAAGAAATCACAGCGAAAAATTGCAGCGGAAGAAATCACGGCGGAAAAAATCGCAGCGAAAGGAGGTTGCGAAAAATTGCTGCAATTCATTAACATTGAAACCTACATTTGCTTGATTATACAAAACTGAATGGCATATTTTATAAATTCTCACTGGTTTTAGCCTGCAGCTTAAATATTTTTTTCCAGCTACGGCGTGATTTTTTTACAAACCCGTATCCTAGCGAATCCGGCGCCTAAAGATTTAAAAAAATTAGGGTACGGCTGGATACAGTATTTGGGCCGTATCCACACCGTATCGTACCCGAATCCATACCTGGTACAGTGGTACGCGTGCCTATGGAGGGGTGGGGAGCGTATCCGGCAACACTACTGCTTACAACTTCATAGCCAATCAAGAGGAATAGGCTTACCTTATTCAATGTTGAGCTGGCCATTTTTCCCAAAAGGTGAACCTATTCAGGAAACCGCTACCATCCCAATTAAGGACTAGCAGGAGGTTGTTAAACCATGTCACGAATCCCAAGGGGAGACGCTGGACACATTCCAACAATCTCCCCCTCAGTGTTACCAGAGGGGATTCGAACCCGCAACTTGGCTCTGATACCACTTATTGGATGTTGAGCTGGCCGTTTTTCCCAAAAGGTGCACCTATTCAGGAAACCGCTACCATCCCAGCTAAGGACCAGCAGGAGGCTATTATACCATGTCACAAATCCCAAGGGGAGACGTTGGACACGTTCCAACATACCTCTCAATGATTAGTGAAGTTTTGCATAGTGCCTTATGGCTTCAAGACCGGCAAAGTCTTGAGGAACATCCGACTCCAACCACATGTTGGGATGTTAATCCCGAAGATGCCACACAAGGTGATGAGGAGGAGACATAAAAGGGATTGGTTGGGGTTCCATTGGATGAGGCAATCCCTCATAGTGGCAATGACCTAGACTTAGACTCCGACTTTGATGCAATGTTAGTAGATGTTGATTAGGGGCAGTGGCATATTTTCTATGTTTTTGTCATTTTGTAGTTGAAACTTGCAGCCTTTGGGCATTTTGTTGTAATTTGCATACAATATATATGCACATTGACAGTGAAAGCAATTGAATTTTGTTAATTTATTATATATTAAGATTCTATAATGTATATGATTAATGCCTTGTCAATGTTATCATATGAATATTTGAAATTTCTTATATTTTTTAATTTTCCCTATTTTTTTAACAGTCATCCCTTATCATCCCCTAAAAAATGGCCTCCCTACCATCCCCATCCCAAAAACGCATAGCCCCATCCCCTATCATCCCTGTCCCAGAAACTTGGGGTAACATAGCTAATAAACACTCCACTCTTTTTGTCTAAAAACAAAGACCAAAAAAGTGTGAGTACAACACAAGGATTGAATTGGTTTAAACAAATGACACACAAAAGATTGAGCAAAACATTAAGGAAATTGCACACAAAGCTGCAATGACCACACTTCACTGAAATTAGCAATACAAAGCCTACAATTTTCAAGGAAAGCAATTTGATTTAGCTCAACAACACATACACAAGATCATAAAAAGCTTGAACGGTAATTTCAGCAGCAAAATAGCCATACCAAATTCCATTCATGAAAAACTAAGTGCAAATGGTACTTATTTGTAAGTATTTACAAAGTTTTGCATGAGAAATAACTAAAAAAGCTAACCAATACTTCTAAACTATGAATAGTTTGCTTGCGCATAAAGCCAACTTATTCTACAATTTTGTCCATAAATTGCAAACCCTAAATTAGGAAATCTTTAAATAGATTTTTGATAAGGATAACTATCAACTAAAAATAAACCTTCTAGAACATCATCTAAAACTAGTTGATCTATAAATAGTTGATCTATAAATAGTTGTTCTAAAAATAGGCTTCTTAGAATATAATTATCTCCTCAAAAATAGTGATGTCTAATAATAGCATGAACTAAAAATAACCAATCTAACACTTGGCTCTTGGAGATGGTTCTAACAAAGCTCTTTTGTTCTGACCGTAGGGGATCCTTTGAAGAAGTTTTGAAACACTAAAGACCAATCTTGGTGCTTGAATTTGAAAAACCCTTCCTTGATGGGGCGAGTTTCTTTGCATTGGGTTGCAACTTTTCACTTGTCCTTTGCTTTGCATGTCTTCATACATGTGCACGCTTCTATATATGGGTGCATTTTATGAATTCCCAACTTGATGTCTTCCTTTGGAGAGGCCCACAATATTACATAGACATGCATTTTTGCAAATTTGAACTTTAATGCAACCCTTTTGTGAGGCATGCACCTCTACACTGCTTGACATTTTTCAAATTTTGACTTTATGTTTATCTTTGGAGTGGAGCACGCCTTTACATTGGCAAATATTTTTCACTCAACACTTTCTTGCACCCCTTTGATCAAGAGCATGCCCTTCCAGTAGCTTGCACTTTTTGATGTTTAAATTTTTTTTTGCATCCCTTCACAGCAGCTCACACCCTTCCACTAGCTTGCACTTTTTGATGTTTAAAACTTTTTTTGCATCCCTTCACATCACCATGCACCTCTACATAAAGGAACACTTTTCTAACTTAAACTTTTAACATTTGGTGCAACCTGTTGATGATTGTTTTTCGACAAGTCAACAATAGAGTAAAACACTAGAGTATCCCACTCTCTTGAATAAAGCTCTTCAAAGGTTGAACTATGTAATCCAGTGAAGTAACTCCAAGGTTCCTTTTATGATTCATGATGGGTTAACTCAGTGATTACATGTGATCTTGCTGATAATCACAAAGGGACTTACATTAGACTTCAACTTCATTTAGCTTATCTCTCCTTTAGTGTGGATGATGTATCAATAACAAAGAAAAGGCAAAAGATAAAGGTTTAAGGAATCTAATCTAAGGTCAATGAGGTAATGATGATGTAAGAATAAACAAACTCCTTAATTAACCTAACTCCATTTCGCCAAGGATGCCTACAACTACATGAAGTTGGTGCAATCTCCTAAGGTTACGCGAATGGTTTTCAAATCATGAAAGCTTATACAAGCACCCATTAAACGACGCAGCTCAAACAAACCTCCACAATCGAACTCAAGCAAATAAGGCTCAGACTAGCTTTACACAACACTTCACCAGCGATGAATGTTAAAAGCATGAGCTAGGAGTTGATCAAATATTCAATACAACATACATTACAACAAAGAGCTTCTAATCTACTTTGGAACATCTCTCCACTTCATTAAGATACAAAAAGCCATGCTACTCCACAAGATAACACTTAACACCAAACAAGCTCCAATGTCTTTGCATTAATCTTGAAAAATATGTACAACAACTTCAAGTCCTCTCAGAGAATTTCGAGAGTCTCTCCTATTCTACTCCTACAAAACTATATCTTACAAATGAGGCAACAAAGCCTTTATATAGTATCCAAAAATACAATGAAAGGCTAGGATCATTTCGATAGCCAAGGGCTCAAATCATGCCACCTCAATAGGTAGTTACAACAACTTGCTATTTTTAGTATAAAAGAGAGAGGCAATGAAGGCACGTTTTTCAATGTGATAAAGATAAGATGAAATCATTTAAAGCATCTTCCACATAGGCGTCCCTCTGGCTTCTTTTATTAAATGATACATTGAATGTAGTTGAAATGATGTGGCTGATTATGATTGAATGATAATAGGTACATGCTACGTAGATGCCACCTCAGCATATTCCCAAATTGTATCATCTTTGTATAATGTCTTCAATATGATTGCTCTTGATGATGAACACTTGAGATGTATCCTGTTGATCTTACCTTGTTCATTGTATGAAGTATGATATATGATACTTGTCGCTCACTGTATTTCTTCCTTTTGCAGGGTACATGATGATCTTCTTTGATGTTTCTTCATATAGAGTAGTAGGAGATGATGATGATGCTTCCTTCATGTAAGAGTAGATGATGATGACATGAAGTAGAGATCTCTCTTGGACTTGAAGGTTGAATGGAACTTGAAGTTAAATGGATGAAGTGCCCTGCTTGATGATATGATGAAGATGAAGTAGTGCACTTGGCATGTTGACCTTGAAGTGGCCCTTTGGAGTGTAGATAATAACACCTTCTTTGAATGTGGAGTAGATGACCTCTCAAGGAGACTTTGAAGATTGGGAGAACTTGACTTGAAGCTTGGATGGATGAATGTCTTGGAACATGATGCCATTGATGAAGTATACTTGAACTTGATGTGATCTAACATGATGTCATTGATGAATGTTCAACTTGATATGACCTTTTAGAATGGTGTTTCCTCTGCAACTTGAAGATGATTCAAGTTCTTATCCTTCAGATGACTCCTTGGCTTCAGCAACACTCCTCTCAATGATGCAACTTGATGATGAAGCGTCCTAACAGGATGATCTTGAAGTGATCTCCAAGGGTGGCTAGCATGATGTTTCTTCTTGCAATGACAACTTCTTGACTTCACTCCTTGGATGAAGGTGACTCCAAGCACTTGCTCCTTAGGTTTGTTGATGTTCCTACAAGACAAGAGAAACAATATATCAAACAATTGATAACCTTGCATAACATAGCATATAAGAAACATGTTCTAAGCATTCAACACCCTTCTGGGTCTAGGCGCAAATCTAGGTGAAAAGAGGAGCAAAGGGCGCCTGTCATAAGTTAGTTCCATACTCGGCATTTTAGATGATTTCAAACAATCAAAGTAGCCTAAAATGATTTCTCCTTTCAAGGCGCTCATGGTGTTGGGAATTTGCATGAAGAGCGCCTAACTCCAATTAACCTTGCGTTTGATGTTTTATGACTTCAATGGACTTGGATCAACCTATAATGGATCAACTCTTCAAGGGCTTATTCAATGATGTAATTTTAAGTTCTTTTCTTCCTAGGTGCCCCACTAATGATATCATTAGGTGCAAATTACCCTTAGGCGCCCATTTAGGTTGGTGGATAAGTGAAATTGCGCCTAAGGTTAGATTGGTCTTATCTGCCCTTTTGATGACCTCAAACAACTAAACATGCCTTAAAATGTTTTCCTTTCTTAAAGTGCCCACTTTGAAACATGAACTTGAGTGGTTTTCCTTAGGGCGCCAATTTTAGGTTGGCATGGAGGCAAAAGGGCACCTAAACTCACTTTGTGTTTTCCTTGTGAAATCTTCACTTCTTGAGGTCTTTTAGCAACTTTCAATCAAGGCGCCCAATTTAAGGCTGGTTGGAAATATATTCTCTCCTAGGCGCACATATGAATCTCAATCTTAGGCGCAAAAATGATGTTTGCAGAGGTGTGAAAACGCGCCCAACTTCCTGGAGTAAATTCGTGCCTAGAAGTGGAAGTCTCAGAGCGTAAGGTATATTGAAAAATATATTTAAGTATAAGTTGAATTTCTTATACTTTAAATATTTTTCAATATACCTTTCAGGATGTTTGAGATAGGTCTCGAATCCACCGGATTTAACATGTAAATTATAGAATTTGGAGGATCCACCAGATTTCAGACTTAGTCAATTTTTCAGTGTTTCAGGATTTCAGGCTACCAGACTTAGTCATTTTCAGGATCTCAAACATACATCAAGGATTTCATACTCTTTCTTTCTAAGGCGCAACTTGGAGTTAGTTTAAACATCTCTTCATGCTAAGGTGCCAAAATGAGGTAATTCAATGCATGAAGGACGCCTAGACTTGAATTTGCTCATTGTTGACATCTTTAAGGCTCTTCAGCACTTGATTACATCCTTGTGAGACTACTTGAACCTTAGGCGGCCATTTTGAAGTTATTCATCTAATGTATGAAGGGCGCCTAGCTTTACTTGCTCATTTCCATGCCTTCAACTTAGGCGCACTTTTGTGGTTGAATAAAACATGAAATGGCGCCTAGACCTAAATGCCTCTTCCTTGTCAAATTTGCAGTGTTTCAAGCTTCCTAACATCAATTTCAATCAAGGCGCTTTGGTTTTAAGCTCTCCTTGCCCAAGGCGCAATCTTGAGGTTGTCTAGATGATGAAAGGCGCCCTAAGTTCTAGGCGGAGTTTTGAGGTGATCCTAGAAGAATTTCGCGCCCAGAACTGACAGTGCCCGAGGTAAGGTATATTGAAAAATATATTTAAGTATAAGTTGAGAGATTATACTTTAAATATTTTTCAATATACCTTTCAGGATGTTTGAGATAGGTCTCAGATCCACTGGATTTAACATGCAGATTCTAGATTTTTGAGGATCCACCAGATTTCAGACTTAGCCAATTTTCAGGATCTTCAGGATCAGGATACCAGACTTAGTCATTTTTAGGAACTCAAACATCAGGATCAGGGCATCAAGGGGCTCTAAGACTCAAACACCACTGACTTCATCATGCAATAGCTCTAAGACATCATCAAAACTTCATGCAAAGCATCAAAACTCAAAAAAAAGGGGGGGGTCCCCATTTGCAATGGGACGATGTGTGATTTGGTCACAACACAACCTTTTGGTCAAGTGTGCTCCTTCTAACTAACAAACATCTTGACTTGCAACTTGTCTTGCACCTCTTTGGTCAAGTGCACACCTCTACACTGAGATACATTTTTTTTACTTTTGACAAAACTTGCACTTCTACATATGGACACACGCTTTACTATAGCCCTACAATTTTTTAAATCTTAAACTTGATGCCCCCCTTTGGAGAGGCATGTGCCTCAACATTGACATGCATTTTTACATTTTTGAAAAATTGTAAATCTTCATATGGGTGACACTCCTGCACTAATAGGGAATTTCTACTTTTGACTTTTACGCACCTCTTCACACGAGCACACACCCTCCAACTAGGGCAACATTTTTTCATGCCTTAGTGAATTTTTTCTTTTCTTAGTCATTTGAGCTCCAATCCTTGCCTCACCAAATATGAAAACTCCCTTCATTGGCCTTGCAAAGACACTGACTAGAAACAACAAAAATAACATTGATGACCATGACAAGGACTCGAGTATGAATTACAATCAAAAAATGACAAGGTTTTGGTTTGGAACTTAACACAATATGAAAATTTTCATACAGGTACAACATGGCCCAATCTTATTTAAAATAAAGTTTCGCTTTGTGCCTTAGGATTTGGAGGGGGGGCCAATGGCAGGCATAGAAAGAAGAGCACAATAGTTGATAAGGGAAAGAGTTACAAAAAAGAGGTCATGACCATCAATCTTCACAAACGCCTTTTGAGTGGTGCACTTTTTTCCTATCAACAAATGTCAAATAATCTTGCCTAGATCTTGTTAGAGTAACAAAAATTGTACACGTGTCAATTAACCATCTAAAAAATATTGAAACAATGAGACAACTTTTCGTGGGTTTTCTTCCTTGTATTTTGTTTGTAGTAGTTTTAAGAAAAAAGCCTCAAAAGGTTGTAAATTAGATCAAAAAGTTTGCCCATAAGGGACAATTTGTTGATCTTAAGTTGAACATACCCAATTGGAGCATGACATTAGGAGCATGCCTGGGAGGGCTAGGGTTTACAATCCACAAACTATTGAAACCCCTAGTGAATAGTGGCCTCATTAACTTGGCCTCCCACAAGCTAAAAAAATTGTCATCTACTTTGTTAGTATCACTCGTTGCCGACTTAAAAAAATTCCTTTACCCTTCACACGTGTAATGTCGAAAGTTGCATACACTTCAATTATTGTATTATATTTTGGGCTCGCTTTAGTGTCCATTCCCCCATAGCATGTTCTAGGATCATGTTAGCCTTGTCTTGGCTTTTTCCTTCACCAATTTGCCTATTTCTACATCACATTCCAATATTTATCGCTAATGTTGAGTTGTTTGTCCGAGTTCTGAGCATTTTCTCCAAAACACCATCGTGACATGTGGAGGTCTGTGTGACGCACTAACGTCCTGTGAGTTTTCAAATTTCAAACTGTTGGCTTCCTACCCAATTGCCTGCTCTTACTTGTCGTAATGCTCGTATGTTGAAAAAACGCTCCTATGTCTGAACGTGATTCAAATTGTTGGCTCCTACCCAACTACCTACTCTTACCTACAGTAACGCCCATCTGTTGAAAAAAAACACTCCTATGTTTGCACGTGACATTTCAACTTCCTCACAAGCCTCAAGCAAAAAATGAGTTTTTGAATTACACAAAACATGCAATTCCCCTTAGTGTACCATGGGGACGCGCCCCCTATTCCCCACGTCCCCACGCCGAGGACATTTTGAGGACACAAGGACACGAGGGAAATGTCCCCCTACCATCTGTTAGCTGTCGTTGCACTAAAAGATCGACCTCTTAATGCCCGATACAACCACTTGACTTAACAAGCACGAGAGGCGGTTAAGCCCTTGTCACAAACCACCGCAGCGCAGCGCTAAACAAGGAGACCAAGGGTCACACCTTGCAACAATCCCCCCCAGCGCAAGCGCGAGGTTTGAACCCGTGACCTCGGCTCTAATACCAATTGTTAGTTGCCGTTGCACCAAAAGATCGACCTCTTAATGCCTGAGACAACCACTTGACTTAACAAGCACGGGAGGCGGTTAAGCCCTTGTGGCAAACCACCGCAGTGCAGTGCTGAACAAGGAGACCAAGGGTCACACCTTGCAACACCATCCCTCCATCGCCGCCCAAGATCTGGGGACGTTTCCAATACATCCCCATTAATTTTGCAAGTTCTGGGCATGCCCAGATATCCCCTGACCATCCCAAGGACTTTTGTGCGTCCCTCACGGAATAAAGCATCAAAAGTGATTTTTTTAAAACAAAATGAAATTTTGATTTGTATGCCTCCAACCCTAACCCTAATCCTCTATGGGCCTAATTATTTGACCACCACACTAGCCATTTGTCTATTGTCTCAAGTTTTTAGTTCTTTTGTTGCTAAGAGGAATTGGTCTACTTATAGTTTCATCCACTTTGTTAAACGGAATAGGCTTACCTCTAGGAGGGTGGAGAAGCTTGTAGTTGTACATAGCACCTTGCATCTCATTGACCGCAACACACTTACATAAAAGGAGAGTCGAGCAGCTCAATGGGATGTAGACCCAGAGGAGCCAACACAAGTGGATGAAGATGCAACACATACAAGGTTGGTTGGTATTGCTTTGGAGGAGCTTGACCTCAAGGAGTCCATCAATTCGAGTGATGAGGAGTTTGGAGCAAACTTTGGGATGAATGATGATTCATTGATTTGAGGCACTAGGCCATTGGCCAATTGTATTTGGATTTTGAATGTAATCATCGTCTTGAAATTTTGAATATGATATTTGATATTCAGCATTTTCATTGTTCAATGCAATTATGCAATATGTTGAGTATTTCAGATTTTCATAATTTATTCCTTGTATATTTTTTATAACTATTTTTTTAAGTAGTATGTGTATTTGCACCCCCCCGCCCTTCCCCCTCCCGCTGTCCCCAAATCTAGGCCCTTGGTCCCCCTGTCCCCCAGGGCCGTGGAACACTACTCCCCTTCCTTTTTGGTTGCAACTTGCTAGTTACACCTCCATTGTTGAAGCTTGCTATGGGTAGATGTTGCTGCACTTTCATTGACGTCTTCAAATGCTCATTCATCTCTTCTCTCCCTTGCTAGTAATATCATTCTAATAAGATTTTTGTATATTTTATTGCTATTTGATTGTATTGTCGCTGCTTCTTCTTTATCATTTCACTTCTATATTTCTATTGGCATATCTCTTTGGTGACAAATCACCACCTCTTGTCCAATCACATACACACTAGGGAGTTTCTCTTCGTAGACCAAGGATTAAAACACTTATAGATTTATTTTAGTTTGTTGTTCTTAGTCCTAGATGCCTGTAGGGTAAGAACACACACATATCAATCCAACTTCCTCAATTGGCTGCCGGTGGAGGTCAAAAGACCAACCCAGGGGCCTGACCACCTTAGCAGGCTCCTTTGCAATCATACACATTCTCTCTCCCAGTGCAAGTACTTGAAGACACAACCGCATGGAGACTTGTGTCCCTCTTCCTTTCCTTTGTCATTACAATATTTCTTTGATTTAATTAACATTAAGTTAGTTTATTATTGTTCCATCTGTTTTGGTATTTGTTGTTTATTGCTCTCCTATCCTGGTGTGTAGATTGTGCAGATTATGTATGAGGAGTTTCATTTTCTAAATTTTATAGACGACAATGCATGACTCGGATGCAAGCACAAAAACAACACAACAACGCCATGTGCTAGTGTCCAAACCCGAGAGCTTCTAAGTTTGTTTCCCAGGTTCTTTATCATTTCAGCATTTCATGCAATTAATTCTGTAACTTGTTTCCATATCTTCTGTATTTCTAGTTTTTCCTTTTTTCCATAACCTAGCTCAATTAATGTAAATGTAATGTTTTACATTAGATTAAGTTTTGTGTTTGGCGTTTCAATTTTGGGACTATATTATCTGGGAGTCTTTAAAATTTGAATAGTTCAAGATGGTGTTTAGTGGGTTATTTTGCCTTCAAGCCCCAAAGAAATAATGCACATATCATTCTTACATTCAATAATGCCATTGACATCTAAAATTTTACAGATGCATGTTTTAGATATTCAACATTTTAAGAAGAGGTTTGTGATGTTATTGATTTTATCCTAGATCAAATGCCTTCATTGCGTCTTTATCATTTTTTGCCAAAAAAAAATGGCCTTCTATGGATGCCTATGTTTTGAGATCCTAGAAAATTGTTTTAAATTTAATAATTGATATAGGGCTTGATGCCTGCAGTGGATTTAAATTTTATAAAAAAATTTGGAGCAAACTTCTGTTTTACATGGATTTTAATTTCTCGTCATTTATGGCAAGATTTGTAGGCCTCGTATCTGTATTTCTGCATTTCTTCTGTAGTAAAAACATGAGATCTTTGGAGCATAGGTTTTAGGACTAGCTGGGCTCTATGTGGATTTCAAAGTTAAAATTGTATCAAACCTAAAACTTTCAGCTGCCAGAGCTGTATCTATAATTTATAGCTTTTGAATATAGTTTACCAGAAATGAGTAAATGGGAAAAGTGTTAAAACATATTTGCTGACATGGCAAGCTCAAAACATTCTGTAAAGGAGTGTGGAAATGTATCGTACAAAAAGGAAAAATAAGAAGAATGGACTTAAAAGAGACAAAAAGGGCAGAACAAAATGATGGAAAGGCCCCAAAAAAAAATTAAGCCCAGATTTCAAAACACTTGAAACAAGTATTTCCAGATTTTTTGAGCTAACCGTTGACAAATGCATGTAAACACTAAGAAACCAATATTTATCAAAATGATTGCTGGTTTTGAGATAAGAACTAAGCTTGACATACACATAATACTAATAACTAACCAACACCACCATAATCCCAGGAATGAAGTAATCTTATCAATAAAATAAAGTTCACACCAGCAATTGGAATCCTGCAGCAAACGAAAAAGCAAATCTGATACTAATAAGTAACCAATAACACCATAATCTCCGGAATGAAGTAATCTCATCAATAAAATAAAGTTCACACCGGCAATTTGAATCCTGCAGCAAACAAAAAAGCTATTGACAAAGAAAGCTTAGACATCTTTGCAAATAATTTGCCCGCCACATTAAAAATACAATAGAATCCAACAATAATTTCACTTTAACATTTGTGTCATTTGAGCCCTGTGCTTCAATTTTAAAAACATGAGATACATTAAGATGGTATTTTAAGAATCTTACAGCTCCTGGCAGGGAGCTTACTTTTTCGAGTTTAAAAACATGGAGGTAAATTCTTGGGCCGGTGATGTTTGGTATGACAGAATATGGCGTATCACATCTACAACTAATGTCTGATAAGACAAAAAGACTGAACGCTCACCTGCAAATAAGATGATGATCCCCTCTAATCTTCTTCGTGATCTAGTGTAGCCTCGATCAATTTCTGTGAATTTTTTTCAAGATCAGAGACTACCATCTTCAATTCTGTCATTCAACATAAGTTGGCTTTCAAGACATTGCTACAGTTTACAAACAGGACAGGTTAAATACAATACAAGACTATCTCAATGGACATGTGCAACTGCCAGTATAATTGATGGTGGTAAGAAAAGTCTAGTTCAAAATACTTGTTAGATAATGAACATTCATGTATCAAACATTAGAATATCAAATATATATATAACATCACTGCAAACAATGCAGTCTGTTTCTAAATGTATAAATAAGCCACACACACACAAAGGAAAGTGAGAAATCATCAAAGGCATATAAGACAATGAAGCAAATAGCAACCACAATGGCGTCATCCATGAAAGCTTGCCAATGTGACTGATAGAAATCATGGCAATAATTCTCTATTTTCACATATAAAACCAACAAACGGAGTTGACAAGCTGATACAATGTTTTATAATTTTACAAACAGTAATGGAAACACCAAAACAATGCTTAAAGCCACCACTGACCCGTTACCGAAGGTGTACCAGACGGTGACCAGACCTTCCCAAAATCTGAAAGAAAGAAAAAAAAAAGTATGTTGAATTTTGGTGAAAGGGCAGATTCGGTGGTGAAGAAGAAAGCAAAGAATAAACAATTGATCCCCAAAACACAGCATTGTACTGCATTGCCTTTTACCCACTATTGACCATACAACTTCCAAACCTAATTTATTGTTGTCGATGAGCACCATTTAGAACACAAATTGGAAACCATGTGAAATTGTTCCTGTTATTTGGTTGATTTTCAGATACTCCCTAAACATTTTAGGGCATCCACTTCAACTACTCAGTATTGACAATTATGGTTGTTTTTGAAACAGTGTGGCGTTTGTAACAATCCTATGGGCTGTTGTTGCTCTCCTGGTTGTTTCTAATACGCAAGCAGAAGCGAAAACCCTGCCAATAGCAATACATAGATTGAGAGTCTGATTTACCTGTAGAGATTGAGACGCCAAGTTTGTTCTCCCGCTTCACCAGTTTTAGCTGCCCTTCTCTGTAATGCTTTCCCTCGAATATTTAATTCGCTGCCCTCCCCACTAGCTCTCAAATTTCTCTTTATAAGCACACAAATGTTCTTAATATTTTGTATTGATCAAAGTTGAAGAGGTTGCATTCATACCTATTTTCAAAGCAGTCCAAATTTTGGTTATAGGTACTAGGGGTAAAGGTTGAGATAGTATGTGTATTTAAGGTTCAATATATTTTGAAGTTTCATACTAGTAGTTGTGACTCTAAGGTTGTTAGTGTTACTATATGTACTAATAATCGAATGAAATGTGCTCTTTAGATTTCAAAAGCAACCAATCATGTGATGTCACATCAGCCCACCAACAAAACATGACTTAATGCACACCTATTGGTCCACCCTTTTTTTTTGGGAACTATTTGACACCTCAACAAAAAGTATGCTGATGTGGCATCATATTTGATGTGGCCCTGAAACCTTAGTTATAAATAGGGGCGTTGCCAAGTAAGCTACTGTAAAAATTTTGGAGTGATTCGAAATTGCCACATATGATTTTGAGAGGCGTGAAGTTAGGGTACACCACTACTGGGTCCTCTCCCCTATGCACTCATATATACTTTTCTTAAAATTTTGTAAGAGATCGTGGAATTGAAATTAATTAAATGTTACAATAAAAAAATTGTCCATGGGTCCTATAGGTTGTTTGGCTTCCTTATTAAAAACTTTCATTCATTCATGTTATAGATCTCATTTTGAAAAGTCTTAATTTGGTATATATAATTTTTGTTTTGTTTTTTTTTTTTTTTTAATGATGAAGTGAATTTTTTTGGCTAATACTATTTTTAGGTAATATAAAATCATTAAATTTATTCTATATTCTTACCAAAGAAAATTTATGTTAATTATTAACATTACAAGGTTGGTCTCAATTTGTTCTACATGTTTATTTTCATTACTTTTATAGTACTAGTATAGATATCTTAAACAAATCTATTTACTTTGAGTTATTTTATTTTACGTTACAATTATACATTAATTTTGTTGTAAAAATTATAGTTTAATTATAAAATTGTATTTGTGTTTCTTATTTTGTGATTATTATTAAATATTAATATTTTGACATATAAATGGCTATCAAATTTATGGTAAAAGGTAAAAGTTTTTGTTAACACGTCATTACACTCCAACCCTTATGCCATTGTAGAATGTCTCTCGACATTAATGGCATGTGTAATTATGTTTGTTGGCAACATTAATAGCATGAAGAACATATTTAAATAAATATATATTCATTATATGAGTTTCAAAATTAATTTATATGAGTTAATATAATCTCCTTTTGCTTCCCCTCTCCACCCCTCTCTCCCTTCCTAAATTGGTGCAGTCATGGTTAGAAGGGTCCAAAAAGTGAGCTATCTAGGTCATGCAACTAGAGTAAACACAACGGAAACAACTCAAATATCTAAAGCAAATGCAGATTCAGTCATTCAATATATCATAGAATTCAAATACAAATTGGCTGGCAACATGCGGGCTTGCAATTAGGGCTCACATGTCTCATTACAGAATTACAGAATATGCACAAGACATAGCTTTGAAGCTCCTTCGCAAGAAATTCAAACTATTGAACTTAGAACTATCAATCACTACTTTCCCAGGCATCTATCACATCAATTTATATCATCTCCAGAACATAAGATTCCTCCGCGTTGGCCAAGGAAGATCACAAATTCCAATGAAGAGCTGTAACGTGTGTACATGGGTAGGTCAGACCTAGTCATGTAGAAATCCTCCATAAATGAATGGAATGATGTGCGGATCTTAGGGAAGGTCAGCCATAAACCAAACAACATTGAATTATGTGTCATTTAGCTTCGCAAGTCTTCTCCTTTAGCTGATTGTCTGAGACTGTTAGGATGCTCTAGTCTGAGAAAATAGTCGATCTTCTAATAGCGATATCTTTCCGGTAACTGGTCTAAATGATCTGAGATTTAGATATAATGTGCATAAATGTGTCTAGATGTTAAGTCCAGCTCCGCAAGGTCTAAAATACAACTGCGGTAGAATGCAGACCAAAATACAGAAATTACTATTGACTGAACTGAATTGGAAAATGAAAAGAAACAAACTGAAATGCAAATGTTTTTGGTTGATGCAAGATTGCTCTTGAACCAGGGATACTGTTGCATCATATACCCAAGATGGATCATGCAAATGCCCATGAAGCTAGAAAATTCTTGCATCTTGCACTGGGCTAAAGTCATGGATTCCATCTAATACATAATCATAACATAAAAATTGTAATGAAATAAATTACACAAAAGAAATATATAATAGAAAATATGTTGTAAATGATTGATAATAATATGCCACTTCAACGGGTGGGTGACAGGGAGGGAGACCTTCCACACAACTTGGTGTGGAAGGTCTGGGGTTCGATATGCCAACTAGGCGGACAAGGTGGCAAGACTCTTTCTAAGACTATGGGCAGATCGATGGGATACCAAGATTTAAATTTCACATAAAATTAATGATTATTGTGGCAACCTCTGCCACCTCACAACTGCAGTTTAATCATGGGAAGGTAATCTAACTTGTGCTTGTCATCATTATCTAGATGGTTCTATTTTCGAAGGGTCGAGAAGGAGATGAAGGTTAAAAGCTTTCTCCCATTTAGGAATAGCCACAGAGTCATTGTTACTCCCATGGTAAATAGAACAAGATTTGTGGTCTGAGTGTCGATAGAAGAATTAGTATGTTTAGGAATGGATACCCTGATATAATTAGAAAGTGTAGTCAGACAATTGGCATTTAAAGGGAAGATTCCATATCAAAGACAGAAGAGAGTACTCTGTATCAATGATGAATTCACCCTGGCAGCAGTTAAAGTGATCCTAGACAAGGGATTTGTTGAGGGTGGGGAATTTTATAGGATGGACACCACCATTGCCTCTCGCTTTCTCGCAGTTGTTTTAGATGCAGGCACCTCCAAAGAAGTTGTAGAACAAATGGTGAGGAAGCTTTTCAAGACCAATCTAATCGTGGTTTTGAAGGACATCTTGAAAGTAGCCTCTCTGGGGTAGGAATCCCACGGCCAGCTGATATCGATCTACTCCAAGACCCGGACAAGGTAGTTCGGTTCTACCCCTTTCTCCTGGATTTGAAAGGATTGGCCCTTCTGGCCCTTGGAGAGTAGGTGGATGTGGGGTTAAGCTTTCTGAAAAAATAATTGCAAATGGAGCCGTTTGGGGGTTTCGAGTGGATGGAAGAGTTTCGCGATTACGCCTTCAATCTGGGATTCATGTGATTTGATGTTGCAGTCTCCATCTAGTTTGCAATGTGATGTTTACATCATAGTTTAAAATGGTCTATTCTCCTTTTTTTTGGTTCCCTGTTCTCGGTGGGGAGATAGTTATATGTCCCTGGTTTCAGTTTCCTCTAGTCTAGTCATGATCATAGTCTTTTGTGTATATGTTTAAGTCTAGGGAGAAGGTCTTTGGGCCCTGCATGGCCATTTTCTTGGGTTAATTATGGCCTTGCATGGACATTTTGCTCTCTATTTGGGACCCTGTGTGGTCAATTTTGGTAGGGTAGGATATGGGGAAAAGACTCTTAGTATGGCTAAGGCAGCCCATCTCTATGTAATTTTTTTGCTCTTAATATATACAAAAATCGTTCTTATGGATATATATATATATATATATATATATATATATATATATATATATATATATATATATATATATATATATATATATATATATGCCACTTCAAGGGGGCAACCTCTACAATTCTCTAAATGAAGATTTATAATTTGTAATATGATGATTACAAACTTACCACTAGCTCCTATATATACCTAATTATCCTTGGCTACCACACAGGCTGACTTACATACTTAAATATAACCCCTAGACTGACCTAATAACCTATAATTGACTATAATAATAATTATATATCATAATTAGGAGTTAAGGTTGAAAGGAAGCTAGGTGTGTAGAAATCACTTCCTACACTAATCTAATGAGGTGAGGAGAATGCAAATTAAATTTTATCTTTACAATTACAGATTATGTTAACCCACTAACAGAGACATTGTAGCAAACACATAAAGAAGAATGTAAGAGAAAAGAAGAGAGACATGAGATATATGTGGGGAAAACCCTTATCGGGTGAAAAACCCGACATTCCAAAACACAGCTCAAATCTATTCCGTAAACAATGAAGGTTACAATATAGTCACAGAGCCAATGCTCTTGCAGGAGTCTTTGACACTCGTATCTAGAGATGATCTGGCAGCATAACAGTACCTATCAATCACATAATGCATCACCTCTCCAAAGCACCTGTTTATAAAGAACATACAAGGCAAAAATGGCTCCACATTGAGATGGGCGTCCAACATGGCCTCATGGCCCAAAACCCATGCCTATGGACACTTGTCCAACACTGTAGGATGTTCCTGACACTTGTCAAGTCACCCCATCCCAAGGAGGTCACCTATTTCTAAAATGGGCAATGACAGATGCTCTTACGACTCTTACAACCATCATAGAATTTGTCATACTTGTCATAACTTACAACTATAAGAGAATCTGTCATACATAGGCTATAAATAGCATATTCTCTTACAACATGTCATAGTCCACCTTGGGGCATCAAAAGATGTCTTCTTTAAAGATGCTTCTCGACACATGTCCATACCTGTCATAGGATCTTCCATTTCTGACTCTTACATGTCATAACTTTGTCATAGGAATCTGTCATGACTGTTTCAGTCAATATTCTCTTACACATTGTCCAAGATGCCGACACATGGCAAAATATTCCTACCACTAAGTGGTACGCCTATCTCCTCATGTGAGGAAAATTTTACATGTGGTCATATGCCATGTAGGATGACACATCACCATGCCAACTCCCACAATATGACAACATAGGATTTGCTTTCGAATTATTCAATAGGCAATAAATAAACAAATATAATGAAATAATACAAGCAATTACCAAGGTTGAGACACCTCAATTCCCAACATTCTCCCACTTTTTGAACACCTTGTAAGGGCCAATAGAAATAACAGAATTTAACTGCTATAGGCCGAGAGGCCCATAGACTCTGAACACCATCTGAACTTCTCGGTGCCCACTAGCTTCGTCAATGCATCTGCAACATTCTTCAAAGTATCTACCTTCTCCAAATTTACCTTCCCATCCTCTACCATGTCTCGTACGAAGTGAAACTATACATCAATATGCTTTGTTATGGCATGGAAAGTTGGATTCTTCGCTAGGCAAATCGTACTCTGACTATCACAACATATCATAATCTGTCCTGCATCAACACCAATATCTGAACACAATCTCTTAAACCAAATGGCTTCCTTGCAAGCATGAGTTGCTGCCATGTACTCAGCTTCTGTCGTGGACAAAGCAACCACAGGTTGTTACTTACTCATCCAACTAATTGCACCACCAAACATAGTGAACACATAGGCATTGGTGGATCTCCTACTGTCAATGTCACCTGCCAAATCAGAATCCACAAATCCACGAATACAAACTGAATGTGGAGGTCCTGTAGCATTAGAATGATAGCATATGGAATACTTGAAAGTACCGCTCAAATATCTGAACACTCGCTTAACTGCATCCCAATGTACCCGTCCAGGATTAGCTATAAATCGACTAAGGACTCCCATTGCTTGGGCAATGTTTGGTCTCGTGCAAACCATAGCATACATCAAACTGCCAACAACACTAGCATAAGGTACTCTACTCATGTCCTCCACCTCACTAGGAGATTTTGAACAATCATTAACAGAAAACTTTGTCCCCAATGAAACAAGAACACTCAATGGTCTACAATCTGCCATGCTGAACCTATCCAACATGGTCTCCACATACTTACTCTTGCTTAACCAAAGTTTTTAGTTAGCTCTGTCTCTTCTAATTTCCATTCCCAAAATGTACCTGGCTGCCCCAAGATTTTTCATCTCAAACTGTGCTGACAACTAAGACTTCAAATCAGAAATCATATTCTTACCATTCCCAATCAACAGCATATCATCAACATACAATGCAATAATGAGAATGCAATCATTGTCAAACTTGTAATACACACAATGATTTGATTTCAATCTCATATATCCAATCGACAACACAAAGGCATCAAACTTCAAGTACCACATTCTAGGAAACTACTTCAAACCATACAAAGACTTCTTTAACTTGCAAACTAAATTTTCTTTACCTTTCTCTATGCAATGCTCTGGCTGTGACATGTAAATCTCTTCCTCCAAATCACCATGAAGGAAAGTTGTCTTCACATCCATCAATTCTACCTCTAAGTCATAAGCAGCTACAAGAGATAACAAGAACTGAATGGATGTCAACTTTGCAACAAGAGAGAAAATTTCACCATAATCAATTCCCTCCACATGTGAATACCCCTTCGCAACCAATCTAGCCTTGTACTTTTCAACACTGCCATCTACACCGAATTTCTTCTTGAACACCCATTTGCATCCAACGAGTTTCCATCCTTCATGAAAAGGTACCAAGTCCCATGTTTTATTCTTCTCCAAAGAAACCATCTCATCTTCCATGGCCTCCTTCCAGGAACCTGCATCTTTCATGCCCATAGCCTCTTTCATAGTTCTAGGCTCATCAGTGTTAGTGAGTAAAGCAAAAGCACAACTAGAATCAAGTAATGTATAACCAAACCTATTAATTTGCTTTCTCGTTCGTGTAGACCTCCTCAATGGCTGAGGTTGAGATTCTATTTCTTCTGAGCTTTCAAAGCTGCTAGAGCTCTCCTCATCATCAGGTCTCACAAGGTCTGTCGGTTCGGTCTTTTCAGGGGTAGAAGGAAACTGAACCGCATCTTTCTTTTCTGTATGTTCTAGCTATAAAATAATGTAAGAAAGTGTTAGCTCTCTAAAGATAACACTTCTGCTATACAACACTTTTTTAGCCACAAGATCCCAAAGCTTGTATCCTTTCACACTGACACCATAGCCAATGAAAATACACTTGACAGCCTTGTTCTCCAACTTTGACCGTTTCTCCCTAGGCACACGTGCATATGCCTCATAACCAAAAAAATGAAGATGTCTAACTGAAGGCTTCTTACTAGACCACACCTCTATAGGTGTCTTACCAACAACAGCTGATGTAGGAGACCTATTTATCAGCTAGCAAGCAGTGGCAACAACTTCAACCCAAAACTTTTGTTCGAGGCTTGCTCCACTAAGCATACTCCTAGCCTTCTCCATCAGTGTCTTGTTCATCCTCTCTACAACTCTATTTTACTATGGGGTGTATGGAGTTGTCTTATTTCTTTCAATCCCTTGCTCTTTACAGAACTTATAGAACTCTACCGAACAAAACTCACCACCATTATCAATTCTTAAACACTTAATCTTTTTACTAGTCTGATTTTCAGCAAAGGCTTTAAACTCTTTAAACCAACTAAAGACTTCAATCTTGCTTCTAATAAAATAAACCCATGTCCTTCTACTGTAATCATCTATGAAAGATACAAAATATACAGATTTGGAAATCGAAGGAATATTAATAGGACCAAACATATCATAATGAATAAGATCCAATACACCAGAAGACTTGTGAGAACTAGAGTAAAATTAAACATAGTTTTACTTTCCATATACACAATATTTGCAAACGTCGAACTCGAGATTACAATCATTTAACCCTTCAACAAGGTTTTTATTTTTTAGGGTTCTAAGACCCTTCTCACCAATGTGGCCATATCTCAAATGCCATAACATAGTCTTTTAAGTAGAAAGCTTAACTTCCAAACCATGTGCACTACCATCAGAACTAGTTACAACAGATTTCTTCACTACTCGTTCAGATGGTGGGGATGAAGTAGCTGCAACTCTTTTCTTCGAGTCAGAAGAACTATTGCACTATGAAATGCATGCCTCCAGCTGAAACAAAGTACCCCTCCGAGTACCTTTTGCAAGCACCATAGATCCTCTAGTCGTCTTGCATCCATCCTTCAAAAAGACAACCTACACGCGTGCATCATTCAACATACTTACAAAAAGTAGGTTCCGTGTTAGGCATGGGATGTGCATAACCCCACTGATTCCCTTCACTCGTCCATCAGGGAATCAGATTGAAACTATTCCACGACCAACAATCTTCAGATGAGAATCGTCACCCAGGTACACTCTTCCACCATCGAACTCTTCATACTTTGTGAACCAGCTTCGATGCGAGGTCATGTGGAATGATGCACCAGAATCAATCAACAACACATCATCAAATGCATGGGTGGCCAGAGCTGCGATGAAGGCATCACCATCATCTTGTAACTTGTCAGAATCTGAATCAGGAGCGTTCTTCTTCTTCTTCTTCTTTTTCTTCTCCTCTTTGCATTCCTTTCAGAAATGCCCCATTTTCCCATAGTTCCAACAAAGAGCCTTGGACTTTCTAGGAGATTTGGATCTCCCACGGGATTTGGATCTGCCCTTTTCACCTTTCTTGTCGTCCTTCTTCCCTTTCTCTTTGGGTCTTCCACGAACTGCATGAGCCTCTTTGGCCGACTCGGTTGTCTTTCTCTGCATTTCTTCAAATAACAACGAAGACATTACCTCATCCATCTTGAAGGTGGTTGTAGTGCTTCCAATGGCCATGACAAGATGATCCCACGAATTTGGCAAAGAATAAAGTAGGGTCATACACCGATCCTCCTCCATTTTCACACCCATAGATGTCAACTGTGCAATAATCATGATGAAAGCATTCATATGGTCTGCAACAGATCCTTCATCTTCCATCTTCAGAGCAAACAACTTCTTTTTCAGAGAAAAGCTTGTTCACCAAGGACTTGGCCTGATAAACATCTCCCAGCTTCTTCCAAAGTTCTTTCTCGGTCTTCTCCTCATAGACATTCAATAGGACAGAGTCAGCTAGACAGAGTCTTATGAGACCCTTAGCCTTCTGATCTTTGAGGTCCCAATCAGCTTGTGACATTGTTGTAGGTTTTATTCCATCAACGGTTTCCCATAGGTCACGATCAACAAGTAGGTCTTCCATCTTAAGTTTCCACAACTCAAAATTAGTGCCATTAAATATCTCCACCTCTAATCTTTCAGATGTGGTTGCCATCTCCTTCCTGCAAGAAGATACAGAATACTCTACATAGACTCCCACTCAACCTAAGATTAGCTCAAGAAACCCCTACCAGCAGCTAGAACCAAAACTGGCCAAGCTCTAATACCAACTAAAAGGAAGCTAGGTGTGCGGAAATCACTTCCTACACTAATCTAATGAGGGGAGGAGAGTGCAAATTCAATTTTATCTATACAATTACAGATTATGTTAACCCACTAACAGAGATATTGCAGCAAACACATACACAAGAATGTAAGACAGAAGAAGAGAGACACAAGATATACGTGGGGAAAACCCTTATCAGGTGAAAAACCCCACACTCCAAATTATAGCTCAAATGTATTCCATAAACAATGAAGGTTACAATACAGTCACAGAGCCAATGCTCTTGCAGGAGTCTTTAACACTCATATCTGGAGATGATCCAGCAGCATAACAGTACCTGTCAATCACATAATGCATCACCTCTCCAAAGCACCTGCTTATAAAGAACATACAAGGCAAAAATGGCTCCACATTGAGATGGGCGTCCAACATGGCCTCATGACCCAAAACCCACGCCTATGGACACTTGTCTAACACTGTAGGATGTTCCTGACACTTGTCAAGTCACCCCGTCCCAAGGAGGTCACCTATTTCCAAAATGGGCAATGACAGATGCTCTTATGACTCTTACAACTGTCATAGAATCTGTCATAGCTATCATAACTTACAGCTGTAAGAGAGTTTGTTATACACAAGCTATAAAATAGCATATTCTCTTACAACATGTCATAGTCCACCTTGTGGTGCCCAAAGATGCCTTTTTCAAAGATGCTTCTTGACACATGTGCATACCTATCATAGGATCTTCTATTTCTGACTCTTACATGTCATAACTTTGTCATAGGAATATGTCATGAACATTTCGATCAATATTCCCTTACACATTGTCCAAGATGCCAACACATGGCAAAATATTCCTACCACAGAGTGGGATGCCTATCTCCTCATGTGAGGACAAATTTACATGTGGTCATATGCCATGTAGGATGACACATCACCGTGTCAACTCCCACAAGATGACAACATAGGATTTGCATCCTAATTATACAATAGGCAATAAATAAATAAATACAATGAAATAATACAAGGAATTACCAAGGTTGAGACACCTTAATTCCCAACAAAGGTATACATAAGCTGACTACTCATACCATAAACCAAATAGGATTAAGGGTGTAGCATGCCCCCCTCTTCAGAGAAGCATTGTCCTCAACGTTGATCAAATGTGGATGCTTTTGCACAAAATCTTCATTTTTCCATGTAGCTTCTTCAACTGGAGAGTTCTTCCATTTCATCAAATATTATGTGATTACCCTTGTCCTTAGCCTCTTAGTGCATGATTGAAGAATTCTTTCAGGATCCAACACTATTCTTCCCTCCTCATCAAGCTCGAGTAACTCAATCTGTGCTAGAAATTTTTTTCCAATAACTTTCTTCAAGCATGAAACATGGAAAACTAGATGAGTTTTTGTTGACATAGGTAACTCCAGTTTATATGCCACGCTGCCAATCCTCTGAAACACCTTATAAGGACCATTGTACTTGGGTGCAAGCTTGTTATCTTTATGTTGTTATTTTAGAGACATTTGCTTGTATGGTTGTAATCGCACAAAGACCCAGTTTCCTACTTCAAAAGATCTTTCACTATGATGTTGATCAACTTGTTGCTTCATTCTATTTTGTGCCATTGCTAAGTTCTCTCGAAGACTAGCTAGTACCTCTTGTTAAAGTTGAATGTGTTCTTCAACTATGTGAACCTTTGGTTGTGACCACAAGGAAGAGGTGATTGATGGTGGGTGGTACCCATAGAGTGCCAAAAATGGAGACATCTTGGAAGAAGTATGGAAAGAAGTGTTATACCACCATTCTGCTAGTGGTAGCTAGTACACCCACCTCTCTTGTTTATCTGAAGCAAAACATAGGAGATACCCTTCCAAGCATAATTTGTTGACCGCTTTTGTATGTCCATCAGATTGGGGGTGATATGATGAACTGCGAGCAAGCTGAGTGCCCAAGCATGAAAATAAGTCAGTCTAGAAATTACTTGTGAATATAGGATCACGATCACTTACTATAGCTTTTGGAGTCCCATGTAGTTTCTGAACAGTATTCATAAAGGATATTGCTACAGTGTTTGCTGCCAATGGGTGTGCCAAAGCACAAAAGTGTGCATATTTGTTGAGACGATCCACAACAACCATGATGACATTTTTCCTTTAGATTTGGGCAAACCTATGATGAAATCAATAGATACCTCCTCCCACCTATAACTTGGGATACACGGGGGTTGTAGAAGACCTAGAGTATTAATTGTCTTCCCTTTGTTTTGTTGACACACCATGCATTTTGCTACAAATTTATGAACATCCCCTTTTAGCCCCTGCCAAAAGAAATCTTGCTTGATTATATGATAAGTTTTCAGGAATCCTAAGTGCCCACCTACTAGAGAAGCATGTAGTTCTTCCAACACCTTAAACTTAGGGGTTGAATTCTTGCAAAGGTATAACCTATCCTTGTACCACAAAGCATTCCCTTTCCACGCAAATTTGTCACACACACTTGAATCTTGTTGGAGTTTCTCAATGAGAGTTCAAGTATCTATGTCCTCCCACTCTTCTCTTGCCTCATTTACCTAGTCTACTTGTAATATGGAAATGGCATACAAAAGTGACTATGTGGGTTCATCCCTCCTTGACAGAGCATCAACCATAATATTCTGCTTGCTTATATATGATCTCAAAGTCACATCCCAATATTTTGTGACCCATTTTTGTTGTTCTTTGGATGATAACCTTTGTTCCAAGAAATATTTGAGACTATCATGATGTGTCTTGACCTTAAAGTGTCTTCCCATTAGGTAAGGTCTCCATTGTTTGATTGCATGCAAGATAGCCAACATTTTCTTCTCATAAACTGGCTTCAATAAATTTTTACCTTTGAGTTGGCAACTCTCAAATGCTATGGGTCTTCCTTCTCGCATGAGTACTGTTGCTATGCCATGTCTTAAAGCATCACATTCAATAATGAATGTTTTAGAAAAATCAAGGGTAGCTAGGACTAGAGTTGTGCATATGGATTTCTTTAGTTGCTCAAATGCCCTTGTAGCTACTTCATTCCATTGGAAAGAATCCTTCTTCAACAAAATTGTGAGAGGAGATGCTACGCTACCATAATTCTATACAAATCGGCAATAATAACCTATAACCCCAAAGAAACCTCGTAAGTTCTTAAGGGTCTTGTTGATGGTGCTTTTAGCGCTAGGAGTGGGACATAAGTTAGTGCGGATTTCAACTGTGTAGGACTTAGCGCTATTTTTAAAGGTGACTGACCAAAGTCGGCGGTGGAGATTTTAAGCGCAAGTCCATGAATCGTTAATTTAGTGATGGGTTAAGGTTTTACGTTGGCAGGAGTTTTGGATGCTACCAACTTGGCGGGATATTTGACGATGTCCGACTAAAGTCGGTGAAGGCAGATTCCCACGCAAAGTCGGCAACTTAGGGTTTCAGCACCATGTCAAATTTTAGTTTGGATGGAATTTTTCAAGTGTCTAACTGCCTTTTTTTCTTTAAGGTTATTTAAGTCAGTCGGTAGCGCTTTTAGCGCTAAGTCAGGAAACTTGGTTTTTGGTGCACATAAATCTCATGGGTTTGACATGAATTCAAACATGGCTTGACCAATCTTATGATTTTGCATAGTTATTTTGAGTATATCAAGAATGTTTCTAGTGCCAAAGATTCAACACAGAATTTGCTAAAGGTTTTGGCATGTTTCATGGATAAATTCCTGATTTTGCACAAGTGAGGGTTTTATTGGTTCTAAAGATCGAATTCTAAGCTTTATTGTCTAATTTATTGCACGCCAGGGTTTCTAAGATGAAGGGCTTCCAAACAGAGTGTTCTCATACTTCAAAGCTCATGATTTTACTTTTGGAATGCAATTAACCTAAACAGATTTGTGAACACTTGAAAATTGAACTTAAATTGACATATGAAATCCCTCATTGCGCCTCATTCTCAAATCTGACACAAAACCCCAATTTTAGGAATGAAACCTAAAGATTGGAATAGGCACCTACTTGGTCACAGTGGTAGCAAGAGATGGAAATATGCAGACCGTACTGTTCTTATCACTTGAATTCACCAGCAATTCGTTGTCAATTCACTTCTTGATCTGGCCACAAAGCTCCCTGATTAATCTTTACAATGCAAATGAGCTCAAATGTAGATTCCAAACCCCTTTTATCCCCCTATTTAGTAGCCATTAATGTAGGACGTGTGATAGAGTTTTTGGCGCGCTGCAGAGTCTATTTTAGGGTTTGCACGAAATAGCAATATCACCGATCTATCATGATTTTCAAGTCTTTCCGACCTAGTCAGTAGCAATGATTGTTGGCACGAGGTCGAGAGGCTACCTTGATAGTGTCTTGCGCGAGTTTAGACATCTTTGGACTTGGCGCAGTATTTGGAGACCACTGACTCAGTCGAAGGATCGAGCTTGCAATGCTAAGTCAGTGACCACTGATTTTAGCACTAAGTCAGTGATCGATAATTTCAGCGCTGGGTCAGTGGACTTAAGTTTTGGCGCTTGGTCGGTTGGGTTCAATTTCAGTGCTGAAGTCAGTGATCTTGGTTTTTAGCGCAAAAGTCTGTCAGGGTGACTTTTAGCATAATGGACAATTCTGACTTGGTCTCTGATGAAATTATGACTTGATTTCAACCCTTAGGAAATTTAGCAACTTATTGTTCACTCCATTTTATTGAGAATGTAACTTTGGTCATCTAATGGAGCTATTTGGTACATGTAGTGAAAAATTTAGGAATTTCCCAACTAACATGACATTCTAAGCCAAAATTTAGAAGAGGGGGTCCCCATTGGCAAAATGGGGCATGTGTGCGAGGCACAACAATAGTGACTTTTTTAGGGAAATGCTCTAGAGCATTTCAAAGATAAGCTTTAGTTTCAAACCTAGAACCTCCACGTTCCCCACTGATGCGGAGGTACGAGCAATAGCTTACTAAACAGGGCGAACAACCCTTTAAAACCCACGAACAACCCTTTAAAACCCACCAACCTAGGGTTTAGGCTTCATTTTCTTTAATAACACCTTACTTAAAACCACCAAATATGCTTCCATTTTCTCATCGGCCAGACCTAATCTATTGGCCACCTCCTAATTTCTTTCACCGACATGCTATTCTTTCCGATGGTTAGAAACCATCGCTCAGACTTATACTGTCGGAGTGACTCCTCCGTTGTCCTCCGATATACATACTTACTCCGATGGCCTCAAAGGCTCCTTCAAACTGCACTGTCAGCGAGACACACATCTTCGGTCAAACATTTCTCAACCTCACCGATGGGAACACTTACGCCGATGCACTCCTTCTATCGGCAGGACCCATTGCTATTGGTGAAGCCTCTAACAAATTCCCTGACGGTGCATTTCACGCCGATATTTCTTGTCGGCGATACCTCACTACAATCTTCCCGATTGGTATGACCTTCAACCATCGGCCCACGATCAATTTCTCAGCCCGATACTTATGCTCACGCCGATGCCTTCAGCCAAGGTTGCTATCGATGAGACTTTCACTATCGGATGGACATAATTTCCTTAAGCCGATGCCTTTGACTCTCACCGATGAACCTTTACTTTGAACCATTTCATTGAACCGTTTTATTGAACCACTACCTTGAACCTTTTGGTTGAACTGTTACTTTGAACCATTCGTTCGAACCGTTTGCTTGAACCAAATGAACCTATGAGTTCATTTAACTGTTGAACTCGTGAACTTCGTTGAACCATTTCTTTGAACCAGTTCAACACGATGGTTCACTCCGATGGCTCAACGGTGAGGTTCGCTGCGACTCAACACTTCGGCCAAACAATCATCTCCTCAGCTGATGCCAAGGTTCACGCCGATGCACACAGAGATTTCTTTCTGCGATCGCTTCTATATATCTCACGAGGCTTTCTTCTTTTCCCGTTTGGTTATAACTATCTTCCACAATACTGTTGCCGTTTCTGCAACTAAACACACACACAGATTTCTAATCTAGTACAAATCAAAATAACACAGAACAACAGAGAGGAGAACTAAAAATAGATTTGCATTCCACTGGTCTCGACCGAGGTCTCGACCAGTGGAATGAATCAAAACTCGATTTCTCTTACAAAACACTAAATTTTATTTCTCTTTCTGAGATTACACGCTTCTCTGTTGCTCCTCTTTTTCTCTTTTCTCCCTTCCTGCTTTAACAAACAGGGACTGCCTATTTTAAAGTCTCACTTCTTGGCAGTTACACACGGTGGAATCTCAATCGATTCGTCACCTCTGCCATTTGTTACACGACAGTTACAACTCAGACAGTTACAACTACTTCCTATCTGTTTACAATAGGTGCCATGTGGCTTTACAATATGGGACACATTGGTCTGAATCAGAACAATTGGCGCTAGGCCTTACAATAATTAAAAATGATAATAGGGGGCTTCTTGACGGTAATGGGGTGCTCCTGCACCATACTCACAGACTTGAAAAATTTCCATGTCCCATGGAAATGCTCGGTGAGAACTGCAACAACTCTGTTCTCTTGGTGTCTTCAACTTGACGCCTCTGCTACTTGTACCCTTCAACGGTGACTCCTCTCAATGGAGTTGAACTGGCTGCTCCTCAAGATGCTGCTATGAGTCCAACCTTAATGCTGCACCAACACTTCTGTCCCTCACCTAGGAGTCCTCTCATGCCTCTCTCCCCAGGACTTTTGGCGACACTCACTGGACCTCCTTCTCAGGCCCTTGAACCATCTCCTGTGGTTCCATGACAGATCTCTTATCTGC
This sequence comes from Cunninghamia lanceolata, assembly GCA_027924645.1. Lineage (NCBI taxonomy): Eukaryota > Viridiplantae > Streptophyta > Pinopsida > Cupressales > Cupressaceae > Cunninghamia > Cunninghamia lanceolata. The sequence goes on along the minus strand of BSBN01000210.1, from coordinate 4,084,116 downwards.
CTGCTTGCAGCTTGTGGACATGCATCTGCAACCACAAATATTAGCAAACCAAAACACCAATCTCTCACTTAGATTCCCAGAGCTTTCGCTAGCTCTGATACCAATTTGATGCGGAGGTACGGGCAATAGCTTACTAAACAGGGCGAACAACCCTTTAAAACCCACCAACCTAGGGTTTAGGCTTCATTTTCTTTAATAACCCCTTACTGAAGACCACCAAATATGCTTCCATTTTCTCATCAGCCAGACCTAATCTATCGGCCACCTCCTAATTTCTTTCACTGACATGCTATTCTTTCCGATGGTTAGAAACCATCACTCAGACTTATACTGTCGGAGTGACTCCTCCGTTGTCCTCCGATATACATACTTACTCCGATGGCCTCAAAGGCTCCTTCAAACTACACTGTCGGCGAGACACACATCTTCGGTCAAACATTTCTCAACCTCGCCGATGGGAACACTTACGCCGATGCACTCCTCCTATCGGCAGGACCCATTGCTATCGGTGAAGCCTCTAAAAAATTCCCCAACGGTGCATTTCACGCCGATATTTCTTGTCGGCGATACCTCACTACAATCTTCCTGATCGGTATGACCTTCAACCGTCAGCCCACGATCAATTTCTCAGCCCGATACTTATGCTCACGCCGATGCCTTCAGCCAAGGTTGCTATCGATGAGACTTTCACTGTCGGATGGACATAATTTCCTTAAGCCGATGCCTTTGACTCTCGCCGATGAACCTTTACCTTGAACCATTTCATTGAACCGTTTTATTGAACCACTGCCTTGAACCTTTCGGTTGAACTGTTACTTTGAACCATTCGTTCGAACCGTTTGCTTGAACCAAATGAACCTACGAGTTCATTTAACTGTTGAACTCGTGAACTTCATTGAACTATTTCTTTGAACCAGTTCAACACGATGGTTCACTCCAATGGTTCAACGGTGAGGTTCGCTGCGACTCAACACTTCGGCCAAACAATCATCTCCTCAGCCGATGCCAAGGTTCATGCCGATGCACACAGAGATTTCTTTCTGCGATCGCTTCTATATATCTCACGAGGCTTTCTTCTTTTCCCGTTTGGTTGTAACTATCTTCCACAATACTGTTGCCGTTTCTGCAACTAAACACACACACAGATTTCTAATCTAGTACAAATCAAAACAACACAGAACAACAGAGAGGAGAACTAAAAATAGATTTGCATTCCACTGGTCTCGACCGAGGTCTCGACCAGTGGAATGAATCAAAACTCGATTTCTCTTACAAAACACTAAATTTTATTTCTCTTTCTGAGATTACACGCTTCTCTATTGCTCCTCTTTTTCTCTTTTCTCCCTTCCTGCTTTAACAAACAGGGACTGCCTATTTTAAAGGCTCACTTCTTGGCAGTTACACACGGTGGAATCTCAATTGATTCGTCACCTCTGCCATTTGTTACATGACAGTTACAACTCGGACAATTACAACTACTTCATATCCGTTTACAATAGGTGCCATGTGACTTTACAATATGGGACACATTGGTCTGAATCAGAACAATTGGCGCTAGGCCTTACAATAATTAAAAATGATAATAGGGGGCTTCTTGACGGTAATGGGGTGCTCCTGCACCACCCACATGTTAAACAAGAAGACATGATACCCTATCAAAGAACTAGAAGTCAATAACTAGGTGCATCCATCCATATCCTGAAAACCCAAGTGTGTGCAATTGTGTTAATTCCCATCCTTAAGCAACCAAGCTCATCCCAGATCCTTTACATTAAGCTACGTGATTAGTACACACCTCATGAACTACTTGGACATTACCCTGCTGCTAGTGAGCATCTATAGCCCCGGTGGGTTTGTCTTAGAATTCCACTCGAGTAGAGCCCTATTGTGAGTCAGGCGTCCATAGCCTCGATAGAGTTTACTTGATTGTCCATCTAACTGAGTTATAGTGTGTGATTGTGATTTTCTTTTCTTTTCTTTTCATAATTTCTTAATATTTCATTGAGCTTAGATATGGTAGAGTACAATGCAGTACCTCTACCCTTGTAACGCATGCTTTTGACATCACTAGTTACATTGATAACTCAGCTAGCTAGGTGTGGACTCTTGATGGTGGCAAAGGTGGACCTTAGATTTTTTACTTAATGCAAGATCACCAAGACTAACTTAGGTACTTTAGGATTACTTAAGAGTGTAAAAGATATATGGTTAAAAAATACTTTAATTGCATTGACTAATAATTCATTTCCCCTGAACAGACATCATATCCCCTGGTGTAATAGTGGAACCCACAGTAGGACCTGAGCAAAAAACCTTAGCTTCTTAAAGAAATACTCTAAATTACTTACCTAACAAAGGACCTCTTACAGGTCTACATGGCTGCCACCACATTTAGGAAATAAAGATCTCCCAACAAAGCAAGCACAACAAGCAAAAGCAAAGTAGGAAAGGACAACTAAACTAAGCAAAAACAAACACCTAACAACTATAGAAAGCAAAAGTGGAAGGCAAAAACAAATCTAATAGCAACCTAACCTAACCGAAAACAGACTAACAACCTAACTATGTACACTAAAAGAAGGTAAGGATACCTCCTAGGCCTAGAAATAGTGCTTCAGAAACTGCCCATTGACAGACAATGGGAGCTCCTCACCAGTAAGGCTCTTCAGTCGATATGTATTGTCACCAAGGATCTCATAGATCTGATATGCTCCTAGCCAAAGTTTGTCGAACTTACCATGTTCACCTTTCTTCTCGTGGGCTTTGTCCCAATATAGCACTAAGTCAGAAAATACAAAAGGCCTTCACTTTATCCCTCTTGTCGAACCATCATTTTACTACACCCTGGTGTTTGGCAAAGTTTTCTATGGCAGCATCGCATTTTTCTTCTAGGTGCAGCAATTGGGCTAAGCGAGATGACAGCTGGTCACTTGGTTCAAGACAGTCTTGCATAAATTGTAATACAAGAATCCTCAAATGGATGGGAAAGATAGGCTCAGTACCATAAACTAAGTGATAAGGTGACGTTCCCAATACAGCCTTGTGTCTGATCATATCGGCCCATAAAGCAAACCTAAGCTGAGTGTGCCAGTCTCTAGGGTTTTTGTTGAGCAATTTTTTGATGACTTCTAGCAAGTTTTTATTCGTTGATTCAGCCACTCCATTCCCTTGAGGATAATAGTTAGATGAAAATTTTAAAATAATTCCATAATCAAATGCCCAATTGGAAAAGCGTAATGAGGAAAAGGCAGGGCCATTATCACATACCAAGGAAAAAGGACAGCCAAACCTAGTAATGATATACTTTTCAACAAATTCAATCACTACCTCTATGGTACATTGTTTGCATGCTATAGCTTTAGACCATCGGGTACAATAATCAATAGCGGTCATAATCTACATGTGTGTCATGCTTACATTTCCCATGCGGTCATGACACACATCAGCCATGTCATGTCCACATGTGTCATGTGGTTATGACACGAAATATTACAAAAAAATTCATGCTTCCCAAGAAACCCCCTCGCATGCGTAAGTGTGCTCAGTGGCGTTACACATAAGGCATAATCATGATAGTCGAAGGCGGGGAAATGCGATCACATGCGCATTCCCCTCACATAATGAAGGCCAACTAGGGGGTCAATGCGACGCAATTTACGTCGCTAATAGGGTTAGGATCAAAGATCAAAACCCTAGGTTAACCTAAGTGGATGATGGGATTTTGACACAACTCAAAGTCAAAAGCCTAATTCTAGTGTATGAGAAATATATTTAATATCAAAACACAATGTCGGTAACCGGCAAAAACAATAATCTAATCCTACGCAAGGTTAAATTTACTAACTTATCTAAACCCTATATACCAGAAAAATTCGGCAGCATAACGCCTCACAGGCGTGAATAGGGGTTAGTTTAATAATACTAATTTTGGTCGATAGTCTACTAGGTTTCTAAGTTGGATTAAAAACAACTAATTTAATCTACTAATTAATTCACTCTAGAATAATTAAAGAGAAAATATTAAACAAATAACAATCTAAATTTATATTAACGTCGTCGATTAAGGTTTGCAAGCAATAGATTAACCCCATTGTTTTAAAATAAAAATATCTCAATAATTAAATTGGAGTAAAATTTAAATAAAATAATTAAATTTCTTTCCAAATAATTAAATTAAAAACAATGATCTATAAATTCCCTCTAGCCATAAATTACCCTATTTAAATTTTACCATACCACTAACAAACAAAATAGAAACATTTCCAAAAAGAATTAAATTTACCCACAAACTATATTTACCTCTAAACCCTATTTTAAAAGTAAAATAAAACAAATGAAAGAAAATAATAAAAATGAGAGGGAACTTAAATAAAGGCAATTTTTTTAAAAAATACTTAGCCCTAAAAAGTCCTCTCAATAGAAAAATAATTTCCTTATGAGAGGGAAGGAGAAAACCCTAGCCTCCATTCACCTCTCTCTCATTTCTCTTCCTTTTCTCTTTTCTCACTTCTCTCCTTCTTTGCTTGAAATAGTTTTGCAGGTATAGGAAGGAAGCTTTCATGGCCGCCACATACAAAGAGAGGGAATATACAATAAGTATACTCATTGTATTCTTTTTTTTAATATACTTCTGGTTTTAACCAGAGGTCTCCTTTTTAAAAAAAAAAAGAACAGATGTGAGTATATGCCAATATATATATATATATATATATATATATATATATATAAAATAAGTAGAAATAAAAATGAGAGACTTTGCAGATTTCGTGGCCAAAGGGCCGAATGGCAGAGAAGAAATGTTGATGGCAGCCACCAAGGGAATCGCTACCGCAGAAGGCAGTGGGGAGGACGACCGAAAGGAGAGGGGGCAGTACAATGGAGTGTGGGTGGGGCTTGACCCCTCCCCACACTCCAATGTAAACAACGGCGGTGGGGAGAGTTCGAACCCCCCCACCTCAACTATTTTTTTAAATAAAAACTGTAACTCACAGAAAAGGGCCGCCGTTACTCACAACATTTCCATTATTCAAAAACTTTGCATTATATATATGTAGTGTATATACACTCAGTTTGAAACAACAACTAATCTGATGCAGAGCGGATGATGGAAGCATTCAAAAAATAGCTAAAAACAAAAATAACTATTTCCATTGGCAAAACACTTTTTGTGTTTCACCGATATTCCCTATCGGCAACACTTTGCGCTATCGGTTGAACAAAATGATCTTGCTTTGATCGCATATCTTATGTCGATGTATGCACTCTACATTGGTTGCCTATTGGCAACACATGAGCTGACTGCTTGCTGAACTGTCTCTGTGGTTGAACCTCTGAACCACTAAACCCACCGAGCTCATTGAACCTATCGCACCGTTGAACCATTTATTCCATTGTTGAACCAATGAACCAAGTGGACTTGTTGAACCAACATGAACCTTTGAACCAAATGAACGATTGAACCGTTGAACCTTTGAACCGGTCCAACCGTTGGTTCAGCCAAAGGTTTTCTTCGCCAGATACTTAGACTATTTTGTTCCGCCTCCGTTGAACCAATGAACTCTTGAATCTTTTTAAATTGGTTCAATCACCAGAAACATCAACTTTCAACAACACTTCGACTTCAAATGAGCATTTACTTAATCCGTGATTGCCAGTTCCTTCACCGATCACCACCGGACACTTTCTGCACATTAATAATTGAACATCTACAGAATATACACAAACATGCAGCCGTGACATATACACAGAAGGTATACCAAACATCCAAATGTGATATACACACAAATTGTATATCCAATGGAACAACGCGGAACTTCGCCAACTTGGTTTGTCGAAACCCTTGCGATTTCACATAACTATTTCTCCTGCAAACATACGAATTTTTATACTTTGCCAACCTAGCACATACGGATGCTAGGATTCATTACAGCATGCTGCCAATCGATCCTGCAAATATGAAATGAACAAACAGGAAAAACAAACAAAAACATAAACTAATGTACATAGCCATTCCACCGATTACAAAGTAATCACCCAGTGGAATGGGTTAAAACCCCATTTCGACTGTAAAGCAGGAAAATCGATTACACAGTCAACTCGAAAACCAGAAAGACAACACAAAATAGGATCTTCTTATTACTTTCATAAATGTATATAGATGTCTGATTTCACAATTTCATAACTTAACTTCACAACTACTGCTCTGTCTAACGTCTGATCAATCTCTCCCAAATCGATCTGAGCTAAGCTATTTATCTACTCATAGTGAGTAGTATTGACAGGCTTCCCAGCGACTAGGAGACAATTCCAAGTGGCTAGGAGATACAACTGACTAACAAACTCTCAACTAACCAACAACCTTGTCATTACAGATCGACAAGTGTCATAAGGAGTTGCACAGAAACCCAGGTGCAACTTACAATAACAGATATTGGTCAAACAGGGACCTTATTACAATAAATATAGAAATGCATAAGACATATCAAAATTTTAATCTTCTCCCTTAGACATATAATTGACTTGTTGAAGGGGTGCTCCTGCACCATACTCCTCGAGAGAAGAAATCTCAAGTCCACGTGAGATGAGAGTTTGAAGATCTGCACCCTGTTTTATGATCTGTTCTTCAGTCATCCAAACTGCCTCTGAATCAGGTTTCCCTTGCCAAGCCACCAAGTATTCCATATATGCTTTGTTCCTTGTCTTCTTTGCCACTCTTGAGTCTAAAATCTGCTTCAATTTTGGTGGATCATGCGTAGGAATATCATCATCTGCTGTACCCTGTAATGGTTCCTATTCTACATCTGCATTATGGTTGTATGGTGTTAAATTACATACATTGAAAATAGGTGACAATCCAAGATCAGAAGGAAGTTGGATCTCATAAGCATTCTATCCACATTTCTTCAAAATCTGACATGGTCCAATCTTCCTCTGCATTAGTTTGGTATGTTTACCTTTTAGGAGCCTTTCTTTCTTCAGATTAACCCACACCAAATTTCCAACATCAAATTGTACATCTCTCTTCTTTTAATCAGCATATGCTTTGTACTTCAAGGTGGTTTGTTGGAGTTGGTTCTTGACTTGATCATGCACCTTTTTGATGGCTGATGCAAAAGCTTCTCCATCTGTACTAATAGATTCTCCTACAGGTAGATCTCTTAATTCCAAAATACCTCTGGGATGAATACCATATACCACTTGAAAAGGTGATTTCCCTGTGCTCCTATTGATGGTGTCATTATAGGAAAATTATGCTTGTGGTAGGATGTTATCCCACTTCTCTCCATGCTATCTTGTTAAACATCTTAGCACATTTCCCAATGAATGGTTAACCACTTCAGTCTGTCCATCTGTTTGAGGGTGATAAGCCAATGAGAAGGATAAATTGGTTCCGAGCTTCTTCCAAAGAGTCCTTCGAAAATGGCCAATAAATTTCACATCTCTATCTGATACTATGCTCAATGGCAATCCATGTATCCTCACTATTTCCTTGAAAAACAAATCTGCAACATATGAAGCATCACATGTGGTTTTGCATGGCAAGAAGTGTGTCATTTTACTGAATCTATTCACTACAACAAAAACACTATCATAACCCTTCCTTGTTCTAGGTAAACCCAACACAAAATCCATGCTTATGCTTTCCCATGGTCTAGAAGGAATGGGCAATGGCTGATATAAACCTGCATTAGTGGATCTTCCTTTTGCCTTCTGACAGATCACACATGTCTCCACAAATTTCCTTACATCTTATTGTAACTTAGGCCAACCGTAATGCCTCTTCACAAGATCAAGAGTCTTATCCAGACCAAAATGTCCTGCCATAGCTCCACAATGTTTCTCCCTAATGATGTTCAACCTCATGGAACACCTTGGAATGCACAACTGTCCACCTTTGAAAAGTAATCCATCTTGTATCAGAAATTCAGAATACTCAACATGATATTTGTCTCCAAAAGAAGTACATACTTAGTGGATCTCTCCAAAGTCTTCATCAGCATCATACATAATCTTCAAGGAATCAATGCCAACACTTTCTAATTGGATCTGATTATGGTTAGAGCCCTCCTGCTCAAAGCATTTGCTACCTTGTTCTTGACTCCTTTCTTATGCTTGAGTGTGAAGGTGAAAGCTTGCAAAGTCTCCACCCACTTCATGTGCCTATGGTTCAGCTTCTTTTGACTATTTATGAAACTAAGGGCCTGATTATCTATAAACACTATGAATTCTTTTGGCATTAACTAGTGCCTCCACTTCTTGAGTGACTGGACTAGAGCATACATCTCCAAATCATAGGATGAGGATCTCTTCTTAGCATCATTTAGCTTTTCACTAAAAAATGCAATAGGCCTACCTTCTTGACTGAGTACTGCTCCAATTTCCATGTGGCTGGCATCACATTCTACTTGTAAAATCTTGTTGAAATCAGGGAGTGCAAGGACTAGCTACTGTGCCACCTTCTTCTTCAATGTTTCAAATGAATCATCTGCTGCCTTTGTCCAAGTGAATCTGCACTTCTGTCCTCCTTTGATGGTGTCAAGCATGGGTGCACAGACATGACTAAACCCTTTTATAAATTTCCTATAGAAGGTTGCTAACCCATGGAAACTTCTGACATCATTCATAGTTCTAGGAGTTGGCCAAGACAATATGGCACTTACCTTCTCTTGATCCCTTTTCAGTTTTTCCTATGAAATGACAAAACCCAAATAGGTGATCTCCTCCTGCATGAACAAACACTTCTCCAAATTGATCATTAGCTGCTCTTCATGTAACCTTTTGAGGACCAAGTCTATATGCTTGAGGTGTTCTTCCCTTGTATTACTGAAAATCAAGATGTCATCTAAATAGACTATGACAAATTTGCCTATAAATTCTCTCAAGACCTCATTCATCAGCCTCATAAAGGTACTAGGGGCATTAGACAAACCAAAAGGCATAACCTTCCACTCATATAACCCCTTATTGGTCTTAAATGCAGTCTTCCATTCATCTCGTGGTCTAATCCTGATCTGATGATAGCCACTCTTTAAATCTATTTTTGTGAAATATTTGGCACCTCCCAATCAATCAAGCAAATCTTCTATCCTAGGTATTGGGAACCTATACCTGATTGTTATCTTGTTAATAGCCCTAGAATCAATACAAAGTCTCCAAGTACCTTCCTTCTTTGGTGCTAGTACAGTCAGTACTGCACATGGGCTTAAACTTTTACTAATTAGGCCTGTCTCCAACAACTCCTCAGTCTGCCTTGCTACCTCTGCATTCTGCTCTAGTGTAAGCTTGTATGCTGCCTTGTTTGGAAGTGTAGATCCTGGGATCAGATCTATGTAATGGTTGATGTCTCTTATAGGTGGTAGGGATCGTGGCATTCCATCAAAGATGATGCCTTTATACTTATCCAACAACTCTTGGATAGTAGGATCTATGAACCTCTGTCTCTTCTCTCCCTTGATTTCTTACTGCTGCTCCTTGTTTACCTTTAGGCATGGAATTAGAGCATATGCAACTGCACCTTCTTCTACTATCTCTTTCATAAACTGTTTACCTTCTACCAGCATTATCTTGACTTCTTTCCCTTTTGATTCTACTTCCTTCTCCATCAATGGTAGTAAATCTATCATCTTACCATCCTTGGTGATTGAATATGTATTTCTAACTCCATCATGTTGTGCTCTCAAGTAATATTTCCATGGTCTTCCAAATAGGAGATGGCAAGCATCCATCTGAGCTATGTCAAACAATAATATGTCCTTATATGTTCCAATTTGAAACTCCACCCAAGCCTGCTCTTCTACAACTGTTTGCTAACCTTGAGTGAGCCATGAAATCTTGTATGGGCAAGGATATGGCAGCCTTCAAAGCTTAAGATTTTCTATCATTTTAACAGACACAAAGTTTTTAGTAGAACCAGAGTCAATCAGAACTTTACATACCTTTCCTCCTGCCTTACAAGTAGTTTTGAAAAGAGATTTTCTTTGTGGGGGTTCTCTGTCAGGTACCTTCATGGTGGTCATTGCTCTCCTAATCATCAAAGATTCTCCTATCTCAGGATATCCATAACTGTCAGGAGCATTCATACTTGGATAAGTGTTGGAGCTTGTCGCACTTTGACATTCAGATTCTTGTATCAGATTCGTTCTTCTTTCTCCCATTGAACTTGATGCTTTTTATGGACATCTGTTGGCTATATGGCCTTCTTGATTGCAATTGTAACATCTGAGAGGTCCTCTGCCCTGAGATCTCCCTCTAAATGGTGGTCTTCTACCCCTAAAGTTTCCTTTCTGATCATAACTTCCTTTTTGAGTTTGACTGCTTTCTCCTTTACTATTCTCCTGATTGGATTCACCTTGGTATCCAAATCCATGTCCTCTACCTCTGAAAGGACTTCTTCCCCCTCTTTTTTGTCTTCCTCTTCCTCTACTATTCTGCTTTTGTCTTCTCTTTAATTTTTCTTCCACTTTGAGTGCCAATTGGTAGCACTTCTAAACTGTATCTGGATTATGCAGATTTAAATCTTCCTGGATGGCAAATCTCAATCCATTGAGATACCTTGCTACCCTCTCTTCCTCATTTTCTTTCACCTTTGTCTTGACACATAGTTTCATGAATTCTTCAGTGTATGAGCTGACATCTAAATCTTTCTGTTTCAAATTTTGTCTCCTCTTGTGTAATTGGATGTTGTAATCCAATGGAACATAGGCTTCCTTCACTAAAGCCATCTTCTTCTTCCAAGTAGCAACTCTACTTTTTCCTTCTTTCACCCTGTCATCTTGGATGAAATTCCACCAAGTTAATGCAGCCTCCTTCATTTTGGACTGGGCCATCTTTACCCTTTGGTTATTTGGTATTTCCTCTGTTTCAAAGAAATTATTTAAGGAGTCTATCCACTCCATCACTGAATCAGGATCTATTTTGCCTACAAACACTAGCAGGTCTATTTTCATATCCATGGTCCTTCTCTCCATGGATTTGAGAGCATTAAGTAAGGGTCTCTGGTCTACAGGAACCTCTATCTCTTCTTGCCTAGGGATCTCCTCTTCATCCCTGTCTTCTTCCTTACCAGAACCTACTTTGTCCTTCAACTTCTCCAACTCATCCTTCAAAGCCTAATTCTGAGCTTTGACTGCTTTGCTTTCTGCAATTTGCTTCTTCACCAGCACAGCCATCTCAGCGTTGGTCATCCTTGCTGGGAGCTCTGATGATCCTTCTTCATCTGACATCTTGTCTTCTTCTTCTTCCCAAAAGATACTCCTTTGCTCTGATACCACTATGATGCAGAGCGGACGACGGAAGCATTCAAAAAATAGGTAAAAATAGAAATAATTGTTTCCATCGGCAAAACACTTTCTATGTTTCACCGATATTCCCTATTGGCAACACTTTGCACTATCGATTGAACAAAACGATCTTGCTCCAATCGCATATCTTACGTCAATGTATGCACTCTACATTGGTTGCCTATTGGCAACACATGAGCTGACTGCTTGCTGAACTGTCTCTGTGGTTGAACCTTTGAACCACTAAACCCACTGAGCTCATTGAACCTATCGCACCGTTGAACCATTTATTCCATTGTTGAACCAATGAACCAAGTGGACCTGTTGAACCAACATGAACCTTTGAACCAAATGAACGATTGAACCATTGAACCTTTGAACCGGTCCAACCATTGGTTCAGCCAAAGGTTTTCTTCGCTAGATACTTAGACTATTTTGTTCCGCCTCCGTTGAACCAATGAACTCTTGAACCTTTTTAAATTGGTTTAATCATCGGAAACATCAACTTTCAACAACACTTCGACTTCAAATGAGCATTTACTTAATCCGCGATTGCTAGTTCCTTCACCGATCACCACCGGACACTTTCTGCACATTAACAATTGAACATCTACAGAATATACATGAACATGCGACCGTGACATATACACAGAAGGTATACCAAACATCCAAATGTGATATACACACAAATTGTATATCTAATGGAACAATGCGGAACTTCGCCAACTTGGTCTGTCGAAACCCTTGCGATTTCACAGAACTATTTCTCCTGCAAACATACGGATTTTTATACTTTGCCAACCTAGCACATGCGGATGCTAGGATTCATTACAGCATGCTGCCAATCGATCCTGCAAATATGAAATGAACAAACAGGAAAAACAAACAAAAACATAAACTAATGTACATAGCCATTCCACCGATTACGAAGTAATCACCCGGTGGAATGGGTTAAAACCCCATTTCGATTGTAAATCAGGAAAATCGATTACACAATCAACTTAAAAACCAGAAAGACAACACAAAATAGGATCTTCTTATTACTTTCATAAATGTATATAGATGTCTGATTTCACAGTTTCATAACTTAACTTCACAACTACTGCTTTGTCTAACATCTGATCAGTCTCTCCCAAATCGATCTGAGCTAAGCTATTTATCTACTCATAGTGAGTAGTACTGACAGGCTTCCCAGTGACTGGGAGACAATTCCAAGCGGCTGGGAGATACAAGTGACTAACAAACTCTTAACTAACCAACAACCTTGTCATTACAGATCGACAAGTGTCCTAAGGAGTTGCACAGAAACCCAGGTGCAACTTACAGTAACAGATATTGGTCAAACAGGGACCTTATTACAATAAATATAGAAATGCTTAAGACATATCGAGATTTTAATCTTCTCCCTTAGACATATAATTGACTTGTTGAAGGGGTGCTACTGCACCATAATCCTTCCTTACTATGAACAAATATCATTTTCCTCAACAACTATCTAATTTTTTTTTTGAATAAACTTATACATATCAATGAAATAGAATAACCATATGCTTAAATTCAACTTTTCTCTCCAACACATAACATATAAAATCAGCATAAACATAATTTCATTTCCTATTACATAGAAGTTTAAAATACAACTCAAGAGTAAAATTTATTGTTCTACAACATAAGAGAGCACAAACACTCTCTATCAAATGACACATTTACAAATAGGCCAACCATGGCCATACTCTCTCAAGAGCTCTACTAACAACACAAGGAGGGAAATTTTGATTTCTTCAATATCTCATAGCTCCAAAACCTACAATAACACAAGGAATGGGAAGAAGCCACTAATAAACTGCTCTCCTCCCTACCATTGACTCACTCATGAGTCACCCCCGAACTAGGAGGTCATCCTCACACAAGGTAAGCACACACCACTTTACAACAAATTCACTCAACATAAAAACAAGAATACTCCCATGACTTTCACATAACAAAAACTCACTAAAGATGAGTTTAATGGGGTAGGGGAGTGGACATCATTCAACTCAAGAGTGCCACTCCAAAACTTCCCAAATACAAAAATCTCTCAAGGCCTCAAGCCTACACTCTTAAACATGATTTCACAAACTTTCTTTTGACTCTCAAGACATATCACATATTGTTCATATACACATATTGCCCTCAAGGCCAAAACTCCACAAAACCAAGGATGTGACCCCGAGGAGGTTCACTCCTCCCCCACCCCACACATGTTGAGCATTTTCTCCCAAAAAGGAGAGGCTCTCACAACTCCCATACCTAATTTTTCCACAACAACAAAGTAAAAACAACAAAATGGAACTCACACACACAACATGCAAGTAAAGAAAATGCATAAGAAAAAGCACTTGTCTTGAATCCTACTTTATAAAGTCCAAATAGAAGATAGTTGAGAAGAGCTCCTCTAACTCCTTCTCCAAGTTGAGCCACAAATCTTTCCTCTAACTTTGTCCCCAAAACCACTAAAATTTAAAAATTGGAAAAGATTCAACAACCCCCTCCCTCTCTTCAAGAGAGATTAAAATAGGCTATTCTCACGAGCCTTGAGGAATGGGGAGGTGACACATGTCACCTCCTCACTCCTCCACCCAACTACTTGCAAGACTCTTGAAATGGGGTGGTGACACATGTCATCCACCCATTCCACCAAGTCTTACTCACATCCACTTGCTCTCTCTCACATATGTGGGAGAGAAAGGTGGAGACAAAGGAAGAGTAGGTACCACATGTGCCCCAATCATCTCCTCCTAGGAAAACCCACACAATCCCAAAGTACCCTCACCAATTGTGGGAGAGGCTTGGAGTTGAGTCCTCCATAATTGGGGGGTCTTGAAGACTCCCCTAGCCTAGGAAAGAGGCAATGAAGAGGTTGAGTGTTTGACCCACTCATCCTCTCCCTCCCAAATTTTCATTTTCGTCACCTTACTTCAAGGTGAAGTTAAAGTGACCAAATGAGAGTTTACCTAAGGTTACACAGGCCCATATGACCCCTAAACCCTAGGGGTATAACCCAGGGTCAAATTAACCCATTTTGAGCACCATAGGTTGAGTAAAAACACATGAAAAGGGGTCTCAAAAATTAAAACTCAAAATAAAATACAAATGACATTACAACTTACAACACCAATCAAAAATCAAATAAAAGAAGAGTAAACCTAACCCAACTAACACCATACAACAACATTACAAAATTTTATCATGCAAACATAGTTGATCTTGGTTCCTCTTGGAACTAGATCGACTCTACACGGGAAAACAACACAGTGTGTGGGATGATCTCCGAATATTCGTGGCTTCATTAGAAACACCTGTGCACTCAAAAGAAATGTTAATCCCACATGCATATAATAGTCGAAACAAAGTGAAACATATACTCACAACATCATATGATCATATAACATCAAGGAATCACATCATAATTAAATTCTAAATTTTGCATTTCAAAAATCCATCACAAGATAGATTCACATAATAAATTTCTAACTAAAATCTCATGAATAGTATCCCAATAACATAATAATGTATATCGTATGTCTAACATCATCAGTGAATCAATATCAAAGTCTAATCACATCGTAATCATGCTAAACATAATAAATCTACATAAAGCATAAAGTCTAATAGTCCTGCAAATCAGGATCAACAGTCCCACAAGTCTAATATGTATCACCAACAGTAAAATAAAGTAGTCAAATATAAGGGAATGAAATGGTAGGCCTCACATCCTCCCCCTAAGATTGTACTTCCTCCTAGAAGTCATTAAAGAGGTGAGGATAAAGGGCCCTCAATCTCATTACATCCTCCCATGTCACCGTGACCTCATCGTACATGTCACACTGGACCCTAACCCAGTCCATCTCTCAACCTCGAAGGCCCAGCGTCCGACGAGCCAATATGTGAGTTGGCTCTAAAGCCAATTGATTGTTCACCTCTACCTAAAGAGCACTCCAATCCAATACATGAGATAAATTAGATATGTAACACCATAAAACATAAACATGAAAAACATTGTAGATACGCGACAGGCTAGGTGGCAAGGATAGATGATAGGCTATGGGTCCTATCCGCTCTAAGATCTCAAAAGGTCCAACAAAACGAGGTGCGAGATTAGAGCCCTTTCCATAACGGATTGGACTCTTATGCGATTGCACTCTCAAGAATACTCTGTCCCCAACTTAGAAGCTCCAATCTACCCTCTTAACATTGACATACTTCTTCTGTCGATCCTGTGCTTCCTGAAGTCTCTGCCTAATCAAGGTCACCTACTGCTCCATATTCTAAACCAACTCTGGCCCTATCACAACCCTGTCCTCAATACGGTCCCAACTTAAAGGTGTCATGCAAGGTCTGTCGTACAAGGCCTAAAAAGGAGGCATACCCGACGAGCTGTGATGCCCATTGTTGTAGGCAAACTCAACTAGACACAAATACTTCTCCCATCTACTCTAGTGATCCATGACATACATATGGAGCATATCCTCAAAAACCTGATTAACTCTCTCTGTTTGTCCATCGATCTCAAGATGATAAGCAGAACTGAAGTTGAGCTGTGTGCCCAATGCCTGCTGCAAGGCTCTCTAAAAGGCTAAAGTGAACACTGAATCCCTGTCAGAAATGATATGGGGAGGTACCCCATGTAGTCTAACAATCTGATCCAAGAATACTCTTGCCACAGATGGTGCATTGTATGTTGTGCGTATAGGTGATAAATGCGACACCTTGGTCAACTTGTCAACCGTCACCATAATGGCATCATGGCAGTGTGATGACATAGGAAGACCAACAATGAAGTCCATGGAAATGGTGTCCCATTTCCACTCAGGTATCACGTGAGGGTATAAAAGACCCACTGGATGTTGATGCTCCGCCTTGAACCTCTAGCACTCAAGACAATGAGCAACATACTCTGCAATATCCCATCTCATACCTACCCAATGGTTTAACTGTCGCAAGTCGGCATGCATCTTCTTCACCCCTGGGTGTGCTGCATAAGGTGCTCTATGAGCCTCTGAAAGAACCACTGCATGAAGGTCACCCACATGGGGTACATAGATGTGTTGTCAATGTCTAAGCATCCATCTGACTCAAGGGAATATCCTACAAATTTGCCCTTTAGGGCCCTCTGTGACTAGATCTCCTGCTGCGCCTCAAGAAACCACTCATCCTCAGGCAGATGCTAAATGATGCACTCTCTCAAGTCCACACTCAAGGTCAAGGTCAGGATCTCGTGGTGCCTCCGACTCAAAGTATCAGCGACCACATTCTCCTTCCCTTTGATGTAGTGGACATCAAAGTCGTACTTGCATAAAAACTCCATCTAATGCCGCTGGCAGGCGTTCAAATTTGGCTGTGTGAAAATGTACTGCAAATTGTGGTGATCCGAATGAAGCTTAAAGCAATGACCCAAAAGAAAGTGTCTGCAACGAACAAGAGCATGAACCACTGCTACGAGCTCTAAATCGTGAGTAGGGTAGTTCAACTCATGCATCTTGAGCTTACGTGACTCATATGCAATCACTCTACCACCCTGCATAAGCACGGCTCCCAAACCCTCAAGTGAAGCATCTATACAAACTACAAAATCTTTTACATGGTCAGGAACTGCTAAGATGGGAGGGCTGATAAGATGCTCCTTGAGGATTGCAAAGGCCCTCTCGCACTTCTCAGTGCAAGTGAAACCCTTCCCTTTCCACTGAAGGAAAGTAATGGGGTGCGCTATCTTGGAAAAGCCCGTGACAAATTTGCGGTAGTAACCGGCTAACCCCATGAAACTCCTGACCTCTGTCACACTGGTGGGTACAGGCCAATATCTAATAGCTATGATCTTTGATGGATCTACGGAGATGCCATCGCCTGATAGGATGTGCCCCAAGTACTGTACCTATGTCTTGAAAAAGACACACTTTGCTAAGTTGCCATAAAGCTACTGCTCTCTTAAGCACTTCAAAACCTGACGTAGGTCCTCCTCATGTTCCTCCTCAGTCCACGAATAGATCAATATGTCATCAAGAAAAATAATCACAAACTGATCCAAATAGGTACGGAACACCCCGTTCATGAGACTCATGAACACTATAGGAGCGTTCGTCAAACTGAAGGGGACCACAGTGAACTCATAGTGGCCGTATCTAGTTTGAAAAGCGGTATCATGAATATCCGCCTCTGTGATAAGCAACTGATGGTAACCAGACTTTAGGTTAATCTTAGAGAACACTCTGGCTCCTTGCATCTGGTCAAAGAGATCATCAATCCTAGGCAGATGGTAACGGTTCTTCACCGTCACCTTATTCAACTGCCTATAATCCATGTACAAGTGAAGAGACCCATCCTTTTTTTTCAAGAAGATAACTGGGGTGCCCCAAGGTGAAATGCTCAATCGGATGTGCCCCTTCTCGAGCAAGTCCTCAAGTTGCAACTTGAGCTCTGTCAGCTCATGAGTGGTCATCCTGTAGGGTGCACGAGACACTAGCTCGGCACTAAATCAATATGAAAGTCTACCTCACGATGGGGTGACATCCCTGGTAACTCTAATGGAAAAATGTTGGCGAACTCTCTCAAGATGGGGTGATCATCCAATGATGCCTCAGGCTCATCCTCTGATCTGTCACTAACTATGATAACAAACATTTGACATCCCTTCCGTATGTAGAGCTTAAGCTGCTGAGCGGATATCATACGAACTGTTTTGGGCTTCTGAATGCCCACTATCTCAAGTGGTGTACCATGCTCGTTTAAGCAGCTAATCACCTTTTGGCGATAATCTAGCTTGGCTCTATGAGCCACAAGCCAGTCCATACCCAAGACCACATCGTAGGATCCTAATGGCATAACTCTAAGGTCACAAGATATAGTGAATGACCTCAAAGAGATCTCACAATCCCGAACCAAGTCATCTACTGACATCCTGGCCCTAGTGGCCAACTCAACCTCCCACCTAATGTCCTGCTTAGAAGCCACCAGCCTGCAACGTTCCACTAACGATGTAGATAGAAAGGAATCAGTAGCTCTAGAGTAAAAAAGAATAGAAATAGGGGCACCCCCGATCGTACCTGATGTCTCAATCACTAATGCCTGAAAATCTGCCTGGCTGTTATCAACCGCTATGAACATGCAGTGGGATTTTCCCACATCTCCTACAGTCTGCTCTGACCCTCCTGAATGGGGTTGTCCCCCTACTGTAAAGCCCTATGGCACTCTCTGGCTAGATTTCCTGCTCCACCACACATAGCATAGGCCCTGAGCCTTTACCTGTCTAGTCTGAGTCCTACCTAACTACTGCTATCCAGATCTACCTGTGGACCCCTGTGAACCCCTGTATGACTGCTGTGACCTCGCGAGCCCCGCAGGTGGTCCCTGCTGCCTCTAATCTCTACGCGGGCCCTGTTGCTGCCAGCCTCGATTTTGCCCTCCCTGTACCCTTTGCTGGGGTCTAGACTTCTGCTGATTCTATTGCTGCTGCTGTGGAGGCCTAGGAGGTAATGATGCAAAACTAAATCCTCCTCTCTGTGGTGGTAGTGGTGGTCTGCAATAACTCTGCTAATGCTGCTACTGCCCACGATCCTGAAACTAGGGGCGTGAACCCTGCCCTCGTCCCTGTATCTCCTCAACTATGTATGCCTTCTTGGCAACATCACTCAGTGTCTGGGGGTCTGCCATGCGAATAGGCCCTACTATGCTATGGTTCAATCCTCTGATAAACTCATGAACTAGGAGTTTCTCATTGTGGAGATACTCAGCATATCGAGACAACTCAGTGAATCTGCCCTCATACTGAGCAACAGTAAGCCCTCTCTGCTGAAGGTCGTGAAACTCGTCTATGCGACGCTGTTTGTAGTGGTCAAATAAATACCGCGCATTGAAGCACTCAATGAAAGTCTCCCAAGTGAGTGTGTCCAATGATAGATGGCGCTTGCACTCCTCAATGCGCCACTGAGTAGCTACTGCATCTTGCAACAGGTGGACTGCCACATGTGCCTTCGTGTTGCCCTCGTAAGGACATAATGTGAAGCATCTGTCTAGACTGATGAGCCAAGCCTCAGCTTTGGCTCCCTCTATAGTACCGATGAAAGTAGGAGGATTCAACCTCAACAAATCCCTGATGGGGTCTCCTCAATCTTTGTGCCCTCTAATGGGCTCATCTGCATAATAATCATATGGCCTGTGAATGATCTGCTCCACTCGCACTGTCTCCTCACGCCTATCATGACGTGGAGGGCTCCTGCTACGGACCCTGTAGGCTAATCCAACCTCCTCTACCGTCGTATCTGGTATCTCAACATACAGCTCCACACATGGTGCCTCTCGCGGTTTGACGCGGGGCTCCACATGTGACTCTGCTCGTGGCTCCTCTCGTAAATCAACGCGGGGCTCAACACGTGGCTCTACATGCAGCGCATCTGGGTCAATGGTATCCTATCTAACACTGCTTGTAGTGCCTGAAGTATCTGTGGTCCAATGTCTGGTATAAGTAGGACCTGTGGTGCCAGACCCTCAGCTGAAGAATCATTGTGCACCTCGATGGACGCAGTGTGGTGTGAACGCGCTCGCCGAACTCGTCGGGGAGGCATCCTACAAAAACAAGGTAATCACTAATCAATCGAAATTACAGAAAAGTAATGTGCCCAAACAAGCTTAGTGTTTAAACCTGGCTCTAATACCAAATGTCATGCCCACATTTCCCATGCGGTCACGACACGCATCACCGTGTCATGTCCACATGTGTCATGTGGTCATGACACGAAATATCAAAAAAATTCCACGCTTCCTAAAAAACCTCCTCACACGCGTAAGTGTGCTCGGTGGCATTATGCATAAGGCATAATCATGACAGTCGAAGGCAAGTTAATGCGATCACATGCGCATTCCACTCACACAATGAAGGCCAACTAGGGGGTCAATGCGACGTGATTTATGTCGCTAATAGGGTTAGGATCAAAGATCAAAACCCTAGGTTAACCTAAGTGGATGATGGGATTTTGACACAAGTCAAAGTCAAAAGCCTAATTCTAGTGTATGAGAAATATATTTAATATCAAAACACAATGTCGATAACCGGCAAAAACAATAATATAATCCTACGCAAGGTTAAATTTACTAACTTAGCTAAACCCTAGATTCTAAAAAATCTGACAGCATAATGCCTCACGGGCGTGAATAGGGTTTAGTTTAATAATACTAATTTTGGTCGATAGTCTACTAGGTTTCTAAGTTGGATTAAAAATGACTAATTTAATCTACTAAATAATTCACTCTAGAATAATTAAAGAGAAAATATTAAACTAATAACAATCTAAATTTATATTAACCTCGTCGATTAAGGTTTGCAAGCAATAGATTAACCCCATTGTTTTAAAATAAAAACATCTTAATAATTAAATTGGAGTAAAATTTAAATAAAATAATTAAATTCCTTTCCAAAAAATTAAATTAAAAACAATGATCTATAAATTCCCTCTAGCCATAAATTACCCTATTTAAATTTTACCATACCACTAACAAACAAAATAGAAACATTTCCAAAAAGAATTAAATTTACCCACAAACTATATTTACCACTAAACCCCATTTTAAAAGAAAAATAAAAGAAATGAAAGAAAAAAATAAAAAGGAAAGGGAACTTAAATAAAGGCAATTTAAAAAAAAATACTAAGCCTTAAAAAGCCCTCTCAATAGAAAAATAATTTCCTTATGAGAGGGAAGGAGAAAACCCTAGCCTCCATTCACCTCTCTCTCATTTCTCTTCCTTTCTCTTTTCTCACTTCTCTCCTCCTTTGCTTGAAATGGTTTTGCAGGTATAGGAAGGAAGCTTTCATGGCCGCCACATACAAGGAGAGGGAATATACAATAGGTATACTCATTGTATTCTTTTTTTAAAATATACTTCTGGTTTTAAACAGAAGTCTCCTTTAAAAAAAAAAAAAAAGCTGTGAGTATATGCCTATATATATATAAAAATAAAAATGAGACTTTGTAGGTTTCGTGGCCAAAGGGTCGAATGGCATAAAAGAAATGTTGATGGCCGCTACAAAGGGAATCGCTACCCCAGAAGGCAGTGGGGAGGACGGTGGAAAGGAGAGGGGGCAGAGGTGTCACGGGTGGCAGAGGTGTGGGGAGTGTGGGGAGGGGTCGAGACCCACCCACACTCCACTACTCCACTACGGTGGAGTGTGGGTGGGGCTCGACCCCTCCCCACACTCCAATGTAAACAACGGCGGTGGGGAGGGTTCGAACCCCCACGCCCCACCTCAACTCTTTTTTTTAAATAAAAATTGTAACTCACAGAAAAAGGCCGCCATTACTCACAGCATTTCCATTATTCAAAAACTTTGCATTTTTTTAGGATATATATATACACTCAATTTGAAACAACAACTCAGATTTATTTCATTTCCACAGTTTATTAAATTAATACAGTTTTGTTTATTAATATAAGACAACAATAAAAGGGTTATATATATATATATATATCAATTTAAAACTCACAAATTTTACATTGAAGCATAAAGGCAAAAGAACTATTTATCTATACTGTATATACTTACACACACACATATATTTGTATGTGTAAATATATCTGCATTTATATATACATTGAAACAATGCTTCTATTGATTTTAACAACATATGTGTAGGTATGGAGAGGAAATTTCTCCCACCAAAATAATGCTAAATTTTAAATAATACAACCAACTCCAAACAACACTTCATAGGATATTTTATTTTGAAAAAGGAAAACAACAACAATGCAATAAAACCCCCTTTTTTTTCTTTTAAAATAAACAACAGTAACTAATCCTTCTTTACTATCAACAAATATCATTTTCCTCAACAACTATCTAGTTTTTTTTAATAAACTTTTACATATCAATGAAATAGAATAACCATATGCTTAAATTCAACTTTTCTCTCCAACTCATAACATATAAAATCAGCATAAACATACTTTGATTTCCTATTACATAGAAGTTTAAAATACAACTCGAGTAAAATTTATTGTTCTACAACTCAAGAGAGCACAAACGCTCTCTATCAAATGACACATTTACAAATAGGCCAACCATGGCCATACTCTCTCAAGAGCTCTACTAACAACACAAGGAGGGAAATTTTGATTTCTTCAATATCTCATAGCTTCAAAACCTGCAATAACACAAAGAATGGGAAGAAGCCACTAATAAACTGCTCTCCTCCCTACCATTGACTCACTCATGAGTCACCTCCGAGCTAGGAGGTCATCCTCACACAAGGTAAGCACACACCACTTTACAACAAATTCACTCAACATAAAAACAAGAATACTCCCATGGCTTTCACATAACAAAAACTCACTCAAGATGAGTTTAATGGGGTAGGGGAGTGGACATCATTCAACTCAAGAGTGCCACTCCAAAACTTCCCAAATATAAAAATCTCTCAAGGCCTCAAGCCTACACTCTTAAACATGATTTCACAAACTTTCTTTTGGCTCTCAGGCCATATCACATATTGCCCTCAAGACCAAAACTCCACAAAACCAAGGATGTGACCCTGAGGAGGTTCACTCCTCCCCCACCCCACACATGTTGAGCATTTTCTCCCAAAAGGGAGAGGCCTTAGCTTCTGGAATCCATTCTACCTTGGCATCTTGCTTCAACATGGCATTCAACGGATGGACAATCTCAGCGAACCCAGTAATGAACTTGCGCACAAAATTAATCTTACCAAAGTATGACTTTAGTTCTTTCTTACTGGCTGGGGGCTGTATCTTGAGAATTGCTTGGACTCGGTCAGGATTGATCGATATACCTTGCTTTGAAATCACATGTCCTAGCAATTTTCCTTCGGTCACTCCAAAGATACACTTTTTAGGGTTAAGTGAGATCCCATAATCTTTGCTTCGCTGTAGGACCTTTCTCAGGTCTACCACATGTTCCTCTCTTTTCTTTGAAAACATAGTGAGGTCGTCCATATATATGATGATGCATTTCCCCACCAGTCCCTTGAAAGCTATATCCATCGCGTGTTGGAACGTGGCACCAGCGTTAATTAACCCAAAAGGCATCCGACGGTATGCATAAATTCCCCACTTGAATGTGAAGGATGTCATTAATCTATCCTCATATTCCACCATTACTTGGTTGTAACCCGAACAACCATCTAGAAAGGACATCATTTGGGAACCGTTTACTATTTGCAGCACTTCATCCAAGGATGGCAATGGGTAATTATCCTTCTCCGAGGTTCTATTCAAATTTTGGAAGTCAATGCAGAGCCTGATTTCCCCATTTTTCTTACAAACCGGTACCAAGTTTGCCACCCAAGCAAAATGTCTAACAGGAAATATAATTCTGGTGGATAGCAATTTCTGCACTTCCTTGAAAATCAATGGTTCCAACAAAGCGTTAACTGGTCGTTGCCTTTGTCTGAACGGTTTTGCCCCGGGCTTGAGAGGTATCGTGTGAGTTATGATTGAAGTATCATACGTTTTGAGGTCTTCGTAACTCTAAGATATGACTTCATGATAGTCCCTTAATGCATGAATAATACCTGTCCTTTCTTCTTTTGTGCTGGCTTTCCCAATAAACACATTTTTGACTTCTTTGAATGTCCCCAAGTTGTAAGGCTTGCATTGTGCACCAGGGGATTCTCCCATTTCTTCTGGATTCCAAGCTTATCTGAATCAAACAATCACTCTAGTTCCACCATCCCCTAAGGAATGGTGTTTGTCTTCAAGTTAAGGACCCCTTCCAAGTCCATTTCAGCAGGCTTCGTCTCTTCTTCATCTATTATTTGGGTAACAAAAACATCTGATGAAGTGAGAAAGTCGATTATGTGTTTGCCATCCTCAAAGACCTAAAAATTTGTGACGTAATCGAGTACTAAGGAAGTTGAGACAAACTCTACAATGAACTTTTTCAGGCTTGACATAGGCGTTGGTTCCAGCGAAGTAGCTGTCTAAGCTAAGGCCTCAACGACGTTATTCTATCTCGGTGGGATCAATTGAATATTAAAGCCGTCAAAGCACTCGATCAAATCCCATACGCTATTTCGATATCTGTTTAACCTCTTGTTATTGCAAGAGTATTGGCCCCTTACTTGTTTGACAACTAGTCCTGAATCACCAAATACTTGAATAACCTTAAACCTTTTCTGAAGAGCCATCAACAATCCGTGCACCAAAGCTTCCTACTTTGTCACATTGTTTGTGTAGGGAAATTGTAATCGGTGTGCTGCCAAATATGAACTTCCTGTGGGGCTAATTAGTTCAAAACCTACCCCGAATCCTTGTCTACACATGGATCCATCAAATCTTAATATCTAGAGGTGAAAGTAGTCATTGTTGTTATTCAGTTTTGTTTGCTACTTTTTGTCTAATTGAGGTTCCAAATAAACCTTCTTCGTAACAACCTGATCTTCCTTTGCAACTGTGGGAATCTTTAAATGTTTCTGCACTTGTCCTACTGCCTCTCGACAGAGCAAACATGTGAATTTAGAATGAGATGCATCATGAATACAACACCAGTTTGGTAGTAACAATTCATCCATTTATATCTTCCCTCCTACGACTAACTGATCACTCATGAATTTTGCCACAAAACCTCATAATCCTTCAAATATCCTGGGCTCTTTTTCATCGGAAGAGGACCCTTGGTTTGACTATACATATGCCTCTGTACTTTCTTGGTATTTCATAAGTGAAGAATTAGGAAATTTACTGCAATTCGGCATAAGTATCTCCTCTGCCTAATCAACATGGGGAAGATAGACCCCCAAGTCCACTTTTGAAAACATAATCTCGTTGGTTTGATTGTATTATGTGATCATGTACTTCATTTTCGACTCTCTTTCAATACGAATCTAATTTTCCAATCCCTTCCATGGTAGTCACATGTGAGAAAAGTCTGTCGCCATATAGCCATTGAGAGTCCTAGACCAATCTCTACTTAAAAATATGCCATACTGATCTAGAATATCAACTACTTGAATGTATATGTATTGTTGCACCCTAGGATCAGAAGCTAGTTGCATATGAATTCTGTTTAATTCACCCACCACGTTTACTTTAGTTTGGTCCAGCTGCGTGACTTTCTCGGAGGATTTTGCCAGAGTGAGGCCCAATGCTTAGCATACTGATAGAGGCATCACGTTATTAGAGGCTCCTGAGTCCACTAAATAGTTATGAAGGTTCTTCCCAAATATTCAGAGAGTCAAAAGAAAAGGATGACTCTCCCTTTTATCCTTGTATAATGTGACCTTTTGCTTACCGTCTGTCATATGAACTCTATCTTTTCCTTTATCTGAATTGTCCTTTGGTGGAGTCTCCTTTTGGGAAGAATCTATCTTTGTACTTGCTCCCATGTCCTGAAAGAAAGTCATCCTAATTTTTGGTACTTTTAGTAATTCAAAGACAAACAAGCTAACTTTCATCTTTCTGAGTTCATCTGCAACATATTGTCCCATCTTTGCTATCTCAAACCTTTGGGAACTTTCAGCTGTAGCTCCTTGATGCATTGACTGGGGTGTCGCCTTTGGAGGTTCAGGATTGTTAGAGACCTTTGGGTTAGGCGGGATTTGGTAGTTATTCGGAGGGATTGAAGTGGTGAAAGGACCCTTGGGCTTGCTACTTCTCAAGTTATATGGAGTCTTATTATATTGTTGATAAGCATGTACTTCTTCGCACTCCTCTTCCTCGGGCTAATTATCATTTTGGAAAGGAAATGTATAACTATCAAGTACAAGAGCAGTGTCATACCTCTAGGATGGAACGAGTTCATATCTCGTTGGAGGATTTTCTTGTGCCTCTCATTCTGAATTTCCATCTGAAAAATGTTGGATGCTATTTGAAATTCTAGACAGTCCAACTCAGAATGAGCATTTGTATTGTGTAGTTTGCACCATGAAGACAACACTACTTTAGCCAACATAACTCGGCTAGGCAGACGGTTATTAGCATTTTGATTCTCCAAGGGTGACGGAACTCCACCATTGTTAGGCCTAGTATTCCAAGTCTGATTTTGTTGCTAAAATTTTTGATTCTGATATTGATTTTGGTTTTGATATTGACTCTAATTCTGATTTCTCTGCTGCAAATATGATTTCTAATTTCTCAGATGAGTAACTTCTGTAGTGAGCTTTTTCATTTGTTCTGCCAATTTCCTGATGTCGTCTCTATCATCTCTTACTTTAGTTGCTTCAGTAGACTGGAGAAAAGGCATTTGAGCTGGAGGTAATTCTGTTATAGGATTTCCTGGGTGGACCACTAAGGCTTGGGTTGCAGCAGGGATTGGGATTGGATTCATTACAAGGGTATGATTAGCTAGAGCTTGGTTGATCATAGACACTTGATTTGTCATTTCTACAGGACCCATGTGGTTTAGCGGACCTGTTGCTATTTGCCCCAGCTGGGTATTTACTGTGACAGCCTCAGAATATGCTTGGGCTAGGGAGGCAGGAGGTGGGTTAGCTCTTCTTACGAACATGGAAGTGAGACTATCCAATGCTGCATAATAAATGGGCAAGGCTACAAACTGACCTATAGCATAAGGAGCCTGTAAACGACTGAAGGCCTTTTGGAATCAATTATTAAAGGAGCTTATAAACTCACCTTCAGCTCTACAGATTTCCAGAAAGGATCTATACAGGTTTGTTGGAGTAGTGGGCATCCTAAAACAGTTAAGAAATGTAGTCTTCAAAATTTTCCATGAATTTATGGAGGCTGCAGGGAGATTGGCAAACCAATAGTAGGCCTCATCTTGCAATGAGTAGGGAAACAACTTGCAAACAACATCCTCGTGTTGAACCTGTAGCATAAACATATTGCCTTCAAAGATTTTAATGTGCTCATCAGAAGTTCTACCCAGATCATTTATGCAAAACTTGGAGTAGAACTTGTCAGGTTTCTTGGGCATGTCATGGTAAGCATTGAACTAAAATGGAGACTGGTTATTAGCAACAAAGAAGGCCATGACGGGAGGATTGACTGGGGTTGCAGATGGGTTTCTTGGAACTAACTGAGCCTTTGGTGCTCTGGGTATTCCCTGATCTCTCCTAGTTCTTCTAAACTCTATCAGAGACAGCAGCTCCTCTCTAGCTAAGCTAGACCTGGTCTGTCTTTGTCTGGTCCCCAGACTTGTTGATTTTGTGGAGGGGATTTCAACTTGGTGGCCCTCCTTCTAGTGCTAATTCTATTGATGGTGCTTTTAGTGCTAGGAATGGGACATGAGTTAGCGCAGATTCTGATTGCGTAAGACTTAGCATAGTTTTTAAAGGTGACCGACCAAAGTCGGTAGTGGAGATTTTAAGCACAAGTCTGTGAATCATCAATTTAGGGCTGGGTTAAGGTTTGGATGCTATTGACTTGGCAGGATATTTGACGATGTCTGACTAAAGTCGGTGAAGGCAGATTCCCACACAAAGTCAGCAACTTAGGGTTTCAACGCTGGGTCAAATTTTGGTTTGGACGGGATTTTTCAAGTGTTCGATTGCCTTTGTTTTCTTCAAGGTTATTTAGGTCAGTCAGTGGTGCTTTTAGCGCTAATTCAAGAAACTTGGTTTTTGGCACACAACAATCTCATGGGTTTGACGGGAATTCAAACATGGCTTGACCAATCTTATGATTTCACATAGTTATTTTGAGTCTATCAAGAATGTTTCTAGCGCCAAAGATTTGACACGAAATTTGCTAAGGGTTTTGGCATGTTTCATGGACAAATTCCTGATTTTGCACAAGTGAGGGTTTTATCGGTTCTAAAGATCAAATTCTAAGTTTTATTGTCTGATTTCTTGTACGCTAGGGTTTCTAAGATGAAGGGCTTCCAAACATAGTGTTCTCATACTTTAAATCTCGCGATTTTACTTTTGGAATGCAATTTAACTTAAATAGATTTGCGAACACTCGAAAATTGAACTTAAATTGACATATGAAATCCCTCATTGCGACTCATTCTCAAATATGACATAAAACCCTAGTTTTAGGAATGAAACTTGAATCTTAGAATAGGCACCTACCTGGTCACAGTGGCAGGAAGAGATGGAAATATGCAAACCGTACTGTTCTTATCACTCGAATTCATCGGTAATTCGTTGTCAATCCGCTTCTTGATCTAGCTGCAGAGCTCCTCGATTAATCTTCTCAATGCAAATAAGCTCAAATGCGGATTCCAAACCCATTTTATTCCCCTATTTAGTAGCCATTAATGCAGGAGGTATGACAGATTTTTCAGTGTGCTACAGAGTCTATTTTAAGGTTTGCGCAAAATAGCAATATCACCGACCTATCATGATTTTCAAGTCTTTCCGACCTAGTCGGTAGCAATGATTTTTGGTGCGAGGTCAGGAGGCTACCTTGATAGCACCTTGCACAAGTTTAGACATCTTTGGACTTGGCACAGAATTTGGAGACCGCCGACTCAGTCAAAGGATTGGGCTTGCAACGCTAAGTCAGTGACTGTTGATTTCAGCGCTAAGTCAGTGATCGATGATTTTAGCGCTGGGTCAATGTACTTAAGTTTTGGCGCTTGGTCGGTTGGGTTCAGTTTCAGAGTTGAAGTCAGTGATCTTGGTTTTTAGCTGAAATTCTGTCAAGTTGACTTTTAGCGCAATGGACAATTCTAACTTGGTCTCTGATGAAATTATGACTTGACTTGAACCCTTAGGAAATTTAGCAATGTATTGTTCACTCCATTTTATGAAGAATGTAACTTTGGTCATCTAATGGAGCTATTTGGTACACGTAGTGAAAACTTTAGGAATTGCCCAACTAACATGACATTCTAAGCCAAAATTCAGAAGAGGGGGTCCCCATTGGCGAAATGGAGTGTGTGTGCGAGGCACAACAGGTCTTAGGAATTTTCCACTCTACAAGCGCTCAGATCTTGTGAGGGTCCACCTTGACTCCCTCATGTGACACAATGTGATCTAGGTACTCCACTTCCTTGACACCAAACATACACTTGGATGGTTTAGCATACAATTGATTCTGCTCCAAAATGTCCAACACTTGATTTACATGTTGCAAGTGTTCCTACCATGTTTTTCTATATATTAAGATGTCATCAAAAAATACCATAACAAATTTCCTAAAAAATGGCCTGCAGATAGAGTTCATCAAACTTGGAAATGTTGAGGGTGCATTTGTGAGACCAAAAGGCATTAGCAAAAATTCATAGTAGCCCTCCTGAGTTCTAAAATTTATCTTATGTACATCCTCATCATTCTGATTTGATGATAACCTAAACGAAGACCAAGTTTTGTAAAATAAACAATACCATTAAGCTCATCTAACAAATCATCAATTACTGGAATAGGAAACTTATCTTTTATGGTGAACTTGTTGAGATCCCTATAATCTGTACACATCCTCCAAGTTTCATCCTTCTTGAGCACCATTACCACAAGAGATGAGTAAGCACTCTAACTATGACTAATAATACCTGCCTCTAGCATCTTCTGAACTATCTTCTCAATCTCACTTTTTAATACATATGGATATCTATAGTGCCTAATGTTGGGTGGTTGCCTCCCCAATACTAGTTGAATGGCACGATCATGATCTCTTTTAGGAGGCAATCATTTTGGCATCTCCCTAAAAACTATTGAGTGCTTATCTACAATTGCTTGTAGATTCAGTGGTGTAGAAGCCCTTGAGTAATATGCTTCTAATAAAAACAATTGGGCCACAAACCCATCTAACCCCTTCTTAAGCATCTTTTGCATTTGGTAAGAACTTACCATATGTGGAGACTTTGCACGCAACCCTCTTAATTCTATTGTCCTTCCCTCTGATTTAAAGTTCATGAACAATTCCTAGAAGTTTAACTTAATTGTTTGTTGGCCATATGTGTTGTCATTGATGTCAACATAGTAGCATACACTGATGTTAACACTATCATAAGAATAAGAGATTGATGATGGTTGGATGTCATGCTCCTAAGAAAGAGAAAGCTCATCATTGGAGATCCTAAAAGTTACATTCCTAATCAAAGTAAAGTTGTGTTTGAAACTTGATCAATATGAATTAGAAGAATCAAGTTTTGTTGCTGATACTGACGATGTGTTCCTATTTTGAATCACGTATTATGATCATTCCTACTGATCCTAAATTGTATATGGTGATGCAAAGAAGACTTGGCCACCAGAAGAAGGTGATAGTCCTTGTTTCAGAGTGTTTACTCTTTGAAGTCTGTTTGAAAGTTTGCTCCCCATTTTCATTATCTTGCTATTAATCTTCTATGGTTTGGAACATAGCTTCATACAATGTTATCTTATGTATGTTCCAAGTTTCATGATGTTTTGATGACCAGAAGGTTGTTTTTCTGCTGACAATTTGAAGACAATGTCAGTTCTGTGAAAGCATGGTAATGAAATGAAATGCTCTGCATTTCTCTAATTTTGAAGCTATGGTCTTGCAGTTAAAGAGTTAAGTTGAGCATGATGTAAATATGCTAAATTCTAAGTTTCAGAGTGTTTGCTCTTCCGCAGTAAAAGAATACGTGACTGAGTTCTGATTCAGGCTCTGACAGTGTAATGTGATGTTGAAAGGTGAATGGAATGCTCCGCATTCCTCTGCATTTGTAGATATGGCTATGCAGTTATGGATATGTGTTCATAAGGTGGTAAATGTGTTGTTTCCAAAGTTCTAGACCATCATTCCCTTGATAGTGAAAGTTATGATTGATAAAGTACCTGTATGTGCTCTGGCAGAATGGAGTAGCATTAAAGACTCACTAGAATGCTCTACATTCCTCTGGAAGTAAATGATTTACCTTTCAATTTTGAGAACATGTTCTTGAATGTGCATTTCATGTTTCTTTCTTATTTCAAGCCTCTTGGTGGTCCGCAGCTTAGTTTTTCAATTGACAGCATGTTGTAGTGTGTTCCAGATAACAATGTGCTCTCAGAGTTAATGATTAAAGGTGTACGACATAATTCTTTGATGTGATGTGGCAAAGCAGCGTCTGGGGATATTGTATGAGTCATGTAGACTCATCTGGAAGTGTTTCACAAAGATCTTTCTTGTTTCTAGTACCGCACAAGGTTTTCTAGTTGACATGGTCATTACTCTTCAAGTTTTCATGAGCTTACCTTAAAGTTGTCCTATTTTCAAATGAGCGGAGTGTGCAAAGGTAATTCCTTGATGTTTAAAGTTGTGAAGGATGTTTTAGACCTGGTTAAACAAGTGTTGGGGTCCGCAAGGCTTGAGTCTTCAATTGGTGTAACGTGTTGTCCTAATTAGACCTATCTTCTACACGTTTCATATTGTGTATTGTATGGCCAACTTGTAAATGTATTTTTCATGTTTAACCTGGCCGACAAGTTATGTAATCAATGTAATATCATGTATAAATAGTAGATCAACTTGAATGTGGAAGGTGTGATTGCAAGTAGATGAACGAGGTTCGCAAGCAAATAAAAGCAAAATAATACATTCTTGTGTACGACTATGGGAGAAAGAGCAGATGTTGTTGATGCTGTCCTGATTCATCTCGAAGACTTATTTGAGACAGTGATCAAGTATAGAGTGTGCCTGGTTGATCAGATCTTTAGCAGAGAGTGTGTGAAGAGATAAAAGTGTAATCATCAAGTGTGAGCTTCAAAGGCAATTTTTAGACAGTTGAAAGATTGCCATACTATAATCATCTCTGCATTTGTTCTCAGATTAGGGAGTAGTTGCTTCCTTGGGTTAAAGTCCATAAAACAAAGTCATCAGGGAGTAAAAGGTTCCTTAGGAGTGACCCTAAACCAAAGTTACTTAGGGAGTAGTAGCTTCCTTGGGTTAAAACCCCTAAAACAAAGTTATTATTTGAGCTTCATATATTGCGAGTTAATCCTCACCATGGTTTTTCCCTTCTAGGGTTTTCCATGTATATCCGGTGTTATGTGTTGTTGTGCATTGTGTTAATCTTTTATGTTCATGTTTATGTTTCGATGCTTAAGTCAGTAAAAAGGCAAAAGAAGAAACTACTAATGAAGATGAAAGCCCTGATGATGCTAAAGAAATTTTTATAAGAACCTTGAAGAAAGGATCTGGAAAATAGAAAGGTAAGTTACCCTTCAAATGTTTCAACTATGGAAAGGTTGGTTATTTTGCTTCCAAATGTCCTCTCAAAGAAACTAGGAGAAGTAACAAAAATAGTAAATTCAAAAAAAGTCTGTTTTCTATAGAGGATAGTTGTTCCTCAAAAGATGAGGATCATGCTGATTCAAATGATTAAACACTTGTCTTGGCCATGAGTGTTGGTGACAAAAAGAATGAGGTTAGAAAATTGGATACCTTGCAAATAGTTTAAAAAAATGAAAATTCAATGGTTGCCTTTCATGCAGAAGAAGAAACCAAAGCTCAGGTCATTTATAGTGGTTGTTCAAATCATATGACTGATGACAAAGAGAAGTTCATTAGCCTTGAGAAGTGGGATGGTGGAGCTGTCAAGTTTGGAGGAGATGAGTCAGCACAAATTTGTGGAAAAGGTGTCATATCTATTGATGGAAAGAATAGGACTGAGGATGTTCTCTATGTCAAAGGATTACAACACAATCTTCTTAGTATCAGTCAGATATGTAGGAAAGTTTACAATCTTACTTTTCATGCTAATGGTTATGAAATCAGGAAGGCATAATTTAGAAAGCTTGTTGTAGAAGGTATCAAGACATGTGGTGATATCTATCACTTGAAAGAAGCAAATGGAAGAATGTGTTTAATGACTCAATCCAGTGAGTGTTGGCTGTGGCACAAAGGAAAGGGACACAAAAACTTTGATAACATGGTAAGAATCAACTCTACTCATGCAGTTTGAGATATGCCTAAGATAATCAAGCCTGCAAACTTTGTGTGCAAGGAATGTCAGATGGGAAAGTAGACAAAGACAAATTTTAAAAGCAAGGAGTACGCTTCTTCAAAGCCATTGGAGCTGATTCACACAGACCTATGTGGACCTACAAGAGTAAAAAGTCAACAAGTTGAAAGGTACTTTATGTTTCTCATTGATGATTATTCTAGAATGACTTGGGTTATTTTCTTAAGAGAAAAATCTGATGCTCTTGATAAGTTTAAAATTTTCAAAGCCTTGGTTGAAAATGAAATGGATGCTAAGATCGAATGCTTGAGGTTAGATAGAGGAGGTGAGTTTAATTCAAATGAATTTGAAAATTTTTGTGAAGAGCATGGCATTAGGAGGCACTTGTCTACTCCTAGAACCCCTCAACAAAATGGGGTAGTGGAAAGGAAGAATAGGACTGTGCAAGAAATGTCTAGGGCAATGTTAAAAGATGCAGATCTGCTTGATGTATACTTGAAGTAAGCAATTCACACTTCTATCTATCTAACTAATAGAGTACAGTTTAGGGTCAATAGCACTAAGACCCTTTATGAGTTGTGGTATGGAAGACCTCCCTTTGTTAAATACTTCAGGATCTTTGGCAACAAATGCTATATCAGAAGAGATGAAGAAGACCTAGGAAAGTTTGATTCAAGATGTGATGAAGGAATCTTTCTTGGTTACTCAACCAAAAGCAAATCCTATATATGCTACAACAAAAGGTTGGGAAAGATGATTGAAAGCATAAATGTCAAAGTAGATGAAGACTTGTATCAGTTCACACAGGATTCAAAAGATACCAGATCTGATGTCTTCCCTTGCATTGAAGATGTAGAAGAAGTGAAAGAAGTAAAGGAACAAGAACCAGAACAAATACCTAAGACTCCAGCAAAGTATGTTCAGAAGAACCACTCAGCATAATAGATCATTGGAGACAAAAATGAAGGTGTGCAGACAAGGAGAAGGTTTGCCAAGACACATGAGCAAGCAAACTTGTGTTTATTATCAAATGTGGAACCTAAGACCTTTGTTGAAGTAAAAAAACATGTGGATGGATAAAAGCAATCGAAGAAGAACTGGATAAGATTGAAAAGAATCAGACATGGAAATTGGTTCCCAGACCAGCTAATAAGAATGTTATAGGAACAAAGTGGGTGTTCTGGAACAAGCTAAATGAGAGAAGGTGATGTTGTGAGGAACAAAGCAAGATTAGTATGCAAAGGATATACTCAAGTAGAAGGCATTAATTTTAAGGAGACTTTTGCTCCAGTAGCTAGGATGGAGGTAATCAGAATGTTCCTTGCTCTTGTTACTCATAAGAACTTTAAGGTGTATCAGATGGATGTCAAGTCAGCATTTCTGAATGGTGATCTAGAGGAGGAGGTGTACATTGAGCAACCAGATGGTTTCTAGATATCAAAAGATCCGGACATGGTATGCAGACTTAAGAAGGCTTTGTATGGGCTCAAGCAAGAACCTAGGGCTTGGTATGCAAGATTAGACAAGTACTTACTTCAGTAGGGATTCAAGAAAGGTACTACAGATAGCAATCTTTACATAAAGGAAGAAGGAGACATGATCTTGATAGTTGCAATTTATGTTGATGATATTATTTTTGGAGGAAATGATGACATGTGTAAGAAGTTTACAGAGGAGATGCAAAAAGAATTTGAAATGTCCATGATTGGTGAAATGTCATTCTTCCTTGGTCTTCAAATTTCCCCGCTAGATGGTGGTATCTTTATTTCTCAAGCTAAGTATTTTAAAGAATTGTTGAAGAAGTTTGGTATGAAGGATTCAAAGCCAGTGAGTACTCCCATGGTCACTGGATGTCACTTGAGCAAAGATGATGAGTCTCCAGAGGTAGATCAAACTGTCTATAGGTCTATGATTGGAGCACTATTGTACTTAACTGCTTCCAGCCTTGAAATTATGCATGTAGTACATGTGGTTGCCACATGTCAAGCCAATCCTAAGCAAGCACATGATAAGGCAGTGAAAAGGATATTCAGATACTTGAAAGGAACTCCTGACTAAGGTCTATGGTATCCAAAAGGTAATGACTTTGATTTGAGTGCATACACTAATGTTGACTGGGTTGGTTGTGTTGATGATAGAAGAAGTACAAGTGGTTGTGCTTTCTTTCTAGGAAGCAAATTGGTTTCATGGCAGAGCAAGAAGCAAGATTTAGTGTCTCTATCTACTGTAGAGGTAGAGTATATTGTAGTAGCCTCCTATTGTACACAGGGGTTATGGATGAAGCAAATACAAAAGGATATCAAGGTATTGTATAATGAGCCTATACCTATTTTGTGTGATAATACAAGTGCTATCAATATTTCCAAGAATCCAGTGATGCATTCAAGAACCAAGCATATAGCAATCAGGTATCATTTTTTGAGAGAGAAAGTTGCAGATAATGAAGCGAGGTTGGAATATGTTCCAACTAAGGATCAGATTGCATGCATATTCACAAAGGCTCTTGAAGGACACTTTTGAGAATCTCCAGTAGAGGTTAGGGTAATTGCCCCTCCTTCTCACTAAGATACAAAATGGTGCATCTGTTCAGGGGTAGTTCATTCTATATCTTTATCCTGGACTGAGGATGGCTCCCTCTCAGGGGGAGCAGGTAGTGATGACTGATGATAGGGGAGTTTACAAGAAACGTTTATAGATATATGATTATTGATGAAAGGGAGAGAATGAGTAGGTATCAGATTCCTTTGTCCTTGATGTCAAAGGGAGAGAGAGTCTAAGGGGGAGCATACGTTGCCATCAATGACAAAGGGGGAGATTCTTAGCCATATGTGTTGTCGTTGATGTCAACATAGTAGCATACACTAATGTCAACACTATCATAAGAGTAAGAGACTGATCATGGTTGGATGTCATGCTCCTAAGAAAGAGAAAGCTCATCATTGGAGATCTTAAAAGTTACATTCCTAATCAAAGCAGTGAATCAAAGTAGAGTTGTGTTTGAAGCCTGATCAATATGAATTAGAAGAATCAAGTTGTGTTGCTGATGCTGAGGACGTGTTCCTATTTTGAAGTATATTTCATAATCATTCCTACTGATCTTGAATTGTATATGGTGATGCAAAGAAGACTTGGCCTCTGGAAGAAGGTGGCAGTCCTTGTTTCAGAGTGTTTACTCTTTGAAGACTGTCTAGAAGTTTTCTCTGTATTTTCATTATCTTGCTATTAAGTTTCTGCGAGTTGGAACATATCTTCGTACAGTGTTATCTTATGTATGTTCCAAGTTTCATGATGTTTTGATCACTAGAAGGTTGTTTTTTTGCTGACAGTTTGAAGATAGTGTCAATTATGTGAAAGCATGGTAATGGAATGCTCTGCATTTCTCTAATTTTGAAGCTATGGTCTTGCAATTCAAGAGTTAAGTTGAGCATGATGTAAATATGCTAAATTCTAAGTTTTAGAGTGTTTTCTCTTCTGCAGTAAAAGATATAAGTGACTGAGTTTCAGTTCAGCTCTTACAGTGTAATGTGATGTTGAAAGGTGAATGGAATGCTTTAAATTCCTCTGTGTTTGCAAATATGGCTATGTGGTTTTGGATCTATGTTCAGAAGGTGGTAAATTTGTTGTTTCCAAAGTTCCAAACCATCATTCCCTCTGCAACGAAAGTTATGATTGATAAAGTACCGGTATGTGCTCTGGCAGAATAGAGTAGCATTGAAGATTCATTGGAATGCTCTGCATTCCTTTAGAAGTAAATGATTGATGTTACAGTTTTGAGAACATGTTCTTGAATGTGCATTTCATGTTTCTTTCCTATTTCAAGCCTCTTGGTGGTTCGCAGCTCAGTTTTTCAATTAACAGCGTGTTGTAGTGTGTTCCAGATAACAGTGTGCTCTCAGAGTTAATGATTGAAGGTGTGCGACACAATTCTTTGATGTGTGGTGGAAAAGAAGTGTTTGGGGATGTTGTATGAGTCATTTAGACTCATCTGTAAGTGTTTCATGAAGATCTTGTTTCCAATACCACATAAGGTTTTCTAGTTGATAGGGCCGTTACTCTTCAAGTTTTCATGAGCTTACCTTAAAGTTGTCCTATTTTCAAATGAGCAGAGTGTGCAAAGGTAATTCCTTGATGTTTGAAGCTGCGAAGGATGTTTTGTATCTGGTTAAGCAAGTTTTGGGGTCTGCAAGGCTTGAGTCTTCTGCTGGTGTAATGTGTTGTCCTAATTAGACCTATCTTCTACATGTTTCGTATTATGTATTGTATGGCCAACCTGTAAATGTATTTTTCATGTTTAACCTAGCCGACAAGTTATGTAATCAATGTAATATCATGTATAAATAGTAGATCAACTTGAATGCAGAAGGTATGATTGCAAGTGGACGAACAAGGTTTGTAAGCAAATAAAAGTAGAATAATACATTCTTGTGTGAGACAGTGGGAGAAAGAACAGATGTTGATGTTGTCTTGATTCATCTTGAAGACTTATTTGAGACAGTGATCAAGTATAGAGTGTGCCTGGTTGATCAAATCTTTAGCAAAGAGTGTGGGAAGAGATAAAAGTGCAATCATCAAGTGTGAGCTTCAAAGGCAGCTTTCAGACAGTTGAAAGATTGTCATATTGTAATCATCTGCAATCAGGACCTGAAATTCTAGAGCTAGAAATATAAAACAATTTAGATCAGTAGCCAACTTTTTGTTGATGAAAATATGAGCGCTACCCGAGTCTATCAACACTGTTACTCTTTATTTCTTTAAGAATCCCACTACCTTGAGAGTTTGTGGGGTGCTAAAACCTTCAAGTGCATGATAAGAAATGATTGGTTGAGGATCTCCTAATTCCTCACTTGGTGCATTACCTAAGAAATATAATATCTCTTCATCATCATCTTCTTCCTCACTTGGACCTTCATTATCATGATCATATTTTGCTGAGGGGTTCTCATGATTGAGTGAAATTAGGGGGTAATCTTATGAGTTTTGATCTCTAATCATTTGAGGAGTTATCATGGGTTTTTCTATTCATCCTTATGTGGTAAAACTAAAAAGGATAATTATGAGTATTGGCAAATAGGCATCCTCACACATTGTAGGTGACTCAATTTTTTGCCTTATCTTTATGGACTTATACATGAACCATATATACCTCATAAGAAATCTACATGGGAAATAGGAATGATCATATTGTAGGATTGATTTGTTCTTGTGTTGATTATGACACTATGTGGGCTATTTCGGACATTGAGTGTCCACACACGCTTTGGACCAAGATTTGGGAGATCTTTGGAGACCCTCATATCTCTCCATTCCTAGATGATCCTACGATGGATTGCCTCATACCCATTGATTATACAGATAATATACTCTTTGATGATGATATAGGAGACGAGCTTGAATATCTAGCAGGTCTTGAATGTTGTGATGACATAGAGACTTCTCTTGCTTCTCCTTCTCTTCCTATATTGAGATCACTACTCCATCATCACTTGTTGAGCTACTTTAGAGCTTAGAGTTTCTTCCTTGAGAGCTTCGAATGATTCATTGTAGCAAGATCCTTTCAATCTTCCTAATTGGGATTCCTATTTATTAGACATTGCATCTTTATTTATGGAGTCTCACATTTCAAATTTGGAGGACACATTTGACAGGCTGTATATCCTCTTTGAAGGTAATGATGTCATGATATCTTCAGTGTTTTCAAATGCAATTCACTATCTTTCCTCCCCTGGTTCTACTTCTTTGATTGGGCATTCCATTCTTGATTTGGAGAAGACTTCATTTTCCAGGATGAGGACATCAGAGTTGTATTATGAGGAACATGTATTGATTTGGATTCCCTTTTCATCCAAATTCTGGGAGTTGCTTCTATTTCCAGCATTGGATTTGTTTCTTCCCAAGTGGTGAAATGTTGTTTGCAAGCAATGGATTGTATTATTTCTTCAAGCATTCATTGGTATCATGGAAGCTACTTCTTTGTGGGTAGGATCTATCATCTCATTCTATATCTCTTATGGGGGTAATTGATTGTATATTGGTGACAAAAGTAGTCCTTGGGGGGTAACGTTGAGTCCTCCTTCCATCACTTCTTTCATGTTGTTCTCTTTTTTGGACAAGGGTTTTTTCCTATGGGTTTTTCTCCTTTACTCCATTTGTGAGAGATTGTTTGTAGATGGGTACCTAACATGGCCTTGTAGCTGAGACCCATAATCCATCATTGCATTAGTTGAATTTATTTTCTCATTCTCCCTAAGTTGCACTTAAGGGGGTGTTGGTGTGAACAAGGGTATTATCTATCCAACTCTCCCTTGTAGTGTGAGAAAGACACATTATATATTTAGTCATTAGTTAGGACCTATTCACACATGTTCACATGTTAAGTTGACTTAGGGCTTTAGGAATCTTTCTAGTAGTTTCTAGTACACATGTGATCTTATCCTATAGTTGTCTCATGTCATAGGATTAAGACACTTGTCATCATCATAGTTAGTCCTATCTTATCACCTTTACTTTATGAGCAAGGCATATCATGTACAATACATAATTTGCATTCTTTGATAGAATAGAATTATTCTCACATTTTGGATCTCTCTCGTGATTTCATTGAAGCTCCTAGATCTAGGTTGGCTACTTTCATAGCCAACTCTTACAAGATCAAGAAGCTAGAGGATGATGTTTATAGGGATTTCAACATTGAGGGAAAGGTTAATGTGTTGGAGAGTATTCTACTTACAATGGCAAAGAAAATTGGTATCTCTAGACCCCACGAGGAACAAAGAGAATGTGAGAAAATTAATTATGAATAAGGAGGACAATCTCATGGAGATAGGCAATGATAGAGTGTTAAAGAATATATTGATGAGTTTAGAAGAGAGTAGTTCAATTGGGGAAATATGTCATGGACTGTGAAGAGTTGATGAAGTACATAAGAGGGTTGTTTGGACATCTCAAGAACCCTATCATATTGGTAAAACCTCAATACATTGATGAGACATGTGCATGAGCAAACTTGAAAGGAAATACAAAATATTTTTCAACATTAATCTTATAAGGAGAGATGGTACAAATGATCTAATCTATACAAATTCTAGTAGCATTATGCCATGCTAACATCATTAAATAAAAAATAAGAATAAAAGAAAGAATAGAACAACCATGCAATAAAGAGAAAATGATATACCATAAGAAAATTTATTTGGGAAAGTCTCAACCTCCAAATCACTAAAACTAACGTATTCATAACAAGTTACAATACAATATGAGGCTCTAAGCAATCACAATAGATCAACACTCTAAATCAAGGAGGAAATCATGTAATATATGGACTTGTTTGGTAGTAGTAAGAAAAAATTGTTGCATTCCTTTTGACATCGATCCAAGACTGTAGATGTATTAAAGTGGTCTTGTTCAACCCTCCAGAAATCAGGAAAAACATTGTTGAATTGTAGTACTAGGAGTGAAAAAGGTGAAAACCCTAATTTTGTAATAAATCCCTTAATTCTACTCCAAATGCACTCAAATTTGGACTGTCTAAAAATTGCAGATTTTCATCATTGTTGCTGAGCAATTCTTGTTTTGGAAACTTCTCGGGATTCGTTTGAGCTCGTACAGTAACATTTTTTGGTGAATTTTTTTAAGTGCATAATTTTTTCATATACTTCTCAGATTTCTAATCTATTTGATCCATTTCTACACAAACAATATACTTTCAATTATGGCCTAATTTTGACATTTTCATTGTACCAAGATCAAAGACTACTTTGTTGTTTTGGCTTGTGGCAATTGTAATTGCACTAAGTATAAAGTGCCATGATCATATTTTGCTGAGGGGTTCTCATGATTGAGTGAAATTAGGGGGTAATCTTATGAGTTTTGATCTCTAATCATTTGAGGAGTTATCATGAGTTTTTCTATTCATCCTTATGTGGTAAAACTAAAAAAGGATAATTGTGAGTCTTGGCAAATAGGCATCCTCACACATTGTACGTGACTTAATATTTTTCCTTATCTGTATGGACTTATGCCTGAATCATATATACCTCATAAGAAATCTACATGGGAAATAGGAATGATCATATTGCAGGATTGATTTGTTCTCGTGTTGATTGTGACACTATGTGGGCTATTTCCGACATTGAGTGTCCACACACGCTTTGGACCAAGATTTGGGAGATCTTTCAAGACCCTCATATCTCTCCATTCCTAGATGATCCTACGATGGATTGCCTCATACCCATTGATGATGTAGATAATATAATCTTTGATGATGATAAAGGAGAGGAGCTTGAATATCTTGCAGGTCTTGAATGTTGTGATGACATAGAGACTTCTCTTGCTTCTCCTTCTCTTCCTATATTGAGTTCACTACTCCACCATCACCTGTTGAGCTACTTTAGAGTTTAGAGTTGCTTCCTTGAGAGCTTCTAGTGATTCTTTGCAGCAAGATCCTTTCAGGCTTCCTAATTGGGATTCCTATATATCAGACATTGCATCTTTATTTATGGAGTCTCACATTTCAAATTTGAAGGACACATTTGAGGGGTTATATCTCCTCTTCGATTGTAATGATGTCATGATATCTTCAGTGTTTTCAAATGCAATTCACTATCTTTCCTCTCTTGATTCTACTTCTTTGATTGGGCATTCCATTCTTGATTTGGAGAAGACTTTATTTTCCAGCATGAGGACATCAGAGTTGTATTATGAAGCACACATATTGCTTTGGATTCCCTGTTCATCCAAATTTTGGGAGTTTCTTCTATTTCCAACATTGGATTTGTTTCTTCCCAAGGGCAGAAATGTTGTTTGTAGGCAGTGGATTATATTATGTCATCGAGCATTCTATGGCATGGAAGCTACTTCTTTGTTGGGGGGATCTATCATCTCATTCTATCTCTCTTATGGGGGGTAATTGATTGTATATTCGTGACAAAAGTAGTCCTTGGGGGGTAATGTTGAGTCCTCCTTCCATCACTTCTTCCATGTTTTCTCTTTTTTGGAGAGGAGTTTTTTCCTATGGATTTTTCTCCTTTACTCTATTTTTGAGAGATTGTTTGTACATGGGTACCTAACATGGCCTTGTAGGTGAGACCCATACACCATCCATCATTGCATCATTTGTATTTATTTTCTCATTCTCCCTAAGTTGCACTTAAGGGGGGGTGTTTGTGTGAACAGGGGTATTACCTATCCAGTTTCCCCCTTGTAACGTGAGAAAGACACATTATCTAATTAGTCATTAGTTAGTACCTATTTACACATGTTCACATGTTAAGTTGACTTTGGGCTCTAGGAATCTTTCTAGTAGTTTCTATTACACATGTGAGCTTATCCTATAGCTGTCTCATGTCATAGGATTAAGACACTTGTCATCATCATAGTTAGTCCTATCTTATCACCTTACCTTTATGAGCAAGGCATATCATGTACATTACATAATTTGCATTCTTTGATAGAATAGAATTATTCTCTCATTTGGGATCTCTCTTGTTATTTCATTGAAGCTCCTAGATCTAGGGTGGCTACTTTCATAGCCAACTCTTACAAGATCAAGAAGCTAGAGGATGATGTTTATAGGATTTTCAACATCGAGGGAAAGGTTAATGGGTTGGAGAGTATTCTACTTACAATGGAAAATAAAATTGGTATCTCTAGACCCCACAAGGAAGAAAGAGAACATGAGAAAATTAATTATGAATAAGGACCATCTCATGGAGATAGGCAATGATAGAGTGTTCAAGAATATATCAATGAGTTTAGGATGAGAGTAGTTCAATTGGGGAAATATGTCATGGACTCTGAAGTGTTGATGAAGTACATAAGAGGGTTGTTTGGACATCTCAAGAACCCTATCATAATGGTAAAACCTCAATACATTGATGAGACATGTGCACGAGCAAACTTAAAAGGAAATACACAATATTTTTCAACATTAATCTTATAAGGAGAGATGATACAAGTTATCTAATCTATGCAAATTCTAGTAGCATTATGCCATGCTAACATCACTAAAGAAAAAATAAGAATAAAAGAAAAAATAGAACAACCATGCAATAAAGAGAAAATGATATACCCTAGGAAAATTTATTTGGGAAAGTCTCAACCTCCAAATCACTAAAACTAATGTATTCATAAAACAAGTTACAATACAATATCAGGCTCTAAGAAATCACAATAGATCAACACTCTAAATCAAGGAGGAAACCATGTAATATATGGACTTGTTTGGTAGTAGTAAGAAACCATTGTTGCATTCCTTTTGAGATTGATCCAAGA
Organism: Cunninghamia lanceolata; assembly: GCA_027924645.1. Lineage (NCBI taxonomy): Eukaryota > Viridiplantae > Streptophyta > Pinopsida > Cupressales > Cupressaceae > Cunninghamia > Cunninghamia lanceolata. The sequence goes on along the minus strand of BSBN01000210.1, from coordinate 4,040,768 downwards.
ATAAATTAGATCACACATCCCACTCGATGCTTCTCAAGATCTCAACAAGAAACTCAAGCTTCCAAGTGTGTACATCGATTTTCACTCACAGTGAGCATGCATAAGATGATGAACAACTAAAAGATAATGTATAACCCCCATCCCAAACCTTACATTTATAGAAAAGAGAGCAACAAAAGTGGAAAACTTACTAAGATTTCTAACCACCCATAATTAATGCTCCCAAGTACATTTCCAAGGTGGTTGCCCAATTTTGACTCTAAAATTGAAAGTCATTACAACCTATAAGGTAATCCAAATGGTCTCTCCAATATAAGAGCCCAAGATAACTTGTCTCGCAAAAGCCACATTAAATACTTTTACAAGACATATAATAATTAAATGTATTTATCCTATGTGCCTCCCATATTAGATACATTTTTTGAACATGCCTTCCATGTTAAATCACAAGCCTATTAAGCCACGTGCTCACTAAACCATGACCTAGGCAATATTAAATGTATTTATCTAATGTGTCACTCACAGTAAATGCACTTCCAATGTCAAACACAACAACAACCTAGGGAAGTATTGCACCCCCAAAGTGTGGTGCCCCATTTTGAGATAGACAACAACTTTACAAAATATTCAATATTTCTATATGCGAGGTGTACAACACCTTTCCCAACATTCTCCCACTTCTACCATTATAATTTATCTATTGTCATGTGCTTCATCAAAGCAACCACAACATCCAAAAACTAAATGTGCTTCATCTACACATGAAAAGTGGGATTCTCTACCATGCTAGTAACACTCTAACTCTTACATTGAATCTTTGATTCAACCCGATACTCGAACATACTCCCTAAAGAAAAATTTCCTCCTTACAAGCCCAAGTAGTTTCCATATACTCTACCTCTATAACCAAGAGAGAAGTCATAGCATGTCTCACACTCATCCAACTAACTACACTAATAAATAGGGTAAACACATATGCACTAGTATACTTTCTTCTATCCACATCTTCTACCCAATCAAAATCCAGAAATCCCTATATATCTACTATAATGCTTAAAGTATGTCCTCCGTAGTAGCAAATTAAATGCTCAAACATGTCTCAAATACACCTGAAGACCCTCTTCAATGTAATTATTGGCTAGAATTGATATCTACCTACTTAGGACTCCCATTACATGGAAAATGTCTGGTCTGGTGCAAACCATAGTAGACTACCAGTTAGACTCACATAAAGGATGTGGCCCATGTCCTCTATCCCATCTAGTGTAGAAAAACACTACTCAACTAAAAGTTTTATTCCAATGAGAATACATATTGGTTCACAAACCTACATCTAAAAAGAGATATTCTACAAACCATATCCATTTTACAACACCACAAAGTGCTATGGTTGTGTAACATAAAACCCTTCCAAATCCCCATATAGAAAAGTTATCTCCACATCTAACCATTCAACTCCAAGGTCAAACTTATCAATAATAGATCAAATAATTTGAAAGATGTAAGCTTCTTAACATGAGAGAAGATCTCACCAACATCCATTCCCACATCTAAGGAATTAGCCCTTAGCCACTAGCCATTCCATGTACTTCTCAACCCCACGCTCATAACTGTAGCATCAAAAATTGCATACCCTTGCAATTTCACACTACTTTTGGCAACCACTTTGGTGCTTGCTTCTCTCTCATGCATTTTGGGCTTATTTTAGCCTATTTTTCCTAACTTCATAAAATTTTGTTTTAGTGCTTTCTGATTCTTTTATCTCAGAGATGATTCGTGAGATTATGTGGTAGATCCACTCGGATGCTAGCACTTAGCATAGATGTTTGCAAGTCGCGCTAGTGTTCTGCAAGCTTGAAACATTTACTGAACTATTTTAGGACATGTTGAAGTATCTCCTATAGTGTAAGAGATTCTTGTAACACCTTTCAAACCTTGAACAACTCTCTCCTCTTGCATGTTGACTCTCATTTTTCCCTCTCAATCTACCATATCTAATTTTGAACAAGCTTGAGCTCTCTTTTGTAACTTTTTGGTGAAGATCTTGTGTACTCTCTATTGTACTTCTCTCTACAATAGCTATTGAGAATTCTCGTGCTCTCTTAAATTGTGGATTTATCTTTGTTAGCTCTTGGAGATTTATTCTTACAACTAGATCATTTTGTGAGGGCTCTTCCTTGGGGTTTTAAAGCTATTTGCACCAAATTCCATCCCTTGAGGAGTAACAACCTCCTTGCCTTCCAAGCTAGTAACACTCTTGAGTTTTCTTGAATATCATTTTATATTACTTAGTTTATTTGCTTTATGTAGACCACCATTCATTTCTTGTACATGTTATAGGGTATTCTTCCCCGTAGATCAAGGAAGCTACTCCTATTCTTTATTTCCATTTGTCACTGATCTTAATTCCTAGACACAAGTAGTATAGGAGAACACACTCTATTTTTCTACTCTCCCTATCATTCACTGCTCGTGGAGGTCAAAAGACCAAATCAGTGGCTTGACTGAGGCAAGCTCCGTAGCAGCACAACATTTCTCTTATGTTTTAGCAGTAGCTGCTTCAAGGAGAGACACTCAAATGCATGGAGGTTTTGTTGGTGTTTCTCACTTCTTCTCATTTCATTTCATTTGAATAAATAGATTATTTTCATTTTTGGTGTTACCTAAATACTTTTGGGTTTTTTTTGTTTACTGTTGTGTTGTGCAGGTATCCAAGATCCTACATGGTTGACCATTTTTATTTTTCTGGCTTTGAGGATGCCAATGCTTAGCATAGACATCCCCATGGCACACTGTCGTCTAGGGTAGTGAGCCTCTTCTTTAGGTTCCAGGTTCCATTTTGTTTGCTCTTTTCACTTCTGTACTTCATTTTCTAAAATTTTGTATATAATTTGTCTATTTTTCATTATTTTATCAAATTCTTTCTTATAAAGCATCTAGTTTAGTTGCTTTATTTTTATTGGTATATAAATTGGTTCTGTAGACCAATAGTAGGTCCAAAACATTAAACAAGAAGAACCTGAGTGTATTGTTAGTGAAAATCTCCGTTAATTGATACGTTCAATTAAGGAGTAGTTTTTCCTACATTACAATAACTAACTTCTCCATAATACTAAACTCATACATTAGAAGACAAAGCAAAAACTAGAATGCATCTAAAAAATAGGTGGATTATACCCATCAAGTTTTATTCTTCATTGAGTGGACCTCCTTAAGAGCAGGGTATGAAATTGTTCCTCTTTCATTTCTTCTTCTACCTCCCTGCCCCCTATTCTTTCTCTTACATCAATAGGTTTGGTGTCTTCTATATCCTCCTCCTATTGTTATTTCTATTCTAGTTGCTTTATTTATAGTGAGAATATTAGGAATAGCATATAGTATCACTGGTATAGTTGGAGATGGAGGAGGAGAAGAGGCTTGTTCAATAGATGGAACTGTTGTAATAGTAGTAGAGGAAGTTCCATGTTCCTTTGAACCATTGGATGGCTTAGATTTGGTCCTCTTCCTCACTAGAGACTTGTGTTCCTTAGCTTTTTATTCTTACACTTTTCCCTAGACCACATGAGTTGCCTCCTACTAAGATGATTTATCTTCTCTTTTCGTAGAGGGCTTCTTGACATATACCCTATTAGGCCTCTATTTCTTTTCACCCTTCTTTGATGTCTCTCCTTTGTCAGAGAATTTTGCTTTTGATGGTTCCATTTTATTTGAAGGCATAACTTCAAGCATAGGGTAGGGGTTTTGCATCCATTTATTTATTCCTTCTACTATGTCTTGTGTTCTTGCCTTGATGGAGGAGTCTTCAACAACTGACCAATCAACCCTGGCAATCTATTGATTGAACACGTTATTCTGTTCATATGAAGGGTCAAGCATGTTTCCATCCTCCACTATATTCCTTGACACTTTGTCCTTATTGACCTGGTCTATGGTCATTCTGAAAGTCTCAAATCCTAACTCGATTCTCATCCATGCAGTTTTCCCAATAATCGTCAATGTTAGGTTCATGTTTATAGAAGGAACATAGGTCCCATCTTCCTAGTTGGGTTAAATTTGCCTCTAACCTCATATAGGTCCATAGTGACTAGTGCCATTTCTACATTTGCTACTTTAGCATGATTTTATGATAAGCATGTGTAAGGGCCAACTGAGATGGGGAAATGAATAATTGCCTTGTGTTTTCCTATTAGTAGTTTTTTCCCTTCCACTAGCTACCTGCACATTTTCAAAAGTATCAACTTGTCACTAGGGTGCTTCGGTAATTTATACATGGACCTTTATGGAAGCCTCCAAATCAGATGTAGGTAGAGGTTTGGAACTGGATAAACCAACTTCCCTATTATGTTATTGTCTCAATTGCCTCCACTTACAACCTTTTGTTAAAGTCATTTTCAAGGCACTTGATGATGTAGTACAAAAATGCATCATTCACCTTGTTATAATTCTTGTGTCTTTCATTCAATTCAAGTTGTGGGTAATGATTATATACCAAAATATCTCCTAGGCCCATCTTTCCTATTTCTATCAATCCAAAAAAACTTGCCCTTCTGGCTAGTAGGTATACTAGGTAAGAGATCATGTAGAATTTATGTTTCTTTCACCTTTGTTAACTAGGTGTACAAATTATTGTTGATTATAGTACCCCAATCTATATTATTTTACCCTAGGATGGATAGGATGAAGTAACACATCTAGGGATAGAAATGTTTGGTAGTTGAATTGCCCTCGATTATATTCAACAAGGTGATTAAGACATGAATGTCTTCTTTGAAATTGCTTCTATGGATGATTTTGGCCATCTTTATTGTTGATTTTCTCCTTAATGTCAACTAGTTGTCATTGATCTATTAGACTGCTTATGTAAGATTGTTCTTATAGCAATTAAGAAGCTCCCTCATATCTATCTTGTCATACCTTGCATAGATAGATAGGCCAAGTGCTTCTTCTATGACATCATGAGAGATATCTAGGATAGTTTGGTGAGCAAGTCCAAAGATTTTCTTCTGCTGAGCATTATAGTTCTAGGCACATGCTAACACTAGTTCTAGAGATTGGAGCGAGATTGGGAATGTTGCTACTTGAACTAACCCACTTTACGTTGCACACCTAGCCAAGATTGTTCTATCATCTTCCTTGTTAACTCTTTCAATAAACTTTTTGACATTCACATGCCCCATATCAGTGTCTCCTATCTCTATCCATGGTGAGAATATCTTGTAAGGAGGGTGATATCCCATATATTCATACTTCATCTCTTTTTTTGGTGTATTTTTTGACATGAGTTCTATAAAACAACCATGGAAATCCATTATATATCTCATAAATTGTATAAAAATCATCCATGCTAGTCTAAGAGTCAAGAATCTTTAATAGTAGTGCTTACAAGACTATTAAATTAATCCGAATAATGAAATTGGCATGAGAGTAAGAGACAATTTGAAATCCTGAAAAGATGTGAAGATAAAACTAGCGGGGATCAGGTGTTGGGATACCTTATGCATGAAGAATTTTGCCTAATTTGTGTTATACTATAACAGGCCGAGACTTCATGAAAAGTCATATTTCTCTACCTTGAAGAAAGCTAAAGGATGCATTGAGATACTGGGTTTCAAAATCCTAGGATGATGAGTAACTCTTAGCAATTTAGCATTAGGGAAAGACAAAGTTTGAAACCTAAAAAACATATCTCCAAAGATAAGTGTAGACTAATACCTATAAATATTTGACCCGATGATCTTTTAGGGAATGAGACTTAGACCTACCACTTATGCCATATAAAAGTAGATGGATCACCAAAGATTTGATTCTAATGTTTTGAAAAAGGAGAAGACATGTTAGTGTTTGGGATTTGGGCATATTGCTTGCAAAGTACTTGGTCAACTAGATCTCTAAAATCTTAGACTCAAAAAGCTTTAAGTAAGAGTACCCTAGAGAATGAGACTCAAGATTAACTCTTATGCAATTTTCCATTAGTTCTATTCCTAGAGTCCTAAACCCGAAAGACTTGAATAGAAAATATGATTAAGAATTGGGGTTTAGGGCTCCCACTTATGTAATATTTAACCAGTTACACTCCTAAAGTCCCAGATCTAAAAACTCAAGTACTAAATAATGGCTAGGAACTAGATTTCAAGGCTATCACTTACATAATATTAGATTAAACATATCTCTGAAACTCTAGGCCTAGAAAATTTCAAAGCCAATACTCACCAAGAATGAAGGTTTGGGCTTATCATTTACGTGTTTTCAAATTAGATGCAACACCAAAGCCCCAAGCTTGAAGGATGCTTAAGGTAAAAGGCCAGGAGGAATTGAAACCTAGGATAACCCTTTACAAGATATTTGAATATAACCAAATCCCTAGGATTCCAAACCCAAGAATTCTATAGACTTAAATTCTTCACTTAGGCACTTTCAACATGCAATCACAAGTAAAGCCAAAATTCCATGTTTGATACAAGGTGGGGTTTGGAGACATAGTGTGATGAAGCTTAAACAACAAGGGACTAAAATCTCTAGAACCTTGAAACTTGACCATCCTTTGAACTTAACACTTTAAATGATTTAAATGAAATTTACCATGCATAGGTAAGTTCAACTAGAGTTTCCCTACATGATCGACCTCCATGAATTTAACAACACAAAATCTAAGAGACCTGACTAGGGCACAAATTTGAACACATATCCTCTAAGAAAACCCAAATATAAATACAATGAGATAAAACTAAGGGTTGACAAACATAAATCAAATTAGCAAATAATTACAAAACACAAGACTCACAACCATACAGAGAAATCATACAAAGTCATTAGTAAAGTATGATCAAAATGTGCAAGAACAAACCCTACATGGAAAAATAAAGTAACTAAACTAGAAAAATGGAAAGAAAACCCCAAGGGCACTACAAGTCTCCTACCTCTCACCAAATTATGTGGTCACAATTTACGAATTAGTTAATTGACAATAATCATTGTGATCTGAGCAACAAGAGAAAAGCTTGGATGTAAAAGAGGCTAAAAGTTTGAATCATGAATGCAAAGTGATTGAAAAATGAACCATCAAAAGTTTTAAACAATCCCACACATGCGAAACCAAGCCATAAATGCAGAGTTGAGGAGGTAGGTTAGGCTCCATAGAAAACACATACCAAACATTGAGGATAAATGTTTTGTCATGCCTCATAAATTTGACATCTTTGGTAGATAAGTAAATAAAATCCCATATCCCTATGTGAAACAAAACTCTTCAAGACATCAAAAGTTTGGATACCTCTATGAATAAAAAAGCTAAGAAGGCAAAGAAAAACTCAAAGCTCCAACAACAAAGACATAAGACCAAAGTTGTAGGGAACTACATAATCAGGAGATGATTGAGGAAAAACCTACATCCCCACAACAATACTAAGAGTTGGAGTTTCAAGAAACATCCTACTAAGCACGCCAATAGGGAAAAGTCTAGAACCTCAAAAAATGACAAAATACTCAAAATGAACCTAAAAGACTTAAATTTTCAAAATAAGAGACTTACTTGGAAAACATCTAAAGATGATTTTTTTAATCTTTACTTAAAAAAGAAAAGTTTCAAAAAATAAAGAAGCAAAGTCTTCTTTAGTAAGAATGAAATAAGGGAAATACAAAAATAGTAAGCAAGAGAAAATGGGGTCCCTCATTCTACTAAGGCAAAATGGGGCGTGTTGTGTGATGCACAACAAATAGCGACTCAAGTAGAAAACTGCTCCTAATTGTTGTGTGGTTACACAACATGCCCCATTTTTCCTTAGCAAATCAGGGACCCAACCTTTTTGCTTTTGCTTGTTGTGCTTTCAGGTTTTGGGCGGTTTGGTAAAATCCAGTCATGTATGTCATCCTTACTTATGCATGTGCATCTCAAAGAGTGGTTAGTTGCCAAAGTTAGAATTTGCTAGCACAAACCTTATAATTGGAAAGAGTACAAAATTCTAGGCATGTTTGCCTTTTGGATCACCCTGATATTGTTTAAGGGTAGAAAGTTATGCTGAATTAAAGATCGGTCAATCGGGATATTTCCCATAGGGTCATATTTCTGAATATCAGTTACATTCACAAACATGACCCCAATTTCAAAATGCATGTTTCGGGGGGTCATATTTCCAAATATCCGTCATCTTACAAAACATCACCCTTCGCAAATATGACAATGACGTCATTCAGTTTCAATGAATAGAAAGGATCACCATGATGATGACATAATTAAATGCGCCTGACCCACGGAGGGTTACATTTCCAAACATCCATCATATTTCTTAATATGACTATGACGTCATAATAACCCGATAACAAAGAAAGCATAATAGCATGATGATGATCTAAACTTGAGAGGTCACATTTCAAAATATCCCTTACCTTAGTAAATATGACCATGACATCATCTTTTGCAAACAATTATCAAAGTCCATAAGTCGATGGCATCACCCTTGTGAATGAGGAGGATATTTCTGAGTACCAAAGGTCTAGATATTACCAGTATTCCTGCCTTTGAACTTTATGACCCAATATGCCTGGCTTAGCAATAAGCAATCCAATCACGCCACATGGCAGAATCCTCGGTGTCATATGAATACAATATTATCATAATTTATTGACAAAGGTAATGTCACCTGATCTTGCTTATTAGCTGAAAGTTGACCATATGGATGGTCAAATCACCCTGATCGTTAATAAATGATTGTCCTGGAGGGTCATATTCTCAAATATCCCTGATCTTCTAAGAGATCACCCTCCATCATTAAATGTTAAGTCCAACGGTAGGTCGCGCCCTATCTATTTCAAATGTAAACCCAACACTTGGCAGCATCTACGAACGTCATGTGAATGATCAATAGATTTAAACATAATGATACGCACGCCCAAATTTGTCATATTGATGGGTTAAAAGGTAAATTTTAGGGATCATTCACAGTTACCCTACGATAATTGAAATTTATAGAGCTCTGAAAGTCAGTGCCTCGCAGTCATCTGCAAACAGAATGGGATCATCAATGGAACAGAATGGACGATACAGTGTATTCAAGTCTATCCTGTTATCAGTCATATAGTTAGAGAAGAGGGCGATTATTAGGTAAGTGAAGTTAAAACCCTCTCTTTTGTCATTTACTAAAATTTTTAAGGTAAAATGGTTTTTGTTAAATTAGTCAGTATGGTGATGCAAGAAATGAATTAAAATTTTGAATTGTTACTAAGAAATTCATGACATCTTCGAATCCCCCTCTATACAAACATGTTAGGGTAAGAAATGCATGTCTTTATCGTAGGATTTAATGGATATCAAAAGGAGTAGATCCAACTTAGAGTTCCTAAAGCCCATGTTCTTACAACCTGAGGGGGTAGGATTCAGATATGGAGTGATAGACGACACGGATCAAGGGAAGACAAATTTGGATGCTTGGACAAGAAGGTTAGACAATGGAAGTGGGAACCCCATACTGCAAAGAATATATTCCACAGGAATGTGGTACGCCGAGGGATTTCCCTATGCTATGGAAGCTACTGAGTTAGTGGTGGAATGTGCAAGGAATTACAACCCTGAGACTAGAAGAGTGGAGAAGCATGGTAGAGTGTATGCCGACTTCTCAATCAAGGGCATCACTGCTGCATTCAATTTGCCTGTAGGGAATAATGTTGTCAGATTAAGCCTAAGTAGGCTAGAAAAAGAGTACCATGGTAATGAAAAGGAAGCCAGGAGAATCATGTATCAGTGGAGGAATAAGAGTAGAACTTAGAAAGCTTCTGCTAAGATGCCCAAGTACTTGTTTAAGTTTGATTTTGCTGAAGAGTATCAGTATATGATGACCATGTTGAGCAGGATGACTGGGAGACAACATGCCTAGAATTTTGAGAATTGGATATATGGGATTATCCATATGGTACAATATTCAAATAACAAGCCTCTCTAGGCCAAGATCATCGGTGATAGCTTAGATGAAGGGATGAGAAGGCTAGGTGGTAAAATGTGTGTTTTCCATCTGACCTCTTATGTAGTTTATGCTTGTGCTTTCAGAGGCACATTTAATGCTTTACAAATGGTAGGCAGGGTTGGAAACAATCCTGGTGAGGTGAACATATGGGAACATTACCCATAGCTGAAAATGAGGGAATACCTTGAAAATTACAAGTTAGTGAATGACTCTTTTTCTATGCATCTGGTCAGGACAATGGAAGAGGATAGAACAAAAAGGTTGAGTATGGAAGCTCAAGCAGTTATCTACAAATATGGGGCTTGGTTTATCTAGTTCCCCACCTTTTCATACATGAGAATAGAAGGATTTGAGGGACAACCCCTCATGTTACCCAGGTACCCCACTGATAAGGTCATTTTAATGGAGTTCGTTAGACAAGTATCAACCTCAGTTGAAGCTCACTTGGAGTAAGGGAAGATCCCGCATGTTTTGTTTCTAGTATTTATTGGTTGGTATTTGTGTCCTGACAAACAAAGTATTAAAGATGCTATCCAAGGATTGAAGCTAATGCATCTGCAGCCATTTTCTATAGCTAGGTCATATGACCCATATGGCAGAATGCAAAATTTATTGGGAAAACAAATACATCAAAGACACCTTGAAGATTATTGGACTGACTATGATGATGAGGCAGAGGTCAGGAAGAGGACTTATCAAAGGATCACTCTCAATCAGATCTGGACTTTTGACTGCATTCCAGTGCCTACACAGTTTTACAATGATGATGGAAAGATTATGTCTAGTGAATATGAGGATAATAAGGTGTATAATGACACCATTTCAGCTCCTAATTTGACTCAGCCCAAGGAGACTTCGCTAGACCAAATAATGCAAAAGGTTATCCAACTGACCTAGAACTAGGTTAATACTGAAGTCACTAAGTTGAAGAAGGGTGTAGCCCTTACCGTTGATAATAAGAAGAAAAGACAAGAGTTATCTGAAGAGGAATATGATGACTTCCTCATTGAAAAGACAAAATATAATGGAGAAAGGTTACTTGATGAAGAACAAAAGCAACTAGGCAAGAACAAGAGGGTCGTTCCTATACAACAATGGGTGATTGTTAAAAGGCTTCAACCAAAGGGTGATGTGGCATCAACATCTACATCTACAGATACATCACAACAAACTCCTGCTAAACAAAAGGGCAGGAGAGTTATAAAGCATGTTCCTGTGACTGTAGAAGAACCAATGGAAGATGAGCTATTACAGGATGAACCATCGGAAGAGGACCCATTAGATGAAGAACATTTGGATGAAGAACCTGGAGATGATGACTTATTGATAACAAAGAAGAAAAGAAAGAAAGTACAACAAACACCGCCTCAGAAGAAGCAAAGGATAGCAATGAGGGGAAATGTTAACATTGATCCTATCATGTTAAGAGGTGCAGGTGGTTTGACTTTCATGAAGGAATTACAACATGCGGTCCCAATTACAAATATTATTCAATTCAAAACTAAGAAGGCAGAAGAGATAAGAGAAGAGATACATAAGGCTAGAAAAGAGCCACCCCTTCCACTGGATGACACAATATACTTATCAGATGATGAGGTAGTTACTAATGTTGCTGCACAAAGGATGGAGGCTCTAGTAGTCAATACTAAAATGAATCCTCATGGGACCCCTATGGCTCAGAAGGTGACTAGCCAAAAAGAGGTTGAAATAGATCAAATGGAGCAGGATAATCCTGAGGAGGTAGCCGAACAGATAGGGTTGACTAATACGATAGAGCAGGTTACTAGTTCTGTAAGAATAGACTTGGCCTACCAAGACGACATGAACCAAAATAGAGATAATGATCCATCTTCAGAGTTTGAAAAGGAACAAATTAGAGTACATAAAGAGGCTGAAGAGGTTTTTAGTTGAATTAATATCAGTACCCTCCGTACCAGATAATGTTACCAATCTCCAAGTGTTTGATGATGACCAACACATTTTGGATTTCATATCAAATAGAGATGTGTTCGATGCACAGATCATAGATGAAAGAAATGTAGAAGATCATACTTGGGAGGAAGAAGAGATTCTAGAGTTGCTAAGTAATAAAATTCCTATCATGTTAAGAGGTGCAGGTGGTTTGACTTTCATGAAGGAATTACAACATGAGGTCCCAATTCCAAATATTATTCAATTCAAAACTAAGAAGTTAGAAGAGATAAGAGAAGAGAGACATAAGGCTAGAAAAGAGCCACCCCTTCCACTGGATGACACAATATACTTATCAGATGATGAGGTAGTTACTGATGTTGTTGCACAAAGGATGGAGGCTCTAGTAGTCAATACTAAAATGACTCCTCATGGGACCCCTATGGCTCAGAAGGTGACTAGCCAAAAAGAGGTTGAAATAGATGAAATGGAGCAGGATAATCCTGAGGAGGTAGCCCAACAGATAGGGTTGACTAATACGGTAGAGTAGGTTACTAGTTCTGTAAGAATAGACTTGGCCTACCAAGACGACATGAACCAAAATAGAGATAATGATCCATCTTTAGAGTTTGAAAAGGAACAAATTAGAGTACATAAAGAGGCTGAAGAGGTTTTCAGTTGAATTAATATTAGTACCCTCCATACCAGATAATGTTACCAATCTCCAAGTGTTTGATGATGACCAACACATTTTGGATTTCATATCAAATAGAGATGTGTTCGATGCACAGATCATAGATGAAAGAAATGTAGAAGATCATACTTGGGAGGAAGAAGAGATTCTAGAGTTGCCAAGTAATAAAATTCCCAAGGGGATGATAGAATTAGAAGGAGCATTTGATCTGTACAATATGTTGAAATAGAAAGATATCCCAAAGACTGATGGAGGTGAATACTCACCAGTCAATATAGGACAAAATGAGGAAAAAAAATGTCTTAATTGGCAAAGTTTGTATAGAAGAAGAAATGGAAGGGATAACCCAAGCACTTAAGGATTACATTCATGTTATCGCTTGAACCTATGACGAGTTGAAAACTTATGATACTTCAATCATCACCCATACTATACCATTGAAACTAGATGCCAAGCCTTTTAGACAAAAGCAAAGGCATGTCAATGCCTTGTTGGAGCCCATCATCTTTGAAGAAGTCAAGAAATTGCTCAATGCCAGAATTATATTTCCAGTAAGACATTCCACATGGGTAGCCAATTTGGTCCCTATGAGAAAGAAAAATGGTGATATCAGGGTATGTGTAGACTTCAGAAATTTGAACAGAGCTTCTGAAAAGGATAACTATCCTTTACCTTCACTAGATGAAGTCTTACAAATAGTTAATGGTGCACAGATGATGTCATTTTTGGATGGTTCCTCGGGATATAACCAAGTGATGGTAGATAAAATAGATAAATTGAAAACTACATTCACCACCAAGTGGGGTATATCTACCTATAGGCGCATGCCATTTGGATTGATAAATGCTGGTGCCACCTTTCAACGTGCAATGGATATAGCTTTTAGAGGCTTGATTGGTAAGTGCGTAGTCAATTACATGGATGACTTGATGGTCTTTTCCAAGCAGAGAGGTGATCATATAGGAGATCTTAGGAAGGTGCTTAAGAAGTGTGAACAATATGTTATATCCCTGAATCCCAAGAAGTGCATATTTGGAGTAACCACAGGTAAATTGCTAGGTCATTTAATAACAGAGAATGGGATCATCATTGATCCTGCAAGAGTAGAATCAATCATGAAATCGCAGTTTCCTAGAAGCAAGAAAGAGCTCAAGTCTTATTTTGGTAAAATAAATTTTGTTAGAAAGTTTATCACTAGCTTTGCAGAGATTGTTAGGCCACTTAACACAATGTTCAAGAAAGATGCCAAAATTGAATGGACTCTTGAAGCAAGAGCAACATTTTAAGATATTAAGAAAGCCATATCTGATGCTTCTATTTTAATAAGTCCTAATTATACAAGAGATTTCTACATTTATTCATTTGCTTTAGAGCATACATCAACAGTAGTATTAACGCAAAGGAACGGGGCTAAAGAAGAAAAGCCTATATCTTTTGTGAGCTGCCCATTCAAGGATGCAGAGCTTAGATGCATGGATGTAGAGAGACAGGCTCTTTCTCTAGTCTGAGCAGTCAATAAATTCAGACATTACATTTTGAGAAGTAAAATAATTGCTATAGTACTAGATGCAACAGTAAAAATGCTCCTAATGCATAGTGAGCTTGGCGAGAAGAGAGCTAAATGGATAATAGTCCTCCAAGAATATGATATGGATATAACACCCATGAAGTTAGTAAGGGGACAAGCGTTGAGCCAAATGATATCAGAGACTGATCCTAAAATTATGAATCAACAATATGTGGTAAACACTAGAGAAACTGAAGAGTGGTATTCAGATATCAAGCATGCTCTGATTACTGGAAGATGCCCATTAAAATCTTAAGCCTCATAGAGGAGAGCCCTGAAAATAAGATCAAAAAAGTATATGATAAAAGGAGGAGTCCTTTTTAAAAGGAACTATGAAGGAATATATCTCACATGCCTAGAGAGGTAAGAAGCAGATAAAGTGTTAGCAGAATTACATGATAAGTTTGGAACTGCACATGGGTCACATCTAGCTACTGCTCATGCTATCCTGAGAGCAGGATACTATTGGCCCACTATTTTTAAAGACACTACTGAACATATTAAATGCTGTCATACATGTCAGGTTGCAGCTAATAGAGAAAGATATGTTGCTCAACCCCTACAACTAGTGATGAAGATGCGCCCATTTGCTCAATGGGGGATGGATTTCATAGGGCCCATCAATCCTTCATCATCTTTAGGCCATAGGTATGTCTTGACCATCACTTATTATTGCACCAGGTGGACTGAAGCAGTCAGCAGTAAGACATGCAATGCAGATGATGTGATCAAGTTCTTAGAGAGCAACATAGTAACTAGGTATGGAGTGCCGTATGCCTTGGTATGTGATGATGGACCTGCCTTTGCATCATTAAAACTGTCTAGTTGGGCTTTTGATCATGGAATTATTTTAAAGTTTTTTTCAAATTATTATCCTCAAGGGAATGGCTTAGCAGAGTCAACAAACAAGAACTTATTGAACATCATAAAGAAACTAATAGAGAAAAACCCTTGGGAGTGGAATACCCTATTAAAGTATGCTTTGTGGGTGGATAGAACAAGGATGAAGGATGCACTAGGAAATTCTCCTTATCAGTTAGTGTATGGGGTGTATCCTATACTCCTTGTTAACCTAAAGATCCCCACATTACAATTTGCACAAGAATATCTAGGCATAGATAACAAACAAGAAGTTAGGTTACTTTAGCTCATGCATTTAGAAGAAAAAAGAAATAGAGCAATTGATCAGTTTGCTAAATATCAGATTGTTGTCAAACACTGGTTTGATAAGAGAGCCAGAGTTAAAGCTTTTAGGATTTCACATCTAGTCCTTATGTGGGATAAAGGACATGAAAGAAAAGGTGACCATGGTAAATTTGACAAACTTTAGATAGGTCCTTTTCAAATTTTAGAGATCCTAGGAGACAGTACCTATAGACTTAAGACTCTAACCAATGAGGATGTCCCAGTACCAGTTAATGGACAGTTCCTTAAACATTATTTTCAAGCTTAAATAGGGTCATGTAAGTCATCTGTACCATAATGTACATGTTGTATAGTTGCTTGTACAGTTTTGTTTTGTGTGCCTGCTTGTTTATTTGTTTTGTTGAGTTTTTGTTTTGGTTAGTCAAGATGATGTACCTTATCACTCGAGGAAACCAACCAAATTGTTGGGATTCAAGTAATGAGAATAAATTTTTACATAGGTTGTGATTCACCTTGAAAGTATCCCTGATCAGGTCTGTGATGTCTTTTTCATCAGTGATGCCTTTTCTTGATTAAGGAGATTTTCAAAATGACTCACCTAATAGCCTTAGATTTGTTGAACACATTAGTATAGGTGTTAAGTGAAAAATCTAAAGGGTCACCCTTGCTACTTGTTGGTGCCTGAATTCACTGTCAGTTAATTTAGCAATTTTCATGCAGGCACCATCCCGAAATATCCAAAAGGTTCTAAGTTTTGGCATTGAAGTGCTCCATTCGGCATTGAACTTCTCGGTTGAACCATCGGGTTGAACTAGTTCGTGGTTCAACGGTTCAACAGTTCAGTGCTCTACGTTTTTGGTCTTATTGGAGTGATTGGCCTCATCGGCGAAAGATTTCTTGAGTTCTCCGATTGTTTTGGTCTAGCCGATGGATGTCCATCAGCGTGTGTTTGGCTGTCGGCGAAGCAAATTTTTGGGCCACCGATGTAAGGAGTTTGCCCGATGGGGAATGCCATCGGAGTAAGATTGCATATCGGGCTAGCAGTTGGAGGGTTCGCCGATGGTGGTGTCAGGCCGATGAGGATTTGGAGTGGTCATCGGCGAGAGTTGTATTGTCGGCCGAAGTGTTTTGGGTTGTGCCGACGATGGGAGGTGTGGCCGATGGGGTGTCATCGGCATGTGTCTCGCCGAAGGATTGTGTATTGGGGTGATCGGCTGTGTCGGCGAGGGCAATTCTTGTTGTGCCGATAGAGTTGGTTTCACCGACGGAGATAGGAAGTGTGGGTGTTGTCGGTGAAGGTTTGGAAGGTCGGCCCGATGGTCTATCTCTGGCCGATGGGGAAGCGAAGGTAGCGGTCGACGAGACCGTTGAGATTGGAAGGAGAATTCTGGGGTGTGCCGATGGCTTGGGTTTTGGTGATGGGCTTTTGGAGAAGGCTTATGTATCGAGCGTGGCAAAAGGCGCTCGACACTTATTATGCTCGCGACCATGTTTTTGAGGTATTGAAGGAGTCTCCGCGGCACCAATGTGGGACTATTCTTCCTGCACATTTGAAACTTCAGTAAAGTGCATTTTGGCGGGAACTTCTGTTTGAACGCAGTGACAATTTCCAGGTAGGCCGCGGGTGGTTGAGGCCTTTAATGGCGACGGTGCAGAGGTATGGGCAATGGTACACATGATCATGTCGCCCGATTTTTGAGTGAAGACTCCCAGATGGCAGCACAGGGCTCGAGGCTTCTCTTGTCTATTGCTGCAATAACTTCTGAGCGCCATTCCTTTGTGGAGTCTGTATCTGGCGGATTTTTGATTTTTGACCATGTAATTAATTGCTGTGAGGTACACTTTCTGGCCAATATAGGCAGACTGTGTTACCATTTTTCAGGTTGTTGAAAACTGGACATTTTGGCTCTGTAATAAGATACAACTGGTTTTGGTTGCTCTGTGCAGCAAAACTTGTGAGTTTATGTATCTCCTGTTGTACGTTTGTGCATGAATCCACTGATTTCATGGTCAATTTTATATGAATAATGCTATGTTTGCATGTGTTATGCTGATTCTATCTCTAGTTTTGCATGTATCTTTCTTCTGAGTCCAGGCATTCAAGGAATGTCTGAGATTCTAGAACATAGAATTCCTATGTTGAATGTTTAATCTTTTAACTTCTGCTCAAGGGGTAGATTAAACTGTTTTTAGATTGAATATTGGAAGGGTATACTGCAATAGGGATGCCATAAGTATAGATAGCTTAACACTCTGTATTGGGAGATATCTGTAAGGCAGATATCATGTATATCCCCCTGAAATCTAGTTTTAGTTGTTCATGCTGATCATTCACAGGTGTATGTCTACCGACTCCAAGCCTTGGATAGGCACCAATCTAGCTCTGTGTTGAGGTTATATACCATGTCCAGCTTTGCATCCAAAAATCAAATCAAACCATTTCATCCTTCCACCTGTTAGTTGTAGGAGTAGGATTAGGATCCCTGCATGCTCTCATACCTAACCAGACATCATGTCCAAGAATGTTGCCAACCTTGTGATTTGTTACACAAATCTTGGTCCATACATGAGAGTATTCTGCCTATTGCTGTCAAGTTAAATCCTTCTGTCATTGAGCTAGTCAAGGTTATACTTTCATCAAATAGGGACACCCCCCTCGGTGCGGCAGAACCAGAAGTGAAGGGGAGGAGCTCACGCAACCTCCTATATTCAGTTGGCTGAATCTGCCTGTGCATTAGAACTGGCAAACCCTAATGCTGATTCAGAAGAAAAACCAACAAAAATGGCGACTCTACTGGGGATGGTGATTTGAAAATTGTTATTTTTGTCCTCCCTGGTGAAATATCTGTGTGCCCATCCGAGTCACCAACAAAAATGGCGACTCTGTTGGGGATGGCGATTTGAAAATTGTTATTTTTGTCCTCCCTGGTGAAATATCTGTGTGCCCATCCGAGTCACCAACAGAAAATGGTGACTCCGCTGGGGAGTCTTTCATGTGAATGATGATGCTCTGCTGGTGGAATGAACCTGGAAAAAATAGCTTTCAGCTGCTGTAAATTTTGTCCTCTCTGGAGAGGTGGCGACTCTGCAAAAGATCTGAATGCACATGAAAGTTGATGTGTGTGTTGTGACAAAAATGTGCTGTTCATACTTCAGCATTTGTATGAGAAAAGGTACCTTGTTCCTTCCCCTTTATATTTGTTGTTTATTGCATCGGTTAGATGCCAGGGGAGGCTATAGGTCTTAGGAATGGAAAAGATGTATGAAAATAGAAATTTCATGAATCCAAGTATGAATTATCCCATACTCAGCGGTGAAATGTTGGATAAAAGAATAGAAGAGATAAGAAATAGGTTGATATTCTTAGAGGCTGAGCAAGCCCAGTTAAAAAACAATAACCTTGTTGTGTCTGCCAGTCAGAAAGCTAAACCTCCTGCCACCCCTTTTGATCCTTTGTATGACCAATTAGATTCGTCATGGGTTGACTATAAAGTAGAAACTATGCCTGCTAGGATATACTGTCAGATGCCCATATTTAGTGGTCACAGTGTATGTGATGGGAATGCACATATCCAAAATTTTCATGAGTTCATGGGAAAGCATTCATTCAGAGAGAGGATATGTGGATAAGGTTTTTTGTTAGGTCCTTTGATGCAAAAGCAAAAGACTGGTATTTGAGCTTTTCAAAAGGATCCTTTGCCTGTTGGGATGAGATTGCTGACTGTTTCAAGGAAGAATTTGCAAAAGAACCGGCTGATCTTGTTGCAGAATTGATGAGAATCAGAAAACAAGATGAAGAGCCATGTGTTGTTTTTAGTCATAGGTTTGCAGTAGCCCTTTCACAGATCCCAGAAGTCTTCAGACCTGATATTTCAGCCTATGTTGGCATATTCTTTGAGGCTTTTGAGGAGGGCTCTAGTGCATTACTGAGGGATTTCAAGGTGACAAGTATGCAGATGGCATACAAGTTCGTAGAAAATATAGAAAAAATCAGAAATGAGCACTTGTTGAAACCCCTATCCACAGGCTTTCGTGTGAAAAATAGTTGTGAAGCTGCAAATGACCAAATAATTAAAGCATCATGTGCAGATAAAAATGAAAATGAAAGCATAGAGATTGAGACTGTTGTATTTAAACATAATGCTAACAATACAGCTCAACTGGATTGTTCACCAATTGAGGATGCCAATGAAGGAACTAATGAAGACTCCCATTGCAATGATGAGGCAGCTGGCCATGAAAACAACAACGAGGTTGTGGACAGTAATGAGCAACTTTTGGAATGGACCTGTGGAGACAATTGTGAGTATTATACTCAAGACAAAGAAGGTATAAGCAAACAGAAAAACAGTCCCATGTGTGACCCATTGCCTACCTTTCAAACACATGGAGATCATGAAGAGCAGTCAGAAATTGAAATAAGTGCTAGTGCAGAGCATGATTGTTTTTCATTCGATGGCTGTTTTGCTTATGACACACAGGCTGATACTCCTCCACAGAGTGAATCCATTGGTGATGAAAATGTGTGCTCTGCTGCCCATGAACCAATGGCATACTATGATGAAACTGATGCACCTGGGTCACCCATTTATGACACATGTGATGATGAGGATCTGTCTGAGTATGGTGAGGATCTAGACATTGTTTTTGACTTGGATTCTATTTCTCATCCTGATGAAAGAGGAAACAACATACATCAAGTAAGTGATTGTAAAGATGTGCCTGATTTGAAAGAGATGCCAGAGCCTGATCTTTTCCAGTTTGGTGCTGCTATTGGTTGTGTGCATGATGTGCACAATTGTGAATTTGAAAGCTTTTCTTTTGAGAGGCCAGCGTATAAAGAGAGCCCTGTTTTTCCTAGTTGTGTGGTGGACTTCGAGTGCTTTCAATTTTCAGTCCAGCTAGGAGATCATTTTGCAATGCATAGTGATGATAACCTGTGTTCTATGCCATTTGAGTATGCATTGCTTGATACATTCTGCATCCATTTGTTGCCTGATGCTGAGGGTTGTTTGCATAAGGGTGACAGTGACAAACTGAATCAGAAGGTTGAACATGCAAATGACCAAGGTAGCTAATGGTCAGATCATGGTAGCACTCTTAGGCTTGACCCAGTGTATACAGATGAGAACAAGGTGTTTGACAAGGGGAAATATTGGTTTTCCTTTTCTTGGTGGCCTTAGGCCATCAAGTTTGATTGGTGATGCAGATCATGGTAACTTCATGACTCTATGCCCAATGGATAAGGCACTGGTCTCCATCCCAGAGATTTGGGGTTCTTGTTGCAGTCTTGCACTTGCACGTCCCCAATCAGAGCCACTGTTGGTGCCTGAATTCATTGTCAGTTAATTTAGCAATTTTCATGCAGGCACCATCCCAAAATATCCAAAAGGTTCTAAGTTTTGGCACCCCTTCAGTGTTTTTCAGCATCTGCATCTCATTTCTTGAGGAGGGGTCTTCGTCTTTTCTCCATCGGCATGCGTTCGTTTTTGTGTCTTTGACATTTTGGTTTGAACTTGAACCCTTTTTCTCTAAGTTCAATGGTTCAGCGGTTCGAGGTTCATTTTTCTTCTAACGGGTCGCATTATGCATTTGCCTTGTGCAAATATTGCATCGTTGAACCTCCCGCTTGAACCTTTTTGTTTTGGTTCAATGTTCAATGGTTCGAAGCTTTTTTGCCTATGGAGTATTATTTTTGATGTTTGAACCATCGCGTTGAACCCTAGTGTTGAACCCTTTTGGTTCGGGGTTCAACGGTTCGAGGCTTTGTGTTTGTGTTCGGCGAATGTCCTTTTTGAAGTGCTCCATTCGGCATTGAACTTCTCGGTTGAACCAGTTCGTGGTTCAATGGTTCAATAGTTCAGCGCTTTACATTTTTGGTCTTATCGGAGTGATCGGCCTCATCGGCGAAAGATTTCTTGAGTGCTCCGATTGTTTTGGTCTACCCGATGGATGTCCATCGGCGTGTGTTTGGCTGTCGGCGAAGCAAATTTTTGGGCCGCCGATGTAAGGAGTTTGCCCGATGGGGAATGCCATCGGAGTAAGATTGCATATCGGGCTAGCAGTTGGAGGGTCCGCTGATGGGGTAGTGTCAGGCTGATGAGGATTTGGAGTGATCATCGGCGAGAGTTGTATTGTCAGCCGAAGTGTTTTGGGTTGTGTTGACGATGGGAGGTGTGGCCGATGGGGTGTCATTGGCATGTGTCTCGCTGAAGGATTATGTATCGGGGTGATCGGCTGTGTTGGCGAGGGCAATTCTTGTTGTGCCGATAGAGTTGGTTTCACCGACGGAGATAGGAAGCATGGGTGTTGTCGGCGAAGGTTTGGAAGGTCGGCCCGATGGTCTATCTCTGGCCGATGGGGAAGCGAAGGTAGCGGTCGGCGAGACCGTTGAGATCGGAAGGAGAATTCTGGGGTGTGCTGATGGCTTGGGTTTTGGCGATGGGCTTTTGGAGAAGGCTTATGCGTTGAGCGCGGCAAAAGGCGCTCGACACCTATTATGCTCGCAGCCATGTTTTTAAGGTATTGAAGGAGTCTCCACGACACCAATGTGGGACTATTCTTCCTGCACATTTGAAACTTCAGTAAAGTGCATTTTGGCGGGAACTTCTATTTGAACGCAGCGACGGTTTCCAGGTAGGCCATGGGTGGTTAAGGCCTTTAATGGCGACAGTGCAGAGGTATGGGCAATGGTACACATGATCATGTCGCCCGATTTTTGAGTGAAGACTCCCAGATGGCAGCACAGGGCTTGAGGCTTCTCTTGTCTGTTGCTGCAATAACTTCTAAGCGCCATTCCTTTGTGGAGTCTGTATTTGGCAGATTTTTGATTTTTGACCATGTAATTAATTGCTGTGAGGTACACTTTCTGGCCAATATAGGCAGACTGTGTTACCATTTTTCAGGTTGTTGAAAACTGGACCTTTTGGCTCTGTAATAAGATACAACTGGTTTTGGTTGCTCTGTGTAGCAAAACTTGCAAGTTTATGTATCTCCTGTTGTATGTTTGTGCATGAATGCACTGATTTCATGGTCAATTTTATATGAATAATGCTATGTTTGCATGTGTTATGCTGATTCTGTCTCTAGTTTTGCATGTATCTTTCTTCTGAGTCCAGGCATTCAAGGAATGTCTGAGATTCTAGAACATAGAATTCCTGTGTTGAATGTTTAATCTTTTAACTTCTGCTCAAGGGGTAGATTAAACTGTTTTCAGATTGAATATTGGGAAGGGTATACTGCAATAGGGATGCCATAAGTATAGACAGCTTAACACTCTATATTGGGAGATATCTGTAAGGCAGATATCATGTATATCCCCCTGAAATCTAGTTTTAGTTGTTCATGCTGTTCATTCATAGGTGTATGTCTACCGACTCCAAGCCCTGGATAGGCACCAATCTAGCTCTGTGTTGAGGTTATATACCATGTCCAGCTTTGCATCCAAAAATTAAATCAAACCATTTCATCCTTCCACCTGTTAGTTGTAGGAGTAGGATTAGGATCCCTGCATGCTCTCATACCCAACCAGACATCATGTCCAAGAATGTTGCCAACCTTGTGATTTGTTACACAAATCTTGGTCCATACATGAGAGTATTCTGCCTGTTGCTGTCAAGTTAAATCCTTCTGTCATTGAGCTAGTCAAGGTTATACTTTTATCAAATAGGTACACTCCCCTTGGTGTGGCAGAACCAGAAGTGAAGGGGAGGAGCTCACGCAACCTCCTATATTCAGTTGGCTGAATCTGCCTGTGCATTAGAATTGGCAAACCCTAATCCTGATTCAGAAGAAAAACCAACACTACCATTACAATCCCCAACCTAAAGCAGCAAGTGAACACACCTTGCATACTGAGCTTACATGATGATATCATATGAAAAAAATATATATATTGAAAATCCAAAAGGGATTAAATTAGGCCATCTAAGTAACTCTACCGGGGCTATGGACACCTGCCGGCAGTGGGGCTTTACTTAAGGGGATTGTAAAGATAACCTTGTCGGGGCTATGAACGTCGACTAGCAGCAAGGCTCTATCTGGTTGGCTATAACCTTGTCGGGGCTATGAACACCTGCTAGCAGCAAGGCTCTATCTGGTTGGCTATGAGGGATGAACCCAAAATATGTAGCTTAACACTTGTTACTTTTGTTTTCAACTTACTTTCAAGATGAGGATAATTAATCATATGCACACACTTGATCCCTTACCATCTTTGTTGTACTTATGAACTTGACATCATCCAGAAAGGTCATGATACTTATGCTTAGGGAGAGTTATGATGTTATGTCTTGATGTGATCTCATCACTTGACTCATTTGAATTTAGTTGTTTTCTTTGGTGGCAAGTCATCGTGTGGTTACACAACATGCCCCATTTTGCCTTAGTAAATCAGGGACCCAACCTTTTTGCTTCTGCTTGTTGTGCTTTCTGGTTTTGGGTGGTTTGGTAAAATCCATTCATGTATGTCATCCTTACTTATGCATGTGCATCTCAAAGAGTGGTCAGTTGCCAAAGTTAGAATTTGCTAGCACAAACCTTAAAATTGGAAAGAGTACAAAATTCTAAGCATGTTTACCTTTTGGATCACCTTGATATTGTTTAAGGGTAGAAAGTTATGCTGAGTCAAAGATTGGTCAACCCAGATATTTCCCATAGGGTCATATTTTTGAATATCAGTCACATTCGCAAACATGACCCCGATTTCAAAAGATCACCCGATGTCTACTCGTT
Source organism: Cunninghamia lanceolata (assembly GCA_027924645.1). Lineage (NCBI taxonomy): Eukaryota > Viridiplantae > Streptophyta > Pinopsida > Cupressales > Cupressaceae > Cunninghamia > Cunninghamia lanceolata. The sequence goes on along the minus strand of BSBN01000210.1, from coordinate 4,016,764 downwards.
CCCCGATATGCAAACATTAAACTTAAGTGAGATGAATGATTTGCCTGTCATAAGCTTAGTGCATGTTTCGGGGGGTCATATTTCCAAATATCTGTCAACTTACAAAATATCACCCTTCACAAATATGACAATGACGTCATTCAGTTTCAACAAATAGAAAGGATCACCATGATGATGATGTAATCAAATGCGCTTGACCCACGGAGGGTGACATTTCCAAACATTTGTCATATTTCTTAATATGACTATGACGTCACCATAACCTGATAATAAAGAAAGCATAATAGCATGATGATGTCATCATGATCTAAACTCGAGAGGTCACATTTCAAAATATCCTTGACCTTAGTAAATATGACCATGACGTCGTCTTTCGCAAACAATTGTCAAAGTCCATAAGTCAGTGGCGTTACCCTTGCACTTTCGAATGAGGAGGATATTTCTGAGTACCAAAGATCTGGATATTACCAGTATTCCTCATTTTGAACTTTATGACCCGATATGCCTGGATTAGCAATAACCAATCCAATCACGCCACATGGCAGAATCCTTGGTGTCATATGAATACAGTATTATCATAATTTATTGACAAAGGTAATGTGACCTGAACTTGCTTATTAGCCGAAAGCTGACCATATGGATGGTCAAATCACCCTGATTATTAATAAATGATTGTCCTGGAGGGTCATATTCTCAAATATCCCTAATCTTCTAAGAGATCACCCTCCAGCATTAAATGCTAAATCCAATGGTAGGTTGCGCCCTATCTATTTCAAATGTAAGCCCAACACTTGGTAGCATCTACGAATGTCATGTGAATGATCAATGGATTTAAACATAATGATACACGCGCCCTAATTTGTCATATTGATGGGTTAAAAGGTAAATTTTAGGGATCACTCACAGTTACCCTACAATAATTGAAATTTATAGATCTCTGAAAGTTAGCGCCTCACAGTCATCTGCAAATGGAATGAGATCATCAACGGAACGGAACGGATGATACAGTGTATTCACATCTATCCTGTTATCAGTCATATAGTTAGAGAAGAGGGCAATTATTAGGTAAGTGAAGTTAAAACCCTCTCTTATGTTGTTTACTGCAAATCTTAAGGTAAAATGGTTTTTGTTAAATTAGTTAGTATGGTGATGCATGAAATGAATTGAAATGTTGAATTGTTACTAAGAAATGCATGACATCTTCGAATCCCCCTCTATACAAACATGTTAGGGTAAGAAATGCATCTCTTTTATCGCATAATTTAATGGATATTAGAAGGTATAGCTCTGACTCGGAGTTCCTAAAGCCCATGTTCTTACAACTTGAGGGAGTAGGATTTAGATATGGAGTGATAGACGACACGCATCAAGGGAAGACAGATTTGGATGCTTGGACAAGAAGGTTAGACAATGGAAGCGGGAACCCCATACCGCAAAGAATATATTCCACAGGAATGTGGCACTCTAGGGCATTTCCCTATGCTATGGAAGCTACTGAGTTAGTGGTGGAATGTGCAAGGAATTACAACCCTAAGACTGGAAGAGTGGAGAAGCATGGCAGAGTGTATGCTGACTTCTCAATCAAGGGCATCACTGCTGCATTCAATTTGCCTGTAGGGAATAATGTTGTCAGATTAAGCCTAAGTAGGCTGGAAAAAGAGTACCATGGTAAAGAAAATGAAGCCAGGAGAATCATGTATCAGTGGAGGAATAAGAGTAGCACTTAGAAAGCTTCTACTAAGCTGCCCAAGTACTTGTTTAAGTTTGATTTTGCTGAAGAGTATCAGTATATGATGACCATGTTGAGCAGGATAATTGGGAGACAAAATGATGGGAATTTTGAGAATTAGATATATGGGATTATCCAGATGGTACAATATTTAGATAACAAGCCTCTCTGCGCCAAGATCATTAGTGATAGCTTAGATGAAGGGATGAGAAGGCTGGGTGGTAAAATGTGTGTTTTCCATATGACCTCTTATGTAGTTTATGCTTGTGCTTTCAGAGGCACATTTAATGCTTTACAAATGGTAGGCAGGTTTGGAAATAATCCTGGTGAGGTGAACATATGGGAACATTACCCACAACTGAAAAGGAGGGAATACCTTGAAAATTACAAGTTAGTGAATGACTCTTTTTCTATGCATCTGGTCAGGACAATGGAAGATGATATAACGAAAAGGTTGAGTATAGAAGCTCAAGCGGTTATCTACAAATATGGGGCTTGGTTTATCCAGTTCCCCACCTTTTCATACATGAGAATAGAAGGATTTGAGGGACAACCCCTGATGTTACCCAGGTACCCCACTAATAAGGTCATTTTAATGGAGTTTGTTAGATAGGTATCAACCTTAGTTGAAGCTCACTTGGAAAAAGGGAAGATCCTGCCTATTTTGTTTCTAGTATTCATTGGTTGGTATTTGTGTCCTGACAAACAAAGTATTAAAGATGCCATCAAGGGATTGAAGCTAATGCATCTGCAGCCATTTTCTATAGCTAGGTCATATGACCCATATGGCAGAATGTAGAAGTTATTGGGAAAACAAATACATCAAAGACACCTTGAAGATTATTGGATTGACTGTGATGATGAGGCAGAGGTCAGGAAGAGGACTTATCAAAGGCTTACTCTCAATCAGATCCAAACTTTTGACTGCATTCTAGTGCCTGCACAGTTGCAAAATGATAATGGAAAGATTATGTCTAGTGAATATGAGGATAATAAGGTGTATAATGACACCATTTCAGCTCCTGATTTAACTCAGCCTGAGGAGACTTTGCTAGACCAAATAATGCAAAAGATTATACAACTAACCCAAAACTGGGTTAATACTGAAGTCACTAAGTTGAAGAAGAAGGGTGTATCCCTTACCATTGATAATAAGAAGAAAAGACAAGAGTTATCTGAAGAGGAATATGATGACTTCCTCATTGAAAAGACAAAATCTAATGGAGAAAGGTTACCTGATGAAGAACAAAAGCAACCAGGCAAGAACAAGAGGGCCGTTCCTGTACAGCAAGGGGTGATTATTAAAAGGCTTCAACCAAAGGGTGATGTGGCATCAACATCTACATTTGGAGATACGTCAAAACAAACTCCTGCTAAACAAAAGGGCAGGAGAGTCATAAAGCCTGTTCCTGTGATTTCAGAAGAACCAATGGAAGATGAGCTGTTACAAGATGAACCATTGGAAGAGAACCCATTAGATGAAGAACATTTGGATGAAGAACCTGGAGATGATGACTTATTGATAACAAAGAAGAAAAGAAAGAAAGTGCAACAAACACCGCCTCAGAAGAAGCAGAGGACAACAATGAAGGGAAATGTTAACATTGATCCTATTATGTTAAGAGGTATAGGTGGTTTGACTTTCATGAAGGAATTACAACATGAGGTCCCAATTCCAAATATTATTCAATTCAAAACTGAGAAGGTGGAAGAGATAAGAGAAGAGAGACATAAGGCTAGAAAAGAGCCACCCCTTCCACTAGATGACAATATACTTATTAGATGATGAGGTAGTTACTGATGTTGCTACACAAAGGATGGAGGCTCTAGTAGCCATTACTAAAATGACTCCTCATGGGACCCCTATGGCTCAGAAGGTGACTAGCCAAAAAGAGGTTGAAATAGATGAAATGGAGCAGGATAATCCCGAGGAGGTAGCCCAACATATAGGGTTGACTAATCTAGTAGAGTAGGTTACTAGTCCTGCAGTAATAGACTTGGCCTACCAAGATGACATAAACCAAAATAGAGATAATGATCCATCTTCGGAGTCTGAAAAGGCAGAAATTAGAGTACATAAAGAGGATGATGAGAAGATACCTGATCAAGATAGAGATCAAGGTAATGCACCTTGAGAGCAAGAACAAATAGAAACTCAGCTGCAAAGAGGTGGTGATCAAGAAATACCTGATAAGAATATTGGTCATGGTGAAAGTATGCATGATAATATGCATAATCGATATAGTGATCCTGCACATGAGGAAAATGATAAGGAAATCCCCGATTGGGTGGAGGATCAAAATGTTTCCTCATTGCATATAGAAGGAAGTAATCAAGATAATAACCTAGGATCAGAAGAGAAATCAGATGAGAAAGAATTGAGCCTTGGAGAAATAAACACATCTAAGAATGAGGAATAGAGTTTGGCACAAGATAGAGGTCAAGAGAAGAAGACAGAAAATGTGACTGGGGATGGTGAGGCTGATCCCCAAGGTCAAAATTCACAAGCTTCTCAAGAGGACCAGATGCCATAGAACATACAAGATCAAAATATTCAAGGAAGACCTGAGGATAAGTTATAGGAGGAGAGGAATGATCAGAATGTGAACACATCACAAGAACCTCCACCTTAGGAAGAAATCCCTCAACAATATCCCCCTCATGAGAATGTACATGAGGAAGAACCAAAGAAAGGGAATTCACCACCAAGGGTAGGACATAGTATTGAGTCTCATGATACTCGAAAGGAACAAGGTGTCTATTAAGAGCCCAGGGGTGATGTCCCATATTGGTTGCAACAAGAGATAAATCTGCAACAAGTAGATGAGGTCCCTGATTTTGATGTCTCCACATTGTTTACTGCAAGTATGTTGAAACCTAAAAGAAAGGCAAGCCCTACATCAGCCATAAAAATATACCCTACTATAGGTAGGAGAATAGCCCAAATAGCTTTACCAATGGTTGAGAAGGAGAAAGGAAAAATATGCTTTGATGAGTTTCAAATAACAAACATTGATTTAGGTTTTGCAAATGAAGACCAAGAAGGTCAGGAAGGTAAGGATATTATTGATTCTTTGACACAGAGGGTAAAAAGAGGAAAGGATAAGAAAAAGAAACATAAAGAGCACATTGCTCAATTGTATTCTTTCATTAAAGGGTTGATTGACCCCAAACACACACCAATCAGTCTAGCTACCCCGTTAACAATCATATCTCAAGAAGAGATGACAGGATTAGATCTTATGAAGCATAAGGCACAATTAGTGGACAATTGGTTTATTTCTTTTGTCTTTGAAGCAGAAAATGTGGTGAAAAGCTCCCTAGCAAATTGTAATTCTCTTGGTGTTTGGAAAAGTAAAGTAGATAAATTATAGAATGAAGTAGGTAGGAGGTCTTTCAAGCTAGAAAAACACCTAGATGCTTTGGGAGAAATGAAAAGGATTGATATGAAAATACTTATGGATAACAAAATTCTGGATAATAACACATCCCAGTTGTTGAGCATTTGGTATGAAGATGTTGGATTTGAATGTGATATCTTGAGAAGATGTAGTGGCAAGCTTAGGGACGTATGTGTCAAAATACATGATCTCATAGCACAAGAAATAGAAACCCTGGAGGCTTTAGAAGACAAGGTAGAAGGAAAAGTAGAAAATCAAGATATTGATTTTGCTGTCGAGGCTTTCCATAACAATTTTAAGCAGGTAGCAGAAGATCCCCTTCACCACTTGACAGAAGAGGTAATAAACAAGGCCATGAGAATGAAAGCCAAGGTGGAAGCATACAATGAAACATTGAATTGTAGGAAGGATAAATGGGATGCTCTTCAGGCAAAGTTTCATTCCCACAAGCATGCGGCAATAAAGTCCAAGCTCCAGGATGGAGGAGAAGTTGAGAGAATAGTGTAGCTATATGAATCCATCAGGGCAACAATAAAGGTACACATAAGGGGTGATCTGCATAAAGTTGATAATGATGAAAATGAAGAAGATAAAAGTGAAGAAGAGGAAGGAGATGAAGAATAAATAAAGATGCATGATAATAGAATTATATGCATGAGAAAATTACAAATGATCAAACTTTGCTAGATAGTTGTCAGCTGGCAACTTATACCTCATATGCAGATGTTGACTTGGTCAAAGGAAGAATGTTGATCGTTGATCTAGATAGACAAATCTTGACCATTGGTCACTTGTAACCACCTCCTCTCCTTATTCTATAAAAGGGGACGGAGTGCACTTTTGTAGGCATTAGAAAATTAATTGAAGTTAGATTGCTGAAATGCTCGGGACTAATTTCAAGGCTGTTGTGAATGTGCATGTCTTTTGAGTACTTAATGAAAGAGAAGCTTTTTTGATTACAAATAATTGTAAATATTGAGTAATTAGTGGATGAAATCTGGATATATGCATTGATTAGCTACGTCCCTTGGAGTGCTTATCAGTCTGCATGTGTTATTTTCATTCCTTGTTCCTTTGAAGTTGGCATCAACCATACCTAGCTGTGGAATGACCTAGTGAAATTATGGTTTGATTCCTTCTCTTCATGAATGTATCTGGAATGTATGTGACTCAATAGCTAAAGGTTCACCAAATTTAGAAGTATTCTTTAAATTTTCTTTGAATTTCATTACAAATCACCTTCATAATTGCAAATAACATATAATCTAAAGCAAACAAACATGAAATATGCCTATAACTCATAAATAATTGAACATAGAGCATATTTTGAGTGAAAGCATGTCAAAATGACAAACATCATGCAAATACATGCAAATATCAATGATACACATGTAAATATCTGCTTATAGGCACATTATTTGCTTAAATACACAGTGCAAAAGCATAAAACAAGTTCAAGACAGTAAATGCTCAGAAGAATTGATCAAACTTATGAATATTATCAGTATCTGTAGAGCATAGTGGAAATAACCTTGTTTGTGAAGTAAGTTTACAGGAAACAGATGCAGAATTAGACATATAGACAACAATTCACAATACAAATAGTGTAAGATCCCTTGGAATGGAAAATAACATGTCACATCAACCTCTGAGTAATGTCAGAAGATCATGATTTGATCAACGGAGACTTGGAGTCTTCAATTTGTTCCAAATTGATCATACTTTTCAAGATAATAAAGGTTTGTTGTACAAATTTTTATGCGTGTTGTTATGACTAACAATCATCATCAACACTAATCATTCAAGATAAATGACCAACTTAATTAGCCCAATTTTTTTGGTTCAACACAACCATAACAAAAAGATGACCACTAAACTAACAAAGGGTAGAATGATGACAATACAGTAAATAATTCTTATAAAACCCAAGTGTGTGAATGCAATTTCATTACCTTGATCAAGTCTTCTAGAATGAGTCATCACAAACCAAGCATCAAGCTAGTTATTTAATCTCACCATCACATAATTAGGGGTCTATTAGAATATGCATGTATTTAAGTAGACATAATCATTGATCACTTGGACATTGCTCCACTTCCAACTAGGTGTCCATAGCGCTGACAAAGTTATCTCTAATCCCAAATTAGTCATAGCTATATTACCAACTAAGCATCCATAGCCCCTATGGGGGTTACCAAAATCACCCAACTATTTGAGTTCTTATAATTTTCTTTTCTTTTGCTTGATCGTCTTTCCTTTCTTTCTTTTCTTTTTATTTTACTTTTATATTCTCATTAATATTTTTACCTTGATTTTGTGAAGCTATCTCAGTTCACAAGTGATGAAGCATGTTTCTAGGTTGGAGATCATGGTGGCAACCACGAAGGTAGAGACCTTATGATTTTTCATTCAATACCTAGTTGTAACAACCAACTCCAACAAAAAATTTAAAGCATGCAAGAACATAAGGTATATGAACATTCTCAACAACACTAATAATCACCTTTACTTCAATTAGCCAACATGCATGCATTATGAAATGACTGATATGAATAGAAATTACTAAGTCGATAATGAGTCTTCTATAAAAAGTAGGACACAAAACACACCCCACTACCATCACCACTTTCTGCACTTACAAATACCCCCTTTTATCATAAAGGTGTTTAATGGGCAAAACAATACCCCTAGACCAAGGACAATAAAGGAAAACAACAACAAACTAGCTAACTATCTAAAAACTAAGAAACAAACTGAAACATAAATGCAAATAGCAATTAAATTCAAAACTCAAAAACCTCAAAATAGAAACATCTAACTAGACTCAAATCTAATTTAAGCCAAAACCCAAATCAAGACAAAGACAATAAAAAACAACCGACTAATTATGTATAAGTAGGACTTAGTGCCCCCTTTCAAGATTGAAAATAATGCTTAAGGAATTATCCATTGATAGGCAATGAAACAACCTCCCTAGTTAAGATACATAGACAAAGTATTTTCCCCAAGATTTTTTGAAATTTGGGAAGGACCTAACCATAACTTATTAAATTTCACATGTTCTCCTTTACTTACATGTGTTTTATCCCACATCAAAAGTAAATCAGCAATATGAAATACTTTTACTTTAGTTCTCTTGTCAAACCATCTCTTAACAACACATTATTGTTTAGAAAAGTTTTATAATGTAGTGCCTCTTTTCTCTTCTAGTTGCAACGGGTTTTAAAGTCTGGCTTGTAGTTTATCATCAATTTCCAGGTACTCCTTCATGAATTGCAAGGTTGGAATCCTAAGGTTTATAGGAAAAATGGATCCAATCCATACGCTAAGTGGTAGGGAGAAGTACCCAAGACAAACTTAATCCTAGTTCTATCAACCCATAAAGCATATTTCAATGGTGCATGCCAATCTTTGGGATTCTTATCTAAAATCTTTTTAATCACAACAATCAAATTTTTATTAGTTGATTTAGCTACTCCATTACCTTGAGGATAATAATTAGAAGAGTATTTGAGAAGTACCTTGTTATCATTAGACCATTCAATAAGCTGAAAAGAAGAAAAGGATGGGCCATTACACATACTAGAGAAAAATGTATCTAAACCTAGTTATGATGTGTTCCTCAATGAATTTGATGACGATGTTGGTTGTGTAGTTCTTGTATTCTTGAGATTTAGTCCATTGTGTGTTGTAATCTATGCCTATAAGTACAAATATGTGAGTTTCAAAATAACGTGGATTAATAGTACCAATAAAATCAAGGTCCATTGGGCAAAATGACAAACCTTAGTAATAGGCTGTAAGGGTGTGGCTAGGTTCCTTTATTTGTGATTCGAGACCTAACATATATGGCATCTTCTAACATGCACATGTGCATCCTTGAAAATGTATATGCAACAATAACCATCTCTCAATATCTAATGTATTGTAGAAACCCCTAAACTATGTCCTATACCAAATTTCCCATGAAAATCTTCCAATACTTGAACTACCTTTTCTTTATTTAGGCATCTCAAATATATTTCTTCATGATTCCTTTGTACAAGATTCTTGATTTTATCATAAACTGAGTACTCGTGAGCCATAAAACTTTTCTTTGAGTGGCATTCAAGTGATCAAGACATTTATTGTGTGATAAATAAAATGCTAAATCTATGTAGCAATTGTCATTTGTAATTAAACTTATAGTGTATTGATGACAAACATTTTAGGCATCCACATTAGCTATTGTTGTACTTAAACCTTGTCCTCTTACTAGTTTCATTAGCTAGATTTCTAGATCAAATGCTTGTAATATGGTCATCCATTTTCCCCTTCGTTCTCCCAACTCACTTTGCATCAACATTTTAGTGATCACTTGATTAGGTATTGTAGAAAACACATCACTTCAAAGAATGTAATGTTTGAGCTTCTTTACAACTCTAACTAGTACATAAACCTACTTTTCATTATACAAATTCTTTGACTCGACATCCTTAAAAGGACCGTTCATAAATGCAATTGGTCTTTCTATTAGAAATGGAGGTGAACAACTATAGAATGGAAATATGATTTAAACTGTTATAAATTTAGTGCAGAACCAAACGGAGATTATAGGAAATCAAATTAGAAATCAAAGAAATAAAGGAACAAAAGAACTAAACACATAACATAGTGTTTATGTGGAGAAACCCTTCCAGGAAAAAAAATCCACACAAAAAGAGATGCACCAGTCTATATTAACTTCAATAGAGTTTACAATACATCACTAACAACCTTAGGTCTTCAATCCAACAACACCTATTTTTCAGTCTCAACTCTCTACAATGCCACAACCATAATACAATACCCTCAACTGTCAGATATATGACCTAATGATGAATGATCCAGATTGACTACAAAATTACAATATTTTACAAGGCAATTTTCTAAAAAAAAACCCCGTTAGGTACTGGGATCCAAATGCTGCTGAAATAAGACAGTTGCTTGGTGAATACATCTTCCCTTATGGAAATTTACAAACAAAATTAGGAGTAATTATTTGCATAGGATTTACAAGGTTGATGGCACCTTAATCCTAACATTCTCCCACTTGACATGTTCATACATTGTAAATTCATCCATAGGAAAACATAAAATAATTAAGCACTAGGAACAAGGCCCATGGCCTGCCCATGTAAACTTCTCTTTGCTCACAGGTTTAGTAAGTGAATCTACAACATTCTCTTGAGTGTCAATCTTCTTCAGCTCAATTTGTCCATTAACAATCAATTCATGAACAAAGTGGTACTGAACATCCACATGCTTTGTCCATGCATGATACATGGGATTCTTGGCCAAACATATCGCACTCTAGCTATCAAAGCCAATTTGAATAGTCTTGCAATCAAAACCAATACCTACGCACAATCTCTATAACCAAACTACCTCCTTAGAGACATGGGTAGCTGCCATGTACTATCCTTTAGTGGTCGACAATGCAACTATATGCTACCTCTTACTCATCTAGCTCACTACTCCTCCATTAAGAGTAAATACATACCCACTTGTGGACCTTCGAATGTCTAAGTCACTTGCCCAATCTGCATCAACATAACCATGTATGTCTAATGCCTTTTTCACACTATTAGTACTAGAATAAACCAAATAGTAATCAGAAGCACCATCCAAATATCTAAATAACCTCTTTTCATAATTCCAATGTTGTCTACCAAGGTTAGACATAAACTTGCTCAAAAATCCCACTGCCTACAACACTAGCATATGGAACCTTAGAAATATCCTCTAAATCATCTTCATTCTTAGGACACATATCTAATGAAAGCTTAGTACCAACTGACAAAGGAATTCTAACTAGATTACAATCCTACATACTAAATTTGTTCAGAATAGTATCAACATACTCTGCGATAACCAAATCTTTCTGTTTACCTGATCTCTTTTGATCTCCATACCTAGAATATACTTGGCTTCTCTTAGATCCTTCATCTCAAATGCACCTAAAAGTTGGGCTTTCAGCTCATCGGTCATACCCTTAGTGTTACTGAAAATAACATATCATCCACATTCAAGGCAATAATCAATATATTATCATCGATACATTGAATGTAAATATAGTGATCCTCTTCGCTTCTAACAAAAACCAATTTCAAAACAAAGAGTCAAACTTCTGATACCACATTCGAGGAGACTATTTTAAACCATAAAGAGATAGTTTTAATCTACATACCCAGTGTTTTATCCCTTTTACCTCAAACCTTGTAGGTTGTTGCATGTAAATTTCCTCTTCCAAGCTCTGTGCAAAAAAGTTGTTTTAACATCCATTTGCTCAATCTCAAAGTCATTAGCAACAACAATAGATAACAAAAATCTAATTGAGGATAATTTAGCAACAAGAGAGAATATTTCACCAAAATCAACTCCCTCTCTTTGGGAGTAGCCCTTGGCCACCAGTCTAGCCTTGTACTTTTCTAATGAACCATCTGCTCCAAACTTCTTGAAGACCCACTTACATACGATGGCCTTTCTACCTTTGGGCAAAAGCACAAGATCCCAGGTGTCACATGAGTCTAATGCCATCATCTCCTCCAACATGGCCTATTGCCAAGACTCATTATCAACTAAATCTATAGCCTCTTTGTAAGATCTAGGTTCATCATAAGTACTTACAAAGAAAATACACAACGAAAATATGGTGGGTTATACCTATCAACTAGATTCTATTGTTTTGTGGATCTTCTGGGAATAGGAGTAAGGGGCTCTTCTTGTTCTTGAGCTTGATCAACTTATTCTTTTTATCTTCCCCAACCTCTTTAGTTTTCTCAGTTACCTCACATGAACTGTATTCTTCTTCAGCTCAATCCTCCTCATCCTCAAATCCATCTCTCTGTTCTTCTGAAGGTGCATCTTCCTACTTAATCTCAAAGTGCACTCTCCTTTCTTTATCTTTTTCTCTTAGTTGTTTAGAATTTGAAATAACACTAAGTTCCCTAAAAAATGTCTCTAGAATAGATAATCTTATGGGTTAGCGGATTCCAAAGCTTATAACCTTTAACATTATCACCATACCCAATGACAATACACTTTTCAGATTTTGGGTCCAACTTAGATCATTTTTCTTTAGGCACATGAACACAAGCCTCACAACCAAACATCCTTAAATGCAAAAAAAAAGGTTTCTTACCTACCTACACTTCACAAGGAGTTATTTCAAGAGCCTTGCAAGGAGATATATTCAACAAGTAACAAGCAGTACTCACAACTTCTACCCAAAAGCATCTATTCAACTATGAACCACTTAGCATACTTCTAGCTCTTTCCATGATTGTTTGATTCATCCTTTCTGCCACTCAATTTTTCTATAGAGTATATGGAGTAGTCTTATGTCTAAAAATTTCTCCATGCTTATAGAATTCATCAAAGTCCCTAGAACAATATTCCCCTCCATTGTGAGATCTCAAAACCTTTATCTTACAATATGATTGCTTTTAAACTAAGGATTTAAATTCTTTAAACTTAGTGAATACTTCAAATTTATGTCACATAAAATAAATTCAGGTAAATCTTGAGTCATCATCAATGAAGGAAACAAATTATCTAGATTTTCCAATTGATTTAACATCCACAAGACCAAATACTTCCAAAGGAATAAGTTCTAATTTATTTTTTAATTTATAACTGTCTTAAGGAAATGTATTTCTATTCTATTTGCCAAACACACAATGTTCATAGAAATCAAAACTCTCATTAGAATAAGATAAATCGTCTAACAATTTTTCATTCAAAATGGTTTTTAAACAAGTTTCACTTATGTGGTCCAGTCTGTGGTGCCATAACATACAAGTATTTTCAATTTTTTTTAATTATGTTGATAGAGTTATAAACAGTAGTGGCTTCTAGCTTAAATAGAGTCACCTACCTTGTCCCTATCGCTATCATCAAACTTCTTCTTACCAATCTACAACCATGCTTATCAAATGTTACATGCATTCCAACATCATTCAACTTATAAATTGAAATCAGATTCCTAGCTAAACCTAGAATATGTACAACACCAGGGAGGGTTTTAATCCTCCCATCACTGAAACACAACTATACCTTGCTTCGACAAATGATAGGATATGATCTATTGTCACCAAGGTATACCTCACCTCCATCATACTTCTTGTATGTGGAAAACCATTCTCTACGAGGAGTTATATGATAGGAGAAACCTGAGTCAATCAACCACTATTTGTTAGACATAACACTATAGGAAGAAATCAAAACATCATCACCTGAATATGAGGGCTTCTCTGTGGAGGAATCAAACTACTTCTTTTCATTCTAGAATTCCTTCTTCACATGTCCCCTCTTTCCGTAGTTCCAACACTTCACTCTATTCTTTTTCCCGTGAGTCTTAGATCTGCCCTTAGAACTATCCTTGGGTCCCTTCTGATCTCCCTTTTGACCTCTTTCCCTAGACCTTCCCCTAACATGGTGTGCATCCTTTAAACTATCCATAGCCTTCTTTCTCATTTCCTGTTCCAACAAAGTTGCAAAAAGAGCATCTAGTTTCAGATCTTTGAGATTAGCACTAATAGCAAGGATAAAATTTTCCCATGACTTAGGCAAAGAACAAAGTAACATGATACATTTATCTTCTTCATCTATCTTAACATCAATAGAAGCTAATTGATTCAAAATCAAATTAAATGTGTTCAAATGCTTTGCTATCAAATCACCCTCCTTCATTTTAAGTGAAAGTAACTTTCTTTTTAGATAAAGTTTGTTTACTAGAGTTTTGTCTTGGTTGATCTCACCCAATCGTTTCCATAATGCAAATACAGTCTTTTCTTAAGAGACATTCAGTAGGACAGATTCTGTAAGACACAACCATATTGTACCCCATGCCTATTTTCCATCTTGTCCCACTCATCTTGACTGATTGCATTGGGTTTCTTTTCTTTTGTCATAGCCAAACATTGATCTCTTTCTTTGAGTAGATCCTCTATTTTCAACTTCCATAGCTCATAACCCATTCCATTGAATTTTTTGATATCAAGTTGGGATGAGGATGCGGCCATGGCTTCTACACAAAATTTGTAATACAAATTCAACTAGAACTTCTAATACAGCTCAAAAAACCTTCACACTTCCACCCAAGACATAAAACTGGCCAAGATTTGATACTAAATGTTAGAAATGAAGGTGAATAACTATAAAATGCAAATCTAATTTAAACTATTATAAATCTAGTGCAGAACAAAATGGAGATTATAGGAAATCAAATTAGCAATACAATGAACCAAAGGAACAAAAGAACTAAACACATAACCCATTTTTTAATGTGGAGAAACCCTTTAGGGAAAAACTCCACAAAAGAAGAGATGCACCAATATGTATTAACTTCAATATATCTTACAATACATTACTAACAACCTTCTCTTCAGTCTTCAATCTAACAACACATGTTTTTCAGTTTGAACTCCTTATAACATGACAACCGTAATACAATGACCTCATTAAAAGAGTGTTTCCATCTAGGAAAAAAACCCTAACATAACTTCTACTTTTAGATCTACAACCTAATGATGAATGATCCAGATTGACAATGAAATTACAATAGTTTACAAGGCAGTTTTCTAAAAAAAAACTCGTCAGTTACTGGGAACCAAATGCAGCTGAAACAAGACTATTGCTTGGTGAATACATCTTCCCTCATGGAAATTTACAAAAAACATTAGGAGTAATTAATTACATAGGATTTACAAGGTTGGTGACACCTTAATCCTAACACTTTCATCACCTTCATGCCCCTTTTGTGTCAACACAATAGCGCATGAGTGCTTTGAGGTAAAAGAGTAAATATAAAAGGGTTGTGAATAATTAAGGTTTATTAGTACAGGAGCATTTGCAATTGACTTCTTGATTTCATTGAATGCATCATGAGCTTCAATACTTTATTCAATTTTAGCATCTTTTTTTAACATGGCATTCAATGGTCTAACAATTTATGCAAATCCGGTGACAAACTTGTGCACAAAATTAATCTTACCAAAGAATGATTTTAATTCTTTCTTGCCACTAGGTAATGAGATATTCGTAATTGCATTCACTAATTCAGTATCAATGGATATGCCTCTTCCTGAGATAACATGAACAAGAAGCTTACCTTTAATGACTCTAAAGATGCATTTCTTTAGGTTCCATATAATTTCATATTCTTTACACCTCGGTAGTACCTTCCTTAAGTCTTATATATGATCTTCTCTTTGCTTGGAAAACACCGTCATCTCATCCATGTATATAATTATGCATTTGTCAATCAAATCTTTAAGCACTATGTCCATTACTCACTGAAATGTAGCTCCTACATTAATCAAACCAAAAGGCATCCTTTGATATGTGAATGTACCCCACTTGGTCGTGAATGTTGTTTTCATTTAGTCCTCATATTTTACCAGAACCTAATTATATCCTAAGTACTCATCTAGAAAATGTTGGCAAGAGACACCGTGTGGCTTCATAAGTGTTGTCATTGATGGCAAAAACGTCCTTCCCACACATCTGCAGTACATAATATGTCTATACTAGAAGATAGATTGAAGATTGTTTTGGTCTAGTGAACAAGAATAGAGTATGTAACAAGGTTCGACAATCAGGTCTGGATCTCTCAGATGGTGTAACTCAGTAAGTTGCAGACTTGGACAAGTCAAGAGGGGTATCATAACTATTGTATTCCAAAGATTTGGACTCCAGTCATAAAGCAAGAAAAAGATATGAGCATCTGAGTGTTGGGTTCCAGTCAGGCAGAGCAGACAGAGGAAGAACTGACCGACAGAGTATCAGACTTCAATCCAGATTAATAACTTGCAAATATCTTAGGTGTTCTTGTTGCTAACTAAGAAGTTGTTGGAAATCCTTGATACGGATATATATACCTGATGGATTCAATCCTGTAAGTGTGTGATAGTGATAGTATGTATGGTTAAGTGCGAAGAAAAGCAGAGACAAGTGCGAAGGTAGTAATTCAAGCTCGAAATGTGACAAGAAAGTAATATTGAGCAGAGGAAGAATGAAATGTGCCAGATCAGTATACTGTACCTAACCGAAACTAAAATCTTGCATGCATAGATGTTGTTCATCAGTTCAGACACCTTGGTATTATCTGTAAGCATTTGTAGACTGTAAGTCTCTTGTAGGTAGTGGGCCTTTTGTGAGCAGTGTGCTCGGGCAGTGGGCCTTTTGTGCTAAATTTGTACTCTTTATTCTTTTTTTTTTCAGCTCTTATGATTGTCTTGTTTTGACATAACATTAAATGATAAGTTAAGAAAAGGAAAGAAAATAGAAAAGTTATAAGATAACTAATTCACCCCCCCTCTCAATTATCTGCATTGTTTCCAACAATTGGTATCAAAGCCAAGTTCCTCTGAACAAAGCCTAACAACTTGAGGAAGATCTGGGAATCTTAATGGATGCATATGGTATGAAGGAACAACTTCAGTTTGCCCTAGATGATCTTGAACAATCCCACTTTGAAGTCAATAATTTGAGAGAAAGACTCAAACAAGCTGATGATTTCATAAATGAGCTAAAAGAAAAACTTAGTATTCTGTGAAGAAGAGAAAGGAACTACTCCAAAAATTAGCCAATCAGAGTGAAGTCAATGATTCTAATGAAGATCTGAATGAGAAAATCAAGCTATGTGAGAAGCTGTCAAAAGAAGTCATTATGGTAAGGCATGAAATGGAATTAGGGGTTATGAGATTCACACACGAAATTGAAGAAAAGAGGAAGATTGAAGATAATCTGAAACAATCCCTCAAGGAGAAAACGGAGGACTGCCATAAAATGGATAGAATAATTAGGCATCTTGAATCTGAACTTGAAGAAGCTAGAGACAATGAAGAACAACTTGAGAATTAGATAGACACTCTTAAACAAGATCTTCAAACTGCAAATGAATACAAAGAAAAGTTCAAGATAAGCTCAGCCCAACTTGAAGTTCTTCTTGAAATCCAAAAGAGGATAGATGATAAGCGTGGCTTGGGATATGAGAAAGGTGAAAGCTTTGGATCCGATCAGAAGAACTCTGGATCAGGAAATCAAAGAAATAGGCCTAAAAGACCTTCGATAAGGCAACCAAATGCTCAAAAATATCCATCCTTCAATGGATACTACTTCAACTGCAACAAATTTGGTCACAAAGCAATCCAGTGTAGAAACATAATGAATCAATTTAATTCATCCTTCTCTGGTCAATGCTTCAGTTGCAAAAGGTATGGTCACAAATCTCATGAATGCAGAAATATGCAAATGAACATTTCTTTCAATGGTAAATGCTTTGCATGCAATAGGATTAGACATATGGCTAATAAGTATAGATCAAGAGGATACCATTCAAATAAGAAAAGAAATGTGTGTTACAATTGCAATAGATCCGGTCATATTGCCAAATTCTGCAGAAGTAGAAATCAGGGATGAAAAGGTCCAGCGGAACATGACCAGAAACAAGACAAAGGCAAATGTAAAGTAAATGCGAATGAAGTTCAAAAGGAGATGAGCAAGATTTGGGTAAAAAGGGGTTCAATGAATATTGGGGATGGATCCACACCAGAATCCGGTGCTAATATTCCTTCCAGAAACTAAAAAGCAAGCTCTAGCTCAGGGGGATCTACAAAGAAGAAGATCCTTTTCCCCCAGCTAGCCAGTGAGTGCCTGAATTCAACACTTTGAATCAAAATAAGAGGTTGCGGTTTAAAGGGTTTGAGGAGACTCACTTGAAAGTCATCCAGTCAAAATTTGACAAATATGCATGTATATTTGAGCTAGTTATGAGGAGATCCTGTATCAACAACTATCTAGTAAAACATAATTTCATAGACAGATCTGGTATGATCCAGAATTGAAATATTTTAATCTATGGAGCTATGGCATGTTTGAATAAGGTGAAGATATGTTGTCAACCCTCATAAACAATGATTTGAAGATCCACAAGACATTCTAAGAAAAGCTCATTTGAGAAGCAGGGTAACTGGATGACTTAAAGACTTGTGTATTTATTACAAAAGGAAATTAGGGTTTACGCAAGGATAAAAGGGTTCTTTCACTCATTATTTACACACTTGTACTCACGAAGAAGAAAATAAGAGCTCTGCGAAGAAGATCCTACAATTTACTCAAGTTCAACTAAAAATCAAATTCAACCAGAGATTCGTTCCGGTTTCCGCTTCAAACCCTAAAGCATAAAAAGGTACTTCCCTTCTGAAAACTCTCTCCGGATCTCTTGCAAAAATGGCTACTCCAATGGTTGTCAATATTTTTGATAGGCTGAGACCTAAATTCAAGAAACATCCTTACAAATCTCTAGAAGTTGATCCCTTGGGTGCATTTTCTAGCATTCCGCACGGGGTCTTACATGTAGAAGATGTTAGGGTTTATATCTATGCAAAAATTGAAGAATTTGGAGACTCAAAATTGATGGATATTTAATACAAACAACTAATAGATGCAAATTTTGAACTCAAACCTGAATTCAAGGCCCTCTGGGACAAGCACTTCAGACATTGCAGACATTTTCCATGTTTTGCAGAAGACGATTGGGTCTGATATGTTCTAAGTAGGATGCATGATAATTTTATGTGGCTAATGAGGCCATTCAAGATAAATAAAGATGTGATTAGGGCAGTGACCAAACTGCATTCATCCGGTGGGTTACCCGCACTCAAATATGTGAAGAACCAAACAGTAACTGAAGCCACCATATCAAAATTTGACAAAAGAGCAATGACTATAGATGACATCACAGATCCAGATGTCAAGTTTTCTTCAATTATAATCAACTACAAAATCTACCATTCGAGCAGGGAGAATTCTGTGTCTGGTACAACAATCTATGCTGCATATCAGATGTTGAGGGAAGATGCAAATTATGATCTATGTGAGCTTCTTCTAAATCAGTTGTTGGAGAACTTGCAGAAGATCAAAAAGGATAAGAAAAATTTCTTTAAATATGGTAGTCTAATACTGTGTCTGTTCTTCTATTATATGAATGAGCTACTTGGATCAAATGGTTGGGTCTGGCAAAATGATAAACCCGTTGCAATTCATATCAGAGATTACATGTATGGACTTGGTGATGCTCAAGCCCAAAACACAGCCCTCTAGGTTACATTAAGAATTTCCAAAGTATGATGCAAGCCAAAGAAAGAATACCACAAACAATAGTTGACAAATACAAAGATACAGTCTGCTTCATGGTTGACACTGATCAATGCCTAATGGAGGTAGTTGAGCCAAGAACTGTATGGATAATGCCTATGGGATATGAGGTCAATGAGAAAATCTTGGAGCTACATATTCAACACCTACTGAGCCAACCTAAGGACACTGAAGCAGAAAGGTTTGGCACCTTTGAGAAGCTAAGTATAAAAATACATGTTGAGTTAAGACAACTGGAGATGAAGAGGAAAGTAAGAAAGGAAGTTGAAGAAATTGCCAAAAGATTTGGCATATCAAAGGAGGCTGTAGATGCTAACAGAGAGAAAATAGAGAGGGCAGAGAAAGAAAGACCAGAAGCAAAGAAATAAAGTGCTCTTGTACAAACCTCCTCTCAGACTAGATCCTCCAAAAGCTATGCTCCCGTCGCTTCCAAAAGCTCAAAGTCTACCAAACCGGAAGTCAAGACATCCAAAAAAGGAGAAAAGAGGATGAAGAGCAAAGCCACAAGGACATATACAAGCCATAAAGATGATGAAGAAACATAATCTGATGAGGAAATCAAGAAAATGAAGAAGAATAAAACATCTGGGATGTTCTCTGCTAGCAGAAATGAGGAAGAGAAGGCAGAGGAATTTGTTGAAAAGCCCAATCTTTCCATTGATAACATCATCAAGGAAGTTATTGTGGATGGGAACCTGCAACCAGTGACTGAGTTCTATGATGCATATAGTGATGCTAACAAGAGAATTCTGGAAGAGGCTACTGTCAGGTACTTGAACATTTACAATAAAGCTTTCATTGAAATTATATCATTGATTCCTAAGAGCCTAGAAAAGGTACTTGAGCTGAGAAAAGAGAATGCAATGGCAAAAAACTTAGAGATTCGGGAGCAGATAGAAATTCATCTTTATCCTTCCATCACTCCAAAACAAATGGACATGATTTTCAAGGAGTGTAAAGATGATTTCTGGAGCAAATCTAGAATGAACAAACTCATGCTTGGTGAGACTGAACAAATAGCCAATGAAACAAAAGAAATCCTCTGGAATGCCTTGAAGAGATTCAATCTTCCCATTATAGAGGAAACAGATGAAGAGCCTTCTAACATGGATGTTGAAGGATTAAATAAAAATGATGAAGAGTCATCTTAGGCACTAGACTCCTTTGCTTCATAAAAGGAAGGACATGAAGAAGAAACAAAGATCAATAAGCAAGTTAGTCTGGATGTCCCCAAAAGGAAGGAAGTAGAGTCTACAAGAGACACTGCAGAGACAGTACAAAATTTCCTGGACAAAGAAATAATGGAGCTGGATGAACTTGAGCTAATTCAAGGGCCACTAAACTTTGACTCTTTATCTCTGGTCCAGATAATGAAGGTAGCATCTTTTGCTCAGGCCAAAGCAAAAGAGACTTCTAAAATCTCATATGGAGGATTGTGAGCTATTGGAGATTGCATTTGGGATGCTGGAGAAGATTATGCCAACCTATCAAAAGGATCCTTCTGCCTCTCCATCTGGTAATCTAAAAAACTTAGTTAATTCTGTTAACACTCATTTTGAATCCTTAGAGAAATCGGCAAAAACTAAGGTCCGGAAGGAGTTCTTAGGAAAGAGGTTTAGTGAAGTACAAGAGCTAATTACTAATGATAGAAGAACCTTAGGCATTGGCATAAAGAGCCTTGAAAACACTCTTAAAGATGGTGGGGACATATACAAATTCTGTTTATCTTGGCCCAAAGTGACAGAGGACATTGAGAAGAAAGTGAAAGAACAAGAAGGAAAACTGTCAAGTTTATCTCAGAATTTTGATCCCCTTACTACCTCTCTAGTGAATCATGAATGTCAAGCTATTGCTATAATAAATGAAATTAAAGAACTGGTTAAGGAGAAAAAAAACATAATGGATAGAATGGGTGAGCTCAGAGGGATAATCATCCCTAAGTTAGAGGCAATGCATGATGCCTTGACAGAGGCACAAAACACAATCCAGACTAGTGATCCAACAGACCTAAAGAGGGCAGAAGCATATGCATTTTTTAAAAGTGGACACATCTCCATTTTAGACAGAATGAAGAGGAGTTGGGCCACAAAAATCATTCAGTTGAAGACAACCTTTGCAGATATCCTTAAGTGTATGTAAGTATAACATATGATTTATATATACTTATGCGGCCATGTATAGAATAATTTTTGCAAAATTTTGGTATGCAGATTCTGCCCTTTGCCATTGATGTCAAAGGGGGAGTGAAGAGTAGTGAAAATGTGGAGTCTAGCTAAGGGGGAGCTACGGTAAAACAATGCAAAAGACAGAGCATCAGCTAAGAGGGAGTTACTGCGACACTTAGCCATTTTTCACTAAGTGTTGCCATCAATGCCAAAGGGGGAGATTGTTGGCAAGAGACACTGTGTGGCTTCATAAGTGTTGTCATTGATGGCAACAAAGTCCTTCCCACACATCCGCAGTACATAATATGCCTATATCGGAAGACAGATTGAAGATTGTTTTGGTCCGGTGAACAAGAACAGAGTATGTAACAAGGTCTGACAATCAGGTCTGGATCTCTCAGATGGTGTAACTCAGTAAGTTGTGGACTTGGACAAGTCAAGAGGGGTATCATAACTATTGTATTCCAAAGATTTAGCCTCTGGTGATAAAGCAAGAAAAAAATAGGAGCATCTGAGTGTTGGGTTCAAGTCATGCAGAGCAGACAGAGGAAGAACTGACCGACAGAGTATCAGACTTCAATCCAGATGTGTAAAAGGTGTTGATCACGCAATCTATGATATTATACATTGTTAGCCGACATGATCAATGACTTCTATGCCTATGTTTTGATGTGCATCACTACTTGAGCATGGATTCGGCCGACAGATTAATAACTTGCAAATATCTTAGGTGTTCTTGTTGCCGACTAAGAAGTTATTGGAAATCCTTGATGCGGATATATATACCCGATGGATTCAAGCCTGTAAGTGTGTGATAGTGATAATATGTATGGTTAAGTGCAAAGAAAACCAGAGACAAGTGCAAAGGCAATAATTCAAGCCCAAAATGTGACAGGAAAGTAATATTGAGCAGAGGAAGAATGAAATGTGCCAGATCAGTATACTATACGTAACCGAAACTAAAATCCTGCATGCATAGATGTTGTTCATCAGTTCAGACACCTTGGTATCATCTGTAAGCATTTGTAGACTGTAAGTCTCTTGTAGGTAGTGGGCCTTTTGTGAGCAGTGTGCTTGGGCAGTGAGCCCTAATTGGCAAGTGCCAAATTTGTACTCTTTATTCTTTTAATAGAGAATACAATCTTGGGTTAGTCACCCCATGGTTTTTCCCTTAACAGGGTTTCCACGTAAAAATCCTTGTGTCATGTGTTAATTTCTTTTTCAGCTCTTACGATTGTCTTGTTTTGGCATAACATTAAATGATAAGTTAAGAAAAGGAAAGAAAATAGAAAAGTTATAAGATAACTGATTCACCCCCCCTCTCAGATATCTGCATTGTTTCCAACAGAAAAGACACCATTTATGATCCATTCACAATTTGTAACACTTCATCCAAATAAGGTAAAGGATAATTATCCTTTTCTGAGGCCTTATTCAACTTTTTTAAATTAACACACAACCTTATCTCGCCATTATTTATATATGCTAGAACAAGATTTTCTAGCCAAGTATAATGTCTCATTGAAAATGTAATATGAGTTGTCAACAACTCTTGTACTTCCTTAAAAATCAAAGGCTTGAGAAGTGGATTTACTAGCCTTTGTTTCTACTTGAATGGTTTTGTATTGGGATTCAATGGAATAGTATGAGTCATGATTTATGTATCAAAAACTTCTAGATCCTCATAACTCCATGCAATAACTTCTAGATAATCTTTGAGTGCACGTATAATACATGTCCTTTCTTCATCTATGCATATTTTTCCCAAAAGAACATTCTTTATTTTTTCATCACCTAATTTAAAGGTTTCATACTCACCACCTCCTAAACTTGAAGTTCTCTTTACTCTTCCAATCTGGTTAGTAACAAACAATCTTTCAAGTGGCACCATCCCCTTAGGGGTACAATTAGTTTTTAGATTGATGACTCCATCCAATTTGAAATCTTCCCTATTAGCTTCATCAATAATTTGTTCTTCAAAATCTTCTAAGTTTGTAATGAAATTAAGAATGTGTTTGTCATCTTCAAATACCTAAAATTTTTGAATGTTGTCTAGCATGACCATAATAGGTATGAGCTCAACTAAAAATCTTTTAAACTTTGAACTGGTAATTGGTTCAAGTGAACTTGTAGCTACTGACAATGTATTAGCTATATAATTCTTTCTTCACAAAATGGGTCATATATTAAATGCATCAAAATATTCAATCAAACTCCATAATCTATTGTGATACTTAGCCAACTTCTTATCATTACATGCATATTGTTTCCTTACCTATGTGACAACTAGTTTTGAATCTCTAAAAAATATAATTATTTTACTTTTTTCTTATGAGAAAATAATAGTCCTCAAATAAGTGCTTCATACTTAGTGCTCAACATTATTCATGCATGTAAACTAAAGTCTAAAATAAGCTAAGAAAGACTTCCCTTTGGGGTTAATGAGCTCTACACCTACACCATAGTCATGTTTTGATTTAGAACCATCAAACTTCATCACTTATATTTGATCTTCAACTGTTCTAGGTTTATCTGATGTAGATGATGCTAGTACGTCCTTTTCCACCTTGGGCTTCCTTGGTAACTTAGTTTCAAACTTACCCTCTCTGACATCCAATGTATTTATATCAATACATTCTTCATTTGTTTCTTGTAACACTGGAGAAATTGACACATGTTGTTATGTGTTTGTGACTTGATCACCAAAATCTTTATCTTGAAGGTGTCGAGTATTTGAATCATCATTATCATCCAAAATGATTGTTGTAAACCTATTCTATATAAAATCAAAATGTTGACTTAGAGTTACAACACACACCTCTTCCAAAATTGATAAGCATGAAACACAAGAGAGTTTAGAAAAAAATCATTATAGACCCCACACTAGTTAGGAAGTAAGAGATCAAAAACATTATCTTTTATACCCAAGATCTTCTCATCTTCACTCAATTTCTTAACTAAATTCCAAAAACATTCACAAAATAAAAGTATAGAGTCTAAGTGACCACTTTCAATCCTGTCATACTTGATTTGTGTCTAATTTGAAGGATTAGGGAGTTATTTTTGACTCTATTCTGGATAAGGCAAATTTTCTATTGAATGTACTTCAAGAACTTCACTTTTCACCTCAATTAATCCCACCTTTGGAATTAGGTTATCAACTTCAACGTCTTTAGTTGGATGACTATCATTCTTTTCTACTTGACCTATGCTTATCATCATGATCTCATCTTCATTCTAATATCTTTCTAGCACATAAACACCCAACTTAGTTTCGATGTATAATAACTCATTCAATTTGTTATATTCAGTGACTAAATGTTTCATCTGTTGCTCCCTATCAATTTTGATGTGATTTGGTTGAACTCTATAGGGAAGCCACATATGTCAAAAATTAGTTGCAAAATAATCATTCAAATATTTAGACCCATCCCTACTTAGTAGCATACCATATCCTTTAGGAATATCCACAACCTATATATTTAAGTACAACTAAACATGTGGGTCAAAAGATAGCTACATATGAACATTATTTAACTCTCTTACTATATTAACCTATGTTTTATCCAATTGAGTAACATTTTGATTTGACCTAATCGGAGTTAAGCCCAACCTTTGACAAACTATAATAGGCATCACATTACCTGAAGCGCTCGAGTCTACCAAATAATTATGCATATTCTTACCAAAGATGCAGACTCTTAAGAGGAATGGTGGTGACTAAACTTTATCTTTTTAAATCGATACATGTGCATCAATAGCATTAATCTATTCTTTCTCTTTTCTTTTTGGATTAGTTGAGATATTCACTTTTCCATTTGGGTCAATAGAGGCACCTTTTGATTTCCCAAAAGATTGTCACAAGCTTTCTTTCTACCCAAGCACTTGTAGTAGATCCTAGATAGTTATACTAGCTTTCTATTTCTTGAGATCTTCTACTATGTCATAGATAGGTTTAGATGATTCTATTGCCTTTTCTGCTAATGGCGTGGACACATTCTACTTAGGCTGCGAAGATGAACTTGGCCCTTTTGTTGGAGCTGGATTGTTGATCATATTTGAATTAGGTGGGGTTTGTGAGTTGCGAGGATGAGTGGAGTGTTGTAAGGTGTGTGCCCTTGGTCTCATTATGTTGTGTAGTGTAGTGCTTGGGTTTGTGATAAGGATTAACTACCTCCCATGGATTCATTAACTATGGCAGTTGTATCGGGCACTAACAGGTTGATCTTTTGGTGGAACGACAACCATCTTTGCAACAATTGGTATCAGAGCTTGAGTCATAGGTTTAGACCCCTCACTTGTGATGGGGGGATTGTTTCAAGGTGTGCGCCCTTAGTATTCTTGTGCTGTGCAACATAGTGCTTAGGTTCGTGACAAGGGTTAATCGCCTCCCGTGGATTCATTAACTCTGGTAGTTGTATCAGACATTAACAGGTCAATCTTTTGGTGTAGTGACAATGTAATTATTACCCTGCTAATACTATTGGTATACTTCAATCTCATTTAAGCACACTTCTACTTCATTATCTTCTTAGAAAGGAAATTCATATGTCTCTAGAAACATTGTTGTCCCAATGTTGTTTGTGTTTCTCTCATTATTTGTGGGTACAATTTTAGATTATCCATCTCCTCTTGAAAAATGCTAGTCATTGACTTAAATTTAGGACAATTTACCTCTAAATTTGTTGTTGTTTTATGTAGTCTACACCAAGAAGTCAATGCTAGATCAACGAGATTGACAATTGTTTCTGCTGTACTGATGATATGATTTGCATTCTTTAACGAAATTGGGACACGACAATTATTAGGCCTTGTGTATTAGATCTCTAAAGATTATATTCCCTATCTGAAGGAGTTCTTGGACTTTGATTTTGTTAAGCTTGCCTTTGCAATTGCATGCAATCATTGGATAACTTATTCACCATACTCTTGCAATGTTTTAATTATAAATTTAGATTAGTAGACTAATTCTAGGATGTTTGTACACCATGTGTATATGGTGGAGGTGTAACCATCTATTTTTTGGAGATTATTTGTTGATGAGGCATTAAATTTCTAGCTCCCTATGAATTAAAGAATGAAGGACCTATTTGTTGGTTCATGGAAGGAACTGCAGTATTGTAAGTATTAACACCCTATTGATTCTGCCAAGTGAGCATAAGTGGAGGCATCACTTGGTTTAATGCTACCCAATTGTAGATCTAATTATATATTTGTGGCAAAACATTTGGAACACTATTTAGTAATGGAGTATTTCAATTTAAACCATATTGTATCTGACTCATTTGATTTGTCATTCTAGGATGTCCAAATTAAAGCAAGGATACAACATCTCCCAATCCTAGTGTAAATAATTCTTGTTGTATTTTAATAACTTTCACATATATTGTTGCTAAAGAAGCTAGGGTAACCTATTTTATTCTCACAAATGTCACAATTATTGACTCCAAATCTCTAAGATATGTTTAAACAATAGTTTATTCATCTTGGTAATAAGGAGCTTGATATAAGTGTAAAGTTTAAGGAATCGAATATTAAACAAAATCATAGCCTCATTATCATCCCTTCTTGTAGTAAAAAATTGATGATACAATATAGTTGGGTCAATTGAGATAGAAAAAGGCTAATGAAAATGGACTCCAACTGTTGCCAACTTGAGATAAAACTAGTTGGGAACCCAAGCTACCAATTGTATGCATCTGGACCAAATGCACAAGGAAACAATCTGCAAACCGCATCCTCATGTTGAATATTTAGTCTTACTATGTCATTATTAAAATCTTGAATGTGTTCCTCCATCCTTATACCATCTCCACGAATGAATCTAGAGAAAGGTTTTTTGGGTAGATAATATGCCACTTCTTGGAAGGATAGAGAAGAATTCCCTTCACCAAAGAAGCTAGCCATTGGTGGACCTTGTGTAGTGGTGGGTTGAGAAATAATAATCAAAGATCTAGGTGAAGTATTTGTTGATTGAGTAGCTTCAAATCTAGATTCTCCTTTATCAACACTCATCTTTTTGTGTTGTGTAAGTTAAGATAGATCAACACTTCGCATAGTTGACTTATATTGTCTGATAATATTCTTCTGTTCCAACTTAGCTACAACCTCCAATTTGTAGATCTAAATACAAAGCCATTAACTAAAGTTCACACCAAGAATTCTTCTTTTTAGGCCCTCCTAGTGCTAGTTCTATTGATGGGCATTTTGACACACTTGACAATAGAAGGTAAAGACACAAGATTACTTCATTTCTCCTGAAGGCAACCAAATTCCTAAGGAAGATTAATCTACCCCAAGGTCTATATTACCAGGTCATGGTGATGTAAGATAACTCAATAATTTATGCAGCTTTCCCTTTTATTCAACCTATGTGATCAAGTCTTGGTTTACAATCAATTCACAATAAATTTGTTAGCCAAACAAGTAGTTACCTACATAAATTATAGATATTTAGATTTAATATACAACAATAAGTGGATCCAAGACTTATGGTTTTTAGATATGATCGACAATGATGATTTCAACTTTACAAACCCTAGATTTGATCCTTACTTATAATAGGTTAGAATTTTTAACAATGATTAGTGTTTCAAATTTAATGATTTAAATGAAATAATCAAGATAAGTATTGCTTTTAGATATATTGTTATATTAATATTTTCCAACAACATTATTACTTGTAAAATATTAGATTTAATTTTTTGAGTAGTAGATCTACAAGTCTTCCTTTTAAATTAATCCTAATCTAGTCAAATTTTAAAAGAAAAGACAAAAGTGTTAGGGTTTAGAGAAAAGAAAATAAAAAAGAGTTTGTTTTGTAATCAATTCAATTTCTAATTTGACCAAGTTGATGAAATCATATTAAACCAACTTTGCTTGATCTATATTACACAAAATCATTAACATAGAGTAATGCAGATGTCTAAGGATTTTTATACAAATGGAAATAAATACAGGAAATTATTGTATTACAAATGCAAATTCCATACATCACCTCCCACAATCCATTAACTCAATATATTTTCATTCAACATGACTTGGATTCCATCCTTCTCATTTGAATTTCAAAAAGTGATCAATTACAACATGACCTAGTTTGGAGAACTTGAAGTTACAAATAAAATATACTTGCAAAATGACTAACTTTCTACTCTACTATCTAGCTTTCTACCACAAGTTTCCAAACCTTTACAATGTCTTTGAAATTCTTATAAATACCCAACCTTATGGGCACCAAGCTCAAAATCTCCCTGGGCCCTGTTGGCACCCAGATTTTCCATGCCTCATATTTGCAAAATCTTGTCAAATTCCTCGAGAACTTTTTCTAAGGGGTAGATGTTCAAAAATATGATAGATCCAGTTGTAATCATGCCCAAGTAAGGAGTGCACCTTGTTAAGGAGTGAAATGGGTACTTGTAGTTCAAATATGGCAAAGATTTGATGATTTTTGGCTAAGTTATGCTCATTGCTCCATTCGGACATCCAGACATCCTATTGCACTTCTTTATATTTCAACCAGGCATCTCTTAGGCAGATATTTCTAACTGGATATCTTATTGCATATCGATATCTAATTAAAATGATTCATTTCTAATTAAACATTTTTATTTGGATGTCTTGTTGCATATCCACATCCAAATAGCTTGTAGGATGGCCCAAAAATGCCTAGAAACATGGGAAAATGCACTGCCAACTCTCTAGATTGCCATTAATGTGAAATGGGTAGTTGAAAATGAGGTTTTTATTGTAGTAGGTGGAGTGGTTGGGGTCTTCCCACCCATTCTTCCATCAGATATGAGTTGTGAAAGCTATACATGGAGGATTGGAATTTTTTTCGAGGGAGGTCGTTGAACCAATTGTCTGGTTTGAAAATGCCTAAGGAAGATTTTTGGGTATCAAACGAAGTGAAAGTCTTGTTTGCAAATGAAGGAATGTATCTGATACAATGTAGGAATGATTTTTTAAATGTATATAATGGTATGTCTCCATGATTGATTGTAATGATTTAGGTAAGTCTTTTAGTCACAGCTAGGATTTCCTCTTGCCATATTTGCTGGCACGAATGTAACTGCAGATTTGATGTATGTGACAACATATTAATTCATTGTAAGAGTTGTAATGGTCATCTCTGTATTATGCATGGATTATTGTAGTTCATTTATGGATTATTAAGTATGTCCTTGTATAAAATGTAGTTTATGGTTTGTATGTAAATGCATATATGGTTCTATGGATGTTCTATTAGATGTCTCTCCTTCCTCCTTGCATTGTATGACTTTGTTGCCCAATGGACCGATCCATATTGGGGAAGGATCAAACACTGTTTTAATCAAACTCTTTCCCCTATTCATTGCAGGAGTAGGTTTATGTTAGATTCTACATGTTGTTTGTGGTTCTGTTCAATAACCAGGGATAAAATATGAAGTGATACAAAGATGTTCTAATCATTGGTGAATCATGTATATGCATGCCTGCACTATGTATGTTACATATGTAAAGATAAGTGGAATGATCTCAAGGAACGTAATATTGTCATATTTGGGTGCAAATGCATAGCACAATGATAATCTTAATTAGAGGTTTTAGCAACAAGATTACTTTAATCCAGTGACAACTATAATGTCCACCCTTATCATCACCATAAGAAAGGACATGAACACAAAAATACTACAAATTTCATTTTCTAAAACTAAATTTTTATGGGTAATCACTTGATGAACAAATTTGAAAAGAGTAGTTTACCTAATTGTTTCAAGTCTCCTAAATGATAAAGGAGTGTCTCAGGGTGTTCTTGTTGTTTTCACAACTAGAAAAGATAAAGTTTAGACTAGTTAGATATGGAAAAAAGATTTACTAAAGATCTAGATTTATAAAGAAATCAAATAAATAGATTTGAATAACAATACATTCTTATTCCCAAAGGAAACCACTAATAAAATGAATAGCAACTAATTATAACATATCTATCTAACTACTAATTATCAATTATATCGAGAGCTCTTCTAATGAAATAACTAATTGAAAAGCTTATGATATAATTCATCCATAATTAAATGTATTTAGGTATATATATATACACACACACACATATCAATATATATCGAGTAAAATAGAATCTAAAAACATATATACACACAAGTGCCTCTTCTTCTTAAAGCAATAGTATGAAAGTTAGCTTTTCTGATATATATGGGTATAATATTATTGGCTACATTGATGTCAACATAGCAGATGGAAATGTATAGATAGACTTGTACAAAGAAAGAGATAGTATGGTCAAGGCAAACCAATCCGGGAGAAGAGAAAATAGTCTAAGTATGGGGAGATGAT
The DNA here is from genome assembly GCA_027924645.1 of Cunninghamia lanceolata. NCBI lineage: Eukaryota > Viridiplantae > Streptophyta > Pinopsida > Cupressales > Cupressaceae > Cunninghamia > Cunninghamia lanceolata. The sequence continues at coordinate 3,985,955 of BSBN01000210.1, read as the reverse complement.
TAATTTTGGGTTTGAGCATAATGTGGAGGTAAACACTTATGTACCTGCATGGTTCCTACATTCACACATACATATCTCATCAGTTGGGAGTACCACACTTAATGGTAAGAAACAAAAAACTAAGGCATTCATAGTGCACATCCTAAGGCAGAAGTCAACTTGAATTGGTTCGCACTTCTTCGCAAAGAAAGATTTGATCTTGAAATTCTAAAGATAGATTCTTGTATGTATTGACATGATATATCCAAGTTTTTAGCTCCTCACATCTTCAGCATGAAAAGTTCCAAGGAATAGTGTATCGACCATCACCTAGACAGAGCAATGCAGTAATAGGGAGCTAATAAGATCTATTTGTCATGTGGTTTTGAAGAATGACTAAGATATGTATGAGACATGTTATGATGGAGTTTCAAGTTCTCTGGTGGTCCGCAAAGACAATACTTAAGTGATAGAGACAATACAGCGTGTTCCAGAACCCTGATTATCCAAGTCACTTTTTGAATTCCTCTAGAAACATCAGATAAAGGTGTGTGGATCTGATAAGTAGCATATATTGATGTGTAATTTCATTCCCAAAAGGATTCAGGCCTTGCACTTCACCTCAACATCATATCTTGAGATGTGAAGTATCACACAAGGTTTGGAATGCTCTGTTCTCTACAGAGAGTCATGTTTCTAATCTTGTAGATGCATAGTTTGATATGATACTTCTTTAGTAAGGTGTATGGATGCTGTTAAGCTCATGTATGAATGAATCCTTGGTCCACATTGAGTTTTTGGCTTCTCCCTGATAGTAGAAAGATGAACAGTTGACTGTCTTGAGCAGTATGAGCCGACCAATTAAGTATCAAAATATGCGGAGGTTTCTGATCAATTTCCTCAACTTTGGAAGGTATGTAAAGATGTGGCTTGATCCTTTTCATAAATCCATGGGGTCCACAACAAATTTCTTATCATTTTGTATGTGTTGAGGTTGACCAGTGACAAGTTACACGTTTCATCCAATATTGATCATGATGCTGACCTAATCAATGTTTCAATGTGTTGCGGAGGATATTTATAGAAGATAAATTTCAGTTGTAAAGCAATGAGACGAAGGTAAATATAGGAGAGCAGAGAATAAGATATGAAGTGCGCAAAATCAGTTTGAAAATATGTATTGAGCAAAAACGCAGACTGCACCATCAACATGTAACAAATGTATTCTCCACAGCTGTCCTTATATCTGTATCATCATTATAAATCCAATAGCAGTGCGCTGAGTATTCAGGGAGTAGAAGCTTCCTGGGGTTGTAGCCCTAAATCAAAGTTGTAAATCAAGGAGTAGTAGCTTCCTTGGGTTGAAGCCCTAAAACAAAGTTGTAATATTTTTGCAGTGAGCATATTATATTGTGAGCTAACACTCACCGTCGTTTTTCCCTGTTTTTGGGTTTTCCACGTAAAACTAATGGTGTCATGTGTTGATTCTTGTGTTACATGATTTCCTTTCTATTCTATATGTTATTCATTTTTATTTGTTGATATCTAGTTAAGTTTTAGTACATGTGCTAATTCAACCCCCCTCTCAGCACCTCATTGTGTTCAATAATTGGTATCAAAGCCAAGTGCCTTTGAAAAGCCTAACAACTAGGGCAGAGCCTGCACTTGAACATATGGAATTTGGACAATGATATATTTGTACTAGAAACAGATCTTGAAGTAATGGAACCTGAAGGTTGAGATCTTGATGGGAGTGAAGTAGACCTTGAGGAAGAACTCAAGTCATCCCTTAATGAACTAGATGAATTTAGAGGACTGAATGTAGAATATGAAGATATGTTTGAATTAACAAAAGAGACAATTGACAAATTGAAGACAAATGCCAAAGAGTCAAAAGAAGAAATTAGCAAGTTGAAAACTCTATTAGAAGAAGACAAAGGGGGTGACACAAAGCTCAAAGAGGCTGAAGATATGATCTCAAATCTAAAATTCATGATTGAAGAAGAGAAGAGGATTTAAGACAGGTTAAACATCAAACTCAATAATGAATCAACTAAATGTTCAAAACTTGAGGAAGAAGTTGTCATTCTAAGGAAAGAACTGGAAAAGACAAAAGAGCAGATTGACAAAGAACTAAAACTAAAAGGAGGAAATGGAATTCTTGATGAAATAATTAACTCTCAAAAGCCAGCAAAAGAAAAATTAGGTCTTGGTTTTGAAAAGGGAAAGAGTCCTATGATTAGTGCTGAGCTACAAATTTATATGATAACTTCCATTCGGGAGGAAAATCTAAAACTAAGAAGGAAGAGACCTACACTAAAGATCCTAAGAAGAAAGCCTACAGAGTTACAAGAGAAGATGAATTCACTCATGTCTGAAGACAAAGGAAGAATGTGAAGAAGAATTTCAGAAATCCTCAACCTACAAGGCAACCGACTCACATCAGGTATTTTCAAGGTTTCAATGGCAATTGTTTTACTTGCAATAAGTTTGGTCACAAAGTTGTGGATTGTAGAAGCAAGATAAATCAAAATGCTCTAAGATGTTACACTTGCAATAAAGTTGGTCATAAAGCTGCTGAATGTAGAAGAAAGACAAATCATAACTCAATTAGGTGTTATGCTTGCAATAAGATTGGACATAAGGCTAATGAATGTAGAAGTAAAATGCCAAGGTATAATGCTCAATCCTTTAATGGATATTGTTATACTTGTAATAAGTTTGGCTATAAATCAGATAATTACAGATCAAAGGTAAGAAGAAATGGAAATGCCCAACAAATAAAGTGCACCTATCATGAATGCAATCAAACAAGGCACTCTGGAAAGAATATGAGACCTATTTTCCAAAATAAAGTTGATATTGCTCAATAAAGGATGAAAATGAACAAAGTATGAAAGAAAAAGGATGTATGTGATGTTTCTAGACCTTTGCCTAGTGTAGATGGATCCTCTTGTAATTAAAAGATAAAGTACTAGTTTAGGGGGAGTTACAACTGCAAAACTCTTCAAACCCCTAAATATGCAAGATGTTGAATTTCTCAACATTTTGGCTAGTGTTGTTCTGTGCATACTAAGATAAGCAATTGAAGAATTTTGATCAAAATTTTGGAGAAAATTCTCTACATGCGACAGATTGCAGAAGTCTCTAGGATTTACAGTGGTAAGGGCATCTACCAAAAGGATACATGGACTTAGGGGGAGTTGTTACTGCAAATCCTTCACCTCCTCTTCATGATACTAAAAGAATCCAACATGTAGATAAGCTTGACTAAAACTCTAGAGCAATTGTCCAACTTGTAGAGGATTGCTGAGTAATTGTTGGCTATTGTACAAGAAAAAGGCAAACTAGGGAAAAACTATGAAGGCAATTAATGGAGAACAAAATTGGTTGCTGAGAGATGTATATATGCAGTATTTGATCATTCTCACCTTCATTTGAATGAAATCAAGTAGGATTGAAGAGATTGACAAAAAGCAAAGGATTCTTAGCAAGTGTTGAAGCAAACCCTACTCTCTGCATCTAAAAGTATTTTTTGATTGCTTTGGTTAAAACCCTAATGTCTGAAGGTAGTAGAATGGTGATACCGGTTGTGATTGATATGGTTGAGAGGCCAAGGCCAAGGTTCAAGAAACATCCTTTCAAATCCACTGTAACAAATAAAAATGGTGCCTTCTCACACGTTCCAGCTAATGTGACACATATTGAAGACATACGCATATATATTCACTCACCAATAGATGAATATGATCATCTCAAACTTGAGAAATTTAGGAATGAAAATTTGTTGGGAAATGATTTTAAGTTAAAGCCAAAATTTACAAATATTGCCACCAAGAATCTTGACATCTGGAAGGGTTTTCTAAATTTTTGATATGATGATGCTTGGGTAAGAATAGCTCTAATTCATATTCATGAGGATTTCTTTTGTTTGGATCGACCACATATGATCACCAAGGAAGCCATAAAGGTTGTAACTGGTTTATGCTCCTCCAGATCAGTGCCTACCCTGAAATTTGTCAAGAATAAAAAAGTGATGAGACTCACTGGAGCCAAATTTGACAAAGGGTCTTGACTGTGAATGACATTGAGGACTTGGGGGTCTAGTATGCAACCATGAATATTGCATACAAAATATACCATACCAATAGGGAGAACTCAACCACAACAACTGTAATATACACTACATATTAAATGGTTAAAGAGGGAAAATACTTTGATCTCTGTGAGCTCCTGCGGCAACAGTTGATGGACAATTTAAAGAGAACAAAGGAATCCAAGTATAAGTTTTAGTATGAATCTCTCATTATATGCCTCATGTTTTAATTTTTGAATGAATTGCCTGCAATGAAAGGAATAGTTTGGAAATCAAACACCCCTATTGCCTGTCAAATTAAAGACTACATGAGAATCTTTTTGGATAACAAACTGTGCAATACTACATTTTGGGGATTCTTCAAAACATTTCAAAAAGAAATGTAATCAAGAGAAATAATTCCAACCAAGGTAGTTGAAAAATACAAAAATGACAACTTTTATGGTAGGTAAAGATAATTGTTACATGAAGGTTGTTGAGCCTAGGACCTTCTGGATTACAACTCTACCTTATGAGGTTTTAGAGTTTGACTTGGTCGGATATGTTGATATGCTGCTCAGCAAACCTAAGGATCCCTCCACTAAAAGATTTGGGACATATGATGAAATAGTCAACAAATATGTGAAGAAGGATGCAGAGGAGAAAGTAGAAAAGATAAAATCTAAAGCAAAGAAGATGAGTGCTGACTTGGAAAAGATACTTAGTTATCTTGAAGGCTCTATAGAAGAAGCACAAGCCATTTCCTCTGCACAACTGCCAAAGAGAACAAGTAGATCAACTTCAACTACTGCCTCTGCCTCTGTCCCCTCCAAATCTTCATTACCTATCAAGAGAAGTGCAATAGAGGTCCTTGAAAAATCCTAGACCACTGAGAAGAAAATGTCTAGAAAGAAGAGTTAGGCCAGAAGAGGCAAAATGATTCCAGTAAATGTTGAAGACATTGAAGAAGAGGAAGAAAAGGAAGAAGAGGTTGTGTCTCTGAAAAGAAAGAAAAGGATCAGAGAAGAAATTAAAGAAGAAGAGACTTCAAAAGAGAAAGGAAAAGGAAAAACAAAAAAAGGTAAGAAATCTGACTATACTCCTTTGCAACCTAAAGCAACTGTGAATGCAATTACAAACTATGGCGCCCTAAAAGAAGTTGCAAGTATTTATGATGAAATGCCTTCCAATATAAATCCACCCTTGAAGAAGCTATAGTCAGATATATGGGAGACCACAATTTAGCTTTTATTGAAATTATAGACCAACTACCTAAAAGCTTTGGTGATATTCTTACTAAAAGAAGGAATGATGCCTTGAGTGAAGAAGCTAAGATAAAGAAAAGTGCAATTGAAAAGACTTGTCCCACCATCTCTAAGGAAAACAAAGTCAAAGTTTCTAAAATTCTAACAAAGGAATTTATAACTAAAGGAAGATTAAATACTCTAATGGCAAGAAATGAGGAAGAGATAAAGAATCTGAAAAGAGATACACAGAAGAAAACTATTGAAGTCCTCAAGGAGATGAAAATTGAGGAGGGAATTATTGAGGATGTGTCTAATTAGTCTACCTCTGAATAAGATGGCAGTGATAAATCTTAAAAGAATGAGGAGATTGCCCCTCCTAAGATTACTGAAACACTAGTTGCAGAGGATCAAAATGTTGGCAATATATCTCCTCCAGAAGACACTAGTGCAAAGCATGATAATTCTCCTCCAGAGAATACAAAGAATATTGGGGAAAAGAAGGAGAATCAAGAAGAGAAGAAGGAATAGAAGAAAGAAGGAAATAAAGGAGGGATGAAGGGAAGCAAGAGGGTAAAATAGGAGAACAACAAATAGTTGGAGATAAATCAGAGAAAAGGGATGGTGAAAATGTTGAGGATACAGGTCCAAGTGGATCAAAAATTGTTTCCTTCAAAGACTTGTTGAACTTGAAAACACAATTCCAACTTGTTATTACTCCTCAACTACTGCAAATTCCAACTCATGAAGGGCAGATGGACTTATCAAGCATCTCCCCTCTTCACAAATTGCAGCTTGGAGATATACTGCATGCAACTGCTAGGAAAGAGTTCTTATAAGAAAATTTGGAGAAATCCAGTGTAGTAGAAGATGTAGTAAAGGTAATTTAGGAAGGGTTACTAGAGGTAATCATTGACCCCTCTCTACCTCTTGAGCAAAATCTTAAGTTACTAATGGACTCTTTCAAAGATCACTCTCCCCACTTAAAGCAAAAAGCAGAACAAGAGGCAAAAAGAAGAATAATTGACAAGAAAATGGTTGAAATGAATGAAAAATGTGCCAATGTCTATAATAAGCTTAAAGAGAATTTGAAGAAATTCAAAGTCTGCATTGAAGAAGCCACATCCTTATATCTATCCTATCTAAGATGGCCTACCTCAACAAAGAATATCAAGGAACAAATTGACTCTATTGAGTCACAATTATCTAAGTTGGCCGAAGCTTATGATTTGTCAAAGGATAAGAATGGTGCAACTAGGGCACAGGTAGAGAATTTTCATGCACAATTATCTCAACTACAAGATCAAAGAGAAAATATAAATAAGCAATTTGGTCAGTTGAGAGAGGCAGTAAATCTCAGACTTGCCTCAATGTCTGGTTTGTTAGGGGAAGCAGAAAAGGCAAATCATAAGATGTAGACCCCAAGTAGCTTAGAGGAAGCTGAATAAATGTGCATGGAGTGTGAATGTCAAAACTACATGCTTGCCTCTGAATGTGTTATCTGGACCACAACTATTCAACAACTCAAGGTAATCTACAAAGCCATCATACCATCCAAATGAGTTGTTAGATAAAACAATTTTGATGTATATAGTATTGCGAAGATATTGAGCAGATCGGTAGTACCATTTTAGTTTTCAAAGATATAATTTTGTAACTAAATAACATAGTCATGGGGAGTACAATTTAGAAATCATTTTGAAAGGGGGAGTCCATATAGTTTTTGGATTGATACAAAGGTTATCAATCCCTTTGTCCTTGATGTCAAAGGGGGAGAGAGAAACATATGTCTAAGGGGGAGTATATGTTGCCATCAATGACAAAGGGGGAGATTGTTGTCAATATGTGTTGTCATTGATGTCAACATAGCAGATGGAAATGTATAGACAGACTTGTACAAAGAAACAAATAGTATGGTCAGGGTAAACCGGTCCGAGAGAAGAGAAAATAGTCTAAGTATGGGGAGATGATTAGTTTTGGGTTTGAGCATAATGTGGAGGTAAACACTTATGTCCCTGCATGGTTTCTGCATCCACACATACATATCTCATTAGTTGGGAGTACCACACTTAATGGTAAGAAATAGAAAATTGACTAAGGCATTCATAGTGCACATCCTAAGATAGAAGTCGACTTGAATTGGTCTGCAATTTTTTACAAAGAAAGATTTGATCTTGCGGTTCTAAAGATAGATTTTTGTATGTATTTACATGATATATCCAAGTTTTTAGCTTCTCACATCTCCAGCATGAAAAGTTGCAAGGAACAATGTATCGACCATCACCTTGACAGAGCAATGCAGTAATAGGGAGATAATGGAATGCTCTGCATTCCTCCGGAAGAGATATGTTTGTCATGCGATTCTGAACAATGACTAAGATATGTATGAGACATGTTATGATGGAGTTTCAAGTTCTCTGGTGGTCTGCAAAGACAATACTTAAGTGACAGGCAATACAACCTGTTTCGGAACCTTGGTTATCCAAGTCACTTTTTGAATTCCTCTAGAAATATCAGATAAAGGTGTGTAGATTTGATAAGTAGCATATATTGATGTCTAATTTCATTCCCAAAAGGATTCAGGCCTTGCACTTCATCGCAACATCATATCTTGAGATGTGAAGTATCACACAAGGTTTGAAATGCTCTGTTCTCTATGGAAAGTCATGTTTCTTGTCTCGCGAATGCATAGTTTGATATGATACTTCTTCAGTAAGGTGTATGGATGTTTTTGAGATCATGTATGAATTAATCCTTGGTCCGCATTGAGTTTTTGGCTTCTCCCTAGCAGTAGAAAGATGAACAATTGACTGTCTTGAGCAGTATGAGCCGACCGGTTATTTATCAGAATATGCGGAGGCTCCTGATTAATTTCCTCAAATCTGGAAGGTATGTAAAGATGTGGCTTGATCCTTTTCATAAATCCTTGGGGTCCATAACAAGTTTTCTTATACTTTTGCATGTGTTAAGGCTGACAAGTGACAAGTTACATGTTTCCTCCAATATTGATCATGATGCTGACCTAATCAATGTTTCAGTGTGTTGTGGAGGATATTTATAGAAGATAAATTTCATTTGTAAATAAATGAGGTGGAGGTAAATATAGAAGAGTAGAGGATAAGATATGAAGTGCACAAAATCAGTTTGAAGATATGTATTGGGCAAAAAGGTAGACTGCACCATCAACATATAACATATGTATTCTCCATAGCAGTCCTTATATCTATATCATCCTTATAAATCCAATAATGGTGAGATGAGTATTTAGGGAGTAGAAGCTTCCTTGGGTTGTATCCCTAAATCAAAGTTGTAAATCAGGGAGTAGTAGCTTCCTTGGGTTGAACCCCTAAAACAAAGTTGTAACATTTTTGCAGTGAGCATATTATATTGTGAGCTAACACTCATCATGGTTTTTCCTTGTTTTAGGGTTTTCCATGTAAAAATACTGGTGTCATGTGTTGATTCTTGCGTTACATGATTTCCTTTTTGTTCTATATGTTATTCAATTTTAGTTGTCGATATATGGTTAAAATTTTAGTATGTGTTGATTCACCCCCCTCTCAGTACCTCATTGTGTTCAACAAAAATGAGAAATATATATATATATATATATATATATATATATATTTGTATAACATACAAATATAAATACAACATTTTTTAATAATCAACAGATTACAAGTAAAGTGAACCATTTTTTTTTATTGAATAAGAGTGGCTATGTAAAATAAGGGGCCATGGCCTGGCCTGTGGTAGGATCGGCTGGGCTGAGGCCTTTCCATGGCCAATCAACCATGGGGGCTATGCTTCCCCATGGATCCCACGAATCCTATGGAGTCATGGTAGCCGTGGAGGCCACGACTTCCATAAGCATAAAGGCCTATAAAAAACAAACAATATTTAGAAAAAAAAAATGCTTCTTTAATAATTATATGCTTGCAAGAGAAAAACACAATTTTCTATTATGCTTATTTAATAAAATTTATATAGTAAACCATATATAACAGTAGATGTAACATTAGATGCTACATAGGGATTGAAGGATAAAGATCTTAAAGAGTATAGGGACCTCTACAAGTTTCTGGCTGAGGATTGGGACTAGATGTTTAACTAGCCATTGAGGCTTTGGTTGTCGCCTATGGGTTTTTGTCTGCTGTCGTTTTGCTATCAGTCAGTGGTGTCTCTGTTCTGTTCTGGGTCTTTTTTTGGTTTAGTTTGTTGGTTAGTCCGGTGTATGCTTTTTGGTTCTTTTTGGAACTTTGGTGAGACTTAATGGATGCTTTGTAATGGGATTGGCACCCTTTTATGCCGCTTATCTTATCAAAAACATTAAGTGCTGTGCATATCAGTAGTTGAAGATCAACCCTTTTTTGAAAAGTATCAAATCACTCAGGATCATTAACCAAATTTAATACAATGAAATTTATACAATGGTTGATTAAAATTTGTATGCCCAATCAAGGAAAATAAGGTGAAATATAATTAAATTTCTAGTCTTGATAGCAGAGATAAGCAAAGAATAAAGCTGATTTGTATATCATTTTCCTTCCTCACAGGAATTCAGTTCACATAGAGTAAATTTACACAGTGATACCAAAATCACAAGTTCTTTATTTTAATGAAATTCCAAGGAAACAATATTTACAACCAAGATGGATTATATCATCCATTAATACAGAGCATGCTAGCTTAACCTTTTGCTAGCTGAAATGAAACTTGCAACCCAAAATGAATAGCCCAGTCCCACTCTCCTCCCAACCATAGGGCTTGATTTACAAGCCCACCCCCGAGCAGGAGATATTCTCAAGTGCCAAATTGAAACTCAACACAAATAAAACACAGATTTAAATTAAACGACAATATCAAATACAATAGGCTAACACACCCACAAAGAATCCTTTCCAAATTCTTGCAAAGGGAGAGAAAGGGGATTCCCTTCCCTCTTGGGGAATAATCACAACAATCAATATACTTCCTTCCGCATACATCACCACCAAAAAATACCATCTCCACAACCATTCAAACCCTCACACCACAACATACCCACACCACAACTCTTCCATCCAAACCACAACAACCCCCACAAAACCACAACCCTTCCAACCAAGCCACATCACAACCACAAATCTACAACCCTTCCAACCACCAAAATACCATATCCATCATGATACAAAATGCACAACAAATTTCCCCAAGAGAGGCTCCATGCTCCCTAAACACCCAAACCCCAATCACACAACCAGAAAATTGCCAACAATTTGCAATAAAATAAATTCTTCTTCCTACACACACAAATCAGAAAGGATAAACAAACTTGCAATTAACAATAATCTCTTCCATAAATCCATAGATCGTATACACAATACTGAAACAAAACTAAAATTGCAAGCCCTACCTTGGCTGTCTAAGTTAGGAGTAGCCCAAAACATGGGTTCCAAGTTACAACAAAAATTTCACAAACAAATTTTCCAGCTTCTTTCAAACCCTCCTTCCTGTAAGGAAATGAGAGCATCTCAGAATGTATTTCTAAGAACAGTGGTGTCTTCGACAGATTTAAATTCTTTTCAATCACTTAAAAAACACGCACAACTATGCCACAAAGCAGAAATAGACATAGAACATTTCCAATATTGACCCTTAGAGGAAATACAAGCAACAAGATCTAATTTCAACAACAGAAATGTTAACACAAAAGATAGAACAAGAGACACAGATATACGTGGGGAAAACCCTTACGGGTAAAAAAACCCACACTCCAAAGCATCGAACCAATGCATTCATCAGCAACAATAAACATGTTACAATACACTTGCAGGCTCAAGGCCTTAACACGGAGATTTACATCTTGCTCCTCTGGAAGAATAATTGATAGCATAACCCTGCACAAAGTTCTCCTCAGTTCTAATCACAGCACTCAGGTTAGTCCTTCATACTATTATCATGCCACAAATAGCATACAGTACAGGACATCACCGAGAGAGAGATATTCTTCTCCCTCTCAGCCTGAATCCCCTTCTCTCAAACTCTGTTCTCACTCCCATGTTCTAGTCACATCTCACATTATAGAAATAGAACAATCGGTTACTATCTCAGACCGTTACAACTTCCAAAAGGTCGATAGTTCATTTTTAACCATTCGCAACTATTCGTATTCATGGGGACTAAATAGTCCCACATGCATCAGTAGACAAACACAGCAGTAGTATATATCCACGAACATGCAGTAAGTCTATCGTCGGCACTTTTGCCGCCGACGACCCCAGTTGGTCAATCATCAACAAACCATCAGAGTGACCAAGACCTTTGGTGTGACTTCATCCTTCTTCGCTGACAAAATTCCTTCTACCAATGCCAAACTCCATCAAACAGACCAAGCTCATCGGAGTAAGAATTCTACCTAAGGCCGATAGCGTTAGTCCCGCCGATACCAAACCTCCATCGGTAACACACATAACAGTCAGAGTGACACCTTAGAGCTTAGCCGATAGTTCAAGCTAGGCCAAACACCTTTCCATTGGAGAGACACCAACTATCGCAGAGACTACACAAAACTTCGCCGATAGTTACAGTTACACCGATTGGTGTAGCACAGGCGATCAGAGAGAGAACTTAAGACAAGGCTGACAATGATAGTCAAGCCGATGGACAGAACACCATCGGTGAAACATACTCCATCACTGGAACACAAACAAGTTACGTCGAAGACCCCATTTTTTTCGATAGCACATTGCAGGAACACCACCATCGGGAAGACACAAATGGTCGGAGTAACAAACAGATCGCTGAGACAAAGAGCAGCTCAAGCTGATGCCTGTAATCTGAGTCACAAGTACTCAACACTTCCTCCACAATTATTTTCTAGGCCAATGCAAACTGCCAATTTTTTTCCTAGCTCAAGAGAGAAAATGAGAAGAGAATCAAAGAACCCATGTACGCACAACACACCCCAAGAAATGAATAAAATTCCCAATTAAATAAAATGCTCAACCTTCATCTTCAACATCCCAATGGAATTTTAAAAGAATAAAAATTAACTCCATAAATTTCTTAATAATGAATAAAATAAAATAAAAGTAAATAAACAACACTCAATTAAATTCCCCCAACATCACCAAAAATTAATTACATAAATAATTAGATTAAAATAACCAAGATAATTAATCCAAATAATTCCTGACACACAACAATTAGGTTATCCGTGACAAAATAAAAAAATTAGATAAAAATACGCACCTTGAGAATGTCTCCAAAGTAAAAGGATCTGGGTTGCCCACCTACAAAACTTAATTTCGAACATTAGTATATCATGGAAAAGATAGCTGAAGCAACATATAAATAAATATTAAACATCTAGAATGTCTAAAAATAAAATAAGTTATTAAATTTCATGATTAGAATTGACTCCTAAGACAAAATGGCCTTAAACCCATGTCAAGTGGGGCTTGAGGGACATCCGTGAGCCTAGACCCTGACCCAAAATAGGTCCTGGGGCTTGGGCGCTCACGCCCTTGCCCTACCCTATTTAGGCAGGGTCCCAAATCTAAATGTCAATTTTGTGACCGTTAAAAGGTTTCGTTGCCGACATCGTAAGTTTGAATTACGAAATTTGTAGTGGGAATGCATATATAAGCATGTTTATGGTTTCATTTGTGTTACCTTTTGAGTCGCCCATATTTATTTATTGGTAATATTTCCTGAACAAGAGCCGGTTTGCTGTATTGTATTTTGGGTCATACCTTTGTTTCTTAAATCGGCTCTTGATCCTTCAAATTTTACCCGTTGGTCGTCTTTGTAGACAAGTTACTTAAGGTTTGAACCTTTGAACCCGAACCATTCTCAAAGTTCAAAGTTCAAATGGTTTAATATGTCTAAAGTGTCTCATAAAGCAAGCTGTCGTTTTGTATGTCTTAAACGTCTTTGAACTTTCAGGTTGAACTTGAACCTTTTTGTTTAAGGTTCAATGGTTCAACGGTCTAAAGTTCAACACTCATTGCCTTCTTATAAGTCAGGTCACGCAGTTACCTTGTGTAATTAATGTATCGTTGAACCTTCCGCTCGTACTCTATAGCGGGGTTCAATGGTTCAAGGTTCAACAGTTCACCGTTTCATAGTTGGAAGCCTTTTACCAAAGCCGCGTAATTGTTTGTTGGTCTAAGTAATCCTTGTGTCTTTGAACCTTCGTATTGAACCATATCTCAACAAGTTCAACGGTTCATGAGTTTGAGTTCTATATTTCCGTAAGTGAACCCTTTGCTCATGTATATGATCCAATTGGTATGGTTGAACCACCGCATTGAACCACGTCCTAAGGTCCAATGGTTCAATAGTTCAAAGATTTGGTGATTTTGGTCTCATTTATTCCTGCGGCTTTCTAAGTCAAATTTAGCAGGAAAGTTGGAGGAAAATATGTCAGAGACTCATTATGAAACCGAGAGTTCTAATTTGGCGGAGGCTACGGATAATCATTATACATCATGATGGCGCGTGAATAATACTTGCTATTAATGAAGAGGTCAGAATTTATGTCTTTTCAAATATTTCCAGCACGTATTGCTCCGAGTGATAATTATTCAATCTGGTTAATGCCATTGTTAATTAAGAACAAGCTGGATTCAGCGAGTAAACAAACTGTGCAACGCAGAGGAGAATAACGTAGGAAGTATAAGGTTCTTATTACTCAAACTTCACAGTGAATTTAGATATCTTGAAGGTGAGTTCTGTTCCTCCTATGTGCTATTCCTATTTCTTAGCTGGAAAGAAGAATCTCTTGAATCTCTGTCATTATTTTCAAAATTTGAAGTGTTTTATTGTAATCCTCCAAGTATGTCTTTGAAATCTTCGTGTTTGGGAAATGAACATGGTCCTGGTCTTACTTATTCTCACTCAGAATTTGGAGATACTGCACTGGTTCAATATGATTTAAATGAATTTAAAGAAAGAACTAGAAACCCTGTTCAAACCCCTACGATGAAGAAAATTGTAGACAGCGGTTTAGTTGAAGCTGCGGCTTTTCCTCAGGCTATACTGTGCCCAGAATTGGTTTAGGAGTGTATGAATAGGTACGACCCCTAGGACAGATGCATCAGAAATGCAAACGGTGATGTGTTATTCCATGTCAACAGACAAACCCTCATGTCTGTGATGAAGATACCGCCTAAAGAGGCGTATTCCAGCCTTGATATTACTTCCTCCTATGGGCATTTCTCAGAGAAGAAACCAACTTACAAAAGTGTAATAGAGAGAAACTGGCTGCTAAAATTTCAGAAGGGCGGTTCAAGGTTGCCCAGGCCACTTACTAGAGATCATTTGATAAAAGAAGTAAGGGATATTGTGGTATTGTTACACAGACTGAAGGGCAGTCAGCATGCCTATTATTGGGAAGATTGGATGTACTTTTTATACAAGTCATCCTTTAAGGGGAACAATATTTAGATTGGGCCGAAATAGTGGCTGACTGTCTACATCAGGGTTTAAGTAACTGTTTGGGTGACAGAGATTTCTATATGTCTTCATACCTGTTCTATTGTTTAGCATCTACAAGAGAATGGTTTGACCTACCTCATGCACCCTCGGCTGAGAATACTAAAATTCATGAATATTATTCACAGTTGCAGAGAAGGAATTGCTATGAAAACTATAAAAGGATTAATGATGTCTTCACTGGGAAAATGACTTATGAACTAGTAGGTAATCTGGGTAAAAGAATGTCCAGTGAAGCAATGCAACTAATTAGCATCTATGGTAGCTTCTTCATTCAATTTTCTGAGTTCACTTACATCAGAGTTGGAGGATTTGATGGTGAACCTGTGAAGTTACCTAGATATGTGTTTGATCGTTTTGTGCTGATGGAGGTATGTAGACAATCAACACATGTAGATAAAAAGTTCTCATCAAGAAAGGGTTTTGGTATTTCTTTTCCCATTGAACTTGGGCATTATTCATGCCAATCAAAATCTGATGCTTTGAATTTGGAAGTGAACCTTAAAAGGTTCAATTTTTAGTTTTTCACTACTAGGACTCAATTTGACAGTAAAAGATTTGTCAAAGATAACCTAGACCCTAGAACAGGGCTTTCACATATTCCTAAACTAGAGGACTACTGGGAAGACTGTCTAGATGAATTTGAGGTCAGGAGAAGGCTGTGGTGTAGGTTTTCTTTGGGGCAGATAATTACCCTCAATTTAAACATGGATATTTCTGGAATTGATGATGATGAGGAACAGATGGTTGACCCACAGTTTGAGAGAATAGAACAATTACCTATTCTAGAAGTTGATTGGAGTAAAAAGGAGGAGGATAGAATTGAAGTTAAAACTCTTCCAGTGATAAGGAGAACTGAGAAATGGTTGAGGGAAAAGAGACAGGAAGGGCGTCAGGATAAAAATGCCCAACAAATCACTTCAATGATTGGATCATCACTTCCTATAGACTCTTCTAACCAACCTATTGCTATCTTTGGTGCAGGTGCTTCCAAGCCATCAACTGAAAGAAGCCCTACCATTAAGAGGTCCAGAAGAGTCCTCATAGATATCTTACCCTCTCGTGTTACCAGGTTGAGAACTAAAGGGAAAAGAAAGAAACAAGTTTCTGAAACAATAGTTGTTGATTTGAATTCAGAGGAAGATTCAGAAGAACCTATGGGTGACAAGGAGCTAAGTCCACACAAAACAGAGGAAGTTGACACCGGGTCGCAGTCAGGGACTATTCTAGAGACCCCTGAAATATTGATGATTTCAAATGTATCCTCTGATGGATTAAATCCTGAGAAGACAACCTCAGCCCCTGCACCAAAGTGGCTAGAGAGTTCTATCTCCGACAAGAAAAAGGTAATTCCTTTTGTTGTCCCTTTAGAGGACATGGTAAGCAAATGTTTGGGGAAAACCCCCAAGTCCAAGAAACTCAAGACGACATCCAGAATAAACATTGATCTGAACACTGGTAACTGGAGTGCTGAAATAGCTAAGCCAGTGACTGAGGAAGAAATTCAAGATCCAACTGTGCACAATTTCATTGTGGAGAAGGTGGATCTTGGTGTTGCTTCTAGAGCTGCAGATGTCCACCACCTTGAAGCATCTACTAAGAGAATGGTTAGTCGAACATGGAAAGATGAAAAGGACAAGAGGGAGTTGAAGCAAACTCTGCGTTCAATGGCAGAGTACATTGATGCTATCCACAACCCTAACCCGCAGCCAATCTCACAGCTCTCCCTGTCTTTTGACCTGAAATCACCTGTTAACCAGAAGCTATTGGATCAAGTTCACAGAAGCAAAATGGTAGCAAAAACATTTGACAGCTGGTTGGATAAAATTGAACAAAAAGGAACTGAATACATTCATGAACTCAAGAGCATATATGATCTGACCGCTACCACCATTGAAGATCTTAAAGCACAGGTTGCTGTTTGGGCAAAAGATGAAGGTAAGTGGGCAAATGTAATGATCCAGATAGATGAAGTTCAGAAATATGGGCTGGCAAAGTTTTTGACAGAAAAAAGCCTGATTGGTTTAGATGAAGATTTGCTATATGTGAACAAGAAAAATATAGAATGGAGGAATTCCATATCCCGGCAAGGACGCTTCGAACTCACAAAGCTAATTAAGGAAATAACGGATTTCACTCAATCGCTGCAACGTGACTTGCAATGTATTGATGTTAAATACATAAAAGATGATGGAAAGCCTGTGGAAGATGTCGATGCAGTGGTCCAATCTTT
Organism: Cunninghamia lanceolata; assembly: GCA_027924645.1. Classification (NCBI taxonomy): domain Eukaryota; kingdom Viridiplantae; phylum Streptophyta; class Pinopsida; order Cupressales; family Cupressaceae; genus Cunninghamia; species Cunninghamia lanceolata. Next base: position 3,968,944 of record BSBN01000210.1, on the reverse strand, counting down.
CAGAGATAAAATCAACTTCGTCAAAGGAAATGATAATATTTTAATTGAGGATTTCTCCAGGATTTCTAAAGTTGAGTCACTGCTTTATCTCTGCATCGATGCACTCCCAAAACACAAAGAAAAATTTGGGAAAATGCGAAGGGAAAAGGAAGTTTGGAAATCGAGGATGAAGCATATAGGTATTCCCAACTTCCTGAAGATTCAGGAGTTTGTTGCAGCTTTTCAGGAGTGGAAGACCCAACGTGCTTCCCAGGTCGTCGATGACAAATCCGGAGATGCAAATCAGTTGTCCCAGTCATGATTTCATTGGCCCATTTTCTTTATTTCATTTCCTCTTTTATGTTGTTTTCAGCAATCTTGATCTTTAAAATTAGTTGTTATAAACTAAATCCCATATGGGTCAGAGTTATGTTAACTCTGGGTTTGATTTACTCAAAGACATGATTAAGACATTCATATATATAGGTTTTTAAAAATCTTGGAAGGATATAGAAGGTTAGAAAAAGGAAAGAAAACAAAAAAAAAATTTCAGCGAACTGTTTTATGATTTGACATTATGTGATGATTGTCTGAGAAACCTTTCATCTGTGAATGAGAAGAAGAAACAATTGCTGCTTACTTGGATCTGTGCGTCTGAGTGTTTGGAATTAGATTTTCTGTGTGAAATCTCCTTTCATCTGGTAATTGCTCTTTTATCAGACAACTCGTCATATGTGTTCCATTATTTATTGGTTCAGCAAGTTCATATGTATGTGTTCATGTATTCAAATGTATCAAAAGTAGAATCTATGCATTCTATTGTTCACTGTTACTGTATAAATTTATCGCATTCATAACATAGTTATGTATGAATGTTAGTCTGCCTTAAGCATTTTCTGGTTAAAAGTGCATTTGAATAATTGAATAGATTAAATTCGTTGAAAATCTTAAAGGGAGCTGTACCTAAATTTAGAGGGGAACTAATTTAAAAAAAGTTCACACATTTGTTGCTTAACTCATTTGTTCTTCAAAAGAGGGGTATAGAGTCATAATAAAATATTTTTAGAATAAGGACAAATCTGTTAACCAACAATTTGTAAACTAGAAGATGACTAGAATATGATAATAATATTTTGATGAACTTATGATTATACATCATTGAAAACATTCATTGTGGCAGAGTAGACTTGTGTTGTTATTGCAAATTTGGCTTCATCTTCTCATGTTGTGAAAGATCTTCGTCTACATGCGAGCTACACCTCTGAGCTAATATCTATTTGTGTTTGAATCAATCATTTATCAATTTGTTTTTGCCTTTGTCCTACAAGGATACACACTCTCTATCTAACAACAGTGTTGGAAGGCTTGAATGCCATTTCAGGGCTTGACTAAGGCAAGATTCTAAACACTACAATCCCCAACCCCTCTTCTTGTGATTGTAGGTGGCAGGTATCAAATCACAAAGAGTGGAGTTGTAGAGGAGTGTTGTAGATCATAAGGATTTCAGATCTAGCAGAAAGTAGCATAAAAAAGCACAGTTGGGGCGTGGATGCTAGTCCCTTTGCCCTCGGGGTTTGTAGAGCCTAAAATCTCTAGGATAATGATAATAAATATCAGAAGGAGTCTGGAAACCCCTGAAGAAAATCCTACCTTGGGCTTGGGTGCGAGTCCCTTTGCCTCAGACAGTTCAGTATCCTGAACTTTGAAATCTAGTGTGTATCTGATCTTCATTTAACATCTTTGTGTGCAAGCATTTGTTGGAATTCGTTTATTTGTTTACGATTTTGCATAATTACGGTTTTGAGTATAATTGGGATTAAATTAATACATTAATCATCAATTTCCAAATTTCCCTATCATTATAAGTGACAACCAACCTGTAGGTGAATCATCTTGCAGAAGTTGTGATTCAACTTGGTTAACTGTCCTTGAATGTGTGTAGTGAAAGGAGGATCTAACTAAATCACCTATCAAACCTTCATCCCCCTTTTTCATACATAACAATTAGAAACTTGAGAATTAAATAAAACTTGTCCTAAAACTTATTTATTCTTTGGCCCACATTAAAATGATATTGCCAAAGTGGAAATAAATCTTCCACTTTAAAGCTTTATTAGAAAGGCACAAAATTAAATAATAAACAATTATTTTTTGATCAAAATTTGACAGGCATTTTCTTGTAAGAAGATTTATGTTGTTCCACCTTGGTTCACACCTTCTTCTCCTTTTCCTTATTTCTACTCTAAGTTTCTCTCATATAGTCATGCTCATATATTGTCAATGGCCTTATTTACTACATTGGAGTTGGGGGCGTGAGATTATTGGAAATGCACTTTTCTGAAGAAGAGGATTTTGTAATTTGCTTCAAAATTTTATTCATCTCTACCAAGTGTGCTTCAAACACAGTAAAGTTTCCATTTTATTCTCATCAAATCATATATAATATTTTTCATTAGATTTTTCTTTAATAAATTTATAAATTCCTTAGTAATGATGCTAGTTAGGCTTACCTTATTAGCACTTTTCTAGAATTTAAATGGAATTGCCTCAATGAAATTCTATATTTTTGTCATAACTACTTCCCTTGTTCTTTTCCTATTCAAAAAAATTCTTTTTGCATTCTTGCAAGGTCTCGATCCTCTATTTTGTGGCCTTCAACCACTCAAGGTGTATTTCAGGTTTGCCCTTTGGTATGACTCCATTATTTGTAACTAGGACTGAGAATGAGATTTGCACAATCCTTTTGAGTAGGTGAAGGTTATCATCTAGATTGATCAACTCGTCATCTATATGTTTTCTTCCAACTTTGTCCTGGCATTGATTTCATGGTAACACCTAATTTCCTTTATGATCAGCCTCTTTCCATGAGGCTACAAGGTGTATCTCCACTCCTTGGTGGCTCAAACTACTCCACCCATCTCCCCTCTCATCTGTAAGCTTTTGTGTAATGCCCATAAGATATTCCACATAAGCTAATAGTTCACCAACTTATGCATTGATATCCTCCTTAATTTGTTCATCCTTATTTATTTAGCCCAAGATGGTGAGATTGCCTCTATAGTGATTTATTCTCTTCCTCTCTTATTTGATGCCCAAGATTAATCTTTTGAATTTGGTAATCATCTACTTGCATGTCTTTCTTCCTTGTTGCACCTATGTGGAATGGAAATTTTTTCTATCCTGGCTCCTTGGGCATCTACAATGATAGCAAATAATGTTCATGTTTATAAAAGGAACCAATTATAGGTCCCATCTTCCTAGTTGGGTCAAATATGTGTCTAACCTCATATAGGTCCATAGTGACTAGTGCTATTTCTACCTCTGCTACTTTAGCATGATTGTATGATGAGCACATCCAGGGGCCAACTAAGATGGGGAAATGAATCCCTACCTTATATTTTAATACCAGTACTTTTTACACTTCCACCAGCTGTCTATATATTTCAAAAAGTATCAACTTGTCATTGAGGTACTTTGGTAATTTATATGGAGCTTTATGGAAGCCTCCAACTCTGATGTAGGGAAAGGTTTGGCATTGGATAAACTAGCTTCCTCATTTTGTTATGGTATCAGTTGCCTCCACTAACAACCTTTTCTTTAAATCATTTTCAAGGCACCTATAATGTAGTACATAAATACATCATTCACCCTGTTATAATTCTTGTATCTTTCATTCAATTCAAGTTGTGGGTAATGATTATATACCAAAGTCTCTCTTAGGCCCATCTTGTAAGATTTGGCTATGATGGAAGCCACCCAAGATCTAGGACTTCATGAAAGCACAAGAGAGATCAAATGAGAGAATTATTCTATTCTATCAATGAATGCAAAAATATTGTTGTTGTTGTTACAATGTACATGACATGCCTTTCTTATAAAGGCAAGGATGAGATGTAAGATGTTGTAGTAATGTGATAAGTGTCTTAATCCTATGACATGAAACAACTATAGGATAAGATGCCAACTATAGACAACTATCAACATCTAGAAACAACTAGAAACAACTAGAATGCTTCCCAAGTCAACTCAACATGTGAACATGTGTGAATAGCACTAGCTAATGACTAGTTAGATAATGTTCTTAGTTCACACTACAAGGGGTAAACCGGATAGGTAATAAACATGTTCACACCAAAACATCTTTCCTATTTTTGTTAGTCCAAAAATAATTCCCTTCTAGTTAATAGTGTTGGAAGTACGTGCCTAATTGGTGTTGTCATTGATGTCAACATATCTGTGTTGTCATTGGTGTCAACAATGCTCTTATTTTGTTGCTTGCTTGTAACAAGTGAGATGCTTTGTATTTACTGATGCAAGTGATTTTAATGTTGAGGATATTGAGAAAATTAGCTCCTCAGATAAAAATAGTGAGTTGCAGTGGAAACGGTGTATTGCATACAGAAGAACAGTCCAGAAGATTGCTTCACATTTCCTGTAGAATGGATGTCTTTGTCTATGGATTGGAAGTTATCTAGAAGTCTATCTGAAGATATTATATCCCAAGTTTGAGCCTCTGGTATGAATATTTGAGTGAGTTATGTTTACCAGAGTAAAAACTACTTTTCCTGTATGATTGGTGGTGACAGGGAGAAAATATTATGCTCCGCATTCCTCCACATTGAAGCATTTTGATCTGCAGTTCTAGAGTTAAGTCTGGAATGATGATAAGTGCCTTCAAATTCAATGGCTCATGATTTAGTGGTCCACAAATGATCCTTTCCTTATGACAGTGGCTGACAGGGTTGTTCTTGTGCTCTAGTTTGATAAATCTTCTTGACAGAGTGGTTAGAAGTTGTGCAGTTGTTTCCTGATGATCTCAATATGCTTGTGGATATCTCTTGATTGTGTTCCTACTCTTGGATTGGTCCACAAAGTGAAAATTAGATTGTGAATGAAGAATGTTCTTAGAATACCTAGTTTTCTCACCAGTCTTGGCCGACTTGGTTGATTTCACTAATTGCGGAGATGCCTTGAAGATTGTGGAAGCGTGTTGTGGCGTGAAGAATTGCGTTTGAGTCCCAGCTAAGGTGTGGCATGATCAACATACATCTTTACATCTTTCCCTTAGCTAAATTTTGAAATAAGTCCAGACCTATTTCTATGTATGTTTTTGTAATGTCGACCTTGGAGATTGTTCCAACAATTGACGAATGTATTGCTGACCTTGATGTACATTCCAAGGTTGATGACTTGTCTAAAAACTTGTAATGTAATTGCAAAAAAGTGGATGAGTGTGCGAATATGAAGAGATAAGTGTGAAGGTATGAAAGAGCAGAGTAGAGAAGTTATATTGTGGTTCAATCGAACTGAACCCAGGCATAGAGTAGATGCTATTTAATCAGTTCACCATATTTGGCAGTGAGCCACCCCTTGGTAGTGAGCCACCCTTTGGCAGTGAGCCATTCTTTGCAGTGAGCCTCTATTTTTTGGTATTTGTTATAACTTATATATTTTCTGTGGGCTAACACTCACTGTGGTGTTTCCCTTTTAGGGTTTTCCACGTAAAAATCCGGTGTCTACCATGTTGAATATGTGATTATGATTTAGTCTATGGTTTCACGCTTTCATGGTTAAATCTGATTATCAGTAATTAAGTAGTGGATGGTTTATGAAGTTAAGTTTTTGTGACAACTGATTCACCCCCCCTCTCAGTTGTCCTATGTATTTCAACAAATAGGTATATCAAGTAGGTCATGTAGAGTTTCTTTGTTTTTTGAACCTTATTAATTGGGTGTCTAAATTGTTGCCAATGATAGTACCCTTATCTATCTTCTTTTCCTCTAGGATGGATAGGATGAAGTAACACATATAGGGATAGAAATGTTTGGAAATTAGATTGCCATCAACCCTATTCAATAGGGTGATTAAGTCATGAATATCTTATTTAAACTCACTCATGTGGATGATTTTGGCCATCTTTGTTTTAAATTTTCTCCTTGTCAACCAATTGCCATTGATGCATTAGACTTCATATGTATGCTTGTTCTCATAGTAATTTAGAGCCTACTTCATATCTACCTTGTCATACCTTGTGTAGATAGGTAGGTCAAATGTTTCTTTTGTGGCCTTAGGAGAGATATCTAGGATAGTCTGGTGAGTAGGTACAAATATTTTCTTCTACTTATCATTGTAGTTCTGGGCACATGCCAACACTAGTTCTAGAGATTGGAGTGAGATTGGGAATGATCCTACTCAAACTAACCCACTCTATGTTGCACACTTGGCTGAGACTATATTCTATCACCTTCCTTGTTGACTCTTTAAATAAACTCTTTGACATTCACATGCCTTAGATTAGTGTCTCCTATCTCTATCCATGGAGAAAATATCTTGGAAGGAGGGTGATATCCCTTATATCCATACTTCATCTCGTTTGTTGGTGTATTTTATGTCATGAGTTCTATAAAACAACCATGGAAATCCATCAGATATCTTATAAATTGTATAAAAATCAGCCATGCAAGTCTAAGAGTCAAGAATCTTCAATAGTAGTGCTTGTGAGAATATTAAATTAATCCAAATAATGAAATTGGCATGAGAGTAAGAGACAATACAAAAGCTTGTAAAACCAATAGGGGCCAGTATGTTGGGATACCTTATGCATGAATACCAAATAGGGGAATTCCACCAAATGTGTTATAATATAGCAAGCCAGAACTTTGGTAAAAGTCATACTTCTCTACTTTCAAGAAAGCTAGAGGATGCATTGGGATACTAGGTTTTGGAATCCCATGATGATGAGTACCTCTTAACAATTTGGCAATGGGGAAAGACAAAGTTTAAAACCTAAAAACATATCTCCAAAGGTAAGCATAGACCAAGACCTAGAAAGATTCAACCCAATGGTCTATTGGGGAATTAGACTTGGGCCTACCGCTTATGACATATAAAAGTAGATGGACCACCAAAGTTTTGGATATGATGTTTTGAAAAAGAGAAGGCATATCAGGGATTAGGCTTCAATCATATCACTTGTGAAGTACTTGGTCAAGTGGATCTCTAGAAGTTTGGACTTGAAAAGCTTTAAGAAGTAAGAGAATACTAGAGAATAGGTTTTGGGGTATTCTCAAAGCTTGACCTCCGTGAATCTAACAACACAAAATTAAAGATCCCTAACTAGGACATAGACTCAAAAGCATGAACTTTAAGAAACCCAAATATGAATGTACAATGAGATGGAAGTAATTTTTAATAGATATAGAACTCAAATTAGAAAACAATTACAAATCACAAGAATCACAAATCCATTCCCCAATCAAAGAATTCATACAAAGTTATTGGAAAAGTACGATCAAAATGTAGAAGAACAAAATCTACTTGGAAAAATGACCCAACTAAACCAGAAAAAGAACAAACAAACTCCAAGGGCACTGCAAGTCTCATGCCTCTCACTAAATCATGTGGTCACAGCAAGTTAACTAGTTAATCAACAATAATTTTTGTGAAATGAGTAGTGGGAGAAAATCTTGAACAAATGAGGAGCTAATAGTTTGAATCACAAATGCAAAGTGATTAAAAACTGAATTGTCAAAGGCTTTAAACAAGCCCATGTTAGGAATAGGATGCATAAGATATCAATTAAATGCAGATAAAGATTAAATAGAGGAATGAAAAACACACAGAAATAAAAACAACGAGAGACAATTTTAACGTGGTTCACCCAAACTCGAGCTACATCCACCAACGGAGTGTTGGGAATTAAGGTGTCTCAACCTGGGTAATTCCTTGCATTATTAATGTTTGTATTTATTATTTAATTGCCTATGTTGTAAATATTTGTAAATTCCATATTGTCATATTGTGGGATGTGGCACAGTGATGTGTCAATCCTACATGGAATATGACAACTTGTAACTTTGTCCTCACATGAGGAGATAGGCGTCCCACTTTGTGGTAGGAGCATTTTTCCATGTGTTGGCATCTTGAATGTTGCGTAAGGGAATCTTGACCGAAACAGTTATGAAAGATTCCTATGACAGAATCTATGACATGTAAGAGTCAGAAATAGTAGGTTGTAAGACAGGTGAAGACATGTGTCATGAAGCATCTTTGAAAAAGGCAAATTTGGGTGCCCCAAGGTGGACTATGACATGTTGTAAGAGAATATTGTATTTATAGCCTATGTATGACATATTCTCTTACAGCTGTAAGTTGTAACTGCTATGACAGATTCTATGATGGTCATAAGTGTCGTAAGAGCATCTGTCATAGCCCATTTTGGAAATAGGCGACCTCTTTGGGATGGGAGCTATGGAAAAGTGTCAGGCACATTCTACAATGTTGACCAAGTGTCCTTAGGCATGGGTTTTGGTCCATGAATCCAAGTTGGATGCCCATCCCAAGAAAGGTCCAATATTGCCTTGTATTTTCTATATAAACAGGTGCTTGGAGGAGTAGAGATATCACAAGTTTTATAGGTACTGTTATGCTACTGGTTTGACTCCAGACACGAGTGTCAAAGACCATTAAAGCTTACATTGCAAGTGTATTGTAAACATATTTCAGATTTGTTAATACATTGTGCAAGTTTATGAGTGTGGGGTTTTTTCACTCGATAAGGGTTTTCCCCACCGTAAATCTTTGTCTTTCTTCTTTTTGTCTTCTTTTTGGTTCATGTGTATTGCTACAATATCTCATTTATGTATTACATATTGCTGTAGTTGTAAGGATTAATTTGAATTTACATAGCCCTCTCCTCATTAGATTAGTGTAGGAAGCGATTTCTGCACACCTAGCTTCCTTTCAGTTGGTATCAGAGCTTGATCACCTTTGGTTCTAGTTGTTGGGTAGGGGTTTTTTGAGCTGATCTTAAGTTGAGTGGGAACCTGTGCAGAGTATTCTAAATCTTATTGCAGCAAGGAGATGTCAAGCACATCCGGAAGGATAGAGGTGGAGAAATTCAATGGCACAAATTTTGAGCTATGGAAGCTCAAGATGGAAGACATGCTTGTAGACCGAGACCTATGGGAAACTCTATCTGGTGTAAAACCAATCGCAATGTCACAAGATGATTGGGATCTAAAGGATCGGAAGGGTAAGGGTCTCATAAGACTTAGTTTAGCTGATTCTGTCCTATTGAATGTCCATGAGGAGAAGAGCACAAAAGACCTTTGGAAGAAGTTGGGAGATGTTTTTCAGGCTAAATCCCTGGTGAATAAACTTTTCCTGAGAAAGAAGTTGTATTCTCTTCGAATGGAGGATGGAGGATCCGTTGCTGAGCATATGAATGCCTTTAACATGCTCATTGTACAATTGACATCCATTGGTGGGAAGATGGAGGAGGAGGATCATTGTATGACCTTGCTTTGTTCTTTGCTGGACTCGTGGGATCATCTTATCATGGCTATTGAAAGCACTACATCCACATTCAAAATGGAAGAAGTGGTATCTTCGCTATTATCCGAAGAGATGTGGAGAAAGTCTTCTGAGGTAGCCAAAGAGGCTCTTGCAGTTCATGGAAGACCCAAGGAGAAAGGGAAAAAGAAGGACAAGAAAGCTAAGAAGGGTAGATCCAAATCTTGTGGGAGATCCAAATCTCCTGGAAAGTCCAAGGCTCTTTGTTGGAACTGTGGGAAAACTGGGCATTTCTGAAAGGAATGCAAGGAGGAGAAGAAGAAGAAGAAGAAAGCTCCTGATTAAGATTCTGACAAGTCACAAGAAGATGGTGATGCTTTCATTGCAGCCTTGGAAACCCATGTAGCTGATGATGTGTGGTTGATTGACTCTGGTGCATCATTCCACATGACCTTGCATCGAGACAGGTTTACCAAGTATGAGGAGTTCGATGGTGGAAAGGTGTATCTAGGTGATGACTCTCATCTAAAAATTATTGGTCATGGAAGAGTCTCTATCTGATTCCCTGATGGATGAGTGAAGGGGATCTCTAGGGTTATGCACACCCTAGGCTTAGCATGAAACCTGCTTTCTATAAGTATGTTGAATGATGTAGGTGTGCAGGTTGTCTTTTCGAAATAAGGATGCAAGATGACTAGAGGAGCTATGGTGCTTGCTAAGGGTACTAGGAGAGGTACTCTATTTTGGCTGGAGGCATGCATTGCACAATGCAATAGTTCTTCTAACTCAAAGAAGAAGGCAACAGTCACTTCATCCCCACCATCTGAACGAGCAGTGAAGAAATTTGTTGTTTATACTTTTGATGGTTGTAATCGTGCATTAGAAGTTAAACTTCCTGCTGAAAAGGTAATGTTATGGCATAAGAGATTTGGCCACATTGGTGAGAAGGGTCTGCGTACCCTAAAAAATAAGAACCTCATTCAGGGGTTAGATGATTGTAATCTTGAGTTTGACTCTTACGAACATTGCATTTATGGAAAACAAAACCGTGTTCAGTTTTACTTGAGTTCTCACAAGTCTTCTAGTTTATTGGACCTTATTCATTCTAATGTGTTTGGTCCTATTAATGTTCCTTCGTTATCAAAATCTATATATTTTGTATCTTTTATAGATGATTACAGTAGAAGGACATGTATTTATTTTCTCAGAAGCAAATCTGAAGTCTATAGCAAGTTTAGGTAGTTTAAGGCCTTTACTAAAAATTAGATTGGTAAAAAGATTAAATGTTTGAGAACTAACAACGGTGGTGAGTTTTGTTCTACAGAATTTGATAAATATTGCAAGGAACTTGGTATTGAAAGACAAAAGACAACTCCATACACCTCGCAACAAAATGGAGTTGCAGAGAGGATGAACAGGACACTGATGGAGAAGGCTAGGAGTATGCTTAGTGGAGCTAGCCTAGAACAAAAGTTTTGGGTTGAAGCTGTTGCCACTGCTTGCTATCTGGTAAACAGATCTCCTACATTAGCTCTTGTTGGAAAGACACCCATGGAGGTGTGGTCTGGTAGAAAGCCTTCAATAAGGCATCTTCGTGTGTTTGGTTGTGAGTTATATGCACATGTGCCTAGGGAGAAGCGGTCAAAATTGGAGAACAAGGCGGTTAAGTGTATCTTCATTGGCTATGGTGTTGGTGTGAAAGGATACAAGCTTTGGGATCCTGTGGCTGAAAAAGTGTTGTACAATAGAAGTGTCATCTTCAGAGAGCTTACACCTTTTTCCACTATTTTATAGCTAGAAGAAAAAGAAAAGAAAGAGGATGTTGTTCAGTTTCCTGCTACCCCTGAGAAGACTGAACATAAAGACAATGTTGGACCTGATGATGAGGAGAGCTCTGAAAGCTTAGATGAAGAAGTTGAACCTCAACCTTAGCCCTTGAGGAGGTCTACACAAATACGAAAGCAACCTGAAAGGTTTGGTTTTACAATGCTTGATTCTAGTTGTGCTTATGCTTTACTCACTAACAGTGATGAACCTAGAACTGTATCAAAGGCTTTGGACATGAAAGATGCAGGTTCCTAGAAGGAGGCCATGGAGTATGAAATGACTTCTTTGGAAAAGAATCAAACTTGGGACTTGGTGCCTTTGCCTCCTAGACAGAAACCCGTTGGATACAAATGGGTGTTCAAGAAGAAAATTGGTGTAGATGGCAGTGTTGAGAAGTATAAGGCCAGATTGGTTGCGAAGGGGTATTCACAAGTGGAGGGTATAGATTATGGTGAGATCTTCTCTCCCGTTGCAAAGATGACATCCATTTGATTCCTGTTGTCTCTCACAATAGCTTATGACTTGGAGGTAGAACAGATGGATGTGAAGATAACTTTCCTTCATGGTGATTTGGAGGAAGAAATATACATGTCACAGCCAGAGCATTACATGGTGAAAGGTAAAGAAAATTTGGCTTGCAAATTAAAGAAGTCTTTGTATGGTTTGAAGCAGTCTTGTAGGAGGTGGTACTTGAAGTTTGATGCCTTTGTATTGTCAATTGGATTTGTGAGATCAAAATTGGATCACTGCGTGTACTTTAAGTTTGATGGTGATCGTATTCTCATTGTCGCATTGTATGTTGATGATATGTTGCTCATTGGGAAGGGTAAGAATATGATTTCTAATTTCAAATCTCAGTTGTCAGCACAGTTTGATATGAAATATTTAGGGGAAGCCAGGTACATTCTAGGAAAGGAAATCAGAAGAGACATAGCTAACATAAAACTTTGGTTAAGCCAGAGTAAGTGGTGCAGGGGCACCTAGATACTTTAATTAATTTCATGTTCATTTTGATGTTTTGGTGTTGTATAAGGTCCAAGTGACCAATTGTAAGGCCTAGTGCCATGTGTGAGTCCGAGTGGAATAAATCTAGGACAAGTCATATTGTCTGGTAGTTGAAGAGCAAACGCGTTGTAACTGAATGGGTTGACAGCTGCAGAATGGTTGGCATTCCCACCGATGCAAACTATCACGAATAGAACATGTATAAACAGTTCAACGAATAGGAAAGAAGTAGAAAAAAGAGAGTAGTATAGTAATTGGGTGGTGATCCATGGTAGAACAACAGTAAGACGATAGAAGAGTTGTTTCAGTGCAGAAGTTCCCACAAGTAAATAAAAGATCCTGTTTTGTTTTGTGTTCTCTCACCATGTCACTGTAGTTAGTTTCTATTTTGTTATTCAGATGAATTACTGATCCATTCCACTGACGAGATTTCTTCGAAATCGGAGGAATGGATCAGTCTGTACAGTTTATGTTTTTTTTGTTTTTTTTTATGCTCCATGTTAGGATCGAGCGTGGGATGTGCTAGTCGAGCCTAGCATCTCTATGTGCTAGGGTTCTGAGAAGAGAGAAAGTGTCTGCGTTGTAGAGTTTGTTATCGGCAGGACATTAACCATTGGAGAGAGCCCAGATGTTGGTGGTCTGGCCGGAAAAGTAAGAAGTGCTAAGTCCTATGTTGGAGAGACTTAAGCGTCAGAGTGATAAGTTCTTAAGAGGCCGATGATAATTGTCTTATCGAAGTTGAAGAGTGGTCGAAGTGACGAGTATATCGGCGTAGTCGACGGTTGAAGTCATGCTAAAGAAAGGAGGTCCCACCAAATGCATATTGTCAATGTATATTGAGATTGTATGTGGTGAAACATACAACTGGTGACTGGGTGTAATGGTGAACCAGTGCATGTGAACTTTAGTCCACCGGCGATAACAAGTCAAGTAATGTATCTGAGTTGATTTCAACAAAGCATCAGTATATCGAAGGAGGAGAAACGTAGGTGTTGCTGACAAGGGGCATTGGGAAGATTCAAAACAATCAGCGCGACAATCCTAATGGAAGCCGATAGTGTTCGGTGTGGCCGATGAAGAACTAAGACCCTTTCGAAGAGACATAAAGTGTTCTCTGACCAATAGTAGGATTGGGAGGACTTTGGGGTCAGAGTAACGTCTCGCATGAAGACCAATGGCATTTGTGTAGCGATGGAACTTTGAGACTCATGTCGGGAAGACATTAGTATATCGGTGTAGTGAATCCTGAAGCGGCCGATAGTAATTATCTAGCCGACAAGTGAGGTTCAAAGGCAATAAGCGAAGTTTAAAGGTTGACGAGTCAAAGTCAGAAGGGACGTCGGGGTGATTGGTACATCAGAGAGAAGTTTGGAACGAAGGCTGATAGTGTTCTTCTTTCTGAAAGGCAAGAAACTTAAGTTTTCCATCAGAGAGAGTTGTGAAGTCGGGATAACAACTTTGAAGATTATTGATAGTAATTTCCTTGCCGATAGGTACAATGGGTTCCAAAGGTTCAAAGAGTTTGTAATTTGGTCTGTTTTGTCCGCTTCCATTGTACACTCTGCATCCATTTTGGTATTAGAGCTTTAGGTGGTCTGTGTGGTGACGTGTTTTGAACAAGTCTGTGTATGTTAGCAGACAAGAGTGAAGGAGAGGCTAGCAGCATGCCTCCAAAGGGGATGATAGTAGAAGTGCTTAAGAAGTTCCAAGAGATGGAAGAGATGATCAAGGTTGGAGTCAAGGAAACACACCAGGCTGAGTTGAAGGCACTGAAGATAGGAAATAAATTAGATGGTGAATGTGATGAAGAAGAAGAAGATGGGGAAGAGGAAACAATCCCAGAATAGGCAGATATATCTGCAGACTAGAAACAATTTCTAGAGGCCATAAGGACACTCGGTAAGGAGTCGTCTGAATAAAAAATGGAGAATCTGATGTTCAGTGGAAAGATGGACGCAGAAGAAGTCATCGAATGGGTCAAGGCTTTGAACAATTACTTCTAGTACAAGGAGATACCAGAGAATAAAAGAGTCAAGTTTGTAAAGATGAAATTGAAAGGTGCTGCACTCACGTGGTGGAACTACACCTAGGGAGAAAGGGTGAAGAGTGGCAAGAGCATGATCTCATCCTGGAGTCGGATGGTAGAGAGGATCAAGGCTCAGTTCCTACCAGTGGATTATGAAGTACAGATATAGAGGAAAATGCAGAATCTCAAACAGAAGGATATGGATGTATCCACCTATACAGAGGAATTTCACAAATTGTCTCTAAGGTGTGGACTTGCTGAGGATGTGAAAGGAAGAGTTGCCAGGTATATTAATGGCCTAAAGTATAGTATACAAGATGAGATTACCATCTTAACACCAGAAACTGTGGACAAGTGTTTCTAGGTGGCATTGAGAGTAGAAGAGAAATTGAAAAGAAAAGGAGAACAACAGAGTAGAGGCAGAGGTGGAAGAAATTTTAGGGGCAGAAATAGCTTTGGTTGCAGAAATCAGTTCCAGAAGAATCAAGGGGAGTCTAGTCAACAAGAACATAGTGGAGAATCTGGTTCTAGAGGGGGCTTCAGAGGAAGGAGGCCTGATGGAAGAGGCAGATTTGGTGGACAAGGTAGAGGTCCTAACGTCTTCACGAGAAGATGTTATAATTGTAACCAAATTGGGCACATAGCAAGCAAGTGTCCGGAGAAAGCCTCAAGCTCTCATGGAGGAGAGAGAAGGAGCTAACTGATTCAAGAAGAAGATTGTCAAAGTGTGACTTCACCTATGGGAAGCGCAACTCCAGCACAAGATGGAGAGAATCTCATGATGAGAAGAACAATGCTGAAAGTGCCACAGAACAAGGAACCACCCCAAAGGAAGACACTATTCAGAACTCTGTGTAAAGTTTCCAGCAAAAGGTGTAAGGTAATTGTTGATTCTGGCTCAACTAAAAATTTAGTTTCAGTAGAAATGGTAGAGAAATTCAATTTGAAAAGATTGCCACATGTTAGTCCATACAAAGTGTCCTCGTTGAACAAAGGGCAACAAGTCTTGGTTGATGAACAAGCTTGGGTAGAATTTTAGATAGGGGAATATAGGGACAAACTGTTGTGTGATATAATTCCCATGGATGTATGCCATTTACTGTTAGGAAGACCTTGGCAGTATGATGTACAAGCCCAACATGATGGTAAATCCAATTCCTTTGTTATCACCAAGAATGGAAGACAGTATATGATGGATCCTTGACCAGAAGAGGGTGTAGACAAGAATGTAGGCTCAAATGTCATGTTAGTGAGTGGGAAAGAGTTTCTCCATACTCTGAAAGAAGAGGGAACCTAGGGGTATGCTTTGATTTTGAAACCTAAAGACAATTCTGATTTGTCTAATAACAGCAAGGAAAAAGTCCCTAAGGAAGTGCAGGAATTGTTAGACAAGTATAAGAGTATCATGGTGGAGGATATGTCCAATACACTACCCCCTGTGAGAGACGTAAGTCATCAGATTGATTTCATCATAGGATCCACATTGCCAAATAAATCAACCTATAAAATGACACCTGCTCAGAATGAGGAAATTGCTAAACAAGTGCAAGAACTGTTGGATAAGGGTTTGGTGAGGAAAAGTCTTAGTCCGTGTGCTGTACCCACAATTTTAGCTCCCAAAAAGGATGGCAAATGGAGGTTATGTACTGATTTGAGAGCCATAAATAAGATCACCATCAGATATAGGTTTCTTATGCCCCGAATAGAGGACCTAATGGATTGTTTGGGTGGAGCTCGGTACTTTTCTAAAATTGATCTCAAAAGTGGATACCATCAGATCAAGATTAGACAAGGGGATGAATGGAAGACAACCTTTAAGACTAATGAGGGTATTTATGAGTGGGTGGTGATGCCATTTGGACTGTCCAATGCTCCAATCACTTTCATGCGTCTAATGAATGAGGTATTGAAAGATTTTATTGGCAAATTTGTTGTTTATCTTGACGATATTCTGATTTTCAGTAGGACAAAGGAAGAACATTTGCAACATTTGGAACAGGTGTTGAAGAAGTTGCATGAGGAGAAACTGATGTTCAATATGGAGAAGAGTGTCTTCATGAAGGAAGAACTCACATACCTTGGATTTGTGATATCCCAGGGAAATTTGAAAATGGATCCAGAAAAGGTAGATGCTATTCTATCTTGGCCAGCACCTAAAACTGTAAGTGATGTAAGAAGTTTTCACGGTTTGGAAACCTTTTATAGGAAATTCATAAGGGGATTCAGTCACATTTGTGCACCTATTCTGGATACCATAAAAAGAGGGCAGAAATGTAAGTTTGTTTGGAATAAAGCAGCAGATGAATATTTTGAGATTCTTAAATAGAAGGTAGCAGAGAAACCCATTTTGGTTTTGCCTAATTTTAATAAGTTGTTTACTGTGGAATGTGATGCTAGTAACCTTGCCATTGGTGCTGTCTTGAGTTAGGAAGGTAGACCTGTTGCTTTCTTTAGTGAAAAGATGAATGATGCTAAAAGAAAGTATTCCACGTATGATTTAGAATTGTATACAATGGTTCAAGAATTGAAAAAATGGAGACACCATCTCTTGCCGAAAGAATTCATTGTTTATACTGACAACCATGCTCTAAGTTTTCTGAATTCGTAGGAGAAGCTAAATCACAGGCATATGAAGTGGGTTGAGCAACTCCAGGTGTATACTCTTTCCATCAAACATAAGAAGGGACAAGCCAACAAGGTGGCAGATGCTCTAAGCAGAAGAGTGTGCACTATACAGGAAATCTAGTTGCAAAGTGTGGGAGTGGATTCTCTCTAGAATATGTACTAGGATGATGAGGACTTCAAGGAGATATATGCAGTCTGTTCATAATTTTTAGATTCCTATCATTCTATATTTTCTGAATATTTGTTATAGTAAGGGCTACTATTCAAAGGTAGCTAACTGTGTGTGCCTAGGTGTTCCATGAGGGAGAACATCATAAAAGAGAAATAGTGCGGTAGTCTTGGAGGTCATTTTGGACTGGACATTGGAGCAAGTGAGAAGGTTTTACTTCTGGCCTAAGATGCAAATAGATGTCAGAAAATTTGTAGACAGTTGTCACATTTGCCAGAGAGCCAAAGAGACTTCATCCAATGCAGATCTCTATCAACCACTTCCAATTCCTCAAAGGCCATGGGAGTGTATAAGTATGGATTTTGTATTGGGTCTTCCCCGGACTCAAAGAGGTTTCGACAGTGTATTTGTTGTAGTTGATAGATTCAGTAAAATGGCTCATTTTGTGCCATGCAAATGTACCAATGATGCTTCACACATTACTGGTCTGTTCTTTAAAGAGATTGTTCGAATTCATGGTTTGCTATTGAATATTGTCACTGACAGAGATCCCAAATTTGTGGGACATTTTTGGTGCACTTTGTGGAAGAAATTGGGCTCTCAATTATCTTTCACGTCAACTTATCACCCTCAGACGGATGGACAAACTGAGGTCGTGAATAAATCACTGGGTAATCTTTTGAGGTGTTTGACTAAACAGCATGGAGAAGCATGGGAGATGATCATGCCACAAGTAGAATTTGCATATAATGACTCTGTCAACTGGAGCACAGGAAAGAGTCCTTTTGAAGTTGTATATGGGATTCAACCAAGGGGAATTTTGGAGTTGAGATATCTCCAGAACATGGAGAAAAGGAGTGCACAAGGAGAAGATTTGGCAGTCAGCATGAAGGATATCCATGATGCTGTAAGGGAAACTATCTGGAAGAACACAGGGAAATACAAAGAGAGAGCTGATCAGAAGAAAAGGGATGTCTAATACAAAGTTGGGGATCTAGTAATGGCATATATGAAGTAAAGACTTCCGAAAGGGTAGCCCATGAAACTTCTTATGAAAAAGATTGGTCCATGCAAGATTGTTCACAAATTTGGGCCTAATGCATACGAAATTGAACTTCCTCCAGGTTTAGCAATATCACCCATTTTTAATGTATCTGACCTGTTTCCATTCAGAGGAGACAATGTTGCTGGTTCCGGTGTGACATAAGTAGGGGATGTAGAATGGATTTCTGATCTTCCACCGAGTCAGCCAGTACAACTGGAATGTATTTTGGACACAAAGGTTCAGAAGAAGACTCGACATAAGACCTACAACTAGTATCTGGTCAAATAGCATGGTTTACCTGATGAGGATGCAACCTGGATGAGTGAAGAAGATATCATCACGCATGGAGTTACCATCGCAGACCTAGTTCCTCAAGGGACTTGAGTTCTGTAACCCCAGGAGTATGGTGCAGGAGCACCTAGATACTTTAATTAATTTCATGTTCATTTTGATGTTTTGGTGTTGTATAAGGTCCAAGTGACCAATTGTAAGGCCTAGTTCCATGTGTGAGTCTGAGTGGAATAAATCTAGGACAAGTCATATTGTTTGGTAGTTGAAAAGCAAATGCATTGTAATTGAATGGGTTGACAGTTGCAGAATGGTTGGCATTCCCACTGATGCAAACTGTCACGAACAGAACATGTATAAATAGTTCAGCGAATAGGAAAGAAGTAGAAAAAAGAGAGTAGTATAGTAATTGGGTAGTGATCCGTGGTAGAACAAGAATAAGAGGATAGAAGAGTTGTTTCAGTGCAGAAGTTCCCACAAGTAAATAAAAGATCCTGTTTTGTTTTGTGTTCTCTCACCGTGTCACTATAGTTAGTTTCTATTTTGTTATTCAGATGGATTACTGATCCATTCCACCGATAAGATTTCTTCAAAATCAGAGGAATGGATCAGTTTGTATAGTTTGTGTTTTTTTTTTTGTTTATGCTCCGTGTAAGGATCGAGCGTGGGATGTGCTAGTCGAGCTTAGCATCTCTATATTCTAGGGTTCTGAGAAGAGAGAAAGTGTCTGTGTTGCAGAGTTTGTTATCAGCAGGACATTAACCGTCAGAGAGAGCCCAAACGTTGGTGGTTTGGATGGAAAAGTAAGAAGTGCTAAGTCCTGTGTCGGAGAGACTTAAGTGTCGAAGTGATAAGTTCTTAAGAGGCCAATGATAATTGTCTTACCGAAGTTGAAGAGTGGTCGAAGTGACGAGTATATCGGCGTAGCCGACGGTTGAAGTCATGCCGAAGAAAGGAGGTCCCACCAAATGCATATTGTCAATGTATATTAAGATTGTATGTGGCAAAACATACAACTGGTGAGCGGGTGTAATGGTGAACCAGTGCATGTGAACTTTAGTCCACCGGCGATAACAAGTCAAGTAATGTATCTGAGTTGATTTCAACAAAGCATTGGTATATCGGAGGAGAAGAAACGTAGGTGTTGCCAACAAGGGTCATCAGGAAGATTCAAAACAATCGGCGCGACAATCCTAATGGAAGCCGATAGTGTTCGGTGTGGCTGATGAAGAACCGAGACCCTTTCAGAGAGACATAAAGTGTTCTCTGACCGATAGTAGGATCGGGAGGACTTTGGGGTCGGAGTAACATCTCACATGAAGACTGATGGAATTTGTGTAGCGATGGAAGGTTGAGACTCATGTCGGGAAGACATTAGTATATCGATGTAGTGAATCCTGAAGCGGCCGATAGTAATTGTCTGGCCGACAAGTGAGGTTCAAAGGCAATAAGCGAAGTTCAAAGGCCGATGAGTCAAAGTCAAAAGGGACATCAGGGTGATTGGTACATCAGAGAGAAGTTTGGAATGAAGGCCAATAGTGTTCTTCTTATCGAAAGGCAAGAAACTTAAGTTTTCCGTCAGAGAGAGTTGTGAAGTCGGGATAACAACTTCGAAGATTGCTGATAGTAATTTCCTTGCCGATAGGTACAATGGGTTCCAAAGGTTCAAAGAGTTCATAATTTGATCTGTTTTGTCCGCTTCCATTGTGTACTCTGCATCAGTAAGTATGTGAAGACCGTGTTGGATAGGTTCAACATGGCAGATTGTAGATCATTGTGTGTTCCTATTTCTTTGGGGACAGAGTTATCTCTCAAGGATTGTCTAAAATCTCCTAGTGAGGTGGAGGACATGAGCAGAGTACCTTATGTTAGTGCCATTGGTAGTTTGATGTATGCTATGGTCTGCACAAGGCTAGACAGTGCCCAAGCAGTGGGAGTCCTTAGTCAATTTATGGCTAATCCTAGACGTGTTCATTGGGATGCATTTAAGCGAGTGGTTAGATATTTGAGGGGTACTTCTGAGTATTCCATATGTTATCATGGTAATGTTACAGGACCTCTGCATTCTGTTGATATTCATGGATTTGTGGATTCAAATTGGGCAGGTGACATTGACCATAGGAGATCCACCATTGCTTATGTGTTTACACTGTTTGGTGGTGCTATTAGTTGGATGATTAAGCGACAACCTGTGGTTGCTTTGTCCATGACAGAAGCTGAGTATATGGCTGCAACTCATGCTTGTAAGGAAGCCATTTGGCTTAAGAGATTGTGTTTAGATATTGGTGTTGATGCAGGTCAGATAACGATTAGTTGTGATAGTCAGAGTGTGATTTGCCTTGTGAAGAATCCAACTTTCCATGCTAGAACAAAGCATATTGATGTTCAGTTTCACTTCGTGTTAGACATGGTAGAGGATGGGAAGCTAAATTAGGAGAAGGTAGATACCTCAAAGAATGTTGCAGATGCATTAACGAAGCCAGTGAGCATAGAGAAGTTTAGATGGTGTTCAGAGTTTATGGGCCTCTCGGCCTATAGCAGTTAAATCCTGTTATTCTATTGGCTCTTACAAGGTGTTCGACAAGTGGGAGAATGTTGGGAATTAAGGTGTCTCAACCTTGGTAATTCCTTGCATTATTAATGATTGTATTTATTATTTAATTGCCTATGTTGTAAATATTTGTAAATTCTATATTGTCATATTGTGGGATGTGGCACGGTGATGTGTCAATCCTACATGGAATATGACAACTTGTAATTTTGTCTTCACATGAGGAGATAGCCATCCTACTTTGTGGTAGGAGCATTTTGCCATGTGTTGGCATCTTGAATGTTGTGTAAGGGAATCTTGACCGAAATGGTTATGACAAATTCCTATGACAGAATCTATGACATGTAAGAGTTGGAAATAGAAGGTTGTAAGACAGGTGGAGACATGTGTCATGAAGCATCTTTGAAAAAGGCATATTTGGGTACCCCAAGGTGGACTATTGCATGTTGTAAGAGAACATGCTATTTATAGCCTGTGTATGACAGATTCTCTTACAACTATAAGTTGTAACCGCTATGACAGATTCTATGATGGTCGTAAGTATTGTAAGAGCATCTGTCATAGCCCATTTTGGAAATAGGTGACCTCTTTGGGATGAGAGCTATGTGAAAGGAAGCTAGGTGTGCGGAAATCGCTTCCTACACTAATCTATTGAGGAGAGGGCTATGCAAATTCAAATTTATCCTAACTATTACAGCGATGCTAAACCATTAACATGAGATATTGCAGCAAAACACAAGAGCTAGAAAGTAGACAGAAGAAGAGAGACAAAGATTTACGGTGGGGAAAACCCTTATCGGGTGAAAAACCCCACAATTAGAAACCTGCACAATGTATTAACAAATCTGAAAGAATGTTTATAATACACTTGCAATGCAAGATTCAATGGTCTTCAACACTCGTGTCTGGAGTCAATCTGGTAGCATAACAGTACCTGTGAACCTGTGATACAAACTCCATCTCCAAGCACCTGTATAAATAGGAGTATAAATAGGAATTACAAGGCAATTTTAGACCTTTCTTGGAATGGGCGTCCAACATGGCATCTTGGACCAAAACCCACATCTAGGGACAGTTGGTCAACATTGTAGAATCTGTCTGACACTTGTCCACAGCTCCCATCCCAAAGAGGTCACCTATTTCCAAAATGGGCTATGACAGATGCTCTTATGACACTTACGACCGTCATAGAATCTATCATAGCGTTTACAACTTACAACTGTAAGAGAATCTGCCATACACATGCTATAAATAGCATATTCTCTTACAACATTTCATATTACACCTTGGGGCACCCAAATATGCCTCATTCAAAGATGCTTCATGACACATGTCATCACCTATCTTTCAACCTTCTGTTTCTGACTCTTACATGTCATAGATTCGTCATAGGAATCCGTCATAACCGTTTCGGTCAAACATTCCTTACACAACATGAAAGATGCTGACACATGGAAGAATATTCCTACCACTAAGTGGGATGCGTATCTCCTCACGTGAGGACAAAAAATACAAGTTGTCATAATCCATGTAGGACTGACACATCACCGTGCCATATCCCGCAACATGACAATATTGATTTCCCAAATATTTACAACATAGGCAATTAATTAATAAATAGAAACATTACAAATGCAGAGAATTACCAAGGTTGAGACACCTTAATTCCCAACATTCTCCCACTTGGCAAACACCTTGTAAGAGCCAATAGAAAAATAGAATTTAACTGCTATAGGCCGGGAGGCCCATAGACTCCGAACACCATCTGAACTTCTCTGTGCTCACTAGTTTTGTCAATGCATCTGTAACATTCTTCAAAGTATCTACCTTCTCCAAATTTAACTTTCCATCTTCAACCATGTCTTTCACAAAGTGAAACTGAACATCAATGTGCTTGGTTCTAGCATGGAAAGTTGGATTCTTTGCAAGGCAAATTACACTCTGACTGTCACAACTGATCATGATCTAACCTGCATCAACACCAATATCAGAACACAATCTCTTAAGCCAAACGACCTCCTTACAAGCATGAGTTGTTGCCATGTACTCAGCTTCTATTGTGGACAAAGCAACAACAGGTTGTCGCTTACTCATCCAACTAATAGCACCACCAGATACTGTAAACACATAAGCACTGGTGGATCTCCTGCTTTCAATGTCACCTGCCCAATCTGAATCCACAAATCCACAAATATCAATAGAATGCAGAGGTCCTGAAACATTACCATGATAGAAAATGGAATACTCAGAAATACCCCTCAAATATCTGAACACTTTCTTAACTGCATCCCAATGAACCCGTCCAGGATTAGCCATAAATCGACTAAGGACTCCCACTGCTTGGGCAATGTCTGGCCTTGTGCAGACCATAGCATACATCAAACTGCCAAACGCACTAGCATAAGGTACTTTGCTCATGTCCTCCACCTCACTAGGAGATTTTGGACAATCCTCAACAGACAACTTGGTCCCCAAGGAAACGGGAACACATAATGGTCTACAATCTGCCATGCTGAATCTATCCAACATAGTTTTCACATACTTACTCTGGCTTAACCAAAGTTTTCTGTTGGTTCTGTCTCTTTTGATTTCCATTCCTAGAATGTACCTGGCTGCCCCTAAATCTTTCATTTGAAACTGAGTTGACAATAGACTTAAAATTAGAAATCATATTCTTACCCTTCCCAATGAGCAACATATCATCAACATACAGTGCAACAATGAGAATATGATCACCATCAAATTTATAATACACACAGTGATCCAATTTCGATCTCACAAATCCAATCGACAACACAAAGGCATCAAACTT
This sequence comes from Cunninghamia lanceolata, assembly GCA_027924645.1. Classification (NCBI taxonomy): domain Eukaryota; kingdom Viridiplantae; phylum Streptophyta; class Pinopsida; order Cupressales; family Cupressaceae; genus Cunninghamia; species Cunninghamia lanceolata. Next base: position 3,945,323 of record BSBN01000210.1, on the reverse strand, counting down.
CAAGTACCATCTCCTAGGGGATTGCTTCAAACCATACAAAGACTTTTTAAGTTTGCAAACCAAATTTTCTTTACCTTTCACCATGTAATGCTCTGGCTGTGACATGTAGATTTCTTCCTCCAAGTCACCATGAAGGAAAGTTGTCTTCACATCCATTTGGTCTACCTCCAAGTCATAGGCTTCTGCGAGAGACAACAAGAATTGAATGGATGTTATCGTTGCAACGAGAGAGAAGATCTCATTATAATCTATACCCTCCACTTGTGAATACCCCTTTGCAACCAATCTGGCCTTATACTTCTCAACATTGCCATCTGCACCAATTTTCTTCTTGAACACCCATTTGCATCCAACAAGTTTTCATCCAGGAGGCAAAGGCACCAAGTCCCAAGTTTGATTCTTTTCCAAAGAAGCCATTTCTTCCTCCATGGCCTCCTTCTAGGAACTTGCATCCTTCATATCCAAAGCCTCTGATACAGTTCTAGGTTCATCACTGTTAGTAAGCAAAGCATAAGCACAACTAGAATCAAGCAATGTAAAACCAAACCTTTCAGGTTGCTTTCTTATCCATGTAGACCTCCTCAAGAGTTGAGGTTGAGGTTCAACTTCTTCATCTGATCTTTCAGAGCTGCTAGAACTCTCCTCATCATCAGGTCCAACATTGTCTTTCTGTTCAGTCTTCTCAGGGGTGAGAGGAAACTGAACAACATCCTCTTTCTTTTCTTTTTCTTTTGGCTGCAAAATAGTGGAAGAAGGTGTAAGTTCTCTGAAGATGACACTTCTACTATACAACACTTTTTCAGCCACGGGGTCCCAAAGCTTGTATCCTTTCACACCAACACCATAGCCGATGAAGATACACTTAACAGCTTTGTTCTCCAACTTTGACCACTTCTCCCTAGGCACATGTGCATATGCCTCACAACCAAAAACATGAAGATGCCTTACTGAAGGCTTTCTACCAGACCACACCTCCATGGGTGTCTTTCCAACAAGAGCTGATGTAGGAGATCTATTTACCAGATAGCAAGTAGTGGCAACAGCTTCAGCCCAAAACTTTTGTTCTAGACCAGCTCCACTAAGCATACTTCTAGCCTTCTCCATCAGTGTCCTGTTCATCCTTTCTGCAACTCCATTTTGCTGTGGGGTGTATGGAGTTGTGTTGTGCCTTTCAATCCCAAGTTCCTTGCAATACTTATCAAATTCTGTAGAACAAAACTCACCACCGTTGTCAGTTCTCAAACATTTAATCTTTTTACTAGTCTAATTTTCAGCAAAGGCTTTAAACTCCTTAAACTTGCTATAGACTTCAGATTTGCTTCTAAGAAAATAAATCCATGTCCTTCTACTATAATCATTTATAAAAGATACAAAGTATACAAATTTTGATAACGAAGGGACATTAACAAGGCTAAACACATCAGAATGAATAAGGTCCAACACACCAGAAGATTTCTGAGAACTTGAGTAAAATTGAACACAGTTTTGTTTTCCATAAATGCAATGTTTGCAAGAGTCAAACTCAAGATTACAATCATCTAACCCCTCAACGAGGTTCTTATTTTTTAGGGTACGCAGACCCTTCTCACCAATGTGGCCAAATCTCTTATGCCATAACATTATCTTTTTAGCAGGAAATTTAACTTCCAATGCACGATTACAACCATCAAGATTAGAAACAATAGATTTCTTCACTGCTCATTCAGATGGTGGGGATGAAGTGACTACTGCCCTCTTCCTTGAGTCAGAATAACTATTGCATTGTGAAATGCATGCTTCTAGCTGAAACAGAGTACCTCTTTGAGTACCCTTAGCAAGCACCATAGATCCTCTAGTCATCTTGCATCCTTCTTTCGAAAAGGCAATCTGCACACCTGCATCATTGAAACTACGTATAGAAAGCAGGTTCTGTGCTAAGCTTGGGATGTGCATAACCCCAGAGATCCCCTTCACTTGACCATCAGGGAATCAGATAGAGACTCTTCCACGACCAACGATCTTTAGATGAGAGTCGTCACCTAGATACACCTTTCCACCATCAAACTCCTCATACTTAGTGAATCAGTCTTGATGCGAGGTCATGTGGAATGATGCACCAAAGTCGATTAGCCACACATCATCAGATGCATGGGTTGCTAGGGTTGCGATGAAAGCATCACCATCATCTTGTGACTTGTCAGAGTCTGAATCAGGAGCTTTCTTCTTCTTCTTCTTCTCCTCTTTGCATTCCTTTCAAAAATGCCTGGTCTTGCCACAGTTCCAACAAAGAGCCTTAGACTTTCCAGGAGATTTGGATCTACCCTTCTCAGCTTTCTTGTCCTTCTTCTTCCCTTTCTCCTTGGGTCTTCCATGAACTGCAAGGGCCTCTTTGGCTGCCTTAGAAGACTTTCTCTGCATCTCTTTAGACAAAAGCGAAGAAACCACCTCTTCCATTTTGAATGTGGATGTGGTGCTTCCAATTGCCATGACAAGATGATCCCAAGAGTCCGATAGAGAACAAAGTAGGGTCATACACCGATCCTCCTCCTCCATCTTTACACCAATAGATGTCAATTGTACAACCAGCATGTTAAAAACATTCATATGCTCAGCAACAGATCCTCCATCCTCCATTCGAAGAGAATACAACTTCTTTCTCAGAAAAAAGTTTATTGACTAGGGATTTGGCTTGATACACATCCCCCAACTTCTTCCAAAGGAGTTTTGCAGTAGTCTCCTCATGGACATTTAACAACATAGAATCGACAAGACTAAGTCTTATGAGACCCTTAGCCTTCCAATCCTTAAGATCCCAATCAGCTTGTGACATTGCAGCTGGTTTAGTTCCATTCACAGTATCCCAAAGGTCTCGGTCAACTAACATGTCTTCCATCTTGAGCTTCCACAGCTCGAAATTACTGCCATTGAACTTCTCTACTTCAAACCTTCCTAATGTGCCTGCCATCTCCTTGCTGCAATAAGATACAGAATTCTCTGCATAGACTCCCACTCAACCTAAGATTAGCTCAAAAAACCCCTACCCAACAACTAGGACCAAAGGTGATCAAGCTCTAATACCAACCAAAAGGAAGCTAGGTGTGTGGAAATCACTTCCTACACTAATCTATTAAGGAGAGGGCTATGCAAATTAAAATTTATCCTAACTATTATAGTGATGTTAAACCATTAACATGAGATATTGCAGCAAAACACAAGAGCCAGAAAGTAGACAAAAGAAGAGAGACAAAGATTTACGGTGGGGAAAACCCTTATCAGGTGAAAAACCCCACACTCAAAAACCTGCACAATGTATTAACAAATCTGAAAGAATTTTTACAATACACTTGCAATGCAAGCTTCAATGGTCTTTGACACTCATGTCTAGAGTCAATCCAACAGCATAACAGTACCTGTGAACCTGTGATACAAACTCCATCTCCAAGCACCTGTATAAATAGGAATTACGAGGCAATTTTGGACCTTTCTTGGAATGGGCGTCCAACATGGCATCTTGGACCAAAATCCACGCCTAGGGACACTTGGTCAACATTGTAGAATTTGTCTGACACTTGTCCACAACTCCCATCCCAAAGAGGTTACCTATTTCCAAAATGGGCTATGACAGATGCTCTTACGACACTTACGACTGTCATAGAATTTGTCATAGTGGTTACAACTTACATCTATAAGAGAATCTGTCATACACATGCTATAAATAGCATATTCTCTTACAACATGTCATATTCCACCTTGGGGTGCCCAAATATGCCTCATTCAAAGATGCTTCATGGCACATGTCGTCACCTGTCTTTCAACCTTCTATTTCTGACTCTTACATGTCTTAGATTCGTCATAGGAATCCGTCATAACCATTTCGGTCAAACATTCCTTACACAACATGGAAGATGCCGACACATGGCAGAATATTCCTACCACTAAGTGGGATGCCTATCTCCTCATGTGAGGACAAAAAATACAAGTTGTCATAATCCATGTAGGATTGACACATCACCATGCCACATCCCACAACATGACAATATGGATTTTCCAAATATTTACAACATAGGCAATTAATTAATAAATAGAAACATTACAAATGCAGAGAATTACCAAGGTTGAGACACCTTAATTCCCAACACTATGGACAAGTGTCAGGCACATTCTACAATGTTGACCAAGTGTCCTTAGGCGTGGGTTTTGGTCCATGAATCCAAGTTGGATGCCCATCCCAAGAAAGGTCCAATATTGCCTTGTATTTTCTATATAAACAAGTGCTTGGAGGAGTAGAGGTATCATAGGTTTTACAGGTACTGTTATGCTGCCGGTTTGACCCCAGACACGAGTGTCGAAGACCATTGAAGCTTGCATTGCAAGTGTATTGTAAACATATTTCAGGTTTGTTAATACATTGTGCAGGTTTCTGAGTGTGGGGTTTTTCACCCGATAAGAGTTTTCCCCACCGTAAATCTTTGTCTCTCTTCTTCTGTCTTCTTTCTGGTTCATTTTTATTGCTGCAATATCTTGTTTATGTGTTACATATTGCTATAGTTGTAAGGATTAATTTGAATTTGCATAGCCCTCTCCTCATTAGATTAGTGTAGGAAGCAATTTCCGCACACCTAGCTTCCTTTCACAGAGAGTCCAATATTATTATCTAGCAAATAGAATTGATTACAACAAGAAATCTCTTGCAACTCAATACTGCTGCAATATGCTACAATACAATATTAGCAGAAACCCTAACCCTTAGCCGTTTTTATCAAGACTTATGTCAGTTACAAAAATAGGGTTTTATATGTCGACCAATAGAAAAATAACTATTGACACCTTTATAAAATTCAAGAGGGGCTCCGCCCCCCTTCTGATTCCCCCATTAATTAATTTGGGGGTAAAATGCACTGACAAAAGTGGGGAAAATTTGACCTTCGAGTCTGATTAGGCTCCATATAACAACAACCCACACATGCAAAAACATGCCATAAATATAGAGCTTAAGAGGTAGGCCAAGATCTAAATAAAACACATACCAAACATTGGGGATTAGAGTTTTGTCATGCCTAATAAAATTGACATCTTTGGCATATAAGTAAATGAAATCCCAAACCCTACACTAAACACCACTCTTTGGAACATCACAAGCTTAGATACCTCTATGGCTAAAAAATCTAAGAAAGCAAATAAAAACTCAAAGCTTTAATAATAAAGACAAGAGATTAGGTTGTAGGGAACTCCATAATTAGTAGATGAGCAAGGAAAAACCTAGATCCTTGCAACAATACTTAGAGCAGGGTTTTGGGAAACATCATATTGAGCATGTTGGTAGGGAAAACTCTGAAACCTTGACAAATAACAAAATACTCAAAATGAGCCTAAAAGTCAAAAATTCAAAACAAGAGACTTACTTGGAAAACATCTAAAGATGAAAAAAGTTTCTATTGACTTAAAAAAGAAAAAATTCAAAAAACAAAGAAGCAAAGTCTTGTTTAGTAAGAATAAAACAAGGAAAATCTAAAATCGGTAAGCAAGAGGAAAAGGGGGTCCTCATGGGGCATGTTGTGTGAAGCACAACATAGTGCTTCGAATCAATCTAATTCACTCTTTGAATGATCTCCTCATTAGGCCCATGATAAACTCATATTCAAATCCCAAGTGTAGGCTCCTTGGTGATTCTACTAAAAATCAGCGATCGACTCAACCTATTCCAACAATTTATCTGTAACAACTAGGAAATCTCTAGCCTTGCCCCAATTTATCTAGCAATAAAAAGTACACAATTGGTCACCTTGTACTAGCCAAATTCCAACTACAACATTATAATATCTAGGAGTGTCACTCTTAAAGGTAAAATGATCATTATACTAAACACTAGAACATTAACTCCAAATCATAGCCAATGTTCCTATTGCATGGTCAATGTAGATTCCAAGAACTCCCTTATGGTACCATGATTTACATCTTCATAATAGGAAATCATTTGTCTCTAACTAACATATCTTCTTAGAAGTACATATAACAATGCTAAGATCAAATAGTTGATTCAAGATCTACCTGTTAGGATTAGGTGTTGTATGCCTTGCAAATTTGGGTAGAACATTTATTTATTTCATATTGTAATATTGTAAGTAATGTGCCTACATGGAAAAAGAATGTCGCACTTGGAGGAATTTTCTCATGTATGGCATATTATGCCACTTAGATATTGTAATATAAAATGTATAAGAGCATCTGTCATGTAAGATGTGTAAGAGCATCTATGACATTGTAAGATGTGTAAGTGGAATCTATGACATGCAAACGCATGTAAGAGGGAGCACTTGGAAGTATGTGGAAGACTTTGAATATTTTATAAGATGTAAGAGCATCTTATAAGAAATTGGAACAATCCAAAATGGAGCCCCCATTTGGTAGGCAAAATCTATGACATTCAGAGTTACTTTCTATTCATAGTTGTTTGACTCATGATGAATGGGGTGTTGGAATAGGTACCATACATTTGAGTACCTAAATGGGCTTAGGAATTTGATATATGACACAATTTTAGACTTGCTTATATAATAGATGCTTGGGATGGAGGTATTGATGTGCTTGATTTTTGCAAGGGCTATGTTGTTAGATTTTCTCTAAACACAGGTTTAAGATCTTGATTGAACGGGTTACTGCTCTAATATTTTATTATAATCTCGTTCTTGAAGATAATACATTAAGTGATCCTTTGCGGTTGGGTTTTTTTTGGAAAGGGTTTTCCTAGGGTATACCTTGTGTTGTGAGATCCTTTTTTGTGTTGCATGTTGTAGAAGGAAACATGCATGTTGATTATCCTTTCTAAAATTGTTAGATATGCTCCTATTTAGCATTTATCATCTCTTTGAGTTAATTAGGAAGTTTCATAGTTTTACCTAACTTCATTTTATTTGGTGTCAAATCTTGATTGTAGCTTGTTTTATCTATGCAAGGATAGGGTTTTTTTATTAACCCTAGTTTAAGTGGGAGATATGCGTAGCTAATCTTATTTTAGGTAAAATATAGCGAGCATGATATATTTAATAACACTAACTTTGATCTATGGAATCTAAAGATATAGGATTTTGGAGTTGATCATATGATGACCTAGAGCAACCATTTGGTTGTATGGGATAAGTCCCTAGTCATGTGGAGGTTGTGCAAAGATTTCACCTTATGGTTCTATACAATGAGAAAGTGCTTATGTTGTGTGCTTGTTTTTAGCCCCCTAGTCACATGGGAAAACATTAGTTTTATTAACAAGTGCTTATGTTGGGTACTTGGATTTACATCCTAATCAAATGAGAAAGCATTGAATGATTAGCCTCATGGACTTTAATATTTCAAATGCATGTATGTACACTTTTTAGAACATGGTGATTTAGGATTGCATGTGTAGACACCCAAAAATGTCCACTTGTCGCAACGTCACATTAGTTACACATCTTGCACCATTTTTGCCCTAGACACCCCATATCGTCGCCTAATCTAACATTTCCTCTAATAAATTAAATAAATATAACATTTATTCAATTTAATCCCATCTCTTTTACCATTATTAAATAAATAAATTTTAATTTATTTATTTAATCCCTTTCCTCTTAAATAAAATAAAATAAATCTTTTAGTTTATTTTTATTTATCATTTTATCCTTATATTCCTCATAATTTAAATAATATTAAATTATTTAAATTATTTACATACCTTCCATATCTATCTTTTGAGATGACTCAACTCATCTCTTCCACTTACCATTTTTATCTCCCAAATCCTCTTGAGTTAACTTGGCCCACCTTCCAATTTCCTCTCTACCCATTTTTCTCACTTTTTATTTATCTCTTGAGATGACTCAACCACTTTCTAATTCATCTCTCTAATCACTCATCCACTTTCCTTTTCTTTTCCCAAGTTGCATAATGCAACTTTCCATTTCACCATCACTTGCAAATTGGAAAGTTTATCCTTCCATTTTCTCATTTGTCTATAAATTAACCTATTTTCATGCCATTTTGCATGGATGAACTCTGAAAGCACTGTTACTCTGTCAAATTTCCTCTAGCTCTATCATCTGTCAAATCTTTCAATCTTCCATTATCAATCTATATTCCTCTCATCCATCAAGTCTCTATCATCGTTAAGCTGCAAAATGTGAGAAATCAACAATTCACAATGAAAACCAAGGAATCACATCATCTGGGTGGTTTGTGTTTAATTTGCATGTCTTTTTTATCACTTAGATTAGATTTCTTGAAGGTTTGTAGGTTTTGTTGTTTGAATTTGCAAATGATGTAAAATTTCCTACATATATAAAATGGCACACCCGGTGGGACCGAATCACTAAGCTTTTGCAGGTTTTCTAGTATAAATTTGCATGTTTTCTAACCCTCATATGGCATGTTTTGCATTTTATCTATCAAATATGACCTCCTAGGCTCAAAACAACCTCACCATTGCGTTCGAGGGGCCGTTTCCATGAAAAACGAGTATAAATTTGCCTATTTTTTTGTCAAGAAACGTGCATTTGGTGAAGAAAATGGTGTTCAGATCTACAGAAAATCGCCTTTGGTTTTTCCATGCGCATATGGTCAAAAACAAGTCGCCTTTGGTTTTTCTAGTCGCATATTGTCAAAAACAAATTGCCTTTGGTTTTTCCATGTGCATATGGTCAAAAACAAGTTGCCTTTGGTTTTTCTAGTCGCATATGGTCAAAAGCAAGTCGCCTTTGGTTTTTCTAGTCACATATGGTCAAAAACAAATCACTTTTGGTTTTCCTAGTTGCATATGGTCAAAAACAAATCGCCTTTGGTTGCATCTAGTCGCATTTGGTTGTATTAGGGTCTTTTCCTTTTTTGCAGGTGAAAAGCGCATATGATCAACAGAAAGTCGCTTATGGTAAGATCTCAGTTGCCTTTGGTCATTAGCAAATTGCATTTAGTCTTTTCTCTATGGATCTGGTTTCTGTTGCATAAAATAAGGTTTTTCAAAATCTAATGGCTTCTTGGTGTAGCTTGTTGCTCTTGTTTGTCAAAGAAAGGCGGATCAAAACTACTCACATATTTCTTGCAGGTTCGAGCAGTCAAAGAACAATCTTTTTATCACTAGAGTAGGCACACCTCAGTTTGGTGCTTAAAATTAACACTATCTACTTTGTGTCTGCTTTTCATTTTTTGAGCTTGCTTGTCTAGTCTAATTGTAACCCGATTTGGCAATGAAAGTATTGTTGGGAATTAAGGTGTCTCAACCTTTGCAAATTCTTAATGTTGTATTTATTTATCCCACGTTGAGTTGGCATAGTTAGCACCTTATGTATATGTAGTAGGGTAAATTTTGGTGACTTTGGCAGCCGCGGTTTCCCTCTTGAATAATTAATGGGGGTTTGGGGGCAGTGCCCCCAAGACAGGGTCAAGGGACGTAGCCCCTTGCGGGGTCCAAGGGCAGCGCCCCTGGCGCGCTCCTTGTCACGGTACAGGGCGGGGTCGAGGGGCAGCGCCCTCGTGGGTGCTCGGGGGCAACGCCCCCGAAACCTTAAATGATTTTTAATTAATGACAAGTGTCGGTGAGTATCTTTGCACGAGAGAAAGGCATCTTTGGGCGGTCAAAGGAGGTTATGACATGTAAGAGGAATATGATATTTTTATTCAGTGTATGATGGATTCTATGACAGCTATAAGGTGCGTAAGAGCATCTGTCGTAACCTATCTTGGGACCAGGCGCCCACTTCAGGATGGGATGTTGGACAAGTGTCCTTAGGCGTGGGTTTTGGGGCATGAGTCCAAGATGGATGCCCATCTCTAGAAGGTTCCATATTTGCCTTGTAAACTCTATATAAACAGGTGCCTGGATGGGAGATAGACAACTTTGGTACAAGTACTGTTATGCTGCCGGAATATCTCCAAATTTGACATTCGAAGACTCTTGAAAGAGCATTAGCTCTGAAACTGTATTGTAATCTGTTATTGTTTACTGTAATACATTTGAGCTATGTTTTGGAGTGTGGGGTTTTTCACCCATAAGGGTTTTCCCCACGTATATCTTATCTCTCTCTCTTCTGTCTTCTTTCTGGTTCTTGTGTTTTGCTTCAATATCTCATGTTAATGGTTTAACATGGCTATAATAGTTAGGATAAAGTTGAATTTGCATAGCCCTCTCCTCATTAGATTAGTGTAGGAAGCGTTTTCCTCACACCTAGCTTCCTTTCAAGTATCCTCTCCCCCTGCCTAACCAACAGATCTGGGGTGTATGAGAAATCATTGCCAACTCTAGAGGGCCTGCCTTCCCACTATGAGAAGGGGTACGACCCAAGCAGAAATAGGTCAAAGCTAGACCATTCCAATCCGCTATATAAATAATGTGTTTGTGAAAAAAGTCACAAATGACAGGTGTTGTTCCGCTATACCAACAACCAACCTCCCCCCAAACCCTCCAAGGTGAAACCCTTGAAGGCTGGAAGACTCCATAACGGAGAGTAGTGTTGCCGCACATATAGCCACCCGAACGGAAACCTAAACTAAGAACCGTGTCTTAGTGGCCAAAACCCCTCTATTTGTTGGTGCAGAAGGTCAAAACTTTGAAGCTGCCCTGATTCACATGGTTCTTAGTAGAGATAGCAGGGACAATCCTAAGGTTCGGTGGGGGGATGAGCCTTGGGAAACCTAGATCTTGGTATGCATGAGAAGTGAGTGCCGTGGAGGGGAGCCAATGCTACCAAGATCCTGAAGCTATCTGCTTTGAATAGGCATGGCTAGGGGATCCAACAAATACTGTCCTTGCCTAGCGTAGGGTGTATAAATTGATCAGTGTGTTTGGTGTGCATGCACGTGTATGTGACATCTTGTGTTTGATATTACCACCTCATCCTTAGTCCTACTTGTCATAACACATTTCCTGATCATTACATTTCATCCAATTCTTCCAAACCAGATCATCCTTGTCATTCAATCATCCTAGCCATCTAATCAACCATCATCCCAATCAACCTAAGTCATCTATCCACACCATTCTGCACCATCCCATTCAGTTTGACCATATCATATCATTGGACTTCTTGAGCCCTACATCCTTTTTGAGACTCTACATCAGCTATCCAACATCGATCCAATCAACCAACCTTGTCCTTTGGCTTTGGTCCTTATCTAGCATTTGATCATATCACCATTGTCAACCAACCTTGTCTACCCTTGAGTTCATAAGTCTATCTCTTGGGAGATAATCTTATCCAGCTGATCAAACCAATCTAATTAATTGACCAAGCCAATCTAGTCAATCAGCCAAGAGTCTCAACTTTTTTGCATAAGTCCAACCCACATCATCCTACACCATGCCAACCTTAGAGGACATAACGCAAGAGATTGTTCACATCCTTCACCAAGCACCAAAACGCCTAAGCCAACAAATGATTCAGAGGGTCCATCGCATAATTCAACAACTTCAACTTCAAGAAGGCCAATCACCTCACATGCAACATCTTATAGCACAGTCCTAACACCTCCTAGACACATGTCAAACCCAACAAATATATCATTATTCCTTATCCAATCACCACCAAACAATTCCACTTCATTCCTATGTGGCATCCCCTTCCATTTCATACCAATCTAATCCATCCACATATCATAACAATTCAACATCACCTTATCTTATTCCTTATCAACCTAATCCATCCGCATTTCAAATCACTTCCACATCACCTTATCCTATAGCTTCTTATAGCAATGTCACATCACCTTATCTCACATCTTCCCACAACAATGCCACATCATCATATCCTACTTCTTCCAACATCTACCATTATCCACAACAACCCATATCCCAAGATCTTTCACCTACACATCCTACCATTTCATCTCTTTATCAAACACATTCACAAGACTATCAATGGCCCCCACAACATGAACATGCAAATCCAAGTGGCCCTTTTTACATAAATCAAGTCAAACCAAGTCCACATGTGCAACAAGACCTAATATCCTTCGATACTGATGATACCTTTGACAAGGGAGATACCAATATAGTCACTGCATCTTATGAGCATCCTCCATCACCATCCGATCACATTCCAACACATGAGTCAACTAGTCCTCTCCCAACACCTTCATGTCAACCTTCTAATACATCAAACCCTCCACTAAAGGATCCCTTAGAGATGACCCTACAACAACTGGTCCAAGAAAATTTGATTGAGATGCCACCGATAACATCCTTTGAATAAATCCACTTTAAACCCCATTGGTATAAAGATGATGAATATTGTACATACCATAGGTGTAAGGGCCATCTCATATCCACTTGTACACAATTTAAAAGATTGATCAAGAACCTAGAAGATTGTGGTAAGATTGGGTTAGATAAAACCAATCCATCTAATCCCCTTATCCTTCCATCTAGCCCAAGTCCTAGTCCATCTAATCCCACTATCCATCTCACAAGCCCTAATCCAATTAGCCTTCTACCTAATCCTACTCCTAATCCTATTACTCCATCTACCATTATCATTCATCCCCTATATTGTCCATTTACCCATACCCTAGCAAAGGATGTGATCCATTGGCTGTTAGCATGAAATAGACCATCCCAATGCCAAACACTCATTCATGAGCCTATCAACGAGCCTTCTAATGACATGTCTAGCCCTATAAGCCCATCATGTTATCTACAAGCCATCAATCCTAATCAAGAGCCTAACACTAATGAGTCCAAGTCACAAACCCTCATGCCTTTATGTCAATGACTCTCAAGAACATGTCAAGCCTATTCAAGAGCCTATCAAGCCTATCCAAGAGTCATTTCCTTCCATCCAAGCAACCCAAGAAGTATATCAAGAACATGATCCTAAGTATGTGGAAACATTAGTCCCTAATCCGAGTCAGGATCAAATCCCTTACATTCCATCTATGCTACCCATCTATAACATTTACCTCTTCCATGATCAAGATGATATTACCTTTGAGGAAGCTATCTATGAGCACCTTGGTCTTATCCGTAATCCTATACCCGTCCGTGAGCAAGACATCCAAATTACTCCTATCCATCCTCCATCTAACCCTAATGAGACAAATTCCATTTCTCGTGATGAGACATGTGCCTCCCACATAAGCATAGAAGATCAAATCGATACCTTGGATCATAATGAGCAAAAGCAAGATCCTAATGATCCTCCATCACCTACTATCAACCCTATCGCAACTCCACCATCATGTCCTATTAGTCTATCCACTTTTATCCATGAGTATTCCTCCTTAGAACACCACCAACCATCCTCCAAAACATGAACTATCAAGGTAAAGGCCTAGGCCTTCTTGAACAAGGTGTTTTGGAGCCCATCCATGTCAAAGTCCCTCCACGCTCATTTGGCCTTGGATACAGACCCCAAGGACAACAACCTAACGATGTTGGTACGACTTCCACACATCCTAAGTCCACCACTTTCTATCACCAATCCCATCACATACCTAAAACATATGTCACCATTCCGGCTCCTGCATCTTATAAATGTCAAAAGCATGTGACCATACACCTTCCACCATCCAATTTGCCTCCGCTTCTTCCAACTCCTAATATCCCTTTGTTGAATCGACCTCCACTACTTCCAACACCTTATCCACCCATCCATAAGCCCTCTAAAAATCCCAATCATGACCAGCAAATGCACATATTGTCTAAGCATGAAGCTTTCTCTCCTTCCATCCATGCCATGGGATTCAAAAATAAAAATTTGGATGCCTATACCCACAAATCAAAAGATCCTACTAATCCTCATGCCTTAAGATACAAAAGCAAATAATTAAAGCAAAATCCATCACCAAAGCTGCATACACCCACACACCTCCAAGAAAAAATGAAAAAGGTGTGGGTCCCCAAGCAACAAGCAATTATCTCAAAAGATGCACAAAAGCTACATATATCCCACTCCATACCACCACAAGCAAAGTCAAAAACTAAAATGGTATGGATCCCTAAGCAACAAGCCGTCAAGTCAAATGAGGCATCCACCTCTCGTGAATCCCAACCATCTCCTTCCATCCATTCCATCCAAAAGTCCCAAATTCCTCCATCCCACATGAAAAACAAAAATCATAAAAATATTGAGTCTATGTGGGTCCCTAAAGCATTGCATCAACCATCCCCTAAGCGAGCAACACCATTGCTTCCTACCCCACCATCCCATCAAAAGCTTCAATGTTTATCATGGTGTGTGCTGCCGTTGGTCATGGTTCCCTTCCATCCCACTACAATTCCACATACCTCCATCTCCCCATCCTTCATCCATTATCCTACATATCTTCCTCCTCACGTCCCTGTGGTCCATGCTTTTGCATAAGCCTGTCATTCATAAGTCCCACATAATCCGCATCATAATCCACTATCATCCACATCATGATCCACTATCGCACCTTTCATAATCCACTATCTATCTACTCTATCTACCTCTTTCGCGCAATCACCCTTACCAACGTCTATGAGCACACTTGACATGGTCCATGCGATGACATCCATCTAACGGGACTACCATGGAACCAGGCACTAGAGTCCGCCTATCCATAATCCACCTTCTCCTAAAGCAAAAAGTAAAAAAAAAAGCAAAATAATGAAAAAAAATGAATGAAAAAAAGTAAAGAGAAATCCCTTCGTCCAATGGTGAAAACCTGGCAAATAGGCACCCTGGATAAGTACCATGATGAAAACCTGGCAAACAAGCATCATGCGTAAGTTGATCTTCTATGTCACCTACACTTGGGGGTAGCTTGTCTCATCCTACCTATCATTTTCCATCCTATCACATCCTATCATTTCCTATCTTACCATCCACATACATATACCTATCATATTGAGTCCATCCTTCCACCCTTCCTCTTCTTGATCTTGATAAAGATTGGGGGCAAAATGTTAAAACATGCTTTGGAAAAACTCTTGATGTACTCCATCCTTTCCAAACCAATCCATCCTATCACTCTATCATAATCCCATTGTCATCAACCCAATCCTATCACTATCCTATCGTCCTGAGCCTTGTCATGAAAAAATCCCAAGCATACTATCTAGAATGGGGCATGTTATTTCCTATACGACATAGTCTTTGAGATCACATCCTAGCTCTCTTATGCATACATCTGATGTCACCTATCCTCTTATCCTTCCATTTATCATGAGTCTTCCTTTCCATCCCCTATTGCCCATCCTTTCATCCATCCAAATCTTGCATACCTATCCTTTCTTGCACCTAGACTTGGTCCTCCCTCGTCATTGGTATCTAGCACAAAGGCTACCCAAATTGTAAATCCATTGACATCCCAAAACATTTAAAAATCCAAAAAATCATAACAAAGCCCTAAAAAAATCCAAAAAAATCATAAAAAGACCGAAAAAAAATCCAAAAAATCATAAAAAGACTAGAAAAAATACAAAAAAATCATAAAAAGACTGGAAAAAATACATAAAAATTAAATATTCCCAAAAATACAAAAAAATCATAAAATCCAACAAAAAATCCAAACAATCATCAAAGTCAATCATCAAAATCAAATCGAATCAAGTCAATCATCAATCCATCAAATCTAATCAAATCATCAAATCAAATCAAGCCAAACTTCTAATCAAATCCGTAATCAAATCATGTAATCATCAACTTCAAATCACATCGAAACAAATTCAATCAAATCATTAATCCAATCAACCAAATCATCAAGATCAAAACAAATCCAATCAAATCCAATCAAATCAGCAAATCAATCCAATCAATCATCACTTTCATCATCACCATCAATAAAACTCAAAATTAGAACTACATCCCATCTCTATCATTACGTGCCTTGATCCCGTGGACACGGGTATGTAGGCAGTCTGGAGTACGAAGGAAGTGCCTAGATTTAGGGATAGGCGATATTCCTCTTTCCTCTCTCATCATCTTCTTCTATCATCAATTCTTCCAATCAATTCTTCCATCACTTCTTCTTCCAATCATTCATATCAGCTACAAGCATTCCACACAAGAAACAAGGAATCACTCAACCCATATGATATTATTTTGGTTTGCATGTTTTTTATTTCATTTTGGGTTTGATTTCTTGAGTTTGGGTTGAATCTGATCTTGTTTGCTTGATCTTGTCAATTTCTACCCAACAGCATGTACTTGCATATTATAGATTCATGGTGATTTGGGTTTGCATGTACTTACATGTTGCAAATTCATAATGATTTGGATTTGCATGTACTTGCATGTTATTGATTCATGGATGTTTGGGTATGTATGTAATTTCATGTTGTAGATTTGTGATATTCTAACATTTAGAATGTGAATCTAGTGGTTATAAATTTTTGGGTGTTTTAGATGTTTCAATAGATTTAAAGTTGCATGATAGTTGTGCATGGCTTGTTACTATATACAAGGCATTATTTTAATGAATATGTGTTTTGTAGGTTTTATGTTTAAAATCCATGTTCTTTGAAAATATATGAAAGATTGGTTTTTATATTGTAATTCTTGAGGGTTGTCTAAATTAGAAATATTTGTAGATTTGTAGGCATCCTTTAGAGAATGATTGAAGGCCTGTTCATTGGTCTCTAGTTTCTAACCTATGGTTGTCTTATGGTTACAGATTTGTGGCTTCTTAAAATTTAAGGGTGTTTAGATCTTATGTTTATGTCACGAGAAGAATGATCTGCATGATGGACCTCATTTTGTGATTTATTCCTTTTTGAGAATAGAGGGTTAAATCTACATGTGTTTTGGATATGCATGTCTTACTGGATCTAAGTTGCATGTGTTGCAAATTTTAGTTTATTGGTCAATGACCATCCTTGAGCATTGGCATGCTAGGTAGTAGATAGGTAGTGAGATAGACTATCAAGAAGGTCTTTTGAACACGATGCATGAAGAAGGAAGGTGATAGTAGATTTCTTGATATAATATTATCATCTCAAGCTAGCTTCTTGCTCATAGATGATACTTTGCATGAGAAGCACCAATTTCATTTTAAGTTCCTTCATGGAGCAAGAGGGGCATGAAAATTTTGTTTTGGTTTGTGGATAATTGAGTATGTCTCGATCCACAAACTTGGTGAGTTGTACCTATGGATAGTTGAGTACATCTTGATCCATAGATTTGCATGTTTGTATTTGTGGATAATTAAGTATGTCTCAATCCACAGAGGGTGGAGTTTTACTGTGGATAGTTGAGTAAGTCTTGATTCATAGTCGGTTTGTGTTTTTCTTGTGGATAATTGAGTGTATGTTGATTCACAAGAGGGGTGGTGTATTTGTGAATAATTAAGTATGTCTCGATTCACATGTATTGTTGGATAGTTAGGACATTTGCCTAAACATGAGTAGTTTAGGGTGTTCTGATGAGGATTTGTAGGTTTGATAGTCAAGACATCTACTGATAGGATCAGTTTGACATGCCTTGGGTGAGCGAGGAGATTTTATAGAGGCACTTAATCAAGTTTCCAGATGGGCTGCTATGTTCAGTCCATGCAATGTTTCATCCTTTGCTCAAATTGATGTAATAAGTGGGAATGTTGGAATTAGTATTACATCTTAGTATAGATTAAATAATAAATAAATGTTATCTTATAGTTTAGTAATAAATTAATATTTAGGAGTTACTTTCCTATATGGAGGTAGGTATTTGGGTGGTTATTGTATCAAAAAATGGAAGGATTTATAATCCATATTGTATCATTATAAATAATTCCAATTGAATGTGAGGAATTAATATATATCATTTTCATTATTGGTGTCAATCATGGCGTAATCTACGTGGTGTAATTTTTATTTGGAATCTACTCACCATTTTAAAATACCTACCACTCTACTACATAGCTTCAAATTGAGCCCATTTGTACCTTTTCAAAATAAATTAGAAAGATTACTAAAAATAGTAAATTTTGGCTCCCATCAGAAACCAAAGAATCACCACACCTGTTATGGGACTATTTCCCCAAGTAGAAATTAAAAAAATTATATCCACATGAAAAACACTTTTGGCTAGCCCTTGGGGTAGACCAGACAGTCAAGTTGTTGGAAAACGCAGATCATGGTCAACGTGTTTGATTCCCTCAAATTTACCCACCGCATGAATGGATGATAGATCATGTGGATAGAGGTTATGGTGGCATGTGTTAGGATTTCACATTGTGAGTCCTATCATGTGATCAATTCCTTTGTCAAAAAGAAAAGAAAAGAAAAGAAAAACCCTTTTGGTTAAATGGGGGAATATAAATTCTTTTGTAATTTTATAAAAGTGAAATATATGGTAAAAAACACTTTCTAAGGGAATTGAACATGAAAAATAAAATTAAAAAAAACTTTCAGCTTATAAATTCACCAAAGGCAACTTAAAAGAAAGACAATTAGTAGACCCTTTTATTAAGGGAGTTTATGTGAACAAACCTTATTTGAGGTAGAAATTAATGTAATTAATAAATAGTTGTTTAATACAACTATTGTGGATGGGTACATTTGTTATAACCACTCTTAGGAAAATTATTTAAATTGTATGAGAGGCTTGGAAATGAGATGGTGGAGAAATTTGATAAGAAAGTGGAAAGGCAAGCTGCGAGCATTGGCACATAGAGTGTGTCCAACAAGGGTACATAGTACACCTTGGATGGTTCTTGGCCTGAAAGAAATTTTATTTGATTATTAATTCCTCCTAGACTATAGTTATAGTCTAAGGGGGCTTTCAACTAATATTTGATATAGGAGCATCTTTGGGGAATAGGGAAATCTTGCATCACTAGCGTTCACTTGGTTTATTTATTTATAGTTTTGATTCACTAGTCAGATGTAGAAGTCACCACATTATGTCACATTTTTCATTTGAGTCTTGTGGTTTTTGTATAATGTTCCAGAGGAGTATAAGAAATTCACCTTCATTCTTGAGGAGAATTAGATTTATGCAACAACTTATTTGGGTTTGTGATTCTATATCGGACTGGCAGACTATCATAGTTGTAGAGTTTCTATTGGTACTAGAGAATTTGAAGTTTGTGATAATCAAGGGAGACAGGTGAAGACTTATTGGACCCATGGGAGAAAATATTGGGCACCACACAATTTTCTTTTTTGTTGTTTTAGTTTGGATCAAGAAATTAACATTACATTAGCTGACTACATGTTTTAGGGAGTATAGAACTTTGTGCCACCTTGTAGCTAATGTAGATCATTAAGGAGGTTGGAGATTGATATATATTGGTTGCCCATGATCATTTTGGATCATCACAGGAGGAGAGAGCATTTTATAATAGATATTGGAGGTTTGAGTGTAAGCACAAGTATGGGGGCTCATGATGAAGTTTGAGGACAAGGATATTGTATGTTTTAGTTGTCATTAGGTTATGGCCTAACTTACATCATTGTAGTAGATCGTAACTTGTTTGAAAATTAATAATAATATATGGAATCTTTTGGAGGCTGGCTTTTTCAATCTTTGAGGGTTTTCCTAGGGTAAAACCTACTTCAATCTTACTATGTTTCTATTTTATGTGTTTGTATTCCGAGTTGCTTGCATGATCGGATAGTCCTTCATTGAACCCTCCTAGCATGACTACATTAATCTCCTAGAGGGTTTAAATCCATTTCTAACATAAATATTATTCAAACATTTGATCTCATATATATATATACACATATGTATATACACACACACACACACATATATATATATAAACATATGTATATATGTACATATATACACATACACACACACACATACATACATACATATATACATACATACATACACATATATATACATACATACACACACACACACATATATATATATATACATGCATACATACATACATACATACATACATACATATATATATATACATGTATATATGTATATGTACATATATATATATATGTATGTACATGTACATATATATATATATGTATGTACATGTACATATATATATATGTATGTACATGTACATATATATATATGTATGTACATGTACATATATATATATATGTATGTACATGTATATGTATATACATACATGTATATATATACATGTATGTATATACATTATGTGTATATATATACATGTATATATATACATGTATATGTATATACATGTATATGTATACATGTATATGTATACATGTATATGTATATACATGTATATGTATATACATGTATATATATATATATATATATATATATATATATATATATATATCTAGAATTTTCTTATTTTTGCCTTAAATAAATAACCCTAACTCATAGTAATAGTTCCATAGTTAATTATAAATATTAATTTATCCTAACAATTATAATTTTTATTATAAAGTCATATTTAAAGCTTATAATGTATCTATGAAAATATAAACTTATCCTTTATGCTCTGTTATAATTCTTCTTCCAATTTGCAACAATTTCTCTTTGTATGAATGTCTTTAAAATGTTTCTAATTTCTTCCCAAGTCAGGGGTTTTTCTCCATTAACTTGATAAGAGGAATTAAGGGTTTCCGTCCTTAATTTCTACTCTTGAGGGGTTTCGTCCTCAGATTTCTAAAATCCTAATTTGTATTCCACAAGGAAAATAGATATTATGTCTTCATGATGATATGATATGACTGATATGATATTCCTTCCTTCTTGAATGATCTCCCTTACATATCTTATCTCTTCATGAGACACACCCTTTCATATGTCCTTTGACTATTTTAAAAATAATATTTATTTAATATTTAGTTATTAATTCTCTTGACTTAGGCGCTGCCTTAATTTCCTTATGCGGCTTGTGATTAAGATCACTCATTTCTATATTATACCATCTTCTTTTAAATAATTAGCACTGTTGGAGCCTAGAAAAACTAGTTCCCATTGTGCCCATTTCCCCTCCAAAACATCTAGAAGTCCTGTGCAAAATTTCTAGCAGATGTTACCATTAGATAGATTTTTCAATTCTGAGCAACTTTTCCTTTTGAACCATGTTAAAATTCCTTAAAATGAAGAAGTTATGCTTCTTCAAAATCTGGTTCTTATACTTTTTGCCTTAGTAAAAATTGGTCTTTCCCTTAGAATATTTTTCATGTTTTGCCTTTATCAGCAATTCGGGCTTCTTCTGAACTTACTAATTTTTTAGTAGTTCAACTTTTACTTGATTCGCCGATAAGACGATGGAGGGCAAAGGGAAAGCATTCAGTTGGCAAAGTAAAGAAAAGGTGAAAAGGGCTTTTCTATCAGCGAAAGGTATGGTTCAAGAACCCGATGGTTCACTGATAGCGAGTTCTCCCGACTACCATTTTGCCAACAAAGGCAAAGCATAAAGAATGAGGACAAGGTTCTAAAAAGTTTCATTTTACCGATGAAGGAAAAATTGTCCAAGGCATAAAGGGGAAGAAAGTATTTAGTTAGCAAATCGGCGGATGGCCAAACTAAGGAACTAGTTTAGAGTTGTGGTGGTTCGCCGATAGACCTTTTGGCTGATAGTGAAGAAAAGTCAGAGGATCGATAAAGGGCAACTTTTCCGATATATGCAAAAAGGGGCACTACAAGGAATGGTTCTGAAAAGTTTAATTTTGCTGATAAGGGGCAAAAGGCAAGCAATTGAAGAGTTCAAAAAATTGGCAGTTTGCCGATAAGGTGGAATGGGCAAAAACATGATAGTTCGGTAAAATGTCCTTTTGCCGATAAAGTAGAAGGTAGAGGACTGAGGCCAAACTTTCTAAGTTTGAGAATAGCCAAGTTTGCCAATAAGGGCATTTCACCGACAAGGTCAAAAAGAAAGCAAAAAGAGAGTTTGGCAAATGGCATTTTTTTCGACAAGGAAAAATAGAAGGGCAGAAAAAGGTGGCATTGAGCTTGGTTCGAGAAAATAAGATTTTGCTGACTAATAGATAAGTTTGGTAAATTAAAGATTTGCCGATAAAGAAAATATAGAGCAAGAAGAAAAGGTTCGAAAGAGTGGGAAATTGCCAATAGGAAGGAGAAGACAAGCCAAGTTCAAGAAAGCAGTATTTTACCGATAAGGCAGAATAATGCCTAGGATGATGCAGGGAGATAAAGGAAGGAAAATGATGAAGGTGCTGAGGTTCTTGAAAATGAAGATTCATCGACTAAGAGCAAAATAAAGATTAGAGGCATAAAATTAAAACAAAGACCAAATGTTTTGTAAAGCAAATAATAAATGTAATAGTTTAAAATATTTTAAACATGGTTTAAAATATTTTAGAATAGCGTAAAGAGATTTACATGGGCATTTTGACGGATCATATTTCAAGCGCATGTCTACTTGAAAACATGCCATGATTGCAGGTGATTTGTCAGTTGCAGGTAGAGGAAATAGTAAATGAGTTTAATGCAAAAGGGCTAGAATTAAATTCAAGGATGAAGTGTTTTAGCAGGCCAATCTTTCTGTAGGTACTTTCATTCTTGAAGGACACTAAGGCGTGGGCACCTACAAGTTTCAGGGTTGTTAGGGTGTGGCATTTCCTTTCAACGTGCTGATCTTTTGACGGACATGGGCCTAAGTTTAATGTAGCATGGGTTTATTGTTGACTAGTTTTCCAATGCCCAGGAGTTGCACATAAATGAATTGCTATATATATATTTTTAAAAGATGTTTTCAGGTTTGGTCGCTGAGCCAATTGTCTGGTTTGTAGTGCCTCAGGATAGTTTCAGGGCTTCAAATCAAGCCAGTTTGGGTAGTAAATGGAGAAATGTGTTTTGATGTAGTATAGGAATGTATTGGAAAGCATATTTTATGCATTAGTATGTCTCCATGGCCATTTGTAAAGATTCAGGGCAATGTATAATCGTAGTTGTATGTTTTCCTTCACCTCATTTGCTAATGTGATTGTAATAGAGACTTGATAATGTGTGACAACATATAAAGTCAATACAAGATTTGTTTTGAGTCATCTCTTTGTTGCAAATGGGTCATTTTAGTTTGGTTCTGGATAATTAAGTATGTCTACTGTGTGAAGCAAAATCTGAGAAATGTATGTGAATACATTTTAGTTTTCTGTTGATACAGGTACAATCCTTTTTTCCCTCTTTATTGCTTATGACTCAGTTGCCCAATAGAGTAGGCACTGGTCCATATTGGAAAGGGATCAAACACTCTTTTAAATTAAACAAATTTTTCATCTATGGTTCAGGGTAAAAACCATCTTTCCTGTGCATGTACATTCGTACAACTGAACCAGCTTAATGAGAGGCCTGTGCAACCAATTTGTCTTGATCTAGTCACAACTTTGGGATCAAATGTACATTGGGTATGGCTGTGTATGTTTATTTGTATTTCATTTCATGCCTCTAGTAATATCCCTCCTAGGTCTAGCTAAGCTTGAAGAGCAGAGGAGTTTACCCACTCCTGTTAGTTGGCCAAAATCGCCCAAAACTTGTTGATAAACCTCTTCCCGTGATGACAGTCCCTGGCCTAGGTGATTTAGGAATGTTTTAGAGTTTTGTGTTGCTATTATTTTGGGTCCCAAAAAGCACCCCTCTAACCTAGGTGATTTGTTTATCAAAATTAACATTGCCTCTGCGAAACATACGAATAAGACAAACAAGATTATGGAAGTCTGTAAAGTTTTGGTATCCCTCTAAAGCTCACCCGAGAAACAATTGCTAAAAGAAACAATTGTGGAACTATTGCTCAATCGCTCCTCTCTTCCATGATTTTCCTGTCTTTGGTCTCTATCTTTTCCATGATTATCCTTGCCTTTCTTGTTGTATAAAGTGCTTTGGCAATCCTTCTCTCTTCACTGTTTACGACCCATTTCCTAGATTTCACCAAGAGGAGATGTAGAATTTTCTCTAGACAATCATTTGTTATATCTACCAAGGATCTCTCTAATTCCTTCAGTAGTTCATTCACATTGGTTCATTCATTGCACTCAATGATGTTACATAACTTATACATGGCACTACCCCATGTTGTTGCCTCCTAGTTAATGGAGTCATTGCTCGTCCATTTGTTTGGATAGCCTTGTGTTTTCTCCTTACTTTTTTTATCCTATGTGCATGGACCTATTTTGATATAGCATGTACACTTCCCAACGTCTGTCTTTTGCTTTTACTTTCCTTTTTAATGCTGACCAATGTTGCAGTCACACTTTCAGGAGGTGATGCTTCACTAATATGTTGCAACCATGTTTGGATGCAGCTCTTTTATGATCCCTAGATGAAGATTGTATTTGCCATTCAAGACTAAGACAATCACCACTAGGATCCTCAAATTTAGCTTGGTGAAACAACTGATAAATACAAACTACTTTATGAGATGCAAAAGATTTCACAGGCACCTTGGGAGTAAAGTCTGGACCCTTCTCACCTTTGTGGTTTCATTATGTATTTGGAAGTGGTGACACTTTTAATCTAATGTTATCTCTTCTATAATCCTTGGTCCACTTTTTGGTAGACTAAAACCCTTTAGCGATGACTTTATTTTGAAAATGGGGCATTATAGTCTGCCCTTCCCAAAGATTGCTTGTTCTCAAGCAATGTAGGTTCAACTCTTAGTCTTTCAAACTAAATCATTTTGCCAAAACCAGGATCCCAAATCAACTTGGAGATTTGTAATTCCTAGACATCGATCCTCCTTGTGATGTAATTAGCTTATGTTGTGACACTTTGATATAATTAAGAATTGAAAACTTTACACCAGGTTCTCTTATTGTCTCAATGGTTATGTCTGACTTGTACTACAATGATGTCCCTGGAGAGTAGTTGTTAGTATACTTGCCTCAATCTGACTGTCAATATAGTCCTTTAATATCTTAAGGTTGATACCATCCTCTAAAGTATGAGGACAATTAATTGTCCAATATTCTTTTGGCTCATGTACTTGTATTCCCAATAACTCTCAACAACAAAACCAAGAGTTGGGAATTGACAAGGTCCGTAATTTAAGATAAGTTAAATTCTCTCATCCTTAGAGAGAAGAAAAAAATACATCTTGCAATAGCATAGTTTGAAACCAAGTAAAAGAAGCATCAATCTAAAGATCAATTTCCTTTTTAGCATCCACTGCATTTGCAGAGAACCAATTTGGTTGGCCCAACCTTCACACAGTTTCATGGATATCTTTTTGAGTCAAAGTAGAAAAGTGAGTTATTGTGCCTCGCACACACACCCCATCATGAAATAGGGACCCCCTCTTTCAAGCTTTGGTTTAGAGTGTCAGTTCGGTTTTCTCTTCCTAAGATGTCAAATGGTGGTCAATTGCATTTTTTCCATGCTAGAGGGATTGATGTCATTAAGTCATCTCAATATCCACTAAGTCTGAGTGTTTGCCTTTTAGTGAAATCAAATCTATGAGCCTTTTGAACTAAAAACCTTCGCAACAGACCTTTGCGCTAAATCCTTGATCAACTGACTTTTGCGCTTAATTCCTGTCCATCCAACTTTGCGCTATTTCCATCACCAACTGCCTAAGCGCTAAAATCCTCCTCATCTGACTTGCCCTAAATCGTTAACCAGCCAACCTAAGTCAGTAAAAGACCAAACCTGCACTTAGTCTGACAACTTTGAAACCAACGCATAGCACTAAAACCTTAGCCATCCAACTTAGTGCCATGAAATTGATCCTCCAACTAAGTCAGACCAAAGCAAATTTCATGCCGAATCTAATAAATAACAAAAGCGTTGGAAGTATTAAGTGTTAGACTTAGGGCACACAACTGAGAGGGGGGGTGAATTAGTTGTGCAAAACTTTCTCTCAATTTATACACTTAAATCCTTTTAGTGATTAGCAACATATAAACATGAGACATAATGCATTTAAATCAAAAGCAGAAACTCATCAACACATGAGACACCAAGATTTTGATGTGGAAAACCCGGTTAAGGGAAAAACCATGGAGTGATTAACCCAAGAATGTATTCTCTATTAGAAGAATAGAAAGAACAAATGGCACATGCCAATTAGGGCTCACTGCCCGAGCACACTGCTCACAAGAGGCTCACTGCCTACAAGAGACACACTGTCTACAAAGAAATAAGAATCTCATACATGAACTGGAGAATAGCATCTTCACCATGCTTGAATTAGTTCCATTAAGCTCAATACTTCTGCTCTGCCTTTCGCTCTCCTCTTCGCTACCACTCGCTCATCTCCACAAGACACTCTACAAAATGACTTCATAATCCCTTATTTATACAAGGCATTGACTTAGGAACAATCATCTAAGTCGGTAAACACCTACAAGAACATTCGCAAGATGTCTAATATATCCGGTCGGCCAGTCTCAAGAAGAACACCAATATCCGGTGGTTATTCTTCAAATGCAAACTCTAACTTCAATGCGGACCACCAACATGAACTAGACATGATCCAACAATCATCATAACCTTCCCTGAATCACCAAGAACATCCGCACTTCATCAGCTTGCTGGAATTCTTCTCTCCTTCATTCGGAGCTTCAAGAACACAGTCTGTCATCACTGTCACAAAGGAATAGGCTCTTCCGGACCTTCAAACCATGAACCAATCTAGTTGATACTTCACAGGGACGTCCTCAACACTCCCTCAAATCTGCAGAATGGGATAATGAATTTCTAGATCTCACCGGACCTATCTGTGACACTCTATCACCTCTAAACACTTGCCAGAACCGGTTCTACTTGAGCGACCATAACTTCTTTAGATCTTCATGTGGACCTTTGAAAACTTGACTGGAGCATCTCAAGACTTATATCTACAAACCCTTTAAACCACATCCTCTGATCCTCAACCGATTGAGGACTTTTACCTTCTTGTCATCACTGTTCTTCACTGTTCCTGATTGAGACTAATTTTCTCAATATCCTCAGCACACAGCTCATCTAATCCTTCTCATTAATGCAACATGAGTATGTTGACATCAATGACAACACTGGTTAGGCCCATACTTGCAACATTAAGGTCTAGCCCTATGCCAAAATCTAATGTAACTGACTAAGTCAGTGACCTTCAAAAGTCACGTAGAGTCAGTCATCTCAACTTTTCATACAAACTTCAAAATGACTCTGCAGTACTACTGAGACGTCACACTGTACTCCCTACATTTATGGTGATTAGTAAGGGAAGAAAATGTGTTTTTTCCCTGCTTTGAGCTCATTTTACATTTAAAAATCGACTAGAGAGCTCTGCGAATGGATTTGGAACCAATTTACTACAAAGCTGCCCGTGGATTCAACCAGAAGCATTGTCACCTACGCAATTTCTCCACATTTCATCTCTGCCAAACAGGTGAGTACTCCTTTTTGGGCCTATGGTTTCTCATTTCCAAGCTAGGGTTAGCAGTTAATGAAACGGGGTTCTTTGTGTGCTGAATCAAATTTCAATTTGCAGACGGATTTGATAATGGATGATTATTATTGTCAAGGAAAACAGGGTTTCTCCGTGTTTCTTTGAAATTATCTTTAGAAAACCCTAGTTCAAAAAATTGAGATGGGGGATCAATTGTTGAAATAAAACCTTATTCGAAAACTCCCGTTTGTGTTGAGACCAAAATCAAGTTAAAACCTCATTTAGATTTGTGACATTAATCTTTGGGAAAATGCGAGCAATTTAAACAATTGAAAATCGACCCTGTGAGATGGCGCTAAGAATGTATCTGACTGACCTCTAAACTTTCGCAACCAATTCAAGTCGGTCAATAACCTTGAAAATCCCTGCCAGAATCTTAAGTCCACTTTGTGCTTGAAACATTGTTGTCCGACTTGGTGTCAAATTTTGCCTTCTCTGACTTAGGTTGAATGTTCTCCAAAAGCCCGCTAAGTCGTTAAGTCCCGAAACCCGCGTAAAACATGATAATTGGTCTGGCGCTAAAAAATTGTCGTCTTTGACCACATGCCAAAAGTTGCCTCAACCGACTTAGGTCGAACACCCCCCAAAAAACCTGCGAAGTTGGCCAGCCTTTGAATCCATGTAGAATACAACAAATGATCCAATGCTAAAATCTACCTTGTCTGACCTACGCTACAAATCCAACCAACCGACCTCTGACATTCATTTGAGTCGGTCATGCCTAAAAGTCGCGCAAGGTCGGACGTTCATGAAATCCACGCAAAACACCATAATGGCCAAGTGACCAAATGTCAGTATACCCTTTAGGTCAGATGACCTCAAATCCTGTGCAAGGTTGGATGACCTTCAAATCCGTGCTTTGCCTTCGAACAGGTCGGATGACCTCCAGACTAGCGCAAATCAATTAAAATGACTGTTTCTGATGCAAATTTCAATGGTAAATGATCTGTTTGAATGAAACTAAAGTTGCATTGGTAGAATCATAATGTTTTGCATATTTTAATTCAAATTTTGCAGTATTTAGCTGTTCATTGCATGGATTAGCCTAGAATGTGATGTTGTTTATCATTTTATCATGTAGTGAATGTAGTAAATTAGTGAGTTCTTAGACTTGTACATTTCATGGGTATGTATTTATCAATTAGTTGGATAGATTCTAATCTCACAGAGTGCAACATGACTTAGTGATCTAGTGATTAATTTGGTAATCATGCATTTAAACTTAGAGAATTAGGAAAACCATTCAAAAGCATCGAGACTTATGAGGTCCGGTCATGTAGGATAAATGACTACAAGAGTCCAAGCTATGAAGTACAAATTCAAGGGCATTCCTCCCGAAACCAAGATCTCCTCTGGATGGAAAAACATAGGAGACACTGATCTAGGTCACATTGACTTAGATGACTTCAGGACCTAGATATTTGGACCCAATTCAACTCCAAGGGCCAAGAAAGTGAAGGATAGTGGGATTGCAGAGGCTGCTGCCTTCCCTACTTCAACCCAATGTGCAGAGTTAATAGTAGCCTGTGCTGACAGATATGACATCATGACTAGGACAATACAAATTCCCATTGGAGAAGTGCTTGCATACCTAAGTCTACCTTCATTGGTAGAAATCTTTGGGATCCCATGGTATCCAATAATGACTATGTCAGACAAAATAGGTGTAGAAGCAACATACAAGAAAGATATGGACACATGTAAGAAACATATAAATGAACACTGGATGAAGAGAAAAAGGTCTGCTCTTATCAAACTTCCTCAGGTCCTATACATAAGTGATTTTCATGATGAGATAGGAGATTTGGTGACCCTACTCAGTAGGATATATGGACTGCCCACAGCATCAACTTTTGAAGGGTGGATGTTTCTAGTGATAGAAGAGATAATTAATAAAGACACCAAATTACACTAGACTCAGATATTGAGTGACAACATGCATGAGGCATTCAACAATTTTAGAGATAAGCAAGTATTCAGATGGACCTCTTATGTGGTGTATGCATTGGCAAGAAGAAATGAATATGTCGGATTGTCAAAAGTAGGTGTAGTTGGAAATGATGAACAACATCAAATCAAAGTTTATGAATGCTACCCCAATTGACACTGTCTCAATCTCTCATTCACTACAAAAGGGTGAATGATGCTTTTACAATGCCTATCACTAGATTGTTGCAAGGAACTACGGCCCTCAGAATATCCACTGAAGCCATGAATGAAGTCATGAAATTAGATTTAGATGCTATCTTAGCCAAAGCAGAGAAACCAAAGAAACAAAAAAAGGCTAAGGTGCAATCTAGAATCTATAAGGATGCTACAGGATCCCGAATAGCTGAAGTAGTTGTTCCACTAGCTAATGCAGATAAAAGACAGGTCAGAGTTGAAGATTACACTGTAACTACTATTAATTTGGGACCTGCTACAAGGAGTCAAAAAGTTGATGAATTCAAAGGCTTAGTTTCTTCCATTTTAGAACAACTGAATAAAGATGAACTCACTAAGAAAGAATTGAAGCAACATAATGAAGAACTCAGAGCATGTCTACAGTTCTTAATGAAACCTCTGGATTCTAAGGGTGAACCAAGGTTAATCCTGACTTTAGTATCAAAGGATAAATTGATAAAATTTGATGAGGTCAAGACACTGGTTGCTGGGACTTAGAGGTGGTTTGATAAGATTTATCAGGAAGGATGTGATGCAATCATCTTTGCAGCAGAACTCCACAAAAACTTTTGTAAGTTTCAAAACTTATGGGAAGAATTACATGAAGAGTGTGACACTTATGATGAAAATCATTCTCACATGTTTCCATGGGTACAAGCAATAAGGGATCTTCCTATTGAAACATTGTTATAAGAAAATATTTTGAAAAAGGTGAAATGGTACCAACAGTTGAAATTAAGAAAAGAACTCTTCGGTAATGTCAGAGAGGCCTGCAAGGTGGCTGATGAGAACCTACTATGTTTTATCTATGAAATAAATGACTCTCTGAAGGATTGTTTAGTGCTCAATTTTGATGATATGGCTCCGTACGATGTGCAAGTTTGTAAAGATAAATTGCATCAAATAATCTATTAGGAAACTACACTAGATGTTGTGAGTAGATTGGAAAAGGTTAGCGATCTTCGGACTACCTTCATCACATTTCAGAAGAGGAGGAAAGCACTGGAAAAACTATATATTCAATACAACTAAGAATTGGAGATGTTTAGATATAGAGTGGATCACATCAAAAACCTAGACCCCACAGACATCAATCCAGCATTATCAGCTTGGGTCAATTACAACAATGAGAAGGTAGAGCATGACAAAATAGATATAGATGAAGAATAATAGAATATTTTTGAATATTTTGAAATATAATCCCGTCACAAATATGTATTGCTATATTTGGAAGGTCATGTGACACTATTTTGTCCTTATTGTGTCTTGAAAATTGTCTTTTCATTATATATATTCAAATGGGTAGTCAATTTGTCCAGGTTCAATGTATTTGGAGGTCATTTTTCATCCTTTTCCTAAGAGACAAATTGTAATCCAGGAATGAGAAATGCTATTGTAAATGCTCTTGTTGTTGTTAAATCTTGACTGTTGGTGTTGAGACAATCTCCACCATTCATTCAAAAACTTAGTATGACACCTCTCCTATATAAAGGGCTACCATTTCTCTCATTTGTAGGACTCTTGATGCCGAATTGTTGATGCTTTGCCATTTGAGATTAATACAAAGCAAGTTTTTGCAGTGATTCTGAGAATTTTCCTACTTGTGTTATGGTCTCATGGTTCACTTCATGATCTACATTAGTTAAATTGTGCTTTTGCAATGTTAATGGTTTGTTGAAAGGTATTTGATGAATGTTCTAAGTCCATACTTTTAGTTGGTTGTTGACTGTAAGTGGCTGTGTAAAGTTAGCCTAGGATTTAATTTGTCTTGAGTTCAATTGCATAACATTAGTTAAATCACACCAAGGATTGGGTATTTAATGAATGCATGCAATCTAAAAATCTTAAGAATCCATAGAAGATAGCATCATTTTCTGTAGTGTTGTAGCAATTAGTTAGCTTGCTTACTCAGAAAATTGGTTTGCATTTTAGAGCATTTGTCTATCATAAACAAACTATGCATTGTGAATGTCACTTAGGAATTTTCTAAACCCTATCTCCTTTCACATTTTCTTTTACATCAACTATTAGATTTAGGTTTTTCAGCAGCATCCTACATTGTTTCATTAGTTGAAATTATAAGGGTTTGCATGAATTGCTGTTCCAGTTTGTCCAATTTATCAAACTACATGTAAGACCCCTTGTAGGCACAACTAGTACATTCTAACTAAGAAATTCCAAGCACACTAAGACCTAGCTGTATTATCCTTGGAGTAGTCTTAACTAGGGTAGGATACTTTTCAAGAGAGGTGTGATACCAACAATCATACTTGTGTTGTTGCGTGCTAAAAACACCATCAACATGAGCTTTCCATATATTAAGATTAGAATTAGAAGCATGACACACATCTATGACCTTAAATGCAATGTTCTTTTTTGAAATAATTTTATATCTTTTTGGTCCACTTTCGAGGTTGTCACATTTTGTAACTAATCCAATCAGAGAGTTTCCAGAAATATCACAAAATTCTTCTCTCATTTTATTGGACAACTCTAGATTCATGGGGTGGTTATCATAAAAATCATTTCTTGTTCTAGTAATCTCATTTGTTGTATTCTCAGAATTTAAATAATGCTCTTCAAAATGGTCACCATGAATTTCAAAAGTAGAACCATCCTTTCTACTAGCTAAAGTATGAATGTCCTCTCCAAATTCAAATTTTATATTGAACTCAACCAAAGATTTTCCTATTGGGTGGTCAACATTTGTATAAATATTGAATTATATGAGAAAATTTGATTCACTTTCCCTAATTTTTCTTGGTGCTTCTATGCATTCCTTTTCAACCTCATGACATTGGTTGATTATGATTAGATTAGCATGAAGTCTAGCTTCCATTTGATTTTTATTAGCCCAAACAACCTTGTAGGTGAATTTCAGATTGACTATTGAGGGACTCTTTTGTGTAAGAACCAATGTGATGTTTTCTTCCAACGCTTGCCTTCCTCCCCACTTATCCAAAATGTAAAACATATGAGCATTATAGTTATGCACTATAGATGGTCCTAGCTTCTTTGGAATAGTGGTGAAGATAAATTCGTCTTCTCCATTAACAATGATAATAAAAAGAACTTCACTTTGCAAAAGAGTCCCTTCACAAATAGGTGGTAGGAATACGTTCTTCTTATAATCCAATAAACTAATTTCCCTCTTATGTATGAGCTTACATGCACTAGTGTTAGTTTTGTGGGGTGATGTTACAAAGGTTCCATCCAATGAATACCATAATAAGAAGATGGGAAACTTTGTATCATTGCCATTTCCCATAGCAGCTAGGGAGCTTTCATAAATACTCCTTGCTTACCAAAATCCATTCTCATGTGCTATCCTCTCTCAGGTGGTTGTGCTAGATGTATGTTATGAAACAATATACTTTTCTTAACCCAAGTACTATAAAAATTCTGTTCATTCATATATCTGGCATTATGCATGTCTTTCAACTGCCATTGGGAAACACCTATATTAGTAAGAGCATAGGTATTCTCCTTAATAGATTTTGGCCTCGAAAAAGAACAAG
This sequence comes from Cunninghamia lanceolata, assembly GCA_027924645.1. Taxonomy (NCBI): domain Eukaryota; kingdom Viridiplantae; phylum Streptophyta; class Pinopsida; order Cupressales; family Cupressaceae; genus Cunninghamia; species Cunninghamia lanceolata. Next base: position 3,912,414 of record BSBN01000210.1, on the reverse strand, counting down.
AAATATTGGCTTGATCACATTGAATGAGATCATACATTGTCATGATTTTTTTCTCTCTCATTTCATTTTCACCAAAGATCCTAGGCAATGAATACAAACTCTTGATTGTCATTGCTGACATCCAAAATGACAGCAAAATGTTTCATCCTCTGCCATGATGAGTTACGGGAGTGTTGTGAATACCAAGATCCCACTCCTTTGTGAAAAGCCAATTTTGTATTTGAGTAAAAGGATCTAGGTGTCCTTTACTGTAGGTCATATCTTTCACTTTTTCCTCATGCTTAGAGTACTTTCCATGATGACACAAATATTGAAAGGATATAGTGTAAAGTAATTCTATTTATTATCATCTTTTTCATGTTTGAATTTTACTCCTAGGAATGACTGGAATGCTTCCCTTCATCAAGCATCAAACACCTCAAGGTAACTATTTCCATTTGGTCTTCAAGTGTGATGAAGTGATAACTTGGTGAATGCATTCATTGTCCTATTGTGTCCATGTTGGCCTCTCCTAGACCCGTCATATGCAAACTAGAAGTCTCCTTCTCATGACTACAAACTAACCCATCAATGAACTCATGTATCTTTTAGAAAGGGAGTTCGAATGTTCCCTGGTCAACTTCCATGTAGTCGGTGTGTATCATCATGGAATTTTCTTGATAAACTGAAAACTGGGTGGATGTTTCTTGGACATCATCTACCATTATTGACACATCTCCAACACACAATATCTACTCTTCATCTGCCTTTCTCAACCTCCTTATGTAGTCATATAGGCCTCCTTTATTGGTATACTGGTACCTAAGTGCCTCCAAGTACTTCTCAAAGGGAATGCAAGCTTTGATATCATTTGAGAACCTTTGGTGCTAGTCAAGAAATTTGGGGGCCTCAAGTTTGTACAATAAATCTTGAACAAGATCCATGTCCTCTTCCTTTTGTAGTCATTCAAGTCTCTTTAACTGGAATGCATCCAAAAATTTATCTTTACCCTGCACGTTGGCAACATCAATGCTCTAATACCAATTGTAATGTCCCGTTCTAGAATTTCCTTATTTTTGCCTTAAATAAATAACCCTAACTCACAGTAATAGTTGCATAGTTGATTATAAATATTAATTTATCCTAAAAATTGTAGTTTTTATTATAAATTTAGATTTAAAGCTTATGATGTATCTCTGAAAATATAAAACTTATCCTTTATGCTCTGCTGTAATTCTTCTTCGAATTTGCAGTGGTTTCTCTTTGTATGAATGTCTTTGAAATGTTTATAATTTCTTCCCAAGTTAGGGGTTTTTGTCCATTAACTTGATAAGAGGAATTAAGGGTTTTCATCCTTAATTTCTACTCTTGAGGGGTTTCATCCTCAGATTTCTGAAATCTTAATTTGTATTCCACAAGGAAAATAGATATTATGTCTTCATGATGATATGATATTCCTTCCTTCTTGAATGATCTCCCTTATATATCTTATCTCTTCATGAGACACACCCTTTCATATGTCCTTTGACTATTCTTAAAATAATCTTTATTTAATTATTAGTTATTAATTCTCTTGACTTAGGTGCTGCCTTAATTTCCTTATGCGGCTTGTGATTAAGATCACACTCATTTCTATGTAATGTGATCTACCTTTAAATAATTAGCACCCCTCTGACCTAGGCAATTCCTTTATCAAAATTACCATTGCCTTTGTGAAACATACAAATAACACAAACAAGATTGTGGAAGTATGTAAAGTTTTGGCATCCCTCTAAAGCACACTCGAGAAACAGTTGCTAAAATAAAAAAATCCATGATATGGAACTATTGTTCAACTGCTCCTCTCTTCCATGATTTCCTTGTCTCTAGCTTTTCCATGATTATCCTTGCCTTTCCTGTTGTATAAAGTGTTTTGGCAATCCTTCTCTCGTTACTGTTTACAACCTATTTCCTGGAGTTCACCAAGAGGAGATATTGAATTTTCTCTAGGCAATCATTTATTATATCTACCAAGGAGCTCTCTAATTCCTTTAGTAGTTCATTCATTGCACTCAATGCTGTTACATAACTTATACATGGCACTGCCCCATGTTGCTGCCTCCCAATCTATGGAGTAATATAAAAAGTTGATATTAAATTATTAAATGATTAAATAATATTTTGAATGTTATAAAATTCATTTATTCTAATGCACTAAAGTTATTTACTATAAAAAATGAATACATTTGAATTACTGCTCATAAATTTAAATTGGCACATTATAATTTGATGCAAAATTAACAAACATTAATCTTTTTAGAACTTTAGGATTTGACTCCCTTATATTTGGTATATTTCATTTATAAAATATATTTTTTTAAGTAAAATAACAGTTTTATAAAATATTATACGTTTAATGTTTAGGTCACTTAACTAATACTATTATATTATTCTATTGTATAGGTATGCCATTTTTTATTTGGCATTCCTTCCCCTTCCCACTTATGGAGGAAAAATAAGTTAATATAGGAGTGAGGAGTTATGAAAGAAGTAGCAGTTATAAATTTTTTTAAAAAAATTTGTAATAGTGTTGATTTATATTGATTAAAGCAAAAAAAGATACATTTCTGCCATCCTGAGTGGCATAGTCTTTATGGAAGCTATGACTTCTATAGCCTATCTGCTATTAACCCAAACCAAAATTGGCCACGCAAGACCAGACAACAACCATTAGATATACGGTGGTCATGCAGGACCCCAGGGCTATTGCCAGACTAAAACCAGAAGCCATTACTAACCCTAACACATCAACCTTCAAACTATACTAACATAATTATTAACATAAAAAAAGAAATTGGAGACAGCCATTACAGACCTCAAGCTTCTATCTCATACTTATGGAGTTTCAGGTTAAATTCCTCTACCCAGTCGAAGCCTTGTGCATCGATCAACTGAAATAGTTTGAGTAGGTAATTGGCCCCTATCTACGCGTTTTGTTTGTGCCACACTAGCTCTGCACACCTCAAATTCAGAATAAACATATAGTATTTCACCACGCTGCCCGGGGAGTGCAGAAGATGGACATCTTTTGGCCTTGGAAGTCCTGCATTGAAGGTAGTGATTTCTAGGGTTTCTACCAGCCCTCCGAGCACTTCGGGGATAAATAGCCTTTGGGTGATAGTGTTAACCCAGGTCTTGGCAACATTGAGGTCAAGAAGTGATGCCACAAACCTGGAGCTTAGGTCTGTGTTAACCCTGTAATGCTCACCTTCCTCGATGAAGCTTTTGCCCAACACCATTTTTGTAGCCCCTATCACTAGAGCATCATTCTGCCTTAGAATTCTCTTTAGCCATAGGTCGGTGATCCCACCTAAGAATGCCATTTGCCTCCTTGAACTGACCAGACAAATGGGGGTGTCCATACCCCCTCACCTAATACTCTCTTTGGGGAAATGCAAAATAACCTTGGCTTTTTCGTTCATACTCGGTAGATTACATGCGAGGCTTATGTCGTCAGAAGAGGCTGAGGGTGCTATAAGCACTGTACCCTGGCATGATGTCGAAGTCCTTTTGCTTTGACAGGGAGATATCTCCCGTCATCCGCATAATGATCTCATGCTTGGAGATCTCACCACTATGTGTTTGCTCGTGTCGCCAACTCAAACACCAGGCAGTCTTGGCAGATTTAATACAAACTCATGATTGCATATTTAATGCGGACTCATGAACTGTATCTCCCTTCCTCGCTTCTGCCACGACCTTTCCACCACCATAAGGGTGGAAAGGTGCCCACCCTTCCGCCCTCTTATAAATTTAATATTTTATTATTAAGAATAATAAATTTTTATTAAAATTTTGGGTGTTTTCTATTGTGTTAAAAAATATTATAAATGTTGAATAAAAGTGTAAGATAAAGAGACTTAAACTTAAAATAAATTTAATATTGAATTAAAAATGGTAACACAAATATTTATTAGTATTTATTTGTATATCAATTACTATAAAGGATTAAAGAGAGTAAATAAATATAAGACTGAAATTTATATGTATGATTAATGTATATATGGGTTGTAAAAGAATAACATAATTAAAAATGAAAAATTATGGAGTGAAAAGTGTAAAGTGAAAAGGTTTATAATATCACTTGGGCTAAATTATTAATGTTGGGTAAAATATATCATAGGAGAGGAGAAAATTAAGTTTGGGACTTTCCCCCTTTTGTTATAAATATTGTCATAGATACATGTGAATATATAATAAAAATTGAATTTAGAATGATTATTAATAGATGTTTGTATAGTATAAGTTTTAAGTTAGATTTTGAACAAGTATAGGTCATTTTATTATTAGAATGGTTCTGTAAATGTTAAAATAATAATAACGAATTTAATATTAAAATTGATACAATATTTTAATAAAAAAATATAGTTATGTTTAACAGGGTCTAATAGATTCTCCAAAAATATTATGCATATGGTCTAATATATGTATATTCATCATCGACCATACATTATTAATTAATATATATGTATATATAATTTTAGGGTTTGAGTTATACATGTGATATAAATATATAAAATATAGAACTTATATATAAATAGATTTTCAAGAAATTTAATTTGAGAGTTGTAAATTCTATAAAAATAATACAATATTTTTTTTTTGTTGGGTAAGTGAGGGATTCTCCAAAAATATTATGCATATGGTCTAATATATGTATATTCATCATCGACCATACATTATTAATTAATATATATGTATATATAATTTTAGGGTTTGAGTTATATATGTGATATAAATATATAAAATATAGAACTTCTATATAAATAGATTTTCAAGAAATTTAATTTGAGAGTTCTAAATTCTATAAAAATAATACAATGTTTTTCTTTGTTCGGTAAGTGAGGGATTTTTAGGCTGGCCCACTGTAGCGGAGGTTAGAAAGGGGACCTCCTCCCCATCCACATATTCAACTTAGAGCTTAGAAGCCACTTAATCAACTTAATTCAATTTAAGAGCCATGATGTTACTTGGAGATTCGAACTTGGATCTCCATCTTGAGAACCTTATGGCCTTGCCATTTAAGCACAACCCCTTTCACAAAAAAAAAAAAGAATACAATATTGGTATAGATCATATAATATGAATTGAATTTACTATATGTAATTATATTTACTATGATATGAACTTATAATTATTAAAAAACCTAAGGGGATGGGGTACGCGTTGTTTCATAGAAAGGGACGACAAGGAGGCCATTTTTAGGGGACGACTATTAAAAAATAGGGAATAGTTAAAAATATAGAAAACTTCAAAATTTCATGTGATAGCATTGATAAGGCAATCATCGTATACATCATAGAACCTCAACACATAATATTAGAGTTGAATTGAGATTTCATATGAGAACGACAAAAAAATTAACAAAATTTACTTGCATTCATTAACAATGTGCAAATATATTATATAAAAATTACAACAAAATGCCCAGAGGCTGCACGTTTCAACTACAAAATGATAAAGTATAAAAATATAAATATGCAGTTATCCCAAATCAACATCTCATAACACTACATCAAAATTAGAGTTTGAGTCACTGTCACAATGAGAGGCTGCCTCATCTAGTGGAACCCCAAGAAATACATCCTATGCATCCTCATCATAAACCTGTGTAGTATCTTTGAGATCAACATCCTAATGTGTAGCTAGAGTTTGACAATAATTAGGAGTCCGTCGATCCTGAAGTTGCAAGCCACTATACACAGTCATCAACTTCTCCAATCATCTAAAGGTAAGCCTATTCCTCTTGACTGACTAGATGAAGCTATATGTAGACTAGTCCCTCTCTATAGCAAAGGAACTAACAACTTGTGAAAGGAGACAATTGGCAAGCATCCTCAACTCTGGTGCATCCTTGCCATGCCATGTCCACCATCCAATACGGTTAGTTTGAGCTAATGTATCTCTATCCATCCTTGCCTTTGGTCTATTAAATTTTAGGCCATGAAGATTCACAAAGGCTAGCCACTATGCTCTAAGTATGCTAGACTCCTCACTATAATTTTTCCAAGGGCCTTCATGAACCCTTCTTTCATCTCTTCATCATTAGATGGATGCACTCTCCTAGGCCTTGCTGCATACCATTTGGCATTTATAGCGTAGGCTACTGTTACATCCCTATTTCTGACTTGCTATACTTTTACCTTTTTACTTGGGCATAAGTAAATTTATTGAGATGTTATAGATTTTTGAGAAGATATGACATGGAATTATATTGAATATCATTTAGGAAATCATGGAAATGATTATGTTATTGTCAATTTTATATCTATATGATGAGATTTGATTTATTTTGAATAATGATGCACTGATCTCTTATTGTTTGATGACAAGTGAAACAGGATTACAAGTTATCAACTCTCAGAGAAGAGAGAGAGAGTATCTTTCGAGAAGAGAGAGATAGACTTTGGATTACGAGTGGTTAATTTTCCAAACGAGTTTAGTGTTAAATGATAATGTGAACCCATGAGTCGTATGAGGTATGTCTTGTCTTGCCAGTTACTTTTGAATCTAATTCAACAGGTGGTCGATACCTTGATTATCATCTAGTCAAGTCGATGGTGAGTCGACATAGTTGATTGTAAAGTAAACAATGTCATAGTCGTAAAACGGTTGCGTTATTCTTCTTGAGTCACTTGAGGTTTTATTGTCGCCTCTTAAACGTCAAGAGGTTCCCATCAAGTTAGATGATGCTAATATTGTTGATGTTTAACGTCAACAGATGAACCTATTTTGTGGCGGATTTGTGGATCACGACTCGTAGTCGAAAGATGCGAGAAGTCGTTTTGTGCATCAAATGATTTAGAAAACTTGTGTTGCGTTACGCCCAATCCATCGTGATTGCCGTCAAAACGCATTAATAATATGTTGTGAATTTGTTTCCCTTTTGTAAATTGACAGAAATCGAATGTGAAGTCAATTTATGCCATAACTGTTTTGGTCGTCATTTGGAAGGATATTCCAAAATCATTTAGTCGTAATTCGGCTAATGGGATGTAGTTTTTTGCCAGTTTTCTTGATGTTGGCTTCTCGTCGAGTCAAGTGGTTTTCGCCCAAGCTCTATCGGTTGGGACGTCATCCTTTGCGAATACGTCTTTTTCTTTTCGAGTTTACAACTTGAGTTGTCTTGGATCGAACCCACACTTTCTTTCTTTAGTCAGTTTTGATTCTTTACCTCTATTCGACCTTGGAGTCACCTTTTGCATTTATTAGTTATCACCTTGGGAGAGTTTCACTCCGCTAGCGATGATAGGTTGCATTTGTCAAAGGTTAGAAGTCTCCTTGTGGAAGAATGACGAAGTTGTCATGCCACGTCGTCATGTAGAACCTCCATCTTGATTGTGGCTGCTGTAAATGAGGAGTCGGGTAGCTGCAGTCATGTCGACCCCTTGTGATAGGCATGTGACAGTTTTTGGTCTCATTGCACTATCTTCCATCACCGTGGCGCGAGAGGGAGGTAGCTAAGCGGATGTGTTAAGGTGTAACCGTTAAATGAATGTGGAGGCTTGGTCATCATTGTGGGCGCTGTGGTTGTTATGAAATAAGAGGAAACCGTAGATAGAGTGGAGTCTTTTCCTTCGCTGTTTGGGAGTTATGCGGTGTGGTAGTTAGAAATGGAAAGCGAGACTTAAATGTGAGAGATTTCATCGTGAGGGGGAGAGAGTAAAGGAGGAGGCTGTCGTTGTATAGCAACAAAAACTGCGGAGAGTTAGGGAGGAGTTCGTCATAGTTTAGTATTGGAAACGGTAGAGATAACGAGGGGGATCCTCTTTACTGTGGATGGTAGGAGGTTATACCGGGGAGGATAAAGTGGAACGGGGGAAAAGATGCCATTTACTCCATCGTGGAGGATGCAAAAAGGCATCAGTTATGCTGTTGTGAAAGGAAAAAGAAAGCTAGAAACTGAGAGTTATATGGGAGATGTAACTCAAAGCTGAGTCATGGGGAAGTTGGGAGGAGAATATGAGTTGGGAGGAAGGAGCTGTGGGTAGAAACGACGCGCAAAGGGTCTGTCTAAAGTCTGACAACGAGTTTCTAGACACTGTTGACAGGTTATCATTATTCCTTTCTGCGTAAACTTAGATCTCTATTATGTGTTATCCCTTGCGAGCTTATGCGAAGGTATAATGATTGGATTTGGGAAATGCAAAGTGTCATTTCTATTATTGAAAACTGAGTAATTCTATTTCTTTAAAACAAAAGCTTTGTAATAGTTTTCTGCACTACACTACGTCATTTTTAGGGTGTATAAACCATAGCATATAATACATCTGGAGATAAGTCGATAATGGTAGAGAAACCTACGTGTTGGCTTGCAAACTTGAGTAGGATATTTTAACAACTCACAGCCTTCCAAACTGAAATAGCATAACGACGGTCGACAGAGGATAAGATCTCTATTGACAATCAGCAAACCATGACTCTAAGTCAGTAAATAACCGAGTGGATAGCTTGTTAGTCAAATTATCAACGGAGGTTTATTATTGGTAAGTTGTGAAAGTCATAACATGCAAGTTGATATGGTCCTCCTCTAATACAAAGATAAAATTTATCATTTTGACCACGGAGGAAGAGTTTGCTATTTTGGAACAATGACTAGAATTAGTTTGTATGCTTTGAAAATAATGCATGTGCATTTGAAGTATTTTACCTTTTGTGATCATTTCAAGAAGAGACCTCAATCTTAAACTAATTATTAATAAGAAGTTTCTTTACAAAAAAGTATTACTTTTTGATAGTCTCAAGTATAGACAAACAATCAATCTGCTATGTTAGAAGAAATAGTATGTCAAGGTTATCCAATGAATAGATCGACAAGATTATTCTACGTCAACGAATTTGACATGTCGAAGTAGTATGTTGTAAGTTTTCAACGTAGGGTTTTTAATCACTGTACTCTTGACTTGGCTCATAGAGAAACCATTCCTAACGACAAAGTTGAAACTATGTCAAAGAAATCGACAGTCGAAGAAGATTCCTTAGAATGTTTAATTTTAAACTTAGGGACTTCGAATACTTATGTTTTATAAATTGGTTTGTAGTAACCTCTTTCTGAAAACAACAAGGTTGGGATTAGTGCCCACTCATGAATGGGTGAAATAAATAATGGTTTAATTTAGAGATTGTTTTAACAAGGTATAGCGTTATTTAAAAAGTTTGATATGCTAGGAAACCGTTCATTTATCATGTAAATGGAGATGTTTCCATGAGCTTGTAGAAAGAAGTGTAAACCTCAACACCATGTGTTAACGCATGAAGATTTTCAAACACCTTGAGGGTATCGAGGATGTTTCATAGAACTTATAAGTGGGTGAACTCATTTCATGAGTAGACATTAATGTGTCATGAACCCTAATTTAGTAAATGTGCGTATCTATCTTGTTGGAATGAGATTTGTTACTAGTCAACAATGATTAACCTTAGGTAGGGAATACTTCTTGTTGAGTTACAAGTCGTTTTGAAATACAAGTCGTAAGCCTTAGATTTTGCAAGCGTGCAAGACGTACCATTAAAGGATTAGTCAAACATTAAAATCATTTTATCTTTATATCACAACTTCTCTAAGCTTTTACTTGTTGACAAGGGGGGGTGAATCTCTTATGTTGCGTAGATGCAAAGAGAGATACTTAAGAATGAATAGTCTTTCCATAACATTTATAGAGCAACGACAGTGTCTTGTGAATTTACCTAAGTCAGAAAGACTAGGTTGGAGTTAGTCAAAACCTTTTAGTTAAACCTTAACTTGACCCAAATGTGGTATATATTATATTAAGACATTGAGATCACTATTTAGATCGTGATTGAAGGGTCATGTGCCTTGACTATGTATAATTATTCTTACATGCAAGAAGGGAATTAGATTCCTAGACTATATTGCTTAACCTGGGTAAGGTAATCATATTAGTCGTAATAAATTTATCTATATCTATTATGAGACAATAAGTCGTGGACCTCGGGTATTGCAATGATGCAATGAGAGTCCTTATAAAGGATGAAAGACAAAAGAAAAAGTCTATGGATTTTAGACAGTGAAAGAAAACAGTTATTGGGTCGGGAAGACTCGATTGATGAAATCATCATGACTTCAAAAGTTAAACATAGTTGACTAAGTCAAACTGTAGGAATATGATAGTATCCAAGTCAAGTTGGGGTGGGTGAACATTACAACAACATTCATTGTGAATGTCAATTTATATTGAAAACTATGGCCATAGTAATGCATGTCTCTGCATGCATTGTCGGTTCACTGTATCTAGATTGCATATCCTATCGGGAATCATACTTAGCTAGAGGGTATCTAGGGTTGTATGATAGATAGAGTTGTGTAAGATACAACACTATGTACTCAGAAAGGCAAATTACCACTGGTCACCTTGGTCTATACTTCTCGTGAAGGGAAGGGCCACTTCCGGTTAGGAAGGAGTGCGGGAGACCGACGGTCTGTGGTTGGAGGTAAATCACTAGAAAGATATTCTCTCTCTCTCTCTCGCAGAAGACATGCCGAGGCTTGCGATAAAGATGTCAAATTTCCGGATGCAGTATATCTTTGAGACTTGTGTTGATTGAGATTAAGTAAAACACTATCTGATTCAGGTATTTATAATAGATTTATTTTTGTAAACATTGTACTTGAGAAAGACAATATGGTTTATTGAATTTGTAACAAGATATCTTGTAATTGTAATTACTTGACTATATGTTGAATAAAAGAAAAATTTTCTCTCTCATTTTTACCTTGTAAATTTACTTTATGGTGAAATTTTTTGGTTTTTAACTATGTTTTTAGAACGTGGATGTTACAGCTACCATATGAAGCGGGGTGCTCATAATGTTCCACAACCACGTCATAATAGGCCTAATAAGCTCCTCATAAAATCCTAAATTAGGGTTCCTGCTATGAATGGATTGCTTCATCTACCCAATCATGCTATCAAATGTCTCATAAATCTCTCAAGTCTAGGAGAGTTTGTATCAACATATCTTATGATTTGCATAATAGGTGAGATGATGGAGCAAACATATCTACAAAGAATGAAAATAATTAGTAAATTTACAAGTTAGAAACCTAGAAACAATAAAATTAGGAATTTAATAATAAAAACAACTTATTAATTTAATATTAATAATAAAATGAAAACCATAAATTTAATACTAAAACAATTAATTTATTAGTTAATAATAAAATCATAAAGTTAATACTAAAATCAACAATTCATTTAAAACAAACAATTTCTTACCTCACCATGGACCACCAATCATTGTTGAGGATTTTTTGTTTGACACTTTTTCCTTCAACCGTGCTTGCGTCTACCCATCTACTTGACTTTGAATTAACCACCATTAATTGTAGAGGCTCTTGCACCTCAATCATCCTCTCCAACAAAATAAAGTAGCTAGCATATCTGGTATCCATAGGCTTGAGGAATTCCTTCTTCGAAAAAGTCTTTAATAAACAAAGTGATGTGTGATGATTGCAAATGAACATCTGAATGGCTCTAGCTTCTGAAACCACTGAATTCACCCAAACTATCTTCCCAATGTATTTCAATGCCTTGTTCAATGCATGAACACAACACGAGGTCCAAAAAATTTGCTTGTAAGTACCCTCCACCATCAAGCCAAATAACTTGCATACATGGGTTGAATCAGTCACTACTTGTACAACATTAGAGGGCCTGCTGTCTTCTATGACATACTTCAAATTATGAAATTGGAAGCTTAAATCCTTCCTCTTCCTCAAACAATCAACAACTCTAAGAAACCAAGAGCTCGCTGGACATTAACAATGACATTGATGAGTGGACGATGTCTAATATTGGTACACCCATCCATAATGATAGATCAACCATCCCTTATCCAAACTTGTCTCAACTTCTCCATCACTATACTCACCTTGGAATACTCCTTATCAAGGAGAGAGGTGCATAGCTTATGATCTGCAAGGGAGACATATGAAGAACCAACAACAAGTGCATCTTTGAACATTTGTTTAAAATATGGAGATGAGAGGAACCTCCTGCAACAATATAATGAAAAATGCACAAAATAATAGAAATAGCAAAAACACAGAAGGAATTTATTGATTGCAGGCCACTTCGAGGGGGCAACCTCCTTTGAGAAAGCTCAATACACTAAATTCGTGGATGCCTTCATTGGCCTCAACACGTACTTATATACTAAGTCTAATCTAAACAACTATTACTTCCCATGAATGTGGGATAATACAATATACTCACGGGATGACTTACAAAGCATATGCATCCAAAAGTAATATACTAACAAAGTAAAGAGAAGGGTTAAACATGGGTTCCTAACATCCCCTCCCTCTTAGAAAAGCTTTGTCCTCAAAGCTTAAGATGTGGAAATTGTTTCTGAATCTAAAGGAATGGTTCCCATGTAGCAGCCTTTGGTTGCATTCCATGCCACTGAATTAATACCTCTGTGATGGATCAGGAGTGAAGCTGACGAGTGCACCTGTCGAGGATTGCCTTTGGCTCCAAAATAATGGATCCTTCATTATCCAGTTCTGGTAAAACAGTTTGTGCTCTGATGTTGGTGCCAAGAACTTTCTTTAGACAAGAGACATGAAATACTGGATGAACACGGGAAGGAGGAAGCTCCAATTTATAAGCAACTAACCCAATCTTCTGAAGAACCTTATATGACCCATAGATCTTTGGAGCCAGATTCTGATGCCCTTTGAGTTTCAAGGATGATTGCTTGTATGGATGTAGAGGAAGAAAAACTATATCACCTACTTGAAAAGTGTGCTCATAATGGTGCTGATCAGCTTTTTGTTTCATTCGATTTCTTGCCATGTGAAGATTATCCTGTAAGATGTGAAGAATCTGATCTTGGGTTCAGAGAACCGTGTTGACTGCCTAAATTGGTGAACTGTTGGGGGTGTATGGAAGGAGCACTGGTGGTGCCTCACCATAGACTGCTTCATATGGAGTCGTTTAGATGCAGTGTGGTAGGAGGTATTGTACCACGATTCAGCGAGAGGAAGCCACTTTGCCCACTGATGCTGTTGTTCTGAAGTGAAGCAACAAAGACAAGTTTCCAAACATTTGTTGATAATTTTAGTCTAACCATCTGTTTGTGGGTGATACCTGGAACTCATCTTCAATTTGGTGCCAATGCGTCGAAATAATTCTGTCTAGAAATGACTGGTGAAAGTTGCATCACGATTTGAGACAATGGAAGAAGGGATGCCATGAAGATGGAAGATCTGGTCCATGAAAATTTTTGTGACTGAGGAGGTGGTATAGGGATGGCTGAAGGCACAAAAATGACTATATTTGGAGAGGCGATCAACCTCAACCAAGATCACTGTCTTCCCTCCAGATTTAGGGATCCCTTCAATGAAATCCATAAAAATATCTATCCAAATCTGTGTAGGGATGGGCAAGGGTTCGAGAAATCCAAGAAGGAGAGTTGTTTCACCCTTGTTGCATTGGCAGGTATCACATTCAGCCACCATCTATTGAATTGCCCTTTTCATTCCCTTCCAAAAGAAGTTACGCTGTGCCCGCTCGTAAGTTTTGAGGAACCTAGAGTGCCCTGTCGATGGAGAAGCATGGAGTTCATAGAAGACAGCTTGCTGAAGATCTGTACTCTGGGGAAGCACTAGGCGACCCTTGTATCGCAGAGAAACACCATCCGAAGAGTAATGTGGTACAACATAAGGGTTATTGGTCAACTATTGAATGATTTGAGATAATGAAGAGTCATTGATATAGCTTTGCTGGACAGAGTCCAACCAATTTGGAATAGGCATAGAAATAGCTTAAAGGGAAGCTTGGTCATCAAATGTCTGAGAAAGAGCATCTGCCACAATATTGTCCTTACCCTTTTTGTAAGTGATCTCATAGTCATAACCCATGAGTTTGTTGACCCATTTCTGTTGTACTATGGAGGAGACCCATTATTCCAGGAAATATTTTAGACTCTGGTGATTAGTCTTGATGCAAAAATGATTCCCTAGTAGGTATGCCCGCCACTTCTGTACTGCATGCAAAATAGCCATCATTTCCTTCTCATAAGTAGAAAGTACTAAATTCTTGCCAGAAAGGGCTTTGCTGGTGAACGCAATGGGATGTTCTTGATGGAGAACAACACTAATTCCATTGCCGCAAGCATCACTCTCAATGGTGAAGGTCTTGGAAAAATCAGACATAGCTAGAATAGGTGTAGTACACATAGCGTGTTTCAATTTTTCAAATGCACACTCAGCAACATGTGTCCAGATAAAAGCATCCTTTTTTTAACATAGCTGTTAATGGAGCTGCAATCTTCCCGTAATCCTTGACAAACTTGCGATAGTAGCTAGTTAGCCCCAAAAAACCACGGAGGCTCTTGAGTGTTTGAGGATGCAGCCAATTTTTCATGGCATCTATTTTTGTAGGATCCACTCGAACCCCTTGTGTTGAAACAATATGCCCGAGATACTCCACTTCCTCCTAGACAAAAACACATTTAGACTATTTTGCACAGAGATGATGACTAGAGAGAAGTTGCAGTACGAGATCCAGATGTTGGAGATGCTTAGCCCATGTTTTACTATAGATGAGGATATCATTGAAGAAGACCAGAATGAATTTCCGCAAGTAGGGCTGGAATATTTTATTCATCAATGCCTGGAATGTTAAAGGAGCATTAGTGAGGCCAAAGGGCATGACCAAAAACTCATAGTGGCCATCATGTGTGTGGAAAGCTATTTTAGGGATATCATCCTCATGAACCCGAATTTGGTGATACCCAGAACGAAGATCAAACTTGGAGAAAAAATAAGCACCATGAAGCTCATCAAGAAGCTCATCTACAACAGGAATCAAAAACTTATCCTTGATTGTGATGTGATTAAGTGCTCGGAAGTCAATGCAGAGGTACCATGACCCATCTTTTTTTTTGGACAAGAAGAATTGGTGAAGAAAAGGAATTGGTACTAGGGCGAATAATACCTTGCTTCAGTAAGTCTCGAATGAGCATCTCAATCTCTGTCTTTTGGTGAAATGGGTAGTGGTAGGGCCTGATGTTGGGAGGAACGCTTCCAGGAAGGAGTTGAATACAGTGGTCCTCTGGTCGTGAAGGTGGCAATCTCATTGGATCGGTAAAGACACATGTATACCTATCCAAAATTCGTTGTAGATCAGAAGGAGTAGTGGAGACCATTGATGGTTGCATCTGAATGGAATGGAGCTGAGCGATGACACCATGTGAATTCTTCTTAAGAAGTTTTTCCATGCGATGTGAACTTATGATACTGAGAGACCTTGGTTGTAAGCCCTTCAATGTGTGTTTTTTCCCATTGTTTGAGAACTGCATCCAAAGTTCAACAAAATCCCACAAGATGGGTCCAAGTGTGCGTAACCATTGGGCTCCCAAAACCACATCACATCCACCTAAGGGCAAGGCAAACATGTTGGAGCACAGGTTATAATTGCCAATCGATATACACACATTGCGACACTTCCCTTTGCAAGGTAATGTGCCCCCATTAGCAATCATGACTCCAAAGCTCGAGCAAGGATGGACAAAACAATCAACTTGTTTGGTGATCTAAGGGTTAATGAAGTTATGAGTGCTACCAGAATCAATGAGTATTGTAAGAGGGAGCTTCTTGAAGCAACCCTTGACCCACATGGTTTGCGGGGTGGTGACTCCTGCTAAGGCATGGAGATAGATCTCTAGGTGGTCTTCCTGAGAAGCAGGGTCAACAAGCGGCTGCTGAATTTTGACCTGATCATCTACTGTATCCTGAGCATCTGCATAAACTTCAATTTTAGGTGGAGAATCCACATCCAAGAGATAGAGCTTTTGCTCAACACATCTATGTCCCCGAGTGAATTTCTCATCACAATTATAACAAAGCCCTTTTTCCCTACGTGCCCGCATCTCTGCTTCAGTTAAATGCTTAATAGGAGTTGTTCTAGGAGCTGACGTTATTTGAGGTCTTTGGGGAACCATATATCTGAATGGAACAAAATTGGATTTGGATCACTGTTGGGCTATGATCTTGTCCTCCGCTAACTTAGCCAACCCTAGGGCTTCCATCATTGTGTTGGGACGGAACATTTTAACCTCAGATCGAATTGCATCCTTTAGACCGCTGACAAAACAACTCATGAAGAATTCATCAGAAAATCCCTCTGTGTGATTGGCTAGTTTTTCAAATTCTGTCTGATATTCTCTCCCAGTGCCTATTTGGCGAAGTTTAGTGAGTGCTCCTATGAAGTCATCAAAAGCACTAGGGCCAAATCGTTGCAAAATTAGTTTGCAAAAATCTGTCCATTTTGGCTCTTCATGAGCCTTGATGTACCAACGGAACCATTGAAGGGCTTCATGTTCCAAATGAAAGGATGCAAGTGGGACTTTGTTGACATCAAAAGTATTATGCAGATTGAAATATTGTTCTGCCTAGTATATCCATCCAGTCGGATCATCACCATTGAAGCGAGGAAAATCAAGCTTCGGCCCCCGAAAGTTGCTAGAACAAGAGAACCCAGTGTCTGTAGAAGACTTTGGTTGCCGTCTATTGTTCATGGTTGAATGCTGAAGATTGAGGCCAAGAATTTTTTCATCCAGATCTTGGAGTTTGGTCTTGAGGGTTGCAAGTTCATCCTCCATGTTTTTTGCTCCTGCGCGGGTGACAACCATAACCAGGAGTGTTTTTTTTGGAATGGGTAGAAAAACAAAAACAAAAACTTTTTTAGTAAAGGAAAATTTGGATTTGGGAAAAACTCTGATGGGTAATTGGTGTTTCACTAGGTTTTGGACACTTTCTAAGGAAAAGGGGAGAAGAAAATGGGGATTTCAGAAGCGGGGTGAAAGAATGGGAAAATTTGTCCAAGAGGGACAAAGGAACAGAAATAGGAAATGAACACTATGGAAAAATTTGAAGGCTATTGGATGAGAATCGAAGTTATGGTAAACCCTAAAAATAGACAAATGTGGGATTTCTGGCTTTGATAAGTGGAATTTGGGATATGGTCCTCAAGGAAGGAAATATGCAGAATGGAATTTTAGGGGTTCTAGTGAATTTTGAGAGGAAATGAAGCTAAAGCAAGGAAGATATGGTGAAAAAATGGAAGATATGGGGTTCTAGTAATTATTATTCTTTTATTTTTTTCTGGAAACGATCTATCAACTGCTCTGGACGGATTAAATCTGCGATTTGCCAGCTGTTAATAGATATGGGCCCCAAGTATGTTCGACTTCCAAAAGGTTCAGGGGAGTCATTCGGCCACTAATGTTGACTAACGACTTGCGTATTGGGGCAGTACCCCTCACTCCACGGCTCAGGTAAAACTGGTAAGTGCTTTGCCACAAACGACAACTCTTGGTTTATCTCAAGGATGGGAACTAGTCAATCAGGTAGGGGCCATTACCCTTTTCGCTGGTAGGTCCTCTGAATGGGCCAGCTACTTTGGGGTTCTTGTGGTACTCCTCACAATGAGTTTTAGGGCTATGCCCAGGCACTTCCCATAGTTAAGCAAATAGGGATATTCTCTGATCTGAACCTGCAATTAAAATGAACAATACAGATGCAAAAAAGAAAGAACTACTGCAATAATCATAGCGCCTAGAGGCCACTGTGGAAAAAAATTTGATAGAAATTCCACCCAGCGAGCCCAAGAAAGTGCTTTAATACCAGATGAGAGGAACCTCTTGCAACAATATAGTGAAAAATGCACAAAATAATAGAAATAGAAGAAACACAGAAGGAATTTATTGATCGCAGGCCACTTCGAGGGGGCAATCTCCTTTGAGCAAGCTCAATAAAATAAATTCGTGGACGCCTTCATTGGCCTCAACACGTACTTATATACTAAGTCTAATCTAAACAAATATTACTTCCCATGAATGTGGGATAATACAATATACTCACGGGACGACTTACAAAGCATATGCGTCCAAAAGTAATATACTAACAAAGTAAAGAGAACGGTTAAACACAGGTTCCTAACAGGAGAGCGTGCCACATGAAATGGTATGGAATTAACATATATTTTTTTTGTAACAAAACTATTGGCCACATCTCATGATTGCATATTAAACATGCTTGTAACACTAGTGGACCTTTTCTTTCCTCTTTAACTCTCAGGCTCAACATTTGTAGATTTGGTAGGTAATGACCCGCTAGGATGCGAAGACTCCATTGGCAATTTTTTTTGTTTTACCCTCCATGTACAACCTAGTCACCTTGGTCTTCTCAGCTACTGTTATTTTTAAACATGCTTTTACCCTTTGACAAGGTAAGGCCAAAAGATGGGAGTAAACTCTTGTGTAGTTTCCCCTATAGTCCTTTTTGCAAATATGACACAACCATACTCTAATCCCTCCTAAGTTTTTTTATTAATGCCTATGGTTGTTTCAAATTATAAAAGAAGTTTTTTGGGATTAAATGGGCCCTTTGCATAAGTTTTCAAGAGCTTAGAAGGGCATTGAAATGGATTGTCTGAACTAGGTGCCCCTAAAACACTCCCATTCCCTAAAGTACCTCCAACATCACTTCTAATTCTACTACCATGGGCTCTTTGTTCAACTTCAATTTCTTGACCCTCACTATCCTCGCTGCTGCTCATTATTAATTTTTGGCTGAAAATGTGAATGACCACTACAAGTGCAAACATAGAACACAAACAAACAAAAAAACCCTCCTAAGTATTTGAAATTTTGATAAAAATAAAAAAATGCAAAATAATTTGTAAAAATGAACAAAAGATAATGAACTTACCTCAAATGATGCAGACTTGGTCCTCTTTTGCCCTTTTCTCACTTCCATTCCTTTCTTTTAGTTGGTTTCTCACAGCTGTGCTCCTCTTTCCTTTTCCTCTTCACAATTTGTAAAATGATAAAAATGAGATCCTTTTTTGTTTTTGGATGTTAAAATGCTTAGTTTAGGTTTAGGTTTTATCTTATTTTTAATATTTGTTTTTTTTTTAAAGAACTTTTAGGTGCTGGGCTATAGGGGACGACCAAGAGATACCAAGCGGTCAGGGAATGTCTGGACGTCCCCTAGAAATCTCGGGGATGACTAGCCCCTTGCTATTTCTTGCATTCTACTAGGCATCTCAAAAATGTTTTCAGAGGTGGAGAAAAAAGGGGGATGGGGCAGGGACATTTTTGATGCATCCCCACATCCCTAAAACGTCTCCCGTTGGGGATGACCCTGATTTTTCTAGAGACATATCCTTGAGTAACATAGAAAAACATTAAGCTGATTTGAAAATAAATATGATTAATATTTTAATTTATGAAAACTTTAGTAAAGATATCTTAATATATATTTATCTAAAGTATCAAGTTATTTTATTTTACTTAAGAGTTATTTCATTTATTATATTTTTGATAAAGGGTAAAAAGAGGATTTCTAAAGGCCGAACCCTTTTACAATAGAGAATCAGAGAGAGACAACATAAAGTAATTTCATTTATTATATTTACTTAAGAGCTATTTCATTTATTATATTTACTTAACGCAATTTTATTATTAGGAAACTACAATACGTTATATAATTTTAGAAAACACAATATATATGATTATGTGTATTTTAAGAACTTAAATATCATCACCTTGTTTTCTTTTTTCTTGTAAATATGGGTATAAATGTAATTTATTAAGGCTAGTATTAAATATTTATAACCAATTTGTTTGATATCTAGATTCATTTTTAAAAGCTTGGTGTGCCTGCCCCATAGATGGAATGGATGTCCATTGCAAAGTTTTTCATGAGGGAATTAACTATTGATTTTGCATATAAGAAATTTAGATGTAATAAAATATCTATTTCAAGATGGGGTTAAATTATCATTTTATATTTACTTTATATATTGTTTTATATTCTATAGACTTTTGGATAGGTTGATTAGCATATTATATTTTGGTATATTATGTTGGCTATTAATATTATTTTATGTTTGTTAGAGGCACATGACAACTGAGAGGGGGGGGTGAATAAGTTGTGTATTAAAACATTAAGTCATCAATACTATTTCAAACTCTTATTATGCATTAGCAAAATGTAAACATATGAAGCAACAATGCTAACATATCCAAACACATAAGAACACCAGATTTATGTGGAAAACCTAAGAAGGAAAAAACCACGGTGAGGATTAGCTCACATATATATGAATAGCAACATCGAATACAAGTAGGCTCACTGTCCAGAAGAAAGGCTCACTGCCAGAAAGACTCACTGTCTAGAAGAGAGAAGATTAGAAAATGACTGTTACAAAGAGATTCACTATCTCAAAACAACAAGAGGAATCTACCACTACAACTTTGTGCCATCCGCAACCTTTGGCTTTCTGCCTCCAATAACTTCAAGCAAATTGAAATGTAGACACTTTCTGCTCACTGCATTCGGGAGTCATAAGCATTTACGCTTGCACTCAATTCACCACCCTTGATTCACATTCACATCATCTTCTCTACATTGCTCCACTCAAACTTCATCTTGCATTTATACCATCCATGACCTAAAACAATCTCAATTAGGCTGACCTTAATGAAATGTGTGCACCTTAAACGTGCAACACCGAAATAGGTCGGCACCAAACACTTCAGTGGTGGAAAGAAATGAAGGTGGACCATGCCAAGGGTTAACTAGGACCCAAATCTATATCACCATACTACTCATCACATCCACAATCCATGAGGTGCCTCCGCAAATAGTGTTGGTATGCTAGGTGGGCCAAACCTAAATTAACACAACAAGTGATCACATATACGCCTTTCCAAGTCCAAAAACATCATGCGGACCACAAAGAAACACTCCACAACATCCACACATCTTTCTAGAATATTCAAGCATCATTAGAATATTTTGTAACACTGCTGCAACCACTTGAAACAAAGAATGCCTTCATTCTGCACATCAGGATGCACTACTACTGAACTCCAACACAAGAACTGAGTTTGTGGAGCAACCCAACACTAGAAACTTCAAGGGAAAGTAGATATAAACAATATAATTAGCATGTTCCCAGATCCACAAGACAAGAAACCTCAATGCAGAGAAATGTGAAGCAATCTCATTTCTCCCAGACAACTTTTTCTATAGGTAGATACTCTGTCAAAACTCATCTTCCACTGCTGCATGATCTAGAACCTGAAACTCTGGATATATCACCTCTGATCATCACTTCCAAACTGCATAAGCATATCTTCAACAATGAAGAAATGCGGAGCACAACACTGAACATACCTCTGTCACACTACAAACCTTTTTATTCAAATTTTCTCAAAAGCACTTGGAAACCAAGTGGACCATTTGATAAAGGTTGACATGCATGATAACACCAGCAAGCTTCCAAAAATCTCCTCCTTTGTCATTGATAGCAACACCAACTTTTTGAAAAACCATCAACAACAAAAGCAACCAATCAGCAGCTCTACACCTAGTAGTACTCCCCTTGACTGGAGAAACTCTTACTCTTCACACTTTCTTGCACTATAGTTTTTTAGGAACTCTAACTCTCTCCCCCTTTGACATCAATGGCAAAGGGAAACAGTTGCAACACCAGCAAGCACCTGCTCTCACTCCACTATTTTTTAGTTTTTGCACCCTCCCCTTAGGGGCATAAAATATGTTCCATCTGACTGCACGAACTAGTAGAACCACTACCTACTCCCCTTGAGAGGTAGTTTTCAACATCAGTCCAGGACTAAGAATGTATCTTGAAATGCTTCCCATACAGATGCACACACTTATGTATCTAATTAAAAGGAGGGGCAATAACCCCTAACTTTTGCCGGAGATACTCAAAAGTATCCTTAGGAAGAGCCTTTGTAAAAATATCTGCAACTTGATCCTTAGTAGGCATATATTCCAATTTCGCCTCATTCTCTACAACCTTCTCTCTTAGGAAGTGATACCGGATTGAAATATGATTTGTTCTTGAATGCATTACCAGATTCTTTGAAATGTTGATAGCACTTGCGTTATCACATAAGATAGGAATAGGTTCATCATATGATACTTTGATATCCTTCAAGTTCTGCTTCATCCACAACACCTATGTGCAACAAGATGCTACTACAATGTACTCTGCCTCAGCAATAGATAATGACATTGAATCCTACTTCTTACTCAACCATGAGACTAGTTTGCTTCCAAGACAGAAAGCACCACCACTTGTACTTCTTCTATCATTTGTACATCCTACTTAATATGCATCTGTATATGCACTCAAAGAGAAATTAGTATCCTTAGGATACCATAAGTCAAAATTTGGAGTGCCTTTCACGTATCTAAATATCCTTTTTACTATTGTTACATGTGATCCTCTGGGATCTGCTTGAAATCTAGCCACAAGAAAAAATGCATGCATGATATCCGGTCTAGTAGTAGTTAGGTATAACAGTCCACCAATCATTGATCTGTACTTTCTCTGATCACCCTTAGGAGATTCATCATTTTTTCTTAACTTACAACCAATAACCATGGGAGTACATACCAGTTTGGAATCCTCCATTCCAAACTTCTTCAACATTTCGTTAACATACTTTGACTATGAAATGAAAATACCTTTTTTTGATTGACTGATTTGTAATCCAAGAAAGAGATTCATTTCCCCACACATTGACATTTCAAATTATTTGTGGATCTCTTTTGCAAATCTCTTGCACATACCTTTATTTCCTCTAAAGATTATATCATCAACATATACCTCCACAATCAAGATTTGATCTTCTTCAACTTTGAAGTACAAATTGTTATCTGCCGTGCTCTTTTTGAATCCTTGAAGTAGCAGGTATCTATCCAATCTTGCATACCAAGCTCTTGGAACTTGTTTGAGTCCATACAATGCCTTTTTTAATTTGCAGGCCATATTTGGATCATTTGATAAATGAAATCCTTCTAGTTGTTTAATGTATACCTCTTCTTCCAACTCTCCATTCAAGAATGTAGATTTCACATCCATATGATAAACTTTGAAGTCCTTATGTTATGAGACTTTTTCCCTGTGGAAAAAGAAAGAGAATTAATGTAATAGTTTAATAAATAATAAAAAATTAAATGTAATAAATAGTTATAAGAGTTCTTCACGGGATGTTGTAATGTAGTTATTTTTAATAAAGGGTGTGTTGGTTGAAACTACCCTTTGCATTGTATGAAAACTTGTGAAAAACTAAATGAAAAAAAACAAGGAAAGAAGAAGAAAACAAGCACTATACATTGCGGGAATAGGATTCTAGGTTAGCAGGTTGTGAGCAAGACAGAGAAGGGGTATGAAGAAGGGGGTACATCTTATGTGTGTGTCCAACTTGGGGTACAGAAGTGCACTCAGGACTGTCTTGGCCAGGGCTTGGGTATTGCACGAGTGTTGAGCATTGTTCCAGAGGAACCATCACTTGTGTAGAGTGGTAAAGCATGCTTATTTCTCCCAGATTGCTCACAGACAGAAGAGGCTGAACCAGGGTCCGTTCTAGCAATCTTTGGATTTTTGCTAAACTCATACAGATAAGTATTATCTACTTAGTTCTACCAATTGTTGAGACTGAATTTATTTATTTGCATGGTTTAATATATTCATTGCATTGACAAATTGAATTAATATAATTATTTGTTAAATTATTTCTTTATAACTTGATTATAATCTGATTTGATAAATGTATGTTGATTGTTTAGTTTTAAACACTTTATTTCATCTAGTGCATAATTGAATGTTAATTAATCTATGATATATCTACCTATTTTAATCAATAGAAAGTATTTCGGGAATTTGATGAATTACATTAATTAATCTATGATATATCTACCTATTTTAATCAATAGAAAGTATTTCAGGAATTTGATGAATTACATTAGGTATCAGAGCCAAAACATTCCTGTTAAATTTGATTTTGTTGTAATCCAATTAAGTTTTTTTTAATTTTTCATCTATTAATCTCAATCAAATATCATAAATACTATGCAAATATTTATCAATACATTATCTTTCATATTAACTTTTTTTCAACAATAATATGTTTACTTCAAAAATCTAAATAATACTTGCTGCACTCCACACTGAAGCCTAATACTCCTATTTATGTTTTGTTTTGAACTTTGGACAAATTTTATTAGAAATCAATTTAATATGTTTGCTTACTATTTATGAGCCTGAGAATAAGCAAAAAATGAAACTAATGAAAATTAGCTAAAAATTGAAACCAATGAAAATTAGCTACATAACGTCTTAAAATACAAAGGAAATCTAGTGCTTTTGAATATTCACTTTAACTTTTTTTGCTGCACTCACACAAAGTCACGTTAGGGTTCCATTATTCATGTTAAATAATTTAGTGAAAAAGGAAATTTCTTATCAAGCACTAGTACAACCCTAAAACTACCGTAAAAAACTACCGAAACAAAAGTTACTTGCAAATTTTCCTCAGTAAAGAGGTGTAATTAAATATCTTTATTATGTACAAATTTATTGGAAGAGAGTAAATAAACGGAGTAATTAATACTCGTGAAAAAGGAAATTTCTTATCAAGCACTAGTACAACCCTAAAACTACCATAAAGAAACAAAAGTTACTTGCAAATTTTCCTCAGTAAAGAGGTGTAATTACACAAATTTATTGGAAGAGAGTAAATAAAAGGAGTAATTAATACTCCTTTTTCCATTAAAAAAAAATATTGATGAGTGATTAATAGTTTAAAAAAAGAGGGGCTTACGGTTAAATAATTAGGATTTTAATTTCTGTGTATTCTGGTTTTTTTACGAAGTGAATTTTGATATTGCATAGTGCTGAGATATTGCATAGTGTTGGAAATATTGCATAGTGCTAGAAATATCATGTGTTTATTTTTAAAGTTATATGAATGTTTATGTTATTTTTGAATTATTTGAATGTGTAGTTTTTTATTTTAAAGTTATATGAATGTTTATGTTATTTTTGAATTATTTGAATGTGTAGTTTTTTTAATTTTAAAGTTATATGAATGTTTATGTTTTTTTTGAATTATTTTAATGTACAGTTTTAATAGAATTGTTAGTGTAAATTTATGAGTTGAAATATAATTACCATCTATTTGAAAATAAAATATAGTAGTTACCATCTTTTTTACATATATTTTATTTTACCATCTAAATTTTATTTTATTTTATTTTTACCATCCAACTTAACCACAACCACCATAGCAAAATAAAATATCACACATGGGGATTTGAACTTAAGACCTATCATAGGTCTAAACAAAAATCTTACCACTAGCCTACACATTAGTTTGTTCTTTAAACTCACAACAAAAGAAAAACTAGAAATCCTTATTGGATAAGTCCTCAAACAAAATTTATAACATTCACAAAAGAGTTATACCTTTTTTGAAAATTGACCAAAACAATTGCTCGTCTAAATAGGAATACATAAGGAATAATTCAATATCGATCACATCCTAATTAAATTTGATTTTATTTATTATTGAATACAGACTGACCTATCACAATGTTATCTAAGAGCAACCAAAAATCTTATGAAGCTTTAGATAAAACCAACCAAGCATTAATGCAAGAAATTGCTGCATTAGCCGCCCAAGTGCAACAACTTAGGCAAGAACAAAAGGGACCTAACAATGTAGAATTATCAGAAAACAAAAGTTCACAGTCAACTAGGCATTCAAGTAGAAAGAGGAGCAAAAGTAAAACACAAAGTACTAAGAAAAGACCAGCATCATCCGAGGAAGACTCAACTTCTAGTAATAACACTTCTCACACCTCAGAATCAAAATCCTCAGAGGATAACAAACAAACACAAAAGGAATTAGATAACTTTGCTCGAAAGATTGAATTACCTGACTATAGTGGTAATACCGGTACTGGTGAAGAAGCAGAACAATGGCTAACCAACTTAGAATGATACTTTGACTTGGAAAACACTAGTAGTTATAGTAGGACCTGGATTGCCACGTATCAACTTAAAAATAGTGCCTTGAATTGGTGGCAAGATATTATTCGATCTTTGAAATGGAAAACCAATAAAGTGAAATGGTCACAATTTAAACAATTATTTGAACATAAATACCTTTCAGTTTTTTTATACAAGAAAAGAGGACTGAATTCTTTGAATTAAAACAAAGATGCCAATTATTAAATTAATACAAACAAGATTTTGAAAGGCTTAATCGATTTGTACCATTTATTGAAGGACATGATCAAGTGGTTCTATTCATAAATGGTTTAAGGCACGAATACCAAGCTAATAGATGGTGTGGTAAACCTGTATCAGTAGATGAAGCAGCTCGAATTGTGGAAAAAATTGAAACACTTAATCAAATTACAAGGCAAATTAGGGAAAAGTGTAAAAGAAAGCACAAAGAATTTGGTAAAAAGGAGTTTAATCAAAATAATTTCCATTGTCGATTCACCAAGATGGTTATACCCAACCAAAATAAACCGGCACCTCCTAAAATAAAATGTTGGAATTGTGGTGAGAACCATTATCAACGATATTGTCCTCGCAAACAACAAGAATATAGACCCAAAAACAAGGACACAACTGCTACTATTCCACAACCCAACATGAAGATTTATGCAGCCATTGACACAGGTATGGTACATTGTCAACCCTCTTTAATTGAAATAAAAGGAGTTATACATGGTCACCCTATTATTTTCCTTGTTGATTTTGGAAGTAGTCATAATTTCATTTTTCCTAAAGTTGTCTCTAAACTAAAAATTGCATCTAAGTTAACTGAACCTTTAGTTGTGGAAATGGCGGATGGTAGAATAGTAAAACAAATTGGTACACTTATTGAAAACCTAGAATTTGAGTTAGATAATTTCATAACGCATGATCATTTTCATGTATTAAATCTTGGAAAATATGATGCTATTCTAGGAATGAGTTGGTTGGAGAAAAACAATGCCCTCCTTGGTTGTGAAAACAAATAGGTTATCTTAAACTCTAACATGGGGACATGTCAAATTTTATAGGGGGAGAAAATACATCTTCACATTAAGACCATTTTAGCCATGCAAGTCAAGCGTAGTGCTATAAAAAAATGCAAGACATTTTGTGCTATGCTTTTCCAAACAAATGATAAATTTAAGTTAGACATCAATATCAAACCTGTAGTACAAGAGTTCAAAGATGTTTTTCTCAAGGATTTAAATAGTCTACCCCCTAAGAGATTTGTAGAACATGCAATTGATTTAGTTCTTTGGGCAGAACCAGTCTCTAGAGCTCCCTATCATCAATCTATCCCTGAATTAATAGAACTAAAAATCCAATTAACACAACTACTTAAGGAAGGAAAAATAAGACCAAGTGTCTCTCCTTGGGGTGCACCTGTATTATTTGTCAAAAAGAAAGATGTCACCATGAGGTTATGCATAGATTATCGACAACTTAATAAATTAACTATAAAAAATAAGTATCCTTTACCTCAAATTGATGATCTCCTAGATCAATTACATGGTGCTAAATGTTTTTCCAAAATTGATTTACGATCAAGATACCATCAAATTCATATTAAAGAATATGACATTTCCAAAACTGTCTTTCGAACGCGATATGGTCATTATGAATTTGTAGTTATGCCTTTTGGTCTAACCAATGCACCTGCAACTTTTATGACCTTGATGCATGATATTTTTCATCCATTTTTATATGTATTTGTAATCATTTTCCTAGATGATATCTTAATATACTCAAAAAATGAAAAAAAACATGAAGAACATATTAGAATGGTACTAGAAACCTTGCGAAAGAATAAGTTATATGCCAAACTTATCAAGTGTGAATTCTTCAAATCAGAAGTATCTTACCTAGGACATGTTTTTGTAAAAGGTATTTCACCTGATCCTACTAAAATTAAGGCAATTCAAGATTGACCTATTCCAAAAGATGCTCATGAAGTCAAAAGTTTTCTAGGATTGTTTGGGTTTTATTGTCGTTTTGTTAGGAATTATTCCAAAATAGCTGCACCTTTGACCGATCTAACTAAGAAAGAACAAAGATATATTTGGACCCCAGAATGTGAGAAAGCTTTCCACACACTAAAGATTTTATTAACATCTGCACCTATTCTTTGTATTCCAAATTTTAGTAAGCCTTTTGTTGTGACCACGGATGCATGCGATACATGTATAGGTGGTGTTCTAATGCAAGATAATCGAGTGGTATGCTATGAATCTAGAAAGTTGTTACCTGCTGAAAGAAATTATCCAATCCATGATCTAGAACTACTAGGCATTGTCCATGCTTTAAAAGTTTGGCACCATTATTTATTAGGGAATAAGTTTATATTAAAAACTGACCATTGTAGTCTCCAACACATCTTTACTCAACCTCACCTTAATATGAGACAAAGAATATGGATGGAACTCTTAACATAATATGATTTCACCATCTAGTATGTTCTTGGAAAAGAAAATGTAGTTGCAGATGCCTTAAGTTGAAAATGACTGTGTTAATGCCTTGACCCTCGTGAGAAGCCAAATTGAACAAGATATAAAATCCAATTTACCTATTGATGACTATTTTCAACCCATTTATGAAGGTCTTCAAAAACCCTCCTCTAATGTCCATTTGAAAGATTGATTAGAATATTATTTGTTAAGTAGCAATGGTCTCCTTTATTACAAAGGAAGATTATGCATTCCCAATATATAGAACCTTAGATCACAAATATTGAAAGACTCTCATGATATCCCAATAGCAGGACACCCTGGATCCAGAAAACCTATCTCTCAATCAAGAGTAACTACTGTTGGCCTCAAATGAAGACTGAAATCCACACCTATGTTCAACAATGTTTAACTTGTCAGAAGGTAAAAGCAGAACAATGTAAACCTTCGGGTCTCTTACAACCCTTGTCTATTCCAACTTGGAAATGGAAGTCAATTAGTATGAACGTCATTATTGGATTACCTCGAACACATAAAGGACATGATTCCATTTTCATAGTGGTGGATAGATTAACCAAGATGGCACATTTTCTACCTATCAAAATAAAGTCCTCTGCTTCTGATATTGCCCATATTTTTGTCAAGGAAATTGTCAGGTTACATGGTATTCCAAGGAACATTATTTTAGACCGAGATCCTCGGTTTACATCTTCTTTTTGGAAATATCTATTCACAAAACTTGGTACCCACCTAAATTTTAGTACTGTCTATCATCTTGAGTCTGATGGTCAAACTGAAAAGGTTAATAGAATCTTAGAAGATATGCTGCGAATGTATACGATGGATAAACCTGGGTCATGGGAAGATTATTTACACTTAGTAGAGTTTGCATACAATCATGGGTATCATTCAACCATTAAGATGTCACCTTTTGAAGCTGTTTATGGTCGAAATTGTAATACACCCATCTCCTGGTCTGATCCCATCCACAAAGTTTGGTATGAGAATGAAAACTTGTTAGAAATGGAAGCCATTATTAAAAAAGCCCAACAAAACATGAAGTCTGCCCAAGATAGGTATAAAAGTTGGGCTGATTCTAAAAGGTCTTCCTGAAATTTTGAGGTTGGTGAACATGTTTTTCTTAGAGTCAAACCAAAAAGGTGTTCATTAAAACTTGGTAAATATTCTAAGATAGCTCCTCATTTTCGTGGACCTTTTGAAATATTAGAAAGATTAGGCGATGCTTAAAAACTTGCTTTACCCCCTCAATTACAAATCCACAATGTATTTCTTGTGAGTTTACTTAAGAAATATGTATATAATGCAAATCATGTTATTGATTGGAAAAGTATTTCTATTGAACCTTCTTGTGAATTTAAGGTTGAACTAGAACAATAATTGAAAAAAGATCTAGAATATTAAGAAATAAGGTTATAAATGAAGTAAAAATTAAATGGAGTCATTGTGATAATGATAGTGCTACTTGGGAAAAACTTGATTTTATTAAAGACCAATATCCACATTTGTTTAACTAAAAGTTGTTCTATTTATATGTGTGGTTCAGAAAATCATCAAGCTACTGAGGGCAGCAACTAAACAATAGGGGGAGAATTGTTGTGAGACTTTTTCCCCATGGAAAAAGAAAGAGAATTAATGTAATAGTTTAATAAATAATAAAAAATAAATGTAATAAATAGTTATAAGAGTTCTTCACTGGATGTTGTAATGTAGTTAGTTTTTATAAAGGGTGTGTCGGTTGAAACTACCCTTTGCATTGTAAAACCCGTGAAAAACTAAATGAAAAAAACAAGGAGAGAAGAAGAAAGCAAGCATTGTACATTGCGGGAATAGGATTCCAGGTTAGCAGGTTGTGAGCAAGACGGAGAAGGGGGCACATCTTATGTGTGTGTCCAACCTGGGGTATAGAAGTGCACTCAGGACTGTCCTGGCCAGGGCTTGGGTATTGTACGAGTGTTGAGCATTGTTCTAGAGGAACCAACACTCGTGTAGAGTGGCAAAGCATGCTTATTTCTCCTAGATTGCTCACAGACAGAAGAGGCTGAACCAGGGTCCATTCTAACAATCTTTGGATTTTTGCTAAACTCATACAGATAAGTATTATCTGCTCAGTTCTACCAATTGTTGAGACTGAAATTATTTATTTGCATGGTTTAATATATTCATTGCATTGTGTTGGCCTTGTTTTCAACTTCCCAAAATTTAAACTTTTTGCATATCAAACCCCTGTGCCAAGTCATTCTTTTGGTTTCAATTTGTTGATGTCGTGCTTCTTGTGTCAATCATGTCGATGACTTGTTAGCAAGATGTCATACATTGTTTTGTTCATTCTATCTCTCTCCATTCAAGCTTTGTACAACAATATTATTCCAAGTAAAAAATGACTTAATAATATTATCTTGCGTCAACTTTCATTTCACACTAAGCTTGCATCGGCTTTTATTTTCCGCAAACTATGCATCGACTTTCATTTTCCACAAACCTTACGTCAACGTTTGTTTTCCGCTAAGTTTGCGTTAAGTTTCAAGTTTGACTAAGTTCGTGCGCATTTTGGCTTTTTGCTAACCAAAACCAATGCGTGTAACTTTTCAAGTTTGGAGAAATAAAAAGTGGGGAATCCATTTCTTCTTGCCTTTAAATAACACCTCCACATCCATTTATCTCTCCTACATTTTAGGGAGTCATCCCCAAAATAAACATTCTTTATCTTTAAAAAGATTGTTTTTATTTTCTATAGTTTTGCAATACACAATGCAGAAAAAGAAGATGTGGTTCCTACAACAAATGTGAAACTTCATTTTAACATGCTCTCACTCCCATCAATATGGACACTTGGCCTGCATCAGAAAGAAACATGGTCTTCAATTGTGTTAATTTACTTGTGGTTTAAATTATGCTCAACTCTTCACTAAGTTGTCTTGCAAATTGCATATGCAACAGAGGAATAAATTTGTTGATAAGATTTATGAATGCCCATCAAAACCTCCTACAATCTGGGAAATCACCTCAATTTAGTTTCTTTGTCCAGCATGTAAAGCAAAGAAGTAATAACTGCCAGATAAAAAGTGATTTGTATGGTTGAAAGAAACAATTTTCTTCTCTTTAGATTGCGCCAAGTACGTGGTCAAAGTTAATTTGCAAGGCTTAAGCCTATTGAAGCTGATAGTTAAAAAGTTGTTTATATTGTTGAAAAGAACAGTTTTATTCTCCTAAACTCATGCCATACACGCTATGTGGGAAGAAACATGGACTTCAAAACAATGATGGGCGGTTAGAAATGATAACATATGCAAGGCACATGAGCCATTTTACATAATGCCTTTGAGAAATGTGGTCTCATTGAATGCAATGGCTGCATGGTATACACGTAATCAAAACAAGCATAATCAACCTGAACAAATGTCGGCATGCAATATTGGTTGGCAACTTACAAGTCGTTTATTTTGCTCACACCGTGCAATGAAAAGGAGGACAAATATAAGTCATTACTATCTGAGAAGTGGAAGATAATAATTTCCATAACCTAGTGTTAGTAGTGCAAGGGAACTTCTCAGAACTCTACAACATCTGCATGGCCTATGTAAAGATGACAATTTTTAGATGAGTTCGTGGCATTCATCAAAACACAACGGGAAGCATTTTATCAGATGATGTGGTTATAACTATTCTTGAAGGCATGCATGCAAAAGATGAAAGAATAGACGAAGTTTTAGAAGGATTCTAGTAGATGTAAAACTCTAATCCTTTTGCCAACATGCCTCTCTGCCGCATTGTTTTGGTATATATGTTATAGTTCAAAATAGTTTGGTGGACATCGGTGCAAAATGTGGAAGCATATGTAAGGCACACTCATGACATAACTCTTCTTCACTATCTGGAGGTACCGGGATCGAATCGGATCTCTGTGCATTCTGTAGAAGGGATCTGTGATTTTTCTTTTCTTCTTCTTGTTCAACCATGGCACTCCTTGTGGAGAAGACTGTGACGGGGAGAGAGAATACAAGGTGAAAAACTTGTCACCGACTGATTTCAAGGCGAATGGAACTGGATCTAGCCGAAGTCGAAATGCCTGTTCTCATGGCCTGTAGGGCTAAGTTTGGTCCTTCGTAGCCATTCAAGGGAGCCCGAATCATAGGATCTCTTCATATGACCATCCAGACAATAGTTTTTTGGAGCTGAGGTCAGATGGTGCTCCTGCAATATTTTCTCTACTCAGGACCATGCTGCCGCAACCATTTCCTGTGAAAGTGCTGCTGTGTTTGCTTGGAAGGGAGAGACACTCCAGGAATACTGGTGGTGTACAAAGAGGGCTTTGGACTGCGGTCCTAGTGGTGGCCCAGATCTGATTATTGATGATGGAGGGGATGCCACCCTACTAATTCATGAGGGAGTCAAGGCTGAGGAAGAGTATGCCAAGACTGGGAAGATTCCAGATCCTACTTCAACTACCAATCCCAAGTTTTAGATTGTTTTGGGATTGATCAAGGATAGTCTTAAGGAAAACCCCTTGAAGTATCACAAGATGAAGCATAGGTTGGTTGGTGTATTTGAGGAAACCACTAAAGGGGTGCACAGACTATATCAGATGCAGGCCAGTGGCTCTTTGCTATTTCCTACCATTAATGTTAATGATTCTGTTACTAAAAGTAAGTTTGATAACTTGTATGGATGCAGGCACCCTCTTCCAGATGGTCTGATGAGAGCCACTGATGTGAAGATTTTTGTTGCATGTGAGACATTGAGCGCAAGAGTAGCAAAAGGTTTGCTGAAGAGGTTTTTAAGTAAATGCAATGTATTGTGAAATCATTTCACAATTTGTGACAGTATCCTCCTTACCTTCACCCGTATGCGAGCTTCTAGACAGGGTATTGACATTTATCAAAGTATAGTCAAATGAGGCTTTTTGTCAGATATTATTGTTACGAATACTCTAAGTATGCAGAAGATGTAATGTTATCACCGTAATTATTTTGCATCACTATAAAATTGTGATTAGAAAAGGAGTGTAGATGGATTTAATCATCATCTTGGTCATCTATGTGGTAATCATAGATGTTACAAATCAAAGTTTGAGCATGAACAAGATGGAGGCACTGTACATTCTTCTCATAAAAAGCACACCCTAGTATTAGAAAAACTTTTTCAGGATGTACCATTGAACCAGTAGAAAGATGGAATGGAATTATTATGTTTCACTTTGAAAATATGTTTAGGGAGGCCATTGAGAGTCATAAAGTATTCACTTAAGTTGCACTCTCAGCATACTATCGAAGATAAATTGTTGCAAGAAGTGGATGGTGGAGGGAAAACACTGTCATATTATTCAATAGAGTAGAAAGGTAGTGGGTCAGAGAGTAGTACTTGTTTAGATGATGATGCTGTCCCTAGATCACTTTTTGAGGCATATGAAAATGAATTTGTGAGGAAGGTGGATCAGCAGGGAAGGGTTGTTCTTCACATTGCATCGCTTGGTGGGAGAAACAAGTTTTATGATCTTCTTGTTTGTCAATATGATGTGGCTATGGTGTAAATCCATTCTCAAACAAACTCTCAAAATAAATTGACTACAGGGGACAAACTTCACTCCTTTTGGATACACATTATGACTACTTAGAAACTGTCAAAGAATTGTTGATGGTTAGATTGGATCCTCTAAAAGAAAGAGATATCAATGGGAAAACTGCCTTACACAATGTTGTCACAAACACAAGCCTCAAAACTAAAGATGCAAAGGCATTAATAGATGCAATGGTGAAACAGAAGAAAAGAGTTTGAAGTTGAAGGCAAGATTATGCCTCTGAAATAAAAATATGAAGCATGCGACTCAAATTTCATTACTCCATATATGGATTGTGGTCACATTATCTATTATCCTTCAATATATATATATATGAGATTAAACTATGATCTCGGTTGGTGAAAAATAAAAGTCACAGAATCCATTTCTCAACTAAGAGAGATTGCATCTACACCAGGAAATGATGACAAATACTTCATGTATGGTCTAGCTACATGGATATTTTAATATGAAGGACATGAGAAACTTTTTATTTGACCTCTTTAATAAAAACAAGAGGAGTGGAAGTACTATAATTACATGATTCAAGAATACTGCATTATTCTTAGCATAGAACACTATATATATACATGTTTGGTCTTCTTGAACATGCTACAAACCTTTCTTCTCCCTGAGATATGGAGATTCTATATGAATTGGAGCAAGGAAAGGAGTGGTTGAATGACACATTTTGGTCTAATAAGATATGGATATCAAGCATTTCTATAAATTCATAAGGGTATGTGAAATAACTAGAATGTGTAATGTTTCCTTCGACTAGCCATCTCTACATACTATTGAGAGATTAAGGCAAGTAGTGGATTGCAATGGCATTTTATGATTGCGATTGAGGTGAGAACCTAAGATTTAGGTATTTGATCTTGGGAAGAATGGAGATGGTCTTCTTGAGAAGGTTGCCAGAAAAAGAAGTTAGAGTAATCATGGGGATATCTATCATGGAGGTGATCAAACAATGAGGAGTAGGGCAGCATCTAGATTGCCTCAGACATCTTTTGTTTCATTTGCAATTGTGTTTACAATGAAGCCAAAATAAACATATCCTGTTTTTGTTGGTTTAGAGGGTCATTGGATGTGTCTCTTCATATCATATTGGGAGTAGTGGCCTTGTTGAGGAAGATATGGGTATTGCAGTGGATACAAAGATATCATGTAATCAGTAGAGGTTTATGATGAATATTGCCATTATGCCACATGACTAGTCAACTTGGAATTGTCTCCATACTTTTATGTTACTAATTTCCTTAAGTACATGTACTCAGAAGAATTATCAAGATCCAACAAGCTTTGACTATCAAAATGAAGCAAACAGAGATGGAGAATAACTTGGCCAAATACACAACTTGAAAGTCACATGTTCTAATTACCTTTTTGTAAAAGTGACTTATGTCACTTGTTGTAACTAAAAGTTAGAAAATGAACCTTGTTTCTAGAAAAGTGATGTAAAGTATAACCAAAAATAAGGTTTATTATTCTATTGTATTTCAAAAAGGTAGTTATGAGGTAGTTGCTTGAAGTGGTTAGGAAGTAGTTATAAGTTGGTTATTAGGTGGTTATAAGGAAAAGTCTATATATACTAGACTTCACATTGTAAAAAGGGACTCTTTTAAGAGAACTCTGGAAAAGGGGAAACTCTGGAGATATTTTTAGAGATATTTTGAAAAGATTTTATGTTTACACTATGCACAAAAAGGATTTTGGAATTGTATAATTTCAAAGATAATGAAAAATGTAGTTTAGTACGTGTGCTCTAAATGTGTTCTTATGTTATCATTACTAATTTTTCGTATGTTGAATTGGTAATCCTTTTATGCACATGTGTAATAATTGATTATTTGTGTGATTGAAGTGATGAAACACACCCATCTCCTGGTATCTTGTTTTGGATGTGCTTGTATGACCTATCTCTTCTTATGTTAAGGTTTATTGTACTCCTTTCATCATCATTGCACGTTTCAACCTATTTGGTAATAACCCCTTTTGTAATCGTTATTAGTTTTGGAATCTCAATTGGTTTTCGTATGTCTACTGTTGGGGTTTCTATTAGTAATCTTTTCCTAGTTTTGTGTTTTCTCCTTTATGTACTTTCAGGTTAAAAGTACACAAAAATACCCAAAACCCAATCATACAAGGGAGCTGCCCCTCTCAAACGTAGAGGAAAACTGATAATTCAATAACAACTTCTCCAACGGTTGGGACAATTTAGTCACCGCTCTAAGGGCAATGGGTCAATTTTCAAAGGTTATTTCACGGTGACAAATCTGTTTACCAACACATTGACAAATTTAATTAATATAATTATTTGTTAAATTATTTCTTTATAACTTCGATTATATTCCACTGTGCATTTAATAATCTAATTTGATAAATATATGTTGATTGTTTAGTTTTAAACACTTTATTTCATTTAGTGCATATTTGAATGTTAATTAATCTGTGATATATCTAACTATTTTAATAAATAGAAAGTATTCTAAGAATTTGAGGAATTACACCTTATGAACTGCAAAGGCCAAGAACATTCTAATGGCCTCTATTCTTGTAATTGGAGCATATGTTTCCTCAAAATCTATTCCTTCCACTTGTGAGTAGCCTTTACACACAAGTCTGGCCTTATTTTTGACTACTTCTCCATTATCATTCAATTTGTTTCAAAACACCCATTTAGTTCCTATCACATTTTTGTCTAGTGGTCTTGGGAAAATTTCCCAAGTCTGATTCTTCTCGATCTACATCAATTCTTCTTCCATAGCTTTGATCCAATGTTTATCTTTGCATGCTTCAGTCATTGTTTTGGGTTCTATTTTAGACAATAAACACAAATTTACCTGTCATTTGCTATAGCAATTTTTCTTCTTGTTAATAAACCTTTGTTCTTATCTCCAATGATCTAATCTTTAGGGTGATTCTTCTGCTCATACTTGGGAGCATTAGGAATCCTTTCCAGAGCATCTTCTTCATCAACTTGCATCTCTTTTTCCTTTTCTTCTACTCTTTCTTCTTCTTTGCAAGGGAACTCACTAGATTCATATCTTTCTATCAACACTGAGATTTGATGTGGTTCTTCATCCACTTTGACATTTGCACTTTCAACTGACTTCTTTAGCCTCTTGTTGTAACACCTATAAGCCTTGCTTTTTGTAGAATATCCAAGGAAGATTCCTTCATCTAATCTTGTATCAAACTTTCCAAACTTTTCTTCATCTCTCCTAATGTAGCACTTGCTTCCAAACACTTTAAAGTATTTTATAGTAGGAGTTCTTCCATACCATAGTTCATATGGAGTCTTTGAATTGTTGACCCTTTCTAGCACTCTATTTTGTATGTAGAATTGAGTGTGGATGGCTTCTCTCCAATATATATCCACTAAATTTGCTTCTTTCAACATTGTCCTTGCTACCTCTTGAACTGTCCCATTCTTCCTTTCCACAACTCCATTTTGCCGAGGAGTCCTAGGAGCTGACAAATGCCTTTTTATTCCATGATCTTCACAAAAATAGTTAAACTCATTGGAGATAAACTCACCACCTCTGTCAGACCTCAAGCACTTGATTTTCAAATTTGTTTCATTTTCAACCATAACTTTAAATTCTTTAAACTTATCTAGAGCTTCTAATTTTTCTTTGAGAAAGGTTACCGAAGTCATTCTAGAGTAATCATCAATTAACAACATGAAATGCTTGTCACCTTGAAAGATTCCTATTCTTGTGGGTCCACATAGATCTGCATGTACCAACTCCAATGGTCTTGTGGTAGAATACTCTTTGATTTTGAAATTCTTCATTGTTTGCTTCCTAATTTGACATTCCTTCCAAATCGCATTGATAGGCTTTGTAATTCTTGGTAGATCTTTCATAGCTTGAGTGGTGCAGTCACGGTAGGAGGGTTCATAGAATGAACAGTCGAGACCATGCAGCTAGAGTAAACACAACGGAAACAACTCAAAGATATGGAACAAATGCAGATTCAGTCATTTAGTATGTAATAGAATTCAAATACAAATTGCCTGGCAGCATGCGAGCTTACAATTAGGGCTCACATGCCTAATTACAGAATATCATAATATGCACAAGATATAGCTTTGAAGCTCCTTCGCAAAGAATCCAAACTATCAAACTATCACCATGTTAATCACTACTTTCCTAGGGATCTATTACATCATTATATATCATATCCGAAACATAAGATTCCTCCGTGTCAGCCAAGGAAGATCACAAACCCCAATGAAGAGCTGTAGTGTGTGTACATGGATAGGTCGACCCTAAATGAATAGAGCTCCTCTGCAAATGAATGGAATGATGTACAGATCTTGGGGAAACTTGGCCATGAACCAAACAACATTAACCAATGTGTCATTCAGATTTGAAGGTCATGAAATGCTCCACAGGTCTTCTCCTTTAGTTGGTTGTTTGAGACTATCAGGATGCTCTGTTATGAGAAAATAGTCGATCTTCTAATAGCGATAACTTTCCGGTACTTGATTCAAATGCTCTAAATTTTGGATATGTTGTGTATGATGAATATATATGCTAAGTCCAACTCTACAAGGTTTGAAATGCAACTGCGGTAGAATGCAGACCAAAATACAGAAACTGCTACTGACTAAACTGCCTGAACTAAACTGGAAATGAAAGAAACAAACTGAAGTGCAAAAAACTGAAATGCAAATATTTTTTGGTTGATGGAATATTTATCTTGAACCAAGGATGCTCCTACATTAGACATCTGGGGTTATTGAAAAAAAAGTGAGTCCCTCACTTTGATGGGGCTAGAGGAAAACCAAGACTGTCCACCTCAACCTGAGAAATCCAAGATGAATCTTCTTCCAGTCTGCGCTTCCACTTCACAAGATATTCTTTGTATTGTCTTCCTCTAGTGTTGTGTCCAACTCTGCTGTCCAAAATGTCTTCAATATGCTCTGGTGCTTGTTGTGGTAACTACTTCAAGTCTTCTTCCATGCTGTCACTGAACTCTACTTCATGATACTGATATAGGTCTACAATGTTGAAAATAGGTGAAATACCCAATGTCTCTGGTAATTCCACTTCATATGCATTTCTTGAATCAAATTTCCTAAGTATCCTACAAGGTCCAAACTTCTTCATCTTCAACTTGTTATAAGTGCCAACTGGAAATCTTTCTTTTCTCAAGTACACTATCACTTCTGTAGACACCCTAAAATGACCAAGTCGCCGCACCACTTGCTTTTCATCAAATCTGTCTAATCACCTGCATTTCACACATTAATTAAATAATCTAATTTTTTAATTAATTTCATCAAACTCTTCCAAATCACAAAATTACGACATTAATTAAATAAATTCTCTTTATTTAATTAATTAAATAAATTTTCTTTATTTAATTAATTAAATTAAATTCCTCTGTTATTCTTCCACAATTAAATAATTTTAATTATTTAATTAGACCATTATCCTCTTTCAAAAAAAATCAAATCCACATTAATTAAATAAACCCAATTATTTAATTAATTCAACAAATTCCCTCTTATCTACAATTAAATAATTCTTAAATTATTTAATTAAATCAAAATCATTCTTCCAAAATCATGCACAACAATTAAATAAATTTATTTATTTAATTTGCTTTCAAATCTTCTAAATTAAATAATTTCAATTATTTAATTATTTCTTCAATAATATCTTCTCTAAATTTAAATAAATCAATTATTTATTTAAATTGCTTTTTTTTCTAAATTGAGTTATCTCTAATATAACTCAAGCTTTCTATATTTAATAAAGCAAAATATCTTCTAATTCTCATGCAAATCTCTTCTTCTTGTTTTAAATCACTTAACTGATTATTACATTCTGTTAATTGCTTTAACTCATTCTTCTATTCTTGATAACTCCTCTCATGCAAAAGAAAGCAAGACACATGTCTTCTTCTTATTTGTTGCACGTTCCTCAACTGTTCTCCTCCATTGATTCTTCTGAATTATCTGGACCGTTGATTGATCTTCATTGAAACCTATATAAACCCCTCTCATCTCCTTCATTACCTCTCTCTTCGATCGTATTCTCAGGCATACTTAATAGAGCTTTGAGCATACTTAACAAAGCTTTGAGCATACAAAACGCATCGATTGAGCAACCTTACAATCTTTTGACATTGATCTCTTGAGAACACTACTTGCTTGTTGCAACTATGGTTTTGCAACTTCATTGAGCAATCCACATTCAATCCAAAGGAAACAATACAAATTTCGGTAAAAGTGTTTATTTCATTGACTATTTGTCATGGCTTTTATTTAAATTCATTTTCTTTATGTTATTGGGTTCTTTGGTTTTATTAGTTTAGATTTAATCAATTTTTCCTCATACACATTCTGGCATGCCCGGTGGGACCCACTAATCCCTTTGTTTTTTTGAGAATTTTTTTTTTGAAGTCACAGTACGGCACAGCGCAAACGATATTGCACAGCGCTTCTGGCAGTATCTTTGAGCGCTCTTGGAGGCACAGTTCAGCACCCTTGGGGGCACTGCGACGCTTCTGGTAGCACAGAGCGGCGCTTTCGATAATACAGAACAGCGCGACTGGTAGCCTCATTAAGCGCTTTTGGTTAAAATTAGGTTTTGACTTCATTCGGGGTTTTTGCAGGGTTTTCTCATTTCATATCTGTGGTTTTGTTTGACAAGCTATTGTATTTGTCTTTCAAACCCGCTTTTTGACACTTCCTAAGCTGATTTATTTAGGGGTATCTTCGATATTTGCGTTAATCTATTGTATTGCTACACTTTTTAAGTTTTCTGGATTTCACGATTTAGATCTATCAGATATTATTGCTCAGAATAGTAGATCAACCATGAAATCCCATTTTGATCTGGTTCTTTTGACAAAAACCACTTTTTTCATGATCTGAGACCGTGCGGCGCATTCGGTAGAATAGTATCGTGCTTCCAGATACACAGCCCAGTGCTTCTAGTTATTTTTCAGCGCTTCTGGTAGTATCTTGCAGCGCTTCCGGTATACACGACATCGCTTTTGGCATAATAGTATCGCGCATCGGGATAAACAGTACAACGCTTCTGGTTATTTGGTCGCGCTTATGGTAATATTCTCTGACGTTTCTGGTCGGTGTTACAGCGCTTTTGGAATACAATAAGTCGCTTCTGGTAAGATTGTGCAGCGCTTTTGGTCAAAGTTGATTTGTTTTTTGCTAACTTGTGAATTTTTGGTGGAACTAACTCACTTGTTGTAGCTTCTTATTACTCACACAGAGCCAATAGGTGTTGTTTAACATGTTCATGTAGGACGAGCATTGAAGAACTTCTTGATTTATCTCACTAAGTCTTAGAAACACATTGCATGCTTAAAGGGATAATTGAACAAATCTTTTTTTTTTGCAAATCTAAGTCTTTAGGAACATACTGCTTTTCTTAAGGGACAATGGACATGTATGCACAAACACCTCAATTTTCTAAGGGACAATGGACATGAATGCCAAACACTTCAATTTCATAAGGGACAATTTACAACTACAAACGTGTGTGTGCATAGTTTAGTTGCACCTTATTTTTCTTATAAAGGGACAATTGAACCTTTGTTTGACGTGCTTGCTCTTACTTTTTCTGTACTTCCTTTAGAAGGGCCTGCTTTTGGATTGCGCTTCATCCAAAAGGGACGACCCTAAGCGGAGTTTTCCTTTGAACTGCTATATAAGAGGGATAAGGCGAAAGCCAAGTCCTAACCGACGTCAGCCTTACCTTGTGGTGCCAAACTAAAAAGAGGTGTACTAGCTCTTTGTGGAAATGATTTTCACATTGAGCGAAGTGTTTGATACTCTTAGTAGGATTGGTTAAAGCTTTTAGTAGCTTATCGCATTGCTCGTAAGGCGTTGGTCCCTCAAAGTCACTAAGAATCATTTTAGATAGAGACTACCCGACCTGCCTCCGAACATTGCGGTAATCATCAGTGCAAGGGGAATCAATTTAAGCCCTTAAGATACTCACCATTGGCTCCCTTGAGAAGAGATAGTATTCCCTTGGACATAAAGCTCTTGTGACCTACTTGAGCTTTCCAAGGGCAGGGTGAGATATCCCTACCTATCGTCTCTCGCAAAGATACTAAATATCCGACACCTTTATGGAATGATATTTTTATCGACAGAGTATTAAGCTGTGAGCTGATCTACTACAATGAAACCTTGTCTCTAGGGATAAAAAGTGCTTGTTATTGATTGCAATTGTCTTATACCTGTGGAAACATTGGGCTTGTTTGGAGCCTCGAACATACACTATCTGTTGTGTCAGTCCTTGTGCTTTTTTGACCACTTGTTTGCTGTGTTTTCTCTTGCCAAAACAAATCCAATCAGAAACAGAAACAATCCATCAAAATTTTGCCTTTTAGAAACATCAGACACTACTTCAGCGCCCCTGGTATTACAGCAGCTCGCCTTTGGTAGTACAGTAGATCACCTTTGGCATAGCAGTAACTCGACTCTGGTAAAACTCTACTTTAGCGCCCTTGGTATAACAGTAACTCGCTTTTGGTCACTGTAGCTCACCTTTGGCATAGCAGTAACTCGCTTCTGGTAGCTCAGTCTATCGCCTTTGGCATCACAGTAGCACGCTTTTGGTTGCACAGTCCTACGCCTTTGGTCAAACAGTATAGCGCTTTTGGTCCAGTACTTTGTGCATCAGAGTTTGTCCATTTCTCAAAGCATCTCATAGAAACCCAGCATTACCTTTCTTGTCCTAGTGTATTCCATAGTAACCACTAGGCTCTAGCAAACTATGAAGTCCAAGCAAGTTGTCCCTAAGAAGCGCAAGTCGCCTCCTCGCACACCACAATCAGGTCATCTCAACATTACTCCCAAGGTTACTCCTAGTACACCCGCGGCAAAACCAATCAGCTCTCCGAACATGCCGCACATGGATGAACCAAGCAATCCTTAAGAGGATAGGATCCCTTTGATAAATACACCTCAATACACCACGGGCTTGCCTCTGAATTTTGTCCCACAAGGTTATACTATAGATTTAGTCCCATCTCAAGAAGAGCGACACTTTGAAATAGGTCAATCCTCTCAAGTAGATGGGCAAGATCTTGATGAAATCATACAAGAGCCTAGAGTTGTGGCGGCCTTTGACAAAATCCTTAGTGAGAACCAAGATCATTTCTTTTGCTTGCTTGTAGAGCAAGGCACCAAGTTACCTCAAGATTTTGATTTATCCACTCTCAAGGAGAACAACAACACCCAAGATACCATACAAGTGGTGCAAACCATGTCAATAGTGACTACACCCTTAACTACACAAGGCTCATAGTATAGGAATCCCCTTTTTCAAAATCCAACAGGGGAGAGACCCATATCACCGCTTCTGACTCCAATGGAGATCTATAAAAACCAACAAGAAACTCTCCAACGTCAAGTAGAGTTAGCTAAGCAAGCCATCTTAGCTCGATCGAATATGCAACCACCTCCTAAAGTGTCCACACCAATCGCAAGTGGAATCTTGGTTACCCCATCACACGAAGGTTTCCCACCAAATTACAATCCGGGGAACAATTATGTAGCCATGCAACAAGGGTCTCAACAAATGCCACCTCCTATATCATCACACCTTCATGTCTCTCAACCAATTAGAGTCATGCAACCCCAACCACAACATTCTTCTACTCTCGTCCTTAAGCAACCCCAACCACAACATTCTTCTACTCTCATCCTCAATCAACCCCAACCGTCGCAAATCACGTCTACCTATGCCCCTCCTCCACAATGTTCATCCTCGCTCAACTTCTTTCACACATTGCCTAGCCACTCTCAACATTCCCAACATCAAGTTTCCCAAAGCTATGTGCCGCCATCGCAACCTAATCAGACGCACTTTAGCTTTCCTCCCCCCAATACTTTTCTTCAACCATCGCAAAGCCAACATTCTTACCTAGCGCCACCTCCACCTCTGCCAAATCAAAACCTCCAATTCCAATCCAATCTGAACCAATCGTACAACCCGTATGATCCCAACCAATCCTACGACCCTTATAACACTAGTGTGCATGGCTCACATTATAATCTTCCGTATGGGCAACACCAACCACTTTTTGGACAATAGGAGATGTTA
Organism: Cunninghamia lanceolata; assembly: GCA_027924645.1. NCBI lineage: Eukaryota > Viridiplantae > Streptophyta > Pinopsida > Cupressales > Cupressaceae > Cunninghamia > Cunninghamia lanceolata. Next base: position 3,868,370 of record BSBN01000210.1, on the reverse strand, counting down.
CCAACCCCTCCCACGACTATGGAGTTAAAGATTGCAGAAGTTCAACAGCAGCTATCTGATCTAACGTTTGGCCACACCAAAAAGACCTTCTCTTTAGAGGAAGTGTGTCCTTATCCTTTTGATCGGTCATTACCAATGATCCCTTTTCCTCAAAATTTCACTATTCCCAAGTTCGATAAATACAAAGGAAAAGGTGACCCAAAAGACCATCTTAGGGAATTCTATCTTGCTTGCTTCGAGGTCTCACATAACGACACATATCTTATGCGTCTCTTTCCTCACAGTCTTGGAGGTCAAGCAATAGAACGGTTCTCACACTTACCCATGGGTATCAAGTCTTTCAATGAGCTAGCAGAGAAGTTTGCCACCTATTTTTCTTACAACAGAAAGCATGAGATTTCCATGACTGATCTATGCAACAATAAACAGAAAAATGGTGAAACTTTCATTTCTTTCCTTCAACGATGGAGACAAATGGCTAGCAAATTCCCTTTCAAGATTCCAGAGAAACAGCTTGTTAGCATGTTTGTGTAGAACCTCAACCAAGAGTTAGGTTTCCATTTACAAATTCTTAGTGCTACAACCTTCGATGAAATCACATACAAGGGAATCAATATTGAGAAGGCCCTCATTGCTAAGGGTGTGGTCAAAATCTTCAAGGAAACGAAAGATAGCGCTCCTCATCAACAATCGAATGATAAACCCAAATATTGGAACAAAAACAAAAACGTGGTCAACGATGGGGTGGTCGATACTAAGCATGTCCAAATGTTGCAAACACCACTGCAGCTCTCCAAACCAAGTCAAGCTCCACCTCAACAACAGTAGCAACAAAGGCAGCCTTATCAAAACCAACAGCAACAACAACAAGAGCGGCCCCAACAAGATTACCCTCCGCGACGTCAATTCACTCCCTTGGGAGTGCCCATCGAATCTGTCTTACAGCAAGCCTTGCAGAAAGGGCTCATCACCTTACTTGATGCTCCCCCATATGGCGAGCCTGTTTACAAAATGGCACATTATAGAGATAATGAATATTGTGAGTTCCATAGGAGCAAAGGTCATAGAACTGTGTCGTGCATGAAACTTAAGCACCTCATTCAAAACCTCATCGACGGTAATCAAATCACTTTTGAGAATGAATCACCAGTTCAACATACGAACAAGGATCTCGACATGTACAAGGAACCATTCCCTCATCATGGTCCACCTCCTCCTCAGGATAGAGGTAAAGGTATCAATCATGCTTCCACGTCCTTTGATGCCATTGTAGGTCATTTTGAAGAGAGTTGAGTGTCTACCCTCACAATCAAAGGCAAATCTACGGATTGTGCTGTTACTACTCATCGTGGTCATGTCACCATTCGTGCTCCTACACCTAGGCTTCCAGTTCAATCTAATTATAATCTTGTCGAACATCTAGGGAGAACACCAGCACAGATCTCTATTTTGGACCTTCTACGGTCATCACCTGCACATAGAGTAGTGCTAGAAAAAGCCCTCCAAGAGTCTTCCGTTCCTAACAACATAGCGGTCACAGATTTCCAAGCTATAGTAGGTAACATTGCTTCACCCTACAATGTGGTCTTCTCTGAGAAAGACCTCCCCTCCCATGATCCATGTCACAATGATGCCCTGCATATTGAAGTTCTCATCCATAAGCGCAAAATCAAACGTATACTCATAGACGGTGGTGCTGGTCTCAACATATGTTCTTTAAAGTTACTAAAGCAATTGGGATATTCTGAGGATCACATCAACACTGATCATAGTATTACAATCAAAGGGTATGATGATGCAGAATGCTGTTCAGAAGGTGTTATTCACTTGCCTATACAACTGGGCCCTGTCATGCTTGAAACTAGGTGTCAAGTCCTTGATATTGAGCTGCCTTACAACATTATCCTAGGCCGCCCATGGATCCATGCAATGAAAGCTGTTCCCTCCACGTACCATCAGTCTCTAAAGTTCCCATACAATGGTACGGAGATCACCATCCCAGGAGATCCTAATCCTTTTGAATTATGTCGTGTCTTGCAAGGAAGCTATAAGAATTGCAACCAAGTGCCTAAAAATGAAAAAGCCCTTGAATCCCCACTCCATGTTGATCCTGAAACTCTGATGCAACCCTCTACAAGTGAATCTACACCCCTCCCCAAAATCACAGCTCGCATTCAGGATATAGGCTTTGGCACTTACGATATCTCAGAATCTTGTTGTGTAGGGCGGATGCCTTTATCTCCAGAATCTTATGGCAAACCACCCATTGCCAAAGTAACCAAAAAAGCAGCTATTCCTCCCCCAACATTCCTAACCCAATTCCAACATGGACGGTTATTGGAAGAGGAAACTATTGAAGACATTTCTTCTTGGCTCTATAAGGAGAAAGAACTAGTCACAATACCAGTCAAGCAATATGGCAATGGCTTAAGGATAGTAAAAAACATGGGCTATAAAGGCAAAGGTGGCCTTGGGAAATAGAATCAAGGAACTATGGAACCCATTGTTGTAACAAAGAAATTAGACAAGAAGGGATTAGGATTTGGTAAGAAGGTACCGCACGCCTTGGACATTGAGTATATCCTCGACGAGGTAGCTGACACTTTTCCCACCGATTCAACATCTACAGAGGATATCATCGATGATTCTTCCCTCCATATGACCAATCTATTCACAGAATCCTCCATTTTTACACTATCTTCCGTATCCTTAACTTCCACCACTAGCACCCAGAATGTCACACTTGTCTACCCTGAACTTATCGATTGGGACCAACAAGGGTCCCCCGTTATAGCTGTATTTTAGAATGACGAAGCTTTAGCTGAGTTCATGGGACTTTGGGAAGGTATCCCTTTGGGCGATCATAAAGCAGGTTTTGTAATGGAACTAGAGCCAACAACTTATTTTGGTGAGAATGCCAAATCCTCCAGTCGCAAAAGTAAAAATAAAGAAAGATTTCTAGGTGAAAACCACACTGTGGCACCTCTTGATCACAAAATAGTAAAAACAAAGGACGTATCCAAAGGTGAAAACCCAACTGTGGCACCTGAGGATGGAGGATTTGACCTTCCCCTACCATCTAAGTATCAAGAGAAGTCAGCTCTCCTAGTGGAAGATTCTACAGAAATAAATCTTGGCACAAAACAAAATCCAAAGACCACATTCCTAGCAGCATCATTATCTGAAACAGAGTACAGAAATCTTAACAACTTCTTGCAACGAACCATCAACTTTGCATGGACCTATGCCGATACGCCAGGGTTAGACCCCAAGCTAGTAGTTCATTATCTCACAGTTGATCCCAAAGTGAAACCAGTCAAACAGAAGTTGAGAAAGATGCACCCACAGATCACTCTCTTGGTAAAGGTGGAAATACAAAAGCTGTTAGATGCAAAGTTTATATGACCAATCGACTATTCAGATTGGGTCTCAAACATTGTCCCTATGTCTAAACCTAATGGGCACATCCGCATGTGTAATGACTTTAGAGATCTCAACAAGGCATGTCCCAAAGATGACTTTCCACTACCAAACATTGACATTATAGTGGACTTGACAGTAGGTCACGAGATGCTTTCTCTCATGGACAGATTTTTTGGCTACAATCAGATAAGGATAGCTGAAGAAGATCAACATAAAACAACCTTTACTTGTCCTTGGGGCAATTATTGTTGGTGTGTCATGTCGTTTGGTCTGAAGAATGCAGGAGCAACCTATCAGAGAGCAATGACAATGATCTTCCATGATCTCTTTCATCACATCATGGAAGACTATGTTGATGATATACTAGCTAAATCTTCTAGGGTGGATCACATACAGGTTCTAGGACAGATCTTCGACAGGCTTGAAAAATACCAAGTAAGACTCAATCCAAAGAAGTGTGTATTCGGTGTAACATCAGGGAAGCTGTTGGGATATATTGTATCTCGTAGAGGCATCGAAGTAGATCCAGCGAAAGTAAGGGCTATAGTGGAGATGCCTCCACCCAAGAACCTTAAAGCACTAAGGATCCTTCAAGGAAGGTTACAGTCCATTCGGCGTTTCATATCACAGCTAGCAGATAAATGTCAACCCTTTCAACACTTACTCTACAAGGATGTCTCATTTCGATGGGACAACAAGTGTCAGGCAGCGTTTGATCGACTGAAAGAGTATCTAGCTACACCTCCTATATTGGTTCCACTAGTTGCAGACAAACCTTTGATATTATACATCTCCACTACAAACTCAGCCCTAGGGGCCCTTCTAGCACAAAATGATGAATCGGGAAAGGGGCATGCAATTTATTACATTAGTAGAACCTTGGCGGGATATGAGCTCAATTATTCACCAATGGAAAGGGCTTGTTTAGCAGTAGTGTTCGCCTCCCAAAAGTTACGGCATTACATGCTAAACCAACATACAAATCTGATAGCCAAGATTTATCCCTTGAAGTATCTACTAGCAAAAGCAGCTCTCATAGGCAGACTAGCTAGGTGGGTCATGATCCTTAGTGAGTTCGACATTGAGTACACGGATTGTAAAGCAATCAAAGGGCAAGCCCTCACTGATCAACTAGCAGAAGCACCTATGAAGGATACACATCCTATGGTAGCAGACTTTCCTGATGAAAATCTCTTCACTCTTGCTAACTCCATAATGTGGAAGTTGTATTTTGACGGTTCTTACACACAACATGGATCAGGAGCTGGCATCTTATTTGTTACACCTCAGAATGACTACATTCCAAAGTCATATCGGCTTGCATTCCCTTGCACCAAAAACATAGCCGAATATGAAGCACTCCTCATAGGTCTCAATACAACAGTTCAATGGGACATCACTGAATTACAAGTATATGGAGACTCACAGCTAGTCATTCGCCAAGTCACGGATGAATACCAAACAAAGGACGAAAAGTTGGTCCCCTACAAGAAACTAGTGGATGCCTACAAACCACACTTTTCTAGCATCACATTTGAGCAAATTCCAAGAGAGCATAATAAAGCTGCAGATTCTATGGCTTCTATAGGGTCACTGATTGACATGCCTGCAAATACACAGAAGTGTGAATTTTTGATTGAGCAATTGTTGATACCAGCCGTCGATGTTTCTGTTACTGAAATCATCTGTGAAGAAATCATCTGTGAACTTGTTGGTCCCAATTCCCCATGGTATGAAGATATCTATGAATACCTTAAACACAATACCTTTCCCCCTGACCTATCCTCCACCCAACGCCAAACCTTTATCCGTCGATCCTCCCGTTACATCATTCTGGGTGATACACTATATCGCTGGAGTCTTGATGGTATCCTCTTACGATGTCTTAACGCGGAAGGAGCCGAAGCTACCTTACGAGACATACACGAAGGTGTCTGTGGCGCACATTCTACCGGTCCTAATCTTGTTAAGAAGATACTTAGAACAGGTTATTACTAGCCTACAATAGAGCAAGATGCTGCATAGTTTGCTAAGAAGTGTCTACAATGTCAGCAGCATGGAGATTTGATTCATGCACCAGCTCATGAATTACAACCTGTGACAACTCCATGGCCTTTTTCTCAATGGGGTCTCGACCTCGTAGGACAAATCCACCCTTCCTCCTCCAATGGCCACAAGTTTATCATTACAGCCACTGAGTACTTCACGAAGTGGGTGGAGGCCATTCCTATGACCTATATCACCGGTAAGCAAATAGCCAAGTTTATCCTAAACTATCTCATATGCCGGTATGGTGTTCCCCAAGCCATTGTCACTGATAATGGGAGACCATTCAAGAATCAAGATGTCCGTGCCTTGTGCACACAATACAATATCCAACATCGCTTTTCAACTCCCTACTATCCGCAGAGTAATGGCCAAGCTGAGGCTTCCAATAAAACCATTCTCAAAATCCTCAAGAAAATAGTCAATGAAGCTGGTCGTGATTGGCACTTGCAACTCAATCCTGCCCTATGGGCCTACCGCACTAGTAGCTGAACACCAACTGGTGCCACACCCTATGCCTTGGTCTTTGGCTCTGAAGCCATCCTACCTATAGAGGTCGAGATCCCATCCCTCAGAGTATCCATGCAGGACCTGATCGGTGGAGAGGAGTATCGCACTTCCAGATTAGTTGAGCTTGAACTACTGGACGAGAGGCGCCTTGCCGCACTTAATCATCTCCATGTCTACCAAAACCGCCTCTGGCGTCATTACAACAAAAAGATCAAAGAAAGACGGTTTCAAGTTGGTGATCTTATACTTAAAGAGAATCAGAGAAATCAAGCAGATCGAGAAAAGAAGGGCAAGTTTGAGCCTAACTGGTTAGGTCCCTTCATTGTGACAACAGTATATGGATCAGGAGCTTATACTTTAGTTACACCTGACGGCATTCCTCTAGATGAGCCACTTAATAGTGTCCATCTCAAGAAGTTCTATGCCTGATCCTCAGAGTATCAAAAAAAAAATACAAAACAAAAAAACAAAAAAAAAAATCCAAAAAAAATATGTCCTCTGGCGAAAATCTAGCAAACAAGCGCCTTGGATAAGTACCATAGTGAAAACCTGGCAAACAGGCGCTATGTGTAGAGTTAGCATCCATCGTCTATCGAGTCCTGTCCACTCCTCGTCCAGTTCGCAGCGCACTTTCCATTCATCCATAATAAAACCATTGACTTTGTTTGCATTTCCATCTCCCTATCTAGTATAGCTTGGAAATTTGTCAATGTCCCTCGTCGTCATCCCACATCTTGATCTGTGTCAACAGTTTACATTGTTTTGTCCTAGGTCAAATCTTTCTGTGTCTTCTTCGGCAGTCACCCTTACAGTTTCCTCTACCAGAATGGGGGCAACTCTTTCCTTAACTTAGGTCTAGGATTGGTTCCTTGTTCGTGGTTCGCAATGCATACTTCAATCTTTTCTCATTTCCACAGGTAACACCCTTTAACGGACACATCACTCCTACGATTAGGATGTTATCTTCTTAGCACTTTTCCCATTTCATCACACCAACTAGAACTACATATCATTTCTTCTCAATCTTAAAGTACCTTGATCCCATGGATATGGGTATGTAGGCAGTCTGGAATACGAAGGAAGTTTCCAATACTCAGGTACATAAGATCTGCCCCTTTCACCTTGACCCATCTCATCACTCTATCCAGAACTACATATTTATCATTTTCATCTTTCATCATCGTGTGCCTTGATCCCATGGATACAGGGTATGTAGGCAGTCTGGAATACGAAGGATGTATCCAGTACTCAGGCACACACGATCCATCATTCTCCACCCGTCTCAATCCATTAGCACTGTCATCCTTCTAGTCTTCCGTTTGTCAAAATCCATTTTGCCTCGACTTGACTAACTCAAGCAGCAAGCTAGCGCATCCTTTCAACGCAAAAGTCCTTAACAAACTTGAAGCAAAGCGGCTTCCTTCCAGAGTCTACTACTGTCCTGCATACCGATTGCCAACATCAGCTAAGTATCGCTTAAACCAAGCCCTAGATCAACAAGCTTGTCTTCTACGAAGTGTTCCATTGTTGAGACCAACACACGCGTCTCCTGTGACATGTGGCATTTCTTGCAGCAAGACATTGTCTTTTTAGGTTGATAGCACCCTTTAACCGACATAGAGTTCCTACGATAAGGCTGTTATCTTTCTTATTCAATCTATCCTGAGCAACCTCTTTGGCAAGAGAATATGTTGGCTGTATGTTTACTTTGTAAGTCAGTCAATTTTGTGATATGGTTTATCTTTTGTTCCTTATCTGTTACCTATTTAAGGCTACCTTGATTTATTTATAATCTTGGTATGTTGCAATGCAGTACGGATTGGGGGCATAGTCATTGCTTTTTGTGTGCCATGTTTACGGAATGATCTTTAGTATCTTTCTTAACATTATATTTATCTTGTGTGTGTTACGACCTAGCATCTTACATATTTAATACTCTTCTTACATTTGCATGTATTGAAGTTTATTTTATGTTCAAGACTATGGCTTATTCACATGTTCCAACAAGGTCATATTATGTCTAAAGAGATCTAAGTTCAATCCGCTTGCTTGCAGAGTCAACGTCCACGCACTCGGATATTACTGCACCTTGGTCTTTTATACCTTGGTGGCAAACTATCCACGTGCTATATCAAAAATAAGGATTGCTCTTTATAAACATTTGTGAAACCGTTGCAACAAGCTCATTCATTTACCCATCCATTTACCCATGGCCTTATATGGTTTTCCAACAATGATCAATCAACAGTCTTTTCTATCATGTTCTCTTCTATCTCCACTTTCTTCTATTCAACCTCACCTATCTCCAACAAATCTTCTAGTCGAGCGTCAACACAGTTCTTCTGTCGCTTCCCTATCTTTCCTCTCGAGGGGGCACCCTACTCCAGCTACGCTGGGGCAACTAGCTACACTGGGGCATCAAAAATTGTATCATGTCTTCAACTATCGATTTCTTTGAAGCAATACTGTAAACTGCATTGCATCAAAGAGGGGCAAAATGTAGACACCCTAAAATGACCAAGTCGCCGCACCACTTGCTTTTCATCAAATCCATCTAATCACCTACATTTCACACATTAATTAAATAATCTAATTATTTAATTAATTTCATCAAACTCTTCCAAATCACAAAATTGTGACATTAATTAAATAAATTCTCTTTATTTAATTAATTAAATTAAATTCCTTTGTTATTCTTCCACAATTAAATAATTTTAATTATTTAATTAGACCATTATCCTCTTTCAAAAAAAATCAAATCCACATTAATTAAATAAACCCAATTATTTAATTAATTCAACAAATTCCCTCTTATCTACAATTAAATAATTCTTAAATTATTTAATTAAATCAAAATCATTCTTCCAAAATCATGCACAACAATTAAATAAATTTATTTATTTAATTTGCTTTCAAATCTTCTAAATTAAATAATTCCAATTATCTAATTATTTATTCAATAATATCTTCTCTAAATTTAAATAAATCAATTATTTATTTAAATTGCTTTTTTTTCTAAATTGAGTTATCTCTAATATAACTCAAGCTTTCTATATTTAATAAAGCAAAATATCTTCTAATTCTCATGCAAATCTCTTCTTCTTGTTTTAAATCACTTAACTGATTATTACATTCTGTTAATTGCTTTAACTCATTCTTCTATTCTTGATAACTCCTCTCATGCAAAAGAAAGCAAGACACATGTCTTCTTCTTATTCGTTGCACGTTCCTCAACTGTTCTCCTCCATTGATTCTTCTGAATTATCTGGACCGTTGATTGATCTTCATTGAAACCTATATAAACCCCCCTCATCTCCTTCATTACCTCTCTCTTCGATCGTATTCTCAGGCATACTTAACAGAGCTTTGAGCATACAAAACGCGTCGATTGAGCAACCTTACGATCTTTTGACATTGATCTCTTGAGCACACTACTTGCTTGTTGCAACTATGGTTTTGCAACTTCATTGAGCAATCCACATTCAATCCAAAGGAAACAATACAGATTTCGGTAAAAGTCTTTATTTCATTGATTATTTGTCATGGCTTTTATTTAAATTCGTTTTCTTTATGTTATTGGGTTCTTTGGTTTTATTAGTTTAGATTTAATCAATTTTTCCTCATACACAACTTCATCTCCAACTTGTTATAAGTGCCAACTAGAAATCTTCAACTTGGGGTCCAAACTTCTTCATCTTCAACTTGTTATAAGTGCCAACTAGAAATCTTTCTTTTCTCAAGTACACCATCACTTCATCTCCAACTGCAAGTTCTTTATGTCTTCTCTTTTCATTTGATTGTTCTTTATATTTGATATTCATATCCTCCAAACGCTTCTTTACCTGATTATGCACTATCTCCATATGTTCTGCAAATTCTTCTACTTTTGCACTCCTCTTTTCTACCATACGGGTATCTCTCAACTCTGTAACTCCTCTAGGGTTTACTCCAGTAATGATTTCAAAAGGTGTTCTTCTGGTACTCCTCTTCACTAAATTATTGTATGCAAACTCTGCTTGTGAAAGAATCAAATCCCAACTTCCTACCTTATCTCCAACCAAACATCTCAACAAGTTTCCTAAACTCCTATTCACTACCTCTGTCTTCCCATCAGTCTATGGGTGAAATGTTGAACTGAACTTCAAATATGTCTTCATCTTCTTCCAAAGTGTCTTCCAAAAGTATCTAATAAACTTTGTGTCTGTCTGAAACTATACTCTTAGGTAACCCATGCAATCTCACAATCTCCTTGAAAAATAGGTCAGCTACATGCACTGCATCAGTTGTCTTCTTACAAGGTATGAAATGTGTCATCTTTGAAAATCTGTCGACTACTACAAATATTGAATCATGTCCTCTCTGTCTTAGGCAATCCCATTACAAAACATACTTATGTCTTCCCAAGGTCTCTCCGATATTGTCAAAGGTTTATACAATCCAGTATTTTGACTACTCCCTTTTGCAACTTGACAAATTCTGCAACTCTACACAAGTTTTCTAACATCCTTATGTATCTGAGGCCAAAAGTAGTTTTCACTTACCAATGCCACTATTTTATCAATGTCAAAATGTCTTGCCAATCCACCACTGTGTTTCTCCTTGATCAAATTGTCTCTCATTGAACTTCTAGGTATGCACAACTGATTTCCTCTGAACAACATATCCTCCTGAATGAAATAATCCAACCACTTACTTCTATCTGTCACAACAGGTTCCTTGCATGCTTTCCAAGGTTCTACAAAATTAGTGTCTCCCTCATACATGTTCTTCAACTCATCAAAACCTAACACTTCAATTCTCATCTCGGTCAACAAGTTCCTTCTCCTACTCAATGCATCCGCAACTTTGTTTGATTTTCCACTCCTATGCTTCAACACAAAAGTATAACTCTAGATGAATTCTACCCATCTCATCTGTATCTGATTCAACTTTCCCCGACTGTTCAAATATTGCAAAGCTTGATGATCTATATACAAAACAAACTCCTTAGGCAACAAGTAATGTCTCAATTTCTTCAAGGCTTGAATTATGACATAGAAATCTTGATCATAAATTGAATATGTTCTCCTTGCATCATTCAACTTCTCACTGAAATATGCTACTAGTCCACCTTCTTGACTTAATATTGCTCCAATTGCATTTCCACTTGCATTACAATCCACTTGAAATACCTTATTGAAATCCGGTAATGCCAAAATAGGTTGTTCTGTCACTTTTTGCTTCAACAATTGAAAACTTTTATCTGCTCCTGATGTCCACTTGAAATTTTTTCTATCACCTCTCATTGTCTCTGTCATAGGGTTACAAACTAAACTGAAATTTCTAATGAACTTCTAGTAGAATCTAGCCAATCCATGAAATGATCTAACTTCTCCAATGCTCTCCAGTGTAGGCCATTCAACAATTGCTCTCACTTTCTCAGGATCCATCTTTAATCCTTCCACATAAATCACAAATCCCAAGTATACCAACTCTTCCTTCATGAAACTACATTTCTTGATATTTATCAGCAATTTCTCTTCTCTCATTCTCTGTAAAACTTGTCTCAGGTGTTGCAAATATTCCTCTTTTGTCTTACTGAAAATCAGAATGTCATCCAAATATACAATAACAAACTTAGCCAAGAATATCTTCAGAACTTCATTCATCAATCTCATGAAAGTACTCAGTGCATTTGTCAATCCAAAAGGTATCACTAACCACTCATACAATCCTTCATTTATCTTAAAAGTAGTCTTCCATTCATCTCCTTCTCTGATTCTGATCTGATGGTATCCACTCTTCAAGTCTATCTTTGTGAAATATTTTGCTCCACTTAAACAATCCATAATATCATCCATCTTAGGTAAAGGAAATCTATACTTAACTGTGATTTTGTTTATTGCTCTAGAGTCAGTACACATTCTCCATTCCCCATCTTTCTTTGGTGCTAACACTGTAGGTACTACACAAGGACTCAAACTTTCTCTGATCAAACATTTCCTCAACAACTCTTCTATCTGCCTATTCAATTCTTCATTCTCTGCTGGTGTCATTCTGTGTGCTTCTTTGTTAGGCAAACTAGCTCCAGGTATAAGGCCCATGTGATGACTGATACTTGTTATAGGTGGTAATCCTTTAGGTACATTATCTAATATGATGTCTTCATACTCTGTCAACAACTTTGTTATCTCCTCTGGTTGTAATTCTTTAGTCTCATTCTTCAATGTTTTAGGCTTCTTAGGGATCAAAGAATAACACATATTCTCATGTCTTAGACCATCCAAAAATTTCCTTCCATATACAAAACAGATTCTAGCATTCCCACATACTTCACTCTTAGAATCATCTTCCAAAGGAATCAAAGTAATTCTCTTCCCATTTGATGTTATAGTGTATGTATTCTTTCTCCCATCATGTATAGCTTTTCTATCATATTGCCAAGGTCTACCCAACAAGATATGACAAACATCCATAGGCATAATATCACACAAGACTTCATCATGATAAGATCCAATATGAAATTTCACCAAACATTGGTCACTCACCAGTACCTTATGATCATCCTGAATCCATGCAATCTGATAGGGCTTAGGGTGTTTCAATATTTCCAACTTCAGCTTAGTCACCATCTCCTCTAAAACTAGGTTATCTGAACTACCACTATCAATGACAACTTTACAACATTTACCTCCTGATTTACATCTTGTTCTAAACAAACTTTTTCTTTGTAGTGGTTCCTCATTTGTCTATGCTTGAAATAGTGCTCTCCTCATCACAAGTGACTCCTTTCTCAGGTTTTCCAACTGAGTCAGGTGATCCAACAGGTTCTTCTTTCACATAAGCTTCTCTCCCACTATTCTCTATCTTCTTGCTTGTACTCCCTTGATTACATTCAAAATCTCTATGTCCTTCACCTCCATACTTGAAACAAGTGCCTCTGAACGTTCTCCTATCAGGTCCTCTTCCCTCTCTTCTGTATCCTTCACTCCAGTATGCACTAGGGTTTCCTCTCCAGTAGTAAGTTCTATCATCTCTTCAGTATGCATTGGTATCTCTGTCATCCTTCTTGAATGTGTTCTCTTGTTTATTATGTTTCGCACATGATCTCTCTCCTCCATAAAATGTTTTACCTCTCTAAAATTTACCTCCTCTACCTCTCTGTCTCTGGTCATGCCTCTTATTCAACTTCTCTTCAACTTTAAGGGAAAACTGATATGCTTCCTCCAAAGATGTCATCCTTACCAAACTTAGTTCTTCTTGAATGTTCAATCTCAATCCATTGATGTATCAAGCCACTTTATCCTTGCTTGCTTCACTATGTCCTGTCCTTATGATCATCTTATAAAATTCTTCAGTATATTCCTTCACATATTTCTCCTTTTATCTCAAGTTCTGCAATCTCTTCAACAACTCCAACTCATAGTCAGCAGGTATAGACTTATTCTTCAATTTTGTCACCATTCTATCCCACTTTGTAATCTTTTCTTTTCCTCTTCTATTCCTATCCAACTGAACTTCTTTCCACCATATAGTAGCATGCCTTTCAACTTTGTTTTTTCAAATTTCACCTTCTCCAGATCTTTAACTTCTTCATACTCAAAGTATTCTTCCATGCCATTTATCTAGTCAATCAACTCTTCATGGTTCAAATTGCTAGTATAGTTTGGTACATCAACTCTAGATCTCTTCCCAATCTTTGAAATAGCTAGCAGCATCTTTACTCGATCTGATTCTTCTTCTTCACCTCCTAGGGTTTCGCCATTTTGTTCAACAGATTGAAATTCTTTATCATCATCACTTACAACATTAGGTCTCGGTGTCAATCCTCTTTGCCTATCTTCCTCAGCAACATCCAATCAAATTCTCATTGTCTTCATCATTTCCATCATCTCATCCATTCTACCAGCTATTGTTCCAACAATAGGGATTCTCCTCAGCGACATTCTTCCTAGGATCAAGTGCAAACTATCTCAAGTTTAACAATCGGGCTACAAGGTGACAACTGCCTCACAATCAGTGATCAACTGCGACATAAGTAACCTACCTTGGATTCGGCACTTTGTCTAAAACAAGATCTTACAGAATTCCTTCACCAGCTCCCAAAGATTTGAGCCTTTTCTCTAATACCACTTGGTGCAGTCACGGTAGGAGGGTTCACAAAATGAATAGTCGAGACCGTGCACCTAGAGTAAACACAACTGAAACAACTCAAAGATATGGAATAAATGTAGATTTAGTCATTCAGTAAATCATAGAATTCAAATACAAACTGGCAGGCAACATGCAGGCTTACAATTAGGGCTCACAAGCCTGATTACAGAATATCAGAATATGCACAAGATATAGCTCTGAAGCTCCTTCACAAAGAATCCAAACTATCAAACTATCACCATGTGAATCACTACTTTCCTAGGGATCTATTACATCATTATATATCATATCTGAAACATAAGATTCCTCCGCGTCGGCCAAGGAAGATCACAAACCCCAATGAAGAGCTGTAGCATGTGTACATGGATAGGTCAGCCCTAAATGAATAGAACTCCTCTGCAAATGAATGGAATGATGTGTGGATCTCAGGGAAAGTCAACCAAGAACCAAACAACATTGAATGATGTGTCATTAATATTTGAAGGTCATGAAATGCTCCATAGGTCTTCTCCTTTAGCTGGTTATCTGAGACTATCAAGATGCTCTGTTCTGAGAAAACAGTTGATCTTCTGACAGTGATAACTTTCTGGTACTTGATCCAAATGCTCTAAATTTTGGATATGTTGTGCATGAATGAATCTATATGCTAAATCCAACTCTGCAAGGTCTAAAATGCAATTGCGGTAGAATGCAAACCAAAATATAGAAAATTCTACTGACTGAACTGAACTGGAAATGAAAGAAACAAACTGAAGTGCAAACAAACTGAAATGCAAATATTTTTTGATTGATGCAAGATTGCTCTTGAACCAGGGATGCTCCTACATCATTGAGTAGAGATGATCATCACAAGGTTATCAAAATTGATGTGACACATTCTTCTATGCCATAGCCAACTTTCATTGATTTGAGTCATAAAGAACATACCATTAACACCTTTGAGCTGATATATATTTCCTTTTGTCCTTGTTCCTGTAGCAACCAAAGTTCTGAAGCTTTCTTTTCTAATTTCATAGCCACCATCCTGAAACACAAGGTTATATCCTCTGCTACATAGTTGTCCTACACTTAGAAGATTATGCCAAAGACCCTTGACATAGAGAACATCATCTGTATTGTGCTTTCCATCAAAACTAATTAAACCTTTTCCACGGATCTTAGTAGATGCATCATCTCCAAACTTAACAAAATCTCCATCAAACTTCTCAAGATTAACAAACTTATTCTTATCACCTGTCATATGATTTGAACATCCACTGTCAATTATCCAGTAGTTTTCATCTTCTCTTGCATGAAAAGTAGTTAGCAAGGCTCCTTTGATATTATGCCCTATTTCCAAAGCATTTCCTTCATACATCTTTCAGAGTGAGTAGAATTAGTTCCAACATTCAAAGCCATGAAAAAGCATTCATGACTTTCATCATTCGAATAGTCAGACTCATCATCAGATATGCTAGCATCTTCTTTAACATAATAACTCCTCTTGATTGATTTACCTTTGTTATCCTTATATTTGTCATTTAAAATTTTGACTGGACATTTTGAAGCATAATGACCTATCTTTCCACAGTTGAAACATTTGAAGGGTAACTTACCTCTATATTTTCTAAGGCCCTTTTTCAATCTGCTTACAAAATTTGCTTCTACTTTATCAAAATCATCTGAATCTGACTCATCATTATTTTCTATTTTGCTAACCTTAAAGGTAGTCTATTTTCTTGAATCATCTTAACCAAACTCTCTTAATTCAAAAGTAGTTAAAGTACCAAACAATTGATCCCTAGTATAGTTATCCAAAATTTAAACTTCTTCAATAGCAGAAACTTCAGCACTATAAGATCTTGGAAGAGTTTTTAGTACCTTCTTTACCACTTTAGCTTCATCCATCTTCCACCAAGACCATCAATGGAATTGGCAACTTCATCCACTCTCTGCATGTAGCTTGCAATATTTTCATCCTCCGACATCTTTAGGGTTTCAAACTTGGTCTTCAAATTCTACATCTTTTCTTGCTTGACCTTGTCATCTCCTTCATAGACACTTTCTAGTTTCTTCCAGATCTCATTAGCAGTTTTGTAGCTCATTACTTTCACTAATTCTGAATCAAAAAGACTATTCAGAAGTTCACTCCATGCCTTGCCATTGTTCTCATAGCCTTTAATCTCATCATTATATTTTGGACCACTAGTAGGTATAGTATATACCTTTTCAACTGACTTCCATACACCATACCCTAATGAGACAAGAAATCTTTCCATCCTGATCTTCCAGAAAGCATAATTTGTTCCATCAAACAAGGGAATCTCTGATAGGCTGTCATAAGGTCCTAACACTTTAGTTGAAAATATATCAGTTATGTCGACTGGGTAGTGTCCAAGGTTGTATGCAATAGGGAATATTTTTGGACATCTCATTTAGTAACAATGTTTCTAAATTTTTGAAAAGCTTAAAACAAAATCTAAACTAGAAAGCATAAAAAATTTAAGCTAGAAAGCATTTGAATTCTTAATCTAGAAAGCATATAAAGTAACTAGGAATCAACACTTGCATTTTAACTATGAGTTTAAAAACAAAGGCAGCTAACTATTAACTGAAAACACATTTGACATTTTGAACTAATGACTAACTACATATTTATGAATGAAGTGGATGCACCAGAAATTTTAAATGAACAAAATTTCAAAGATCATTAACTTAAATACCACAACCTGTAGGAACACATAGCAAAGCTAAACATGAAGTGACATTAATCTAAACAGAACATTCACAAAATAGAAATAACACCAACAATTCATAATAATAAAAATACTTATCTATTCTATAATCCCTCGAGTGGCCACATATCGACTCAAATCACATTCAGTACTTCAATAGCTCCAAAGTAAATTCCATTCATATTACTTCCATTGCTCAGAAAAGATTACTTAGAATAGAATTAGTGATATTTATTCATAAAAGTATCATAGAACATAGCTATAGATTATCACTTCAAAAGAGATTGTTTTCATTCATAACACAACATAACATATCCTTGTTTTGAGCAACTACATATATAAACTGTATTACTCCAAAATCCTAAATTTCAGATGGCGGGTAAATGCCATTGAAGAAGTCTTTAAAGAAAAATAGAATTAAAAACTAATTGGATGTCTATGAAATTAAACACATTAATGGCTATGAGTGGAGCCATAAAGTCTTAAGTATGCCCAACATAGTCTATGATTATGTATGCCTAAATTTTTGGCACCCTCAAATTCTGGCACTCTGACTTCAACTGCTTTGAAGTCCACTCCTTCCGTTAGGCCATACATGAAACCCTGCATAATTACACAAGCTCTACATGCAATTATGTCAACATTAGTGGCTAATTTCAATCAATTGGAAAATAAATATTTATACATCATTTTATCAAAACTAGATAAATATTGCTTCTACAAATAAACAAATTGGCATGGTTAGGGTGATTGGGCAAGACAAAAAGGGTTATATGGCTTGTTATAAAAATGAGGTTGTTTATACCTCATTAATCTCCATACCTTTCCTGTGTGCCATCTGGATCTACCCCAAGCGATTAACATTCTTCAAGGAACTTGGCTCTGATACCAATTGTTAGAGGCACATGACAACTGAGAGGGGGGGTGAATCAGTTGTACATTAAAACATTAAGCCTCAATACTATTTCAAACTCTTATTATGCATTAGTAGAATGTAAACATATGAAGCAACAATGCAAACACATCCAAACACATAAGAACACCCGATTTAAGTGGAAAACCCAAGAAGGGAAAAACCACAGTGAGGAATAGCTCTAATATATATGAATAGCAACAACGAATACAAGTAGGCTCACTGCCCAGAAGAAGGATCACTACCAGGACTCACTATCCAGACGGGAGAAGAATAGAAAATGACTGTTACAGAGAGATTACTATCTCAAAGCAACATGAGAAATCTACCACTACAACTTTGTGCCATCCACAACCTTTGGCTCACTACCTCTAGTAACTTCAAGAAAACTAAAATGTAGACACCTTCTGCTCACTGCATCCAAGAGTCATAAGAATTTAAGCTCACACTCAATTCACCACCCTTGATTCACATTTACATCATCTTCTCTACATTGCTCCACTCAAACTTCACCTTGCATTTATACCATCCACGACCTAAAACGATCTCAATTAGGTTGACCTTATTGAAACGTGTGCACCTTAAACATGCAACACCGAAATAGGTTGGCACCAAACACTTCCGCAGTGGAAATAAGTGAAGGTGGACCATGCCAAGGGTTAACTAGGACCCAAATATATATCACCATGCTGCTCATCACATCCACAATCCACGAGGTGCCTCCACAAATAGTGATGGTATGCCAAGTTGGCCAAACCTGAACTAACACAATAAGTGATCACATAAAAGCCTTTCAAAGTTCAAAAACATCATGCAAACCACAAAGAAACACTACACAACATCCATACATCTTTCCAAAATATTTCAGCATCATCAGAATCTTCTGTAACATTGCTACAACCACCTGAAACAAATAATGCCTTCATTCTGCACATCAATGTGCACTACTACTAAACTCCAACACAAGAACTGAGTTTGTGGAGCAATCCAACACTAGAAACTTCAAGGGAAAGTAGATACAGACAATATAATCACGTTCCCAGATCTGCATGAAAAGAAACCTCAATGCAGAGAAATGTAGAGCAATCTCATTTCTCCCATACAACCTTCTTCACAAGAAGACACTCTGTCAAAACTCATCTTCCACTGCCACACGATCTAGAACCTGAAACTCTGGATATAACATCTTTGAACACCTTCGATCATCACTTCCAAACCACATAAGCATAACTTCAACCATGAAGAAATGTGGAGCACAACACTAAACATACCTCTGTCACACTGCACACCTTTTTATTCAAATTTTCTCAAAAGCACTTGGAAACCAAGTGGACCATCTGCTAGAGGTTGACATCAATGACAACACCAATAAGCTTCCAACAATGTTTATGTATTTATGCATAGTATAGTTGATGAAATCTTTAAAAACCAACGTAAGGAGGTTGTAGGTTCAAAACCATCAAGTTTATATATTTTTTAATGGAATAATTTTAAATACTTAGTGTCAATAGCTAGAAATGCATTTTAACCTAGTGTTAATAGCTATAAATGCATTTTAAACTTAGTAGACCTATATGTGTTGAATATATAAGATAAAAATACATATAATGATGTATGTGTTTTCCTTAAAACAATTTGAAGTAGTGATAATATGCTTATTACTTCAACAAAATCAACATCTAGATTTATTACCTAAAGTCTAACTTAGTTTACACTGTGGGCCCATAACCCATAGATTCTAGGATTATTTTCATATCTTAAACTTTAGAAAATATTATGTTTGATTCAGATAGTTTGAATGAAACAATACTTTTATTGAATGTGTAACCAAAAATATTCTTTTAGGATTATACCTATAGACATGCCAAATCTTATAGGGGGAGAGACAATTTGTGATTACAATATTTTTGGATTACAAAGATGATCATTGTCATGTGATGTTTAAATCTTCCACATGTTTCTTTTATAAAAAAATTTAGAAACTCTTAAGAGATTCAGACTAAGCCCATGTTGTTAAAGACTTATATCGAGTATTTTTTACAAAACAAAAATAGAACATTGGCTTAAACTAAATCTAGTCCATGAACATAGTCAAAGGTCAAAAGAACAAAATACTTGAGCTCTTAATTGTAACTTCGACCTAATCAACTTACACATCCTAGGTATGTGGATATTTAAATAGAATTCTTGTTGGCTAATTAGAAAAGACAAGACTTATATTACCAAGGCTAAGGCATAAGAGAAATTTGTCCTAATGAAGTAGTAGTTGTAGTTACAAATTTATCAATTCAAATGTCACATAGTTGGTATTGGTTGTTTCTCATTATTGAATGCATATGTTGGTTGTTGCAGACTAATAACTAGAGTGTGTGCATTTTGGGCACTTTGGTATGACATGATTTTTATTATACACTATCATGCATTGATTTAATATATCCATGATTGCAATTGACACAATTTGAGAACTCCAAGGGAGTAGAAAATTCAACTCATTTATAAGAAAAATCAAGTTATATATTATTATTTGGGATTTGTATTTGGAAAGTCAACCCAATAGACTTTGACTTGAGAAGGTGTAATCCAATTTTTATAGGTTGAGGGACCAATAATGCTATGGGGAATAAATCAGACCAGAAAGAGGAGGATAACAATGAAGGAGATTCACTTAACTCAATTATTTAAAAAAAGGAAATATTAGGCTTAGTTTTATCTAAGAAAGTGCTATGAAGGTAGTAATATTTTATTAATGAATTATTTTCTTAAGATGCTTGTGGGTTTATTTGTACCATTTTTTATTTCATTGTAATTTTTTATTGGACCTAATTAACCCAATAACCTTGTACATGTATTTTAAAGGACTGAGATCTTTATAATGTTCTATCATATCATTGATTATCTACGAGTCTTTGCCAATTGAAGTATGTTGAAGTTCTTAGTGTTACAAGTTTAGGTATTATAAACATACTAATTGGTGTAAACAAATTTGATTTACATTTGACTTTTTGTTAGATTCAGACTTGTCCCAAAGCCCTATTTTTATGACTATGTGAAGTGATATGAACTCTATTTAGGGGTAATTGTGCACTTAAATTGCCATTCAAATTATACTTGGTAAAAAAAAGAGGATATTCATGTAGTTTGGAATACATTATTATCATCTTGGAATGTATTTTGAGTATGTACTTGTTATATGGTAGTCAATGGTGGGTGAACACATAGTATGGGATATGCATGCCATTCACTAAGTGCTATGTAATCATATGAATAATTTTGTAAAATCTATGTTGAAGTTATGTATAAAAGTATTAAACATATATAAGGGCTACGTGAGTGACGAAATTGAAAAGTTAGAAGATAGGAGATTTAGTATATAGACTTGCATTAGCTCCTCAATTACAAATTCCCCATTTGTTTCATGTAAAAGTGTATATAGTTTTGATGAGGTTATTGATTAGCAAAATATTTGTGTTGTTCAATTCTAGTTGTGATTAAATTACACTAGAAATTGTTATTGAAAAGATCTAGAAATTTAGAAAATAGAATTATAGACATGAAGTAAAACTAAAATGAATTCACTATAATGTTGATAGTGCCACTTGGGAAAAAATGATGTCATTAGAAACTAGTATCCAAAATTGTTTAACTAAATGTTTTTTGTGTGATTGTTGTAGATGTTCCTTGTGCTACTAGGGGTAGCAATAAACTATAGGGGGATAAATGTTATGGGACTATTTCCCTGAGTAAAAGTTAAAAAAATTACATGCATATGAAAAACCCTTTTGGTTAAACAAGGAATAAAATTATAAAAGTAATTTTATAAAAGCAAAATATATGGTAAAAAACCCTTTCTAAGGGAATTGAATGGGAAAAATAAAATTAAAAAAGAAGCTTTCATTAAAAGGGATTACAAATTCATGAAAGACTACTTAAAAGAAAGACCATTAATAGACCTTTTATTAAGGGAGTTTATGTGAAAAAACGTTATTTAAGGTAGAAATAAATACATCTAATTAATAAATAGTTGTTTAATACAACATATTGTGAACAAGCACATTAGTTATAATCACTTCTAGAAAAATTATTTAAATTGTATGAGGGGCTTGGAATGGGATGATGGAGAACTTTGAGAAGAAAGTGGAAAGGTAGGCGGTGGGCATTAGAGAAGGGGCACAAAAAATGTGTCCAACCAAGGGTACAAAGTACACCTTGGATGGTTCCTAGTTAGGGCACTGAATTTTTTCAATTTGATTATTAATTCCTCATGGATTGCGGCCATAGTTTAAGGGGCCTTGACACTAATCTTATAGAGGGTTTGAATCTATTTTTGAGTTTGTCTTAGATAAGTATTATTCAAACATTCGATCTCATATATATATATATATATATATATATATATATATTTATTTATATATACATACACACATATATGTATGTATGTATGTGCGTATAAGTATATGTATATGTATATGTATATATAAAATTTATATACATATATATTCTATATAACTGATATTAAATTATTAAACTTGTATTTTTAATGATTAAATAATATTTTGAATGTTATAAAATCCATTTATTCTAATGCACTAAAATTGTTTACTATATAAAGTGAATGTTTGCATCATTTGAATTATTGGCCATTAATTTAAATTGATACATTATAATTTAATATAAAAAATTAAAAACATTTAATTTTTTTAGAACTTTGGAAGTTGAAATGGACAATTGTTAGAAATTAGGATCTTAGGTTACTAATCATCACAAATAAAATTTAAGATAAATTAAATGAGAATTAACAGATGCATACACATTACACAATATATACATGAGAAAAACCCTTTTGGGTAAAAAACCCCATAAAACATCTATTATAAAACACAAAAATTGTTTATATAAAAATAGATAGAACCCTAGGGATATCACTTCTCCTCACTTCCACATGGCCAATAATACCTCTTGTGCATAGTGATAAAATTCACTATAAATCACCAAATTGAATTACCTCTAAATGAGAGAGAATCTCCTTAAATATAGAAGAGGTGACAAAATATCTGAAGGGTTATTACTCACACCTATTCAAAACAACCATTTGTAAATGATTACAAATCTAATAGTTTATTATATTATTAATTACTAAATGATATGCTTTATCAAGCATCTAATAAACATAAAGTTTTATAACCTTATATTAAAGAACCATATATAGATGTTATAAGGGTATAACCCCTAATACTATTATGTTCTAACACTCCCCCTTAATATTAATAGGGGCAATAACCTGTCAATTTCTATAAAAGAAAAAATGAGGTACCCTGGTAACGTAGGTCTTCTTTGACAGTGATAAACAGGGACACAAATATATGCCAAAATGAAGATTATATGCATTTTGAACTACACAAAAGTCATCTTGTCATAATTTATAATCCTAGTGTTTCAAAAAATGATGCTCTTAATGAGGTATTATAAAGTTTTTATGAGAACTTAGGACTCCTCAAACTTATTTGAGATCGGGACTCCTCAAACCAACCTCCCTAGGTTCATTACATAGTGCCCATAGGTCTTATATAATACAATGCTTTTACAAGTGGAAGAATTATAGAGAGAAGAATTACAATATTCTCAAAGGACTTACATATAATTCCTAGAGGTCTTATTTATGCCTTTTAGGTCTTACATCCAGAGTTTAGCCATATATAATGCTTAGAGGTCTTATTTATGCCTTTTACGTCTTACATCCAAAGGTGTCATTATTATGCACACTCCCCCTCAATGGAAACTCCTTAAGGCCAAGCATTGAGTTGAATTTGAAGAATTTGGTACTACATAGAGGTTTGGTGCTACACTGTATATAGGATTTCTTTTGTGATTATTGGGAGCCGAGCCTAGTTCTTCTTGATCATAGTATATTTGTGACTTGATAATTAGTCTAGTAGAAATGGAGAGTAATTTTATGATGGAAAATTTTACCTTAAATGAAGTGCCCATAAAATTCATTGTGCTTTATTTCTAGAAATAAGAGTCTTTGGTAAGAGTAAATAGATTTGATTATCATATAATAGAGTGGGACTTTTACTAGTACCCACATGAAACTCTTCCAATAATATCCTAAGCCACATTGATTCTTTTATAGTTACTTTTGTAGTCAACCTTTTGTTGGAGTAGGAGAGACATTGAGAGGGGGGGTGAATTAGTGGCTCATAAAATAGACTTGTTTTTGGCAACAATTAATAAACTTTACCAACCATAAACTTCAACCCTTGTATGATGAAAGCAAAACATTCATTTTTCAATTGTAGTGCATTGACAGATCAACTTGTGAACATGAATGAACAAAACAACTGTTGGTGAACTATGACAAACAATAGAGGCAATTTTATTTCTTTATTGGACAGAGATAAGTATCAGATATATTGTGCATTTGTACTAACCCATAATGAATATCATGCCACATATGCAACAATTAAATTATGAAACAATGAACATACACTCATGAACAAAACAAGTGACCATAACACAGAGATTTAACGAGTGGAAAACCCTCTAGGGATGAAAAACCACTCTAGAAAATGCCTCACTGGCTTAATCAAAATGTGCTTCACTAGAAAATATAGATTCCTCACTAGTTGTTTGTGCCTCACTGGCTATTTGTGCTTCACTGGCTATTTGTGCCTTACTGGTTGTTTGTGCCTCATTGACATATTTCAATCCATACAATGAATAATACAGTTTAATATAGAGGGTTACTTTGTGTCTCTTAAAGCTATATTCTTGAATATCTCATTGAATGTTTGAGACTTCAAGAATTACATCAACTTGTGCACATATACAACTGATTACAAAATGATATTCAATCATAGTCTATTGCTTTTGTTTGATATTACAATGACTGCAAAAACCCACAAACTCAATAGAGTATAATCTATTTTATACTTTCTTAGAAATGCCTTTCTTTCTTTCACAAAACAGTTTGAGAAGATAACTGTATTCATGCAACTGTCTTAGGTAGTTTGCAACTGCATTAGTAACTATCACAGGAGCTTGGTCGAATGGACCCATGAAGGCTAATATACAATGCCTTTGAAGTGCAGCTTTAACCATGATTAGAGGCTTTAAACCTTTAATACATTTATGTTCAAACTGAGTACTGAGTTAAAGAATGCTTTGACAAACAACATTATTATCACCGAATTGTCTTCAACAACCATGCAAGTTACCCTAGTTTCAACCCTAGTTCACCCTGAGAGTTTCCTTATTACAGTTATAACTGAATAAGACAATGTTATAACAAAGTATTATAACTGTCACTGTAGTTTGGTTTCCTCATAATATTAAATCACAGTCAAAAACCTTATACAACAAATAGCAAGTGAGCTTCAAAGAACCAAATGAGTCTCAGCTTCACCAATTTGTTTCATGCATTTTAAGACTTTTAGATAGAACGCGATACAGAGAAGATATCACCTGATAGGACGACAAATGAGAACCATTTTGCTGAAGAATAGGTCAAAGATTTAGTAAGAAATGAACAAGCTCAACCCTTTGAGAACCTGCACTGTCAAATCCTTAAGATCCCCTTCAAAACATGCAGAGATACCCACTGTTTCAACCATGCATTCTCATGATTATCACCGAAACATAAAACCCTAGCTCAAAGCTTCATTTCACAAAGTTAAACTATGCATAAAGATCCAAAACAAAAGTCTTTTTGCCTGATACAAAAACGTGTGACTTGCACTCTCGGTGAGCCCTAAAAGGGCCGGTCAAACATAACAATAAGACATCCTTGATACCTGTTCCAAACGCTGACAACTTGCCCAACAGGTGAAACCCCTAAAGAAATGTGTCTCTAGTCATCCAAAGTATGACAATAAAACACATGTCCCTCTCTTATATGCAATGTGGTCTCATGTGATAAATGAAAGCAAAAGGTTCCTTTTTAGATATGAAGAGAATGCCTTTAGAGACCTTGTCTTACTTAAAAAAAACAACAAAGCAACATAATAAAGTATCCTTTGAAACATGATGTTATGAAGTCCTTATGACCCTGTTAAGGAGATATCCAACCATGTATGACATGGGCATGAAGATGTGTCAAAGTAGTGCCAAAGTATAGCCAAAGTGTATCAACTGTCAACATCATGATATGATATCAAACCAAGAACAACTGAAGCATGTGATACACAATATCAACCGAACCTCATCAACTATCAATTATCATGATAGGGCCACAAATCATACCATATTCCAAATTGCCAAACTATTACAAGTACCTTAACACAAAAATGTTATCCTATGCCATATGCCACATGAGATAAATCATCAGGAGATCAAGAGTTTATCAAATGTGACTACCATAGAGCTGTCATAGAGTATGTATGACTATGAGCATACCATCAACATTGTATGAACAAAAAGGAGTGATCACAAGAACACCTAATGTATACCATGAGCATGAACCAACAAATGAGTATCAACTGAGAGCATGAACCATCATGAGAGCATAAATCATCATAAGTCAATAGCAACCAACAATGAAAGAGTGATACAAAAACAACATGAACAACCATGCCAATTCACCATAATGAACCACCATGTGTCAACTATCAACTATGAGAATACCATGTGTCAATCGTGCCAATTCACCATAATGAACCACCATGTGTCAACTATCCAAATACCATAAGCACATGCCAACTGTCCAAATACCATGCCAAGCCAAATGATACATACCAAGTTGTGTATTTGTCATCAAGGACAACAACTGAGGGGCAACACCTTTAATTAAAGGGCTATAGAAGGTAGTTGTATAAGTATTACTCCATCCATGTGATAGCACATGCATAATATTTTGAGGACATAGCCTAAAGTATTCTATTAATAGGATCATAACATAGTCAGTAACACAATAATTGAATAAATAATATTTTAGGTGCATGAATAATAAAGACCATAATTAATTATACCTTTAAAATTATTTTAATGTACACGTTTCATTTTCTAATGATCCATGTACAATCTTGTAGAAATTTATATGAAAAATCTACTAAACAAATATTATTTGATCTAGATATTGTTAGATTTTTTTATAGAAAAATTGATCTTTTTCATCTTTACATGATGATATCAGAGTGATAAATACTACTCTTAATAGGTATAACAATTGATAGGATCATATTACATTTTTAAGTGTGCACTTTGATTTGAGATACTTGTAACGATTCTAGAATATAGTCAATCCAAATGATGAAGAGGACATAAATTTGTTACCATGAATAATTGTTTCAATTTACTTATAATAAGTAATTCATTTGCATATAACATAGTTATGATGTTTTAACAATACTCAAAATGATAATAATGGTCTACCCATATTTATCAAGGAGATCATTAAGGAAATGGATTTACAAAAAGTAGGTATAGATTCACATGTTTCTTTAAGGAGAAAATAGTTATTCAACTAAACATATAGTAAAGGGTGAGCCATCCTTTCTAGGTTTGCTCTATGGACAGTTTTTTTAAGGCAACAACAACCCATTATAAGTAGGTGCTTTATATCTAAGAACTTAAGATTTGATGATTAAGAATTTTAATGAGAATATTTAATACTGATATATCTAATCTTTGTAAAAATGCTCTTTACAGCTACAAGGATCCCAATCAAGTAGTTAGGATCTTATACTTCTCTTCTAGAATTAATACAAAATAGTTCTAGTCATATATACTATAACTCATTATTCAGTTTTGTCTTTTGTCTGTCATGTTATAAATGTGAGTATTCAAATAAGTGTTATATGGTATACACTTTTATCCCTGTGTAAAGGTTATCCAGTCAAGGTTTTCTTAGAAAAGTTTTATTATGTAATGCAAGACATCAATAATTTCTCCCACAAATAAAATTCCAAGTTACCAATCCAAAAAATTTTAACCCTTTTCTTAAATAATGTCCAAAAAATCTAAAGGTTAGATTTTATCTATAAAATAAACATATTGTAAACCTTTATTTATAGAAGTATACAAATAAATTTGGAAGGGCAACTTGAAGGGAAGGATGCACACTTAAGCAAAGTTAATTGTTTGAAGAAATCAAGATTCCTTCAATGAGTCTCAAATGTATCAAGAGATTGTGAAAAATAGGAATAGAAACTAGATGGGAAATGTCATGGGGTATGCAAATTTTATGAAATTACAACATAGAAGACCAAAATTCATCCCACCAAAACATAGTTAAAGATATTCCCATAATTTTAACATTAAATAATAATATCCTAGTTGACCCATGGGACATGGTATAGTATGCACAAATATATATGAGCCACATTTCACTTAATGTCCCAACAAAGAGGGTCATTTCTAAAAATATCCACTAAGGTGAAATGATAGGGGATTACAAGCTTAAGCCTACTTATTTCTTAATATTTAAACACATTTCTAGATCATTGCAACCATTATCAACAATTGCCATTTAAAGATTACATTTTGTTTTCCTAGTATTAGGAGAGGCTCCATCTCTCCTGCTAAAAAAATAAGAGAAGAAAAGAAATAAAATGACAGTTTTCTAATAGACTCTCCTAGCTCTCAAATATAGCTCAAGCTCATTATATTATTATGTTGGGAGGTGTTCTACAATGGTAAGGAGTCTCATGTTGTGACCATGTACATAAAAACCCCTTAACTTAAATTTGACAACCTTCTAGTGCTTGTTCTCTACAATCCTCCTACCTCGGAATTTTCCATTCCATATTAAAACATTTATTTGATTATGCTTATGAAAAACATTATTTACATATTAAAGGAAGGAAATTCCATAGTTATCAAATAATAGGAGAGATGGAACAAATACTTTCAAATCTTATATTGATAAGAGTTTCCAAGTATAAGAGATTCAAAGGTGCAAAAAAATTGACACTTGGGTGATCCCACAATACTGTGTCCCACTTTTTGGCCAAAGTGAGATAGTGAAATCAACATTTTTAACCAGGATTTCAATTTATGTCATGAATAGTAACTAACCAAATGTTGTTAGGAATTTACAGGTCAAATAAAACCAATTCCACATAACCCAATAGGAGAATAAGATGTAGCAAATAAACATAATACAAAGATCAAATGAACAAGCACAAGATAACACAAGATATACCTTGGGAAAACCCTCAAGAGCAAAAAATGCAGCCTCCAAAAGCATCCACACTCATATGTATTATTCAACAATAAAGATATTACATTACATGCCATGAGTCTCCATGAATACCTCTGAATCCATCAAGCACCTCCAACGCATCCTCCATGTGTCCAAGCATGAATCCACACATCACCTACCATGCTTCACAATATGCACTTATATGAAAGAGGTCAATACAATGACAGCCTCTCACAAACCTCCAATCCACCTACAATGAAATCACCAACCAACCCAACTAATGGTCATGAGTGTGCTTTTATAGACCAAGCTCACACAAATACAACTTGTGGTATTGGTTAAAACCACGTGTTCCAAAACCATGCATACACAAAACCATTGACCCCCTTATTTAATATTGGTACTACATTTTTTTCCCAATAATTAAATAATACAAATAATATCCCAATGTTACATACAACTCTTACAAGTGGCCTCCAAATAAATACCTAATGTGGTTAAACACATCAATTAAGATAAATATTTATTTTACATGAATAAAATAATACAATATTATGCAAGGTGTACAACACCTATTTCCCAACATTCTCCCACTCGTTGTATACATTGCATAAGGGTCAATCAATGAAATACATCATCATAGGCAAACAAGAAATCACATAAATCTTCAACATGCTCTCGTGCTCCATCAAGATACCTGCAATAAAATCAAAGTGACCACCATCTCAAGCAAGAAATCCTCTCATCCTCCAATGTGCCACCTATGGAAGAAAAGGAACATGCCAATGTGAAGATGCACCAATCCAAATAACACAAGCATCAAATCTAAGTGATAACAAAAGGCTCCAAGCTGTTGTCAAAGGTCAAAAACCCACATGACTAGAAATAGCACCCACAACATATGCTAATACATCCAACCATCCATACCTCATAGGTATCAACACCATCAATAGACTCATGCCAACAACATATCCAACCCATATACCGCAATCACAAGCTCTATGTATAAAACCTATTAATGAAGAACACATACATCAAGGAACTCCCATTGCATGGGTAATGTCAAATCTAAAAATAGATCAAAGGCATATAAAGTCTATCAATCAACACTCAAACCAAGGTGTGGCTAATCAACAAGCCATTGTAGTATCAAGAACAATCACAATGATCCACTTATGTATGATAAATCGCTGCATACTCTCTCACAACATGTCACCATAACTCTCCCAAGTCCAACCATATCAACATGATCCTCCAAGAAGTAGCCATAAGACAAAGAGAGAAAACTTGTAAATCATAATGTCCTACAAACACCTCAAAGTGCTAAGCTGTGTCAAGTATGATCTCCTCTACAATCCCAAATGAAAAGCCTCAACAAAACCTAGCCATTCAATCTCATAGATCAAATGAACATATGTATCATGTAACCAACATGGATGTAAGCCTCTCTAATCAAGGTAGATCAAACTCATAACCATTCCATAACCAAGAATACAACCAATCACATCTCCTAAACTCCTCATAATGAACATCATAAATCAAACCATATGAACAAGGATATAACCATGCTAACATCCCTCAAATGAACCCTCCAGAACCAATAACCATAGCTCAAGATCCATATCTATGAGAAGATAAAGCATAAAGCAAAATGCATCTAAAAGGATGAGCAATACCTCATAGATGATAAACCGTCAAGTAGACCAAGAGTGGGGAATGAGAATGCTCCTCTAGGATACACCAAGACACAATGACTCTCTCCAAGAACAATCTCCTCTAGGTCCATAATAAACTCACGTCCATATCCAGGTGTAAGGCTCCTTGATCTATATGCTGAAACCTCCAATGAGTAACCGTCTCAACAAGTGTCTCTAATCTCAAGAGAACTCCAGGCTCACCTAAGTCTCCAAGTATCCATGAGCACCTCCATGATTAATCCATGCTAAACTCCAAATGCAATACCACACTATCATGAAGCTCTCAAGCAAATGACCAAAGTACTCAATACCAAGAGAACCAACAAGATCACTATCAGTGTTCCTACTGCACATCTGCATAATCAAGAAACCCATCATGACATCATGATCTAACCATCTCCTCCTAGGAGATCACATTTACTGATGCATACATCTTGTCTCAAGAGAACCTGTATCATGCCAATACTCAAACTAGTATCCAGAGTAAATAAAGACATAATATCAACATCTCTAAATAAGGGATAAACATGTCAAACTGATAAATCATAAACTGACACCTCAACTAAAGACTCAAAGAAGTCCTCCATGGTAAACCAAGATGTCAACAACTCCAAATCATATGAAGATAATTGTGAACAAGGAAGACAAATGAAGTTAGAAATACTAACCAAATGCATAAATACACAAAGTTATACCTTCAAATGTGATCCCTCTCCTTGATAGGGTGGAAGGAGTTGCACCCAAACTCCTTAGATTTACCCAAGTAGATGAAGAATGTGGATTGCTCAATGCTTGCTCAACACAATGTAGATGAGGGATTTGGATTTAGGTGGAGATTTAAGATGGGGATGAGGAATGATTTTGGCATTATGATGGTATGATGAAGAGATTTGAGAGAAATTTGGGCATGGTAAGGATGCAAGAAGAAGTTGTTCTGAATGGCTTGGGTGAGGGTCTTATTTATAGATTTTTGGAAAAGGGATGGAGGGTGAGGATTAAAAGTTGAGATCAAGGGCTATAAATGATTGAGAGTTAAGGTTTGGATTGGATTCATAGCCTTGTGACAAGTGTCACAAGGGGAGTGGATGAGAGATATCAAGGGTTGAGGTTTGGTCAATAGTTTTGGAGGGCTCTCATTATTTGTGAATTTTAAATTCACATGGGGAAAGGTGTGGAGGATAAAAATGAATTAAAAATTCATTTTTGGGAAGAGTAGATATGACAAGTGAATTAAAAATTCAACTCATGGGGGAGTGTGAATTAAAAATTCACTTTTAAGTGGAGATGTGAAGGTTGAAGGACACATGTACACTTACATGTGTAAGAGGGTGATAAATGAGGTGTAAGGAAGATTTGACCCTTTGAATAAAAAAAATAATTTTTATTCAAAGGTGTGTGGGAGGATGGGCTAAGCAAGGTTAATTAAGTGTTTAGCTTAATTAACTTAGGTCTAGGGGATAGGTAGGCTAGGGTAGATTGATTAAATAATTGCTATTTAATCAACTAGGCTAGGTTTAGGTTTATTAGTAGGGTAGATTAATTAGATAAGAATGATTTATTTAATTAATAGGGGTTAGGGAGATGGACAAATTAGTTAAATAAATATTAGAAATATTTATTTAATTGATGAGGATAGTGTTGTAAGGTATAGTGATAAATTAAATGAATTAATTGATCACCAAGGATGGGTAAATGGTTAAGGGTAGATGATTAGGGATAAATTAATTAAATAAAATAAATTTATTTAATTAATAGGAGGGATAATTGGTAGTGTAGAGATATGGGAAATTAGTTTGCAGAGCAAGTCAATTTTAGGTGTCTACAATAACCATCTACTAACAATGGAAATCAGGATATCAAAGCACTCTCACTGAAACAAGAATCATAATCCAAGAGCCTCTCCAAGACACCCACAACGATTACAAAAGATCATCCATCACAAATGATGAATCCATAGCACTACTAAAGCTCCCACTAAATCGTGATACCGAGCTATCCATGGCAACAAAGTAACCATCTCCTAAATGAAGATTATCCATGACCCCAACACAACCAAGGAATCCCATTGTAACATCAACAGCTCCCAAAAGGTCAAGTAAACCATAATCTCCAAACCAAGAAGACAAAACTATCACTATCGAAATCTCACATAAAACATGTATCCAAGCTCTCCATGACATCATGATAAATATGCTACAAGTCCCAATAACCGACTATCCAAGCACTCTAATCATCCATCCTCTCATCCCAAAGCAACATACCAATTTACAAATGACCACAGATAAGGTTGACTAACAAAGTCTGGATAAACATTGAATCAATCTCGTGGATATAGACAGTCCACATCTGAGTCATCCCATTGTAGCTAAATAGGTGATTAACCAACAAAACTACATAACTCGTAGATCCAAAACAAATGTAACATGCAAACTCATCATCACACTAGTAACCTGCAAACTGAGATATCAAAGAAGACAACCTGTAGACTCCAAGACTCAAACACGAAATCAACGCTAGATTCAATTTGCCAACAAGTCCACAAACAAGTAACCAAAGTCAAGGAACTAATCAAGCATCCAGGAGACAAGAACAATCCCCTAAAACAACACCACAACACCATCTGTAATCATGAATCAAACATCATAGCCCATACCTATCAATCGCATACATGATCACGTCATGTCAATGCAAAAGTGTACCTACATATCCATGACACCATACTCATTGTCATCACTCTACCTGTACTCAAATCCCACTAAAACGAGACTCCAACTCCCACACGCGTATCAACCACATCCCCAAACTAGAAGACAACCTGTGTACCTATCTCCATCAAAGTCCAAACTCTGAAAAAACCTATAAACCTATATTAGGAAGTACCTGTTGAATTAGGTTCAGACAACTGAGAGGGGGGTGAATCAGTTGTCACACAATTTAATAATTTCTTTCTCTTAATCTTCCTTTA
The DNA here is from genome assembly GCA_027924645.1 of Cunninghamia lanceolata. NCBI lineage: Eukaryota > Viridiplantae > Streptophyta > Pinopsida > Cupressales > Cupressaceae > Cunninghamia > Cunninghamia lanceolata. The sequence continues at coordinate 3,834,832 of BSBN01000210.1, read as the reverse complement.
CAACTTATAATTAAATCAATGATGTAAACATTTCAGCATTAATTAATAACACATGAACAGAAACATAAATAGTACACTTTGACACCAAGATTTTTGACGTGGAAACCTAGTTAAGGGAAAAACCATGGTGGGGGTTAACCCACAAAGATTATACTCTGTTAAAAGTATTACAATGAGGAATGCACATGCATTCGGGCTCACTGCTCAGAGCTCACTACTTAAAAGAAGGCTCACTGCCTACAAGAAAGAAGAGTTACAATAAATTTGAACTGATATTTGGCATCTATCAATGCTGGAGTTCAGTTCCAGTTAAGCATAGAAAATTGACTTGATACACTTCATCCTTACTCTCCTCTTACCGCTCTACTAGCATTTGAACTTTGATCTCTACTTTTTTCAATTACTCCATAGTCACAACACACATACACACCAAAATCATCTAATTCCATTAGGTATATATATCCGCAATATGATCTACAGTCATTTTACCAGTCGGCTTCAAGAACACTTAGAACTTTGTAGAGTACTCTGCTCTATTGGCTAGATCCATACATAATATGAGATGTGGATCAAAACTTGCACTCACAAATCATCAATCATGTTGGCTACCATCACTAATTATCACACATTGCCCAATAAACAACTTCTATACATCCGGAGTTAAGATCATTTACAAGGTCAGCCTGTTCTTCTTCTGTCTGTTTTGTTAAACTGAAACCCGATACTCTGATGAAGAGGTAGGAGGACCAAAACTATCCTCAATAACATTAAAAAATCGAAGAACCAATCCAATTTATTTGTTGAGGTTGAATAAAACATTAATACAGACTTTTCATCCAATTTTCATGAAGATCCAATGGTAGGAGAGAAAGTTATGACTCTTTTCCCAAAACTACAAACCCTAGGCAGCGTTCAGACCTGCCCTCACCAAAATTGCAATAACTTAATCAAATATTAATGAAATTTGATGAAACAAAAAGAAATGGAAAGTAGACTCAATACTCTTTCCAAACATATATAGTTTGCTCTTGTATATGTCTGTACAAAACCGTACCAAATGCTGCAACAGGACTGTTGCAGGGAAAATCAGAAAATTACAGTCCATAAAACACTCATATCTTTCACAAAACTAAATAAAAATGCATGGGACAAGAAGCAAATGGAAGGTGGTTGAAGGATATAACATTTGTAATCTATTATACATCCATTCAATTCCATATAGGGCTGTACAATAGCAAAAGATAGAAAATTTCTTGAGGAAAATACAGGAAAACATTATTTTTTCTCATTCCATGCTCAAATCTTCAACCACCCACGAATTCTTCATAGTTACAAGGCCTTTTAAAGGAATTAAAACATGTCTCTTCAGTTCATAACTGATTTGGAGTGAACCAAGAGCCAAATGACTCTTCACCTTCCAAGTTTGCATCTTTTTTCCAATTTTACATTGACAACCTTTACATGGTTTGCAATATTTTGCATTTTTGAAACTCCTAATGACCTAAACACATAAAAATGACTTGATAAACCTCATTACAATGTGGAAGAATACAAATTTAATCAAACTCAAAGATTTGTCCAGGGCAATATTAATTTGCCAAGGTGCTCCTGCACCATACAACCAACCAACAAAATTTCCAAGTCCCTTGGAAATGTATCTGCAACAAAACTCTCTTTCCTGCATCTCCTTTGGCTTTATCTTCAATCTTCTCAGCTTCAATCTTCAAATCTTCATACCAATAGAAAGGTGACCAAACAACCAACAAAACAAACTACCATCTTTACAGAGCATCCTCAGGCTCCTTCTACTCCCATCAGTGGAGTACTCTTTAGGCTGCAACATCAAGTGCTTCTTCAGGTACCCATCTCTCTCACTGCTTCACAACAAACCAACTCACCAAACCATTCATCTCACCCAACAATAGATCCTGGTGATGCACCTACCACTCTCTCCTCAGTGGTTTCTCTATGCATCTTTCTCCAGCCAAATCTCTATTGGAGAATGGTCATGACAGACCTCATCTTGTCTGCCCACACACAACCTCAGAAAACATCCTTCTTGCAGCTAGATGGAACAAGCACCTGCAACCAAAAAACTGAGCAACACAAAATCTAGAAGGTGTAGATTGCCTCCCTCAGTGATCTATCTACACAATCAAGATCTTCTCGCTCTTCACCTGCCTTCTCAGTAACAGGAAAAAAATACACACCACCCAAATCTTTCGCCAGCTCTGATACCAAAATGATGCAGAGGTAGGAGGACCAAAACTATCCTCAATAACATTAACAAATCGAAGAACCAATCCAATTTCTTTGTTGAGGTTGAATAAAACATTAATACAGACTTTTCATCCAATTTTCATGAAGATCCAATGGTAGGAGAGAAAGTTATGACTCTTTTCCCAAAACTACAAACCCTAGGCAACGTTCAAACCTGCCCTCACCAAAATTGCAATAACTTATTCAAATCTTAATAAAATTTGATGAAACAAAAAGAAATGGAAATTAGACTCAATACTCTTTCCAAACATATATAGTTTGCTCCTGTATATATCTGTACAAAACCATACCAAATGCTGCAACAGGACTATTGCAGGGAAAATTAGAAAATTACAGTCCATAAAACACTCATATCTTTCACAAAACTAAATAAAAATGCATGGGAAAAGAAGCAAATGGAAGGTGGTTGAAGGATATAAAATTTGTAATCCATTATACATCCATTCAATTCCATATAGGGCTGTACAATAGCAAAAGACATAAAATTTCTTAAGGAAAATACAGGAAAACATTGTTTTTTCTCATTCCATGCTCAAATCTTCAACCACCCACGAATTCTTCATGGTTACAAGGCCTTTTAAAGGCATTAAAACATGTCTCTTCAGTTCATAACTGATTTGGAGTGAACCAAGAGCCAAATTACTCTTCACCTTCCAAGTTTGCATCTTTTTTCCAATTTTACATTGACAACCTTTACATGGTTTGCAATATTTTGCATTTTTGAAACTCCTAATGACCTAAACACATAAAAATGACTTGATAAACCTCATTACAATGTGGAAGCATACAAATTTAATCAAACTCAAAGATTTGTCCAAGGCAATATTAATTTGCCAAGGTGCTCCTGCACCATACTCAGAAGCTAATATCTTTTGAGTCCTTCATCTCCAGAGGACAAAACTCTGGATTTAGAGTTTCTTGACAATGCTTGCAACTACCTTAGATCCGCAATAAACCATGCCTTTCCACCGGATAGATCTAGACCAAGATACTAGACCCTATTACCTGCTCTGTTCCTGACTACCCGGACTTAGACAAATTCTGACTCTGACTTCCGGTGTGAACAAATTGTGTTATGTGGATGATTGGGATGATCTTAGTTGCCATCAATGACAAAACCTATCATGCTTAGCAGTGTCTCTTGCCAACAATACCAAATCTGAAAACCTGCTATACCATGTTGATGGTCTCATAACAACATGCACTCCCACAAGTTTGTGCCCAAAAATCCATCCGAATGCACTCATAAACGCACTCTGAATCTCAGGCACCTACAAGTGATCAAACAAGTAACAATCTCTCTCTACACACCAAACTAAAAATCTACATAATCCAAACTATAGTATACTACAATAGCTCTTCAACGCTTGTCTAAAATAAAAAATTTGATTTCGTATGCAAAAGTTATGAGCATAAAACTATCTTAGAGCAATGCCTAGCTTCACGCACCAAATTTTAACACAAACAGAAAAATCGAGTCATGACACCTATACTACTATGTAGTGCTCAGAGAGATCTTTCCGATGCCTATAAGAAGTCAAAAAATTGATACCATGGGCGAAAGTTATGCCTCCCAGAAGAAAATACCCTCCGAGGGCTAAAAGGGGACCCCTAGCAGGACCTTGTCCGTACACACTGACATAGGTATGATGTCATCACTGATGTCATCATGCTGATAGGGAAAAATAGATGATGTGGCACTGTGTTGACATGGCACTGTTGACGGGCTGACTTGGCATGTACATGGCAGATTTGTAATTGTTTTCAGGAGGTTTAATTTTGTTTAATGTCCGCCATTTGAAAAATATTCGCTACCATTTTTAAATTTACCACCTACTAAAATATTATTATTTTTGTTAAAAAGCACCCCATAGGGGGCTTTGCCTACTGTCGGTGATTTGCCAGCGCCGGGAGATCGACTGACATCGCTAGTCTAGCACCTGGGATTGGGGGCAAAGCGCCCTCCATCCTAGCCATGCTGGCAAGCCCTGCGAGCTGTGTCGACCGACCTTGCTACAACAAGCCAGGGGTAAGGGGGTATGCAGACCCCCACCCCTTATCAAAATTTTTATTTTATTTTTTCTTCATCTTGATTTTTCATTTCTCCACTATAGTTGTTGATTTTTTATTTTATTTTTGACTTCAACTATAGAAAAGAAAGAACATTGCCCAGGAGAATATTAAATTTTTTTTTTTTTTTGTGTCCCTGTACCTACGACGATCGTACAGTTGAACTAGGGGGAGGATAAAATTTTTTGCTTTTTGCTCCAGTGATCTAAATAGGTCAAATTTTATATGAATCTTTGTTTCTTGAGCCTCCTGGACTCAATGACGAGGTCCATTTTGTCCCAGGAGGTCATCTGTAGAAATTCTTCTTCAAAACCCTCATGAAGCCAATCCAAGAAACCCTCTTCAGCCATGATTTTTCAATCATCAGATTTGCAACATATACAACAAATCTCCAATACCCAGAACCCCCAATCTGCAATACAACCTGTACAAAACCTTGTAATGTCTCAAATCCTTACATTCATTGCCATGGCTTCCATTTTGCATCTGATCTACACACACAAGGGTTGTCAACAAACCAAGGAGCTCACACCCCCCCTCAACCATAAACATGGCTCTGATACCACATGTTAGGAATTTGCAGGTCAAATAAAACCAATTCCACATAACCCAATAGGAGAATAAGATGCATCAAATAACCATAATGTAAAGATCAAATGAACAAGCACAAGATAATACAAGATATACCCTGGAAAAACCCTCAAGAGGGAAAAACCTAGCCTCGAAAAGCATCCACACTCATATGTATTATTCAACAATTAAGATATTACAATACATGCCATGAGTCTCCATGAATACCTCTAAATCCATCAAGCACCTCTAATGCATCCTCCATGTGTCTAAGCATGAATCCACACATCACCTGTCATGCTTCACAATATGCACTTACATGAGAGAGCTCAATACAATGACAGCCTCTCACAAACCTCCAATCCACCTACAATGAAATAACCAACCAACCCAACTAATGATCATGTTTTTGCTTTTATAGACCAAGCTCATACAAATACATTTTGTGGTATTGGATAAAACCATGTGTTCCAAAACCATGGATCCACAAAACCATTGACCCCTTTATTTAATATTGGTACTACATTTTTTTCCCAATAATTAAATAATACAAATAATATCCATATGTTACATACAACTTTTAGAAGTGGCCTCCAAATAAATATCTAATGTGGTTAAACACATCAATTAAGATGCACCACAAATAAATATTTATTTTACATGAATAAAATAATATAATATTATGCAAGGTGTACAACACCTATTTCCCAACAACCATTAAAAATTTGAAGATGATGTGAAGTAGTGATTTTTGAGATTTAATCTGTAGATTCTTGTTAGCGAACATATTTATTGCTATATACTTTAAATGATATTTGCCCAACAAATAGCCATAAATGAACTCACAGTTGGAGATTGTAACCATATAGACAACCTTCCTCTAAATTTGGAGGGGAAGCTCCCTTAGATGATGTAAACAATAAAAAAAGGGTATTCTTTTAACCTAAAAGTAGGAAAGAAATTTTTCAGAAATAACAAACTTACAGCAAGGAATGAGTACTGTTGGTTCCCAAATCTGCACACATCAAACTCTAAAGATTTGCCACTTCTTATGCTCAAGTTCAATGGAAGACTCAGCCAACAAAGTGGGAGATTATCTCTTATCTCCCCTTCACTTTAGGTTCTGCCGCACCTAGGGGGTATCCCTCATTCATAATCCATAGATATAACTTTTCATTACTAGGTAGAATGCTCTCATGCACCAAGATTTATAAGATAAACCCTAGACTGACAATATTCTTGGACTATCTAACTTATTCATATTAGAGAACATGCAAAACCCTAACCTAAAACAAAATAAAACATGAAATAGTTTGATTCAAATGATTTGTCTTTATATTAAATGAGTTTCTGGACCTTTGGGAAAATAGATTCTAGATCAGTGCCTTGTTTGGGTAACAGAGTCAGACATTCAACCAATGCAAATGTTTCCTAATAACAACACAACTTCATATCTAGAGGGCTTAACAAAAATCACTACTGTCTTATAGCAATGGCCCAAGAAAGGGTATCACCTATGGCTCTACTTTCATTAATCTCTTGATATAACACACTTTTCCCTATATTTGATTTAAAGCAATTTTAATCATTTCCTTGAAAAGATGCAGCAAATCAAATACACCATAGCAAGTGTATGTAGATAAGCTCATAAACCCTTAGCAACTTTGCTTAAAAGAAAATTATTTATACCCAAGGAGACAACCATATGTAACACACACAAAAAGTGTTTTTCATTTATCTCAACCTGAAATAGAAAGACTGTTATATAGAATTTTGTTCACTTACAAAGTAAAATGCAATCATGCAACCCAAAATCAGACATCTGCTCCTACAGAATGGTATCTCTCAAATGTGTGAATACCTTCTATTCAGAGTCCAGCCCCCTTACAAAGTGGAACAACATGCTCTCTTATAGACACAAGAGCATGTTGCCCTAAAATTTATTACATCCTGGTAGTTAGGTGAGTCTTACATTGCAAGTTGCTGCCAATGAGCTTGGGGAAATTACAAAATGCACAAAAAAGAGGAGAAAATAATATAAAATATGGAGCAAAATGTTTTTAATTTGTTTTTCCCTTTTTTACTTTGTCCATATTTTAATATTGCAACTATCGGGCATCTCCATTTCGAACCGTCGCATAGAATGCCTGAAGGTTCTTTCATCCCTATGCGCGGCTGCGATATGAGGTTGTGGGGCCTCATTTTAGACTCCTTCTTGATTGCATCCATCCTTTGAGATGATAGAGAACAAAATCCTGCAGCCTCCAATCTAATTTTACCTGATTCATTCATTGCTAGGTCATTTTTCTTGATGCAGGGATGTTTTTAGCCATTCTGACAACCAAAAATCATCACAAACATGCCATAAATCCCTGCCCAAGCATTAGGAATGGTTAGGGGATGGATTTAAACCATGAAACAATAATTTTTGAGCTCTAAAACACCCCCAAAAATGTGTCGGAAAGCAAAAAACGTGATCAACAGCTTCACTCTGCAACGATTCCTACCTAAAGCTGCCTAAAAGACCTCAGAAGACCACCCATGAAGATCAAGAGGCATCAACCTTCATTGCAAAAGAGATAGCAGGTCAAAATCTGCCTAGGAATGGTGATTTCACACCATCACACGGCTTCAAGAAGCAACCAACAAGCCCATGCGATGTTGCAAAATACGAAAGATTTAATCCTTATTTCCTTTGCTTTGCACTTTATAATGTATAAACATTACAATAATGTTTATAATAAAACATTTACCTTTTATACTTGCTAAATAAAATATGTAAATATTTTTCCTTTAAATAATGCATTTGGCAACTTAGAAAAAATGACACTCGGTCAATTTCTCCTCTCGGGCAAACGACACCTATTCACTGCGGGCACACGGGACATCGAAGGGCCATGAACATTTGCATAGGGCCATTATCAATTATTTAGAGCAAATCCATTTCCTCAAAATCCGCATTGTTGAAAGATTTTAGTGACTTCCTTTATAAACTGGCCTACCGGATGCCTTCGTTACAATTGAAACACATTAAAATAATGCATCATATGATCTTTGATTTTGATGAAACTAGAACTAGAGAAGTTTTGGACCAAAATGAGAAATGGGTAGCCCTTAGAATTGTGAGATTTACAACTTTTTGGAACACCAAATCTAGCCCAGTCGCAGTCAGAAAAGTATTAAACAACCCATCAAAACTCATCTTGGAAGCGCAAAACTGAACAGACATGTTATTATATGCACCAAAAAACTTCCTGCTATACAGATTTGCAAGATGATCTCTGAGCTGCAAAATTTTAATCAGCGAAGGCGGGCCCCAGGGTAGATTGAGCAACATGCTGACCTGATCTCTGTCGACACATCAAAAGGAGATATGCACTTCAAATTTGTGAAATTTGAAGGTGCCAACAGTGGCTCTTTCTCGATGACATATGCCTCTTGTAGACATGGTGAGATCCCAGATCTTCGAGATGTAGACCAGGTGCCTACTCCAGTGGGCTGCTTGACCACTATATACATCATTCTACAAATCAGACTTCAAACTTTATTTGGTGGCCCCAAGCCACCAAAATGGAGAACCAATATTTTCCCCTATCAAACACCTGATTCTGATTTGACTGACCCCAACACAATCTAAAAACATGACTAAAATTTTCCTGATCACATGCGTAGTCATTGACATCTCTAACCATTTCTTTGAGCCTATCACTGTCAATGTAACCTTTGTCCTCTGCACTTTAAAATTAGGCATATAACCACACATATTGTCATACCCTTCGCAATCAAGTAATGTATATATGCCATATTCATCAAACAATGCATTATTATATGACATGTAGCACTTCTCATCATCTATCTCACTATTATGCATCACCAAGCAGTCATCCAGCTGATCTGAACACTGAAAGTACTCAAACTCTACCAAATGGATGGGATCATTAGGTCTAATTTCATTATAAATTTATAGAAAATTCAAATTCATCATAGGAACATTGATGCAAAGTAGGCAAACAACTCTTAGGTATACTGAAAGAAAAACAATTGTAATCATTTATATTGCTCATTCCATCATCTGACTATTTTTCACATAGGCCTGAGATTTCTGCCATGCCAATACACTCTGAGATATCTTGATTTGAGAGACTTTCAATACCTTTCATATCACTAATTGATAGTGACATCAATCTTTGATCCACACATTCATCATTATCACCAATATCATTCTCATATGGGCCAAAGATCTCTAATTCTGATTTACATGTCCCCTCTTGAACAAGTACAAATACGAGCTCTTAATCAACTTCAAGAGCTCCTTCATCCTTATGAATATTATGCTCAAGATCATATGAGTTGTATTCATTTTCATTAGGATCAACATTATAACAATATGTAAGGTCATTGAATAATGATATATCAGATATAACAATTACATTAGCATAGTTATTCACCTCACAAACTGATGCAATACCTGGATTATCTAAAAGCATAGTTGTCTCCTCATATAATGGATTTGAAATCTCATGCAGCCCACCTTCGAATATATTATGACAAAAAACCATCTGATCCATCTCTATTACCTCATCATACAACGGATTTGAGAATCCTTGAAAGCTAGTTTTAGCTGGCAATGATACAAACTTTTGACTCACAGAATCATCATGGTGCACATTAAAATTAGTTAAGGCTGAAAATAAATCAGCTGTACCTTGGATACCAATATCATCTTCACAAAGAGAAGAAGTCTTAGAATCAGTCACATACATGTCACCTGAAAAACTAGAATAATAATCATTCCCATCAACCTCATAGGTTGGGCAATTTTGGACATGTTCTACTTTGGCAGGGTTGTCATTAACTAAATCTTCCACATTGTCAAAGCCATGATCAAAACCACTCAATTCTTGCATATCACATGATGGGGACATCCCTTCACAATCATCTGATTTCTTTTCACATTATTGATAAGAGACTTGAGACTCAATTTGACATGTGTTATATGCTGGTACATGATTATGGACAACAGACTGGAACTCACTTAAGATATTGTTTTCAAAAACATACATGCTTCTTGGCTGCTCATATGCATTTTCCAGAGGTCTATGAGGTATAATCTCAGCTTTAAACATATTTACTTCATTCAAGTGCATTGTGCCATTTGTTGGCTCAAATATTGCACTAGGATAGACATAATCAACACCTTGGAATGATGCATAAACTGGGGCAGCAGACTGATAAAAACCTTGACAACTATTCATAATCTATGATTTGCATTGCTCAGCTGCATAGAACTCTTTATGACAACCCACAATTTTAGGCTTGAGACTTCCACTCATTCCATACTTTGAAACCTTTTCAATGTCCATTGCAATTTCAAAAGCCTGATGTAAATGGATTGGATCCTCACTTCTCAACCTGTAGCTCATCTTCTTATCAAATGCACCCAAATAAATGAATTAAGCTAAAGCATCATTAGGTCTATTATCTTCAGGAATTCTCTTTAAAGCCTTTACAAATCTAAGATTGAAAGCAGGGACCAGCTCCTCTTTCTTGATAGGGAGGGACTCTAGAATGCTAGTTCTACCTATCTTGAAACAATTCAAGACTCTGGACAACTCTAGCCTCTCTACCAATTCAAGTGCTCATGACATATTTCTACACAAAAATGTCAGCTAAATTCCTCAACTCTTTGCAGAGATGGAAGACTCTATCACTCTACTTGGTGTGGGACACATACCTTATCCTCACTGCTTCCAAGATACTGCCTCAATGGCACATAACTTTTCTGAGCCCGTTGTCCACCCTTCTCTCTCTGTTCAAGGGTCTGGACTGCTTGGTGCTCATTTTCTTCACCTCTGTTTTCCACCCCTACAAGTCTATTCTCCTACTTGTCTATCTAGTCGGACTCCTTACTGAGCTCGCCTAGAACAAGCATGCATTTCCTCTAGTCGACAATCCAACCACCCCACAAAAGAAAAACAAACAAAAAGCATGACTTTGCTTGATGGCCTCCATACTGTACAAAGGAACTTGAGGAACATCAATACAGAGTCATGGTTTGCAAAAGAGAACAAATTGCAGAAAAAGAAATGACTAATCTACTTCAGAATAACAAACTGAAAACTGTACAAAAATACACAAATTGGTCGAACTGATGAATTGGATTTATATTAAAACTGTTCTTACATCAAAAATGCTTCTCACAACTAAAATCTTTTTCCTCCTCTGCCTTACAGAAAGAATGCTACATCATATAGATTAGCTCATGTCCGTTACAGGACGGTTTAGTTCCCAGACCGATTCGTATTCCAACTGGCATTGCTCTTTTCTAACCATCGAATAACTACCCAACCGTTCGCATATTCGTGAGGACCTTAGTCCCACATGCATCCGACATTTGACGATTTCCAGTTTTTATACATGACGACTTGGTAAGACTATCATCAACACTTTTTCCACCGACGACCCCAGTCTGTCCCCATCGATGTAATCCAAAACATCAGCTAAGGTTCAACCATGCACTTCGCCGACAGCAAGCCTCACACTGATGACATCATGTCGATTCCAACTTCACCACTCCATATTTATGAACCTGTTGAACCATTGAACCTTGACACGAGGTTCAACTGCGAGGTTCAATGGTGAGGTTCAACGGCGAGGTTCAACCCTTCAACATTCCATATTGATGAACCTGTTGAACCATTGAATTGCGACGCGAGGTTCAACGGCGAGGTTCAACCCTTCAACAAAGTGACCAATGCATATCGGTTGAACCAATGCCGAACACCTTCAAACATACATTCTTTGACTTGTATTTCACTTTGGCCGATAGGCCGATCAAAAGTAAAGGCTTCTCCCGCCAATGCATTTTAACAAACATAAAAAGCTCCTAAAACAAAACCACATGCTGCAAACCCAAAATTGACAAATCATAAAGGCTATGTACAGGCTGCATTGAGCCCTTGGTGCTCCTGCACCATTTCTCAATATGGATATTGAAGAAATCAATGAGCATGGAAGACACACAAACCCTCTCACCAAACTACTCATTAAAAGCTGATTGAAATTCTTGCCAAGATCGGATTAAATGTGGTAACAAGTTCAAGAACCACTCTCTTGCTTCATCCTTCAAGGATTGGGTAAACAATCTCATGATTACATCCTCAGGGTCAACTTCGTAATCATCCATTAGATCACTGAACTACTGCAAGTGTTTTTCTGCTGATTCACTCTTTGTACCACTGAATTTCGGTAGCTTATCTCTGATCTTAGGTGGAATGACATTTGAGTAACCATTAATTCTACTAAAATTGATGGCTCTATATCTTTTAGTGCTGAAACTTCTTTTATTACATGGCTGGGACTGATCATTATACATTGTTACATTTGACACCATACCTGGATGAATGGACTGGTAATACATATTCATATGCTTTCACAAGCATCACACTTCAACCATGCATTCACTCATTTACAACCGAAACTCAAGCATTTCCTGATATTTAACCTTGTTATCATTATGCTTAATACATCTTGTCTATGAATCATTTCAACAATTATACATACTACATCATAATATATGAGCTGAAATTTACAACATAAGAGTATGCAAACTTATTTCCACCATTTCCCTTTTAACCAGTGCTAATTTCACTTAACAGGGAATCCATTTAAAACTCATACACCATGGTTTTCACATAAGTTTTTTTTTGAAAACCAGAATAGAAATACTTGGAACAACTGCAACAACTGCTAACCCTTCTTCTTTACTGAAAATATGCAGATCTAGAACTTCTTTGTATCCTTTATCAAGTTCTTCGTACACAAAGTCGCCACCTCCTTTGTAGAGGAATGAGTCTTTAAGAAGCTAAAAACTCCTTAAAGATTACTTTATTTCTATGTTCCTTCTAACAGCAAAGTCGCACATAACCACTTTAAATCTGCTGCAACAAAACTTTTCCAGGTCTAACAACTTCTTAAAAATCTGAACCAAATGCTTAGATTCATCAAATTTTGGACTCTTCTCTCATGGATATGGCACTAGTCCCTAGTAGAGTCGCCAGTTCTGTTGATTCTCAAATCTGTACACATCAAACTCTAAAGATTTGCCACTTCTTATGCTCAAGTTCAATGGAAGACTTGACCAACAGAGTGGGAGATTATCTCTTATCTCTCCTTCACTTCAGGTTTTGCCACACCAAGGGGGTATCCTTCATTCATAATCCATAGATATAACTTTTCATTACCAGGCAGAATGCTCTCATGTATGCACCAAGATTTATAAGATAAACCCTACACTGGCAATATTCTTAGATTATCTAACTTATTCATATCATAGAACATGCAAGACCCTAACCTAAAACAAAATAAAACATTAAATGGTTTGATTCAAATGATTTGTCTTTATATTAAATGAGTTTCTGGACCTTTGGGAAAATAGATTCTAGATCGGTGCCTTGTTTGGGTAACAGAGTCAAACATTCAACCAATGCAAATATTTCCTAATAACAACACAACTTCATATCTAGAGGGCTTAATAGAAATCACTACTGTCTTACAGCAATGGCCCAGGAAAGGGTATCACATATGGCTCTACTTTCATTAATCCCTTGATATAACACACTTTTCCATATATTTGATTTAAAGCAATTTTAATCATTTCCTTGAAAAGATGCAGCAAATCAACTACACAACATAGCAAGTGTATGCAGATAAGCTCAAAAACCCTTAGCAACCTTGCTTAAAAGAAAAATGTTTATACGCAAGGAGACAACCATATGTAACACACACAAAAAGTGTTTTTCATTTATCCCAACTTGAAATAGAAAAACTGTTATATAGAATTTTGTTCACTTACAAAGCAAAATGCAATCCTGCAACCCAAAATCAGACATCTGCTCCTACAAAATGCTATCTCCCAAATGTGTGAATACCTTGTATTCAGAGTCCAGCCCCCTTACAAAGTGGAACAACATGCTTTCTTATAGACACAAGAGCATGCTACCCTAAAATTTATTACATCTTGGCAGTTAGGTGAGTCTTACATTGCAAGTTGTTGCCATTGAGCCTAGGGAAATTACAAAATGCACAAAAAAAGGAGAAAATAATATAAAATATGAAGCAAAAGGTTTTTAATTTATTTTTCCCCTTTTTACTTTGTCCACATTTTAATATTGCAACTGCTAGGCATCTCCATTTCGCACCGTCGCATAGCATGCTGGAAGGTTCTTTCATCCATGTGCGTGGATGCAATATGAGGCTGTGGTTCCTCCTTGATTTCATCCATCCTTTGAGATGACAGAGAACAAAATCCTGTAGCCTCCAATCCAATTTTGCCCGATTCACTCATTGATGGGTCATTTTTCTTGATGCAGGGGCATTTTTAGCCATTCTGGCAACCAAAAATCATCACAAACATGCATAAAATCCCTGTCCAAGCATTAGGAATGGTTAGGGGATGAATTTAAACCATGAAACAACAATTTTGAGCTCCAAAACACCCCAAAAAATGTGCTGGAAAGCAAAAAACGTGATCAACAACTTCACTTTGCAACGATTCATGCCTGAAGCTGCCCAAAAGACCTCAGAAGACCACCCATGAAGATCAAGAGGCATCAACCTTCACCACAAAAGAGATAGCAGGTCAAAATTTGCCCATGAATGGTGATTTCGCACCATCGCACGGCTTCAGGAAAGCAACCAACAAGCCCCTACAATGTTGGGAAATACAAAAGATTTAATCCTTATTTCCTTTGCTTTGCACTTTTAATGTATTAACATTACAATAATGTTTATAATAAAACATTTATCTTTTATACTTGCCAAATAAAATATGTAAATAGTTTTCCTTTAAATAATGCATTTGGCAACTTAGAAAAAATGACACTCGGTCAATTTCTCCTCCCAGGAAAATGGTGCCTATTCACTGCGGGCACACAGGACATCAAAGGGCCATGAAAATTTGCATAGGGTCATTATCAATTATTTAGAGCAAATCCATTTCCTCAAAATCTGCGTTGCCGAAAGATTTCAAGGACTTCCTTTGTAAATTGGGCTGTTAGATGCCTTCGTTGCAATTGAAATGCATTAAAATAATGCATCATATGATCTCTAATTTTGATGAGACTAGAACTAAATTTTTTTTGGACCAAAACGAGAAATGGGTCTCCCTCAGAATTGCGAGATTTGCAACTTTTTGGAACACCAAATCTAGCCTGGTCGCTGTAAAATTTTAATCAGCGAAGGGGGGCCCCGGGGTAGATTGAGCAACATGTTGACCTGACCTCTGTCGACACATCGAAAGGAGATAGGCACTTCAAATTTGCAAGATTTGAAGGTGCCAACAAGTACAAAGCCTCACAGGGAAATAAACTATAACTACAATATACATGTATATATATACTGAAAATATGAAAATCATCATTTGAATTCTTGCACATACGGAAAAGAATATTAGAACAATTAGCATGATAAAGAAGATGACATCACTATTATTTTTATCGCACATAGGAGAAATATCTCTGGAATAAACGATTACATATTCAACATAAGAAGGATGCACAATCACAGAAATTACAACACAAAGTTCACAAACTTCTACTTCTATCATCTTCAAAGATCTTTCATATATGAGAAATACTAGAAAATTCCTTTCTAAAACATACACAAAATAGAGGGTGATCAATAGCCAAAATGAAATTTGCCAAGAGATCCTCTTACATCCTTTCATATGTCTATATATAGAGAAATAAAATGAAATTATCTTGATTGTGACGACTTCTTGAAACTTAAGCCGATAAAATTAAATAAACTTTAAATAAAGGATATTTAAATAAGGTTTACTTAATTAAAGAAGTTTCAAAACTATAAAATAAAAGATGGAGATCAGGCCGAAACATCTTCTCCTTCATTCAACTGAACTTCATTTGCCTCATCTGGTGGGGGATTCATCTTTTCTTTGAAGTTCCAAAACTTGGTGATGATAGGGCCCATAATCTTCCCACTTGGACTTATGGTAATGCTCAGCCAAATCCTCCACATATTAGTCACCTTATCTGCTTCAACAAGTTCCTTGTAAATATTCATGAGTTCCTTCTTGAAGTTGATGAGATAGAAAAATATATAACTAATCTTAAATCAATTGAAGCACCATTCACCGAATTCTTGCTAGTCAACTCTTCTGTAATAAGCTTCTTAAAACTTTGTTTAACAATGTTCACATCCACAAGGTTTTCTTCATCCTCATCTAAAATATCAATCTCAAATGCTAAACAAATATCTCTAATGTCCAACAGTTCTGAGTAATATTGGATTGAAATCTTCTTTAGTTTGACTAAAAACTATTTGACAACCAGGAGCTTCCATTCTACTGCACTCAACCATTGAATAGATTCATTCTCTTCCACCTTACTGAAAACATTCTCTGAAACCAAGATATTAGTATCTACCTTAACTATCTCATATAGATCCCTAGCAGCAATCATGAGCAAAGTCTCCTCCTTAATGGATTGCATATTAGTGTTTAGCTTTTTCCTTTTGCCCAAGATGTCAATATACATTTTCATTACTTCCTTGATGTACATCAATCCTTCAATAGTTGTCTTTTTAGTCCAGGATTCCATTGCTCTTGCTAAGGCTTGATACTTTCCAATTTGATCTATTACATCTGGACCCACACCTTTTATAGGAGTATCAAGCACAACATCCAAGGGTTGAAAAGTAGTATCAACGATTGATTGAATATAAGAGTTGATGATATCAATTTGTTCCTGCAACCTTTCTTTCTCTTTCTTCTCTACTTTCAATTTTAGCCAATACTTTCACCGATAGCTTTGTGTGATAAATTTCACCTTCAAATGTTGGGGGTTCCATATCAATTTTACTAACACTAAAATCAGCCTCAGTGATGCTCTATTCATCTTTGTCTACCACAAGATCCACAATTTCAAGGAATTGATGTCTTGAAAACAGATCAACTACCATTTGAGACATCCTTCGAGCCTTTTTGGGCTAAGGGATGGCCTGAAGTAACTTAGCTACCATATCAAAACTAGGGTCCACCATAGGAGCATACTTCCTCTTCTTCTCTACAACTTTCTTGAGCCAAGTAGGAGAGGGCAAGACATATTTACTATTTACATAGTGTTAGGTGTAACATCAACTGAGGGAGAATCTGGAATTACCCTATGAGTTTGTTGTTGAGGTGGTGAAGGAGGTGCATCTGATGTAGAATGTGGGACACTACTTTGACCAACTCGTTGAGATAAGGAAGGCATATCACCTTGAGGAGATGAGATATCAGAAGCATCTTGATCCTCTTATTGCTGCTGTGAAGAGTACTATGCTTCAATCATTTCAGCTCTAGGACTTCTCCTTATTTCCAACTTCTTTCTTGGCACTTCAACATCTTCTTCACATTGACCTTTTAATCTCCTATTATCCTTAGGATCATCACCGTCATCTCCTTTCTAGAGAGTGGTTTTTGATCTGGTGGAATATACATTAGAAGAAGGCCTTTGGGTAGCAAGAATAGTAGAAGACATTTGTTCTTTCATAGTTTGCTCTCTTTGTGGGGAATCAACTCCAATATAAATGATAGCTTTATTTTTTATCCATCTCCAAGTCTTATCTAACACAAATGATGAGCACACATACACATCAGTGATCTCCTTTTATAACCACCTAATCCTGGGGAACGGTCTAGAACTCTCATCATAAAAACCCTCGTCAATCATACCTAAATTATCATCCACCATATTTGGAATGTTCCATCCAAGATTGAAAGCCCTGATCTGATCTATTGTAAGCCTCATCCAGTCCCTTCTTCAAACTTCATGTTCATCACAACAATCTTCCCAATAATCTTCAAGATGGGACTGATGCTCATAAGTCGACCTACCATAAAAATTCTTCTTCACATAATGTTTACTATCAAAGAATGGCCTTGTGGTGAAAAGGTGAAAATTGAACTTGGATAGGATTCTATCCACATTTCTAGCATCATAATGAGTCTTACAAGTGTAATAAATCAAGCCTGCAGGAAAGGGGTAACTCTTCTTTTTCATATCATGGTATTTCCTACTTATTTGGGCCATCTGTCTGCATACTTCCAAGAAAATGATCAGATCACTGACCTAGGTAATTTATATGGGGCATTCTCAAAGCCACCAATCCTCACATAGGTGAACCTATTGAATTGGATGAAGAAAATTCCAAACTGCATGACAAACTGTGCTGCTTCATGTGATATCCTTACCTCTGGGTTTCCATCAATTCTTCTCACATTAAACATTAAAAAGGTGATTCACATGCATGTAGTCCATATGTCCATGTTCTTCCTGCAGCTATGGGAAATATTCATACACTGGAGTATCACTGGAGAGAGTCCCATAGGTTCTCAAACTAATGATTATTGGCAATAGCATAGAACAAGTAGGAGCACATATGAAAGATGTTGTTCTTATGGAAATTTACCAGCCAATCGTCTATATGATCACTGATCATGCTAGCCCAGTCTACATACTACAACTCACTATAAATTACCAATATGAATTAACACATCCATTTCTCGAAAGAAGTAGAATCATTGTTCCCTACTACCCGGTGCAATAAAGTAATCATGTCTAATATATCTTCTTTGAAATGGGCCCTTTACCAGGTTTTTGGGAACTTGAGAGTTCCCTTTCCTTTTATTGAGCCAATGTTTAGCAGTGGTTGTTAAACACCAATCTTTCCTATCGAACAAATAATTCCATCCAATTTCTACAGACATTTGTGCAAACTCCTCTCTTTTTGGTGGTTTGAGAACATGGCTCATTGATTCAACATCCAATTTAGCAATCATAGTCCCATCAAAAGACCTAATCTCTCTAGATTCTGCATGCTAATTCTTCACACAAGGAAGGACCAAATCGGGACACTGGACAACAAGTGGGAACCCACCCCCATGCGCCAGGCCACTTGAAATTTTTTTCTCTGCTAGCACTAACCTAGGGTTTGCATTCATCCTATTCCAAAAATTATTCAATTCAACATGTCCTAAGCTAGTATCTTTGATTCCCACTAGATTGCTCCCTATGATGGATGTCATGTCAAAACTCTGGTATTTGTACTTCATCCTAATGAATTTCACTAACCACCAGATGTAGGAGTCAAGGATTCTTAACAAAATTTGATTAGTCACAGGTGGACGGAGGTTTTGAAGCGGTATGAGGTAAAAAATAGGCATGGAAATCATGAAAACCTCTAGATGTTTGAACAATCAAAATTCAATTGAAACAAACTTGCAATGCCAATTGAAAAGTATATATGTAAGGGCTTGTTGTCAATTAACCTTGCTTCAGTGAACTATGAATTGGTGAGTTGAAGAAAACTCTCGGAGCAGTTGCGATTATCAGTGGAGAATTTGGCAAAGGAACAGTGACATAAAATGCTTTGATAAACCCACCTTATATTTACATTTAAAACCAATGAATGTTTCATTAATGATTCGCAAGAGACATAGTACCATGACACACAACATAGGTGTAAACTTCCCATCACCAATTATTGCAACATACGGTCTCTTTTCTCATGCATTGAGGCAAAAATCAAATTTACCAAACCACCATCAACGAAATGAAAGATTTGCCAACTAGGTGTGGCAGCAACACATACAAGCTTCATCACCATCGACAAGCCTCTCTTGTTGGTGAATCACTCAGCCGGCGAACTCTAAAGCCTGGAAAAGGACGCTTGACGAAATAATAAGTTTACAAATTGGTCTGCTCCTGCCGATATACAGTTCTACTTGAATTCTTTCCTTGGTCGGTAAGAAAACAAAATCGAGAACAAGCTTGAACCAACTGGGGAATTACAAAGTTTGTGAAACATGAATTTGACCGACATGGAGACTTAGAGAAAAGTGTAAGTTAGTGATTGGCGAGACTGATTGACTGGAAACAAAGTGAATGTCATAAAAGACAAAGCGCTTAATCGGTAAGTTTGAGAACTGAAGGAACTGTCGATTAGGTTTGAGAAAAGACAATAAGGCCGACAAAAGAAGGGAAAATCGAACAAACTTACAAGACTTTTCCATGAGGGCAAAAGATAGTTTGAAAATTTACCTAACCCAATGATGAGTAGCTTAAAAATAGAAATATTAGGTAACAATTCTGAATGTTTTTTTTTTAATTTTAAGAAATAATTTGTGAATTTTTTTTACATAACTTTTAATAACTTTTTTTTATAGGTAACAATATTTTTAAAAAGTGATGTTTATACCATACAACATAACTTTTTTTTATAGAAAACATAACTTTTTTTATAGAAAGGATAAAATTATAAATTTTTAAACATAGATTTGTAACACCAATATCTAGTGTACAGATATTTTTTCATAATTTTTTTAACTTTTTTAAATTAATTTTTGAAGTGAGATTAATTATAATTTAAACATAGGTTTATACCACACAACATAAGTTTTTTGTATGTATCCAAATTAAATTATTCTTTTTTTGTTGAAACAAGGACATCAATACCTAGTGCACAAATATTTTTTAGAATTTTTTTTCTCTATTTTTTTAATTTTCCGCATGTGTGGAATAGAGACCTTGATGTTCGGTGAAAAACTTATGTTCACTAGAAAATAGAAAATAAATATAATAATCAAATGAAATATATTTAAAATCATACCTTTTGGAAATTTTATACTAAGGGATACATATTTACAAAATAGAATTTCTAAATGACTTCATTTGATCCCCAAAAGGTGAAGCAAAATTGATTTTTTGTCAGCATTTTGATAGGTGTGGAGGAGACTCCATCAAAGGTTTGATTTAAGACTAGGGGATTCTTTCCAAGGGGTTTTTATCTAACCCCCTTCAATTAAACCCCTTTAGATGGAACCCCTCAAGGCTTAAATCATTAAGTTTTCTAAAAAATATGTGATTTCAAACAAAAATCAAGATGTCCCATAAGTGGGACATAGTATTATGACAACACCCACTCATTTTGACTTAAATATAAGACATTCTTTGTCTTCTCAAAGTATTTTTTTAGAGGCTCATAATGAAAAGTGCTTATCAAAAGAGAATCAAGCAATTACTCACATTGAAAGATTAAGTGTATTGGAAATTACAACCCCCATAAATAAACTTCACTCAATGAAATTAGGGCAATAGACTATCAAGGTACTGTTGAATGTGTTATGATTTGTATTTGGTCCTCAATAAGTTGGGATGTGGAGTTATTCCTATTCTTCTACAAGAACACCATGAATAATTCATTGAAGCAATTTGTCAAGTCCCATCCCAATCAAATATTACTATGGTTCTATGGAGCTCGAGTCTTAGTGATCACATATTAGCCTAAGGAGATTGAGGGGCAACAAAAAAGGAATATGATTATTTGTACTCATACATTATATGTATCTCACATAATGCTACATCATATTGCAATGATGAAGTTTCTTCTTGAACCACTACAAACCTAAAAAAATAAAAAAAGTTTTACCATATCTTAATTCTAAAACTTGGAAAAATGCTAGCATGCAAATAAAGTCATCAATCCTTGAAAAAGTAGACCACAATTAGGTTTTAAGATATAAGCATATGATCATCATCTCTCTCTTTTTCTTTTCTCAAAACCATGCATAATATAATGGTTGATCTTGTTAACAAAGGTCAAGACTTATTAGAATTTCCTTCGACTAGGTGAAAAAATAGTCCTTCGACTTTTATAAATACTTTGATCTATTAAAATAAAATGCAACATAGTTAAGTGTACATCTCATGTGCAGTTGTAACAAGTGATAGAGAAATAAGAATTCAGTGGCCAGGCACCAAAGTTCAGACTTAATAATCTCATTCGAATCTTGAATGAATATTTAGGGATAAACTTGGTATACCATTGATCTAAAGATTACATTGAAGATGTTTCACTTGAAAATTGACCATACTGCATCAAAAGAGGTAATCCATGATATTGCAAGAGAGATGAAGCATCTTACAACTTATTGTAAAGCACCATACTCTCACATGGCACCTCAACAATTTGGATCATGCACATACACAAGTACTATATCATTTGGTAACACCATACAAAGAACTTATATGAGATTATATTTTTTTTGTAAAACTAAAAATTTGACCTCATAAAAATCTAGGATTATATTTTTGTAAAACTAATTTATAAACATGATATTAAAGTAAGAAGTCCAAAGATACAGTTAGAGTTAGCCAAGAACTCCAAAAAAATGAATAGGATGGAAAAAGAGTAAATATGAGAAGATTTTGTGTCTATATAAAAAATAAATCACATGCATACATCTAATCCTTCAATTGATTTCCTCATGAATTTGTCATCAAATGCTAGAGGTGCACAAGGTTTTTAATGTGCTATGGAAGAGACCATTTCCCATTAGATATCATATCCAAATCAGTCATTTTACATGCAAGGACAAGGCAATGGCAGTAGATCTGAGCATGGATCTTCCAAGGTTTTGTCTTTCCATGGAGGACACAACAATTCATTTCATTCCAAGCGGAATGATTGTTAGGAAAGGTGTCTCAATCTTGCAATTACAAAAAGTGTAATTTTTTGGTTATAAAATTGAATAAACTCAATTTATGGGCCACAGGTTTGGTTTTTAGCCAAAATACAAAAATTTGAGTTGTTTGGCATTGTCATTAGGGTGCCTGGTGCATAGATCTCTTCGAGACCTTTAATTAAAAAAAAAATAGGCCCAATCAACCTCCCAGATCAAAACTTATGGCTTCGAAAGTTGGGCATCCTATATTGGAAAATGTAAAAATGTGTTGGACATAAAAAGGAGTTGTAAGGGGGAGTCAATACATTCAAGGACATTTAATTGAGTTGAATCACAACTTTTGCAAGAGGACTCAACTATTAGGTTAGCTATCACTTGGAATGATAAGGAAATTTAGAATTTGTTGATTGATTTGTTAACTTTAGCCTGATTAAGCCTAAAACCCTAATTATGCAAAATCGTAAGAAAATAGATGAAACATGACAAATCCTTCTATAGAAAGGCACTAAATATAGATCAAATACATATGGGATTTTGAGTTTCAGAATACGGAAAAGTTAGGGTTGAAGGGACAGGTGCCCAAGCCCAAGGTGTTGCTTTTTCAGAGGGCTTCGGGACAAAACCTGCTACAGACTGCAACTACTTTAGAGATTTCCTGCACAACGAAACTGAGGATCAAAAGAGTGGGTGCCCTTGAACTTTTTGTGCTATTTTCTACCTTTTTCTTCAGATCCGGGATCTTTATGTTCTGCAACAATCCTCTGCAACTCCTCTCTGCAAGATCTGATACTTGTCACCTGTAATCACTAGAGAGGGGTTGGGCGTTGTGGTGTTTAGGAGCTTGCCTCGATCAAGCCCAAAATGACATTCAAGCCTTCCAACACTATTATTAGATAGAGAGTGTCTGTCCTTGCAGGATAGAGGCAAAAGCAATGATAAAAATGATAGATTGAATCACAAATAGATATTCACCTCAGAGGTGTAGCTATCACGGAGATGAAGCTCTTTCACGTCATGAGAAGATGAAGCCCAATCTGCAATAACAAACACAACAACAACACAAGTCTGCTCTGCAACACAATGAATGCCTTGAATGCTCTAAAATCATAAGTTTGCCAAAATCTCAAAATCATCTTATAGCTTGCAAATGAAGTTCTAAACATGATTATATATGCATTCCCGCTACAAACTTTGTAATTCAAACTCAAGATGCAGACAACGAAAACTTTCTAATGGTCTCCAACCGACATTCTAATTTGGGACCCTGACAAAATAGGGCGGGGCAAGGGCATGGGCACCCATGACTTGGGACCTATTTTGGGGCTAGATTAAGCTCGAAGACGTCCCCTGAGTCCCATTCATCATGGGTTTCAGGGGATTTTGTCTCAGGATTCATTTCTAAGATGCATGATTGAAATTAAGGGACCCAGGAGCTAAACTTAGGAGGTAAAAGTCCTAAGGGGACATTTTACGACATGACATTTAGTCCCCACTTTAATGTATGTATGACCTTATGACCCATACATACATTAAAGTATGGTAAAAAACACAACAAACATGCTAGACACTTAAAGCTAATGCATACACCAAGATTGAGGAACTATTTCTAGCCCCCAGTCTTAGGTAAGCATTAGAAAACACATCGTAGGCATGCAAAGCACAATGAAGACAATAATAGGAACACAAGACATGGAGAAGATAGTATTGAAGACACACAAAACATAATGAAGACATGAGAGCAGTCACGCAAAGCACAATGAAGACACTGATATAATTTTTCATTTTCATATATATAAATGCATGGAAATAAAAATGCAACACACAAAACTCAATGTAGGGGGGACTCATCGTCACACCCTTTACACTACACCAAGGGGAGAAAACACATCATACAAAACCCAAGCATAGGGGGGACTCATTGCCACACCCTTTACACTACACGAGGGGGAAAACATGCCATACAAACCCAAGTGTAGGGGGGACTCATCGCCACACCCTTTACACTACACGAGGGAGAAAAAATGCCATACAAACCCACGTGTAGGAGGGGCTCATTGCTACACCCTTTACACTACATGAGGGGGACAATACACGGAAGACACACGGAAAACACAAGCACTGTATAGCATGCCATAGACATACTACACGTCTTAAACACAAAAAACAAGGCAATGGAAAGAACTTATTACTAAGTCCCACCATCTCAAACATGCTACAGACACACTTGATAGTTTGTCTTATGCCACAACAACTGCCAAAGACACGCTTAAGGGAGGATAGTCTCAAGATCCAACCTCACCTCCGCAGAGGACTTTTGAAATAAAAGGATGTGCACTAGCTCAAGAGATACACCATCTCGCCTCCGCAGAGGGCTTTTGAAATAAAAGGATGTGCACTAGCTCAAGAGATAGGTTATCCCACCTCTGCAGAGGGCTTCTTTGATTGCAATATAGATAAAGATACGCACTCGCACCGGAGATACAACATCTCGCCTCTGTAGAGGGCTTACAAACACACTTCGTTAGTACTAGAATCATTAGACAAATTACCAAATATATGCCCCCACCTTAAGGTGGTTGATGTCGTGTACCGATATCAAGCACGTTAAGGTAGAGAGAAAACACAAAAGGAAACAAGAGCTCTTGCAAAGCCCATGCCCCCAAGGCAACATGTGCTCATGATCGCCAAATGTTCCCACAAATACAGTGATAAGATATGCTAAGATAAGATAACAATAGAGGTTACAAATCTTACTCTAAGATAATAACCAAAGCAAAACATGAAAACTATGCACAAATCATCTATGAAATCACATCAAAGAAACCAAGGCTACACATACAGGTTCGAATCCAAGTATAGTTGTTTGGCTTAGACTGCAGGCATCTCAGAACCAAGTGTAACAATAAGGTGAAATACAAAACAATCAAAGTGCACGGAGCAAATGTATTATTATGATTTGTTAGAAAAGATAAGACAACATCAAATATCACACGGAGTGATTCTACTAGCCAAGCATCAGATATATAAATCAACCCCATCTTCAAGTATGGAGTATGTCCATTTTTGCTTGCTTGCTGAAGGGATATGTGGTCTATATCAGTTAGTTATTTGTTTTTCGTCACCCACCAACTAGATAGAATCACTAGAAGAAGGTAAACAATAAAATGAGAGATGAGAACAAGTGCCTTAGGAATCACCACGTAGGAGAATGCCCCCAGGTCATCAACCGCAACGCTATGACCCTAAGGCACGACACATAACAATAAAATAGAGGAGAAGCAAGATAGAAGACTGATGAAACAAATAGAAGAATGGTCACAACACATGTGGTCTCCCAGTATCCATGACCTTACAAGAGTATCAAGGGTCATCCAACGAGGCTTAAACAACACAACACATCACGGGGGAACACAACACAAGAGGGGAGGCCACATAAATGAGAAACTATGCTACGACAAAGGTGACCACCAGGGTTAGAAATACTTACCTATTGTTAAGAAGGGCTTGAACTTGTGTGCATTTTAGAGAGGTGCTCCATCAAGTTTTGTAAAAAGTGTGAATAGTTCAGATTTGTTTGATTTGTGTTTCTAGAATGATCAAGTGGTGTTTGTTTCTCAAATCCCTTTATATTCGAAATCTTCTGTTGCTTGTGAGGAGGGGAATGATTACCATTTCCTGCTGATGATAACCGCCTTGTTATTTTCTAATCCTTCAATTTCTTGTTGAGATTTTCGCAGCAGAATGGGGTATTTTCCACCGTAGCAACCTTTTCTTGCATTATAATATCTTGTCGTGGTTGTTCAATTTGTAACTTCGGTGCATCTTGGTTCACTCCTGATCCTTGCAGGGATAATGGCGGAGGAGCTTTAGCATAAATACCTTTTCCTCGTGGATGAGGTGAATTTACAATTTTCTCCTTATCCACTTCTATCATATGAATTATTTCATCATAATCCAAACAATCATATTCCACTTCTATTGCCTTTTGTTCAACCATATTATTCTTGTTATGTCTAGGAAATGGATTAGTGAAGATCTATAAATTCTGATTTGGAAGGGAAACTGATTTATTTCCATTGTCATTCGCACCAGTTACTTGTATTACATTTGAGTCGATGAGGTCTTGAATTTCATGTTTAAGACACATACATTGTTCAGTATCATGCCCTTGTTGTCGATGATAATGACAAAAAGTATTAGCATTGAAGTGAGGTCCTTACATTCTATTACTATCCAATGTTTGATGGGAGGAAGCTTCAAGAGATTATTGCTCACTGCTTGATTCATAATAGAATGTAGAGAGTCATATAATGGAGTAAATTATCTTTGTTGTTGTCGTAATTGAAACGGTACCCTCTTCAGATTAGTGATAGAAGACACTTGCGAAAAGTTGTTTGAATTTTGTCCATTTACCTTAATGAAATTCTTGTTGTTCCTCTTGAAAGTATTGTGAGATGTTCCATCTTGAGCTTGATCACCTTGAGCCGATGTGTTTTGGTTCTCATACTGACTAGATGAAAGCTGATAATCATGAAGAGTCGTGTATAAATGTTGAAAAGAATTGTATTTCATCAAGAGGATCTTATCACAAATGTTAGGTTGTAGATTTGTAATGCATAAAGAGCTTGATATCGACTAATAAACTCAGTGAATTTCTCTTTCAAACCTTGCTTGCCATGAACTGAATCAATCAATGAGACTTGAGGTCCAATGTTTGCTTGAAAATATTGTAAGAATTGATCAACTAGCTGAGAGAAAGAGTGTATTGAATTTGGAGGTAAAGAGCAAAACCATTCCAAAGCAATATCTTTGACAGATCGCAGAAATTTTTTTGCTAGCAAGTCCTCTTCAAAGAAGAAATCACTACACATAGCTGTGAATGTTGCCACATGAGTATTAGGATTACCTTTTCCACCATAATTTTCAAAGCGGGGAGTCTCAAACTTATCAGGTATAAGAGTTCTAAGAATTGCAAAAGATAAAGGGCTACGAGCATGATATGTTGGTAAATTAGGTTGAGAAGAATTTGTCAATATTGTCACCTTCTATTGTAAAGAAGTCATACTTTGCAAGAGTTGGTTTAAGAGGGCATCATTCGGAGATGCGATTTGAGAATTAGAGGCTATGGTCATGAAATTTTGAGGTGATTGATTATGAGTGGTAACAAAAGGTGGTTGTGAATAATTGTGAGTGAAAGGTGGTTGGGAATAGTTGTAAGTGAAGGGTGATTGAGAATAAGTAAAATGGAGAGGTGGTTGAGAGTGATTATTCATGTAAGAAGTCACCCTAGATGCTAGGTTTTGATAATTAAATCCCACAGCCTTGTAATTTTGAGAATTAATGCCATTAGATACTCCAACACTAGTGGTAGCATTACTACAAGCAAGTGCATTAGTAGTGAGAATTGATGATATAAAAGTAGACATCCCAGTAGTCAGTATAGGTGTCGATACTTGTGTATGAGTTGGCGATGACCTATTAATAGTGTTTGCACATTCATTCACCATCATAATGTTATTATGCACTATATGAGCTAATCCACGTAGTGTGTTAGCACCATCTTGTCCTTCTTTTAACAACTCTCTTAGATTATGAATAACAGGTACAGCTTCTTCGACTATCCTTTCTTTTTCTACAAATGCTTGAAAATCAGCTCATTCCTTATCAAGTTGTTTATTTGCTCATCAGGTACATGTGTTATCACATCAATAGGATCTTCAAAATCATGAAATGTTTGTTCTTCCATTGTAGTTGTATGAGGTATAATATCTTGTAAAGTTTGTGTTCCTCCTTTGGTAAAGAAGGTGTTCAATGAATTTTCTGATGTAGGGACACCGTTGCTATCGGGAGCACTAGAACTTATTAATCTAATACTTCTTCTTAAAGGGATATTTCTATTAGGGCAGCAGGTTATAAGACTCATGCAAAGGCATACAATACTCAATGCACAAACTAATAGAACAAACCAAAGGAGCAAGATATGCTTGTTTGAAATACACAATGTGTAAATGCAAAATTTAAAATGTAAATGCAAAAACACACTATGATGAAACACCACTGTCCAAAATTAGATTTGAATGAGTGTTTAAAGGAGTAGTAAAATCTGAAACAAGATTTTAACCACAAATCTGAGTTTTTGAAAAGACTAGGTTATGTTGGGGTTCCCACCTGATGGTCTGAGTTTCCCTAAAAAGTAGTCATCTTTCATCCACAGGGTCCTCAGGTCAGTGGCCAACAAATAGGAGACTGACTCTCTATCTCCTCTGCACTTCAAGCTCCACAAGACCTAGGGGGTATTCCCTTATTCAATACCCATATAATAAACCTTGACTTCAACTAGGTATTGATACTTAAGCAGATATGTTCTCTTTTATGCAGACCAAAACTGTGTGATGATTACAAAGTGGCTAGCTCTGGGCATTTTCTCATTTGTAGGTCAGAGAACATGGTATCTAATATCCTAAACCCTACTCCTAAAATTGGTAAATTGATTTGAATTTTTTCTCTTAAATGTGTGTGTGATTGTTAGATTACGGGTATTTTGTGAAAATAAGCCCAACTCTGACTAGTGCCAATCCTAGGGTGTGAGTCAATCTCCTACAAATGCAAAATAGTTATCACAAGCATCTCAAACATACAGATTCAAAGGATTTTCCTATGTTCCCTGCCTTACAGAAAATAATCCGCAGATGGGTATCCCCAATAACTCTACTTATAAATATCCTTGTTGCAATACAAACTTCCCCCAAATCTGATTTAAAGCAATTTTAACCTAATCCTTGATTATGAGCAAGAAACTAGACAAGCAATATAGCAAATGTACATTGATGAATTTAGAAAGCCTTAGTATCTTCCTTCAAAAGAAAAATGCATGCAACACTGGAGACAGTTACTGGAAATACATGCTCAGAGACATTTTTCATATACGCTTAACTTGAAACTGATAAAAATGCTCATGAAAACAAACATTCAACAATGAAAGAAGAAAGAACTCACAACATAGAAAAATAACGAACTTCCAGAATTGCACTATATTCTCATTTCCAAAAGTTCCCAAATCCTCCAACAACAACAAAGTAACTTTACCAGTTCTTTTATAGATGCAAGAACGTGGTGCCAAAAATTAATTACAATACGGCAGTTAGGTGAGTTTTACATTACTAGCCACCACTAATGAGCATTGGGAACAATAACTCAAATTACATCAAAAAAGGAGAAGATAAAAATATCAATAAAACTAGGAGCTATTTGCCGCCAAACCACTGCCTATTGCACGGTCACAACCACATATTGGAGGGTCCCTCATTCCCCTGCAATGTTACAAAATGAGCTCCTGGATTGCACCCAACCCTTCAAAAGTACAGAGAATAGAATGCAGCAACCTCGTAGACCAAACTTGTCCAATTCATTCATCAATTGTTAGGTCGTTTTGCTTGATGCAGGGGCATTTTTAGCCATTATGGCACTCAAAATCCATCCCATACATGAATAAAATTACCTCCTAGGCAATAGGAATGGTTAGTGGATGAATTTAGACCATAGAGAAACAATTTAGAGACAAATAGAACCCCCAAAAATTTTGCCAGAAAGCCAAAAACGTGAACAACAGTCCATCCGACAATGTCTCTATTCAAATCTCACCCAGAAAGCACCATAAACGCCTTCCAAGTGGATAACAGACCAAATCTGAATGTCCAGGAGAGATCTTGACCAAAGAATTACACAGGGAGAAGCTTATCGCACTGTCACAGCAGCTGCAGGGGAGAAGTCAATAAGCTTGTGCCTGCTGCGATAAGCTTATGATTTAACTTTATTTCCTTTGCTTTCCTTTTTATAATGTATAAACATTATAATAATGTTTATATTCAAACATTTATCACTTTATGTTTTCCAATTAAAATATATGAATACCCTTTTTTTTGAAAATTTTTTGCACTTGGCCACTTAGGAAAAATAACAATCGGTTAATTTCTCCTCCCGGGCAAACGGTGCATTTTCATTACGGGCACACTGGATATCCAGAGGCTGTGAAAATTTGTGTAGGGCCCTTATCAATTATTTAAAACATACCCATTTCCTCAAAACTCGCATCGCCAAAAGAGTTTTGGGACCTCCTTTGTAAATTGGCTCGTCGGATGCCTTCGCCGTAATCAAAATACATTCAAATACTGCATCATTGTTGGTAGGTGGCAACTGATCAGGAAAGTACTGTACACTAGCCATGTATCCTCGTTGGGGTTCGGGGCCGGGCCGGGCCCCGAGCGGGGGTTCAGGGGCGGCAGCCCTCGAGATGCGGGGGTTCGAGGGCGGCAGCCTCCAAGAATTTTTTTTTAGGGTCGACATAAAAATCCTATTTTTATGACCGACATAAGAAAACCCTAATTTTTGTAACTGACAAAAGGGCTTGATAAAAGCGGCTAAGGGTTAGGGTTTTGTAACATTGTATTGTAGCATTTGCAACGGTATTGAGTTGCAAGGATTGCTGATTGTAATCGGTTTGATTTACTGGATAATAATATTGGACTCTCTATTTGGTGGATGTAGCCCAGGTTTGGGTGAACCACATTAAAACTTGTCTCTCGTTGTTATTATTTCTGTGTATTTCCATTCCTCTGTTTAATCTTTATTTGCATTTAATTGATATCTTCTGCCGGCTAACCCTAACAATCATATGGTCTTCGATTTTGATGAAACTAGAACTGGAGATATTTTAGACCAAAAGGAGAAATGGGTCACCCTCAGAATTATGAGATATGAAACTTTCTGGAACACCAAATCTAGCCTGGTTGCAGTCAGAAAAATATTAAATAGCCCATCAAAACTTATCCTGGAAGCGCGAAACTGAACAGGTACATTACCATAGACACCAAAAAACTTTCTACCTTACGGATTTACAAGACGATCTCAGAGTTATAAGATTTTAATCAGCGAAGGTAGGCTCCAGGGTAGATTGGCAGCATGTCGACCTAGCCTCTGTCGACACATCGAGAGGAGATAGGCACTTCAAATTTACAAAATTTGAGGGTGCCAATAGTGGCTCATGCTCGGGGACGCATGCCTCTTGCAGGCATGGCAAGATCCTAGATCTTCAAGACGTAGACCATGTGCTGAATCCATTGGGCTACAACGTAAATGCTCCAACTTGCAATCAAAAACCTATGTACAAATTTTCATTAGGTGGCCGCGGGCCACCAAAATGAAAAACCAGTATAAATCCTTCTGCCAAATACCCTATTTTCATCAAACTATTGCAAGCAAAAATTTGAAATGCTTCCCCATAATGCTTGTTCATCCAAACTATTGAATGTGTCACCTCCAAACTGTCTTGTGCCTCTCTAATTTGTACGCTTAAATCCTGATTGAGATGTATCTTCATAGAACATGAGAATAGCATACTGGTCCAAAATATCATGCCAATTGACATAATAATCTGCATGGTCAGCTTCCTAGACACTTGAAATTTTGTTAATCTGAGCAAAGAAGTGAAAATACTCATAGTCCACTAGATGAACAACATTAGTAACATTGTCTTCACCTACCACATTTATATCAAACCTTAAGCATTCATGAATAACACCTTATTGGAGTACATCAACATGATGTTTCCTTGGCATATTACAGTCATACTCTAGCCTCAAGTTTGATGGATCACACTGATCAAAGGTAAAAGACTGAAATACATCAATAGAGTGATCATCTAAATTTTGTCCTTCATATGACAGAAAATGCACATCCATAGGTAACCCTTCAACTTGAATTGTCAAGGAGCTGCGTTCTTTCAAATTAGGTGGCTCACCAGTTCTATCATACATCCTAATGTCCTGCAGAGGAAGCTCATCTTCAAATGTAAAAAGACTTTTTTAGAAGCTCAAATCATCATCATCATAGGGTTGAACAACTTCAACATTGCTTCTGCATACATCAGACCTCTGGGGTTGCTCCACTTCACATTCTTCATACTCCTGGTCATCTGCAAAGATAGGATTATTTCTACACCAATAAGGATTGTCATTTCTATCATTTGATGAAGAAGGGGGCTCATTAAATAAGGGGTTTTGCCTTATATTCATTTTTGCTACAAATGTTTCTACCTCCTCCACACGGACTTCCAAATCTTCCTCAACATCACTATAATCTGAAACACCATAGTTAATATCTTCTTCATAGGTATAATCACAATCAGTCCTGAAATCACAGGAGCCAATATTGTCTTTCATTTCATCCTCTGATTGTTTAGCACACATCTAAAATTTCTACCATATCCACACAATCTGAGATAATACAGTCATAAAACTTCTTAGGTTCCATAAGACTACTACTAGATGATGGTAATAATGTATCATTCAGATGTTTAGCATGGGGTATAATATAATCATATGAAACTGAGATCATATCATTGACATCTTGCACACTAATGTCATCTTCATCCAAGATAAGACTCTTTAATTCCATTTCATACAGGCTATTGTGACCAACAACACAACAATCAACGTGATCTATTTCATGAATTGAAAGCACATGAGTAGGCCCAGTGATATCATGATCATTACTAACATGGCCCTCAACATAGGCAATACTATGATCAAGTTAACACGATTCCTCCTTATTAGATGTGTCATGGCAAGCTATCACATGATGCATTTGCACTAGTTTAGTATGTGGTGTATTTGAATTTTCATGAATATAAGTTTCAGGAATATATACCATATCTCTTAGATGTTTAGCAATATTTTCCTCATCATCATGAGAAATAATCTTAGTTTGGAACATGTCTTCTTCAGTTGCAAACATTGCATCATTGTTTGAATCATATATAGCCATAGGACAAGTATGATTAGCAACGTGAAGCTTACCATTTTTATCATCATGAATATGAGCATTCTCTACCATGTCTATCCAATCAACTATCTGAGTAAGACTACTTGGCCTCAATTCCTAAGGCAATAAACTTAAGCCCGATTCATACATTTCACAAAATAAATCAATGCATGTAGCTTCTTGAGGCCTGAGATCCACAGGGATATCCATATAGGTATTCAGTATTCTAGAAAATAAAGAATACCTTGATTCTCCTTCATGTCTTCTCATGTCAAAGAGGGCCTGAACCAAAACCAAAGGATCATCATTGCATGTAGCTTGCTGACAATTTGTTCGGGGCTCTACATGATCAACATTATGGACTGATGTATAATTTGGGACAATAGGGATGCAGTTGCTTTGACAGTCATTACTATTTTCTGATCTGCACTTTTCATCAACATAAAATGCTTTAGGGTCACAGACACTCGTAGATAAGTAGCCCTTGAACATTCCATATTTCTAGTTGTTTTCAATATCCATGGCGGTTTCATAAGCTTGATGCAAAGTCATAGGTCTTTTGTCTCTCAATTGGTAGCTCATTTTTCTGTCAAAATCCCCCAAATAAACAACCAAACTTATTGCATCATTTGGTCTAATAGCTTTAGGAATGTCCCTCAATGTTTTTGCAAATCTCAGGTTAAATGTTGGGACTAACTCATCCCTTTCTTTCTAAATGCCCATAAAATTACTGATTACTGATCTTGCATTAATTCTCTCACCAAACTACTTCAAAAAACTTGCCTTAAACTCATCCCAAGTATAGATGGAGCATGCCGGTAAATAAGAGAACCCGTCTCTTGCATTTCCTTTCAAAGACTAAACAAGTAGCCTCATGATCACATCCTCATGATCTAACTCATAGTCATCCATTAGATTATTGAATTCTTGCAAGTGTTTGTCTGTAGACTCATTCTTTGTACCATTGTACTTTGGTAACTTATCTCTGATTTCAGACGGTATGACATTTGGGATACCATAAATGCCATTAAAATTTATAGCTTCATACCTTTCAGTGCTGAAATTTCTTTGACTATATGGATGGGGTTGATCACCTATCATGGTTATACTTGGAGACACGAAAGGATACATACATTGGTGCATCATGATGTTGGAGTTTTCACCAACTCTCTCTTACAACAAGATCTTAAAATGAGACTCCCAACAAGCTGTCGGTACAAAGTGCCATCAACAAGTGGAGAAGAACACTGAGCCTCAAGTTTGACTCCAGAAAGGAAGGGAGTTGGAGCAGACTTATAGTTAGCCATATGAAACCTTGAGAGAAAATCTAGAGCATACTTAGACTGTGTGATGGTGATCCCAGAAGCAGACTGGAAGATCTCAATCCTGAGAAAGTAATGCAACAAGCCCAAGTTAGTCATCAAAAACCTATCATGAAGGGCGGTTTTGACAGCCCCAATGATGGATGAAGAACTCCCTGTGATTAGAAAGTCATCAACATACAGAACCAGAAATAGGAGTGAATCATCCTACTACAGAATGTAGACATTGGGATCAGAATGGCACCGAGTGAACCCAACTGATAGAAGGAAGGAGTCCATCTTGGCATACCAGGCCCGAGGAGCCTGTTTGAGGCCATAGAGAGACTTTCAAAGATGACACACAAGTGAAGAATCCTGAATGAACCCCTGTGGCTTCTCCATGTAGATCTCCTCCTGAAGGTCATCATGAAGAAAAGCACTCTTCACATCCATCTGGTGTACTTCCCAACGATTGGATGCAATAATGGCAAGAACAAGTCAGATGAAGTTCATTTTGGCAATTGGTGCAAAAGTCTCAGAGTAGTCAATCCCAGGAATCTGGGAGAATCCTTTGGTGACCAAGTGAGCTTTATGCTTGTTAACCAACCCATTTGATGCAAATTTTGTCTGATAGATCCACTTACATCGAACAAGTTTTCTTCCCTTAGGAAGAGGGACAAGATCCCAAGTGTGGTTCCTCATCAAGGAACTATACTCCTGCATAGTTGTATCCCACTCAAGAATACCAGAAGCCTCATGAAAAGACTGTGGATCTGAGGCAGTAGCAATGAAGACATGTGGAGCATCCTGGAACTGTGAACGAGTCCATCTAGTGTCTGATGGATCCCCAACCCAATCACCTGCACACTAGAAGGTCTATCTAGCCCAAAGTGGATAGGAAGATGGAGAATCTAGAGGAGAATCATCAACCTCTGAATGATGACTAGGAGAGGAAGGAGGTGAGTCCTCTGAATCGCTCTCTGCATCGGAAGTGGAGGGAGAAGACTGCTCAGGTGAATTTGACTCATCAGAAGATCTGTCATGTATCCCAAGTGACTCCAATGTCAAAGTAGAAGGAGTTGGAGAAGTGATAGAAAGTGGGCTCAAAGAGCCCTTCTCAAACTGAACACTCCTCTCAATAAACAACTCATGTGTAGTAGGGTGGAGCAACCGATAACCCTTCACACCATCAGGATAACCTACAAATATGCAAGGTCTACTCTGCGGATCCAAGGCCTTGTGTTTCTCTATAGGAATGTGAGCCCATGCAAGAGAACCAAAAACTCGAAAGTGCTTAACTGATGGTTTCCGATCGCTCCAAGATTCAAAAGGAGTGACTTCCTTCAAGGCTTGGTGAGGAACACGGTTTTAGATATAACAAGCACAATTAATGGCCTCTGCCCAATACTATGGTGCAAGATATCTGGAGTGAATCATGCAGTTTGCCATTTCCTTCAAGGACCTATTCTTCCATTCTACAACACTGTTCTGTTGAGGATTGTATGGAACTGAATGCTGCAAATCAATCCCCTCTGAAGTGCAAAACCTCTCAAACTGATGGTTGACATACTCATCACCATTGTCAGTGCGCAAAACTTTGATGGCTTTCTCGAATTGCTTCTCTACAAAAGTTTTGAAGTCCTGAAAATGATCAAATACCTTTGACTTCTGTTTGAGAAAGTACACCCAAGTATATCAAGAAAAGTCATCAATGAATGTGAGGACCTATCTAGCCCTGTTGAAAGAAGGATGTTGAAATGGACCAGCCAAATCACTGTGAACTAACTCCAATATCTATGAAGCTCTCTATGCCTTACCTTTGTCAAACTTTTCTGTAGGATACTTACCAAGAATGCAGCCTTGGCAAACACCACCTGAAAACTGAACTGAAGGCAACTCTGTGACCATGCTTTGTTGGTTGAGCTACTGCAAGTAGCGGAAGTTAAGATGGCCAAACTGCTCATGCCATAATCTACTCACATCATCAGAATGAATGAGCAAAACAGTTGAAGGAGGATCAGGAACAAAGTGAGAAAATAGATAGAGCTGTGACTAATGATCTTCTCTACCAACCACAACTGTAGAACCACTGTGCAACTCATGAATCTCCACTGAATCAGAAGTGAACTCAACCTGCTTGCCTGAACTCTTGTGAGTGATCTGGTATACCAATAGGAGATTAGTTGAGAATGAGGACACACAAAGAACTTCATGGAATGTGCCATCCCCCACATCAACAGACCCTCTCCCACACACCTCAACAGGAGTGTCATCACCCATCAAAATAGAAGGCATAATACACGGCTCCAAAGATGCAAGTTCTTCCTTAGATGAAGCCATGTGGTGCGAAGCACCTGAATCAAGAACCCAAGTGGATGGTGAAGAAGAAACTGCAACAAGGAACTTGCCCTTTCCTTTCCCCTTGCTATTTTATTTTGCCTTGTTAGACCCCTCATTAGAACTTTGTTTGATAGACTCAGGAACACTGATATTATTCTTCTCAAGAATGTGTGTCAAGTGATCAATTTGTTTCTTCAGACATTTATGTTCATCATGACCGGGTCTTTTACAATAGGCACATTGGACCTTCTCTTTCTTAGGCTTGTCGCCCTTAGAAGATTGGGTCTCATTAGTTGCTTTTGAAGCAACTGGTATTTGATCCTTCTTCTCCTTGTTATTCTTTTGTTTCTTATCCTTACTATTGTTGTTACTACTTTGTCGTTTCTGTTCTTTTGTGCCTTGGTTGACAGCTAGGGCATGTGACTTAGAGGACTTAAGAGTACCCATTTGGATTAGGTTATCCTATTCCCGAGTGAGAGAGATAGAAAAATATCTAAAGATGGCATGGTGAATTGAGTACCAAGTGCACCCTTAGTAGCATAGAAGGTAGAAACAAATACAAAATATTCTGAACATAGCTTAGAGAGAATACTGAGAATCAATTGTTCATCTTTCTTTTCAATTCCACATTGTTTTAACTGCAGCCTTAGTGATTTCAATTTTGTGAAGAAATCTTGGATTGTGTTGAAATTGCCTAGACTTAAACTAATTAGTTCATTTTCCAACATATGACCCCTCATTGAATCTTGTGTGCCAAATAGTGTTTCTAGCTTTGTTCAGATTTCATTTGGTAAATTTAAAGACTCAATGTGAAAGAGCAAATCAAGAGAAACAGACAAACACAATGTTCCATATGCCTCATCACATTTGTTAAACCATTTAGGCTTATCTTCATCTTTAGCAGGTTCAGTTTTAAGTCCCATTGTTATCCTATGTAATCCAGCTTTCCGTAAGTGAATTGTCATGTGTGATTTCCACTAAGTATTTGTATGGAGTTAGGATGGGTACATTTGTTTGATCCATGATGAAGAAATGCATAAAATAAATGTTGAAAATAAGAGAACACCACCAAGACAACCCCCCCTTTTTCACTCAATCAAAGAATCCCCCCAAGAAAATATGATTTGGCACTTTATATTAGTGCGTTTACAACTGCCACTAGCAATAAATACTTAGTGGTCTTGATTTCAATGCATTGTAAAACCCTCACGAAGAGCATATGCTGAAAATACAACTTTAGCACAATACCTGGAAAAATAAAAAGCACCACTGCGATCTACTCAAAAATTCATGCACTTCGAAAAAAAGAATTGCCTCGATACGAGGTCATATGTGAAAGTTATTATCCTCCGAAGTTCCCAAAACGAGAACTATGCAGTGTCACGACTAAGAATCTGTAATTTCTAAAAACTCTCTGCATCAAAATAAAAAAACATCTACACTAGTGCATAGAGCATGAAAAAATAGCCAAGCAAGAACGGAGCATTTGAAAACTGCTTTCAAAATTGCAATTGCCAACGGAGAGGGTCCTGCTGTAGCTTTTTGAGTGCGTTTTTGCAAAATATATGAGCTGCATACAAAAACTAAAACACACGCAAATGGTTTTTCAATCCTGGGAACAAAACCCAGAAGGCGTTTTTCTTGTTGATGTACAAAAGATGTGCATATAGTGTAAACAAAATGCCTTTAGCTACAAAAAATGACCCCAGCAACCAAAAAATGACATGCAAAGGCTGAATTAGTTACCTAAGACAAGAAAAGGCATGCTGGAACTTGCAATATTGATTGAAAACACCAAATATGCAATTGGTAGACAGATTTGAGCTTGAAACCTCGATTCTGCAACTGTGTTTGACAATCTCTGATTTCGGTGAAATAAAAGCCAAATCTGACTTTCTCAAGCCTCCTGGATGCATTGGAACAACCAAAAATGCTACCAGTATAACCAGAAATACTGAAATTACCCAGATTTCATA
The DNA here is from genome assembly GCA_027924645.1 of Cunninghamia lanceolata. Lineage (NCBI taxonomy): Eukaryota > Viridiplantae > Streptophyta > Pinopsida > Cupressales > Cupressaceae > Cunninghamia > Cunninghamia lanceolata. Next base: position 3,795,953 of record BSBN01000210.1, on the reverse strand, counting down.
AAATACATGTGCAAACCCCAGAGATTAAAATGTTTTTGTTAAACTTTTCTGATTCTCCATATCGTCTGAGGATGCAAGAGAAGAGCATATTGAGTTTTTCAAAAAACTACAATAAGTTTTATTAGCCCCCCTGAATCTCTCAAATATGGAAACTAAAATCTACTCTTGCACATAGAAAAGCTCTGATACCATGTTAGAATCTGAAAAGATTATTAACCCATAAAACTAGTGCAAACAAATAGATATCTAAACTATGAATGCAAATGATACGAAATCAAAATAGCAACATAGAGTTAGTCTCCAAGAGAGTAATGCAAATGTTAGAAGCAAAATAGCATTAAGAGGATGCAAAAATAAAATATACAAAATACAAGCCAGGTAGCATACTTATATAGACCAAGGAGAGGGAGGAGGTGGCAACACCGACCAATTAGGAGCAACCATCTATCGGACTAAAGATAGCAAAGTATCTTCCCAAGATAGCTAATGGATGCTCACATATAGGAAGGTGACACCTCATAACCACTCATCTAATTAAGCATGCTTAACCTAAGCGAGATTAAAAGAAGTGTAGGAAAAACCTAGGAATATAGGGAAAAATAAATAACCCAACTAGGAAATAAAAACCTACACTAACACATCTTACAATACGAGGCTGCAATTAATAACCTAGAAGTATGCCAAACTATCACTACCCTTTCCCTCTTTTAGTGCTCTAACACTTGATAAGAGACTTCATTAAAACTCACATACTATTGTTTTCACATAAGCTCTTATTTGAAAACCAAAATAGAAATACGTGGAGCAATTGCAACACCTGCTATCCCTCCTTTGATTGGAATTTATGAGTGCTGGAACTTCTTTGTATTCTTCATCAGGTTCTTGAAACAGAGTTGCCACCTCTTAGCAGAGGACTGATGTTCAAGCAACACGGAGCTCCTTACAACCTTTCTTTTATTTTGGGTTCTCGTCAACAACAAAGTCACTTGAAACTTCTTCAAATATGTTGCAACAAAACTTGTCCAAGTCTGAAACCTTCAATATCTGAAACAAATATTCAGGTTCTTCAATTTTCTGACTCTTTCCACAAAAATAATGAACTGATCCCCAGCGGAGTCGCTAGTCTATTGGGGTTCCCAACTAATGGTCTGAGTTTCCCTAAAAAGTAGCCATCTTTCATCCATAGGATCCTTAGGTCAGTGGCCAACGAACAGGAGACCGACTCTATCTCCTCTGCACTTCAAGCTCTGCAGGACCTAGGGGGTATTCCCTTATTCAATACCCATCTAATAAACCCTGACTTCAACTAGGTATTGATACTTAAGTAGATATGTTCTCTTTTATGCAAACCAAAACCGTGTGATGATTACAAAGTGGCTAGCTCTGGGCATTTGCTCATTTGTAGGTCAGAGAACATAGTATCTAAAATCCTAAACCCTACTCCTAAAATTGGTAAATTGATTTGAATTTTTTCTCTTAAATGTGCGTGCGATTGTAAGATTACGGTATTTTGTGAAAATAAGCCCAACTTTGACTGGTGCCAATCCTAGGCCTGTGTGAGTCAATCTCTTACAAATGCAAAATAGTTATCACAAGCATCTCAAACATACAAATTCAAAGGATTTTCCTATGTTCCTTGCCTTACAGAAAATAATCCGCAGATGGGTATCCCTAATAACTCTACTTATAAATGTCCTTGTTGCAATATAAATTTCCCCTAAATTTGATTTAAAGCAATTTTAACCTAATCCTTGATTAGAAGCAAGAAACTGAACAAGCAATATAGCAAATGTACCTTGATGAATTCAGAAAGCCTTAGCATCTTCCTTCAAAAGAAAAATGCATGCAACACATGAGACAATTACTGGAAATACATGCTCAGAGGCATTTTTCATATACACTCAACTTGAAACTGATAAAAATGCTCATGAAAACAAACATTCAACAATGAAAGAAGAAAGAACTCACAACACAGAAAAATAGCGAACTTCCATAATTGCTTTGTATTCTCATTTCCAAAATTTTCCAAATCCTCCAACAACAACAAAGTAACTTTACCAGTTCTTTTATAGATGCAAGAATGTGGTGCCAAAAATTAATTACAATACAGTGGTTAGGTGAGTTTTACATTACTAACCACCGCCAATGAGCATTGGGAACAATAACTCAAATTACATCAAAAAAGGAGAAGATAAAAATATCAATGGCTGGGAGCCGTTTGCCGCCAAACCACTGCCTATTGCACGGTTGCAGCCACATATTGGAGGGTCCCTCATTCCCCTGCGATGTTGCGAAATGAGCTCCTGGATTGCACCCAGCCCTTCAAAAGTACAGAGAATAAAATGCAGTAACCTTGTAGACCAAACTTGTCCAATTCATTCATCAATTGTTGGGTCGTTTTTCTTGATGTAGGGGCGTTTTTAGCCATTCTGGCACTCAAAATCCATCCTAGACATGAATAAAATTACCTCCCAGGCAATAGGAATGGTCAATGGATGAATTTAGACCATAGAGCAACAATTTTGAGCCAAATAGAGCCCCCAAAAAATTGCTAGAAAGCCAAAAACATGAACAGCAGTCCATCCGGCAATGTCTCTTTCAAATCTCACCCATAAAGCACCATAAACACCTCCCAAGTGGATAGTAGACCAAATATGAATGTCCAGGAGAGATCTTGACCAAAGAATTGCATAGGGAGAAGCTTATTGTACCGGCGCATCAGCTACAGGGGAGAAGTTAATAAGCTTGTGCCCTGCTGCGATAAGCTTATGATTTAACTTTATTTCCTTTGCTTTCCTTTTTATAATGTATAAACATTATAATAATGTTTATATTCAAACATTTATCACTTTATGTTTGCCAATTAAAATATGTGAATACCCTTTTTTTTTTGAAATTTTTTTGCGTTTGGCAACTTAGGAAAAATAACAATCAGTTAATTTCTCCTCTTAGGCAAACGGTGCATTTTCACTTCGGGCACACTGGATATTTGGAGGCCATGAAAATTTGCATAGGGCCCTTATCAATTATTTAAAACATACCCATTTTCTCAAAACTCGCATCGCTAAAAGATTTTTGGGACCTCCTTTGTAAACTAATCTGCCAGATACCTTCGCCGCAATCAAAATATATTAAAATATTGCATCATATGGTCTTCGATTTTGATGAAACTGAAACTGGAGAAGTTTTAGACCAAAATGAGAAATGGGTCGCCCTCAAAATTATGAGATTTAAAAAATTTTGGAACACAAAATCTAGCCCAGTCGCAGTCAGAAAAACATTAAATAGCTCATCAAAACTCATCATGAAAGCGCGAAACTGAACAAACACGTTACCATAGGCACTAAAAAACTTTCTACCATACGGATTTGCAAGACGATCTCAAAGTTGCAAGATTTTAATCGGCGAAGGTGGGCTCCAGGGTAGATTGAGCAGCATGTCGACCTAGCCTCTGTCTACACATCAAGAGGAGATAGACACTTCAAATTTGCAACATTTGAGGGTGCCAACAAGTTATATTAAAAATGCACAATTTCAAGCAAATCCTAACAAATAAAGTATGAAAATGCAAGGTAAATGATTATGTAATGATGTAATGCTGCAATTTATATCAGATCTGATGTAAATATTAGAGATTTAAATGGTTTAGATAAAATGCAATGAAAATAGTGTAAACTATGTCTAAATGCAAGCCTATGATGCTTGATTTTTTAAAATTTTTATTTTTTTTGTAAGAGTTTCAAATGTATGATGATGACAATGAAATGTATGAATGCAAATCTGATATAAAACACTCAGCAAAGTACAAATTCAATAGAAACATGGGTTCACCAAAATGTAATGTATGAAAAGAGGGTTAACTAGATTGATTGATAGTTATATTAGATCATCCTTTCACTCAATACATTCAAGGACATTTAACCGAGTTGAATCCCAACTTTTTCAAGAGGACTCAACTATTAGGTTCGCTGTCACTTGGAATGATAAGGAAATTCAGAATTTGTTGATTGATTTGTTAACTTTAGCCTGATTAAGCCTAAAACCCTAATTATGCAAAATCATAAGCAAACGGATGAAACATGACAAATCCTTCTATAGAAAGACACTAAATACAGAACAGATACATATCAGATTTTGAGTTTTAGAATACGGAAAACTTGGGGTCGAAGGGGTGGGCGCCCAAGCCCAAGGTGCTACTTTTTTAGAGGGCTTCGGGACAAAACCTGCTACAGACTGCAACCACTTCAGAGATTTCCTGTACTGCGAAACTGAGGGTCAAAAGAGCAGGTGCTCTTGACCTTTTTGTGCTATTTTCTGCCTTTTTCTTCAGATCTAGGATCTTTATGCTCTACAACAATCCTCTACAACTCCTCTCCACAAGATTCGATACCTGTCACCTGCAATCACAAGAGAGGGGTTGGGGGTTGTGGTGTTTAGGAGCTTGCCTTGATCAAGCCCCAGAATGGCATTCAAGCCTTCCAACACTATTGTTAGATAGAGAGTGTGTGTCCTTACAGGATAGAGGTAAAAGTAATGATAAAAATTATAGATTGAATCACAAATAGATATTCACCTCGGAGGTGTAGCTCTCACGGAGATGAAACTCTTTCACGCCATGAGAAGATGAAACCAAATATGTAATAACAAACACAACAATAACACAAGTCTGCTTTGCAACACAATGAATGCCTTGAATGCTTTAAAATCATAAGTTTGCCAAAATCTCAAAATCATCTTCTAGCTTGCAAATGAAGTCCTAAACATGATTATATATGCATTCCCACTACAAATTTTGTAATTCAAACTCAAGATGCCAACAACGGAAACTTTTTAATGGTCTCCAACTGACATTCAAATTTGGGACCCCGATAAAACAGGGCAGGGCAAGGGCACGGGCACCCAAGCCCTGGGACCTATTTTGGGGCTGGATTAAGCTCAGAGAGGTCCCCTGAGTCCTATTTGTCATGGGTTTTGGGGGATTTTGTCTTAGGATTCATTTCTAATATGCATGATTGAAATTAAGGGACTCGGGAGCTAAACTTAGGAGGTAAAAGTCCTAGGGGGACATTTTATGACATAACAACATGACTATTGAAAAAGCAAAACAAAAAAATCTTGATATAGCGGTTCCCAAATCAATTTTTAAATAGTAATCCAAAGGAAATAATGTGTTGTATTAATCAAATATCCTCTATCCAACTCATTCCCATGATAATATGGCCTTCATCTTTGGTTAGTTAAAATTTCTAGATAATATAATTTTGCACTTTATGGAAGCTTAAAATTATTTTTGGAATGCTTATTAATTAGTGTCTTGTTTTTTATCAATAAAAAGGAATATAAAGAACTATTTGATTGTAGTTTTGTTATTTTATTAATATTTATATGAAGTGATGTGGTGCTTATTGGAATTTTCCTTTCTACCATTTTTTCAGGATCAAGGTTATAGATGCTAAAAAAAGGATTATGGAGACTAAAAATTGGCTATTATGAAGCAAATGCTCAAATGAACCTCAAAAAGGCAAGCTTGGATATTATTCATAAAATTTATAAACATGGCGATATTTAAAATTTACTTTGCAATCAAACTCGTCGATCTTTACAAATCTTCTAGTATAACCTGCAAAAACTATTATTATAACCTAACTTGCTCTGATACCATGTTAAAAATTAGGATCTTAGATTACTAATCATCGCAAATAAAATATAAGATAAATGAAATGAAAATTACAAGATGCATAAATTTAACACATTACACAATATATACATGGGGAAAACCCTTTTAAATAAAAAACCCCATAAAGCAAAATTCTAATATAAAACACTAATAGAATTGTCTATATAAAAATAGATAGAACTTGGAGATATCACTTCTCCTCACTTCCACAAGGCCAATAATACCCCTTGTACATAGTGATAGAATTCACTATAAATCACCAAATTGAATCAGAGAAAAGCTCCTTAAATATAGGAAAAGGGGTGGAAAAACACCCGAAGGGCTATTAGTCACACCTATTCAAAACAACCATTTGTAAATAATTAATAATCTAATAGTTCATTAAATTATTAATTATTAAATGGTATATGCTTTATAAAGCATATAATAAGCATAAGGTTTTATAACCTTATATTAGAACAATATATATGTGTTATAAGGGTATGGCACCTAATAACATTATGTTTTAACAATAGTCAAATGGCAACAAAGTTAGCTACAAAATTAGAACATATTATGAAATTATTTAATTTTGGTACCCCAACTTGCTTAGGTCATAAATCGTACCTATTGGGTGAAAATTGGACTACTTAGATGCATTGGAAAGATTCCAAGGAGAACTAGTTTGAGTTGCTCCTAAGAAACCAATGAAAGTCGTTAAGGCCAATTTTACTCCAAAGGCCTCAAAAAATGTAGATTACAAAAATGTAGAAAATAACCAAAATTTAGATTTTTGATATTTCCTAGATTTCGCCATGCACATGCCACTTGAATGCATATGGACATCTATAAGATTAGATTGGTCCCCCAAATCAAATTTTTATTGCCATGTTAACCTCTGACATGTTGTTTAGCCTTGCCATCTTTGTCTTTGTTCATAAAGGATCCCTCATGGCAACAAAGTTTCTCTCTAGGTAGGATAAGACCCCGACGTAGAGCTAGATGTAGAGCCACTCATTCCATTTTGTATACCAGTGAGGAATACCTATCCACAAGCTCCTAGAAAACCCCCATTTAAACAAAAGTTTTAGGGTTCAAGCTGCTAGCCACCACTTTAGCATAATTAATGATGACTTAAAAATTACCTTGAAATCTAGTTTTATATAGAACATAGCCAAAGGTCAAACCATCATCTTATTTCATAGATAGGATTGAAGTCTCAAGATAAATTTTATGGCAGTGACAATATTAAAATGCCCCCCTACTCCCAACTCACATGAAATCTTCTCCAAGAATGGTGATTATTATTAACTAGGTCATGACTAAATTATACTAAAAAGTCCAACTAAGTCATTGCTTCATTACCCTTCCTTTGAATGCCATCTCCCACTTATCTATGTGTAGCTTTGTAGAATCCATAAGAGCTAAAAGAAAGAGCTAAAAACTAACAATGTGAATACTAAATGAGACCACCAAGCCACTAACATATAATGCTTCACACATGGAGATGAATTATGATACAGGAGCATCCAGGTTCACTGGCAATCCTGTGTCACCAAAAATATATTTTATTTTCTAAGTTGGTTTTTTAGCTTTGTTTTCTTTGCAATTTTGGTTTTGTGTTTCTGGAGCAAATGCAGATTTATTTGGCCAAGTCAAGAGCATTATCATGTAGAGGAGCCAATTGGGTTTCTCCAGTTCCAATTTGGTGAAATTTGGATGAAAAATGACTAGGTTATGACAAGTTAGAAAAATCTCCAGTTCACAAACTGTTTAGTTCGCTGGTTCTACAGTTTACTGATTGCCCGATTTGCTGATCGAATATCTAAAGAGCAATTGGAAGAGTGTTTTTCTTTGTTATCGGTCAAGTTTAAAGTTTTAGAACTTTATTGGCAAAACTATCAGTTTGCAAACTCTTAGGTTCGCCGATACAACATTTCGTTGATAAAGGCCCTCAAGAGTGAGTTCGTGGTTGCTTTAATTTGCCGATAGGCGATAACGAAGAAGTTGAGATATTTGAAGTTTGTGAGATTTGATCCTAAGGTTTGTGGAATTGGAATGGTGCTGATAGAAGAAAAAACCTAAGTCTCAGTTAGTTCGTGACGTTTAAAAGTTGTTGATATGATGACAAAGAGTTCGTGGTGGATACACTTTGCCAATAGGAGTTGATAGTTTATATCGACAAACCTTTTCACTTGCAAACTAGTTCACGGTTTCAACAAATTGCCAATATGTCGATAATGGTTTGAGAAAAGCATGTTTTGTTGATAAGAGAAAACTGTTAAGTATTCATCAGTTTGAAATCAAGAGAATTCACTGATAGAAGACCAAAGACGAGGTTCAGAATAATCAAATTTTGCCGATAGAGTGGACAAAGAACAAGTTCAGAAAATGACCAATTTACCGATAGAAGCGAAGGAAAAAGAGACAAAGTCCAAGTTTCAAAAAGTGGTTTTTTGCCGATAAGTAATTATCACTAAGATTAGAGAAACTAAACTTTTGCTGATAAGCATTTGTGATTGGATTGGCTCTATTCGGAAAAGGTAATATTTGCCGATAATATTTGTAAGGTTTAAAAAAGTTTGTTTTTGCCGATAAAGGTGACAAAAGCAAAAGACCTATGATTTGTAATATAAACCTTTTGTCGATAAAGGTATCTTGTCCTAGACTCGACAAATGTCAAGTTTTGGGTGGTAATTTTGTTCTACAACGGACCAACTATTTGGTGACTGTTCAACTACTTGGCGACGGTTCAACTACTTGGCAACTGTTATGCAACTGTCAACTTTTAGTTCTTGGCAAAAAGGGAAACCCAGGCATATTTAGGGGAGGGAGTGATTGATTGTGGGTGACTCTGCTCAATGCAGAGGGTGTTGTAGTTTTCCTCTCAGAACATAGACAAGGCGATAATAGATTGGGGATCTTTGTATTCGTTGGAGGATGATTTGGTGTTGTAAGCACATAATCGATTGAATGTTGTAATGTAATGTCTAATGTTGAATCTTTGAAAGGATAATAAATTTGTAAATGCTGAAGTTTTTGAAGTCAATAAAATAGTTTTGGATTTGCATGTTGAATTTAGGCTTCGGTTGCATTGTATTGGCTGCATGACTGGGTAATTTGATAAAACCCCCTGGTCTTGATTGCACCAAATTAGTTCATATGAAATGAAATAATTGCATGCTATATGGGTAGGCTCAAATACCATTGGGGGGACAATATTTGACACCTTCCCAAAAACCCTGCCCCAAAATAATGAACATAAAGCTACATTAAACTACCATTGCCATCAATAAATTCCCTTGTCAAGTTTGACATTATTAAAATCTTTCATAAATTAATAAAGAAAAGACATGTAATCTCATCAATGTTGTACTACTAGAAGCTAACCATTTTCCAACTAGAAGCTAACAATTAATTTTGGGGCTTATTTCCCCAAAGGTTTATGTGTACAAATTATCTCCTAGAATAGAACATTAGTTGTCGATTGTTGTTAATCAATGATGTATGTTTGTTCCTAATTCGAGTCAATAATGCATCAAAATATTTTTTGCCAATCACATTATGTAATTTTTTTAAACCACATGATAATTTACCTAATAAATTATTTTATTTCTTTGAACTCAATTTGATAATTTCCCAAATAAATTATTTTATTTTTGTGAATCTATTTATAATTTGCTAGCAAAAAATTAACATTGTTTGCAAATTTGCACAAATTTGGCATGGAAATGAATTATTTCCCAAAAATAGGCATAGATTCACCATGAAAAGTAATGCATTGGGCCAAGATTCACCAAGATTTTATATAATTTTTTAGGGGGGTTTCTTAAAGTTATCATTGACTATGACCATTCAACATCACTATCACTTTATTTCTTCATTGATCATAACCTATTTTCCCTTCTCCTATGTTTATCATCCTTACCCTTTCACTAGGGGAATCTCATCATTACCTTAGGAATTGAGACATTACCTCAGTTGGATGTTTCCTTCTCCTTAGGTCACCAGCTTTTCATTATTATCCTCCTCATCACTTGATTGTCCTTTATAATGCATGACACTCATCTATTGCACATCGATCTACCTAGGGGAATCTTATTCTTTACCATTATTGAGGGCATCACCTACATGTTCTCCTCTTTCCTCTATTATCCTATCGCACATGTATACCTTGGAATATTATCATTTCTCCTGCTTATCATCTACCGTAAATTGACTAGATCTACTCCTTTTCCAATCAATTTAAGGGGAGCATATCTTCTATACATCATTTATAGTCATGATGATATCAACATCATCATTATTTGGGCATGGTCTAGTCTCCTTATTAGTGGGTGGCTATCACATAGCCTTTAACATAATTATTTGTACAGTTTTTGATGGTGGCTCCTTGTTACTAGTTTTATCTTTGGATTGGCTTGGCCTTGTTTAGGTGGTAACTGTACATAGTTAGGTCGTAATCACATAACCATCATCATCACCATTGACTATTTTACTTTTAGCTTGGTCTAGCCCTAGTAGTTGGTATAAACCTTAAATCCATTATTATCATGATCATTTACCTTATCCTACATCATCTTTATCACATCTTGGTGGCTATGATATAGTTGAACCTTTGCCAAGGTATCCTTTCGTACATTCATTTCTAGTTCAATTTTGCACTTAGATCTAACAATTTCAATGTGCACAAGCTTCATTTTTTGACTTTTCCTTTCCTTTTCCATAAGCATTTCAAGTTTTATAAAACTTTCTTCATTTCCTAGCTCTTGTGTTTGATTGATATAGGTCAAAATTAGGCTTGTTTATTTTAAATCTAGAAGTTATTTCTATTTTATATGCTTATATTAAACATTTAGAAGGATAGAAGTGTAGTTTCTTTGATTCCTTATAATCTTCTTAATAATCCTAGACACTTATTTATTTTTCTATCTTTTAAATGTATGTCTAAATCATGTGTAAGATGGGATGTATGAGGAGCTACTCTATAAGTACTCATAGATATGTCATGTGAAAGCATAAATGGATCTAAAAGAACACATGCATTAAAAAATTGCACATAGTCACATGTGATGCATGAAAAAATCAATGGGATCCACTAAGGAGGGGTTATTAGAATATATGTAGGGAATTGAATCATCATGAGACAAAGAATCATCATATTTATCATGTGAATATAAAGAACTATCATTGTGCTCATCATTAAACATATTATCTTGATAGACCATGAGTGACAAGATAGAGAAGGACTAGCAAACCTCATGTGAAGGTGAACAAGGCATATCACTAGTGATATCTAAGAAGAGTAATCATCATAAGGCTCATTGTTAGGATAATCATCATTGATAGGTAATCCAAAATCAATAAGTATATCCCCAGGCTTTGGTGAAGGCACATCATCATCATATGTAGTGGAAGGCAAGACATGTGTATCTACATCATGTGTCCATAGGTTCAACATGAGATATATAAAAATGATCGTCACTATATGCATTATCATGTATGCAAGAAGATAATGCATTCTTAGCACATGAGTCCATGGAGCTAGGGCTATCAGGACATATAAGAGATTTATCATCAAAAGTTATAACCATGCCAGGTGGAGGAGGTAAAAACCATATCATATTTTTCCATCCTACATGGTTTGTCACAAGGTATATCCTCATTAGGTATGCACTCATCACTATCACTATCAATATTCATTAGGCTCATTGATTAACAACATAAGTGTATCTAATAAGCATGCATGAGCACTAATCAACTCCTTGAAAGAAGGAAAACATGAGACATGATAGAAGAACACATCCATTGAAGACATATCCCTATCCTTAGTATAATGTGTAATAACAATATCAAGGATAGAGGGATGATATGTAATGAAAGATAAGAATCTATCAAAATCTAAAATTTTAGCATGCATATCAACCAAGGAGAAAGACCTATAAGGAGCCAAATTGAAAGATATAATTTGATGAAAATCACTCCAAGGGTGGATATCTAAAAGATTATGTAAAGATCGCAATAAATGTGAGTAAATGGCATAAAAAGTGAGGTAAGATCCAATGTATGTTAAAAAATTAGTCCCTAATCAAATCTAAAACAAGTGTAAGATGTAAATCCTAATGCCAAAACAATGGTGGGTAGGGCGGGTTAAAGATGGGTATGTAGATAATCACATCAAACCCTAGAATAAAAATGTACCAATGAAACAAAAGGACAAAAGGAAGATCATATTTAAGAATAAGATATAAAAATTAGAAAATGATAAATTTGAAAACCTTATAATTAAGGAGAAAACTCTAGGGGAAACTAGGTCATGTAGTATTGAACAAGTTCTCCAAAAATGTACAAGAAAATAAACTTTCCTTAGGCTTAATCAAGGCTAATCAAATGAAATGCATACACATAAGAAAAATTAACCTAGATTGATTAATGAATGATTCTAATGTGGTGTTGAATTATGAACTATCTCTAATTTGGGAAAATGATATCTCTCTGTTTGTATGTCACCTCAAATTTTGTGCTTGACTTGTGCTCTATTTTGAATCGAGTATGCACCTTATGGTCTTTTTTGTATTTATGGATTCATCCTTTTACCACACAAATTTGATGTTTGTGATTTTGTGTTCTTGCTCTTTGATTTACTGAATTTGCCCTTCTTTGCTCTAAAAATTGATGGTATTTAAAATACCTTTAGAGGATTGTCAATATGTCATAAGGGGACATATTCTCATAGGCCAAACCTCAAAAAAGTGTGTAAAAGATTTGTAGAAAATAAGTAATGCCCTGGAATGAATATGCAAATTTGTTTTAATGCACCAAATTGAAGTGTTATACTATTGATTGCTTCTTAAATGCTTCTAGGATGAGAAAGGATTCTCAAATGTAAGAGGATGTGAAATGCATACAAATGAATTCCTTTAAATACAAGCACATAGCATCAAATCATGCAAATGTGTGTTTAGCTGGCTCACAACTGCTAGTAGAATAGGCGAGAGTTTGTTAAATTTGAGTTTATATTTAAAATAACAAGGGTCAAGTCCACAACTACAGGGACAACTCCATGTTGTGAAAATGACTAGGGATAGGGGAAATAGTCAGAATTAGGTGGGTAATGGAGTATCAAGATAGGTGTACAACTAGGCATAATTAATATATAACATAGGTGAATGCATCAGAATGTGTGTATAGAGAGAAAAGGTGTAAATAAATGTATGAGGATATGTATGTATGAAGATAGGTAAAGGCTAGAGAGTGGACCCGACTTCAGACAAAATTATGCCATTTGTCAATATATACATATATATTAAGACATTCTCCCAAAATAAACACAAAATTAAATGGGAAATGGTATGGGTATACAACTTTCACCATTACATTAATGTATATACATATACACCTGTGCACTTTTGAATAGACCCTTGGAGAAATCTTAATCTCTCCATCTAATAAGTTTAGGGATCTAAAATATTGGAGGCTTCTTTTGAGTAATTGCTTTATGTATTAAGGTGATTATTATAAACATATGGTGATTTTTAGTTCTTACTTTAAAAAATCTTTGTTTAAAAATACAATATTTTCAGTCTATTATAGTTGGATTTGTAAGTTTTTGGATTAAAAATGTGTAGTAGTTTTTTGTATCAATGTTTGAGATATCATCACGATAATAGAATGTTTGTACATATAAATATACTTTCGATTATGTTATCTAATGATTGATAAGTAACCCAATATGAAATGTTAAAAAAAACTGCTACACAGTTTTAATTGATAAGCTTACAAATTCAAAATCTTTATTTATTATATTTTAATTAATAGTCATCTATGTTTGTACATATAAATATAATTTTGAGTAAGTTCTTCCTGAAGTCATCTCATTCTCCTCCTACAAGATTGCATGGTTAGGAGATCTGCAAAACTGCAGTCTCTTTTTAACTTATTGCAAATAGAAGTTGCAGTGAATTCAGAACCCTTTAATGTTAAACTTAATATGATGGATCATAGTAAAAGTAATTCTTTATATATATATATAATTCTTAAAAGCGTCAAATGATTCTATATGCTATTCAGTAGTAAATTTAACTCAGAGCAAGAATTCCATATGGTTACATATGATTTCTGCCGTACATTTAACTTTCACAAGGGTTGGTATATTTATTTTGAAGTTGTAAATGTATAGACTTGCCTAATATTAACAGTCCGCACAAAGACATCTTTTAGTAGTAAAGCAGATACAGCTTGAGTTTGGGCAAGGCACACAGTTAAAAGGGAGTCCAAATTTTCTCCTCTTTCTCAATTTTTTGTTCTCCTCTTCGAGTGGTAGAATACATCTTAATAAGTCAGTCTTAGGGGATTTCAGTTTACTTTCCTGGCAATGCAATGCAACTTTTGGGTTATAAGAAATAGCATTGGAGCCATCCAATGGATTGTTATTTTCACAACATGAAGGAACCAACATCATTTTCACCTCAACAGGACATCCAAGAGCTTCTTGTAATGCATTGGATATGCTTAGCTCTAACCTTTCCACTTTTACTTTTGGCTGATGGTTTCTGAATTCCACATGGGCTATTGCACCTGCGTTGGCTGAACATAGAAAATGTTGATTCTATTAGAGCAAGGAAAGAAAGAAATTATACTTGTCTACAAATGATTACAATAGGTATGTCCATGTCACTCAGAATTACATTAAGGACAAGAAACAATGGCAACATCGGTCTTCTGCAATTACACACTCACTCTCAACTATTCAACACTATTAGATGCTCATATAGTTTGCAAGCCTATGTTTATACCTTCTACACAAAAATGCTTCTGTTTATAGGTACTGTAATGGGTATTATAGGCTGTTTCATAAGATATCATTAATGATGTTGGGGAAACAAAAAAAATAGCACTTAAGGGAATGCCTACAGCATCTCCAACCTACAAATTGTAAAGACAACATTCTAAGAAATCATGTACCTTGGCATAACAATAGGGACACCAATTTTCCTTGACCCTGTAGCAAGTCCTCAAGAATAGTAGACTGACTTCTTTTCAGCACTCTTTGCCATATCTCCTCCACTGTGCATGGGGTCACAGGTCTGAACTCCAGTTTTCCTGTCTCACTTGTGCAATTCTGTGATGGAGGTGGTACTGAAAAAGTATTTCCTTTAGTATCATGTGAGTGAACATGTTTGGTTCTATCCAGGTTGCAAAAAGGACTAGTTGAGCTCTCTGCAAACCAACATTTTGTATCAAGTGAATCTACATTTCTGGATTCTTTAGCTTCGATTGCCCTGGATTTGGTTGCTGAGAGAACTTTGTGTGGAGCTTCATACACATCCCGATGATCAATATGATGAGCTATTTCCTCTTCATGAACAAGATCCATTTCATACACCTCCCTCTGGCTCTGGTTATACAAGGCCATATTAGTAATGCTTGTATCTATTGCTGGGTGCGGATTTGGATTCAACTCATCTGAACCAAACTGTAGAAGGGCAGCTGTGAGCCAAGAAATGCACTCATTTGAAGCCCTCAGTTGCTTTTCTGCTTCTGAAAGGATTTTCAGAGCTCGGCCTAACTTCTCTGTTTTATCTGTGCATGCTGCACAGAATTATTGAAGGATTAATTATAAAAATCCACATCTATCACTTTTTGCCTGGTAAAGTGCCATATTATCATCATTCACTCAATTTTAGAGGACCTTAGTATTAAGAATTATAGATTATGAGAGTAAGAGTAGGCTATCCCGCATGCAAACTGAACCATCAATAGTGCAGGCTTGTTCTGGGCTTATACTAAAGAATTTACATGTTTTTTCATGCCAGGTATTCTACTCCATGATGGAAGGTCTAGGCCCCATGTTCTTTACATCAGGGCATTAAAACGAAACAAGAATCAAGTCATATGTCAGCTGTCTTAGATGAGATTCTTCAACTACTTATAAGGCACAATTCATACTTTTACTTGTAACTATAGGTTATTTACTATCTTTATTTTAAAGTCTGCTGAATTAAGATTCATAAGGCAATAGGGCAAGCCTTTGATTTCATTCTAGTTGTCCAGAACTATACCTTCGGAAAAGCTATTTACAAAGATTTATCTTGATTTGTCGCAATTTATTTATGTTGCATAAAAGAAATTTATCAAAATGTGACTTACTGTAAGAGGTGCCAATTAAAATTTGGGTTTCGTCTGCCTTTGCTGAAAGGCATTTAGTGGACAAAATAAGGGCAAGCCTTTGATTTCATTCTAGTTGTCCATATGCCTTTGGAAAAGCTATTTACAAAGATTTATCTTGATTTGTCGCAATTTATTTATGTTGCATAAAAGAAATTTATCAAAATGTGACTTACTGTAAGAGGTGCCAATTAAAATTTGGGTTTCGTCTGCCTTTTCTGAAAGGCAATTAGTGGCCAGAATACTTGTAACCAGAGTTGCTAGCTGAGAAACAAGGGCAAGTGGCTTGACTCCAGACTCAATGATCTCTCGTGTACATCTCACTGTATTTTCAATGTCAGCTGATAAGGCAAAGTCAAGTAAATCAAGCAGTTTTTCGTCTGGCAACAAACCAATCTGCAGATTGAAATTTCAATCAGTGGCAATGTTCAAATGAAATGTAATATATCAAAAACATATAAATAATGTGAAAATTATTATCATCTATTAAAATAGACTGGCACCGATATAGGAAAATATTTTTATCATTTTAAAAATCAACTGGCACCAATATAGGAAAAATATTAGTATCATCTATTAAAATTCAACTGGCACCATATAAGATAAACACTCGAGCTACAAAAATGTCAATAATATCCCACATGGCTATATGAGATAGCTGGGCTCAGTATGATACAGTCTGAGTTGGCTTGTTAGTGAAAAACTTGTCCTCTTGAAAGAGAGGTCACAAGTTCGAATCCTGCAGGGGTAGGGTATGTATGCCTCATATTGAAGCACAGTTAGGTGCCTCCTTCAACACTAGTGGGAGTATGAGGTAGTCCCATATGCTACAAGCGGCCTATAAGTTAGGTCGTGGTGCCTCCTTCAACACCAGTGGGAGTATGAGGTAGTCCCATATGCTACAAGCGGCCTATAAGTTATGTCGTGGTACCTCCTTCAACACCAGTGGGAGTATGAGGTAGTCCCATATGTTACAAGTGGCCTATAAGTTAGATCGTGAGACATCGTGGACTATAAAAATATTCCATTTCCAATAAGAAAATGGGTAGAGTCAGATAATTTTTTAATCAAGAGGGTCAAACAAAGCTTTTAGGATTCAGTTTTTGAGCTAGACACCCATTGTAGACATGTAGATGCGTTTCCACAAGTCCTTGGAAAAAAATAGCTCTAAACAAAGTTTAAAAAGTCATCTCATATCATATTGCAATAGGATATCTTGCATGCTATCTGCACTTAACAACCGTGCAGGAAGGTATTGACCATAAAATGCAGTGCAGTTTGCATGTCAGATATCCTACTCTACAGTAGACCTATATTTTATGAAGTGTATATAGTGTTACCTATAACACTTCCAAGTACGAATTTTTTCTTTTTTCAAGTGGACATTGAATCTTGTATATAAAATTTATAGAGAAGAAATGTACCATTTGGCGAACCCTTGAAAGGGTAACTTTTGAAGAAAGAAGGCTGAACTGCTCCAATGCTGTCTCTGCGTCCCATAATGAACCAGCTGCTCTTGCTGTGATTAAATGCAA
Source organism: Cunninghamia lanceolata (assembly GCA_027924645.1). NCBI lineage: Eukaryota > Viridiplantae > Streptophyta > Pinopsida > Cupressales > Cupressaceae > Cunninghamia > Cunninghamia lanceolata. The sequence continues at coordinate 3,778,595 of BSBN01000210.1, read as the reverse complement.
TGCTTCCTCTTCAATATTGATATTTTCTGCAACAACGATCTTCTTAAGCGTATTCAATATATCGGTATCCCTGAGTTTCTGAAAGCAGAATTTCTGACATCTGGACATTACTGTTTTAGGGACCCATTCTAAATCTACTGTAATCAGAATAAAAACCAAATACCCAATAGTATTTTCCATGCATTTCCAGAATGAAGTGCTCCATACTTCCGGACTGAGTTCATGGCAGTTTTCTACAATAACAACCCTGTACCCAGAAGCCATATAGTTGGATTTTACAGTCTCGAGGCATAATTTAAGTATTTCATTTTCAATACCATCATTGCCAGCTGCATTTAATTCAGTCATATGAGGGTTTTCCCCAGACAGGCAAAGACAGCATTCTCTGCATTTGCAACAGGGTTTTAGTCTAGCGTTGGGAGATAAGCAATTCAAAGCTGAAGCAAAAATTCTTGCAGCAGATGTTTTTCCTGTTCCTCTTGGCCCATAGAACAGATACATGGGGGCAATCTTTTGGTTCAGTATTGCATTCATAAGGGATTTCCTTATAATTTTCTGTCCAATGAACTCCTCGAAGGATTTAGGCCTATATTTTTGGCTCAGACCCAAATGATTTTCTTTGTTCTGTCTCACACTTTGATCAAGATTTTTAATTGAATGAAATGTGTGGTTGTCCCAGTCTTTCCTTCCATGCAATACAAAATCGTAGTGCTTTTCATGGTTGGATGTGCTCTTGGATGCATGTAATGGATCCATTATCAGATACTTGTGCTTATCACAGGATTCATTGTATGAAAAGTTGCAGCTTGTGTTGATCCCTTCACTGCAGCTTGAATTGCATGAGCAGTTCAAAGAGCAATTTTCAGACCCATAGTAAAATTTATATGATGATCTTAAGGTAGAAGAAATTTTACAACTGCTTTTTCCAGTTCTCCTCCCTTTTGGGAGCCTGTTCACAGGACTAGGGCCCTTTCTGGGACTTTTGCTGTTTCTGTCATATACTCGTCTGAGAGCCTGAGATCTTGAACTGTTTGTCATGTCATGGTGCATCTTGAAGCCCGTCTCTGCCTCCAAGTCGCTGGCTGAATTTAAACAGTTTTGGTTTCTTCTGAAAGAGCTGGATATGTGCTTGTCGCAGAATGCTGCTTTCCTCCATCTTCTATCTACAAATTTATCCTTCCTTGACAGACTTCTCAGCATTTGCAGTGCAATGTGCTTGTTCTTCAATTCTGTGTAAAAAATGTTGCTTAATCAACACCCACTTCGATTTTTTTTCTCTTTTTAAAATAGGATTAGTATTCTCTTTTTTTCTCTTTTAAAAAACTGTTAATAATGAGGGTAATAATGAGGGCATTGATTGTTGGATCTTCCAACTAAAACTTGTTAATAATGAGGGCATTGATTGTTTGATCTTCCACCTAAAATTACATGCATAAATCTTTAGAAATTAATTTTACAAGTCACAAAATGAGGAGATGATATACTTTTCAATATACCACAGCAGCAGTTAAAGATGAGAGTTTTGGCTTTGAAAAAAACTTTAATTCATTATTCTTACCGTAGTTCATAAAGGATACTGTAGTTTATATAGCAAAGTACCGTTAAAAAACGCTCTCTTTTCAACATGGTTGAAATTTTGTACCAAGTTTTATTAAAAAATACTTTTCTCTGTTGTCTGTATTGATGCAGGGCTTATTTGCAGGGAAAAAGACATGTTTGACTTATAGGATCATATGTTTTGAATTGCGTTTACTAAAGAGGCTCAAATAATTGGATTAAGTGCAGTGTAGATTCATTCCACTGTATTGGGAATGAATTTCAGTTTTCAAAGGCATCCTATAAAATGCATTCTATTTAAACATCACATTTGAATCAATAATCAATAGCAATTTTACTCTCATTCATTAAAAAAAATAATGTGTAGTACAAACATCTACTTTAATCAATGCACCAATATTTTAAACTCTTACATCCTCAAAGTCCACTAAATTCAAGCAGGGGATGAAATCACATTCATTCCAATCTAATCCTGTGATTTTCATTCCAATTAAAACAAAAAAAAAACTTTGAATCCGTTTTTACTTATTTCAATGAAAACGCACGCTTTCCTCAGTCATGTAATGATCCTCACAAACGCTTAATTCTCAACGCCAGTGCAGCATCAATATTGTGAAAAAGCTTGTGATCGTCGAATTTCGAACTATCACAGCTGAAAAAATATAGCCATTAAAACATCATTACTGCAGCTGCTATGCGGTATGCCTGGACATTGTTAAAATTATATTTCTGACAACCAAATTAGGAAATACAAAGAAAAAAACACCCTGTAAAAAATGAATAAATTCTTCATGAAGGTGACCTTTAGTTTAGACGTCGCATCCGAGAATATGTTTCCTGTTACGAACTTCAGTGGGCTCCTTGGTTAAAGGTATGGTATATTATGGAATTTGATGTGGGAGTTTAGCCAATTTTAATAATTTATCAGGTGACCTTTTCAATAGATTAAAGATAATTGAATGAGATGAAATGATTTTAATTATATCTAGAAGATCAAATGGTTTATGGGAATATTTATTATATAGTGATCCCAAATGTTTTTCTCTTCTCTTACTCTCTACTCTTCTAATAATGGATCATGGAGTGTGATCCGTTGACAAAAAACTATCACACAGTTAAATCTCGACACATTGAATTACAATGATTATATAGTTGTTTCAATTATTTAAAGATTTGTGGGATAGGTGGCATCCTTTGGAAGGTTGCTCCCTCTCTTTCTAATTTGAGTTAGCAACTCTCCCAACTCTTTTAATATATTCTCCTCAAATAACTCTACCCTGTAAGTGGCTCTTAGTGTTTCCTCATGTTTGGCTCAAATATCTATGTGCTTTGAGCATTCAAGGATGACATGCTCCTCCATTTCTGCTGCCCCTACAATGAACAAAATACAAATCTTCGCTTCCTACTCTTTTTAGGTGTCGTCCATCTGCTTATCTCACATCTAAGCCTATGCAAGCTAGTTCTTAGTTGAGCAATGAGGATCTTTTCCCTTTATTTGATTTTACCCCTTCTATATGTTTTTTTGCAATGCTTGTAGGTCGAATTAAGATTTGTAATAAAGTGTTGTCATTTCCTACTTGTTTTCTTTCTCCACATCAGTACTCTAAACTTTTCATTCGCATAATCTTTTATGCCTTTGTTAAGGTTTGGTCATTCATTTAAGCTAGTGTCCCATCTACTCATCCATTTTTTATTTTGTTTCATCCATGTATTTTTCTTTCTATGCAACTCTTTATCTCTTGTAGCCCCTAGGCCACTTGCGGATCTTCATGTTTTCTATTTTTTTCAAGTAACATAATAACCGAGTCATAGTGGTTTCCTCTAAAGAGAAAGTTGTCTTTGCAATGATAATTCCATAGGCAACTAAAGCTTTAAATTTGAAATTGTTTGTGATTAGACACTTTTAGATCCTTTCTATGTATCTCTATTTCAAATTCAATGTTCCACCAGGTCATACCTTGCAATTATACAACACCATTGGTGTGACAAGTAACCCATATAGGACCTTAGTGGTCTTCCAATTCCATAACTCTACATTCTTGCATTTATTTTGAAGTTCATAAAGAGTTCTCCAACCTCCTTGTATTCTTTCCATCCCACATGTGTGCTAGCTAAGTTTGTTGTGAAAGTCGAGGCCAAGATACTTGTATTCTGACACCACTACAAGAGACTCTTCTTCAAATTGAAAGTCAAAATGCTTCTTCTTCCTTTTTAATAAGAAAATTTGAATTTTTTAGTTTTGTTGATGTTTATCTACATCCCTACTTCTTTACAAAAGAGCTCTAGAGCATGTAGGTGATCTCTTAAATCTTGGTTTGTCTTTGCTATTAGGATTAGGTCATCAGCAGGAGTTTCACCACATATTTGGCCAAGTGGACTCCTTCTCCTCTATATTTGTTTATCCAATCTTCTAGCTTGTCAATGCATAGCCCAAATAAAGTTGGGAATAGATGGCAACCTTGTTTGATGCCTATATCACTCCCTAATCCTTGGTTGTATTTTAATTTTAGCCTTGACTTGCTCAAACAATCAATGAATTGTTGCCTCGTAATGCGCTAGGACCCCTAGTTCCTCCCTTCTGCTCCACAATTTGCTCCTTGGCACTATGTCAAATTCCTTCTTGAAGTCCACAAAACAATAATATACATCATCTTTTTTATCCCAAACCTTTACAACTAGGTGTTCGAGCATGACACAATGATCAATAGTTGAGTGTTCAAGTCTAAAACCTACTTGTCCCTTTGCTCTCTTTTCTTGGTCCTATGCTCAATTGCTAATCCTACATTCTATCATACTCCTAAAAAGCTTGCAAAGAGAGAATTGACCATGATAATTTGATAATTTGAGGGATTATTTACATCTCCACTTTTAAACAAAGGAAAGGTTAGGCTAGTTGTCCACTATGCCAGGAAAACATTTTGAATGACCTCATTGAAAACTTCTTTGATTTCAGGTGCTAGAATTTTAGTTCTCCATTTTAGATGCTCTGCTTGCAGGTTGTTTATATCTTGAGCTTTACTCGTTGTTAGCTTTTAATTCCCTTGCATAATACCTTTAGTCGTAAAAATTCTGTCATTGATAATAATTGTAAGAAGTGCATTGTTTTCATTTTGACACTTATACATCTGTTTTACGTACTCCAACCATTGACTTGCTGTTATGTTGTTTGTTTGTTTACATTATTTCCTTGAAAGCTCCCCACAAATCTTTTTGGTTCATGTTTCCTGACTAAATCAACTCTTAGTAAAAAACAACTCTCTAGACCAAGAGACTTTCATTCATATATATATATATTCACTTATGTTCTAGTACTTGATGCAACTGATGGGACAGTGCATTTTGAGCTAGCTGATGAATCCCATTTTTTCTCGCCAAAAGCCAAGATTTAAACCCAAAATCTGACAAAATTGCACCGTAATTCCTCAATAAAACATTACCATATAAGTAATGCTTGAAACAACCCACGTGACTGACAAATAAAAATAGTTGAAATTGCTGCAGATGGTTACAACTTATCTTGTTATTACCATCGCAAATAGTTGTCTGTACAGTGTACTGGCTTTTATTGTTTAATTGATCAGAAGAAAAAAGTGTGTCGTATAAGGAGGATTCTTTCGACAGAGCATTTCGTCCACTCTTTTTGTCTCTCCACTTAACGATCTTAGTCTTCAAGAAAACAAAATAAATGTCAAATCAATAAGAGAATAGGGGAAATGGTCGTTGTTACGAATACAATCAGTCATACAATTGTTCGTGCAAAAGTTTCGATCAGTTGTTTTATGAAGCCAGTATTTGTAAAGCTCGCTCTATTATATATTGTTTGCATGCTTATGTTCTACTTAAATATCATCCATTTTAATGGTCAAACAATTAATAGCAATTTTACACCTCATTCATAATAAAAAGTGGTAAATATTTGTCTTATTTTTATTGGCCAAAATTAATTTTTGATTGTTGAAGTGGATAATATTTAAGAATAGCCACATGCTTACACAAATCAGAAAAATTCTTATGTTATTCGACACAATGTATACTTTAGCAAGTAGATTATCTTTTAAGACAATAAGTTTGTTACTTTTATATTAACAACAACAATTAAGCAACTAAAAGAACAAAAATTTTCCCGCTCTGCAACTTTTCCGCTCTCAACGGTGTTTGAACTTGCTTCGCTCATGGAGGTCGTCAGCCCTGAGAGGCCCCCTACCCCCTACGGGCCCTCAGGCGGTTCCTGTTGACGATGTTACTATTTCGGTCAGTACTTCTGAGCTTGAATCTCCAGCCTCGAGGTTGGATCCCAAGGCTTGGAAACAAGCCTTGCTTGGAAAGAAGGATATCCCTGTCGAAGATTTTGCAGCCCCAGTGCAGTCTGAGCAGGTAAATGGAACAGACTTCCAGATCCCAGATCTGATGATGGATAAAGTAACCTCTGCCTTGGAATTATCCTTGGTGGGTAGGTTCCAAGCCTTTAGGCCCAACATTGATATGGTTAGACGATGGGTGGCCTCAAGATGGCACCTAAAAGGTAGCGTGGTTACTAGCGCCATGACCGGTGGTTTTTTGCCTTTTTAAGTTCATCGCCAGGGAGGACTTAGTAATGATCTTGGCTGGCGGTCCTTGGTTGTATGGCAAGCACAACCTCTACCTAGTGCGCTGGAAACCAGGGTTTGACGCAACTATGCTTAGTAGGTCGACTCCGGTTTGGGTCAGGCTCCCAAGACTCCCACTTGAGTTCTGGGATTAGGAGATTTTCACATGGATTGGAAACTCCTTTGGGCGTTTCATCGCCCTGGACAGCACTACCAAGCATAAAACTAGGTTAGTGTTTGCTAGATTCTGTGTTAGTGTGGATATCCATAAAGCTCTATCTAACACCATCAACTTAAAATCTAAATATGGCTGCTAGGAATAGTATCTAGAGTATGAAAATGCTACCACTTTTTGCCAAAATTGCTCCAAAAAAGGACATCTTATCAATGAATGCAAAAAATTAAAAACAAATAAAGGCAAAGAGGCCTCGGAGGAGGAAAACATTGTGGAAGACTACCTGTTCAAAGAGGACCTTCTTGATAACATCAAGTCCCCTTCAAAGATACAACAACAGACGAAGCCCCAGACTCTAGGAAACCCTCAGGGTGAACTTCCTATTGCCACCAAGGAACCCTTACCTCTTCTGCAGAGTCTATGGGTGGCCAAAGTCGAACAACCGACTCAGAAGAAGGGAACTTCCCTAGACTCGCTCGAGACAAAAGAAGGTGAAATACTCACCCCCAATCACTTATCACCTTTGCCAAGGACTAATGCTCTTGAGCCTTTGTTGGTTGTTGGAGAACTGTCAACGAGCTCGGGGTTGGAAGTGTCTATTGTTGCAGCTCCACCAAGCACAGAAAAACCCATCCTACGCCCCACAAGGATCCTTTCCCTAGGGGCTAGTCCCAGTAACCAGGAGGGGTGGATTACCCCCAAAAAGAAAGGCAAAAGTAAGAAGACAATGGATGTGGGGACAGAAGGAAAGGTAGGCAGACTGTCCTAGAGAGAAACCAGAAATAGAGAGGCTACCAAGCAAATAGCCAATGGGAGACAAAGCACGCTGGAGGCTATCTCCAGAAGACCCCGCAAATGAAGATCATCACTTGGAACGTGAGAGGGCTTAATAGTCCTCACAAACAGTTCATGATCAGGAGCTGCATTTTTGACAATAAGGTGGATATCATCCTGCTTCAAGAGGTTAAGATGTTTGAAGACAACTTTAAAAAGATTGCTAATAATATTTGGCCCATCGCTGACTACATTATCAGCCCTTCTGCGGGTTCTTCAGGGGGCCTAGTTACTATGTGGAACAAATACAACATCTCGGGCAGTTACTGCTCACATGACAAACACAGTCTGGAAATAAAGTTTACTATGAATAAGAAAAATTGGAAGCTGATTAACATATATGCCCCCAACACTGGGAACGCTAGGAATGATCTATGGGATGGTATGACCTCTAAAAATAATGCTGAGAAAAGAACCCTGTGGATTATGGGAGGAGACTTCAACACCCCTCTATCCCCCTCAGAAAAGACCGGAGGAAACATGGACTATTCGGACAGTATGTTGGACCTGGCAGACTTCCTAAGTCAGACTGGGCTAATGGATTTAGAGATGAACAATCAACTCTATTCTTGGACTAATAGAAGAAGGGGTGATCAGCTTATCTAAGTCAAGTTGGATAGATTTATGGCCTCTGCTAATTGGGAGGGTGTGCAAGGTTCCTCCCTTACTGCCCTCCCTCGCACTATCTCCAACCACAATGCTCTCCTCCTGTCTTAGATTGATGGTGCCCCCAAGGGACCTTTCCCCTTCAGATACGAAATTATGTGGGCCTTGTTAGGGTTAGCCGACATAAGATATCAATTAATGCAAATAAAGATTAAACAAAGGAATGAAAATACATAGAAATAATAACAACGAGAGACGAGTTTTAATGTGGTTCACCCAAACTCGGGCTACATCGACCAACAGAGAGTCCAATATTATTATCTAGTAAATCAACCCGATTACAACCAGCAATTCTTGCAACTCAATTCCGTTGCAAAATGCTACAATACATCAACGGAAACCCTAACCCTTAGCCATTTTTATCACGACTTTTGTCAGTTACAAAATAGGGTTTTTTATGTCGGCCAATGAAAAAATAACTCTCGACGCCTTAATAAAATAACTCTTGCCCCCAAACCCCCGCAAGGGGCGCTGCCCCTTGACCCCGTAGGAATTTGGGGGGAAACCATGCTGATAAAAGTGGGGTAAATTTAACCTCCGAGTTTGATTAGGCCTCCCACCCTGATTTCAGACAATGCATTGTTGATTGGTGGAGTATCCCGGTGCATGGATCTCCCATGTACAGGCTAACCCAAAAACTCATCCATATCAAGCACAAGGTTAAAGGATGGAACAAATTCTATTTTAGGAATGTGATGCACTAAAAGAAAGCGTGGTTTCCCCCCAAATTCCTACGGGGTCAAGGGGCAGCGCCCCTTGTGGGGTCGAGGGGCAGCGCCCCTGGCGCGCTCCCTGTCGCGATACAGGGCAAGGTCGAGGGGCAGCGCCCTCGAAAGCTCACACGGTTTTTTATTATTTTATTAAGGTGTCGGGAGTTATTTTTTCATTGGCTGACATAAAAAAAACCCTATTTTGTAACTGACAAAAGTCATGATAAGAATGGCTAAGGGTTAGGGTTTCCATTGATGTATTGTAGTATTTTGTAGCGGTATTGAGTTGCAAGGATTGTTGGTTGTAATCGATTTGATTTACTGGATAATAATATTGGACTCTCTGTTGTGGATGTAGCCCGAGTTTGGGTGAACCACGTTAAAACTTGTCTCTCATTGTTATTATTTTTGTGTATTTTCATTCCTCTATTTAATCTTTATTTGCATTTAATTGATATTTTCTGTCGGCTAACCCTAACAAGTGGTATCAGAGCGGGTTGTGTTCGATTATCATCTATAAGAAGGTCTCACGGTTGAGTGGGAGCAATGGCGGACGAGGGTAAATTGAAGGTAGACAAATTCAATGGGCATAACTATTAGTTATGGAAAATGCAGATGGAGGGTTATCTCTATCAGAAGGATTTATGGAAGCCGTTGGAAGGAGTAGCCAAGAAACCGACAACAATGACCGATGAGGATTGGAATCTTCTAGATAGAAAGGCACTGGAAACCAGTCAGTTGTGCCTAGCACCATCGGTGGCATTCAATATAATGGAAGCGAAGACAACAAATGGTCTGATGAAAGCTTTGGCTAAATTGTATGAAAAACCCTCAGCCTCAAATAAGGTATTTCAAATAAGGTATTTCTCAAAGATTGTTGGTCTCAGAAGAATAAAGAAGGAGACAAACAAGAAGGATATAAGGAGGCAAATGTGGTAAGTAATAAATCGGAAGATAATGCTTTGATTCTTTCCCTAGATAATGCTGATGATTCATGGGTTTTAAATTCAAGGGCCTCATTTCATGCTACGCCCCATAGAAGTTATTTTTTTGATTATGTCCAAGGGGATTTTGGGCTGGTTTATTTAGGAGATAACGAACCCTGTCAGATTGTTGGAAAGGGAAGAATTAAGATTAAGTTGCAGAATGAGAATCATTGGCTACTACAAGAGGTAAGGCACGTTCCAAGGCTTAGTAGGAATTTAATTTCAACAGGGCAGCTAACTAAAGAAGGTTGTATTGTTACATTTATTGATTTAAATTGGAAGGTTTCAAAAGGTGACTTAATAGTAGCAAAAGGTGTGAAAGTAGGCACCTTATATCTTTGTACAAGTCATACTATTCCTTCTACTTTAGCTGTTGCAGAGAAAAAATAAATAGGTTCAGGAACAATTGTTGCAGGTTCGTAGGAAGAGACTAAAACACTTGTTGCAGGTTCTGAGACAACACTATGGCATAACAGACTTGGGCATATGAGTGAAAAAGGTATGAAGGTACTTCATTCTAAGAAAGTTTTACCAGGTCTGGAATGTATTAATATTGATTTCTATGAAAGTTATGTGTATGGCAAACAAAAGAGAGTCATCCTTCTCAAGGATGGGAAGCAAAAGAAAGATGAAAAGTTAGAGCTTATGCATACAGATGTATGGGGACCAGCTCAAGTATCTTCTCTCAGTGGCTCTTAGTATTATGTTACATTCATAGATGATGCAATTAGAAAGGTATGGATTTATTTCTTTAGGCAGAAATATGATGTATTTGAAATATTTAAAAAATGGAGAAACTTGGTTGAGAATGAGATGGGTAAAAGATTAAAATGTCTCAGATCTGATAATGGTGGTGAGTATTGCAGCAAAGAATTTGAGGATTATTGTTTCTTTAATGGAATTCGTAGATAGAAAACAGTTCTAGGGACTCCACAGGAAAATGGAGTGGCTGAACGCATGAATAGGACAATAATGGAGCATGCAAGGACCATGAGATTGCATGCTGAGCTACCTTTAAACATATGGGCAGAGGCTGTCAACACCATTGTATATTTAATTAATAGAGGTCCTTAAGTTCTTTTGGGCTGTGGTATTCCAGAGGAAGCATGGATAGGTATGAAGATGAGTTATTCTTTTATCAAAACCTTCGGATATGAAGCATTTGCACATGTAGATTTTGAAAATAGAATCAAGCTGGATGCAAAATCAAAAAAAGTACTTTCGTTGGATATTGCATTGATGAATTTAGTTATAGGCTTTGGGATTTTGAAAATCAGAAATTTGTGAGAAGCATGGATGTTATATTCAATGAGAAGGTGTTGTACAAAGATCAGTTGCAGTAGCGTGAGAAGAAAGAAAAGGATTATGTGGTGCTGGATGATCCAAATAGTGATGTTCCAGTGGTTCCTCATGTTCCGCAACAACAATAAGAAATACCACAAACTCTAGTGAATGTTAGACGGTCAACAAGGCTTAGTAGACCTCTTGAAAGGTTTTCTCCCTCTTTGTATTCTATTTTGTTAACAGATGCTTCTAAACCGGAAGGGTATTATGAAGCTATGCAGGTGGATACATAGGTTCAGTGGGAGCTTGTAATGAAAGAAGAAATGGACTCCTTGCTGAAAAATCAGACTTGGGAATTATGTAAGTTGCCTATAGGTAAAAAGGTTTTACCAAACAAATGGGTTTATCAACTGAAAGAGGAAGATGGAGATAAGAAAAGATTTAAAGCCAGGTTAGTTGTAAAAAGATTTGCACAGAAAAAGGGCATTGATTTTGATGAGATTTTTTCTCCAGTTGTTAAGATGACTTCTATTCGTACTGTTTTAAGTATTGTGGCTACTGAAGATTTGCATTTGGAATAGCCAGATGTGAAAACTGCCTTTCTCCATGGTGATTTGGAGGAGGAGATATATATGGAACAGCCCCAAGGATTTGAGGTCACAAGTAAGGAGAAACTAGTGTGTAGATTGAAGAAGAGTTTGTATGGCCTGAAACAAGCACCTCAGCAATGGTATTTGAAATTTGATAGTTTTATGGTTGAACAAGGCTATAGTCGGTGTAATTCTGACCATTGTGTTTACTTTAAGAGGTTGGATAATGACAACTACATTATTTTATGTTTATATGTTGATGACATGCTTGTAGCTAGGTCTAACATGGATCACATAAGAGAGTTAAAATAGTAGTTAGCACAGTCATTTGCTATGAAGGATTTGGGGGCAGCAAAATAAATCCTTGGTATAAAAATTTGTAGAGATAGAAAGAACAGAAAATTGACTCTATCTCAGGCTGATTATGTTGAAAGGGTGTTGCAGAGATTCCATATGGAGAATGCAAAAGTTGTCAGCACACCTTTGCTTAGTCATTTAAAATTGACTAATGAGATGTGTCCAAAGTCACAAGAGGAGAAAGACAAAATGTCTAAGGTACCATATGCTTCAGCTACAGGAAGTTTAATGTATGACATGGTATACACGAGACCAGATATTGCACATGTTGTAGGAGTCGTAAGCAGGTATATGAGTCATCTCGGATTGGAGCATTGGAATGCAGTAAAATAGATTCTCATATATTTGAGAGGTACACCCAATAAACACTTATGTTTTGGGGGCTCTAATATTGATTTAGAAGGTTATGTAGACTTAGATTTGGCAGGAGATATTGATACCAGGCGGAGTACTACAGGTTATATCTTTACTGTAGGTGGGACATCGGTGAGTTGGATTTTCATGTTACAAAAGGTGGTTTCTTTATCCACCACAGAGGCAGAATATGTAGCTGCAACAGAGGCAAGCAAAGAGATGATATGGTTGCAATATTTCATGGAAGAATTTGGCAAACAACAAGCTAACAGTTATTTGTTTACGGATAGCCAGAGTGCCATACATCTTGCAAAGAATTTTGTCTTGCATTCAAAGACCAAACACATACAGTTGAGGTATCACTTCATTCAATTAGTTTTGGATGATGGACAGTTACGGCTAGAAAAGATACATACAGATGAAAATCTAGCAGATATGTTTACAAAGGCAGTGACAAGGGAGAAGCTGAGCTCCTCTTCAGCTTCGGTTGGTCTTCAAGCCTGAACACAAAATCAGAACAATAGAGTCCAGGGTGCTTATTTCTAGTGGGAGCTACAGAGTCAGCGGTGTTATGATCAGTCTCCAAGTGGGAGATGATATGGTGTGGAGTCTGATCAGTCTCCAAGTGAGAGATTGTTGTTATATGGAGCCTAATCAGACTCGGAGGTTAAATTTACCCCACTTTTATCAGCGTGATTTCCCCCCAAATTCCTATAGGGTTAAGGGGTAGCACCCCCAAGACAGGGTCAAGGGGCAGCACCCCTGAAACCTCACATGGTTTTTTATTATTTTATTAAGGTGTCAGGAGTTATTTTTTCATTGGCCGACATAAAAAACCCTATTTTGTAACTGACAAAAGTCGTGATAAAAATGGCTAAGGGTTAGGGTTTCCATTAATGCATTGTAGCATTTTGCAGCGGTATTGAGTTGCAAGGATTGTTGGTTGTAATCGGTTTGATTTACTGGATAATAATATTGGACTCTCTGTTGGTGGATGTAGCCCGAGTTTGGGTGAACCACATTAAAACTTGTCTCTCGCTATTATTATTTTTGTGTATTTTCATTCCTTTGTTTAATCTTTATTTGCATTTAATTGATATATTCTGTTGGCTAACCCTAACAGCTTTGTCCCCGATAGACAGATTATGGATGCTGCAATTTCTACCCACGAAATCATTCACTCAATGGATAGAGGTAATACTCCGAACATGGCTCTCAAGCTGGATATCTCTAAAGCTTATGATAGGGTCTCATGGGATTTCCTATTTAAGGTCCTTAGGAAATTTGGGTTCAGTGACAGAATGCTAAATTTGATAAAAGAATGTGTCACTATTGCCAAGTACTCGGTCCTAGTCAATGGCACTCCTCAGGGGTTCTTTGAGGCAAGTAGGGGTCTTAGACAGGGAGATCCTCTCTCTCCATACCTTTTCATTATGTTGGCCGAGGTTTTGGGTAGAAACATCCTATCCCACCTAGATAGCCAGTCCCTAAGGGAGGTTAAAGCGGCTTCCACCTTGGGTCATTCTGTTGTTCAACAGTTCATGGATGACACTATGCTCTTTGGGGCGGCTTTGGTGATTGAGGCAAAAAGATGGAAAGACTTGCTGAACTCCTATGCAGAGGTTTCTGGACAATGCATCAATTATGAAAAAAGTAATGTTTTCTTCTTCAATATCTGCAAGGCAGGGTGAGAAAAATCCTTGAGTGCAATACGGCTAATGTCCTGGCCACCTATCTGGGACTCCCCCTCACGGTCAAGGAAGACACCGACTTTCTAGAACACTGTCCTGGAAAGAATCCAAAAGAAAATGGAGGGATAGAAAGGTAAACTCCTTAGTCAAGCTGGTAAACATCAACTGTTGAAAGCCTCGTTGCAGGGTATCCCTACCTATTTTCTATCTCTGTTTAAAATGCCCAGATATATGGCAGAGAAATTGGAAAGAATCCAAAGAATCTTCCTATGGACTGGAGTTGAAGATAAGAAGAGAATATCGTTGGTTGGATGGGACAAAGTTTGCATGCCCAAAACTCATGGGGGATTAGGAATCAGAAGAATATAGGTGATGAATAAAGCCTTACTTGCCAAAGTGGGTTGGACCTTCCTCAAGGAGGAGAAAGATTGGGTGAGGATCATGAAAGCCAAGTATCTTCAAAATGGGGATAAATTAGAGGTTATTGCTAGAGAGAGCCACCTCAAAGGCTTTATTATCTGGAACAAAATGATCAAAACCAGAAATACTCTATCCCAAGGCATTAAATGGAAGCTGGGTAAGGGAGATAAAATCAGGTTCTGGGAGGACAACTGGCTTGAGGGGGGTCCTTTGACTAATAGAAAAAACATAATCACCAGAGACATAATTGTCAGTCATTTTGGGAATACTATCAACAATTACATGACTTCCCACCCCCATAACCGAAGGGGGTGGAAAATGCTCTTAGATTGTTGGGGTAATGTTCCTGAGAATCAGGAGAGCTAGGCTTTGCAAAAGGAGTTGTACAAACACAGAATTTCAATATTTTCTAGGGAGGATGAAATGCTCTGGGGTCAGGAACAAAAGGGGAACTTCTTGGTTAAGTATGCTTACCTTTTGTTGTCTAACAGCGGATAGGGGGGGTGGATCTGGAAGAGTGTCTCGAATAATAAGCTGACCCCCAAAATAAACTTCTTTTGGTAGGTCATTGCCCATAACAAGATCCTCACTACTGACAACCTCAATAAAAGGGGGTTTCAATTGGTTAATAGATGCGTGCTTTGTCTCAAAGCCGAGGAATCCATTTAGTACCTCCTTTTCCATTGCGAGATCTCTAAAGATTTATGGGGTAGAACTATGGAGAAACTAAACCTTGATTGGGTCTTCCTGGAAAACCTGATAGACTTCACCTAGAGTTGGAGTTCCCCTTTCTCGCACCCCAAGACTAGAGAGCTATGTAGACAAATTCCCCCACACCTGGGGTGGAGCATGTGGAAAGAAAGAAACAATAGAATCTTCAGGGATAAGGCTCGATCCACTATTGATGTCTTTCACTCCTTTAACAGAATGGTCTCAAAGAACACGTCTAACAGCAATCTGCATATGGCTAAGAAACCTCCTACTATGGTGGAGGTGCGAATTGCCTTTAACTGGGGACTGACTAAGGATATAACCAAGATTGAGAATTACAAGAAGCTCACCAGACAAAACACCCTTTGGAGACCCCCTCCCAGAGATTGGTCCAAACTCAACTTCGACGGAGCTGAAAAAAAGAATACTGGGATTACTAGTGGAGGTAGTATATTCAGAGACTTCTAGGGAACCTTAATTGCTGCTTATGCCAGGCCCATTTGTATTTAGTCCAACAATGTGGCAAAGGGATTAGCTCTGGTGTGGGGACTCAAAATTGCTCTCTCTATGGGAATGGACAAACTTCAAGTGGAAGGAGACTCTAAACTCATTATTGAGGCAGCTCTCGGTAGGTCAACTAGCGGTTGGAAGCTGAAGGATATCACGGGTGACATTGCCTGCTTGCTATCTGGTTTCAGATAGATTGAAATTGGGTATGTTTACCGTGAAGGTAACAGAGTGGCTGATGGTTTGGCTAACCTAGGACAAAGCTTGGACAAGTGGAGATGTTGGAAAAGTAAATTTAATTTACCCATCCAGATTCAAAACCTTCTTGAGAAGGAGCTAGGCCCTGCTCTTGACTTCTCATGATTGATATAACACCTAGAGAGTACGTTGGGGGCCAGCTGGGATCAAGCCTCAATAACCATTCGGTTTGGAGATCCTATGATGTGAAGAAGGTGATGGGTGATTGCTAGCTTAGAATTGTTAGAGGCGGGACCCGCCATGGTATGAAAGTTTGGTTGGTTCTCAGTCAGATGTGGACGCCTAAGGAGAGATTTCTCATGAATGGGCACGTGACTAGCCTGACGTCCCTTTGCATAACCCTTAATTATGATCATTTAAGGAATGGTTATCATGATAGGAGTAGGAGTGATAGTTCACATATTGTGAATTTAAGCAAGTACGCTACCCTCGGCAGCTGAAAAGACATTAAATCATTAGTTGGAGTATGAATATCAGAGACTGGGAAGTTTTTAGCAGTTTGAAAGTTTCTAAGTCTTTTACTACTTCTTGCATTGTTAGCTTGCCTGAGAGAAATTGGGGTAATTCAGACATGGGGGGTGACAGGGCTCGCACTAAACCTGAATCCTGTGATGAGATTAAATGTAACAAAACCCTCTGGCATATTTGCCAGGAGGGCGGGGTGGCCTCCTACCTTGAGTGCTTACAGGGTTATGATGAAAGCCTCTTAATGCAATTCCTGCATTCTTGGGAAGATAGAAAGGTTAAGGTGGGCAGTGTTAGTTTTGATGTTTCTGAAGAGGTGATTGGTTTGGCGACAGGGATGCCCATGGATGGCACCAAACACCCCAGAAAGAGAAAAGTTTTGGACCCTGAGGGAATGATGACCTTCCTGAAGAAAGGGGAGGTTCTTCACAGTCTGCAGGGGGCTTTAATCGTGAAATGCTGCCTAAACCTTGGGACGAGGTGTTCTACATGCTCATAAAGTACTTCACATTGGAAGGTAGATTCAAACGCTTCTTCAATTATCATTTTTCTCTTCTCAATCATTTTCGTCACAACAAAGTGATAATTTTTCCTTTTTATCTTCTTTCATCTCTAGAAAATTCTATTTCATCAGCCATTAAACAACATGTTGTTGATCCCAACAAACCCCTTATCCCTCTTCACTACGGGCTTATCCTCAGATTGTATAAGTTCCACCTTGCTCTTTGCCCCCCTAAAGCCCTCATGGCTCCTAGGGTTGATTCTCCCCTGCCGCCCTGTTCCAGTCCCGTGGTGTCTAGCCATGTGATTACTACGGAGGTCACTCTAAAAAAGTATGCCAAGTCCATTAAGAATGGCAAGAAAAAAAACCATCCGTTCAAGCCTTGAGCCTAAAGCCAAGGAACAAACTCCCTCACCCTCTGCGAAGACCCCTATCAAAAGAAAGTTACCCCGTGAGTCTACTCATGTGACCCCTTAGAAAAAGAACAAGGGTAGGTTGGAAGAAGGAAGTGGTACAGACAGTGAAAATAAGGTGAAGAATGTCTCTTTGGTGGTGGAAGAAGTCAGCTCTGAAGAGGGTTTTGGTGGTAGTGACAATACTACTGATGAGGACTACACCTTGATGAGAAGCAAACCCCGTGTGCCGTCGACTAGGAGGTCGATGTGGTTGGCAGGTAAGAATGAAGCCTCTGAGGTGGAGGAAGAAATTGCGGAGTGTGAGGTTGAGGATATTTCTGATAACAAGAACAACAAAATGGATATTGTTGTGCTAGAGACAGAACTGATGGGCAGAGAAGTTTCTGTCAATAAGGAGACCAAGAATGACAATGTGGAGGCTGAAGCGGAGGAAGGGCCTAGTAATTTCCCTGAGCTCAATGCTAAGGGTTCCCAATCTGGGAGCTTGGAGAACACTGTGAAGGTGTCAGGTAAGATGAAGGGAAAGGGCAAAACAACTGCTAAGGATAAAGAGATTGATAGTCTCGCTACAAGGATTGTGGTGCTGGAGAGGAAATTCAAAACTCTGGCAAGGTTCACAGTGAAAGTGATGCACAGATCTGCCACGACACTGGTCATTCTCCAGGATGCTGAGCTTGCTACACAGGGATTAAAGGATAAAGATCTTAAAGAGTACAGGGACCTCTACAAGTTTATGGCTAAGGATTAGGACCAGATGTTTAACTAGTCATTGGGGCTTTGGTCGTCGCTTGTGGGTTTTTGTCTACTGTCATTTTGCTGTCAGTCAGCGATGTCTTTGTTCTGTTCTGGGTCTTGTTTTGGCTTAGTCTATTGGTTAGTCCAGTGTCTTCTTTTTGGTTCTTTATGGAACTTCGGTGAGCTTTAATGGCTATTTTGTAATGGGATCGACACCCTTTTTTGCTGCTTATCTTATCAAAAACAACAACAATTAAGCCTATATTGAAAAGAATCATTAAAGGACATATTGATATTATCTATGAAACAAAATTAAATAAATGCATAGTATTGTAGAGGTATTCCCATTGGTTTCATGCTCACTCTTGCCTTGTTTTGAGATATGTCAATCTCATATGTGATTTGGCTCATTTATATGCAAAAGTTGATAGAACCTAGAAAACACTTCTCCAACTACTCACTTTAGTCTTCAATTATCTGTGCACTTCACATTTCATACATTTCCATGTCCTCAATATGATTGTAAACTCAATCCTATCCCTAGGATAGAATAGCTAGCATAGTCATGTTTGCCTAAATTCAAATTCATTTCCTACCTATTTTGATTTAACTTCATTGAAAAATATGACTATAGCCCATTAGCTTGTTTGCCAAAGTGTGCAAATTGAAGTTTAGGCTGTTATATTTAAAGATACATCCTTACTCATTATTTTCACTCATCATTAAAAAGCATGGAAGTACATCTAATCTTGAGAAAGGAATCAAAAGCATCTACTGATCATAGGCTTGCATTAACATTTACAAACAACATATACTACATCATTCTTCATCTTAGGCATGTTGCATCATTATGTCTTCGATCATGTAATGGTCCATTTTTGGCGCATTGATTATTGTGAGCATTTGTGCTTGTTCCTAGTCTCTTGGAGGCTATCCAACATGTTTGGGAAGAACTCCAATGTTCTCGGAGTGGTCTTAGTTTAGTCTGCAAAACAGTTATTTGAGTTTTCCTTGTGTCAATGGATTATTTTTCATGGCTTTGAGCTCAGTTGATGTTCTAGGTAACAGTGATGGTTTTTGAAGTTTGATTGGGCTTCTGGTTTGCCCTCCAAGATTCTTGGAGGAGATTTCTATTTTTGGAAAGTCACTCGGAAGGCATCGTTGCACATCCCAAACCTTACAGAGCATATTGGTTCAGTTTATTTTGCATTTAGAGGCTGTTTGGGATTTTCCACAAAATTTAATATTTAATGAGCTATTTTAATCATTATTTTCACTTAAGTTCCTAAGGGTGAAAATAATTAAAATATTATTAAGTGTTATAGCTCATTTGAAAGGGGAAAACATATTCTTTTAATTAGGCACATAAAAGTGAGCACTTAAGTGGAGGAAAAAAGAAATAATTTTAGTTAGAAGGAAAATGTTATTATTTTCAAGAAATAATTCATTTCCTTTGTAACTCCTCCAGTGCCTTATAAAAGAGAATGAGCTCTCATTTGGAAGGGTTATGTTATGTTTTTGATATTGATTTTGTTTGCATATGGATTGAACCTGTGAGTTCTTCCATATTCTCTTGAGGACGAAAACCCTCTTGTAGAATACTCTTGAGAACGAAAAGCCTCTAAAGTTTGAGTGTGGTTTCACATAGAAATCACCATTGTGCTGGAGCTAATTGGAGTTGATAGTTTTTTATTGAGTTTGGCATTGTGATTCAATTTTGTATATTGGAAATCAATTGTACATGATACTGTGTGAAGTTTGTTATATTTTCTATGCTTTGGATGAGATTTCTCTATGCCTGAGCTTGGCTGGGCCATACCAGGCAAATTAGTTGTACGGAAAATAAAAATTAATGAAGATGTTTCTATTTCAAAAATTGTCTTGAAAGACATTTCTACACCTAGGTGACTATCTTCATGCTATTTCTTGTGGGCTTGGGGCAGTGATTTACATATTCTAAGGATATTCATACTAATGCAGATCGTACTTTCTGAGAAGTACGATTTAGTTTAGAAATTATTTGTGACTTGTTTGTAATGGGTAGGGAAGAGATGTTGAAATTAATAAGCTTACATTTAAGCTTAAAACAACTATGGATTCCTTAGAGAGTACACAAATGGCTCTGTTAGAACCTGTAAATTAGCTTGTTGATGTACTACAATTCAAGGAGCAAGTTGGAGCTGCTAGAGCAGATGAAGGCAAGCTGATAAATGAAGAGTCTGATTTGCTCCAAGGAATTTATTGTTAGGGGTAAATTGGATCAACAATGAATATGCAATAATAAACAATATCAAATACCCAAAACTCAATAGAATAGTGAACTAAAGAAATCAAATAACAATGAATCAAATAACAAAGCAAACCTTCCTTAGATCGAAACTTCCATTGGTTGCCTATCAGAATCGTCCTTGTGTGTATGAAAAGGGCCCTCAGTGAGTGCACTTCTTTGCTTCGTCAAGAATGTCGATTGAGAATGGCTATGGTAATGTTGTAATGAAGAGAAGCTTCACAATGATGGTAGTAGTGCGTAGTAATGAATGTGATCACAAGCAATGAAGGAATTGGTGCCAAAGGCACGCTATAATTCCTGCAGAGTAACAATACTTAAAGCTTGGATGAATGAAATGGAGGACTAGGGTTCAATTTATAGACTTGGGAGAAAAGAGATCAACGGTATAGAAAGAATGAGAAGATCAACGATTGAGAATAGATGAGGAATGTGCAACGAATAAGAAGAAGACATGTGTCACACAAAAGCTATTTTATTCGAGTTAATCACTTTCTTTTCTAAAGATAAGACATGCTTTTCATAAATTAGAAAGTTTTTTTTCTAATTTAAGAGATATTGATAAAAACAAGATTAATTGAATAGATAACTCAACTTAAAATTTGCTTTTTGCATGATTTGAGAGAAATTAAATAATAAATTATTTAATTGTGTGTGCATGAGGAAGAAGACTTATTTTTAGAAGATTTGGAAGATATTTGAAGAATTAGAAGACATGAAAGCAAATTAAATAAATAAATTTATTTAATTGTTGTGCATGATTTGGAAGAATAATAAAATATTTGATTTATTTTATTTTTGGAGATTGAGAGGATTTAAATAAATTTGATTTAATTAAATAATTGGGAATTATTTAATTGTTTGGAAGAATTTAATTAAATAAAGGATTTTATTTAATTTTGACTTTAGAAGAGGTAGTTAAATATATCAATATTTAATTAACTTAGAAGAATGTGAATCAAGTAAATAAATTTGTTTATTTATTTATTGATAGAAGAATTAGAAGGGAATCGTGTCATTTTTAGGCGTATACATTTTGCCCCTCTTTGATGCAATGTAGTTTACGGCGTTGCTTCAAAGAATAAGTTGTCTGATAATGATACATGCCCCAGTTTGCCCCTGGTACTGGTTATGACGATAGGATGCCCCCTCAGGAGATTGGACGAGAAGAAGGCAGAAGGACGAAAGACAGACAATCTCACGAAGATGAAGGTAAACTAGGTTAGGTTGGAAGAAAAAAAAAACACGTGTTTCAGGGAAACAGGAAGAAAACTGGAAGAAACGGTCACGGGAAGTAGTCGTAGTCACCACCTAGCTAGATTAGGGTTTTCATGCTACATATAGGAGTAGGGTCCACAAGATAATTCATTTGCACACTTGTCTTAGCTTGATTGGCTTCAGAGAGCTTGGAGCAACATGGTAGCCAGAGAGATGGATATCCCACGCGAGGAGCATCGATTTGAGTGCATTTGTCGATTCGACTGGCCAGCAGAGGCAGGACCCCCGGTATGTATCTCAAAAATTTTCTCCTAGGGTCGATTTAGGTAGCAATAAATGCTAGGAGAAAACATAGGTAGATGGATGCGTTGAAAGGCAGAGCGGCACATATGTCGCGCGAAACGGCGCATGCATTGTTCTACAGCGCATATGTGGAATGAAACGACGCACATGTTAAACTAGCGCATAGGTAGGAGACTGCGGCGCATGCATTAAACTACGGCTCATACATAGCATGTTGCGGCGCATGCACGAAAGCAATGCATTAGTAGCATAGGACGGCGCATGCATTGAGTCTTGCAGCACATTTGCCAAAAGTGGCGCATAGGACAAGAAACGGCACTTTTGTGAAAAAATAGCACATTTACCACTTGTTGTGGCGCATATGCCATAGATAGGCATATTACTTAGTGAAATTGACTCGATTGGTGTCCTGTTTGACACGTCAATTGATAAGTTATCTCCAAGATTGTAGGAATCTAGTTAAGAGATGTAGTTTGCTGTTTTGATCAATTTTGAAATGCTAAGTTAGTTGATATGTTTCTATAGATATGTTGAGTATGGTATTTGCAGCTTTGGGTTGATGCCTTGCTATGCATGCTTGCAGGAGGATATTTGAGATACGTTCCAGTCTAGGGAGCAGTTCCCTATGCCATTGTTCCAGAGATACATGCTGACTGAGATAGATAGAGAGGCGCCCGGCGCTATGGGACTGGATTATGTATGCTTCATGCCTGAGGTTCGGGCGAACCGTGGCTTGTTGACTGCTACTATGGAGAGATTCCACAGTGAGGATGGGACATTCCACTCCCCGACTAGAGAGATGGCCGTGACACTGGAGGACCTCTACAGGATTTTGCACTTGTCGATTCAGGGCAAGCTTGTAGAGTACGATCCATAGAGAGGTGTGAGACTCGCTGAGTGTAGGCGAGTGTTTGATGACTCGGAGCTGGTTGGACAGGTCATCCCTTGGCAGGATATTCATGATTACTACGACTACTTCCCTGGGATTGTAGTAGGATTGATCGAAGGCATTGTATGCCCTGACAGAAGATCGCATGGGTTCCCCGTTGGATGGGGTAGGATTATGGAGAGGATGGTGACAGAGGGCACCCGATATACTTGGGGTGTCTGCGTACTTGCTCACTTATACCATGATATGCATCGGGTGGTATATCACATGAGTACGAGCCTATCTGTAGGCATGTCACTACTACAGTTTTGGCTATGGGAGAACATAGCGATCACGAGACCGATATGTGTTTTTGACAAATAGAGGGGAGAGACATATAGCTATGGCTATGCAGGAGTGATTCCCCAGCATAGGCTGGGGAAGCTAGAGTACTAGAGACACGCCTTGGATGGAGTAGATATTGTCGTCTGGTGACCGTATCTAGACTACGAGCCGTGGGTCGACAAGGCAGACGAGTTACCCTACTGTTTTCAAACGAGATGGCTGATAGGGCGGACCCGCCACATACTAGAGAGATAGATCATTGGCAGAGTATAGAGATAGTTCAAAAGGAGGCAGGGCATGCCACAGGGGTAGGCTTGGTTTGCACGGACACACGCGGAGAGGGTCAAGTGGGGACCGATGGCATCCTACGAGGAGGCCCTGGCAGAGTTTCGACAGACACCTTATGTCGCCTGGGACATGAGGAGGGAGACAGCAGATATAGGGATGTCACAGGATTACGAGGATTGGTTTGCTACGCACCCCGTCCTGAGATATTCAGGACCTGGGGTGCTGGTGCCTCGCATAGATGAGGTAGACTCAGATGACGAGGGCCAGGTTGGCTAGGGGAGGAGGAGGAGGAGGGGGAGGGGGAGAGGAGGCAGAGATGGAGGAGATGGCGAAGGAGGAGGTGGAGGAGATGATGGAGGTTGACCTAGACGGAGGTGGAGAGTTGGGGAGGGACCACAGGTCGTACAGCAAGTGCCACAGCAGGCACCGCAGGTATAGCGAGCACATATGCCACCACCTCAGCAGGTGGCACAATAGTAGGTGCCCTAGCCACAGGGGCAGGGACAAGCATAGGCAGCCCAGGGTCCTGCACAGGTAGATGTCCATGAGAGGACCATAGCTACACTGAGAGGGCAGGTTAGACAGCTGCAGGCACAGCTCAAGAGGGTTGAGGCTCGACAAGAGACAGACATAGAGTATATTACGGGTCTGACTAGAGAGAGGGTCATGGCAGACGCACAGATACGAGTTATCCGGGTGGAGAGCGATACCGTAGTGGCATCCCTGGGGACAGACGCGACGAGTAGCTTTTTGGTTGGGTAGGTGTAGCAGGCACAGGCACAGCTAGCACAGGCACAGACAGAGTTGGCACAGGTGCGAGGGCAGCTAGCACAGGTACAGGGAGAGCTTGCTAGAGCGTAGGCCCAGACATAGTATTATCACGGATTATACCATGGTGCGATGTCGGCCAGTCAGAGGGCTCTGAGCTATAGGATCCAATCTATGGCTTCGCAGAGAGTAGGTGGATCGAGGTCAGGAGCCTCTGTGATGGGCCCACAGCAGTCTGGGGCCAGCGGAGGAGGAGGAGACACTACTAGGAGTAGCGGTCCATAGCAGCAGTGATAGTAGAGACTCTGCAGACTTTGGGCTCTTATGCACTTTTTGATGGCTCAGATAACCAGATAGACTTGTACCATTTTTGCATTTTGAGACATGTATCACCATCCGTTTGGGATGTACTTTTTGTATATGACATTGATTCAGAGACAGATACTTTGATATTGTACATTTGGACATACTTTATGATATTTATATGATGATGCAACTATGTTGAGTCCTTCTATATGTATGAGTTTATGATGCATTTCTATTGCATGATGCGATGTATGTGTTTATCTGATGCAGATTTTTGATGTGATGCTATGTGATGCTTTATGACCTAATGCAGACTTAGATGCTTTACTTGATATGTTTCTAATGTGTGTGAATGTGAATGATATCTATATGATTATGCAACTTATGTGATGCACTGTATCTATGTTTTTTATTTTTTCTATTTTGACACTATGTGATGATTGTATATGGATGACCTAATGCACTCTATGATGTATGCAACTGATTTAATCATGTAAATGACTATCTCATATGATATGATATGCAACTATATGCTCTATTTTTGTGATGTCCAAATGTACTCTATCGACACAGAAATGACAGAATGGTAGATAGAAGATTGAAAGACTGAGTTGGTAGAAAGACTCACAAGCTTCAATTTTGTATTGTTACTTTGCATTGTTTGGATCTTTTATTGCATGGGATATGGATAGTCAGATGTATAAATGGATGGATTTGATTTTGACATCTTGATGGTGCAAGTATTTTGAAGTGCTTATTTCATCATTGGGTGATTTTTTTTGGGTACTTTTTTTGAAATGTTGTAAGTTAATACAAGCATCTAGGTATAATTGAACCAAGATGATCTGAGTACTACTTACATGGATTTTGATTTAGCAAGTTAATACAAGCATTGAGGTATAATTGAACCGAGATGACCTAAGTATTTCTTGCATATCAACAAACAAGGATTGCCTGCATTCATGTTAGACCTTGGATGTCCTCGATGATCTTTTGCCGATCATGTCCTTAGACAAGGCTTCACATTACTAAAGTTTAATCCACAAACAACAAACAAAGAAAATAATCATGCCCCCATCATAGCATCTCTAGCTTTTGGCATCCTCGAGTAGCATAGAAAGACATGATAGCAAAAAATCAAGACTCTGTATTTTAACCTAACCAACACAAAACATTCTTGCATTTAGATGTGTTTATTTCTTGCCATAATTTGGGTAAAATCATTTAGAAGGCCTTAGGAGTTTTTTTTGCTTTGTCTTGGATAGGTAAAAATACCTTGCGTCAAAATTTATGCTTGAAGAGTAGGTTCTGCTTGCGCTTGCTTGCTTGGTGAGAGAGTTCCACAATCCTTATTGGAGAGATGGACCCTAAGGGACTGACCTAGTGCCTTGGGGGCTCATTGCTAAATGGCCTTGCCTACGTGACGACGTAGAGGCAACGTAGTTCAGGGTAAACACTAACAAACCTAAGACCTAGGCGGTAGAAAGTGGAGGTAGACTCAGATAGATAGAAGGACTAGATATGGGATGGATGAGACAATGGGACCCTCGGGGTGCATTAGAATAATGCCCTTGCCTACGTGACGGCACAGAGGCAACGTAGTTCATGGACTTAGACCATCGATGGATTAGAAGATAGATGACAAGATATGGGATGGACAAGGAAACCTCGGGGGCGCATTAGAATAATGGCCTTGCCTACGTGACGGCATAGAGGCAACATAGTTCACGGACTTGGACCATGGATACCAACGAGAGACACTATGCTAGGTTGACACGATGGGTATGATATGGGTAAAACCTTGGTTGACAAGGCAACAAAGAGATAGAGTATCAAGCCATGATAGGTTACTGTCAGGATTTTATTATGGGATAGATATGGGTCGAATGGGACATGAGGAAGAATAGACACAAGGTGATTAGTTTCCCAAAGATGGAGAATGTGGTTTTATCACAAGTAACGCTTGTTTACCAGGTTTTCACCACTTGCTTTTATTTGCACGAAAAGCTAGAAAGTATACATGACACCTGTTTGCCAGGTTTTCATCATGATACCTATCCAAGGCGCCTATTTGCTAGGTTTTCACCAAAGGATGATTTTTTTTGTGTTTTTCTGATTTTTTGATTTTTTTGTATTTTTCTAATTTTTTGATTTTTTTGTATTTTTCTGATTTTTTTATTTTTTTGTATTTTTATGCCCCCTTACATTGGGGTTCTCCTAGGTATAGAACCGACGAAGATGCATGTTGTTGATTGGATCATCAAATAGCTCACCCTCTGATGTTGCCAATTGATATGTGCCCGATCCATAAGCAGCTATAATTACATAAGGCCCAAGCCAATTGGGTTCAAACTTGCCCTTCTTTTCCCTATCCTGTTGGTTGCAGGGATTTTCCTTAAGGACTAGATCTCCAACTTTGAAGACTCTTGGGCGAACTCTGTGGTTATAGCTTCGTGACATCATTTGTTGATATGCTTTGAGATGATCAAAGGCTTTCTGTCTCTTTTCTTCTAGCAACTCTAGTTCTTGCAATCTAGAGACTCTGTACTCTTCATCTAATATGAGACCTTTTAACGACACCCTGAGAGATGTGTTAGGGTTAGCTGGTAGAAGATATCAATTAAATGCAAATAAAGATTAAACAGAGAAATGGAAATACACAGAATTAATAACAGCGAGAGACAAGATTTAACGTGGTTCACCCAAACTCGGGCTACATCCACCAAACAGAGAGTCCAATATTATTATCCAGTAAATCAAACTGATTACAATCAGCAATCCCTGCAACTCAATACTGCTGCAAATGCTACAATACAATTTTTCCCAAACCCTAACCCTTGGCCGCCTTTTATCAAACCTTTTTGTCGGTTACAAAAATTAGGGTTTTCTTATGTCGTCATAAAAAATAGGATTTTTTAAGTCGGCCCTAGGATTTTTTTAAGTCGGCCCTAAAAAAAAATTTCTCGGGGGCTACTGCCCTCGAACCCCCGCTCGGGGCCCGGCACGGCCCCGAACCCAGGTGAGGATACATGGCTAGTGTACAGTACTTTCCTGATCAATCGCCACCTACCAACAATCTCCCACTTGGAGACTGATCAGGCTCCACACCAAACAATCTCCCACTTGGAGACTGATCCTGGACAACACCGCTGCGCATGCAGCTCCCACTGGAAATAAGCACCCTGGACTCTACTGTTCTATTTTTGTTGTCATCAGTCGAGAAGACCAACCGAAGCTGAAGAGGAGCTCAGCTTCTCCCTTGGCACTGCCTTTGTAAACATATCCGCTGGATTTTCATCTGTATGTATCTTTGCCAGCCGTAACTGTCCATTATCCAACACCGATCAAATAAAGTGATACCTCAACTGTATGTGTTTGGTCTTTGAATGCAAGGCAGAATTCTTTGCAAGATGTATGGCACTCTGACTGTCTGTATACAAAGAACTGTTAGCCTGTTGTTTACCCAATTCTTCCATGAAAGATTGCAGCCATATCATCTCCTTGCTTGCCTCTGTTGCAGCTACATATTCTACCTCTGTGGTGGATAAAGCAACCACCTTTTGCAACCTAGAAATCCAACTCACCGATGTTCCACCTACAGTAAAGACATAACCTGTAGTACTCCGCCTGGTATCAATATCCCCTGCCAATTATGAGTCTACATAACCTGCTAAATCAGTATTAGAGCCCCCAAAACATAAGTGTTTATTAGATGTACCTCTCAAATATCTGAGAATCCATTTGACCGCATTCCAATGCTCAAATCCAGGATGACTCATATACCTGCTAACGACTCCGACAGCATGTGCAATATCCGGTCTCGTGCATACCATGGCATACATTAAAATTCCTACAGCTGAAGCATAGGGTACCTTGGACATTTTTTCTTCCTCCTCTTGTGTCTTTGGACACATCTCCTTAGTCAATTTCAAATGACTAGGCAAAGGTGTGCTGACAGCTTTTGCATTCTCCATATGGAATCTCTGCAACACCTTTTCAACATAAGCAGCCTGAGATAGAGTCAATTTTCTGTTCTTCCTATCTCTGCAAATTTTCATACCAAGGATTTGTTTTGCTGCCCCCAAATCCTTCATATCAAATGACTGTGATAACTGATGTTTTAACTCTCTGATGTGATCCATGTTAGACCCAGCTACAAGCATGTCATCAACGTATAAACATAAAATAATGTAGCTGGCATTATCCAACCTCTTAAAATAAACACAATGGTCAGAATTACACCTACTATAGCCTTGCTCAGCCATAAAACTATCAAATTTCAAATACCATTGCCGAGGTGCTTGTTTTAGGCCATACAAACTCTTCTTCAATCTGCACACTTGATTCTCCTTACCTTTGACCTCAAATCCCTGTGGTTGTGCCATGTATATCTCCTCCTCCAAATCACCATGGAGAAAGGCAGTTTTCACATCTAGCTGTTCCAAATGCAAATCTTCAGCAGCCACAATACTTAAAATAGTACGAATAGAAGTCATCTTGACAACCAGAGAAAATATCTCATCAAAATCAATGCCCTGTTTCTGTGCAAATCCTTTTACAACTAACCTGGCCTTAAATCTTTTCTGACCTCCATCTTCCTCTTTCAACTTGTAAACCCATTTGTTTGGTAAAGCCTTTTTACCTGCAGGTAACTTACATAATTCCCAAGTCTGATTCTTCAGCAAGGAGTCCATTTCTTCTTTCATGGCAAGCTCCCACTGAACTTGTGTATTCACCTGCATAGCTTCATCATACCCTTCTGGTTCACCAGCATCTGTTAACAAAATAGAATACAAAGAGGGAGAAAACCTTTCAGGAGGTCTGCTTATCCTTGTTGACCGTCCAACATTCACTGGAGTTTGTGGTATTTCTAGTTGCTGTTGCGGAGCATGAGGAGCCACTGGAACATCACTATTTGGAGTATCATCCAGCACCACATAATCCTTTTCTTTCTTCTCATGCTGCTGCAACTGATCTTTGTACAACACCTTCTCATTGAATATAACATCCCTGCTTCTCACAATTTTCTGATTTTCAAAATCCCAAAGCCTATAACCAAATTCATCAATGCCATATCCAACGAAGGTACATTTTTTTGATTTCGCATCCAGCTTGGTTCTATTTTCAGAATCTATATGTGCAAATGCTTCACAGCTAAGGTTTTCAGAAAAGAATAACTCACCTTCTTACCTGTCCATGCTTCCTCTGGAATACCACAGCCTAAAGGAACTGAAGGACCTCTATTAATTAAATATACAGCAGTGTTGACAGCCTCTGCCCACATGTTTAAAGGTAGCCCAGCATGCAATCTCATGGTCCTTGCACGCTCCATTATTGTCCTATTCATGCGTTCAGCCACTCCATTTTCCTGTGGAGTCCCTGGAACCGTTTTCTGCCTACGAATTCCATTAAAGGAACAATAATCTTCAAATTCTTTGCTGCAATACTCACCGCCATTATCAGATCTGAGACATTTTAAACTTTTACCTGTCTCATTTTCAACCAAGCTTCTCCATTTCTTAAATGTTTCAAATACATCAGATTTCTGTCTAAGGAAATAAATCCAAACCTTCCTAGTTGCATCATCTATGAATGTAACATAATACTGAGAGCCACCGAAAGAAGATACCTGAGCTGGTCCCCATACATCTGTATGCACAAGCTCTAACTTTTCATTTTTCTTTTGCTTCCCATCTCTGAGAAAACTGACTCTCTTTTGTTTTCCATACACACAACTTTCACAGAAATCCATATTAATACATTTCAGACCTGGTAAAACTTTCTTAGAATGAAGTACCTTCATACCTTTTTCACTCATATGCCCAAGTCTGTTATGCCACAGTGTTGTTTCAGAACCTGCAGCAACTTTTCCAGTCTCTTCCTGCAAACCTGCAGCAACTGTTCCTGAACCTGTTTGTTTTTCCTCTGTAACATCTAAAGTAGAAGGAACAGTATTACCTGTACAAAGATATAAGGTGCCTACTTTCACACCTTTTGCTACTACTAAGGCACCTTTTGAAACCTTCCAATTTTTATCAGTAAATGTAATAGTACAACCTTGTTCAGTTAGCTGCCCTGCTGAAATTAAATTCCTACTGAGCCTTGGAACATGCCTTACCTCTTGTAGTAGCCAATGATTCCCATTCTGCAACTTAATCTTGATTCTTCCTTTTCCAACAATCTGACAGGGTTCATTATCTCCCAAATAAACTAGCCCGAAATCCCCTTGGACATAATCAAGAAAATAACTTCTATGGGGCGTAGCATGAAATGAGGCCCCTGAATCTAAAACCCATGAATCATCAACATTATCTAGGGAAAGAATCAAAGCGTCATCTTCAGATTTATTACTTACCACATTTGCTTCCTTATTACCTTCTTGTTTGTCTCCTTCTTTATTTTTTCGAGACCAGCAATCTTTCTTCAGATGACCTGGTTTTCCACAGTATCAGCAATCCTTCTGTCCTCTGGTTTGGGATCTTTTGTCCTTTGATTTTCCTTGTGACTTCCCATGACCTCCAGAACCTTTTCCTCTCTCCTTTGATCTGCCCCTGCTTTCTGCATTCAAAACACTGCCTGATTTGGATCCACCTGAGCTTTTCTTATGAATTTCCTCACTCAAAATAACACCAACAACATCATCAAATTTTAGGGTATTTGAACTAGAAACAGAGTTACTAACCGCCATTACCAAACTATCCCAGCTTTCAGGCAATGAACATAATATCAAGAGAGCTCTAACTTCTTCATCAAATTTTACATTTACAGAAGTCAATTGACTGACAATCGTATTAAATTCATTTAAATGACCTGTCACAAATCCACCTTCAACCATTTTCAAATTAAACAACTGCTTCATGAGAAATACCTTATTTGAGGCTGAGGGTTTTTCATACAATTTAGCCAAAGCTTTCATCAGACCATCTGTTGTCTTCGCTTCCGTTATATTGAATGCCACCGACGGTGCCAGGCACAACCGAATGGTTCCCAGTGCCTTTCTGTCAAGAAGATTCCAATCATCATCAGACATTGTTGCCGGTTTCTTGGCTACTCCTTCCAACGGCCTCCATAAATCCTTTTGATAGAGGTAATCCTCCGTCTGCATCTTCCATAACTGATAGTTCTGCCCATTGAATTTATCAACCTTCATTTTACCCTCGTCCGCCATTGCTCCCACTCAACCATGAGACTTTCCTGCAGACAATAATCGAACAACCCGCTCTGATACCACTTGTTAGGGTTAGCCGGCAGAAGATATCAATTAAATGCAAATAAAGATTAAATAGAGAAATAGAAATACACAGAATTAATAACAGCGAGAGACAAGATTTAACGTGGTTCACCCAAACTCGGGCTACATCCACCAAACAGAGAGTCCAATGTTATTATCCAGTAAATCAAACCGATTACAATCAACAATCCCTGCAACTCAATACCGCTACAAATGCTACAATACAATTTTTCCCAAACCCTAACCCTTGGCCGCCTTTTATCAAACCTTTTTGTCAGTTACAAAAATTAGGGTTTTCTTATGTCGGTCATAAAAAATAGGATTTTTTAAGTCGGCCCTAGGATTTTTTTAAGTCGGCCCTAAAAAAAATTTTCTCGGGGGCTGCCACCCCCGAACCCCCACTCGGGGCCCGGCCCGGCCCAGAACCCCGGCGAGGATACATGGCTAGTGTACAGTACTTTCCTGATCAGTCGCCACCTACCAACAAGATGGTAATTCGACCTCTATGGGAAGGATAGCTTATGAGCCATAGACAAGGGTGTAAGGTGTGGCACTTGTGGGAGTGCGTATACTGGTTCTATAGGCCCACAGAGCGAGATTGAGTTGGATATGCCAATCACGGCCACCATCGTTGACTGTCTTCTTGAGAAGTTTCAAGATGGTCTTGTTGGATGCTTCAACTTGACCATTGCCTTGGGGGTAATAGGGTGAGGAAAAATGGTGTTGGATTTTGAATCGGTCATAGAGTTCTTGGACGTCCTGGTTTTTGAAGGGTCTTCTGTTAT
Source organism: Cunninghamia lanceolata (assembly GCA_027924645.1). Lineage (NCBI taxonomy): Eukaryota > Viridiplantae > Streptophyta > Pinopsida > Cupressales > Cupressaceae > Cunninghamia > Cunninghamia lanceolata. The sequence continues at coordinate 3,746,392 of BSBN01000210.1, read as the reverse complement.
CCGTGATAATGGATGAAGGAATTCCGTATCTGCAGATGAGGTAATTCAGGATGAATGAGGAGATTTGCTTACCTGTGACAGTGGTGAGGGGAATGGCTTCAATCCACTTGGTAAAGTACTCAGTGGCGGTTATAATGAATTTGTGGCCATTGGATGAGGGTGGATGGATCTTTCCCACAAGGTCAAGTCCCCATTGGCAAAAGGGCCAAGGTGTCGTTAAAGGTCTCAACTCTTGAGCCGGTGCACGTATCAGGTTCCCATGTATTTGGCACTACTTGCACTTCTTGACAAACTGATATGAATCTGTTTCCATGTTTGGCCAGTAATAACCCAAACACATGAGTTTCTTGGCTAAGGAAGGACTACTAGAGTGTGTTATGCAAATCCCTTCATGCACGTCTTGTAAGGCGGTTAAGGATTCTTCCCATTCTAAACAACGGAGTAAAGTACCATCTAGACCATGTCGGTATAGGGTATCGGCAATAATGGTATAGCGAGAGGTTTCGCGTATAAAGGTTCGTCATTGGTTTGAAGATAGGTCAAGTGGGAGGGTGTTGTCCTTGAGTAAGTATAAATCTTACCGTACCAAGGTGAATTAGATCCAACTAAAAGGCATATGGTATGGTTCTCAGGAAGATCATAAGCTGGTTGCCGAATAGTTTCTACTAAGAACTCGTACCGTGACTCATTCTCTGGTATCTCAAGAAGAGAGGCAATGGTTCCCATGACATTTGCTGCTTTGTTTTCAATTTGAGGTATCTGCTCAAAAGAGATGGTCACAAAGTATTCCTTAAAGTCATCGACCATCCGCTTATAAGGGACAAGCTTTTCATCTTTGGTTTGGTAATCATCATTGACCTGATTGATTATTAGTTGAGAGTCACCATAGACATGTAGCTCTTTGATTTTCCACTCTGTTGCCATTTTGATACCGATGACTAAGGCTTCATATTCTGCTATGTTGTTGGTGCATGGGAATAGCAAACGGTAAGACTTCAGAATGGTGTTGCCATGAGGAGTTACAAACAAGATTCATGCCCCCGATCCATGGTTTGTGTAGGACCCATCAAAGTAGAGCTTCCAGGAATGTGTTGAGATATTGAATAAGGATTCATCTAGAAACTCAAATTGCATTGGTGTGGTGTTCTGTAGTGGTGCATCCGCTAATTGATCAGCAATGACTTGTCCCTTGATAGATTTTTTGTCTACATACTCAATGTCATATTCGCTTAGGAGCATTACCCATTTGGCTAGGCGACCTGTGAGAGCTGCTTTGCTTAGTAGGTATTTCAGTGGATCTATTTTTGCAATAAATTTTACTGGATGCACAAGCATATAATGCCAAAGTTTTTGGGAAGCAAAAACTACTGCAAGACATGACCTTTCTATTTGAGAGTATTGCAACTCATATCCCACCAATGTTTGATTGATATAGTAGATGGCTCTTTCTTTATTCTCATAGTCTTGTTGTGCTAGAAGAGCCCCAAGAGCTGTAGGTGTAGCAGATATGTAGAGTATCAATGGTTTCCCTTGGATAGGAGGCATGAGAATAGGTGGATTCATAAGGTACTCTTTCAGTTTGTTGAATGCCTCTTCACATCTCTCATCCCATCTAAATGGAATGTTCTTGTGTAGGAGATGACTGAATGGTTGACACTTGTCTGCCAGCTATGATATGAATCTACGGATTGCTTGTAGCTTGCCTTGTAGAGATCTTAGTTGTGTAAGAGTCTTGGGTGGTGGCATGTCCATGATAGCCTTGACTTTGGCGGGGTCCACCTCTATTCCATTTGCTGACACAATAAAGCCTAGAAGCTTGCCTGAGGTGACTCCAAACACACATTTCTTTGGGTTCAACCTGACCTTGAATTGTTCTAATCTCTGAAAGACTTTCTCTAACACATCCATATGTGACTCTCTTGTGAGTGACTTTGCGAGGATATCATCTACATAATCTTCCATGGTTACATGCATCATGTCATGAAATATAGTGGTCATAGCACGCTGATATGTGGCTCCTGCATTCTTTAGCCCAAATGGCATGACATTCCAGCAAAAAGTGCCCCATGGACAAAAAAAAGTTGTCTTCTGTTGGTCTTTTGGTGCTATCCTGATCTGATTATATCCTAAGAATCCATCCATGAGAGATAGCATGGTATGTCCTGCTATCAAGTCGACTATGATATCTATGTTTGGCAATGGAAAATCATCCTTGCGGCAAGCTTTGTTTAGATCTCTAAAATCACTGCATAATTAGACTCTGCCATCTGGTTTGGACACTGGTACAATGTTAGATATCCACTCTGGGTAGTCTATTGCTCTGATAAATCCCACATCCAACAACTTCTTCAGTTCCTCTTTGACCAATAGTGCTATGTGCAGATGCATCTTTCTAAGCTTTTGTTTGACTGGTTTCACACCTGGATCTAGTGGAAGATGATGCATGATCAAATTTGGGTCTAGACCTAGCATGTATGCATATGACCAAGTGAAGTCGCCTCTCTTTTTCTTGAAGAATGGTATAAACTTGGTCTTTTTTGGTGGAGTAAGAGATTTAGCAAAATGAATGATCTTAGGTTGTTCCTATGTTCCAATGTTAACCAGCTCTGTGGTTTCCACAACAATCTGAGACTTCTCCTGGTGCATGTCATTGGGGAGAGTGTCAAGCCTTCCATCGTCAGGTGCCACAGTTGGGTTTTCACCTTCGGATGCGTCCTTTATTTTTACTATTTTGGGATTTGACGCTATCGCAGAATGGTTTTCACCCTCAGATCCAGTTTTTATTTTGATATTTTTTCGACTAGAAGGCTTGGCACCCTCTCCGAAATAAGCCACGGTATTAAGTTCAATAGTGAAACCAGCTTTATGATCTCCTTTGGGTAGGTGATCCCTAAGTTCCATATAGTCAATATAGGCGTCATCATTTTGGAACATATCTAGTTGAGGGGTTCCTCGTAGATCCCAGTCAATAAGTTCAGGATGCACAAGGGGGAGGGAGTCAGAGGATAGATCTGATTCGTTGATGGTTTGAATGGATATACTAGGAGTATTGGTAGGGGGAGTGTTTGGGATGGTACTTTCCTCCAAATTGTTTATTGCGATAGAACTTGAACCTTCCTCGAAAGTTGTATTCTCAAAGATAGGCAAATCAGACTCTAGTGGTCTATTCGGTAGCGTTTGTCCCTCACGGTAGGGGCTATAAGTTTGAATGGTATCACATTCTTTATCATCGTAGGAATGCTCTATCAGCTCATCCCACTCATATTCATTGGAATCTGTGTCACTATCCACTTGAAGTGTATGTATCATTTCCACCAGACAAGCATTTTCTTTAGCCTTGCCCTTGCCTTTGTATCCTAGGCCATTTGTATTTCTAGCCAATGAGGACGAAGAAGGTTGAATGGGTTCTATGATTCCTTCTTTTCTTAGGCCGATAGGGCCTTGTCCTTCGTAACCCATTATGTGTAGGATAGCTTCACCTAACCCATACAGTTATGTTGGGAGCCTAGGTGGTTCATGTTGTATGTTCTCTTCTTCTTTGGTATAAAGCCATTGTAGGACATCTCTTTCTTTTGTTTCATCAGATAAGGTCCCCCATATTACAAAGGGAGCTGTGGGAAGTATAGGAGGAACATATGGCTTTGGAAAATGCTTGGGTCGACCAAAGGATCTAGGAGATAAAGGCATCTTGGCTAGATTGAGGCTATGCTCAATGGAGTATTCCCCAACTCCGGTTTCTTTGATAGTAATTTTCTGCTCTTTGGGCCTTGATGAGGAAGCTTCAGAGGTATGGTCTTGCTACGGGGTAGGGGATGTAGATGCTCTATTATTCAGTATGATGCAATCAGGTTTTGAAAGGACAGAGTTGCAATGTTCAAAGGGGTCAGGGTCACCTTGGATGGTAACTTGCTTGCCATTGTGCGGGAATTTTATGCATTGGTGAAAGGTAGACGGAACAACTTTCATGGCATGAATCCATGGTCTCCCTAGGAGAATATCATAGGTGAGCTCCCTATCTAGGACTTGGCACACAACATCTTTTATTATCGGTCCCACTTGTATGGGTAAGACTACTGTTCCCTTCGTAGTTCTCTCTTCTTCATCATAGGCTTTGATAGTAATCTTCTTTCTTGGATCAACTGCATTTTCAGAGAACCCCAATGTAAGGACTATCTTTAACATGCAAATATTTAAACCAGCTCCCCCATCAATGAGAACCCTCTTGATGTGGTGCTTGTGGATGAAGGTGAGAATATGTAGAGGGGTGTTATGGGGTTGAGACACAGAGAGGTCATCCTGCTCAGTAAATGATATGGTACTTGAGGAGGTCAGATTACCTACCATGGCCTGAAACTTCTCTTGGGCCAAGTTAGTGGGGATGGTGGTTTCCACTAAGGCTTTATTGAGAATCTCCTTATGAGAAGGAGATAGATGCAACAACTCCAAGATAGAAATGTGGGCTGGAGTCTTCTGTAGTTGGTCTATGACATTATACTGACGGAAGTTGGACTAAGAAGGTGATGACCTTGGAGGGACGGTATTCAACGTGACTTTACCACTGCGGGTAATGATACTACAACCAGTTCTGTTATTTTCTGATTGTTGATTGGGCATGACCACATTGATTTGTGGGACATGCTCGGATAGGCAATTGATGGTATAGTTGAATGGCACACTTGCATAGTTGGCATTACTATTTCCACTGTTCTGATTTGGCCTATTGCAGTTGTTGTTGTTGTTACCGTTGTTGTTATTGCCATGGTTGTTGTTGCCATTGTTGTTATTGCCATGGTTGTTATTGTTGTTGTTGTTATTGCCATGGTGGTTATTGTTGTTGTATGGTTTGTCGTGATTGAGAAGTGGGTCCCTGTAAGCCACATGTGTCTCATTGGAGGTATGTTGTTGGGTTCCTCCTTGATTTTGATCAAGCACATCTTGGATAACATGTTTGAGACAGATACAATTGTTGGTAGTATGTCCCCTTCCCCTATGATACTCACAATAGTCAATGTCTCTCCAATAAGGAGGTTTGACTATGGGCTCATAATCACTTGTTGGCGGTAGAGAGATTTTGTTGTTAGCCAATAACTTCCGTAATGCGGATTCTTGAGACTCACCTAGCAGTGTGAACTTTCACCTTGGATTTGCACTGAACCATGGTCTTGGCTCCCGAGAGAATGGTTTGTTGGGTGTAACATTGTTTGCTTTTCCTTTGAGAGTGAATATGGGTTGTTGCTTGGGAGCCACCACCTTGGCGTCAACCACTCCATCGTTGACAACATTCTTATTCTTGGTCCAAAACTTTGATTTGTCAGTCGTATAGTTAGAGGTAGGTGTGTCCTTGTATAACTTGATTTGCCCCTTGGCGATCATAGCTTTTTCGATAAACAATCCCATTTCGATGACTTTTGAGAATGATGTAGGGCATTGTATTTGTATTTGATAGCCATGATCGGTGTTGAGGTTATGGACAAACATCTCCATTAGTTGCTTCTCAGGTACATCATATGAGCACTTGCTTGCTAGTTGTCTCCATCATTGTAGGAAGGTGGCAAATGATTCACCACTCTTTTGTTTGGTGTTACATAGATCAAGCATAGAGACTTCGTGTTCAATGTTGTAAGAGAAGTGAGTGATAAATTTGTTGACTAGCTCATCAAAAGTTTTGATGCCCGGCAGAAGTCATGAGAACCACTCCATAGCTTGACTGCTTAGAGATCTAGGGAATGGTCTCATTAAGTAAGTCTCGTTGTGAGCTACTTCTAAACATGCTGCGTTGAATTCCCTAATGTGATCTCTAGGGTCCCTTTTTCCTTTGTATTTGTTGAACTTAGGAACTTCGAATCGATAGGGAAATGGTTTCATGATTAAACCTTTATCAAAGGGGTACGGTGCAATATCTTCCAAGGAGTAGTTTTTGGTGTTTGTACCTGTCTTGAGATCTGACATTTGTTGCTTTAGACTCTCGAGTTCTTTCCTCATTTCTTCCATAGGAGCATTTGGGTCTATTGCTTTCTTTCCTTTATCCTCTGTGTTTGGGTCTATGACATTCTGTCCCTTTTCATAATCATCCTCTATGTTTTCTAGGATTGAGTTTATATCGAAATCCGTCGGAAGTTTAATTCCAAGACTAGCAAGATGATAGAAATACTTGTGAGGGTCTTCATGGAGTACTTTCTCTACTAAGCGTTGGAATTTCCAATCTTGGATGCTTCCTTGATAGTCTTCGTTAGAGATTTCCTCATCACTATCATGAGGTGTGAAGATGTGGTTGGATGACCCGGCCATTTCAAGTTGTTTCTTGTATTGAGATCTAGTAAGAACCATGCAAGGTGACGTGGGACGAGGTGGAATGGGACTAGAGATTTTGGAGAGGTGCCGATGGAGACTGCTGAGAATAGGATACTTATGACAAAATTTGGACAAAGGACTTTCTCGATCAATGATTCCAAGTAAGATGGCTGATATAAGACGGTAGCCACTAGTAAGGGTACTCGATACCTGTCTTACTGTGTAGGGACTAGTCGTGCACCAAGACCTACTAGCAAAGTTCTGTGACTAACTAGGCTTTTACTTGAATCCACAAGTGATACGAAAAAAGGGGCCTATGCCGACCTGATATGGGATAACTTTGACTTTGGTACAAAAAAGAAAACCTGATAGAAGATGAATGGGATGACAAATGAAATAGAGATTTTGAGACGAAATGGATGAAAAATTGACTGCAAGGTAGGACCTGATCTCTAATTTTGGGACTAGACTGAAATGGGTACCTAGAACTGGTGAAATTTTTCTCTTGAAAGTTGTGCAAGTACTCATTGTCATGTATGCACCAATACAGATGCACCGTAAGTCGGGATATATGCGCTGTACTGGTAAAATGCAAATGCGCAGTAACAGATAATGAAAGCGTTGTAAGTCTAAACAAATGCACTGCAGGTTGACACAAATGCACAGGAACATAGGACGAATGCGCCGCTCTAGCTTTTCTCAATATTTTTGCAATTTTTTAAGAATTTTTTTATGTTTTTGGTACTTTGGTTTGCAAGGTCTTTCTGATCTAATTTTCTGAATTTATGGCAAGAAAACACGGCAAACACAAAGAATATTTTTATGGCTTTTTTATTTTTTTGTGATTTTTTTTACTCTTTTTGGACTAAAGGAAAGAACAAGTACAAATCCTAGGCTTCAAATGGATAACAAGGGTTTTTGGCCACTAGAACAAAGGCATTTAATGAAGGCAACCGTTCGAGTGGTTATACATGCGGCAACACTACTCTCAGTTATGGAGTCTCCCAGCCTGCAAGGGTTGCGCCTTGGAGGGTTTTGGGGGAGGTTGGCTGTCAGTATAACACAACTTCACTCGTTGTTTGAAGCTTTCACTCCAAACACAATTTATTTATAGTGGCTTGGAAGGGCTTCGTGTCTAGCCTGTTACCACTTAGGGTCATTCCTACTTGGATGAATGGTATCCAAGAGTAGGCCCCTCTAAAGGAAAAACACATGTAAAAATGATATGTCTGGCATTCTGATCACCCAAGATAGGGGAGAGCATAGGCCTGGTATCATTCCCAAAACATAGTATACAGTGGTTCTTTCTTCCCTAGTTAAAATGAAAAAAATTAGATGAGCTATTTTTTATTAGATAGAGGGGCAAGGGCCCCACGGTGAGCACCAAAAATGTTAAGGGTAAATTGGATCAACAATGAATATGCAATAATAAACAATATCAAATACCCAAAACTCAATAGAAAAGTGAACTAAGGAAATCAAATAACAAAGCAAACCTTCCTTAGATCGAAACTTCCATTGGTTGCCTATCAGAATCATTCTTGTGTGTATGAAAAGGGCCCTCAGTGAGTGCACTTCTTTGCTTTGTCAAGAATGTCGATTGAGAATGGCTATGGTAATGTCGTAATGAAGAGAAGCTTCACAACGATGGTAGTAGTGCGTAGTAATGAATGTGATCACAAGTAATGAAGGAATTGGTGCCAAAGGCGTGCTATAATTCCTGTAGAGTAACAATACTTAAAGCTTGGATGAATGAAATGGAGGAATAGGGTTCAATTTATAGACTTGGGAGAAAAGAGATCAACGATTGAGAATAGATGAGGAACGTGCAACGAATAAGAAGAAGACATGTGTCACACAAAAGTTGTTATTTGAGTTAATCACTTTCTTTTCTAAAGATAAGACATGTTTTTCATAAATTAGAATTTTTTTTTCTAATTTAAGAGATATTGATAAAAACAAGATTAATTGAATAGATAACTCAACTTAAGATTTGCTTTTTGCATGATTTGAGAGAAATTAAATAATAAATTATTTAATTGTGTGTGCATGAGGAAGAAGACTTATTTTTAGAAGATTTGGAAGATATTTGAAGAATTAGAAGACAAGAAAGAAAATTAAATAAATAAATTTATTTAATTGTTGTGCATGATTTGGAAGAATAATAAAATATTTGATTTATTTTATTTTTGGAGATTGAGAGGATTTAAATAAATTTGATTTGATTTATTCAAATTTGGAAGAATGAATTTGATTTAATTAAATAATTGGGAATTATTTAATTGTTTGGAAGAATTTAATTAAATAAAGGATTTTATTTAATTTTGACTTTAGAAAAGGCAATTAAATATTTTGATATTTAATTAACTTAGAAGAATGTGAATCAAGTAAAAAAATTTGTTTATTTATTTATTGATAGAAGAATTAGAAGGGTATCGTGTCATTTTTAGGCATATACAATTATGATTTAGGACATCCTCCTAAGTATGATGATGCAGAGTTGGAGCAAATTGATGAATTGTGTGAACAAAAAGGTGAAAACAACTTCCAATCATTTGATGATTCTATTTTTATGATGGAAGTTGAGTTAACACATGAAAATTCACCTCTCATGTTGAATGATGAAGACCTAATTGGAGTTTGCAACATGGAGGAAGATAGTAACAGGATATGGGATTCAGGTGAGGAACACTCATGTAATGTTACTCTTCACAAAAACTTCACCAACTGGAAGTTTTCATCAGTTGTTGAAGATGGGCAGAAGGTTCAAGTATGTAATGGATTGGGTTCAATGATGGATTACTATCATAATGGAGTTTATTTGCAGAATTCTATGGAGTATAGTGGTGTTGGTAAAATTATTTTATGGATGATTTTGGAGTCAAATTTATGTCATGAAGTTGATGTCCTTCATCCAATCAGCCATCATAAATGTTCATTTGCATACATAATGATTGATTGGAGAGAAAGTTTTGTCATAACTTTGACTTATTTTGATTGTAGATGGCCTAAACTTCTTATTGTTCTCAAAAGATTTTAGTTTTGTTGTTGCTATCTCATTTTAAGATCACTGAAATCTCATTTTCATAAGATTATTTCAGACTTATGCAGCCATAAGATTGATCTTTTTGTTGCTTTTAGCCTTTTATGGGAAGATGACAAAAGTTTTCAGCTGAAAGGAACAAGTGTTACAGTTACTAATGCTCTTTTGGAGAGTGAGAATCAGCTGATTCATGGTTGTTTAGAATTGTTTCCATCTTGTGATCAAGATGAATTATGTTCTTCCTTGGAGGAGAATCACATATTTTGGTTCCCAACAGTAGTTTCATGTTGGACAATTGTATTGATGATTGCTAACTCTTTCATTTTTGGAGTTAATGATGTTTGGGATCCAAATAGTTGTGTGATTGGAGGAATGTTTCATAGTTGTAAGTAGAGTTCCAGCTGTGCAGTTTGCAATTATATCAGAGTGGCATAGCAGAAGTGGTGTGAAGCATTCTTGAGATTAATTTGGGATCTAAGTATATTATTGTTAATCATGCAGGTATCTTTGTTGGATAGCATGCATTGCTTGAGGACATGCAATCTTGAGTAGGGAGGACTGTAATGTTCAATTTTTGGTGCATTGATTATTGTGAGTGCTTGTGCTTGTTCCTAGTCTCTTGGAGGCTATCCAACATGTTTGGGAAGAACTCCAATCTTCTCAGAGTGGTCTTAGTTCAGTCTGTAGAATAGTTATTTGAGTTTTCCTTGTGTTAATGGATTATTTTTCATGGCTTTGAGCTTAGTTGATGTTCCGGGTAACAGTGATGGTTTCTGAAGTTTGATCGGGCTTTTGGTTTGCTCTCCAAGATTCTTGGAGGAGTTTTCTATTTTTGGAAAGTCACCTGGAAGGCATCGTTGCACATCCCAAACCTTATAGAGCATATTGGTTCAGTTTATTTTGCATTCGGAGGCCGTTTGGGATTTTATGCAAAATTTAATATTTAATGAGTAATTTTAATCATTATTTTCACTTAAGTTCCTAAGGGTGAAAATAATTAAAATATTATTAAGTGTTATATCTCATTTGAAAGGGGAAAACATATTATTTTAATTAGGCACATAAAAGTGAGCACTTAAGTGGAGGAAAAAGAAATAATTTCAATTAGAAGGAAAATGTTATTATTTTCAAGAAATAATTGATTTCCTTTGTAACTCCTCTAGTGCCTTATAAAAGAGAATTAGCTCTCATTCGGAAGGGTTATGTTATGTTTTTGATATTGATTTTGTTTGCAGATGGATTGAACCTATGAGTTCTTCCATATTCTCTTGAGGACGAAAACCCTCTTGTAAAATCCTCTGGAGTTTGAGTGTGGTTTCACACAGAAATCATCATTGTGCTGAAGCTGATTGGAGTTGATAGTTTTTTATTGAGTTTGGCATTGTGATTCAATTTTGTATATTAGAAATTAATTGTAGATGATATTGTGTGAAGTTTGTTATATTTTCTATGCTTTGGATGAGATTTCTCTATGTCTGAGCTTGACTGGGCCATACCAGGTAGATTAGTTGTATGGAAAATAAAAATTAATGAAGATGTTTCTATTTCAAAAATTGTTTTGAAAGAAATTTCTACACCTAGGCGACTATCTTCATGCTATTTCTTGTGGGCTTTGGGTAGTGATTTACATATTCTGAGGATATTCGTACTAATGCAGGTCATACCTTCTGTGAAGTACGATTTAGTTTAGAAATTATTTGTGACTTGTTTGTTATGGGTAGGGATTGCATTGTAAATAAGACATTTGGGCGCCTCTATTCATCATGGTTTGTATGAGTTTAATTCAATTTGTTAATGCTTTGGGCATATTCATATAGTTTGTCGTACGATGTTGTGGAAGTTCATACCCTTGTGAAGGATGATTGTTGATCATGATCTATTTGCTTCTGTTTTGGTAAAAAAACTTGTGTCATTTCCTTTATTAAGTATTGGTGACTATGTGCAGAGAGATATCTTTAAGTGTTGGGAAGTTGTGAGGGAGAAAATAGTAGTTTCGTACCTCCAAGACCGTACGATTTGTATGAGCAGAGATAGATTTTTGAAGGCTGTCAATATATACTTTATGATCTGTATTTAATGTGCTTTTATGATAGGGATTTACAATCAGTTTAGAGCAGATGAAGTGAAAAAAAGTTCATGTTATGCTTTATGAACAGATGATTTTGCCAGGTGTCACCATACAATATAGAAAAGTCTGCATTTTTCCTTTTCAGACTTTGATCAGTAGATTGTTATGTGTTTCAGTAATTCATAGTATGATCAGCATAAGGTTTGAAGTTGATGATTCTAATTGTTTAGTATAGACCCTGCATGATTACAAGATTCAGTCTTAGAGGATTGATGCTCTAATTGAGTTCTGTGAAATTAGGGGCAACTTGATGCATAATTTGTAATCCTTATTTTATGTTGCATAGAAAAACATTAATCCCCTGGCTAGTTTACCACCAGTGTGGGCAAAATGGATCTTTATCTTTCAAGTTTATTCTACCCACTGAATAAGTGGTGAATACCCAATGGATAAGTGGATGGTTTGTATTTCATTTCATACTTGTTTTTTCATACCCACTGGAAAGTGGTGAATCCCCACGAAAGTGGATGCCCATCACAGTGGATGAATATAGCTCTTGATTTCATAGTGTTCATTGTAAGCCAAATCACCGTATGCTCTCACCTTACCCATTCTGGAATCTGGGTGATCAGAAAGTGTGAGGCAGTTAGTTGGTTTATGCAATTGATGCTAACACTGTCATATCATTGTATGCAATTTTGAAAAAATTGGGGTAGCATCTTACAGTGGTATCAGAGCTAGTATGTTCTTGCTAGCTAGTTAGGGAGCTAATTTGTTGCAGATCTTTCAGTTGAGAAAGTTAGTTTCCAGCCTTGAATGTGAGTGATCAGTACTTGCATGTTGTTCAGTGTGTGATAGTTGACAGAGGTCATTCAGTGACTATTAGATTATGACCTCTCTTATGAGGAGAAGTGAGATAGATGTTTTGTTTGATTCTCTTAGGCAAAGTTAGGATGAATTCAAAGAAGAAGTTCAAGAAAAGTTGGATCGAAGGAGGTATGAACCAGAGGCCTTAAAAATCATTGATGAATATCAAGGTCTATCTGATGACTTTAAGCATGATATTTCATGGGATGCTTTCTTGGAAATAATTGAGGGGGATCCTAACAACAAGGGCCTTATAGATTACATCTGAAGGACAAGGAATGAAGATGAGAAGAAGAGAATATCTTCATGGAAGCCTGAGCTATCTACTTTGACGGAAAAGACCAACTACAATGCCAAGACATCATCTTCCAGCCGACAGAACCAAAACTCTCTCATTTTAAGAAAGGAAGAGGATTCTGAGACAAATTGGCAAGAATGGTTGTCTTTGGGTCATGAATTTCATACTGTTATGTCTTTTGCTGAATACTACTCCATAAAGAACTTGGCTAAACCTTAGAAAGACCGAGTCCACAATAAAGGATTGGTAGAGTCCCCTAAACTAAGTCGAGAAGAATGGATAATGAAAGTGACATCAAGGAGGGTAGAATTGTGATCACCCAAGTCGAAGATCACAAACTACTCCAAGTCACCATCGTCTAATCAACAAAAGAAGAATTATCCCCTTTCAAAGAAGGATGAGAATAGAAAGAATGAACTTAGAAGAAGAAATCTTTGTTTCCTATGCAAAGATTCTTGGGCGCCTAACCACCAATGCAAGAAAAAGGAAGATGAATCAGCAACCTTCACAACATGTTCTTTTTTTCTGAATGATGTGAAATCCAAAAATGGTGAAGATGAAGTCTTGATTAGAAATGAGTCTAAGTCTCTGTATAATGAAGACAGTCACAAATCATGAGACATGCATAGAGGAGTTTGTTGATTTGGAGAAGTTTACAACATAAATTAGTGAAGCTGGGCCTTGCTTTGATGAACAACTAGAAATGTTGTACTTAGCAAGTCCTCTATTTGATGAAGATCTTGAAGATGCTACTTCAATTGAGGAGATGAAGATGATCAATAGACTACTAGAAGGTGACTGTGCAAGTGAACCTGAGAGCATTGAAGTGAAGTGTTTTATTTGAGGACATGGGAAACAATGAAATTGAAGAAGTTAATGCTGCTAAAATTTTTAGAACAACACCTAATGAAGAGCAATTCCACCATTCTAGTGATGGTAGTCCTGATTATGAGTGGGAAATTACCATGCCAAGTGAAGTGCTAATTGATTCCTCAAAGATCCAGGATGAAGAGTATGCTGAAGAAGATTTTAAATCAGCCATTGACGAGGATTCAATGTTTGAATATGAGTCAGCCATATCATTTGATCTAAGTGATGAAGAAGAGGATTCAATTTTCATACAATTTGAAGAGCCAAGTGTCCTTTCTGAAGAGATAGTTGAAGAGCATGTTGATGGGAAGCTTGTTGAAGTATTTAGATCAGCCTCAAAGGTTGGCTTAACATTGGATTTCGGTGATGTTACTTCTTGTAGTCAAAGTAGCCATGAAGAGGACAACTTAAAAGTAGCTGATTTCAAAGATCATGCCTATAAGGATATGACAGAAAATTTATTGTGTAGCTGATTTGGATTTTAAGAATCAGTTGTTAGTCACCGAAGACAAGGTTGTGCAAGTTTTAACCCATTTGGATAGTTCACATAAGTTTGTTGAAGATCACATTTAGAGAGGTCAAGTTGAAAGGAGACAAATGGGCATGGAAAAAGGAGCTTCGCTTGAAGATTGGTGTATAGTCAGGAAGGCATTGGAAACTTTGAAATCAAATTATTTGAACTTGTTGTTTGATAGAGATCATGTTCTTGAATTTGCTGATCGATTAGGTGAAGCCTTGAAGGGAAGAGATGTTGAAATTGATAAGCTTACATTTAAGCTTAAAACAACTATGGATTCCTTAGATAGTACACAAATGGCTCACTTAGAACCTGTAAATTAGCTTGTTGATGTACTACAATTCAAGGAGCAAGTTGGAGCTGCTAGTGCAGATGAAGGCAAGCTGATAATTGAAGAGTCTGATTTGCTCCAAGGAAGTTATGATTTAGGACATCCTCCTAAGTATGATGATGCAGAGTTGAAGCAAATTAATGAATTGTGTGAACAAAAAGGTGAGAACAACTTCCAATCATTTGATGATTCTATTTTTATGACAGGAAGTTGAGTTAACACATGAAAATTCACCTCTCATGTTGAATGATGAAGACCTAATTGGAGATTGCAACATGGAGGAAGATAGTAACAGGATATGGGATCTGGGTGAGGAACACTCATGTAATGTTACTCTTCACAAAAACTTCACCAACTAAAGGTATTCATCAGTTGTTGAAGATAGGTAGAAGGTTCAGGTATGCAATGGATTGGGTTCAATGATGGCCTACTATCATAATGGATTTTATTTGCAGAATTCTATGGAGGATAGTGGTGTTGGTAAAATTGTTTTATGGATGATTTTGGAGTCAAATTTATGTCATGAAGCTGCTGTCCTTCATCCAATCAGCCATCATAAATGTTCATTTGCATACATAATGATTGATTGGAGAGAAATTTTGGTCATAACTTTGACTTATTCTAATTGTAGATGGCCTAAATTTCTTATTGTTCTCAAAAGATTTTAGTTTTGTTGTTGCTATCTCATTTTGAGATCACTGAAATCTAATTTTCATGAGATTATTTTAGACTTATGCAGCCATGAGATTGATCTTTCTGGTTCTTTTATCCTTTTATGGGAAGATGACAAAATTTTTCAGCGAAAAGGAACAAGTTTTACAGTTACTAATACTCTTTTGGAGAGTGAGAATCAGCTGATTCATGGCTGTTTAGAATTGTTTCCAGCTTGTGATCAAGCTGAATTATGTTCTTCCTCGGAGGAGCATCACAAATTTTGGTTCCCAACAATAGTTTCATGTTGGACAATTGTATTGATGATTGCTAACTCTTTCATTTTTGGAGTTAATGATGTTTGGGATCCAAATAGTTGTGTGATTGGGGGAATGTTTCATAGTTGTAAGCAGAGTTCCAGCTGTGTAGTTTGTAGTTATATCAGAGTGGCACAATAGAAGCGATGTGAAGCATTCTTGAGATTAATTTGGGATCCAGGTATATTATTGTTAATCATGCAGGTATCTTTGTTGGATAGCATGCATTGCTTGAGGACATGCAATCTTGAGTAGGGAGGACTGTAATGTTCAATTTTTGGTGCATTGATTATTGTGAGTACTTGTGCTTGTTCCTAGTCTCTTGGAGGCTATCCAACATGTTTGGGAAGAACTCCAATCTTCTCGGAGTGGTCTTAGTTCAGTCTATAGAATAGTTATTTGAGTTTTCCTTGTGTTAATGGATTATTTTTCATGGCTTTGAGCTCAGTTGATGTTCCGGGTAACAGTGATGGTTTCTGAAGTTTGATCGGGCTTTTGGTTTGCTCTCCAAGATTCTTGGAGGAGTTTTCTATTTTTGGAAAGTCACCTGGAAGGCATCGTTGCACATCCCAAACCTTACAGAGCATATTGGTTCAGTTTATTTTGCATTCGGAGGCCGTTTGGGATTTTCCACAAAATTTAATATTTAATGTGCTATTTTAATTATTATTTTCACTTAAGTTCCTAAGCATGAAAAAAATTAAAATATTATTAAGTGTTATAGCTAATTTGAAAGGGGAAAACATATTATTTTAATTAGGCACATAAAAGTGAGCACTTAAGTGGAGGAAAAAAGAAATAATTTCAGTTAGAAGGGAAATGTTATTATTTTCAAGAAATAATTCATTTCCTTTGTAACTCCTCCAGTGCCTTATAAAAGAAAATGAGCTCTCATTTGGAAGGGTTATGTTATGTTTTTGATATTGATTTTGTTTGCAGATGGATTGAACCTGTGATTTCTTCCATATTCTCTTGAGGACGAAAACCCTCTTGTAGAATCCTCTTGAGGATGAAAACCCTCTGGAGTTTGAGTGTGGTTTCACACAGAAATCACCATTGTGCTGGAGCTGATTGGAGTTGATAGTTTTTTTTGAGTTTGGCATTGTAATTCAATTTTGTATATTGGAAATCAATTGTAGATGATAGTGTGTGAAGTTTGTTATATTTTCTATGCTTTGGATGAGATTTCTCTATGCCTGAGCTTGGCTGGGCTGTACCAAGAAGATTAGTTGTATGGAAAATAAATATTAATGAAGATGTTTCTATTTCAAAAATTGTTTTGAAAGACATTTCTACACCTAGGCGACTATCTTCATGCTATTTCTTGTGGGCTTTGGGCAGTGATTTACATATTATGAGGATATTCATACTGATGCAGGCTGTACTTTCTGACAAGTACGATTCAATTTAGAAATTATTTGTGACTTGTTTGTAATGGGTAGGTATTGCATTGTAAATAAGACATTTGGGTGCCTCTATTCATGGTGGTTTGTATGAGTTTAATTCAATTTGTGAATGATTTGGGCATATTCGTACAGTTTGTCGTACAATGTTGTGGAAGTCCGTACCCTTATGAAGGATGATTGTTGATCATAATCTATTTGCTTCTATTTTGGTAAAAAAACTTGTGTCATTTCCTTCATTGAGTATTAGTGACTATGTGCAGAGAGATATCTTTAAGTGTTGGGCAGTTGTGAGGGAGAAAATAGTAGTTTCATACCTCTAGGGCAGTACGGTTTGTATGAGTAGAGATAGATTTTCAGAGGCTGTCAATATATACTTTATGATCTATATTTAATGTGCTTTGTATGACAGGGATATATAATCAGTTTAGAGCATCTGAAGTGAAAAAAAGTTCATGTCATGCTTTATGAACAGATGATTTGCCCAGGTGCGGCCATACAGTATAGAAGAGTCTGTATTTTGCCTTTTTAGACTTTGATCAGCAGATTGTTATGTGTTTTAGTATTCATAGTATGATCAGCATAAGGTTTGAAGTTGATGATTCTAATTGTTTAGTATAGACCCTACATGATTACAAGATTCAATCTTAGAGGATTGATGCTCTAATTGAGTTCTATGAAATTAGGGGCAACTTGATGCATAATTTGTAATCCTTATTTTATGTTGCATAGAAACACATTAATCCCCTGGATGGTTTACCGCCAGTGTGGGCAAAATGGATCTTTATCTTTCATGTTTATTCTACCCATTGAATAAGTGGTGAATACCCATTGGATAAGTGGATGGTTTGTATTTCAATTCATACTTGTTTTTTCATACCCATTGGAAAGTGGTGAATCCCCACGAAAGTGGATGCCCACTGCAGTGGATGAATATAGCTCTTGATTTCCTAGTGTTCATTGTAAGCCAAATCACCGTATTGTCTCACCTTGCCCATTCTGGGATCTGGGTGATCAGAAAGTGTGAGGCAGTTAGTTGGTTTATGCAATTGATGCTAACACTGTCATATCATTATATGCAATTTTGAAAAAATTGGGTTAGCATCTTACAGATCATGTGAACGATAACAAATGTTATAGAGTTCAAGTTATCTGATCAATCTACACAAATTTTATAGAGTCTTAGCATATAAAAAAAGACTTAGAAAAGAACAAAAATAGTAGAGAGAACAAGATGACTACAAAAGAGGGATAAACACTGATATACCTTGGAAAAATATTTTTTGGAAAAAACCTAGTCTCCAAAGCACCAAAACTAACATGTTATCAACAACAAGTTATAATACAATATCAAGCTCCAAGATTCAAAGGAGATCAACACTTGATCAATAGTGGAGGAATTTTGGTAGTGTAACAATGTATAAAACATGATATATAAGCTCCATCCTAATCAATCAATATATAGGCCAAGGAGACCCAAGAAACCACCAAGGTTTTTCTTAAACCATGAACCAAAACCATGGACCCAAAATGGGCACCCAAGTCTTCACGGTAAAAGACCAATGCCCCACTCTAAAAGCAACTCCTCTCAACATCGAATATAACTCCCATTTTGACTAGTTTGACCCCTATGACAATAGGGTCCAAACTGTGTAATTCCTAAGCAATCCCCCATAAGGCAATAATAACACTTACACACCTCTTACACACATATATTATTAGATAGTTAAATATGCTACTCATAGTCCACTAATTAACTCCTCAAATCAATAACTCTTACAAACATCACAAGACTGACATGTGGTGGAGAGTGCCAACTATGGAATCTTAAGATTCCATCCAAGTGGGATGCCCATTTCCATGTGGGCACAATATTTATAATATTTACAAATATTAAATAATTTGACTAAACCTAGGACTTGCAAGGTGTATAGCACACCTAGTCCCCTAGTCCTAATATTGGCCCCTCATTAAACATGAGGTGTGTAATCCTTGGAGAAATCCATGAGATTCATTTTATAACACACTTTATCTCTTGGATTGTATGTTATGAGATGGAGGCTCTATTGTAAGATAATGGCAAAGGGAGTTACAAGAGCATCTATGACAATAGAAGCTACATGTAAGTTGGAAGATTCTTGGAAGTTAAAGAGTCACAACTTGAGCATCCATCTAGAAAGACTTAGATGCATGGATTTTTTATCCTTGCCTATTTATTTAGTGTTGTTGTTGGTTGAGAACGGAAGAATATTTTGTATAGGGAGACAATTTTGGAATTCTGTAAATTTGGGCATAGAACATTTGAGGTGCATGTGAAAATTTCATTGTATTTATAATCTCTTCTAAGTTAATATAGCAAGTAGCACTAATTTTGTGGATGAGTTTTTTCCTAGGGTAAATCTATTGTTAATGTGCCTATGTTATTATTTATTTTTTGTTCATTGTATTATATTTATTAGACTAATTATCATTATTTATGAAGTTTCATTGTTCCATTGTTTATGAAGTTTATTTTGGTCATAGGTTTTAACATTTGATAACTTAGTTTTATTATTGAATGTTTTAAAATCCTTATAGGTTGTGGAGGTGATTTTGTATCTAGGCATGAATTTTATCTTTAAAGTGTTATTTTATAGACATTTAGTGTTTATTTTTAATTTATTTATTATATTCTACTAATAATTTAAGCTTTGTATAATTTTTATTCCTTTGATCCCCTCTATAGTGCATTGAACACAACATTTGGTAAGATTACCCTCTTGTACCCTAGGATGTGATGACCTAAGAGGTACATTTAAGGGCTATAGGGGAACTAGAGTGATAAGAAAATGATACCAATACTTTCCCCCTCAATTATATTCTCTATATGTTCTTCTCTCTCTTTCTTCTTCCAATATTCTATCATTTTTGGCTAAGCAAGATTCCCCATAAAGGGTCTATTAAAATGAGGGGTGCTATGACTCAAATATCTAGGCCTTAGATAGACTTAAGACATTTCACACACTAGCTATCTTACACATACCATTTTGATTCACCATACCACTCTCTCCTATGTAATCTTCTTCCTCTTCTACATACCAATAAATCCAACATACCATTATGCTTTCACATACCACTTTCTTCCACATACCATTATTCTTTTGCATACCTACAATTATATTGGAATTTTTGGTATATAGGGCAATTTCAGTATATTAGAAGGTTGTTATATAGTGCAATTTTGGTATATAAGAAGGTTTGGTATATAACACAATTTTGGTATATTGGAAGGCTTAGTGTATAGAAAGGCAAGAGTGATAACGTTAAGAGTAATAAGGGTTTCTTCTAGGAGATGTAAGGTGTTGGAATAGGTTGTCATTGATGTCAAAGAGTACTTAAAGGGAGATATATAACACAATAAAAGAATAGAGATATAAGATGAGTTAGAAGTAATTCATCATATTTAGATTGTGGCTGACTCCCTCGTTGATAAATAGAAGTGCCAAAGTTCAAAGTGCCAAAGTTCAAAAAATATATGTTGGCCGACTCTCCTTGGGCAATATATATTGAGTATAATTTAAATTAAAGATTTAAATTGTTGTGATGGCCGACTTCTCACATAGAATGGTGCCAAGATAAATATTCAAGATGGTCGACTCCCTTTTGGCACCCTTGGTGGATAGTTTTAAAATAAATTAAAAATAAATATGTTTCTAAAGGATAGTCAACCTCCTATTTGGAGCACTCCACTAGAGGACAAAACTAAAAGGTGTATAAAAAGAGTTGCCACTCTTTTTAAAAGGTGTGTATTTTGGTATGAGTCGCCACTCTTGAAGGAATATAAAGGATAGATAAAAAGTTTGAGTTTGATGTGAGTAGAGAAGTGTGTGAATGAAGAGAATATATAGCAGATCTAGGGCAAAGTTTCATGAAGAGTATTTCAGACTTATTTTGAAATATATATACAGCCCATGTGTAAAGAATAAAAGGCATATTTGTAAGAGTTTATGGCAGAATTATAAAGAGGAATAAGTGCAGATTGAAGAGCAGTTTGTAGAGGGATTTTAGAGTAGATTAAAGGTAGAAATTTATGTCAAGAGATCTCCATATTATGATAATTTTTTGTGAAGAAAGGATATTGTGTGAGTTGTGATCAGATTTGTGAAAGGAAATATATTAACATTCAGATCTCGTGAAGACATATCATCTATTGAAGAGTTCATAGGTTGGTGCCTTGCTGAGTTGGTGCTCAGTTGCGGGGATTGGTGTCTCTAGTGGGTTGGTGCTCACAAATTGTACAAGAGGAGATTGGAGTCTCCTATAGGTTGGTGCCTACAAATCTTGTAAGAGAATTATATATAAGCAATATTTTGTTGTGGTTTTCTCCTATAAGGGTTTCCACGTAAATCTTGTGTTCTCCCTGTGTTGCATAATTGATAGATCTTGTGTGATTGATATCACTATGGTTGTTAAGATTTGAAAAAGGTAAAAGATTGTATTATACTAATTCACCCCCCTCTCAATATAACCGTGTGATCATCATAAGGATAATAGTTTGAATAATGTGCTAAATGAAGTTTTAAGTTTAGATGTTAGGGTTGTAAGTGATATGGTTTAGGGTGATAAGGGTTTATTCTAGGAGACATAAGGATATTAGCTTGAGTTATGTGTTAAAATAAATTTAATCTTAGAGTTTAGGATGTCAGGTTTGGACTTTAGAGTTGGGATTTTGGGGTATAGGATCTAGGGTTGGGGCTTTAGGGTTTAAGGTTTTCAGTTTAGTGTTCAGGATTTAGGGTTTAGGATTTAGGTTTTTAGGTTAGAGGTTTAGGGCTTAGGATGTAGGGTTTATGATTAGGGGTTTAGGGTTTGAGGTTTGGGGCTTAAGATGTAAGGTTTGGGGTTTATGTTTTATAATTCACTTAAACTAGCAAGGATACTTCTTACATTAGTCACCAACTTGCAAAATTGTTGGAGTTATAAATTGAGAGAAATTTTTTATTGAAATACTTACAACAAGGTTAACTAGAACAAGAAACAACTAAAAGGGAGATATAAAACCATTAAGAGATCTAGATCACTAGAGAAACCCACTTTATGTAAGAACTCTAGTTTTATATGCGAGTATACTCTCACTTAAGTAGTCCAATGGTATATATAACCAATCTCTATACTTTATGATAAAGAAAGAGCTCTTAAAACAACTTAAATTCTCCCCAAAGACTAATTAAAACTCTCCAAAAATATTCCCCTACCTCTACTCTTTTTAATACCATTAAACTATTAGAAATACAAGAAGACTTCTCACTACAACAACTCCCAATTCCACTTCTAAACTATCCTTGATGCTTAATTCAAACTTACATTGAATATATAGAGTTATAAGGCCTTAGGAAATCCCTAGCAGTCAAAAAGATTGAATAAAATGAAGAGACATACGAAATGGTAATGTCATGATACATTTTTGTAATCTTCCAGGTGAAACCACTACTTTCAACAAAGAGTTAGTTGTGAAACTACCCCAACACTTTCAAAACTACCACTTTATCTTTCAAAAGCTCCCTGATAGTTGTATAATCACCATTGAGACTTGTGAAACTACCCCTATTGGTAGTTTTTGACATTAACATTTGTAGGCAAATTCAAAATGACATGCCTTTTTTAGATTTGCATATATTTTTTAAGGGAAATCCAAATATATGCAAATATATTTAAGTTTTGATGCCTATATCACAAGTCTCCACTTTTCCATGATGTAAAAGTGTATCCCTTTTGGATCACACCTCCCCAATATAGAGGCTTGTGGTCCCCAAAAGGATAGAGACTTAGTGGATTAGGGTAGAAGAACCTCTCAACTGATGGCACATGTGACATCTAATCTGCCACTACAATACAAATGTAAACCAAAATTTAGTAAAACTATACATCCAAGTGTCCAAATGATTCAATAACAATTTTATTGAACTT
Organism: Cunninghamia lanceolata; assembly: GCA_027924645.1. NCBI lineage: Eukaryota > Viridiplantae > Streptophyta > Pinopsida > Cupressales > Cupressaceae > Cunninghamia > Cunninghamia lanceolata. The sequence continues at coordinate 3,723,790 of BSBN01000210.1, read as the reverse complement.
GGAGTAACATTTTCAACATTGGTTTTCTCCATGGTTACAATCTATGTATGTCTACTCGTCCAGGACCATTAAAATTAAAAATCTTAGAAGATTATTTCTTTCCATGAAAAACATGTATAACATGAAGAATTTGGCATTCTTGATTACCTAGTATTTTTTCCATCTCATATAGACTAGCTTTTGGTCATACAAATAGTGGTTACCAAAAATAACTCCACACATGCACATGTGCATGTGCACATGTGTGCTAACACCATTGATATGTATCTTAATGAATAAAACCAACCCTTTTAGTAGTCTAATTAACTTTAGAATCCAAACTTGAAGAACAATATAGAATCTCTTTAACCTCTTTATTCTTAAGAGAGAGATGCAAAGATGTCTTAACCTTCTTACCATCCTTGTGAGGTTTCTTCTTAGGATGCAACTTTCAATAAAAGGATTCCTCATAACTAGTTTTCCCACTATAATCAAAATACCTAGTAGGTTTTGATTTTTATTTCTTTGTCTTAGCCATTACACCACTTGTCTTTGAAGATGATAAATTTAACTATGTGCATGTTCCCCTACTCTTTCTACCTCCATAAGTTTATCCCCTTTATGACAACTAGGAACAAATTGTCTCCACAATAGTCCCTTAAACTTATCCTAGGATTTAATAGGAGAATGTTTTCTAATAGCTATAGAAATCAAGAGAGTTTCAAACCAATCTAAATAATTACTTATTAGTCTCAACCTCTAGCATAGTAAATATTTTCTTCCAATTTAATAGAATTAAAATCAAAATATATCTCCAAATTCTCTAACATTTTCTCTAACATATTCCATCTCCTTCAAATGACCTAGCTTCTCAATTATTACCTTTCCTCCCTCTTGAGGCTTTCTTGGAAGAGTAATTCTTCCATGGGAAATTTCCTCTTTTTTTGGTTAGGTTGTCCTCTTTCTCTCCAATGAGCATTATTTCTCCATGAGAGTCTCCACGTAGCATGTTGTAGTCTCTACCAATTGAGATAATCCATCACGGTCTCTACCTTGAGGAACCTTTTATCTAGATCAAGGATTGGCGCACCCCTATCCATGCTTTTGGTTTCATTCTTTGGGAATACTATCTCTTTGATAAGTCAATGAGTTTCTCAACTTTCTCTATGTTTTTTTCACCTATAAATTCAACCACAACAAATTTGAAAAGGAAAGAACTTGATCGGATACTGGACTTGATCCATATACTAGAAAGGATACTCTTTACACTAGTCACCAACTTCTATAATTATTAGAGTTAGAAATTGAGACAAAAAATTAACTCAAATTCCTTCAACAAGATCAAATAGAATAAGGAACAACCATGAGAGAGATAAAACACCATTAAGAGACCAAGATACCTAGTGGAGAAACTGATTTTCAATAAAAACTCTAGCAAATATATGAGGACATATACACTCATTTAAGTACTCCAATGGTAGATAAAACTAATCTCCAACCCTTAGGATAAGACAAAATATCTTAAAACAACTAAAATGTTCCTTAAAGAGTAATTAAAACTTTCCTAAAATATTCTTATGTGTCTACTCTTTGAAAGAGTCCTGAAGTATGAGAAATAAAAGATTAATTCTCGCTACAACAACTCCCAATTTAATTTCTAGATTCTCCTTGAAGCTTAGTTTGAGCTTACAATACTTATACATAGAGTTAAAAGGCATTAGGAAGCCCTGAAAGTTAAAAGGAATGAAGTAAATGAAGAGACATAAAAATCTAGAACATCATGGGATATTTTTTGTGAGCTTGGGTGAAACCATTGCTTTTAGTAGAGTGGTAATTGCAAAGCCACCCTAACACTTTCAAAAGCACCACTAAGTATTTCAAAACTACCTTGATGGTTGGAAAACTACCATTGGCATTTGTGAAATCACCCTAGTTGGTAGTTTTTTCTCTTTAACCTTTCAAAAGCCATAACTTTTACATAGAAACTCAAAATGACATGCCATTTTTTGAACTTGCACATTTTTTAAGAGGAATCCAAATATGAAAACATCCAAGTTTTGATTCCACTATTTAAATACTAGTTTTAGACCTATAACACAAGTCTCCACATTTCCATGAAGATAGATCCTTTTAAAATTAGTTTAGGGTTTAGGTTTTAGGTTTTAGGATGTAGGATTTAGGGTTTAGGGTTTGAGATTTGAGGTTTAGTATGTAGGGTTTGGGGTTTATAGTATAATTTTTAGGCATGTAGGGTTTATGGTTTAAGGTTTGGGGTTGTTCTTTTTGTGTTGTTTCAAAATTTCAAGTCAAATTAAAGGCTTTACTCATTTACTTTGTTATTGTCGAATCCTTGTCTATCATGGTCATAGATGTCATACTATTAGGTTCTAATCCATGTCTTTGTAGTGGCTAATAAAAGTACCTCTCCAATGCATTAAATAAGCTGATGATCAAATCTTGGACATGAGAGGAAGGTAAAAATTGACTAAGGCATGTAAGTTGGCCAAATTGTGTCTTGAAGTGTGCCATAAGCACTTTTAGACAAAAAAAATAAAATATTCAAAAAATTTGGCCAAATGTCCAAAAGCATGCACCTTAAGCATTTTTGTCCAAAAAGTTTTTAAAAATGGTCATTTGGTCCAAAATCAAAATTTATAGTCATTTTTGTCTAAAAACTTAAAAATACTAGAAAGTTGTCTAGATGTCCAAAAGAATGATCCATAAACATTTTTGTCCAAAATGTTCAAAAAACAAGGATGGTCATTTGGTCCAGAATCGTGCTCCATAATCATTTTTGTCCAAAAAGCATAAGGTGTCCAAAATGTGGTAGCAGAAAGGTTAAATAGAACTCTGCTAGATTAAGGTAGGAGTATCTTAAGTAGTGTGGGCATAGGATAGGAGTTTTGTGCAGAGATAGTTAGCATTGTATGCTACTTGAAGAATAGGTCTCCCAGCTTTGCAATAGGAAACAAGACGCCATATAAAGTGTTGACTGGAAGAAAACTAGTGCTAACACACTTGTGGGTATTTGGCTATGAGGCATTTGTTCAGGTGCCTAAGGAGTGGCGGTCCAAGTTGGATCTCAAAGAAAAAAGGTGTCTTTTCATTTATTATAGAGAAAATGTCAAAGGATACAAGATTTGGAATCTAAAAACCTTGGAGATTCTCTACTCAAGGGATGTTACATCCATGGAACTTGGTGTGAAACCCAAACTTGAATAGTCAAAGGATACTAAAATTAAGAGTGTACATTTTGAAACAAAAATAGAGTAGAAGAATGTACTGGAAGCTAAACAAAATAGTGGACAAGGTAGTTTGAAAGACAATGAAGAAAGAACATCTAGAGCAGTAACTCTAATGGAGAACATGGTGTGGATGTGGTAGTAAATTATTCACTACAAACTATGAGAAGGTCTAGAAGGCAACACAGATCACCTGATAGGTATAGTCCACCTAATTTTTGTTGTTTCTTTGCTCTTACTTGTACTGGTAGTGAACCAAGTTATATGGAAGAGGCTCTAACTTCCAAAGAGAAAAAGTCTTGGAAGAATGCCCTGGATGAGGATATGTTGGCATTAAAATGGTGCAAGACTTGGAATTTGGTTGATCTACTAGAGGATAATAAACCCATAGGCTATAAATGGGTGTTTAAGAACAAATTTAGAGTATATGGATCTCTTGAGTGATACAAGGCATAATTTGTGGCAAAGGGTTATTCCTAGGTTGAGAGAATAGATTTTAGTGAGATATTTTCTCCTATTGCTAAGTTGAGTTCCATTAGAATGTTGTTGTCTATTGTTACGACACTTGATCTGAAAATTGAATAGATGGATGTCAAAACAACATTCTTGCATGAAGACTTAGAGGAGGAAATCTTCATGGAACCTGAAGGATTCAAGGTGAAAGGTAAAGAGAAACTAGTTTGTAAGCTGATAGATATTTATATGGATTAAGGAAGTCCCCATGGATGTGGAACCAAAAGTTTGACATGTATGTGTTAGAATTGGGTTTTGAAAGAAGTGATGTTGATAATTGTGTATACCTAAAAAAGGTAAATGATCATATTCTGATTATTGTTTCATATGTTGATGATATGCTTATCATTGGAGACTAAAGCATTAAATCAAGAGCTTAAAACTCATCTGGCTAGTGAGTTTAATATGAAAGACTTAGGAGCTACCAGACACATTCTTAGAATGGAGATATGCAGGGATAGTCTAATAAAAGAAAATTATGGCTAAACCAGAGGAAGTATCTTGAAATAGTCTTACAAAGATTTGAAATGTAGGATAGTAAACCAATAAGTGCACCCCTACAAGTTGGCATAAAGTTGAGTATGGAACAATGTCCTAAATTTGTAGAGTATTTGGAGGACATGAGGAAGTTTCCTTATGCAAGTGTGGTAGGTAGTCTCATGTATGCAATGGTTTGCACAAGACCAAACATTGCCTAAGCAGTGGGAGTTCTAAGTAAGTTCCTAGCATATCTTGGTAAAGAATATTGGACACATGTGAAAAGGGTGTTTAGGTACTTGAAGGGAACTCAAGATTATTGTTTGATTTATTATGGTACTAATGATATTGGTAAGATGTTGAGTGTACAAGGATTTGTTGACTCAAATTGTGTTGAAGATCTTGACAACCAAAGGTCTATAAACGAATGTGTTTATTCTATTTGGAGGAGTAGTAAGTTGGATGAGAAAGAGGCAGTAGACGGTTGCCCTGTCAACTGATGAAGTAGAATATATGGCCACAATACATGCTTGTAATGAAGCAATATGGTTGAAGAGGTTAAGTAATAGTATTGGTTTTAAGAGTCAGGTAGTGTTGAAGTGTGATTGACAAAGTGTAATTTGTTTGGCTAGGAATCCTATTTACCATGCTAGAATAAAACACATTGATGTGCAATATCATTTTGTAAGGGAAATGGTTGAAAACATGAAAGTCCAAATGGAGAAAATTAACACATAGGTAAATACTACAGATTCTTTGACACAACTTGTAAGTAATGCAAAATTTATGTGGTGTAGAGATGAGATGGAATTATCTCATTCTTGATCATGAGGTTAACTTCTTGGGTTGATGAACATTATCAACAACTAGGTTCTTAAATTTGCTCTGCAACTTTCCTGCTCTGTAACTTTCCCGCTTGAACTCTATTTGAACCTGGTTAGCTCATGGTGGTCGTTAGCCCTGGGGGGCCCTTGACCCCCCTCTGGGCCCTCAGGTGGAACCTGATCATGTTTGTACTGCCTCAGTCAGTACTCATGAGCACAAATCTCCAGTCTCGGGGTTGGATCCTAAGGCTTGGAAATAGGCACTGCTAGGGGAGACTAGCAGGTCAGTCAAAGATTCTGCTGTCCCAGTGCGGTCAGAGTCTGTGAATGGAACAGACTTCTAGATCCTAGATCTGATGATGGATAAAATAACCTCAGCCTTGGAATTATCTTTAGTAGGTAAGTTACAAGCCTTAAGTCCCAACATCGACATGGTTCAGCGATGGGTGGCCTTGAGATGGCACCTCAAAGGAAGCATGGTTACAAGTGCTTTGACAGGTGGTCTCTTCCTTTTTAAGTTCACTGCCAAAGAAGACTTGGTAGCAACTTTGGTGGGCGGCCCCTAGCTGTATGGCAAACACAACCTCTGCTTAGAGCACTGGAAAATGGTGTTTGATGCGGCTATGGAACTTAGTAGGTCAGCCCCGGTCTGGGTTAGGCTACTTGGACTTCCTCTAGAGTTCTAGGATGAGGAGATCTTCACATGGATAGGGAACCCTTTTGGGCGTTTCATTGCCCTGGACAGCACCACTAAGCATAAAACTAGGTTAGTTTTTGCTAGATTCTATGTTAGCATAGATATCCATAAATCTCTACCTAATACCATTAACTTAAAGTCTAAGTACGGTAGCAGGGAGCAACACCTAGTGTATGAGAATGCTACCACTTTTTGTCAAAACTGCTCCAAGAAAGGGCACCTAATCAATGAATGTAAAAACCTAAGGAAGCAAAAAGATAAAGAGGTCTTTGAGGAGGAGAATATTGTGGAGGAATTCCTGTTCAAAGATGACTTGCTTGATATCATCAAGTCCCCTCTCATGAAAAAGCAATTGGAAAGGGCCCAGACATAGGGAGACCCTGAAGCTGATCAACCAGTTTCAACCACTAAGGCCTCACCACTCCCTTTGCCTCAGATTCAAAGGAATCCTGAAGCTGAACAATCGACTTAGAAGAGGGGCACTTCAATGGGTTCGGTAGAGACAGAAGATGGGGACATCCTAACCCCCAATGAGAAGACTCCCAAGCCTCAAAAAGTTGGTTCAAGTACTAAGGTGTCTGAAGGAGGACAAACAACGGGTTTAGATACTAAGGTGTCTGAAGAAGGATAGACAATAGTGCTGGCAAGCACAGAGAAACTTATTCTATCACCCACCAGGGTTTTATCTCCTGGGGCTGGTCCTAGTAAACAGGATGGTTGGGTAATGCCAAAAAAAAGGGAAAAGGCCATCAGAAGAAGTCAGTTGTTGTGGGGATAGAGGGAAAGGTGGGTAGACTGTCCTAGAGAGAAACCAGAAATAGAGAAGCAACCAAGGAAATAGCCATTGGGAGATAAAGCACACTGGAGGCTATCTCTAGAAGACCACGTAAATGAAGGTCCTCTCATGGAATGTGAGGGGGCTAAACAATCCTCAGAAATAGTTCATGGTTAAGAACTGTTTTTTTTACAATAAGGTAGATATCATCCTTCTCCAAGAAGTTAAGATGTTTGAAGATAACTTTAAAAAGATAGCTAATAATATATGGCCTATGGCTAACTACATTATCAGCCCTTCTACTGGGGTGTTAGGGGGCCTTGTTACTATGTGGAACAAATATAACATCTCGGGTTGTTACTGTTCGCATAGCAAAAATAGTTTGGAAGTGAAATGCACTATGAATAAGAAAACATGGAAGCTAATCAATATTTATGCCCCCAACACCAAGAACGCTAGAAAGGATCTTTGGGATGGCTTAATCCCTAAACTTAATGCTGAGAGGACTAAACGGATGCTGGGGGGAGATTTCAACACCCCACTTTTCCCTTCAGAAAAATCTGGGGGCATCACAGACTTCTCAGACAACATGGTGGACCCGGCGGACTTCCTCAGTCAGACAGGGCTTATGGATATAGAGGTCAACAATCAACTCTATTCTTGGACCAATAGAAGAAGGGGAACTAGCTGATTTAGGTGAAGCTGGACAAAATGCTCGTCTCTTCTAATTGGGACATGGTGCAAAAATCTATTCTTACTTCCCTGCCTTGTACAATCTCTAACCACAATGCCCTCCTCCTTTTTTGGACTAATGGTTCTCCTAAGGGGCCTTTCCCATTCAAATATGAAATTTTGTGGGCCTCCCACCTAGATTTCAAGGATTGCATTACTGACTGGTGGAGTATCCCGATGCATGGATCTCCTATGTTTGGACTCACCCAAAAACTTACTCATGTCAAGCACAAAGTTAAAGGATGGAACAGATTCTGCTTTGGAAACGTGATGAACCAGAAAAAGCACATTACTGATAGCTTAATGGAAGTTCAAGACAACATGGCCAAGGGAGATACGAGTGAGGATACTTTCAACAAAGAGGAGTCTCTGCTCAAAAACCTTAAGGATATAATCAGTAAAGAAGAGATCTTCTAGAAACAGAAGTCTAGAGTTCAATGGCTATAGGAGGGAGATAGGAACACTACTTTCTTCCATCAGTCAGCCATGAAGCATATGAAGAAAAATAGAATCACCAAGCTGCTTGATGAAAACAACAGGGAAATTCTTGAAGACGAGGAACTGGGAAGCCTAGCCTCCAACTACTTTAGAAACTTTCTGGCGGAGCACTTGAACAATCCTAATAAAGGTAGGGATGATAAGCTACTAGACAATATTCCCTCTATCCTCTTGGAGGAAGATAAATGTATGCTTCTAAAGCCTATTACTAAGGAGGAAGTTAGGGTGGTTGTGTTCTCTATGGGGGCCTTCAAAGCTCCGGGCCTAGATGGGTTTCCCTCGGCCTTTTTCCAAGATTTCTAGGAGATTGTGGGTTATGATGTCACTACTGCTATCAGGGACTTTTTCAAGACTGGCAAAATCCTTAAGCAAATCAATGCCACTTTCATTGCGCTTATCCACAAGAAGGGCATCATAGAGTCCATGGCTAATTTTGGCCCTATTAGCCTATGTAACACCATTTATAAGATCATCACGAAGACTGTGGTCCTCAGACTCCAACCACTGCTGGACAGCCTTATATCTGATTGCCAGAAAGGCTTTGTCCCAGGTAGACAGATTATGGATGCAGCAATATTCACCCATGAGATCATTCACTCAATGGATAGAAGTAACATTCTGAGCATGGCTCTCAAATTGGATATATCTAAAGCCTATGACATAATCTGCTGGGATTTCCTATTCAAGGTCCTTGGGAAGTTCAGGTTTCAAGACGGAATGATTACCTTGATGAGAGAATGTGTGACCACTGTCAAGTACTCGGTTCTGGTCAATGGCACTCCTTAGGGGTTCTTTAATGCTGGAAGGGGTATTAGATAGGGGGATCCCCTTTCACCCTACCTTTTTATCATTATGGCATAGGTCTTGGGTAGAAACATCCTTTCCCACTTGGATAACCATAACCTCAGGGGTGTGAAAGCTGCGTCCACCATGGGACCATCAGTTGTCCAATAGTTTGTTGATGATACTATGCTCTTCAGGGCAGCTTTGGTGGTGGAGGCCAGAAGATGGAAAAACCTACTGAACACCTATGTGAAAGTTTCTGGCCAGTGCATTAATTATGAAAAGAGTAACGTGTTCTTTTTCAATATAGACATGGGGCTGCAAGATGCGAAAGACTCCCTAGTGTGTGGGATCTAAGCCTCAACTTGTATGGGGTAGGGGAGAGTGAACCTCCTCGAGGTCACCTCCTTATTTTTGTGCTACTTATAGCCTTGAGGGCTTTTCTTTGATGTTGAGAGCATTTTTTATGGCAAGAGTGCCATGATAGTTTTTGTTGAGTTTTTAGAGATTGGTATTTTGTGGTTGTGACTTGAGGCCTTGAGACTTGGTGATTTGAGATCATGGAGTGACCTCTTGAGTTGAGGGGTCCACTCCCCTACCCCCAGCAAACTCATTTTCATGAGTTTAGTTTTGTGCAAACCTTTGGGAAATTTTATGTGTGTTGAAAAAAAAAAGTTGTATTGTTGTGGAGTGTGTGTCAAACCGTGTGAATCCTACCTCCCTAGCTTAGGGGTGACCCACTTGCGGGTCTATGGTAGGGAGGAGGGCTTTCCTTCATGGCTGGTTTCCCATTTTTGTGTTGCATTAATGCAGGTTTTCATTGGAGAGAAAATGGAGTTTAGAGGAGTTCCTTTTTATCTCATTTGCCTTATTTGCTTTATTTTAGTTGGCTGTTGGAGCCATGGCCTTAGAGGCCTTATTGTAGTTATGACCAAAATTATTATTATTCTTTGTGTTGGTTGTATAAGGAAATCTGATGTGAGCAATCTTTATTGTTTATTCAAAAAAAAACTGTCATTAATTTATGTTGTTATGCTTATATGCTCATGGAGAAATGTTATAAAAGATATAAATTGCTGTCATAATTATTTCAAAAAAAAAGGTGTTGATGTTGTGATTTTATTGTATACTTTGTGGAAAAGAAAATATACACTATTGTATTTTATGCAATGGAAATACATGGTTAATAATTTGTTGTGTTCATATTTAATTTTTGGAAGTTTGAACAGAAATGGTTTTTATAGTTGTTGTCTTTTTAAATTAAAAAAAAAAATTGCAAATCTAGTTATGTCATTCCATTTAAAGTCTGTTTATATGTATAGATATGATACCATACATACATACATACATACATACATACATACATACATATATATATATATATATATTTACATATATTGAAAGTATATATGCTTCTGTTTTAATGCATCTTACCTTTGCTATTGGACTAATTAAACCAGATATATATACATTTACCACTGTATATATATATATATATATATATATATATATATATATATATATATATATATATATATACAGAAAGGTATACATATAAGTTTAAATGTAATGCATTGTTTAAATTCTGAATGTATATATATTGTTGTGTATATATGTGTGTGTGTTTATACACACACACACACACATATATATTCAAATATATTAGCAAATTGGATCATGAAAACATAATAATAAACAAATAGTATTAAGATTTTTTTTTTAAAAATAAAAGAGACTGATTGAAAGGCCGAAGCCAAGATCTAACTAAGGGTAGAATGTATGTTTTGCAGAATGTAAATAAAAAAAAATGGAGTGGCTGTGAGCGGCGGCCAAAACCACCGCCCACAGACCATGGTTGTAAGAGGGGTGTGGGGAGGGGGCGGTGCCTCCACCCACACCCACGAGTGTGGGAGGAGGCACGGCCTCCTCCCCACACTCCCCTTTCCCCCTTTTCCCCCTTAAAACCCCACACCATCCCTCAAGGCGGCCCCCAAACACCGCCTCCAACCCTTCTCCTCTTAATGACTGTCCGCGGTGGCATGGTGCAATCTGGCCATTCGGCCCCTATTGGTTCTTGCCTCTTCTTCATTTTTTTTAACCTGCAAACTAAAACACAATATATATATATATATATATATATATATATATATATATATATATATATATATATATATATCACCCTGCAGATCAATCTAACACAGTTCTATTTAAACTTTAGACTGTAATACATGTATATTTATTAAAAAATAAATAAACAAAACCCTAGGAATATACATATATACAATAAGTATACCTCAGGCTTTTCTTCATGGCGGCCATGGATGGGGATCGAACCTTCAACCTGCAATTTTTGCAACCAATGGAGGCACAAAATTGGAAATGGGAAAACATGGAAATGAGGAAAGAAACCAAAGTGTGAGAAAACAAGAGATCAGTTAGGGTTTCCATAAGAAAATTAATAAAATATTATTAGGGCTTCCTTTTTGAAATAGTTAAAATATTTAGTAGGGTTGAGTGGGAATGAGAGGGAATTAGTCTTTTCTAATTTATTTAATTTCCTCAATTATTCTTGTGCACGGAATTTAAAACTCCCCTCTATCTTGCCTTTTGGCCCTTTTGATTATTTTTGCATTCCTTGTGATTTTTCTTTTAAGTTGAATAAATTATTTCCTTTGGGGTTTGGAGAGTTATTCTTTCTAGTGGTTATTTTTTTTATAGTGGGATTTTGATTTAATGGGTTTGCCTTGTGTGTTTTAACTTTATTTTCATAAGGAAGACCTCGTTTAATTTAATTAAATTAATTAGACCGATTTTATTATTCTTATGGGGAGAGATGCTTTAATTCTTCCCCTTTTTCTTTTTAATTGAGTTAATTAATAAATATAATTGTCGAAATTATATTTATTAAAGGACTTAATTATTGGATTCTAATTTGGTCGATCAATTGAATTTGAATTTTAGATTGACTGAGTGACAAATTTTATTTGACCTTTGGAGGTTATTTAATTTATTCTTATACTTCATTAACTTCAATTTTTGCCTTAATTATCTCTTGGAGAAATTATTTTTTAAATATTTATTTCAATTATTGAAAACGCGTTATGCTGTCAAATTTTTCCTAGATTTTAGGGTTTTATTTTTATGACCTTTTGGTGACTATCGTTTAATCACTCCATCTTTTCATGTGTCCATCATGCCATTGATTTTCATATTTTATTTATTCGATATCTTTTATGCATTAGAGTTAGGGTTTGCTTTCGAATCTGACGAAATCATCTCTTCACCTAGGAAACTTAGGGTTTGGATTTAAAACCGTTCTAACCTTAGAAGCGGCGCACATCGCGTCGCATACCCCCTAGACGGCTTTCATCGTGCAGGAGATGGCGTAGGAAGATGCACTTCCCTGAATCTGTATGACACGTTTATGCCTCATGCGTATTGCCACCGAGCATGCAGATGCATGTGAGGGGGTTCCTAGGGACATGCGGAAAAGATTTTGGTAATTCGTGTCATGACCACATGACAAATGTGGACATGTGTGTTGTGTGTTGTGACCACATGGGAAATGTGGGCATGACAGATTTTCAGAGATAGTTAGAGGGTTTTCATTGCTGCTTATGCGGGGTGCATCGGGATCCAATCCAATAATGTGGTGGAGGGATTGGCCCTGCTGTGGGGGCTCAAAATTGCTCACTCTATGGGAATGGACAAGTTACAAGTGGAGGAAGATTTAAAAATTATTGATGCGGCTCTTGGCAGGTCTAACATCGGTTGGAAACTGAAAGATATCATGGACGACATCATTTGCTTATTGTCTGGGTTCAATCAGAAAGAAATTGGGCACATGTATCGCGAAGGTAATAAAGTGGCTGATGGTTTGGCCAACCTTGGGAAGAGCTTGGACACATAGAGATGTTGGAAAAGAAAGGAAAATTTACCTGTTCAGACACAAAACCTTCTTGGTAAGGAGCAAGGTCCCACCCTTGGTCTCTCATGTTTGCAATTTTAAATCCCTCTATCCCCTGGCCTAGGGGGTACATTAGGCGCCAGATGGAATCTCAGTTTGATTGCCATCTGGCTTTGCGTACTAGTGATTTGGGTGGTGAGACGGCTTATGGCCAGCTCAGACAGGTCAGAGATTGGGTTTGCCACTGTAAGAAGGATAACCATCTAGTCAGCATGATGTGGAGGCTTGAGGTAGGGTTTCACATGGTCAGGCACATGAGCAATGGGGGTATTAACTTGCCAAGCCTCTGCAAATCTTGTCATTATGACCAATTAATGAATATCAATTATGAAAGGAAAGGGAAATCCCATTCACATATCGTGAATTTAAGAAAGTATGTCACCCCTGGCTAGCGAAGAGACACTCTACTCGTTAACTTGAGTGTGAATATTAGTTTGTGGGATATTATTTACATATTGAAAATTTCTAAGTTAACCAGTGCTCATTTGATTTCTAGTTTGTTTGTGAGAAATAGGTGCAACCTGAGAATGGGAGGTGATAGGTCTCGTATCAAGCCTGAATCCTATGAAGAGTTCAAGCGCAATGAGACCCTTTGGCACAAATGCCAGGAGGGAAGGGTTGATTCCTATCTGGAATGCCTGCAAGGGCACGATGAAAACTTTTCTATGCAGTCGTTGGAGGGCAGACAGGTCAAGGTGGGTGGTGTAGGGTTTGAAATCTCAGAGGAAGTCATCAGGATGGCGATGGGCATGCCTACCGATGGTATCAAACACAAGAAAATGAGCAAAGTTTTTGATCTAGAAGGTATGGCTTTATTTCAGAAGAAAGGTGAGGTCTTACATAGTCTGCAGGGAGGGTTTGATAGGCAAATGTTGCCAAAACCTTGGGACGAAGTGTACCACATGATCATCAAATACTTCACTCTTAAAGGCAGATTCTGACACTTTTTTCACTATCATTTTTCTCTGTTAAACCATTTCTGTCGTAGCAAGTTGATTAGTTTTCCTTTTTACTTGATGTCGTCTCTGGAAGCCTTGATTGTGTCTGCTATTGAACAACATGCCATCGACCCTAACAAGCCCCTCATCCCACTCCATTAGGGGCTCATTTTCAAGCTTTATAAATTTCATTTGGCCCTTTGTCCCCCTAAAGCCCTCATAGCTACTCATGTTGACCCTCCTTTGCCGCCCTACTCAAATCCTAATAAGATTAGCCCGGTGATAATTACAAAAATCACCCCAGAGAAATATACCCAATCCCTCAAGTTTGGGAAGAAGAAATTTGCCACTAGTAAAAGCCTCGAGCCTAAGACTAGTGACCAGACCACTAAGGCCATATCCAAGATATCTGCCAAAAGAAAGATTATCTCCGGTGATTCCTCCAATGAGACATCGCAGAAGAAGATTAAGGAGACTATGGAGGGGGGTAGTGTCTCGGATAGCGGGGATACGGCTAAAAATGAATCTTAGGAGGTGGAGGATGTTAGCTCCTAGGAAGGTGACGGAGGGAGTGACAGTACCAAAGATGAGGAGTTTACCTTGCCTAAAAGTAAACCCCGGGTGCCGTCGACTAGAAGGTCGACGAGGCTTGCTGCAAAGCCTAGTCCCATTCCTCAAAAGAAGGTGGTTGCTGAGTCGGCAGAGGAAGTGGCGGACCTGGGGGTGTGGACATTACTGGTGACAAAAACAACAAAGATGAGACGGTGGTGGGACAGGTTGATCTGATGGGTGTGGAAGGATAACAAAGATGAGACAGTGGAGGTTGAGGCTGATGATAGCCCCAATAATTTTCCAGAGCTCAATGTCTGGGGGTCTGACTCTGAGAGTTCTGAGAAAGTGGTGAAGGTTACTGACAAGAAGAACAAGGGTGGTAAGAATACCATCAAGGACAAGGAGATGGAAGCCCTCTCTAGTAGACTATCCGAGTTGGAGAGGAAGTTCAAGATTTTGGCAAGGTTCACATCAAAAGTCATGCACCGGTCGACCACCACTCTTGCCGTCCTCCAAGACATTGAACTTACCAAACATGGGATGAAAGATAAGGAGCTCAAGGAGTACGAAGATCTTTACCAATTCCTGACCGAATATTGGGAGCAGTTGTTCAATCAGCCTTAGGGGCTTTTTCTATGCTTTCTGTTGTTTGTCTGTTGTTCGTCTGCTATTGGTCCTCTATGTTTTGGTCTGTAGTTTTTTGGTTGTTCCTTTTTTCTTGGGTCTGTATCTTTTTTATGGAACTTTGGTGCACCTTTATGGTTGATGTGTAATGAGATTGACACCCTTTTTTTCCGCTTACTTTATCAAAAACTTCTTGGGTTGACATACTACACACTCTCCTGCAGTAAATATCAAGTGGGAGAATGTTGGGACTTAGGTGATATTCACTTGGGAGAGTTGATTTGCAGGATTCTTTGAGGTGAGTTTTTCAAGTATTGTGGTATAGAAAACATAGTGGTTTACATATGATAATGATGTTGTAAGTCTTGTGGTACATCATATATGTTTTATTACATGTGGTGGTGCTATGACAAAAACTACAAGGTATTTGGATGCAGAACTCACAACTACATAGGTGGTCAATACTTGTTGGAGCATGATCAATGATACAAGAGCACTTGTGGTAGAACTGGTGAATATGTGGCATGAACTAAGAGCTAGATAATGTCTTGGAAGATGACACAAGGTACCACAAGCAGTTAGGAGTTAAGATATGGTTGTATGTGTTACTGCAGGCAAGGAGAACTGGTAGTGGTGGCTATACTGAAAACATACTTGTACTGATAGTGTAAAGGATGTAACTACTGTTTTATAGTGTGTAGTAGTAGCAAAGCTTACATGATGATTATCCATAAGTAGACATCATATTTAATTGTAAAGTGTGGTGTGCTAACGTGGTTGGTATTCCATGAATCTACTTATGTGTGTGTGTGTGCATGCGCGCGCACCCAAGTTACCAAAGATGAAGAATTCATAGTATGGACACTGAAGACATTGTAAATGTTGTTGGTGTGTAAACATTAGAGTGACTGTAGAAGAAGAGTATGTTGTAGATTAAGACTCATTGTTCAAAAGACCTTCTTGTATTGAATCAATCTTGATTCTGAATAATACAATTGTTCAAAAGACCACGTTGTATGAGTTGGTGTTTAAATTTGATACATGTTGTTGACTATTAACTAAACACACAATCTTAAGAACTGTTATTTCAGTTTGTGAGTCCTACTGCAAAAATTATCCTAGGCCGCCCATTTTTCACCATTTTCAAATCTTTTACAAAGGTTCTTCAATTCGTTGTTGTCATCATCTGTCATAATGGAACCCCTGGGTGGACAAGGAAAAGAGCATACCCAACAGTTAGACCTATCTTGGCATCTCATGGTCAATTAATTCTACTTTCTCAAGATTCTTCTTCGTGGTTTGCTTTTCATCCAAAATTTGAAGCACATTTACAATCTGATGAACTTTAGTAAGCTTCAAAAGTCTCCTATTCCCACATTGACATACTTCATAGTGGTATGGCCAAGCCTGACGTTGGTCTTCAAGAGGTCCAGTAGGGCGTCATTGACAGTTTCAATATCAGGCAGGTGCGAGTGAATACTTCCTCATTGAAGTTTCAAAGTAATTTATTAAGGGAGGAATTAAATACAAAATGCTGACAGAATCTTATAGCCACACTTACCTTTACATAAATTCAAAGTACCTAGTGTGCCTTGTTGGAATATATGCTCCAACATTAATAAATGTAACAGTGAGATATTGTGCATGTAGACAACTTGCCTATATGTAGTGGTAACAATTTGTTAGATGTAGGTGTATGAGCAATTAGATGTTGTAGTTGTGTCAATAGTTGTTAGTGTGTTGTCAATTAGTTGAGCTAGGTGTTTAAGTGTAGATCCACTTTTATAGGACTTTGTTATGAGTTTGTAATCTCTATAAATTATAACCTTTATTTGTTGAATGACTGAGGAATAATTCATGCAGCAGTTTTATTCTCCAATATGCTTTCCAATAAACTACAAGGGCATGTCATTTATTGCTGCAAAACAGAGATAAATTGTAATTTATTGCTATAAAACTTACTTAATTCTTGCATCGTGTCTGGTTATACATTGCTTTCATGTCCGTTGTCTATTGCCTTTTGTTGTGACCTTTTATCCAAAAGATGTGTTTCAACCGGCAAGTGTTCCAGTTTTTGTTGTATGGGTTGCCTTTGATCCACATTGCAAATCAAATATAATACATTTCTAGAGCTTAATGTAAGCAACCATTGTTTCGGGTTGCAGGGCACCATTTCAAACTTTATTTAAACTCTGTTTAACTATTTGAGTTGCAACACTAGCAAATTATATATGTTCAATTCAAATGTTGATTATTCATTTATGATTGTTTAGACCCATTTGTTTACCAAGGAGGATTTCATGTCATTGTTGTTTAAAATTTAATCTTATGAAGGATGCTGGCAAAAGCCTGCAGTGACCAAGGGGTTTTGTCTGGTGTACAATTATACTAATCGAGGAAAAAACAAGAACAGCAAATCTTTAGAGCAGCGACCTGACCAATATGCGATCGGTCAAACAATTCAATTAATTTTAAATTAAAATAAAAATTACAGGAACCCAAAGAAAACTACTCTGGCAGTCTTTGGCAGGAAATTGCCTACTGCAACATTTATTAATTGAAGCGGCTGCAATCTTTTCTGATTTCTCCTTGATTGCCCACCTTGACACCAACCCGACCCAGCTTTGTGATTGCTTGTATGAAGTTTGAATAAAATGTAGAGGCATCACTTGCATAGATTTGGACCATGTTTCTTGAGCGGATGTCTGTGAATAACACCTGATCAGAAGTGAAAAGGCCTTCGCCATTCTGGAGATTTTGGTAGTAGGCATTGTCAAATGTACGAGGTGTTGTAGGGTCCATGTTAATGGCAATACTGGGATCCACATTCCTGGGGCACATGCCTTTTAGTTGGCTCGCATAGTTGCTGTTCAGAGTGGGGTCAATTTGGTTGCTGTAAATTCTGTTAGAGAATTGGTTGCAGTGAGAAAATCCCAGTGTGTGAGCCCCTGAAAATAAACGAAAACATGGTGTTAGTAAAACATGTTTAAAACAAGGTGCATTTATAGAGTTCTATATATTAATTTTTGTAACCCCACTGTTTGTTATGTTTAGGACCTTTTATAATAGAATACAAAGTATACTCATTTATAGATTGTGAAAAATCATGGATATGTCCTATTGCCTGTGGGCAAATTGATTAAGCCTCAAACTGGGCCTGCCAGTTACATTGAGACCTTAAAAATGTTCTTTTCCCTTTACACTTTTTAAAAAAAAAACACCCTAATGAAATTTCTAGAATTTTGTCCCAGATTAATGAATGCTTTATCAAATTGGTGGAATCTGGTGACATTTTTAGGAATCAAATGGAGAAGGTTCTTTACAGCATAAGGTGATAAGTTGCCAAAAGAAGAACTTTACAGCCGAGATCAACTTTAAAGGAAAAAAGGACAAACTAGAAATGACCAGGGATTCGGAATATGTCTCTGTCTTAATTTGGATTGCACATGGGTTGGGTGAGATTAAGAAACTAAATTAAGGAAATAATAAAGAGGGAGAGTAGACAGTTTTTTTAGTGTATAAACTTTGACCTGGTGTCCCTTGAATTGTTTCTGGGTGTGCCATCTTAAGAAAATGAAATAAGTGGAAGTATTTTCAAAGCAAGTGAATTAGGATTATTTCATTCATTTGCCACAGGAAGCGACGAAATTAAAAGTGTACTGACACAAACATTCCCCTTCAAACATGACTCCGAGATCCAAGATGGTAAGAACTAAAATAGATTATGAGTAAAATAGTCAGAAGCTGGTATGATTTGTTACCAGATAGAGCAATCATGTCTGTTTGAGATAAGCCCTTCCTGTTGAAAAGAGAGACCAACTGATCGAGATTGAATGAAGCCTTAGGCAGGTTTCCATTGGCTCTGGATGCTTGAGATATGAGTCCATCTCTTCTCCCCATCTCCACAAGATACGTTGGGCCTCCAGCCTGCATATGAACCAAAAGTTTAACTCTTTAAACGGTAATCTATTGAAGGCATTAATGAATTTGCAAAACAGATAATCAAAGGAAGTAGGTTTGGTTCTTGAACTATACAGGCATTTATAATGTCATGCCTAATGTCCTACGAATTTCTATGGTAGCAGCAATTCAAGACAAAAAATGCATGTCCATTTATGGTGTTAAGCATAGTGTCATGTGAAACGCTTTTGGTAGCAGCAATTTAAGGCAAGTGCCTGGCCAAGAAAGGACGCTTGAATCCAGAAGGTAATGTGGGTAAAGCATGTTAATGGTTAAATGTTAACAAGAAGCAAGGACTGAATTAACACAAATGCATGTGAGGCCTTGAAAGGGTATATGCAATTGCATACAAGCCAGAGAACACTGCACAATTTTCATCCAAAAACATAAGCTTCTTATGGGTAATCTTTTCCCAGAAAGTTCAATTGAAATCTATATGATACAGTGACACTTTTCAAATTCATTCAATTGCATCCTATGTGAAAAACTATGCACCTATTGTGAGGTTCCATGTCCGTGACACCATAAGCACAAATTGTAAATGGTTGTATTAGTGTGTTGATAGCTGATCCCTGTTTATGGCCCCAGGCCTCAAAACTCCTTGTGATTCTATTTTTACATATTTATAAGGATTACTCACCAGTTTTATAACATCTCTGGTAGCAATGGCTAGGATATCAGCACAAGACACAGTGTTGGGACACACTTTCTCAACAGCTTGCTTTGCTTTGATTACAGTATCAAACCCATCCCCGGCCAGGGACAAGTTGTCTTCAAAATCCTTCTCTGCCTTATTGTTTGCAGTAGATTGGATGATCACAGAGGCGTCACATCCCTGTCCACACAGAAACAGCACCAAATCATTTCATATTACTAAATTGCTGACATTCATACCGTAGCACCACATGTTAATGCTAATTGTCACATTAATCCAGCAACAATGAATATAAGCAATGCTTCCCATTTCACCGATTCAAGCCAAGTCTGTTACAAGCTAAAAGATGTTAATTCATTTCTATAAAAAATGAAGTTTTGGGTTTCTTGGGACATATTATAATTGACTGAAACATGAAGAAATGTAAATCATCTCTTGCTTACCTCAACAAAACAGTCATGAAAGAAAAGCCTCAGCGTGCCAGGAACAGTCACAAATGTCTGGTTGAATTTCTGACTAACAACATTGCTTACAATGGCCTCAACTTTGGGACACGAATTGGCATAAAAATTGGTACGAAGCAGCATTGATTGAGCTGATCCTTTACAAATGCACACTCCCAACAATAACAAGAAGACCAGGTTCAACTTTCCTCCCATAGTTAACAGCACAAAGGTCCTTCAGGCCTAGCTGGTTTCCTAGAAAGAAAGTATGTAAATATCCACAAATGACCAAATAGGTCAATGGAACTATGAAAATACACTTCACTTAAGAGTAGACCAAAAGGATCATTCAACAGGACTTCAAAAAAGCGAGACCATCCCAGTGAAAAGGCTTGGGTTCTAGCTAGGCAGTCTTAATGCTTGGAGGGTGTCATGCAGATGCTTGTTTTCTAGGCTTACTAACTGAGATCTCATTCTTCTTTCACCATATAATAAACCAAAACATCTAAGGCAACTTATCACTAGTAGTACTTTTAACACAGTGCTACAATCACCCTCTCTTTCCAATCTCTTCTGCCTATTGGCTGAGTGCTCTTCCCTTGGTCTAACTTTATCTATTAAGATTGCTTAAACCTAATACACAGAGGTTCTACTTCTGCCTATTTGAGGAAATCCCTGCCATAGTATATATAAGAATGGAAGTTGGTTGAAGGAATCAATTCTTCTGCTATTCTTATCTCAAGAGAACAGTCAACTTTATTAAACAATGGTTAACAACAAGGCTACCCAGTGAGTAGTCTTAATTTATGTATATATTTTTTTTCAAATATCATAAGAAGGAATCTCTATCTACAATTGTGTCCAAGCAGAGATGCCGTGTGCACGTTGTATATCACATATGCATGTTCATTGATCAAACAGCTTCTTATTAAAATACCAGGTACTATTCACTGGTTAAAAACGAGGTGCTTTGTTGATACTTCAAAGGAGTCAAAGAGTCTCCCCCCCTCGTGGGTGTCTTTAAACAAAGATTTTCTTTGTACACAAAATTCTGAATTCCTAGCTTGTAGTATACTTACTTTACCTGTATAATTCCCCTGAATTTGTCCCAAGTACTTTTCCTTTTACCGATTACCACATAAAACATGTGAATTTGCTTTATGAGATGTTTTTCCAAGAAAATTCACGGGACATTCCCTGAACTTAAAGCAAAGTGCAGCTCAACCTCAGACTCAAAGGTGAAGGCAATTATCTATGCTAGACTGTTGGGAGTTCCTTGATTTTTTTGAAGGGGAAAAAGAAAGAAGAAGAGCAAGTGTAGTTTTCTTAACATAAAGGTAAAACAATATATTAAAACAACTACTGATTATAAAGTAGGTATGTCAATCTAAAAACGATTCATGGCACATTAAATCCAGAGATTAAAGAAACCCAGATGGGTTGAAAATAGATAATCAACAAGACGAGGAATCTTCAAACCCCATTGACAGGGCATACACACTTATTTCCTTGGAGATTCTACATGCTTTGAGTATCAAAAGTAATGTTTGCCCTTATGTTTTAAAAAAAATGGACTAAGAAGAAAAGCATTTAAAAATAGTAATGATAAAGTTAGCCATAGGATAATAAATAGGGAGAACACCAGAAAAACTTGCACACTAGCAAGAAACACATCAGCAGGCATCATGAATCTAGAGAGGCATTGTAGTCACTATTCACAAAATCACTAAAGTCTCTACTTAAGTCCCAAACATGGCAATCCTAGTTATTTCCAATATCAATCTTGATGTCATTCTAATTAGAAGTTGATTTAGCCAAAATGTCTTTTGAAGCTCCATCAACATTTATTTTAACCAAGCCCAGAGGAGGACGTTTTCATTTGGTAAGTTGATATTCCTAAGAGTTATTATTGGAAGAGGTAGAAGAGGGAGAAACCACAAGAATACCAAGTCTAATTAGAACTCTGATTTCCTACCAAGAACTCACTTGATAATCTTGAATCCAAACTATGAATTCCCATGCAAATAGAGGTGGTAGTTGTGAATAAAATAGTATGATAAAGTATCTTGGTCCTATTGGTGAAATCCCTAGAGGAAGTGGACTTCTCTAATGAAGATTAAGAGTGTTTTAGGGTTGCACCGAGGATGGTTGAAGTGAAAGAAAAAAAAACCTATGGACAGAAAGGAGTTGATATAGGTGCTATGGACACGATGGTTAAAGAGATCATGTTGAACATGTAGAAGTTGGAGATGTTCTATTAGGATCTTCACCAGGTGATTAAACACATGGTGGTTTCTCAATATGAAGCTATAATGGAGTTGAGGAGTGGCTATATGATGCCACTTGTGGAAAATGATAATCTAGTACATGCAGTGTAGTGGGCGGAGCTCATTTATGGTTTTAAGTTTATTGGTCTAGAGGATGTTGTGGGGATGATTGTGCCATCTATAAAACTGATGATAATTTTTGGTAATGGAGTTTATAACAAGTTGCATGAGGTGACGACTCCCCCCATGTATGGTGTGGCACATTGGGTTGTGGCTCATTGGTCCTAGGTCTTGTTAGATGTGTTGTAGTGGATATCTTTGCTCTATGCTTTTGTTTTGTTGGTAGCATGTTGGTTGTAATTAGTTTCTAGTATTTTTTAATTAATAGGTTGGTGTCTATTGCAATATCTTTTCTGCTAGGCTAGTTTGTTATTGTATGCTATTGATGTTAGTGTTTTGGTATTGGTTATAGGAGGGATCTCATATGTTATCCAAAATATATATATGTATATAATTTAATATACTAATTTTAGTGGGGACGATATCATAATGAAAGTGGAAGGTATATAATCTAAAATATTACAATTTAAATGGGAACCATATTTTAATAGAAGTGATCCTCTTACTAACATTTGATTGATTGCCAATAAAAATATTTTTTTGATGATTCAATCTCCCCTCACCTCTTTTGGAAAAAAAGTAAAAATAAAAATAAAATAAGTGGATGGCATATGAAACTTTAAGTTGACAAGAGGATTCATCATAGTTAGGCACTTGTCTATGGGACTAGTGCAACTATCCATATGGCTCCCTTAAATCTTTGTTGCCTTTGTAGATAGTAGAATTGTTGAAATTGTGGCAAAATGAAATGACCATAGAGAGAATGTCTCATGTGTTAAGACTAGTTCCACTTGTAATTTAATCAACTTCCAACAAGTATAATATTTAATATTTGTCTATTCTATATCAAGTGGTTGCTAAGTTGCTTAGATTAGGAAATTGGCATATATATAGTCTTGGCACTTCTACTTGCATACCAAATGAGAAACCTCTTTTTGCACTGAGAGAATCGGATGCACAAGACATGATAGAGGTTATCTTCTTAGAAGCAGAAGTGGATAGATCAAGAATTTTCTTCCAACTAGCTGGTGTTGCTAGCCAGTTGGAGGAAAATCCTAATCTAATGACATTAGGTGCTCAATCCAACCCCTTTCTATCCAAGGGACATTTGATCAAACTTGCTTATGTGGCACC
Organism: Cunninghamia lanceolata; assembly: GCA_027924645.1. Classification (NCBI taxonomy): domain Eukaryota; kingdom Viridiplantae; phylum Streptophyta; class Pinopsida; order Cupressales; family Cupressaceae; genus Cunninghamia; species Cunninghamia lanceolata. Next base: position 3,700,610 of record BSBN01000210.1, on the reverse strand, counting down.
CCTGTGGTAGTCTTTTCTTCTCTTATCCACATGTTGCATTTTTTTAATTCAAAACTATTAACTTCACATCGTTTATGTGGGGGTTAAACAAAATCACCCAAAGACATGATTTTGCATGTATGTAGCCCTCTGAATTTTTTGGAACATCAGGCCAAGATGATCCCACAATAATGGGTTACAATTGTATTGAGGAACAAAAATTGTCCAGGTGTGAATTTTTTTTTTTGGACGGGTTCGCTCGAACGGGGGTGTTCACTAGAACACATAAATGGGTTTACTTGAACACCCCTGTTTGAGTGAACCCACTTTCTGTCAGTGGATTGTTTGTTAATAAAAATAATGGGTTCAAGCGAACACCCCTTAATGTTATTTGATTTTTTTAATGTTATTTTTATAGGTTTTGAATGAACCCCTCTTTGTTAGAACGCCCCTTCATTAGAAGGGATTTCAAGGGGTTTGCTAGAACCCCCCTTCATTAGAACCCCCTTATTTTGCCCTTGCCCCCTCCAGCTACAATTTTATGCAGATTATTGAGTTTCGAGGCTAGGTAGGATCAAAATGGAATCAACTTGACAAACCTAGCTACAAGATTATAGTCCTCTAAACGAGCTCTCCATCAAGTATAGTTTTAATATATTTTAGTTTTATTATACATTTTTTTTAGTTTAATTAAACATAGATTTTTCACTGAAAATCAAGCTCTCTGTTCTGCACATGTGGAAACATAGTAGGTTACCAAAAAAAAAATTCTAAAAAATATCTATCCTATTGGTATTGATGTCCTTGATCTAACAAAAAAAAATTGAATTCTGATACATACAAAAAAAGTTATGCTCTTTATAGTACACCTATGTCTAAATTGTAATTAGTTTGACTTCAAAACTTAATTAATAAAAAAAATTCAATAAAACATTATGAAACCAAATGCATCCTCTAGATATCATAGTTACAAATCTAAATTTGAAAAAATAAGAATTTTATCCTTCATAGAAAAAAAGTTATGTGCTTTATAGTACACATCACTCTTTAAAAATGGTGTTTACTGTTAAAAACTAGTTATCAAAGGAGATGGAAAAAGAAATGCAATTTGATTCCAAAATTTTTTTAAAAAAAATTATATTTAGAATCTACAGACAAAATGTCACAAATCACTAGTTTGCATCATCTTCAAATTCCTCACAATTTAGCAGCTATAAGTGTCTGAAAGTGAAGATTTAGTTCAAAATGTTCATTTCAATGTCAAGTTTGGCCAAAAAGTGTAACCTACTATTGTGGGATCACCCGCCACAATAGGACATATGGGCCAAAAAAGAAAAAAAGAACAACAAGAAGCAAACAACTACAAACCAACAACAACCAACCATATGGGTCAACAATTCAAAACTAGGTCAAAGCCTGGGAACAACAAACAACTTCGTCGCTCAAGATGACTTGAATCCAAACTTCATCAGGGAGCTCTGGACAACAACCTTGTCCTTAGCATTAATTCCATATTTGGAAGCTAAATGTGGGTCTAAGATGAGAGGGGAGGCCCGTTCCAAACTCTGAGTCTCCCTCCTATTTTCCTTGTTGGGATTTATAGTCCGCTACCTCTTGGGTAAGAGGCCCCAAGAATGTTTTCTCCACCAACTGACTCCCTTTTCCAAGCTCTTGCGAGCTTCTTTCCTCAAAGCACTTGTGATTAATGTTAGTATTATTTGCAAGGGGTCCATCAATCTCACCACTGAAAGGAACCAAATCTATAGCCAAAGGAGCACAGTAGTCCTCTGTGTGAAGTTGCTTGCCTTTGGCAGCCCTACATCCATGTGAAGCATGGCTAGGCATGAGGCACTGGTTGCATAAACCATTGGAATCCTCATATTTAATTGTTGAACCCAGTCACCAACTTTAGAGGATAAGGTGATTGAAGAAGGGAGCACCTTATTAACCAACACGTTAATGCAAAACCTCGCATATAGAAACCATTTTCTACTTTTGGTTACATTGTCTACAACAATTAGCTAACCAAGGGTGCTGACAATGCCTTCTTAAATATCTTTGTCCTAATATTCTAGTGGTATCTCAGTACGTCTCACCAGACTAGAACCATCTTGATTATTTCTTTCTTAGGGTCGAACCTGTATTCCACCTCTTAATGAATAGGCAAGAATTGCCCAAAAACCATAGTCCTCCTTGAAGAATATGATCACAATCTTTGTGAAGGGAAAAGTCTATTAAAAAGAAGCCCTCGAAAGCACTAAGATCACCACAGTGCCATTGAGAAACCACTTCATCTTAGCCCAGCTTCTAAAATAATCCACTTTGGGCCTAGATCCAAGAAATTTGCTAATTAATGCAAGTTTCATCTTTAACAATGACCTATCCATATGGGCATCAGGGATTTGAAGTAACCTTATCTTACCCATAGCATTCGGTGTCTCAAAGTAGGTTGTAGGAAATTTACTATAGTTAACGTCCCCCCCATCAGAGGCTGAACATTGTTGGTGACAGGACAAGGGACAAGATACCCTCCATCACCGATCCTGCCTTCTCTAGACTTCATGACACACTAGAGGTGGGAGGCAGTGCCATGTCCTTCGAACACACCAAACCTACCAAACCTGCAACATAGTCCGCCCCATCCCCAACCACAGGAATCGAAGCACCATGTTGAAAACCTTTCTGGGTTTGCCAAGGGGGAGTAGGAAGCCCTTGCGTAGCCCCTAGCCGAAGTCGCCCAAAGAGGGACACCCACCAACTCTATCTTGAAATGCTGCCAATGCCTCCTTGAGATCCACTCAAGACTGAACATGATACGAAGATTTTGCACTCCTAAAGGCATCCAACTAGATATTCGGTACGCGTACATCCTTATCATCCTCATATAATCCTCACCACTCGTCCACATAGCCATAGTTGGTATCTGAGTCTTCATCACCATCTTCATCATCCTCCTCGTTTCCTGCCTCTTCTTGGTTCAAAACCCCCTTTAGCCCTATTTTCCCGCTTCTCCATCTTTTTCTGATATGTTATGGTAAAATGTCACTCACTATAAAATAATAAAAAATAATAATTTTTTTAATGAAAACTAACCAAAAATGATAAAAACATTTTTTTAAAAAAATTCAAAAAACAAATAAATAGAATCTCCAAAGGATACAACACAAATCATTGGTTTACATTGTCTTTAAATTCTAGAAAGTTTGTTTGGTATAATTGACAACATGTGTTGAATGTTGAAAAATAAATTTTTGTGGCCCAACTTAAAAGTGGGACACACCATTGTGCTTTCACCTATATAATGTACTATTTTATATAGGTTTATTGTCTATCAAACTTTGAAAATATTATAATTATTGGATTATATATAAAGAAGACATGTTAATAGTGGGCCTCTGTGAGAGAAGTCAACTTTATTTATTGGTTGTCTCCCTCCATCTATGTGGTAGAAGAGATGGTTGAGCATTCTTCAAAAGGGACCACAGAGTGCAAGTCTCTCAATGTAGGTGGAAATCCTAGAGAGAATGAAAAAAGATAAAACAATGTTAGGGCACCTTCTAATCACACTAAGGAGGAGCACTATTGAAAAATTAGGTTTACATTTTTTAATAATGTCATTTTAGTGATTAAAAGATTCACATGCATGTCTCTCAATGTAGGTGGAAATCCTAAAGAGAATAAAAAAGACAGAACAAATCACACTTAGGAGGAGCACTATTACAAAATTAGGTTTATATTTTGTAATAAAGTCACCTTAGTGATTTAGTGTTAGTGATTAAAATATTTAGTTAGTTTTGTATTAGTTGTTGGGAATTAGTTTCCAATGCAATGCCTTATAAGCATTTACATAATACTTTATAATGTTTTCTAAACAAACTTTAACATATTTATATATTTTGATGTTAGCAATATAATTTAATTTTTACAAAATTTATCAGGTATGCTACTTTAGACAAGAAGATTAGTTAGTTGTGAAGAAGAAAAAAGGCTCCTCTAGAAGAGAAATGCATCCACTTCATTTGACTCTCTGCTCCTATGGTAGATGATGTGTTTAGATCTTTCTAGTTACTTTCAATTGGCCATCTTTGTTTTCTTGTTTAAAGGAATCTGGCCAATACTTCTCTGCTAATAGGATATCTACTTATAGGAGTGGACCCCAATGTATAACTTATGTATTAAAAAATTAATAAGATCATTTTTTTCAATATGGATTTATTATTGAAATAAAATATTAAACACAGAAATAAATATAGAATATGAGTTTTTAATGATGGTGTGAGTTCATGAGATGGAATTGTCTTGTCTATCACCCAGAACCAACGACTCCTCTATTCTTATAATGGACTTAAAATTGGATCACATGGCTTATTCATCACAGGGCAGGAATGATTCTGCCTACAATTAAGGGCAACGTCTGGGCCAGAAGGATTTCCTCTTTCAGATGAAAGAATCCATGGGTTCACCGTTCTTCCAGTGTTTTTTTAATTAATAGTATTCAAATAATATTGAAAAGTTTAATAAATTACATTAAAAAACAGATGCATATGGATAAAAATAAATTACACAATGGTAAAAATTATATTTTTATGGTTATGTGAAAAAGACTCACAGGTAACTGCTGAGAGATAATTGATTTCTGAAATTTTCTATGACTGTTTTCTTTAGCAGCTCTGCATAATGAAGATTTGAATCTAAAACAAGGCGCTATTGGTAAATAAGATTAAAAGAAAAATATGAAACATTTTGCAGTTTACTATCAAAAAAATCAATTGTTTGAAATGCACAGTTGTTCATATAAAAATTTCTATAAACAAAAACTCAAAAAATATTTAGAATATCTTTGAAAAATCTAAAGATTTAGAAACAAAAATAACATAATACAAGTTTCTATTAAAGAATATTAAAGAATAAAGAAATTTCTATTAAAAATTGTATTAATATACAGTTATATATATATATATATATATATATATATATATATATATATATATATATATATATATATATATATATATATATATATATACGGTCAAATTTTAATCTTAATTGTTTATTTTACAGTTTTTAAAATAAATTACATGTATTAATATACAGTTAAATATTTATTTTGATCGTATTTTACAGTTAAAATCTTTAAATACAGGTATACTGTCATCAAATTTAAACCCTGGTTGGGGACACACCGAATAAGACTAATAAGTTATTAGGAGTTAAATAGTGGAAGGTTAAGAGTAGGTATCTTGGAGATTTGAATTTGAGTTTTTAAAATTATATTTTTTTTAAATTTTAGATGTTATTTTAAAGATTTGAATTTGGATTTTTTTAAATTAAAATTCTATTTTAATGGTTTGAATTTGAGTTTCTAAAATGAAAATTTAACATTGAAATATATAATGGATCACATGGTTTATTCTTTTAGAAATTAAGAAAGATTTATAGATTTTTAGAAAATATAGCATTGCTTGAAAGATTTTGATAGAAAATATGGCATTGTTTACTTAAATGGTATCGAACCAGTATGAAGAGAAGGCAAAATCTGCCTATATTTGCATTTCTCCAAAATATACTAATTTGTTTTTGAATTTATTTATTTAATTTCTTTTAACTATAGAGGAATGGGAAGCCCAGTGCCTGGTAAACTTTTTAACGTGACCGGCGACTGCAACAAGCCCTCCGGCTCCATGCGAATGCTTTTGCCCGGAGCAATGAACCGGTGAGACCACAACATGGGGGACCTCGTCCCCTAGGAGGACCTTGTCCCCTAGGAAGAACACTTCAAACCCGCGAGCTCGTTGGCCTAGCGAAGGCGTAAAGCCTTGCGAGCTCGTTTGCCCAGCGGGGGTTTGAACTCTGGTGGCTGCCACTACAACCGAGCGACTTAACCACCGAACCATGCCGTCATTGGCCGTTCTTGAATTTATTAACTTGCTTTTATTAATTTTATTTTTTCTTTGGGTTTAAGAGTAGGTGTTGTTATGTATAAGTTTAATTTTTATTATTTTGGTTTCATTGTAATTAGATTGAGTGAAATTTCTTATAAACAAGTTTGTAAATGTAGTGTTTGTTTCTATTTTTAAAATATATTTTATATTTACAATACTATGGTAAATTAATTGTTAAAAAATTGATATATTTTTATATTTGAATTTTTGTAAGGATTGGCAATGTTTAGCAACATCTCTAGGGAATTTGTTGAATTGTAAGGGCATATTCTCTTTAGATAGTTTTCTAGTTGGATTGATTTAATGATGATTAATCAAGATTGAGGATAGTAAGCAAGTGTACAATGGACTTAGGATGATGTGATTTTGATGTAATACTTTGACAATGCTTTATGATAAATATTCTTTAATGGTTTTCCACAACCCTAACATACTCCTAGATTTCTCTAACATCATTTCAAATGAGCTAATGAATATCTTTAAATATAAAAATATTGCACACAAATCAACACAAATTTGGGCTAGGTTAGTACACAATAAATCATGAAAAGTTCGAAAAAGTGTAAATTTGAATTTTGAATTTTAAAAGTTCAAGGTTCAAATTTGTGAGTATGAAAATAACCTAAGTCAAATTTGAATTTGTGAATCTAATACAAGGTAGTAAATGCTAAGTCTAAGGTTTAAGATCAAATCTCTAAAAAATAGTGATAAGAAAAATTAGGATGTGGTGATGTCATAAACCAAATTCAAGCAAGAATATGCCACCTATTGTAATCTTTGTCAATGGGGCAAACCTTCTAGAATCTAATGACACGGACAAACCATAATAGCAAAATGCAATTTCAAAAATTGCAAAAGTATAATATGACTACTATTCCACTATATATGTTTGAATGTATTTACAAGGATGCTCAAGAGTGAGCTACAAGTGGGTATATATACGATACTCCACCAAGAGATGTGAATGTACAACCAATGTGGGATAAAGAAAATGTACATAGTCACATGTGTGAAGTACATCTCCAACAAATAAGGGAAGTACATGTTTGATGACACAAGTACAACCCACCCAAAGAGATACATACCTAAGTAAGCTTATCCTAGGTGCACACTAATGCAATAAAATAAAGAAACTATATATATATATATATATATATATATATATATATATATATATATATATATATATATGCACCGACACCTTCCCCATAAGCATAGCTTAGGTGGGTAGAATAGATGGAATGGGTCCCAAAAATATGTAGCCATGTTAGGTACACATGTACAAGATGACGTCTCTCAAAAGATTGAGAAGAATAAAACCCCATGCAAGGAAAAAATTCCCCCTAAAAGAGAGATTATGAGAGAACATGTAGCTCCTCTTCAATGTGTAGTCTCTTGTGTCAATGGTAGGTGGAAGCTTGATACTAAATGCCAAAAATGATCCAAGAACATCAAACAACATTTTCGCCCTTATGAAGAAACAAACTAAGCGGTCTATGTAGAAGATCTTCCCATTCCTAAAAGGAATATGAGGGAAAAACTTAAAATATATATCTTTAGAAGTTGCTCTTCAATCCTCATGTCAATCCCAAAAGATGTTACAATTAAATTAGGAGTCCCAGGCCTAACTGAAGAAAGTGACAATCTAAAACCATGTAGAAACTATTATGGAACAAGAACCAAAGATAAAGAAACAACAACTACTATGGAACTACCATTGAAGAGGAATCTCAAGTCCTCAATGGCGTCCTTCAAGTGTAAATATAGATTTATACTTATAAGTTCATTTTCCAATAAGTGACTTTGAATCTCACATGTTTGTCCAAACAATTTTGACATTGTATTCCATATAACAATAGGTGTATCTAGGTGTTCAATGTGAAACAAAAACTCTTGAGAGACATAGAAGCTCAAGAAGCCAATGGCATCATCACATTTGTTCAACCACTTATTTTTTCAAGCTCATCTTTGGGTTTGCATCAAGTCCCTATGAAATCTTATACAACCCCTTAATTCTTAGCAATTTGATCATTTTAGATTTTCATGTAGAATAGTTGTAAGGTGTAAGAAGTGGAACATAAGTGTAACATGCCACTTGTTCAACCAACTAAGATTTACTAAGTTTAATTTGAAAGTAAAAAGATTTAGATACTGACAGTGAAAGCAATAAAAATTTTCCTCAAATTCATTCGATAAGATGCACATTTGAAACATATTTCAAACTCCCATTGCATAATCAAATTACATTTCATCAGTAAAGGAATTGAATATTCCTCATTACAATTTTCCAAAGAAGGTTACATACAAACTTCAAAGAGCTAACTGAAAGTACAAAATGGTTATGATGTCTGTCTTCAAATCCCGATTGCCAACTGCATGAGGGGAAGCATCACTCAAGCTCTTTTCCACCAACCACAGACTAACTATAGTCCCCCACACATTTACCATACTGGTAAATGACCCTACCCTTTGACGAAGGGATTGGTATGGTAACCTCAAAAAATAGCCTAAACTGAGTTGATGTTGTGTCCTACATATCTAGTACTATCATACATTATGGCTACAACCCCAAGCATGATTGCCCTTCCTAGAATGTAAACCTAGATCACAGTGAACTAACAATGTAAACGTTAGTTTTTTACACTACTTTGGTCAAAGTTTCATCACCCCTAACTCGCAATGGACGTCACACGCTCACCCATCATTCAAGATCGATTTGCAAAGACATCTAGGTTATTTCCTCCTATGGATTAACATATCTCAGGCATAACCCCACTAACGATTCTAGGTTATTCCCTCCTATGGATCAACAAATCCCATGCATAACCCTATTCATCCATTCTAGGTTTACCAATCTCAGATTAACCTATTCCCAACTTTTATTATGACACATAAGTTGAAGTAATACTAGTTGCAAGATACGGTTTTACTATTCTTTCACATTGTACAAATAACTATTCATACCCAATCTATTTATTACTCATAAATCCACTTTTGACATAAATCTCCACTATGGAGATTAATATCACACTCAATACATAATATATTTCCTATACTAGAGATATATATACTTTTATACAAACAAGTAAACACTCAAATCAATGAACTAACAATCATTCCTCAATAACAAACAAACACATATAGCGTTTAAAATAGAAATGTATAATGGATAAGAATTCCACATGCCTGTGATATTAGCTCCAATAGATCAATGAATTTTCTTGCTCAAGATCCTTCCAACGAACTAAATCTCCCTTCCAAGCAAATCAACTCTCTCTAATCCTCTATGCTTCCTCTCACAATCCACAATAAAATAACAAAAATCTCACAACACTCAACTCATAATTGCAATAGCAAAGTAAGAAAGCTCTTGGCTGGAAAAATTTGGTGTAGAATAGAATGAGAATGCTCCCCTTTTATACAAGAAAACTAAGAGAACTTAGGCTACAATTTAGCTTGTAAATTGGCCACAACTCCTCCCATTTCAAAATAGATTTAGAGGTGGCAAAAAGAATCAATGAAAAATGACACATAAGAGGACACTTATGAAACAACTTAGCCAAAATATAGAAAACATACTTTTAAAAGATTAAAACCACTTCATAAAGGTGACACAAAATCAACCATGTTTCCTTTTTACTAGCAAAGTTGGTTTCAAAGAATAAGTCAATATGTACGTTGCAAACCAATTGAAGACTCCTTAAACAAACATAACTATTTTCAGATTCTCGCAACTGTCCAAGACAAAGTCAAATGCTGCCCCAAGAGTTTGTTTTGAATATGCTTTGATATGATAACAGCGCTCAAAGACTTAGTCCATACACAACCAAAGAGTCATAGTTTTATAAACTATGAAATGATAACAGATATTATAAGATATGTGCTTCATTCTAGCGCTATAAAAGGCATATAAAAGGCTTTAACAAAGATGTTTGTTAAGATATAAACTTAAGTTCCAAGTTAAGCGCTTTAAAACCAACGCTAAGGTTAAACGCTTACCTTTCTCTCAAGGCTACGCCATCTATATCATAGCTTATATGCTATGTATTATTCATTAACAAAATTTCAAAGGCTAAGTTTTATAAATCAGTGCTAAAGACATAAATATATATATATATGCCAAGTATTAACATTAACATTGTTTCCAATGTTGCGCGTTGTATAACAGCGTTACTAATATATATATACTTTTATTTATAAACTCTATTTAAAATATCAATGATATTAAAATCCACATACTCATATTTACATATTCACAAATCAGTATACCATATACCGTAATTCATAAATAATTATATATATAAATACATATATATCCATATGTATATATTAGCAAATAGCTATTACATACATACATACATACATATGCATATACATATACATATACATATACATACAGATACATATACATATACATATATACATATATACATATACATATACATATACATATACATATACATATATATGGAAACCACATAAACACAAATGACATGAAATTCACATACACACAAATGACATAAAATCCACATGGTCCAATCCGATATCCTCATACCTGTGAGCAATATGCTCATGAGTGTGCGTAGGTATATCTACCTACGTGCACTCATGCTCGTTTTGTCTCATATGAATGAGTCTATCGTGAACTTGCATGAGTTCTAACCATACTATGATAAAACCTTGTCTATGCAACCATAAACTTATCAAGAAGACTTAAATCAACATGCATGTTAAATCACATTTTTCACTCAAACATCCATAAAATCAAGCATTCAGGATCCAACATAGATCACTTACCGCTATCCACACAGATTTGACCTAACCTAGACCAATAGGATAGTGGTGTGTGTGTTTGCTCAGTTTAGGATTTCTCCAACGTTTACTAGACTAAGTCCTTTTCCTAAGTGATACTCCGCTCTTCTAGAGGAGCAACCTGTTCCTGAACCCACTTAGATCACCACCACAATAGTTAGCTGATCAAAATATAATCATTTGCTTCAAACATTACTTAACATTAATCACTTTTAATACAAGACATTGCATTATTCCATTTTTTAACATATTCCAATCAAGATTCATAATACACATAAATGCAAAGATTTATAATCATTCAATATTCAAATAAATTAACCAATCTAGGTAAATAGTAAATGGATAGAAACACGCTGAGTGTAACAATAAGTAGTTTCTATGAAGAAGCAAGAAAATATAGAACAAAGATCAATAGGAATGTAGGCACACCAATATGACCCCAACGCCCAAAAAAAATCACTCAATCAAGAGATGCCCCTAGCAAAATATGATTGTAACACTTTATACTTAGTATTTTTATAGTTGCTAGTTGCTAAATTTGCACTAATGAACTTGATATCAATGAATTACAAGTGTCAAAGAGGCTAAATTATTGAAATTATATTTATGATACAAAATAGAAAAAAAAACAATGACACTATCATGAAGTACACAAAAAATCACATTTTAAAAAATAGCACCTAAAAAAGAGCCTGTATGAGTCCAAATAGAGCCTTTGAAGTTCCCAAAATGGAAATGAGCCAGCAACACCTCTAAGAAACTCAAAATTACTATAAAATACAGACAAAAAAATTATAACCATTTATACCATTATAAATTTATCAATGGGTAAGTGCATGTGTAAATGGGGGACAAAAGGGGAGTCAAAAGTGGCCACTTTTTTCCTAAAATCAGTTAAACTTGAACTTAGACAAGTAATTTGAGATGTGTATACTTAAAATATGAAGATATGATAAAGCAAGAATTGTAGTACTCCAAAACTAAGGATTTTAAAAAATGGTTAAGGTTAAGAGGGTAAAATGTTGAGCACACACAAAAGTGTTTCTATTTACATCACTAAAATATAACATAGTGTCTAGTGTGTGTGCCCAATTTTTTTGTTATGTTAGGTATTTTCTAAAACTAGTTGGTAGAAATATATCCAAGAGTGAGTACTTTGTTGGTGTTTCAATTTGCACCTCTGGAATGCGATTTGGAAATAGACAGCTATGCACAGATAAACTACTCTCCTATTAGAAGGGGGAGTTCCCTTTCTTGCTGATGTTCACTGAAAAGATAAATTAAATGAAACTTCACCTATCTTCTTTTTGATTCTTAGCTATGAGCACAAGGTTATAAAACTCTAAACGTTGCAGAAGAGGTTTTTTCCTTATTAAAAACTTCTAGCATAACTAAGCAAAGACTAACAATACTTTTAATATCCTGACTAAATTCAGAGCAAAGGAAATTAAAAGTGAATAAGGAATGATTGTTTAACACAAAAACTTAAGCAATTTTCTTCCAGATTTACACCACAAGACTTATAGTACTTTAATGATGGAAGCTGAAATGAAAGCTACAAAAGCCACACATCTAATGATGAAAACTTAATGAATCAAGATAGAATATCAGAGCAAAATAGGCATGAGACTTCTATTCAATATCACAAAGTTGGCACAACTCTAGGATAGCAATACTATAGCAAAAGGCAGGCATACAACAAGCAATCAAACACCGGAGAATAGATTACACAAAGTAAATAGACACTTGGAATATCAAGATTTGTAGGCTAGAGTAGGCACAACAAATTTGCTATCACAATTACCATTACATACAATGGGCAAGGATGCCCTTATTTATACTAAAATCAAAGGAGTAGGGAACCCTAAAATCTCCTTGATTAACCCTAACTTGCCAACTTGCAAGATTTATTACTATTCTAAGACAAAGATACAATAAACAAATGTTTTAAAGCAATCTACTTTAAAGCAAAGAAGATTCCAACTATCACAAAGTGATTTATTTTCTAAATATAGAATGGATGAGCTTAGGATGAAAGCAAATGCTTTAAAACAAAAAACATCTATTTTAAAGCTGCTTTCTTTTGAAATGCATCCTCATCAACACTCTTGCTTTTTGGTGATGTCATCCATTGATATTCTAGGAAACAATATCTTCTAAAAAGCAAGTGACTGCATCTCTGCCAGGAACATTGATACTCTCCAGAATGATATTCTGATTCTCTAACATTTCTTCACCATTTGCAACCATCTGAAGAAATTCATGAACTTCACCCATAGCCTTGTCGAATTTCACTGTCATTGCGGCAAAATGACTCATCCTACCAACACTGATATCATCATTGAAATTGCTGCAGACGAGAGTCTGGAACTCTGCTTGCACTTCCCTGAGATCATACAGGGTACCATCTTCTCTTTCATACGAACAAGGAATCTAAGAAACAAAGGATTTGACGAACTTGAGGATGTTGACTACCTTTTCTTTCCATTCTGTCAATTCTAAAATTATACTGTCATAAGTTTCTACTGTGAAAAGGTATTGCGCTTTCCAAGTAGAAATTGTCTTCTTATCATCGGCCGAATCAACAGAATCATGTGCAATCTTCAAGTCAGAGGTAATGATCTCAAACACCGGTCTATTTTCTTCCATGGTCTACTGCAATCCTTGAATACCTTGGCATAAATCATGAGCATTGTACTTCAATTGATAAAACTCTGAAAGTACAACTCACCCTTTAGTCACAAATTCTTCCACCCAACTATTCATGTGTCTCCCATAGAGAACCAACTGACTGAACTGTCGTTGATCGACTGGTGATTCCAGATTTGGTGGAAGCAGTAAATCAGCCTGTGATGTGCCATGGAAAAGGTTGGAAATATACTATCGTAGCTGCCTAACTTCAGCTTTGAGAGCTGCTTTGTCTTCTCCATCTTTCAACACCCTTTCTTTCAAATTATCTGCTGCAACCTCAAAGAGATTTACATCTGTATGGCGAGTGCTTCTACCAAGGTTAGCTTTGACAACCATGAAGTCATCAACCTCGACATCATCAGCACTTCTATTTTCTGGCGATGTTGCAGTTTCAAGGATTATTTCTCCATCCGCATTCTTCTCAATGCGAACCTGCTTCTTCAGCTTCTTGTCTGGTGTGTCTTGGTAGATGCTTTTAAGCTCTGTTAAATCCAACTGATATGAGAGCTTTCTCCTCTTCCTTCCTAGAATGTTTTCAAGCCAGGATGAGCCTTCTCTTGGAAACTCAGTTCTAACATCATCAGCTCCTGATGAATCAATGTGTGCATCAGAGTTACGAATCGGCGAATTTGGCTCTAAATCTATGTGGATAGGATAAGTGATTAGTGAAGGTGGAGAGACATGATCTGGAGGTAACACTTCAACATGCAGCGTTGGTTCAACAGGAACTTCTGATTCAACTGCTGGGTGTTCCTATTGGACATGAGTTGGAGACTCATCCTTTTTCCTTTTTAACTTAGCCATTTTTGTTCCTTATGGAAGAACACTCATAGCTTTTACCCTTTGTTTTGGCTTGGAAGTGGAAGGCTCTGATGGTTGCACAACTGGCGGCTCTACTAACAGAATATCATCCTTCTGCTTAGTCTTCAAGAATATCAAACTGTTTTTAACCACTCGACTTGTTCTTTCTTCAATGGAAGTGCTCTCTTTTATTGACCAATTAACTGGTGGCAACAGTTGTTGCTCAATTTGGTCTCTTAAATATGTGGGAAGTAGGACTTCACCACTCTCTATCAAACCCTCTATGTCTTCTGATAGGATATCAGACATCTGCTGAAGAGTGAACCTGCTGTAACTGCGTTCTTGCACTTCAAACTCATCAGCACAATTAGCCTAGAAGTCTTCAACCGCATTCTTGTGCGTACAATTCTAACCAAGATGTGATGCAAAAACACCACGAGGATCATATGAAGATCTCCTGTCGAAAAACTTAAGACCATATCTCAATGATTCATTACCGATTGCCTTGGCATCTGCTCCAGATCTACATCTATAAATACTCATCCCAAGTGGAAAATTAAAAGTTGCCTTGCATCTGCTACACAAAAATGTATGAACTTCATAAGCTTGCCTCAAAAATTCCATAAATGCTATTTCATCTGTCGGATATCTCGGCAACATGGCTGGCTCTCTTGAGAAGCCATATACTCTGATGTAGGAAAAAGTGGGAAATTGGATAAACCAATCAGCCCATTCTGCCATTGCTATTCTAGCATCTGCTAAAAACTATATATGCAACTCGTTATCCATATCTCACAATGCATGCATCAGGAATGCATCATTCACCCTCCTGTAATGTCGTTCAGCTTGAGAGATTTCTAACTATGGGAAATGACGATACACATGTTGAATACCCAGAGTTCCAACAACATTCAAACCTCTGAATTGACCTTGAAAAGCCATCAAATACACAAGGTATGAAATCATGTGGAATTCATGGGCCCTTTGAAAATCAATTATTTGTTGGTGGAGACTATCACTGATGAGTGCCGACCAGTCATAGAATCCGGTTCCATCAACAATCTGGGACATGATGTAAAACATCCAAGGCTGGAACTTGTTAGCATCTGCTTGACCCGTGATCCGACTTAGCAGAGTAATCATTATTGCATGTTCCTCCTTGAATTCTCCATGTCCAACGTTTGGCATAACATTCTTCTTCTCTTTTAACCACCTCTGACCAATCTTTTTCTGGTATTTTTATTTGTCATTGTTCCAAACCCTCTTGCATTCTTCAAGTGAAACAGTTAAGTTTTCTCTCCAAATAGGTATTGTAAAACACTTCTCTATGTCATTCAGCCTCAGGCTACAGAGCACATGTCCATCTCTTGACTGGATTTCTCTTGTGACCGAATTGTAATGCGTCATGCAAGCAATTACAAATTCGATACTTTGCATTGTGATGGAAAAGGATGCTACTACAAGCAAACCAGAGTGTCCTAGATTCCTGATAGCATTATTTCTTTCATCCTCCAAGGAATGTAAATTAATTACTCGAAGAACTTTATGCAAGTCTATTTCACAAGTTCTCAGTTAATCATGAACCAATGCTATTTTGTGCCTGATTTGTGTTGGAGAGTACTGCATATTGGAAGATTTGATAATTGACTGTGAACACGCCTATGTCAGAAAAATCTTGGACAAATGGCTGAAAATTACTTGTTGATTTTTAGAAAAAAGCAAAGTGTGAGCAAAAAAGCTGGCACATAGGTTTTGTAGGCAATTCTATTTCGAAGCAACCCAGATTGTCAGATCTTGAAAAAGTGGAGATTTTCCTGAAAAAGCAGATTCCCAAAAAAAAGAAAAACTCCAATCTTCAAGAGGATGATATTCTGGATGGACCCATCTCGATGAAAACTGAAAAATTTTTGGTTGAATTTCTGAAAAACGATCCCCTTGAAACAAGGACCCTGAAAAAGTGAGCCTCCCTGCTTCCTCAACCCGAAACTATGAAGAACACTGAAAAAACACTTCATTTGGGTCTTTGAATCTTCATTGAAAGAAAAATAAAAATCTTCCTCTGGATGCAACCTGCAAAAGATAATGAAATAAAGAAGCCAAATGCTTGTCTTTATAGATCTTTAGGGCGAAAAAGCAGCTTTATTTGTGTGAGAATAAAACTTCACTCTCATCCATGAAGAAAGCAACTTTTAAAGCACAAATCCAAGTGGATGTCTTCGAATAGGAAGAATCCCTATTTTGTACCTACCTATGGCTTCATATGCAAGATAACAAAAAGTATCTTCTTTTGATGATGTCATCGAACACCCAAGTTGAAAGAAGTGCTAGCCAATTTTTCTTCATTTTCGACACTTCAACACTCGTTTTGACTTAAATATGGCCTATCTCCGACTTCAAAAAGGTGGCAAAATGTCACCGTTGACTGAAAAAGCTGACTAATCATGGCGTTTTGGAGACCTAGCAACTGAGATTCCATTTCCCGCCTCCGACTGACGATCTGGCATCGTTCGACCAAGTTTGACCTCCTGAAAACTGCCAACGGGCGAAGATTGGGAACAAAACTGTCAGAAAACACTATGGACACAGGAAAAATTCTAACACTGAGCAAATTGGGTGCCCCAAGTCACCTGGGGCGCTTGGTTTCACCAGACTTAGCCATTTTTTCAATTTTTGCAACTTCTTTAATTTCTCAATTTGCGTGCGCGTTCCGGTGGCGAAGGACCCCTATTTGGCTGTTGATTTCTGTCAACTAGGGAAAAACTAAGTCTGATGATCTAGAAAATAGGCATGTCTAATTAAAACTAAGCTGATTATAGTCTTTGTCTGCCTCGGGAAACATGCCAAACTGACCAACTCTGAACCGAACCGGGCTGACAGAAGGAGATTCACGTTTTTCAGGGAAAACTTCAAAAATAAACTAACTCTAAAGAGTTTGGGCACCCCAAGTCACCTGGGGCACCTATCTTGCCATGCCTTAGAAATTTTTTTGAAAAACTCAAATGTTGTACCTTTTCTCGTTTTTTGTGCCCACAACCCCTGTTCGATCTTTGATTTCGGTCATTCTGTCGACTGTCGAGGCAGGATGGAGGATGATCTGAGAAACCTAAACATATCTGTGATGAAATCTCATCTTTGACTAAATTTTGACCAAGTTTGACCAACTGGAAACAGGCTGAAGAAAGCATTTTTGACGTTTCTCGAAAAACGTGAAAAAAATCTAACACTTGAAAGGTTGGGCGCCCCAAGTCACTTGGGGTGTCTAGTTTCCCAACACTTAGTCAAATTTCTATTTTTCCAACCTTTCATTCCACCTTGGATCCATCTTGCATCATTTTGTGTGCATCATCGAGTCGATGACCGTTCATCAGTTCTGCGTCGATCGTGAAGCAAAATCAACCAATGAGAATCAAGTGCGACACCTGAGTTGGAGATTCTATTTTTAGAAACTTTCTATTTTTAGAAAGTTTTGCCAGCATCCATATCTCAAGAAACCCAGAAAACCTAATTTGACGTCTATTTTTAGAAATTTCTAAAAATAGAAATTTCTATTTTTAGAAATTTTGCTTTTTTGACTTTTTGACAAAAAAATTTCTAGACTTGTTTCAAAATGCCTTAATGAAGCAAAATTTTTGGTTGGGTACAACATACTTCAAGTTGTGTATTTTTTATATTTTTTTATTGATTTTCAAAGTAGATGTATCCTGAAAACTACATCAATAGGCATCTACGTTACATAACTTGCACAAAAATAATTAAAATTGTAATTTTTTTGAATGTGTATAGAATGAAGTGTGGAATAATCTTATATAATTGTTTAAATTTTGATAAGCACGCCAAAAGTTATAAAAAAATATTAATACATATGTATTTGAGGAATATGAAGACACTATTCAAAGAAAATAAAAATAAATATCTTAACTTATTCAAAATATTAAAAACTTATATGGCTAGAAATCTAAGAAGTAGCTTATCATTTTGGTGGTGGTTTCATCAAATTTTGTTATAAAACAAATAAATTTGGTGATATTTAAGTTTTAAAATGTTATTGAATATGAAAAACACATTTTTGGGAGGTATTATAGAGTTTCAATCCTTAGGCTTGGTCATCCAAGCCTAAAAGGGTAGGACCAAAAATTCAATAAATAATGCAAACATGTAAGAGGGAGAGAGAGGGGGGAAGAGAGGGAGAGATAAACAGATAGAGATAGGGAGAGGGAGAGATAGAGGGAGATAGAGGGAGAGAGAGGGAGAGAGAGAGAGAGATAGAAAGAGATAGAGGGAGAGATAAAGAGATAAATATATCAAAAGGAGAGATGGATAAATTTAGAGGAGAGATAAAGAGAGGAAGATAGAAATGGAGATGGAGAGGGAGAGAGGGGCTAGTCATGGTTTACCAAAGCATGTACAAAGTTGTAAGTGGGACCATATCACAGGTTACCATGTTTATTTCCCATTTATCTCACTTTTAGGTGATGTGCATAACATGCTCGTGTTATAGAGAGAGGGAGAGGGACCAAATCATGGTTTACCAAAGCATGTACAAATTTATAAGTGGGATCATATCATAAGTTACCTTGCTTTTTTATCATTTATCTCACTTGGAGGTGATGCATCATTGTTGCATCACCTCCAAGTGGGATAAATGATAAAAAATCATGGTAAGTTGTAATATGGTCTCACTTACAACTCTGTACATGCTTTGGTAAGCTCACATTATGCACATCACCTACAAGTGAGATAAATGAGAAAAAAACATGGTAATATATGATATGGTCCCACTTACAAATTTATACATGCTTTGGTAAAACCATGATTTGGTCCCTCTCTCCCCCTTGTTAGATTCCAAGATCATCTATAGTATTTCTTCTACAAGAGAGAAAAGTCAAAATGGAGGATCTACAATAAGTACATGCATGTGCATTAATTATTCACAAAGAAATAATACAAATAAATACAACCACACTTGCCAAAAAAGAGACAGGGTGAGAAAGGAAAGCTTATGACACATGCCACAAAGCTCTCAAGTTAAATAAAAGAAATTGATGCAGTCATGACCAAGGGTCTTAACAAACTGCCCAGTCATGCAGCCAACACAATGATATTCTCAATCACAATAGGAAACTTAAAAAAAATTATTCATTTCACTAAAATTACATTAACTTCAGAAGATGTATGAGGAATACAAAACTATAGATTTCAAATTCATTGGTTTCTCTATATGAACATTACTTCCTTCAATATCAACATCATAGCCAAATCTTCTTCTGTAATCTCCATGCTCTTTGCATTCTCAAAAGGCTTTCTTTTCTATATTTCTAGGGAGCTAACTATTCTTTAGATCCTTGCCAATACAATAGCAATCCTCTTCCACATACTCTCTTTCCAGTATCCTGAGCATTACAAGCCCCACTGGCAGTCATCACTCCACTAACTATTACTGGGAGAAGAACCCCAAATTGAATGTCATGGTTTCCTTTTATACACAGGCTTAAGGAAGTTGAGCAGTTGACAATTGCAAAACTGAATCACCAATAGTCTCTTCCTAAAAATGATATGCTTTGACCCCTTCACAAGATGCCTCAATGTTGGCTTAATGCAAGAACGCAACCTTAGAAACATACGCCTAGAGTGAAACTGTGCTGGTAGATTTCTTCACTGGAATTCAACACAAGGGTCTACCTTAATCAGTTATGCACCAAGAATGAAGTTACGAAGCTGCACTGCTTCTTCATCGATAGGTTAGCACACAGGCACAACTTTAAGATCCATGCAATTTGGAAAAGTTGCACTGATGTGCTATAGCCTGGTTTAGCACATGGACGCAACCTTAAGATCCTTGCGATTTGGTAAAGTTGCATTGATGCACTATAGCCTAGTTTAGCATACGAGTGTAACCTTAAGATCCCTGGGATTTGGAAAAGCCATGCTGATGCGTTATAGCCTAGTTTAGCGCAATGGCACAACCTTAATTCTCTGTAGGTTGAGCAAAGCTGCGTTGGTGCATATAAGTCTTCCTTTATGGTAATTAGCACATGGGCGCAACCTTTGACTCTCAGCCCTTAAAATAAGTTGCACCAATGCATAAGGAGACTTTGTCAAAGGTAGTTAGTGCTAGAGTGCAACTTCTAGCTTTCTCGCTTTGAACAAAGCTATGCTAGTCATGCTAGAGACTTGGTGACTTAGCACACGACAAAGTCGGCTCCACTATGTGCACATTGGCTCCTCCATCCACAATCTGACACACAAGTGAAATAAAATATTTCAATAGCAAGTTAGTGCATGAGCGTAACTTTGACCCCAAGTTTCCTGAGTGAAGCCGTGTTGGTGTGCTAGAGGCTTCCGTTTGACATTTTCTTCCAAATTGCACCAAATTTGAACCAATGAAACCCATTAAGCTCTTCTTCATACGAAAACCCTCACTTGGCCAAAATTCAACCTAAAAACCTCTTGATGCAAAAGAACCAAAAACAACACAGTGGAAAGCAAAGCACAACAAAATTGAATTGAAAAACCTAAAACTCTTTTTGGTTTATGCAAGATCACTTGTGGATTCGGATGCTCCTGCATCAAACAAGTTGGGTAAAAAGTTTATGAGCATGGGCTCACAAAATTTGGAGTTGGATGATAGAATCACCCTTCCATGTTGTAGACAACCTACGACAAACTCCATTATTGCAACATGTATCACTAATTATTTCTTCCTTCTTCTCTTCCAGCATCTATCTGGAACTCTTCCTATTTTCCTTTGCCAATTCTGTTGACCATCCTCTATTTCACTTGTGAACTTTCATCCACCATCAACCTACCTCCTCCAAATATACTTTTCTCTATTCTATGGTCTAGTGGGATTTAACCCACCACAATCCAACTGCCTCCACCAAAATTGTTCTTCCCACTCCATCCTATCTGTATACAAGTTGTTATGATCAAATTTATGGAAATTAAATATTTCCATCTTTGCTTCTACACTCACCATCTCATCAGTTATTTGTTGCACCTTAACTCTTATCCCCTTTATGTCTTCTTCTTTTGTACTTAATATATGCTTCTCAATCTTCATCACACCTATACATACATCAACATCACAAATTTTAAGAAAAATAAAAATTTCCAACATTACCTCTTCATCTCTTTTCACTTCTTCACCACTGTCAATCTTCATCAACTGTTTCATGCCTTACACAAGACATGGTCTTATTGTAACCTCCCATTTCTCTTTTTCATCCTCATCATGTTTTCTTTCCTTCTCTCTTACACTCAATTGCATTATTTATTTCAATATTTGTATGTCCTTCAAAGGACCAACCACTACTATAACTTGTCATTCTACACCAAAATTCTTCGTTGCACAAACTGCATGCAAATCTATATCAACAAAATCATGGAACTGATGGGTTTCCATTTGCATGTCCTTTGCATTCACTTCTTCCTTTACTTGTACTACCTTTCCTTTTATCTCCTCTTCCATTTTTATCATATCATATCTATACAACTCAACATTATCTTCTTCATCATAAAAATGAAAAACATTAACTTTTACCTCTGTTTTCTCCTGTTCCTCTGTTGCTGCAACATTCCTTCTAACCTTATTCTCTGTTATCAACATCTTCTTGCCTTTGCTAATACATGCTTCTTCTAATCTCTCATTCTTTTTTCTTCATCCTCTTGCATGAGGATCTCTTATTCAATGTCAAATACATGACATTCTACTGCATCTTCTCTACTAGTTGCAAACAAAGTGGTTTTAGCATAATTATGGGAATCATCTTCTCCCATCTACATCTTCTCCATCACTTTATCATATTCATTTGACATTTGTCTTTCAAATGAACTCTATCTATCTATCTATCTATCTATCTATCTATATATATCCCTCTATCTCTATCTCTCCCTCTCTCTCTATCTCTCCCCATCTAACACTAACTCTATCTTTCTATGATTATATTTTTTGGTTAAAACTCAATATAACACGCTCATGTTATGGCTTGGTAATTACCAAGCCATAATGTGTGAATTCTATGTGATCTTTTATATAACACACACTTATTTGCTTCAAAATTTCTAGTTTGGAAGCTTTTTTGTTCCCCAATCTAGTGCACTCACCCCCCAAAATTACCTTAAATAAAAAATGCTTGAAAAATCAAAGATTGTATGACTAAGAATAGAACCTGCAAAGTTGGACTACCAAACTAGAATGTAAATGGAGAGAGGGTATTAGTTGGGTGAAGGATCAACAATGTCAACATGACATCATTTGATGCCCATGGATGGAATATTCCCTACAAAACTCAAAACCACCACTAGCTTCCCAAAATCACTTGTCAGAGGTCAAAACCATTCTTAGTTGTCTAAAACTATTATATGGCATGCAAAAGACCACATGGAGGGGTAAAAAGATGGTTTTATAGGATACAAAGCTAGTGAGAGGAGTCTTTCTATGATGTGGAGCAATGGTGGGTTATGTAATTATCAATGGTGGGGATGAGAAGGCTTGTCACCTAATTTTAATTAACCAGTAATGGGCTAAGCTTAGTCTAGGATGGTAAGGCTACTAGCCAACTATTGTTCCATTATGACAAGGGACCAAGGTCCGATCCCTACATTGCCTAGTACAAGATCTATAGGTGTTGGCTACCTTATGTATCTTTAAAAAATCTACAAATTATGCAGTAAAAAATGAAATAATTGTTAGGGTTAGCCGACAGAAGATATCAATTAAATGCAAATAAAGATTAAACAGAGGAATGAAAATACACAGAAATAATGACAGCGAGAGACAAGTTTTAACGTGGTTCACCCAAACTCGGGCTACATCCACCAACAGAGAGTCCAATATTATTATCTAGTAAATCAAACCGATTACAACCAGCAATCCTTGCAACTCAATACCACTGCAAAATGCTACAATACAACTCAATGGAAAACCCTAACCCTTAGTTGCTTTTATCAAGCTTATGTTGATTACAAAATAAGGTTTTTTATGTCACCCAAAAGAAAAAATAACTCCTAACACCTTAATAAAATAAAAGTGGGGTAAATTTAACCTCTGAGTCTGATTAGGCTCCATATAACAACAATCTCCCACTTGGATATTGATTAGACTCCACACCATATCATCTCCCACTTGGAGACTGATCATAGCACCACTGACCCTGTAGCTCCCACTGGAAATAAGCACCCTGGACTCTACTGTTCTAATTTTGTTTTCAGTCTTGAAGACCAACCAAAGCTAAAGAGGAGCTCAACTTCTCCCTTGTCACTTCCTTTATAAACATATTTGTTGGATTTTCATCTGTATGTATCTTTTCCATCCTTAAATGTCCATCATCCAGCACCGACCGAATGAAGTGATACCTCAACTGTATGTGTTTGGTCTTTGAATGCAAGGTAGAATTCTTTGTAAGATGTATGGCACTCTGATTGTCCATAAACAAATAACCGTTAGCCTATTATTTTCCCAATTCTTCCATGAAAGATTGTAGCCATATCATCTCCTTGCTTGCCTCTATTGCAGCTACATATTCTGCCTTTGTGGTGGATAAAGCAACCACCTTTTGCAACCATGAGATCCAACTCACTGATGTCCCACCTACAGTAAAGACATAACCTATACTACTCCGCCTAGTATCAATATCCCCTGCCAAATATGAGTCTACATAACCTGCTAAATCAGTATTAGAGCCCCCAAAACATAAGTGTTTATTGGATGTACCTCTCAAATATCTGAGAATCTATTTTATCGCATTCCAATGTTCCAATCCAGGATGACTCATATACCTGCTTACAACTCCTACAACATGTGCAATATCCGGTCTCGTGCATACCATGGCATACATTAAACTTTCTACAGCTGAAGCATATGGTACCTTGGACATTTTTTCTTCCTCCTCTTGTGTCTTAGGGCACATCTCCTTAGTCAATTTCAAATGACTAGGCAAAGGTGTGCTGACATCTTTTGCATTCTCCATATGGAATCTTTACAACACCTTTTCAACATAATCAGCCTGAGATAGAGTCAATTTTTTGTTCTTCCTATCTCTGTAATTTTTCATACCAAGGATTTGTTTTAATGCCCCCAAATACTTCATAGCAAATGATTGTGGTAATTTTTGTTTTAATTCTCTTATGTGATCCATGTTAGACCCTGCTACAAGCATGTCATCAACATATAAACATAAAATAATGTAGCTTTCATTATCCAACCTCTTAAAATAAACACAATGGTCAAAATTACACCAGCTGTAGCCTTGCTCAGCCATAAAACTATCAAATTTCAAGTACCATTGTCGAGGTGCTTGTTTTAGGCCATACAAACTCTTCTTCAATCTGCACACTAGTTTCTCCTTACCTTTGATCTCAAATCCTTGGGGCTGTTCCATTTATATCTCCTCCTCCAAATCACCATGGAGAAATGCAGTTTTCACATCTAGCTGTTCCAAATGCAAATCTTCAGCAGCCATAATACTTAAAATAGTACGAATAGAAGTCATCTTGACAACCAAAGAAAATACCTCATCAAAATTAATGCCCTTTTTCTGTGCAAATCCTTTTACAACTAACCTGGCTTTAAATCTTTTCTTACCTCCATCTTCCTCTTTCAGCCTATAAACCCATTTGTTTGGTAAAGCCTCTTTATCTGTAGGTAACTTACATAATTCCCAAGTTTGATTTTTCAGCAAGGAGTCCATTTCTTCTTTCATTGCAAGCTCCCACTGAACCTTTGTATCCACCTGCATAGCTTCATCATACCCTTCTGGTTCACCAGCATTTGTTAACAAAATAGAATACAAAGAGGGAGAAAACCTTTCAGGGGGTCTACTTAGCCGTGTTGACTGTCTAACATTCACTAGAGTTTGTGGTATTTCTGGTTGTTGTTGCAGAGCATGAGCAACCATTGGAACATCACTATTTGGAGTATCATCAAGCACCACATAATCATTTTCTTTCTTCTCATGCTGCTGCAACTGATCTTTATACAACACCTTCTCATTGAATACATCCCTACTTCTCACAATTTTATGATTTTCAAAATCCCAAAGCCTATAACCAAATTCATCAATGCCATATCCAACGAAGGTACACTTTTTGATTTTGCATTGAGCTTGGTTCTATTTTTAGAATCTACATGTGCAAATGCTTCACATCCAAAGGTTTTGAGAAAAGAATAACTCACCTTCTTACCTATCCATGCTTCCTCTAGAATACCACAACCCAAAGGAACTGAAGGACCTCTATTAATTAAATATATAGCGGTGTTGATAGCCTCTCCCCACATGTTTAAAGGCAACCCAACATGTAATCTCATGGTCCTTGCACACTCCATTATTGTCCTATCCATGCATTTAGCCACTCCATTTTTCTGTGGAGTCCCTGGAACCATTTTCTGCCTATGAATTCCATTAAAGGAACAATAATCCTCAAATTCTTTGCTACAATACTCACCACCATTATCAGATCTGAGACATTTTAATCTTTTACCCATCTCATTCTCAACCAAGCTTCTCCATTTCTTAAATGTTTCAAATACATCAAATTTATGCCTAAGGAAATAAATCCATACCTTCCTAGTTGCATCATCTATAAATGTAACATAATATCAAGAGCCACTGAGAGAAGATAACTGAGCTAGTCCCTATACATCTGTATGCACAAGCTCCAACTTTTCATCTTTCTTTTGCTTCCCATCCTTGAGAAAACTGACTCTCTTTTGTTTACCATACACACAACTTTCATAGAAATCCATATTAATACATTTTAGACCTGGTAAAACTTTCTTAGAATGAAGTACCTCCATACATTTTTCACTCATATGCCCAAGTCTGTTATGCCACAGTGTTGTCTCATAACCTGCAACAACTATTTCAGTCTCTTCCTATGAACCTGCAGCAACTGTTCCTGAACCTGTTTGTTTTTTCTTTGCAACAGCTAAAGTAGAAGGAACAGTATGACCTATACAAAGATATAAGGTGCCTACTTTCACACCTTTTGCTACTATTAAGGCACCTTTTGAAACCTTCTAATTTTTATCAGTAAATGTAACAATGCAACCTTCTTCAGCTAGCTGCCTTACTGAAATTAAATTCCTACTGAGCCTTGGAACGTGTCTTACCTCTTGTAGTAGCCAATGATTCCCATTCTACAACTTAATCGTAATTCTTCCCATTCCAACAATCTGACAGGGTTTGTTATCTCCCAAATAAACCAACCCAAAATCCCCTTGGACATAATCAAGAAAATAACTTCTATGGGGCGTAGCATGAAATGAGGCCCCTGAATCTAAGACCCCTGAATCTAAGACCCATGAATCATCAGCATTATCTAGGGAAAGAATCAAAGCATCATCTTCAAATTTATGACTTACCACATTTGCCTCCTTATTGCCTTCTTTTTTGTCTCCTTCTTTATTCTTCTGAGACTAGCAATCTTTCTTCAGATGACCTAGTTTCCCACAATACTAGCAATCCTTCTGTCCTCTGGATTGGGATCTCTTGTCCTTTGATTCTCCTTGTGACTTCCCATGACCTCCAGAACCTTTTCTCTCTACTTTGATCTACCCCTACTTTCTGCATTCAAAACACTACCTAATGTGGACCCTCCTAAGCTCTCCCATCACATTTCCTCACTAGGGATAACACCAACAACATCATCAAATTTCAAAGTATTTGAACTAGAGACAAAGTTACTTACAACCATTACCAAGCTATTCTAGCTTTCTGGCAAAGAACATAAAACCAAGAGAGCCCTCACCTCTTCATCAAAACTTACTTTTACA
This sequence comes from Cunninghamia lanceolata, assembly GCA_027924645.1. Taxonomy (NCBI): domain Eukaryota; kingdom Viridiplantae; phylum Streptophyta; class Pinopsida; order Cupressales; family Cupressaceae; genus Cunninghamia; species Cunninghamia lanceolata. Next base: position 3,673,613 of record BSBN01000210.1, on the reverse strand, counting down.
TAAGTTAGCTGACTGATCATTATATTAAATTCATTGAAATGATCTATCACAAATCCACCTTCAATCATTTTTAGATTAAACAAACGCTTCATGAGAAATACCTTATTTGAGGCTGAGGGTTTTTCATACAATTTAGCCAAAGCTTTCATCAAACCATCTGTTGTCTTCACTTCCATTATATTGAATGTCACCGATGGTGCCAGGCACAACCGAATGGTTCCCAGTGCCTTTCTGTCTAGAAGATTCTAATCCTCATTAGTCATTGTTGCCAGTTTCTTGGCTACTCCTTCCAACGGCCTCCATAAATCATTTTGATAGAGATAATTCTCCATCTACATCTTTCATAATTGATAGTTCTGCCCATTGAATTTGTCTACCTTCAATTTACCCTTGTCTGCCATTGCTCCCACTCAACCGTGAGCCCTTCTTGCAGCTGATAATCGAACACAACCCGTTCTGATACCACTTGTTAGGGTTAACCGACAGATGATATCAATTAAATGCAAATAAATATTAAATAGAGGAATGAAAATACACATAAATAATAACAACGAGAGACAAGTTTTAACGTGGTTCACCCAAACTTGGGCTACATCCACCAATAGAGAGTCCAATATTATTATCCAGTAAATCAAACCGATTACAACCAGCAATCCTTGCAACTCAATACCATTGCAAAATGCTACAATACATCTCAACTGAAAACCCTAACCCTTAGCCACTTTTATCAAGCTTATGTCGATTACAAAATAGGGGTTTTTTATGTCGGCCAATAGAAAAAATAACTTCCGATGCCTTAATAAAATAAAAGTGGGGTAAATTTAACCTTCGAGTCTGATTGGGCTCCATATAACAACAATAATTATTTAATACTTTTGTACATGATTTGCATAATGATGGGATAAGAAGTATATTCACTAAAGCAAGCAATTCTATAGGAATATGCTATAGAATCTTTTGTATGGCTAGGGGGACAATTTTAGAGGTCTCTATGCAATGTCTAAAAATGATGAATTGATAGGTAATCTTAGGGTTTTGGGGCCTTTTGAATGCAATGGAAAGGTTATATTTGGCTCCAAATAATTAGGATGTTGAGTGATCTACAAATGCCCAACAAAAAATCCTTCCTTCAAGCCTTTACAATATTTCACCTCTAATGTCCAATGTAGATGAAATGTGAAGTAAAATGATAAGGGCTTAGTTTCATGCACAACTATAGTCTCACACATTCATTCAAATTATGTGCTTATATATACTCAACATGTACTAAGTAACCACATCACAACTTTATGGAGGACCTTTTTATGTACTCCTCAGTTCACAATCACTACACATCTTTACACAACACTAGTACATAACTCTTGTGCATATTTGTACAACTTTACTTGCCCACATATTTTGGTCTTGCACATGGAATCACATGCCTACACTTAGAAATGTACATCTTGGAATCATACACATCCAACACCTAGCTAGGTCTACACCACATGTTTAACCAACCATACAAAATTGATAGTTGGTATCATATGAGTTTAACACCTCCATACACTTTTGACCTCTATCAACATATTGTTGTAAGCCTAGCTGATGAGCCTTGTATATAAATAATTATACTATACAACATACATGTAGAGATGTTCATTCCAGTAGTTGCTATGTACATGTTATTATACACATCTTCTTTCTTGTAATATAAATTTCATTGCAAATTCTTCTACTCTTCTTAAATGTGCATACTAGTCTAGATTGTCTTATGCATATTCTACAAATTCTTTAGGTTATTACTTTAATTTGTAGGTTTATCCTATGCTCCTCCTAGGGTTCACATTATTGGTGTTAGAGATTGAAAATTTTTCCTCACAACATTTTCATACCTATTCAAGCATGCTCATAGTAGAAGGATTGCACCCTTGGTCCATCTAGGCAACCTTGCAAACATTGAGAACAAAGAACAGTGAATACACATGTATCTATGGTTCTAGAAATGCAACAATTGCTTAATATAGCCTTATAAAAACAATGCCAAGAAATTTTTGGATAGTTCCATGACTTCATAACTCAACTTGGACTAAGATTTAAACATCATGTCCAACCAAGTATAGTGCATCATCACTATCCCTTTTGAGTGCAAATTAATATAGACATTCTAATATTTGAAGGAAGAATTGATGCCATAGTCCTTGATAATTAGATTAGACAACTCAAGTCCTATTTTTCATCAAAATTTTAATAATGTCAAGAAAATTTCATTCATAGCATTAAAAACATCAATCAGTTCATCACTAGTGGCAAGTAACTAGTGCACAACAGGATAAAAAGAATAATCCTATCCAATCTTGGAATGCATCCATCAATGCTTTACTAGGCAAGTACTATCCTATTAGACATTATGAGGATGAATACATAAAGTTTCAACAACTACGTTAGCATATAGAACATACTATGGAGTCTTAAACACTAACACATTCCACAATTACTCTATATGCCTATTTGATGAAATGTTGGAGCACTTGTTAGTGCTCAAATATATTAATAGACTTTCACCTCTTATTCATGCTAAAATGGACTTCCTTACATCAAAAACTTTGGTCAAGTATTTTGTAATGCTTCCAAAATTGAAGCAAAGGCAAAATTGAAAAAACAATGACTATATTTGTGCAAAGGCAAATTTGTACATAAGAAAATTTCCATTTATACAAACATCAAAACACACCTACCCAAACACTAGCAATTTTTAAACTATCATCACTCAAATCCAAGTCTCCCAAGATCTCTACAAACATAGTTATAGGGAAGCAACTACAATGTTCACAATGGTGTAACTACCATCACTCCCACTCTCACAACATCTTCAACTATTGTGAACAACAAACTCTTGTTGCACAAGCAACATTAGATCTTGTTGATGACAAGGAAAATGATCAAGAGGTTTAGTTTCTTAATATAAGTACTTAAATTGATACTTAAGGAGTACAAGAATTACTTTTCCACATGGAGTGCTTAGTCAATGGTAAGTCTACGCATGTCATCATCGACAGTGGTAGCCAAAAGAACATCATTGCTCAAAATATAGTACAACACCCTAGGATCCACTCCAATACTCATCTAACCCCCTAATCTTTAGGGTGGCTACAATATGGCAAAGAAATATAGGTAAGTCATCGATGCATAGTTAATTATGTTGTTGAAACCTACATGCATGACAAGTTAGTTGTGATGTCTCACCTCTACAAGATCACAATATTTTTCTTAACAAACCATTTGTCTATGATTGCAAGGGTACTTAAAACACAAAACCACAATTCTATAGAATTCACATTGGTGCCTAGTATTTTAAGCTACAAGAAATGTCACTATAATCTAGACTAACCTTGGTATCAACTAAATAGTTTAACAAGATAATTACATAGACACTAAAGTTTTTACTCCTAATGGTTCATGCAGATAAACCTATGTAACTGAGAAACCATGCTCTTAAAGTGTGCAACCTCACACCTAATACATGATAAAAACATCAAATTGATGTTGATTTTCATCAATATAATGAGTTCTTCACCAATTGTGTGGACCTTTTTAGGCATTGCTTAGTGCAACACATAATTGCCCTAATTCCTAGCTCTCATTTTCCAAAAATCTCTCTATACAATAGATCAGTATAGGAGAATGATGAAATATGATCAAGTTTAAGAACTAGTTGATTAAGGAAAAATAATGTTAAGTTCATCTCCTTACAAAAGTTCAATCATGTTAGCACCAAAAAAAGAGGGCACATGATGATTCTGTATTGACTACCATGCACTTGAAACAAAATCTTGATGAAAAATAGGTATCCTCTTTCACACATTGATGATATCTTGGATCAACTTAAAATCCTATGCTACTTCACCAAAATTAATCTCAAGTCAGGTTATCACCAGGTTCTAGTCTAATGTACAACCAATGTGGGATAAATGAGATGTAGTCACATGTGTGAAGTATATCTCCACCAAATAAGGGATGTACAATTCATATGATGCAAATACAACTCACCTAAGAAGATGCCTACCTAAGTAAGCTTATCCTAGGTGCATACTAATGTTATGAAGTAAATAAAAAAAATACAAGAAAAATATATATGCACCAACACCCCCATATGCAACAACTACAAGATGATGTCTCAAAATATTGAGAAGGATAAAACCCCATTCAAGGAAACAACTCCCTCTTGAAGAGAGAGATGAAGTGAGACCATGTAGCTCCCCCTCAATGTGTAGTCTCTTATGTTTATAGTAGATGATTAACAATAAATTCTAAAGATGATCCAAGAACGTCAAAAAATATTTCTACCCTTTGGAAGAAACAAACTCAATGGCCTATGTAGAAGATCTTCCCATTCCTGAAAGGAATGTGAGGGAAGAAAACTTAAAATATATGTCTCTATCAGTTGCTCATTAGTCCTCATGTCAATGTTGAAATATGTCATAATTGAATCAAGATTTCCAGACCTAATTGAATAAAGTGACAATCCAGAACCATGTGCAAACTACCATGGAGCAAGAACCAAATATGAAGAGACAACAACACCTATGGAACTATCATCAAAGAGAAACCTAAATTCCTCAATGGTGTCCTCCAAGTCTACAAGAAGAGACTCACAAAATAAACCTAACAGATAGAATCTATCAAATACTCATCCCAAAAAACTATATCTAGAAGACAAGGATGGTCTTGCTACACTAAATCATTTGAAGCCCTCAAAGAAGCAACTCAAAATTCCATAACAATAGAAGATGGTGGTGTGGGAATCTTAGCATAGGTTATAACCTTAGTCAATTAAAGGACCTAAAGGTTCAAATGACTATACTTATATCCCATAGTAGATTCCTAAGTATGAACTATGTTTGAAGGAGCATTAGTCTACGCAATGTGAGAAGGTATACAATTTGAATTGATCATTTGCCTTCCCAACTACAACAAAATCTTTTCTTTGTAGGTTTAAATAACCATAGAATTGGGAGTGAACTTAACACTCTTACCTATCTTGCTATGTGTAATCTAGTAGATATATAGCAGATTAGTTGATAAGCAAGGTATGTAAGGCATCATTGAATGATGCTTCTCCCATGTCAACAAACCTTCTCCTATAAAAACTCATAGAAGTGTTATTACCCATCAAAATGTGAGGCATAGATCTAGTCTCAAATGATTAAAATATCCCCTATGACACACCCATGTGGTGTGAAGATCTGAATTCAAGGATCCAAGTCCTTGATCTAGTATTTTCAACTAGAACAAGTGCCTTGCCCTTGTGATTCTTTTACCTAGTAGTAGTGCCCAAATATATAGGTAGATAATCTATGGAAAAGGAATTTGGAATGATTATGTTGTTCTTCTTAAGAATATGTGTTAGCTAGTCAATTTGTTTCATCATGCATGTTGATTCTTCATGAATTTTCTTCTTGTAACAGGAACAATATAACATCTCTTTCTTAGATGATATATCTTTTGAATATAGATTTTCCTATTCTCCTATGAAAGTGGAAGTGGATTGTTGTTGAGTTTTCTCATGCTTGTTCTTTTTCTTCTTTTTGCCACTAGAATCCTTCGTATCTTTTGCAATGAAGGCATGTGATTTCAAAGATTTCAAAGTATTAATTAGAATAAACTTATCCTTCTCCCTAATGAGTAACATAAGAAAATCCTCAAAATTAGGCATCTTAAACTCACTCCCCAAGGCACTCTTTATAGCATAGAATGTAGACATGAATGCTCAATAGTTAGGTCCTAGCTTAGAGAGAACACTTATTATCAAATGCGTATCCAATTTTTCAATCATACAATCTTTCAAATATGCTCTTAGTGAATTAATCCTTGTGATAAAGATATGTTTGTTCTCAAAATTTTATGGATTTATACTTATAAGTTCATTTTCCAACGAGTGACTATGAATCTCACCTGTTTGTCCAAATAAGTTTGACAATGTATCCCACATAGCCATAGGTGTATCTAGGTGTTCAATCTAAAATAAAAACTCTAGAGAGACATACAAGCATAAGTAGCAAATGGGCTTATCATATTTCTTCAACACTTAGTTTTTGCAAGATCATCTTTGGGTTCACCATCAAGTCTTTATGAAATCTTATACAACCCCTTAATCCTTAGTAATTGAATCATTTTAGATTTTTATGTAGAATAGTTGTGTTGATGGGTGTTTTAGCACACTGCTCAACTTAGATAAAATATTGGTTACCTCACCTCTCTTGCAAGGAATCAAATCCCAAAAATTGGAAAATGACTACCTCAAGGTCTCTCCTTGCTAGGTATTGGCCTTACAAGATAACTTAGTAGTTTGATGTACTTTGTTGTTTCAACAAGGGGCCTACAAGATTTAGACAAACTTTCCAACACAAGAGGGTTAACTTACACATAAACAATAAGTTTTTAGATTTAACAATCAATAAACAAACTGATCCAAACATATATTACTATAAAATGTAACATTTCAGCCTATAACTAGAAATATATCAACTTGCATTCATGAAATTTCAACTCTTTGACAACACTATACAAGTTAGGAAATATTATTCTAATCCTAAACTAACCAGATTTAAAAATGCAAAAGAAAGGGCAAGAAAGAGAAGGGTTAAAGAGAAAACAAATTAAAATTTCTAATCTTTACCCATATTCAATCTCGTCAATGGATAGACAGGTCTACAATCATTAACCACTTCTACTTTGACCATGAGAACCAACAATCAAGCTTTGAGAAGGTACAATCTTCAAAGGTTACCATCCATGCAAACTACTACAACAAACACATGAATTATCAACATGGAATGAGGAGATTTCACACAACTAGCTTGGGTTTGTTCAAATTGGCCACACAAATTTGCTTACAATCAACAAATAACTAGTGATATAAACACATTACAAGATCATCAAATATCCATCAATATATTGCTAAAGATATAAGAAAAACAACTTAGTGTTTCGAAACTGTGAAACAAACTTTGTATTATAAAAAGTTCAACTAGTATAAAAAATATCCAACCTTTACAATGAATTTTAGTTGTACATATGTGCAAAATTAGCTAGAAGATACTAATCAACTAGAAGATAGTAAGTTTTCACTTTTACAATCAATGGCTAAGATCAATTTGATCTAATGGCTCAAATTATATGCTCCAACATAAAGTCAAGTTTAGTGGCAGACATAATTTCCAAGTCACTTGTCCTCTCTCCTTGTAGCTTCCTCAACAAGCTTCCCTTAGTTGTAAAAAGTAGCATTTTCTATTCTCATCCTTGCATTTAATTTTTGTAGTAAGCTTTTCTAATTTTATAAAAAGTAACTTTTCACATCCAATCACATGTCTTCATAGCATTAATGAGTGGTGACAGTTGTAGTTTCTTTAAGAATCACTTTTTCCAAAGAAGTTGTTAGGGCCTGTTATTTTTCCAGGGTTTTCAATTATTTCTTCAAGGAATAAATCCTTAGTCCTAAAAGCCTAAACCCTTCTCCATATTCACTTTGAGGCTTATGTTTCGTTGTTGACTTCCCAGCCCCGATTGTCAGTTGTTTAAGTTATGAATTGAGCCTTCATATGCCATGTTTCATCGGCCCCTCCATCCTAGGTTACCGTTTGACAACCCATGAACAATGAAAATATTAAAGTATCTAAGCCTTTGAGTGTGATGGTCAAGTGTGGAAATGACACGTGGCATCTTATCGTGAGCTCGCAAGCCTCTGAAGTATGTACCTTGTTAGGGCCGCGCTACCACAGGATGCTGCCATCTATCGAGTGGGCTCACATTCTCATTGGGGCTGAAGGAAATGGCAGTCCAGCTGTGTGACTTTTGATTGATTGTGCGCTACTATGGAGGATGATCTATCAGAGTTGAGTCAGCACTGCGTTGTTGCAATTTGTTGCCATGTGTGTCTAGTCAGCCAAGTACCTACAAAGCTTGAGGAATTGTGCATTCCACATGGATGAAAAGTACAAGCTGATGGTGCTAGAGTTTTGGTACCCGATAGGGAGTGTAGGGAAGCGAGATGGTGACATGTGGCAAAGTCATGAAATTTTGACTGGGAAGGTTTTCTCTGTTGGTATTTTCTGATTGGTCAATGACGTTTCAACACTCTTGCTCGATTTTCAAAACTTCCTAGGTCATTCTGAACCATTGATTCTACCATGATGTGTCTCACATCGACGGTCCACATTTAAATTTTGAATCTTGTCTGTTGCAGGTAGTCCAATTGAGTACACGGGCAGTAATGGTAGAGTGACTGTTGCACGTCAAGTTTTGCCTAATTTTCAAAATTATCAGCTATGCTCTAGTATTGGCTAAAGCCTATGAAGGAGGGTGCCATTTGAGTATAAAGGATTGCAATTTGATACCAGGTACATCTCACCAGTAGGTCTTGATCTTCAATCAGATTTTGGTAAGTAGATCAGACGTTTGTAATATGTGCAAGATGTGTTCATAGTCAGGTTTTGGTAAGCTATGAGTAGCTTGTGCCTCCATTTCTTGCTTTGGTGGTCGCGATGAAATCTCCAAAGATTTCCAGATAAGCATTTGAGTGTGCGAAGCTTGCAAACACCTGAGATGGATTTATATGAGTTGTTGGCAAGTAGGAAGATCTCGGGTAAAGAGCCTCCTTCCATTTTGGCTATAAATAGAAGCATTCTCCTGATTAGTTTACATCAGTTTCCACCATGGGTACTATGCAGAGTGTTTCATTTTCTATCTTACCCCTTTTGTCCTCTATTTCCTAAAGAAGTATGCCCCTATTCTCTTGGTTGCAGGTTTGTCCATTCTGAATTAAGGAAGGGGTAAATGCTAACGGAAATGGGAGGATCTTGTAAGAATAGAGGTCTTTAGCATCAGCAACCTTGCTTCTCCCTCATGCCCACTGGCTAGTAGTATCATTTTGGTGAGGGAGGGTTTAGCCTGCTTAGAGACTCCAATCACATAGAGTTGTTTTGCTGGAGTAGGAGGTTTTGTTGAAGCTCCAGCAACTGCTGTTAAGTTTTCAAGTTAGGTACTCAGGTGGAGAGGCATCATTTTTCTCTCTCCCCCTCTCAAGGCTAGATGGCACTCATCAAAGGGATAGTTGTGACAATGGAAGAATATCGTGTTCGGATGGTCCAGTTGATGATGAGGAATTGGGAGTTTATTGACAAAACCAAGAAGATGTCTGACTAAATGATGGTGACTTCTACAACAACTTCCTCAAAAGAGTAAAAATGATTGCTTCTTATTTTAACAGCTAATGGTTACCTCAATGGTCCTAGGGGCTCTGACACACGGTGACCTGAGATTGAAAGATGGGGAGACATGTTGGCAACCCAATGACCCATTCTCTGAGTCTAAATGTGAAACAGAAAGGGGTAGTTAGCTTGAATTGTCCAGAGGTTTTTAGGTCTAACAGAATATTATTGTAAACCTTCTTTTAAAAATATTGTTTAATGTAAGAGCCCCCTTGTGTTAAAAAAGGGTGGTGCTTTTTGGTTTAAGGGTTCTGGAAAAATTTAGAAAGGGAGTTCTATAAGGAAAAAAATAGGTTAAGTTTGTTATAGGTGTAAAGAGTAAATTTGGATAGTTGGTTTTTGGTAGTTTTTGGTGTGTATCCTCCTTTCACCCTTTCATTCAAGGACTTTGGGTCGATTGTCAATGTGCTATCAGACCCTAGGTCACTATGAGATGTAGGGAAACTTGGATTTGTATGATTTGATTGTCAATTATACTCAACTATGCTCAATTATACATCAAACCCCTAATTATGCAAATACGGAAGCAAACAGACGAATATCAAAAAATGCTACTACAGAAAGATGTAAAATGATAGATAACTATGCACATGTTTTTAGGGTTCAGAAGCGAAATAGTCAGGGACTAATGAGCGGGTGTCCAATTCCAATGCCTAGGTTTTTGTCAGGATCTGGAAGCTTGATCTGTAACTTGTTCCAGCTACATTAGAGATTTTCCCATCATGGAATCCGAAGGACTAAAGAGTGGGCATCCAAGTCTAGGGTGTTATTTTCAACTCTGATTTGCAAATCTAACACTCTATAGTATCCTCCTGCAACTCCACTTTTCCTATATCTTCAACTTGTAACCTGCAATCACAGAAACTTTGGGAGGGGGTTGTGGTATTTAGAGGCTTGCCTCAATCAAGCCCCAGAGAGACATTCAAGTCTTCTGAACACTGTTGTCAAATAGAGAGTGCATGCCCTTGTGAGGCAGAGGAAAAAACCAAATGATAAATGCTCAAAAACACAAATGATGTCACCTTGTGAAGATCTTATGGAAGGAAGAAGCTTTTCATGCCATGAGGAGATGATTGCTCAAATTTGCAAATACAAACACATAAACAACACAAATCTGCTCTTGCCACACAATGAAATCCTTGAATCACCTTTAAGATGCATAAAGTTCACAATGATCCTCTAGTTGTAATCTAGTTTACAAATGAATGCCTAAACATGCTTATTTATGCAACTACAAACACTCCCGCCAAGAATTTCGTAATTCAAACTTACCGTGTCGCCATAGGACCCAAATAACGGTCACAAGCTGACACTAAGAATTTGGGGTTGACCCAAAATAGGATAGGACTAGGGCGTGGGCACCCAAGTCCTCCCTCCCTATTTTGGTCAAGGTTAAGTTCAAGGGATCCCCCTAGGTCCCATTTGTCATGAAACTTAGGGCTCATTTAATTGGGATGCCAAAATATGATGCAAGATGTCCTAAATGCAGATAAAAGACCTGGGAGCTAAACCTTATGAGGGAAAAGCCCCCAAGGGGACATTTTCTAATGTTACAGTAGGATATTAGACCTTTGTTTTGTAAGTTATTTTGTGACAGCATTAGAGTATCATGATTTATGCAGATATGAATACATACTGCTATGTCACTGTCTCCACATTTTGAAATGTAATGCTCTTTAAATGAAATAATCAAGGATTATAGAGTTTATCATACACACTTGTTGTATTGAGTTTTCTTCTAAGTTTGCTTTCTATTCAAGGAATGGTGTAAATGCTTACTTAAGAAATACAAGATTATTGCATTTTCAAATGGATCACTAAGTATGGTTGCATTATAGGCTTTAGAGGGTCTTATTATTGACAGGCGATAATATTTTATTAACCATCAGAGATAAGTTTGAATGTTGTTATACATGCATAAGATTGTGACTCTATGTCCCATGATAGGCATCGGTTTATCTTTTGTAAATCACCATTTTCGGGATCTTAATCTTAAAAGATAAATTTCAAACCATTGGTAAGTTAATTATAAGTATTTATCAAGCTTCATATCAGAGTTGTGAAAGAATTACAAAGAATAGGACATCCTTGTGATTAGTTGTACAAATCTTTGTCACCCTATATAAAGCCCACCATATGCTAGGCACTACATTTTAACTTTGTTGATAAAATGTGTTCAGTGCGATAAAAGGGAAACCCACCTAGGTATTGCAGATCCTAAAGAGTAGGGGAGAAAGGTGAAAAACAAAAACTCCCATTCGTTGGCCAAGCTTCACTAATTTTGATCATAAAGGTTTCCCACCTTTTAGAAATTAGTGGGTACAATTTGGAGGACCAACAAAAGTCACATGGCCAAATCCCCTTCTTCATCCCCTAGTTGTAGTAGCATGAGTTTTGAAATGACAAATTCAATTGGTTGGCAAATGTGCAACTATAGAAAATTATTAAATTCTTCATATCCATGCTTATCTCTCATGTTTTAAAGCATAAAGATAATAAAGAAGCTACAAGAATCTAGTTTCTCCATTAGGACTTGTTGGTACAACCCTCATATTCTCCATTTTTCATCATTTCAGCCATAAACTAATGCATTCTCAGTCTATACCAACAAATTAGGACCTCATGGAAGGCTGCAATAGCAATGCCTAAGGCTGCAAATCAAGTATACAAACAATAAATTCTTCTTTTTTCAACTTTAGGACCTCTTGCCCTTCATTATTAACATTTTCCAGCTCTGATTTTGTAGGTACAATAGTGATGTAAGTCTAATAATTTGATATCTTCAATGATATTAATGGATGGAACAACAAATTAGGAGTTTGAAATGTTGTGACAACAACAATTTGAAAGAACAAGTCTTCAAAATTAGGTAGACGAGCAGTTTTTTCTCGTTTCAACTCTTGGAGTTTGTCTTCAACCTTGTTGACATCTTCTAGCTTCCATCTTGCAAGTGCAAGAAAAGAATCCTCAATATCATGATGTTATCATTATGTTTCCAAGTGTTTCTAGCATCATAATCCTACAAGCAACTACATAAAGCATCAACTTTTTCAAAAACATATCAATTTTAGTCATAAATAATCAAAGTAATCATAATTCAATCCAAAAAAATTAGAAAATTATTAATGTTTCTATCCATGGATTTCTAAATGGTAACATTCATTTTCTCAAATCCTTATTCCTCTTTCATGAAATCAGGTGTGCCAAAGGCACCTCCATCTGATTCGACCTCTCATCTCTTTTCTATATGTGTGATTGAATCTACTTGTGTACAAGGTTGTAATGATTTTTAAACTCCTATTAACCCTATGCAACTTAAAGTCAAGGTGATTAAACATGTGCTAATATGACTCCCAATTGTTTCTTTTAGGATTGTCACACCTTATGGTAGCCTTCTTCATGATTTTGGATGGAGTATATTAGTCCTTAGCATCTGCTATGTGCTCTGGTAATCTTCATCATGAATTAAGGAAACACAAGAATCTTAAGACAACTCACTTTGGACATTGATAACCTATATGAGGATAGTGATAGGACTGCACAAAGTAGTTTAGGACAATCATAGCATGTCTAGATAGTCTTCTTAAATTTCTCTTGGAAACTTATCATCCCCAACTACCATGACTAAACTCTCTCCTTGGGGTAATGAATGACATTCATCCTTTCATTCTAAGCCATCTTTTGACTACCTTAATTTACAATTATGATTTTTACTAACTTCTCGTGGTTGTTGTGAATGCCTTTCAAGTTTACAACAGTTCCCTTGTGACATGCCAACACTATGACTGAGTTATAACTTATTCAAACCCTTTGATAGTCAATGCAAGGATTCACAATGAGTGTGACAATCTTAAATGACATTTAGAAGGAGTTCTTTGTGTCTTCAAAGCATATGATTGATTGAGCATAAGATTAAATGTTCTCTAGTAGACCTATTGCTATCCATGATAATCCTACATGGTTGGGCAACCTTATTTTATTCACTTATGATAACCCTAGACTAATCACAATGCCACATGCATAGAGTTGGATTCATGACATCAACCTCTAATAATATCTAGGGTTTTGATGACTCATTTCAAGGAGATTTGACATTCATAGGTGCACCCTAGGGTAGACAACATTTATGACAACATTAAGGGCTGATTGCTTTCCTCTTAAGTTTCATGGCTCTTTCATGATATTCATAAGGATATTTTCTTGTTTTAGCATCCTATAATCAAAATTTATTCATGGTAATCAAGGAGATCTATCTAGGATAGATTTTATGAGGCCTACAACTTTCTTACTCAATGCCCAAACAATCCTCCTAGTAGCTATCATAATGATGATTCAGTTGGGACAACAATATGATAGTCTTAATCAGGTCAATTAATGAACTAAATGACTATCCTAAACACCTATAATGACCCTTCTTGATCATTGAAATAATATCCTAACTCTTCCATGTAGTTTTTAGGTTTTATGTATGGGGTGTTGACAGTCCATTTGACCAATCTTTTCATGACTATCATGCCAGTCCTTGTCATGCAAATTGTTGCCCTTCCTTTTCTTTTAGACAAAATGGTCCATAGAATTTGATTTTGGGAATTTTTAATTATTTCTCATTGTTTTATGATTGGGTTATGAGGTCTTTGGTTACATTTTAGTGATTGGATATGAAACATTGACAACTTCTTGCCCTTATTATGACTAACCTAAAAGAAATGATAGTCTTAAAATGACATTGCAACATTGTTTAAGATCTTATGATGGTTATTCTCACAAATATAAAGGTCAATCTAACCTAGAATAATCCTATATAGCAATCCATTTATCTCTAATAATGTGATTTTTATGACAAAACCCTAGAAGGCTATACAATTTCTACCATAACAGTACTTTGATTGACAAAACTAGGCATCGTGATAGTCTTGGAAATTACATAAAAACTCTTAGGACAGTGTTGAAACTTCATGAAATCCCTTAGACATGGTATGAGGGTTTAGTTGAGATGTATATTACAACATATAATACCTACTAGAACATGAATCTCAAGGTAAAATGATGACATAAGTGTTGTTGTTTTGGCAGTCCTACAAGGATAGCAAAATCATGAAATGTTAAATCCTTTGCATTGAAAGATCTTGGAGGACAATCATGGTTGGAAACTTGGTGATTAGCACTCCTAAATGAAATTAACTTGAATCCTAGGAGAGAAAACAACTCATTCAAATCCAACTTCACTAAAATCACACCATGAAACCCTTGATTTGTTCATGAAGTCCCGCAACATAAAACCTTCATTGTTGATTTGTGATTCATATCATCACGCCATGAAATTATTGATGATTTATGCATGAAAACACAAGGAAAATAAAAACATTAGATCTAATAAATTTGTGAACAAATAACATCTAAATCAACTCTTAAATCAAGGACACTCAACAAAAAGATCATGAATGCAAACCCTCTCAATCTAGCAAACCCTCATTTTGGAAAGAAACCTCATAAAAATCTAAATTTCATTAATGTTTTTGATAAGATAAGCGACATAAAAGGGTGTTGATCCCATTACATATCAGCCATAAAGGTGCACCAAAGTTCCATCAAGAACCAAAAAGCATAAACCGGACTAACCAACAGACATAGACAAAAAAAGACCCAAAATAGAGACACAATGGACCAACAACAAAATGACAGTAGACAAAAACCACAGGTGACGACCGAAGCCCCAATGGCTAATTAAACATCTAGTCTCAATCCTCAGCCAAAAACTAGTAGAGGTCACAATACTCCTTGAGATCTTTATCCTTCAATCCCTGGGTAGCAAGCTCAGCATCTTGGAGGATGGCAAGGGTCATGGTAGATCTGTGCATCACTTTCACCGAGAACTTTTCCAGAGTTTTGAATTTCCTCTCTAGCATAGTGATCCTCGCGGAGAGAATATCGATCTCCTTATCTTTAGTAGTCATTTTGCCCTTTCTCTTCATCTTGTCCAACTCCTTCACTGTGTTCTCCAAGCTCACAGACTGAGAACCCTTAGAATTAAGCTCATCATTGAGCTCAAGAAAATTATTGGGCCCTTCCTCTGCTTCAACCTCCACATTATCATTCTTGGTCTCCTTATTGACAAAAAATTCCCCGCCCATCAGTTTGGTCTCTGGCACAATAGTATCCATTTTGATGTTTTTTTTATTAGAAATATCCTCACCCTCAACATCTACACTATCTTCCTCTACCTCAGAGACTTCCTTTTTAGCTGCAAGCCTCGTCGACATCCTAGTCAACGGCACCCAGGGTTTGCTTCTCATCAAGGTAAAGTCCTCATCAGCAGTGTTGTCACTACCACCAATACCATCTTCAGAGCTAACCTCTTCCACCACCACAGAGACATTATTTGCCTTATTCGTACTGTCTGTACCACTTCCTTCTTCCAACCTACCCCTTTTCTTTTTCAATGGGGTCACCTGTGCAAACTCACCGAGTAAAAACTTTCTTTTGATAGGGGTTTTTGCAAAGGTCAAGGGAGTCTGGTCCCTAGCTTTAGGCTCTGGGCTTAAACTGATGGTATTTTTTTCTTTCCAGACTTTATGGATTTACCATACTTTTTTGGAGTGACCTCCATTATTATCACAGGGCTAGACACCACAAGACTGGAACAGGGTGGCAGGGGAGATTCAACCCTGGTAGCCATGAGGGCTTTAGGGGAGCAAAGTGCGAGACGAAATTTATACAGTCTGAGGATAAGCCCTTGGTGGAGTGGGATGATGGGTTTGTTGGGGTCAGCAACATGTTTAATAACTGACGAAATAGAAGTTTCAAGAGACGAAAGAAGATAAAATGGAAAGCTTATCACTTTGCTACGAAAAAAATGATTGAGCAGAGCAAAATGATAATGGAAGAAGTGTTTGAATCCACCTTATAATGTGAAGTACTTTATGAACATGAAACACACCTCGTCCCATGGCTTTGGCAGCATTTCATGATCAAAACCCCCTACAAACTATGAAGAACCTCCCCTTCCTTCAGAAAACACGTCATTCCCTCAGGGTCAAAAACTTTTCTCTTTCTGGGGTGTTTGGTGCCGTCCATGGGTATCCCCGTTTCCAAACCAATCACCTCTTCAGAAACTTCAAAACTAACAATGCCCACCTTAACCTTTCTGTCCTTCCAAGAACACAAGAACTGCATCAAGAGGCTTTCAACATAACCCTGTAAGAATTCAAGGTAGGAGGCCACCCCGCCCTACTGGAAAATGTGCCAGAGGGTCTTGTTACATCTAATTTCATCACAGGATTCAGGCTCAATGCGAGCCCTGTCACCCCCCATGGCTAAATTACCCCAATTTCTCTCAGGCAAGATAACAATGCAGGAAGTAGTAGAAGACTTAGAAACTTTTGAACTGCAAAAAATCTCCCAGTCCCCGATATTCATACTCCAATTAATGAGTATAATGTCTTTTCATCTGCCGGGGGTGGCATACTTTCTTAAATTCGCAATATGTGAACTATCACTTCTATTCCTTGTTGGCAAGAGATGTTGCGTGGCTTCATGAGTGTTGGCATTGATGGCAACAAAGTCTATCCCACACATCCACAGTACATAGTATGCCTATACCAGAAGTCAGATTTAAGATTGTTTTGGTCCGGTGAACAAGAACAAAGTATGTAACAAGGTTTGACAATCAGGTCTGGATCTCTCAGATGGTGTAAATTAGTAAGTTACGGACTTGGGAAGGCAAGAGGGGTATCAGGACTATTGTATTCCAGAGATTTAGCCTTCGGTGATAAATCAAGGAAAAGATATGAGCATCTGAGTGTTGGGTTCCAATCAGGCAGAGCAGACAAAGGAAGAACTGACCGGCAGAGTATCAGACTTCAATCCAGATGCGTAAAAGGTGTTGATAAAGCAACTTAAGGGATTATACGTTGTTGGCCAACATGATTAATGACTTCTATGCCTATGTTTTTGATACGCATCACAAATCAAGCATAGATTCAGCTGATAGATTAGTAACTTACAAATATCTTGAGTGTTCCTGTAGCCGACTAGAAAGTTGATGAAATCCTTGATGTGGATATATATACTAGATGGATTTCAGTATGTAGGTGTGTGTGGTGTGAACAAGGGATGAAATAAAGTGTGAAGAAAAGTAGGAATAAGTGTAAGGGCTACAATTGAGGTCCAGTGTGTGACAGAGCAACAACATGAAAATAAAGGAAGAATGAAGTGCATTAGATTAGTGTATTGTGCCTAATCAGAACTAAACTCTTGTATTTGTAGATGCTTCTCATCAGTTCAAACACCTGATTACCTTCTATAAGTTCTGTAGATAGTGAGTCTCTTGTAGGTAGTGTGCCTCTTGTGAGTAGTGTGCTCAGGCAGTGAGCCCTAATTAGCAAGTGCCATTTTGTACTCCTTATTCTTTTAACAGAGAATACAATCTTAGGTTAGTCACCCTGTGGTTTTTCCCTTAATAGGGTTTTCCACATAAAAATCCTTGTGTTATGTGTGTTGATTTTATTTATGTTCTTATGATCACATATGCTTATATGTTCTGATGCTACACTGATTATTAAGATAACAAAAAGAAAAGAAAGTTAAGGAAATTTTGAGATAACTGATTCACCCCCCTCTAAGTTATCTGCCTTATTTCCAACAATTGGTATCAGAGCTAAATTGCTTTGAACAAAGCCTAACAGCTTGAGGAAGATCTGAGAATCTCAATGGATATATATGGTATGAAGGAACAACTTCAGTCCGTCCTAGATGATGTTGAACAATCCCACTCTGAAGTCAATAATTTGAGAGAATGACTCAAACAAGATGATGATTTCATAAATGAGCTAAAAGAAAAACTCAGTATCTATGTGAAAAAGAGAAAGGAACTACTTAAAAAATTAGCAAATCAGAGTGAGGCCAATGATACTAATGAAGATCTGGATAAGAAAAATAAGCTATGTGAAAAGCTATCAAAAGAAGTCATTATGGTAAGGCATGAAATGGAATTAGGGGTTATGAGATTCACCCAAGAAATTGAAGAAAAAAGGAAAATTGAAGATAATCTAAAACAATCCCTCGAGGAGAAAACAGAGGACTGCCACAAAATGGACAGAATAATCAGGCACCTTGAATCGGATCTTGAAGAAGCTAGAGACAATGAAGAACAACTTAAGAATCAGATAGACTCTCTTAAACAAGATCTTCAAACAATAAATGAATACAAAGAGAAATTCAAGATAAACTCAGCCCAACTTGAAGTTCTTCTTGAAAGCCAAAAGAGGGTAGATGATAAGCGTGGCTTGGGATATGAGAAAGGTGAAAGCTTCAAATCTGGTCAGAAGAACTTTGGATTAGGAAATCAAAGAAACTAGCCTAGAAGACCTCTGGTAAGGCAACCAAATGCTCAAAGATATCCATCCTTCAATGGATACTACTTCAATTGCAACAGTTTTGGTCATAAAGCAACTCAGTGCAGGAGGAGAATGAATCAGACTAATCCATCCTTCTCCGGACAATGTTTCAACTACAAAAGGTATGGTCACAAATCTCATGAATGCAAAAATATGCAAATAAACAATTCATTCAATGGTAGATGCTTTGCATGCAATAGAATGGGACATATGTCTAATCAATGCAGATCAAGAGGATATCAATCAAACAAGAAAAGAAATGTTGTCTGCTACAATTGCAATAGATCCGGTCATATTGCCAAATTCTGTAGGAGTAGAAATCAGGATAGAAAAGGTCCGATGCAACACAATCAAAAACAAGATAAGGGCAAAGGTAAAGTGAATGCAGATGAAGTTCAAAAGGAGATGAGCAAGATTTGGGTGAAGAAGAGTAAAAAAAAATTGGGGATGGATCCGCACCAGAATCCGGTGCTGAAATTCCTTTCGAAAACTAAAAGGGTGAGCTCTAGCTCAAGGGGAGTCACAGAGAAAAACAAATTCCCCCAGCCAGTCAACTAGTGCCTAAATTCAGCACATGGAATGCTATGGGTTAAAGAGTTCTCAGAAAAACATCTAAATAACCTTCAGTAAAAATATGAAAGATCTGCATGGAGTTTTGCAAGAGTTTAACCACTCAAGTTAATCCAGTTCTGACAGCCATTCAGTAAAGCGGGATTTTCACAGATAGATCTGGTATGATTCAAAATTGAAAGACTTTGATCTGTGGACCCATGGCATGATTGAAGAAAAGAAGATACATTGTCAATCCTCACTGACAATGATTCTAAGTTTAGCGTAGTGATTCGAGAAGATCTCTCTCAAAACAGGGCAACCGGATAACTTAATGCATTTATTACAAAATGAAATTAGGGTTTGCACAAGGTTGAAAGGGTTCTTTCACTCATTATTTGCACATTTGCATTCACGAAGAAGAAAAGAAGAGCTCTGCAACAAAGTTTCTACAATTCACTCAAGATCAACTAGAAAATCGAATTCAACCAGCGATTTGTTCTGGCTCCTATTTCAAACCCTAAAGCATGAAAAGGTACTTCCATTTTAAAAATCTCTCTTTGAATCTCTTGCGAAATGGCTACTCCAATGGTTGTCAAGATCACTGATAGGCCGCATCCTAAATTCAAGAAACACCCTTATAAATATCTAGAAGTTTATCCTTTAGGTGCATTTTCTAGCATTCTGCATGGGGTATTACATGTAGAAGATGTTAGGGTCTATCTCCATGCCAACATTGAGGAATTTGGAGACTCAAAATTGATGGACATATATCACAAACAACTAATAGATGAGAGTTTTGAACTCAAACCTGAATTCAAGTCCCTCCGGGATAAACACTTCAGACATTGCATACACTTTCCATGTTTTGCAGAAGATGATTGGGTCTAGTATGTCCTAAGCAGGATGCATGATAATTTCATGTGGTTAATGAGGCCCTTCAAAATAACTAAAGATGCCATCAGGGCAATGACTGGATTGCATTCTTCCGGTGGGTTACCTGCACTTAAATTTGTCAAGAACCAGATAGTAACTAAAGCCACCAGACCTAAATTTGACAAAAGAGCAATGACCATAGATGACATCACAGATCTAGATGTCAAGTTTGCCTCAATGATAATTGGGTACAAGATCTATCATTCTAGTAGGGAGAATTCTATGTCTAGGACAACAATCATGCAGCATATCAGATGTTGAGGGAAGATGCAGATTATGACCTATGTGAACTCTCGTAAATCGATTGTTAGAAAACCTGTAGAAGATCAAAAAGGATAAGAAGAATTCCTTTAAATATGGTTGTCTAATACTGTGTCTGTTCTTTTATTATATGAATGAGCTACCTAGATCACATGGTTGGGTATGGAAAAATGACAAACCGGTTGCAATTCAGATTAGAGATTATATGTATGGACTTGGTGATGCTCAAGCCCAAAACATAGCTCTCTGGGGTTACTTCAAGAACTTTCAGAGCATGATGCAAGCCAGAGAAAGAATTCCTCAGTCCATAGTCAAGAAATACAAGGACACGGTGTGCTTCATGATTGACACTGACCAATGCCTAATGGAGGCAGATGAGACAAGGACTGTGTGGATAATGCCTATGGGATACGAGGTCGATGAAAAAATCTTGGAGCTACATATTGAACACCTGTTGAACCAGCCTAAGGACCCTAAAGCAGAAAGGTTTGGCACCTTTCAAGAACTAAGTGTAAAAATACATGTTGAGTTAAGACAACCGGAGATAAAGAGGAAAGTAAGAAGGGAAGTTGAAGAAATTGCCAAAAGATTTGGCTTATCAAAAGAGGCAGTAGATGCAAATAGAGAGAAAATGGAGAAGGTTGAGAAAGAGAAGCAAGAAGCAAAGAAAGGAGATGTTCCGGTACAAGCCTCCTCCTGGACTAGATCTTCCAAGAGCTTTGCACGTGCCACTCCTAAAAGCTCAAGGGCCACCAAACCAGAAGTCAAGACATCTGAAAAAGGAGAAAACAGGATGAAGACCAAAGCCACAAGGTCATATACAAGTCTTAAAGATGATGAAGAAACAAAATCTGATGAGGAAATCAAGAAAATGAAGAAGAAAACATCCAGGGAATTCTCTACTAGTAAAAATAAGGAAGAAAAGGCAAAAGAATTTGTTGAAAGGCCCACTCTTTCCATTGATGACATCATCAAGGCAGTTACTGTGGATGGGAACCTATAGCCAGTAACAAAGTTCTATGATGAATACGATGATATTGACAAAAGGATTTTGGAAGAAGCTACTATCAGGTACCTAAATATTTACAATAAAGCTTTCATTGAAATTATATCATTAATTCCTAAGAGTCTAGAAAATGTTCTTGAACTGAGAAAAGAGAATGCAAAGGCAAAAGACCTAGAGATTCGGGAACAAATAATGATTCAGCTTTATCCTTCTATCACTCCAAAACAAATGGACATGATTTTTAAGGATTGTAAGGATGAGTTCCAGAGTAAGGCAAGAATGAATAAACTTATTCTTGGGGAAACTGACCAAGTAGCAAGTGAGACAAAAAATATCCTCTGAAATGCTTTGAAAAGATTCAATCTTCCTATTATAGAGGAATCAGTTGAAGAACCTTCTACCATGGATGTTGAAGGATTAAATGTAACCAATGAAGAATCTTTTGATGTAGAAGGATCAAAAGAGATAGATGAAGAGAAGTCTAAGGACTTGGATTCCTTTGTTATGGAAGAGGAAGTTCATGAAGTAGTAAACACAGGTGACATCTCTCCTCCGGATCCCACTGCAGACATTTCAAATTCTAAAGCTGAAGGAGAAGGAGGAAAAGAGGAGAAAGTGAGTCAAGAAGAGGAGGTTAAAGGAAAAGAAGAAGAACAAGCAGAAGAGACTAATGTTGACTATTCTGATATCCCAAAAGAAAAGAAGACTTAATCATCGACAAGAGACATTGCAGAGGTAGTGAAGAACTTCTTAAACAAAAAAATGATGGAGATAGATGAACCTGAGCTATTTCAAGGGCCACTGAATTTTGACTCTCTCTCTCCAATCCAGACAATGAAAATAGCATCTTTTGCTCAAGCCAAAGCAAAAGAAAAACTCCTGAAATCTCACATGGAAGACTGTGAACTATTGGAGATTGCATCCGAGATGCTGGAGAAGATCATGTCATCATTCCAAAAGGATCCTTCGGCCTCACCATCTGGTAACTTGAAATCTTTGGTAAACTCTGTTAGCACTCATTTTGAATCTCTAGAGAAATTAGCAGAAGCAAAGGTCCGGAAGGAGTTTCTAGGAAAAAGATTCACCGAAGTGCAAGGACTGATTGCTAATGATAGGAGGACCCTAGACATTGGAATAAAGAGCCTTGAAAATTCTCTTAAATATGGTGGGGACATATACAAATTTTGTCTATCTTGGCCCAAAGTGACAGAGGACATTGAGAAGAAAGTGAAAGAACAAGAAGGTAAACTGTCAAGTTTATCTCAGAATTTTGATCCCCTTACTGCCTCTTTAATGAATCAAGAATTCCAGGCTATTGTCATCATAAATGAAATAAAGATGCTGGACAAAGAAAAGAAGAACATAATAAATAGAATGGGCGAACTCAGAGGGATAATTATCCCTAAGTTAGAGGCAATGCATGAGGGCTTGACAGATGCTCAGACCACAGCCCAGACCAGTGATCCGACAGATTTAAGAAGGGCAGAAGCATATGCATTTTTGTTAAATGGTCACATCTCCATTTTGGATAGGATGAAGCAGAGCTGGGCCACAGAGTTTGTACAGTTGAAGGCCACTTTTGCGGATATACTTAAGTATATGTAAGTATAACATATATATACTTATGTGGCCATGTATAGGTTAATTTTTGCAAAATTTTGGTATGCAGATTCCACCATTTGCCATTGATGTCAAAGGGGGAGTGAGGAGTAGTGAAAAATGTGGAATCTAGCTAAGGGGGGACTCTAGTAAAACAGTGCGACACTTAGTCATTTTTTACTAAGTGTTGCCATCAATGCCAAAGGGGTAGATTGTTGGCAAGAGACACCATGTGGCTTCATGAGTGATGTCATTGATGGCAACAAAGTCTATCCCACACATCCACAATACATAGTATGCCTATACCGGAAGTCATATTGAAGATTGTTTTGGTCCGGTGAACAAGAATAGAGTATGTAACAAGGTCTGACAATCAGGTCTGGACCTCTCAGATGGTGTAACTCAGTAAGTTGCGGATTTGGGAAAGTCAAGAGGGGTATCAGGACTACTGTACTCCAGAGATTTAGCCTCTGGTGATAAATCAAGGAAAAGATGTGAGCATCTGATTGTTGGGTTCCAATCAGGTAGAGCAAACAAAGGAAGAACTGACCGACAGAGTATTAGACTTCAATCTAGATAAGTAAAATGTGTTGATCAAGCAACTTAAGGGATTATATGTTGTTGGCCGACATGATTAACGACTTCTATGCCTATGTTTTTGATACGCATCACAAATCAAGCATGGATTCAGCTGACATATTAGTAACTTGCAAATATCTTGAGTGTTCCTGTAGCTGACTAGAAAGTTGATGAAATCCTAGATGCAGATATATATACCAGATGGATTTTAGTATATAGGTGTGTGTGGTGTGAACAAGGGATGAAATAAAGTGTGAAGAAAAACAAGAATAAGTGTAAGGGCTGCAATTGAAGTCCGGTATGTGATAGAGCAACAACATTAAAATAGAGGAAGAATGAAGTGCATCAGATCAGTGTATTGTGCCTAACTGGAATTGAACTCTTGCATTTGTAAATGCTTCTCATCAATTCAAACACCTGATTACCTTCTATAAGTTCTGTAGATAGTGAGTCTCTTGTAGGAAGTGTGCCTCTTGTGAATAGTGTGCTCAGGCAGTGAGCCCTAATTGGCAAGTGCCATTTTGTACTCCTTATTCTTTTAACAGAGAATACAATCTTGGGTTAGTCACCCCGTGGTTCTTCCCTTAACAGGGTTTTCCATGTAAAAATCCTTGTGTTATGTGTGTTGATTTTATTTATGTTCTTATGATCACATATGCTTATATGTTTTGATGCTACACTGATTATTAAGATAACAAAAAGAAAAGAAAGTTAAGGAAATTTTGAGATAACTGATTCACCCCCCCTTTGAGTTATCTGCCTTGTTTCCAACATTCTTGCCTTGATAACCATTCATTAATTGATCATAATTAAGGGTTATGCATAGGGATGTCGGGTTGGTCATGTGCCCATTCATGAGGAATCTCTCCTTAGGCATCCACGTCTAACTAGGAACCAAACAAACTTTCAAAACATGGCAGGTCCCACCTCTAACAACTCTGAGCTGGCAGGCATCCATCACCCTCTTCTCATCATAGGCCCTCAAAACTGAATGGCTATCGAGACTTGAACCCTGCTGTCCCCCTAAGTACTCTCTAGGAATTAGTTCAATAATGAGAAGTCAAGAGTAGGGCCAAGTTCCTTTTCAAGAAGGTTTTGAATCTAGATGGGTAAATTATTCTTACTTTTCCAACATCTCCACTTGTCGAAGCTTTGCCCCAAGTTAGCCAATCCATCTGCCACTCTGCTACCTTCGCGGTAAACATGCCCAATTTCAATATGTCTAAAACTAGATAGTAAGCAGGCAATGTCATCTGTAATATCCTTCAGCTTCCAACCGCTAGTTGACCTGTCGAGAGCTGCCTCAATAATGAGTTTAGAATCTCCTTCCACTTGTAATTTATCCATTCCCATAGAGAGAGCAATTTTGAGTCCCCACACCAAAGCTAATCCCTCCGCAACATTATTGGACTGAATGCCTATGGACCCAGCATAAGCAGCAATAAAGGCTCCCTGGCTATCTCTGAATATACTGCCCCCACTGGCCAGCCCAGTATTCTTTTTTTCAGCTCCATCAAAGTTGAGTTTGGTCCAATCTTTGGGAAGGGGTCTCCAAAGTGTGTTTTGTCTAGCGAGCTTCTTGGAATTGTCTATCTTGGTTATATCCTCTGTCAGTCCCTAGTTTAAGGTTGTATGCACTTCCACCATAGTAGGAGGTCTCTCATCAATATGCAAATTGTTTTTAGACATGTTCTCTGAGACCATTCTACTAAAGGAGTGAAAGGCTTCATTAGTGGATCGAGCCTTATCCCTAAAGATTCTATTGTTTCTTTCATTCTACACACTCCATCCCAGGTGTGGGGGGATTTGTCTCCATAGCTCTCTAATCCTAGGGTGAGAGAAAGGGGAACTCTAGCTCTAGTTGAAGTCCATCAGGATTTCTAGGAAGACCCAATCAAGGTTGAGTTTCTCCATAGTTCTTCCCCATAAATCTTAAGAAAATTCACAATGGAAAAGGAGGTACTGAATGGATTCTTCAACTTTGAGGCAAAGCACACATCTATTAACCAACTGGAACCCCCTTTTATTGAGGTTGTCAGTAGTGAGGATTTTGTTATGGGCAAAAACCCACCAGAAGAAGTTTATTTTGGCAGTCAGCTTGTTGTTCCAGACACTCTTCCAGATCCACCACCCTATTCGCTATTAGACAACAGAATGTAAGTAGATTTAACTGATAAGTTCCCCTTTTGTTCCTGACCCCAGAGCGTTTCATCTTCCCTAGGAAATATTGGAATTCTATGCTTGTTTGGCTCCTCTTGTAAAGCCTGGCTCTCCTAATTCTCAGGAACATTACCCCAGCAATCTAAGAGCATTTTAACCTCCTATGGTTGTGGGAGTGGGTAGTAATGAAATTGCTGACTAAATTCCCAAAATGGCTAACAACTCTGTCTCTTGTGGTTATGTTTTTTCTGTTAGTCAAAGGACCCTCCTCAAGCTAGTTATCCTCCCAGAATCTGATTTTATCTCCCTTACCCATCTTCCATTTTATGCCTTGGGAGAGGGTATTTCTAGTTTTGTTCATTTTGTTCCAGATAATAGAGCCTTTGAGGTGGCTCTCTCTGGAAATAACCTCTAATTTATCCCCATTTTGTAGATATTTGGCTTTCATGATCTGCACCTAATCTTTCTTCTCCTCGAGGAAAGTCCAACCCACTATGGCAAGTAAAGCTTTATTCATCACCTATATTTTTCCAATTCCTAATCCCCCATGAATTTTGGATAGGTAGACTTTGTCCCATCCAACCAACGATATCCTCTTCTTATCTTCAACTTCAGTCCATAGGAAGGTTCTCTGGATTCTTTCCAATTTCTCCACCATATATCTAGGCATTTTAATAGGGATAGAAAATAAGTAGGGATGCCCTGCAATGAAGTTTTCAACAATTGATGCTTGCCAGCTTGACTAAGGAGTTTACCTTTCCATCCCTCCATTTTCTTTTGAATTCTTTCTAGGACAGTGTTCCAGAAAGTCAAGGTCACTTCCTTGACCATGAGGGGAAGACCCAAATAGGTGCCCAGGAGATTAGCCATGTTGCACTCAAGGATTTTTCTCACCTTGGTTTGCAGCCCCAAGTCAGTGTTGAAAAAAACATTGCTTTTTTCATAATTAATACACTGACCAGAAACCTCAACACAGGAGTTCGACAAGTTTTTCCATCATTTTGCCTCAATCATGGAAGTCACCCCAAAGAGCATAGTATCATCCATGAACTATTGAACAACAAAAGGACCCAAGGTGGACGTCGCTTTAACCCCCCTAAGGGACTGGCTATCCAAGTGGGATAGGATGTTTCTTCCCAAAACCTCTACCAACATAATAAATAGATAGGGAGAAAGGGGATCTCCCTGTCTGAGACCCCTAAAATGATACCAAAATTAGTGGAATATCATACTATCATGCCCCAATTAGGCAATCTAGGTGAAATAAAAGCAATAACTTGCTTGCTATAAGCTGAAACTGTCAAGAAAAAACCAAAAAACCATAGCTTGCAGGAACAAAAGGAATAAAATCAATCCTTCAAATACATGCAAAATGTGTTCTCAACCTCTTATTTGTACAAATACATGTGTGGAGTCATATGCATGCAATTTTAGGCATTGAAATTGGAAATTACAAGTGTAAATAAAGCCATATTTTAGAAGGAAAATGCCACTTTGTGAATGAATAAAATAAATTTATATACTTTCCAACATTTATTAATGCTTCCCAGCCATACATTATCATGTGTGGGGACTTATAAAAGGATAGTAACACATTACCTTGTCATTTTTTTAAGATTTAAAACTCACAAATGACTTAGGACAGCTATTAACATGTCAAATTTTAGGCTAAAGGTAATGTACAATTAAAATAAAATTGATTTTCCCCCTTCCTAACTTCAATTTTTTGTGCCAAAGTGCATTTTAAATTATTATTAGTACAATTGAGGGGTACTAAGGGATGTTTAAAGGATTCTAGAGACCTAAAGGATGAATTTAGACAATTTAAACACCTAGAATTCACAACACATGGATCTTGACCTTGAATGGCATTAATGTAACTAAACTATCACTATTATGAAGTAATATAAACACTTACTCTCAAGATGCAAGGGGTGTATGATCCTAACTGTGAAGCATACTTCATCATGAACACAAAATATCCATGTATAGATGCACACATCCATCTTACCACCTCATCAAATGCACTAAGACTGTAAATTGTTGTCATATTTTAGCCCAGGCCAAAATAGCCCAAAGATTCCCCTAAATCCTACACTTCTTCCATCAAAAATATCTAATCTAAGAAAGCCTAACTGGAAGAAAGTTCCCCTTCAAAAATTCCAAATTTTCTAAGTTTTGCCTCAATTTTTTGCCTTATTAGCAAAATTGAGAGTTGGCAAACCAAGGGTTCACCGATCGGCAAAATTCATAATAAAGTGATGGGATTTCTTCAAGGAAAGAAGATAAAGAATTTCTTCTAAGGCTAAAAAGTTTTGTCGGCAAAATGTTTGGTTCACGAACTTGCCAATTCACCGATGGAAGAATCACCGACGAAGAAGGAAAGTAAAGAGCAAGGAAAGGCAGAAAGAGGTGAGGTTATTGTGTTCGTCGGCAAAGAGAAGGTTCATGAACCTCTTGGTTCACCGATTGGCTGGTTCGCCGATCGACTGGTTCGCCGATAGGTCAAATCACCAATTAGGTAAAGGAAGGAAGACATAAGACACACAAGGCAAAAGAAAGGTCAAAGAAAGGAAGACCAAGTGCTTTTTGATGAACTTAGTGGTCCATGAACTAAAAAGTTCACCAACTGAGAGGTTCGTCAGTTGGTCAATTTACCAAAAGGTGATTTCGCTGATAAAAGAGAAAGGGATCAAAAGAGAGAAAATTAGCTAAGTGGTCGGTGAAGTCGAAGTTCATGGATCAGATAGTTCACCGTCAAGAGGTTTTACCGACAGAAGAAACTCTGACAAAGGCAGAGAGAAAGACAAGTCATTGGCAGGGAAGTGGTTCACCAAAAGGTAAATTCATTGACAAAGGAAAGTAAAAGCGAAGATGTAAGCAAGAAGAAAAGAAAGGGAGAAATTAGTGGATCGATGAAATCACAAACTCGCCAATCAGTTCGTGATTTCTTGAGTTCACCAATAGGGTGATTTGCTGACAAAGAAGCCCAAAGACAAATGAGTAGGTTCATGCAAAGGCAAATTTGTCGATAGTGAATGTCGGCAATGAAAGGGAAATACAAGGGATGCCAATAGAGAAAAGTGAAAATCAAATTGTGGAAAGGCACCAAAAGTAAAAATATGAAACACTTTTAAAGTGTTGTAAAAGATTCTGAGGAGCATGATTACCTAGATCCCTAAAATCATGCCATTGTTACAGGTGTAGACACCTAAAAGTGTCCTTAAGTCACAAAACCCTAAACACTTCCATATTCTCCTGATTTTCCTTAATTTGCCTCTATGGTTAAATAATTGATTTTAATT
This sequence comes from Cunninghamia lanceolata, assembly GCA_027924645.1. Taxonomy (NCBI): domain Eukaryota; kingdom Viridiplantae; phylum Streptophyta; class Pinopsida; order Cupressales; family Cupressaceae; genus Cunninghamia; species Cunninghamia lanceolata. Next base: position 3,644,575 of record BSBN01000210.1, on the reverse strand, counting down.
AATTAATTGTTTAATCATTCATGTCATAATATCCCTTTTCACTCAATTAAATAAATTCCATTTGTTTAATTAAGGTTCACATGTCCCATTCATTTGATTTATTCAAACAAATAAATCAAATTCCATAACCTAATTATCCAAAATCCCCTTTCACATGATTAAATAAATTGGACAAATTTATTTAATCAAAATCCCATTTATCCACCTCACAATTTCTCTCAATTTAAAATTCTATTTTGGCCTCTAGTGTAGAGGAACCCTAATCGATCACAACCCTCCATTTTCAACCCTCAATCCTAGCCCTCCATTCAAATCAGCCTCCTCTATAAAACACCTCATTTGGCTCCATTTTCACCTCTTAGAAGACATTTTTAGCTCTGCATCTCATATACTATCTCCAATATCTTGCTTCCCACATACTTGAGCTTCTCAATATTGTGCAAAACCTACAAATCTGAGAACAATGAGGTAAGATAGAGGAGGACAATAGAAGTTAGTCAAGGATAGCTTAGATTTTTTAGCCATTTTTCATGTTTGTTTGATGATTTTGGTGAAATTTGGTTGTCATTGATGTCAAAAAAGTGTTCTCATTTTGTTTGATGTCATTAGGATAAGTGTATACTCAGTTATGCAAATATGGTTAGAGATGCTTCTGTTTGATCAGGATCAGGATGAATTGTTTCATGTGATCTTCATTGGATTTATTGATATGCTTTCATTTGTCAGATGTTGTATTTCACTGTATGCCCTTCATGTGATATGGTATCTTTAGAGATGTCATGTTGTCATACTTTGGTTGCCTCATGGTAATATTGATCAGGATGCTTTCATGATTTGGATGGTTTTGATATCTTCATTGTTCTTGAACAGAGGATGCAAATTCTAAGCAAGGTTGTCTTCATGTTCTTCATATTCAGATTTTTAAGAATTCCATTATATAATGATTATCTTTCTCCAAGGTTGGTGCTCTTGGTTCAAGGTTCATAGTTATCTTATTGGTATTTGATGTTAGATGAAAAATTATTCATACTTCTATCTTCATCATGACTTTAGAGGTGTTATAACTTCATGTTGCAGAGGTTGAGTTTATATGTTATTGCAGAAGGAATGCATTGTTGGGAGAAATCTAAGGTTTTGATATTTTTGTCTCCTAAGATACTAATCTCTAAAATCTAAGACTAAGTCCATTTTCATATGTCTTCAAATCTTTATTCCACCCATTATATTCATTTACAAGTATTTTTATTATAAAACAATGTTGACCTGTTATTACAGGTCTATCACTTAAAAGTGACATGTCAAAGGGTTATAAAATCATCTTCTAAACCGGCCCCCTTTACCTATAACCGATGTTTATAAATTTGAAAGTCATTAAATATGAGTGGGGTTCGAATTTGTATGGGCATAGAATATATTTGAGTATGTTTTATAAAGATTTGAATTCTTTTTTTAAGGGAAGCAAGCTATAGTTATGGCTTTTTTGAAATATTATAAACTTTATGATAAGCCCATATATGTCATATCCTTATGACATTAAAGAAAATGAATTTTATATGAGATGAAGGCTAAAGAAGTATAAAAGAGTATGTAGCACGAATTTCATAAAATATTTTTTTAAAGACTATTTTTAGTCTTTAATAAAAGGCAGATTTCAATGAGATTTTTTAGGAGAATTTGTGAGTTTTTAATGGAGATCTTTATGGAATCTTTTTGGGAGATTTTTTTTAGAAGATTTTTTTAAGGAGATAAATGAAGATTTTTGAGGAGATCATTATGGCAGGTTTGTTGAGTATTTCAAGAAGTTTTTGGGAAAAAGACTTATTTGAAGATTTTTTTATTTTTTTTTGGAGACTTGATTTTTTAGAGGAATGCCTTTTCAGATATTTGTAGAGAAGAAGAAGATGAAAGGAGTTAAGATATTATTTTTTATGGGAGCCATTTTCATATTGTTTGCAGATGTTTTTATGTTTTGCAGATTGAAGGAGAAGTTGAAGGGATTTTGCAAAAAGGAGAAGAAGAAAATAAATGATATATTGAAGATTTTTTTATTATGCAAATGGATTTTTATGTTGCAGGTGATTGAATTTCTTTTGCAGAATATGAAAGGTTTTATGCACAGTGAAATTGATTTGCAGGACAAACAATTTGAAGAGACCATTTTTGCAGATAAATATCAAGGATTGAAATAATTGTGGAGAGAAGACAAAATATGAAAAGTCGTCTTGTATATAATGGTTTTGTAGGAACATTGAAGTTGTTGTGTGGATCATCATACAGGGTTGAATATATTTTGAAAATCCTCTTGAAGAGAAAATATAGATGATAAGTTTTGTATGTAATTTGAGTTGATGAGAAGTATGGTGATATGACAGACACATGTGAAAGAAGAAGTGATTTGTATTGAAACAGAGAAACCCTCTGAATTCCTTGTTTTAATTTGAGTATGTATTAGGGGTTGGTGCTCCTTGAAGTTGGTGCTTCTAAACATTGTAACCAGTGAGGTTTTTGCTTAAGCCGGTGAGGCATTTTGAGTGGTTTTTCTACCTTGGGAGGGTTTTCCACTTTGTAATTTTCTTGTGTCATAATCTCATGTCTTGATGTCTTCCACAGCTTCATTTACCATATGTGATTTATGTGATTGATCGTTTGTTGATTAATTGTTCAAGTAATTAGTTTAATTTTGATAAACCTCATTGTCAATTTTGGAAAATTGTAAAAATAATACAACACTAATTCACCCCCCCTCTCAGTGTTGTCCTGGACTCCTACAATTGGTATCAGAGCCAAGTTCCCTATAAAATTCTAATAGGCTCGGGTAGGTCCTGGTAGTGAGTTCAATGGGTAAGAAGAATATAAATAAGGCCTCAAATAGAGAAAATAAAGACATTGATCAAAAGATTGTTAAACAAGCCTCAATTAAGTCCTGCAATGAGTTGTTGCTTGAGCCATTACTGAATGTAGATACAAAATGTAATAAAAGGATTGGTTATGTTGTTAAGAGTCTTGACAAAAAGAAAGACCTCAATGATGATGAAGAAGAGGTTAGCATGGTATGTGAGAAAAGTTACAATGATAGAAGACATTCACATGAAGGAGTTGAGGTCCACTCTATTTCAGAAGAAGATCACATTATAAGTAATGATGAACAAGAGTTTGAAGTTGATATAGAAGGAGAGCTCATATGTGCTCTAAGTGAACTCAAGAAATATAAAAAGGAGAACCAGAAATTACAATTGTAGCTACACCAAGAAAAAGACCTCAAAGACAGAGCACTCTCTGAACTTGAAGAGGCAAGAAGTCAGACTGTGAGTTTAAAAACACAAATTGATGATTCAGAAAAATTGATTACAAGCCTAAAGATTGAGATTGAAGAGGCCAAGAGAATGATAGATTTTGCTAAGTCTGAAAATGAAGTAAAATCTTTTGAATGCATAAAACTTGAAGCTGAAATTATTACCTTGAGAAAAAATATTGAAAGTCTCAAAGTTCTGTCAAAGAGAAATAATGAGTTTGAAAAGAGCACCACCAAGTTATATGAGATGTTAGGAAAGAAAAAACTATATGGAGACACTACTAGACTTGGATATGAAGGAGAGTGTTCCAAAGTTAGAGAAACTCTAGAAGAAAAATTGATCAGCCTGCTACTCCTGAAAGAAAAGTGAACAATCAAAGAAGAAGAATTTCTCCTATAAGACAAGCATACATGTATAGGTATAACTATTCATTTAATGGTTACTGTTATACTTGTAATCATTTTGGACACAAAGCAGTTAATTGCAGAAGAAATCAATTGGCTTCAATAAGGAATGCTAATATTGTGTGTATCAAGTGCAATTCTCCTGGTCACAAAGCATATAGTTATAGAATGTATGAAAGAATAGCATCACCTGGTTTGAAAGGTTGGAAAAAGAAAAAGATTGAAAATGTTTGGGTGAAGAAATCTGGACAAAAGAAAGAATCCGTGAAAGTTTGGAAGCAGAAACAAGATCAAGAGAAAATAAATTCTAAACTTGTGCATCTTGCCAAAGTTATTTTGTTAGTTGCATAACACATGGCATAATGTGAGGGGGAGTTGTTCATGTCCTATCAAGTATCCCCAAGAAGTTTCAGAAAGGAAATAATTTGATGCTTTGTTTTGTTTATTATGCTATTGGATTCATCTATGATTATGTTTGCTAAGATGCTTATCAAGTTCATAATGGTGTTCTTCAGTGTATGTCTCTGATTCAAATGATCAGTGGATGATGTCATATTGCAGATAAGATGTTCAAGGGTTCAATGCACAAAAAGTTTGTTGATTTTGAGTGGTTTGGTGATTTTTTTTATCTTGTTCATATCATACTTACAGAGATTGAGTTGTTATGTTGCTACAGTTCAATGAGCTTAATATGTTTTCAAGGAGCTCTTATCAGATTTTAGCATATGTTGATTGAGGAGGCTGAAAATCAAAAATTCAACTCATAACTCTAATCTATGCATTTGTTATTGCAAAGTGTTGTTGCAAGAAGAACTTGTTAATGCAGTTGGTTTGTTGGTATGCAAAATTGATGGGCTGATTTGAATAATAGATCTTGGGTATATTCAAGAAGTTCTCTTCAGATGTTTGCTTATGTGGGCTAAGGAAGTTGCAAATGAAAGAAGTCAATTCATAACATTTTTTCTTTGCATTTACTTTGCAAAGTGTTCTTGTAGGAAGAAGTCGATGGGCTGATTTAATTGATAATTCCTAGAGGCAATAGGTCTTGTTGATTGTAGTGTATATCAGATTTGACATGGTGTTGTAAAAAGTGTCATGTACAGGATTAGCATAATGTTCTTCATCAAGATAGTCTTTATTCCTTTGATGGTGTTGTAAAAAGTTTATTTTTGCAATCTCTTGTGATGTCATTAGGAACATGTAATTGTTAGCATATATATATCAGTCTTCATCTTCATAGTGGTATTGTAACAAGAAGTGGTACTGTGCTTCAGGATGCAAATTTTCAGATGTGTGTTTCATGATGTTATTGTGTTGATTTCAAGTTTGAAATATTGTTCAAGATGCAGATGTGCAAGAACAGATCTTTCAAGATAAGTTTAGGACAATAAATTCCATAAGGGTTCAGTGCCTTCAATCTTTTGAAAGACAAGTGGGATCAAAGATTTTGGTAAGTAGCATTTCATTTTTTTGGTTGATATGAAGATAACACGATAACAAAGTTTATGTCTTCAAAGTCCTCATATTGCAAGGCGATTGTAATTATCAAGCTATAACATCTTTCAGTGGAGTTGTTCTCAGGGGGAGTTAATTCAGTCTTTGTCATCAAATGTCAAAAAGGGGGAGAAAGAAAAAAAAGTATCAGGTAATTTTTCCATCAATGACAAAGGGGGAGATTGATGAAAGTTGGTTGTCATTGATGTCAAAAAGGTGTTCTCATTTTGTTTGATGTCATCAGGATAAGTGTATAGTTAGATATGCAAATATGGTTAGAGATGTTTATGTTTGATCAGGATCAGGATGAATTGTTTCATGTGATCTTCATTGGATTTAATGATATGCTTTCATTTGTCAGATGTTGTATTTCACTGTATGCCCTTCATGTGGTATGGTATCTTTAGAGATGTCATGTTGTCATACTTTGGTTGCCTCATGGTAATATTAATCAGGATGCTTTCATGATTCAGATGGTTTTGATATCTTCACTGTTCTTGAACAGAGGATGCAAATTCTAAGCAAGGTTGTCTTCAATGTTCTTCATATTCAGATCTTTAAGAATTTCATTATATAATGATGATCTTTCTCCAAGGTTGGTGCTCTTGGTTCAAGGTTCATGGTTATCTTATTGGTATTTGATGTTAGATGAAAAAATATTCATAATTCTATCTTCATCATCGATTTAGAGGTGTTATAACTTCATGTTGCAGAGGTTGAGTTTATATGTTATTGCAGAAGGAATGCATTGTTGGGAGAAATCTAAGGTTTTGATATTTTTGTCTCGTAAGATACTAATCTCTAAACTCTAAGACTAAGTCCATTTTCATATGTCTTCAAATCTTTATTCCACCCATTATATTCATTTACAAATATTTTTATTATAAAATAATGTTGACCTGTTATTACAGGTTTGTCACTTAAAAGTGACCTGCCAAAGGGTTATAAAATCATCTTCTAAACTGGCCCCCTTTACCTATAACTGATGTTTATAAATTTGAAAGTCATTAAATATGAGTGGAGTTCAAATTTGGGGGCATAGAATATATTTGAGTATGTTTTATAAAGATTCGAAGACCTTTTTTTAAGGGGAGCAAGCTATAGTTATGGCTTTTTTTAAGTATTATAAACTTTATGATAAGCCCCTATATGTCATATCCTTATGACATAAAAGAAAATAAATTTTATATGAGATGAAGGCTAAAGAAGTATAAAAGAGTATGTAGCACGAATTTCATAAAAGATTTTTTTAAAGACTATTTTTAGTCTTTAATAAAAGGCAGTTTTTTTAAGGAAAATAAAGGCATATTTCAATGAGATTTTTGAGGAGAATTTGGGAGTTTTTAATGGAGATCTTTATGGAATCTTTTTGGCAGATTTTTTTTAGAAGATTTTTTTAAGGAGATAAATGAAGATTTTTGAGGAGATCATTATGACAGGTTTGTTGAGTATTTTAAGGAGTTTTTGGGAAAAAGACTTATTTGAAGATTTATTTATTTTTTTGGAGACTTGATTTTTTGGAGACTTGATGTTTTAGAGGAATGCCTTTTATGGGATGATTTTTTTGAGGGTAGAAGAATGGATTTTTTATTCAGATATTTGCAGAGAAGAAGAAGATGAAAGGAGTTAATATATTATTTTTTATGGGAGCCATTTTCATATTGTTTGCAGATGTTTTTATGTTTTGCAGATTGAAGGAGAAGTTGAAGGGATTTTGAAAAAAGGAGAAGAAGAAAATAAATGATATATTGAAGATTTTTTTTATTATGCAAATGAATTTTTATGTTGTAGGTGATTGATTTTCTTTTGCGGAATATGAAAGGTTGTATTCATAGTGAAATTGATTTGCAGGATAGAGAATTTGAAGAGACCATTTTTGCAGATGAATATCAAGGATTGAAATAATTGTGGAGAGAAGACAAAATATGAAAATTCATCTTATATATAATGGTTTTGCAAGAACATTGAAGTTGTTGTTGTGTGGATCATCATACAAGTTGAATATATTTTGAAAATCCTCTTGAAGAGAAAATACAGATGATAAGTTTTGTATGTAATTTGAGTTGATGAGAAGTATGGTGATATGACAGACACGTGTGAAAGAAGAAGTGATTTGTATTGAAACAAAGAAACCCTCTGAATTCTTGGTTTTAATTTGAGTATGTATTAGGGGTTAGTGCTCCTTGAAGTTGGTGCTTCTAAATGAATTAGGGGTTGGTGCTCCTTGAAGTTGATGCTTCTAAATGTATTAGGGGTTGGTGCTCCATGAAGTTGGTGCTTCTAAACATTGTAACTAGTGAGGTTTTTGCTTAAGCCAGTGAAGTAATTTGAGTGGTTTTTCTACCGGGGAGGGTTTTCCACTCTGTAATTTTCTTGTGTCATAATCCCATGTCTTGATGTCTTCCATAGCTTCATTTACCATATGTGATTGATCATTTGTTGATTAATTGTTCAAGTAATTAGTTCAATTTTGATAAACCTCATTGTCAGTTTTAGAAAGTTGTAAAAATAATACAACATGGATTCACCCCCCCTCTCAGTGTTGTCCTGGACTCCTACAGATTTTTCTAATCTTGCTTGCATTCTATTGTAGTTAGGGTTTGATAGTTTGCTATTTCTGCATGTAAACTTAGTTTTTCCCTAGCCACAAATGGTGAACCTAGCGTGAAACGATTCCCAATCCACCATTTTTCTTGAATTTTGGTGGTTAACTATCGCAGGTGGCTTCCTAGGCTCAAACAGACCTTCAAACAGACCTCACTGTTGAGTCCACGAGGCCTTTTATGCGAAAAATGACATAAAATTTTCTGTGTTTTGATGATTGCAAAATTTTTGATTTTTTTTAGTTGGCAGTCCGTACCTTATGGATCTGTACAATACGGACTAGTCACACTGATCCATACAACATGTGATGACTGTGATTGCAGGTTAAGGTTATTGTAGTTTTAATGTTTTCTTAGTTGCAGGCAGTGTTTTATATTTTACTTTTTATTGCAAGTGTTTAATGATTATGGTCGACTGTCAAAATTTTGTATTTTTGGGTCGTAGAACACTTAATACTACCTGACCTGTGTTTGAATTATGCTAAACCCTTATATTTTGTGTTGACTCTCATTCGACCACTTCTTCCCAACAGACTCCCCGACACCACTAAAAACCTAACCGCAACTTCCCACCGCCCGTTGCATTCACAATCTCCCCAAAACCCTTGACTTTCGCTTGGACATTAGTCATCTTTCGTCTGCAGTCAAACCCCAATTATTCACATTCTCCATTCCCATGGCTTAAAAAGAAAACCTAACGCTAATCGTATGCTGAGTTGGGCATGTCATTGTCGCCCACAGGTTCTTCAACCACCCGCCTAAACCATTAAGCCACCTTGCCACCACTTAGAATTTCCTCTGCCCTATCGTAGCCTCGAGGGAACCCTAATCGCCACTGGTTTTAGTTATTGATTGTTGACACTTTGATCATCGCCTAATCTCCCCTATTGAATCCCTAAAAACTACCTCTATCGCCACCTTGAGACTGGTCGACTGCCTCATCGCAGCCATTGAATACCCCTATGGCCAGCATGTGGATCGATAATCATTTTTAATGAGATGTTGTCTCACCCATTCATGCGGTCAAACAGTCTACAGACATACACTTCCTTGTAGCAAATGCAAATTGGTCACATGCCACTTGGCCCTAACTGTCTATAGTCTTCACAACAAAAACTTCCATGTCGTCGCCTCCCGCGTTACCTTGTCACCACTCACAGATTCCCCAGTGGCCTTCATAAATCTACCTAGACAATCCTCCAGGCCAGGCGGCTCCCATTCAAGAATCCTGGAGACTCCCATTCAAATCCAAGAAGCTGCCTTTTAACACTCGGCGAGTGTAAATCCATAAACCACTGGTCAACCCTTTGTGTACTTTAGGTGCATGGGACATGGTCATACCAATGACCACCAGTGCCCTCTTCAATTTTGGCCTCGAGTATGTGGCTCGTGGCCACTTTGGTGATGGGGGGCTATCCCTTTGGCCCCACTTTTTATTTTATTTTTGCATTCTCATAACCCTTGGTCATATCAATTACCAAGGGCTCGGCTCCATACAAACCTTAAACTACCACATAGAACTTAACCGTTGAACACTAATTGCCACATGTGACTGGAAGAAGGTCTAACTGCCAACGGTTAATGCAAATAACCAGACTTGACCCTTTTTACCTCCACATGCTTAAAATAGGCTATTTTTTTCAAACTCACACAACTTTCACGTACGGTGACAAAATCACACAAAATTGGTGGCATTGGAAAGATAACACAGCGAACTTTGCAGAAATGTAGGTTTGAATAGGTAAAAATTCATTTTATCAGACTTTTTTCTAGTCAAAGTCAAACCTATTCTAAACTTTGACTGAGCATAACTTGAGCGGATTTTATCAGATTTTGACAAAAAAGTTTTTCAAACTACTCAGAATTTTCTAAATTTTCTAATTCTGTAATTTATTTTATTATAACTAATCAAAATTTTTAGATATTTTTTTGATTCTCTTTTTTTACCTCTTGGACTTATGGTTCACAAAATGATACATCTACTCATTATATCATGCTTTTTTGCATTATCTTAAGGTTTTTTGTGCTACTAATGTCTGATTTGCAGCATGTGGCATTCGTGGGTTGAAGACTTTCATTTGAAACTACTAACACATTTGATGCAGGGATTCAATTTATTTCATATGCATGTGTGTTGGTTATCATAGGAACACTTGGTTTTGGTACACTAAAATGAACTTAATCTTGTTGTTTTCACACATATCTTGGGGCTTAAAATGAACTAGTGATTGCTTTGTTTGGTGATTGTGTTGGTGTTTTGAGGTACGTATGCTCTTCCCTCACACATCATGTGATCTTGGGAATCAAAGGCATCTCTCAGCACTTGCATAATCACACCACACATCTATTTTCTAAGGTTAATGAACCCCCATGCAAGTGTGAGCAAGTTCACATGTATATGCTCTCCCCTTGCAACTTAGTGCAAGCCTGGGGATCAAAAACATATTAACTTGTCTTGCTTTTGTCAGCCTTAGAGTGGGCCTGCTCTTGAGACACGTCTGCAAGGAGAACTCATTTGCGACCCCAAGCGGGACTTTCATCAAGCCTGCTATATAAATTGAGGATAAGGCGAAAGCCAAGTCTAACCGGTATGAGCACTCACCACACAGTGCTAGCTCGAAAGGAGGTGTACCTTTGTGTATATTAAACTCCTAGTAGGGTTAGTTAGAGCCTTAAGTGGCTTGTTGGATGCTCGTGGGGTGTCGGTCCCCCAGATATTCACTAGATCTATTTTGTATAGTGGCCAAAAACCCTCTATTTGTTGACGCAAAAGGGTAACCTTTGAAGCTGCCCTGATTCTTGCGGTTCTTAGCCAAGATAGCAGGGACAATCCTAAAGTTTGGTGGGGGGATGAGCCTTGGGAAACCTAGAACTTGGTATGCATGAGAAGTGAGTGTCGTGGAGGGGAGCCAGTGCTACCAAGATCCTGGAGCTATCTGCTTTGAATAAGCACAGCTAGGGGATTCAACAAATATAGTCCTTGCCTAGCCATAGGGTTGTGCTTGTCTTCTAAAGTGTTTTCAAAAACTTGTCACAAAAATGTCAAACAACCACAAAATTGATTGCCAAGTGTCTTCTTTGATTGATGTGTGTGCTTGCCTAATCATCACCCTCGACATTCTTTCCACACATCCATCCTAGTCATCATATCCTCATCATTACACTTCATCCTAATCACATTCTTATCATACCCTCACCTTTTGATGCCATATCCTAATCATTCTTCCTAACCACATCCTCTTCATCATCTAATCACCCTTATCATTCACATGATCCACATCATCCTTGTTCTATCCTAATCACATCCCAATTACATTCTCATCATTCCACATCATCCCCTTTCTAATCCAATCAACACCATCCAAGTCGAACCAAACCTAACCATTATCCTAATCATTCCGCATATCCTAATCCCTTTTCATCCTAATCATTCCTAATCATTCTACATAGTCATCTGCTTTGTAATCCCATTAACATCATCCACACCATTATCCTACTCATCATCGGTCCATCCCAAGTCATCATGTCCTAATCACCCATCTTAGCCACATCATTTCCAAGTCATCCTAATCATATCCTAGTCACATTATCCTAATCCGTCCAAGTCACCATATCCTATTCATCATTCCCAATCACCCTCCTAAGCCAACCCATTTCATCCTATTCATCATATCTTAATCATTTCACCTTATCCTACTCATTATCCTAATCCATCTTCATCCTAATCAATCCAATTCATACAATCGTGTCATTCCTAATCATATCCAAGTCACCCCAATCCAATCCTAATCATATCCTTGTCATTCTACATTATCCAAATCATCATTCTTAATCATTTCGCCCCATCCTAATCATATCATAATCACATCTTATCATTCCTAATCATCATATTCTATTCATCCAAGTCATCATCCCTAATCATTAGACATCGTTAGCCTCATCCAATTCACTTCATCGTAATCCTACCCCATTCATCATCATTACACCTCATCCTTATCATACCTTCACTCTTTCATCACTACACTTCATCCTAATCATCATCCTAATCATACCCTAACCATTCCCATTTCATCCTAATCACCTTGTTGATCAAATCCACATCATCCTAATCCATCCAAGTCATCTTTCCTAATCATTTCACATTAATCAACCATATCCTAATCATGTTCTATTCATCATCCCAAATCATTCCACCACATCTTAATCATCATTCTTGTCATTCCACATCTTTATCATAATCCAATTAACATCTCCCTAATCAAACCCAATCATTCCATATCATTACATTTCATCATCCTCACCATTTAAATCCAATCAAGTTCATCTTGTCATTCCACACCATTCCACTTCACCCTGGTCATATCTCCTTCACGAGTCCTAATCATTACACATAATCCTAATCCATCCCATCATATCATCCCTAATCATATTCTATCTATCCTAAGCATATCCAACCATTCATTGCTAATCCAACAGATCACATCCCAATCATATCATACCATCCATTTCAATCCAATCACTTTCATCCTAATCATTCCCCATCACAATACACCATAACCGTAGGGAAAACTTTGAGTATCTACTTTCCCTATCAAATCCAATTGCAACTGTGTCAAAACCTTATGGACCTACTGGTTCTATTCACACAACCATACATATTCAATTTCATTCCACTACATATCCAATTTCATTCCTTAATGATCACATTTCATCACAACATTTCATTACCATTTAGCCCTTGGACATCTATAGAGGACCCCAAACATTAGTCTTCCTAAGGTTGAAACATAGGGAGAAACTGTTGAAGCTTGATGGTATCACAAGTACAAATTCGTACCAATAGACCTTGACATCTTTTCACATCAATCACAACTTGGGCTTAATACTCCATGGCTAGTTTAAGTCCATCCTTACAAGTGAATTCTGAAACTCATGGGTTCACTCTAATCAATCATCTCTTCCATACCTCAAGGTCTCGACAAAACCAATTTGTGCTTTGAAAGGTCATTAGTAGACGAGAGTACCCTCGTGGAGCTAGACTTTTTGAAGACTAATATCATTAGCCTCTATCATAGTCTGGGCCTCATCACCTTACATCAACATCCCATAACACCCCACAATCCACAAGTCTCATTTGGTGAAGACACGGTTGCAAAAAGAAGAGAAAGGGAATAGATCCTCCTAGTCATCCCTCATTCCAAACATTCTAAACACTCCCTCCAACACGTCATCCAATCGACATCATCATAATCACATCCTACTCATACCTTCATCATTCAACCTTCACATCCTATTCACCCTTTCTAATCACATCATTCAATCCAACTCATCCTAATCACCTCACCCCTAATCACCCATCCAATCATCTAACCAACCTCCCTCACTCTATCACATTCCTAGTCATTCCACACCATCATCATTCATCCTAAGCAAGCACTTGAGAACATGGTCCTAATCCCACAAGAAGACATACAACAATATGAAGACACATGTCATTCCATGCCAATCCTAGAAAATAAGGTTCTAGCACCCCAAGCCTATTCACAAGCCTATCCAAGCCCACCTTGGCAACAAGACAAAGAGCCTTTAAATTCTCATGCCACCTTTGACAAGGGGAACATAAGTCTACCTCATCCATCCTATAAGTACATTCTACCACTACACTCCTAATCTAAGTCGACATCATCTACCCTCATCATCCATCCACTATGTTGTCCCTCCACCATGGGGACTTTCTGCTCCACCTAATCGCAATCCTAAGCCTTCAACTTCCATCACCCATCTACCTACAAAGGATGTGATCCAATGGCTACTAGAAAGGAACAACTTATCCCCATGTCATCCAAATAATATGCTTGAACCTACCAAAGAGTCCCCAAACATCATGCCAAGTCATTCAAACCAACCGTGTCATCTACAACGCATCGATCCCATTCATGAGTCATCCACTTCCACTTCCATTTCCATTTCAAGTCAATAAATATGTCAAGGGTCTAATCCAAAGCATGCGGAACCATTAGCTCCTAATTCTAATCAAGATCAAACCGCTTCCATTTAACCTATCCATAACATGATCCCATTCTCATGATCCCCTCCATGATCAAGAAGGCCATGATGATCCACTTAGCCAACTCTATGCATTCCATGGTCAAGACCTTGCCACCTCACCCATCCATGGTCCAACCAACATCCACTTGCCATGATGAGACTTGTGTCTCCCAAGAACACATAAACATAGAAGATCAAACAACTAACTTGGATCTACATAAACATAATAAAGATCCTAATGGTCCTCCCATATCATCCACCATTAATCCCATTTCAAATCCACCATCATATCCACTTGGCCTATCTGCTTTCATCCACGAGTGTTCCTCCTTGGGACAACAACAACCATTATTTGTCATCTCACCTTCTCCATCAAATAATGAGCTCATGTCTAGTGTCCAAACCACACATAGTCCCATTGTCCATCGCATGCTCCAAAATATGAATTACCAAGGCAAAGGTGTAGGCCTTCACGAACAAGGTATTTTGGAGCCCATCCATGTCAATGTCTCTCCTCACTCATATGCCCTTGGATACACACCTCAAGGTCAACAATATAATGATGTTGGTACTTCCTCCATTCCTCCTAAGTCCACCACTTTTCATCGCACATCTTATCATATGCCTAAGACATATGTTGCCATTCCACCTCCCTCATCATGCAAGTGTCAAAAGCATGTGACCATACACCTTCCGCCATCAACTTTGCCTCCACTTCTTCCAACTCCTGATTTCCATCCATACAGTTTGCCACCACTTCTTCCAACACCTAATATCCCCATCATCCATAAATCACCTCAATACCCTAATCATGACCAACAAATGCACACATCTTGTAAACATAGAGCTTCCACTCATTCCACCCACCACATGGGATTCAAAAATACATAGTTGGATGCCTCCCTTTATAAAGACAAAAATCCTAACAGTTGTAATACCTTAGAGAATTAATGTAAAAAGTCAAAGCAAGCTACATGCCAAAATCCATCCAAACCCATACCTCCAAAAGCAAAGTCCAAAACCAAAATGGTATGGGTCCCTAAACAAAAATGCAAATCAAAAGAGGCATCCAGCTCTCAAAAATCCTAACCATCCTCTTCCATCCATGCCATTCAAAAATATCAGATTCTTCCATCCCACATGAAAATAAAAAATCATAAAAATACTAAGTCTATGTGGGTACCTAAAGTCTTACATCATTCATCTTCTAAGCCAGCATCACCACTACTTCCTACACCTCCATCCAACCACAAGCTTCCATGTTTAACACAGTGTGTGCAATCATTGGTCATGATTCATTTCCATGCCTCCATCACCCAATCATTCATTCATTTTCCTACATATTTCACACCTCGTCTCCCTATGGTCCATGCTTTGGGATAAAACATTTCATCCATCTTCCTTACATAAATCCCACATAATCCACATTATAATCCACTTTCGTTTCCTACATAATCCACATCATAATCCACTTTCATTTCCTACATAATCCACATCATAATCCACTATTGTTCCCTCCATAACCCACTATCTACCTAATCCATCTCACTTTCACGCACTCTCCCTTACCAACATCAATGAGCACCTTGACATAGTCCATGCGATGACTTCACTCTCCAATGGGACTATCACCTTTCATGGCACTAAACACTTGAGTCCCTCTCGTCCATATTCCACCTCTTCCATTCAAAAAGTCAAAAAGTCAAAAAATTCAGAAAAAATCAAAAAATCAAAAAAGTAAAGAGAAATCCCTTCATCCAATGGTGAAAACCTGGCAAACAGGCGCCTTGGATAAGTACCATGATGAAAACCTGGAAAACAGGCGTCATGCATAAGTTGATCTTCTACGTCACCTACACTTGGGGGCTCCTTGTCTCATCCAACATATCACTTTCATCCTATCATTTCTATCCTGTCATGCCATTTCCCTCCATCCCCATGCATACACCTAGCCTATCAAATCCATCCATCCTCCCTTCCTCTTTTGATCTTGATAAAGATTGGGGGCAAAATGTTAGCACATGTTGTGGATGTCTCTTGACATACCTCATCCCTTTCAAACCAATCTTATCGTCATCCTTCGCCATAAGCTTTGTCATGTCAAATCCCAAGCATACTACCTACAACGGTCCATGTTATTCCTATGCGACATAGTCCTTGGAGATCACATCCTTGCCCTCTTACAAATACATCCATTATGTCCATTATCGCCTATCATTTTATCCATCCATCCTCCTTACACCTAGACTTGGTTTCCCCTTGTCATTGGTATCTAGCATAAAGGCTACAAAAATTGCGATCCAATGCCATTCCCCAAAATAGTCCAAAAATACAAAAAAAATAGAATATCAGCAAAAATCCAAAAAAAAAATCAAAACATATCAAAACCCAAAAACCCAAAAACAATCACAACATGTCAAAAATCCAAAAAAATCACAACATTGCAAAAAATCTAGAAAAATCAAAACATGTTGAGTTTTGGTGGTTAACTTTCATAGGTGGCTTCCTAGTCTCAAACGGACCTCACCATTGAGTCCAGGAGGCCTTTTCGGCAAAAAATGACATAAAATTTTATGTGTTTTGATGACTGCAAAATTTTTGAATTTTTTTACTTGGCAGTCCATATAGTACGGATCTGTATGGTACAGACCAGCCGTACTGATCCATACATCATGTGATGATTGTGATTGTAGGTTAAGGTTATTGTAGGTTTAATGTTTTCTTAGTTGCAAGCAGTGTTTTATATTTTACATTTTATTACAGGCGTTTAAACTTAGTTTTTCTTGAGTTTTGGTGGTTAACTTTCGTAGGTGGCTTCCTGGTCTCAAACCAAATATTTGAATAGTTTTCTGCATGTAAACTTAGTTTTTCCCTAGCCACAAATTTTCAAAATCCAAAATTTTTTATGACTACAAAAATTGTGATCCAATGCCATTCCCCAAAACAATCCAAAAATACAAAAAAATCAAAATATCAACAAAAATCCCAAAAAAAGAATCAAAACATATCAAAACCCAAAAAAATCCAAATCAAAACATTTCAAAATCCAAAATTTTTAAAGGCTACAAAAATTGTGATCCAATGCCATTCCCCAAAATAGTCCAAAAATACAAAAAAATCATAATATCAGTACAAATCCAAAAATAAATCAAAACATATCAAAACCCAAAGACATCCAAATGTTCCCAAAAACACAAAAACAATCACAACAAGATGAAGAGGTACCCAACAATTAATGTTCAAGGCCGAAGTCAAATACAAGTGTTTGAAACAGTGTAAACCTTCAATGCACAGGTTGCTAAATTTAATGAGGATAAAGTGGATGAAACATGTATTGCAAGTACTAGAAAAAGGATTCGACCTTCCCTCATCAATGCGCCAGGTACCTAAGTGTGGGCAATCTTCCTCTACAAATTTTTCAAACATGCCAGGGCATGGTTGCCATCCCAATTTGCATATTTTCTGACAGGGCCATGGGTCAAATTCAATGCAGCATGGGCATACGATTGACTGAGTTTCAGCGCTTGGAGCTGCACAGTGATGGAAACAATATATATACATATGTAAAAGATGTATTTTTGTTGGCTGTTTTCTGGAGTCAATACATGGGCAGAGATTTGTTGTAGTAGTAAACCTTGTGATATCTCCCAGAACTGCATGGATTTGATGCAGTGTGTTTGATTCTAAGCCTTTGATGTCTCCATTTTCAACTCACCTATGAATGAGAGTTCTCAATTTGTGTTTATATCCTTGTGTAATGAATCTTTCTTCTTTTATAATGGCTTTCTAGCCTTCATGATCAATATAAACTGTTATTTTTTCTCTCTCTAAAGCTTTACACTATTTTTGTTTGAAAATTCTATGCTTGTATTGTGGGTAAAATGGTCCCTTTCATAGCTCTAGTTTTCTGCCTTAAGGTCTCTATGATAGATTCTATGAGTCTATGTGATTTTGTTTCAATTTTGAGATCATTGTTGTGTTAATTAGGGTTCAACTAAACACTAGATGTGGTGCATCACCTCTGTTTTAATTTTAGTTTCTTTTTCTCCCCTTTTCCCTGTGATTAGTAGCATTAGATTTATTTTTTTCTCTAAACCTTAAGTTCAAAATGAGGAACTAGCCTTCTCTAGAGGTTTGATCTCATCTGCAAGGTCACACACCTTGATATCAGTCCCATTGTGTCATTGGAATGCTTGAACAAGCTTCAAGCAAGGTGCAATTCCAGGTGATAACATAAACCAATCAAGATGCATATAATGACACCAATCCAAAAGAGAGTACTTATGAGTGCAATCACCTAAGCAGCAATGTGTCCATGGTGATGATCATATTGATCCAAGTCAAAGACAAACTAATGCATCTAAACCATGCAAATCAACTAGGACTTAGGAGGACTGACTAGATCAAACTGACCAACCAAGATCTAGGCTAACTAGACAAGTTGAAAAACTAAGAAGGATTGGGAAACTCACTCAAAAGTTCAAATAAAAAAGGGGGTACCCATTTTGATCATTAAAAGTGGGGTGTGTGTGTAAGGCACAACAAATTGTAAGGTGTAAGGAGTGGAATAGAAGTAGTCTCCATAATGAAGCAAGAAAAGATGGAACAAAGATCAATAGGAATGTAGGCACAACCACAACAACCCACAAATAGTACTCAATCAAGAGATGCCCCTAACAAAATATGATTGTGACACTTTATACTTAGTGCTTTTACACTTGTCACTTGTTAAATGTGCAATAGTGGAATTAATCTCAATGAATTACAAGTGTCAAAGAGGCCAAAATACTAAAACTGTAATTTTAATATAGAATGGAAACAAACCAATGACACTACTATGAAGTAAACAAAAAATCATGCACTTTAAAAATAGCACCCAAAAAGGAGCTTGTATGAGTCCAAATAGAGACTTGGAAGTTTCCAAAATGAGAGAAAACTAGCAACACTATGAGAAACTCAAAACTACTAGAAAATATAGAAACTGTTATTATAAGGCATTTATACCATTATAAAGTTCTCAAAAATACCTTAAATTAAAAAAATTGGTCAAAAATCAGAGCTTGTATGACTAAGAATAGAGCTTGCAAAGTTGGACTACCAAAACTAAAATACAAATGGAGAGAGGGTATTAATTGGGTGAAGGAGCTACTAATGTCAGCATGAAATCATTTGATGCCTATGGATGGAATATTTCCTACAAAAATTAAAACCACCACCAGTTTCCCAAAATCACGTATCGAAGGTTAAAACTATTCTTGATTGTCTAAAACAATTATATGGCATGTAGAAGACCACATTGAGGGGTACATAGGTGATTTACAGGCTATAGAGCCAAAGAGAGGAGTGCCACTAGGATGTGGAGCAATGGTGAGCTATGTAACCTCTAGTGGTGGGGATGAGAAGGGTTGTCACCTAATTTTTAAGCTACCAATAGGAGGTTAAGCCCCAACTAGGTTGACAAGGTTTCTAGCTAGCTACAATTCCATTACAACAAGGGACTATGGTCCCTCACCTACAACACTTGGTACAAGGTCTATAGATGTTGGCTACCTTACATACCCCAAAATAAAAAATCTAAAAATTGTGTAATAAAAATATTAAATAATTTTTTTATGCTTCTATACATGATTTGCACAATGATGGCACATGAAGTATATTCACTAATGCAAGTGAGTCTATAGGAATATATTATAAAATCTTTCTTAGGGCTAAGGGGAGGAAAAAATTTAGAGATCTCTACGTAAAGTTGTCCAAAATCAACAAATTGAAATGTAGTATTAGGATTTTTGGCCTTTTGGGTGCAATGGAAAGGTTAGATTTGGTCCAAAATGTTCACAATGTTGAGTGATCTATAGATGCCCAACAAAAATCTCTTCCTTCAAACCTTTATATAATATTTCACCTCCAAATTTCAATTTAGATGCCCAACAAAAATCCCTTCCTTCAAACCTGTTGAAGGCACAAGACAACTGAGAGGGGAGGTGAATCAGTTTGTATCAAAAATCTTAAATTCTCTTGAACAAAATCACATTGACATTCACTTACTTTAACCCCTTAACCTATTATGAAGATTAAACATGAAATGCAGAATTAAAACTCAAACATATCAACACCATTCACACATGAACACCAAAATTTTTTACGTGGAAAACCCTAAAAGGGAAAAACCATGATGAGTGTTAGCTCACAATATAATGTAGTAACAATACCGAATAACAAAAGAGGCTCATTGCCTAGGGCTCACTACCCAAGATAATGCTCACTGCAAAAAGGCTCACTGCCAAGAGGGATGGCTCACTGCCAAGAGGGGTGGCTCACTGCCATGAACTGATATGATAGCATCTACAACATGCATGTGTTCAGTTCCATTGAAGCACAATACATATCACCTTCGCTACCTTACACAACAACACTTTCATCTTCACATCTTCATATCCACACTTACTACACATGAATTTATTTATACCAATCATCAACCTTGGAACATACATCAAGGTCGGCAATACAATCTACAACCTTTGGAACAATCTCCAAGGTCAAAAAACATACATAATTCAAATTAGGTCTAGACCTAAACAAACTTGCAAAGAAAATGAATGAAAGAAGAACACTTCACAACTTAGCTCGAACCCAAATACATCTTCACACACTTCTACAATCCACGAACCACATCTGCAAAGAGTGTTAGCACCCAAGTCGGCCAAACTAGTGCAAACACCAAGAATACTTAGGCACACGCTTCCAAGAACTCAATCATAGCTTGCGGATCAAGCACAAGCCTTCAACACAATCTGGAGACATCCATGAACAACATAAAATCACCTGGGAGCCAACAAATCTAGATACAACAAGTTTCACTTGAAGACAACAAATCTCACTTGAAGATAGCTTACAAACAACACTGCTAAGTTTTGCCATTCAATAACTTGGTTTCTGGAGCACCAAATCACAAATCCTTTGGAATGAAGATAGCTAAGGACCTTATAAACATATGTCTAGAACTACATCACCTAAAACCAATCTGTAGAGAAATGCGGAGCAAAATACTTTCTCCCAGACACCTCTGCACAACTCAGAAACTTTGTTAAATATAGTCTTCAAACTGGTGAACACAACTTCTACTGCACAGCGATCCAGACCACCAAATTCTAGATTTAGCACCTTCAAACACTTCTCTAAAACATATCCAAATCTCCTACTCCAGTCTTGAATACAGAAGAAATGTGGAGCAAAAACTCAGACAGTATCTTGTAAGCCAGAATACTCTGCAATGCATTGTTTCCACTTGGAGAGCAAATTTTCTCAAAAGCACTTGGAAACTTAGTAACATGAACAATATGCTAGCATCATCAGCACTTCTTCAAATAATTCAAATCACCTTAACATGACAACTCAATCAAGTAACAATCAGTCAATATCAGAAGACACAGTTGACACCAATGACAATAGAATCATGTTGACATCAATGACAACACTAGTTAACACATACTTGCAACACAAACCTTTATATAAGATTTTGGAAAATCTTTGATATGAAAATAAATTGATCATTTGAATGGAAAAGAGACAAGGTTTTATAGAAGATGCGAGAGGCTAAAAAGATGGGAAAGGAGCCATTTAGGCGTGAATAGACATCAAGAAAAACTCAGAATGCCACACAAGTCAAAATGCACATTCTAAAAATGATTGATGAATTGAAAGACACTTTCGGGATGTTAGCGCACCATGCAGATGTCTACACCTAAAACTTTTTTCCATCCAACTTCAATTCTTAGAAAGTCCAAATGACTTGGGGCATTGCTAAGGCTAAGGTGCTTTTACAGTTTTAGGGTAGGAGCAGCAGAAAGGGTCAAAGCAACATTTGGAAAGCACACTAAGGGAGTGGACACAAGCGTGAAATTATGGGCAAGCAAAATTTATGATGCTACACATGCCTATTCAAACATGATCACAATAGAAGGATTGTGTCCCTAGTTTATCTAGGCAACCTTGTAAACACCAAGAACAAAGACAAATGGTGAATCCACATGTACCTATGGTTCTATTAGTGCAACAATTGCTTAATGCATCCTTAGAAACACAACACCAATAACTTTTCAGATAGTTTCATGACTTCATAATTCAATTTGGACTAGCATTGGCACATCTTGGCCAACCAACTATAGTACATCATCACAATACCTTTAGCATGTAAATCAATCTAGGCATTCTAGTTTTCAAAGGTAGAATTGATGCCATAGCCTTGAACAATTCAATTCAATAACTCAAGTCCTATTTTTATCAACAAGTTCAATGATGCTGATAAAATTTTATTCATGGCATGAAAAGTGTCAATCATAGTCCATCACTAATGGCAAGTAACTAGTGCACAACATGATAGAGAGCACAATCCAATCCAAACATAGAATGCCTTCATCAATGGTATACAAGATGAGTACTATCCTCTCAAACATTATGAGGATGAATACATCAAGTTTCAACAAATATGTTGGCATATAGATCATAATGTGGAGTCTTACACCAATGTATTCTACAATTACTTTTCATGCCTATTTGTTGAAATATTGGAGCACCTACGAGTGCTCAAATATATTATTGGACTTTCACCTCCTATCCATGCTAAATTAGACTTCCTTACATCATATACTTTGGGTCAAGCATTTTGCAATGATTTTGAAATTGAAGCAAAGGAAAAAATGAAGCAACAATGACTATCTTTGTGCAAAGGAAAATTCATGCAAGAAAATTTACATTCATGTGGACAACATTAGAACACACCTACCCAAAGAATATAACAAACTTTTCAACTGTCATCACCCAACGCTAGGTCTGCTAAGATGTCTACACCAAACTTAGGTGAAGGGAAGTAACTATACAATTTACAATAGTGTAACTATCACCACTCTTGTTCTTATATTAACTCTAACTACCATGAACAACAAACTCTTGTTGCACATGAAACATTAGATCCTATCAATGATAAGGAGACCAATCAAGAGGGTTAATGCCTCAATACAAGTACACCAATTGATACTTGAGGAGAAAAGGAATAATTTCTCCAAATGAAGTGCTAGGTCAATGGTAAGTCTACACATGTCATCATTAACAATGGCAACCAAAAGAACATCATCACTTAAAATGTTGTACAATGCCTTGGGCTCCACCTCAATGATCATCTAC
Organism: Cunninghamia lanceolata; assembly: GCA_027924645.1. Taxonomy (NCBI): domain Eukaryota; kingdom Viridiplantae; phylum Streptophyta; class Pinopsida; order Cupressales; family Cupressaceae; genus Cunninghamia; species Cunninghamia lanceolata. The sequence goes on along the minus strand of BSBN01000210.1, from coordinate 3,621,553 downwards.
CCCATTACACTTTTGGATGGCTACAACATGGCAAAGAAATACAAGTCCCCAATACACAATTAATTATGTTGTTAAACCTATGTGTGACAGTCACTTGTGACATCACACCTCTAGAAGTTTGCAACATTTTACTTAGAAGACCATTTGTTAATGATTGTGAGGCTACTTACAAAACAAAATCACAATCCTAGAGAATTTGTTTTAGTAATAGATATCTTAAGCTATGAGAAATGCTACCAGGGTCAGCCCACAATACTGTGTCCCACTTTTTGGCCAAAGTGGGACATTAAAATCAACATTTTAAACCAAATCTTCACTTTCTGACACCTATAGTAGCTAAACCATTAAGAATTCAAAGATCATGCGAACTAGTGATTTGTGAGATTTTGTGTAGATTCTAAATATATTTTAAAAATAAAAATAAAAATAAATTGTGATTTTTTAATGTATTTTTTAATAACTTGTTTTTTATAGTAAACGATATTTTTTAAATGTGACATTTATGTTGTAATGTATAACTTTTTTTATAGAAAGGATAAAATTCTAATTTTTAAAATATAGATTTGTAACACCAACATCTAGGGCATGGATATTTTTTCATAATTTTTTGTTGCATATTTTTTTCTAATTAATTTTTGAAGTGAGATTAATTATAATTTGGACACAGGTTTATGTTGTAACACAACTTGTTTTGTATGTATCAGATTTTTTTTTTTGTTGAAACATGGACATCAATACCTAGGGCACATATGTTTTTTAGAAATTATTTCTCTATTTTTTTTCCGCTTGTGTGGAATAGAGACCTTGTTATTTGGTGAAAAACTTATGTTCACTAGAAAATAGAAAATAAATATAATAGTCAAATTAAATAATTCAAAATTATACTTTTTGGAAAGTGTATACAAAGGGCTACATAATTAAAAAAATATAATTTATAAATGACTTCATTTGACCCCCCCCAAAAGGTGAAGCAAAGTTGGTTTTTATCAGCATTTTGATAGGTGTAGAGTAGACTCCATCGAGAGTTTAATTTAAGACTAGGAGGGTTCTATCTAAGGGGGTTTAGTCTAAGGGGGTTTTATCTAACTTCTTTCAATTAAACCCCTTTAGATGGAACCCCTCAAGGCTTAAATCATTATTTTTTCTAAAATATGTGATTTCAGGCAAAAATCAGGAAGTCCCATAAGTGGGGCACAATATTGTGGGGCAGCCCACCATAATCTAGACTAACCCTAGTATTAACTAAATATTGCAACAAGATAATTACACACAAAAAAGTTTTAAATCCTCATGGTTCACACAGATAAACCTACACAACTAAGAAAACACACTCTTAAAGTGTGCAATCTTGCACCTACTACATCATACTGACACCAACTTGGTATTGTTTGCATCAATATAATAAAATCTTCACCAATCATGTAGGTCTTCCTATGTATTTCTTAGTGCAGCATAAAATCCACTTGATCCTAGATCTCCTCATCCAAATAGCTCTCCATGCAACATATAAGTATAGGAGAATGAAGAAATCTAACATCAAGTTCAAGAACTAGTTGATCAAGGAAAAATCAAGTCAAATTCATCTCCTTGAGGAAGTCTAATCATGCCAATACCAAAAAAGGATTGCACATGGTTTCTCTACATTGACTACCATGCACTCAACAAATTCTTGGTGAAAAATAGGCATCCTCTTTCATACATCGATGATCTCTTAGATCAACTTCATGATCTGTGCTACTTCACCAAAATTAATCTCAAAGTCAAGTAATCACTAGGTTTTTGTCTAATATGAAGAAATTTGGAAAACTACATTCAAAACATAAGAGGTCCTCTATGAATGGATGGTTGTACCTTTCAATATAACTAATGCTCCTATGAAATTCATGTGCTTGATGAATGGTGTTCTACATGTATTCATCAATTCATTTGTCACTGTCTACTTGGACAATATCCTTGTCTTTAATAGGACATGGGATGAACATGAGAAAAAAGTTGCACATGTATTAGATACACTGCACCAACACAACCTGCAAGTTAACCTCAACAAATACACTTTTGGCACCACACAAATTCAATATCTTGGTTACATTCTTAATCACTCTGGAATTCATGTTGACCTAGATAAAATAAAGGTGATTAAAAAATGGCATGTTCCACGCAATCACAGAATTTTATAGATTTCTTGGACTCTCTAATTTCTATTGAAAATTTATCCTTAGCTTTTCACATAGTACTTCTCCACTTAACTAGATTACACATGATGTAACATGCCACTTGTTCTACCAACTAAGATTTACTAGTTTTAATTCTAAGGTAATACAATCAATATACAAATAGTGAAGGCAATAAATTTTTTTCTTAAATTCATTCGATAAGATGCACATTTGAAAACATATTTCAAAATTCCATTGCACAATCTAAATTACATTTCATAGTAAAAGAATTGAATATTCATCTTTACAACTTTTTCATAATATACATACAAGCTTCAAGAGTTTAACTAAAAAATTGAAACACATGATTGTATACTTGTCTGTCTTCAATTTTCCTGGCTGCCAACTGCATGCTAACTACATGAGGGGAAGCATCACTCAAGCACTTTTCCTCCAACCACGGATTCATTGTGGTACTCTGCACATTTACCAAACTAGTAAACGACCCTACCCTTCGATGAAGGGATTGGTATGGTAACCCCAAATAAATTAAGCCTAATTTGAGCAAGGTGTTGTGTCCTACATTAACTAGTACTATCATACTATGGCTACAACCATCGAAATATGACATCCCTACTAAGTAATGCAAACCTAGATCACAGTGAAACTAGACAGTGTAAACGTTGGCTATTTACACTACTTTAGCCAAAGTTTTCATCATCACATATTCACCCACCCTTCTATCTCGATTGGGAAAGACAACAATCTCTATACAAAAGTTATTCCCTTACCCATGGATCAACAAATCCTAGGAATAACCCCACTTAACAAATGCATCATTTTCTATACATAGGATATTCCCTTTCCCTTGGATCAACAAATCTCAAGAATATCCCTTCTATCAATTACATTGATCTCTATTCTAGGTTATCTCCCTCTTCCATGGATTACATATCCCAAGGTTAACCTATTCCAATTTTTACTATGACACATATGTCAAAGTAACACTAGTGCAAGATACGGTTTACTATCCTTTCCCATTATACAAGTATCTAATCATACTCAATGTTGGCCTCCTATAATGATTTAACAAGTAAGACCATAAAGCTGTGACTTAGAGATTGGACATCTAACCTAAATAGCTGTCTTAATCACTATGAAGGTGCATTTAACTTGTCAACCTAGGGACGTGAACTTGAAATGGGTCAGCATAGTATGTGCACTAGGAATTCCAAAGTAGCCACATTCATTCTACGGCTAAGAAAGACATAATGCTAAAAGTAAATTGGTTGGAAAGAAATAACATAAATGTTGAACCTCAACCAACAACTATACTAAGCCAAAGTGCATGACAGAAAATGAAAATCTGGGCAAACAAATAGGAAACTACTCTATCTGCTTTGGTTGCAGGAACAGACACAGAATGGAATCCTAGTGGCTGCAGGAACATACGGTGCCATAATTTAACTAACTGCTTAATATAAAATAACAACTAAACTAAAGGATGGAATGCTCACCAAGTGGGCCCCCTTGGATGAGTATCCCTTAAGACAAATGTAAACTCAGAGATGCAAACTTATAACTTCATTTTATTCATTGGAAAACATGAGTACAAACGAGCAACATAACTGTATTACTAAAAAAATTAATAATGCGAGTACAACCTCAGATTAATCAACCCTTTTGAAAGAGCATATGAGTCTTATTTATAGAAAGAAAAGCTACAAACCAACTACCTAGCAAGGCGGTCAACTCCAACAGATTAGGAGGACGTGACTTTAGGGAAAGCATAGAAAGTGGAGAGGAGGTTATGCATGCGTGGAATCTGGTCAAGCATGTTTGCTTTGATGCAGATCTAGCACAACAATAACTCCTATATTCACTCAACAAGCAATTAAGACTAGTTACAAGGTAGTTATCTCCCCTCCATTTGAATGACCATCTTGTTGACTTTGATGGTGAGTAACCAACTGACAAAATCCTCCTCGATTTTATAGGCTGCTAATTATATCTGCATAACAATATTAGTACGCACAATAATTGCATATATGTAACTATCTTAGAGTAACATTCATTAATCCACATGTAAAATTAACATAGATAGTTCATATAGCATGTCAATGTCATTAAAGACTATAGGAAATAACCTATTCCCAATATCTTATGGTTTTGAGGAAATATCACGAAAAGATCAAGATCTGGGTACCAAAGTCCATGATAACTATAGCAAATGGATAATAAATTCTAACAAAATTGAGTCTTAAACTAGACTCATCACTCAAACTAATAATTATACATAAAGTCCCATATAGGCACAAATCTCTATTACTGAGATTAATTTCTCATTCACAATATAATTCACTTACTAGATATATTTAAATATATATACTATTATATAATCAAGTAGACAATCACATTGAGAAACAAACAATGCATCCCACCATAACAAACAACACAAAATGCCTTAAAAATGTAAAAGCATAATGAAAGAGAAATCCTCATGCCTGTTATTTTAGCTCCAAATAATTCAACGAAATCCCTTGCTAAATTTCCTTCCAACACACTAGATCTCCCTTCCAAGTAAAACAACTTTCCAAAACAAAATGGTAATAATCTCACAACACTAGCTCAAAATCACAATAGAAAAAATAAGGAAGCTCTTGGCTGAAAACTTGTGTGTCTTGGAATGAGGGAGAGCACCTCTTTATATACAAAAACTCATAGAGAGATCAAGCTACAAACTAGCTAGGAAAAATGCCACCACTCCACTTAATTAGCAACCAATTTAGAGGTGTCAAAAGAATAATAAAAATAAAAGACACATAAGCGGACACATATTCAACCATAATAAAATTAGACTTCTAAAACATACAACCCTCTCCATAAAATTGCCACCTAAAAGCCACATTCCCAAATATATAGTGAAAATGGTTTTCTTGGAAATAGTCAAATTCACGTTTGAAAAGTAATGCAAACTTATATAATCAAATAACTTATTTTTCAACTCCCTCAAGTGCTCAAGGAAAAAGTGAAAGCTGCCAAAAAGAATTTGTTTTGAAACTCACTAAGTGATAATAATAAAGCCCAACATATGCGCTTTCATGAGCGCTTAGATAGGCATAAGCATAGGCTAAGTTTACTTTCTTAAACTCCAAACTTCATACCTACGTGCTATATACATGGGCGCTTAATTTGCAGCCATCCCCTAGTCTATGGGCCGCGTGCCTTTTTGGTAGCGCCCATCATGCCTTGCAAAAACATATATATATTCATATATATCAAATGGATAATATTAGCAATACGATTTCATTTCTCCATAAGCATTATAATTACATATTTTACAAATATAATATTATTATATTATATTATATATATATATATATATATCATCAGTCATAAAAATCACTTATAATATATTATTCATAAATTCATTTATTGACATAAAATCTTCATAGACAAAATATCATAAAATGCATATACACCATAGAGATGATAATTCTCGCACAGTCCAATCGATAGTTCCATATCTATGAGAAATAGGCTCATGAATGTATGTAGGTACGTCTACCTACGTATATTCATGCTTGTATCAACTCATGTATAAGAACATATCGTGGACTCGCATGAGCTATAATTATCACAATAAAACCTTGCTCAAACAACCAAACACTTAACAACATGCAAGTTTGAATCAACCAAAATCAAGAATTAAGACTCACAACTTAGATCACTTACTGCTACCCATACTAACTTGAAATAACTTAGGTCAAAATAGGGTTGTGTGTGTGTGCTTGCTTAATCTAGGTTTCTCTAGGGTTACTAGACCAAGTCCTTATCCTGAGTGATACTTCCCCTCCCTTCCGGAGGAGCAACCTGTTCCTGCATCCACTTAATCACAATAGTTAGCTGATCAAAATATAACCATTTACTTCATATATTTTCCAACATTAATCATATATAATAAAAGACATTGCATTATTCCATTTTTCTTCATATTTCAAATCAAGATTCATAAACACATAAATGCAAAGATTTCACAATCATTCCGTAATCAAACAAATTAACCAATCTAGGTAAATAGTAAATGGTAGAAACACATGGGATGTAACATACTTTCCCCTTGTGAATCATCATCCCCAGTGATTTTTAAGCATCAAGTATTATCACAACATAAATAAGTCATAATAAGTATCATACCACAAAACATATTGATATCAAGAGCTTTCATAATTCATAATAAGTTGTGGAAACTTTTGCTTCATCTCAGCATAATCTTTTTAAGTGACAGAATCTTCTCCATATTGATCCCGTTGGATCTTGTACTACATAACCTATCTATTATGCAAGCAGAGCTTGCAAACTTCAAGCATTTAAGAAGCTTGATCAAAACCATTCCTAGATTTTGTACTTGTAAAACATTCTATTAATATAATAATCATCAGTTAAATATATAAATATATCAAATTTGAATCATTAAGAGCATTGTGCCTCCTAGAAATAGCTACTATTAGAATGATTCTGCAATCAATTGATTGGTTAACTTTGAGAATTTTAAAGAGCTCTTTATATCTAGGAGTTAGTTTGGAATACATTCCATACTTAATGAAACTTTTTCTAGGGTTGGACCCTCAAAAGAATTTTTATTCTCTAATCGAGAATTGTCTTAGTTCTTCCATTTCTGACATTTCTAGACTAATGCTAATCCTATCTTCTAGCTCACTCAACTTATAGGAGTTTGACAACTTCTATCCAATGTTTCAAGCAGAAAGATAGGAATTTTTATAATCAAAACCCACTAGTGGTAGATATTCTTCCCACTTATAATGTTGATCCATACAATTTATTCAAACAATTCTTCCAAAACCTGGTTAACTCTCACAGTTTAACCATCTGTTCTCAGAATGATAAGTTATACTTACATTAAGTTTAATTTCCAGCACTGAAAATAAGTTTATACCCAAACCTTGTTGTCACATGTGCTTCTCTATCCGAGATAATCTTCTCAGGAACTCTGTGTAATCTAAACACTTCCTGTACAATTTTGCGAGCTAACATTGTGCTCCACCAGATAAATTCTCTAGTATAAAAGGTGCTACCTTTATTCTTTAACATTATAAACAACTTGCCACAAATCTTGTGACATCCTTTTCATTTTCTTTCAGAAATATAATGGCTTAACATCTACTAACATCTTAGTGACAATAGGATGTCTGGAATATGGTGTATTATGAACTTCCTTCCATACCAAATTCTTTAATTCACCAGAATCAAGTACATAAATTCTTCTTTTATTCCTCAATAACCCATTGGGTTCAAAACAAAACCCTTCATACCTTTTATCTTGCCATTTACCTGAGAGTGCTTGCTTGGTTTGTTCATAAAACTCAACACCCTTGAATTCTTGCAATAATTAATTTTTAAAGCCAATTTGGATAGTTAACAATGAAGGTATATTCCTTCCTCGACTTAAAGCACTAGCAATCCTATTCTTGCTTCCCTTGATATAGTTAAGGTTGAAATCTTAGTCCCATATAAATTCTAACCACCTCCTTTGCCTTGCAATTAGATTAGGTTGAATAAATAAATACTTTAAACCATGATGGTTTGTTTTCAATTCAAAAAGGTTTTTCCAATAGATAGTGTCTCCTTATTTGTAATGCATGAACAACTGTTACTAACTTCAAATCATGCGAAGCATAATTTTGTTCATAAGGCTTTTTTGCTTCCTTAATTCATAGGTTATGACTCGTCCTTCCTGCATTAGTACTCTACCCAAACCTTCACCTGAGGCATCTGGTACTTCCTTCGAACTTCGGAGGTGTAATTTGTTTCCTCATATCCTGGAATAACTCTTTTGCCATTCTCCCTCTCTTAATCCCTTCAGAATGTGATTTAGTTGGAGATCTTTCACCCTCAAGTTCACTTAGCTTGAGAATCTCATTGTTGAGAACTTTTCCCTTGGAAGGTATTTCTTTTTCTGCTTTAACCTTTCCTTGCTCTAATATTCTGACTCTCTTGTTTCTATCACATTGTAAGGATTTGATCTAACTTAGTGCCCATAGTCTCAACTCCTTATCATACTTCTTCACTTCCCCACAAAGTTAATTCTTGTTCTAACCATCTTAACAAGAAAATTCACCTTATAGGTTTCCATAAAGATTAGATTCTACGAATGTTCCCCAATGTTCTAAAAAAATTTAACATTCCTAAATAGAAACACTCATTCATGTTCAAACTTTTGCCCAGGAAGAATTCATATACATAAGCTTTTGATAAAACACTTTTCTTTTCTTTATATCCAAAAGAATTTGAATACCCTCTTAGCTACATATCCTAGTGGAGTATATCCCCCATATTCTAGATCATGATTATTCTCGAATGGGTAATAACCTCCAGATTTATCCTCAGATACTTAACTTTAGGGGACATATTCCTCTGAATCATCACTTAAAGAAATTACAATTGCTTCTACCAAAGGAGGAACATAAGGATTCCTAAACAACATGGAAGAACTCACTCTATACTCTGAGGACATATCCCTAGAAAGTAGTAAGGCTTCCGATTTGGTTGGAGAGACCAAAAGCAGATGGTTAAAGTTGACAGCCTCTCTCAAAGTGATAAGCCGAGTTATAAAAAGCTAAGGTTCTTGTGCTAAAGACTTTGCAAAGTTTAGGCTAATGATCCACCACTTCCACTCTTGGAATATCATATAGATACCAATTCCCTACAAGGTGCTTTTAATCATCCTTGACTCTCTCACATTCTAGACAACTTGCTATCACTCTTCATTTTTTTCAGAAATAAAGAGATTTCACATTGACTAGGAGTTTAGTTACTCCTAGGTGACTCGATTATGATTTAGAATGAATTTCTTATCTCACAAGGTTTCTTAAAATCTATGAAGTTAGGAATATACTAAGTGCATTTTCTTCAATTTACTCCCTTACACAATCCATCAGAGGCCCATCTAAGACATGATAGAGATGAACATTTATCCAAAAAACATAGTGAACAACCAAAAATGTTCTAGTATAGCCACCAAAATAATTTAAGTCAATATCAAAGTATAAGCAATTTTATTTTCAACAATAGGTCAAAAGATTGAACTCAGTAAATCAAAATTTTGACCAACTGGTCATAAAATAAATAATCTTCAAAATTTGGTGGCTAGACCATTCTAGAATAAAGAAATAAAACAATGAAAATTTCTTGCAAGTATTTAAAAAGGAATTTTACCAAGAATTCAAGAAATGCCAAAATCAAAAGATACACTGACTATGCACTATGTGACTGATTGAGTCACTAACAAGGGAGTAGATTGTTGTATTGCACTCGAGTTTTCCAAAAACTTATAGTGGTTAGAGACCATGCTACTAGCATAATAAATAAATAAGTCCCTTATGACTTTCACTATACTCAAAAATCAAAAGATTGAAACACATCCACCCTTACATTGTGGAATATCTATCGTTCATCACATAGATGATATTCTAAGATGGTGATACACATGAACTTTAGTTGGAACACACACTTCTTCCCTTCATTTACAAAACTCTATTCCCTACCTCCCAGAATAGTTTAGTTAATAAAACTTGTCTAAATATCTTGGTAATGATCACATTCATCATTGCAATTATACTTTTTATCTCCACCAAGAGACAAAATATATAGCTCTCAACTTTTGTCCAAAATGCTATGAAAATAACTAATAACTTCTTGCAACTGTTACTAATTATTTTGCAAACTTCATCTAGACTTTTTAACAAAAGAATGATACTAATCCCAATCTTTATTCATCAAAATATTTCCCAAGAGGATCCTCCTTATTTATGTCCTCTTCTACACATTGACACTTTGTCCAATAGGCTTTTAGGAACTCTTATTCTCTTCTATTTATTCACAATTCTTTGTATATGGCAATTGGTTTTCTCATGAATCCTAGAAATCAAAAGCATTTCCAAGTCCTTTATTATTTTTCCAAGCATTTTATGCCAATACATCACTACTTGTCCTTTATTAATCCTTTTATCCCTCTTGACTTATTCCAATCCATCTAGGGTTAAGACAAGAACCCAACTTATCTACGTATCTTTGATACAATTTCTAGAATCTTCCAAACTCAGTTGCTTCTTCACCTAGTTGATTACTTCAGGATCTTCCCATCCCTAAGTTATGGAAACATAAAAGTGATCTTAACTTCATACAAACATTGCTCTACCTGAGCTCTTAGTCTAATTAGAAACTGACCAAGGTTTTACCTTTCTAGTCCAAATTCTTAGAATCTTTCCGTTATCCTCAATAGAGTTAAATTGACTCTTGTATTTCTTAATTCCTCAGTTCATTCTCTTTTAACCACTGACTTGGATATTTGTTGGCAAAATAATCTTCCTGACAATTTTCTTGGTTAATCTTCTATGCCATCTCGTATAAAACCAGTTTCAACTTTAGATTCTCATAGCATAGTGAGCACCTAGGTTCCAGAGCTGAACTTGGTTAGCTCTGATACCACATGTAACATGCCACTTGTTGTACCAACTAAGATTTACTAATTTAACTCTAAGGTAATACGATCAATATACAAATAGCAAAAGCAATAAATTTTTTCCTTAAATTCATTCGATAAGATGCACATTTGAAAACATATTTCAAAATTCCATTGCATAATCCAAATTACATTTCACAATAAAAGAATTAAATATTCATCTTTACAACTTTTTCATAATATACATACAAGCTTCAAGAGCTTAACTAAAAAATTGAAACACATGATTGTATACTTGTCTGTCTTCAATTTTCCTGGCTGCCAACTGTATGCTAACTGCATGAGGGGAAGCATCACTCAAACACTTTTCCTCCAACCACGGACTCACTGCGGTCCCCCACACATTTGCCAAACTGGTAAACAACCCTACCCTTCGATGAAGGGATTGGTATGGTAACCCTAAATAAATTAAGCCTAATTTGAGCAAGGTGTTGTGTCCTACATTAACTAGTACTATCATACTATGGCTACAACCATCAAAATATGACATCCCTACTAAGTAATGCAAACCTGGATCACAGTGAAACTAGACAATGTAAACATTGGCTATTTACACTACTTTGGCCAAAGTTTTCATCGTCACATATTCACCCACCCTTCTATCTCGATTAGGAAAAACAACAATCTCTATACAAAAGTTATTCCCTTACCCATGTATCAACAAATCCTAGGAATAACCCCACTTAACAAATGCATCATTCTCTATACATGGGATATTCCCTTTCCCTTGGATCAGCAAATCCCAGGAATATCCCTACTATCAATTACATCGATCTCTATTCTAGGTTATCTCCCTCTTCCATGGATTACATATCCCAAGGTTAACCTATTTCGAGTTTTACTATGACACCTATGTCGAAGTAACACTAGTGCAAGATACGATTTACTATCCTTTCCCATTATACAAGTATCTAATCATACTCAAACTAATAATTATACATAAAGTCCCATATAGGCACAAATCTCTAGTACTGAGATTAATTTCTCATTCACAATACAATTCACTTACTAGATATATATAAATATATATACTATTATATAATCAAGTAGACAATCACATTGAGAAGCAAACAGTGTATCCCACCATAACAAACAACACAAAATGCCTTAAAAATGTAAAAGCATAATGAAAGAGAAATCCTCATGCTTGTGATTTTAGCTCCAAATAATTCAATGAAATCCCTTGCTAAATTTCCTTCCAACACACTAGATCTCCCTTCCAAGTAAAACAACTCTCCAAAACAAAATGACAATAATCTCACAACACTAGCTCAAAATCACAATAGCAAAAATAAGGAATCTCTTGGCTGAAAACTTGTGTCTTGGAATGAGGGAGAGCACCTCTTTATATACAAAAACTCATAGAGAGATCAAGCTACAAACTAGCTAGGAAAAATGCCACCACTTCACTTAATTAGCAACCGATTTAGAGGTGTCAAAAGAATAATAAAAATAAAAGACACATAAGAGGACACATATTCAACCATAATAAAATTAGACTTCTAAAACATACAACCCTCTCCATAAAATTGCCACCTAAAAGCCACATTCCCAAATATATAGTAAAAATGGTTTTCTTGGAAATAGTCAAATTCACGTTTGAAAAGTAATGCAAACTTATATAATCAAATAACTAATTTTTCAACTCCCTCAAGTGCTCAAGGAAAAAGTCAAAGCTACCAAAAATAATTTGTTTTGAAACTCACTAAGTTATAATAATAAAGCCCAACATATGCGCTTTCATGAGCGCTTAGATAGTCATAAGCATGGGCTAAGTTTACTAACTTTCTTAACCTCCAAACTTCATACCCACGTGCTATATACATGGGCGCCTAATTTGCAGCCATCCCCTAGTCTATGGGCCGCGTGTCTTTTTGGTAGCGCCCATCATGCCTTGCGAAAACATATTATGTATATATATATATGGGCCCTTAATTTGCAGCCATCCCCTAGTCTATGGGTCGCATGTCTTTTTGGCAGCGCCCATCATGCCTTGCAAAAACATATATATATATATATATATATATATATATATATATATATATATATATATATATATATATATATATATATATTTTGTTTCGTAAGTGCTTGAAGAGGGGGTAGCTCCCTTATATTAAATTTGAACCAAAGTCAAAAATTGGTGCATGCCCTTGCCACAAGGGGTGCAATTATGCTGGCAAATAAAAGACCACTATTGTAGCCTAATGAGCGTGCCTTTAACACGCATCCAGATTCTCTCCTTTCTTAGAGGATCTTAAAGTCATCAGATGCTTTTGATTTGATGGAGTTTTCTTCCTCTTCACTGCTGTCCATCCTTGTTCTGTTTCAGGGGGTTGCAAACTAAAGCTATTTTCTGTACTCATACTTTCACTCTTATTGCTGGTTGTTAGAGTGACTGATGAGATCTCAAGGTTCTTGTGCCAAGAGGTAGATTTCTCTGAGGGGGGTGGGGAGGTCTCCTTGGAGGCATGGTTTGGCACTTTATCAATCATTATATCTTGAGAATGATCTTGATCAACAACCGGGGAGACGGAGTTCATAATCGAAACCATTTCTTGAAGAGTTGGAGAAGTGGCAACATCCTTCACATCAAGGGAAGAGATAACATAATGGCATGATTCCACCCCAACCCACCATGACGATTTCTGGATAGGGGCTTCATTGTTCTTTTCAACTCACCTTCCACATTGTGTGGTAGCATGTTCAGTAGCAAAACATATTCGACACCTAAAGGAGATTTTTTCATAATCTATTGGTTGGCACCAGCGCTTGTTGCCAACTTTAAGGAAGATCTCTGTCGGGAGACCCTTTGAGACATCCATTTCGATGCAAAGATGAGCAAAGGTAGAATTTTCATAATTAATTGTTTCTTTTGAAATGCCTTGGAATTTTCCCAAGCCATTTCCAATTGCCTTCAAACAATCAATTTCCCAAAACTGTAGGGGAAGGTAGGGTAGGCGTACCCACAGAAATGTTGTAGAAAATGTCTCTATTCGCGGATCAAATGAAGAGAACCATGATTTTGTGCATAAGAAGTCACCTTGGAAGGTCCATGGCCCTGTGTTGAGTATCATTTCTTTGTCTTCCACAGATTCAAATTCCAAAATGAAGAAACCTCTTGCACATGGGTAAATACTAATTTCTTCTTCCAAATATTCTTTCCAATTCAAGCTTATCCAGGAATGGAGATCACAGAGCTTTGGCCATACCTTCATAAATCTGCATATAAGGGCATGGGCTTGCAGATATTCCTCTCTATCACTAGCAAAGTTGTCCAAACAAATCTCAGGACTGGGTGTTGAATGACAGATAGCGAAGGGGGGGTTTTGTGTTACACCACCATGAGGAGAGAGCTACTCCGATATCAATGGCTTAGATTGCCCAGCAACTGTGTGAATACTGGATGAACTGATGGAAACACTGTTCAGAGATTTTTTAAAATTTAAGGCTATGTCCGAGGGTTGATTTTTGCCAGAGAGAGGGTTTGGGGAAGTTTTGCCAGCCGCTGCACCCGAAACAGAGCCACAAACCAATGCCTTTCTGCCATGTTCTAAATTCCGGAGAGGGGAAGAGTGCTTTCACTCAAATTGGCGAGAGCATCTAAGTGAGGGTACCAGAGACTTGTGTCCATCTGAAGCGCCAAAACAAGCAGGGTTCGAAGGAGCAGGAGAAGACATTGTGGAGTTAGGAACCAATTGTACTATATTCCAATAGTGAATATGAAGATAAGAATGACATAGGTATATATATATCATCAATCATAAAAATCACTTATAACATATTATTCATAAATTCATTTATTGACATAAAATCTTCATATACACCATAGAGATGATAATTCTCACATGGTCCAATCAATCTTTCCATATATATGAGCAATACGCTCATGAATGTACATAGGTACGTCTACCTACGTATATTCATGCTCGTATCAACTCATGTATAAGAACATATTGTGGACTTGTACGAGCTATAATTATCACAATAAAACCTTGCTCAAACAACCAAACACTTAACAACATGCAAGTTTGAATCAACCAAAATCGAGAATCAAGGCTCACAACTTAGATCACTTACCGCTGCCCATATTGACTTGACATAACTTAGGTCAAAATAGGGTTGTGTGTGTGTGCTTGCTCAATCTAGGTTTCTCTAGGGTTACCAGACCAAGTCCTTCTCCTGAGTGATACTTACCCTCCCTTCCAGAGGAGCAACCTATTCCTGCATCCACTTAGATCACAGTAGTTAGCTGATCAAAATATAACCATTTGCTTCATACATTTTCCAACATTAATCATATATAATACAAGACATTGCATTATTCCATTTTTCTTCATATTTCAAATCAAGATTCATAAACACATAAATGCAAAGATTTCACAATCATTTAGTAATCAAACAAATTAACCAATATAGGTAAATAGTAAATGGTAGAAACACATGGGATGTAACACATGCAAAGGCAACATTCCAATAGACTCCTATGCAACAATGCACCTTTGATGAACTAAAATAGTGTTAATGTTATGTGCCCATGTTGGCCCTTCTAGATGCACACACTCATTCGTGATATTGATAAATGCACTTGAATATGCTCTCCTTGTACTACTCCAACATGACCATCATGTCACCTATCACTCTGGAACATTTAATGATACTATGTGGCATTACTCTACCTAAAAGCAGGAACTCTACGTAATACTACAAACTACCAAGCAATGGTGCCACTATATTGTCAATAAAAAGACCAATATTCACTTTGATCATTAGCCACTTCAATTTCTACACAAAAAATAAACTCCATACATAGTTTCTGACACTCTTCTCAAGGGCAATGGAGACCGTTGCTTCTCAAGATGGGGTGAATGATTCAAGCATAATCATGCACACAACTGTAGTCTCACCCATTCATTCATATTACGGTCTTGTCTATACTCAACGCTTGCTAAGCAACCACATCGCAACTTTGTGTAGGACCTTTTTGCCCACTAGAATTAATGGACAAGCATTGTGCATCTTTGTAAAACACTTCAACGCACAACTCCTGTACATATTTGCATAGCTTTTCTTGCCATCATATTTTGGTCTTGAATATGGAAGCATGTACCTACACTTGGATATGTCCATTCTGGCACCATACATGTCCAACACCTAGCCACATGTACACCACATGTTTTAGTAACCATATGAAATTGACAATTGGTACCATACGAGTTTAACACCTGCCACACTCTTGTTCACATATAAAGCTTTCCATATGTTATTGACATCTATCAACACATTGTTTAAGGCCTAGCTGACAACCCTTGTGTATACATAGTTGTACTATACAAGGTACATGTAGAGAGGTTCATACCAGTAGTTGTTTCTTACATGCTATTGAACAAACCATCTTTCATGTAATACAAATTATATTGTAAAGTCTTCCACTCTTTACAAATTATGTAGGTTATTAGTTTAATTTGTAGGCTTGTCCTTCGGTCTTCCTTAGGTTTAGAACACAAAACCAACAATGTCAAATCCTCTGAACACAATGATGTGCTCTATAAATTGCTCTACTATTCACTAGATGTGCCTACAAAACAATGTAATGAAAGGAAACTCACGATCCTGATCTTTCTTTCTAATTTTTCTAGTTGTCTAGATCATCCAATGAAGCAAGAGAGGAGCATACTAGGTCTATAAGAAAAATCTATTATCCTTTATGGAGACAAGCAAGCCTTGAGTCACCAATTGCTCTGACACCATATAAGATTTGCCAATGGGGTAAACCTCCCAAAATATGATCACATGAACAAGCCACAATAACAAAAGCACAATTGAAAAATTGTAGAGATATAATATTCCATTATGGATTCAAATATATTTATAAGGATGTTTAAGAGTGAGCTACAAGTGGGTATATATAAAATATTCTGCCAAGAGAAGTGAATGTACACCAGTGTGAGATAAAGGAGATGCAATCACATGTGAACTACATCTCCATCAAATTAAAGAAGTACAACGTACCCAAATAAATATCTACCTAAATAAAGTTATCTTAAGCATACATTAATACATTAAAATAAATAAACTAAAAACAAAATATATATATATATACTCCAACACTTATAAACTAATTATTACATTTAAAACACTCTAATCAATATAAACCCAAAACATAAGGAAAAGGGAAAGGGCATGTGAAATTTCACCATTATAAATATGTTGATTATAATATGCAATTGCCAAAGGAATATTTTCAATGTAAACAGTAGCCTATATTTGAACTGCACCATCTTGAAGCTCCCTACATGAGGGCTTATCATATTCAAGACAAATATT
Organism: Cunninghamia lanceolata; assembly: GCA_027924645.1. Classification (NCBI taxonomy): domain Eukaryota; kingdom Viridiplantae; phylum Streptophyta; class Pinopsida; order Cupressales; family Cupressaceae; genus Cunninghamia; species Cunninghamia lanceolata. The sequence continues at coordinate 3,604,531 of BSBN01000210.1, read as the reverse complement.
TTTTTTTTATATTGAAGAATATTCAAGACAAATATTTGGTAAATTATTGCATTTTGACGACTCCTTTCACTTATATGCAAGGCATGTCTACGTGCTTTTTAAAAAAATAATAAAATATTGATGTGGTGCATTGGCGGTGGACTATGTTATGTTCCCCTTCACTCCGTGGAGCATTTAATGTGTACAATCATAATTACTCTTCACTGTCTTTTCAATCAATATAACCACGACTTTAAATAATCCGCTATTAAGGATGGTACTTTTCAATTAATTAAAACAATTAAAAGGAAGTATATTTTAAATTAATGTTAGTATTTATTTTTTAAACTTATTGGTAATAAGAGGTGGAGTGTAATAATGGGAGCATGTTAACAAAATCTCTTATTTATTAGTTCCTGCCTTCGGCAGGTATACTAATGCATCGGCTAGATGCAATTTCTCAAATTATTCATCCAATCATGTGAAAGAACTAAAAATTTGCAACCACAATGCTATAGTTCATTATTTTTTTTTAATTTAATCATTTAAAAAATACCATTTATCTATTCTCTGATTGGTCTATGGTGTGAACAGTAAGGGTAAAAAATGAAATAATGATTTAAAAAATTATTGAATTTTCGAACGATGCCAACAAACAAATACAGTTAAGTACAGGTCGTGCAAAGTGACGGCGCCGCTGAGCTTGTTGAATTTATTTCGTTTGCAATGTTAATTAATGATTTTTATTTCGTTTGCAATGTTAATTAATGATTTTTAATCATCCTTACAAGATAACAGGTCATGTCTTGGTCGGAGGTTTTCAATTTGTATGCGCTTTGGATTGTTGTTTCTCAATTTGTTTGCACTCAGAGAGTAGTGAAGGTGGGCATCCGGAGGCCTGTGAAGCTGCATCTGTGGTAAGCCTCTATATGGACTTCTATTTCGTAATCCGTGTAGAAAACCAGTGCTACTGTTCACAGAAATTTCAAGATTTCAGATATTATATGAGTTTTAGATTGTAGAGCACTCTCAGTTATAGAAATTTTACAGTTTTCTCAAATTTCTGTTAGAGTTCAGATATCTCTTTCTAGAACTTAAGTTTTCTATTTTAGAAACTCGGATATCAATTATAGAATTCCCAGACATTCAGGTATGAATTGCCAAGTTTCAATATATTGACAAATTCATGATTTGGGAACATAAAAGTAGCTATGCAACTGTGTCACTAAATAACAAAGAAGGTTGCAGGAAGAACTAACTATACAAGTGCTCATGCTATATGCAGTATTACTTGTTTCATTTCCAGATACATTGTATATATTCAAGCTGTAAAGCATCTACTTATATTCTGTTGCAACTTTCTACTCTGCAATTTCTTTGGTACAACTTACAGTTCCTTTTAAGTGATTTCATGCATGTGTTCACTGTTTAATTTACGTTTGAATGATTGAGGCTCGGAGTTCGCTCAGTACCCATCATGTAATATGCTGGAATTTTATGGCGACGGTGCTATAGACCTTACTTATACATAGCAAGGGTGTGAATTTCATACCTTGAAGCAGAGAGTATTAACGAATTTAGGTAATTTGCTAGTAATCCCAATTTAGAACAGAGGCTCGCCCTCTTGTTTGGTCCTCTACCAAATATTCTGTTTTGAAAGAAAGAATAAGGATATGTTATCGTGTCCCTATAATGTTTAATGGCAGAGATTATGGTCACACAAGGAAAATACCCACAAAAAAAGTGCTCCAATCTTGTGAAGGAAAATGCAAATTTATATGTGAAAGAGAATTCATGACAGAACAACATTAGTTGGTACCCTTCTCCACACATTGGAATACTATTTTGTGAAATTCTGTAGAAGAGGTTAATGCTGGACATGAAGAGTTAAAATAAAATAGACTGTTTCCATCTGAATATCTAAACAACAATACCCAAATATATTCCAAATGAGGGGCGTTGCTACAAAATTAAATTATAAGCAAGAAAACACTGAGGTAAAATTGGGGAAACAAGGGAGAGGTCAATGTAGGTTAATAACAAAGACAGTTCTCCTAATCAGAACAAAAAATTGCCAATTTTTGTTTGCAAGACACAAATTAAATAAAAACGAATCTTAACAACTGGCATTAGCAAAATCATTAGAAAGGAAGTGAAGACGGCAAGCCCATGCAACCAATTAGTTGGATCTCGACTTACAAAAGTGAAAAAAAAATGGGCATGGCACAGTATAGAACCAGAGTTCCTCAACGTAGACATGAATGTACAGAGCACAATCTGCAAGATTCCATCTTCTATGGTAGCTTTTATAAACTTTCTGTACTTTGAGCGCAGCTGCTTCCTCTTTAAACCTGTCTCATCTCAATGAGGAAGTCTAAAAATCCATTTTCTTAGAACTGTTTGATCTCAACGATGCCAATTCCAAATCACCAGCTCTGGGACTAATTATTTCCTGGGTAGGAGTTAATAAATCTTGGCCTTTAAAACTGATGCACCTCTCTGAAGCTGTTTCTATGTGGTTGCATTTGAAGATCATCTGAAAGCTACTAACCTCCGTTCCACATTTGAGAACCTTAAAAGATGCATGTGTTGATAAAATTGTTAGGGCTACAGCTGTGCACCTCTGAGACAGGTGGCGATTGTGTTTGCAGGTGGCGATTGCATTTGCTTTTGTCACGATTTAGATTTTAGGCCAGTTTAATTTTAGTTTCAAGGGTAAAGGAACCGTAGCATTATTGTTTTCCTATGCACTGACTTTTTAGTTTATTTTAAAATTTAAAAGACAATTTCAGATCCGCATTTATACGATCTGGTCTTTAAATTTCATCTCGTGGGTGGATAGTTTTATGGGAAACCCTTGGTTTATTCCTACGGTTTGACTGCGAGATGGAGGAGTATGCAGGAATTCCAAATTTGAGGTGGGGTTTTTCATGAATAATAAAGTAGCGGATATCTCTTGAATCCAAGCTAAAGTTTTCTTTTTCCAGAACAATCATTTTGAGCTAGTGTTTTCCGATATATAAACTCCTTTTCTAAAAGGGAATTCAAAAGATTATTTAGAGATTCACATTTAAATTTATGTGGGCAATTTTTTAAATTTGGGTAATTTTTTTGTTCAGCCCTAATATATGTCCCAGGGTTTTTTTAATTAGGTATTTTGTTGAATAAGGGATAAACGCAAGTCTTATACTTATGTTGTTACGGCTTTATCAGAGCTGGTATCATACAGAAATCTTAATACGATGTTGGTTTCTTAATTCTGAGTTTTTCTTAATATAATCTTGGTGTCTTAATTACAATGTTTTTTTCCTAGCTTATTTTTGTGCAATGTTATTGATGCCTTAAATATAACCTAGGGTTTGTTGAATAGAAATATAATTGACCATAATTTCTAATCATAATTACTCAATTACTACATTATTTTTAATACATTTTTTCAAACACCTTGTTACATACTTTGCTCATAATATTATATCCCAATTATATTTAACTATTCACTGAAATAAATATAATAGTTTAGTTACATTATAATTATAATTAACTCTAGTTGAGCCAAAATAATTCTTAGATTAATATAATAAATATAATTAAAATTGGACAAATTGAATATTAATATAATATAATTATTATAACATAACAAATTAAGATAGGGTTAGAATCAAGGTTAAAAGCTATGACTACACAACTTAATTATGCATCTAACTGTATATACCCATCCCTTCCCTGTTCATATAATGCATAATTATAAGTCATAAGTTAATTAATTTAAATATATTACTCATAATTTATAATATATTATTATTATAAAATATAATAATATCTTATAATTATATATATAATCCTAATTAGTATATGCTTAGATTTATTAAATCATTGAAAAAAAAATTAATTTTGAACTTTAGCATTTGGCAAATGAATTTAATACTCTATTTCCATTGGTCAAATGAAATGTTAAATTTAAAGTTAATTAAATAAATCTCAATAATAATTATATAATTAATTCATATTTTTAAATCTTAGCAAAAAGGGTAAATATATTAACTAAGAATCTATAAAAGATTATAAAAACATTTCCAACTAGCAATAATTATCAAAAAAGTCCAAAGAATAGAATGCAATAGAGGTTTAACATTGATGCTTAACTTCCAACAACCCAAGCAAACAGTAGAAACAATCGACGAAACAATCTGCAGCTTTCGATTCTATAGGAAGATGAAGAGAAGACATGCAGTCAAAGTTTCAAGAAAGATGAAGAACATGCTAGACAAGTGCTGCCAATCTTAAGAACAGTCATGCAAGTTCCCATTATTCAAAAGAGACAACAGTGTCATGGAATCTATGTGACACTATCTTCTTCCAATGTAGCTCATAAAGTTTGTCTAGAGCCATAATGATGGCCTAGGCCTCCATTTGAATAATAGTGTCAAAGCCTATAGTAAATACCTGATTCCACTCAACAAGCATGCCAACAAAGAGTGAAACCTAGCCCTTCTGATTGGTCTTCAATGAGTCAAAAATATGTAGATTGTTGAAAGCGTTCTTCTTTATTTCATGTCCTTTAAATGTTCAAATTGTTGTGCAGAGTGATACACCGGGGGTTTTACAAACAATCGGATTCAAATACAATGGGGTTGTTCTTGCATTTCCAAATAGAAGCTTTCGATCCTCGGCGCCTCGCAACATTTACAATCTATCACAAGCACTGTCAATGATGTACAATTTTGTAAATCTGGTATCACCTTGGCTTGTTAGTTCAAATAGCTCTAGTAGACAAGCTAATACAAGTTAGGTTTCTAATTTTCATTTAGTTTCGTTTAGTTTCTAGTGACTTCTACAAGTTAGCAGCTAAAGAACTAGTTTTGAGTCAGGTAGTGCTATTTTTTTGGACATATAATTGCAAAAGTATATCAAAGGTATATCATTCCACCAGCATTCCAAGCCATCCACAATTGTATCTTTTGATCTTAAACAGAAAGAGCCTTTACATAGAAAAAGCCATAAGGTCTGTCTAGATATTGCTACAACGTACCAGCCTATTGGTTTTCACCAATAGTCCATAGGGCATTTCTGGTTTTCCTTTTGAAAGCATTTCCATAAGAATGCATAATGTTCTAAAACTGTTCTTTTATGGTTGTCTAATATTTCAAAGCAACAACTAAAATCATGCATTTTGGTGTAGCAAACATTTCAAAGCACATTGTGGCAAGTGACACACGAGTTATATGAATCGCACGTATGCAATTATAACAAATTGCAAATAACTGCCCACATCACTGTTATTACAATTTACATAGTTTTCTAGAACATCGAAGAGATGGCTGCATCTATTTATGATGATTTCATGTTGGAATCATTTGTTATTCTATTGATTCAAGTCGTCATATTATCCTTGTTGCTGATATTTGTGAAAAACACTGTACACTTTTGCATGTCACTTATATTTTATGTATTGGTCTTACTGTACTTCTTTGGTGCTAGTTAGCTATTATTGAGTATGAATGCAAAGACATATAACAATAGTAAATTGTAAAAAGTGCTTCTAATAGTTTTCAATATTTTTTTGTCTAGATTTCTATAAGACTTGATAACAAGAAAACTAATATTGGAATTATATTCCCGTGATAGTTATATGATTTGCAAGATTCAACAACTAGTTATAATATCTTTTTTTGTGTATAGGCCAGCATTGAAGAAATCTTGATGTTACATGTTTGGTGTCCTAGCTTTGGATCTTGTTACAGTCTATCCATGTCTACTGTATTTGTTATTTTTACGTGTTATAGTTAAATTCAATATCAAAGTATAAATAGATAACGCAGTTTGCAAGTTGTAAGTAGCAAAATTCTATTAATGATTATATAAGTGACCAAACCACTTGAAGGCATATACTGTTTAACAATGCACAATACCTTTTCACTTTGTAAAGAAATTAACACAATCCCATCAATATAATATTGCAATTGCAACTAGTTTACAATCCTTTAGACTTTTGCAGATCATTCTAATCCTTCACCTGCATCTACAATCCAAGCACAAGCTTATCAAAAGGTACTAAAACCTTTATTTCCAAGTCATAGTCAACTCTAGAAAATGTTATTGTCATCTATTCAAGTTCATTTGCTCCTTCATATCTCTTGTTTGTTTGTTTCTTCCATTGTTTAATTTATATGTTCAATATATTATTCATATATGCAAATTGCTAATTATTTGAAGCCTATGGCTCAGAGAATATGTGATGTCATTAGAGTTGTCCAAGGATTGTTCCTACACTATTTACACAACTACGTAACAATTATTTTTGCAATATTTAAACAATGGCTTGGCTATTTAGTATTTTAACACTGTATTTATTTATTTTTAAATGTAAACCTCTGATTTGAAATATCAAAACCGAGTACAAAATGAATTTCAAAGTCACAGGTCTACACTGTTTTCAAATCAAAACTTGCTTCTTATTTTGAATTTTAATAAACCTTTTGTGGCTATCAATGATCAGAACTATCTACCAAATGGTGATTTCTATTTCTTTATTTTCTGAAGAAAATAATGCAAGTGAATGAATCTGACATTGCCATTTCCACTAGTTTTAAATCCTTCAAAATTCTCTTCTTCATTATAATGCCTTATTTTCTTGTACAATCCAAAAATAACAATTATTTTCATTACATTTAAACAATGCCTTGACTACTTAGAATTTTAGCATTGAATTTATTTGTGATTTGAAATAAGGAAACCAAATACTAAATGCATTTCAAAATTGCATATCGACATTGCTTTTAGGAAACAGCCTGCTTCTAATTTCCATTTGTAATATGCCTTTTGTAATTATCAATCATCAAAACTATCTAACCAATGGTTATGAATATATTACAGGTACACCATTTTTTTGATATTCTGGGATCAACAAAATTGTCCTTGTTTGCAAAAAAAATGAATAGAACAAGAGTGCCAGTAGTTGATAAACAAAAACAGATCATAGATGTAGAGAAATACAAATTAGCAATTCAGACTGAAATTCTAAACATTGACTATGCATTGAGAAATGAAGGATTGTGTAGAATTCAAGTATTTAAATACAATGTAGGGGATTGCTTATTTGACTCGTTGGAGTTACTTCTTCATTCTCATTACACATCAAGTCAATTACGGAATGGAGCTATAGACCACTTCTTGAGTTGCCTCACACAAGGTGATCCAGAAGCAATCACCTCATATAATTATGAACTGGATAGTCGTACATTGCATGAATTGCACGGTGTCCAAAATGTTGAAGAGTACTTGCATAGAATGCGTATTTCTGCAATGCATTCTACAAATAATAATGAAGTTGGCCTATGGGGTGACTTGTTTTGCATCCGTTGGTTGTCAAAGTGGCTAGACATACAAATATGCCTTTGGTCAACTACTTCAGGAAAAAAATACTTGCACTTCAATCCGTCATCCCAAGGACAATCGTATTCTATCTTATTTCATGATACAAATCCCATCCAAGGACATTTTGAGCCGCTTGTGCCTTATCTAGTACAAGCAAACAATGCTAGCCCATGTATCACATCTAGACAACTAAAACAATTTCAAAGCAGTAATCAACAACATCATGATGGTGATTTTATTAGAAAACAAAAAATTGCAAATAGCAACACTACATCACTTCGCAAGATCAAACAACAAATACGTGCTAATAATCAAATGGAAAATACAACCAAGAAAACTAGACACTCAGCATCACCAATAGAATTATTTCAAAAAAAAATTCAAGATACACCGATACATACTTGTGCAATTTGTCAGACATTGCATTTTAAGAAAAACATTATGGCTTTTAGAGAGAAAGAAAAGCAAACATATTATAAATTGACAAATCAAAATAACAATGTATTGATGAATTGTATTTGTCGCATATGCCATGAAACATTGAAACAATGCAAGCTTCCAAAATATGCAACACCACACCATATTCAAATGAATATAGCTTTACAATACGTAAAAATGCTTACGCAACTAGAAGAGTGCCTTGTTTCACTGAGAATTGCATTCGCACAAATATGGGAATTAGGTTACAAAAGACCCCAAATTGGATTGACTGGGTCTATCATTAATGTCCCAGTCAACATGAACATTGTACAAAATGCATTGCCACGCTCTACCGATGAAACATACACTATTGCAGTTGCGCTAAAAAGACGGCTACAATATAAAAATGCATATCAGAAGGGGATGGTGCGATCGACTATTATAATGAAAGCTTTGAACCAATTGAGCGAAACAACTCTATACAAAAATGAGAAATTCCAATTAAATAAGCATTGGAGACAATCTCTTGAAATAGATGATGAAAGTGGCATAGTAGACGACCCTTGCACAAATGAAACAGGTTCAGAATCTGATACAGATGAGCAAAATCCTTGTGAGACCTTGGTCCATGGATACACAGAATCTAAATGTATACATGAAATGCAAGACAAAATCATAGAAGTTGCACCAGCAGAAAACCATTATCCTATTGGAATCTTTAAAGACAAATATGCAGAAGAAATGAACTTTCCCACACTATTCTTTGGAAACCCACGTAATGACGACATTGTCAAGAATTTTTCCTATCAAAAAATTGCACAATGGGAACTACTTCATTCCAATAGACAATTTGCATATCATACAACTAATCTATTTTTCAAAACAGTCAAGATATTGATACATCAAGTTTTATCTACAATGTGGATAAGAGTACGAAAAGGTCAGTTAAAAGGAAGAAAACTAATAGCAAAAGATGTCAAATGCAAACCTAACCTAGAGAAGATTCTCAAATCAGACATTGGATATGTTGACTTTAAAAGAATAAGAATATCTCCGGATTATTTACATCGATTAAAAAAAAATGTCTTTGCAATGATTCGGCAACTTGGACCGCCTACATTTTTCCTTACATTTACTAGTGCTGAACAACATTGGGAACACCTTTCAAAAGCACTTGAAGCCTTGCATAATACATATTGTGCATCTTCACAACAAAAATACGACATACAAAATGAGAAAAATATTTTCTATCTCATAAAAAAAGATCCTGTAACATGTGTACGCTATTATAAACATAGAATCAATGCACTAAAACAATTGATATTTACAGATAGCTCTTTCTTTGGAGAGCTCTTGGATTATTTCTCTGTAACTGAATTCCAAAATCGTGGTAATGAACATGACCACTTTCTTTTATGGATTAAAGATGCTCCAATTTATGGAAAAGATGAACTTGCAAATATTGAACAATTTATTGACAAATACATCACTTGTAACACTGATGATTTGACTCCTCAAATAGCTATCCTACATAGGCACCATCATACAAAACGATGCAGAAAATCAAAACAGCACTGTTGTAAATACAATTTCCCATTTCCACCATTGAAAAAAACTATGGTTCTCGAACCGCTGAAAGACAATAATGAAATTATTGTTTCAATGGCAACAAAAATCTTTTCCGTATTAGAACAATCTAATTATGACCAATTATTCTCCTTTCAAATGTTTCTACAAGACATCAACTTGAATGAGCATGATTACATCACAGCTATAAAATCAACAATCCATAGGCCTACAATTTTCTTAAAACGAAACCCTTCGCAGATATGGAATAACAGCTTTTCAAAAAAAATACCAGAGCTATGGAAAGCAAATGCAGATGCACAATTTGTGCTTAATGCATATGCTGCAGCAATGTATTGCAGCTCATACATGACAAAAGTGGATAAAACAATGACAAATGCATTTAAAAGAATTCGTAGGGACCATCAACAAAATAATATCGATGCTATAAAAATGATAAGTAGACTTGGAAATGCATTGCTAAATCTGCAACAAATGTCTACACAACAGGCTGTTCACATCGTACTATCACTTCCACTAAACTATAGTTCAAGAAAGTGTATATTCATTGATACAAGAGCTGATAGTGATCGAACTTTTGTTCTAAAGTCTGCAAAACAATTGAACAATGAACCAGATGAATCAGAAAATGTGGCCTGTAGATCTTTAATAGATTACTATTTAGCACGACCTGAAACACTCACACATATTTGCCTTGCACAATTCGTATCAGAATATAGAAAAGATGGGAAACCAATGCACCGCAAAGCTAAACCAAATATTATATGTTTTACCAATTTTAACAAACATGTTGACTTGGAAAATTATTACAGAGAACATTTATTACTTTATGTACCCTTCACAATAAATGAAAAAACATTGAAGCATGGTTTCCATTCATGGCATCATGCTTATTCATATCATGAAAACACAATTAATACTAATCGTATCAAATACAATTACCACATAAACTCTAAATGGGGCGATATTGACAAAGCTATAGATGAAATCTATTCCGAAAATAGTCACATACCAAACGAATTGATCATTTCAAATCAAAATCCACAGAAAGAAACATACAACATAGAAGACGATATTCAAACACTAAAGCATAACAAATAAAAAACTCAATTCTCTAATGCATTTGAAATTGGAAAACATCCACATATTATGGACAATGTTGAATACTTCAATTTGAGACGAATGTTAAACAGTGAACAACAAGCAATTGTAAAGGACATTGTGTTGAAGAAATTAAAAAATATTAAAACTCCACTACACTTGTTTCTAACAGGTGGAGCAGGCACTGGCAAAACTTTTACTGCAAAAGCAATATTTCAATCTCTCCTTCGCATATATAATAACTCCATTGATAGTGATCTGGACAAACCAAAAGGCCTAGTAGTTGCTTATACAGGAAAAGTAGCTTACAATATAGGTGGAGTAACATTACACTTAGCATTTCGAATACCTTTCAACAAATCAGAATTCGTTCCATTGAATACTGAAATCTTAGATACAATGTCAAAGCATTATCAGCAACTACGTGTGCTATTAGTAGATGAGATTTCATTGGTAGGTGCAACATTTTTACGTTGCATTGATAAGCGATTAAGAGATATAATGCAAATGCCAACCACATACTTTGGAAATCTTGATACAATTTTTTGTGGTGATTTATATCAAGCACAACCTGTACTAGATTCAGTTGTATTTGATAATACACCAACACTGACTGAATTAATGCCATACAACTTTTGGAAACACAACATAAAATACTATGAGCTACAATCAACTATGCGGCAAACAGATGAGAAGTTTATTGCAATACTCAATAGAATACGTGTAGGTTCACAAACAGATAATGATATATAGTACTTGAATCAGACTTGTTTACGCTCACCACCCATCGACCCAACATTCCCCTATCTATTTTACAGAAGGAAAGATGTTAATGCACATAATCAAAATATGTTGTCAATAGTTCCAGGAGAGCTAATTGTACTGAGTGCAATTGATGAAAATGACGAAAACTACAATGAAATACATCTGTATAATCACACAATGTCTTTACCATCTCAAATACTTTTGAAACCAAACATGCTTGTAGAAATTTATGCTGGTAATTATGATACGCAAGACGGTCTAGTCAATGGGTCAGATGGAACATTTAAAGCATATACCATATCCAATGCTTTTGACATTGTTTGGATAGAATTCAATGACCCAAACATTGGCCACCATCAACGTGTTAAATTAACACAATGTTATAACAATGACATTGATAAACAATGGACACCTGTACTTCGCACCACAAGGCCAATCCAAAAAATCTCAAACAACAAGAAAATAACTATTAGAAAACAATTTCCAATTCAACTTGCTTGTGCTAGAACAATACATAGATCTCAAGGACTCACAATGCAAGGCTTGGCATTTGATCCTACGGCCATAAGGTAACATGGATTAACATATACAGCACTTTCGCGGACAAAAACAATCCAGACATTATTCTTGTTAAAGCCTCTTACCAAGCAAAATTTCAAAATAAAAGAAAAAATAGTCCTTGAAATGTCTCGTCTAAAATCAACAGCACACTGGCAATTTGAAAATGGAGATATCAAACATAAGACTAATTCAGAACTACTATTGTGCACATTAAATACTCACAATCTACACCTACATATTGAAGACATGATTAATGACACTGATATCATGGCATCTGATATCTTATGCCTTCAAGAAACATATATCCAAGACTACCATACAAATAATCTTTTCAAAGATTTCAATTGTTACTCAACATACCATATACACGGACTAATGTCTATAACCAAGAAAAACATATTAATCTCTAAAACAATGCAACATTCAACATCATATACAGAAGCAATAACATTAACAATAAGCTCTATGAACAATCAAATTAACATATGTAACTTATATGCCAAGCCCAATGCTCCATTTGCAGATATTATAGCAATCACCAAGCAAGTATTCTCATGTATTGATGGAAATAAAACCTTGTACCTAGTGGGAGATTTCAACATTGACATGTGTACAGAAAACTACAAAAAAAAACAGCTCCTGAATCATATGCAAAACCACAATATGCATTTCTTATTAAGTAGGTGTCATGCTCTATCTAGACCATTGATCGATCATCTATGGACCAATGCACTAACAAAAAAAACTGAAGTTTACAAATCGGAAGCATATTGGAGTGACCATCTTGCTACTTTTTTAAGATTTCAACCCTCTCAGAACACTCAATGTTCTTAAATATCTCAACTATTTTTGTTCAATAACATCCAAATCAACAAAAAACATATTTTGACAAATCCAATCTATATACAAACTACTGTTCAATTATGTATCATCCAATTTACTAACACAAAAAATCCAAATTTACAAATAAAAAGCATATTACAGCAACAACCTCACTGATTTTCCCTAATTTTAATCCTTTCAAAAAACTAAATATTCTTAAATATGCCATTTGTTTTAGTTCAAAAGCATCTAAACCAACACCCTCAAAATCTTGTCAATCAAATGAATAAATAAAACAATCCCTAATGTCCACGAAGAAAAGACATATGTATTACATAGCTTCATCATTTCAATACAATTTCATTTTCTTCTGTCTACAAATTGTCTTATTCTTTTATTCCATAGTACCAATTCTACATATTCTGATATAACATTACAACAACAACATATTTTCATTTTGCCTGCAGAAATTTATGCAAATGACAAATTGATAAAAAAATACAGGTTACAATGGACAATGCCAAAAGAACAGAAGAACAAATGGACACTATTAACCAACAACAATTGAAAAGGTAAACAATATTCTTTGGTTACATGTACACTGTACCTTGTCAAAATTCTAGATTTCAACTAATTTTGTTTTGTTTTTTCCAGATCAAAAGTAAAGAGTCAAAATCAAGTTTCAATTGAAGACTTGAATGCACGTAAAGCAGGCAACATTTTCCAAGGCGATGTCATTGTGAAGTATAAAGCTATACTGGATAAGACAAACAAGACACGTGAAGTACTACGCGTAGACCTCACAGACACAAAAGGTGAAATGACTATTACGCTAAATGTAACTGCTGATCTCGTTGCTCACTATGAAGACAAAATAATTCCAGGTTCAGGACTATCCATATCCAACTTCCAGATTGCACCTAGAACAGATTATGATCGTGGAGATTGCGACTGCATACTGGTTCTAACAAAGTCCTCAATAGTGGAAATCATTCCACGAGTTTGTATTGACTATAAATTCATCCCCAGCACAGCCATAAAACAATTGTTGGCAAGTACCGAACAATATGCTACAGGCACCATAGGTGTATTGGTCACAAGAGCAAAAAAAATAGGTCTCCAATATATTGTTGATGTGCAATATGGAGATTCAGAGTTCGACAAAGCCCAGGTACACTTTTCAAGGTTCCACATACTAGTTTTAACTTTAAATCATTTTGAAAATTTTATTTTATATGGTAACTGCACTATATTTTAACATGCTTATCTCTTCCAACTCTTTATCATATCTTCCCAGCTCGAACAAAACTATGTTTCAGTTAACTTGAGACCACAACCCCTCATGATCCGCTATATAAGTTCTCTCAAAAGTCTACCTGCATGCTACACTGTAATAATCTTCATTTTTCTCCTCTCATTATTTGCAAACAATGGTTATCTAAAGTTAAACTTTAAGCCCTTTTAGGTTATTGTAATTTCTTGCTTGGGATTTGCATTGTTATAGAATTTGATTTTCAAAGGTTATGTGACTGTTGACATATCTATATACATGGTTATTTTTATAATTGCATTCAGTGTCCTTTTCGCTTTTTGTTGGCATTCAATCAATCAAACCTGCATCATCGAATCATAATAAAGTATTGATTTCCCCAGTAGAAGGGATCATAGTTGTGTAACTCCCCAACTGAGTCACAAAATACATGAGTCTGAGAAGCAAGCAACCCTAATGTGCAAAATGGATCAAATTGTAAAGACTCTCCAAGTCTGAGCATGAGACTTTGATTAATAAAAAATAGAGAAATAGAGCCCTCATTTGCAGGTCAACTACCCCATTTTGGAGTGGCCGGGTATATTGCTACATTCTTGGGAAAACAATTGCCTACACTAAGTTATTTTGGTGCACCCATCTTGTGGAGTCCAGACCTCTCTAGTACAAAAGAAATTGTAATGACTTCTACAGTGATTTCATGCTGAGATTGAAAACATAAGTGTCTATCCAATCCACATTATTGTATAATTACTTCAGAAATATATGTTCCCTCTATACTTTTAAAAAGGACCGTAATAATGTGAGCTTACGACCGACATCTAGCCAATCTCACTTCGAGTGGTCAAGTCCATTGTTGCTGAATTTTAGCCAAACTTTTCTTACCCACCCCAAGTCATATGGTGTATCTGTATTGAATAATCTCGGTCCGTCTCATACATAAGAGTTGCATTGACTTAATTACTATAGTTTCAAACTCAGACAGGAAACTTAAGTGCCTCTCCAATCAACATTATTGTATAGCTACTTGAGATAAATAAATGCTCTCTAAAATACTTTTAGAAGACACTGTAATAATGTAAGCTTCCAGCCAATATCTCATCGCTGTAGGGCAAACCCTGTTTGACATTTTACTGTCAACAATAGCGGATTGATTTCTCTAATAATTAGCTGCAATTCCTAGGTAACATGGATTGCTTGCCTTCAGAGACCAGTACAAATAGCCCTCTAAAGAATTTCTCTGCAGCCAAGCTTTGAGCTCAGAAATTCTAATAAGTGTGGGTTTCCTTTGTGCCCTGAGCCTCATCATCTCAATATTAAAAAAAAATCTTCTGTAACAACGAACATAATGATTTTTACCAACCACTGTCACCTATAGGGCACATAACCTAGTAATATATATCATATTGCAAAATCCTAGTGCAAAAGTTAAACATAATGATAAGACCAAAGTGGTTCATTAACACCAATCATATATAAGAACCCCAACTTAACTCAAACTCCATTCACATTGTATTAATATGTATAACCAATAACCCCACTTAACTACAAACATAGATTAACCTTAAGGAAATAAATAGCTGCATTAAGCGTAGTAACACAATTGTGACCTAGAAGATCCTAAACAACCCATGGCAAAAGATCTCTTATTCTTCTGTGCTTGCAGATAGTCTACTATAAGACAAAAGGCGATCATTAAGAGAAATCATATAAAGCAACCACTCAATTGAAACTCCATTGTATGAACCTGTAGCTAATAAATCCACTTAACTACAAACACAGAATAATCTCAAAGAAATAGACACTTGCATTAAGCATGGTAACACAAACTATCAAAAACATTCTAACAGAACCCACGGCAATAAAATCCCATATTCTACTATATTCTGTTCGCGCTGCCGTTCAGGTCACCTCAGATCTTGCAATATGATATGCTCGCCTGAGTTATTTGCTTTGGACTGTTTTCCCTTCCCTTCCCTTTCAAAAATAATTATAGCAATCGCATGATATCCGGAGGGGGGCATCTAAACCACATCAGACTTTTTCTCACACGATTTTTTACCTAGCGTCAGACAACATTTCCGGCCATTTTGGCACCAATGCTCACACTAAAGCCTATCGGCTAATTAAAAATGTTTACACACTAATAAAACTTGTTTCCTGACAACGATTTCTTGTTTCAAGTTCACTTATAAAAGCCTTTTGCCTAATTAACATCATCTTTTAGTTAATGAGATGACATAAAACAATGGTTAATAAAGATTGCGGCCAACTATGATATGCAGCCCATTCTAATTGATGTTCGGCAAATTGGTGTAGCATTTTCTTAGCTTGAAAATAGATAGATCCCTAAATTATTAGAGCATCTAGAACTACTTCACTCCAGAGACAGGTACAATTTTTTTATGGTTAAAAATATGTTTCAGATTACAATAATGGAATTTACACACAGGCTCACGCAAACACATGTAATTATCCTCCATAACTAATCCTATTCCTTCATCTATCTTATCAATAACAATTCCTAAGCTCTTCTATGAAGATTCCACCAACTGAATAGAGGTTTTGACATAAAAGCTCCAACTAGTTACGAGTTGGAGAAAAACCCTGTGGCAGCTCATCTAGAACATCCAAGTTTCGAACTCAGACTGCTAATAAGCGGACACTTGTCTTTCAACCTTAAGCCTCGCCAGTTCAAAATTAAGCATCTAGATTCAGTCCCATTGCTATTAGATTATTGTTTGATCATTATTGATTAAAGACTCAAGTAAGTATTATTTTAATCTGCTTTCCATGTGGAATACAGTGTGCCCCTCTTTTCCTTAGATACTTGGTCTGGACTCTGCAGTGATTCAGATTTCAGGACCAATCCAGGGAAAAAAAGTAAACACTAAATCACTTGATCTAAAGTGTTATAAACAAGTATGAATCTACTGACAACAATGACAGTACAGAAAGCAAATGTAAAACCAATCACATACACAACAATAAAACAATATTGACAATAAGAACTGACACTACGACATACATATAACAGCTTCGTAAAAAATAAAACTCCGAGAAAATATGTGGAATAATTAAAATTCGTCTCTACCAATCGTGTAACACATTGTGTACAAACTAGCAAAATAAAAACACAATACACATAACAGGGAAAATGAGACTCTGCGCCTTTTATCAGTCCAAAAAAAAAGTAGTTCTACATAGTAACTGTTGACAAAATAGTGCCAACATACATAGTTTCAAATTCTATCCCGCAAAAAGAAGACAGGGTGACTACAAAAAATTGTCTTTTAGTTTTTAGCCAGCTAAATAAACATGGTGACTACAGAAAATTGTAAACGCAAATCCTAATTATCTCCCCTCTCGTGCACGTCAAGCTCGCCAAAAAAAATGCATATAAGCCACAAAAAACAGCAACTAAATTGACAGAAATGCATTCAAGCCTCAACATAGAGCTGGTATCTGCAAGAATGAACAACGGTCTGATGTCACGTCTCTAAGTAAAATTCTAAACATTTCATAACACCGGTTAATTGCACATAAGTCAACAATTCACTCAGTTCGATACTTTTTAGAACATAGAGTAATGTATCTCTTCATAAATAGGCGACTACTTCAAATCGATTTTTTCGTCAAATACAAATGCAAAAATAAAAGCTCTTTGTCTCGGTAAAGCTTCAAAATAAAGCAAAAATTAGGAATTTAAAGTGGACAACATGTTCCAAATGCAAGAGGTGCATGTACTTGTTTATGCTTCGACTGTCTCCTTTCTTGTTTAAATTGTTTCTAGTTCTTGAACCTACTTTTCAATTAACATACATTACTCTTTTGCAGTTTCATTTCTTACTTACACTATTTACACCTACAGCTGCAGATGCACCGGAATTTTGAGGACCATTTTGTAAAAATCGAACAACAGCTCCGAAGCAATGAATTTCCACTTATCCTTTTCAAAAATATTGTCAAACGGATCAATGCAAAAGACAACATGCTTCACACTTGCCAGTCAACATATATCGATGTATTAAATGACAAAAGGACCTTGGATCACTTAAACAGTTTGCTGCACTCAACATTTGAGGTAACAACTCTTGAAATCTCCAATCTTCTCCCTGGCAAATCTAAAACAAAATTAACAAAAAAAAAATCTTCCTAACCAAACAATACTTTCATATGTATTGCAGGTACAAGGAACATTGAAAATAGCTAATGCATTTTCTAGTCCTTTCCACGCATTTTGCTCAAAATGCGATTATAAATTTGATACCTATGGAGCACTTGACAATGAAACTGCCCAGTGTGATAGATGCAAGGAACAGGTCGCCTATATCTACTCGCACTATCTCAAGACTATTTTGACAACAGACAACAAACAGACAATACATTGCTCATGTGCCAACAATATCATCCAAATGCTACTGCCAGACCTGCAACAAATCAGCTATGACAAATACCTCAAGGATAAATCAGCAGTCATCTTTATGTTACGAGACTTCAGCAGAAAAGGACAATTTACATTGAATAAGTCCAATGTCATCATTGATGCATGTTGTCCTAAAGAATGAACACAAAGCATACGAAACTACATTTTTGTTACATATATCTTATACACGATACCTCTTTAATACTCTCTTTACTCTCTGAACTACACATTACTTTATCATTTTACCTAATTTTATATGTAATTGGTATTTTTGAGTACAAAATCAAACCCCTTAATCAAATATGTCTTAAATTTTCTTTTCGTTATAAGCAAATATTGGAAAGCTTCTTAAATTCTCTCAACCAAAATAAGAATGCTGTAAACCTCTCTCTCATTATGCATACTATGATAATCTGCACTAAAATCGTCTTCAACTTTCTTGCTTCATTGATTTACCTCACGAAGGCGTCAACTTTTGTGTCTGGTTTTGCATGATCTTAGTGGTAGTGGCAATTGTATATATCTGATGACACATTGTTAAAAAATATTCATTTCTCTCTCCGGTATCTATGAAATCTAATTCTATATATGCAAGTGTGTAAACACTATAAAGCATTGATTCTATTTAAGCAACAGCTATTCAGTGGTGGAGAAGAATCCATTCACGTGTCAAGCAACCGTGTACTAAATTGTCAAAGAGAATGACTACTCACATTTCACCAAGTTGTCTCAACTTTTATACACTTCTAAAAGTGTGAATAGCTGTTATCATACATATGGTTTATGTTGTCTGTTTTCTAGACATAAATTTTCAAATTTTTTTTGTTGTGATGGTTTTAAGATTCATTGTACAGCTGACTTCTAAAATTGATACATATTAACATAGACATGGTACAAATTTTATAAGAGTTTAACAATGGTTTTAGGATTTTAAAGTGTTTTTTATTTTTTTACAAGTTTAGGCATTTGCATCTGGAACAGGACACCATTAAATGGAACACAACACTCCATAAATGCAACCGTTGCTGTTCCATGGCCACTGCGTTACCATTCAAAATGAAATAACATATTTTCCATCTACAACAGTTGTTCAGCATTGCAGATGGGTTGTCTAATAAAAGGCAAAAAGTAGGGAGTTGGTTGCATTTCTTGCAACATAGCATTGTTGTCAATTGACTAGGTATTAATGTTGCAAACCTAATGAACAAATCAACACATCCACTCAAGATATCTTGCACATGAATGTAAATGTTGGACATAGAATTTTACCCTACCTAACTGAAGTCTTCTCCTTACCTTACCTCTTTCAGGACCTTAGCATTTTGATGTATCGTATTCTCTATACCTTTCACTGACTGGACCTATACATGACACAATGCTAGACATGATTGGAGCCAGTGTATCTTTCATTTTCTTCTCAAAATAAAAGAGTTCTTCTCAGACCTCCAATGGGCCGCAGCTTCACAAAAATCCCAATTGAACTGTTTATGACAAAATGGCCATCGTGCGGTATAATTTTGGGTCTGAAGAAGTGCACTAGGGTAAATTCAATAGAAAACTAATTAAGTGCAACTGAGGGCCAGTCAAACACTTCATAGTGTTGTAAAAAGTCTCTTAGCTTTATTAAGATCTGAAAAATGGTCATAAGTCCAATCTGTTTCGGTTGCTGGAGTGTTAAAAGCCATATTTTTCTCCCAGTTGTCAAAATTGTTAAACAATGAGCATCTTTTAGTTATGCACTTTATTATACCTTGATTTAGTAAATACTCTACTACCAATACTGTTTAGTAGTCACACTATGTTATTAACTGTTTTTTAAGTCACAGTCACAGTCTATCAAATTAACTATTTTTTAAGTAATTTGATAGACTGTGACTGTCCATGCACATTTTGGCTATGAATATGTAACCTGTAGCTTTGATCCAATATGTATATAGAAAAGCACTATGACTGTGCATGCACATTTTGACTGTGAATATGTAACCTATAGCTTTGATCCAATATGTATATAGAAAAGCTTAAATCACATGTGTGTAAAGCAATGAACACAACCCTCAATTATGGATTAGTCTAATTATGTAATGAAAACTGACTACTGTCCTTTTTATGGATTGCTTGAAAGATACAAAAGTTTACTGTCAAAAAGTGTTGATAAGATTAAACCTTTGCAGCCAAGCAATACTATCTGCTTAGATACTATCATGCAATTCTGTTCTAATTTGAAGAGGCAACGATCATTATGGGTCAAGTTGCCAATTGAACAAATTCCAATCACCTATTCTGTAATATAAAATATATTTCTAACTTTTAATTTGGAAGCTTCTCTTCCTGTATGTGCACATAATTCACTCTATTACATCTGTATATTATAGATGGCCAATGCTTTTTCAGATGCAAAGATATTTTAATTATTCTAATGCTTACCAAAATTATTTGCAAATCATTTGTTTAGGCTAGGACTAGTGGTCCTTGGTAAATTTATGATTCCAATGCACTTGAGTATTATGCGAATTATCTATCTTTAGTGTCTAAACGTTTCGACAATTCAATAGGTTCAAATGTTTAACCGTTCAATCGTTCAATCGTTCAGCAGGTTCAATAGTCCAACAGGTTCCACGGTTCAACAGGTACAAGGGTCCGACAGGTTGCACAGTTCAACACGTTCAACGATTCCACCAGCACAGCGAACATCAAAGCAGCATATATATGTGTGTGCGTCTTATTGATTTTCATAGCTAGGTCAGATCCCTTCTAGAGACCGACCTAGTCACAAAATGTTGAATCGCCTATCGGCCTTAGCATTTTGAGCATCTCAGTTGTGCTATATGACATACACCAAGCCCCAATTGGGTGAACACAACATTCTATCTATCTTGAATTTACAAATAGGTCAAGACCTATTTCAAATATAATGTATATGTAATTTGCAACAAAACGTTTGTACAATCTCTTATTCACAGTCCATGATTCAAGAAACTATAAATATTATGTTACAGAATTTTGTAATACAAAAATTTATGTCATGGCTATTTCAGACAAGGGCTAACCAAATGATCAAATAATGTCCAGGGACAACAGATTCAATTGAGAGTAGACCCAATTCACAGAAACATTGATAACATGATTTCTGAACTTCACCACAAGGTTTTAGGGCTCAAAAATGTAAGCCACGTATCAGAATTATGTTTCTAATTACATGTTTTTTTATTGAGGTAATATGTATAAACGCGGACAATTTATTGGCTGTTTTCTAAGGAATTTAATTTATTGTCACTACTCATTTTATGCATCAAATTTGCATTCATTCTACCTTTGTTTTGCCTATTTTCTGAGGGATTTAATTTATTGTCACTACTCATTTTACACATGAAATTTGCATTCATTCTACCTTTGTTTTCACCCAGTAAGTTCTGTCGACAGTTGGACCGGTTCATTGAACTGGTTCATTGCTTCAAATGGTTCAACAGTCCACTATTTCACCAGTGCAATAAATTCTGCCAACAGTTGAACTGGTTCATTGAACCGCTTCATTGAACCCGTTCATTGGTTCAATCAGCTCCACAGTTCATAGTTTCACCGGCTAAGTAAGTTTTACAGACAGTTGAACCGGTTCATTTGTCCAATCAATTCAACAATTCACACTTTCACCGGCTCACTGAGTTCTGCCGATAGCCGAACCGCTTCATTGAGCCAGTCCATTGGTTCAATCAATTCAACAATTCACACTTTCCCCGGATCACTAAGTTCTACCGACAGTTGAACCGCTTCATTGAACCACTCCGTTGAACTGGTTCATAGAACCGGTTCATTGGTTCAATCGGTTCCATAGTTCACACTTTCAGCGACTCACTAGGTTCTGCCGACAGATTGAACCACTCAATTGAACCGCTTCATTGGTTCAATCGGTTCAATAGTGCACACTTTCGGCAGTTCGCTAAGTTTTGCCGACAGTCGAACCACTTCATTGAACCACTCGGTTCAACCGACCTGTTGAACTGGTTCATTGGTTCAATCAGTTCAACAGTTCACACTTTCGGCGGCTCACAAACTTCTGCCGATAGTCGAACCGCTTCATTGAACCACTCAGTTGAACCGCTTCATTGAACCGATTCATTGGTTCAATGAACCGGTTCAACAGTTCACACTTTCGGCGGCTCACTAAGTTCTGCCGACAGTCCAACCGCTTCATTGAACCACTCGGTTGAACCGGACTGTTGAACCGGTTCATTGGTTCAATCAGTTCAACAGTTCACACTTTCGGCGGCTCACAAACTTCTGTCGACAGTCGAACCGCTTCATTGAACCACTCAATTGAACCGGTTCAACAGTTCACACTTTCGGCGGCTCACTAAGTTCTGCCCACAGTCGAACCGCTTCATTGAACCACTGGGTTGAACCGGACTGTTGAACCGGTTCATTGGTTCAACTGGTTCAACAGTTCACACTTTCGCTGGCTCACAAACTTCTGCCGACAGTCCAATCGCTTCATTGAACCACTCAGTTGAACCAGACTGTTGAACCGGTTCATTGGTTTAATCGGTTCAACAGTTCACACTTTCGGCGGCTCACAAACTTCTACCGACAGTCGAACCACTTCATTGAACCACTCAGTTGAACCGCTTCATTGAACCGGTTCATTGGTTCAATCAATTGGTTCAATAGTTCACACTTTCGGCGGCTCACTAAGTTCTGCCCACAGACGAACTGCTTCATTGAACCACTCGGTTGAACCGCACTGTTGAACCGGTTCAGTGGTTCAATCGGTTCAACAGTTCACACTTTCGGCAGCTCGCAAACTTCTGCCGACCGTCGAACCGCTTCATTGAACCACTCGCTTGAACCACTCGGTTGAACCGGACTGTTGAACCGGTTCATTGGTTCAATCGGTTCCACAGTTCACACTTTGGGCGGCTCACAAACTTCTGCCAATAGTCGAACCGCTTCATTGAACCACTCAGTTCAACCACTCCGTTGAACCACTCGCTTGAACCACTTGGTTGAACCAGACTGTTGAATCAGTTCATTGGTTCAATCGGTTCAACAGTTCACACTTTCCGCGGCTCACAAACTTCTGCCGACAGTCGAACCGCTTCATTGAACCACTCAGTTGAACCGCTTCATTGAACCGGTTCGTTGGTTCAATGAACCGGTTCAACAGTTCACACTTTCGGCGGCTCACTAAGTTCTGCCGACAGTCGAACCGCTTCATTGAACCACTCGGTTGAACCAAACGGTTCAACCGGACTGTTGAACCAGTTCATTGGTTCAATCAGTTCAACAGTTCACACTTTCCACGCCTCACAAACTTCTGCCGACAGTCGAACCCCTTCATTGAACCACTAAGTTGAACCGCTTCATTGAACCAGTTCATTGGTTCAATGAACTGGTTCAACAGTTCACACTTTCGGCAGCTCACTAAGTTCTGCTGATAGTCGAACCGCTTCATTGAACCACTCGGTTCAACCGGACTGTTGAACCGGTTCATTGGTTCAATCGGTTCAACACTTCACACTTTCGGTGGCTGACAAACTTCTCCCGACAGTCGAACCGCTTCATTGAACCACTTACTTGAACCACTTGATTGAACCGCTTCATTGAACCACTCGCTTGAACCAGACTATTGAACCGGTTCATTGGTTAAATATTTAACTGTAGATGCGAAACATGATTTTTACACCAACGATGAATGATTTATGGCTCACATGAATTCCTCGGATGGCTTCTTAGCCACCTCAACCACATGCAGATTGATCTTGAAAAACATTCAGTTCTCTTCCCTAATCTTTTTTCCAACCCAAAACGCAAAAAAACATCATGCGTTGGGCATCATTTTTTCCATAACAAATTCGAAATACCCCCACTAATCCGGCTTTAAACGGTCTTTCCACTTCGCTTCGACAGCTCAAGCTTTAGAGCAATTCCAATGGCCCCTCTAAATATGCACCCCAACTCAATTCTAGTCTCCAGTTGCATAATCTTTCCATCCTTCTCAAATTCGCCGCTAAATTTTCTCCTCACTGTCCACATATTGACCGCTTGAAATTAGCCGAGCAGGCCATGTACTTTAAGCCAAATATAACGGAGGTATCAAGATCGATTCTGGCTGCGTGCTAAGCAACATTATATAATAGTCCGGGCCTTTTAATGGCGTATGCTTTGCAGCTCACACACTGTTGAATATCTCGTTCAAAAGCCACGAAGAATTCTCCATGTTATGGGGATTGATACCTTTAATTTTTAAGGTACTTCCTGCATTTCTTAGGGTTTATTTTGACATGTACCCATTTACTATATGTTTACTTTTTGCCATTTGTTTATTTGACTCGTGTATTTTCATTATTAGGGAAATTTGGTTTTGAGCTTAAGTTTCAAATAAATCTGGAATATATAGGCCGAACTTCTATATTTAAATAAATTTAAATTTCAAGATATGCGGCGTCTGCTTAGGGTTTATGACTTATACTCAATGTTTACATGTTTGAGTGAAATTTGGCTTTGAGCTTAAAGGAATATGCAATATTATATACTCACTCATATAAACTTCAATGTAAAAGGTTACGCTATGATGTCTTATTATAAGGGTTTTTGACATAACTCAATGATTATATGTTTGTTTTCAGTGAAATTTGGTTTGGTTTTGTATATATGTTCAATTAATAACTTCCAAACCATAGCCTGGCTTATTTAGGGTTTATTTAATTTATACAATATCTATTATTTACATTGAATTTGTTTTCAGCATGAACTTAAACGAAATTTGTAAAAATAGTCAAAATAGTCATGATATTTACACTGAAATTAATTTAAGTTAAAGCATGCACTGTCCTGTTCTGTAACTTTTGCAGTGTACTCGATGAGTAAAAGTTTATTTTGAATGAAAATTGGTTTTGAGTTCAAACTTTAAAGAAATTTTGAATATATAGATGATATAATTGCCCATATAAACTTAAATTTAAAAGTGCACTGTCTTGTTTAGGGTTCTTAACATATACTTGACCAGTATATGTTTACTTTCAGCGAAAATTGATTTTAAAAAATTGGAATTAAAGGCACAATATATACATTTATTTTACAATAATCATTAGTACTGCTATAGCAATCCTAAACAATTTCCATTGCTTTAATTATCAAGACAGTCTGTACACACGAAGTATTTAGAAAAAAGAACTATGGTCCTTAATACATAATGAAATAATCTGTTCAGACTATCTTGTATCCAAGATTTCATTGCACATTTTTCATCTAATGCTTTTTCCTCTGTTCTCAATCTTCTATTTGATGGTCTCCAGACTAAATTTGACATATGAAATCATTACTCGCATGAGCTATTCTCATCCCATCGAGTTTTCCTTTCTCACAATATACTACACCAACATTAAATGCATAAAGGCAGGAACATGACGCATTGCGTCTCTTGTTCTATATGTTCTAGCTAATTTTTTAAATAAGAGATTTATTAATTCAAACTACTACAAATAGATTAAAAATAGACACAAAGTTATTTTATTTTACTTTGGAACTAATTTATTTTTGAAGACCTATTTTTTGTAATACACTTGTAAAATCATTATCAAAAAGTAGATTATTTCGATTTAAATCATAACTTGTATTAATAAAATAAACAAAGAAAAACCTAATTTAACTATACTATCATTTTACTTATGACAACCTTAAATTTTTTTTCTACTTTTTCTTTCTTTCTTAGATGTGCTAATTTCTATTGAAGGTTTATCCTTGTCTTTTTCACATATTACTTGGCTACTTAACTAGATCACACATGCTAATGCAACATTTCAATGGATTCCTATGCAATAACATGCCTTTGGTGAACGAAAATAGCGTTTATGTTGTGCACCCATGTTGGCCCTTCCAAACACTATGCACATATTCAAGATACAAATAGATGCATTTGAATATGCTCTCGATGATGTACTACTCTAGCATGGCTATCTTGTTGCCTATCACTCTGAAACATTTAATGATACTGTGCGACATTACTCTACCTATGAGAAGGAACTCTATGTAATAGTGCTTGCTATCAAGCAATGACACCACTACATTCTGGGCAAAAAGACCATTATTCACTTTGATCATCAACTACTTCAATTCCTACACACACAAAATAAATTGGAAATGCAAGGCATATGAAATGGATGACATATCTACAACAATTTCATATGATTATCAAGCACAAGAATGGGTGTGACAACAAGGTTGTGGATTGCCTTCGCAGACCGCTAATTCATGCACTTACCACCATACTAGAGCTACACGACCATAATTTTTTTGATTAAGGATACTTGTACTTAGTAGATAAGGATTTTGTGTAGCTATTTGACATGCTAATGCAAGGTACATCCATGGGAGATTTTTTATTTCCAACAGGCTTGTTTATAAGCTTGGACATCATTGTGTCCCTACCAGTGCACCCTAACAATGCTTTATTGGGGAAGCACATTATTCCAAAATAGTAAGTCACTTTGGCATCTCTAAGATGCTTGTTACACTTCAACAACACTTCTATTAGCCTCACATGCACACATACATTAAGAACCACCTCAATTCCTGCATACCTTGCTATATTGTGAAACCATTAAACAATACTTTGGAGCTTTATATTCTATAATAGTACCTCAACACCCATGAGAGTCAATCAACATGGATCTTCTTAGTGGCCTGCCAACCACCAAATGCTAAAATGACTCTATATTTGTTGTAGTTGAATTTTTTTTCTAAAATGACCATCATGATCGCTTGTAAGAAGACCATCATGGTGCTTAAAATCACACGCATCTTCTTCAACCATGTCTAGCTTCACTTTGGGCTTTCAATTTCTATTGTCTTTGATTGTGACATTAGATTTATCAACACCTTTTGGAAAACTCTCTAGGCCATGTTAGACACAAAATTAACTTGGTCTACAACTTTCCACCCACAGACTGATGGGTAGATAGAGGTGGTGAATCACACATCTTCTTCAAATTCATAATAGTGCACATCTGCATACATGGGATGATAGTCTATCTTGCATACATGTGATGATAGTCTACCTTTCATCCAACATGATTACAATAGAGCACTACATAGCTCTATAAGGCAAAGCCCTTTTCAAAAATGTCTTGGCTTCTCACCAAAAAACCCCTTGACATATCCTACTGTGCATCAATGACTACTGAGACATGCACTCAAGAAGGAGATGTATATAAAGCTTAATGATTCATCCAAGGAATCCAAGAGGACTTCACTAGCAGGTCTAACAAATTATTTAATGCTAGTTCAACAAAAATACAAAGATTGCCATGATGCCCATCATACACCACATAATTTCCAAGTTAGTGACAAAGTATGACAGGTTATCTTCAAAAAGAATGTTTTCATGATCCACATTCCAAGTTCAAACCTTTGTTCTATGGTCCTTACACCATACTAAATGTAGAAAGTGAGAATGCTTTTGTTCTCACTATCTCACAACATTTGGGTTTGCATCTATTTTCAATATAGATTTATTTAAACCATATAGTCCTCCACTTTTGGAGTTGGCGCAATCTCAACATCCAATAGACCTAGGCTTCACTCATGTTAATGTTGACATCTATCAACACATTGTTGTAGGCTTAGTTGACAACCCTTGTGTAAAAATAGTGTACCATACAAGGTATAGGTAGAGAGGTTCATACTAGTAGTTGTTGCATACATGTTATTGAACATACCTCCTTTCATGCAATAAAAGAGGTTCATTCTATAAAGGTTTGTCCTCCGATCTTTGTTGGGTTCAAATAACAAAATCAACAATGTTAGATTCTTTGGATATAATGATGTGCTTTGTAAGCTTCTCTACCATTCACTAGACATACCTAGAAAACAATGTCATGAAAGGAAGCACATGATCCCAATCTTTCTAATTGTTTTGATTTTCTAGATCATCTGAGGAAGCAAGAAAAGAGCAAACTAGGCTTGTAAAAAATTTCTAGTATTATTTATAGAGATGAGTAAGCCTTGAGTCACCAATAACTTTGATACCATGTAAGATTTGATAATGGGGCAAACCTCCCAAAAAATGATCACATGAACAAGCCACAATAATAAAAGCACCACTAAACATTTTAGAAATAAAAAATTGTAGAAATACAATATCACTACTACTCCACTCTAGATAAAAAATGTTAGAAATATCACATTGAGCTATTGTATTTACTTAAGAGTTATTTTATTTAACTTTAGAACTCTTTTATTTACTACATATACATGAACACAAATTTTATTTTTTAGTTAAAAATTATCTTATTTGAACTATTTTTTATTTTTATTTTATTTATTGAAGAGTTATTTTATTTTAGAATTATTTTTGGTTATGTTTTAGTTTTTATTGACGTTTATATGGTCACTTAGATATAAAAGATGCTTAACAATGAGCTATAAGTGGGTATATATAAAATACTCTAGTAAGAGATGTGAATGTATAGTCAATGTGAGATGAAGAAGATATAGTGAACTACAAGTAGATATGTATAAAATACTCTAACAAGAGATGTGAATGTATAGCCAATGTGAAATAATTACCGTGTAAAGTACTTCTAGGAAAAATACAACCTACCTAAATAAATACCTACGTAACCTAAATACACATTAATAAAAATAAAGAAAGAAAGAAAGTAGTGAAAAATATATATGCACAACACTTTATAAACTAATTACACTCTAATCAATGTAAGACCACAACATAAGGGAAACGGCGTGGGCATGGAATTTTCACCATTATAAATGTGTATACTATATGCATTGCCTAAGGAATATTTTCAATGTCAACGGTAGCCTATATTTAAATTTCATTATTTTAAAGCTCACTAGGGGAGGGCTTATGCCAAATATTTGATAAATTATTGCATTTTGTCAACTCCTTTCATTTTTAAAAATAAAATATTGATGCGGTAGCATTGGCGGTGGACTATGTTATGTTCTCTTTTGACTCCATGGAGCATTTAATTTGTCTACAATCTTAATTATTCCTCACCTCTTTTCAATCAATATAACCATGACTTTCCCGATATTTACTAAGCAGCTATTAATAATGGTACTTTTCAATTAATTAAAAGCAAGTATTTTTTAAATTGATGTCAAAATATTTATTTTTTAAATGTTGATCTTTTTAATAAAGAATAACAAAATATTATTTATGTGAAATGTTAATTTTTGAAATATTTAAATTTTTTTATTTAAATGTTGATTTTTTTTTTTTAAATAACAAAATATTATTTATGTGAAATGTTAATTTTTGAAATATTATTTTCTTTACCGCCAACGTAACAATTTTTGTGGGCTTCACCCTTCGACCACTATCCGGGACTAGCAAATTCCTATCGGTTTAAAATAAAAGTGTAATGAAATATTTTAGGAACAAGGGCTGCGTTGCAGCTTAAGTCCCTGCGAAATGCTGTTGAAACGACATGCAAGAAACAGGCTGGGAGAACGGAAACAGTCAAAGGTAAAAATAAAATTCACGAGAAAAGATGTTTCCCCAATACTAGAGAGTCATGCAAAGAAAGAAGGCTAAGATCAATTCCAAAGTTAATTTGCAAAATTGTTTGGCAGCAAGAGCACTCTTAGAGCTAAAGTTTTGACAACTAGAGAACCAACAGCTAACATGTGGTTCTCACACATGAAAATTAACCAAGATTGCTTAAACAACAATATGTTTAGATGTGATTACTAAGTTACTTCTATATCCAGCAAACTAAGGAAAAAAGGAACCAGGAACCGATTTCTAAGAATCAATCCACTAGTTTAAGGGAGAGAATAGCACAAACTTATTAATGACTTAATGGCATCCAATCCTTCCTACGACAGCCATTTCTCTATAAAGTGGTCAACCTTGAACTAGAGTAAATGACAACATTGAAAGCAGCGCAGGGTAGCTAACATTTTCATAAAATAGAACCTGACTTGCTAATAAAGTATGCAAGCACAAAAACAAGTGCTCAACAAGATCTATAGAACTAAGTAAATTTGTTGCAAGATATGTAATATAAGAGACATTCAATGATACTTCATTGATAGTTAAAAACTTACATACTCAAGCTATAGATAATAATGGTTGTTGAAGGCCTGAGTATGTGAACAAAGGGATTGATAATAGCATCCTTTCGTCAAGGAGAGGAACAAAGGTTGCCTTTAGTAGATTTCTAAAAGAGGCTTGTGAATAATTTTCAGGTTGTATGCCAACCCCTGCTTTTGAACTACTTTGTTTACTTACCAAAAAAATGTTGAAATGGTTCCCAATGTCATGCTTCCAAGAAATACATTAAACATCAATGTAGTCCTTGAGGTACTTGTGGCTTCCTGCAATGATAGGTATACAATAGGAGTTCAAAACAACTGATATGTGTGCACTTGAAGAAACTAGAGAAAGATAAGTACCCATGGACCACCTTATTAAAAATATTAAAATAAGTAACCCAATCAACAATAGATATGACATAAGAGCACTCACCTTTCCAATCTTGAGCAGAAAAAGTGAAAGTACATAACCAATAACCTAAAAAGAAAACAAAAGTAATTAGATTATATAAATTAGTAATTACAAAAATGAACACAAAATGGCGATTGCCTCTATCTCTCTTATGTAGAGGCATGCAGACCCTCATTCTTTGAATGAAATTTAAGATGGAGTAATTCATGTTTCGGACAAACCTGAGTACTAGCAAATGCTCCCCAAAATTCCCCGTCGAAGTTCCCTAGTTCTCTAGAACTGTGCCTTTAGGAAGCTTACATTCAGTTGCATGGCTCCTTGCAGGAGAAGTGATCTTTGAAAAATAACTAAATGCCAATAAAAAATCAATCAATTTTTTTTTAAACAAAATAAAAACTAACATAAATCTAAACTTTAGAAAAGCCAAAATAAATAAAATAAATAAATAAATTTACACTAACATAAGTTAAATAAGGCAAGGACTAAAAAAAAGTAGCAGAGGTAATATCTTGAGTCATTCAAATTGCAAAAAGAGCACTTTCTTTTATTGAGTTTTATTTATAATGTTTAGCTTCTTGATGCTTTTGTTTTTTCACCTTTTTTTATGGGTATGCTAGTCTTGATGATAATTTGATAATAATGAGCTTGCCTCTTCTTACATAGGTTTGGCAGCTCAATCTGCTATCCTTGGCTTGGATAAGTTTTTATGCAAGCTCTCATAGCTCAAGATGAATCCCTAGATTCAATACTCCATCTTGACAGTGCACCCCTTGAATGACCCCAACTATTTAATGTTGTACCAATTATTGAATACCTGCATCTTTAACAATCTTCTAGGCAACTCTACCCTAGTATTGGTAAAAACTGGGAGGTGTTTGTTGATCTGAGAAACTAATTTAACTTTTTAATAAGAGCATAGGACAACAATTTTGTTTTTGTTATGTAACTTTTATATATATTTATGTTATATTTTTTACAACATAATCACTCTTAAAGAAGATAATTCTCCAAAAATGTCATAGATTATAAACTCTGTTGTATTGCACTTAATTTGTACAAATAAAAATAGAAACTTATTCATAATATTTAAAAATAAAGACTCCTCTTGTATGTGCTCTTATGATAAGTTTCAGATCAGATCATACTTTTTAAAGAGGTTTATTTATTGCCAACTTTACATATCATTTTGTCACTTTGCCATTTTGCAAATGATCTAGCATACGCTGGTAACTAAGACCCCACTAGGTTGTAGCTTAGATGAACAAAATCCACAAACTTCTCAAGAGACAATTATCATTGTTCCTCTCCCTAGCCAACCTTTGATCTCCAACATAACTAGTGCGTTAGCTAACTTTTTTTTGTTTTTCTTTTGGTTAGGGGAAAGGGGCATGCAATAGCTCTCTATGGATGACATTATTATAGTCTATAATAATGATTGTCCAACTTTGTAAACCCCATCCAAGACTTATAGAGAAAAATCAAAATTACTAGCACAATGGAATTCAAGACATCTATATAAAAATACCCAGACTCGGTTAAGGGGGTTTGAAGATGACTTGGAAGAATGTAAATAACTGTTATCTATGGTTGATTTTAGGCATCATACTCACCTGTTGTTTAGTCTTGAATGTGAATTTGATCTACCTGGGAAACTTTTGAATCCATATATCCACCAAATATATATGATGCAAAACCCCACATCCCCAACATCAATGCCATAATCTTTAAAGCCTCCATTTTGTCATTGAAAAAAACAACTGCCAATATTGGAACTAAAGGCAATGCCACAGTGCTGATAACTATTGCTTCAAGAGGGACATATATGAACACCTATTGGAGGTCTGCACTGCCATGAAAACAATCACAGAAGGCAAGCAAGCCAATGTCTCTCTTCCTCTGCAATTTCCTCCTTCTATCTTCTCTGCTCAGACTTATGGCTGTTGTTGTTGTATATTTTAGGAAAATGCAATTGGCAGGTGTAAAGCCAAATTCCATAACTTTTGCCAGCATCCTCCGTGCCTCTTTGGAACAGTGTATGGACGATGCTGCAGAAGACGTTCAAGATGACGAAGGATAGGAATGTGTAGATGTAGACTCTAATTTTATAGACACTATAGAAGGCTGCTGTTGCAGCGGAGGAGAAGAAGAAAACAACCTCTTGCATACCGATATTCGAGGAGGGTGGCCACATCTCAGAACATGCAGCACAACAGGTGGATGATCACGTGTTTGTCAAAATATTCATTTACCTTCAGGATAAAACATTACAAACATATCAACTGTTAATCTTAGGAAAAAATATGAAGATTTTAAGAATCAATGCCAATGGGCTAAAAAAGGATTGACCAATCAGAAAATCAACATACCCCAATTTCTCCCACATAAAATTCTGAAGGAAAAAAAAAAAACATTAGGAAAAGCTTTAATATTTTAGCAATGCACGGGTCCCGAAACAGATTAATAGCTTGCAGGTGAAAACAAAAGTATCCCTGTCGTAGGCAGGGACTAATAATAATGAGCTTTGCATACTTAAATATGACTTTTAAAAGATCAGTCACATACAGATAGATGCTCTTTATTCAATTTAAAAAAATTGATGCCATTAAGAATAGTTTGTAAATGATGTGGGGGAACTTCCTTCCAAGATAATATGTGATTTTAGGTGTTTTAATATAAAAATAGATAATTTAATATATTTTTAATTAAAGTGTCTTTTAATTTAGAACTCATCTAAAGTTTAATAAATATTGAAATGTGTTTTAAATTTTAAATTAAAGAAATTAAAATAGATTATTTATTAAAAGTATTAGAGAACTTACCAACATTTTTTCTACTTCTTTGTTCACTTTTTTTGTGTTTTAAGGATGATATTGTGCATATGGTTACATTTACACATTGTGGTCTTATCTTTTAGTTGTGGAGTTATTTATGTATGACCATGTAGTCTCATCCCTGTACTTTGTACTTTCTTCCACCTATACTAAAATCTCAATATTTGGACTAGTTGGTGTGGTATTCACCTTTGGGGTCTTGTCTTGAGGAAGTTGATAGTGGAAATTCCATAATAGAAGTCAAGTCACACAAAATGAGTTTGGACTAATCTTTAGAAAATATGTATCTATGTGAATGTGTGAATGCAACTTTGCAGTGAAATAAAAATAACTGTAAGGGTGTATAATTTCAAGGAATAAAAGAAATACACTTTTATCCTTCTAAGTGTTCAATTAAATACATAAATCAGAAATATGCTTCAGATCTACAATATGCAAGTACTATTATAATCTATATTAGTCAAACACAAGAGATATGAATTGACAATGCAACATAAAACTAGAAATGCTTAAGGAAAAGGAAAGGAAAATTTAAAAACATTATGCGTGCACTTGGAAATTGGTAGATCTAAATGCAAAATGGATTGGAGATGACTATAGTTGCTTGTGGTGGAAATCTAGAAACTCTAAGATGTGTTGTGCGAATAAGTAGAGTGGTGAACTATGTTAGGGGGTGCAAATGGTTCTCTATTAGAAGTTCATAAAACTTTCTAAGAAGCTTTGTCCTCAATCTAAATGCTTATTCCACCCTGCAATTAGTCTATGTGACCTCCTTAATATGCAATACACTAGATCTAAGCTAGGGATAATAAAAATGGTTAGTGTTTTATACGAGACTATCTTAATCAATCCCCTAGTGGGTATATTGCAACATTGATGTACATAAAAAATATTGTAGGAGATGGTAGGTATGTGTATTCAAACCTAGGTGATAGTGAATATGATGTGTGCAAATGTGTGAACAATAAAAACCCTAGCAAGAGTCTAAGATAGGGTGGTGTGTGATAGTGATGGAGGACAAGAGATAAGAAAAGGGTAATCACAAAGGGACAACACAAGAGGATGACATGATTCAAATTTCACAAGGCTTTCAAAGGTAAGGGTTTTAAATTTGGAAGGGAATGGAGAAGGGTTTCTATGGCTAGGAATGAGGTAGACAAGAGGGATAGGATCTAGCCATGGAGATAAGGTAGGAAAATCACAAGGAATAAGGAGCAGAGGGGAGATTCCATAGCTTTAGATCTAATATGATGGCTTTAATGCCTTCACAATGCACCTACAATTTTCCTTTGGATGGATATAGGAGAGTCTGATTGTCTAGAGAGCTAATGATCTAATGAGTGAAATTTGAAAAAGTGGGTTCAACTATAGAACTATACTAAATTTTTAGTTTGTGCGTGGGAAAATGTAGTTAGGATTAGGGAAAGAATGAGCAAGAAAAGTTTTGTGTGAAGTTTCCATAGGACCAAGCACACACATAGATGTCCTACCAAGGGTCCTAGGGGTTAGGCCTAGTCTCTTAAGACACTAGATAGATAGAGATAGATAGAGAGAGAGAGATGGAGAGAGAGATGGAGAGAGGGAGATATAAAGAAATAAAGAGCTAGAGAGAGATAGATAGAGATAATAAAATAGAGAGAAAGTTAGAGATAGTGATAGAGAGATAGGGAAAATAGAGAATGAGAGAAATATATATATATATATATATATAGAGAGAGAGAGAGAGAGAGAGAGAGAGATGCTCACGAACCTCATATCCTCCAAGGATTAATATCCTTTGCAAACACAATCTGCAAGGAATCCCTATTGGCTACATTGCACAACATCAAGACAATTGTTCTTGTCACTTCTGTGTTGCATGCAAGGTGTCTCATGTCTAGAAATGTGTCATCTGTCTCTTCTTGCAAAGAAGACCAAATAAAACTAAAATATTATGAGTGTAGAGATCTAAACATATTTTGTCTCCTCTTAATTGGACCCCCTTTCACCCTGCATATTTGTAGAATATAGTAGGAGTTTTATAAGAAAAAAAGCATATAGTTTAGGGTACCGATCTAGATAACAACATTTGTAGTTAAATATCTTTGTCTATGTTTTATCTCTGCAACTTTTCTGCTCGAACTCCATTTGAACCTACTTAGGTCATGGCGGCCGTCAGCCCTGGGGGGCCCTCTGCCCCCTGTCAGACCCTCTGGTGGAACGTGTTGCTCCAAGTACTACCTCAGGCAGTACTTCAAAGCGTGAATCTCTAGCCTCAGTACTAGATACCAAGGCTTGGAATAAGGCCCTGCTCAGAGAAGAAACCAGGGTTGAAGAAGACTTTGTTACCCCTGTGTTGTTAGAGATGGATAGAGGAATAGATCTCCTAATCCCAGACTTGATGATGGATAAAATAATCTCATCTATGGAACTATCTCTAGTGGGTAAGTTCCAAACCCTAAGACCTAACATTGACATGGTGAGGAGATAGGTGGCCTCGAGATGACATCTGAAGGGAAGTGTTGTTACTAGCACCATGGCTGGTGGCCTCTTCCTATTTAAGTTTATGGCCAAAGAGGACCTCATGGTGATCTTGACAAGAGGACCCTGGCTTTATGGTAAACATAACCTCTGTTTGGGGCATTGGAAACCAGGGTTCAATGCAGCCATGGAGCTAAGTAGGTTAGCCCCAGTTTGGGTCAAGTTACCCTTGCTTCCTCTAGAATTTTGGGATGAGGAGATATTCACCTGGATCAGAAATTCTTTTGGAAGATTCATTGCCCTAGACAACACCACTAAGCACAAAATGAGGTTAGTTTTTTCTCACTTTTGTGTTAGCATAGACATCAACAGAACTCTGCCTAATACTATTAATATAAAGTCCAAGTATGGAAGCTGGGAGCAACATCTAGTGTATGAGAATGCTACCACATTCTATCAAAACTACTCCAAGAAAGGCCACTTGATCAATGAATGCAAACTCCTTTGGAACCAGAAAGCTAAAGAAGTTTCTAAGGAGGAGAATGTTGTGGAGGATTACTCATTTAAAGAGGACTTGCTGAGCATTATAGAGTCCCCATTGATTCCAAAGCAATCGAAAAGACAAATGGATCAGGGCTCGCCTAGAGCTGAACATTCATTGCTAGACCAGCATAATGGTAGGGATGTTCTTGTTGGCCCAGAGGAGATGAAAGAAGGGGAGATTAAGAGCCAGACCCCCAAAGAAAAGATTAAACCCACGCCGCAGAATGTTGATACAGGTGCTTAAGTGCCTGAAGGTGGGCAGTCTGCTGAGTTGGTAGATTCAGAGTTGAAAACTGTTCTATCCCCATCCAGAGTGCTATCTCTAGGTGTTGGCCCTAGTTCCATGTGGACTAACCAGGATGGTTGGGTGACACCCAAAAAGAAGGGCAAAGGCCAACAGAAAAAGTTCGCAGATGTGGGGATAGAGGGGAAGGCTAGCAGAATCTCTCAAAGAGAAACTAGACATAGAGAAGCAACCAAGTATATAGCCATTGGGAGACAAAGCACTCTAGAGGCTCTCTCCAGATGACCATGCAAATGAAGGTCCTCTCCTGGAATGTAAGGGGACTCAATAGTCCTCAAAAGCAGTTCATGGTGAAGAACTGTATTTTCAAAAACAAGGTTGATATTATCCTTCTCCAGGAAGTAAAGATGTCTGAAGAAAACTTTAAAGGTATAGCTAACAACATCTGGCCCTCGGTAGACTACCTAATCAACCCCTTTGTGGGGGCTCCGGGGGGCCTAGTCACTATGTGGAACAAGCACATCATCTCTAGTTGCTACTGCTCAATAGAAAAAGCAATCTTGAAGTGAAATTCACTATTAACAAGAAAGTTTGGAAACTTATAAATATATATGCTCCCAACACTAGGAGCATTAGAAAGGACCTTTGGGAAAGCCTAGTTCGTAGAATAAATGCCAAGAAAATAACTAATTGGATGCCGGCTGGAGATTTTAACACCCCGCTTTTCTCTTCGAAAAAGTCTGGTGGTATCACTGACTACTCAAACAGTATGGTGAATTTGGAAGACTTTCTCAACCAGACTGGGCTGATGGATATTGAGGTAAAAAATCAACTCTTCTCTTGGACCTACAGAAGAAGGGGAGACCAGTTGATACAGGTTAAACTAGACAAACTTTTGGTCTCCTCCAATTTGGACATTGTACAACATTCTACTATGATTGCCCTGCCCCGTACCATATCTAACCACAATGCCCTCTTATTCTCCTGGAAAGAAGGAGTCCCTAAAGGTCCTTTCCCATTCAGTTATGAAATCATGTGGACCTCCCACCCTGATTTTAGAGATTGCATTGCTGACTGGTGGAGTATCTCGATTCATGGATCCCCAATGTTTAGACTCACTCAAAAACATATTCATGTCAAGCAGAAAATTAAAGGCTAGAACAGGTTCTGCTTTGGAAATGTCATGAACCAGAAGAAACACATTTCTGACAGTCTTTTAGAAATTCAAGACAATATGGCCAAGGGAGACAAGAGTGAGGCTAATTTCAATAAGTTTCAGAGGCCCTTCTCAAGGATCTAAGGAATATAATGAAAAAAGAAGTGATTTTTTGGAAGTAGAAGTCTAGAGTCCAATGGCTGACTGGAGGAGATAGAAATACTACTTTCTTCCATCAATCAACCATGAATCATAGGAAAATGAACATAATCTCCAAAATTCTAGATGAAAACAATAGGGAGGTCAGCTCAGAGGCTAAACTAGGGCAATTGGCCTCTAACTACTTCAGGAACTTCCTATTTGAGCACGCGAGCACTACTGACCATGTCATAGTGGAAGAGCTGTTGGACAACATTCCCTCAATTCTCTCAGCTGAAGACAACTACAGGCTTTTGAATCCAATTACTATGGAGGAAGTCAGGATGGTTGTGTTTTCTATGGGGGCTTTTAAAGCCCCAGGCCCAAATGGGTTCCCCCTGGCCTTTTTCCAAGACTTCTGGGATAGTTGGTTTTGATGTTACTGCGGCTGTCAGAGACTTCTTCTGGACAACCAAGATCCTCAAACAGATTAACTCCACTTTCATAGCTCTTATCCCCAAGAAGAACATCTCTGAGACTATGGTTGATTTCCACCCTATTAGCCTCTGCAACACTATATATAAGATTATCACGAAGACTCTAGTCCTCGGACTCCAACCTTTGCTAGACAACCTTATTTTAGATTGCCACAAAGGTTTTGTCCCTGGTAGACAGATTGTGGATGTGGCCATCTCCACACATGAGATAACCCACTCGATGGACATAAGTAACATCCCCAGCATGGCTCTTAAACTGGATATTTCTAAGGCCTATGACAAAATTTCTTGGGATTTCCTTTTTAAGGTTCTTAGGAAGTTTAGGTTTCAGGATAAAATGATAACTTTGATATAGGAATGTGTCACAACTATCAAGTACTCGGTGTTGGTCAATAGTTCTCCCCAGGGGTTCTTCAATGCGGGCAAAGGTATTAGGCAAGGGGATCCCCTTTTGCCCTATTCTTTTATCGTTATGGCTGAGGTCCTAGGTAGGAACATTCTATGCCGCCTGGATAGACAGGATCTTAAGGGGGTCAGAGCTGCATCTACTATGGGGCCCTCGGCTGTCAAACAATTTGTAGATGATACTATGTTGTTTGGTTCAACCTCGGTGGTGGAAGCTAGAAGATTGAAAAATCTGCTAAACTCCTTTGCGGATGCCTCTAGGCAGTGCATAAACTATGAAAAGAGCAATGTCTTCTTCTTCAATGTCAATCTGGAGCTTCAAGAGAAGGTAAAAAATATCTTAAATTGTAATAAGGCCAACCTCCCAGCTACTTACTTGGTCTTCCCCTCACTGTCAAGGAAGTGACCCTGCTTACTAGAATTCTCTCCTAGAAAGAATTCAAAAATAGATGGAAGGCTGGAAAGGTAAACTACTGAGCCAAGATTTTAACTATCAACTTCTAAAGGCTCCCTGCAAGGTATCCCCACCTACTTTCTTACTCTTTTCAAAATGCCCAGATACATTGCAGAAAAGTTTGAGAAGATTCAGAAAACTTTTCTTTGGATAGGGGTTGAGGAAAAGAAGAGGATATCACTCATTGGGTGGGACAAAGTTTGTCTTCCCAAGTATTAAGAGGGATTGGGTATTAGAAAGAGTCAGATGATGAACAAAGCATTACTGGCCAAGGTTGGATGGAATTTACTTAAGGAGGAGAAAGACTAAGTGCAGATCATGAAAGCCAAGTACCTCCACAATGGTGAAAAGATAGGGTTTATTGAGAGGGAGAGCCTATTGGAAAGAGACACTGTTTTGATGATTGAATGTTGTCATTGATGGCAACATAGGAAAGAGACTCCACCGGCATGACAAAGAGACTTTACTCCGGAAGCAGAAATGACTAAGTATGAACAGTATACATTATACAGAGTAAGTGATAGTGTTTGGGATTATATGCCTCCGCAATAAAAGACCAGTTATAATGTGTAACAGGTATGATGTTCATAGATACTTAGTGATGATATGTTCTAGTGCTCAAGACTTGACTTCCTCTAGAAGTCATACTATGAAATGTCTAAGTCCGGGTGAACAGAACTAAGATAGGAACAGTGCACAGTGCTAGAGAAAAAAGGTTTGCACTCCTCTGCAGTTGCATAATTTGTCTTGTGGTTCTAGAGGTATAATCTATGATGAGTGAAGAGCCTCTGATATGGATTTGAGCAGGTCTTGTGGTCCGCAGTGGAAGATGTTGTCTGACAGTTGAATTGAACAAGTAAACAATCTGTGAATAAGGCCGACATAATAGTATGATGTGTGTGCGGTAAAGTTTTGGTGTTTGAAACTAAATCCTAAGTGGTAAAATATTTGGGGTTGACATGTGTGATGATGTTTCAAATATTGTTTGGGTCCGCCATAGATTTTGGGAAATAAATTTGGCTGACAGAGTACATAATGCATGACTACACGGTACACTTTATTAGGCCGACCTAATATGAAGATTTTGTTTGTTGTGGATATATATATGGGATTGATTTCAGTATTTGGGAAGAGTGATGTGGATATGGATATGTGTAGAATGTGAACAGTAGAGTAGGCGACAAAAAGCAGAAGAAGAGAGATCCTGTCTAATGTAAAAGCAGAGCAGTGAAACAGAGCAGTCAAGATGAAAAGTTTTGAGACGGTATTTTGAACATACATCAAAGCTGCATTCAAGCATGTGTAGATGCAATCTAAGTAGTTCATTTTGGCAGTGAGTCATCTCCTTATTTCTCTCTTTCTTTTCTCTTGACAATGAACCTTTGTGCAGTGAGCACTTCTTCATAGGGCAGTGAGCCTTCTTGTAATTCGGTATTGTGCTATCATAATATATTGTGAGCTAACACTCACCGTGGTTTTTCCCTTTTTGGGTTTTCCACATAAAAATCCTGGTGTCCATGTGTTATGTCTTTATGGTTGCTATTCTTATGCTTATTCTGCTTTCATGTTATTGATTTTAGAAATTAGATTAATAAACTTGCTAAGAAGTGGTTTTGTGGAATACTGATTCACCCCCTCTCAGTATTCCTTATATTCAACAATTGGTATCGGAGCAAGGTTCCTTGGAAGAAGCCTAACAGCTTGAGGAAGATCTAGGAAAGTTTACTCATGGCAGCCAGAAGATTTGGAAATCTCTCAAACAATGTTGTACTAGAAGCAACTCTTATTGATCTTGAAAAATCTGAAGCAGAAATCAGGGATTGAAGGATAATATTCAAGAAGCTGATGAATGCAATCTAAAGCTAAAAGAACAAGTCAAGAAATTCAAGGAAAAATACATAGATGTTAGTGAATAATTGATATCAACAAATAAGACCCTGGATGATTTGAAAGTGGAAGTTACAGGAAGAGCTAAAGAAGAAGAAGATCTAAATTTGATGGTAAAAAGCAAGATAGAAGAGTGTGTCAAACTGGAAAAAGAAGTTGTGAGCGTGAAAACAAACTTGGAAAAGCTAAGAGCTATGAAGAAAAGTTCAAGATAAGTTCTGCAAAACTTGATGAGATGATTGCTAGTCAAAAGAGTTTTGATGACAAGCAAGGCTTGGGATATCAGAAAGGAGAAAGTTCAAAATCAGGTCAAGCTAACACTCAGTTAAATCAAAACAAAGGCAACTAGTTCAGGAATTAAAGAAGAAGACCTAGAAGACCTACGGTCAGACAGCAAAATGCTCAAAGGTACCCATCTTTCAATGGCCATTGTTTTAATTGCAATAAGTTTGGTCATAAAGCTACTCAGTGTAGGAGTAGAATAAAGCAAAATGTTCCATCATTCTCTGGTCAATGTTTCAATTGCAAGAAAATTGGTCATAGATCAAATGAATGTAGAAGTCTAGTAAGAAATGGATCTTACAATGCAAGAAGTACTCAATCATTCAATGGAAAGTGTTTTGCTTGCAATAGATTTGAACACATGGCTAATCAATGCAGATCAAGGATGAATTCATTCAGAAGAAGGAATCAAGGACATGGAAGTATTGTGTGCTATAATTGCAACAAGCTTGGTCATATAGCAAAATTTTACAGAAGCAAGAATGTGAAAAGAAACTACTATGCTGAAGAAAGGAAAAGGTTGATCCAGCTGAAACCAAGAAGGAAATGAGTAAGATCTGGATCAAGAAAGATGTGATTGAAGTCAAGGATGAATCTGCATCAGTATATGGTGCAGATACTTCCTCCAGGAAGTGAATTTGTGAGCACTAGCTCAAGGGGAACTGCAATGAAAATCTTAATCCCCTAGCTAAATTGTCAGTGTTGGAATCTGGCATGAGGATATAATGAAAAGATGCATATGACAGATCTTTTGAAAGAAATTCTGAA
Source organism: Cunninghamia lanceolata (assembly GCA_027924645.1). Taxonomy (NCBI): domain Eukaryota; kingdom Viridiplantae; phylum Streptophyta; class Pinopsida; order Cupressales; family Cupressaceae; genus Cunninghamia; species Cunninghamia lanceolata. Next base: position 3,562,098 of record BSBN01000210.1, on the reverse strand, counting down.
AGAAAAGGTTCAAGTGCGAAACATTGCGGAGCAATCCTAATAGACTACATTCTGTAGAGATGTGGTTGACAACTTTTTAATAAGGGCATTTATGATGACTAGGTCATCCTTGTAGAGGATAAAAAGTGGCTCTTCTGATAGATAATTCACTTTGTATTCTACCATTCAAGCATCCAGGAGAATTAAAAGCAAGAATCCAAGTGCTTGTAGAGATTTCCAATGAAATTCAAATCAAGTCGATTTCAAGTGAAGAAAAACCCTAATTTGGCAGGAAAAGGTATTTACAGCTTGAAAACCCTTCTGTGTTATTTAAATTATTCCAGAAAATGTTTATTCCCAAATTAATCAAGATAACGGAAAAACCCCGCCCCAAGTTCAAGAGACATTTCTTCAAATCACTAGAAAATAATTCTGTAGGGGCATTTTCAGTCACTCCTCATGGAATTATGCATTTGGAAGATATTAGGGCATACATTGATACCAACCTAGAGGAATACGATCACATGAATCTTGGAAAATTATACTTGGATGAACTAACTACTATTGATGTTGAGTTGAAGAATGAATATAAAGTTTTGGGAGAAAAGAAATTGGACATCTGGTTGGATTTTCCTGCGATCCCAAATTATACATGGGTTAGGTTCATCCTCAGCAAGATTCATGATGAGTTTTTGTGGCTCGATGAACCATGTATGATAACCAAAGAAGCTATCAAAGTTGTAACTGGTATGAGTTCTTCCAGAAAGATCCTAGGCGAAAAGAAAATAAAGAACATTTTAGTAATGCAACTAACATGGGCCAAATTTGATAAGAAAGCTCTCACAGTAAATGATATCAAGGATCCAGCAGTCAAATTTGCATCAATGATTATTGGATACAAATATACTTTTCTCACTTAGAAAATTTTGTGTCTACATCAGCTATATACACAGCTTATGATATGGTCAAAAATAATACAGATTATAATCTATGTGAAGTGCTCCGGAGTGAATTAATGGAGAACCTAAAAAGAACAAAAGAGACAAATTATCCCTTCAAATATGGAATATTGATTACCTGCTTACTCTTCTACTTCCTTAGAGAATTACCTGGCTTGGGAAGTATTGTCTGGCTTGATCATACACTAGTAGCAACTCAAATAAGAACTCACCTACAAAGTTTGGGAAATGCAAACAAACAAAATGAAGTTTTATGGGAACACTTCATGAACTTTCAAAAGAGAATGATATGTAGGGTCTGGATACCTGAAGTATGAAAATGACATTGTATTCATGGTGAATAAAGACAAATACTTCATGGAAGTTGTGGAACCAAGAACTACACGTGGGTCCCTCCATTAGGATATGAAGTTGCAGAAGATATCCTGGCTAAATTAGTTGATGAACTACTGAAGAAACCAAAATATCTTAAACAAGACAGGTTTGGAACATTCAAAGAATTATCTATGGAATATGTGCATTTAGAGAAAATTTCTGATAAACAAACAAACAAGGCAAAAACCCAAGCAGAAGAACCAAGATCCTTAAAACCTCTGGTGAAATGGAAGTCAAACACTCCAGATAGAAAATATGAGAAAGTTGAAAAGGAAAAACATGTATCCAGTCACAAGAAAAGGACATGAATCTCATCCAGTACAGAAGCCGCTATCAAAGCAGAGGAAGAAAACCTATTAGAAGAAAATAAAAGAAGAAAATTTACACTTAGTGATGAATATGCGGCAAGAGACACTGATGCAGACCAAACTCCGATTGACTATGCTAGAAATTTTTTGGAAAAACAACAAAGTGTACAGATTCTAGAATCACCCAAGACTCTACAAGGACCAATAAATCTGGCTTCTATGTCTCCTGTGGAGAAATTCAAATTAGTATCAATAGTGCAAGCTAAGGCTTAGGAAGAAATGTTGAGAACATATTTACAGGAGAATGAAATCATTAATGAGACATCAAGCATTCTGGAGAAGTTAATCCCCTCATACCAGAAGGATATATCAGCATCATCAACTGCTCATCTCAAAGATCTTATAAATTTTGTAAGTACTCATTTTGAATCCTTTGAAAAGTCTACTAATATTAAGGTTAAAAAGGAGTATGAAGACAAAAGATTGGCAATATCAAAAACCCAATTAGACAGTGACAAAATTTTGTTAGAGAGCAACATCAAGAATATGATAAATGCAATCAAAGAAGCCTGTGAAATATATAAATTTTGTCTGTCTTGGCCTGAAACCACTAATAAAATGGATGAGAAAGTCAAAAGCATGGAGCTTCAACTCACAAATATTTCTGAGACCTTTAATCTAGCAGTTGACTCAATCAGCTGCATAGAAACACAAGTTGAAAACATTCAGAACAAAATAAGCAGTGTGCTCAGCAGACAGGAAGAAATTAAAAAAAAATGTGTTTGCTAAGAAGGGTGTTAAGCTTAAAAATTGAGATCATGACAAATCTTGCAGCAGAAGCACATGCAGCTTCACAAATTGACACACCCTCAAAAGTACAAAAGGTAGAAAAATTAGTCTTTCTGATAAATGGTCACATTCAAATTTTGGAAAGGGCTAAGAAATGATGGGATGAAGAGATTACACAATTAAAGATTGTGTAAAAGGATATCCTCTTACCTACAACTAATTGAGTTCAAGATTGCATCTGTACATATGCAACAGAGTATGACAGATTTTGTAGTTTTGACTTTTTGTACATACACCTTTGCCATTGATGTCAAAGAGGGAGAAGAAGGTCAGTGAAAAATAGGAAAACATCTAAGGGAGAAAAGGAATACAGAGTAAGGGGGAGCAGACACAAGCATTTTTCACTAAGTGTTGCCATCAATGCCAAAGGGGGAGATTATTGGCAAGAGTAACCATTCTGATGATTGAATGTTGTCATTGATGGCAAAAAAGGAAAGAGACTCCACCGGCATGACAATGAGACTTTACTCCGGAAGCAGAAATGACTAAGTTGTTAGACTTAGGGCACACAACTGAGAGGGGGGGTGAATCAATTGTACAAAACTTTCTCTAATTTACACACTTAAATCCTCTTAGTGATTAGCAGTATATTAAACATGAGACATAATGCATTCAAATCAAAAGCAGAAACTCATCAACACATGAGACACCAAGATTTTGACGTGGAAAACCCGGTTAAGGGAAAAACCACGGAGTGATTAACCCAAGAATGTATTCTCTGTTAGAAGAATAGAAAGAACAAAATGGCACATGCCAATTAAGGCTCACTGCCCGAGCACACTGCTCACAAGAGGCTCACTGCCTACAAGAGACACACTGTCTACAAAGAAATAAGTATCACCTTCATGAACTGGAGAATAGCATCTTCACCATGCTTGAATCAGTTCCATTTAAGCCTAGTACTTCTGCTCTGCCTTTCGCACTTCTCCTCGCTACCACACACTCATCACTACAAGACACACTTTGGAATGACTTCACAATCCCTTATTTATACAAGACATCAACTTAGGAATAATCATCTAAGTCGGTAAACATCTACAAGAACATCTGCAAGACGTGTAATACATCCGTTCGGCCAGTCCCAAGAAGAACACCAATATCTGGTGGTTATTCTTCAAATGCAAATTCTAACTTCAATGCGGACCACCAACATGAACTGGACATGATCCAACGATCATCATAACCTTCCCTGAATCACCAAGACCATCCGCACTTCATCAGCCTACTGGAATTCTTCTCTCCTTCATCCAGAGCTTCAAGAACACAGTCTGTCATCACTGTCACAAAGGAATAGGCTCTTCCAGACCTTCAGACTATGAACCAATCTAGTTGATACTTCACAGGGACGTCCTCAACACTCCCTCAAATCCGCAGAACGGGATAATGAGTTTCTGGATCTCACCGGACCTATCTGTGACACTCTGTCACCTCTGAACACCTGCCGGAACCGGTTCTACTTGAGTGACCATAACTTCTTTAGATCTTCGTGTGGACCTCTGAAAACTTGACTGGAGCATCTCAAGACTTATATCTACAAACCCTTAAACCGCATCCTCTGATCCTCAACCTATCTTGGACTTTTACCTTATTATCATCACTGTTCTTCACTATTCCTGATTGAGATTAATTTTCTCAATTTCCTCAGCACACAGCTCATCCAATCCTTCTCATTAATGCAACATGAGTATGTTGACATCAATGACAACACTGGCTAAACCCATACTTCCAACAATCTCCCCCTTTGTCATTGATGGCAACATATGATGTGAAAAACCATTAAGACAAGAACTTCTCCTTACTGTCACAACTCCCCTTATCAACAACAACTATTCACATGTCTTCTCTTCCTTTACTGCTCCCCCTTTGATCATCAACCATTTGTTTTTCACATGTCTTTTCTCCCCCTTTGACATCAATGGCAAAGGGCTCATACTTGCAACTCCAATACTTCAAAATCATACCTACTGCTCCCCCTGAGTAGCAGCTTCCCATCATCAATCTGGATCACAAGATATGACTGTGATATCCACCGGACTTATGCACATCAGTGCATCCTAGTTTATCACCGGAGGGGCAATAACCCCTAACTTCTCCCTAAGATACTCAAAAGAGTCCTTGGGAAGAGGTTTAGTAAAGATATCTGCAATCTGATCCTTGGAGGGCACATACTCCAGTCTGACTTCATCCTTGTTCACTTGCTCTCTCAGAAAGTGAAACTTGATAGATATATGCTTAGTCTTAGAATGCAACACTAGATTCTTAGAAATATTTATTGCACTTGAATTATCACAGAAAATTGTTATAGGCTCCTCATATTCTACTTTAATATCTCTTAGCATCTGCTTCATCCACAAAACTTGAGTGCAACTACCTGCTGCTGCAATGTATTCTGCTTCAGTTGTAGACAGAGATATTGCCTCTTGTTTCTTGCTTAGCCAAGAAACCAATCTTTTTCCCAAAAAGAATGCTCCACCACTGGTACTCTTCCTGTCATCCACATCTCCTGCCCAATCTGCATCTGTATATGCATGAAGAGAGAAATCATGATCTCTAGGATACCACAAACCATACTCAACTGTTCCTTTTAGGTACCTAAAAATCCTTTTGATTGCCATGACATGAGATTCTCTGGGATCAGCCTGGAATCTCTCAACAAGACCAACAACCTGCATTATATCTGGTCTAGTTTGAGTGAGATACAATAATCCTCCAATCATTGATCTATACTTTGTCTGATCTATCTTAGGGGAGTCATCATCTTTGCTCAACTTACATCCGGTTGCCATGGGAGTATTCATTGGCTTTGAATCTTCCATGCCAAATTTCTTCAACAATTCTTTCACATATTTGGTCTGAGAAATAAAGATTCCTTTCTTTGTTTGAGTAATTTGCAGACCCAAGAAGAAATTCATTTCGCCAAGCATTGACATCTCAAACTCACTTTTCATTTGATTTGCAAAGGTTTTACACATACTGTCTCTTCCTCCAAAGATTATATCATCAAAAAATACTTCAACAATCAAGATGTTTTCATGATCAATTTTGAAATATAAGTTACTGTCAGCAGTACCTTTATTGAAACCAATCTTCAAAAGATGTTTGTCCAGTCTTTCATACCAGGCTCTTGGGGCTTGCTTTAGTCCATACAGTGCCTTCTTCAACTTGCAGACCATATCACCATGCTCAGATAATTGAAATCCATCCGGTTGTTCAATGTACACTTCTTCTTCTAAGTCACCATTCAAGAAAGCAGATTTGACATCCATCTGATACACCTTGAAATCCTTGAAGGCAACAAATGCAAGAAATAATCTGACTGCTTCAATTCTTGCCACCAGAGCAAAAGTTTCTTCAAAATCAATTCCTTCTATTTGAGAGTAGCCCTTGCAGACCAATCTGGCTTTATTTCTGATTACTTCACCAACTTCATTTAGTTTGTTCCGGAAGACCCATTTGGTTCCAATCACATTCTTGTTTCTAGGTCTAGGAACAAGATCCCAAGTGTGATTTTTCTCAATTTGCATCAACTCTTCCTCCATTGCTTTGGTCTAGTTTTCATCATTGTAGGCTTCATTTATTGTCTTAGGTTCAATCTTTGAAATCAGACAATATTCATCTGAACTTTGAGCAATTTTCCTTCTAGTTTGCACACCTTTGCTTTTGTCACCTATGATTTGATCTTCAGAGTGGTTCAGTCTTACATACCTTTGAACTTTGGGATTTTCTTGCACTTTTGCTTCTTGATCAGGCTCATTCAGACCTATCTCTTCTTCCTGATTTACCAGATCAGTCTGAATCTGACTTTCAGAAGAGGATTAAACTCCTTGAACCAGAACACCATTCTGATCATCTTCATCATATTCATAAAACCTTAAGGGTTTCTCTATTCCCTCATCAACCTTCACATTTGTACTTTCTATCATCTTTCTTAGTCTCTTGTTATAACACCGGTATGCTTTGCTTTGAGTAGAGTAACCCAAGAATATTCCTTCATCACTTCTAGCATCAAACTTGCCTAGATCTTCATCTCTTTTGATGTAACATTTGCTACCAAAGACTCTGAAATATCTTACAGTAGGAGTAATGCCAAACCAGAGTTCATAGGGGGTCTTACCGGTATTGCTTTTGATTTGAACTCGATTAAGAGTATAGACTGCAGTGCTGACAGCTTCTCTCCAATAGATCTGAGGAACATTTGCTTCCATCATGGTCCTAGATGCTTCCTGGATGGTCCAGTTCTTTCTCTCCACTACTCCATTATGCTGTGGAGTCCTAGGAGCAGACAACTGTCTCTTTATTCCATGTTTCTCATAGAACTCTATGAACTCATTAGATGTGAATTCTCCACCTCTATCAAACCTCAGACATTTCAACTTCAATCCAGTTTCATTCTCTACCATAGCCTTGAATATTTTGAATTTCTCAAAAGCTTCTGATTTCTCTTTCAGAAAAGTTACCCACATCATCCGGGAATAGTCATCTATTAGAAGCATGAAGTATCTATCACCTTGAATACTCCTGGTTCTTGTCGAATCAGAAAGATCAGTGTGAACTAAGTCTAATAATCTGGTAGAAGACAGTTCCTTGCTTTTGAATGTGACTCTGCTCAGTTTACCCAACTGACATTCCTTGCACAAGTTGTTAGTAGGTTTCACCAATTTTGGAAGATCTTTTACAACCTGAGTATTGCTTATATTGATGATATTATCAAAATTCACATGACACATCCTTCTATGCCATAACCAACTCTGATCAACTTGAACAAATAAACAACTTTTACCAGTAACAACCAAGTGGAAGATATTACATTTAGTTTGAGCACCGGATGCAATCTCTGTTCTGAAACTTTCAAAGATTTTGCATTTTCCATCCTTGAATCGAAGATCATAGCCTTTGTCCACCAACTATCCAACACTGAGAAGATTGTGCTTCAAACCTTCAACATACAATACATTACCAATTTTGTTTCTTCCATCAAAAGAAATAGTTCATCTTCCTCTGATTCTACCAGCATAATTATCACCAAACTTCACCACTCCTCCTTCATACCTTTCCAAATCTATGAACTTATTTTTGTCACCTGTCATGTGGTGAGAGCAACCACTGTCAATGACCCAATCATCCTTTTCTTCAACTTGGGTAGCCAAAGCTCTTTCTACAACTTTATGATTGATAGATACAGAGGATATTGGTTCTTCTTCCTTGATGGCAATAAACACCCATTCACTTCCGGATTTGTTTCCTGTCTCTGATTCATCATCTGTTACTCCTTCATTATCATCTTCTTCATGAACATAGTAACAATTCTTTTGGAACCTTGATCTGTTAGGATTTGGTTTTGAAAATCTTTCCGGACATCTTGAGGCAAAATGACCAATCTCATTGCAGTTAAAACACTTAAAAGGCAATTTTCCTTCATACTTACTGGATCCTCTTGGCAATCTCTTTGCAATGAGGGCTTCAAGTTGAGCAGTTTTTACTTCTTCTTCTTCCAAGTCTTTTCTTGCTTTTTCATACCATGACAGTTTCCTTGATGAGTTCTCTCCCAGATCAAATCTGTGTTTACCTTTCACAGAGGCACTGGCTTTGAATGCAAACTCAGTCTTGGGGGGATCATCTCCAAACTCGGTCATTTCAAATGCAGCTAGTTTGCCAGCCAATTGGTCTCTTGTGACAGTTGTATGGGCTCTGAATTCATCAATGGCAGCAACCTTGATTTTGTAAGAGGTAGGAAGGGATCTGAGAATTTTGCCAACAATCTCATTTTCATCCAAGACTCCACCAGCATTTCTAATTCCACAAATCAGCTCATTTACTCTTGGCATAAAAGTAGTAATATTTTCATCATCTCTCATCTTCAGTTTTTCAAATTTCCCTTTTAGACTCTGTAACCTTGCACATTTAACATACTGGTCCCCTTAATGCAAAAGTTCCAGTTTATTCCAAATCTCAAAAGCAGTTGGTAGGTTAATAATATTTGAGAGCTCTGAGTTAGATAATGCACTTAGAAGAGCCTCTTTGGTCCGCAGATTGTTTTCAGCATCTGTGATTTCATTTAGGGTTGTCGGACCACCCTGTGGAGGTACATATGCTTTTGTAACCATGGACCAGTACACCATTCCCATACACTGTAAGTGACATTTCATGCGACCTTTCCAAAGAGCAAAGTTGGTTCCATCAAACTTCAGACTATCCTTCTTGTAAGACGACATCCTGGATCTCCTCAAGCGGTTAAGCTCCTTTTAGAGGAACTTGGCTCTGATACCAATTGTTAGACTTAGGGCACACAACTAAGAGGGGGGGTGAATCAGTTGTGCAAAACTTTCTCTAATTTACACACTTAAATCCTCTTAGTGATTAGCAGTATATTAAACATGAGACATAATGCATCCAAATCAAAAGCAGAAACTCATCAACACATGAGACACCAAGATTTTGACGTGGGAAACCCGGTTAAGGGAAAAACCATGGGGTGATTAACCCAAGAATGTATTCTCTGTTAGAAGAATAGAAAGAACAAAGTGGCACATGCCAATTAGGGCTCACTACCTGAGCACACTGCTCACAAGAGGCTCACTGCCTACAAGAGACACACTGTCTACAAAGAAATAAGTATCACCTTCATGAACTGGAGAATAGCATCTTCACCATGCTTGAATCAGTTCCATTTAGGCCCAATACTTTTGCTCTGCCTTTCGCACTTCTCCTCGCTACCACACACTCATCACTACAAGACACACTTTGGAATGACTTCACAATCCCTTATTTATACAAGACATCGACTTAGGAATAATCATCTAAGTCGGCAAACATCTACAAGAACATCTGCAAGATGTGTAATACATCTGGTCGGCCAGTCCCAAGAAGAACACTAATATCCGGTGGTTATTCTTCAAATGCAAATTCTAACTTCAATACGGACCACCAACATGAACTGGACATGATCCAACGATCATCATAACCTTCCCTGAATCACCAAGAACATCCGCACTTCATCAGCCTACTGGAATTCTTCTCTCCTTCATCCGGAGCTTCAAGAACACAATCTATCATCACTGTCACAAAGGAATAGGCTCTTCCAAACATTCAGACTACGAACCAATCTAGTTGATACTTCACAGGGACGTCCTCAACACTCCCTCAAATCCGCAGAACGGGATAATGAATTTTTGGATCTCACCGGACCTATCTGTGACACTCTGTCACCTCTGAACACCTGTCGGAATTGGTTCTACTTGAGTGACCATAACTTCTTCAGATCTTCATGCGGACCTCTAAAAACTTGACTGGAGCATATCAAGACTTATATCTACAAACCCTTTAAACCGTATCCTCTGATCCTCAACCTATCTTGGACTTTTACCTTGTTGTCATCACTGTTCTTCACTGTTCCTGATTGAGACTAACTTTCTCAATATCCTTAGTACACAGCTCATCCAATCCTTCTCATTAATGCAACATGAGTATGTTGACATCAATGACAACACCGGTTAAACCCATACTTGCAACATAAGTATGAACAGTATACATTATACAGAGTAAGTGACAGTGTTTGGGATGATATGCCTCCACAGTAAAAGATCAGTATATGTGGATCAGGTATGATGTTCATAGATACTTAGTGATGATATGTTCCAGTGCTCAAGACCTGACTTCCTTTGGAATTCATACTATGAAATGTCTAAGTCTGAGTGAACAAAACTAAGATAGGAACAATGCATAGTGCTAGAGAAAAAGGGTTCGCACTCCTCCGCAGTTGCATAATTTGTCTTGCAGTTCTAGAGGTATGATCTATGATGAGTGAAGAGCCTCTGATATGGATTTGATTAGGTCTTGTGGTCTGCAATGGAAGATGTTGTTTGACAGTTGAACTGAACTAGTAAACAGTCTGTGAATAAGGCCGACATAATAGTATGATGTGTGTGCGGTAAAGTTTTGGTGTTTGAAACTTTATCCTAAGTGGTAAAATAGTTGGGGCTGACATGTGTGATGATGTTTCAAATATTGTTTGGGTCCACCATAGATTTTGGGAAATAAATTTGGCCGACATAACAGATAATGCATGACTACACGGTATACTTTATCAGACCAACCTAATATGAAGATTTTATTTGTTGCGGATATATATATATGGGATTGATTTAGGTATTTGGGAAGAGTGATACAGATATGGATGTGTAGAATGTGAACAACAGAGTAGGTGACAAAAAGAAGAAGAAGAGAGATCATGTCTAATGTAAAAGCAGAGTAGTGAAACAGAGTAATCAAGATGAAAAGTTTTGAGATAGTATTTTGAGCATACATTGAAGCTGCATTCATGCATGTGTAGATGCAATCTAAGTAGTTCATTTTGGCAGTGAGCCATCTCCTTATTTCTTTCTTTCTTTCTTTTCTCTTGGCAGTGAGCCTTTGTGCACTAAGCACTTCCTCATAGGGCAGTGAGCCTTGGATAGTGAGCCCTAAGGTAGTGAGCCTTCTTGTAATTTGGTATTGTGCTATCATAATATATTGTGAGCTAACACTCACTGTGGTTTTTTCCTTTTTGGGTTTTCCATGTAAAAATCCTGGTGTCCATGTGTTATGTGTTTATGGTTGTTGTTCTTATGCTTATTCTGCTTTCATGTTATTGATTTTGGAAATTGGATTAATAAACTTTTTAAGAAGTGGTTTTATGGAATACTGATTCACCCCCCCTCTTAGTATTCCTTATATTCAACAGAGCCTTCCTAAAGGCTCCATTATTTGGAACAAAATGATCAAAACTAGAAGAACTCTGGCTCAAGGAATTAAGTGGAGGCTGGGCAAGGGAGACAAAATCAAGTTCCGGGAAGACAATTGGCTTCAAGAGGTCCCCCTATCCAACCAAGATAATACCAATACTAAAGCTAGAGCGGTCACTCACTTTGGGAGGTTTGTCAGCAATTACATCACTGTTCAAAACTGGGGCCAAAGACATTGGAAGAACTTCACTGATTGCTAGAATGATAACAAGCCTAGAGAATAGGGGTGCTTGTCTTTGTAGTTGGAAATGAGCAAGTGCAAATTTCCCTTATTCCCTAGGGAGGATGAGATGCTCTAGGCCCAGGATAGGACAACAATTTATGGTAGAAAGTGTGGAACAAAAACCTGACTCCTAAGATTATTTTTTTCTGGTGGTCTGCCGCCCACCACAAAATCCTTACTACTGATAGCCTCAACAAACGGGGCTTCCAATTGGTTAATCGATGTGATTTGTTCCAGAGAGAGGAAGAGCCTATACAACACCTTCTTTTCCATTGTGACTTCATCAAAGAGGTTTGGGGAAGGACCTTGGATAAACTCAGCATGGATTGGGTTTTCAATGTGTTGGTGCCCACCTAGGGTTAGGGTTTTGAGTCGAGTTTGCAAGCTTATATTGTAAACCCTCAAAATGCCTTAGGTTTTATTTCCCCTCGGCCTCTCGCATTGTATCTTCTATTTTTTTTGTTGACATCCTGTTGCAGGTCATCAGTCACTTAAGTTGCATTTTCATGCCTTAGCGCTCGTAGGTTGACCAGCCCCTTTGCATTGCATTACCGCTTTTTCCCATCGCAAAGAAAAAATGCTAAGTCCAAAACCCTTTATTTGGCAGTAAAATTTGTATGTGTGTGTCTTTGTATGTACAAGTGCAAATGTACATTGGCAGGCCCGAAAAAGGAGTTAAATCGGCTTCAGAAATAGTGAAAAATGGTTGTATGCATCTTTGTATGCATATCGGGTTGTATGTGCATCGAATATTCCATCGCATATTCTGTGCTTGTATGTAAAAGATTGCATGTATATTGTGTTGTATAGGTTATGTACAATGGGTAGATATAATGGCGATGTACAAAGGAAATGTACAATGCCAAGATACAAAGGCAGAATGTACATCGCAAAGATATGCAAGGTCAATATACAAGGGAACATGCAAAGGGCGCATACAAAGACAAGATGCAAAGGAGGAGATACAAATGGTCGGGCCCACAAGTAAGTGCAAAGGGGATTGTATGTGATAGATACAAAGTGACATACAAGCATACATACAAGTCCTGGATGTCAAAATTTATCAAATCAGGCCTGGCGAGCATACATACAAGTGCAGGGTTGAAAAGTCAAAGCAGTTTCCTTTGTATCTTGCGTTGTATGTTTCAAACATACATTCGTCGCATACAAAGGAAATTTACAAGCGGATAGGTAAAAGTGGACGCGGCCAGTGAATTAACTGCATTTGTGAAATAGGTGAAGTTCGCGGGTTGTATATTGGGATTGCATGTTCCCAATATACATTCAGACATACAATGAAGAGATACAAAGAAATATGCAAGCAGGTTGAGGTCAAAGTCAGCGATGGGGCCCGCATGGTTGTATGTCCCGCAGTTGTATGCATGTTTGCATTGTATGTCGGCACATACAAGGGTCATATACAATGGCGATATACAAAGGCCACATGTATATGCCAAGATGAAGTGTTTGCATGCATGTTTGTATGCAGTTCTAGTTTGTATACTTCGCATTGTATATGCGATATACAAGGGTCATATACAAAGCGACATACAATCTGGACTCGACTAAAGAATCAAATGCAGTGAATAATCATATTGGGGTCCGCACTTTGTATGTGTTTTGGTTGTATGTATATGCTTTTGCATATAAAAAAATTGAATGTGTTGTGGGCGAAAATGGAAAAATGTATGTCACGATGTGAAAAGTCAAAGAAGCAAACGCTGCCTGCGTGGAGCGATTTCATTGGCCGATGACTTTTCAGCATGTTTTGAGGCCGTTGATCTTGGCGACAGGGGGGAAATCAATGACCCTGTTTTGAGTGTCTGAGGAAGGAAGGATTTGGTTGTATTTGCAGTTGCGTTTCAAGCGGGAAGAATTGCAAAGCATACAACTGTCGCATTTTCTGAAGTTGCTGCATCCTGCGGGTAGGTTGGCCATTAGTGGCAAAATTTCAAAGGTATGGTTGAAATGACAAGCCAACTACCATTTTTAATAGAAAATCTTCAGTCGGCGGCTCACATCCTGATCTCACCTGCTTCTTTCGTCTTTGTCTCTTGGCTACATTGAATATTTTGAGTGCCATTCTCATGGTGCATTGTATCTAGCAGATTTTGAGTTGACCATTGTATTGAATGCTAAGTACACATCCTTTCTGTATAAGAGAATTGTGTTACTCATTTTTTAAGGTTGTTGAAGACTTGGCAAAAATTTTGGTGGAGTAATAAGATATAGTTTTGCTGGTGGCTTTGTTTGGTGTCTTATGAGTTTATGAATCATATGTTGTATGTTTTATGCATAAGTTTACTGGTTTCATGTTGTTTTCATATGAGAAATGCTTTGTTGCATGTGTTTGGTTATTTGTCTCCAAGTTGTGGGCATCTTTTCTTTTTTAAATCTAAATAGCTAAGGGTTGTTCAGGATTTAGGAACATAGATTTTCTGTGTTGAATGCTTAATCTCTTATGTTTGTTTAAGGAACAAATTAAATATTTTAGGTTAACCATTGGGAAAGGTATGCTACAACAGGGATATCATTAAGTATGAATGACTAAATACTTAGTCTTGGGAAGTATCTGTAAGGAAGACACTAAAATTTCTCCCCTTGAAACTCAAATATTGATTCAAGTTTATGGTGATCATTCACATGTGTATGTCTATTGACTCCGAGCCCTAAGATAGGCACCAGTCTGGTCTTGTATTGAGGTTACAACCCAAGGTCCTAGTCTTGCATCCAAATACAAAATACAAATTCAAACTTCAAATATAAACCTTTTGGAAATTAGAAGTAGTTTTAGGACCAAAATCCTCTGTCTCACAACTGAGCATAGGCCCAAAGCTAGCCCCTTTGCACTTATTTCATAGTTTTGGTCTACACAAGAGAGGATTTATCTGCTTTGTGTAAACATCCCAGTAAGTTCACAGGCATATTTTATGGATGTTGAATAGGGAATACCCCCCTTGGTTCTGTAGAGCCTAAAGGAGGAGAGGAGATATTTATAGGGTCTATCTCCTGTACTATTGGCCCCTGGCCTGCGAATCCTATTGATCAATGATTGTTACCTTGTAGAGATAACTGGAAAGCATCTAGTTGGAAAAAAACACTAATAGATTTGGTGACTCTGCTAAGGACTGCTTTGTGTAAGAACCCTGGTTTTAAAAGAAACTAATTCCTAGTTGTAGGTGGCGACTTCGAACAAATCTCCCAACCGGTAAAGTGAAATTTGTATGCAAGGGAGAAGATCCCTACGTAATCCTTTGCTTGTGGACTTACCCAAAAAAATGATGTATTGGAGAAAAGGGACCATTCAAGTTGGTCAAGAAGGTTCTCCCATCCCTAGAAACAATGATAATACCCAAGATAATCCATGATCTTCAGAGCATCAGGCACCTTATTTTTCAAACACAAAGGTTGAAATTCAAGATGTATATGAAAGACAACAAGGTGATAGACTGAGAATGAGATCAAAGGTGTTTCAGGAACACCCTTTCTTAGATCCTCCTGGAAGATTTGAAGAAATTGAGTCCCCAAGGGATGATGATGATGACCAAAATGGAATGGGACCATCCTCTTCTATGCCTAAAGATGAAGAATTAGCTGAAGAAATCAAGAACCCGAGGGCTGAATTAGAATATTTGGAGGCTTTGAAGATCAGAGATGATATGAGACAAAAGGTGCAAGCTCTGAAAATTGTTCAACATGATTTAGTTCCCACCCTTGATAATGCAAACGTACTGAGAAACCAGCAAAGAAATGAAGTTCAGAATCAACAGAATGATCAGAGACAAAATATAAACAATGTTAGGGTACCATTAAACAATGTGAGAAATCAGAATGCTAATAGGAATGCAAATGTTAATCAGTTTGGTAAACAGGCTATGCAGTTGGATAGATTCAGGCAGCTAGTTTTTAACGGTATTCCTGGTTACCCTAATTCCATTGATAAGCATGTAAGGCCTCAGATACCAAAGTTTTCAGGAAACAATGTTGTGTTAGGGGAAGATCACTTGAAGGCCTTTCAGAATGTTATGGACAACTTTCAGGTCGAACATGAAGATGTTTTTTATGAAATTGTTTATGCAGTCCTTAGTTGATGAAGCTAGAGAGTGGTATAAAAGTCTGCCTGACCAGAGTGTCTCATCATGGGATGACTTTAGAAGGATTTTAAAGAGCAATATGGTGATAAGACCGATCCAAGCTTTTTTATAAATGAATTCACTGGTATTACTAAGGGGTCAAATGAGCAGGTTGCAGATTTTAATGCTAAGTTCACTAGAGTGTTGAACAAATTACCACTTCACATGAGGCCTAATGAACCAATGTGCATGGTACTATACATAAATGCTTTTGATGCTAAAATAGCTTATGGGTTAAGAGATAAGGGTCCTACTATCCTCAGGGATGCTTTTAGACTTGCAACCAAGATTGAAAATAATAGGTAAGCATCTGGTAAGACAAATAGAAGGGATGATGTAAAATTTTTGCAAAATCTGAATAATAAGTCTCAAAATACTCAAGGTAATACATCTACTTCCGAAGAGAAATTGGATAAATTGACAACTATTGTTAAGGACCTAAGTTATAGACTTGCTAAAAATGAAAAGGGGATAGGTCCCGAAAGGCAGGTCTACCATAGACAAGAGAAGAGACCATCATTGCATGATATGCCATATAACTCTAATTGGCATAATGGTAAACCCATTCTCCCAAATGGCAACACCAATCAAAGAACTCAAAATGTTAAGGAGACTCCTGATCCTTTGAAGAAGGTTGTTAACATTGTTGATGACACCCCATGGTGCATAATATGTCAAATGCCTCACTCACAATCGCAATGTATGATTGCTCAATCTTTGTATAATAATGTTGTTGCCTGTGATGAATGCAATGAGCCATATTGTATGGAGAATGATAGTGTCAATATGTTGTTCACAAATAGGGAGTATTGTTCTTATGATGCTGATGAAAGCACAAATTATGGGACTCAAGTCTGCCAGCAGATTTCCTGTGATGTGGATGATGAAGATAATTATGTGTATGCTCAGGATTTATGCATTTTTCTGAATAACTTGAGAAGGCCTTCTAATGAAGAGATTAGAGCTCTCACAGCTGCAACGGTTGCTCAGGTCAAGAGCAATTATAACCTTAGAGGTAAGGCTCAGGTTGGTGATCCACGTCAACTAGAGGACACCTTTGTGAACCAACCAATACATAATCATAAAGGGGCTGAACCACATAAGACACGGTGGAATAATAATAAGAAAAATTCTAAGCAAAAGCCAAGTCATGATTCTCAAAGACCAGAAAATGAAGTTCCCCAAAATGAGGATCAAAATAAGAATTCTCAGGTCATGGACAACAGTCAAAAGGCCATTAAAATTAAAGCTGGATCAGCTCAGGATAAGAATAAAACCACAGCTCAAGGTACAACTGTTATACAAAATTATGCTCCCTTTGACATAACTCAGGTTTTATCCCAGATAAAGGTCTCTGTTCCATTAATGGAGATGATGAAAGTTGAAGAATTCAGGAATAAAGCAGTGTCCCTAATTTCAGGAGTAGCTTGTCAGGCCGAGCAGAATGTTGAGACTCGGGGTAAGAAACAAGCCTTGTGTATTGATGAGGATGAGGTTCCTGAAGTCTATCTGGGGTTGACAATGACAAAATGCCCTTCATAGGTTGAACCGTTTTATGTCTCCCTTGTTATCAATGAAAAAGTAATCAAGAATTGTATGCTTGACTCAGGAGCATCAATGAATATTATGCCTCTGGCTATCATGCAACAAGATGGATTGAAAACAGATAAGGCATGTGGAAAATGCTATGCAATGGATGCTAGGGAAGTACCAGTTATAGGAATCATGAAGGATGTGGATTTTATGCTAGCAACATATCTAGAAAAGACTTACAGAATGAACATAACAGTGGTTGACATAAAACCACAGTATGGTATGCTATTGTCAAGAAGATGGGCATCATTGGTTGGAGGAAGTATGTAGTTAGATTTATCATATGCTATGATCCCAATGAATGGTAGAGATGTCAAACTGGTCAGAGAAGAGAGGTCACCAGAAATAGTTGAAGATCAAGATTCAGAAGAGCATGTCTATTTTGTGGATACTGACTATGAGAATTTTAGAATTGTCTCAGATGATCAAGGAAGCAAAGGAAGAGATTTTTGCATTCAAGAACTTGACCAACAGGGTCTTTGGACTATGTATTTTGATAGAGCTTGTTCAAAGGAGGGTTCTGGTGCTGGAGTTGTGTTTTCATCTCCAGCAGGTAAGCTTCTGAAATTCTCTTTCTTGTTGAAGTTTGCCTGCACAAATAATATTTTAGAATATGAATCTATGCTACTAGGATTAAATGTTGCTTTGAAGCATGGGATTAAGATGCTAAAAGTGTTTGGAGATTCAGAGTTAATTGTTTCCCAAGTGAGAGATAAATATGCTTCAAAAAATAAGAGGTTAAAACAGTATAAGCATACTGTATGGGACACAGTCAAATTATTTGATGCTTTTTCAATAAATTGGATAGAAAGATCAAAGAATGTCATGGCAAACTTTTTAGCTAATGTGGCCATAAGACCGGATGATGTCACTCTGTCCACTGTTACAAATGTTGAAGTTAAAACTAGACCTGCAGTACCAGATAATATATGCAATTGGAAGGTGTTTGATGATGATAGAGATCTGTTGAGGTTTCTACACTACATAGATGAATATGAGAACCAGGAGATTGATTTTCAGAACTTTGTAGAAGTTGTGAATGGAAAAGAAACTCTTTTGGGGAAAGAAATAATTCAACTTAAAACAAATAAAATCCCCAGAGGGCTAGTTGCTTTAGAAAGAGCATTTGACAATAGAGACCAGTTTGTTACAAAGGCATCTCCTGCAAACAAGAATGACTTGGAGATAAACTTGGGGACATGCCATGCCCCCAAAAAGGTATATATTGGCAAACTGTTCAAGCCACACATTAGAAGTATGTTGATTGCATTATTGAAAAAATATAAGCATATCTTTGCCTAGTCATATGAGGACCTAAAAGCTTATAGAGAAGACTTATTCCAGCATGAGATTCCTTTGAAGCCTGGAGCTAAGCCATTTAGACAGAAACAAAGACCTATTAACCCAACTTTGGCTCCAAAAATGCAGGAAGAGCTTGTAAAACTTAGGGAGGCTGGAATAATTGTGCCTATCAGACACTCAACTTGGGTGTCCAATCTTGTTCGAATTAGGAAGAAAAATGGTGATATAAGACTTTGTGTGGATTTTAGAAATTTGAATGTATCTTCTTTAAACGATAATTATCCACTGCCTAATATGGAGGCTATGTTGCAGAAGGTAACTGGTTGTGAGCTTTTATCCATGATGGATGGATTTTCAGGATATAATCAGGTGAAGGTAAAAGAATCTGAACAATACAAAATTACCTTCACCACTCCATGGGAGACTTATGTATATGTAAGAATGCCATTTGGACTAACAAATGCAGGTACGACATTTCAGAGGGCTATGGATGTTGCTTTTGCATGATTGATTGACTCAATTTTGGCTGTATATCAAGATGATTTAACTTCTTATTCAAAAAAGGAGGAGCAACATTGCATGCATCTGGAACAAATTTTTATTAGGGCATTGGAATATGGCATTTCACTTAACCCAAAGAAATGTACTTTTGGGGTAATAGAAAGAAAACTATTGGAACACATTGTTTCCAAGGATGGAGTTAGGATTGATCCTGAAAGGGTTGCTGCAATTGACAAAATTCAAATCCCTAAAATAGTGAAAGGCATTTAGTCTTTCTTTGGGCAGATTAACTTTGTTAGAAGATTCATTCCCAACTTTGCAGAGATTACAAAGGATATTTCTAAAATGTTGAAGAAGGGTGAAACTATCAAATGGGAAAGTGAAGCAATTAGATCATTTCAGAACATCAAAGAAGCTATAAAGGTGGCTCCTGTGTTGAGATCTCCTGATTTTTCTGAGCCACTTCAGTTGTTCTCATTTGCCTCTTTTCACACTATTGCTGCATGTTTATTACAGAAAAATGAAGATGGTTTTGAGCAACCTATTGCTTTCTTTAGCATGTCATAAAGGTGGCTCCTGTGTTGAGATCTCCTGATTTTTCTGAGCCACTTTAGTTGTTCTCATTTGCCTCTTTCACACTATTGCTACATGTTTATTACAGAAAAATGAAGATGGTTTTGAGCAACCTATTGCTTTCTTTAGCATGTCATTGCAAGCAGCCGAATTGAAATATGATATCATGGAAAAGCAAGCATATGCATTGGTTAGGGTAGTCAAAAGCTTCAGGCCATACTTAGTAGGATCTCAAATAGTTGCATATGTGCCCCATGCAACAATTAAAGACATTTTCACTCAGCAGGAAGTGACAGGAAGAAGATGCAGGTGGATTAACAAGTTACAAGAGTTCAACATTGAGATACAAATTACAAAATTGGTAAGGGGACAAGGTTTGGCTAAGATGATGACATAGTCAAATTTAGAAGCATGCCAGGTAAATGTAGTTCAGGATAAAGTTGTTAACTTGTCAGAATCTGAATGGTACAAAGATATTGTGTATTATTTGCAGAATTTGAATTGTCCTTCCTATCTCAGTGATAGTCAAAAAAGGACCTTAAAGTTACATGCTATCAAGTACATAATTATTCAAGGAGAATTATATTGGAAGAATCCTGATGGTGTACTACTTAGGTGTGTGGATGAAAATCAAGCTATGGATATTTTGAATGACATGCACAAAGGAATGTGTGGTGGACATTACACTGCCAACACAACAACTCACAAAACCTTTTAGAGCAGGCTATTGGTGGCTGACCCTTTTCTCAGATGCACAAAAGATGGTAAGAAAATGTGATCCCTGTCAAAGGTTCTCAGGAAAACTTAAGTATGAAGGTGCATTATCCCTTAGAACTGTAACTGTGGAGGCTCCATTTCAGCAATGGGGAATTGATTTTATAGGGGAAATTTTAGAAAAATCAAGTGGAGGACATAGTTGGATTTTGGTCGCTACTGACTATTTTACTAAATGGATTGAAGCCATTCCAACTAAGAAAGCTACAAGCAAGGTGGTGATGGATTTCATTTTGGAACAAATTATTATCAGATTTGGAGTGCCAATCAAAGTGGTCACAGACAATGCCATGTGCTTCAGATCTGGTAAGTTTGTTGATTTTTGCAACAACTATGGGAATGATTTGTCATATGCATCACCATATCATCCACAAGGAAATGGTCAAGTAGAATCAAGTAACAAAAGCCTTATGAAAGTCAGCAAAAGAATGGTAGACAAGAACAAAAGGGCATGGGATTCAAAGTTAAAGATGGCACTATGGGTTGACCGGATAACAGTGAAGAAAGCAATTGGAAGGTCACCTTTGGAGCTAGTGTATGGCTCACCAGCTAAGTTACCTGTGAATAATCTCTTGCTAGTTTATAGATTTATACAGGAAAATGATAAAGAGATTGAGGACTCAATGAATGAAAGGATAAATCAACTGGTTGCATTGGATGAAATTAGAAGAGAAGCATAGAAGACAAATACCAGGATACAATAGAAGATGAAATATTTGTTTGATAAAAGGGCTATAGAAGGAAAGTTTCAGATAAGTGACTTGGTCCTTGTTTGGAATGCAAAGAGCCAAGATAAGGGTAAGCATGGTAAATTTGAGCCCTTATGGATGGGCCCATATTGAATCAACAATATTCAAGGAGAAGATTCCTACTTTCTCCAGGCCCTAAATGGTGAACTACTGGAATTGCCTGTGCACGGTCAATTCCTTAAACCTTATTTCTCATGAATGAATATCCTGTGTGCACATTGTAAATTAGGTGTGAATAGTTTATAAATACCTTGTATAGTCGGTGGTGTTTTGCATTTTGCATTTTGCCTGGTCTGTCCCGGAGTGGTCTGGCTCTCACTGTAGCCTTGCGCCTACACGTCCCCAGTCGGAGCCAATGTTGGTGCCCACCTAGGGTTAGGGTTTTGAGTCAAGTCTGCAAGCTTATATTTTAAACCCTCAAAATGCCTTAGGATTTATTTCCCCTTGGCCTCTCGCATTGTATCTTCTATTTTTTCGTTGACTTCCTGTTGCAGGTCATCAGTCACTTAAGTTGCATTTTCATGCCTTAGCGCTCGTAGGTTGACCGGCCCCTTTGCATTCCATTACCACTCTTTCCCGTCGCAAAGAAAAAATGCTAAGTCCAAAACCCTTTATGCGGCGGTGAAATTTATATGTGTGTGTATTTGTATGTACAAGTGCAAATGTACATTGGCGGGCCCGAAAAAGGAGTTAAATTGGCTTCAAAAATAGTGAAAAATGGTTGTATGCATCTTTGTATGCATATCGGGTTGTATGTGCATCGAATATTCCATCACAAATTATGTGCTTGTATGTAAAAGATTGCATGTATATTGTGTTGTATAGGTTATATACAACGGGTAGATACAATGGCGATGTACAAAGGAAATGTACAATGCCAAGATACAAAAGCAGAATATACATCACAAAGATATGCAAGGTCAATATACAAGGGAACATGCAAAGGGCGCATACAAAGACAAGATGCAAAGGAGGAGATACAAATGGTCGGGCCCACAAGTAAGTGCAAAGGGGATTGTATGTGATAGATACAAAGTGACATACAAGCATACATACAAGTCTCAGACATCAAAATTTATCAAATCAGGCCTGGCGGGCATACATACAAGTGTAGGGTTGAAAAGTCAAAGCAGTTTCCTTTGTATCTTGCGTTGTATGTTTCAAACATACATTCGCCACATATAAAGGAAATTTACAAGCAGACAGGTACAAGGTGGACGCGGCCAGTGAATTAACTGCATTTGTGAAACAGGTGAAGTCCGCGGGTTGTATATTGGGATTGCATGTTCCCAATATACATTCAGACATACATGAAGAGATACAAAGAAATATGCAAGCAGGTTGCAGTCAAAGTCAGCGATGGGGCTCGCATGGTTGCATGTCCCGCAGTTGTATGCATGTTTGCATTGTATGTTGGCACATACAAGGGTCATATACAATGGCGATATACAAAGGCCACATGTATATGCCAAGATGAAGTGTTTGCATGCATGTTTGTATGTAGTTCTAGTTTGTATAATTCACATTGTATATGCGATATACAAGGGTCATATACAAAGTGACATACAATCTAGACCCAACTGAAGAATCAAATGCAGTGAATAATCATTTTGGGGTCCGCGCCTTGTATGTGTTTTGGTTGTATGTATATGCTTTTGCATATTAAAAAAATTGAATGTGTTGTGGGTGAAAATGGCAAAATGTATGTCACGATGTGAAAAGTCAAAGAAGCAAAAGCTGCCTGTGTGGAGTGATTTCATTGGTCGATGAATTTTTAGCATGTTTTGAGGCTGTTGATCTTGGCGAAAAGGGGGAAATCAACGGCCCTGTTTTGAGTGCCCGAGGAAGGAAGGATTTGGTTGTATCTACAGTTGCATTTCAGGTGGGAAGAACTGCAAAGCATACAACTGTCACATTTTCTGAAGTTGCTGCATCCCGTGGGTAGGTTGGCCATTAGTGGGAAAATTGCAAAGGTATGGTCGAAATGACAAGCCAGCTACCATTTTTAATAGAAAATCTTCAGTCGGCAGCTCACATCCTGATCTCACTTGCTTCTTTCCTCTTTGTCTCTTGGCTGCATTGAATATTTTGAGCGCCATTCTCATGGTGCATTGTATATGGCAGATTTTGAGTTGACCATTGTACTGAATGCTGAGTACACATCCTTTATGTATAAGAGAACTGTGTTACTCATTTTTTGAGGTTGTTGAAGACTTGGCAAAAAATTTGGTGGAGTAATAAGATACAGTTTTGCTGGTGGCTCTGTTTGGTGTCTTGTGAGTTTATGAATCATATGTTGTATGTTTTATGCATAAGTTTACTGGTTTCATGTTATTTTCATATGAGAAATGCTTTGTTGCATGTGTTTGGTTATTTGTCTCCAAGTTGTGGGCATCTTTTCTTTTTTGAATTGAAATAGATAAGGGTTGTTCAGGATTCAGGAACATAGATTTTTTGTGTTGAACGCTTAATCTCTTATCTTTGTTTAAGGAACAAATTAAATATTTTAGGTTAACCATTGGGAAAGGTATGCTGCAACAGGGATATCATTAAGTATGAATGACTAAATACTCAGTCTTGGGAAGTATCTGTAAGGCAGACACTAAAATTTTTCCCCTTGAAACTCAGATATTGATTCAAGTTTATGGTGATCATTCACATGTGTATGTCTATTGACTCCGAGCCCTGAGATAGGCACTAGTCTGGTCTTGTATTGAGGTTACAACCCAAGGTCCTAGTCTTGCATCCAAATACAAAATACAAATTCAAACTTCAAATATAAACCTTTAGGATATTAGAAGTAGTTTTAGGACCAAAATCCTTTGTCTCACAACTGAGCATAGGCCCAAAGCTAGCCCCTTTGCACTTATTTCACAGTTTTGGTCTGCACAAGATAGGATTTATCTTCTTTGTGTCAACATCCCAGTAAGTTCACACGCATATTTTATGGATGTTGAATAGGGAATACCTGCCTTGGTTCTGCAGAGCCTAAAGGAGGAGAGGAGATATTTATAGGGTCTATCTCCTGTACTATTGGCCCCTGGCCCGGGAATCCTGTTGATCAATGATGGTTACCTTGTAGGGATAACTGGGAAGCATCCAGTTAGAAAAAACACTAACACAATGAAAACCTCAAGGAATTCGTTCAAGGCTGGATCTCTCCCTTTTCACACTTGAGGGTTAGGAAACTATGGAGGAAAATTCCCCCGCATCTGGGGTGGAGTGTGTGGAAAGAGAGGTATAACAAAATTTTCAAGGAAACAGCTAAAAGTGTGAATGATATCTTCTTCTCCTTTAACAAGATGGTCTCAGAAAATACGTCCATTAGCACTCTGAACGCTACTAAGGAACCCCCCACTCAACTTGAAATCTAGATCACCAAGAACTGGGTTCTAACAGCAAACATGATCACCTTTGACAATTCTAAGAAGCTTGCCAGATAAAATACCATCTGGAGACCACCTCCCAAGGACTGGGTCAAACTCAATTTTGACGAAGTAGAAAAAAAGACCACTGGCCTAGCTAGTGGAGGCGGTGTCATCAGAAATGAACAAGGGAATCTAATTGTTGCTTATGATGGGGGCATTGGTACCCCGTCCAACAATGTGGCTAAGGATCTAGCCCTTCTATGGGGGCTCAAATTTGCCCTCTCATTGGGGGTGGATAAGATCCAAATCAAGGGGGACTCAAAAATTATAGTTGATACTGCACTTGGTAGGACTGATAGTGGATGGAGGCTTAAGGATATCACTGAGGATATCGAAAGCTTATTAACTAGGTTCACTGAGAAGGAGATAGGTCATACCTATTGGGAAGACAATAGGGTGGCCAATGGCATGGCCAACCTGGTTCAGAATTTGAGCAGTTGGAGATGTTGGAAAAAGTCAGAAAACCTCCCTATATAGATCCAAAACCTCCTTTGCAAGGAGTAGATTTCTTTCCTAAGTTCATCATGAGTTTAAATTAGGACATTTGGGATCCTCTACCTGTGGGGTACCTTGGGTGTCAAATGGAGAATACTCTTAGTAATATTACTTTTAATTTTGCTAAAGGGTCTAGAAGGTTTAGCAGTGGGTCTGCCTATTGCTAGATCAGCTTGAAGAGTATTATTAACCACTGCCGCATGATGTGTAACCACATTGCCATTATGACGTGGACACCTCAAGGGGTGAAACACATGGCCATTCACGTGACCAATAGGAGGTTTAATTCTTCAAGCCTCCATAGAACTCATTATCATGATCATCTCAAGGCAATTACTCATGATATAGGTTGGCACTCTTATTCGTACAATGCAAATTTAAGGAATTATGACATTTCTAACTGGCGATGTGACAGGTTGCTCATCAAAAATCATGCTTCATGTTGCTCGTCATATCTACAGTTTTAAAGTTTATCAGCTCGCCAAAGTTTTCTTACTTTCTCAAACCTCTATGAAGTGTAGCTGCATACTGAATATGGGGGGTGATAGGACCCGTACTGAGCCTAAGTCCTTCGAAGAATTCAAAAGGAATGAAACCATTTGGCATATCTCCCAGGAGGGTGGGGTGGCATTGTATCTAGATTGCCTCTAGGGGCATGATGAGAATTTATCCAAGTAATTTTTGTAGTCGTGGGCGGATAGACATGTTCAAGTTGGTGGTGTGGGCTTTGAAGTGTCTAAAGAGGTCAAAGGGTTGGAAACTGGTATGCCCACCGATGGGGTGAAGCATAAGAAGATGAGTAAGGTCTCAGACTGATGCAGGAGCATCCAATGGTGTAAGGGCAATCTTGTATCACCCCAAAAAAGATGTGTTTCAAAATTTTCGATGTTCTTTCCATTTCTTTTCAAAATTTGTGGTTTTGGTTCCATAATCGCTTGAATAATGATGTAGAACTTTCAGTTTTTCCAAACTACTAAAAATAGTAACCTGCTATTTTTAGAAAGTTTGCATTTGGGCACGAATTGAAGTAAAAATTTATAGGAAGTTACATAACAGAAATATAAGACCTTTGGCAAAGGAATCACGCAAAAATTATTTGTGAGCTGGAAGATATTAAAGTTTCTGTTTCCTAAAAAATGCCTGAAAATTATTCAAACTTAGGTTTGAGGCACTAAACAGCCCCATATGGGCCCAAAAATGGCTGGAACTGGTAGAACTAGTTCTTAGTGCGTAGAGCACTCTACGAGCTTTCCAACGCACAAAACAATTCGTCAATCAGATGCCCGGATCAAAAGTTATGGCTCCCGGAAGTTGACCTACTTTTGGAGGGAGATGCAAATTTTGAAATTAGGTTGTTGGACACCAAAAAGGCTATTAATAACCATTTTTGGGAACCTTGGGCAGTAGAAGAGTTAAGGGGGGAAGTGTAGAGTCAAGAATAGGTGGGAAAATAGAAACCCTAGCTAATTGGGGTTACACAAGGCAGATGATTCTAGAGTCTGGGAATAGGAAGTTGTAATGTGTTGTAGCCTGTGGAGGGTTGACTCCTCTGATTGTATTTGAGCTTTTGTAATGTAGTAAGTTGTCCAAATCAATAAAGAAAATTCTATTTTCTATGTGTAATTTCTGTTGTTGTGTGTTTTATGATTTACCCCCTTCATCAAGTGGTATCAGAGCAAGGGTTCCTGAGTGTGTAGACAGATCGCTGACCGTGAGGCAGTTTGCGCTAGGACCTGAGGTTGTGGGTTTGCTGCGGAGATCAAGATGCCTCCATGAAGAAATCATGTTGGGAGGAATGCTTTGATAGAAGAGGGTTTTAGAGCCCTGCAAAGGCAAATCGATGCATTGCAAGAGGAGCTGCGAAGAGGGTTTGATCTGAGAATAAGAGAAGAAAGCGAAGATGAAGCTGAAGAGGAGCTATCTGAGGAAGAACAAGAAGCTGTAGGAGATCCTGTGGAAGTTAGGTTGTTGAAGGCCATTTCTAAGATCAAAAAGAGGCCCAGGATTAAAGTTTCTACATATTCTAGAGATTTGAATCCGGAACATCTTATTGATTGGATCAATGACCTGGAGGAGTATTTTGAGTATGAAGATGTGGAGGACCCAGATCGGGTCAAGTTTGCAAAAACAAAGTTGAAGGGCCATGCCAGTATTTGGTGGAAGGAGGTCCAATTAGAGAGGAACAGAAGAAGAAAAGGAAAGATCACCAGATGGGATCGGATGGTGAAGAAACTGAAGTAGTTCATTCCTGTGGACTATGAGATGGAGTTGTTGAAGAAGCTGCAAGGACTGAAGCACGGTAACAAGTCTGTTAAGGAGTACACAGAAGAGTTTTATAAAATTACTATCAGGATAGGCCATGTAGAGCCCAACAAGGAGAAGGTAGCCCATTACATTAATGGGTTGAGGTTGAGTATTCAAGAGGAGCTGAGCCTGGTCAGAATGACCACCATAGAAGATGCATACCAGTTTTCCTTGAAGGTGGAAGAGAAGCTGAATAAAAGATTCGACAACAAGCAAAGGGGAAGAGGTCAAGGTGGAAGGACTGGTGGAAGACCCTATGGAGGCCATAATGAAGATCAAAAGAAAAGTGAAGAAGTTGGCACTAGTCAGAATCAAAGATGAGATAATGGCTACTGCCCTCGTGACCAGAACAATGGTGAGCAAAGAGGAAGAGGAAGAGGCCGACTTGGGAAAGGACCTAGAAGAGGAGGTTTCAGAGGAACCTGTTTCCAATGTGGAGAGGAAGGGCATCGAGCATACGAGTGTTCGCAACATCAAGGAAGGACAAATAGAAGACCTAAAGGTAATGCACGAGTTGCACATGTAGATGAAGATGTGTAGTCTGAGTGTTTTGAAGATGCTGAAAGGGGAGAAACCCTAGTTGTCAGAAGAACTTTGTTGAATGAGGAGAAAGAACCCAATGAGAGGAAGAGTCTATTCCGTACAAGGTGCAAATGTGAAGGTAAGTGTTGTGATATTATTATTGACAGTGGAATAACTGATAATCTTGTTTCAGAGGAGATGGTTGACAAGTTGAAGTTGACAAGAAGAAAGCACCCGCATCCATATCAGATTGCATGGTTGCAGAAGGACCATATAGCTTTGGTCAATGAGCACTGTTTAGTGAAGTTCAAGATTGGTGACTACCATGATGAGGTGTTGTGTGATATCATATCGATGGATGCATGTCATATGCTGTTGGGGAGGCCGTGGCAGTATGATAGGAGCGCTGTCCATGATGACCGTGCAAACACATATTCCCTAACAAAGGATGGAGTTCGTCATAAGTTGAAGCCCTTGAAGGAGGTGGAAGAAAAGGTATGTAGTACTGCCAGAATTTGCTTGGTAGATGGTAGGAAATTTTTGGAGGGTATGAAGCATGAGCATTATTGCTTTGCATTGATTCCTAAGATTAGTTAAGAGAAATGTGAAGATGTACCAGCAGAAGTTTCAGATATGTTGGAAGAATTTCAGGACATTATCTCTGATAATGTACCAGAAGGTTTACCACTAGTAAGGAAGATAAGTCATCAAATGGATTTGATACCAGGAGCTAGTTTGCCAAACAAAGCAGCCCATAGAATGACTCTAGCATAGAGTGAAGAGTTGAACAGACAAGTTCAGGAGTTGTTGAGGATGGGATTGATAAGAGAGAGCCTAAGTCCCTGTACGGTACCTGCAGTACTAGCACCAAAGAAAGATGGAGAGTGGAGAATGTGTATAGACTCTCGAGCCATCAATAAGATCAAAATCAAGTACAGATTTCCATTGCCCAGAATGGATGACATAATGGACTGTTTGAGTGGAGCCAAGTACTTCATGAAGATTGACCTAAAGAGTGGGTATCACCAGATCTGTATTAGAGAAGGAGATGAGTGGAAGACAGCCTTCAAAACCAAAGAAGGATTGTATGAGTGGTTAGTCATGTCATTTGGGCTAACCAATGCACCGAGCACATTCATGCGGCTCATGAACGAGGTACTGAAATAATTTTTGGGGAGTTTTGTTATTGTTTATTTGGATGATATTTTGATTTTCAGTAAGACTTGGGATGAGCATTTGATGCATATCAGAAGAGTTTTAGAGAAGCTGAGGGAGGAGAAGTTGTTGATTAATCTAAAGAAATGTAGTTTTGCAAAGGAGTTGGTATACCTGGGATTTGTTATCTCAGAGGAAGGTCTTAAGATGGACCCAGAAAAAGTAAGGGTTATCATTGAATGGCCTATGCCAAGGAGTGCAACAGAGCTAAGATCTTTTCATGGTTTGGCAAGTTTTTACAGAAAGTTTATCAGGAATTTCAGTAGCATTTGTGCACCCCTAACTGAGACAATGAGAGGGGATAGAAAATAGTTTAGATGGAATAAAGGAGCAGACAAGAGCTTTGATACATTGAAGCAGAAAGTCATAGAACAACCTGTTTTGGCACTTTTAGATTTTAATAAAGTATTTCAGGTAGATTGTGATGCTAGTGGTAGTGGTATAGGAGTTGTTCTAAGCCAAGAAGGTAAGCCCATTGCCTATTTTAGTGAAAAGCTTAATGATGCCAAGAAAAAGTATTATGTTTATGATCAGGAGTTTTATGCAATAGTTCAAGCTTTGAAGAAATGGAGACATTATTTGTTGCCAAAGGAGTTTGTTTTATATACTGATCATCAGGCTTTGCAGTATCTTAATAGTCAAGGAAAGTTAAACTAGAGGCACTTAAAATGGGTTGAGTTTTTGTAGAGCTATACTTTTGTTTTGAAGCATAGGAGTGGGAAGTCCAACAGGGTTGCAGATGCCTTGAGCAGAAGGCAAAATTTTTTGACAGAAATGAAGATAGAGGTTGTTGGGTTCGAAGAGCTCAAAAGTTTGTATCCTGAAGATCGAGATTTTGTAGAGGCTTGGAGAGCTTGTTTGGAACCTGTTACGTTGGACAGGACAAAATGGTTGGATTTCATAATCCAAGATGGCATGTTGTTTAGAGGAACCCAGTTGTGCATTCCAAGGAGTTCCATGAGAGAGAACCTGATTAAGGAGAAGCATAGTGGGGGATTGGCTGGACACTTTGATCGAGATAAGACCATTACTATTGTTAGTGAAAATTATTATTGGCCACAGTTGCAGCAGGATGTGAGGAAATTTGTACAGAGTTGCAGAGTATGTCAAATGGCAAAACGAGCAAGTCAGAATACAAGTCTATATCAGCCACTACCTGTACCAGAGAAGCCATGGGATGATATTAGTATGGATTTTGTTCTTGGTTTACCAAGGACACAGAGAGGACATGATTCCATTTTTGTGGTGGTGGATAGATTCTTGAAGATGGCGCATTTTATTCCTTGCAAGAAGACTAATGATGTTGTTCATATTGCAGAGTTATTTTTCAGGGAGGTGGTGAGATTACATGGTCTACCAAAGAGCATAGTTTCAGATCGAGATACCAAGTTTGTTGGTTATTTCTGGAGGACATTATGGAAGAAGTTGAAAACAGATTTGAAGTTCAATTCTACACACCATCCATAGACTGATGGACAGATAAAAGTGGTGAATAGGAGTTTGGGTAACTTGCTACGATGCCTAGTAGGAGATAAGCCCAAGGGATGGGATTTGATTTTACCACAGGCAGAATTTGCTTACAACAATTCTATCAACAGGAGTACTGGTAAATCACCATTCCAGATTGTATATGGGAATAGTCCAAGAAATGCTTTAGAGTTAAGGAACCTGGACAAAGGAGAAAAGACAAGTGCCAAGGCTAAAGACTTTGCGGAACACATGAATAATTTGCATGAAGAGGTGAAAAAGCACATTAATAAGATGAATATTTAGTACAAGGCTAAGGCAGATCAGAAGAGGAGATATAAGGAATTCCAGGTAGGAGATGAAGGCATGGTTCACTTGAGAAAAGAAAGGTTCCCAATTGAAACATACAATAAGCTGAAAATGAAGAAATTTGGACCAT
This sequence comes from Cunninghamia lanceolata, assembly GCA_027924645.1. Taxonomy (NCBI): domain Eukaryota; kingdom Viridiplantae; phylum Streptophyta; class Pinopsida; order Cupressales; family Cupressaceae; genus Cunninghamia; species Cunninghamia lanceolata. Next base: position 3,531,130 of record BSBN01000210.1, on the reverse strand, counting down.
GCAAAATTTTGAAGAAACATGATTCAGGAAATGCATATGAGGTACAGCTGCCAAGTGGGATCAACATTTCCCCTATTTTCAACATTGCAGATTTATCATAATATCATGAAGGTGGAATAGACGATGGAACAACAGAAGAACAGTGGAGTATTTCAGCATCTACTTCAACGGAGGAGATAGAAGAGATCTTGGATAGCCATGTGGGAAGAAGTACTCGAAACAGGCAATATGAAGAATATCTGGTGAAATGGAAAGGAAGACATGTTGAAGATTCTTCTTGGTTGTCTAAGGCAGAGGTTGACCGTTTGGGTTTTCCTCACACAAACACCTGACACGTGACATGGTCACTTCTCAAATTACCCTGGGTGTCTAATGCAGGAGCATCCAGTGGTGTAAGGGCAATCTTGCATCACCCCAAAAAAGATGTGTTTCAAAATTGTTGATGTTGTTTCCATTTCTTTTCAAAATTTGTGGTTCTGGTTCCATAATCGCTTGAATAATGATGTAGAACTTTCAATTTTTCCAAACTGCTAAAAGTAGTAACCTGCTATTTTTAGAAAGTTTGCATTTGGGCACGGATTGAAGTGAAAATTTACAGGAAGTTACATAACAAAAATATAAGACCTTTGGCTAAGGAATCACGCAAAGATCATTTGCGAGCTGAAAGATATTAAAGTTTTCATTTCCTGAAAAATACCTGAAAATTATTCAAACTCAGGTTTGAGGCACTAAACAGCCCCATATGGGCCTGAAAATGGCTGGAACCAGAAGAGTTGGTTCTTAGCACGTAGAGCACTCCGCGAGCTTTCCAACGCATAAAACGGTTTGCCAATCGGATGCCCGCATCAAAAGTTATGGCTCCCAGAAGTTGACCTATTTTTGGAGGGAGATGCAAATTTTGAAATTAGGTTGTTGGATGCCAAAAAGGCTATTAACAACCATTTTTGGGAACCTTGGGCAGTAGAAGAGTCAAGGGGGGAAGTGTAGAGTCAAGAATAGGCGGGAAAATAGAAACCCTAGCTGATTGGGGTTACAGAAGGCAGATGAATCTAGAGTCTGGGAATAGGAAGATGTAATGTGTTGCAGCCTGTGGAGGGTTGACTCCTCTGATTGTATTTGAGCTTATGTAATGTAGTAAGTTGTCCAAATCAATAAAGAAAATTCTATTTTCTGTGTGCAATTTTTGTTGTTGTGTGTTTTATGATTTACCATTTTTGGCATAATTTAGCAACTTAAAATTGTTATTTTTGGTAACTTCTCATCCTTATCCATATGACCATGAAAGTTTCCAAATATTTGAAACTTACTAAAAGACGACTAATTGTCAACTTTCTAATCTAATTGCAAGTAAAGTTCAAAAATAAATTAGAAAAAACTTGGAAAATTTCGAAAAAAACATTAAAACCTCATTTTGAGGCCCTAGATGATCGGATAAGGTCTTGAAAAAGTGTCAAAATGGCAACCTACTGAATTTACCAATTCGGTGGGATTTTTATTAAACTCTTCAAGGCGCATCTACCCACCAAATTTCATCTCCAATGGACCTCCGGGTCAAAAGTTATGACATCCAGAAGTTCCTGCATCACATCCTGAATATAGTCGTTATCCTATCGATCCACACACCAAAATTTCATTAGTAAAGCATAGAAAAAGAGCATATAGAAATCAAGTGTTGTTAAAAATTGTTCTTAAGATATATACTAGATTTTAGACATTTTAAAGTTGAAGTCTACATTTAGGCACATCACTACATTCAACTTCTTGCATCTACATTGTTTATGTGACATGTTTTTGAAAGTGTAAATAAACCTTCCAAGAGAAGATAGTTGTTCCTACCACTTTTGTGTTGCATGCAAGGTGCTTCATGTTTGGAAATATGTCATCTGTCTCTTCTTAAGAAGAAGACCAAATAAAACTAAAATATTGTGAGCATATAGATCTAAACATTTTTTGTCTCCTCTTAATTGGACCCCCTTTCACCCTGCATATTTTCATAATATAGTAGGAGTTTTATAAGAAAAAAAGTATAGAGTTTAGGGTATCGATCTAGATAACAAAATTTGTAGTTTAATTTTTTAAATTTTGTTAAAATTAAATATGTAGTAATTCAAATTAAATAGTAAAATAAAAAACTTTACTTACATAAATAATTATGTGTAAATAGTTGGTACATTATTACATCAATGAAAGAATTTGATTTTGCAATTTTATGTTTTCAATTGTAGTTACTATACCTATTCAACTATGTATGTGTGTGTAAATGTAAATGATTTTTGGTCAATTTTATTTCAACTACCATTGAAATTACAATGTGCTAGCAAATTAAGATTTTAACATATTATAAGAGACAAAATGTAAGCTTGTATTTTTATACCTTTGTTTTACATTGTTTTGAATATATATCATAAATATATAGTTGTAATTTTCAATTCAATTTTGTGTATCAACTTACTTCTAACATGAATCTCATGAACCAATCTGTGAACTAGTTCACACAGCATGACATAGTCCACCTCATCCAAAATCCTAATGCCAAGATCTCAAGTCAATCATAAAATGAACAAAAACTGAATATATTAGGGAGGAGTTTAGACTTTGTTCTTTCCATTTTATATTAAAATTGGGTTATATCAGATGATAAGTGTTATGTAGCAATGAATTTATAGTGTTGTATTATGTTTACAAGTTATTTTGAATGAATTAATGGTAGAGAGAAAGAAAAAGATATATATATATATATATATATATATATATATATATATATATATATATATATATATATATATATATATATATATATATATATATATATATATATATATATATATATATATATATTAGAGACATAGATATATCTACTATTAGTCTTGATGAATGTTTTAGTTAGAAGCATTTCTAAGAGTTGATGAAATAAAATCATTTCATTATATCAAACTAACTGTCTTATAAAACAATCTATTTTTTAAAATAATTTTTTATTCTTTAAAGATGCATGAAGGAGACTTTGTAACCAAACATTTAAATGTTTTTCATGTAGTAGAGAGTCAACTAGCTTCCATAGATGTAAAAATGGAAGAAGAGGGAAAATGTATTGCTTTGATTTGTTCATTATAGGATACCATCTTTCTGTTTTAAAGCCTATTTATCTAAAGGAGGTCAATATCCTTTCTTTATTCTCTAGAACTAGGGGTGTAGATGTTGCTTTGCATAGTTTGAGTATACCACTCAATTATATTGTATTTGCAAAAAATTGTAAAGAAAACAAGCTTATCCTCAAAAGTTGGGTGGAAAAAACACATCAAAATGGTAAATTGATTGAGCTAGAAGATGTGTAGAATTTGACATTTAAGAAAGACTTGATGAAATGATTAATTCAATTCAAGGTTTTGATCTAATAATAGGTGGAATCCCATATAATAATTTGATAGGCAACAACAAGAACACAAGGGATGGGCTAGAGGGGAAGAATTCCTCTATTTTCTATGAATTTCCACATATTGTGAATTATGTAAGGCATGCAACGCATTCAAGTGTAACTTGACAGAATAATGTAACCTTCATTTTGTATTGATCTCGACTTAGATAGATTATAAATTCCTTATTTTTCATAGCCAAGTTCTCGCCCAATTTTTTTTTTTAACATTTTTCATCTTTCTAATCTTGTTGTCTTGAACTTTTCTTCCACAAAATAAATTTATTTCTTTTCTCTCATAACTTTTTCCCCATCACATTTCATTTCCCTTTTTGGCCTAGTTGTGTCTTGATCCTTGTCAAATCCATGCTTGCACAAATTATATATTCTCCTATTATTTTGACTCTATGTAGCAAATTTGTTTGCACAATCAACATGGGACTAATTACGGGTATGGATGTTGCTAGAAAATTCTTTATTTTGTACTTGTATGCACTTAAATAGATTAGTAATTTATTATCTTTTCATAATCATGTTCCCCCAAATTGAAGAGGTTAGCAAAAACAAGTATTGAAAATTATGAACATTATTTTAATTATATGGAGCAAATTTGTTTGCACAATCAACATGAGACTAATTGTAGGATTCTATGTTGCCAATTACAATCCTAGGGTTATTAGTTTTATTAGTCATTCTTACCATGGTTTCCTTTTGCAAGGATTGAATGAAAGTCTACAGGATGTGCAAAAATCAAATTTTATAAAAGAAAGCACCAAGATTAAGAAAAGGACTACTATGAAACCCATCACAAGAAACTATTTTAAAATATAAAGCTCAAAGAAAGTACGTCTTCCAAAGGTTTTTCTGTAGAATTTATAAATTATAAATTTATGTTTACCACACCATGTGAAAGGATTGGTTGGATTTCGATTTCTAGATCACCTTGTGGGTCAGTAGTGGAATCTTAAAGAGTTTGAGCAAGCCCCACCATAATTTTACTTCGAATATGACTATAGTATGCTAAAGGGTGTATGGGCAAACCATATCCTTATTTATATATGATTTTGAAGTATAATTTGTGGATTCAAAGTACTTTACAATTTCAAGTAGAAAACATGACTACATGCATAACCTTCCTATGAATAATTATTTTAATATTTAACCTTTACCACCCATGAAAATTGAAGAGACATTTCCTATAACACAAAATCATTTGCCATCATGGGATTACAAAACTAATCTTAACTACATAAACATAGTGGCAAAAAGTTTTTCATTGTTTGATAGACTTGGGGCTATAGTCAAGTATTTTGATGGAAAACTCTACATTAAAGATCAAGGTATGGTAATTTTACAGTGTGAAAATTGGAGCTTGGTATGGGTTGATCCACATCATCTAGCTCCACTTTAGCCTCATGAAATATTACTTTTACAAAAATAGAGAGAGAGAGATAGGAATAGAGAAAGAGAGATAGAACACCACACATGCTTACATGGTTTCAATGTTATTCACAACCAAGTTTATTTACCACCATGTATACATGTTTATTCTACTCCATGAGAGAGGAATATAAGAGGCATAGATATATAGAGAGGGGAGATTGATAGAGGAATAGAGATAGAGAGATAGAGATAAGAGATATAAAGGAAAAGAGAGACTAACTTTTGATAGCCATTTCATGCCAACAATTCAAAGAATGCATGATAATAGAAATTATGAGTTCCACTAGATCTATTCCTTTCTTGTGTTTATCGATCAAAACATAAAGCACAAGAGAGAGAGAGAGAGAGAGAGAGAGAGAGAGAGAGAGAGAGAGAGAGATGTTGCAAGTATGTGTAATCGGTGTTGTCATTGATGTCAACAAGCTTGTGTTGTCATTAGTGTCAACTGTGTTATTTGTGTGAGTTGCTTTTGGTGCAAGAGTATGAGTAGTTAGTGTTGAGTGGATACTGTGTCTGAGATGAGGTTGTTGCAATGGTATGAGATATTTGGTTGAGTTGCTTTGCTGAAGATGATGTGGTTGGTTTGAAGAGGTGCTGAATATGTTTCTATTGGTTGGTTTCCAAGTGCTTTTGAGAAAATTTGATTAATAAAGGAAACAATGTGTTGAAGTGGCATTTTGGCTTATAAAGTAACGTTCTGACTTTGCTCCACATTTCCTCTATGTTGAAGATCTATATTTGTGGTTTGGATATGTTATTAAGAGATGTTAAGAGTTGTTATATTTTGAATTTGGTGTTCTAGTTCATTATGCAGAGGAAGTTGTGTTCACCAGTATGTGGATTGTGTTTCTAAGTTGTGCAGAGGTGTCTGAGAGAAATGTCTTTGCTCCACATTTCTTCGTAAAGTGGTTTCAGGTCTTGCAGTTCTGGAATTGTGCTTATAAGGTTTATATCTTTCTTCTATTGAAGTTGTTCATGGTTTGGTGCTCCAGAAGTTGATTTCTATAGATACAGTGTATGATAGAGATAATTAAGCATACTAGATAAACAAGATAAGGTTGTACGGCAGGCGAATGTTGTTGCGGAGGAATTTGTTGGATTTCAAGATATTTGTCGAATACTTTAGATTGTGGTGAAGCCTTGCATGTGGTCCGCAAGTTAATTTTGGGTTTGAGGAAGCGTGTACTTAAAAGTTTATTGTGTTAACATAGGTTTGGCTGACCTTGGGCGTTTACACTAATTGTGGAGGTGCTTCGGTGATTGTGAAAGCATGAAGTGGCATGCTTGGATGAATTTAGGTCTGGGATAAGGTGTGTTGTGGTCCGCCTTCATTCCTTTCCACCGTAGGAATGTTTAGGTCCTAACCTAATTTGAATCCTTTGTGTTAAGGTGTAATGTCGACCTTGGAGAATGTTCTCAAGGTTGAAGATAGTATAAATGAGTATCAAGGGATCGTGATTGTGTGTGTGATGGATGAGATGTGAGTAACATAGTGGTTGAATGTGTGGTGCAGTACAAGACTTCATGTGTTAGATTACTGGATGCAGTGAGCAAAAGGTGTCTACTATTCTTCAGTGTTTCTACGGAGGTGATGTTGGTATTGTGGTGAATATTGGTTTTGTATTTGAGATTAATTGGAATTATACTCCATGCATATGTTGGATGCAACTATAATAGTTCAAAACTTGGCGGTGAGCCACTTCTTCTATCTCTTTCTCTTTGGGCAGTGAGCCTTTCTTCTGGGTGGTGAGCCTTCGGCAATGAGCCTTTTGTAGGCAAGAGCTTTCCACAGTCCATCGAATGAAGAAGAAATTTCTTTTGGATTTGACTGCGTATATCCTTTTGTATTGATGTTTCGGGTCACACTCAGTGAACCATCATCAGGAAGAGGATTCTAATGAATTGGATTGCAGAGTTACCTTATAAAAGAATGAAGGGGGAGTTAGGTTAAATGATGTTGAAACAGTTAGAAATAAACTAGCCAATCACAACAAGACACCAAATACAACAATATATGATAACAATAATAATAAACATGCTAATAATAATAATAATAATTAACAACAATAGAGATAAAGAGAGTAAATAGGCAAGAAAATAAAATAGAAAATTCAAAAAATATTGACAATATTAAGAAGCCAAGAAACTAGAAGAGAGGTCCAAATGCATAAACAAGAAAAAGCCGGGAAAACACATATATCATAAGAATGTAATAGGAAGAAAACGAAAATCTAACACAATAATAAAATAATAATAAAGAGATAATAATAATAATTGTTGTATTTGGTGTCTTGTTGTGATTAGCTAGTTTCTTTCTAACTGTTTCAACCTCATTTAACCTAACTCTCCCTTCATTCTTTTATAAGGCAAGTCTACAATCCAATTCATTAGAATCCTCTTCCTGATGATGGTTCACTGAGTGTGACCCGAAACGTCGATACAAAAGGATATACGCAGTTAAATCTAGAAGTAATTTCTTCTTCAATGAGCCTTTTGTAATTCAATGTTGATACTACTTTATATTGTGAGCTAATCCTCACTGTGGTTTTTCCCTTCTTGGGTTTTCCACGTAAATATGTTGTTATCATGTGTCTGATGTTGGTTTGATTCAATTTTTGTTATTTTATTTCATGCTTAATCATCATAATAGTCTAAGGGTTAATTGAATCTATGCGGATCTAAATATATGTGCGGGTTTTGAAATTTTAAGCTACAATTGATTCACCCCCCTCTCATTTGTCTTGTACATTCAACAAGATAGAGATATAAAGAGAGGAAGAGAGAGATGAATCTAGAGAAGGGGAGAGATGGAGATGTAGAAACAAAGGTAGAAAGAGGTAAATAGATAAAGAGGGAGAGAGATAGAGATAAAGAGAGGTAGAGAAATAGAGAGATAGAGGAGGATATAGAGAAATAGAGAGCTAGAGAGAGAAATGGCTATAGAGAAAGAAGAAGACAAAGAGATATGGAGAGGTAAACTAACTATCTTGTAAATATAAGCTATTTTTGAAAAAAAATGTATTCTTTAAAGATGCATGAAGGAGACTTTGTAACCAAACATTTAAATACTTTTCAAGTAGTAGTGAGTCAACTAGCTTCCATAGATGTAAAAATGGAAGAAGAGGGAAAATGTATCACTTTGATTTGTTCATTATAGGATACCATCTTTCTATTTTGAAGCCTATTTATCTAAAGGGGATCAATATCCTTTCTTTGATCTCTAGAACTGGGGGTGCATAATTTGTTTTGCATCATTTGGGTAGACCACTCAATTATTTTGTATCTACAAAAATTTGTAAATAAAACAATCTTATGCTTAAAAGTTGGGTGGAAAAATACATCAAAAGGGTAAATTGATTGAGGTAGAAGATGTGCATAATTTGACAAAAGAATGACTTGACGAAATGATTAATTAAATTGGAGGTTTTGATCTGATAATAGGTGGAATCCCCTATAAAGAGAGATAAAGAGAGAGGGAGAGAGATAGAGAGGGAGAGATAAATATATAAAGAGATAAGTAGCGAGATAGAGAGGTAAAGAGATGAAGAGAGAGGAATATAGAGAAGGGGAGAGATGGAGATGTAGAAATGAAGGTAGAGAGAGGTAAAGAGATAAAGAGGGAGAGAGATAGAGATAAAGAGATAGGCATGGAAATAGTGAGATAAAGAGGGAGATACAAAGAAATAGAGAGCCAGAGAGAGACAAAGATAAAGAGGGGGAGACAAAGAAAGGGACAGAGATCTAGATAGATAAAGAGAGATAAAGAGGGGGAGATAGACATATAGTGAGAGGTAGAGAGGTAGTGAGATAAAGAAGGGGAGAGAGAGAGATACATGTATAGAGATAGATAAATAAAGAGGGAGAGAGAAATAAAGAGAGAGATGGAGACAAAGAGATAGAGAGAGGTAGAGAGAAAGATGAATAAACAAGGAGAGATAGAGAGATAAAGAAAAGATAGTAACTTTCAATCAATCATTTCATGTCACCGATCCAAATATGACGTGTCTATTGGAAACTACACTTAGAAACATTCACAATGATATTGGTTCATTAGAACAACACATTAAAACCCATTGGAAAAGAATTACAAATAGCTATCATCCATGGAATTTGCACCGTACATCTCTAGATCCATTGAAAGACACTGATGATGAAAATTATTCTGAATGGGGACATGTAATACAAGAAGATAGTCTCAATGAATGGCAAGTCTTTTTGAGTATGTACTTAGGCCCGCCATTTCAATTGGATGTGCTCGACATGCTTCGGAAATAGGAAGAGGACCGGTTAAGGGAACTATCACTTGTAAATAATTGACTAAAATAAAAAACACCTTTGCTTTCATACCTTATTTTACCCACTACTACTCAAAAACAACTTTACCTACATGCATGTGAACACATTTAATTTACTCCATTTAATTTCTAATGAAGGACAACAAAATATATCACTACATTCTTTCAATGTTCAAATTATGGATGGACAACAACCATTCATAAGCAACAAATTGTATGCTCTCTTCTCAAGAAATTTTAATTTTCAACTTGCAATCATAAAGGAACCACTAATTATTTTTATCTACATGCTATCTTGGCGTACCCATTGCACACTAAGGTGTGATTTCTATTTTAATTTATTACATAAGTGATCAGTGTTTTGAATATTGAATTATTATTTTTTAATATCTTTTTATGTAGTTTTATATTTACAAGGCATGAGAAGTATCAAGAAATGACAACAGAAGAGAAGTTAGAATCAGAATCACAAAAAGTTGCTAAATCTAAGGAAGAAGAAGAGATGATCTTGTGTGTTGAAGAGGTGTCCATAATTTGTTGGGAATTAAGGTGTCTCAACCTTGCAATTTCTAGCATTGATTATTAGATTATTTATTTATTTAATTGCCTAATTTTGTATTTACTTGCACATCTTGTTTTGTCATTTAGTATAAGGTGGCATTGTGACATGTCATCCTACTTGTAATATGACTTGGATGGTCAAGTCAAACACATGTGGATATAGGTGTCCCATTTGATGTGGCACTAATATTCCATGTGTTGGCATCTTGTGTTATGATAGATGATTTATTTTGTATGACATAATCTATGATGCGTAAGAGCCAAGTATAGAGATTCCTATGATAAGTGAAGACAAGTGTCGAAGAACATCTTTGCATGTGGAGAAGGCCTATTTGGGTGCCTAAGTTGGGTTATGACATGTTGTAAAAGGAATATGCTATGTTTAGTCGTGTATGACAGATTTTGTTACAACATTAAGTGTTATTATGTTGCAGATTTTTATGACAGCTGTAAGATGTGTAAGAGCATCTATCATTGCCTATTTTTAGCCTAGAGCACTCCATTCTTGGGAAGTCAAATCTGCCATGTATGAAAGATGTAAATGAGATGTATGCATGTTGGAAAAGTGTCCTTGGGTGTGAGAAATAGGCCATATGGCCAAGATAGACGCCCATCTCTAGAAGCTTCATGTTTATGCCTTGTAACTCTATATAATGAGGTGTTTTGGAGTAGTAGTTGCACAGTGTTTGTACAAGTACTATTATACTGTCGGAATTACTCTAGAAACAACATTTGCAGACTCCTGGAATAACTTGCATTGCAAGTGTGTTGTAAACAATCTTGTTTTGATAATACATTGTGCAGGTTTTTGAGTGTAGGATTTTTTACCTGAAAAGGTTTTCCCCATGATATATCTTGTGTCTCTCTTGCATTCTTGTGTTGTGTTTGCTTCTATAATCTCTATCTTAAACACATAATGAAATTGTAATTGTAAGGATTTAAAAGAATTTGCACTCTACTTCCCTCATTAGGTTGGTGTAGGAAGTGTGTTCTGTGTACCTTGCTTCCTTTCATAATTGCAGATGATGCCCAAGAAACATTCACCCAATGTTCTATTATGAAAGTAATTGACCCATATAATAATGATTTGCAAGGTATGGAAATGATTGGATCATGTGATGTTTCTATGAAGAATGATTTATCTAATATTGACCCCCATGAGGAGGAATTGAAAGTTTATCAAGAAAATTCCATGATGATAACACCTACTACATGAAGGTTGACCAAGAAACATTCAAACTCTCTTGCTCCAAGATCGATGAGTTCGTTGATGGGTTAGTTTTTAGTCATGAGATGGAGAATTTTGACTTGCACATGATAGGTCTAGGAGAGACCAACATGGACATTGAAGGACAACGGACACATTCACCAATTTGTCACCCCACCACACTTGAAGACAAAATGGAGATAGTCACCTTGGGGAGCTTGATGCTAAATGAAGTGACATATACGACCTGCAGTAAAGGACACTTGGATCCATTTACTCAAATATAGAATTAGCTTTGCATAAAAGAGTGGGATCCTAGTATTCACAACACTCCCATAATTCACCATGGTAAAGGATGCAACATTTTGTTGTCATTTTAGATGTCAGCAGTGGCAATCAAGAGTTTGTATTCATTGCCTAGGATCTTTGGTGAAAATGAAATGAGAGAGTAGAAGATCATGACAATGTATGATCTCATTCAATGTGATCAAGCCAATCTTTCTTGTTCCTTTTCAAGGCCAAACTCTACTAAAGAGAATACATATGCTCTTGCTAATAAATGTGTTTCCCAATGGCAGTTGAAAGATACACATAATGCCAGATATGTTAATGAGCATAATTTTTATAATACTTGGGTTAAGCGGAGTATATTGTTTTATAACATCAACCACCTAAGAGAGGATGGCACATGAAAATGGATTTTGTAAGCAAGGAGTAACTTGTGATTAACTTGTGAAAGCTCCCTAGCAGCTGTTATGGGAAAAGGTAATGATACGAGATTTCCCATCTTCTTAATATGGTATTCATTGGATGGAACCTTTGTAACATCACCCCACAAAACTCACACTAGTGCATGTAAGCACATACAAAAGAGGGCAATTAGTTTATTGGATTATAATGAGAAGAAGATATTCCTACCACCTATCTATGAAGGGAATCTATTGCTGAGTGAGGATCTCTTTGTTATCATTTGTAATGGAGAAGAGGAATTTATCTTCACCCCTATTCCAAGGCAACTAGTACCATCTATAGTGTGTAACTATAACGCTCCTATATTTTACCTTTTGGATAAGTGGGGAGTAAGGCAAGCATTGGTAGAAAACATCACATTGGTTCTTACACAGAAGAGTCAACCAATAACTAATCTGAAATTCACCTACAAGGTTATTTGGATTAATAAAAATCAAATGACAAATATATGGGCTAACAAAAATCTACAATAATCAATAATTAATTGTGATATTAGTAAATTTAATTTTTTTTATTTTTTTTTAATAAAAATAAAAATATAATTTTAATGTTTGTCTAAAATTGTTATATAATATTCTTCAATAAAACTTAAAATTATTTATTATGGAATTAATATTGTTTAATCCCTTGCTTCAAAAATCCATAGCCTCTTTACAAAGAAAATCGTGTATATGTACGTGTATATATATAGGGTAGGGAAGTTCAAATTTTGTAATATTATTGTTATCGCGCAGGACCCTCAATCCCTCCCTTCGGACCCATGTGGTCTCTGGCTAACGTCTCCGGTGGCACCCTCACTAACAGTTCGAGCTTTTGGTGTAGTGGTAGCCGGTCTGTGTTAACAAACTGGCGACTCTACTGGGGAGGGGTTCGATTCCCGTCGATACTCTCTACTCACCTTGTGGTCGCCTGTGTCCACTACAGACCTCTCGACTCGGGGGGGCTAAGTTGTTATCGTGCGGGACCCTCAATCCCTCCCTTCGGACTCGTGTGGTCTTTGGCTAACCTCTCTGGTGGCACCCTCACTAACAGTTTGAGCTTTTGGTGTAGCGGTAGCTGGTCTGTGTTAACAAACTGGCGACTCTGCTGGGGAGGGGTTTGATTCCCGCCGATACTCTCTACTGGCCTCGTGGTCACTTGTGTCCAGTACGGACCTCTTAGCTCGGGGGCGCTAAGTTGTTATCGTGCGGGACCCTCAATCCCTCCCTTCAGACCCATGTGGTCTCTGGCTAACCTCTCCAGTGGCACCCTCACTAACAGTTCAAGCTTTTGGTGTAGCGGTAGCCGGTCTGTGTTAACAAACTGGTGACTCTATTGGGGAGGGGTTCAATTCCTGCTGATACTCTCTACTCACCTCGTGGTCGCCTGTGTCCAGTATGGACCTCTCGACTCAGGGGGGCTAAGCTGTTATCGCGGGACCCTCAATCCCTCCCTTCAGACCCGTGTGGTCTCTAGCTAACCTCTTCGATGGCACCCTCACTAACAGTTTGAGCTTTTGGTGTAGCGATAGCTGGTCTATGTTAACAATTATGAAAAAAGAAATAAAAATGCTAGATTAAAATGATAAATTATTATCGTTTTTAAGTGAATATAAAGTTAGGAAAGAATAGAACTAGGTACATACCTTTACACTCATGATAATTTATGTCACTACATCACAAGTATGAAGACAATAATTATTAAATGAAGACAATAATTATTATTATTTTATTGGATTTATGTTTTTTTAAATGACAAATAGGGAATTTAAGTTTACTCCTAGGCTTGGCCAATAAAATAGTAACTAGAAAGTACAAAATTTAGATAATATATGCAAAGAGTGAAACATTTTTTAATTCTACCTTCAAGATATGCACTAAGAATATTGTCTATTCTCTTATTTGGTTCTCAATTATATAGAAATATATCATTCACTCAATATCTCAACTAGATCATAGAGAATATTACATTCCATTCTATTTTCATAATTTAAAAGTTTGGGCAAACTTTACATTAGAATATAATAGAGGATTTTTAACATTCATGAGACCAAAGATAGCCTATGAGACAACACACCACGTGATTTTAGTTTTTTGAATTGCTAATCTTTTTCTATTTAATTAAATGTTGAACTCCCCTAATTTCTCAACCATTTTCTCTTTGAATAAATCTTGTAAGGAAGTTTTGCTAGAGTACTTGTGTAATTGGCTCCAATCTCCTTGTAAGCTTTGCACTGTAAAATAAAGTATCTTTTTATTCAATTGTCCAACTGTGCAAAAGACACAAACTCCCTCCTTCCATTCTTCTTTTGGCCTCTTCCATCTACTTGTTTCACATCAAAGACAAGGTGAATTAGTCATTAATTAAGATATGAGAATCATTGCTCTTTAAGGGATATTTTCCCCTATAATATAATTCTTTTGTTGATGATCATAAGTGGGGTTAAATTTGTCAAGGTAATATTTTTCTTTCTTCGTAACACATTTTCTCACATAGACGCAAAATTTATCTATAAAAAAGCCTTTATTTCTTTTCTATTGTTAGGACATTGATTCAAGTGAATGTTCCATTTGCTTGTCCACTTGAGGTTTTGGTTCATCTAAGACTTCTTTCTCCCATTCAAGATTTCTTTGTAATGTGCCCTTCCTAAGCATCTGATAGTTAGTAATAGTTAGCCTATCACTTGGGTTCCCGTAGGTTAACATGGTGGTTAGGGGACTTTTTTCAAGGGGGTTGATGGCATGATAGTTCAACTGTTTGGGCTTTTCAAAGGTTGCATTGATCTCAGAGATGTCAAGAGATTCATGGTGATGCTTTCCAGGGCATTTTTAGACATTGGGTCAACACTTACTATTCTTAGCAAGGGCACTTTCTGACACCGACCTCACCTCATGGCATTGATTATGTTCTGACCTAGTTGGGTCCTTCATCCTATGTCATTGCTGTTCATTTGAGTAGAGATGGTTTATTTTAATTAACATTAATGCTATTAAGTTAAATTAAATATTTAATTTAACGTTAAGTTAATTAATAAAGGTGACTTTATTATTTAATTTGGAGCACTCAGCCTTGCTAAGACTTTATGTTATAAAGTTAAGTTTATTTCCTCTTCAAGTGTGGTGTCCAAATTTAGGGAGACATAAGGGATGGAAATAAAGTAAATAAAATAATTTTAAAAGCCCAAGTTGAGCATGGGTTTTCGAGAGGATGAATAAAAGGGTTTTTGAGCTCATTTGTATGGGTATGCTTGAATATTACTCTACTGGTTATTGTTGGCTAAACTTTGGTTCGGACTTTGGCTTTGTGAGGACAAAATCCCTCATGAGGATCAACAACTATAGGATTGGAAGACATCCCAAGGTTGTTTGTTGATAGTCTCATACAGGGGCTATGCTGGAATACATTGTTGTAGATTTCTAGAGTTTTAAACAAGGGTTTGATTGCAGTTTTCATGTAGTGGATGGACAAAGTTTTTGCAATGAAATAAGGCAGATTGTGAGAGGTTTTTGGGTGTGCATTAAGATACCTTGTTGGTCGTACCACTTCAAGGAGGCCGTACCATTTGTGGGAAGTCGTAGCTATTTTGTGGAGGTAAAAACAATCACATTTCTTGTTGTTCATTATTGAGGAGAGGCATCTAGGGAGGAAGTGTGAAGATCAAGGGTTTGGGAAGGTTTATTTATTTCCATTGTTGAGTTTTTATCCCCATTTCCAGTCATACAATCTCCTGCAGAGTGATGTGACCCTTAGGGAGGCAAAGTGCCTAGTTTGGAGGGCTCAAAATCATATCATTTGAGGCATCTTGATCTCTGTTGTTGCTATTTGGAGCCTTGCAGTTGGAACAACTAGGGTTTGTGCTTTTTGGGCATTGAACTAGGGTTCCAATTTGCTATACTTGAACTTTATCAGACCTGTAATATTAAAGCAACAAATGAGTATGTACACATTTTGATATTTATGCAATTTCTTCACCTGGGTATTTTTTAGTTTGATGTTATTAAATGTTTCCCACATAAATAAGCATCTGGGTATCATTAGATTGCTTTATATTTGAATGTATGTCATATTCAATGCAAAACAAATTTAAAAAACTGAACAAACAAACACAACACTGAATAGAAATCATAGGGAAAAAAATTAGGGTGGGACATTACATTCTTTGATGACAATCTTGTGCCATCTCTTTGCCTCCATTTATTTGATTTTTCTAGATATCCTATAAGACACACCATATTAATGACTTCAACAAGAAATGTGCCCTTTTAGCTAGAAGAATTTCATAGAGGACAAAAGCTTTTAGTTTGAATTTCTTGTGGCCATGCATTTTTGGATTATCTTTATTACTTTCATTTTAAGTTTAAAGTGCTACGAGCCCATAATTTGCACATGTATAGCACCACTAAAATAACTAATAGGCTAAACAGAATCTAGACAATTTTCTAATCCTATTACTCCACCTCTCTACTTCTATTTTGTAAAGCATAACATACTCTCCGACCTCACAAGGTTCTCTTGCTTTTGCAACTTTTCAACTAAGTTTTTTGTTGAAGTCACTCCCAAGGTATTTGTACTAAGTTACTTCTAGAATGTTCCCTTCAAAATAAAAGTTAAGCTTACTTTTTTTCTTTCTATTGGAGAAGACCATGATCTTGGTCTTACTAGTGTTAATTTGCATACCCACATTAGTGTAAAAGTGTTTAAGGGCATATAAGTGCTCTTTCAACCCTTGAGTGGACCTAGCAATCAAAATGAGATCATTAGCATACAAAAGAAGCTTTGTAATGCCTACTTATGTTAACTCTTGCCTTGTCTTGATTATTAAATGTTGATCATGTGTTGATCAAAATGCTTGGATAGATTATTTAATTGGAATGTGTTTATTTAATGTGAATCTTATGGCATTGGATAGTTTTTTCATTCACTTCAACTATTGTTATGTATTGGGAAGATACGCATAATGTGTGATTGATTGTGTAGGAAATTTATAGGTGTTTGACCAATGGAAGGCATGTGGAGGAGTACAACATGGATTTGTAATGCAAGAGCATCCTTGGGCATCAAGGCAATCTTGCATCATTATGGAAAAGTGGATTTTGTAGTTTATTTAGTTGTTTGTTTATCTGTTAGTTTATGGCTATCAATCTATGATGGATAAAGTTAGCATATTTCACCACAATTTGGAATTGGATTTTGTAGTTTTGAGATTAGTTCTATTTGTGATGGATGAGTCTAGTGTTAACATTTAAGGAGGATTGGATGAGTAGAAGATAGTAATTTGGCTTGAGAGAATCTATGAGCTGATAGTTGTGCACATTTGTGATTGTTTACATTTGCGACAAGTTATTTGAGGTTTGCATTAGCAGAGGAATATTTGAGGAGATTTAATTAACAATTGGGGATGTATGTGGTGTATAGCATGGAGTTTTTCTACCATTTTATCATTTGAATTTGTAACTTTGTTAGTTTTGGTTGATAGCATGTTTCATGCGATATTAGGTTTTGCATCATCATGAGGCTGATGCCAATCATTTGGAAAACTTGAGGATGCTATATATACTTGGTTGTGAATTGTTTGAAAATTGAAGGTAAGAATAGAAGATTGGATGAAGTAGGAGGATAAAGAGCAAGTTTTGATAGAAAGGGGAGAAGAGGAGTAAGGACTGAGAAGCAGAGTTAGAGAACAAGGAGCATGATGAGAAGCGCAATCTAAGATGATAATGAGGCATGTAGGAGAATAGTGGAAGTCGTTATAGTAGGGTAGTGATGTAGGAGCATCCAAGTGCACGCGCAATCGACATCAACCAAAAACAATTTTATTTTTTTCTTCTAATTTTGGTGTGTTGTGGTCATTATTTGGCATCTCTCATCTTTGGGAACACTTCATGTAATCAGATTTGAAAGAATTAAGTTTCCACCAGGTTGCAGTTTCAGCACACAACATGTTGATTTCACATAAACAATTATTTTGGGAGGTCCTGGAGGTTTGGCAATAAATAATCTGGCATGTATGTTCTTGTAGGAATTTCACCAAATGTGAAAAAGAATTGAAGTCATATCTTTCACCATTTGGGAGATTTTCATGCCAAAAGTTTGTGTTGAAAATTTACGGAAAGTTTTAAATTTTGAAATCCTTGAAGGATGGAGAGAAAACCTTCTGTAGGGGACCTTAGGATGTCATTCCAAGCATACTCACCAATTTTTGGGCAAAATGGAGGACTCTGATTTTTTCACTTGCTGACACCTGATTTCGCACACCCTGTTGCAATCACACAAATGGAATTTTATCAAAATTGTTGGTGAACACCTCAACAACAAAAAATATATGAAGAAGCATCCAAATTATTCATGTTTTAGGCATATTGGAGGAATATTTAAATGCAAATATAAGGAGGTGACTTATGGAAATTAAAGAGACATTTAAAATGCATTTCCAACACCCAAATATTAGCAACCATGAAAGAGTCTTTGGAAGATACCTCTTAGAGGCCCCATTATGTTTGTTTAAAAAATATAAAATTAAACTATTGAAGGAGGCACCTAAAGTAGAAGAGGAAGGGACACCATCCTAAGAGACATTGATTAATTTTATTGCAGGTTGTGAATAACAAAGAGGAGGGGTGCCATTGAAGAGGAAAACGCCTCATTTGAGGCTACATGAATTGAAAATAAAATGGAAGATTGAAGATGAAATGAGATGCCAAAAAAAATGGTTGCATAAGAAAATAAAGGAAGTGTGAAGAAGCACTCCATTTGAAGGAAGATGATCAGATCCATAAGCAGATAAAAGTGGCCAGAGGGGCGTTGAGGGAAAATGACGCCTCAAGACAGGGCATCTGTAGGTTCAACTAGTTCATGAAGAGGGTTGCGCTTACAACAAGGAAGTGTGGGGTGGCATGTGTATGAAGGAGAGGAGCTGCCCAAGAACAAAGAGGTTGCTATCAAGTGTTTGACATAGTTGAAGAAAGGAGAGTTGTTGTAACTAAAGTTGAAGGACCTCATATGGAAGCTAGATAATGTGCATAGAAGGAGTTTTAACAATAGATGGATGTTATTAGAGAGGTGGTAGAGTTGATCCAAAACATAGAAATGTTGCAGGTTGATAATTGCATGTGAGAGGCCATGAAAGGCCATTATTGTAATGTTGTTGCAGATTTGTAGTTTTGTTTATTGATGCAAATAAGTTGCAATAAAGAAAAAAATTGTTGTTGTTTATGTTTTGTATTGAGCTGAGGTTTTATGTTTTGTGTAATGTTGTGGAGTAGGTTGCAAGATTGGGTTGCCTAGTAAGGTAACTTGATCTTGTCTGCATTAAGTGGTATCAGAGCGAGGAATCTCACTGGGGGAAATGTGTTGAAGTGTGAGGAATTTTTGCAACTTCAGAGAGTTGAATTTGTGATGTATGTTGGTTGTCTTCTAGTAGAGATAACGCTGGGTAGAAGGTGTACAGACTTCTTCCACTAAAGAAAAAGTGGGAAGAAGAGGTCTTGGAGAGGTGCATCTTCTAGAGTCTTGTTGGGTAGAGGATAGTTGTGAGAGTTTTGTTGCAGGGAGGTCCTGTGACTGTAAAGAGCATTGACTCTAAAGTTTTGTGTGTGCAGGTTGCAGATTGAGAGTGTGTGACAATTGTTTGACAAAATGTCTTGGAGACAAGGAGAATGTCTGATGATGAGGAAAGTTTTCTTGAAGCCACAAAAAGAGAAGCAAGAGCCCATTCAGAGGAGTAATTTGTTCTAAACAATTTGCAAGTCAGGTGGAAAATGTTGCAAGGTGATATTGGACAACAATAGCACTAATAGTTTGGTGTCATTGGAAATGGTTGAGAAGTCAAATTTGAAGAAAATAAAGCATCCTAGCCCATATTGCGTTTCTTGGTTGCAAGGAGATCATCAAGTTTAGGTAAGTGAACAAAGTATTGTTAATTTTCACATTGGAAGATATAAGGATGAAATTGTATGCGGCATAATACCCATGGATGCATGTCATGTTTTATTGGGCTGACCTTGGCTTTGAGATAGGGAAGCTGTACATGATGGTAGAGAGAACACATATAGCATAATAAAGGATGGGAAGGAATATGTTTTAAATCCATTACGGGATAAAGAAGAAAGAAGTGGCAAAGAAATTGCAGCAGTATGCCCTGATGAATATATGAAAGAAGAGAGCAAGATTGAAGTTGCAATGGTTGAGAAAGAGAAAGAGGAAAATGCAGCAGTGGCTAATAATCCTTTGAAGGATGAAGAGAAGAAAGAAAAGATTGCAACATATAAGAAGAATGAAAAAGAAGATGAGGAAATCCTTGTGCAAAAGGATCAAGAGGAAAGAGAAGAGATTGCAATAGGGGTTGCAAAGGATGAGAAGAAGTGTTACATGTGGGAACAACCTGTAGATTAGAAATACAAATAAGGAAGAAATACTAAACAAAATGCAATAAACACAAAGTTATACCTTACAAGCAAACCCAATCCCATCAAGGGAGGAAGGAGCCTTTGTACCCAAAACAAGCTCCTAGACAAAGATAATCCCTAGACAATGAATTGAAATGTGAAATGCTACTTTAGTTTGCAACTCACTATTCTAGCTCAAGAGTGATTTTGACATGGTAACTTTGCCTAAACTTGGATGATGAAAATGGCTTGGGAGAGGTTCTATTTATAGATTTTTGGAAGGGATTTTGATCCAACGGTGGAGATTGATTTGGAAGATCAATGGTGGACGATAAAAGTGATGTGGAGGGCCTAGATTCAATCTTGAATGAATGGAGGGCTAGGAATAAAAGTGATTCTTTTATTCATTTTGGGAAAAGGGTTTATTTAATGAGCATGGGGGTGAAGGATTATTTAAGAATTAAAGATTCATATGGGGGAATGTAAATGAATTAAAAATTCATTTGGGGAAGAGAAGAAATAAATGAGTATGGGTTTGTAAGGAGAAATAAATGTGATGTGGGATGTTTTTAAATAAAAAATTAACTTATTGGATTTAATTCAATTTTTTATTTGGAGGATGTGGGGAAGGGTGTTAAACAAGGTTTGACCACCCAAATGAAGGGGTTAGGATTAATTAAGCAGAGGTTTTATTTAATTAATCCTAGGGTTAGGATGAGGTAGGCTAGGGTAGGCAATTAAATAATAGCTATTTAATTGTTTAGGGTAGGGATAGGTTAATTATAGGCTGAATTAATTAGTTAACATGGTTTTAACTAATTAATTAGATTTAATGAAAAAAGAGAAATTGATTTAATAAATATTGCATATTTATTAAATTAATTGGCTAAGATTTGGACTATTGAATTAATGAAATTAATTCAATTTTGGGGATAAAATGGTGTGGATTTAGAAAACGAAAGGGGTAGTTAATTAAATAAAAATTTAATTAATTGGTTACAAGGGAAATTGGTGTGTTTAGGGTTGTCGGGAGTCAGTTTGATGGTAGAAGACATTTTTAGGTGTCTACACAACCTATACAGTCCCAAAATAAAGAAAACCAAAAAAGAAGAGAAGGAAAGAAAAGAATGGAAAAAGAAAGTTTCTAGTTGTAGCATGTCCTTTTGAAGGTAGGGAAGAGGTAAAACATGAAGTTGCAATAGAGTTTGATCCATTGAAAGACATGGAAAATTGAAAAGTTTGGGACAACAATGTAAAGAAGAGGCAATTCCTGAAGAATTGAGAAGAGTGGAGGTAAGACTAATTGCATTAGAGATTGCAATAGCATGCCATGAGGAAGGCATGGAGAAAGAGAGTGAGAAAGAAGAGAAAATTGCAGCAGAGGTTGTTGAGGATGAAAAGGAAAAATAAGTGAGCAGAGAAGAAATTGCAGTAGAGGTTGAGGATGAAGATGCAGTTGTTGCAGATGATAAGGTTGCATTGATAGAGAATAATGTTGCAGCAGTTGTGAGTCCTTTGGAGGACATGAAGATGGTAATAGTAGTGGATGGTGAAGATGAAAATGTTGCAGCAAAAGATGAAGAAAAAAGGTTGCAACAACAAAGGAGGAAGAGGTAATGAATGATTTTTCTACATTTTGCAATGTTGGTTTGCATTTTGATAAAATGGTGAGAGTAGAAGAGATGAATGTAGGAGAGTAGATGGATATACTCCATATAGATTTGTATGCACATGCTACAGTAGATGGCATGGATGAGACATATTGGGAAGAGGTGATTTTTCATTTTTCTAAATTTTGTGATAATGAAGATGGTGTCAATTTACCTTCATTTACAATGGTGAGAGTTGGAATTGAAGAGTATGATGAGGTGAAAACATTTAAGGAGGATATGAAAATATTTAATTTCCATAAAGTCGATCATATCGGTCTACTCGTGTATTGATGAATGGGAGATAAAATTTGGGTGGAGGTGGTTGGATCATGGTGGGTTGAATCCCATAAGAGGAGGAAGTGGAATGGAGAGTGGTGAGATGAGGAGTGACGAGTGGAGTAGCATTTAGAGGAGGTCAGGTTGTGGTGGACATGAGTCCACAAGAGGAAAGAGGAAGGAAGAGCACACTTGGTGGAGGAGGATAACAAGTATCCCGACAAGATGCTAGAAGAGGCAAAGGAAGAAATTTTCTTAGCCTAAATCAGCAATGGAGTTTGTTGCAGGTTGTATTCAACCTGAAAGGATAGTTCTACTATTCAACTCCATTTTGTGAGCTCATGCTCACAAACTTCTTACCCGATGTGTCTGATACAGGAGCATCCAGTGCACGTGCAATCAACATCAACCAAAAATAATTTTAGTTTGTTGTTTTTCTAATTTTGGTGTGTGGTGGTCATTATTTGGTATCTCTTAGCTTTGGAAACACTTTATGTAATCAGATTTGTAAGAATTGAGTTTTTGCCAGGTTGCAGTTTCAGCACACAACATGTTGATTTTATAGAAACAATTATTTTGGGAGATCCTAAAGGTTTTTCGACAAATCCTCTGACAGGCATGTTCTTGTAGGCATTTTTCCAAATGTGCAAAAAAGAATTGAAGTCATATCTTTCACGATTTGGGAGATTTTAATGCAGAAGTTTGTGTTGACAATTTACGAAAAAGTTTAAAATTTTGAAATCCTTGAAGGCTAGAGAGAAATCCTTTTGCAGGGGACCTTGGGATATCATTACAAGAATACTCACCAATTTTTAGGTGAAATGGAGAACTTTGAGTTTTTTCCTCTGCTGACACCCAATTCCACACATCTTGTCGCAGTCACACAAATGGAATTTTCTCAAAATTGTTGGTGAACACCTCAACAATAGAAAATATATGAAGAAGCATCCAATTTATTCATGTTTTAGGTAGAGTGGAGGAATATTTAAATGCAAATATGAGGTGACTTATGGAAATTAAAAAGGCATTTAAAATTCATTTCCAATGCCCAAACATTAGCAACCATGAAAGAGTCTTTGGAAAATGAAACTATTGAAGGAGGCACCTAAAGTAGAAGAGGAAGGGACACCATCCTAATAGACATTGATTATTTTTATTGCAGGTTGTGAACAACAAAGAGGAGGGGCGCCATTGAAGAGGAAAATGCCTCATTTGAGGCTATGGGAATTGAAAAAGAAAATGATAGATTGAAGATGAAATGAGATGACAAATAGAAGGAAAAAGAGGAACATCTACAACAAGAATTGAAGGGCAAAAGATGCCTCATATACAAGTAATTTATTAAGTTTTTCCAGAGAGTGAAAAGTGTGTAGATTAGTAGGGAGTTTTCTATGTGAAGACTCAGCCCAAAGAGAGGGTAGATTTGATTGAATGTCTGAGAGAGGTCAGTGAAGGACATAAATGTAAATTTGTTATAGAATTTGATGTCATTGTTGAGTTCAAATAAAATAAAAGAATTTTTGCTGCAATTAATTATCTATTGCATTGTGTAAAGAATGGGTTTTCTAGAGGTTTTGGGATTAAAATAAAGCATGTTGTTGTAGGAATTTTTTTTGGGTTTTGCATCCCTGTAGAAGAATATTGGAACTTTGTCTATGTAAATTTTCAAAGGAAAAGAACATGTTCTGCTTGTTCAATTTTTTGTCGAAAAAGTGGACTGCAAACAAGTTTTAGTAATTGTGTGAAATGAAATTGAGTTAGCTGCAAGATTGGGCTGCCTGGTAAGGTGCCCTGATCTTGTTTGCACCAAGTAGTGTTTTAAATTTTGAAGTTATATTATACTTGAATTATCATTGTGTAGGCCATGCGAAAAGTTCTAGAAGCAATGTTTCCATAGTCTAGTTAGTAGGTAGCCCCATTGAGGTGACTATCCATTTGTGAATTATGAATTGTAATCAATCAAATGTGGCCTGGTATGTAGGAGGGTCCCATTGTGGTAGACTATGAAGTTGTAACCATAATAATAATCATGCAAGCTTCATAAATGAGAATGTTGTTGTTTCTATGATATCTCTATTATTTGTGGTTGTTTATTGTGTTGGTTGCATGGATAGATAGTCCTTCATATGACCCTCTTGCCATGACTTCCTTAGGTGTTATTAGAGTAGGTTGGATTGTGGGAAGAGTGTTGGAGTGTTGGTGTGGATGTGAGTACACTTTGTCAATGTGGTTTTTCAGAATGAGTTTGACAAAATAGGGGTGGAGAGTGATGTTATGAGGTAAGTTAAGGCATAAGTAAAAGAAGTGTGCCACAAAAATTAGATAAAGTTTGAATTGTGGTAGTTCAAAAGAGGTTGTAAATAGAGTGCAAATCGTGAGGAAGTTGGCAAGGGGTGACTATGGATGGATTGTCGATCCATATGTGGTTTTCATCAAGTCAAGATGCCTTTGAAGAGAGGGTGAGGTATTCTTAATGTTATAGGAAGAATAGAGGAGATGTATGAAATGATGAAGGCTATATAGAACTAGATGGATGTGCTAGAACAAGACTATTGGAGAAACCCTAACCCTAGGGGTGAGGAGCGTGATGAAGCTTAGGAGGTAGATCCTGTAAATCAAGTGGAAGTAAAGAGGACAAGGAAGAGAGGATTTTAAAGGCCATAATCAGCATTGGAAAGAGGACCAGAGTGGAAATTTTGAACTATTTTTGGAATGTGAATCTTGAGGAGTTGATAGATTGGATCACTAATCTAGAGGAGCATTTTGAGTATAAGGACATTGTGGACCTAGACAGTGTGAAGTTTACAAAGACCAAGATAAAAGCTCATGTGGTAATATGGTGGAAGGAAGTTCAATTAAAAAGGAACAAGAAAAGTAAACCAAGTGTTAGAAAGTGGGACCACATGGTGGAAAGTTGAAATCCAAGTTCATTCTAGCAAATCACCAATTGAAGTTGTTGAAGGAGTTGCACAATTTGTGGTAGAGAAGCATGGCTATGAAGGAATACACTGAGGGGTACTACTAACTAACAATTAGGTCAGGGCATCATAAATAAGGAGTTGAGAAAGTGGATAAGTATGTCAATGGATTGATGGAATCCATTGTAATGTCCCTTTTTTAGCGTGATCCTGTTTTATGATGGTTTAGCCTATCACTGGCCCTCCTAGGCTAACTCAGATGGTTAGAGGGTCTTTTGTGATAGAAACCTAGTCAGTGGATGGTTTATTTCTTCTCCAGAGTTTAGTAAGTTTTAGGGTTGGCCTTTGCAAGGGTTTCAGGACTCTTTCCCTCATACTTAATATTTATAGTAATTCATTCAGTCAGGGTTACTATTTATAGCAAGGCACCTGAATGGGATATTTTGGCAATGTCGATTCCGGTATTCAGTTGGCTTGAAGAAATAAGGTGTTTGGCCTCAGTTATGATGTTTAATTATTATTAAAGGTCACTTTAATAATAATTAATATTTTAATATTATATTTTAACGTTATATTTACACTTTATGACTTGAGGGGTCATGTGGCATAAAAAGGGGGCCATTTGAATTTATTATTTGTAAGGTCATTTTAATATTATTAAAAGTGCAAATAAAATATTATTTTAATAAAAAGGAAGCTTCTAGATGGGCCGACTTCATGAGGAGAAAAAAAGTATATTAAGAGGGTCACCCAAGCTTCATATCATCTAGGAATTGATATTTGCTTTGATGTTGTTGTTTGGTGAGGAAGCCAGCTAGGGTTTCTGTCATTTCTAGCCATTGGGAACGAAAACTCTCATTGGTTATGCAATTTTGAGGCTGTGAAACTATCAGCTGAGATTATTGCTAAAGTGTGGGCTTCATCCAGGAGTCCAATTTGTGCTTAAATTGGAGAATACATTAAGTTTCACAAGGGTTCCAAAGGTTAAGTATTTGCAGATTTGAAATTGTTGATGACATGAATAGTGCCGTGAACAGTGCCATGAACAGTGTCGCGCTACAGTACCCACTACAGTGACCAGCCATGGAGTTTTCAGATTTCCATTGTTGGAGGCTTATCTAGACACCCTTTCGTTCTGGGTATTTGAGGGATCAATTCTTCTTGTGGAGACAATCATTTGTATACCAGTCTAGAGGTGTTTCAAGGCTGCTATTAATTAATTCTGAGGACTGATATACTACAGCAAGGGCATCATTGGCAAGACATTTTTGTTCATATCTCATCATTGAAGCATCCTATGGTTCTAGGCATTGTTGCATTTTGATCCTTTGATCCTACCGATCATTTCAAGTATCATAAAGTGGAGTTAAATGGCTGCATTTATTTTTAGTAAAGATGGCTAGGCAAGGGTAGGGGCGGCTACTTCTAGGAGGTGTGATTTCATGCAAGGAGGCTCAATAAAATTGAATAAAAAACATAGATAGATGTATTTTGCATTGTTATATCAATTTGCATAAGGCACTGCTGTAGATGATCATTTTATATCAGATTGGTAATGTATTGGAAATTCATTGTAAAGCCAAGAGTCTTGGCACTTGCATAATCAGATTATAATCAGACATTATTAATTCAATAAGGAGATGGAATAAGGTTGCATTTCAGTTTCATAGTTCTTACTTCACTTACTAGTTTGCATGACAAGTGTTTGTGAAAATGTCACTATGTTGTAGGTGCCCATTTTCTCATATACAACCCATTATATGCATCTGAACATATAAAAATAATTGCATTTCATCTTAGGATATTATATAGACTTCATAGGAGTCATTTACAAGCATTTATATTGTTGCCAATTGAAGTTAAGTGCTTGAAAAGCAAACTGAAACTTGTATCAGCAATATATCCCTTTGCACATCAAGTGTTCGACGAAATTCTTCAAGGCCAAAAATCAGAAAATTGAAATCAGATTTAACAAGGGATATTACATCCATCTAGGAGGAATTAGGAATGTTGAATATCTAGACAATAGAGGAGGCCTATTAGTTAACACTCACTACAAAGAAGCTAAACTGAAAATGGAAAGGAAGAACCGCTAGAGAGGAAAAGAGGAGAAGGATCAGAGCAATAGGATGAAGTGTGGTGATAGAGGAGCAACACCAAGGAGTTAAGGGAGAGGTATCTAGTATTGCAATGAGAGGGAAGGCCGAAATTCCCATCGTGGAGAGAAAGAAGGTGATATTTTTTATCACAATAGCAGGGGAGATGATAGTAGTACCTACTATAGGGGTGGAGATGGTGATAGATGTTACCATAAAGATGAAAGGGAAGAAGACACGTATTGTAGAGAGGCCTAGTGGGAGTGTGGAGGGTATTCTTAGCAAGGTAGAGGGGGATAGATCATACTATTTCAAGTGTGGCAGAGAAGGACATAGGGTGTTCGAATGTCAAGGAAAGAGGACAAAGAGTAATGTGTAAGACACTTATGGAGATGGGAAGTCATCTTAGAAAGAGAATTTAAATATGGGGATTCACTTGTTTTTCAAAGAGCCTTGAGGTATGATAGGAGGGATGAGCCAACATAGAGGAAGAGTTTTTTTAGGACCATATGTAAGGTCAGTGATAAGTATTGTGATGTGGTGGATAGCAGTAGTATAGACAATTTGGTGTCTATAGGAATGGTTGACAAGTTGGTGTGTAGGAGGATGAAACTTATGGGCTTGTATAGGATTGGTTGATTGCAGTAGTGATACAAGATACTGGTGGAGGAATAATGCTTGGTGTTATGTCGTAAAATGTCCCCCCTAGGACTTTTACCTCCTAAGTTTAGCTCCTAGGTCCCTTTAGTTTAATCATGCAAGTTTAAAATGAATCCCGGAGCAAAATCCCACGAAACTCATGTCAAATGGGACATAGGGGTGGATCCTAAAACTTAATCAGGCCCTAAAATAGGTCCCTAGACAAGGGTGACCGTGCCCTTGTCCTGCCCTATTTTGTCGGGGTCCCAATTTTAAATGACTACAAAGTGACCGTTAAAAGGTCTCCCTTTGTCAGTCTATTCAATTTGAATTACGAATGTTTAGCAGAAATGCATATTTAAGTAGATTAATGACTTCATTTTACAACTAGATAGATAATGCGAACTTGTGATCTTATGCTAAGGATATTCAAGCCTTTCATTGTGTTATAGAGCAGACTTATGTTGTTGTTGTGTTTGTTATTGCAGATTTGGCTTCATCTTCTCATGGCATGAAAGAGCTTCATCTTTGTGAGAGTCATACCTCCGAGGTGATATCTATTTGTGACTCAATCTATCATCTTTATCATTATTTTTGCCTCTGTCTGGCAAGGACACACACTCTCTATCTAACAATGGTGTTGGAAGGCTTGAATGCCATTCTGGGGCTTGACCGAGGCAAGCTCCTAAACACCACAACCCCCAACCCCTCTCCTTGTGATTGCAGGTGATAGGTGTCAGATCTTGCAGAGAAGTACAAGCTGCTTAAGGCTGACCTATTTGTGTACACATGTTACATCATTTTCATTGGAGTTTGTAATCTTCTTGGTCGACGTGAAGGATTCTTGTGATCCAGAGAGGATATATAATCATGTAATAGATGCATAGGAAAGATAGTGAATCATAATATGAAGTTTTAGTCTTAGGATTTTGTTTTGTAAGGCGCTTCAAAGCCATATCCTGTGCATATATTGTAACTGGAGAATCAGGCCTCTAAGCCCTAATTGTAAGCCCGCATGTTGTCGACATGTTAGTATTTTGAATCAATGATATACTGAACATCTGAATCTGCATTTGCATCCTATAATTGAGTTGCTTCCGTTGTGTTTACTTTTGCTGCACGGTCTGGACTATTCACTCCGTGGACCCTCCTAACCGTGACTGCATCAAATATGTTAAGGAAATATATATGCAAACCACAATACACTCAGATGCAAAAGGCTTATGGCACATGTGCCACTTTGGTTCAAGAATAAATAGGATGAATATACAAAGAGGTAATATGAGAATCTATTATGCCTCTTCTACCATATAAAATGTACAAAGTGAGTATTTGTACAAGTAGGCTATTACTAGGCTTTACAAACATGCTGGGAAGTGTCACGCATGTATGGTGCACTAACTATGTGGATGGGGTGATGATAGATGTCAAACCCATATGGTGCCAATTGTATTATAGAGATATGGCATGAACGTTGCCATATGCTAGATGTGTAGGGTACCATTTGGGTGGTCATGTTCTATGGTGTAGATGCTACCAAATAGAAAACGTGTATGGTAGCAAAAGGCCACGAATGAGATCATCAAGGTAACTTCTATTTGAAATTTAAATTGTATCCTTGTTCACATTTTGTAAATTGTAGATATTGTTCAAATTTTTTAAGTTATTACTTTTAATTGTAACTTTAATTTGTTTGCAAGTGTTGAAGCCTTTAGTCAAGGTTTTGTGTTTAATGGATGGGAAGAAAAACCCAATGAGATATCTATATGAGGCCATGGGCAAGGCCAAGGAGGCCATCCAAAATTGTTACAGAGGAAATCTGACAAAATTCCAACCCATTTGGGACATTATTGATAGGAGGTGGAACAATTAGCTCCACCAACCCATTTATACAGCATTGTATTTTCTAAATCCCGATTTTTTCTTCTCATAGGACTTCAAAGATGTTGATGAAGAGATTATGGAGGACCTCTCAACATGCATTTGGAAGATATTGTCTAAGATTGAGGTCAGGGACCTAATTATGAAAGCATTGTAAAGATACAAGGATGTTGAAGGGAGGCTCTTTGCTTCACCACTTGCCATTCAAGGGAGAACTACCCAAGCACAAAGAAACAAAAATTTCTTTGATGTGTGCAATTGTTGCTTACTTACAAACTTGTGAATGCTTTCTTTTGTAACTATTTGATGGGAAGATTAGGATGGAAAAACCTAAAACTTCTAAAGGCTAGCCTTTGAATTTTTATTTTAACCTTGTAGTGCTTTTGAATGTGAAAACAATTGGAGTTTATTTGATTCCATTCATACGAATAAGTGCAATGGGTTGGCACAATGCCTCAATGACCTCATCTTTGTGCAATACAACCTTTGTTTTCTTTCAAAAAAGGTGGAGGGCTCAATTATTAATTTGGTGATTGCCTCAAACCAGTTTGATCCACATAGTAATTAGACTATCCTCGATGAGAACCCAATGTTTACGTAAAAGAAGATTGTTGATTTCAAGAGACAAGAGACAAGCTAAGGAGGTTGCAACAGAAGTAAAAGTAGGAGGCATTTGATTAGAGAAGATGGTGGCTAAGAGTGAGGGTGGCCCTAAGGAGGAGTCATTAACTTCTAGTTCAAGGATAGACCTAGCACCTATGCCACAACATACATAAAGGAGTAGGATGCCAACCGTGACTAGAATGTATACATGGAAGAGAAAATTGTAAAAATTTGAAACTTGAATGGAATTTGTTATTTTTGATGATGATTTTCAATCATCATGTGATTCATATCATATTATGAGTTGTATT
This sequence comes from Cunninghamia lanceolata, assembly GCA_027924645.1. Lineage (NCBI taxonomy): Eukaryota > Viridiplantae > Streptophyta > Pinopsida > Cupressales > Cupressaceae > Cunninghamia > Cunninghamia lanceolata. The sequence goes on along the minus strand of BSBN01000210.1, from coordinate 3,500,723 downwards.
TGCATGTCGATGTGATATTGTAATCCTTTTTATTCAAATCTAATAAAAAAGATTTCTCCAATATTATATAGTCTCATTCCATATATTTTGTAAATGTATTTTGCATGATATTTATTTTTTTAAGAATTAATTTTTTTTTTTAAAATGTGCTAAAGTTTTATCCCAGTCACTAAATTTCAGTCGAAATTGAGTTTACTAAGTTTTGCTGAATCACAAGTTTTGAAACTATAATATGGACAATGTCATCATAAAAAGAAAGTTCATTGAAACACTAACCTTCTTACTGTGGCTTCAATGCTAAAACTCCAAAGTACCTTACCTCCAAAACTATATAACATGCTACCTTAACAATGAATAAGATAACAAACCCCTGCAATTTTATTAAATGTTAAGAAGGAACTATATTCTTCTTGTAAACCATCTATGTTTTTATATTCCCTTTAAATGGAAAGGTGCCAAATGGAAAGATTGGATCTCACTTAAGAGGCAACTAATAACAAGAAGGAAGAAGGGAAATAAAAAGGAATAAATTACAAATTCAAATATGTTAAAATAATTTAATAACTCATTTATCCATTAAACTCAATAATTCAATTCTGCAAAAAGCTACATAGAATCTCAACCAAATAGACAGAGTCAAGTTCCAGGAGAATACATTAGGAGACCAAACAACAGCTCTTACACCACCATATCAGAACTGGGTTCCAAGGCTATCATCTTTGATACCCTTCTTTCAACTGGACATTTTGCAATCCAATTCCAGGACCCTTCCCTTAAATTATATGTACAGACTTCACGACTTGCTTTCCTTCTCAAGCACAAGTAATTCTCTACTCCAATGCACTCACATTCATAGAAAACAGGATATCTCCAACGAGGATCCTGGCATAGAGATGGAGGCATCCTTGTAATCTCCTTCCAATTCAAATTACAAGAGGAACCCTCCTCCTTCTGTAGCCGCCATACAATCCCATCTTTCATATACCAATTTCCTGCATTGGAATTGGCCAGGATTGTTCCAACAAGTAGGACCGAGGAACCACATGTAATCATATGCCATTTACATTTTTTGGCTGCCCATGGTAATGGTATTAAATTCATGCTTGACATACCCTCTTGCAGGTTATAGACCATGGAATATGCCCCAGGCAGTGTTGTAACACACACGAGAACATCTTTGCATAAGACTATGCCATGATGCCGGGATACTGAAACATTGATAGGCAGCTCAAGCACAATCCTCCATAAATTATCTACAGAACTGTAGATTTCTATGTTGTTTGTATTTGTATACTTATCATGACCCACAGAAACCACTTTGTAGATTTCTCTGTTGCTCCCATCCACAACCCCTGCCACCATAGCTTTTGGCATTGCTTTTGGCATAAATTTCATTGGAGGAAGATTGAAACATGTTTTCACAAGAGGATTGTAAACACGGAGTCCCCCTTTTCTCATCAGGCGTGGCCCTGTTCCTGATCCATAATAATACCTCCAAATACCTTTAGCAGCATTAGCCTCATGGAGAAACGAAAAAGAGAAATTCTCCCATGTTCGTCTGAGGAAGGAATACGCCATAGGGTTTCCATGTCTTTTATAAAGAACCAGCCATGGACAATTATTGGATAAATATCCCGTAGAACTATGCTCCTGTGGACGCTTCATGAATATTGTTTCCAATATGTGCTGTGGCGCCTCATTTGAATCAGCATCCCCATTAGCTGTAACACAATTTTTGCCCGTTGTCCTTGTATATTTGGATGTGTTAAATGAGAATGAGAGATCCATTTTCTCAACTATCTCTGAGCAATCAATGTGTCTTCACCTAGTAAAAATAAAGGGCATTTATTTCAATAAATTTGCTTGCATTAAGTATAGATTTCAGGCTTTAAGTGTGTGAAAACCAATTACAAAGCATCATTGTTAAGTGGGAAAAAAAATATCAACTACAAGATTTATCTATATATACTTGTCATACAAAGCTTGGCAACATTTATGGGAACTTAGAAAGTTTTACTGATCTTGCACAAAGTAAAACTCAGTAGAAATGCAAAAAATTGAGACATCATTAATCTTCATTTTCAAGTGTAGCAACTGGTAGTGTATATCCTGCATGGAAAGAGCTAAGTGCAGTAAAAGATGACAGTTAATATTCTATATATATAGTAGTCCGACATGGGAGTAATGAATACTCAATTTAATCTCAGTCATCTAAGCAAAAGGCTTGAATGGGTACACCTGTTTCTTGAATATAACAAATAAAAATCTAGATCTATCCAAATGCAATTAACTCTTGAAATTGTAGTGTTCTCCAACGCAATCATCAGTCAAATTTGTAGCCAGCTTACATTAAGGAAAAATCTACCCTTCTAAATTTCTAAGTAAAATCGGAAACAATTAATGAAGCCCGGTAGGGTCAGCTCGTTACTTCTAAGATCCAGTAAAAGCAAATATGAGTGCAAATACAAAGACCTTGCATCTGCCTTTTATACCACAGAACATATCATCTGATTTTCATACCCCACATGCAGGCATTTCCCAATCTGAACTTGGTGTGTAACAAAGCAAGAGAAGGGCATATGGAACGAAAAAAATCATGTAAAGGGCTTCTGAGAGATCAACACTTCGAGGTAAAATTTTAAAAACCTACATTGTCCTTCATCTGAAAAGAAAGTTAAACCATGACACTTCATGGGTTTAGTAGTTTCACACTCAATAGTTATTAAGTCTTGCACGCTATGGTCATTAATTAGAGAAGAAATATAAGTAAATGATTTTCAGTGGAGAACTATGATTTCCAGATTTAGGAATGACTGCTTTCATAAAAATTCTGTCAGGGCATTTCAGTGATTGTAACATAGTTTCTTGCATGTAAAGGTCTTTATCAGTATGAAAGGTTTGAGAATCGCACGCAATGGTAAAGGGTGTAGCACCCACAATATGCACTGCTCTCTTGCTGGAGCTCATATTTGGGATCTGGAACCTTAAAGGGGAATATGGCTTCTATTTTCAATGTGCAGGTCGCCCCATGAAAGATGCAAACCCTGCAAACAGGAAAACTAAGGTTACACTCACATGGAAGGGGCTATTGCTTCTAGTTTCACACTGCAAGGGGGGCCATGAAAGCTGCCTTGTACAGCTTCAGGCTTCAGAAAGAAACATGGAGCAGCCATTCTTGTAGCTGGAAACCATAACCAAATGGTACCATGGAAGTGCCATCAGACATTGACTAAATGGGTGATGATTAGAAATTTTTTAAGCCTCTTCCCTATAAAATGACTCCATGGAAAATTAGATAGTGGTCCCATGGAAGGGAAGATTCTAAATTTTCCTATTCCCTGTAAAATAGTTTGACACTGCAAGGAAGGCATGAAAGCTGCCTTGTGCAGCTGCATGGTTCAGAAAGAAACTTTGAGCAGCCATTCTTGTAGCAGGAAACCATAACTTAGAGGTCCCATGGAGGTGCCATCAGACATTAACTAAGTGGGCAATACTTAAAAAATTTAGAATCCTCTTCCCTGTAAAATGGTTCCATGGAAAACTAGATAGTGATCCCATGGGAGGAAGGATACAAATATTTCCTATTCCTTGTAAAATAATTTCACACTGAGAGGGGCCCATGAAAGCTGCCTTGAGCAGCTGCAGGGATCAGAAAGGAACTTGGAGCAACCGTTTCTTATAGCAGGAAACCATGACCTAGACATCCCATGGAGGTGCCATTGGACATCTGACTACGTGGGTGCTTCTTATAAAATTTAGAAGCTTATTCCATGAAAAATGGTTCTATGGGAAACTGGATAATTGTCCCACGGAAGGAAGGATTCTAAATTTTCCCAATCCTTATAAAATGGTTCATGGAAAATCAGATAGTTGTCCCATAGAAGAGGGGATTCTAAATTCGTCTAAGAAAGTGCTATTGGGAAACTGTAGAGGCAATTTGCATGACTTTGGTTTCATGGCAGTTAAAAATCACTGCTTGCCTTCCAAATTTATAGTAAATGGGTGCTATTTGGCAGATGCTTATCCTAAAATTTTCCTATACTTCCATGGAATTACTTGTATAAACCCTCCACTTCTCCAGCACCCCCTCCCCCTTACCCGTGGTCCTCCGCACCCCTTAAAAAAAAAACCCACTAAAAAGGAGCCCAAGCTTCCTACATGAGACTCATCCTTCACATTTTTCATTCTGCTACAGCATTTTAAATAGTGGAGTAAATAATTTGCAAAAAGAAATTAAACAAAGAATTATATAGCTGTCATTTGTCACAAACATTTCTTCAAATAATTCAACACCATAACCAATCTCTATACAGATGCAAAATGCTCAAAGTCTTCTTCCTAAATATTTAGGACTCAGCATTTAACATTTCAATAACAGAAACAGTCTACTTAAATATTATTCAGTTTAATAGTCATGTACTCAATAGCAATTTTATACCTTAAATATTATTCAGTTTAATAATCATGTACTCAATAGCAATTTTATACCTTATCTTATTAGTTAAAATTAACCTCTCATTGTTGAATTGAACAAAATTTAAGAACAACCTAACAGGAAGAACAAAAAAATTGCTTACATTTTGTAATCTAATCATTCATTTTGGTCCTCTTCAAATTTCTTAACAATTTGTTTGAGAGTTAAAAATCCACCAAGAAATGAGAATAACAATATCAATTTATTAAACCAAATCATGAGCTTCTCGAAAAGCAATTAGGATTCCTAGGAAAGGATAGGCTTATACAAGCCTAAACCGTGGCTGTATGAATTTTGATATAAGATATATTGAAGGTCAGAGAAATGCAGAAAGAAAGGAATAACTTACTATTGCATGAGTGCTGTAATGTGTCCTCTGAGAACAACCCAGCGTAACACACTATTTTATCAGTCTAGGGTTGGAAGAATACTGACGAACACTACGATGATTTTCATTCTATCCGAAATCTGTCTGAAGATAAGTTTAAAACTTAAAACCAAATTTATCCAGCGATAATAAATTAAACAACACAATTTTGTGAAGTATGAGGTTATGTCTTCAATTCTTATAATTTTATGTATTAACCTAAATTAGGGAATAAGATATCTCATTGTCCAAAGATTATAAATGGGATATTTTCTGTTTCGTGTCTTGTTCCAAACTTTATTATTAAATTTTTACAAGCTTGAATCTATTATATTAATTTAACATAAAGTTATAAGGTATGTTGTTCAAAATGAGGATGAAGAGGAATCACTCGTCAAGCATCTAAGTTTTCTAGCCAAAGCCAATTGGGGAAATTTATTGGCTTTAGATGATGATACGGTCATCGGGGATACTTTAAACTTGTTGTATTAACAACATTAAGAGTAGTTGTGGTCACCATGCCTTTTTCTAATGTTGGGCCACGCCGTATGGATGTTAGGAAAGGTGTTTCAACCTTGCATCATAATGTTACGAATTAAAAAAATGTAATATTAGGGCTACAAAACCAAAAAAAAAACTCAATTTCTAGGCTATAGAGATTGCTTTTGGCCTTGAATTTTTTTCAAATGCGTTGTAAATAGTTACGAGGATGTAAACCTCTTTGAGCTCTACAATTTTTTTTTAAAAAAAGAGCTCAATCGGCTTCTTGGATTAAAAGTTATGGTTTCTAGAAGTTGAGCCTCTCACTTTGGAAATGTAAGAACATCCATAAGACATAGGACAGTTGTAAGAGGGAGTTACACTTGTTGACCAAATTATAATGCATGTTATGACACATCATAAGACATCTTTGAATGGAGATAATTGAGCCAAAATGGAGTGCTCAAACTAGTGAGTGGGTTATGATGAGCTTATAGTAGGTGGAAAGAATATTTTATTTTAGCCTATGGACCATCTTAGAATTTGGGCATTAGATTTTTAACTAGGGATGTGGGCACCATATTTTGGGTCCTTTTAGCTTATGTTTCTTAATTACCATTTGATAGTTTCATATAATGTTTCTCCTATTTATTGAGTGTTTGAGATGGAGGTTATATAGTGAGTTTTGTAGGTATTGTTTTGCTACCAGAATTGCTCCAGATCTCTTGTTGGTGATACTCCTATAAGGGCACATCCCTTTAATTGTATTGTAATATTTGTTGTTGATAATATAATTAGTTTGTGATTTGGAGTGTGGGGTTTTTCTCCCGAAAGAGTTTTCTCCACGTAACCCTGTATTATGGTATAATTTTTGTTGTAAATGTTTATTTGTTACACTGTTAAGATTTAATTTGTTTACACACATCTCTCCTCAAAGATTAGATTAGGAAACATTAATGCACTCTTGCTTCCTTTCATTTGGTATCATAGCCCAATCACCTCAGATTCTAGCTCTTAGGGACAAGGTTTTTTGTACTAATCTTAGATTGAGTGGGAGCTTAAGCAGAAGGAGACATTATTATAGGAAAAATGACAAGCACATCAAGGATAGAAATGGAGAAGTTCTCAGGCACAAACTTTGAGCTTTGGAAACTCAAGATGGAGGATATGACTGTGGATAGAGATCTATGGGTTATAGTATCCCCATCTAAACCTGATGTTATGTCACAAGAAGATTGGGATAAAATGGAAAGAAAAGTGAAAGCCTTCATTAGGCTTTGTTTGGTACCTTGTATTTTTTAATGTACATGAAGAAGCCACCACTACAACTCTCTAGAAAAAGTTGGGTGAGATTTACCAGGCTAAATACCTAGTAAATAAACTTTTCATAAAAAAATTGTATACTCTCTGTAGACACTTAAAAATGTCCTAAGCTTGCGAGTAACATTTTCACATCAATTTCTCCCTAATGTCGCATTCCTCTATTAATTAAATAATCTTTAATTATTTAATTAATTCATTTTCCTATTTTCTAAACTATAATTAAATAAATTCTATTTATTTAATTATTCGTCTATTTTCCTCTATTTTCTTCTATAATTAAATAATTATTTTTTATTATTTAATTATTCATTATCTATTTCCTCCAATTCAAATAAATAAAATATTTATTTAAAATTAGCTCCTACCTTTTAATTAAATAAATCCTATTTATTTAATTAAGTTCCCACTCATTCTTCATTCAAATTAATTGAATAAATCACAAATTTATTTAATTAAGTCTCACCTCCTCTTCTATTTAAAAAATAAAATAAATCACTCTTGTCTTCTTGTGGAGGGAAAACCCTATTCAATCTCAATTGTCCACATCACTCAAAGTCAAACTCTCAATCCTCACCCTTCATTTGAGCTCAAGCCTTCTATAAAAGAAGCCCTCCAACCTCATTTCAACAACCACAATCATTATCTTCAAGATTTTGTTGCATTTCACATTGAGTTTCTCATGAATCTTGCATGTCTACAAATCTAAGAGCAAATTTAGAGGAAAGTTGAGAAGAGCAATGGAGGAGAGCCAAGTTTAGCATAGGGATTTAGATAGTTGTTGTTTCTTGTGATTTCTATGCTTATTTTGTACTCCATCGTTGGATTAGGGCCTATTAGCTTGTATTTGATAGTTTGTGGTTGCTATTTGATAATGCATGTCTGTTTCCCATTTTTCCCTAATCTACATTGGTGAACTCAACGTGAACTAACCCGTTTTTTGCATAGATTTGTCATATTTAGGGTTGTGAAGATAGTACGATGCAATCACTGAATCCTGCGACGCAATCGCCGAACCTTGGGCCGCAATCGCTGCTTCTTGCACCGCATCTGTGGCATCCTGAGACACATTCAACCTATAGAGCGATGCACTCATTGTACGGGCCGCTGCATTTGCTGAATCCTACAAGGCATTTGCGGGATGCGGAGACACAATTGACTGTTGATTGGATAGATTTCTTAATCTTTGATCATTGTTGTCTAATCTTGTTTGCAGGAGGGTTTTAAATGTTTTTTTGATCAGTTATAATGCTTTATATGTTTGTCTAACCCCCTAATAATTAGTTTTCATCATTAGGGTTTTGGGGTATGGCATTAGGGTTTGATATTTAGAGGGTCTTTTGTGGATTTCAAGCATCTTGGGATCATTGTTATTTTGTTTGCAAATATCTGATTGATTTACAACTTTTTTGGCATCCTAACAGTGACTCTGCAACATTAGGGTTTCATATTTATTATTAGGGTTTCAGGTTTGGAATTATTTTTATCAGATTCATTGTGTTTTGACTAACAGAAACAGAACGACGCAACTGTTGAATCCTACACCATAGTCGACAGTTTTTGCGATGTAGTCCCCGGATCTTGTGACGCAGTCGCCCGGTCCTACACCGCAACTATTTGACAGAGAGCCGCATCTGAAACATCGTGCTACGCAACTGAAGGTTCATGCCTCGTATTTGATCATTCCTGAGACACACCTGACTATCATACAAAAAGGGAGTTTTTAATTTGACATTTTTCATTCTTTTATGTTACATGCAGTAGGATAGAAGCTTTCTATTACTGATATTTGGTCTACAACTATGTGGCAACTGCTGGGAAGAGACATTTCATCAAAAATACTAATTTGTTTTTTGCAGGGATCCATTTGTGTGTTTTCATTTTTAACATAGAAACACTTGGTTTGGTGCTTTAAAATGAACTTGTGTGTTTAAAGTAGGAACATTTAAATTTGGTGCCCTAAAAAGAACAAGTGTTTGGTGTGCTTGCACATTTGTTAGTTAGTCCACCAAAAGGGTGTCTGTCTAGTGTTCCTCTTCCCTTGCATATGAGTCTAGGGTAACAGAAATTGCACATTGTATTTGCCTTGAGTATCCTTTCCCTGCGCTATATGCGGTCTTGGGTAATGAGAAAAAGCAACACCATGTTGTCTTGAGTACTTCCCTTTACCACGATCTTGGGTCCAAGAGAACATAGAAACACAGTATTGTTTGAGTATCCTCGCCCCTTGCACTACGTGCGATCTTGGGTGAAGAGAAAGAACAATACACAGGCTTTCCATTTTTATTTTAGTAGGTGGCCTGCCTAGGAGTTCACCCCAAGGTTCAACCACAAGCATGTATCTCCAACGGGCTATATAAAGGGGCAAAAACTGAAAGGTGAGCTCAACCCACTTGTGCCATATTAGGGGGTGGTCCTTACAGTCCTAGGTGATTCTAGACGCAGGTTTGAGATTTTGGTCTCCCATCACTACTATGCCATGGTGTTTTTAGGAGTTCCCTCACTATGAACCTTTGTTGTAGAAGCCTAAGACCTATTGGTCATTTATCATAGTGGTGCAAGGAATGTAGACGGTACCCTGAAGTTACCACATAGGGTCTTTGGTTGAGGTGATAAGGTTCCTTGTTTGGTCTTAAACCTTTCAAGGCGCAAGGTGTCAAGATGGTCTAGGATCTTGGCATACTCTAGTTACCCACTCCAATTACTCCTATCTAAAATCACCGAATGGTGAGGTAAGCCTACTATGGTAAACAATCTTTACTACTAGATAGGTTGTGCTTTCTTTATTGTTTGTGAATCAAGACCAGACGAGTTTTATGGTAGAAAACTTGCAAAATATCATACCTTTCAAAAGTCAAGAGTCACAAAATAGCCAAATCTATATGCTAAGTGTTTGCTGTGTTTTCTCATCATAAAAAAAAACTACCCAAAATAGAAGAAAAATCACTTGGAAAACCCTCATTTTAGGTCACAGACAATAGAGCACCGCAATTGTAGGTTTCTGCGATGCAATTGTTGGTTTCTGCTATGCAATTAACACTTTCTAAAACACAACTAATAAACAGAACACTGCAACTAAGTCTTCCTGATTCTCAATTGTTCAATCCTGTGACACATCCACAACCTTTTACACCACAATTGAAGCCTGTAGCGACGCATCTGCCTGAGATAAAAAATTTAGGGGAATATTTGAGTATCCACATTCCTCGTCTGATTCAGACAGTAATCTTGTACTGATACTTAAGACTTGTGAATTGTTCAAGTCATCCATCACATTTTCTTAGGTCTAGTTTGCATTGCCTAGATGGTCTTCCTCAATCCATTCCATTTTTCTAGATTTCCTTGCATTGACAAAATCAATCTTCCTCATTTTAGATCATCCTTAGTTTTAGTCTCCTTTGAGGTTTGAAAATAGGAAAACTTGTCATACTTGATTCTATCATTGTCACAAACTTGAATTGTATAGACCTTGTCATTCTTCAACAATCAACCAACTAGTTGTACCTCAAACTCATGTATCTAGTTTAGGTTCATCTTTTCAATCAGCAAGTTGAGTCTCAAACTCATATGTCTAGTTTAGACTCACTTCAATCAATCATCATTCCTTTAGCATTATCCCTTCAAGGTCTTGAAAACTTCAATTAGTCACTTTGGTATATCAGAGTGTGCCTTAGTATCCTCTTTTTCAAAATCCTCAAGTTGCATATCCAAATAGCTTCAAACATTGTCATAGTTTCATTGTCACTCACCATCCCTCACACCTTTAGTTGCATTTTTTATCCTTAAGCCCAAAAATCCCCAAAACATAGTGTAGTCGCATAGTAATCTTGCATTGTCATCCTTAGTTTGCACCCAATGCCAAAAACTTACAAGTCTTATATGGTGGAAACAAGGTTACAAAGAAAAAGAAACGAAGTGGATTCTCCCAGTTATCCCCATAACAATCCCATTTGCACAATGAAATTTGGGTCTTCCTCCAATGATATACCCGAGTCACACTCTCACATGGTAAATCCCTTTGAAAACTATACTTTACATGAGGTAGAACAAGGGGTAACACAACAAGAGATAGAGGAAGCTACCCAAGATCCTAGGCTATTACGAATCTTAGATGAGATGATAGTTACAAATCCACAAACTTACCTCATGCGACTCTTACAAAATGGGACAAAACTTCCCTCGAATGTAGACATAAAAATGATTATAGGTTCACCCTCGAACAATGTCACACAAAATCAAGATCATGCAACATTTTCAACTAGTCATTCCAATCCAAGACAAGAGCATGTCAACATACCTTTTGAGGAAACTTCACTTGACACCATAACCATCAACATACCATTTGGAGCAAACAATACAAATTCCATGTCCCAACCAATAAACTTTGCAAACCCATTTGCTTTAATGTCATTCCAAACTTCTACTACGTCAACCAATGCAATCCCCATAGGTCAAAACATGAATCCAAATGGGTCAAAAAGAACAAGAAGGATACACATAGTGACCCCATGAACACAAGCTCAAGGGACTAATACCACACCGAGTACAAACATGAATTTTGGGTCTCAACCAAATAACAACTTAAATATAGACCCACTTGGCCAAAACAATAATGTGTCTAACCAAGGTGCTGGTTCATCTTATAACCATTCAAATCCCATACAACAACAAGTCAACCCAATCATCCATATTCAAACAACATCCAACCCACTTCAAAATCAAAGCAATACGAGTATCCCATCCCATTTTCAATATACCAACATAAATCCAAATACCACTTACATACCAAACACTCAAAATCAAAATTTGTCTTCATCACATATCCACCTTAACACAAACACCAACCCTCTTGTTGTGAACATGGGATTTCAAAACACACCTATTGCAAACATGGGTAATCCATATCATAATGCAATTGCAAACGTGGTCGACACATTGTTAACCTCCATAGAGATCTTAGCACACAAGATGCATTCATTAGAGCAACAACTATCCAACACGCAAGTTCCCAGAAATAAGAAGGCATACTCCATGGAATATTTATGTCCCTATCCCTTTGATAGGAGTATCTACATGCCTCCTTTTCCACAAAACTATAGTGTGCCCAACTTCAACAAATACAAAGGGAAAGGAAGCCACATCCAACATGTACATGAATTTCATACTGCATGTCTAGAACCTACATTCGACCAAACATACCTAATGATATTATTCCCACAAAGCCTCGCGGGTCAAGCCCTTGAGTGGTTTGCACATCTTCCCCTGGGGATAAGAACATGGACCAAACTAGTAGATAAATTCATAGCACACTTCTCCTACAACATTGAGACGAACGTAAATTTCACAACACTATGCCATACAAAACAAGAAGATGGAGAAACATTTCTCTCTTTCTTCCAAAGATGGAGAAGTTTGGCTAGCAAATGTCATGTCATATACCTAAAAATCAAGTAGTCCCAATCTTTGTGGAGAACTTAACACGGAACTCATGGACCAACTCTAATTACACTGTTGTACCACCTTTAGGGAGGTTGTCGAGAAAGGATTAGCAATTGAGAAAGACCTTATTGTCAAGGGTATCATCAAAATTTTCAACAAAAATCAAAGCAATCCAAACACTTCCTATGACAAAAACAAGTTTTGGTCTAGGAATAAGAATGTTACAAACAATGGGGTAGTCAATGCGACAACAACAAAAAACAAATGCCATTCAAAACTACCAAAGATGGGTTACCCCGAGAACTAATCCTCCAAAATGGAACTACAGACCCTTGCTGGAACCTATTGAGTCAATCCTAAAGAAATTATTGCAATCCAACCTTATTTAACTTCTGGAGGTTAAGCAATGCGATCCAACCTTCAAGCCTCCTTCATGGAATGATAATGAATTTTGTGAATATCATCGGATAAAAGGACATAAGACCTCAAACTGTTACAAGTTAAAGAACACCATCTAAGATCTTATCGAATGAGGTGACATAGTCTTAGATAATCCACAAGGGTCCTCCAATACCGATTATACTATTTTCACAAGTCCTTTACAAGACCACTGATCAGGAAAGGCCTCCAGTTTGGGAACTAAGACAAATGACCAACCCACCATGTTGCTTATGAATACACTGCCAATAGTATCTGAGCATATGATAATATTGTGTCCATGATTACCATCAAATCTCGTCCCGAGTGTGCCTTTACCACTCGCAAACCTAAGTTGACCTTATGAAGCTTTCCATCCGAACCGCAACCAAAGTCCCAATACAATCTTTTAGACCATCTAAAGAATACCCCTACGCAAATATCCATCTTTGAACTGCTTCACTTGTCTCCTGAACACAATGCCATTTTAGAAAAAGCATTGCTAGAATCATCAGTCCCTACGGACCTCAATGTTAACCAATTCCAAGCCATGATAGGACATTTGGCTACCACTAATCACGTTACATTCATTGAGCGTGACTTTCCTTCACAAAGACCTAACCATAATGACCCCTTGCACCTAGAAGTTTTCATCAATAAGCATAAGATCTGATGAGTCTTGATAGACGGTGGAGCTAGATTGAACATATGTCCTTTGAAATTGATCATGATACTAGGATATTCTAAGGCCTGTGTGGATCCATCTAAGAGAATTGTTATAAAGGCCTATGATGATGCGGAACGCTCCTCCAAGGGGTTGATCTCACTTCCTGTGAGAGTTGGGCCCACCACCTTAGATAGCGTGTTTCAAGTCTTAGATCTGGACCTCCCTTACAACCTCATCCTCGGTCACCCATGGATTCATGCCATGAAGGCCATGCCATCCACCTACCACCAATGCATCAAATTTCCCTATAACAGCACAGAGATCACCATAGCTGGTGATCCTAATGCTTTCCAATATTGTAGCCACTTACACCTCAACATCAAGTGCCTGTTAACAGGGGAATCTCACCTACCGTCTCATCTCATTACATTGATCCTTCCACACTATCCAAATCCACCACTACATTCATTCCACCTCTCAGACCTAAGGTGCAAATCCATGACAAAGGATGTGGAGAGTATAAAATAGAGAGCTCATACTGCATTGGCAAGCTGCCAATATCACCGAACTCTCATGGAAAACCCAGCCCAGTCAAACCTAAGGATACTATTTGTGCTACCCCCACCACTTTCACCAAATGGGGCAAATTAAACAAAGAAGATATAGATGAGGATGTCTCTACATGGCTCTACAAGGTTGAAGAAGAAGTCAAACATGTGCAATTACCAGTAGAATAGTATGGGAAAGGATATGAATTCGTGAAACATCAAGGATATGACGGACACCGTGGAGTTGGTCCAAACAAGAATGGAAGGACATAGCCCATACAACCAAGCATGCTACCTAGGAACAAAGGTTTAGGATACACTTCACTAAGAGGGAATACTCCTAATACTAAGTTTCTATTGGGTAAGGATGCTAGTGTTTCTAAAGACATTGAGACATCAAAGGACAATCCTAAGCCTGACCCCATTCAGACCAAACTACCTGATGGCTCTACCTGGATTAGCATCTTTTGGGACCCTACTGATACCTCCGTATGCACCATAAATCCCCTTTCCTTGATCTACATGAGCACTGATAATGACTTTTTTTTAGTCCACTCGCAACTAATAGACTGGGACCAACAGGCACCACCAAGCTTGGATTTATTTGAAAATGATGAAGTTATTGTTGAGTTTATGGGACATCGAGAAGGCATATTGAGTGGGGAATATAAGGTTGGATATATCATGGACCTTGATAGAACAACATACTTTGGAGAGTCCACTCCACCCTTTAATCGCAAAAGCAAAAGTGAAAACAATAAAAATAGGTCTCTAGGTAAAAACTGAAAGGCACCTTTTGACCATGAAAAAGTAAAAATAATGGACGCATCTGAGGGTGAAAACCTCTTTGAGGTGCCCAAGGATGGAGGGTTGGAAGTGCTCCCCATAACTCAAGAGAGATCACCCCTACTGGTGGAGAAATCAATAGAAATAAACATTGGTATCAATGATAATCCCAGGATTGTCCACTTTGTAGAGTCATTGACAGAACAAGAAAAACTTGACTTTGCAGCTTTCTTCTCAGCAAGGCAAATTAACTTTGCTTGATCATATGTTGACATGCCCGAGCTTGATCCTCAATTGGTTCTACATCATTTACCACTACTTCTGAATGCGAACCCAATAAAGAAAAAGTTAAGAAAGATGCACCCGCAAATAACACTTTTGGTCAAAGTAGAATTGAAGAAGATACTGGACGTTGGTTTCATTCGGCCTATAGATTATCTGGAATGGGTATCTAATCTCGTACTAGTTACTAAACCAAACATTCAAATAAGAATTTGTGAAGATTTCTGAGATTTGAACAAGGCTTGTCCCAAAGATGATTTTCCATTACCCAACATTGATATTATAGTTGACCTCACGATAGGCTATGAGATGCTTTCGCTCATGGACGGTTTTTTCAGATTATAATCAAATCAGAATAGCCCCAAAGATCAGCACAAAACAACTTTCACTTGTCCTTGGGGTACTTACTATTGGAATGTCATGCCCTTCAGCCTTAAAAATGCCAGAGCAACATACCAAAAGGCAATGACAACAATCTTTTATGATTACATGCACACGCTTATGGAAGATTATGTAGATGAGTTGCTAACCAAATTGGTCACAAGAGACAATCACCTAGATATATTAGACAAAGTCTTCGCAAGATTGGAAGAGTACAAGGTTAGACTAAACCCAAAGAAATGTGTTTTTGGAGTCAATTTAGACAAATTATTGGGTTACATCGTCTCTCGCTGAGGAATTGAAGTCGATCCTGCCAAGGTAAAAGCTATCATGGACATGCCGCCACCAACGAATCTCAAACAACTGCGTAGTTTACAGGGAAAACTACAATCAATCTGAAGATTCATTGCATAATTGGTTGATAAATGCCATCCGTTTCAGCATCTGCTCCATAAGGGAGTACCCTTCATATTGTCTGAACGTTGTCAAGAATCTTTCCAACAAATCAAGGATTATCATTTATCTCTGCCAGTTCTTATGCCACCAATTGATGGAAAACCACTTATATTGTACATCTCAACTACCTCTTCAGCATTGGGGGCACTCCCAGCATAGAATGATGAAGAAGGGAAAGAAAGGGCCATCTACTACATTAGTAGAACACTTGTAGGGTATGAGCTTAATTACAGTCCTATTGAACGTTCATGCCTTGCGGTGGTTTTTGCCACTCAAAAGCTTTGACATTACATGTTGAATTATTAAACAAATCTCATAGTGAAGATCGACCCTTTGAAATACCTACTTAATAAGGCAGCTTTGACAGGACGATTGGGAAAATGGGTCATGATCCTCAGTGAATTCAACATAGAATATGTTGACCATAAAGCAATAAAAGGACAAGTAATAGTAGATCAACTTGCAGAGGCACAGACAACAGCTAACCACCCTTTGGTTACAGACTTTCTAGATGAGTCAATCTTCTCAACAAAAGTTTCAAATACATGCAAACTATACTTCGATGGATCATGCACAAATCATGGTTCATGGGCTGGAGTCCTCTTCATTACACCTCAAGGAGATGCAATCCCTAAATCATTCAGGATTGTCTTCTCTTGTACAAACAATATAGCTAAGTATGAGGCACTACTTACTAGACTACGAATGGCAATCAACTAGAAAATCAAGAATCTACAAGTCTTCAACAACTCACAACTGGTAATTAAACAAGTCAATGATGAATACGACATGAAAGATGAAAAGCTTATGCCCTACAAGAGGATGGTCAACAGTTTCAAGCTACTTTGATACCGATGTCTTGAACCAGATTCCTAGAGTTTAGAACAAAGCGGCCAATACAATGGCCACCATAGGATCTCTCTTGGACATTCCGAACAATGCACCTTAATTTGAATTCTTAGTGGAACAATTGTCGATCCCTGCTTTTGATATCCCTAAATCAGAGCTGGTGTGTGAAATTGTTAGTCCCGAGTCCCCCTGGTACAATGATATTTATAATTACTTGCATGACCAAACCATTCCCTTTGACATGTCCTCTAGCCAACATAAATCCTTTATCCGCCAAGCCACCAAATATGTCATCATCGGTGATACCCTTTACCGTCGTCGCTTTGATAACACCCTCCTAAGATGTTTCGATACTGAAGAAGCGCAAATGGCCTTACATGAAGTACACGAGGGTATATGCAGAGCTCACTCTAGTGGTCCTACTCTAGCCAAGAAGATCATAAGAACTAGATACTACTGGCCCACAATGGAACGAGATGAATATCACTTTGCTAAGAAATGTCGGTAGTGTCAAATACATGGAGAGCTTGTGCATGCACCTGCCCAAGATCTTCAACCACTCACATCACCATGGCCCTTCTCTCAATGGGGACTCAACCTCATGGGTAAAATCCATCCCACCTCCATCAATGGCCATAAATTCATCATCACTGCAACTAAGTACTTCACTAAGTGGATTGAGGACATTCCCATGACCTACATCATTGGCAAGTAGATAGTTAAGTTTATACTCAATTACATCATATGTTGGTATGGTGTTCCCTAGTCTATTGTTATAGATAATGGACATCCTTTCAAAAACCAGGATGTCTATGAACTATGTGAGAGGTTCCACATCCAACATCATTTCACCACTCCATACTATCCCTGAGGCAACGGTCAAGCTGAGGCATCCAATAAAACCATCATCAAAATCCTCAAAAAGACTGTCAATGACGTTGGCCGTGATTGGCATATCTAACTCAATCCTGCCTTATGAGCTTACCAAACTACCATCTGTACACCCATTGGAGCCACTCCATACTCTCTTGTCTACGGTTCTGAAGCCATCCTATCTATTGAGGTCAAGTTACCATCTTTGAGAGTATCAATGCAACAATTCACTGATGATGAAGAATACAAAGTATCCAGACTACATGAGTTAGAGTTGCTGGACAAAAGAAGACAGAATGCATTGGTTCACTTGCAAGCTTATCAAAATTGTCTCTGTCGTAGCTACAACAAGAAATTCAAAGTTCAGAAGTTCAACATTGGAGACTTGGATTTAAAGGAGAACCCAAAGAATCAATTAGATTGAGAGAAGCCGAGAAAATTTGAGCCAAACTGGTTGGGTCCTTATGTCATCACTATTGCATATGAATTTGGCACATATCAAGTCACCACTCCTAAAGGTGAGCTGCTACCAGATCCAATCAACAGCATGCACCTTCGCAGATACTATACCTAAATAAATAAAAAAAAAATTTAAAAAATTTTTAAAAAGCAAAATAGCAAAAAACAATAGTAAAGGGAAATAATTCATCCAATAGTGAAAACCACTTTGGTGGTGCTTTGGATAAGTACCATGGTGAAAACCTAGGAAATAGGTGCTATGTGTAGTAAGTCTTTGCTCCATCTTTTACCTTCTTTCTATCTGGGCTTTCGCTTTACCCTTCATAAATAATCCACATCATAATCCACATCATAACCCGCAATAAGAATTTGTTGTCCTACCCATGGCCTAAGAAATAGTTAGCATTTGACATCCTTCACTTTTCGTATTCATCCCTAATAAACATTACCTTCATTCCATCCCTGCCTAATAACCTTGTCCTATACCTGACTAGGGGCAATTCTTTGATTTAGGTCTTCATGTGGGATCCTAAGACTTGGCATTGGAGGACACCTATCAAAACATGTCAAAATCCAAAAAAATCAAAACATGTCAAAATCTAAAAAAATCAAAACATGTCAAAATCCAAAAAAAATCAAAACATGTCAAAATCCAAAAAAATCAAAACATGTCAAAATCCAAAAAAATCAAAACATGTCAAAATTCAAAAAAATCAAAACATGTAAAAAATCCAAAAAGCAAATATTCCCAAAACAGAAAAATATCAAATAGCCAACAAAAAAATCCAAGCAATAAATAGTGTTAGTCCACCCTTGTCGATCTACATTGCCTCTGTGACTTCATGTAGGCAAGGCCATCTTTGATGAGCACCCGAGGCACCAATCCCCTAGGTCCTATGTCACACAAAGAGTCCACATGGTCGAACTACGTTGTCTCTGTGTTTTACGTAGGCAAGGCCATCTTCAATGAGCTCCCGAGACATTAGGTCAGTCCCTTTGGGGCTTATTAAGTCAAGTCCTCATTGTTCACATCTCATAATAAGTCATCCCTTGCCACGATTGAAACTTTGATCAGGCACAAACAACTTATCTCCCACAAGAGAACAGAGCTTAAAACAATCTCACAATCTCAGACAAACTACCCATCACATCTTCAATCA
The DNA here is from genome assembly GCA_027924645.1 of Cunninghamia lanceolata. Classification (NCBI taxonomy): domain Eukaryota; kingdom Viridiplantae; phylum Streptophyta; class Pinopsida; order Cupressales; family Cupressaceae; genus Cunninghamia; species Cunninghamia lanceolata. The sequence continues at coordinate 3,481,765 of BSBN01000210.1, read as the reverse complement.
TAACAGATCAAATGCCTAGTCTTGACTGGTATTGTCAAAACTAGTCTCTACGTCTTATGCGGTATGCTCCATTTCCTGAAAACAAACACTATCACTTCATACACAATCACACATATCAATTGTCTTATACAGATTGTTGCACTCTCGAAACCAGACCAAGTGTCTTAGACGAGGTGTCTCATTTCTAAAACCAAACTCAATCGTCTCATTTGCCTTATACAAGTGGTTGCATCATCGAAACCAAACTCAACATCTTATATGACATGTCTTCATTCCTAAAACCAGACATTATCCAGCAATCATATCACACAAACAAACATTCATCACTTGGCAAAAAGATCGCAATGGCTATTGACTTTATTGGTCTAGTTTGACTTATCTTTTCATTTGATTGATCTTTGGTCTTGTTCTTATGCTCCTCGAGGAAGTCCAGAAGTGATGAGAGGAGCGATGATGGATCATGACCTTTTTCTCTTAATTCTATTTGTGGTTTGTCTTGGCAATATGACTGGGGCAACTAAGTTCCTTGTGTGTGATTGGGATTCCATCAAGAAATCCTGTGCAAGTGAAAGGTCGTTTAACACTTCCTTGTGCTAGGATCAACATGCCTTATGGGAATTTCCTCACATATTCTAATAAGGTTCTATGGTAACTAGTCTACATCATGGCATTCCTTGTCTATCATGTGCCTATTTTGCAAGGGATCGCATCTTCCACCTTGGCCTATTTCATGCCATGGTGTTTGTCATCCATTTCCATAATAAGCTCTATGATGATAAATCATGCAAGGAATCTAAAAGATCAAAATCTATCAATCTAAATCTTGTTCCCCTTTCATTTCTCCACTCATTATTCATGACTTTTCTTCTGCACTTCCATTTCTTCTATCCATCTCATCCTGATGGTGTGCTATGACACACAAAAATAAATGCATTAGATACCTCATCCTGCATACATACACATGTTAGAATAACATATCGATATCATCATAAACATGTTAGCATAGCATATAGGCATCATCATATACATGATAAGTCATCCATATTGCATCAGAAAATACAAAAACATAGATAGCATTGCATCACATATATAATCATCATTTGTATATATCATATAGAACCTGCATACACATCATATAAGCATATCATGAACATATAATGTGCATCCATACATCATGAATATCCATTCACATATCATATGTGTCCATAACATCATAAGGCATAAACCATGCATCATTACATAAGCATAAATCATACATCATAAGCCCATAATGCATATCACATAGAAAACATTGCATAATCATAGAATCCATGTAGAACATAACATGAATCCATAACGCATAACATAATCCATAACATAAACCCGTCACAACATATAATTCCATCACATCACATGCATATAGAAAGATAACATCATCACAAAATAGTGTATCTCATGTATATATCTCAAAAAAGTGTCATAGTATAATATCAAAAATGACTGACAAAAATGGAGCTCACAGGCTCAATCAAAAAGCGAGCTCGTAGGCTCAATCAAAAAATATGTCATGTCTACAAAAATAGGCCTAACCTGTGCTATCTCTGCCTCTAGAAGGTGCATGTCCTGAAGGAGGTCCTCTATGCTCTGATCTTGCTTTGGACCTAGATGGCCTATCATAGGGTGATGTCCTCCTCAGCTGGGACACTCCATCATTGCTCTGTGTCTGTCTCAAATGAGTTTGGCTTTGGCTTTGGCTCTAGAAACTCGGTGCCCTCTGATATGTAGGCACGACGCTCTCATATAGGCCTCTGTAATATCCACCCTCCTGACCTGCCCTATACAGTGCATGAGCTAGGTCTATTGTAGGCACGCTAACAATGGCCATGAAGTCAATGCACCACTGCCCGGCCCTCTGTGCTCGGATGATGGCAAGATCACTCTCTACTCTGAGCTGTGATATATGTCCTTGCACATCTTGCAGCTATCCCTGTATGCCCTGCAACTGCCCTTGCAAACCCTACACCTAAGCCTGCAGTGCCTGGACCTATGACCGGAGGTCATCCCCTCTATCCCCCGTATCCTCATCCTCATCCTCCTCATCCAAAATCACATTCCTAATACGGATATCCTGTAGGGCCTCCTCACAAACCCTCTCCTTAGCATCAATCTCCTCATCTCCTCCCTCTCCTCTTGCATCCTCCATGACCACATCCTTCGCCACATCCTCTACTCTGATCTCCCCCATCTCCACCTCCATCTAGCCTACTGGCACCTCACCCTCCATAGGAGAAAGTCTGGGACCCCTGCCTTTGTCATCTCTTCCCTTACCCCTATCATCTCTCCCTCTGTCTCCTCGACCACCATCACCACCATCACTACCCTCATCATCGTCACCTCTGCCACCTCCTTGGCCTCCATCTCTCCCTCGGCCTCTACCCTGCAATCTACCTCGCGGACCTCTGCCAAGCCTCTCTACTGGTACCAGCTCATCAGGATGTAAGAATGGTGTGGGTTGGTGATGAGCCCACCATGCGTCATACTCGGGCGTGGTGCCCACATCTACAATGGCTGCTGCTGACCCCCACTAAACAAACTGTAACCCTGCTATCTCCTGGATAGCCACCTGCCCATTGATCATAGGCCCCCAGTCATGGACCTCCTGGGTCAACCAAGAAAACTCTGCAATCCTGACAGGCTCACCCTACCTCTCACCAAACTATCTCAAAACCCGTTCTAGTAAATGTCGCTCAATGATGTGCTGGCTTTGAACTGTGTGACCAATCAGGTACTTGGTCTTCTGACAGTACGATAGGTGATCTTCATCCTCACCCCATGGTATGCAATCTTTGTATAGCCTCCATATAAACACATCCATGTGATCAATACCATGCCGCCAGAAACCAACATTGTCAATCCGTGCCTGAATAACTGCTCCCCCATATATGTAAACATATGGCAGCTCCTCAACTACATCCCTGATCATAGGAGGCCTAAACACGGGAATGCGCTCCCATGCCCAAATCATAAGAAGAGTGATCCCACAACTGATCGTCTGCTCATCCCTGTATGCCACACCATGCAACTGAAAGTAGAGCATCACAAGCAGGCAGGGATTCCAAGCATAAACTGTAGCCTGCTCCATCATCCCCTTGTTAGAATCTAAAAAGATTAATAACCCAGAAAACTAGTGCAAAGAATAGATATTAAAACTATGAATGCAAATGATACGAAATCAAAATAGCAACACAGAGTTAGTCTCCAAGAGAGTAATGCAAATGCTAGAAGCAAAATAGCATTAAGAGGATGCAAAAGCAAAAGATGCAAAATACAAGCCAGGTAGCATGCTTATATAGACTAGGAAGAGAGAGGAGGTGGCAACACCGACCAATGAGGAGCAACCATCTATCGGACTAAAGATAGCAAAGTATCTTCCCAAGATAGCTAATGGATGCTCACATGTAGGAAGGTGACACCTCGCAACTACTCACCTAATAAGACATGCTTTATTAACCTAAGCGAGATTAATAGAAGTGTAGGAAAAACCTAGGAATATAGGAAAAATAAATAACCCATCTAGGAAATAAAAACCTACACTAACACCCCCCCATAAGTGAAGCTTAGGTGGATGTAGATATGGGTCCCGGCAAATCAAGCCTGATGAGGTACCCATGTACATAAAAGTCCCCCCCAAAGAGAGAGAGAAGAGACCCCCCCAAAAGTAGAGAGAGTCAAGACTCCGAGTGAGAGGAAGAAGCCCCCCCAGAAGATGAAGCATCCCGCACCCCCAGCAAAGCTCGCAAATGAAGGAACTTGCTCTCAGTGAAGGGTTTGGTGAAGATATCAGCAATCTGCTCGGAAGTCGGACAGTAGCGAAGGTCGATGACGTGGCCATGGATGAGCTCCCGGATGTAGTGCATGTGGACCTCTATGTGTTTGGTCCGCTGATGATGGACCAGATTCCGTGAGATCTGAATGGCACTCTGGTTGTCACAAAATATGACTAATGGCCGTCTGATCTGGATACCAAACTCAGTGAGAAGATTCTGAAGCCAAATGGCCTCAGTAGAGGCATTCACAGCCCCCCGATACTCGGCCTCAGTAGAAGATAGAGCAATAGCAGATTGCTTCTTGCTCGACCAACAAACAGGACCTGAACCAAGTGAGAAGCTGTAACCTGAAGTAGACTTGCGATCCTAAGAATCGCCCGCCCAATCGGAATCTGTGTAGCCCACCAAGTCAAGCTCAATACCCGCTGCGTAGTGAATCCCAAGACTGTGAGAACCCTGAATGTAGTGAAGGATCCACTTGGCTGCTTTCCAGTGCAGCTCATGAGGCTCCTGCATGAATCGAGAGACCATGCCTATAGCATATGAAATGTCAGGTCTCGTATGAGTCAGATAAATGAGACTCCCAACAAGCTGTCGGTACAAAGTGCCATCAACAAGTGGAGAAGAACACTGAGCCTCAAGTTTGACTCTAGAAAGAAAGGGAGTCAGAGCAGGCTTACAGTCAGCCATATGAAACCTCGAGAGCAAATCTAGAGCATACTTGGACTATGTGATGGTGATCCTAGAAGAAGACTGGTAGATCTCAATCCCGAGAAAGTAATGCAACAAGCCCAAGTCAGTCATCAAAAACCTGTCATGAAAGGCAGTTTTGACAGCCCCAATGGTGGATGAAGAACTCCCTGTGATCAGCAAGTCATCAACATACAGAACCAGAAATAGGAGTGAATCATCCTGCTGCAGAATGTAGACATTGGGATCAGAATGGCACCGAGTGAACCCAACTGATAGAAGGAAGGAATCCATCTTGGCATACCAGGCTCGAGGAGCCTGTTTGAGGCCATAGAGAGACTTCCGAAGAAGGCACACAAGTGAAGAATCCTGAAGGAACCCCTGTGGATGCTCCATGTAGATCTCCTCCTGAAGGTCACCGTGAAGAAAAGCACTCTTCACATCCATCTGGTGTACTTCCCAACGATTAGCTACAGCAATGGCAAGAACAAGTCGGATGGAATTCATTTGGGCACCTGGCGCAAAAGTCTCAGAGTAGTCAATCCCAGGAACTTGGGAGAATCCTTTTGCGACCAAGCGAGCCTTATACTTGTCAACCGACCCATCTGCTGCAAATTTTGTCCGATAGATCCACTTACATCGAACAAGTTTTCTTCCCTTAGGAAGAGGGACAAGATCCCAAGTGTGGTTCCTCATCAAGGAACTATACTCCTCCTGCATAGCTGTATCCCACTCAAGAATACCAGAAGCCTCATGAAAAGACTGTGGATCTGAGGCAGTAGCAATGAAGACATGTGGAGCATCCTGGAACTGTGAACGAGTCCACCTGGTGTCTGATGGATCCCCAACCCAATCACCTGCAGACTGCAAGGTCTGTCTAGCCCAAAGTGGACCGGAAGATGGAGAATCTGGAGGAGAAGAATCAACCTCTGAATGATGACTAGGAGAGGAAGGAGGTGAGTCCTCTGAATCACTCTCTGCATCAGAAGTGGAGGTAGAAGACTGCTCAGGTGAATCTGATTCATCAGAAGATCTGTCATGTATCCCAAGTGACTCCAATGTCAAAGTAGAAGGAGTTGGAGAAGTGATAGAAAGTGAGCTTGAAGAGCCCTCCTCAAACTGAACACTCCTCTCGATGAACAACTCATGTGTAGTAGGGTGGAGCAACCGATAACCCTTCACACCATCAGGATAACCTACAAATATGCAAGGTTTGCTCTGCGGATCCAATGCCTTGCGTTTCTCTGTAGGAATGTGGGCCCATGCAGGAGAACCAAAAACTCGAAAGTGCTTAACTAATGGTTTCCGACCGCTCCAAGCTTCAAAAGGAGTGACTCCCTTCAAGGCTCGGTGAGGAACACGGTTCTGGATATAACAAGCACAGTTAATGGCCTCTGCCCAATACTGTGGTGCAAGAGATCTGGAGTGAATCATGCAGTTCGCCATTTCCTTCAAGGACCTATTCTTCCGTTCTACAACACCGTTCTGCTGAGGATTGTATGGAACTGAATGCTGCAAATCAATCCCCTCTGAAGTGCAAAACCTCTCAAACCGATGGTTGACATACTCACCACCATTGTCAGTGCGCAAAACTTTGATGGCTTTCCCAGATTGCTTCTCTACAAAAGTCTTGAAGTCTTGAAAATGATCAAATACCTCTGACTTCTGTTTGAGAAAGTACACCGAAGTATTTCGAGAGAAGTCATCAATGAATGTGAGGACATATCTAGCCCTGCTGAAAGAAGGATGCTGAAATGGACCGGCCAAATCACTGTGAACTAACTCCAGTATCTGTGAAGCTCTCCATGCCTTACCTTTGTCAAACTTTTCCTTAGGATGCTTACCAAGAATGCAACCTTGGCAAACACCACCTGAAAACTGAACTGAAGGCAACCCTGTGACCATGCTCTGCTGGTTAAGCTGCTGCAAGTAGCGGAAGTTAAGATGGCCAAACCGCTCATGCCATAATCTACTCACATCATTAGAATAAGTGAGCAAAACAGTCGAAGGAGGATCAGGAACAAAGTGAGAAAACAGATAGAGCCGTGACTGATGATCTGCTCTCCCAACTGCCACTGTAGAATCACTGTGCAACTCACGAATCTCCACTGAATTAGGAGTGAACTCAACTCGCTTGCCTGAACCTGTGTGAGTGATCTGATATACCGATAGGAGATTAGTTGATAATGAGGGCACACAAAGAACATCATGGAATGTGCCATCCCCCACATCAACAGACCCTCTCCCACACACCTCAACAGGAGTGTTATCACCCATCAAAATAGAAGGCATAGTACACGGCTCCAAGGATGCAAGTTCTTCCTTAGATGAAGCCATGTGGTGCGAAGCACCCGAATCAAGAACCCAAGTGGATGGTGAAGAAGCAACCGCAACAAGGGCCTTGCCCTTTCCTTTTCCCTTGCTATTTTCTTTTGCCTTATTAGACCCCTCATTAGAACTCTGTTTGACAGACTCAGGAACACTGATATTATTCTTCTCAAGAATGTGTGTCAAGTGATCAATTTGTTTCTTCAGACATTTATGTTCATCATGACCGAGTCTTTTACAATAGACACATTGGACCCTCTCTTTCTTAGGCTTGTCGCCCTTGGAATATTGGGTCTCATTAGTTGCTTTTGAAGCAACCGTTATCTGATCCTTATTCTCCTTGCTATTCTTTTGTTTCTTATCCTTACTATTGTTGTTACTACTTTGTCCTTTCTGTTCTTTTGTGCCTTGGTTGGCAGCCAAGGCATGTGACTTAGAGGACTTAAGAGTGCCCATCTGGATTAGCTTGTCCTGTTCCCGAGTGAGATTGACAGCAAAATCATCTAAAGATGGCATGGTGAATTGAGTACCAAGTGCACCCTTAGTAGCATAGAAAGTAGAAACAAACACAGAATATTCTGAACTTAGCTTAGAGAGAATACTAAGAATCAGTTGTTCATCTTTCTTTTCAATTCCACATTGTTTTAACTGCAGCCTTAGTGATTTCAATTTAGTGAAGAAATCCTGTATTGTGTTGAAATTGCCTGGACTTAAACTAATTAGTTCATTTTCCAACATATGACCCCTCATTGAATCTTGTGTGCCAAATAGTGTTTCTAGCTTTGTCCAGATTTCATTTGGTGTATTCAAAGACTCAATGTGAAAGAGCAAATCAGGAGAAACAGACAAACACAATGTTCCATATGCCTCATCACATTTGTTAAACCACTTAGGCTTATCTTCATCTTTAGCAGGTTCAGTTTCAAGTCCCATAGTTATCCTATTTAATCCAGCTTTCCTTAAGTGAATTGTCATGCGTGATTTCCACTCAAAGTAATTGTATGGAGTTAGGATAGGTAGATTTGTTTGATCCATGATGAAGAAATGCAGAGAAGAAGTGTCGAAAAGAAGAGAACCCAACCAAGACAACCCCCCCTTTTCACTCAATCAAAGAACCCCCCCAAGAAAATATGATTTGGCACTTTATATTAGTGCGTTTACAACTACCACTAGCAATAAATACTAAGTGGTCTTGATTTCAATGCATTACAAAACCCTCATGAAGAGCATATGCTGAAAATACAACTTTGGCATAATATCCAGAGAAATAAACAGACCACTGCAATCTACTCGAAAAATCATGCACTTTCAAAAAAGAATCACCTCGATACGAGGTCGTATGTGAAAGTTATGATCCTCCGAAGTTCCCAAAACGAGAATCGTGCAATGTCACAACTGAGAATCTGCAATTTTTGAAAAATCTTGGCATCAAAATAAAAAAATGACTGCACTAGTGCATAGAGCACGAAAAAATAGCCAAAATCAAGAAAAATTTCGTGGGAAAAGGAGTCCGTATGAGCAAGAACGGAGCATTTGAAAACTGTCTTCAGAACTGCAGCTGCCAACGGAGAGGGGTCCTGCTGTAGCTTTCTAAGTGCATTTTTGCAAAATATAAAGACTGCATGCAAAAATAGAAAGATACCCAAATGGTTTTTCTGTGCTGCGAACAAAACCCAGAAGGCATTTTTCTTGCACATGCACAGAAAATGTTGCTCCAGTGTAAATGGAATGCCTTTAGCTACAAAAAATGACCCCAACAACCAAAAAATGACATGCAAATGCTGAATCAGATGCTGGAACCTGCAATATTGATTCAAAAGATCAAATATGCAAGTTGGTTGTCAGATTTAAGCTCGAAACCCCGGTTCTGCAACTGTGTATGACGATCTCTGATTTCGGTGAAGCGAAAGCCAAATCTGACTTTCTCAAGCCTCCTGGACGCGTTGGAACAGCCAGAAATACTGCCAGTATAACCAGAAATGTGTAATCACCCAGATTTCATAAAACACATGTGCAACCCCAGAGATTAAAAAAAGTTTCCGTCAAACTTTTCTGATTCTCAAGATCATCAGAAGATGCAAGAGAAGAGCATACTGGGTTTTTCAAAAACCTGCAATAAGATTTATTAGCCCCCGCCGAATCTCTCAAATATGGAAACTAAAATCTACTCTTGCACATAGAATAGATCTGATACCATATTAGAATCTGAAAAGATTAATAACCCAGAAAACTAGTGCAAAGAATAGATATTAAAATTATGAATGCAAATGATACGAAATCAAAATAGCAACACAGAGTTAGTCTCCAAGAGAGTAATGCAAATGCTAGAAGCAAAATAGCATTAAGAGGATGCAAAAGCAAAAGATGCAAAATACAAGCCAGGTAGCATGCTTATATAGACTAGGAAGAGAGAGGAGGTGACAACACCGACCAATGAGGAGCAACCATCTATCGGACTAAAGATAGCAAAGTATCTTCCCAAGATAGCTAATGGATGCTCACATGTAGGAAGGTGACACCTCGCAACTACTCACCTAATAAGACATGCTTTATTAACCTAAGCGAGATTAATAGAAGTGTAGGAAAAACCTAGGAATATAGGAAAAATAAATAACCCATCTAGGAAATAAAAACCTACACTAACACCCCTCGAGCATCTCACCCCATCCAATAGGGAAGCCATGGCCGTGACGATCTAGAATCACAATGTCGTCGATAACAGTGCACAAAACCACAATCAATCTATCATACTTGTCTTCCAAGTGTTGTTATATGGAGCTTAATCAGACTCGGAGGTTAAATTTACCCCACTTTTATTAGTGTGGTTTCCCCCCAAATTATTTAACGGGGTCAATGGGCAGCACCCCTTGTGGGGGTTTGGGGGCAGCGCCCCCAAGATGGGGTCAAGGGGTAGCGCCCCTTGCGGGGTCCAGGGGCAGTGCCCCTGGCGCACTCCCTATCACGATACAGGGCGGGGTCGAGGGGTGGTGCCCCCGCAACCTCAAACAAATTTTATTATTTTATAAAGGCATCAGGGGTTATTTTTCTATTGGCCGACATAAAAAAAACCCTATTTTGTAACCAACATAAGGCTTGATAAAAGTAGCTAAAGATTAGGGTTTCTGTTGATGTATTGTAGCATTTTGCAGTGGTATTGAGTTGTAATGATTGCTGGTTGTAATCGGTTTGATTTACTGGATAATAATATTGGACTCTCTGTTGGTGGATGTAGCCCGGGTTTGGGTGAACCATGTTATAACTTGTCTATCGCTATTATTATTTCTATGTATTTTCATTCCTCTGTTTAATCTTTATTTGCTTTTAATTGATATCTTCTGCATGCAATCCCTAACACCAAGGTATCCCATTGACTCTCATAATCCTTGACCTTGAGTTCCACATCTCTATCAGTCTCAAACAATCACCTGATGGCTGACAATCCTCGCTCTGGGTCATAAATAACACTCTCCCCATGGATAGGAAGTCGTAGAATGTACCAAACATCCTCCAAAGTCATAGTGGCCTCTCTAGTCGGTAAATGGAAAGAACCCGTCTCAAAATGCCACCGCTTTGCTAGTGTTGTTAGAAGTCCCTGATTAGCCCTCACTATGGGCATGAAGGCTACATGATACAATCCCAGGGCATGCAAGGTGTCTCGTTCCTCCCATCTCAGATGATCCTGTAGCCTGTAACAGGACAAACAACTCTCCCGTGTGTAAATCAGTGGCAATCTCACCTGTATTCATAAAAACACCATGTCATGTCAGTCAACACCCCTAAACAGACCTATCAAACACAAATTTAGTGTAACCCTAAATAAAAATTGCCAAATAGTCAGTTGCGTCACATTGTCATGCATATGCATCATATTTCAACAATTGCATCACAAAATTCATCAATTGTGTTGCACTTTTGCAGATGCGTCACAACATTCCACGCATACGTTGCAGAATGATGATTGTGTTGCTCTGTCAGGGGATTGTGTCACCATTTGCAATTGTGCATAGGCTAATGCAATTGTGTCATGAAACCCCTCAAATGTGTCGCAATAATTCAATTGTGTTGTAAGATTTCAATTGTGGCATAGGAATTCACACATGCGTCACTCGTGATGACGATTGCAGTGCAAAATTCTGCACCACATTCATTGCTCTTGATTCGAGCCTTAAAATCTACCAAAAAATGACAAAATTAAAAAGTAGGGTTTTGATACTCACCGCCACGCCTGAGCCTGCTAGCTGTCTGTATGACCTGACTTAGTATCCTCTTTTATGGTGGGCTGGAATCGATGACATCTCTGCAACTACTCCACGACACACTACTAGCTCAGAGCTCTAAGACTTCTAAAAACTTCTAAAGATTATGTGCACAAATGACTTATTTTGACCCCCTAGAGCCTATTTATAGACCTTTTTGACCTAAGTGGGCCCCTTTTTACAAATTTGGTCATGCCAGCTCCTGTTTTCACACGAAAAGTAACCAACAGGCCTAGTTTTTCACTGCTAATGCAATCCCACCTGTCAATGCAACGTTTTGGGAAATTTCCCAATTTTTTGGAATTTTTCAAAAAATTGTTAAATTTCTTGAGGGGGCACCATGCTATCCCGCCTAGTCCGGGATACGCTGGGGCAAGTCCAATTTTTTGAATTATTATTTGACACAATGTCTGAATTGACATTGTATCTATTGGGAATTAAGGTGTCTCAACCTTGGTAATTCCTTGCATTATTAATGTTCGTATTTATTATTTAATTGCTTATGTTGTAAATATTTGTAAATTCCATATTGTCATATTGTGGGATGTGGCACGGTGATGTGTCAATCCTACATGGAATATGACAACTTGTAATTTTGTCCTCACATGAGGAGATAGGCGTCCCACTTTGTGGTAGGAGCATTTTGCCATGTGTCGACATCTTCCATGTTGTGTAAGTGAATCTTGGCCGAAACAGTTATAATAGATTCCTATGATAGAATCTATGACATGTAAGAGTCAGAAATAAAAGGTTGTAAGACAGGTGAAGACATGTGTCATGAAGCATCTTTGAAAAAGGCATATTTGGGTGCCCCAAGGTGGACTATGACATGTTGTAAGAGAATATGCTATTTATAGCCTGTGTATGACAGATTCTCTTACAACTGCAAATTGTAACCACTATGACAGATTCTATGATGGTCGTAAGTGTTGCAAGAGCATATGTCATAACCCATTTTGGAAATAAGCAACCTCTTTGAGATGGGAGTTGTAAACAAGTGTCAAGAACATTCTACAGTGTTGACCAAGTGTCCTTAGGCATGGGTTTTGGTCCATGAAGCCAAGTTGGATGCCCATCCCAAGAAAGGTCCAATATTGCCTTGTATTTTCTATATAAATAGGTGCTTGGAGGAGTAGAGGTATCACAGGTTTTACAGGTACTATTATGTTGTTGGTTAGACTCCAGACATGAGTGTTGAAGACCATTGAAGCTTGCATTGCAAGTATATTGTAAACATATTTCAGATTTGTTAATACATTGTGTAGGTTTCTGAGTGTGGGGTTTTTCACCCAATAAGGGTTTTCCCCACCGTAAATCTTTGTCTCTCTTCTTCTATCTTCTTTCTGGTTCATGTGTATTGCTGCAATATCTCGTTTATGTGTTACATATTTCTGTAATTGTAAGGATTGATTTGAATTTGCATAGCCCTCTCCTCATTAGATTAGTGTAGGAAGCAATTTCCACACACCTAGCTTCCTTTCAGTTGGTATCAGAGCTTGATCACCTTTGGTCCTAGTTGTTGGGTAGGGGTTTTTTGAGCTAATCTTAAGTTGAGTGGGAGCCTGTGTAGAGTATTTTGAATCTTATTGCAACAAGGAGATGGCAAGTACATCTGGAAGGATAGAGGTGGAGAAATTCAATGGCACAAATTTTGATCTATGGAAGCTCAAGATGGAAGACATGCTTGTAGACTGAGACCTATGGGAAACTGTATCCGGTGTAAAACCAACCGCAATGTCACAAGATGATTGGGATCTAAAGGATCGGGAGGCTAAGGGTCTCATAAGAATCAATTTAGCTGATTATGTCCTATTGAATGTCCATGAGGAGAAGAGCACAAAAGACCTTTGGAAGAAGTTGGGAGATGTTTATCAAGCTAAATCCCTGGTGAACAAACTTTTCCTGAGAAAGAAGTTGTATTCTCTTCAAATGAAGGAAGGAGGATCCGTTGTTGAGCATATGAATGCCTTTAACATGCTCGTTGCACAATTGACATCCATTGGAGTGAAGATGGAGGAGGAGGATCGTTGTATGACCTTGCTTTACTCTTTGCCAGAATCATGGGATCATCTTGTCATGGCTATTGGAAGCACCACATCCACATTCAAAATGGAAGAAGTGGTATCTTCGTTGTTATCCGAAGAGATGTGAAGAAAGTCTTCTTAGGTAGCCAAAGAGGCTCTTACAGTTCGTGGAAGACCCAAGGAGAAAGGGAAAAATAAGGACAAGAAATCTGAGGAGGGTAGATCCAAATCTCCTGGAAAATCCAAGGCTCTTTGTTGGAACTGTGGGAAAACTAGGCATTTCCGAAAGGAATGCAAGGAGGAGAAGAAGAAGAAGAAGAAGAAAGCTCCTAATTCATATTTTGACAAGTTACAAGAAGATGGTGATGCTTTCATTGCAGCCTTGGCAACCCATGCATCTGATGATGTGTGGCTGATTGACTCTGGTGCATCATTCCACATGACCTCGCATTGAGATTGGTTTACCAAGTATGAGGAGTTCGACGGTGGAAAGGTGTATTTGGATGATGACTCTCATCTGAAGATTGTTGGTCGTGGAAGAGTCTCTATCCGATTCCCTGATGGACGAGTGAAGGGGATCTCTGGGGTTATGCACATCCCAGGCTTAGCATGGAACCTGCTCTCTGTAAGTATGTTGAATGATGCAGGTGTGCAAGTTGTCTTTTCGAAAGAAGGATGCAAGTAGACTAGAGGAACTATGGTGCTTGCTAAGGGTACTAGGAGAGGTACTCTGTTTCAGCTAGAGGCATGCATTGCACAATGCAATAGTTCTTCTAACTCAAAGAAGAGGGCAGCAGCCACTTCATCCCCACCATCTGAATGAGCAGTGAAGAAATCTATTGTTTCTACTTCTGATGATTGTAATCGTCCATTGGAAGTTAAACTTCCTGTTGAAAATACAATGTTATGGCATAAGAGATTTGGCCACATTGGTGAGAAGGGTCTGCGTACCCTGAAAAATAAGAACCTTGTTGAGGGGTTAGATGATTGTAATCTTGAGTTTGACTTTTGCAAACATTGCATTTATGGAAAACAAAATCGTGTTCAGTTTTACTCGAGTTCTCACAAGTCTTCTAGTTTATTGGACCTTATTCATTCTGATGTGTTTGGTCCTGTTAATGTTCCTTTGTTATCAAAGTCTATATATTTTGTAACTTTTATAGATGATTACCGTAGAAGGACATGAATTTATTTTCTCAGAAGCAAATCTAAAGTCCATAGCAAGTTTAAGGAGTTTAAGGCCTTTGCTGAAAATCAGACTGGTAAAAAGATTAAATGTTTGAGAACTAACAATGTGGCGAGTTATGTTCTACAGAATTCGATAAATATTGCAAGGAACTTGGGATTGAAAGACAAAAGACAAATCCATACACCCCGCAGCAAAATGGAGTTGCAGAGAGGATGAACAGGACACTGATGGAAAAGGCTAGGAGTATGCTTAGTGGAGTTGGCCTAGAACAACAGTTTTGGGCTGAAGCTATTGCCACTGCTTGCTATCTGGTAAACAGATCTCCTACATCATCTCTTGTTGGAAAGACACCCATGGAGATGTGGTCTGGTAGAAATCCTTCAACAAGGCATCTTCATGTTTTTGGTTGTGAGGCATATGCACATGTGCCTAGGGAGAAGGGGTCAAAATTGGAGAACAAGGTGGTTAAGTGTATCTTCATTGGCTATGGTGTCAGTGTGAAAGGATACAAGCTTTAGGATCAAGTGGCTGAAAAAGTGTTGTATAGTAGAAGTGTCATCTTCAGAGAGCTTACACCTTCTTCTACTATTTTACAGCCAGAAGAAAAAGAAAAAAAAAAGGATGTTGTTTAGTTTCCTGCTACCCCTGAGAAGACTAAATAGAAAGACAATGTTGGACCTGATGATGAGGAGAGCTTCGGCAGCTCTGAAAGCTCAGATGAAGAAGCTAAACCTCAACCTTAGCCCTTGAGGAGGTCTACACAGATAAGAAAGCAACCTGAAAGGTTTGGTTTTACGTTGCTTGATTCTAGTTGTGCTTATGCTTTACTCACTAACAGTGATGAACCTAGAACTGTATTAGAGGCTTTGGACATCAAAGATGCAGGTTCCTGGAAGGAGGCCATGGAGGATGAAATGGCTTCTTTGGAAAAGAATCAAACTTGGGACTTGGTGCCTTTGCCTCCTGGACAGAAACCCGTTGGATGTAAATGGGTGTTCAAGAAGAAAATTGGTGCAGATGACAGTGTTGAGAAGTATAAGGCCAGATTGGTTGCGAAGGGGTATTCACAAGTGGAGGGTATAGATTATGGTGAGATCTTCTCTCCCGTTACAAAGTTGACATCCATTCGATTCCTATTGTCTCTCGCAACAGCTTATGACTTGGAGGTAGAACAGATGGATGTGAAGACAACTTTCCTTCATGGTGATTTGGAGGAAGAAATCTACATGTCACAGCCAGAGCATTACATGGTGAAAGGTAAAGAAAATTTAGTTTGCAAATTAAAGAATTCTTTGTATGGTTTGAAGCAATCTCCAAGGACGTGGTACTTGAAGTTTGATGCCTTTGTGTTGTCAATTGGATTTGTGAGATCAAAATCAGATCACTATGTGTATTTTAAGTTTGATGGTGATCATATTCTCATTGTTGCATTGTATGTTGATGATATGTTGCTCATTGCGAAGGGAAAGAATATGATTTCTTATTTTAAATCTCAGTTGTCAGCACAATTTGAAATGAAAGATTTAGGGGCTGTTAGGTATATTCTAGGAATGGAAATCAGAAGAGACAGAGCTAACAAAAAACTTTGGTTAAGCCAAAGTAAGTATGCGAAGACCGTGTTGGATAGGTTTAGCATGACAGATTATAGATCATTGTGTGTTCCTGTTTCTTTGGGGACAAAGTTATCTGTTGAGGATTATCCAAAATCTCCTAGTCAGGTGGACATGAGCAAAGTACCTTATGCTAGTGTTATTGGCAGTTTGATGTATGCTATGGTCTACACAAGACCAGACATTGCCCAAGCAGTGGGAGTCCTTAGTCAATTTATGGCTAACCCTAGACGGGTTCATTGGGATGCAATTAAGCGAGTGTTCAGATATTTGAGGGGTACTTCTGAGTATTCCATATGTTATCATGGAAATGTTACAGGACTTCCACATTCTGTTGATATTCATGGATTTATGGATTTAGATTGGGTGGGTGACATTAACAGTAGGAGATCCACCAGTGCTTATGTGTTTACACTGTTTGGTGGTGCTATTAGTTGGATGAGTAAGCGACAACCTGTGGTTGCTTTGTCCATGACAAAAGTTGAGTATATGGCAGCAACTCATGCTTGTAAGGAATCCATTTGGCTTAAGAGATTGTGTTTAGATATTAGTGTTGATGCAGGTCAGATCATGATCAGTTGTGACAGTCAGAGTGCGATTTGCCTTGCGAAGAATCCAACTTTCCATGCTAGAACAAAGCATATTGATGTTCAATTTCACTTCGTACGAGACATGGTAGAGGATGGGAAGGTAAATTTGGAGCAGGTAGATACCTCGAAGAATGTTGTAGATGCATTGATGAAGCCAGTGAGCACAGAGAAGTTTAGATGGTGTTCGGAGTCGATGGGCCTCTCGACCTATAGCAGTTAAATCTTGTTATTCTATTGGCTCTTACAAGGTGTTTGACAAGGGGGAGAATGTTGGGAATTAAGCTATCTCAACCTTGGTAATTCCTTGCATTATTAATGTTTGTATTTATTATTTAATTGCCTATGTTGTAAATATTTATAAATTCCATATTGTCATATTGTGGGATGTGGCACGGTGATGTGTCAATCCTACATGGAATATGACAACTTGTAATTTTGTCCTCACATGAGGAGATAGGCATCCCACTTTGTGGTAGGAGCATTTTGCCATGTGTCAGCATCTTCCATGTTGTGTAAGTGAATCTTGACTGAAACGGTTATGACAAATTCCTATGACAGAATCTATGACATGTAAGAGTTGGAAATAGAAGGTTGTAAGACAGGTGAAGACATGTGTCATGAAGCATCTTTGAAAAAGGCATATTTGGGCGCCCCAAGGTGGACTATGACATGTTGTAAGAGAATATGCTATTTATAGCCTGTGTATGACAGATTCTCTTACAGCTGTAAGTTGTAACCGCTATGACAGATTCTATGATAGTCGTAAGTGTCGTACGAGCATCTGTCATAGCCCATTTTTGAAATAGGCAACCTCTTTGGGATGGAAGCTGTGGACAAGTGTTAGGCACATTCTACAATGTTGACCAAGTGTCCTTAGGCATGGGTTTTGGTCCATGAAGCCAAGTTGGACGCCCATCCCAAGAAAGGTCCAATATTGCCTTGTATTTTCTATATAAAAAAGTGCTTGGAGGAGTAGAGGTATCACAGGTTTTACAGGTATTGTTATGTTGCCGGTTTGACTCCAAACACAAGTGTCGAAGACCATTGAAGCTTGCATTGCAAGTGTATTGTAAACATATTTCAGATTTGTTAATACATTGTGTAGGTTTCTGAGTGGGGTTTTTCACCCGATAAGGGTTTTCCCCACCGTAAATCTTTGTCTCTCTTCTTATGTCTTCTCTCTGGTTCATGTGTATTGCTGCAATATCTCATTTATGTGTTACATATTGTTGTAATTGTGAGGATTAATTTAAATTTGCATAGCCCTCTCCTCATTAGATTAGTGTAGGAAGCGATTTACATACACCTAGCTTCCTTTCAGTATCAAAGAGGGGCAAAATGTAGACACTTAAAAATGTCCTAAGCCTGCGAGCAACATTTTTACATCAATTTGTCCCTAATGTCGCATTCCTCTATTAATTAAATAATCTTTAATTATTTAATTAATTCATTTTCCTATTTTCTAAAGTATAATTAAATAAATTCTATTTATTTAATTATTCATCTATTTTCCTCTATTTTCTTCTATAATTAAATAATTATTTTTAATTATTTAATTATTCATTATCTATTTCCTCCAATTCAAATAAATAAAATATTTATTTAAAATTAGCTCCTACCTTTTAATTAAATAAATCCTATTTATTTAATTAAGTTTCTCACTCATTTTTCATTCAAATTAATTAAATAAATCACATGGGGGTTGGTTTTCAAAATATGAAGAATATGATGGCAGGAAGGTGTACCTTGGAGATGAGTCTCACCTAAAGATCGTTGGTCGTGGAAGAGTCTTGATTCAATTTCATGATGTGTGTGAATGGGATTAATCATTTACTACATAACCCTAGTTTGACAAAAAAACCTACTTTCAATTAGAAACCTTAATGATGTGGGTGTGCAAGTTGTTTTCTCTAATGGAAGGTGCAAGATGGAGCAAGGAGCTATAGTGTTGATTGAGGGTGTTCATGTGGACATTCTATTTTAACTAGATGCATGCACAATTAAATGCAATAGTTCTTATGTTCTTGTAGTGAAGAGATTTGCATAAGCTACACCTTCACCATTGGAACCAACAGTAAAGAGGAGTGTTGCATTTACTTTTGGTGGTCATGCTTTCTAAGTACCTAAGAGTGTTCTTGCTTCAAAGACCAAGATATGTGTAGATAAAAGAATGTTATGGCACTAGAGAATTGGCCACATAGGTGAGAAGGGACTAAGAACCTTGAAAAATAAAAAATCTTGTAGAGGGTTTAAATGGTCATGCTCTTGAGTTTGATTTATGTGAGAATTGCTTATGGTAAACAAAACCATGTTCAATTTTACTTGAGTTCTCACAAATCTTCTCAGGTGTTGGATCTAATTCATTTTAATGTTGTGGGTCATGTAAATGTTCCTTTGATTTCAAATTCTTTGTATTATGTATCATTCATAAATAACTAATCTAGAAGGACATAAGTGATTTCCTTAGAAGTAAATTTGAAGTCTTTAGTTATTTTAGAGAGTTTAAGGCTCTTGTTGAAAATTAGACTGGTAGGAAGATTAAGGTTTTGAGAACTGACAATGATGGTGAGTTTTGTTCACCAGACTTTAATAGATTCTATAAGGAGTATGGGATATAGAGACATAAGACAACTCCATATACCTCTCAATAGAATGAAGTTACATAATGAATGAATATACCAATAATGGAAAGAGCTAGGAGTATGTTTAGTGGAGTTGGATTGGAACAAAATTTATAAGTAGAACCAATTGCTATGACTTGTTACTATAGAAGTGTATATAAGAAACTAAATGTAGATGCAAGATTCTACTTCTACTTCTGATTGAGCAATAAGGTGTGAGAATTTGAAATGTAAAAAAAAATAATTTGCATGTGCAAACCTTGGTGTGTGAGATGTGCTCTTGATTGTGCTTGGATGGATGTTGAGTTGCTCTTGGATTCTTCCTCATTGTGACAACATCTACCTATATTTTTTTTCATTCTTTGGGTGAAGGATTGACTTAAATTTATAGATTTGAATGAGGAGGAATGGAGGGTTGAGATTTGATCTTGCATTATATAGTGGAGATTGATTAGCTTACATGGGGGAATGAGAAGCTCACAAGTGGAAGCATGGGATAAGTACAAATTAAAAAGACAAGGATTGGGGGAGATGAAGGGAGAAGACCTTCTTGATTTGAATGAAGGGTGGAGATTAGAATCTCTCACACATGTGAGAATGTGGAAATATGTGTAGAAGTACCAAGTGGGTGGTCTCACACATGTATGAGAATCATGGGGACGTGTAATTATGACAAGTGGGAGATCTGACACGTGTGAGAATCACATGTGTGAAAATGGAGGGTGTAGATGTCCTTGGGGATAATTGATGGTGGAGATTTAGACTTGATTTCAGTTTGAATTGAAAGATGGATGGTTAGGATTACGTTGAGCAAATTGACGACTAGGATTTGAAATTGATTTGATTTAGGATTTTTGATGAAATGAATTAAAATTGCTACTAAATAGATGGTTAGGAAATAAATTTTTAATTAGAAGAGGTGGTGTGGATTTTGAATAAGATGACATAAGCTTAGTTAATTAAATAAAATAATTTATTTATTTAACCAATGTTATGACATCAGTCTACTTAATTAAATAAAATTATTTATTTAATTAACTAATGGTAGGACATTAGCGTAGTTAATTAAATATTTATTTAATTAATCAAAGTCAGAGGAATTAATTATGGATAATACTCCTACATTAGCTCTTGTGGATAAGATTTCTATGGAGGCTTGGTTAGGAAAAAAGCCCTCATTATATCATCTTCATGTTTTTGGTTGTGATGCATATGCACATGTACCTAGGGAGAAGTAGTCAAAATTGGAGAACAAGGTAGTTAAGTGTATCTTCATCAGCTATGGTATTGTTGTGAAAGGGTACAAGCTTTTAGATCTTGTGTTTGAAAGAGTTTTGTGTAGCAAAAGTATTATTTTTAGAGATATTAAGCCTTCTCCTATAGTTTTGTAGCTAGAATAGGATAAGAAGAAAGATGTGGTTCAACTACCCTCGAAGGTTGAGAAAGTTGAACTAGAAGCTCATGAAGGACCTAAAGAGGAGGATAACTCAGATAGTTCAAATAGTTCCAAAGAGGAATTAGAACTTCCACCTCAACTCTTAAGGAGGTCCTCTCGACATAAACAACAACCAAATAGGTATACTCCTCTTGATTGGAGATGTATTTTTTCTTTTATTACTAACATAGATGAGCCTACCTGAATATGAAGAAGGCATTGGATATGGATGATTCTGTGTCCCGAAGAGTAGGTATGGATGAGGAGATGGATACATTGAAAAAAATCACACATGGGACTTAGTAGATTTTCTTAATAGTCGAAACCTTGTTGGTTGTAAATGGGTGATCAAAAGGAAGACCAGTTCTAATGACACTCTTGAGAAGTATAAGGATAGACTGTTTGCAAAGGGATATTCCCAAGTTAAGGGAATTGACTATGATGATATTTTTCTCTAGTTACTAAACTAACATCCATTTAGTTCTTATTATTTATTACAACAACCTTTGATCTTGATATTGAGTAAATAGATGTGAAGATAACTTTCTTCATAGTGATTTTGAGGAAGAGATCTACATGATAGAACTAGAGCACTATGTGGAAGAAGGTAAAGAATCTTTAGTTTGTGTTAGGGTTTAGGCAGATTGGAGGAATAAACATTAACAATTATATGTAGATTAAATAATCCAAATATAACTATGAAGAATAAAATAATAGAGATCAACACATAATTTTAACGTGGTTCACCCAAAATGGGCTACATCAACAGAAACTCAACCATCCAATGATTTTATTATCCAATGCAAAATAGATTACAATATCATGAATTCCATCCCACAACATACATCCCAGCCGCTTATAAAAAGCTTTTTGGAAGCTTTTAGAATTAGGGTTTTACAATGTCATTTTTATTTGTCGGTTAACAAAAATTAACTACCAACCCCGAACATGCAAAGAAAGGGAAAAAATTAACTGCCGACCCCAAAGGATTTGAAGGCCCCCTATTTATTAAATAAACAACGGTATGTACAACACCTACCCAAAAGTGTAAGGGTAGTCCAACATGCAATCTTATGCTCCTTGCATGCTCCATAATGGTCCTATTCATCCTCTCAGACACACCATTTTCTTGTGGGGTTCTAGGAACCGTTTTCTGCCTACGGATTCCATTATATGAATAGTAATTTTCAAATTCTTTGTTGCAATACTCACCTCCATTATCATAACTGAGACACTTCAACTTTTTTCCTGTCTCATTCTCAACCAAAGTTTTCCACCTTTTAAAAGTTTCAAATACTTATGATTTTTGTTTTAGGAAATACACCCATGTTTTCCTAGTCGCATCATCAATGAAAGTAGCATAATAGCAAAAGCCACCAAGAGAAGATACTTGAGCGGGTCCCCATACATCTAAATGCACAAGCTCTAACTTCCCACTCTTCTTCTCTTTCCCAACTTTGAGAAATCAAACTCTTTTTTGTTTTCCATAAACACAATTTTCATAGAACTCCAAGTCAATCTGCTTCATACCTAGTAGCAACTTTCTGGAGTGAAGGATCTTCATCCCTTTCTCACTCATGTGCCCAAGTCTATGGTGCCACAATTTTGTTTCTGCCCCTGTAACAAGTGTTATAACTGTCTCAGTAGCAGCTGTTTCTATAGTAGCTAAGGTAGAATAAGTATTACCAGTACACAAATATAATGTGCCTACCTTTTCACCTTTAGTGACCTTCCAGACTTTGTCTAAAAAGGTAACTATGCAGCCTTCACTACCCAGTTGTCCTGCATAAATTAAATTCTTTCTCAAATTTGGAACATACGTTTCCTCCTGTAGAAACCATTCATTTCCATTCTGTAACTTGACTTTATTTTTCCTTTTCCAACAATCTGATAGGGTTCATCATCACCCAAATATACCTGTCCAAAATCACCTTGAACATAATCTACAAAATATTTCCTATGGGGTGTGGCATGAAATGAAGCCCCTGAATCTATTACCTAGTAATCATTAGCATTATCTAAACACAAAATTAAAGCATCCTATAATTTATTACTTGCAATATTAGCTTCCTTACTATCATCATGGTGTCTGTCTCCTTGTTTGCCCTTTCGAGACCAACAATCCTTCTTCAAGTGTCTTGGCTTTCCACAGTGTCAGTGATCCATTCTTCCTCTAGATTTAGATCTGCCTTTCTTCGACTTCCCTTGTGACTTCCCACAATTTTTTGGGCTTTTTCCTCTATCCTTTGTTCTTCCCCTATTCTCTATAGTCAAAGCATTACTCGCTGTTGAACTCTCAACTATGCTTTTCTGTCGCATTTCCTCGCTAAGGATAACACCAACAACATCATCAAATTTCAAAGTATTTGAACCAGAGACAGAGTTACTTACAACCATTACAAGGCTATTCTAGCTTTCTGACAAAGAACATAAAACCAAGAGAGTCCTCACCTCTTCATCAAACTTTACTTTTACAGAAATTAACTGACTGGTAATCGTATTAAACTCATTTAAATGATCTGTCATAGATCCACCTTGAATCATTTTCAAATTAAAAAAATGCTTCATGAGAAATACATTATTTGAGGCTGAGAGTTTTTCATACAATTTAGCAAACTCTTTCATCAGATCATCTGTTGTCTTCGCTTCTATTATATTGAACATCACAGATGGTGTCAGACACAAACGAATGCTTCCCAGTGCCTTTTTGTCTAGAAGTTCCCAATCCTCATCAGTCATTGCTGCTAGTTTCTTGGATTTTCCTTCCAACAGCCTCCATAAATCCTTCTGATAGAGATAATCCTCCATCTGCATCTTCCATAAATGATAGTTCTACCCATTGAATTTATCTGCCTTCAATTTACCCTCATCTGACATTGCTCCCACTTAGCCATGAGACTCCCACTCAATCATGAGACCTTCCTGCAGATGATAATCAAACACAACCCTCTCTGATACCAATTGTTAGGGTTCAGGTAGATCAGAGCAATAAACATTAACAATTATATGCAGATTAAATAACCCAAATATAACAATGAAGAATAACACAAAAGAGACAACACATAATTTTAGCATGGTTCAACCAAATGGGCTACATCCACAGAAACTCAGTCATCCAATGATTTTATTATCCAGTGCAAAACAGATTACAATCTTGCGAATTCCATCCCGCAACATACATCCCAACCGCTTATAACAAGCTTTTTGGAAGCTTCTATAATCAGGGTTTTATAATGTCATTTTTCATTTGTTGGTTAACAAAAATTAACTACCGACCACGAACGTGAAAAAAAGGGGGAAATCAACTACCGACCCCAAAGGATTTGAAGGTCTCATATTTATTAAATAAACATCTGTATATATAACATCTACCCAAAAGCATAAGAGTATTCCAATATGCAATCTCATGCTCCTTGCAGGCTCCATAATGGTCCTATTCATCCTCTCAGACACACCATTTTCTTGTGGGGTTCTAGGAACCGTTTTCTGCCTACGGATTCCATTATATGAAAAGTAATTTTCAAATTCTCTACTACAATACTTGCCTCCATTATCAGATCTGAAACACTTCAACTTTTTTCCTGTCTCATTCTCAACCAAAACTTTCCACCTTCTAAAAGTTTCAAATACTTCTAATTTTTGTATTAGGAAATACACCCATGTTTTCCTAATTGCATCATCAATAAAAGTAACATAATAGCAAGAGCCACCAAGAGAAGATATCTAAGCTGATCCCCATACATCTGAATGCACAAGCTCTAATTTCTCACTCTTCTTCTCTTTCCTAGCTTTGAGAAATCAGATTCATTTATGTTTTCCATAAACACAATTTTTATAGAACTCCAAGTCAATCTGCTTCAGACCTGGTAGCAATGTTCTGGAGCTAAGGAACTTCATCCCTTTCTCACTCATGTGCCCAAGTCTATGGTGCCACAATTCTGTTTCTATCCCTGTGGAAAGTGCTATAACTATATCAGTAGTAGCTAAGGTAGAATAAGTATTACCAGTACACAAATACAATGTGCCTACCTTTTCACCTTTAGCTACTACTAATGCACCTTTAGTGACCTTTGAGAATTTGTCTGAAAAGGTAACTATGCAACCTTCACTAACCAGTTGTCCTGCAGAAATTAAATTCCTTCTCAAATTTGGAACATACCTTACCTCCTGTAGCAACCATTCATTTCCATTTTGCAACTTGATTTTTATCTTTTCTTTTCCAACAATCTAACAGTGTTCATCATCACCCAAATATACTTGTCCAAAATCACCTTGAACATAATCTACAAAATATTTCCTATGGCGTGTGGCATGAAATGAAGCCCGTGAATCTATTACCCAGGAATCATTAGCATTATCTAAACATAGAATTAAAGCAGCCTGTAATTTATTACTTACAATATTAGCTTCCTTATTGTCATCATGTTGTCTATCTCCTTATTTACCCTTTCGAGACCAACAATCCTTCTTCAAGTGTCCTGGCTTTCCACAGTGCCAGCAATCCATTCTTCCTCTGGATTTAGATATGCCTTTCTTTGACTTCCCTTGTGACTTCCCACGATTTGTTGGGCTTTTTCCTCTTTCCTTTGTTCTTCCCCTATTCTCTACATTCAAAGCATTACTTGATGTTGAACTCTCACCTATACTTTTCCGTCACATTTCCTCGCTAAGGATAACACTGACATCATCAAATTTCAAAGTATTTGAACCAAAGACAGAGTTACAACCATTACCAAGCTATTCCAGCTTTCTGGCAAAGAACATAAAACCAAAAGAGCCCTCACCTCTTCATCAAACTTCACTTTTACAGAAGTTATCTGACTAGCAATCGTATTAAACTCATTTAAATGATCTGTCACAGATCCACCTTCAATCATTTTCAGATTAAACAAATGCTTCATGAGAAATACCTTATTTAAGGCAAAGGGTTTTTCATACAATTTAGCCAAAGCTTTCATCAAATCATCTGTTGTCTTCACTTCTATTATATTCAACGCCATAGATGGTGCCAGACACAAATGAATGCTTCCCAATGCCTTTCTGTACATAAGTTCCCAATCCTCATTAGTCATTGCTGCCAGTAACTTGGCTTTTCCTTCCAATGATCTCCATAAATCCTTCTGATAGAGATAATCCTCCATCTATATCTTCCATAATTGATAGTTCTGCCCATTGAATTTATCTACCTTCAATTTACCCTCGTCTGCCATTGCTCCCACTTAACTGTGAGACTCCCACTTAACCATGAGACCTTCCTACAGACGATAATCGAACACAACCCGCTCTGATACCAATTGTTAGGGTTTAGGAAAATCAGAGCAATAAACATTAACAATTATATGCAGATTAAATAACCCAAATATAACAATGAAGAATAACACAAAAGAGATCAACACAAAATTTTAACATGGTTCACCCAAAATGAGCTACATCCATAGAAACTCAGCCATCCATTGATTTTATTATCTAGTGCAAAATAGATTACAATCTCACGAATTCCATCCCGCAACATACATCCCAGCGTCTTATAACAAGCTTTTTGGAAGCTTCTTGAATTAGGCTTTTACAATGTCATTTTTCATTTGTTAGTTAACAAAACTTAACTACTGATCCCGAATGTGCAAAAAAAGGGGAAAAATTAACTACCGGCCCCGAATGATTTGAAGGTCCCATGTTTATTAAATAAACAATAGTATGTACAACATCTGCCCAAAAGTGTAAGGGTAGTCCAACATGCAATCTCATGCTCCTTGCACACTCCATAATGGTCTTATTCATCCTCTCAGATACACCATTTTCTTGTGGGGTTCCAGGAACCATTTTTTGCCTATGGATTCCATTATATGAATAGTAATTTTCAAATTTTCTGCTATAATACTCACTTCCATTAGTAGATCTGAGACACTTCAACTTTTTTCCTGTCTCATTCTCAACCAAAGCTTTCCACCTTTTAAAAGTTTCAAATACTTCTAATTTTTATTTTAGGAAATACACCGATGTTTTCCTAGTTGCATCATCAATAAGAGTAACATAATAGCAAGAGCCACCAAGAAAAGATACCTGAGCTAGTCCCCATACATCTGAATGCACAAGCTCTAATTTCTCACTCTTCTTCTCTTTTCCAACTTTGAGAAATTAGACTCTTTTCTATTTTCCATAAACACAATTTTTGCAGAACTCCAAGTCAATCTGCTTCAGCCCTGGTAGCAACTTTCTGGAGTGAAGGATCTTCATCCCTTTCTCACTCATGTGCCCAAGTCTATGGTGCCACAATTATGTTTATGTCCCTCTAGCAAGTGCTATAATTGTCTTAGTATCAGTTGTTTCTGTAGCAGCTAAGGTAGAATAAATATTATTAGTACACAAATACAATGTGCCTACATTTTCACCTTTAGTGACCTTCCAGACTTTGTCTAAAAAGGTAACTACATAACCTTCACTACCCAGTTGTCCTACAAAAATTAAATTCCTTCTTAAATTTGGAACATGCCTTACCTCCTGTAGTAACCATTCATTTCCATTCTGTAACTTGATTTTTATCTTTCCTTTTACAACAATCTGACAGGGTTCATCATCACCCAAATATACCTATCCAAAATCACCTTGAACATAATCTACAAAATATTTCCTATGGGGTGTGGCATGAAATGAAGCCCCTGAATCTATTACCCAGGAATCATTAGCATTATCTAAACATAGAATTGAAACATCCTGAAATTCATTACTTGCAATATTAGCTTCCTTACTATCATCATGTTGTCCGTCTCCTTGTTTTCCCTTTCAAGACGAACAATCCTTCTTCAAGTGTCTTGGCTTTCCACAGTGCCAGCAATCCATTCTTCCTCTGGATTTAGATCGCTTTTCTTCAACTTCCCTTGTGACTTCCCACAATTTTTTGGGCTTTTTCCTCTCTCCTTTTTTCTTCCCTTGTTCTCTACAATCAAAGAATTACCTGATGTTGAACTCTCACCTGTACTTTTCCATTGCATTTCCTCGCTAAGGATAACACAAACAACATCATCAAATTTCAAAGTATTATAACCAGAGACAGAGTTACTTACAACCATTACCAAGCTATTCCAACTTTCTAGCATATAACATAAAACCAAGAGAGCCCTCACCTCTTCATCAAAATTCACTTTTACAGAAGTTAACTGACTGGTAATCATATTAAACTCATTTAAATGATTTGTCACAGATCCACCTTCAATCATTTTCAGATTAAACAAATGCTTCATGAGAAATACCTTATTTGAGGTTGAGGGTTTTTCATACAATTTAGCCAAAGCTTTCATCAAATCATCTATTTTCTTCACATCTATTATATTGAACACCACAGATGGTGCTAGACACAAACGAATGCTTCCCAGTGCCTTTCTGTCTAGAAGTTCCCAATCCTCATAAGTTATTTCTACCAGTTTCTTGGCTTTTCCTTCCAATGGCCTCTATAAATCCTTCTGACATAGATAATCATCCATCTTCATCTTCCATAACTGATAGTTCTACCCATTGAATTTATGTACCTTTAATTTACCCTCTTTTGCCATTGCTCCCACTTAACCGTGAGACTCACTCAACCGTGAGACCTTCCTTCAGACGAGAATCCAACACAACTGGATTTGATACCAGTTGTTAGGGTTTAGGTAGATTGGAGCAATAAATATTAATAATTATATATAGATTAAATAACCCAAATATAACAATGAAGAATAACACAAAAGAGATCAACACAAAATTTTAACATGGTTCACCCAAAATGGGCTACATCCACAGAAACTCAGTCATCCAATGATTTTATTATCGAGTGTAAAACAAATTACAATCTCGTGAATTCCATCCCGTAACATACATCCCAGCCGCTTATAACAAGATTTTTGCAAGATTCTAGAATTAGGGTTTTACAATGTCATTTTTCATTTGTCAGTTAACAAAAATTAACTACTAACATCGAACGTGCAAAAAAAGAGGAAAAATTAACTACCTACCCCAAAGGATTTGAAGGTCTCTTGTTTATTAAATAAACAATAGTATGTACAACATCTGCCCAAAAGTGTAAGGGTAGTCCAACATGCAATGTCATGCTCCTTGTGTTGAATACTGAGAGGGGGGGTGAATCAGTATTTTGCAATTTAAACAATTAAACCAAATGTCAACTTTAATAATCAGAAAGCAAAGTAACCACAGAAATATAGTCCACATAAACATGACACATAGACACCATATTTTTACGTGGAAAACCCAAAAAGGGAATAACCACAGAGAGGATTAGCTCTCAATATATTGTAATCTTTTACAAATGGTGATGTTTAGACTTGGTCACTTCACGGGCCTAAAACATGCTGGCTCACTGCCATGAAGTACAACTAGGTCTAGCGGGCTCACTGCCACAACCCTAAACCCAGAAAGATTACAATGAGGGCTATTAAACCCTACTGATTGCTTACAGCCAGGGTCACTGCCAAGTACAAGTGAAATTGTATAAGGAATATGAATACTACAACAACATCTATCTATATGCCAGGGTGCAATCATTTAGCAACTGAATACTGAGTCTTGAGTCTTCATCATCACTCATTTTCTATCTCTACTCTGCTATTCTGATACTTGCATCAATCACATTCACAATACTTCTTTGCTTACTTCATATTCGCACAACACACACCAAACACTAAATTCGATCCCATATATATATCGACAATACTTAAGATCTTCATATTAGGTTGGCATACTAAACAAGAAATGTGTAAGGAAAAATATCATACTTTGTCAGCTTGTTCTTATGTACAATCTTTAATGTGGACTTAAACATTCATGCACAAGTCTTCATATAAGTCTGCCTGACTTCACCGCATAGAGATCTAATATGCCAGTCAGCCTGTTCCTTAAGAACACACTTAGTAAGCTCATCTGTCACATCACCACACACACTCCAAACCAAATGGGACCTTACAAATCATATCCAAGTTTTATTACTGACCTCTTAACATATCTTTAGAACCACAAAGCAAAATACTTCTGCATGTCAGAATGTGGATCATGGAACTATTGCTCTGTCACAAAGAAATACTATTGAACTTGAACCCGATATTGAGCAACTGGTAAACTGTGATATATTGAACTTCAAAGGTTATGATCTTGGATTTGGGTAGTACTGACATATATCTTGCTTTCCTTAGAACCGCAGACTAAGATGTGCATTTGCAGAGGGATGCAGACCAGTCTACTGAGTATTGTTCACTATATCTGTCTTTCCCTTGTTTGTCTGGACTTAGACATTTTCTCCACATGACTTACAGAGAAAATTATGACTTGATCACTAGAATGAATCATCATAACATAGCCATGAATCATCATACCTGATCTGCATTAGGTGGTCTTATTCTATGGAGGCATACTGATTCATTTTCTGTCACATACTCTGTACCTTGTCCATACTTAGTCATTTTGACCTTCCACACTTGTGCCTTGATGCCGGACCAAGTTGATCTTCTAGAGTGATGTCTTCTTGTCATTCTAATGTGTCCTCTTGGCCCTGTTGTCATCAATGACAACACACAGATTATCTCTAGAGCAGTGTCTCTTGCCAACAATCTCTCCCTTTGGCATTGATGGCAACACTTAGTGAAAAATGCTGCCTTGACTACTCCCCCTTTCTATATTCACTTCTATATTCCTTCTCCCCCTAAGATGTTTTCTCATTTTTAATTGATCTTCTCTCCCCCTTTGACATCAATGGCAAAGGATGTGTTCCAGAATGAAAAACTTGTCAAAACAACAAAATTTTCTATGTACTCTGCCACATATTTACAAATACAGTCTTCAACTTAATATTACATATGCTTAAGGATGTCATTGAAAATGTTCTTGATCTGTTCCAATTCACCATCCTAGCACTTTTTAACATTGTCCAAAATTTGAATATGTCCATTGAGTAAGAAAACTAGGGTTTCTATCTTTTGCATATCAGTGCATGCATCAATTTGTGAAGCTATTTGAGCTTTAGCTGCCAGATTGAACATAGACTCCAACTTGGGACTGATCAGTCCTCTTAACTGACACATTCTTCCTTTTGTCTGATCCCTTTCCCTTATTAAACTATTCAAGTCAATTTGACTGATTCAGTTACCGGATCAAATGACTTAGATATGTTCATTAGTTTCTGCTCTAAATCTTTGATCTTTTCTTCTGTTTTCTTTGTAGCTTTCGGGCAAGATCAAAAAATTTTATATATATCACCGGCCTCTTTAATGGCATTTTGAATACCCTTTATTCTATTTTCTAATTGGATTTTATCATTGGCTATCATTTTCTTTAACTCATTTAGTCTTTTCTCATTGAATTCTTGCCTTACTTTTATCTCAGCTGATTTTTCAAGAGATTCAAAATGTGTGCTTACCGAATTTATTAGTCCCTTAAGTTGACTTGTGATAGACATAGAGGTATCCTTCTAAAAAATTGGCATCAGCTTCTCCAAAATGTTGGATGCTTCACTGATGAGTTCACTGTCCTCTATGTGGGATTTTAGCATTTCTTCTCTTTCCTTGGCTTGTGCAATTGAAGCCAATTTGATCTTTTGTATCAGTGACATGGTATCCAAGTTTATCGGACTGTATTTTTGTGGTTACTTTGCTTTCTGGTTATTAAAGTTGGCATTTGGTTTAATTGTTTAAATTGCAGAATATTGATTCATCCTCTCAGACACACCATTTTTCTTGTGGGGTTCCAGGAACCGTTTTCTTCCTACTGATTCCATTATATGAACAGTAATTTTCAAATTCTCTATTGCAATGCTCACCTCCATTATCAGATCTTAGACACTTCAAGTTTTTTCTTGTCTCATTCTCAACCAAAGCTTTCCACCTTTTAAAAGTTTGAAATACTTTTGATTTTTGTTGTAGGAAATACACCCATGTTTTCCTAGTTGCATCATCAATAAAAGTAACATAATAGCAAGAGCCACCAAGAGACGATACCTGAGTTGGTCCCCATACATCTGAATGCACTAAGGCTCTAATTTCTCACTCTTCTTATCTTTCCCAACTTTGAGAAATCATACTCTTTTATGTTTTCCATAAGCACAATTTTTGCAGAACTCCAAGTCAATCTGCTTCATACCTGGTAGCAACTTTCTGGAGTGAAGGAACTTCATCCCTTTCTCACTCATGTGCCCAAATCTATGGTGCCACAATTCTATTTGTCCCTGTAGCAAGTGCTATAAGTGTCTCAGTAGCAACTGTTTTTGTAGAAGCTAAGGTGGAATAAGTATTACCAGTACACAAATACAATGTGCCTACCTTTTCACCTTTTGCTACTACTAATGCACCTTTAGTGACCTTCCAGACTTTGTCTAAAAAGGTAACTATGCAACCTTCACTACCCAGTTGTCCTACAAAAATTAAATTCCTTCTCAAATTTGGAACATGCCTTACCTCCTGTAGCAACCATTCATTTCCATTATGCAACTTGGTTTTTATCTTTCCTTTTCTAACAATCTGATAGGGTTCATCATCACCCAAATATACCTGTCCAAAATCACCTTGAACATGATCTACAAAAAATTTCCTATGGGGCGTGACATGAAATGAAGCCCCTAAATCTATTACTTAGGAATCATTAGCATTATCTAAACATAGAATTAAAGCATCCTGTAATTTATTACTTGCAATATTAGCTTCCTTACTATCATCATGTTGTCAATCTCCTTCTTTTCCCTTTCGAGACCAACGATCCTTCTTCAAGTGTTCTGGCTTTCCACAGTGCCAGCAATCCATTCTCCCTCTGGATTTAGATATGCCTTTCTTTGACTTCCCTTGTGACTTCCCACAATTTGTTGGGCTTTCTCCTCTCTCCTTTGTTCTTCTCCTATTCTCTATAGTCAAAGCATTACCCGATGTTGAACTCTCACCTATGCTTTTATGTCGCATTTCTTCGCTAAGGATAACACCAACAACAACATCAAATTTCAAAGTATTTGAACTAGAAACAAAGTTACTTACAACCATTACCAAGCAATTCCATCTTTCTAGCAAAGAACATAAAACCAAGCGAGCCCTCACCTCTTCATCAAACCTCAATTTTACATAAGTTAACTGACTGGTAATCGTATTAAACTCATTTAAATGATTTGTCATAGATCCACCTTCAATCATTTTTAGATTAAACAAACGCTTCATGAGAAATACCTTATTTGAGGCTGAGGGTTTTTCATACAATTTAGCCAAAGCTTTCATCAGATCATCTGTTGTCTTTACTTCTATTATATTGAACATCACAGATGGTGCCAAACACAAACAAATGCTTCCCAGTGCCTTTCTGTCCAGAAGTTCCCAATCCTCATCAGTCATTGCTACCGGAACTTGGCTTTTCCTTCCAACGACCTCCATAAATCCTTCTGATAGAGATAATCCTCCATCTGCATCTTCCATAACTAATAATTCTACCCATTGAATTTATCTACCTTCAATTTACCCTTGTCCATCATTGCTCCCACTTAACCATGAGACTCCTACTCAACTGTGAGACCTTCCTACAGACGATAATTGAATACAACCTGCTTTGATACCAGTTGTTAGGGTTCAGGAAGATCGGAGCAATAAACATTAACAATTATATGCAGATTAAATAACCCAAATATAACAATGAAGAATAACACAAAAGAGACAACACAAAATTTTAATGTCGTTCACCCAAAATGGGCTACATCCATAGAAACTCATCCATTCAATGATTTTATTATCCAGTGCAAAACATATTACAATCTCATAAATTCCATCCCACTGTTGAAAAGGGCAAGACAATTGAGGGGGGGGGTGAATCCGCTGTAACCAATATTTCAAAACCATTAACACATCATCCACTTAATCACTGTTATTGTATTTTAACCATGAAGCATGAAATCAGAGACTTAAACACATTCACACATTCAACACATTCAACACTAGATTTTTACGTGGAAAACCCAATAAGAGAAAAACCACGATGAGTATTAGATCACAATATAATATGTAATAACACTACCAAAAATCAGAGGCTCACTGCCTTAGGGATCACTACCCATATTGCTCACTGCAAAAAAAGAGGCTCATTGCCAATGGGGTGGCTCCCTGCTAGTGGGTGGCTCACTGCCGATGGGTGGCTCACTGCCGGTGGGTGGCTCACTGCCAGAGTTGGTGAACTGAGATAGTAGCATCTACACTATGCCAAGGTTTAGTTCCATTGAAGCACAATAAATATCCTCTGCTCTGCTCTACTTTTTCACTCCACACTTATCTTGGCATCTTCGCAACACACTCCTTAATCATGACTACATTACAAGTATTTATAGAATTCATCAACCTTGGAATGAACATCAAGGTTAGCATTACAATTATCAACCATTGGAACAATCTCTAAGGTCGGCAAACACACATACATTAGAATAGGTTTGGACCTACAAAAATTTATGAAGGAAAAGAATGAATGCGGACCAAACCATGCCTTAGATGGGACTCAAATGCAATCTTCCACACAACAACATGCCATCACAAACTCCAAAGCATAATCACAAGTGGTGAAAACAACCAAGTCGGCCAAAACTGGTGTTAACACTAAGACCTGTAAGAACATACTTCATGCATGATCTAGATTACACTTTGTGGACCAATCAAAAGGAAAGAAAACAATCTAGAGACATCCACAAGCATGTTACAATCACCAAAAACATCCGCATAACCTCTAAACACTTTATCCACAAGATTCTTCAAACTGAAGCACTATCGGCCACTGTAATAAAAGAAAGATCATGTGCAAAGCACCAAATCACAAACCATTTGAATTGAAGGCACATAACATCATTACAAACTTAATTCCAGAACCGTAGACTGTAAAACTTAAATGTAGAGAAATGCGGAGCAAAATACATTCTCCCTATCACCACTAAATGCATAGAAAAATAGTTTTTACTCTGGTGAACAGAACTCGCTCAAATCTTCACACCGGAGGCTCAAACTTGAAACATAGCATCTACAGACATTCCTTAACATAACTTCCAATCTACAAACTAAGATATTAAGTATACAGAATATGTGGAGCAAAACACTATACTGCATTTCAACAAGCTAGGAAACTATGCAACACACTATTTCCACTAGGAGAACAAATTTTCTCAAAAGCATTTGGAAACTCAGTATCAGGAATACTTTCTCATTATCTTCAACACTTATA
Organism: Cunninghamia lanceolata; assembly: GCA_027924645.1. Classification (NCBI taxonomy): domain Eukaryota; kingdom Viridiplantae; phylum Streptophyta; class Pinopsida; order Cupressales; family Cupressaceae; genus Cunninghamia; species Cunninghamia lanceolata. Next base: position 3,447,014 of record BSBN01000210.1, on the reverse strand, counting down.
TAAGCTAATACAAAGTAACTAACTCAACACAATTCAACATCAAAACAAGAGCACAGTTGACACCAATGACAACACATATATGTTGACATCAATGACAACACCGGTAAGCACATACTTGCAACAATCTCCCCATTTGTCATTGATGGCAACATTGATGTGAAAAACTATAAGAACCATCGAGACAAGATTTTGCATTGATTACTTTCTCCCCCTTTCTTTTTACACATCTAAACTCTTTCTCCCCCTGAGTTTTTCACATGATTTCTCTCCCCCTTTGACATCAATGGCAAAGGGCATCACTTCTCTTCCTCTGCACATACTTGCAAACTACTGCTCTAATCAAACTAGAATTATTCTATTAGCAACACTGCAACACTTATTGCTTTTTGTTATGAACTCATATTGGCAACATCTAGCTACTCCCCCTAAGAGGTAGCCTTCAAAAACATCAATCCAGATCAAAGAACAAGACTTTGGGCACCACTGGACTGATGCACTTCCCATGCATCTTAGTGTAGAGGAGGGGTAATAACTCCTAAATTTTCTATGAGATACTCAAAAGTATCTTTAGGTAGATGCTTGGTGAAAATATTTGCAATCTTATCCTTGGTAGATACATATTCCATCTTCACTTCATTCTCTTTACCTTTTCTCTCAGAAAGTGATACCTTATTGATATATGATTTGTTCTTGAGTGCATCACTGACTTTTTTGAAATGTTTATAGCACTTGTATTGTCACAAAAGATTGAAATTGGTTCTTCATACACAACTCTTATATCCTTCAATGTTTGCTTCATCCAAAGCACTTGAGTACAACATGTTGCAACAATATATTCTGCTTCTGCAGTAGACAAAGAAACTAATTCTCACTTCTTGCTCAACCATGAAACCAATATGTTACCCAAGAGGAAAGCACCTCCACTTGTCCTCTTTTTATCATCAGCATCTCCAACCCAATCTACATCTGTATAAGCACTAAGAGTGAAATCAGTGTCTTTGGGATACCACAATCCATAGTCTGAAGTGCCTTTTAAATACCTCATGATCCTCTTGACTACCATCACATGTGACTCTTTGGGATCTTCTTGAAATCTTACCACAAGATAGACTACATGCATTATGTCAGGTCTGGTATGGGTTAGATAGAGCAGTCCTCCAATCATAGACCTATACTTTTTCTGATCAGTCTTAGATGATTCATCATTCTTGCTCAGCTTGCTACCAGTTACCATAGGAGTACATACTGGCTTAGAATCCTCCATTCCAAACTTCTTCAACAATTATTTCACATACTTGGATTGAGAAATGAAAATTCCTTTTTCTGATTGACTAATTTGCAGTCCTAAAAAGAAATTCATTTCACCAAACATAGACATCTCAAATTCTTTTTGCATCTCCTCTACAAATCTCTTACACATACCTTCATTGCCTCCAAATATAATATCATCAATAAAGACTACAACAATTAGAATTTGATCATCATTGATTTTGAAGTACAGATTACTGTTTGCAATACCTTTACTAAACCTTAATTGCAGCAAATACTTGTCCAACCTAGCATACCAGGCTATAGGAGCTTGCTTGAGTCCATACAGAGCCTTCTTCAATCTACATACCATGTCACCTTGATCTGATGACTGAAATCCTTCTAGTTGTTCAATGTAGATCTCTTCTTCCAATTCTCCATTCAAGAATGTAGACTTCACATCCATCTGATACACCTTAAAATCTTTGTGAGCTACAAATGCCAAAAAAACATTCTTATTGCTTCAATCCTTTCCACAGGAGCAAAAGTCTCTTCAAAGTCTATACCTTCAACCTAAGAATATCCTTTGCATACCAATCTTGCTTTGTTTCTTACAACTTCTCCATTTTCATTCATCTTGTTTTTGAAAACCCATTTGGTTCCAATCACATTCTTATCAACAGGTCTAGGGACCAATTCCTAAGTTTGATTTTTCTCTATTTGCATCAGCTCTTCTTCCATGGCTTTTACCCAACTTTCATCTTTGCAGGCCTCATTTACAGTCTTAGGTTAAATCTATGAATGCAAACAATAGTTCACCTATTCCTCTGTGGCTCTTTTCCTTGTCAATACCCCTTTGCTTTTATCACCAATTATTTGATCTCTGAATTATTAATCCTTACATACATGAGAGTCTTAACAACACTTTCTAGAGCTTTTTCTTCTTCAACCTGACTATCCTTTTGTTCAACTATTTCTTCATTCATTGTAACAATAGGTTCATCTGATTCATTGCCACTCAGATATGATGTTCTTTCCTTGTCTTCATCAACCTTCACATTAGCACTCTCAATAGCTTTTCTCAATCTCTTATTGTAGCACCAGTAGGCCTTACTCTTAGTAGAGTATCCAAGGAAAATTCCTTCATCACTCCTAGCATCAAACTTGCCTAACTCTTCATCTCTTTTGATATAACATTTGCTTCCAAAAACTTTGAAATATTTCACTGTCAGAACTCTTCCATACCACAATTCATAAAGATTTTTGGTACCATTACCTTTGACTTGAACTCTGTTTTGAATGTAGATAACAGTATGTATGGCTTCTCTCCAATACACTTCCATTAGGCTAGCCTCCATCATCATTGACCTCACAGCTTCTTGAACTGTCATGTTCTTTCTTTCAACGACTCCATTCTGCTGGGGAGTTCTATGAGAAGACAACTGTCTTTTTATCCCTTGTTCTTCACAGAAGATGTTGAATTCATTTAATGTAAAATCACCTCCTCTATCAAACCTTAAACATTTGATCCTCAATTCTAACTCATTTTCAATCATTGCCTTGAAAACTTTGAACTTGTCTAGGGCTTCTGATTTATCCTTTAGAAAGTGACCCATGTCATTCTAGAATAGTCATCAATAAGCAACATAAAGTACTTGTCTCCTTGCAGACTTCTTGTTCTTGTAGGACCACACAAATCTGTATGCACCAGCTCAAGTAGTCCAATAGAAAATTGTTCCTTACTCTTGAAATTTGTCCTTGTTTGTTTGCCCATTTGACATTCCTTGCAGATAGTATTAGCAGGCTTCACAAGCCTAGATAGATCTCTCACAGATTGTACTGAACTTATCTTCACCAAGTTATCAAAATTGATATGACACATCCTTCTATGCCAAAACCAACTTTCAACTGTCTAAGCCAACAAACAACAATTATCGGTTCCCCTCAAGTGATAAACATTATCTTTAGTTTTCTTACTAGTTGCAATCACTATTCTAAAGCTTTCCATGATCTTGCATCCATTATCCTTGAATCTTAGATCATATCCTTTGTCACACATCTGACCCACACTTAAAAGATTATGCTTTAAACCATTCACATATAGAACATCATCTATGTTATGCTTACCATCAAAAGAAATAAATCCTTTTCCACAAATCCTACCAACTGCATCATCTCCAAACCTAACCAGTCCTCCATCATACTTTTCCAAACTTATAAACTTACTTTTATCACCGGTCATGTGATGTGAGCATCCATTGTCAATAATCCATTCATCCTTATCCTTCTCAACTTGAATAGACAAAGCACTCTCTTCCACTAGTTTTTCTTCCTTCACACAACTAGCAGGATTAGTAGAAACAGGTTCTTCTTTAATAGCAATAAACAAGCATTCATTTGCACTAGTATTAGCATCATCAGACTCATCATATGTTACACCATCATCATCAAGATCTCTGACATAACAGCATTTCTTCATGATTCTAGTTCTACTTTCAAATTTCTTCTTACCTTTCTCAATTCTCTCTGGACACCTGGAGGCATGGTGGCCAATCTTACTGTTGTGCTTTGCACACATGCCTCATTCTATAAATGGAGACCCCTTTCCCCTTTTTTTTTGATTTGGCTAGAGAGTCATTTGGTCTTTTGATCTTCTAAGGTGATTGTGTGGTCACAGGTGCATTTTGACCTAGATAGAAGGATGACATTGAAAAATCACTTCAAAATCTATTAGGGTAGGTTGTTACTTTCCCTTTGAGGCCCTTGAATTGGTATTTTGCACTACATTTAGCCTCAATCGACCTTTGCGCTAATTTCATATCTGTCAGACCTAGGACTGAAAAGTGCTTTGTCTGACCTTTGCGCTAAAATCCTATCGCTCCGACCTAGCGCTAGAATTCTATTCGGTCGACCGGGCGTTAAGACTTTGAAATTACCTTCTGCGCTAAAATTTCCCCTGACTGACCCTGCGCTAAAAGCAACAACCTCCGACCTGGTCGGATTACCACGAAAAGCCTGCAAGTCAGACCTATCCAAATTCCCCGCTAACTGGTGCAAACTAAATATCGGGCCCCGCGCTAAAAGTTACCCTATCTGACCTAGTCTGACGCATCAAAATCCTCCGCAGGTCAGACACATCGAAAACCCGCGCAAAACCATCAACTGGCAGTCCGTACTCCTGCGTATTAATGGCAGATTAGCCATGGTTTAAATAGAGAAATAACAGATTTGAGCTCATCTCAATCGCATTTCAGCCGCAAATTTCGAAGCTCCATTCTTCCCCATCGACCTCGCCCGAGCTCGAACCCACGACCTCCCCTGCAATTTGAATCCGCGCCGCCATTGTTGCAGGTAGGGTCTTAAACCTCGTCGTTTCAAGTTTTTTTGGCTTTCGAGCAGTTGAATTCCAATATTTTGTCGATTAGGGTTTTTAAGGGGAAGATCATTTGAACGTAGGTTTTGGGGCTAGGGTTTGATAAATTTCGAGTTTGTCAGTTTGAAGCCCTAGTCTAAACAACTTAGAAAATTTAGGGATTTTGCCCTGTAGAACCCGTGCAAATTTCGGTGCTAAATCAAGCTCCGACCGACCTACAAACCAAAGCCCCCATTTGAGTTGGTCTGACACCCTAGAATTTAGCGCCAAAAGCCTAGCGCCCGGTTGCACTAAAATCAACCTCATCCGACCCACGCAACCGATATGCCTTTTTTCAACTGGCTCAGATGGTTTCAAAAGCTCCGCAAACTTGGAAAACTCTTTTTGCGCTAGAAATACCTTGGCCTGACCCTGCGCTAGAATATCCAGTCTCTAACTTAGTCGGATGATGAATATTCTCCGCAAAGTCGGTGCTGCCCAAAAACCCCACCGAAAGTTTGCTGCGAACTCAGCGCTAAAAAATGCCTTGTTTGACTTGCGCTACATTACCCCTCATCCGACCTGGTCAGATCCCATTGAAATCCGCGCAGGTCAAACTGACCTAATTTTTGTGCAAGAAGCAGCTGCATCCGCATCTACGTTGTTTTGCGCCAAATTGCCAACCGACCGACTTGCAAACCATCCGAGGTCAGAGACCTCCAAATTCTGCGCAAGTCAGACATCCTCGAACATGGTGCAAAATCCAAAGAACATGAAAAGGAGGCCCAAACTCGAGGTCAGACCTGTCCGATTTTCCTGCTAAGGTCGGATAACCTCCATTTTAGTGCTTTTCTTGCTGAGGGTCGGACAACCCTCAAATTAGCGCAAAACCCTCTAAATGACTGAATTTGTTGAAATTTCCATAGAGACGGTTGTTCAGAATAATGAAGTTGATGTTATGATACGTTAATAATGGTGTTTTGATGAAATCTCTTGCAACATTTGATGTCTACTTGCATGCAGTGTCTTTTCAATTTGACTTAGTTTTCCTTCAAATGCATGCTTGTAATGAATGACAGATTTATATTGGTTTGTCTAATTCTAGGAGTATGTTAGGAGACTTTCATGGTATCAAACTTATAAGGTCCGGTTGTGCAGACTAGATGACGGCACGGGCTCAAGCTATGAAGTACGAGTTCAAAGGGATTCCTCCAGAGACCAAAATCCACTCTGGGTGGAGCAATGTGGGAGACATAGATCTAGGTCATATAGACCTAGACGACTTCAGACTCAGAATCTTTGGACCCACTCCAACTCCCAGGGCCAAGATACTAAGAGATAGTGGGCTTGGGCAAGCAGCTGCTTTTCCAACCTCAGTCCAATGTGCAGAATTGATGGCTAGTTGTGCAGGCAATTACGATGTTATATCCAGACAAATACAGATAGCTAATGGAGAAGTCCTAGCTGACTTGACCCCACCTGCTTTGGCAGAGATGCTGGACATCCCATGGATCAAAACCATGACTATGCCTGACAAACAAGCATCCAAGGAAGCATACAATAAAGATGTGGAAGGGTGCAGGAAACACATAAACCACCATTGGGTCAAGAGCAAGAAGTCTGCTCTCGTCAAGCTCCCCATAGTACTATACAGAAGTGATTTTCACGATGAGATTGGGGATATTATAACCTTTTTGAGTAGAATATATGGTTTACTAACTGCTTCCACCTTTGAGGACTGGATGTTCATCGTAATTTCAGAGATATTGAAGGGAACCAAGTTCCATTGGTCATAAATCCTCAGTGACAACATCCATGAAGCTTTCAGCAACTTCAGTGAGAGCAAGTATTTCAGGTGGACATCCTACGTCATCTATGCACTGGCAAGAATGAATCACTACGACGGATTGTCCAAGGTTGGAGAAATTGGAAATGATGAAAAGGCGCAGGTTAAGGTATACAAATGCTACCCTCAGCTGATCTCGTCTCAATCCTTGATACATTTCAATAGGGTCAACGATGCATTCACCATGTATATAGCAAGGAAGTTGCAAGGTAATACAGCCTTAAGGATTTCTACCGAGGCCATGAACGAAATAATCCAATATGGTAGGTGGTATATCCAATTTAAGAAATTCACATATATTAGAGTACAAGGCTTCACTGGAATGGCGTACAGATTACCGCGATACCCAGATGATAAGACAGTGCTCCTAGAACTGTCTAGGCAACTAGTACCATGCGCAGGAAGGCTCAAGCACCTGCACAGAACAAATGTCCAATTCCCTATTAAGTTTGGCAAAGGACTCTACACATGTCCTTCTCTCGCATCAGCTGAGTATTCGGATAAAGAGCTCCAACTCCTAAATTTACACTATTACAATGCCAGGAGTCACTTTGACCCAAATAAAGTAATGGAGAAGTTTGTAAGCAGAAAGCTGTTTCATAAGGACCATATTGAAGATTTTTGGGCTAACTGCCCTGATGACTATGAGGTCATGAAAAAGGCACATGCGAGACTGTCCCTGGATTTCATTAAAAAATTCCATATAATGGCAGTGCCTGATCAGTTGTAGGACGATGAGAATGTTATGGTCAGAGGTCCATGGGAGGCACAATACCACCAGCCTATTCCATTACCCAATTGGGCTAATGCTGAAGAAAGCTCCTTGGATGTGATTATGAAGGAACCAATCAGATTAAGTAAGGCTAGGGTATGCTGCTTTCTATATAAAGGGCTGCCATTTCCACTATTTGTAAGAGAGATTTTTTATGCCAAATTGTTGACTCTATGCCATTTGAAGTAATACAAAGCAAGTTTCTGCAGTAATTCTGAGAATTTGTACCTTGTGTTGATTCATTGTGGTTTTCATGGTTTGCTTCTTGCTCTCCCATAGTTAGATTAGTTGTGCTTTTATGATGTTAGTGGTTTGTTGAAGTATTTGATGAATATTCCAAGTCCATACTTTTAGTTGTTTGCTGATGGTAAATAGCTGTGTAAAGTTAGTCTGGGCTTATTATTTGTGCTGAAGTTCAACTACATTTCATGAGTTAAGTTGCGCCGTTTATTGGGTATTTAACGAATGAATGTGGTCTGAAAATCTTTCAACTTCCATTGAAGATAGCACCGTTTTCTGCAGCACTGTAACACCCATTTCAGTTTGGTAACTCAGAAAACTAGTTTAAAGTTTGGAGTATTTGTCTACTGAAGATAACCCTTGCATTGTGGATGTCACTTAGGATCCTTCTAAAACCCTAAACCTTTTGCATTTTCTTTTAAAATCATTGTTAGTTATTAGATCAAGAGTTTCAACAGCATTTTACCTTGTCTATCAGCTGAAAATCATAATAGGGTTTATGTGTATTTGCTGCCCCGAACCTGAAGATTTGCAGATTGCATGTAAGACCCCTTGTAGGTACAACTAGAACATAACCATTGAGAGATTCCAAGCAAGCTAAGACCTAGCTGTATTATCCTTGGAGTAGTCTTACCTAGGGTAAGATACTTTTCAAGAGAGGTGTGAAATCAGCAATCACACCTGTGTTGCTGTGTGCTAAAACCACCATCAACACTTACCACAAGAAAGCATTTAAATGGTAATTTGCCTTTCAACTTACCTGTACCTCTTTGCATTCTATCCACAAAGTTGGCTTCAATCTCATCAAGGTCATCATCAGATTCCACAACATATTTTTGAGCTCTCAAAGTCGTGCTAGATTTGAAAGCAATCTTAGTCTTCGACAGGGCATCACCAAACTCTCTCATTTCAAAAGTTGTAAGCTTCTTGAGCAATTGATCCTTTGAAATCTTTTTCACACTCATAACCTCTTCCATTGCTGCCACCTTGTGACTATAGGATTTAGGTAATGACCTAAGAATCTTCAGCACAACCTCATCCTCATTAATAGTTCCTCCAAAACCTTTGATTCCATTGACAATTTCATCAACTTTCTGCATGTAGATTGTTATGTTCTCATCTTCACTCATCTTTAGGGCTTCATACCACACCTTTAGGTTTTGTAATTTGGCACTCTTTACAGAATCATCTCTATATAATTTTTTTAGCTTATCCCAGATCTCATGAGCAGTCTCCAAATCCATAACTTTCACCAACTCAGTGTTAGATAAGACATTTAATAGAGCATCTCTAGCTTTTCTATTTAATTCATACTGTTTGACTTCATTTTCATCTAATGGACCACTTGGAGGAAGAGTGTACTTGGTTTCTGCCATTTTCCAAACACCATAACCAAGAGAAATGAGATGACTTTTTATTTGTACCTTCCATAGAACATAATCTATTCCATCAAACTGCGTTGACTCCTTCCTGTGTGCCATCCCAGATCTACCTCGAGTTGTTAGGCTCTTTGCCGAGGAACCCTCGCTCTGATACCAATTGTTGAAAAGGGCAAGACAACTGAGAGGGGGGGTGAATCAATTGTAACCAATACTTCAAAACCATTAACACATCATCCACTTAATCACTGTTATTGTATTTTAACCATGAAAGCATGAAATCAAAAACTTAAACACATGAGACACCAGATTTTTATGTGGAAAACCCAATAAGGGAAAAACCACAGTGAGTGTTAGCTCACAATATAATATGTAATAACAATACCAAAAATCAGAGGCTCACTGCCCAGATTGCTCACTGCAAAAGAAGAGGCTCACTACCAATGGGGTGGCTCACTTCCGGTGGGTGGCTCACTGCTTGAGTTGGTGAATTGAGTAGTAGCAAATACACTATGACATGGTTCAGTTCCATTGAAGCACAATAAATATCCTCTACTTTGCTCTACTTTTTCACTCCACACTTATCTTCGCATCTTCACAACACACTCCTTAATCATGACTACAGTACAAGTATTTATACAATTCATCAACCTTGGAATGAACATCAAGGTCGGCATTACAATCATCAACCATTGGAACAATATCCAAGGTTAGAAAACACACATACATTAGAATAGGTCTGGACCTAAACAAATTTATGAAGGAAAAGAATGAATGCAGACCAAACCATACCTTAGCTGGGACTCAAATGCAATCTTCTATGTAACAACACAGCATCGCAAACTCCAAAGCATAATCGCAAGTGGTGAAAACAACCAAGTCGGCCAAAACTGGTATTAACACTAAGACCTGTGAGAACACGCTCCATGCATGATATCGATTACACTTTGTGGACCAATCAAAAGGCATGAACATGATCTAGAGACATCAACAAGCACGTTACAATCACCAAGAACATCCACACAACCTCTAAACACTTTATCCACAAGATTCTTCAAACTGAAGCACTGTTGGCCACTGTCATAAAAGAAAGATCACTTGTGAAGCACCAAATCATGAACCATTTGTACTAAAGGCACATAACATCATTACAAACTTAATTCTAGAACCACAGATTGTAAAACTTAAATGCGGAGAAATGTGGAGTAGAATACATTCTCCCTATCACCACTAAATGCATAGAAAAACAATTTTTACTCTGGTGAATAGAACTTGCTCAAATCTTCACATCAAACTTGCAAAATAGCATCTATAGACATTCCTTAACATAACTTCCAATCCGTAGACTAAGATATTCAATATACAAAATATGCGGAGCAAAACACTATACTACATTTCACCAATCCAGGAAACTCTGCAACACACTATTTCCACTAGGAGAGCAAATTTTCTCAAAAGCACATGGAAACTCAGTATCAGGAATACTTTCTCATTATCTTCAACACTTATATAAGCCAATACAAAGCAACTAACTCAACACAATTAAACATCAAAACAAGAGCACAGTTGACACTAATGACAACACAGATATGTTGACATCAATGACAACACCAGTAAGCACATACTTGCAACACCCGCAACATACATCCCAGCCGCTTATAACAATCATTTTGGAAGCTTCTAGAATTAGGGTTTTACAATGTTGTTTTTCATTTGTCAGTTAACAAAAATTAACTACTGACCCCGAACGTGCAAAAAAGAGGAAAAAATAAGCATCGATCCCGAAGGATTTGAAGGTCTCATGTTTATTAAATAAACAAGGGTATGTACATCTACCCAAAAGTATAAGGGTAGTCCAACATGCAATCTCATGCTCCTTGCACGCTCCATAATGGTCCTATTCATCTTCTCAGACACACCATTTTCTTGTGGGGTTCCAAGAACCATTTTCTACCTATGAATTCCATTATATGAATAGTAATTTTAAAATTCTCTGTTGCAATACTCACCTCCATTATCAGATCTGGGACACTTCAACTTTTTTCCTGTCTCATTCTCAACCAAAGCTTTCCACCTTTTAAAAGTTTCAAATACTTCTTATTTTTATTTTAGGAAATACACCCATGCTTTCCTAGTTGCATCATCAATAAAAGTAACATAATAGCAAGAGCTACCGAGAGAAGATACCTGGGCTGGTCCCCATACATCTGAATGCACAAGCTCTAATTTCTCACTCTTCTTCTCTTTCCCAACTTTGAGAAATCAGACTCTTTTCTGTTTTCCATAAACACAATTTTTGCAAAACTCCAAGTCAATCTACTTCAGACCTGGTAGCAACTTTCTGGAGTGAAGGATCTTCATCCCTTTCTCACTCATGTGCCCAAGTCTATGGTGTCACAATTATGTTTTTGTCCTTGTAGCAAGTGCTATAACTATCTTGGTAGCAGTTGTTTCTGTAGCAGCTAAGGTAGAATAAGTATTACCAGTACACAAATATAATGTGCCTACCTTTTCACCTTTAGTGACCTTCCAGACTTTGTCTGAAAAGGTAACTATGGAGCCTTCACTACCCAGTTGTCCTGCAGAAATTAAATTCCTTCTCAAATTTGGAACATACCTTACCTTTTATAGAAACCATTCATTTCCATTCTGCAACTTGATTTTTATCTTTCCTTTTCCAAAAATCTGATAGGGTTCATAATCACCCAAATATACCTATCCAAAATCACCTTGAACATAGTCTACAAACTATTTCCTATGGGGTGTGGCATGAAATAAAGCTCCTAAATCTATTACCTAGGAATTATTAGCATTATCTAAATACAGAATTAAAGCATCCTGTAATTTATTACTTACAATATTAGCTTCCTTACTATCATCATGTTGTGTGTCTCCTTGTTTTCCCTTTCGAGACTAACAATCCTTCTTCAAGTGTACTGGCTTCCACAGTGCCAGCAATCCATTCTTCCTTTGGATTTAGATCTGCCTTTCTCTGACTTCCCTTGTGACTTCCCACGATTTGTTGGGCTTTTTCCTCTCTCCTTTGTTCTTCCCCTATTCTCTATAGTCAAAGCATTACCTAATGTTGAACTCTTACCTATGCTTTTCCGTCGCATTTCCTTGCTAAGGATAACACCAACAACATCATCAAATTTAAAAGTATTTGAACTAGAGATAGAGTTACTTATAGCCATTACCGAGCTATTCCAACTTTCTGGCAAAGAACATAAAACCAAGAGAGCCCTCCCCTCTTCATCAAACTTCACTTTTATAGAAGTTAATTGACCGGTAATCGTATTAAACTCATTTAAATGATCTTTCATAGATCCACCTTCAATCATTTTCAGATTAAACAAACGCTTCATGAGAAATACCTTATTTGAGGCTGAGGGTTTTTCATACAATTTAGCCAAAGCTTTCATCAGATCATCTGTTGTCTTCGTTTTTGTTATATTAAATGCCACAGATGGTACTAGGCACAAATGAATGCTTCCCAGTGCCTTTCTGTCTAGAAGTTCCCAATCCTCATTAGTCATTGCTACCAGTTTCTTGGCTTTTCCTTCCAACAACCTCCATAAATCCTTCTAATAGAGATAATCCTCCATTTTTATCCTCTATAACTGATAGTTCTGCCCATTGAATCTATCTACCTTCAGTTTACCCTCGTCCGCCATTGCTCCCAATTAACTGTGAGACTCCCACTCAACCGTGAGACCTTCCTGCAAACGATAATCAAACACAACCTGCTCTGATACCAGTTGTTAGGGTTTAGGCATATCAGAGCAATAAATATTAACAATTATATTTAGATTAAATAACCTAAATATAACAATGAAGAATAACACAAAAGAGATCAACACAAAATTATAACGTGGTTCACCCAAAATGGGCTACATCCATAGAAACTCAGCCATCCAACAATTTTATTATCCAGTGCAAAATAGATTACAATCTCACGAATTCCATACTGCAACATATATCCCAGCTACTTATAACAAGCTTTTTGGAAGCTTCTAGATTTAGGGTTTTACAATGTCGTTTTTCATTTGTCGATTAACAAAAATTAACTACCGACCTCAAACATGCAAAAAAAGGGGAAAAATTAACTATTGAACCTGAAGGATTTGAAGGTCTCCTATTAATTAAATAAATAGTGGCATGTACAACATCTGTCCAAAAGTGTAAGGGTAGTCAAACATGCACTCTCATGCTCCTTGCACGCTCCCTAATGGTCCTATTCATCCTCTCAGACACACCATTTTCTTGTGGGGTTCCAAGAACCATTTTCTGCCGATGGATTCCACTGTATGAACAATAATTTTTAAATTCTCTACTGCAATACTCATCTCCATTATCAGATCTGAGACACTTACACTTTTTTCCTGTCTCATTCTCAACCAAAGTATTCCACCTTTTAAAAGTTTCAAATACTTCTGATTTTTGTTTTAGGAAATACACCAATGTTTTCCTAGTTGCATCATCAATAAAAGTAACATAATAGAAAGAGCCACCAAAAGAAGATACCTGAGCTGGTCCCCTAAAATCTAAATGGACAAAGCTCTAATTTCTCACTCTTATTTTCTTTCCCAACTTTGAGAAATCAAACTCTTTTCTATTTTCCATAAACACAATTTTTGCAGAACTCCAAGTCAATCTACTTCAGACTTGGTAGCAACTTTCTGGAGTGAAGGATCTGTTGGCAATTAAGGTGTCTCAACCTTTGCAAATTCCTAATCTTGTATTTATTTATCCCATGTTGAGTTGGCATAGTTAGCATCTTGTGTATATGCAGCAGGGTAAATTTTGGTGACTTTGGCAGCCGCGGTTTCCCCCTTCAATAATTAATGGGGGTTTGGGGGCAGCGCCCCCAAGACAGGGTCAAGGGGTGTAGCCCCTTGCGGGGTCCAGGGGCAGGTCAAGGGAGGTTATTACATGTAAGAGGAATATGATATTTTTAGTCAGTGTATGACAGATTCTCTGATAGCTGTAAGGTGCATAAGAGCATCTGTCGTAACCTATCTTGGGACCAGGCACCCACTTCGGGATGGGATGTTGGACAAGTGTCCTTAGGCGTGGGTTTTGGGACATGAGTCCAAGATGGACACCCATCTCTAGAAGGTTCCATATTTGCCTTGTAAACTCTATATAAACAGGTGCTTGGATGGGAGATAGATAACTTTGGTACAAGTACTGTTATGATGCCAGAATATCTCCAGATTCGACATTCGAAGACTCCTGAAAGAGCATTGGCTCTGAAACTGTATTGTAATTTGTTATTGTTTACTGTAATACATTTGAGCTGTGTTTTGGAGTGTGGGGTTTTTCACCCGTAAGGGTTTTCCCCACGTATATCTTGTCTCTCTCTTCTGTCTACTTTCTGTGTGTATGTGTATTGCTACTATATCTCTGTTAGATGTTCTATGTTGCTGTAGTTGTAAGAATTAAATTAAATTTGCACACATCTCTCTTCATTAGATTAGCGTAGGAAGCAATTTCCACACACCGAGCTTCCTTTCAGGATCTTCATCCCTTTCTCACTAATGTGCCCAAGTCTATGGTGCCACAATTCTATTTCTATCCCTGTAGCAAGTGCTATAACTGTCTCAGTAGTAGCTATTTATATAGCAGCTAAGGCAGAATAGGTATTACCAATACACAAATACAATGTGCCTACCTTTTCACATTTAGCTACTACTAATGCACCTTTAGTAACCTTCTAGACTTTGTCTGAAAAGGTAACTATGCAGACTTCACTACCTAGTTGTCTTGCAGAAATTAAATTCCTTCTCAAATTTGGAACATGCCTTACCTCCTGTAGCAACCATTCATTTCTATTCTGCAACTTGATTTTTATCTTTGCTTTTCCAACAATCTGACAGGGTTCATCATCACCCAAATATACCTGTCCAAAATCACCTTGAACATAATCTACAAAATATTTCCTATAAGGTGTGGCATGAAATGAAGCCCCTGAATATATTACCCAGGAATCATTAGCATTATCTAAACACATAATTAAAGCATCCTGTAATTTATTACTTGCAATATTAGCTTCCTTACTGTCATCATATTGTTCATCTCCTTGTTTGCCCTTTCAAGACCAACAATCCTTCTTCAAGTGTCTTGGCTTTCCACAGTGCCAGCAATCCATTCTTCCTCTGGATTTAGATATGCTTTTCTCTGACTTCCCACGATTTGTTGGGATTTTCCCTCTCTCCTTTATTCTTCCCCTATTCTCTACAGTCAAAGCATTATCGGATGTTGAACTCTCACCTATGCTTTTCCATCTCATTTTCTCACTAAGGATAACATCAACAACATCATCAAATTTCAAAGTATTTGAACAGGAGACAGAGTTACTTACAACCATTGCCAAGCTATTCCAACTTTCTGGCAAAGAACATAAAACCAAGAGAGCCTTCACCTCTTCATCAAACTTCACTTTTATAGAAGTTAACTGACTGGTAATTGTATTAAACTCATTTAAATGATCTATCATAGATCCACCTTCAATCATTTTTAGATTAAACAAATGCTTCATGAGAAATACCTTATTTGAGGCAGAGGGTTTTTCATACAATTTAGCGAAAGCTTTCATCAGATCATCTTTTGTCTTCGCTTCTATTATATTGAATGCCATAGATGGTGCCAAGCACAAATGAAATCTTCCCAGTGCCTTTCTGTCCAGAAGTTCCCAATCCTCATCAATCATTGCTACCGATTTCTTGGCTTTTCCTTCCAACGGCCTCCATAAATCCTTCTAATAGATATAATCCTCCATCTGCATCTTCCATAACTGATAGTTCTACCCATTGAATTTATCTACCTTTAATTTACCCTCGTCCGCCATTGCTCCTACTTAACCGTGAGACTCCCACTCAACCGTGAGACCTTCCTGCAGATGATAATCGAACACAACCCGCTCTGATACCATTTGTTAGAGTTCAGACATATTTGAGCAATAAACATTAACAATTATATTTAGATTAAATAAGCTAAATATAACAATGAAGAATAAAACAAAAGAGATCAACACTGAATTTTAACGTGGTTCATCCAAAATGGGCTACATCCACAGAAACCCAACCATCCAATAATTTTATTATTCAGTGGAAAAAAAATTACAATCTCGTGAATTCCATCTTGCAACATACATCCTAGCTGGTTATAACAAGATTTTTGGAAGCTTCTACAATTAGGGTTTTACAATGTCATTTTTCATTTGTCGATTAACAAAAATTAACTATCGACCCTGAACGTGCAAAAAAAGGGGAAAAATTAACTACCGACCCCGAAGGATTTGACAATCTCCTGTTTATTAAATAAACAACGGTATGTACAACATTTGCCCAAAAGTGTAAGGATAGTCCAGCATGCAATCTGCTCCTTGCACGCTCCATAATGGTCCTATTCATCCTCTCAAACACACCATTTTCTTGTGCGGTTCCAGGAACTGTTTTCTGCCTACAGATTCCACTATATGAACAGTAATTTTCAAATTCTCTGCTGCAATACTCACCTCCATTATCAGATCTGAGACACTTCAACATTGTTTCTGTCTCATTCTCAACCAAAGCTTTCCACCTTTTAAAAGTTTCAAATACTTTTGATTTTTGTTTTAGGAAATACACCCATGTTTTCCTAGTTGCATCATCAATAAAAGTAACATAATAGCAAGAGCCACAAAGAGAAGATACCTGAGCTGGTCCACATAAATCTTAATGTACAAGCTCTAATTTCTCATTGTTCTTCTCTTTCCCAACTTTGAGAAATCAAACTCTTTTCTGTTTTCCATAAACACAATTTTCGCAAAACTCCAAGTCAATTTGCTTTAGACTTGGTAGCAACTTTCTGGATTGAAGGATCTTCATCCCTTTCTCACTCATTTACCCAAGTATATGGTGCTACAATTCTGTTTCTATCCCTGTAACAAGTGCTATAACTGTCTCATCTGTAGCAACTAAGATAGAATAAGTATTATGAATACACAATACAACATGCCTACCTTTTCACCTTACATACATCTGAATGTACAAGCTCTAATTTTTCAATGTTCTTCTCTTTCCCAACTTTGAGAAATCAGACTCTTTTCTATTTTCCTTAAACACAATTTTTGCATAACTCCAAGTCAATCTGCTTCAGACCTGGTAGCAACTTTCTAGATTGAAGGACCTTCATCCCTTTCTCACTCATGTGCCCAACTCTATGGTGCTAGAATTATATTTCTATCCCTGTAGCAAGTGCTATAACTGTCTTAGTAGCAGCCATTTCTATAGTAGCTAAGGTAGAATAAGTATTACCAGTACACAAATATAGCGTGCCTACCTTTTCACCTTTAGCTACTACTAATGCACCTTTAGTGACCTTCCAGACTTTGTCTGAAAAGGTAACTATGCAGCCTTCACTACCTAGTTGTCCTACATAAATTAAATTCCTTCTCAAATTTGGAACATGCCTTACCTCTTGTAGCAACCATTCATTTCCATTCTGCAACTTGATTTTTATCTTTCCTTTTCCAACAATTTGACAGGGTTCATCATCTCCCAAATATACCTGTCCAAAATCACCTTGAACATAATCTACAAAATATTTCTGGCATAAAATGAAGCCCCTAAATCTATTACCCAGGAATCATTAGCATTATCTAAAGACAAAATTAAAGCATCTTGTAATTTATTACTTGTAATATTAGCTTCCTTACTATCATCATGTTGTTCGTCTCTTTATTTTCCCTTTTGAGACCAATAATCCTTCTTCAAGTGTCCTGGCTTTCCACAGTGTCAACAATCCATTCTTCCTTTGGATTTAGATATGCCTTTCTTCGACTTCCCTTGTGAATTGCCACGATTTGTTGGGCTTTATCCTCTCTCCTTTGTTCTTCCCCTATTCTCTACAGTCAAAGCATTACCCAATGTTGAACTCTCACCTGTGCTTTTTCGTCGCATTTCCTTGCTAAGGATAACACCAACAACATCATCAAATTTCAAAGTATTTGAACCAGAGACAGAGTTACTTACAACCATTACCAAGCTATTCCATCTTTATGACAAAGAACATAAAACCAAGAGACCCCTCACCTCTTCATCAAACTTCACTTTTATAGAAGTTAACTGACTGGTAATCATATTAAAATCATTTAAATGATCTATCACAGATCGACCTTCAATCATTTTCAAATTAAACAACGCTTCATGAGAAATACCTTATTTGAGGTTGAGGGTTTTTCATACAATTTAGCCAAAGATTTCATTAGATCATCTATTGTTTTCGCTTCTATTATATTGAATGCCATAGATGGTGCCAGGCACAAACGAATGCTTCCCAGTGCCTTTCTATCCAGAAGTTCTCAATCCTCATCAGTCATTGCTACTGGTTTCTTAGTTTTTCCTTCCAAAGGCCTCGATAAATCCTTCTGATAGAGATAATACTCCATCTGCATCTTCCATAACTGATAGTTCTTCCCATTGAATTTATCTACCTTCAATTTACCCTCGTCCGTGATTGCTCCCACTTAACCGTGAGACTCTCACTCAACCGTGAGACCTTCATGCAAATGATAATCGAACACAACCTACTCCGATACCAGTTGTTAGGGTTCAGGCAGATCAGAACAATAAACATTAACAATTATATGTAGATTAAATAACCCAAATATAACAATGAAGAATAACACAAAAGAGATCAACACAATTTTAACGTGGTTCACTCAAAATGGGCTACATGCATAAAAACTCAGCCATCCAATGATTTTATTATCTAGTGCAAAACAGATTACAATCTCATGAATTATGTCCCTTAAAATACATCCTAGCCACTTATAACAAGCTTTTTGGATGCTTCTAGAATTAGGGTTTTACAATGTCATTTTTCATTTGTTGGTTAACAAAAATTAACTGCCGACCTCGAATGTGCAAAAGAAGGGGAAGAATTAACTACTGACCCTGAAGGATTTTAAGGTCTCCTGTTTATTAAATAAACAATGGTATGTACAACATCTACCTAAAAGTGTAGGGCTAGTCCAGCATGCAATCTCATGCTCCTTGCACGCTCCATAATGGTCCTATTCATCCTCTCAGACACACCATTTTCTTGTGGGGTTCCAGGAACAGTTTTCTGCCTACGAATTCCATTATATGAACATTAATTTTCAAATTCTCTGCTACAATACTCGCCTCCATTATCAGATCTGAGACACTTCAACTTTTTTCCTGTCTCATTCTCAACCAAAGATTTCCACCTTTTAAAAGTTTCAAATACTTCTGATTTTTGTTTTAGGAAATACACCCATGTTTTCCTAGTTGCATCATCAATAAAAGTAACATAATAGCAAGAGCCACGAAGAGAAGATACCTGAGTTGGTCCCCATACATCTAAATGCACAAGCTCTAATTTCTCACTCTTCTTCTCTTTCCCAACTTTGAGAAATCAAACTCTTTTCTGTTTTCCATAAACACAATTTTTGCAGAACTCCAAGTCAATCTGCTTCAGACTTGGTAGCAACTTTCTAGAGTGAAGGACCTTCATCCCTTTTTCTCTCACGTGCCTAAGTCTATGGTGCCACAATTTTGTTTCTATCCCTGTAGCAAGTGTTATAACTGTCTTAGTAGAAGCAAAGGTAGAATAAGTACTACCAGTACACAAATACAATATGCCTACCGTTTCACCTTTAGCTACTACTAATGCACCTTTAGTGACCTTCGAGACTTTGTCTAAAAATGTAACTATGCAGCCTTCATTACCCAGTTGTCCTGCAAAAATTAAATTCCTTCTCAAATTTGGAACATGCCTTACCTCCTGTAGCAACCATTCATTTCCATTCTGTGACTTGATTTTTATCTTTCCTTTTCCAACAATCTGACAGGGTTCATCATCACCCAAATATAGCTTTCCAAAATCACCTTGAACATAATCTACAAAATATTTCCTATGGGGTGTAGCATGAAATGAAGCCCCTGAATCTATTACCCAAGAATCATTAGCATTATCTAAACATAAAATTAAAGCATCCTGTAATTTATTACTTGCAATATTAGCTTCCTTACTGTCATCATGTTGTTTGTATCCTTGTTTACCCTTTCGAGACCAACAATCCTTCTTCAAGTGTCCTAGCTTTCCACAATGCCAGTAATCCATTCTTCCTCTGAATTTAGATCTACCTTTCTTTGAATTCCCTTGTGACTTCCCACGATTTGTTGGGCTTTTCCCTCTCTCCTTTGTTCTTCCCCTGTTCTCTATAGTCAAAGCATTACTTGATGTTGAACTCTCACCTGTGCTTTTCCGTCATCGCATTTCCTCGCTAAGGATAACACTAACAACATCATCAAATTTTAAAGTATATGAACCAGAGACCAAGTTACTTATAGCCATTACCAAGCTATTCCAGCTTTCTCGCAAAGAACATAAAACCAAGAGAGCCCCCACCTCTTCATCAAACTTCACTTTTATATAAGTTAACTGATTGGTAATCATATTAAACTCATTTAAATTATCTGTCACAGATCCACCTTCAATCATTTTTAGATTAAACAAACGCTTCATGAGAAATACCTTATATGAGGCTAAGGGTTTTTCATACTATTTAGCCAAATCTTTCATCAGATCATATGTTGTCTTCACTTCTGTTATATTGAACACCACAGATGGTGCCAGACACAAACGAATGCTTCCTCGTGCCTTTCTATCCAGAAGTTCCCAATCCTCATCAGCCATTGCTGCTAGTTTCTTGGCTTTTCCTTCCAACGGCCTCCATAAATCCTTCTGATAGAGATAATCCTCCATCTGTATCTTCCATAACTGATAGTTCTGCCCATTGAATTTATCTACTTTCAATTTACCCTCGTCTGCCATTGCTCCCACTTAACCGTGAGACTCGCACTCAACCGTGAGACCTTCCTGTAGACGATAATCAAACACAACCCGCTATGATACTAGTTGTTAGGGTTTAGGAAGATCAGAACAACAAACATTAACAATTATATGTAGATTAAATAGCCCAAATATAACAATGAAGAATAACACAAAATAGATCAACACAGAATTTTAATGTGGTTCACCCAAAATGGGCTACATCCACAGAAACTTAGCCATCCAATGATTTTATTATCTAGTGCAAAACATATTACAATCTCATGAATTCCATCCCACAACATACATCCCAACCGCTTATAACAAGCTTTTTGGAAGCTTCTAGAATTAGGGTTTTAGAATGTCATTTTTCATTTGTCGATTAACAAAAATTAACAACCGACCCCAAACGTGCAAAAAAAGGGGAAAAATTAACTACGGACCCCGAAGAATTTGAAGATATCCTATTTATTAAATAAATAATGGTATGTACAACATCTGCCCAAAAGGGTAAGTGTAGTCCAACATACAATCTCATGCTCCTTGCACGCTCCATAATGGTCCTATTCATCCTCTCAGACACACCATTTTCTTGTGGGGTTCTAGGAACCATTTTCTGCCTAAGAATTCCATTATATGAATAGTAATTTTTAAATTCTCTGCTGCAATACTCATCTCCATTATCAGATTTGAGACACTTTAACTTTTTTCCTGTCTCATTCTCAACCAAACCTTTTCACCTTTTAAAAGTTTCAAATACTTCTAATTTTTGTTTTAGGAAATACACCCATGTTTTCCTAGTTGCATCATCAATAAAAGTAACATAATAGCAAGAGCCACCAAGAAAAGATACCTAAGCTAGTCCCCATACATCTGAATACACAAGTTCCAATTTCTCACTCTTCTTCTATTTCCCAACTTTGAGAAATCGAACTCTCTTCTGTTTTCCATAAACACAGTTTTCACAGAACTCCAAGTCAATCTGCTTCAGACCTAGTAGAAACTTTTTGGAGTGAAGGATCTTCATCCCTTTCTCACTCATGTGCCCAAGTCTATGGTGCCACAATTTTGTTTCTATCCCTATAGCAAGTGTTATAACTGTCTCAGTAGCAGCTGTTTCTGTAGCAACTAAGGTAGAAGTATTAGGAGTACACAAATATAATGTGCCTACCTTTTCACCTTTAGCTACCACTAATGCACCTTTAGTGACCTTCCAAACTTTGTCTGAAAAGGTAACTATGCAGCCTTCACTACCCAGTTGTCTTGTAGAAATTAAATTCCTTCTCAAATTTGGAACATGCCTTACCTCCTGTAGCAACCATTTATTTCTATTCTGGAACTTGATTTTTATCTTTCCTTTTCCAACAATCTGACAGGGTTCATCATCACCCAAATATACCTATCCAAAATCACCTTGAACATAATCTACAAAATATTTCCAATGGGGTGTGGCATGAAATGAAGCCCCTGAATCTATTACATAGGAATCATTAGCATTATCTAAACATAGAATTAAAGCATCCTATAATTTATTATTTGCAATATTAGCTTCCTTACTGTCATCATGTTGTC
The DNA here is from genome assembly GCA_027924645.1 of Cunninghamia lanceolata. Taxonomy (NCBI): domain Eukaryota; kingdom Viridiplantae; phylum Streptophyta; class Pinopsida; order Cupressales; family Cupressaceae; genus Cunninghamia; species Cunninghamia lanceolata. The sequence continues at coordinate 3,424,761 of BSBN01000210.1, read as the reverse complement.
TGTCACCTGGTTTTCCCTTTCGAGATGAACAATCCTTCTTCAAGTGTCTTGGCTTTCCAAAGTGCCAGCAATCCATTCTTCATCTGGATTTAGATCTACCATTCTTCGACTTCCCTTGTGACTTCCCACAATTTGTTGGGCTTTTTCCTCTCTCCTTTGTTCTTCCCCTATTCTCAACATTCAAAGCATTACCCAATGTTGAACTCTCACCTTTGCTTTTCCGTCGCATTTCCTCGCTAAGGATAACACCAACAACATCATCAAATTTCAAAGTATTTGAACCAGAGATAGTTACTTACAACCATTACCAAGCTATTCCAGCTTTCTAGCAAAGAACATAAAACCAAGAGATCCCTCACCTCTTCATCAAACTTCAGTTTTACAGAAGTTAACTAACTGGTAATCGTATTAAACTTATTTAAATGATCTGTCACAGATCCATCTTCAATCATTTTTAGATTAAACAAATGCTTCATGAGAAATACCTTATTTGAGGCTGAGGGTTTTTCATACAATTTAGCTAAAGCTTTTATCAGATCATCTATTGTCTTCACTTTTGTTATATTGAATGCCACAGATGGTGCCAGGCACAAACAAATGCTTCCCAGTGCCTTTCTATCCAGAAGTTCTCAATCCTCATCAGTCATTGCTGCTGGTAACTTGGCTTTTCCTTCCAATGACCTCCATAAATCTTTTTGATAGAGATAATCCTCCATCTGCATCTTCTATAACTGATAGTTTTGCCCATTGAATTTATCTACCTTTAATTTACCTTCGTCCGCCATTGCTCCCACTTAACCGTGAGACCTTCTTGCAGATGATAATCAAACACAACCCGCTCTGATACCAGTTGTTAGGGTTCAGGCAGATAGGAGCAATAAACATTAACAATTATATGTAGATTAAATAACCCAAATATAACAATGAAGAAGAACACAAAAGAGATCACCACAGAATTTTAACGTGGTTCACCCAAAATGGACTACATCCACAAAAACTCAACCATCCAATGATTTTATTAGCTAGTGCAAAACAAATTACAATCTCACAAATTCCATCCCGCAACATACATCCCAGCCGCTTATAACAAGATTTTTGGAAGCTTCTAGAATTAGGGTTTTACAATGTCATTTTTCATTTGTCAGTTAACAAAAATTAACTACCAACCCCAAACGTGCAAAAAAAGGGGAAAAAATAACTACCGACCACAAAGGATTCGAAGGTCCCTTGTTTATTAAATAAACAACGGTATGTACAAATCCATGAATATCCACTGAGTGTTGGTTCCCTATAGAATCATTATGGTTACAAATAGAATAATTAGAGGTACTCAACAAATATTTGAAGACCCTCTTAATCGCATCCTAATGATCTCATTCAGGATCAGCCTTATAAAGTGGCTCAAGACTCCCACTACTGTCTCAGTTTTCAACACATTTTGATATGAAAGACTTAGGAGATACTAGATATATCTTAGGTATGGAGATCAAAAGAGATAGAGCAAACATAAATCTTTGTCTAGGCTAGATAAAATATGTGAACTTGGTGTTGGAGAGATTTAGCATGACAACTTACATAGAATTATATGTTATTATCTTGGTGGGAACCAAATTATCTATAGAGAAGTGTCTAACTTCACCCAGTGAGATGGAGGACATAGATTAAGCACCTTATGCTAATGCTATTGAGAACTTGATGTATGCTATGGTTTGTATTGGACTAGACATTTCCCAAGTAGTGGGAGTCTTGAGCCACTTTATAAGGCTAATCCTGAATGAGATCATTAGGATGCAATTAAGAGGGTCTTCAAATATTTGTTGAGTACCTCTAATTATTCTATTTGTAACCATAATGATTCTATAGGGAACCAACACTTAGTAGATATTCATGGATTTGTGAATTCAGACTGGGCAGGAGGTGTCGATAGTAGAAGATCCACTAGTGGATGTGTTTAGTTTATTTGGTGGTGCCATTAGTTAGATGAGTAAGCAATAAGCTATGGTTTCTTTGTCCACTACAAAGGTTGAGTACATGGCAGCTACTCATGCCTATAAGGAAACCATCTAGCTTAAGGGATTATATTTAGATGTGAGGTTGATTCAAATAACACAACCTTTCATGTGACGATGAAGCTTATTGATGTCTTGTACCATTTTTTTGTGAGATGGTAGAGGATGAAAGGAAGCAAGGTACACAGAAACAACTTCCTACACTGATCTAATGAGGAAAGGTTTATGCAAATTTTTATCTCTTACAATTACAAATTAACATGCACATTAACATAAAGGTAATAACAACATCCAAGTGCAAATACAAATCTCACAACACATGATATATATGGGGAAAACCCTTTTGGGTGATAAACCCCACACTCCAAAACCTGCACAATGTATTATCAAATCAAAAGATGATTACAACACACTTGCAATGTAAGTTCTTCCAGGAGTACACAAATGTCAGATACTGGAGTAACTCTGGTAGCATAACGGTACCTACAAATGAACCATACCACTCTAACTCCAAGCACCTGTATTTATAGAGAAATATCAAGGATGGAGGTAGCTTCTAGAGCAAGCCACAAAGGATTTTCATCCAAATTCACATGGCCCAAATTCCAAGGCCATAAAGCATGCAAATGACACTTGTCTAAGATTCCATTTCATCCCTTACAACCCTCCATACTTGGACACCCTAAATTTGCCCAAAATAGGTATGACATATGTTCTTACACACCTTACAATGTCATATAATCTCTCATATATGACAACTCTTACAGTTGTAAGAGAATCTATCATAACCAACTAAAAATAGCATATTCCTCTTACAAATCTATCATAGTCAAACTTGGGCACCTACTTTCTCCATGCAAAGGTGCCACATGACACATGTCACACCTGTCATAGAATCTCTATTTTCAATCCTTACATGTCATAGATTCTATCATAGGAATTTGTCATAACATATGCGTCATAGAATCTATCATAACTCATGACACATGACCACAAGGTGCAGACACATGGAAAAATACCTCTACCACAAAATGGGATGCCTACCTCCTCATATGAGGACAAAATACATCTAGTGATACATCACCGTGCCAACTCCCATAAAGTGACAAGATAAGATTTTCATAAAAAATTACAATAGAAGGCAAAAATAAATAAATACAACATTAGGAACTTGCAAAGGTTGAGACACCTCAATTTCCAACATTCTCCCACTTGTCGAACACCTTTCAAGAGCCAACATAATGACAAGATTTAATTGCTAGGGGCCGAGAATCCCCTAGACTCTGAACACTATCTGAACTTCTTCGTGCTCACAGATTTTGTCAAGGAATCTACAGCATTCGTCAAAGTGTCAACATTCTCCAAATTTACCTTTCCATCCTCTACCATGTCATGAAAAAAATGGTACTAGACATCTATATGATTTGTCTTCACATGGAAAGTAGGATTATTCGCCAAACATATGGCACTCTGACTGTCACAATAAATAGTAATCTTCCCTGCATCAAACCCAACATCAGAACACAATCTCTTAAGCCAAATACTTCTTTACAAGGATGAGTTGCTTCCATGTACTTTGCTTCAGTAGTGGACAAAGCGACCACAAGTTGTCACTTACTCGTCCAACTAATAGCACCACTGAACATAGTGAACACATAAGCACTGGTGGATCTCCTATTGTCAATGTCACCTTCCCAATCTGAATCTACAAATCCTCAAATACAAAGTGAATGCCGAGGTCCTATAGGATAACCATGATAATATAAAGAATACTTAGAAGTACCCCACAAATATTTGAACACTCTCTTCACCGCATCCCAATGTACCCATCGAGGATTATCCATATATTGACTAAGGACTCCCACTGCTTGGGCAATGTCTAATCTTGTACAAACCATCACATACATCAAGATGCCAACTACACTAGCATAATGAACTCTGCTCATATCCTCCATCGCAGAAGGAGACTTTGGACAATCTGCAATAAATAACTTTGTCCCCATCATAGCAGGAACAATCAATGGTCTACAAGCTGCCATGCTGAATCTCTCCAACACAAAATTCACATACTTACTCTGGCCTAACCAAAGTTTTTTGTTTGCTCCATCTAATCTAATTTCCATCCCCATAATGTACCTGGCTACCCCTAAATATTTCATTTCAAACTGTACTGAAAAATGAGACTTCAAATCAGAAATCAAACTTTTACCATTCCCAATGAACAACATATCATCAACATGCAATGTACTATGAGAATGCGATCATTATGCATCTTAAAGTAAACACAATGATCCAATTTCAATCTCAGAAATCTAAAACTCAACACATAGGCATCAAATTTTTGGTACCACATCCTCGGAGATTGCTTTAAACCATACAAAGACTTTTTCAACTTGCAAACTAGATTTTTTTCACCTTTTATCACATAGTGCTCTGGCTGTGACATATAGATTTCTTCCTCCAAGTCACCATGAAGGAAAGCTATCTTCACATCCATCTACTCAACTTCTAAATTGTATGTTGTAACAAGTGATAACAAGATTTTGATAGATGTCAGCTTTGCAACAGGAGAGAAAATCTAACCATAATCTATTCCCTCAACTTGGGAATAACCCTTTGCGACCAACCTTACCTTAAACTTCTCAACACTGCTATCTAAACCAAACTTCTTCTTGAACACCCAATTGCATCCAATAGGTTTACGTCCATCAGGCAAGGGCACCAGATCCCAAGTATTATTTTTCTTCAAGGAAGCCATCTCTTCTTCCATGGCCTCTTTCCAGAAATCTACATCACTCATACCCATAGCCTCCCTTATGGTCCTAGGCTCATCAGTGTTAGAAATCAACAAAAAAATACAACTAGAATCATGCAATGAATAACCAAACCTATCAGGTTTTTGCCTTATCTACGTCGACCTCCTCAAAAGTTGAGGTTGAGGTTCTTCTTATTCTTCTAAACTTTCAGAGCTACTAGAGCTCTTTGCATCATCAGGTCCAATAGATGTCTTCGGTTCAACTTTCTCAAGGGTGGAAGGAAGATGAACCACATCCTCCTTGTCTTCTTATTTGTCTGGCTATAGAAAAATAGAAAAAGGATTGAGCTCTCTGAAGATCACACTTCTGCTATATAGAACTCTCTCGGCCACTAGATCCCAAAGCTTGTACCCTTTCACACTGATGCCATAACCAATGGAGATACACTTCACAACCTTGTTCTTCAACTTAGACCTCTTCTTCTTAGGCACATGTGCATATGCCTCACAACCAAATACTCGAATGTGTCTCAATGAAGGAATTTTACCAGACCACACCTCCATAGGTGTCTTATCAACAAGTGTCGATGTAGGAGACCTGTTAACCAGGTAACAAGCAGTAGCAACAACTTCAGCCCAAAAAAATTGTTCGAGGCCAAATCCACTTAGCATATTCCTAGCCCTCTCCATCAACATTTTGTTCATCCTCTTTGTGACTCAATTCTGTTGAGGGGTATACGGAGTTGTCTTGTGCCTCTCAATCTCATGTTCTTTACAGAACTTGTCGAAATCTGTTGAATAAAACTCACCACCGTTGTCAGTCCTCAAACACTTAATCTTTCTATCCTTTTGATTCTCTACAAGAGATTTGAACTCTTTGAATCTACTAAAGACTTCATATTTGCTTCTAAGGAAATACATCCATGTCCTACTGTAATCATCAATGAATGAAACAAAGTAAACATATTTTGAAATCGAATGACCATTAACATGACCAAACACATCAGAATGAATCAATTCCAACACCTAAGAAGATTTATGAGAACTGGAATGAAATTGAACATGGTCGTGTTTTCCATAAATGTAATGTTTGCAAAAATTGAACTCAAGGTTACATTCATTCATACCCTCAATGAGGTTTTTATTTTTCATGATCATCAAACTCTTTTCACCAATGTGGCCAAGCCTTTGGTGCCATAACATTTTCTTCTCAGCTTGAAGTTTCATCTCCATAGAATGAGCACCCTTAAGTACCCAAAAAGCATGACCATCAGAAGTAGATGCAACAATCCTCTTCACTGCTAGTTCCAATGGTGAGGATGAAGACTCTAAAGTTCTCTTCTTCAAAACAAAGGCACTATTGCACTGAACCACAATGCATCAAGCTGAAATAGAGTGCCAATCCGACCACCCTTAGATAGCACCATAGTTCCTCTAGTCATCTTACATCCTCCATTCAAAAAAACAACCTACACACCCACATCATTTAACTTACTTATAGATAATAGGTTCCATGCAAAACTAGGGATATGCAGAACACCATTAATCCCCTTCACTTGTCCATCAAGGAATAGAATCAAGACTCTTCCACAGCCAACAATCTTTAGGTGAGATTCATCACCCAAGTACACCTTCCCACCGTCATATTCTTTATGCTTCGAAAACCAACCCTGATGAGAGGTCATGTGAAAAGATGCATCAGAGTCAATAAGCCACACATCTTCCGATGCATGCGGTGTCAAGGCAACGAAAATCACTTCTCCATCATCTTGAGAGGATTTATTGGAATCTGAATCATAGTTCTTCTTCTTTTTCTTCTCCTCCTTGCACTCCTTGCGGAAGTGACCAGGTTTTCTACAATTCCAACACAAAGCCTTGGAATTTCTGGGAGACTTCGATCTCCCATGGGATTTGGATCTTCCTTTTTCTTCCTTCTTATCCTTTTTCTTTCCCTTCTCTTTAGATCTACCATGAACCGTAAGAGCCTCCTTAGCTGATTCAGAAGATTTTCTCCACATCTCTTTAGATAACAATGAAGAAACCACTTCATCCATCTTGAAGGTGGTAGGGGTACTCCCAATGGTCATAACAAGGTGGTCCCATGAATATGGTAAGGAACACAGTAATGTCATACATCGATCCTCTTCCTCCGTCTTCACATGAACAAAGATCAACTAGGTAACAAGCATATTGAATGTATTCAAGTGATCAGCGACAAATCCTCCATCTTCCATCCTCATAGAATACAATTTATTTTGCAGGAATAACTTATTCTCCATAGATTTAGCCTGATAACTATCTCCAAGTTTCTTCCAAAGATCTTTCAAAATCTTCTCTTCATGGATATTCAGGAGCACTGAATCAACCAAACAGAGTCTTATCAGACCCTTAGCCTTTCGATATATTAGATCCTAATCTTCTTGTTTCATGCCCGATGGCATGGATCTAGATACTACGATCTATAGATCTCTATTCACCAATAAGTCCTCCATCTTGAGTTTCCACAACTCAAAGTTGCCTCTATTAAACTTCTCTATATCAAACCTCTCAGATGTGCTCACCATCTCTTTCCTGCAACAAAGATTTCAAAATCCTCTGCACAAGCTCCCACTCAAACAAAGATCAGCTCAAAAAAACCCTCTACTCAACAACTAGAACCAAAGGTGATCAGGCTCTGATACCAACTAAAATAAAGCAAGGTACGCGAAAATAAATTCCTACACTGATCTAATGAGGAAAGGTTTATGCAAATTTTTATCTCTTACAATTACATATTAAGATGCACATTAACAAAAAGGTAATAACAACATCCAAATGTAAATACAAAGCTCACAACAAAAGATATACGTGGGTAAAACCATTTCAGGTGAAAAACCCCACTCCAAAACCTGCACAATGTATTATCAAATCAAAAGATGATTACAACACATTTGCAATGCAAGTTCTTCTAGGAGTACACAAATGTCGAATATTGGAGTAACTCTGGCAGCATAACGGTACCTGTAAATGAACCATACCACTCCAACTCCAAGCACCTGTATATATAGAGAAATATCAAGGATGGAGGTAGCTTCTAGAGCAAGCCCCAAAGGATTTTCATCCAAATCCACATGGCCCAAATTCCAAGGCCATAAAGCATGCAAATGACACTTGTCTAAGATTCCCTTTCATCCCTTACAACCCTCCATACTTGGGTGCCCCAAAGTTTCCCAAAATAGGTATGAAATATGCTCTTACACACCTTACAATGTCATAGAATCTGTCATATATGACAACTATTACAGCCGTAAGAGAATATGTCATAACCAACTAACAATAGCATATTGCTCTTACAACTTTTTCATAGTCAAACTTGGGCGCCTACTTTCTCCATGCAAAGACGCCACATGACACATGTCACACCTGTCATAATATCTCTATTTTCAACTCTTACATGTTATAGATTTGTCATAACTTACGTATCATGTAGAATCTATCATAACTCATGAACACATGAACACATGACCACAAGGTAATGATACATGGAAAAATACCTCTACCACAAAATGGGATGCCTACCTCCTCGTATGAGGATGAAAATACATCTAGTCACCTTCCATGTAGGATGATACATCACCGTGCCAACTCCCACAAAGTGACAAAATAAGATTTGCATTAAAAATTACAATAGTAGGAAAAAATAAATAAATACAACATTAGGAACTTGCAAAGGTTGAGACACCTCAATTCCCAACAAATGATGGGAGGGTGATGCTAGATAAAGTTGACATTTTGTAGAATGTTGTAGGTGCATTGACAAAGTCAGTGAGCACACAAAAATTCAGGTGGTGTTGTGAGTCTATGGGCCTCTCAGACCCTAACAATTAGTTGATAATGTTTGTAATCTCTTTACTCTTGTAATGTGTTTGACAAGTGGGAGAATGTTAAAAAAGTGTCTCAACCTTGCATCCTAATATTAAGAACACAAAAAAAATACAATTTTCAAGCTATACAACAAAAACTTGATTTTTGGGCTATAGAGGTCATTTTGGCCCTAATTTTTTTGGATGGGCTATAATTGGTTCTCTCATTATGAGGACATAGATCTGTTTGAGCTTTACAATTAGAAAAAGTCTTAATCAACTTCCTGGACCAAAAGTTATGGCCTTTAAAAGTTAGGCCTCCCACAATGGTAATGCAAGAGCATCTATGATGTGTATGAGAGTTGTAAGGAGTTACACTTGTTGACCAACTTATGATGCATGTTAAGACACATCGTAAGGAATATTTGAATGGAGATAATAGAACCAAAATTGAGCACCCAAGTTGGTGAGTGGGTTATGACAAGCTTATGACAGGGGGAAGAAATATATTATTTTAGCTTGTGGACTCATATTGGAATTTGGGAATTGGATTTTTAACTAGGGATTTGGGTACTATTTTTTGGGTGGATTTAGCTCATAGTTTCCTAATTACCATTTGATGGTTTCATGTATTTATTTTCTTATTTATTGGGTGCTCAAGATGGAGGTTATATAGTGAGTTTTGTATGTATTTTTTTACTACTAGAATTGCTCTAGCTCTCTTGTTGGTGATACTGCTATAAGAGCATGTCCCTTGATTATATTATAATCTTCATTGATGATAATATAATTGATTTATGCTTTGGAGTATAGGGTTTTTCTCTTGAAAGGGTTTTCCCACATAAACTTGTGTTGTATAATTTTTGTTGTGTATTTTCCTTGTAACTATAAAGATTTAATTTATTTGAATATACCTCTCCTCAATGATTACATTAGGAATTGTTTCCACACTCTTTCTTCCTTTTAATGGAAACCAAGAATGCTAAGGTTAACATCACAAGGGTTGTTGTTTTTATAGCATAATATTTCATTTTCTAATTTAATTTTGTGTACAAAATGCCCATTCACAATTTTCCTGTGGGCTAAGGAGAAATAGATAGGAAAATAAATTTAATTAAAATTGATTATTTGGACCCTCGAATTAATTATTATTTCCTATTTTTCGATAAAAGGGAACAACTAATTATTTGAACATTATTATTGTTTAGTATTTGCCCAAGGAGGAGCATGGGAATTCATGGAGATGGGATAATGTAACTCCCAAATCATTTGGCATCTTCTTTTATGGCATATTCTATGATGGGTTTATGACAATTTTTATGGCAACCTGTTATTAGGGAGTTATAAGTTGGATTTTTGACAAAGTGGGAGCTATTTTTGTGGGAGGAATATTTTATGAGCAAAAAATTAGCGAGTTATAAATTTGTCTATTTGAGAATCAACTTCATAATTAGTTATGACAATTATAAGTGGGTTTAAGAAGAGCATCTTTGAATAGCTAAATATAGTCAGGTGTAAGAGGAGGTTATGTGTAATGCCCACCCTAGTGTTTGCTTGGTGTGCTTTCTGATTCATATGTTATATGTTGTATTGAGTGTTTATTAGTGTATTATGGGATTCTCATGCTATGAGTCATTGAACTGAACTTGCTAATGAGGTTTGTTGTACCATCGAGGGGTTGTGAGGGTGTATTCTGGATGACCATCGAGGTGTTTCTGATGGGGTTTTGTATTGACTAGATTCTGACTATACATTATGGGATGCATATTGTGCTTGTGTATATTAGACCATTGCAGTGTTTCAGCTGTTTTTATTATATCTATTATAGTTGTGATTATCATATTGTTTTAGCATTGTGAAATGTTATTGATTATGCATCATGTTTCTAGATCATGCTAGTTGTAGATGATTTACAATAGATGTGGATTTTATAGCATGTTATGATTTATGCCATGTTGGGTGGATTATGTTGCTTTGACTATTATATGTGGAGCAAGTACGCCTAATGTTTGACCTAAGTGTGCGGGTACATGGTTAATTCCCCAACAATGGTTATATATTGGAGATGGTCGTCTTTGAGTAAAACATGTGTGTTTTAACCTCTATCTTACTCCGTTTGAGTGCAAGATGAGTCTTCTGAATCCCTATGTTAACCTGGACCAAAAATAGTTGCTACTATGGAAAAAAATTATGAATCCTATTTTCCCAATTTTATGTGAAAAATGTGTTGTTGTACATATTTGGGACAAAAGGGTATATTTAGATTTTTGAAAATCTTTGCATTTTGAAAATGAAAAAAATGGAAAATTATGCAAGGTAGCAACCATCTCGATTAATGGACGATTTGAGGGTTTTAAGGTTATTATTTCTTTTGAAAAAGAACAAAAATTACATTTTAGACTTTATGTGAATGATATATAATGTGAGATGAGTAGTTTCCCTATTATTTTAAGATTTTGCATCTTTTGAGTATGTTGTCAAAAATAAATATTTATGTTGAAAAATTATGCATTGATCTGTGTGCCAAGCCCAATTTGTAAAATTGGAGCGTTAGACATAGGATTGAGGTATAAAATAGGGAAGGAGTGGGCTCTCACCAATTTCCATGATACAAAGGGATCACCAAAAATTCATTTGGAGAGTTTAATAATCAAGTGATAATGAAACAAAAATTGGGAAAAATAAAACATGTTGAATATGATATCTACACAAAATGGGGATGTTATCCTAAATCTGGTTTTGATTGTAATGGGCATGTCATAACTCTAGGAGTTGGTGAATGTTAGAGTATTCCTTTACTCGAAATATACACAAAATGGAAATGCTATCTTAGATTCCGTTTTTATCATAATGAAGCTCCTTGGTTCTATTTCTAGTATTCTCATCGTATCCTTTCTTTGGATTTGGTATTCAAAATGTGTTTAGATCACTTGCATGTATGTTGAGGGATTTTTGTACTCTCATTTATGTATGTGTTTTGGTATTTGATTTATGCCTTGTTTTACGTGCATTGAAGGTGTGAGAATCCCTTATGCATGAATGTTGTGTTGGCATTATTCTATGCTTTGTATGCATATGATCAACATGATTTGCCACATGTGATTAGTGAGATATTCTTACTTTGTATGCACTTGGTTGGCATGATTTTCCAATCTGATTGTATGCTTCTGATTGGTGTGAGTGTTGCCATGTACTCCTTGTTTGTGAGAGTGTGCTTGCACCTAATTCAATCGTCTCTTCGGATAGTGGGGAGGGCTTGAGGGTACCACATGGTTGGGTGGCACTAAACCACCATTAGGGACAAGCAAGCTTGGAGGATGCTCCTTGGAGAGTGTGATGGAATTTTGGTATATTATGCTCTTGTATCATTTTAATTATTGTAATTTCGCAATCCTTGTAAATGGGGTCCTTGAGACCATTGTAATAAGATTGTAATCATGTTTTGATATATTATATGATGTGGGTTATGATTCCTCCATGTTTAGGATGAAACTATTTGAATGTATTAAATATTGGCTATCATCTCGTTATTTTCCACACCTCATTTTGGGAGGGTGTTAGCATGTTTTGTTACGCTTTTGTCATATTTGCTTATGTGGATGTTGTTGGCTTAATGCCTTAATTCATAATTTTTTAATTCGGCTAAGTGCTTAGTGTGGATTGGTTACGAAACAACAAATAACCTACAAATAAACAAAAAACCAAACAAACGATCTAAACAACACCAGATCCCAAACAAGCAAATCTAACTCCCTTGGCCCTAGGGTGTAAATCTGCAATAGATTTAGGGTGTCCTTTCTTTCTACGCTGGACCACAGTCCATGAAACCTCGAAGTCAAAGTTCTCAGAGCGTGGTGAGAGGAGGGGATCCTCCCTAGACGTTGCAGCCAAAGAAGCCTCACACAAAGAAGTCGATCCAAAAGTAGACAATGCCAAAGATATGACCGGGACTGTCAAAGTAGTAATCTGGCCACGAATAGGAGCTGAAGAAACAATAGGTGTCGGCACAGGGGCCTCGATATGATCGGATGAATAGGAATCAATAGCCATATCCACCGCCTCACCCTCAGGTACTGCGGAGGGAATAGGGAAGTCGTCCCCCTGGGAGGAACCGTCCTTCGAAGAAGCGCTAACTGTCAGATGATCCATGAGTGCATTCTTCCACCAAGTTGCTGCACCCTTGTGGAAAGAGTGAGGACAACCTGAGGCCAAGTGACCAATAGAGAAACATCTTTTGTACCTAAAAGGGAGGCCCTCATAGTTTAGTTGTTGCGTCCAAGGCCTTTCCCCAACCATCAACACTGCATCTCCATGGAGGGGTTTGTAGATGTCAATATCCACTAAGATACAAGCAACCGTTGTATGCCCAATATTTGAGGTTGTAGAATCTTCCTTCAAAAAATGACCAATAGCTTGTTGATGGCCTCATAGCAAGAATCCTTCCAAAACTGAAGAGGGAGTTTCGGAAGTCAAATCCATATTGGTATGATATTAAGTGGCTCAGTGAGAGGGTTGAAGGACCGAGCCCAAGGTTTGATGGAGAGCTAATTCTCTCCACATCCATTTCTATAACTATTGTTATTGTTATGAAATTTGAGATTATAATTTTGTTTATTATGAGGTGTAAAATTTGGTTTTTGATTTTTAGACATAAAAGCATGCTCACTATTCTTAAGATTACCAAATTGAATCAACTTAGCTTCTTTTTGTCTTAACAAATTATGAAAAATAGCATAAGATAATTGAGTAGCTAACGTAGGAATAGTTAATTGAGCATGAATATTTGTAATAAATTGTTGAAATTGTTTAGGCAAACATTTTCTAAGAATAATATGCATTAATATAATATTTTCAAGCTTAACTCCTAAATCAATTAATTGACCATTAATAGCATCAAATTTGAGAAGAAATTCATCCATGGTTTTGAAATCCGTATACCTAAAATCTTTGAGTTGATCTTGAAGTTGAATTTTTCTATATTCATTCGAACTATCATAAGTTTTCTATAGAATTTCTCATGCGTTATAGGCTTTCATGCATGCCCCAATGTGAACATAGAGTTCAAGTGACATCGAAATGCCTATTAGGCCAAGGGCTTCGTCATTTAACTTGTTCCATTTGTCTTGCTCATCTTGGCTTGTCATAGCATCAGGGTCCGATTTTAGATTAGTGGCTACATCCAAGAGATGTTTAAATCAAAAAATAAAGCTAATATGTGTTTTCCACGAATGATAGTTAGACGAATTCAATTTGATTTCAAGAATTAAAGTAGACATATTGCAAAATTTGTTTTGAAAAAATACCAATTTAGATACACAAAATACAATTTTTAAAAAAATTGCCTAATTACGAAAAAAAATGCAATTTTTTTAATTTTTAAAATGCCTAATTAGATAACCAAAAGGCAATTTTTTTTTGGAAAAAATCACTTAAAATTGCATATGAAAATTAAAAAAACATGATTGAAAGAAAGGATTTTTAAATCCTAATTAAAATTTATTATTTTAAAAAAAACTTAATTAAAAGAATTTAATTACAAAGGGATTATATTATATATTTTTTTGGATCAATAAACTGCAAACTTGGGGTCTGCTCCCATTTATATTAAAGCTTTAACATAAAAGTTTAACAGAGTTTGAAAAACCAGCAAAAAACCACCACCTAAACTATTGATCAAGGCCACAACAAAATCCCTAATATACAACCTATCTACCACAGCTGCAATCATACATAAAACTGTATATAGTTTGAGCTTATACATTGCATTATCTTACCGCCTACTTAGACTATCTACCATAGCAAACAGAGCCAACAATCTCAAGCATTGCTACCGCATAGTATGTTTCCAAGATTTCCTGGATCCACTCGTCCTCCACATCAAGTCCCATGAGCTTCTTGAGAAAAGCAATGCTACGAGCCGCCCTCCTCCTGCGCCCTGCAATCTTCTCAACGCTGGATCCAACGATGAAGAGCTTCCACTCAACAGCATCCCCAGCCGTATTCACCTTATGAAATTCCTCTGGAAGCGGTACCCAACTCCACTGCATGCTACGCCCAGAACCTCTTTCCAATCCCCTCTGAAATCTGCTTCCACAAAGGATTCCATCAACCTTTGAATCACCCCCTTCTCCTCATTCGAGTCTAGCAAGACTACCAAAAACATCGAAGCTAAATCCGAATTAACCCTATACCTGTTTGCATTCACCATGTATTCCTCACCCAGTACCCATTCAATGGCAACAGGACAATGTCACTCTTCAATTTGAAAACATGCTTCATCTGCTTGTCTGAGATGTGCCCCAAAAATGACATCTGTCTTTTGTAGCATACCAACCGAATCAGAGTATCCATTGATGACAAAGAGGGAGAAACCAAAGTGAAATTCACCGCTCAGCAACTCTTCATTTCCATCCAACCCAAGCCGTTGCCCAAAAAATAGCTACCCACACGCTCCACCAACTCCATCACACCATATAGAAAAGACATAATGTCAGAGAGATGAGGGGGCATTATCATTAAGCTTCACCTCCCATGGAATGGCATGCTACGAGTTGATAGCCATATTGGCTAACATGTCGGCCTCGTCATTCCCCTCTATATAGATGTGGTTAACTATCACACTCCCAATGCCTTCTAATAATTTCAACGCCTCTCTCAATAATGCATTAAGTTTCCCATTTAAAATCTCTCTTTTTCTAATTGCATTTATAACAATTAAGGAATTACTTTCAATTTCCACCTTAGACACCTTAAGATGACATAGATTGAGCCCTAGGATGAGACCCTGAAGCTCAGCTTCATTATTTGACCCATGAGCTAACTTCTTCACCGCTTTGCTGATGATCTCCCCTTTCCAATTGCGCATCAAACAACCAGCACCAAACTCTCCCGGATTGCCTTTCGATGCTCCATTAAAGTTTAACTTAACCCATCCTTTCGCTAGCGGCATCCACCTAGCCTCCCTTCTTTTCTTCAGGGAATCAACTCCCCTAACCCCATTAATGAGGGAAAGGGATTATATTATATTAAAAAAGGTATATTAAAATATATATATTAAGAAACTAATAAAAAAAAGTGGTTAAAAAAAATGTGAAGGGCCAAAAAACAAGAAAATAAATTAGGTTTGGAAAGATTTTTTTATTAAAAGGGATGATATCAATATGTAGGGTTTTAAGAGATTGGAGAGTGTGCAGGGAAGGGCAGTGACACGGGTGGCATAGGTGAGAGTTTGCGGCGGAGGTTGGGCGCCAATAGGGGTGGTCGGGCGGTGGTTGGGCACCAAGCGGAGGCTGAGCGTCGGGCGGAGGTCGAGAGTTAGGTGTCGGTTGGGTTAGTGTTGCAACGACATTGATGAAGTAGGGGTCGAAGGCTCCCAGGGAGTGGTTGGCAGTGGGACGCAGGGGCTTAAAGCCTCCTACAATTTCCTTAAGGAGTCACGGGGCCACCTCCCTTGTGGAGGAAGTAAAAAAAATTATTTATTATTTTTTTAACTTTGTTAAAATTATTATTATTTTTTTGTTTTAATTAAAATTTTAGAATTTAATTTGATTGGAGTTCAGTATTTCAGGATTAAACTGTGTGCAAGTTTTTTCCTCAACGTTTCGGATCACACTCTGTGATCCATCATCAGGAGAAATAGCAAGAGAAGAACAAAAGAATGAGTAAATTTGCAGACTAAGACAACTAAATAGATGGAGTAACGTGGGAACCAAGATAACTAGGACCAAAAGAACAATAAGAAAATCACAATTTTATTCTAACTTAAAAAACCAACAAAGTAAGGCCTAAGCGCCTAAAAAATTGAAAGTTTCTTAGTTTATGTTCGTTTGGATGTTTAGGTTGGTTTAGTCAGTGCCTTGCTTTCTTTGTCTTCTCTCTTGTTTCTTATGTGATCACTTAGAGATTGTGCTCTCTCTCTCTCTCTCTCTCTCTCTCTCTCTCTCTCTCTCTCTCTCTCTATATATATATATATATATATATATATATATATATATATATCCAATTTTATAGAGTTCTTTTTATTCTTCCTTTGTTATTTTATTTCTTTACCACGTTTTAATCTTTTATTTTTATTTTTTGGTGGGTGTCTTGGTTTCTCTTTTCTTGTTTCTTGTTATGTGTCCTTTTCATCCCTTTCAATTTTTTAGGCACTTAGGCCTTACTTTGTTGGTTTTTTAAGTTAGAATAAAATTGTGATTTTCTTATTGTTCTTTTGGTCCTAGTTATCTTGGTTCCCATGTCACTCCTTCATCTATTTAGTTGTCTTAGTCTGCAAATTTACTCATTCTTTTGTTCTTCTCTTGCTATTTCTCCTGATGATGGATCACGGAGTGTGATTCGAAACGTTGAGGAAAAAACTTGCACATAGTTTAATCTTGAAATACTGAACTCCAAGCATTATGGACTGTGGAAATTTGATGTCTATCATTTAATTTGATTTTTAAAAAAATTATATTTGAAGCATGTAGGAAGGGTAGCAAGCCCAAGAATTTTTTTATTGAAACCCTAGAGATTTATATAATTTTTTTAAAACTAGAAAGGATTAGAATAGAATATATTAATTTTTTTTAAACAAAAATAGTAATGGATTTTTTTTTTTGATTCGTAATCTGTGGGGATAGGGGCCCACTCCCTTTATTAGAAATAATAAAAAATTATAGAAAACTGTCGCACAACAGAGAAGGAACAAAGAAAAGCTAACACCGTAAGGAAGGAAAGAAAAGAACTAAAGAAACCTACGGAGGAACAAAGGTTAAAGCCGTAAGGAAGGAAAGAGAAGAAATAAAGAAACCTACAGAGGAACAAATACTAAAAGAAAATCCTCTGTCAATACAATGGGTCTCAAAAAGAGAAAGATAAGCTCAAATGCCATACACAAATTACACCCTTCGAGTGTTACGAAAGAGAAGTGCATCCAAAGTCCGCCGGGATCCAGCTTCCACTGCTTCAGAACCTTCGATGCAAAGCTTTTCTGCATCAGACCTCCTCCCAACCTTACATTTTGGACCGCAATCAAGTTTTAATTTACCATTAGAATGCTGATGAATCCAAAGTTTCTGAGGCGGAGCCAAAGTAAAATCATAAAAAAAAACTTGATCCTGCTCTTCCAAGTCATCCATGAAAGGGAAGGCACCGTCGGAATCAGAGCCATCCTCCTCTGGCTCAGAAGAAGAGCCAGGTGGACTCTTAAGGACAGGTACAATTGGGAGAGAGGAGGGAGCCTTCGTTCGGACCAGATTCGACGCAAGGCCCTGAGGACGATCAAAGAACTTGCCATGGTTCCTCCAAATGAAAGAATCCAGAGCACCACCCTTTTTGACCCATTGCTTCAAACATATGTTCCTCGCTCCAACCAAACATTGGAGGGAATAAGCCTCAATTCAGTGACCCAGCATATTGCAGCGGAAGCAACGAAAGGACAAACCCTCATAGTTTAAAAATTGGGTCCATACGCCATGAGAATGGATCCAGATGGAATGAGAGAGGAGTTTAGAGAGATCCACCATGGCACAAACCCTATAGAACCTGCCATTCGAAACTGCTGGAACTGAATCCATCTTGACAAAATACCCCACCTCGTTGATCAAATTGCTTAGCAGATCCGCATTGCGTAGCACCAAGGGTAAATTATATAGCCTGATCCAGACAGGAATAAGAGTGATCTTGGCAATGGTAGGATAAAAAAGGGGCGACCAAGGAGAAATAAAGAGGCTAGAGTGCTCGAAAAACCAAGGCCCATTTTGCAAAACAAAGTTACAGTCCTCCACAGAACAAAAGGTTATCAAAAAGAAACTAAAATCCAGAGATTCCACAGCAGGGAGAGACAGATTACTCCAGGTGCATTTGATCCAATCAAGAACTGAATCCATCGAAGGGCGCCTATGCACACAGCAATAATTTGAACAAACACGAAAAGGGTTGGCCCTATTTTTGCACCCATCAACTGGAGCAAAGGGCACTGCACCAAGGGAAGCCCCTGCACCATCCCAAAATTCTTCGCTGTAGATTTCCCCACAGGGGCTGCATCTAGGGTTTTTGAGGGAGGATTGGATCACTCCCTGGAGGTGCCAGAATGGAGAGCATACTGATGCCTCCCTGCCGAACCAGAGGCAAGGCGATTTTTGCCCCTACCCCGAGAATTGGCCCCAGATCTAGGCAGCCACCCGCCAACGCCGTCACCCTGCTCGCCCTCGCCACATTCGCCTGCGCTAGTTTCGCACATCCTCACTCTTTTTCTTACCAAAAAAATAATAGTAATGGAATTTTTAACGAGGGCTTGGGCCCAAATTTTTTTTTTTACACAGATCTTTATAAATAGATAGATAATTTTATTTTTTTTAACATAACTAGATTTTCCTTAATAGATTAAACAAATAAACAAATTGGAAATAAAATACAATAAAGGGTGAAAACCCTTATTCCTGCAAATAGTAAAAAAAATTCCTTCTCTCAATCTGCAAAATTCCAAAGGTGCTAGCTTCAAAGATAGGATGGTAGCTTCAACAATACAACTCACACTTGTATTAGTAAACTTGCTCTGATACCATGAAAAGAAAATGAGGAGCAAGGAAAGAACTAATCAAGTTTAGAGTATTTGTTTGAAGTAAATTACCATTCCAAGAACACAAATCTGAAGCATTCACCAAAATCAACATGGAGACAAAAGTTTTTTAAGGGGGAAAAACAAAGAAAAACTCCCAATAAATATGAAAGATGGCAAGAAGCCTTGAAAGAATTACAATAAGAGAATGTTCACGTGAATGTGAAAAATGAGAGATTGGACATAGTAGAATGAGAGAGAAAACACCTCATAAATAGAGGTGAGAAGAGGAGTTGCACGTAACTCTCACATGCCATATATCACTTTGGTGTGTGCATAGTGTCAACCTCTTAAGGAGGTGGCTAAACTCAAATATTCCTCCAATAGGAATGTGTACGTGAGTCATCCTCACACGTGTGAGGATACTCACATAAGACAAAATACTTTGTATTATAAATACAAGAATTTAAGAGATGAAAAATAAATAAATAATCTTTGCCTTTACTAAGTAAAGATTATATTCTAACTTAATCATAAGAAAACTCCACACAATTATTGAATTTCAATGCTTGTTTTTTTTTATTGCTTCCAATGCCCAACAATCAAGAAGGGAAAGAAACTTCACTAATATTTCAATGCTAAGAAAAATCCAAATACCATCATTCTAACATTCGCACCCAATATTTTGCAAAATTTCAAACTTCAATATCCACCTCAAGCAAATTTGAATGCCAAATTGAGGTGATTTTTTTTTTTAATGATCATCCACGAGATCATTTTTGCTACCCAATATGGGAGCACGAGCCTTAGGCTAAACCTCTTCGGTTGAGAGCTAAGAATTGAGGGGTATCCATTCTGCCAAATTCGCCCAGGACACAATCCGAACCTCATCCCTTATGGCGTCGGGGACCTTGCACTCAGCAAGACTCAATCCCTGGTGGACTTATTCAAAACCTTTCAACTTCACTAGTAGACCCCTTTGACTCTCAGGGAGATTTGAATGCCAAACTAGATTTTCAAATGCAATGCAAAAATTTCAATAATTATTTCAACACCTCTTTGCATAAAATGGATCATAACTTTCCATCCTCGTTGATCTCTCATAAGCCTAGCATCATGAATGCTCTAATACCAGTATCAAAACGAAACAAGACAAAAATACATTGCAAATGGTAATGAACACTCCAAAAATTGTATTGTGCAAGTATAAGTTAGAATCTTACGATATTGACTTATATAAACCTCTCTTTGTAACTATTCATGAAACCTCCCAACCACCCATACAAAAGAAACTGGCTTACAAGAAATTACAAACATTAATAAACTAAACTAAACAAGGAGTGTCTTATAAATAAGAAGCATGTCCGATACACTATTTTATTTATTTCAAATTATATAAATAAGAAGCATGCCCCCATACAATAATTTATTTATTTCAAACTATATAAAGAACTAAATCTATTTTGATCACAAGTCCCAACCATTTCACTGTTGATGCAGTCTCTTTGAAACAAATAAATGTGATACCTTATTTAAATACAAACTCCCTCTATTTCAAGCGCCACTGTCTGCTATATATATCTTGTTTTTCCACCGTTAACTGCTGCTAATTAAAGCGTACTCATCCTTTACTCTATAGTCTATACATAGGAAATTGTTGTGTTTGAAAACACGTGTTTCCTCATAAGAGTGCACCTCTATTTATATCTTGTGCTTTGCTTTTGATGAAAAGGCATTCAGATTTTCAAAACTTCAAACTCGTTGTTCCTTTTCAAGTGCACACCCTAAAATGGGAAATCCTCTTTTGAAAAGTATACCCTCTCTACCTTCTACAAGCGCATGCTCATACATGCAAATTTCAAAATCGTCAACCTTTTATCCCTTTACATAGGTGTGCACCTATCTACATGAGAACTATTTTCAAATTTGAAAATAAAATTTCCTTTACAAAGGTGCACACTTAATTTTGAACTTGATCTTTAAATGGTTTTCTTTCATAATAGTGCACCTCACAATGGAAAATCATCTTTAATTTGAAATGCTATTTCACTTTGTTTAGTGCACATCTATCTATGCAATTTTGATTCTTGAAACATAAGCATGTTTTGCCTTATAAGGGGCACCTCTAAGAATGCATTCCCTGAACTTGTTGATTTTCCCTCACATAGGTGCACACCTCGTAATGTAAATCTGTTTTTTTTCTTCGTACAAGGGTGTAACCACAGTTTTTGCTCATATTTTCCATTCATAAGCGTGGCCCTGATAAAGAAATCATAGTCCTTAACCTTTGAACATAAATTCATTGTTTGGTTTTGTTGCCGTGACATGGGTTTTCTGTTTTCATGCATGAATACTTTCACCTCTTCTTGGTGATTCACTTGATAACCCCACTGTCAATCTTGCGAAGATACATAGAAGAGAAGACAAAAACCACAAAGATGAGCGAGATGAGCTTATAAGTTATATAGTGTATTGGTGTTAAGGTTTTAAACAGTTAACCTGACAAGAAAGTTTTGAGGGAGAAAGTTTAGCAACTGACATATTTTCATATCCCAAATACCATAGAAATGAACACCTTTGGATGATCTTTGTTTTCTTCGTTTTGTTCTATTTTACAAATGACGGAATGACATCTCAGTGACATTTTATTGACTTGGTACTTATGTGCTGTTTGAAATCCAAATTGAATATCAACAACTGATTCTTTCACATTGTGCAAAGCCTTATTTTTCATTTGAAATCAAATGCCATTGATAGAACATGAGCTCCATAAATGAAGCACAGATAGAAAATAGCAGGCCCTTAACCCCAGTAAATTCTAGTTTTTTATCTTCCAAAACATCATTCACAAATAGTCAGTCAAACCTGCCAAAAACTAATGTCAAGCAAGAAAATAAGTTTTGGAAAAGAACCCACTTAAATTCCTTTGGTTGATATCTTTAGAAATGTTAGTTAAAAACTATACATTCTAAGATGTAAAATGCATATGCATATTATCTGAAGCTTTTAGGACATCTCAGTGCATTGTGACACCAGAAACGAGTTCTGGCAAGAGTTTCAACTATCCCAATGGAAATTAAAATTAGTAAAACTACAATATAGATTAAATTAAGTTAGACACTTCCTTTCACAACTTCTTATCTTATATGAGGATAGGCATATGTAAGGATTAAGGCATGTTTCTGCTAAAGAAGGATGCAACCCAGTAGCTCATTTTTCATGGATGTGGCTAAATATAAGAGAGTTTTCAGGTCAGATGATTGTCAGTCATCCGTTGCATGAACATCAAAAGTTACCATGCCATACACAAGCCATCCTAAAGAAAAATGGTAGTTTCAGGGATCTGATTGGAAACCCATAGTAACAACATATAATCTTACAAACTGGTATTCCATCAGATATTGTTGTAACCAGATTATGTGAAATCCAAAAGTACAGCTTCCCTGTTCAGGTGCATATGCTTGAAATGCATTCTGCAAATGAAGGAGGTGCATCTTGTAAATTTATCTAGATAGAGATTGATTTGGCATCATTTTCAGTTCTGTTTGAAATGAACTCTTCTTTCATGATATGATCTTCATTCTGAACCCTGGAAGTTTCATCAACTCTTTCTTCACTTGAACTTTGTTGAAATCCCAATGTATTACTTATCTGTGGAGGGTATATTAAACTTGGAAGTTCGTGTTGCTTTATGCACATATCCAGAGGCACATTATCAAGAATCCCTGTTGTTCTTTCTTGACCAATCTCAAGTGATTCTTCCTCCTCGCTTCCTGGTTGACTATTCAAATCAATTCGGACTTTACTGACTAAATGATCTTCTTTCACACCCTCATTGTCCTTACAAGAAGCATGTAAGTTCAGATCTGAAGGCAAATTAACTTCATTCCCTGGATAATCATGACTTCTTGTAATCCCCTTCTTGCATACCGGAGCTGGAATTTCCCACATGAATTCATTCTCAAAGTCAGAATGCACATCAGATTCCTTTCTCTCGCCACTGTTGACATCTTTCTGCTCATTCAAAGAATTGTGCTTCTTCCTTGCATTTTCTGCTTCCTTTCTGCGTCGCATCATAAGTGTCTTGAATCTACGTTTGACGGTAATACAAACATTGCAGGTGCAAGAAGGTTTATGTTTAGGCCCCATTCCACTGGGAGGCTGAATACAAACAATGCATGTGCATCCCAGTCTGTGTCGAGGGTGTTTTGTTGTGGGACTGACCAAGGAAGATGCAGTGGTTTTCTCCCCAAGACTGACTGCATTGGCTGAAACATCCAGACCAGAAGAGTTCCCTAGGTCTGCATGACTATCAGAAACGTTTTTCCTTTTTGTGCCTGTCTCAATCACAAAAGCAGAAAACAGAGGATAATAAAAGTTGGATAAACTGTACATACAATTCAGAAGCATTTTCTAAATTATACCCATCCTATAAGTGCATAAAATCTCAACAGCATAAGCCTACTAATCTGTATCCAACATCAAACGCAGAAATTCAGCAGAAAATATACCTGTACATTTTTCAGGAAGTTTATCAAGATCTTCAAAGCTCACTTCACAAGGTGCAGATGCGGGAGCCCTAAAAACATTGATGGAACACGAGTTAGAAGAAACTATTATAAGATTTCTTGATAATATTCCTCATGCAGGGAGAATGGGAAAAAAGTCTTGAGTTCTATTCCTCAAATTAATAGTACTATTCCCCAAATTGACTACAGTTATACCCTGTCAGTGATGTGTTCAAATTGTGGAATACCATAAGGTATGAATTTACCAAAAATCAAACTTGAGATAAATTTGAAAAAGATTTTCTAGAAAGATGGTCCAAGCAAGCCAGTTTATAAAAAGAAATTGAATTATTAAAAAAAAAAAAAAAAATGATAAGGTTGGAAATTAAACCAAAAAGGTGAAATTAATCAATATGAATCAGAAATTTGAAAATGTTTTGTAAAAGACATCTCTTGAAACATCTTGCAAGGGTTCCTAAACTCGATAGCTTTGTTTTTCTCTCCACTGATCTGTGTGGATAAGTTGGAGGCCCCACTATTTCTTAGAACAAAACAATTTAATGCAGATTATCATTACTTCTCTAATATAGAAACTATATGTGCATCGAGCAGATACTCTACCAACAAACTTGAAACTTTACAAACTGTCATGAAAAGAAAAAATAACTCACTTGTTCATTTGCTTAAAGGACTATTTCTAGTACGGTTCTCTATATTTAACCCATCCTTTTTCCAAGCGTTGCAAACTAGAAAATAAGTCAAATTATCAAATCTTCTCTTGCATCAATGGGAAAACAATGCCCTGAAACCATCACAAGTTCTTTCAGGGTGTTTGACTTGGAAGCAGAGAAGTCTAAAGAGTAGATCATTCTCCACTAAGGTTTGTAAATTGACCTATGTCATGGTTTGGCATATGAAATTCTTTTGGATCACAGGGTATATGTTTGGAATAATTCATTGGACTATGCAAATGTTACATTCAGATTAAGAAACTACAAAAACTATAGCCATGTGGTCATGACCTGCACTCTAATGTAGTATAAGTCCAATGGTACTAGCATTTAAGGAGATAATCAAAGAGCATCCGGAGAAGCTAGAAGTGGCAGACCAAAGATTATAAACAAGAAAAAAGAAAGGGGCTCTGCTAGGGCAAAACTAGTCTGAAGGATGATTATAGACCTAGGCAAGTGGAAACTATGTATGAAACAATGTACACATGCAAGTGGACATGGTGGAGTCCTTAGAGGGCCCCTCCTATATAGCATAGTTGTATCACCCTAAGTTAACAACAGTTCAGAATATAAAGTTTTGAATCTAAACATTGGAAAGAGAATTATTAAAGTAATGTTTAGTTAGTAATGGTCAATTAGCTTTTATCTTAGGCTTTAATAAAGTTGTTCCGACTTTAGAATAGATTTAGGAATATTCTTTATTCTTTTTGCTTTATTAGTTGTTGTTCTTATCCACATTGGATAACTCTTTTGTAATCTTATATAAGGATGCTTTCGATCCTTATTCTTTTATCAAATATCTTGGTAATCATTATGTGTTTAGTTTTTGTAATATGGTATCAAAGCTTAGCTACTGCTGGCAGTGACAGATCGAAGGATCGCTTATAGCATATGAAAGTACCAAAAAGGCGCCATTCTTATGGATCCATAGGGATTGACTTCAGAGTTTACTTTTTTGGCGATTTTGTTTTTACAAAATCATGTGTTCATTTTTGTGGACAAATTGCGATTTTCTTTTGCTGAATCGTGTAGGCGGATTTTCTTTAAAATCGCAGGCAGTTTATAAGATAAAAATTGCAGGTGGATTTCTACAAAATTGCAGCTAAAAATAGTTTAAAATCACGTGTTTTTTGTGTTTCAAAATCGTGGATTTCAGTGTTTTGAAAAATCATGCCAAGTTTCTAACAAAAATCAGGGCTTTCTGCATCAAATCGCGCCCAAGGTTTCTACAAGAAAATCGCGTAGCAGTTTTTTTAATAAAAATCGTGGATTTTTTTTAGGAAAGGGCAGCCGAATTTGCTGTTTTATGGCACCACAAAAAATCAAGTTTTGTTAAAGTCGCAAAAATCAGATATTAGGGTTTTTTGTATTTTAAAGGTTTTTTCTTTTACCTATATTCTACAATTCGTGATTTTAGCTAGGGTTTTCTGAAAATCTCAATTTGTGCAAGGTATTTTTCAATTACCAACTAGGGTTTGTAGAACAAATTTGAAGAGGGTTTATTGCAACGAGTAGGCATTTATTCTTTTTGAAGAAAAATGGCCTCTTTACCCAACATCATGTTGGAAGGCAACCAATGGTTTTCTGGAAAAAATTACAACACATGGAAGCAATAAATGTTGACAATTTTTTAGTACCAATGCCTCGAAAAAATTGTTCTCGATAACGATACCCAACCAGCGACTGCGGGTAAAGACCAGGACAAGTTTGATGAACGTGACAAAGAAGCAGTCATGATTAAATTATCTGTGACAAATAAAATGCTTTCTGAGGTCCAAACAAGGACAACTTCAACTCAAAATTTGGAAGCATTTGCAAGATCTACATGAGACTTCAGATAAGGTTAGAGCTTTCTTCCTGAAGAATATGCTATTTTCGATCATGATGGATGAGAAAGCGTCCTTAAATGAGCATTTACTCAAGATCAAGGACATCAAAGATCAATTGTCAGCCATTTGTCGAAAGATGGAAGAAGAGGACATGGTGGTAATCGCACTGAAAAGCTCACCACGTGCTTATGAGCATTTTATTGAGACCCCGAATATCACTTTTACCAGTGATGACCTAAGTTTGAAGAGTTGTGCAATAAGCTCTTACAGCAAGACAGATGGAAGAAATAGTTTGGTAGTAGCAGTGAGACAGAGGGTGTGGAACATGCATTTGCAGCCAAAGACGAAGGCAAAGGAAAATGGTCATAGAAGAAAGGAAAAAGCAACAATGAGGATGCATCAAATAATTTGAAAAACATCACATGTAATTATTGTGGTAAGATGGGTCATAGGAAGAAGCATTGTAGAAAAAGGTTGGCTGAACAAAAATCCAACCGAGGAGGGCCTCAACAAAAGGCTCATGTTGCAAAGCATTCGAAGGAGTCATCCTTCTATGCATTCATGGCCAAAGGACCAGCAAATCAAACTAAGTCATCTGCATGGTACATCGATTCAGGAGCATCACATCATTTCACCCATAAGAAAGACTGGTTCACAGAGTACATAGCTTGCTCTAATTCAGTGATCTTCGGTGGTGGAGAGTACATAGTTGTTGGCAGAGGGAATGTGCAAATATCCTCTAGAGGGAAAAATTTAATTTTTCTCAATGTGTACTATGTCGAGAATGGAGCTTAATTTACTCTCAGCGAGTTAAATTATGCAACATTGTCCCAATCTAGATGTCGCCTTTAGCAAACATAAGTGCTACATAGTTGACAAGGAGACCAAGAAGACTATTGCTCTTGGTATAGAAGATCATGGACTGTATAAACTAGTTGACACTTGACAGGTCAAGGAGTGTGCATTGGCAACCAAGAGTGTGTTTGACATCAGTTCGCTTTGGCATCAACAGTATGGGAACCTCAATTTATCATATCTCTCTTAGTTAGCCCGAGAGAATTTGGTAGATGGACTACCTGACATCCAACACCAGATACAAGGTGTTTGTAGAGCTTGCCAAGCTAGTAAGCAACACAAAACTCCATTTGATGACAGACAAGCATGGAGAGCCAAAAGAGTCCTACAGCTTGTTCATGCAGATATTTGAGGACCAATGAACATGCATCTGTGACTGGTGCCAAGAATTTTCTTTTGTTTGATGATGATTTTAGTAGGAAAATGTGGTTGTATTTTTTGAAATTAAGATCAGATGTGTTTAATGACTTTCAAAAGTTCAAAGCATTAATCGAAAAAGAGTTTGATTGTGCTGTAACCACTCTTAGATTTGATAATGGAGGCAAATTCTATTCAAAATAATTCAATAACTTTAGTAATAAACACAACATAAAAAGACAATATACAACACCCTACACTCCACAACAAAATGTAGTTGAGAGGCAGAACCATACTATCATGGAGATGGCCCGATGTATGATGGAGAACATGAGTGTTCCCAAGAAGTTTTGGGCTGAGGCAATATATACAACAGTTTATTTACTCAACAAATCTTCAACATAGACGGTAAAGCAAAAGACCCCAGAGGAAGCATGGTCTAGGAGGAAACCAAAAGTTAGTCATCATAAGGTCTTTGGTTCTATTGCATATCCCTGGACCCTAAGAGTAAGAAATTAATGCTTACAAGGTATAGTGACAATCAGAAGGCTTACAAGTTGATTGATGTTGACACTAACCGCTTGACTTTCAACTGCGATGTTGTGATTGATGAGGATACTGGGCCCTTTCAGACTTCTCCAGAGTTCAAGATTACCGAAAAACAACCTATTGTGGCTAAGGATTCAGGTGTTTAGCTTCATGTAGCTCCACCTGAAGGGGAGGATTCAGAGCACGAGTCTTCCAAACTAGTAATAGACCCAGATTTCGTTGATGACAACCTAGATCAGCATCCAGATGACACAGGAACAGGTAGCCCTAGTCATTGTAACAAAACTGATTTGGATGAAGAGGCTCCCAAGAAGAGACCAAAGTGGTGGGAAAGCACCATTGGAGATGTTCGGATAAGTGAAATTATTGAGGGTAGATCACCAAGAGGCAAGAGCTAGAAGAACACAATTTAAATTTGCTCTAATGGCCAATATTCAGGGAGTTTATGAGCCACAAGTATTTGAGGCAAAAGGAAAACCTGTATGGGAAAAGGCCATGGAAACCGAACATGAAAGTCTGTCATGTCCCCATATTGATGACTTGTAATTGAATTGGTTAGGTACTATTCATTCAAATTAAAGATATGAATAACATTTCAAATATTGTAAACCGAAGATATTTACATTAAATAATATAGATTAAATATATTTAATTCAATATTATAAATTAAATATTATAAACTAAATATTGTTCTAATATAATTAAATATATTTTAAATAATTAAATATATTATAAATAACAAATATAATTATTAATAATATATTATTATAATTATAATAATTATTAAATATCATATATAATATATAATATAAATATAAATTAATATAAATAAATAAATATTATTACTAAGTTTCTTATCCTAGCCGACTACCACAAGGTAGAAAGGGTAAACAAAGAAGCATCGAAAGACTAGACAAGTCTATTTTAAAATGCAAGGATGCGGTCATAACACAAGCGGCATTAATATGGAGTACGATCAAGTCTAGAATAATAAAAGACCATAACAAGAATTGATTCAAGACTGCTGAACCCTTTGGGAATAGTCGCTTCCCTTGGGCATTTGAAAGATATAAAAGAGATATGGAATCAATCGATCATCTCCATCTCATCATCGAACATCTCACATACAACAAAATATAGATCAAGGAAAAATCCATCGAATCATCAGAACACAATACTAAATCAAACATAGCAGTCCAAAACACAATACAAATCAGACCTACATTCAAAGGCAAGTAATATATGGGCCCAGCAATCATAAAGAGGAACACAATCAGCAATCTCATCGAATCAGCAATACACCATGTCTCACATCCATCAGCAATCTGATCATCATCGATTCACAACACTCAGTCATTCGCAGCAGTCACAGCATATCATAGATCAGTCAACTATCATAATCGGCATAAATATATATTCCAAGGCAGATCAGATAAGACAAGAAGCATTCAAACTATATTCATATAGCATATCGATCTGAGGTATTTATAGATACCGGTAATCGTTATTAAAGTGCAGCAAATCCATTAAGAGGCTGCCATAATATATATAAATTCATATCCATCCAATAGTGGTGGAATTCTATAAATCAATCTAGTTCCTATTGAAGGAACAACCTTGCATAAAGGAATCATTATCTTAGTGATCCATAGGATCACTTGAGCGTCTCAATCCATCCAAGGAGACAAATCGCATATTGGTATGATCTCTCTAACTCATACGATTAACCTTCATAGTTATACTAACCTAACTCATAATATACGAGGGATGAGCGCAACCTTGCCACGTTTTTAATCTTTTACCTTTGCCCCTACGAAGGATGTTTGGGTTGTTAGATGTACGGTTTGTTATTATTATTATTTAATGGCTCACACGGTAGGTGATTGCCAAGTGGTCGTATTGCCGGGCGAGCATGAAACCCTTGGGCCTACAGCAGTGGAGTACGATTATCCGACGCTCTAAACGTAATATTTCCCCTCCTCTAGGGTAGATGATTGGGCTAGATTAACGACCAGGCTCGACGTCACCATTCCCAAAGTATATCATGAGGCCTAAACGTAGTTAAGTATAAGTATGAGGAAATACATTGGATATATGTATTTATTCATTATTATTGATTATGATCATGATGTTGCTAACCCTAATGATCATGAAAGAATATATGTACTTGTATATGTGTTAATGTCTTTGATTGTAGGATTTAAATATATGTACACATGTAACATTACATTCTTTGTCATTGTCATTGATTATGATTATGATGTATTGATTTCATCACTAACTTGATCTTTAATAGTACTAATGTCCCTTTCTAGTAGTTATTCTTGTGCGCAGGTTAAGAGATCAAGGATAACCTAAAAGGGGACATTTCAAAGTCTTATGAAAAATAAGACTTGGGATCTCTCAAATCTTCCATCAGGGAAGAAACCCATTGGTTGCAAATGGGTGTACAAAGTCAAGTACAACGCAGATGGCACTCTAGACAAGTACAAAGCTTGGTTGGTCGCAAAAGGGTTCTCGCAGAGAGAGGGCACTGACTATAAGGAGACCTTTGCTCCTACAACAAAGATGAGCACCATTCGTGTAGTCTTAGCCATGGCAGCTCAGTTTGGTTGGACAGTCCATCAAATGGATGAGAAGAGTGCCTTCCTTAATGGCGATTTGGAGGAAGAAGTGTACATGTCTCAACCATAGGGTTTTCAGGTTGCAGGGAAGGAGCATTTTTTATTCCGACTGAAGAAAGCTCTATATGGCCTGAAGTAGATATCCAAGGCATGGTACATCAAAATTGACAAGTATTTGGTTGAACAACAATTCCAATAGAGTCCTTCGGATCCAAATCTATACGTCAAAAGCATTGGTAATGATATCATTCTACTAGTCATTTATGTAGATGACATTATTGTTACAGGCAATGAGGCACACGCAAATGAAGAGATCAAATCTAACATGAGTAAAGCTTTTGACATGACTAATCTAGGCCTCTTACATTACTACCTAGGTGTAGAAGTTTGGCAAACAAATGGTAGCATTTTTGTTTCACAATCCAAGTATGCTAGGAGTTTGCTCAACAAATTTAGGATGACAGATTGCAAAATCTTGTCAACACCTATGAAGAAAGGGCTGAAACTTTCAACCAAAACTAACTCTCAAACTGTCAATGAGTCAGCTTACTGACAACTAATGGGGAGCTTAATATATCTTACAGCCACTAGACCTAATTTGAGCTATGTTGTGAGTTTCATTTCTAGATTTATGACAACACCCAAAATAGAACACTGAAATGCAACAAAGAGGGTTTTGCGATATGTGAAAAGAACACTTGACTTTGGTATTCTGTACAACAGAAGCAAAGATCCTAGGCTGGTTGGTTTTACAGATTCAGATTGGTCAGGGTTTGTGGATGATAGAAATTCCACTTTTGGATATGTTTTCAACCTTGGCATGGATGCAGTCACATGGATCAACAAGAAACAATAGGTAGTAGTTGTATCCTCGATAGAAACAGAATATCGAGGAACTGTAAAAGCAGCATGTGCGGTAGTGTGGCTTAGAAGGATGCTTTCAGACATGAAGATGCCTCAAGAAATTCTTTGTAAGCAATATAAATATTACAATTATTGGCTCCAATAAGACTAAAATTAAAAACCATGCAACCCTAGCTCAACTGACGATCAAAACATGCAACCTCCAATTAAACTGAAAATCAATTTTGTTGCAAACTTGACTTTGTGCTCACATTTGTCGCATGACACTAAAAATAGTGAATGCCAAAATTAGCAAAATTTTGAATTTGCTTTTCTTTCTAAAACTGATGACAAACTACTTTTAGCATGTGCTAACACTTTTGGTGAATCCTTCTAAAAACCCAACAAACTTTTTGACAAAGCACTGAAAATTTATTTTGGCAATTTATGAATCTTGGTGACTTGAATCTATAGATGTCAATGGGAATTTTGAAGAAATTGTGAATGTTTGTACCATTTGAATTGAATCTATTTGTGGTATTAGATCATTTTCGGCCTTTTCCTGTTCAACTAATTTCATTAGATATCATTTGCTTCTTTTCAAAGCTCGATCCACATTAAACTGACCGCTAGCAACTTACCAGGTAATTTTATCTTCTTTTTCTATACTAGCTTTTCTTTCCTTTTGGCTGTATTGAATCAGACTTTACTTTGACTTCAAACTTCATTGATAGATCTCTATCACCTTTGTTCTTTTTTATTATCACACCCTGCTAATTTGGTTGACCTCTCTTCTTTACTTGTTGACTTCTTTGTTTTTTTCAAGCCACCCAAGGTCCTGACTAGGTGTGTAAGTTTATGTTAGCGTGAGTCCTTTGGAGAATGGCACTTTTATTCCTGAACTGGATGCATCCTTGAATGAGCGCTAAAGTGTTTGCTGAAGCACTTTAAAATTTTATGAAATCTGCCTTTGATTTTGTAAAAGCGTGGGATATAGGCACTTTAAGCGCTTTTATATTGTTTTTGTTTTTATTCATTCTCTGTAGCTGATTGGAAGATGTTGTTGGGCATTCCACTTTCCATATTCCACATTGGCTCTTAACTCCTATGCTGATATGGCACCTCTATCCTTTGTCTTTTCTTCCAATGCGTTGGACTTCTGCTAGTGGCACGATCCTTCAACATACCAGCTACTCTTTTCCCTTGTTTAGGCGCTATGAAAGGTCATGGAAGGCGTTTGAAATCTTTGTAGAGGTGTGAGAAGTCTTTCCTAGTCGCGTGGGGTGCTAGGACTAGCGTATGTTTGGCTTGACGCACTCCCTTTTACCTCACCTACTAACTGGAGGCACAATAGACGCTTGACTATAGGCGCATCCAAGGCCTAAATTTGATGATCAACCCTACCTGTCATGCAATCTTTTTATGACGGTCATCCATTTAAAGGTGCCCTTAAAATACTATGACAAATTTTAGTATAAGTAAAATTATATATAAATCAAATATATATCATCACAATTCTATATAAATTTTGACAATCTATCCAAAATCTCTCCATTCATATGATACAATCTTTTTAAAATTTTGATTGTATTTTACGACAAAAATGCCTAAATACGGCCATATAGCCATCAAATTTAGGCCCTGGGTGCATCCTCCTTTCTCATCCACCGCCAACTCTTTGTTCCTAAGTGCCTTTGAAAAGGCACGCTGATATGTTGAATGGCATGCAAACATGCTTTAGAGGCATTTTGATTTTCCTTGTATAAAGGCGCGCTAAATGCCTTAGGAAGGCACTTTTCTTCATTGTTTTTCCTTTCATTTTACTTCACAAAGGCCTGCAAGTTTCAGTTTTGTAGCATGCGTTGAGAATAATCCTGAAGCACTTATGAATGAATGAATAAATGAATTTTAATGACGTCCATGAGGCCAAACAGCCTAAGGGACCAAGAGCCGCAGCCCTAAGACACTTTCAAAATCTTTTCGATGTCAACTCTGGCATGAATGTCCCCTTTCTAGGTGACCATCATGGTGATAATTTAGCCTTTTGCTCCTGAAGGCTAATTGGTGGAATAAGGGAGAAATTATTAAATTAATTATTTTATAAGGTTATTAATTAATCTTAATCAAAAGGTAACCTTATATTTAATTAATTTAATATAGTGACTTAAAATAAAATTTTATATCATAAAGTCACTAAAATAAAATAATATTATTCTTCTAGAAGCTTCTTGAAGAGGGATTGGAAAAGTATAAAGGAAGGGCAAGGCAAGCTTCTAAACATCAGCTATTGTTATTTGCATTTGATGAGTCTTTGTGGAGACAAGGGTTTCTGTAAGTTGTCTACTTAGTCTTTGGGAACAAAAACTCCCATAGATTAGCATAACTGAGGTGGTGAAATATTTTCCGAAGGGTTGCAGATTGGAAAGGATATTTCAGTCCTTTCGTCATTTGTAGGGTTTGATCGTGTGTTTGAATTGGAGGATTTTAAGCTTGAAGATATCAGCAATTTTTTTGCCATCTATGTAAGATACCCAACTAGTTCTACTAAAATTTTTCCTTAAAACAATTTTTACTTGCTATCAACTCATCAACTACTCAACAACTTGAAGATCTACATCAAAGATAATTACAATCCTTAAAGATGGGTACTTGTCTTATTGCTTAATTCAATCATCTTGCAATGTCTTTTTACATGGATAATGCTTTCAATAGCATGAAGTGACAACCTTATTCAGATGGAATTACAAAAGCAGGCCTTTGAGCCTAGATGATTACAATGACTTCCACACTTGATCAACTTAATCGAACTCAATGATGTCAACTGAATGTCAACACCTCACAATACGACAAGGGAGCATCACCTTGCTTGTTGAGGGAACATCACCCCAACACTTGAAACTCACAGGCTTCAAGATCACAAGCTAAATAGCTTTGCAGAGAGAATTTTGTCAACAACGAATAGATCATAAATGAATGAGAGAGCTCCTCCTTTTATAGGCCTTCCAAAGGCAAGGAAGGCACGTTTTCCAATGCACAAAGGGGAACCAAGGCACGTTTCCCAAGAAGCATCTCCAAGGGAATATGCCATCTGAAGACTCATTCTGAATTGGCCAGCTTATCCAGAGACCTTGACACGGATCCCGAAGACATTCTGTCGACCAATGAGAGCTCAGGGAGTTACAACTACCTTATCTTCTAACTAGGCACCAAATGTTGACCCAGGCGCTCACTGAGGTAGTAGAGTCATGAATAGGCGCCCTTCCAAACTAGGCGCATTCTGGAGGTAAGAAAACAGATAGAAGTGCGCCTTGCATGAAAAATGACTTTCCTTGGTGTTTCAAGTCTTGATGTTCTGGGAGGTGGAATGCTTCAACTGGGAGTGAGGCGCCTATCTTCTAAGGCTCACTCTGTAGCTAGGCGCCAGAGCTAGGTCAATTGCACTGGGAAATGCACCTTACAAGGATTCCTCATATGACAGGATCATGGAGGAGTAGAATTGCTCATGAAATGGCGCCCTATGGTCTTTAGGCGCACACCTTGATTGTTTTGAACTGATGATGGATGATACAACTTGGAAATATTTCCTTGTATTGCCTTCACATTCCAAGGAACTCTACCAACTCCACGCCAAGTCAACCTGCTTGAGGCGCTCTTCTGAGAGAGTGTAGGAGGATACTAGCGCCTCATGTTGGATTCACCTTTATGCATGTAGTGGTTTATATGTGAAGATCTTGTGGTGAAGTGAGACACTTATTCACCAAGCGCCTTGGCTATTTGGAGCGATTGGAAACTCCTTTCCAACTTAGGCGCTTTCATGGAGGATTTGTAGTAGTTTTGGCGCCAATGAATAGTTTGACATATTTCCACAAGTTTAGACCACAAATTGAAGCTTCCAGGTGTTAGATTGACTCCTATGAAATGAGCACCCAAGACTTACTTCTTATGAAGATGCTTCTTTCCCAACTTGGCGCACTTACCATCAGTATGACTAGGAATTTGCGCTTAGGCTCCAACTAAACATCTTTTCAAAGTAGATTGAAAGCAACTTCACTTCAATTAGATTTGATCTTGCCTCCTTGAAGGAGCGCCTTGTATCTAGATTGGATTTGAGGACTTACTCCCATCTTAGGCGCATCTTTGAGGTAATTTTGACTGGTATTTGCGCCTAGCACCTTTATGAGGATGTTCTACACTTATTCAAACTCTCAAACATTTGCAATCAAACCTTGTGATGCTCCTTTTAATCTAGCGCCCTCATACAGAGCATTAACATCTTGTCTAAGTCTTCAACTTCACCTAGGTGCACTAAGGTGCCAGTGGAAGAGTAAAATGGCGCCTTCTCTTGAAAGGCTTATCTTCTATGCAAATACTCACTTTTGGAGTCTTGAAATAAAACAAAATACTTGCCTTACCAAGCGCCCTGACCTCTTGAGGAGTTTGAAGATCATATTCCTACTTAGGCGCATCTTCAAGGTCATGGAACCCTGTTTTGGCGCCTTGATGTCCTAAAGCGAACTTGGAGTGTTGCAGAGTGTCATCTAGGCGCCTTGGATCATATCCTAATGCAAAGATCATTTCATCCTTCTACTTAGTCTTCACTAAAGATGAGACTCACTAGATTCACCTGGAGGAGGAATGCATCAGAGTCTAGGCGCACTTTTTGGGAAGTCTGATGTAGAATGAGCGCCTAGGCTATAATGTCCCCTTCCTAGACAACACATAGATGAGCAGTGGTTGGCCTATTACCAGGGTTCCTGTAGGTCAGCGAGTGGTTAGGGGACCTATCCAGGGGCAGTGGAGCTTTGTTGGGAGTCTTTCGAGCCTTCAGTTTGATGTTAGATGATGAATACAGGAGTTAAATTGAGAATATTAAAAGTTTGCCTTAATGTGAATAATGAATAGTGAATAGTAACAGAATAGTAAAAAATGAATAGTAAACGTGATTAGTAAAAGTGAATAGTGAAAAATGAATAGTAAAAAGTGAAGAGTGAAAAGTGAGGAGTAAAAGTGAAAATGTCCCCATCCTAGAGACCCTCAAGGTGGGCATCCCATTATGGAGGTGGAATATTTTATTAAGGTGGGCATCCCATTATGGAGAATATTTTATTGTTGTTTGAGAAGGTAGGCATCCCATTATGGAGGTGGAATATTTTATTAAGGTGGGCATCCCATTATGGAGAATATTTTATTGTTGTTCGAGAAGGTGGGCATCCCATTATGGAGGTGGAATATTTTGTTAAGGTGGGCATCCCATTATGGAGGGAATATTTTATTAAGGTGGGCATCCCATTAAGGAGGATAGAGGCTATAAAGCAATGTATTGGGCTCTCTTTTGGTATTCAATCATCATTTTTTAAAAACACAAATTTAGGTTTGGAGCTTTGGATAGAGTTTTCAGCAGGTTGCAGCTCTTCTAAGGACGAAAACCCTTAGAGGACAGTGGATTGGACGACAACCCAGTTCACATTAGAGGGAAATCTACACTGGGTTTCCGTTTGGGCATCATTTGGTTTCATTTTGTGTTCAGATTTACAATCTGATCTCTGCAGGCCTTAAACAGGGGTTTGGACAGCTTGCTCCAGTTATTTGGTCATTGGAATTCAACATACTTGGCTGCTACAGTTAGAGGTTGAAGATATTGCAAGTTTGGGAGTGATTTGTGTTTCATTGGATCACTTCTGTATGTTCTTATAAGTCTGATTTTATAATCAGACCTGACTGTTTGTAATCAACCATCATCACATGATTGTAATTAGCAAGCTTCAATAATTGGCTATGTCAAATTAAGTCACCTAACTCATATCTTTAATTTGATATAGTTTGCTTGCTGATCCAATCAATTTCAGTCATCTTTGTGGTGTTATTTGTATGTTATTATGTTATCTTTTTATTAATATATCATGGCAAGACTCTACATGCATTGAAAACACAAAAAAACACAAAGCAAACCATTCAAACAAAAATCAGAAAATTCAGAACAACAAGGCACTAATCAGATCAAAATATAAAAATTAGATCAGAATTGGTAGGGGATCTTTCAGTGGTATCAGAGCCATAATCCTGCCAGCCTGTTGGGTAATAATTGCATTCAGTTGGTGTGTATTAGTTGTGCACAAGTCAGTTTGGATTTGTGTAATGTGCCGTACCTGTTTGTATTTTTAATGATCCTTTATGTGTGATTTTTTATTATTATTGTGTGATCTTTCAGACTAGAGAGAAGAATGCAGAAGGGGTTTTCAGTTTTCCTGCAGATGTGTTGCCAGAGCATACAATATATAGCATATAACCCAAACCCAGAAAATTTACAACAGATATAAAGAAACTATCGACTACCCAGATAGTAAAATGACCAATAATGAATTACTGTGGCATACCCATGTTCAGATTTGCAACTTCATATATCAGTTGTAGCCGGACCAGCAAATGGGCATAGCCAGAATCACTCCAAATTCCAAGGAATAGAAAATATTATGCCTATATTAATAGCAGCAATATAGGAGGCCCTAGACGCCTCATACAATGCAAACTAGAAGCTGCCCACAAAGAGAAATGAAGCTCAAACTCCCAACTTCATGCTTGGATGTGCACGGCCATGGCTGGAAGTGTATATCAGCAGCAAGAAAACTACCACAAACACTCTGAAATCTGCCTACACAGCCCTTCTTAATCAGCAAATGACAATATCATAAATAATATCACATTCAGCTCAGCAACTCTTCGAATATCTCTATTATCAGCACATTTGTGAATGTCGAATACATCCACCGTCAATGGCACCGTTGGGTGGTATTGCACACCTGTGGGATACCGTCACTAATGGAGGTTTCCGTCTCCAATACCCTGATGCAAAATCTCCAACTCCAAAACCCTAGCAGAGCTCTCATACACAATATCAAAACATAGCATAAAACCAAATGAGCTCCAAATGACCTTTTTATCTTCCTCCAAGATAAGCGTTGGGCAATTAGGAGGGAAAATAACAATTAATTTCACTTTATGTCTCCTAGGGATGGAGAATAACAATTTACTTTCACTTTATGTCTCCATTTCATTAATTTCACTTTTTCCGGCAAAAATATAATAAAGTCCATATTAATATAAATTAATAAATCTTCGGACTTTAAAATAAGTATGAAGACAGTGTCGGAATTCACTGATCTTTAGTTCGCCAGAAAGATCTCGACGAAACGTATCTGATCCAACTTTGAAAATCCCGAACTAACATAGTACCCGAACTTACTAAAAATAGTAACGGCCAAGAGCCCACTGAACCAACCACGAGGATGCCAACTGGATCCACTAAATGCGAACCAAGACTCTATCACTGCCAAGGACCTCCAGAGCCAAACTAACCACAGTTCCCTAACCAAACTGCTAGCCCACGGGAACTCCATGATGGACTAACCATGTGTCTAGAAGGGGACATTACAATTTGGTTCTTAGTTTGGGATAGTGAAAAAGGTCATCATGGCAAAGTTGTTCAGCAACAAACAGGCATGGAAAGAATTTGAACAAACGCAATACAAGATCATACATACATTGGAGCATTTAGATGATTCATTTTCTATGTTTGGACGTTCTAAAGGATCATCTTCTTCTACTAGCAAGGGTAAAAGGCCACAAGCAAGGAAGAAATATCATACTATAGTTGATGAACTGTTTACACATAGAATGGATAGAGAATCTTCACATATGGGTGATACAACTCTTCATAAGAAGGATTTGGTGTCTTCAAATTCCAATAAGGTATGCAAAAATTTATATTATGAATTTGATAGACATGTTGATTTGACTCAAGAAGACATTAGGACAGCTTTGTGTAATGATTTGTCTACATTTTTGCATGAGGTTTCACTTGAGGCTTCTACATTAGAGGCTAGCATAGAGCATGTTAGTGATTTGGAAAGCAATGGTATGGATTCTTTGTGTGTTCTCAAGGCATTTTCTAGTGTGATAGTTGATTCCCATAATGTCACATCACCTACACAAGAAGAAAAAATTTTGGATCAAGAGAAGATACATAGTACACCATTGAGTCTTCATGTTGATCACACAATAGAAGAGATTACAGTCATGGATCAGCCTATTAGAGATGTTGAAGACATGGTACAAGAATATGACAGGTATTCTGATTTTTATAACAGCAATCATATTCCTTCACTCCATGAGGTAACAAGTTCCCATAAGGATGATAGTACCATAGAGTTCTCTATAGATGGT
Organism: Cunninghamia lanceolata; assembly: GCA_027924645.1. NCBI lineage: Eukaryota > Viridiplantae > Streptophyta > Pinopsida > Cupressales > Cupressaceae > Cunninghamia > Cunninghamia lanceolata. The sequence continues at coordinate 3,385,099 of BSBN01000210.1, read as the reverse complement.
GCTCAAAAATTGGGTGTTAAAAATGGAATTTGTGTGGTGAATTCAAGTCATATGAATTCTGATTTTGTATATCAGACTTGGGAAGAATTGCAAGACTATTCAATGATGAAGGGAGATGACTACTTGCAATTGCTTAGAGATAGAGACATGGCTGTCAAGTTGGTGAAAGAAAAAGATAAAGAGATTGTTGATCATTGTCTTCTTTTGAGTATGTCCAATAATTCCTTGCATAATTCAGAAAATCAGTCCTTTATAGTAGCTACTCCTTGGGTACAAGATGACAAGGCAAATGATGTAGGAGTTGAACAAATTGAGAAAAGGATTGAAGAATCATACAATGAGGTACCTTGCAGCCTTGTGACATTTAGTGATGAAGAAGATTCATTGGAGAATCACATTCACCATGATCATATGGACAAAGAACATGCCACCACAGAGGTTATTGTTCATCAAGGTATGAGTTCATTAGATAATATTGTTTCATTCCCTCTACATCATATTGGCATGGAATCAAATAATAGGGTAGGTATCCTTGAGATGGACGTGGTTCATAAGAAGGGAAGTGATCAAGATATGTTGGACATTCCATCCATCAAAGCTATTCCTATGGAAGGAGAAGAAGCAACACTATTTGAAGTTCAGTCACACATGGGAGTAGTAGACTCCACTCACTACTTTGATGAAGACCCCTTGTCCAGGCCTAATGTTGACTTCACTCAATGGAATGAGATTCTTGAGATGGCAGCTAACATACATGGTGAGAAGAAGATAGAAGAACCCTCTACTATTGGCACTCATAATTTGGGCACTAAAGGTGGTAAGTTTGAAAAGAATACAGGCTATAACAGTTCTAATCATGAGGTAGCATCCATTTCACATGAAGGTAATAGTGTTAGTGAGTCTTCCTATGTTGGGGCTCAATTTGAGAGTGTTACACATGACATATCTATTGTGTATTCAAGCCACAAAGGTCCTGATTTTGTTCACCATACTGTGGAAGATGTGAAGAAGACACAAGTCTTGTGTAACTACTGGGTACAAAGAGCAAGAGAAGCAAAATCAGTGGCTGCCCAAGCAAGACAGCACCTTCAAGAGGTCAAGGCAAAATGTGAACAGCTAGAGCAAGCAAGAAGACAGAGGGAAGCACACCTGAGATCTTTGTTCCTTCCAAAGGAAGAGTGCATGGAAGCAAGAAAGCAAGACAAAGATGCAGATTTAGCTAAGCAAGGACAGAGGTACAAGTTTGAAAATTTTAGTACCCCTGATTTGTATCATAAGGATCATGGTTTGTCTTTGTTTGAAAATGCTTCAAGGATTCAAGTAATGAAGATAGAAGGAAAAATTGAGTGTACACAGGATTCAATTTGTGGATCAGCCCTTGTTGATAACCATCTTTTCATAGGAGAAGATATGATTAAATTGGTGAAGGGTAACTCACTTGAGTATGAGGACATGTCTGACTTTCTGAGGCATAATGACAGCCCTATGCCACACCATGATATGGTAGTGAAGAGGATCAACATTAAGACATTTCATGGAGAGACTCATGTAGGACCAGCATTTGATGAAGAGCTGCATCATGGAACATGAAGGTCTTTGAGAAAGATAAAAGGACTACAAAATGGTATGGTAACAACTCTAATTTTCTGATTTTAAATAGCAGTGGTATATCTTCACTTTCTCATGATATTGCAGCTGCTAATTATTGGGAAATGAGTGATATTGATTCTACTTTGATTGGTACAAAAGATGCATGCATGGGTCATGGTATTTTATATGATGCATCTCATTATAGGACTAATCTTAGACACTTTGGAGAAACTGAGATAAAACAGTCCCCAGAAATGATTGAAGGATGGCTTGACAAGGCAAGGGAAGCTAAATTGATAGCACAACAAGCCAAGCTTTATCTTCAACAAGTTTGTGACACTCACCACTCCATGGAAGATGATAAGCAAAGGTCTTCTAGTTCTGAAATTGCAGTTGATGTTGATCATTTCGTTGATGGAGATGTTGATTTTATTGATGACATTTATAGTGGATCAGCCACTCATGAGTTATCTTTGGTTAGTGATGAAGGCATCTACGATATATCTTTAGAGTTGTCACATATTCCCAATGATATTGTAGTTGTTCATTGGTATGATGGCAGCATAATCTTCATGGATTCTTCATTGGTAAGTGGTTGTCCTATTTGGGTTTCCATTTCACTTTCGGATTTAGCATGGTCTGCAACAGCTACTGAGTTGTCTTTGAGAAGTGTTGATGGCATTTATGCTACACCCTTGGGTTTGTCACCTATTTTTCATGACATGGCAGCAATCTATTTGTTGATCGGTGACTTCATATTCATAGACTCCTTATGGATTAGTGGTTGTCCTAGTTGGAATCATAAAGCACTTCCTGATTTTTCATGGTTTACATCAGCGATTCAGCAGTCTAGGAGTGTGTGGAGGTATGTCTTTTGGATGGACATGGAGTATGAGATAGATTTCTTTGGTTTTCATTGGTTTGGTGACACCTATGATATCATTCTTATCGCTGGCCTGGGTTACATCAGCGATGTTGAGAGACTTCATGTGTTGATGTATTGGCATGTGACAGTTCATTTATACATCTTTTTACTAGGCATTCTTCATGGATGGATTCTTCATGGTGATAGGATGAGATATCTCTTTTTCATCTTTTACAACAGGTTCTATATTTTTGTATGGAATCCAGGTATTGATTTGATTGGTGCATTACTTTACATGGATTTCATCGAAGTTGTTTCATGGCTTGTGGTACGATATTGGTTTTATCAGAGTGGAGCAGCGGGTATGTTGGTAGGACGGACACATTTTCAAGATGACATCTTTTGTCATTTGTTCATCTATATTGTGTGGTTGACATGTGGAACCACTTGGGTTATGATTGGATGGAGACTCTTGTCATTGGGCAATAATTTTCAATATGCAGATTTGTTATTGCTTGAGGGCAAGCAATCCTGGGAAGGGAGGATTGTAATGTCCCCTTCCTAAACGGCACATAGATGAGCAATGGTTGGCCTATTACCAGGGTTCCCGTAGGTCAGCAAGTGGTTAGGGGACCTATCCAGGGGCAATGGAGCTTTGTTGGGAGTCTTTCGAGCCTTCAGTTTGATGTTAGATGATGAATATAGGAGTTAAATTGAGAATATTAAAAGTTTGCCTTAATGTGAATAGTGAATAGTAACAGAATAGTGAAAAATGAATAGTAAACGTGATTAGTAAAAGTGAATAGTGAAAAATGAATAATAAAAAGTGAAGAGTGAAAAGTGAGGAGTAAAAGTGAAAATGTCCCCATCCTAGAGACCCTCAAGGTGGGCATCCCATTATGGAGGTGGAATATTTTATTAAGGTGGGCATCCCATTATGGAGAATATTTTATTGTTGTTTGAGAAGGTGGGCATCCCATTATGGAGGTGGAATATTTTATTAGGGTGGGCATCCCATTATGGAGGGAATATTTTATTAAGGTGGGCATCCTATTAAGGAGGATGGAGGCTATAACGCAATGTATTGGGCTCTCTTTTGGTATTCAATCATCATTTTCTAAAAACACAAATTCAAGTTTGGAGCTCTGGATAGAGTTTTCAACAGGTTGCAGCTCTTCTGAGGACGAAAACCCTTAGAGGACAGTGGATTGGACGACAACCCAGTTCACATTAGAGGGAAATCTACACTAGGTTTCCGTTTGGGCATCATTTAGTTTCATTTTGTGTTCAGATTTACAATCTGATCTCTGCAGGCCTTAAACAGGGGTTTGGACAGCTTGCTCCAGTTATTTGGTCATTGGAATTCAACATACTTGGCTGCTACAGTTAGAGGTTGAAGATATTGCAGGTTTGGAAGTGATTTGTGTTTCATTGGATCACTTCTATATGTTCTTATAAGTCTGATTTTATAATCAGACCTGACTGTTTGTAATCAGCCATCATCACATGATTGTAATTAGCAAGCTTCAATAATCAGGTATGTCAAATTAAGTCACCTAACTCATATCTTTAATTTGATATAGTTTGCTTGCTGATCCAATCAATTTCAGTCGTCTTTGTGGTGTTATTTGTATGTTATTATGTTACCTTTTTATTAATATATCATGGCAAGACTCTACATGCATTGAAAACACAAAAAAACACAAAGCAAACCATTCAAACAAAAATCAGAAAATTCAGAACAACAAGGCACAAATCAGATCAAAATATAAAAATTAGATCAGAATTGGTAGGGGATCTTTCAGTGGTATCAGAGCTTTGAAATTTCAGTCCAATATCCATTAGGGATCTTTCATAGGCTATACTTAGCCATTTTCCCTGATACTTGCAGATGTATTATGGTGTTGGTAGTTGATATCTCCTTCTCCAGTGGTAGCGCCACCCTTCTGGAAGCATTGAAACCCTTGTTCCAAGCTAAGCGCTCATCTAAACTTGTCAAAGGGACATTTGCACCTAAGCATGAAAACCTCATTATACCTTCTTCATGTTCATCTCTAATCTAGGCGCTTGGTTGGAGGAATCCATTCAGGTGGAGCGCCTTCTGTTGAAACCTCAACTTCAATGCCAGAAGTGACTCTAGAAGCTAGGCGCCAGGATGGGTGTGTTCTGCCAAAATGGGCGCCTTGTCAATGACTTAGTGGATTATGACTCAAAACTCCTTGATTGTACCTGCAAGATAACACCCAGAGTTAGTCAAAAGCCAATTCATTCCCTTATCATTTAGAATTAGCCTCCGGGAATGAGGAATAGGCTAATCCATTCATCATTTGGTGTTCAGGCCGGAAATGGGGACATGACAATCTAGGGCCGATTGGCAGTTGGCATCTCAGCTATTAATTTGTCATCATTTGCAGCCTCCTAGGAGCCACGTTTTTGTTCATGCTAGTCTCATTTTGCATCGATTTGATCCCATATGTAGGGCGCTCCATTCTTGAGGGATACGCATCCATTCTTGGTGCTGATAGAGAGAGTTTATGGCAGGAAATTGGTGTATTTCATCAACATTCAGACCACACAGGGGCGGCTGCATCATGACTTCGATTTGGTGTTAGGAGGGATCATTTGCATTGGTTTATGGTAGCTCTTCAATCCACAACAAACGGGTGCTGTTGCAATCAAGTTTCTTTATATTGTTTTGTACAATTCATAGCATCCAGAATGATATATAATGCTGCTGTAGGTAATCATTCGTTTCAGACTTGGGCTTTGTATTGAACATTCATTATAAGCCAAGAGTCTTGGCACTTCATAGCATCTTTGTGTTGGGATTGCATCTAATAAATAAGTAATCAGTTGCATGTCATATGTTTGGTGTAATGTCATCTTTATAGCATCTCCTTATCAGTATGTTAGATTGCATGCCAATTGTTTGTCATAATGTCAGTTGGCTGTAGGTACATAATTTACATGTAGGAACCATATAAAAGCATTTGAAAAGGCAAAAAGAAGTCATATGCATTTAGATTAATGCTTAGACATTGTAGTTTTGATTTACAAGCATTTAGAGTACTCAGCTATCATTATCAAGCAAAAATATCAGACTGAAAACACAGACCAGCAAGCATTGAGTTTACATCAGAAGTGTTTGACAATATTTCTTGAGGGCAAATTCATACCAGAACTAGCAAGGGATATTACAGTGGTATCAGAGTGGTTTCTTGCCATCCTTTGGGTTTGAAATTGGCTCCATTAATGCAACAAAGTGACAAGTACAAGTGGTATACAACTAGAGAAGAAAGGAGGCAAAAACAGTGGCCACAACCACTTGAACAGGACACTTTATCAGCTGTTTTAGCAGCAAGGCAGCGAGAGGTTGGTTCATCTGGCACTATGGGTGAAAGAGGTGAAGGTAGCCCTATTAGAAACAGAGGAAGAAATGGTGAAGAACAGGAAACACGTGAGATCTTTAGACAAATGGCTACGGGGCAGCAACAGGTGGCAAATGCTATGCGGGCACTTACTACAATGATACAATAGATGAACCCTCAGAGAAGACAGAACCATGAACCAGATGATAATAGGAGTGTGGTTGGGACACCCAGGGCACAACGAGCATCCTCTCGTACTGCAAATAGGCCTACACGCCCTACCTTTTTAAAGAATGAATAGAAAGAGGAAAATGCAGAAGAAGAGGGAGAAGAAATGTTCGCAAATACTCTTATGGCAGCAAATGATGAGTGGGAGTTGTTGACACCACGGGTAAGGGAGCGCATGAGCTTTGATAGATTTGTAAGTCAAAGGAGAGAACACTACAAGGGAAAGCAAGATAAGAGGCCGAGAAATGAAAATAATGATTTGATGTATGCCGCCAGCAGAGTTACATTGCCCATGTTTGATGGTAGTGGGAAGGTTACAGCTCAGGCTTGGATTCATAAGCTAGACACCCTCTTGACTCTTAGACCCATGACAAAAAGGGATGCGATAAAATATGCTACTTTTCACTTGGAGGGAGCAGCCCACGATTGGTGGTACCATGGATTAGAGACGTTGCATCATAATAGTATCACTTCATATCAGGAGTTTGTTGATAGATTGGTGGAACGCTTTGATAACAAAGATCCAGAGACATATTTTAGAGACTTGGCTCAGCTTAAGCAAACTGGGAGTTTGGAGAGTTACATTAGTGAATTTTAGAAATTATGAGTCATGGTCTCCAATATATCTGAGAGGAGATTGGTTGTGCTATTCATGGAGGGCTTATTGGAACCATTGAGAGGGTGGATAAAGGCTTTTGATCCCCCGTCACTGCAGGAGGCAATGAAAAAGGCTAGAAGTATGGAGCTTGTAGCCCCTCAAAGCAAGTACTCATCTAAGGGATCATCTTTGTACAGGGACGGCAAGACATTCCCTAAGAAAAAATAAACTCCAGACTCAAAGGGAAAGTCAGCAGCACCTTTAGATCGTGAGACATTTAATAATTTGCGAAGGAAAAAGTTGTGCTTCTACTGCAAGGGTCCCTATGATGCAAACCATGACTGTCCTTTGAGGCCTAAGGGCAAAGCAAACTGAATAATGTGGGCATTCTATGAGGATTCTCAGTCTGAAAAATCAGACCAGCAATTTGATCACGAGGAATTCGAGATAGAAAAGCCTGAACATGAGGCAAAGAAGCATGAAAATGAGGTTGAAAATGAACAAGTAAATTTCCAAGAGGCACGCTTCACTAGCATACAACAAGAGGGCTCATTTAGGATGCGTGGGGTAATAGCCGGACAGAAGATCATTACCTTGCTCGATACAGGTGCCACGCATAACTTCATTGATGCTAGGTTAGTTGAAAGGCGCGGAATTCGGACAAAGGAATTCGAGGGTATAAGGGTAAAAGTTGCTGATGGTTACACTCTTAAGTGTGATAGGATGATTCCAGGTCTTCCCATGCGACTAAAGAACTTTGAGTTTAAGGCAGATTTTTATGTAGTGAACATGGGAGAGACCGATATGGTTTTAGGGATGAAATGGCTTCATGATATAGGAGAGTTTACCATTAACCTTTGGGAAATGGGGATGAGGTTTAAGGAGGACGGGAAGACTCATGTACTAAAAGCCATCAGAGACACCAGTTGCAAGATGATATCTTTCAAAAAAATGGAGAGGCTTATGCGCCATGACATGGTTGAGTGGGCAGCCAAGTGTATTCTGATGCCAACACAAGAGGAGCAGAAAAAACCAGTCTATCACCCAGACATACAGGAGTTGAGGATCAAGCACTCCAAGGTGTTCAGTGATATTCCACCAGGTAGGCCTCCAGACAGAGGGATTGAGCACATAATAGAATTGGAGGAGGGTGCTAAACCCGTGATGATTACTCCTTACAGGCACCCCAAGCGGCTAAAAGATGAGATTGAAAAAACAATTAAGGAGCTGCTAGCTATGGGGCACATTAGGCCAAGCAAGTCACCTTTTGCTTCAACAGTAGTCTTCGTGAAGAAAAAGGATGGTACCCTTCGGATGTGCATCGATTATAGGGTGTTGAATAAGAGGACAATTAAGAACAAGTACCCCATTCCTCGCATTGACGAGTTGATCGATGAACTTCATGGTGCTCGCTACTTCTCGAAAATAGATGTGAGATCAGGATATCACCAGATTAGGGTTAGAGAGCAGGACATCGAGAAGATGACATTCAGATGTCATTGTGGACACTTTGAGTTTGTGGTTATGCCATTTGGGCTAACCAATGCCCCTGCAACTTTCCAGTCTACAATGAACAAGGTTTTCCAGTCACAGCTAAGGAAGTTTGTATTAGTCTTCTTCGATGACATTTTGGTATACAGCAAAACTTGGGAGGAGCATATCACTCATTTGGATACAGTGTTGGGAATTCTTAGCCGGGAGTCCTTGTACGCCAAGGAATTCAAATGCAATCTAGGCATGACGGAGTTGTATTTAGGCCATATCATAAGTGCAGAAGGTGTGCGTATGGACCTTGACAAAGTCAGAGCTATTATTGAGTGGCCTACACCTAAGAATCTCACTCAGCTTAGGGGATTTTTGGGTTTGTGTGGCTTCTACCGCAGGTTTGTTAGTGGATATTCATGGCATGTAGCACCACTTACAGATTTAATGAAGAAAGGGGCATTTGTTTGGACACCTGAGGCACAGGAATGTTTTGAGAAATTTAAACAGTTGATGACTACTTGCCCAGTTCTTGCATTGCCAGATTTCACTAGACCCTTTGAGCTACAGTGTGATGCTTCGGGTGAGGGGATTGGTGCAGTCCTTATGCAGGACAAGCATCCGATAGCTTTTGAGAGCAGGAAGTTACGGGGTCCAGAGAGGTGCTATAGTATTTATGATAAGGAGATGTTGGCCATTATGCATGCATTAGCCAAATTTAGGCAGTACCTTGTGGGCAGCAAGTTTTGCATCAAGACAGATCATAACAGCTTGAGACATTTCCTAGGACAGCGGGATCTCAATGATCATCAGCAAAAATGGGTAAGTAAATTGCAATCATATGATTTTGACATTACTTATGTCAAGGGGACTCAGAACGTAGTTGCTGATGCTTTGTCTCACCGTCCACACTTGAGTTCTATGGTGGAGATTTCGGAAGATTGGAGACACTTGATTTTGGCAGAGTATGCCAAGGACTTATGGGCTTCTAGCATAATTGAGGGGTCAGTACATGACGACAGGTATTCAGTTGTAAATGATCTTATCATTTACAAAGGGAGGATATTTTTGACCCCGGGATCAGAGATGAAGAACACAGTGAAGTCCTTTCATGATGCACCCATGGCAGGGCATCTCGGGTATCTTAAGTTTAAGACTTATAGGAGGATACGGGAACGTTTTACTTGGAAAGGGCTCAAGATGGATGTTCTTCGGTACGTCAGAGAGTGTCTTGTTTGCCAGCAGAATAAACAGGAGCACACATATCCCACAGGCTTACTTCAGCCATTTCCGATTCCTAATAGGAAGTGGGAGTGTTTATGGATGGATTTTATTACAGGTTTGGCGAAAGCCCAGGAACGAGATTGCATTTATGTGGTTGTTGATCGATTGACGAAATATGCTCATTTCTTTCCGATCACAACTACATACTCAGCTACACAGGTAGCGGAGCTTTTCTTCCGTGAGATATTCAGGTTGCATGGGTTACCTCAGAGCATTGTTAGTGACAGGGATAGTCAGTTTTTGAGTCATTTTTGGCAAGAGTTATTTAGACTATGTGGGACAGAGCCTACTCCGAGTACCAGTTACCACCCGCAGACGGATGGCCAGACAAAAATTGTTAACAAATGGGTGGAGGGATATCTCAGGAATTACATTGCAGGATAACAGAAGGGTTGGGTTATGTGGATTTATCTCTGCGAATACTGCTATAATACCACTTACCATCTCTCGATTCAGATGACACCATTTATGGCCTTATATGGTTATAAAGTGCCCAGTTTTCTTGACTTGTTGCTGAGTGACAATCGGGTGCCTAGTGCTGGGGATCTGTTACAGGAAAATCAAGATATTATGAGGGATCTTTGGGAAAATATACAGAAGGCACAGAATCAGCAGAAGCAATATGCCGATCAGAGGAGAGTTGAGAGGTCATTTGAGGTTGGGGATATGGTGTATCTGATGCTACAGCCCTACCGACAGTCCACTCTCAAGAAGAGTGGTGCGGAGAAGCTCAAGCCGCGTTATTATGGCCCTTTCAGGATTATCAGGCGAGTAGGTGATGTGGCTTATGAGTTAGAATTACCAGCAGACAGCAGAGTACACAATGTTTTCCATGTGTCACGCCTCAAGAAGGCATTAGGACATCCCGTGGTTCCTTCCACTACTTTACCACCCTTGGATGATGAGGGGAAGTTGATTTTGGTGCCCGAGGCTATCTTGGATGTTAGGGAGAGACAGTTACGGAGACGGGTCGTCAAAGAGTATTTGATCAAATGGAGGGACTTGCCGGTTGAGGATACTACTTGGGAGAGTAAGGAGATTCTACAGCATCCAGAGTTGAGATTGCTTGGGGACAAGCAATTTCAGGAGGGGCGGACTGTAATGTCCCCTTTCTAGGTGACCATCATGGTGATAATTTAGCCTTTTGCTCCCGAAGGCTAATTGGTGAAATAAGGGAGAAATTATTAAATTAATTATTTTATAAGGTTATTAATTAATCTTAATCAAAAGGTAACCTTATATTTAATTAATTTAATATAGTGACTTAAAATAAAATTTTATATCATAAAGTCACTAAAATAAAATAATATTATTCTTCTAGAAGCTTCTTGAAGAGGGATTGGAAAAGTATGAAGGAAGGGCGAGGCAAGCTTCTAAGCATCAGCTATTGTTATTTTGTCATGTCCCCATTTCCGGAGTGATCCACATCGAACAATGGTTTAGCCTACTCATCATTCCCGGAGGCTAATACCAATCTTGAGGGAATGAACTTGGTTTTTGGCTAACATATTGTTTTAGTTTTGCAGGATTAGGTCAAAGACCATTCCAGTTGTCTGTATTGATTCTGGCTAAATTGGCTAAGTCTGGAAGCCAAAATTGACTAAGGCATGACTCTTGGAGTCAGGACGCACCTTCTTGCCCGTTCACTGTCAAATGTGCGCCTAGGATTGGACAAGCCAGAATGAAGATCTTGATGACTCTGTTTGATGAAGTGAGCTCCTAGCAAGTTGTCAAGGTCAAATAAGTGATTTGAAGTGTTAGGCACACTTGGGTGATCAAGTCACCTTGAAATTGCACCTAGATTTTGATAGGTGCACTTTGCTATCTTCAGTCACCCCAAATGCACCCAAGTATAGAGAGGAAGGATTTCATCTACTAGACTTCAATTGATGCCATTGGGTCAACTTTGGAGCTCAAACATGTTGAAATGAGGTCTAGGAAGCTAGGTGCTACCTCTTGCCAGTTCAACCTCTCAGATGTGCCTAGATTGAGAGGACACTTGATGAGCGCCTAAGTATGATTTGATCTTGTGTTGAAAGATTGATGATGCATTGGTGCAAGATGATCATCATTTGAAGAAATCTAAGTTCTGGAAAGGGTTTGAAGGCTATCAATAACCTCACTAAGCTTAGGCGCACTTCACAAGCTTTCCTACCTGTTGATGATTGTTTTTAGACAAGTCAACAATTAGAGTGAAATACAAAGTATCTGACTCCCTCTTGAGCAAAGCCTCTCGAATGCTGAACAAAGTGATCAAACAAGATGACTCCAAGGTTCCTTTCTTATGATTTTGTAAGAGACAGCTCAGTGACTAAGTATGATTTTGCTGTTAAACACAAAGGGACTTACATTAGATTTTTCTTCTTTCATTCAGCTTATCTCTCCTTCAGTGTGGATAATATGTATACAAGGTCTCAATAACAAAGAAATAGAAAAGGGTGAGGGTTTAGAAAACTAATCTAAGGTCAATGAGGTAATGATGATGTATTAAACAGACAAACTCCTAATCAACCTAACTCCACTTCGCCAAGGATGCCTACAACTACATGGAGTTGGTGCAATCTCCTAAGGTTACGCGAATGGTTTTCAAATCATGAAGACTTATACAAGCACCCATTAAACGGCGCAGCTCAAACAAGCATCCACAATCGAACTTAAGCAAATGAGGCTCAGACTAGCTTTACACAACACTTCACCAGCGGTGAATGTTAAAAGCATGAGCTAGGAGTTGATCGATATTCAATACAGACATACATTACATCAATGAGCTTCTAATCTACTTGAAACATCTCTCCATTTCATTAAATACAAGAAACCATGCGATTCCACAAGATAACACTGAACACCAAACAAATAGCTCCATTGTCTTTGCATTAACCTTGAGAAATATTTACAACAACTTCAAATCCTCTCAGAGAATTTTGAGAGTCTCCTATTCTATTCCTAAAAATCTACTCTCTACTATTACTAATGATCTACTGAATTACAAATGAGGCAACAAGGCCTTTATATAGTGCTCCAGAATACAATGAATGGCTGAGATCAATTTGATAGCCAAGGGTCTAGATTGTGCCACCTCATAGGTAGTTACAACAACTTTCTTATTTTAGTACAAAAGAGAGAGGCAATGAAGGCACATTTTCCAATGTGATAAGGTAAGGCGAAAGCATTTAAAATCACCTTCCACATAGGCGTCCCTTTGACTTCTTTCATTAAATGATACATTTAATGCATTAAATAATGCGGCTAATCAAAATTGAATGATGTGTACTCGCCACATAGATGCTACTTCAGCATACTTTAAAAATTGTATCATCTTTGTGTGATGTATTCAATGTGATTGCTTGAACTTATATGTTTAGGAATACAACTTGTAGATCTTTGCCTTATTCATTCTTCTTGTAGATTGGATGTATGATACTTGTTGCTTCACTTGACTAACTTCATGATTCTTTCTCCTTCTTGTAGGTAAGTTGATATGAATCTTCTTTGATGATGCTCCTTCTTGAAGAGTGAGTAATAGAGTAGGTGATGATGATGCTTTTTTCATGTAAGAGTAGATGATGATGACATGAAGTAGAGATCTCTCTTGGACTTGAAGGTTGAATGAATTAATGTCTTTCAATCATGAGGCAACTTGAAGATGAAGTAGTCCTTTACGATGATCTTTGAAGTGGCCCTTTGGAATGTAGTAGATGACCTCTCAAGGAGACTTTGAAGATTGTAAGAACTTGACTTGAAGCTTGTATGGATGAAAGTCTTCGAACATGATTCCATTGATGAAGCATTCTTGAACTTGATGTGATCTAACATGATGTCATTGATGTAGAAGGCTTGAGGTGCGACCTTTTAGAGTGGTGTTCCCTTTGCAACTTGAAGGTGAATTAGGTACTTGCTCTTGATGATCTTGACTTCACCAACACTCCTTCCAATGATGCAGCTTGATGACTCTTTGAAGGTGACCCTTTGGGTGAAGGTGATTCCAAGCGCCTACTCCTCACATGTTCCTACAAAACAAGATAAACAATATATCAATCATCTCATAACTTTAAACATGTAAACAATTAGTCATCAAGTTTAGGCGCACATATAGGTAAAAAGGAGAGCAAAAGAGCGCCTAACATTAATTTAGTCCCACATCATCACTCAAAATGATTTCTAGCAATTGTAATGAAAAGAAGTCAATCCACTTAAAAGGTTCATTCAAAAAGGTGTCTTCAATACAATCTCTCCCTTAGGCACCAGAATGAGGTGGCAGAAGTAGGAATGGGCGCCTAGCTTTCAAGCTTTGTCCTTGTCATTTTTTAAGCTTTAAACAATTGTGTAGATCTTAGGATGACTCCCCTCACCCAGGCGCTCATGTATGATAGATTTAATCTCATTTGACATCAAGGCGCTCACATTAGAATAGCTTAGAGTGTATCCTTTTCTAGGTGCACTTTTGGTATTATTTAGACAAGGATTGGCACCTAGCTATGTTTGGATGTCTTCTTGACATTTTGAAGTCCTCAACCCATAAAACATGCCTCAGGAGGCTTCTTTCTCCCAAACGCCTACAATCAAGTTGACTTGTTGATTGTTTCATTCCTTCAAAATGCTTACTTGTTGATGTCAACTCATGACTTCCTTCAAGGCACCACCTGGAGGTCTACTGAGAGGCAAAGTGCGCCTAAGGTTCAAGATAGGCTTTATGCACCTTGTAATTGCCAAGGTATGAATTTGCGCCTAAGCTCATACAAATATTTGCTTCACTTCTTATGGATTCAAGTCATCAAACAAGCTTAAGGAAGTGTTCAAGACACCTCAAGTTTCCCTCAGTGATAGATTATGTTGGATCTAGGGCATACAACTGAGAGGGGGGGGGGGTGAATCAGTTGTATAAAACTTCTTGTCATTCAAACACTTAACTCACTGTTGTTAGTTAGCAGCACATCAAATAATCATCCATGGAAGCATAATACATAAACACAAGAGCAGATAAACATCAACACATTGAACACCAAGATTTTGACGTGGAAAACCCGGTTAAGGGAAAAACCACGGGGTGATTAACCCAAGAATTATTCTCTGTTAGAAGAATAAAGAAAAATGAATGGCACATGCCAATAAGGGCTCACTGCCCGAGCTCACTGCTCACAAAGAGGCCCACTGCCTACAAGGAGACACACTGTCTACAAAGTGATGAAAATCACAGTCTTGAACTGGAGAATGACATCTCTACCATGTCCGGATCAGTTCCAATTAAGCCCAACAATCTCTGCTCTGCCTTTCGCACCTTTCTTCACTATATCATACTCATCCTCACACCACACACTGAAATGAACTCACAAACCGTTATTTATACAAGACATCGACTTAGGAACAAACATCTAAGTCGGCAAACAACCATAGGAGTATCCGCAAGATGAATAACACATCCGGTCGGCCATCACAAGAACATTCGCAGGATGAACATCTCATCCGGTCGGCTACACAAAGCAAGAACTTCATCCGGAAGAATAACTTCAATTCCGGGCTCTACCATCAATTCGGACCAACAACACAACCTAAACATGATCCAAGAACCTTCACAAGCCTGTCTGAATGTCCGGATACATCCGCACTTCCTCTGCTTACTGGGATCTCTTGTCTTCCTCATCCGGAACTTTAAGAACACAGTCTGTCGCCACTGTCATAATGCAAGAGGTACTTCCGGACCTCCAAATCATACACAAATCAGGATGATACATCACAAGGACATCCCAAACACTCCTTCCAATCCGCAGATTAGGATAATACAATTCCGGACCTCACCGGACCGTTTTGTGATCCTCTGTCACCTCCGGATACTTGCCGGACCCGGTTCTATACCGGCAGCCACAACTCCTTCAGATCTTCATGCGGACCTCTGAAATCTTAACTGTAGCATCTCAAGACTCATATCTACTAACCCTTTAATCCGCATCCTCCGGTTATCATCCTATACAGTACATTTACCTTCTTCTCATCACTGTTCTTCACTGTTCCTGACTGAGACTAATTTTCTCAATATCCTCAGCACACAGCTCATCAAATCCTTCTTGTCAATGCAATATGAGTATGTTGACATCAATGACAACACTGGATAACCTCATACTTGCAACAATCTCCCCCTTTGTCATTGATGGCAACATATGATGTGGAAAACCATTAAGACAAGAACTTCATCTTTTCATATGTCTTCTCTTCCTTTACTGCTCCCCCTTTGATCATCAACCATTTGTTTTTCACATGTCTTCTCTCCCCCTTTGACATCAATGGCAAAGGGCTCATACTTGCAATTCTCATGCATCAGAATCATACTAGCTGCTCCCCCTTAGTTGCAGCTCCTCATTAGTCCGGATCACAAGATATGACTGTGATAGCCACCGGACTGATGCACATCCGCATCTTAGTTCATCACCGGAGGGGCCATGACCCCTAACTTCTCCCGGAGATATTCAAAGGAGTCCTTGGGAAGAGGTTTGGTAAAGATATCTGCAATCTGATCCTTGGAGGGAACATACTCCAATCTGACTTCTTCCTTGTTTACTTGTTCTCTCAAAAAGTGAAATTTGATAGATATGTGCTTAGTCTTAGAATGCAATACCGGATTCTTGGAAATATTAATTGCACTTGAATTATCACAGAAAATTGTGATAGGCTCCTCATATTCAATTTTAATGTCTCTTAGCATCTGCTTCATCCACAAGATTTGAGTGCAACTACCTGCTGCTGCAATGTATTCTGCTTCAGTTGTAGACAGAGATATTGCATCTTGTTTCTTGCTTAGCCAAGAAACCAATCTCTTCCCCAAAAAGAATGCTCCACCACTAGTGCTCTTCCGGTCATCCACATCTCCTGCCCAATCTGCATCTGTGTAAGCATGAAGAGAGAAATCCGGATCTCTAGGATACCATAGACCATACTCAACTGTTCCTTTCAAGTATCTAAAAATTCTTTTGATTGCCATAACATGAGATTCTCTAGGATCAGCCTGGAATCTTGCCACAAGACCAACAGCCTGCATTATATCTGGTCTAGTTTGAGTGAGATACAACAATCCACCAATCATTGATCTATACTTTGTCTGATCTGCCTTTGGAGAATCATCATCTTTGCTTAACTTACATCCGGTTGCCATAGGAGTGTTCATAGGCTTTGAGTCTTCCATACCAAATTTCTTTAACAATTCTTTCACATATTTGGTCTGAGAGATGAAGATCCCTTCTTTTGTTTGAGTAATTTGCAGACCCAAGAAGAAATTCATTTCACCAAGCATAGACATTTCAAACTCACTTTTCATCTGATTTGCAAAAGTTTTGCACATACTATCTCTTCCTCCAAAAATGATATCATCCACAAACACTTCAACAATTAGAATGTTTTCATGATCAATTTTGAAATATAAGTTACTGTCAGCAGTACCTTTGTTGAATCCAATCTGCACAAGATGCTTATCCAACCTTTCATACCATGCTCTTGGGGCTTGCTTCAATCCATACAAAGCTTTCTTCAACTTGCAGACCATATCATTATTATCAGACAATTGAAATCCATCCGGTTGTTCAATGTAGACTTCTTCTTCCAGATCACCATTTAGGAAGGCAGACTTGACATCCATCTGATATACCTTGAAGTCTTTGAAGGCAGCAAATGCAAGAAGTAATCTGACTGCTTCAATTCTTGCTACCGGAGCAAAAGTCTCTTCAAAGTCAATTCCTTCTATTTGAGAGTAGCCTTTGCAGACCAATCTAGCTTTGTTTCTGATTACTTCACCAGCTTCATTTAGTTTGTTCCGGAAGACCCACTTGGTTCCAATTACATTCCTGTCTCTAGGTCTGGGAACAAGATCCCAAGTATGATTTTTCTCAATTTGCATCAGTTCATCTTCCATTGCTTTGGTCCAGTTTTCATCATTGCAGGCTTCATTTATTGTTTTAGGTTCAATCTTTGAAATCAGACAACATTCATTCTGATCTTGAGCAATATTCCTTCTAGTTTGTACACCTTTGCTTCTGTCACCTATGATCTGATCTTCAGAGTGATTCAGTCTTACATACCTTGGAATTTTGGGAGTATCCAGCACTGTTGTTTCTTGATCAGCCTCATTCAAATCTAACTCTTCTTCCTGATTTACCGGATCAGGCTGACTCTGTCTCACCGGAGAGGATTGAGGTCCTTGAACACTGTCTTGGTCATCTTCATCAAACTCATAAAATCTTGAAGGCTTCTCAATTCCTTCATCAACCTTCACATTGGTGCTTTCTATCATCTTCCTCAATCTCTTATTGTAACACCGGTATGCTTTGCTTTGAGTGGAGTAGCCCAAGAAAATTCCTTCATCACTTCTAGCATCAAACTTTCCTAGATCTTCATCTCTTTTAATATAACACTTGCTACCAAATACTCTGAAATATTTCACAGTAGGAGTGATGCCAAACCAGAGTTCATAGGGGGTCTTACCGGTGTTGTTTCTGATTTGAACTCGATTGAGAGTGTAGACTGCAGTGCTGATAGCTTCTTTCCAAAACATTTGAGGAACATTTGCTTCCAACATCATTGTCCTAGCAGCTTCCTGGATGGTCCGGTTCTTTCTCTCAACTACTCCATTCTGCTGTGGAGTCTTAGGAGCAGACAACTGTCTCCTTATACCCTGTTTCTCACAAAAGTCAATGAATTCACCAGATGTAAATTCACCACCTCTATCACACCTTAGACACTTTAGTTTCAATCCGGTTTGATTCTCCACCATAGCTTTGAAGATTTTGAACTTCTCAAAAGCTTCTGATTTTTCTTTTAGAAAGGTAACCCACATCATCTGGGAATGATCATCAATTAACAACATGAAATATCTATCACCTTGCATACTCTTGATTCTTGTCGGACCACATAGATCAGTATGTACTAATTCCAATAATCCGGTAGAAGACTGATCTTTGCTTTTAAAAGAGACTCTGCTTTGTTTGCCTAACTGACATTCTTTACACACACTATTTGTAGGTTTTATCAACTTTGGAAGATCTCTCACAGCCTGAGTATTGCTTATTTTGATGATGTTATCAAAATTTACATGACACATTCTTCTATGCCATAACCAACTCTGATCAATTTGAACAAACAAACAACTTTTATTTGAACCAACCAGATGAAAGATGTTACCTTTTGTCTGAGTACCGGATGCAATTTCAGTTCCGGAGCTTGTAAAGATTCTGCATTTTCCATTCTTGAACCGGAGATCATAGCCTTTGTCCACTAACTGACCAACACTGAGAAGATTGTGCTTCAATCCTTCAACATACAGTACATTTCCTCTTTTGCTCTTACCATCAAAGGAAATAGTTCCCCTACCTCTGATTCTGCCAGCAGAATTGTCACCAAACTTTACCATTCCTCCTTCATATCTTTCCAAGTCTAAGAACTTATTCTTGTCACCAGTCATATGGTGAGAACATCCACTGTCAATAACCCAATCATCCTTTTCTTCCACTTGAGCAGCCAAGGCTTTTTCAACAACTTTGTGATTGACAGATTCAGAGAGCATGGAATCTTCTTCCTTGATGGCTATAAACACCCACTCATTTCCGGATTTGCTTCCTGGTTCTGATTCATCATCTGTTACTCCTTCATTGTCATCTTCTTCATGAACATAATAGCAATTCTTTTGAAACCTTTGTCTGTGAGTATTAGATCTTGCAGATCTCTCCGGACATCTTGAGGCAAAATGACCAATCTTATTGCAGTTGAAACACTTAAAGGGTAGTTTTCCTTCATACTTACCGGATCCTCTTGGCAGTCTCTTTGCAATGAGGGCTTCAAGTTGAGCTGTTTCTGCTTCTTCTTCTTCCATGTCTCTTCTTGCTTGATCATACCATGACATTTTCCTTGATGAGTTTTCACCCGGATCAAATCTCTGTTTGCCTTTCACATAGGCACTGGGTTTGAAAGCAGATTCAGTCTTGGGAGGATCATCTCCAAACTCGGTCATTTCAAATGCAGCTAGTTTGCCAGCCAGTTGTTCTCTTGTGACAGTTGTGTGGGCTCTGAATTCATCAATGGCAGCAACTTTGATTTTGTAGGCAGCAGGAAGGGATCTTAGGATTTTGCAGACAATCTCATTTTCATCTAAAGTTCCACCAGCATTTCTGATTCCACATACCAGCTCATTTACTCTTGGCATAAAGGTAGTGATGTTTTCATCATCTCTCATTTTCAACCTTTCAAATTTCCCTTTCAGACTTTGCAACCTTGCACTTTTGACAAACTCATCTCCTTCATATAGAAGTTCCAATTTAGTTAGGATCTCATATGCAGTGGGTAGGTCAATGACATTCGAGAGATCTGAGTCATTCAATGCGCTTAGAAGAGCTTCCTTGGTCCGCAGATTGTTTTCAGCTTCTGTGATTTCATTCAGAGTAGTCGGACCACCTTGTGGAGGTACATATGGTTTTGAAATCATACCCAGATATGCTTTTCCCATGCATTCCAAGTGACACTTCATGCGACCTTTCCAGAGAGTGAAGTTGGTTCCATCGAACTTCGGACTATCCTTCTTGTATGACGACATCCTGGATCTCCTCAAGCGGTTAAGCTCTTGTCAGAGGAACTTGGCTCTGATACCAATTGTTGGATCTAGGGCATACAACTGAGAGGGGGGGGGGTGAATCAGTTGTATAAAACTTCTTGTCATTCAAACACTTAACTCACTGTTGTTAGTTAGCAGCACATCAAATAATCATCCATGGAAGCATAATACATAAACACAAGAGCAGATAAGCATCAACACATTGAACACCAAGATTTTGACGTGGAAAACCCGGTTAAGGGAAAAAACACGGGGTGATTAACCCAAGAATTATTCTCTGTTAGAAGAATAAAGAAAAATGAATGGCACATGCCAATAAGGGCTCACTGCCCGAGCTCACTGCTCACAAAGAGGCCCACTGCCTACAAGGAGACACACTGTCTACAAAGTGATGAAAATCACAGTCTTGAACTGGAGAATGACATCTCTACCATGTCCGGATCAGTTCCAATTAAGCCCAACAATCTCTGCTCTGCCTTTCGCACCTTTCTTCACTATATCATACTCATCCTCACACCACACACTGAAATGAACTCACAAACCGTTATTTATACAAGACATCGACTTAGGAACAAACATCTAAGTCGGCAAACAACCATAGGAGTATCCGCAAGATGAATAACACATCCGGTCGGCCATCACAAGAACATTCGCAGGATGAACATCTCATCCGGTCGGCTACACAAAGCAAGAACTTCATCCGGAAGAATAACTTCAATTCCGGGCTCTACCATCAATGCGGACCAACAACACAACCTAAACATGATCCAAGAACCTTCACAAGCCTGTCTGAATGTCCGGATACATCCGCACTTCCTCTGCTTACTGGGATCTCTTGTCTTCCTCATCCGGAACTTTAAGAACACAGTCTGTCGCCACTGTCATAATGCAAGAGGTACTTCCGGACCTCCAAATCATACACAAATCAGGATGATACATCACAAGGACATCCCAAACACTCCTTCCAATCCGCAGATTAGGATAATACAATTCCGGACCTCACCGGACCGTTTTGTGATCCTCTGTCACCTCCGGATACTTGCCGGACCCGGTTCTATACCGGCAGCCACAACTCCTTCAGATCTTCATGCGGACCTCTGAAATCTTAACTGTAGCATCTCAAGACTCATATCTACTAACCCTTTAATCCGCATCCTCCGGTTATCATCCTATACAGTACATTTACCTTCTTCTCATCACTGTTCTTCACTGTTCCTGACTGAGACTAATTTTCTCAATATCCTTAGCACACAGCTCATCAAATCCTTCTTGTCAATGCAATATGAGTATGTTGACATCAATGACAACACTGGATAACCTCATACTTGCAACAGATTAAACATGCTCTTTGTTTAGGCGCACTATATGGTAGTTTTGAGTTGAATTTGGCGCCTAGATGAAGTGAAGACTCCTTTCACCCACCTGTACGTTAACTCCTCTTGAAAGCGCCAAAACTAGACAATCTTGAAGGCAAAAGGCGCCAGAATGAGGCTTTATATACAAGGCACTCAAAGTTATGAAGTCCAGACAACCATTTTCCCTTAGGCGCTAATTGTTGATGCTCAAGGCGCTCAATTCTTCAAGGCGCCAAAAATGGCAAAAGGGAACAAAGAATGGGCGCCTAAATCTAGATAACTCTTCCTTGTCAACTTTGCAGTGTTTCAAGCTTCCCGACATCCATTTCAATCAAGGCACTTTGATTTGAAGCCTTCCTTGCCCAAGGCGCAATATTGAGGTTGTCTAGATGAAGTGAGGCGCCCTAAATTCTAGGCAGAGTTTTGAGGTGATCCTGGAGCAATTCCACGCCCAAAACTGACAGTGCCCGAGGTAAGGTATATTGAAAAATATATTTAAGTATAAGTTGAGAGATTTCTTATACTTTAAATATTTTTCAATATACCTTTTAGGATGTTTGAGATAGGTCTCAAATCCACCAGATTTAACATGCAGATTCTAGATTTTTGAGGATCCACCAGATTTCAGACTTAGCCAATTTCAGGATCTTCAGGATCAGGATACCAGACTTAGGCATTTTCAGGGTCTCAAACATCAGGATCGGGTCATCAAGGGGCTCTAAGACTTAAACACCACTGACTTCATCATGCAAAGGACATCATCCTAGAGTTAGCAAAGCACTGGAATTCAAAAAAAAGGGGGTCCCCATTTGCAATGGGGCGATGTGTGATTTGGTCACAACACTACCCATGAATTGCGCCTCATAAAGACAAGGTGCATTTTGACCTCCAAGACTTTTCCAAGGAAGCGCCTAAGTTCATTGGCATCTTTGGACCTTGTTTTGCACTTTGAAGGTGAAGGTGCACTTTGGAGGAATTTCTAACCCAAATTGGCGCCTAGGTATAGTCATCTCTCCGGAGCATTACAATGTGTTTGGAAATGAAGGGGGACGTTTCATAAGTTGGGGAATTGATCATTGAAGACCTTGGAGTGTTTGAACTACTCTAAGGAAGAAGGCGCATTTCCATGGAGTTGCATACTCTAGATTGCGCCTAGTTCCATCAAGGCACAATTCCATGTTCTACCACCTTCACTTTGGTGCCTATCATCAAGAAGGGGCATCGGGCATCCCTTGAACAATTGTGAGCATTTGAAGTTCATGAAATCACCAAGGAATGTTGGGCGCAATATGTCTCCTCAACAAGCTTGAGTTTGTGCCTAGACAAGTTGGCACCTATTCATGTTTTAACTTCCCTCTTGAAGCACCTACCTTGGGAAAGGTTATCTTGATGCCGGACAAGTGTTTTGGTGTGATTTGGAGGCTTCAAAGGACTTCATCTTGCTAGGCGCACTTCTTGGCAACTACAACCTTCAACTGGCGCCTAGATCATGAAGAACACTTGCAAGTGTGGGCGCACTTTCCTTATGCTGGAGCATCAAACTGGCACCTAGAAATCATAATGCATGAAGTAAGGGCCTAGGATCCTATTGGTCAAATAGATGGTTTTGGGATCCGTGTCAAGTCATTGGATAAGGTTGCCAACTTAGAATGAGTCATCAAATGGAATATTCCTTTGGATATGCTTCTTGGGAAATGTGCCTTGGTTCCTCTTTGTGCATTGAAAAACGTGCCTTCATTGCCTTGGAAGAGCACTATAAAAAGAGGAGAGCACTCCTCATTTGAGATCTTACATCTTTTGGCATTTGAATTTCTCTCTATGAAGCTTTATGCTTGTTCTTGAGGTCTGCGAGTTTCAAGTAGTTGAGGTGATGCTCCCTCAACAGTGATAAGGTGATGCTCCCTTGTCAAGTTGTGAGGTGTTAACACATAGTTGACATCATGTGCTCAAAAGAGTTGATCAATTGTGCAATCATGGTAAACATCAAAGCTTCAAGGCCTTTCTTGTAATCAGTTGAATAAGATTGTATGTTCATTGCCATTGAGGGCATTATCCATTGTAATAAGACAGTTGTATTGATTTGAATCAAGTGGTAATTACAAGTGCCCAACTTCAAGTTGATTCATACAAGTTGTTGTCTTTGATGTATGTCATTGAGTTAGTTGAGTAGTTGATGAATTAAGTGCAAGTAAATTTGTCTAAGGAAAAACAATTTAGTTAGATATAGTTGGGTATCTTACATATTTGCATTGATGAGTCTTTGTGGAGACAAGGGTTTCTACAGGTTGTCTACTTGGTCTTTGGGAACGAAAACTCCCATAGATTAGCATAACTGAGGTGGTGAAATATCCTCCGAAGGGTTGCAGATTGAAAAGGATATTTCAGTCCTTTCGTCAGTGCCAAAAATTTGTGGCCAAGGGCCAATTTTTGTAGGGTTTGATCATGTGTTCGAATTGGAGGATTTTAAGCTTGAAGATATCAGTGATTTTTTTGCCATCTAGGGCTGATTGGCAGTTGGCATCTCAGCTATTAATCTTGTCATCATTTGCAGCCTCCTGGGAGCCACGTTTTTGTTCATGCTGGTCTCATTTTGCATCGATTTGATCCCATATGTAGGGCGCTCCATTCTTGAGGGATAGGCGTCCATTCTTGGTGCTGATAGAGAGAGTTTAAGGCAGGAAATTGGTGTATTTCATCAGCATTCAGACCACACAAGGGCGGCTGCATCATGACTTCGATTTGGTGTTAGGAGGGATCATTTGCATTGGTTTATGGTAGCTCTTCAATCCACAACAAATGGGTGCTGTTGCAATCAGGTTTCTTTATATTGTTTTGTACAATTCATAGCATCCAGAATAATATATAATGCTGTTGTAGGTAATCATTCGTTTCAGACTTGGGCTTTGTATTGAACATTCGTTATAAGCCAAGAGTCTTGGCACTTCATAGCATCTTTGTGTTGGGATTGCATCTAATAAATAAGTAATCAGTTGTGTAAGATACCCAACTAACACTAACTAAATTTTTTTCTTACGTAGACAGATTTACTTGCACTTAACTCTTCAACTACTTAGTCTACTTAACATCACATATGAAAAGATAACAAAGGCAACTTGCATGAATCAACTTGAAGTAGGGTACTTGTATTATTACTTGATTCAACTCAATGCAAATGTCTTATTACAATGATGATTGCCCACAATGGCATGAATATACAATCTTATTCAAATGATTACAAGAAAAGGCCTTGAAGCCTAGATGTATACAATGCTTTCAACTTCTTCACAACTAGCTCTATCTCACTAGTTGATGTAGATCACTTCAATTGAACCTAATGATGTTAACTAGATGTCAACACCTCACAAAGCAACAAGGGAGCATCACCTTGTCAGTTGAGGGAGCATCACCCCAACTCTTGAAACTCGTAGGCCTCAAGATCACAAGCATAAAGCTTTGCAGAGAGAAAATTTGCCAAAAGATAAGATACCCAAATGAGAGAGCCTCTCCTCCTTTTATAGTGCTCCTCAAGGCAATGAAGGCACATTTCCCAGTGCACAAGAGGAACCAAGGTACGTTTTCCAAGAAGCATATCCATGGAGAATATTCCATCTGCAACTCAGTCTGAGGTGGCAACCTTACCCATTGAACTGGTACGGATCCCAATATCATTTTGTTGACCAATGAGAGCTCAGGTACTTGTAACTTACTCTAGGCACCCAACTGAGGTAGTTTGATCATGAACTTGTGCCTTACTACTGCTAGGCACCAATTGAGGGTAGTGGAGACTAGAACAGGCGCCTTTCCCAAGCTAGGCGCTCCTTTGAGGTGGCAGAAGCTAGAAGGTCCGCCTCATCAATAAGACTTGTCTTCTGACACTTAACCACTTTTCCAAACACTGGTACAAACTATAATGCTCTTCCTGTGATGTTTACTTGCAAGTAAATGAAGAATCCATGTGAGACGCATATCCAAGGTGGCACAGGAGGCAAAGTGCGCCTTAGCCAATTTGATGTTCTCTTTGTCATTTGATCAATATCTTAGCTTGATGAAGGATCCCTTAAGTAAGTTTGATCTTCTTCAACAGAATGAAAGGTCAAATGGTGATTCCAATAGCCTTATCTAGCTTAGGCACATTTTCAAGGTCCTAGAGTATTGGAATAGCGCCTAACCTCCTTGAAGTGAGTTCTAACTTCATTCAAGTCTTTCAAAGAGTTTCTAAGCCTTCTCCAAATGCAACTTAGGTATTAACATGGATGATATCTCAGTATCATTCCTTTAGGCGCAAAGTGAGCTTCCAAGAGAAGGCGCAATTGTGAGGTTGGAGATGATGAAAAGTGCGCCTCATTCACAATCATGTTTTACTTGTCTTCAATGATGATTCCTTGATCCTTCAATGATTCAAAGCGCTCTTTCAAGGTTGCTTAATAAATAGCTAGCGCCTCCACATCTAAGCGCACTTTTGGTGTTCTAGAAGCATGAGCTAGCGCCTCACATAGTTAGGCGCTCATTCTAGGTTGTTTGATTAATAATTGGCGCCTTGTATTCTTTGGACACTCTTTCAACAACCTCAACTTGCAAGGATCAAGGCACATATCCAAAGTCATAGAGATATGAAGTAGCGCCTCACTAGTTTAGGCGCACATTTGATGATGTAGAGAGGTAGATGTGTGCCCAAGTCATCATTTGATGCCTTCAACAACTATAAACTCTTTTGATGATGCATTTTATCCTTCCAATCCACTATCTAACCTTAAGCGCACTCTTTAGGTTGATCAATCACAGTCTAGCGCCCCAAGTACCAAGGCGCACTTCTGAGTCTGTGTAGGAGGAAACTAGCGCCTTGCATTGGATTCACCTTCATACATGTGGCGCTCACACTTGTAGTCTTTGTGGTGAAGTAAAACACCTATCTCACCAAGCGCCCTGACTACTTGAAGTGATTGGAAGTTACCTTCCCACTTAGGCGCACATCAAGTGAATTTGTCAGGGTATTTGCGCCTAGAGTTTACTTGACCCCTTTCCTCAAGGAGTATGCTTGGTATGAGACTTTTGACGGAGAAATCAACTTCTTTAACTAGAGCACCTTCCATATTGAAGGTCATTGAAGCCTATTTTGTCCTTAGGCGTTCACTTGGGTTTGATGTGAAATTGGCGCCTAGACTCCAAGAGTCATGCCTTTGGCTTCCAGACTTAGCCAAATTTTGAGTTTCTGACTTTGTTCCTGCAAAACAATAAGATTGAGTTAGTCAAAAACCAATTCATTCCCTCATCATTTAGAATTAGCCTCCGGGAATGAGAAGTAGGCTAATCCAAGTTCCATTTGGTGTTCAAGCCGGAAATGGGGACATGACAAGTTGCATGTCATATGTTCGGTGTAATGTCATCTTTATAGCATCTCCTTATCAGCATGTTAGATTGCATGCCAATTGTTTGTCATAATGTCAGTGGGCTGTAGGTATATAATTTACATGTAGGAACCATATAAAAGCATTTGAAAAGGCAAAAAGAAGTCATATATGCATTTAGATTAATGCTTAGACATTGTAGTTTTGATTTACAAGCATTTAGTGTACTCAGCTATCATTATCAAGCAAAAATATCAGACTGAAAACACAGACCAGCAAGCATTGAGTTTACATCAGAAGGGTTTGACAATATTCCTTGAGGGCAAATTCATACCAGAACTAGCAAGGGATATTACATTGAATGGCATGCAAACATGCTTTAGAGGCATTTTGATTTTCCTTGTATAAAGGCGCGCTGAATGCCTTAGGAAGGCACTTTTCTTCATTGTTTTTCCTTTCATTTTACTTCACAAAGGCCTGCAAGTTTCAATTTTGTAGCATGCGTTGAGAATAATCCTAAAGCACTTATGAATGAATGATTGAATGAATTTTAATGACATCCACGAGGCCAAACAGCCTAAGGGACCAAGAGCCGCAGCCCTAAGACACTTTCAAAATCTTTTCGATGTCAACTCTCCTACTATGTATCTTGATCAAGAAGCCGGCCGTTATGTGTAGCTTCGCTTCCTCAAAGAGCTCGATTAAACTTCCCCCCTTCAAGTTGTTCCCATACTGAATGCGGATATCTTCATAGGCAGCACACTCAAAGATGAAGTGCCATTATGATCTTTGATAATTTTTTATTGCTTTTGATTTTACTCTTTATAATGGCGTGTGCCCCCTTATAAAGGCATTTTTTATTTTTATAGTTTATTTGACTTTTTTATTTATTATTTTAAATAATTATAGTTATTAATAATAAATCATTAATAATAGTTATTAAGGAAAACAATAATATTTTATAATTTATAATTTATTTTTTTGATTAATATCTGACAACAATTTTAATTTCAATATTCAATCAATAATTAATAATTATTAATTAAAATAAAATCGCGAACAAACGAGAACATATAACGACAATACGAACATTAGACTTGACCATAAATACTAACTCGAAGTGACTTTTCTGATTTTTAACAATGAACAATAGACTTGGATTATGACAACACTAGACTTGGCGATCAAACAACTCAACATTTTGGACTTCGCAACTTCGGACCTTTGATGATATGAACCAAACATTAGATTTCAACAACATGACACGATATTTTATAACGACTTGATATTTTGGACTCAAACGTAAGGACACAACAAGAATGACACAATGATTTGATGATGACAAAGATTATGTTAGCACAATCCGGTTTCAGATTGGGTACAACATGTAGTTAGTAGATTGACCATTAAAGGAGGGTATTAAAGTAATGTTTACTTAGTAATAGTCAATTAGCTTTTAGCTTAGGCTTTAATAAAATTGTTTCGACTTTTGGATAGTCTTTAGGAATATTCCTCATTCTTTTTGCTCTATTAGTTGTCGTTCTTATCCACATTGGATAAGTCTTTTGTAATTTTATATAAGGATGCTTTCGCTCCTTATTTATTTATCGAATATCTTGGTAATCATTTTGTGTTAGTTTTTGTAATAAAAATTGCATAATGAAGTTCTCTTCCAGAAGTTCTACAATGTGCTCCAATTGGTAGCTGACAATTGGTTGGTACCACCAACAACCGACTACAACTAACCGTGAGGACAACTACCCTCACCGACACACCCAATCCAAAATAAATACTACATATGAAAAATGTTTGTTTACAAACATTGGTTAATGTTTCAATAATTTCATAGTTTGAAAATCTATTTCAATATATGGCTTATTTATAAAGATCTGAAGCTTGTAGTTTTGGTGGGCACAAATAACTTCACATGTACTTTATGCATCAAATTCTGATATTTGGAAACATATCAATAAATACTGACATAGTATAAGTTACACTCTTTCATTAGTTGATATCATTCAAAGGTTAAAACCCAAACCATAGTTTGAAAATCTATTTCAATATATAGCCTATTTAAAAAGATCTGAAGCTTGTAGTTTTGGTGGGCACAAATAACTTCACATGTACTTTATCCATCAAATTCTGATATTTGGAAACATATCAATAAATACTGACATAGTATAAGTTACACTTTTTCATTAGTTGAGATCATTCAAAAGTTAAAACCCAAACCATATGTCTCTCTTAAACCCACACATGGACATCGGCACTTATGCTTCAATAAATCAGTTTTCAGCATTCAAGGAATGGACCATTACTCCACCATAATGAACTAGAAATTAAAATTAAAAGAACTACCTAGATCGCTTGGTACGAGAAGTTGTCCTCTTGCCAAAGATTGGAGGTTCCTGTAAAATGAGATATGAAAAGAAATCCTATAAGAAAGCTCATTATATAAGGAAACCATGTTGTACATTCAATATCCCTCCCTTAAATTTGAAACAACTAGCTTCCATCATCTTAAACTTTTTTAACAACAAAGAAAATATTATATGAATAAAAAAGACATTATTACAAAAATAGGTCTATAAACAAAATTAGACCATCTTCATGAAGTAAGCTATCAGTAGATAGAAGAGTGAATCGTGAAGGGGTACTACTGAAAAAAACAAAAGCGCAAAAGAGTAAGAGCTTATGTTATCAACTAGGAGAATTTTGCTAAGTAAACTTGAGGAGGATTATCACTCTTCTGCCTGCTGAATAAAAGCACAAGCTCAAAAAATAATGTTAATGATGATGATGATGATTATAGTAGTCGTAGCAGTAATGATAACAATAATAATAAAGAAGCACTTATATTATAAAGTTATAAACTACAAAATATTAGTACAAGTTCATGATCTGGACAAAGGAGGCCCTACTTTCTCCATGGAACAGGACAGCCATCTCAATCACCAAGAGCTTTCAAACTTTAAGGTAGGGTTTCGAAACCCTACTCCTTCCCCAAACTAACAAAATTTGCTAATCCATATACAATCAGGTATCAAACGCTTCATCATATAAATAATCTGTCACTCTCCTGAATTTCTTCTCATGTTTTCATATGGAACTCCATTTTACCCTGTCTAATAGTGTGGGGTGCAATTCTTAAAGCATGCAGCATAAATCCTTCCAAACATCAACAGTAATGCCTAAAAATCTGGATGCCTATTGCAACCACCATTCAAAAGGCATTGCGCACCTCTCCCATGAAACAAAATGTCCACTCAATTTTTCCATCATCAATCAAGATGTGTGCAATCAAACCACTTAAAACAAAGAAAATAATTATGCAGTAATGTAAAATCAAGCCATTAACCCCAGATAAAAGTACCATGCATTGTTACTGATGAACTTCTAGATAAATAAACAGTGGACCAAAACAATGAACAATACATACAGGATCTAACAATTCAATATTATATAATGAAAGCATAAATATCTGTCATGTTCAACTTCAAAAAGAAAAGAAAATGAACCAGTTAAGTTGATATAAGTCTTGTAGTAGCTACCAAAAATCATTATCAAAATATTTTTCCTAGAAATGTCAATATTTCACAATGCATGTCACTTTCTCTTTAAAAAAGGAAAAGAGAAGATTATTTAGGAAACAAAAAGTATCCACAATAGCATTGGTAAGAAAGCCAAGTACAAACCTTCAGAATACTTTGTAATGAGAATTCCAGAAAGTGAAAACAGGACAGAAACTTCTGTTGGTCTAGACTAGTATATGATCAGAGAGTAAAATAATTAGACTAGTATATGATCAGAGAGTAAAATAATAAGGCATAGTCCAGTAGGTGTGACTTCAGTGATAAAGACACGGTATAATCACGATGAATACCTGTGTTCAAATCTCATCCCAGGAACTGTGCATGCTCCAGATAATGCATACAAGCATTTTAAAGCATGTGCAGAAACACCCTCGGGAATGGGCCCATGGTTTTGTCCCATGCTTGATCCTCTAATACTCACTGACCAACCCAAACATAGAAAATATGGATAGGAACAAGGGTTTGGGACTGAGTCAGTCATGCTGTCCAATTACCAACTCTTTAGAAAAAATAAAAAAGGAAATTTCATAATTATAATTTAGTACTTGTTTTTGTCTTCCTCCTTTAGTTTATAGCTATACCTTTATTAATTTAACAATAATAAAAGGATTAAGACTTTTAACTAGAATTTAAGTAAATCAAACATTTTAGTCTTCAGTTTTTTGTTTTTCTCAAAAAAAATTATATACACATATTTTTGAAATAAATGTAATTTGTAAATGGGTGGGGTTTCTACTTTATTTTATTTGTTTATACATTCATAATTTTGAAAATAGATATTTTGTGAAATGTTGGGCTTTCTAATTGATTTTAGTTGCTTTTAACAACATTTAACTTTCTAATGCATTTTTTATCTTAAATGTAATGAATGACAAATTCCTAATTTTCCTAAGAAAGGAAACAACTGTGTAATGCAACTTTTAAGCTTGTAATGGTGTTTTACTTTAACATAAAATCCTTTTTTGGTAATTTTTTAGTGTATCTTCTAGTGACTAGGGCTTTTAAGGTTTATTGTTTTCTTTAGTCCTATCCTTAAGTAATCCTAATAGGTTCATAAATGGGAAGCTAGCATCCGCAATCCTCACTCATTTGTGTTATCCGGATGATGGATCCCAAACTGTGATCTGAAATGTTGATAAAAAATCTGCTATGCAGTTTTCTCCAAAAGCTTTGTGCTCCTCTAAATTGTTAAATAAATGAATATCCTGCATTAGATGACCATGATGAGCCATACCTCATATTCTTCAAACTCATGCCCTTCAATGATGACAACACTTGGGACAGCCATTAAAGGAGGGCAAAACAAGTCTTGAGCTTCTTCCCATGTTACCTTCAACTCTAATGCATCTTCATTATCTATCCGCAACCTTTTGTTTTTAGTGCCAAGATTATGGCTCTGCATTTTATCCCCTAACAATACCGACCGGAAAATTTTCCTTCCTTTTGAATTGCTTCCAGCACCATCATTTTTATACCATTTAAGGTCTGTATCTGAATCATTGAATGGACATATAAGCTCCTCCTTCAGTGGATTTTCTTTTCGCTTCACAGGATGATGTAGGATCTCAGACAAATCAGTATTTTCAGACATGTTTTCATTTATTCCATGATCAGAAAGCCCGCTGGGAGATGCTCCATTGCCAATTTTTGGAGTTTGACTTTCCTGTCAATGCAGTAGAGAACACAGAACACCACTCAAACTTGTGAGTGAATTTTGTTTTACTTCTAAATTAAATTTACATCAATGAACAGTTCTTTATATTATTTTCTATATTTTTAAATAGAAAATGTGAATTCTCAGTTATCATACAGCTTTCATTAAGGTATTCGATAAACAAATATTTTGAATATGTGCATTTTAATCAGAGGACATCTTGGTTCTCTGCCTATTCATATCTATTTTAACCAGGGATTGCCTTTATAAATCAAGAAACGGTAAATTCCATTTCTCCATACTTGAGAACTAAAACCTTATACTGACCACCAATCAAATTTTCTACATTAAATGCATGCTCAAGATAAAAATAAATAAACAAATGCTTCTCTTTTATCAGCAATGAGGTAGTTAACAGTGTCATTTAAATATTTTTCAACGTCACTAATAGAAGACTTGTTATATAAAACACAGTCAGTGCACCATGGTTAATATGTGCATTTTAATCAAAGGACATCTTGGTTCTTGTGCTTATTAATATCCATGTTAACCAGCCATTATCTTTACAAATCAAGAAATACTGAATCCCAATTCCCCATACTCAAGAAGTAAAAACTTTTATCAACTAGAAACCAAATTTTCTATATTGTTTTGTACCCATATGATTTTTTTTGTATCGTGCCCAATTTTAAGCTTAATCCTTGTCCTTCATCAAACCCATGTCATGATTAAAACTGTCTTGTTCTTCCATGTGTTTTTTGTTGTTTCTTGTTCATATTTTCATAGGATTAATAAACAAGGTCTCAAATGCCTTCATCTAAGATGGAGAACAGATCTGTTTTCCAATGATGAAGAAAACAACAAACATTCATTAAGATCAACACATGCCATGCAGGGTAAATGCTTCAGAACAGATCTGATTTCAATATTGAGGTTATTAGTGGAGAACATAGGTCAATCAGCAGAGAAATGATGATGAAAAATCACCAAGGCATAGAAGGGTGCACCTCTTTTAAGGAAATCAAGTTTTTGATTTCAAGTTCAAAATTACACTGAGGGGCACACCTGATAGGGCAGAATGAGGTCGAGTTCATAAAGAACAAGTTTGCACTATGAAGTGCACACCTAATAAGGGAGAAGGAAGTATACTTTTCAAGTTCATGAAATGGTGTTTCAAATCTAAGTTTGTTATTCCATTGTTAGGGGCACACCTCTATATATGGAATTGATGTCAAAATTTAAAGTCAGAAATCCCATTGTTAGGTGCACACCTAATTGAAGGAAAATCTATTCAAAGATCAAAAATCAAAATCCTTAATACAAATGTGCACCTTTGTAAAGGAATTTAATTTGAAATTTTGAAAACGGATTTGCGCTATCAAGTGCGTACCTTTGAAAAGGAAAAGAGGTCCAAAAAAATGAAAAGAATTTGCATACATAGGGGTGCATCTATGTGAAGGAAATCTAACTTTCAAAACAAGAATCAAATTTGCATTGTTAGGTGCATGCCGAAATGGGGAAAATTGAAAACACAAAGTTAAGTTCAGATTTGCTTGTATAGGTGTGCATCACTCTAAGGCAAATCAAGCATTTCAAATCAGAGGTTAAAAACACACATATAGGAGTGCACTCATAAAAGAAAAATGCCATTTCAGTTTCAAGTTCACAATTACTTAGGCAGGGGCACACCTCTGTAAAGAGGAATGCATTTGTTTTTTCAAGGATGGATTTGTGCTTGATATAGGCCAACTGGTGTTTGTTAAAAAGTGCAAGTTTACTAATAGAGGTGCATATCTGAGTGATGAGCACACGGTTATACCGAAGAGGGGGGGTGAATCAGTATAACACAAACTTTTACTTTTCCAAACTTAATCACTCACAGCAATAACACACATGCAAGATCTAGCAATTAAGAACGCAAGAAGAACACACGATTTATGTGGAAACCCCTGCGGGAGAAAACCACGGCAAAATATTGCTTATATATATTGATCTTCTTTGTAGGCATCAACCTACTTCTCTTACAATTCTTTTGTAGGCACCAACCCACTGGAGACACCAATCCCCACAACTTAACACCAACTCAGCAAGAGACACCAATCTCTTCATTGATAGGCACCAACCTACAAATTCTTGAATGGATGATATGTCTTCACAAGTTTTGAATGTCGATACACTTTCTCTCACAAATCTGACTTTGAATAATACAAGACTTTCTTTCACAAATCTAGTCACTACCCAAGCAATATCCTTCCTTCACAAATCTGATCACTACCCAAGCAATATCCTTCCTTCACAAATCCGATTCAAATCATGCACTATCTTCTCTCACAAATCTGATCACAACTTCTGATTCTGAATGATGTAAATCTTTCCTTCTTAAATCAAATTCACACTCATACACCCTCTTTCCTTCACAAATTTGATTCAAATGATGCACACTCTTCTTTCACAAATCTGATCCAATCTATGGCAATGTCTTCCTTCAAATCTGATCACAAAATATATCAATGTCTTCCTTCAATTTTCTGCTCAAAGTATGCAATGCTTTCCTTTATAATTCTACCTTAAGGTCTGCTCTAATTTCACTTACAAATCTGCCCCAAATTGTGTAAGATACCCAACTAGTACTAACGAAATTTTTTCCTTACTTAGACATATTTACTTGCACTTAACTCTTCAACTACTTAGTCTACGTAACATCACATATGAAAAGATAACAAAGGCAACTTGCATGAATCAATTTGAAGTTGGGTACTTGTATTATTACTTGATTCAACTCAATGCAAATGTCTTATTACAATGATGATTGCCCACAATGGCATGATTATACAATCTTATTCAAATGATTACAAGAAAATGCCTTGAAGCCTAGACGTATACAATGCTTTCAACTTCTTCACAACTAGCTTTATCTCACTAGTTGATGTAGATCACTTCAATTGAACCTAATGATGTCAACTGGATGTCAACACCTCACAATGCAACAAGGGAGCATCACCTTGTCAGTTGAGGAAGCATCACCCCAACTCTTGAAACTCGCAGGCCTCAAGATCACAAGCATAAAGCTTTGCAGAGAGAAAATTCGCCAAAAGATAAGATGTCAAATGAATGAGAAAGCTCCTCCTTTTATAGGCCTTCCAAGGCAATGAAGGCACGTTTTTCAAGGCATAAAGAGGAACCAAGGCACGTTTCCCAAGAAGCATATTCAAGAGAATATTCCACTTGACAACTCAGTGTGATGTGGCAACCTTAACCAATGCACCGGTAAGGATCCCAATGTTATCTCTCTGGCCAATGAGATTTTAGGTAGTTGTAACTACCTTATCTTCTTCTAGACGCCACTTGAAGTGGATTTGCTCATGAAATGACGCCTTATGGGTTCTAGGCGCACATCTTGGTGGTTTGAACTGGTGATTGCGCCCAACTGAAGACTAGGTGCCAACAGGAGATGATGTAACTAGGAAATGATCCCTTGTGTTGTCTTCACATTCTGGAGGAAGTCTACTAGCTCCAACACCAAGTCAAACTACTTGAGGCGCACTTCCGAGTCTATGTAGGAGGAGACTAGCGCCTTACATTGGATTCACCTTCATGCATGTGGTGGTTTACACTTGAAGTCTTTGTGGTGAAGTAAAACACCTAACTCACCAAGCGCCCTGACTAATTGAAGTGATTGGAAGCTACCTTCCCACTTAGGCACACATTTGGAGGATTTGCAGTAGATCTGGCGCCTAGGGATAGTTTTGACACATTTCCACAAGCTTATATCACAGATTGAAACTTCCAAGTGTTAGATTGACTCCTATGAAATGAGCGCCCAACAATTTCCCCCCTTGAAGATGTCTCTTTCTCAACTAGGGGCACTTACTGTCAGTTTGGCTAGGAATTTGCGCCTAGGTTCCAACTCATCATCTTTTCAAGGCAATTTGAAAGCAACTTGACTTCAAATGGATATGATCTTGCCCCCTAATGGAGCGCCTTGTATCCAAACTAGTTTTGAGGTCTTACATCTACCTTAGGCGCACTTTTGGGGTAGTCTTAACTGGTATCTGCGCCTAGGCCTTGAAACCTCAAGATACTCACCCAAACTTCATCATCCATCTAGGCGCCCTAGTGAAGAGGCTTAGCTAAATTGAGTGTCTTATCTCAAAATCATTATCCAACGCCAGAAGAGACCCTTTTTATACTAGGTGCTCATTGACAAGTTGCCAAAGGAAAAATGCGCCTAGAGATGAATATGTCATCACTTGATCAATTCAATCATTCCATTGGATCTTATTGAAGGTGAGGTTTCACTTGATCAATCCTTGAAGGAATTCACCACTTGCAAAGGAGTCTAGGCGCAGTATGAGGACTAGGCGCACTTTGAGTGTTGTGAAGGCTAGGAAGTGCGCCTAACTCACTTAGACCACTTCAGTGATTCCAAAGTCAACACTGGATGATCCTGCAAGTTCAATAGATTCACATCATACTCTCAGATGACTCCATTCTCTTGATTATATCCTTCAAAACCCAAGGCGCACATTTGGTAGGTTCATCATGACATTTGCGCCCAGGCATGAAAACTTCATCCACACCCACTCCACTTATCTCAGTACTAGGCGCTAGGTTGGAGGAGGTTAATTACATGGAGCGCCTCAAGTTAGATCCCTCACTGAGTGCTATAAATGAACTTGAAAGCTAGGTGCCATAATGAGCCTAAGTTGCCTAGAAATGCGCCCAAACATCATGATAACATCACTTGACAATGTGACCACTCGAGCTGATGAAATGACTCTCAGACTTAGCCAAATTTGCTAGTCTTGTCACAGTTCCCTTGAAGTAGTTTTTGACTTATTCCTGCAAAAGCACAACATTGAGTTAGTCAAAAACCAATTTCATTCCCTTATCATTGGTATTAGCCTCCGGGAATGATAGATAGGCTAATCCGTTCTTCACTTGATGATCAAGCCAGAAACGGGGACATGACAAATTGTGCATCATATATCTCTTTTCACAATAATAACACTCTCTTCATATATTTTAATTTAATATAAATCTGAATTGTGTTTCATATTCTCTTCCTTTTGGACTGCTGTGAATCTGCTCTTATTCACATATTTTTCATTGCTTGCTTTCAAATCATACCTTCACCTTCCTTTTATACTTTCATGAAGGAGGGCGACTTTATGGAAGAACACATCTCTTACAAAGGGAGACAACTCTTCTAAACAAACACAGCCTTTCATAACATAAGCACTCTTTATAAGGATTGGTCCTTTATGGATAATAAATTTGATTTCTCTTTAAACTTTAAGCGCATCCCTTAATTAGAATCGGCCACTTTAAAATGTTTTAAATAACTTGGACGCTTCATAAGTGGGACGAATTGTCCTTATTAGAATCGGCTATATTTGAGCGCTTCATTTTAAACATTAATGCATCCCTTGTAATGTGGTCGGCCATCTCAATGTAGTCGGCCATTTCTTTATGTACTTGGTCAGCCTCTTAAATTAGTCGGCCTCTTCTTTAATGACTTCTTTAATATAATAGATACTTTTATGCTGTTTAATTGCTGCCTTTTATCCATACTTAGCATCCTTTACATGGCGATTTCTTATGTAGTCGGCCACCATATTATTTATTCTAAAATCTTCAAATCGACTCTAAGAAGGAGGTCGGCCTGTATAACTAAGTTTAAATCTTTAATTTAAACTTCAATATGCCATCAATATTCTTTATCAATCTGATATCTCTGCTCAAAAACGTATTATGTATTTGCTTCAAATCGCCTTATAAAACTTATCCAAATCTCCTTAAATATGCCACTCTAATATGTTGATATGAATTGCTCCAGGTATGCAATAATGTCTGCTCCAAACTTGTCTTCATCTCTGATCCAAGTTGCCTTATATATGTCACTGAATGACAACATTTACACCTTGCATACAATGATATTGCTACTTTGACATCAATGACAACCATTTCGTCCATGCATCAATGATAACAATGTGACATTCCTTCAACACTCTCCCATACGCCTTTGACATCAATGACAATAAACATAGACAATAATTTTCTTCTTGACATCAATGACAACATTTCCAACACTGTGCAAGGCCAACCAGCAGTATAAAGAAAAAAAAATTGCTATTAATAGGAGGAAGTGTCTATTCATACAGCAATCATGATTTATTAAACTCGTGAAATCTGCTATATATAGGCACAACCAGCAGTAAAGAGAATTGAATTTTAAATAGCAGATTTAAACAAAAAAGCAGAACACAAATCTGCAGCAGTCCTTCTAAACCAGCATAACAGTGATTTTTAATCAGAAGCAAATTCTTTCTTTTACAGTCTAAGGCAGAACAGTGACGATTACCAGCAGGATCTTTGTCATCTACAGTAGGGTTTTTAGCAGCAGGGAAGTCATATTTATGTTATTTATAAAGCAAAATTCTGTCATAGGGGTCATATCAGCAGCAAAATTCTGTCATCAATCTTGAAGTAACTGAATGTTGAAGGCTCCTTCCTGACTGTAGCAAGTTTATCATCATTATCAGCAAGTTTTCAGTCATCTACAGCAAAATTTTCCATCAAATTCTTCACAATGGTTTTGGCTGGGTGATTGAGTCTCCAAAGTATTTTTCATCAATTATCATCAGATTGTGTCTGATTTCAGAAGACCATCATTTAGGGTTTCACCATTGTCACAGTTTTATTCAGAAAATTCAAGGTTTTGAAAAAGGGACAGTGTGTAGGGTTTTTGAACTGATATCAAAATTCTTATCTTTAAACCCTAACTTCTCTTCTTTGAAATTGAATTAGCCTTTTCATCTTTTCAACCTAAGTTGCCGAATCGGGTATGGGTACGTGGGTACGGTGTGCTGGTACTGTATGCTGGTACAGAAGATTTTTTGGGGGGGTTGGGTACATTTGGGTAAATCCGTACAAAAAAAAAGAAAAAATCATAAATATGTATTTGCAGCCTAAAAACAAGAATTACATTCAGAGTGACATATCATGCATATGATAAACAAAACTACGATAAATGTTACACATTTGAAATACAATATACTAATTCCAAATTCGATATCAATGACAATTTGTCAAAACTCGAATGTCATGATAGATATTCATTGTTCATTGGTTCAATATTAAAATATTACAAGTAGTAATCACTAATCAGCATCATATGGGTCATCATGAAGACCAACATCAGCATCATCATTAACATTGTCAATAGATGATCCAAGTAGATGAGAAGAACCACATGTAGTATTGACATTATCACTAAAAGTATGTTGGCTATCTGAGTCCACAAAAAGCAAAGATTTTGTGGCAGCTGAAAAATCCAAGTCAGTTTGCTCTGGATCTACATCCCACAACTTTGTGCCCCCTTGTAATCATTTTGTCTATGAGTAAGAAGGTGCAAGTTGGAATGCACATAAACTAACTCCTCTGCCTTACTTGCTGTCAATCGGTTGCGTTTCACTGAATGGATGAAGGAGTACGTACTCCAATTCCGCTCAAATGAAGAGGAACTAGCAATCTATTAAGGCAAAGTGAGAGAGTTACGGTTATAAAATTGTAAATCAAACTTCAAATTTGTTTCAAAATTTTAAACTAATAAGTTTATTATTTTAAAAATGAAAAACAATTCAAATTTTAAATTTAGAGAGTGCAATAAAAATTAAGAAACTTACTTGCGATAAAATTTTGATCGCAAGAGTGCAATTGTGGTGATGTATGGCCATTGAGGTACCACTAAGCATGAGCATCCTTCCTATACTTGTCACGAAAAGCAGAAACACTTTGATTATTGGAGGCTACGAATTCAATAAACTCATTTGTAACAATATCCTCCATTTCAAGATCGGGGAAGAGTTTAGAAAGTGCCTTCCTATACCCTTCGTTGACTTCTGGATCTTTGTATGGTGGCACCCTTGATGGCATAACAAGAATCTGTAATGTCCCGTTCTAGGTTCTAGAAGCAATTTTTCTGAATCTTGCAATTTTACAAATAAACCCTAGGACTGAAATCTGATTTCTACTTGCACACTGCTATTATAGCAATGCCAATCAAGTACAAAGAGCAACTAATTCAATTTGACAATGAACAAAAGTATGATGGCAGCCACTTCAATATGTATTACAAGATGAATTTTGCAAGTTACAATGTTAGCAATGACTGAGGAATACAATCAGACCACATTGTTACAAATCATACTATCAATAACATCATCAAATAGAAGCTATGTGACAGCCAATTACAAAGGTATGAACTGCTGTGGCAAATATCAGAGATGTATTCAGTGTTACATACCAATTACTATGTCAAATGTTGATGGAAAATCACTGTTACAACCACCTCCACAGTGATCGCTACCCTGACATATGATAGGTATCTGTATGCTGCCTGTAAATGATGTTCGCTGGGTCTTAGATGCTGTTCGCTTCCTCTCCAAATCAGATGGCACATCAAAATTGTAGTATACCCAACTATACTTAACTAAAAATTTTCTTACTCAGACAAATTTACTTGCACTTAACTCTTCAATTACTCAATCTACTTAACATCATTCATGAAAGATAACAATGACAACTTGCATGAATCAACTTGAAGTTGGGCACTTGTATTATTGCTTGATTCTAATCAATACAATTGTCTTATTACAATAGATGATGCCCTCAATGGCATGAATATACAATCTTATTCAATTGATTACAATGAAAGGCCTCGAAGCCTAGATGTATACAATGACTTCACACATGAACAACTTCTCTTGAACTCAACGATGTCAACTGTATGTCAACACCTCACAACTTGACAAGGGAACATCACCTTATCATTGTTGAGGGAGCATCACCCCAACTACTTGAAACTCACAAGCCTCAAGATCATAAGCATAAAGCTTTGCAGAGAGAAAATTCGCCAAAGATTTAAGATAACAAAATGAAGGTGCTCCCCTCCTTTTATAGTGCTCCTCCTCAAAGGCAATGAAGGCACACTTTTCAATGTAAAGAAGGAACCAAGGCACGTTTTCCAAGAGCATATTCCAATGGCATATTCCATTTGATGACTCCCTCTGAGTTGGCAACCTTATCCAATGAGCCGGAACGGATCCCAACGCCACCACTTGGACCAATAGGAGATCAGAGACTCAGGGCGCCAAAATGATGTCACAGTTACAAGTCTCTCAAGGCTAGGTGCCAACTTGAGATAGTTACTACATGAAATTGCGCCTTACTATTGCTAGGCGCCAATTGAGGGTAGTAGAGACTAGAACAGGTGCCTTAGGCAATTTGATGTTCTCTTTGTCATTTGATCACTATCTTGGCTTGATGAAAGATCCCTTAAGCAAGTTTGATCTTCTTCAACAAAATGAAAGGTCAAGTTGTGATTCCAATAGCCTTATCTAGCTTAAGCGCATTTTCAAGGTCCTAGAGTCATGAAATAGCGCCTAACCTCCTTGAAGTGAGTTCTAACTTCATTCAAGTCTTTCAAAGAGTTTCTAAGCCTTCTCCAAATGCAACTTAGGTATCAATATGGATGATATCTTAGTACCATTCCTTTAGGCGCAATATGAGCTTCCAAGGGAAGGCGCAATTGTGAGGTTGGAAATGATGAAAAGTGCGCCTCATTCACAATCATGTTTTACTTGTCTTCAATGATGATTCCTTGATTCAACTTAATCTTTTGATAATACATTTTAACCTCCTTGTCAAAGCGCACTTTCAAGGTTGCTTGAGCAAGAGCTAGCGCCTCGACATCTAGATGCACTTTTGGTGCTCTAGAAGCATGAACTAGAGCCTCAAATAGTAAGGCACCCATTCTAGGTCGTTTGTTCAATAATTGGCGCCTTGTATTCTTTGGACATTCTTTCAATTTGTGGAGACAACCTCAACTTGCAAGATCAATTCATTATCAAGGCGCCATCTCAAAGTTGCAAAGGAGTGTTTTAGCGCCTAGGCGCACATTGTAGGTTGTTTGATCAAGAAGTGGCGCCTTGATCACTTAGGCGCATATTTTATGTGACAGGAGTGTAAGCTAGCGCCTAGGTTTACTTAGGCATTTTTATGATCCCAAACTCAATTTGATACTCCCAGATGCTCAATTGGAGATCCAACACCCTTAATAACATTGAACTCTGCCTTCACAAGTTAGGCGCTCTTTTGAGGTTGCACAGAGGCTCAAGGGTGCCTAAGACAATTGCTCAATTCACTTAGTCAAAATCATCTTGGGAACCAATCAACTCTACCTACCAAGGCGCCTTGTTTGGTATGAAAGATGTGCTTCAAAACACAATGTTTCTATGCTAGGTGCCATTTTGAGGCTGGAGGAGAGAGAAAGTGCGCCTATCCTCAGGCAACTTCTGACCTTCCAAACCTTGATTCAATGTTTTGATAGGCTTTAATGATGATATGCTTATCATATTGCACTTCCAAACCTTGATAGAGGATTCCAAATCCTTAGGCGCTCATTTGGTACTGGACAGATAGAAGATGTGCCCTGGCTTTAGGAGTCAAGTTCCTACTTACTTGGCTTCCAGACTTAGCTAATTTTGCTAGTTTTGTCACAAGTTAATAGCTTTTGACTTTGAACCTACAAAACAACACATTCAGTTAGTCAAAAACCAGTTTCATTCCCTTATCTTACATATTAGCCCACCGGAAATGATGAATAGGCTAATCCGGGTTCATGATTGACTCATGCCAGAAACGGGGACATGACAAAAATGCAAGCGAACTCCCTCTAGGATGAAATCGCTGCCTCTCACAAATGATATCAGTCAACAAAGGGTGGCGGCTAGGGTTGCAAGTCCACGCCAGTCTGAAATGTATTCGTTGTTGTACAAATCAGGTCTAAATGTAATTGGCGCTCGAGGAGTAGTCTTCAACAATCTTCAACAAGTCTTCGACCAACTCAAATTTGCAATGCCTTCAAGATCCTCAATAGTATGCAAATGATATTTGAACTTCAAATCTCCAAAAATGGTCTCTGACCCAATGACAAATATCAATCTATGAAACTCAAACAATATCTTCAATGTAGCACAATTGCCAACTCCGTATGAATCCGCCTCAAGATGCAAATTGGGTTTTCGTCCAATTCCACTGTAGCAATGAAATGCCAAGCAAAATGCCAAAGTATGCAAAAGGTTCGTGATGCGCAAATGAGCCCCTTCATGCTTTATTTATACTTGGATTCTTTTTCTTTCATCGATGAAGCCGGCAATCCAAATTAAAGATTTGAATTGTCCTTTTCCCTCCTTTATTT
This sequence comes from Cunninghamia lanceolata, assembly GCA_027924645.1. Taxonomy (NCBI): domain Eukaryota; kingdom Viridiplantae; phylum Streptophyta; class Pinopsida; order Cupressales; family Cupressaceae; genus Cunninghamia; species Cunninghamia lanceolata. The sequence continues at coordinate 3,341,892 of BSBN01000210.1, read as the reverse complement.
GAAATATTTGCTTCTCCAAGGATGGCGTCCAGCCCAATGCAATATTTTATTGTTTTATTTGAAACTATACCTCCAAGATGAGCGCCAACCTCAATTATCCCTATTTTATCAATTTAGCACATTCTCCAATGTGAGCGCCACTCTTCAAGAGTCTTAATACTTTATATTTTCAATCTCCAAGATGAACGCCACCTAGGCAAGACTCATATTGTTACTATTTTCGAATATTTTATTCCTTCAAGGGTGACGCCAAAAATCAAGGATAAATATTGTTTTCTTTCTCCAATGACATCAATATTAAATAATATTATTTAATTGTCTCCTCTCTTGGGCGTTTAGCAAGGAGTAATATCTCATTTATTTTTCCCTTTGATAATTAATGCGAAAATCACATTAATCCATTCTTCCATTGTGTCGAACACTGACTGAGCCCTATAGGACAACTTTCTATTTTCCAAGCCTTTGAACAAAGTTATCTTTTCCAATCCTTAGCTCAACTAGAATATTCCCTTGTTTGTCGAATTCGCCTATGGGAATGAGGATAGGCTAACTCCATCCTTCATTTGGTGATCACGCTGGAAATGGGGACATTATGGAATCTCATCACTATAAAACTTGGGAGTCAATGCAAAGGCAATAAGATGTAGTGGGGTGGTCATTTTGTTCCACCGCTCAACACAAATTGTTTGCACCTCTCTGAAGAAATTTTCTTCAGGATTTTGCTCTTTCATTTATGATGGAACTCATCTTCTCAATCATTGAGTCGATGCCATCATATACCTCTCCCAAACATGGCTTATCCATGTCAATAAAACAGATCATACTCATGATGGGCTCGGTGAAACTAAGAAGATATTTCACGTGGTTTGTCATTTAGGATCATCCGCTTTACATTTGTTGCCCTGTCACTATTGGACTGCCTCCATAGGGACTAACTTTGGCTAATGACCATGTTAGAAAGTGGCACCTTCACCTTCACAAGTCTTCTCAAGACGATTGTGTTGGATGCAAATCAGGTCTCAGCAACCTATTAAAAAAAATTCAAACAAAGAGCAAAAGCATACTTAAATAATAAATTTAAAAAAAAAAATTAGAAATTTCAAATTACTAATTACTAAAGCGAAACATAAAATTTAAAAATTTAGTGTTTCAATTACCTTCAACAACTCCAATTGCGAGAATGATCTAAAAATGTCTTGAGACATGTGATGGTTTGTGATGAACATTTGGATCTCTTCAGCCTCAACATAGACTTGTTTGATCCAATTTATTTTCTTACCCAACTTTTGTAGCATGAGGTTAAGCGAGTGGACAACACATGGTGTCCAAAATATGTGTGAAAACCGTGTCTCAACCAACATACCAGCTGCTCTACAACTCTTTGTGTTGTCCGTTATGACTTGGACAACATTTTCAGGACCAACTTCTTGAGTGCACTGTATAAGGATGTCAGCAATAAATTGTGCATCCTTCACTTGCCCCTCACAATCCACGGCTTTCAAAAACATTCCCCCTTTAGGCACATTGCAATCACATTGATTAGCGGTTGATTTCTTGTATCCTTCCATCCATCAAAAACAATGGACACCCCTATTTGTTTCCATGAATTCCTAATGGGAGCCAATGAAGTGTGTATAGATTTACCTCTTTTGCCAGTAGCATGCTACACACCTTCTCATAACCTGGGCCTATGTACCCTTTTGGAGCCTCATTTACCTTTCTCAACATATCTTGCCAATACGGTGATAGAACAACATTGAAGGACAAATTGTTTGCACAGAGGCATCTTGCAACACTTTGATCTGCAATCTCTCTAGCATCATTCTGAAATGCCCTCTCTAATGGACCCCTCGTTCTCTTCACATTAATGGGCTCTTCTTCATTCCTACCCAAAAATGGGTGGCTTTCTACTACAACATCAAGGAAGGCACTAGGAGATGGAAAAGGAAGGGGCCTTTGTGATCCCCTTCCTCTCCTCAAAGGATGGCTTATGCTACAGGAAACTCTTGCATCTACTTCCTCCTGATCTCTAATATATTCTGCTATTTGATGAGGTGGCAAACCATTACCATCCGGTCCTAGACATGCTTTGATTCCCAAGTTTGAAATGGCACATAAATGGGCTTTCACTCGGTTGTACGAGCTAGTATACCTCACCTTACAGTTAGTGCATATCCAAACATGTCCCACCACCTCGAATATTCTGTATCATTTCTACATGCCTCCATAAAAGTGAACTTGGGTCGGTTTCGAAGGTGGGTCGACAAATAGAGCTAGTACTGGCTACCATTGCGCCCTGTCTACAATAAATTCAAAAAACAAATATTGAACAAAAAATATTAAATAACAAATGTATATATAATAAAAATAAAACAAAAAACTAAGACTAAATGTATATATAATATTACAGTTTAATATATCGTTATTAGTGTATAAATATTAAATAAATTATAATTAAAAAAATAGGCTTAAACTTAGCTTTAAAGTTTAAATAAAAAAAATTAACTTTTAAGTTTTATTGTTTTAACAGTTAACAACTTTTTATTTAAATATTTAAAAAACAAGTTTAAATAAAAATAAAAATAAACTTGTTTAATAGATTTTTGTTTTACTTTTATAGAAACGGGTTTAAACTTTAAACTTTAAATAAAAAATTTTAACTTTAATGATAGAGTAAAGGTGGTGTCACTAAGGTATGGAAGAGAAAATTTTTGTCCAAATCATAAATGCCTTGCAAATAAAGTCAAAGTTGATTTCTTGTAATGTTCCTTTTTGGGTCCATTCCAACATTCTTAAGAAGTCCCAAGATTCTTGAATAAATCCATCCTCCTTGGAAGCACCAATTTTCTATGGACATAAGACATGCATTTATAGAGTTGGCGGAGTTGTCTGGAAAGATTAACTAGCTTATTTTAATATCTTCCGTAACTTGGGTGGTTGTGCGGAAAATAATTAGAATATTAAATAATTATTTTCAGTTGTCAAAAAGTTACTTTATTTTATAATTCTATTTGATAGATTATTTAATTATTTAAAAAGGTACTTTAAGTTGTGTAGATAAAGTGGCATTAGGCAAAGGGGCAAAAAAGGTGGACTTTTGCACACATAAATATGTTTTATTATATTTTGAGGAGAATATGGAAGGAAAAGTAAATTAATATTTTCTTCTCTGAAAATGTTATAAAAGGAGGTGTTGTGCACAGAAAAAAGGTTGGACTGTGATATTGCTTTTGCTATTTGTTCCGAGTGAAAACTTTTCTTCATATTTCTTGAGGACAAAAACCCTCTTGGAATACAATTTCAGGGACGAAAACCCTCCTAGTTGGATAGAGTGATTGTTTCACCCAGAAATCACATTGGTGTTGAATTGTTGTGATTTTTATTAGTTTTCCAATTTTGGTTGAAAAAGAAATTTTTTAATGTGTTCTGATTTTCTTTCTTGTGTGGTTGTTAGTTCAATTTCTATGTTGAAATCTCAGAAGAAAGTTTGGTGATAATCTTTTGGAGTGATATTGTTGAAAGGGTCGTACAAACGAAAGTATCATTTTATTTTATAATTGTTGGGACTGGGGTTTTACCCAGCCGTACCATCATAAATGGCAATGCTAATACAAGGCTGACTGTAGATATCCTAAGTCAGCGATTATTTTTGGGAGGCTTCTTTTATTATGTTTAAGGCTTGAAAAGCCTTCACAAAAACTGTTGCAGCCTTCCTAAAGGAAATCGCAGCTTCTTTATAGAATTCCATACCTTTTTATATGCTAGGGTCCGTACACTTTCCTACCGTACATATTGAAGGATTGGTAAGGGGGCGTGTGAAGAAAGACATTCAAAGCACTGCCTTTTTGATTAATTTCCATGGTTTTTTGTGGACTGCTGTACCATTCTCCATATTGTACGTACAACTCCAACTTGGAGTTTAGTAGATATATTGTATGTGCAGGCCATACAAGTCTAAGGGGTTGTACTCTGCATTATTTCACACCTACATTTCCGATCTAGCAGAAAATTAGGCAATATTTAGTGGGTTTTAGTGCCTTTCAACCATAGTTTAAAAACTCAGACTCGGCAATTGCTTGGCAAACCCAAAAAATTTAAAAACTCAGGACTCAGCAAAAACTTGGGGAAAAACTCAGCAATAACTCGACAAAGTTATTGAACATTAAAAAATACATTAATTTTTAAAAATATGCTTTAAAAACATTCATATTACTGAATTTTGTGAATCATAAGATCATATTACTAGTTTTCTTCATATATAGATCAAAATTAAAGTTCAATACAATTCATAAACCAAAAACTGAGTTCGAACTTCAAAGTTTCAATACACATAAACTTCTAGTTTCAACATCAACAAAAATTACAAATCATAAATTTCTTCTGCGACTAAAACTCAAAAAAGTATGTTGCCGTTGTGGGGGTGCCGTGGAAGTCGATGGTATGGTTGTAGTATCCTCAACAGGAGCCACAATACTTGCCTCTAGCATGGGACCAATCTCTGTATCCTCCGAATCTCCCCCTGATGACTTGCCAGACTCATCTTCTGAAGCCTCATATGCTGCCACATTTGCTTGTCATTCAGCTTCCTCTCTCTCCAAATCAGCAATCTCATCAGTCGTAAGCAAACTCGTATCCACATCCTCACCAACCCAATCTGAATATGGATCAATCCAATCGAGGTCAAGTGCTCCATGTGACTCCTCCCTTTGTACCTTCTTTTCATGCAGTCAAAGGTTGTACCGCACAAACACAAGATCATTCAAACGTTTTTGAGTCAATCGTGTTTTTTGGTGTGAATGGACTCAAAAACACTCCAATTGCACTCACAACCAGAAGCGCTACAGGGCTGAGATAGAATACGGATGGCAAGCTTTTGAAGATTAGGCGTTGAGGCACCAAAATCTTCCTGTTGATGATGTTTTCTTGACAACATTAGAATAAAACACCAAGTGCTCTATCCTCTCTTGAACAAAGCGTCTCGAATGCTAAACTGCGTGATCAAACAAAAACGCTCCAAGGTTCCTTGTACGTGATTTGCAACGGATAGCCTCGGTGGTATGATGTGACAATGTTGTTTACACAAAGGGACTTACGCAGAATTTATTCATCACTCCATTCAAATATGTACTCTTTCCTTGTGAAATGGAACTTCTTCTAATCAACTACAAAAAGGAAAGGCAAAAGGCAAGGGTTTAGAGAAACTAATCTAAGATCAATAAGGCAATGATGCTGCATGAATAGACAAACTCCTCAATAAACCTAACTCCACTTCACCAAGAATGCCTACAACTACATGGAGTAGGTGCAATCTCCTAAGGTTAGCGAATGGTTTTCAAATCATGAAAGCTCATATAAGCACCCATTGGACAACGCAACTCAAACAAGCATCCACAACCGAACTTAAGCAAATTATGATGAAGCTCAAACTAGCTTTACACAACACTCCACCAGCGATGGATGTCAAAAGCATAAGCTAGGAGTTGATCAAATATTCAACACATACATGCATTACATCAATGAACTTCTAATCTATCAACTAAGCTACTTTGGAAACAATTCTTAACCATCTTGGAGACAATGAAGACCATGCTAACATTCCAAAATCACAAGATCACCATGAAACATTCAACAATGAGCTTGCATTAATTTTGAAGTGTATCTTTACAACAATCTCTCAATCTCTCTTCAATGACTTCGAAGAGCCTCCTCTACTCTACTCCTTTCTAATCTAATGTATATCTTCTAATGTATCATCTAATCCCCTTCTAATGTCTCTATCTCCACAAATGAGAGAAGTGAGCCTTATATAGAGCTCAAGAATTACAATGAATGGCCCAGATTGATTTAGCAATCAACGGCCGAGATTGAGACAACAAGGCAGTTTGTTACAAAATTTGCTATTTTTAGAACATGAAAGAGGCAATGAAGGCACATTTCCCAATGTGATAAGCATCTTTGGAGCATCTTTGTGATGGGCTCTCTTTATCCACTTATTTGTTATGGACGACTTGGACTTGAATGAATGATATGGTAGAATATGATTGGCTTGATGATGTGTACGTGCCACCTCAACATCTTCAAACGAACTAGTCTGGTTCACCTATTGTTCACTTAGAATATTTTTCCTCTTGTTGTCTTGATGTAACTCATGGATCGCTTTGATGATCATGCTCATCTCTCATCTTCTGATGTACTCTTGCAGGGTTTTGGCTCTAGACAGTTCCATGGACTCATGGAGTAGACTGGTGCATGATAAGAGTTCTTGTCTGGCGCATGAAATGTGAGCTTCTGGATGATGACCTCCTTCAAGATGTGCATGGTGAAGTGACAACCTTCCACTGATCCTTGCCTCGTACGGATGATGCTCTTGATGATGAACTACACTTGTAATCTTGATCATCTTAGACTAGCTCCCCTCCGCATGGCGTTGATGTCTTCCTCATGAGCTCAGAACAACACTCTTCCTTACTTTGCACTCCCACCACTTACCTACACAAGGAAACACATCAACTTAGGACTTAAAAAGATTTTCAATTACAAATTACCTTCTTATGCATGTGGGATCAAAAAATGACATTCCAAAGCATCCATCACTTGTCAAAATCAAATTTGGAAAGTTACACTTTGAATTCACTTGACAATTCACCTCTCTCCTTGGCCGACCTACTTGAGCGGGTTTGAAAGGCATGTTTCAACTGTGGAACGTGAAATTCCATGCTTGAGTGTCTAGGAGCGCCCATCTTGGGCCGGTTTGGAGGTGTTAGGCGGAGTGTCTTATGTGAAGGACAAGACATTGTCCAGATGAAGGGCTCAAGGCCGCCTAGCATGGGCGGCTTTGAAGGAGATGTAAGGATTTTCATAACTTAGAGATTTTTTAGCTTGGTTTTGACAACATAAGACATCTTCACTTGCTTCCTTGATAATTTAACCTCCTTGCATGAGATGGACAACCTTGGGAAGAAGGGCGGACTTGAAGAGAGTGCATGGAGAATGTGTTGTGGGGGAGGTGATGTTGTCCATGTGAAATGCTCAAGGCCTCCTAGCATGGGCGGCTTGAAAGGTAGGGTGTGGACTTTAACTTCATTTGATACTCATTCCCTCCATTTGATAACTCCTTATCTATCAACTTCAAGACTTAGTGAAATCTTGAGATGCTTGTGAAGTTGAAAGACACATCTTGAATGTTAGGTGATCTTGTCCTCATGTCTTGGTGAAATCCGCCTAGGAAGGGCGGCTTTGGAGGGGTTGTAAGGATTTTGCACTGTGAACCTTCTATTTCTTGACCTTGACACTGTTCTCTTTTTCATTTGCAAGACTTAGTGATTTTTCAAACTTCCCTCTCCTTGAATGACCCTGCATGGATGTGAAGCATCATGGTGAATTAGAGAGTCAGGATGGAGTAGTGGCAATGCTTAGACATCAAAATCCAGACTCACCTCTCTAGGCCGCCCAGGTAGGGCGGGTTTGAGAGTGAGCCTTGGATTTTTGATACTTAGAAACTTTTCACCCTTTTAACTTGATTGTCTCATCCTCCTGATGTCATCTTGATCATCTTCATCAAGTCTACTTGCAAATTATGTTGTTCTTCATCCTTGGGCGGTCTTGGAGACAGTGCATGGAGTGTTTCATGTGGCAAGCGATACAGTCCATGAGGACCTCTTGAGGCCGCCCAAGTAGGGCGGGTTTAGAGGTGATCCTTGGATTATTCCTCAAAATGCATTCAAATACCTTCAAACCTATGAACTTTCATCAAAACTTCATGATCTCCTTGCACTTGAACTTAAAAAATTGTAAACTTGGTAAGCTTTCTCCTTGGGCGGGTTTGAGGGTGGTGTCTGGAGAATGTCACCTGGAACAAGACAAAGTCCACGAATCCATCTTGAGGCCGCCCAGGTTGGGCGGGTTTAGAGGTGAGGCATGGATTCTTCTTTGAAATGCACCCAAACTCTTTCAAATGCATTAACTCTCCTTGTAATTTCATCATCTCTAAGCACTTGGAGCTCAGAACACTGCAAACTTGACAACTTATTCCTAGGGCGGGTTAGAGAGTGATGTCTGGAGAGTGTTGCCTAGTGGAGACATCATCCATAAACACCCTGTGAAGCCGCCCAGGCTGGGCGGGTTGGGATACCACCCTTGGATTTTGTCTTGAACTCACTCAAAATCTTAAATTTCCTTGTAGTTCTCTATCTTTTGTCTTTTAAACTTTGAAAATTCTCTCCCTAAGGTGGATTTGGAGGCTCTGTCTGGACAAGTGTATGTGCAAGACATAGAATCCATGAGCTCATGCCAAGGCCGCCCAGGCTAGGCGGGTTTAGACATGGAGTAAGGAATTTCTTGCCTTAGTCAAATTTTGGATTTTCCTGAATGGAAGCATATTGAAAATATGTTTGAGTATAAGAAATTATTGAATTTCTTATACTTTAAATATTTATCAATATACTTCGAGGATGTTTGAGATAGGTCCTGGATCCATAGGATTTAGCATGCAGATTCTAGATTTCTGAGGATCCACCAAATTTTAGACTGTCATTTTTTCAAGATTTTCAGGATATCAGACGTAGTCATTTTCAGGGTCTCAGTGACATGCATCAGGATGAAGGCATATGGACCTCTTAGCAAGAAGCTATTGAGACTTGGATACACAACCAAACCTACAAGCTCAGAGAAAAGCTAAACCTAAAGCAAAACAAGGACAAAAAGCAAGAAAAAAGAGGGGGTCCCCATTTGCAATGGGCCGATGTGTGATTACATCACAACACTTACCACCACAAATCTACAAGGAAGACATTTGTAACTTTGTAAGAAATTAAGAATTTTAGTAAGCTTAAAATTTTAAATAAATTGTAAACTATAATTAAACATAATGTTTTTTTACCTGGCTGTAGAGTCTCTCTCCTATGAATGCATGTAGGTGTAAAAAACAATACCCCATCCACCCTCTTATAAATCTGTAGCTCATCCTGTACGAGGTCTCGAAGGTTGTCATCAGGAATCATCCTCTCAATACAAGTGTGGAGGCCAAGCAAAACCTCTGCATCGACTCTAAATGAAGGGGACAAGAAAAATTTGGGGTTCAAATAATATGCAACAACATGAATATGTCGATGAAGTTGTCGGTTCCACCTTCGATCAATAATGGGCCAGATGGGTTCATATTTTGTTCTATTGAACCCATACAAATGTTGAATTGCCTCTTTGGCCCTATCCATGGCCTCGTATAAATACCCCATGGGGTTTCTATCCCCATCCACCATCCACAAAACCCTAACCAGTAGTTCTGACACCTAAAACAAGAGAGTGAATGAAAACAAAATTAGTTAATTAAAATAAATTATTATTTTTTTTAAATTAAAATCAGCAAATTAAAATATCAAAACATTAAAAAAACAGCAACTTGTAACATTGTAAAACAATTTTTAAAAGAAGAAAATTTAATCAAAAACTTACCTTTATGATCTCCTCCAAGGTCTTGACAAATGTATCATCAAATATGGTCTTCACGACCCTCTCTGCTACAGCCTTCCTGCAATAAGGACTCTCCAACCATCTTTCGCTCACAAACATGCGGTTGAGGTTGGGCAATGTGGTTGCTATACTTTGCAAGTTAAGGAAATTGGTGGCAAAGCGTCACTCCTGAACGCACGAGCTCCTTGCCATTAGTGTGCTCTCTCATGAGATTCAAGACCCATGTGTGATTGTAGATGTATTTGGTTATATTTCTTCCATCTTCCACCACATTCTTCACTCAACTTAATTTCCCTATGTCTTCAAGGAGAAGATCAAGGCAATGGGCCGCACAAGGGCTCCAAATCAATTTAGGGTGTCTCGCCTCTAATAGTTTGCCGGCTGCCACATATGCGGATGTATTGTCTGTAATTATTTGAATAACATTATCCACACCCACTTCCATCACCACCTCATCCAACATGCTACACAAGGTCTCGGCAATTTTTGCTTGACTAGAGGCATCCACTAACTTCAAAAAGACCGTCCCCCTGAAGCCACTAAAAAGTTAATCAATGTCTTGTTTCTGCCACTTGCCCACCCATTAGATAAGATGTTGCAACCTTTGTTTTTCCAAATCTCTTTTTGTTGCTCTACTAGCTTGTATGTATTTTGGACCTCATCCTCCAATAATGGGCCACTCAATTCGTAACTACTTGGGGCCTTGAACCCCTTACTTGCCACGGTCAATGCAGTAACCAACTCCTTCCAATAAGGACTAGAAGCAATGTTGGAGGGAATACTATTGTAGTACCAAAATCTAGCACATGCTAACTTTGCTTCATGCTGCAATTTCTTATTCCATGAAGTACCCTCCAACGAAGGTTGTGCACCGGGAGTGTTATGAGGAACAAAAAAACTAGATGCACCGCTGCCCACATTGCTTACTCCTCTCATTTGTGGCCCAAGACAAGAGCTAGAGCCCCCTGTATCTCTCTCAATGGCTCCCATTGCTTCTGTTGTCCTCCTTTTTGCTTGTTTTTTCTGCTCATATTGTTCAAGGAGAGCTCTTGCCTCATTCTGAACCTCCAAAGTTGCTTCGGTACATCATGTAATATCTCAGCAAGCAACTCGTGCAAGGTGATATTTTAACCTATTTATACCTCCATTCATTTCATTTTGACAATGGATGCAAATGACCATCCCTCTTCCCAAACCTGGTATCCCATGTTTCCAACAAGGGTTTTTAGGCATGCCTCCTTTCCTAGCTAGTGTCATAGATGTGGATGCCATATTCTTTTAGAAAGCAGGAAATAAAGCCTTCCAAAAAGAAAAATTCAATTTTTAAGCATATACATTTGTAAAGATAAGAAAAAAATCAACTATTTGGGGAAAAAAAATGTTTGGAATTGCTGCTATTGTATTGTTTCATGACTTCATCTTTGTTGTAAACTATTGCTTTATGACAGTTATCTATTGACTATTCAATGGTGCCCTTAAAATATTGACATACCAAATAATAAATATATATAAAATATTAAAAACTTATTTTAATCTTAAAAGTTTTTTCAAAATCTCTGGTTTCATATGATACGGTCTTTTTAAAATGGATAAAAATTAAATAAATAACCTATTATTGTAATATATTACATAACCTATTATTGAGCATTTTATAAAATATAAATATTAAATTTATAATTTTATATATATATATATATATATATATATATATATATATATATATTATCAGGCATCAATAATGTAGAATAATAGATATATATAAAAATTAAAATTATAAATCTCGTGTTTCATATTATACAATCTTTTTAAATTTTAATTCGTCCAAAATCTCTCGTTTCATATGATACAGGCCCTAGGGTTTTTTAATTTCGATTTATATTTTTAAAATGAAAATAAACTTTTAGCAATCTGTGTTTTAGGGTTTTTAGACGCAATTATGGTATATGAACGACTCTGAAGACTGTGATTTTTGAAGGAAATTGCGAAATAAAATAAGGTTTTAACTTACCTGAAGGAGTCGCACCGCACTAGGGTTTATGTCTGGCCGTCGGGTTGTCCTCGCATTTGAAATGAAATGGCAAATATAAAAAATGAAATCCGCTTTTATAGCTTTTTATTTTCCTTCATTCGATGAGTTTGGGCGAGTTTTCCCTGAATTCGCAAGTTTTCTGTGTCGAAATTGCCGCGAGTTTTTATGAAAACTCGTTGACAAGTTTTACAATAGAGTACTCGCCCAGCGATTTCTAGCGCAAGTACTCATGAGTAATGGTGAGTTATGGCGGTTTTTTGAACTATGTTTTCAACAACAGTCATCATTTAATATTTGGGTTTTCAGTTGGGGTTGTTTTCTCATCTCAATGTGGTAGTCTTCATCAGCAATTATAGAATATTTCAATGTGTTTCATCATGATTATCATGTGAGCAGCAGGTGACTTGTGTTCTTTTCTGAATAGTCGGGACTAATCTTGTTGTTGCAGTAGTCTGATTATTTGATTAGAATATATTGATCAGTTTGTTGCAGCTATTTACTTGTAATTTGTCATATTGTAATGCATTTCATGCTTGTTTTGTAACCCCGGATGGTAATACCGCCAAAGGGATTTCATTATATGCATTTCATATTGTAAAACTAGATGGTTTACCGCCAGTTCGTATAGAATATCATTTAGCCCGTTTGGCATAGAACAAGCTTTCTTGTTATCGACCATTTTGGTCTAATCAAGCTTAGACATTTTGCCAGTGGCTTTGGATTGATGCATGCTTGTCCGTCGAAGAGGTGTAGATTTGGGACGGCTCCGCCGCCTACATGCTTTCCTTTCTGCACTTGTGTTTACGCACGCTTGTCCACTGAAGAAGTGTACATTTGGGTCGGCTCTGCCGCCTGCATGCTCCGGTCGGCTTGCAACCTTCATTCTGTAATTGCATACATCTTAGATAGTTGTGTGGTCCAAAGAACCGTATGCTCTCATCTTGCCCACACTAGGATCTTGGTGATCAGAACGTGTTTGGACATTGCATTTGCATTACCTTATTTGCAAAAAATTAAAAAAAAATTGCCCTAGGATTTTACTTTTCTCTCCAAGGTTGTCAAGGATTCTCTTAACTGAGCTCAACCAAGAGCAAGAACCAAGCAAAAAGAAGGTCCGGAGAAATAAAAAACGAAATAAGTATACCATATAGCAAACCTCAATTAAATAGCCTTTGGAGGTGAGATTACTGAATACCATCTTTATTCAAACTTGACACAATCCATTATTTCCTACTTTCAAAGGTTGACTTAAAGACCATGTCACAAAATGAACTCGAGGACATTGTTTACAAGACTTTCTAGCTTGTGTGACCATTCTCATGCAGGCATTCTTGTCTATGTGCATATTTTTGAATAATTGTATAGAGAGAGAAAAAGAGTATCAATTAACTCACTTGCGCAATGGTCATAACCAAGAAGGTTAAGGTTAAAGTTGGCATGTGACAAAGTTAGAAAAAGCAAGTGTCAAGCTAGTGGTAATGAAATTGAAGGTCGTGTACAAGTTTGTACGAAAGCATCTTGTATCTAGTACTCTAGCCTAGCCATCTCACCATAGCATATGTAATGTCCCCTTTTTGAGCGAGCATCAGAGTTGGAGGATTAGCCTATCATCGAGTCCTCGTAGGCTAATAATGGTGTTTAGAGAGCCCAGTGTCGGTGTTGCTAGCTTCTTAGTTGGTAGTTGGCAGTTGTCAGTGGCAGTTTGGGTGTCTTGTGGCGTACTTACTATTTTTAGTAAGTTCGGGTTCGGTGCCAGATCAGGATTTTCAGTGTTGGAGATGGAGCGTCTTGTCGAGACCTTTCCGACGAGCTATAGATCACTGAATTCCGAGTTCATTTGGGCCTCCATTTTAAAGTCCGTAAATTAATATTATTATTTAATATTGGACTTTGAATTTTTTTGGTTAAGTGATGAAAAATGAAATATTTAAAAGTCACTTAAGTCATTTGATGGAGCGCTCACCTTGGGAAATATTAAGTAATATTAAAAGAATACTTCCCTCAAAAAGTGAAACGCCCCTCTTGGAGAGTTATAAAAGTGGGAAAAGTGCCTCATTTGAGATATGCTTGGATTATTATTTCTTCTCTCTTTTGAGATTTTCCTTTCGAGGGTTTCTGGAGCTTGGCTCTAGGGTTTGGTATTGTCTTGCAGAGATGAAAACCTCTGCAAGATTGATTTGCTCTTGGCTTCTGGGGATGAAAACCTCCATTAGCAAATGCTTCAATGGTGGATACATCCAGTATTCACATGTGTGCTTTCACGGAGTTCATTTGAAAGATTTTCAATTGAGGATTGAGGGCTCTATCATTCGAAGACATTGTTGAGCAAAAAATAACATAGTTGAGGGCAAATTGAAGTGAGTTGTGGAGGATTTGTGGCTGTTGTATAACCTCCTTGCAGGCCGTACCATTGTGCAGCAGGTCGTACCATTGTTCGGGGTTGTTTGGTGTAGACTTTGGCATATTTTCCTACCCTATCTTGGTCGCCCAGCCTAGAAGATTAATTACAGATCAATTCAGAGTGGTTTCAAAGAGTTTCCAGTTGTATTTGTTGCAGATTTCTACTTCAGCCAGCCGTACCATGCACTTGGAGGATAAAATATTCCGAGCCAAATTTTTTTGTTTTTTCAAATTACAAATTACAAACCAATGCACCCGTTAAGGTTAGCAGCTAAACCAAAACGTTGCTGAAGCAACTCTAACCAGAATGTACACCAGGATCCCGATGTGGGCAAGGTGTGAGCATTGGTCAGAGGATCTTAATCAAAATGCTTATGCAATAACTCTAACCAAGAATGGCGCCAATGATGGCGAGCATATGGTCAGAGGGTCTTCTACACTAAGTCCTAAAAGAGAACTCGACACCAAGTATGTGCTACCCAATCCAATATGGAGTTGAGGCGACCATATGGCGGAGTATTACAAATTACAATGCTTGAAAGAAATAACTGTAATGCTGAAAGTACTCAACACCCAGAATGTGCTTTCTATCTCGGAATGGGAAAGTAGCTACCATAGGGCGGAGGTAAAGTAAATACAAAAGCAAATACTGGAAGTAGAGTTGAGCATTACAAATCAGAATTGAACAAGATTGAGAATTACTGCCAGTACTACTATCAGTTTACAAAATGAATCTCATTCGCCTTTAAATTAAAACCAGCAACCTATGAATTTACTCATATGCTCATATCTCCCTCATAACTCATCCAACTGACTTGAAACAAAATGCAATATTCCCTAAGAATGATGATGCTTAGGATAGAACACTAAAAACAGATCAAAATGCCATGTATTATTTATGCACAGATTCCAATGCATCAGCAGAGGGTACGGCCTTCAAGAAAGGGCGATCTGCCTTTTAAAAATCACAGCTATCTCAAAAAAATCTGCAAACTGGATGAAAGTGACGCCTTGACCAGACAATGAGAATAAGAGAATACCCAGAACAATATTTTTGTTGTTTTTTGACTTATGAATAAAACACAAATCTGCTGTAGCTAAAAATGCAATGCCGGAAAAACTCTAATATGCAAAACTGAACTAAAGCCAAAAGCTGATTACAATGCACAAATCCCAATGTAAACTCACAAACTAGACTATTTCACCACTCGTCGCTATCTTTCAAGCGAGAAGCAATGCCAAGCTAGGAGGCATACATTCCTCGAAGCAATCCCAAGGCCAATCCGGCAGCATAACATTATCAAGATTTTGGATGCCGAAATGAGAGCACTCTTCCTCCTTTTATACTTTTCCAACTGGGAGTCTCTAAAATCCTCTTGCATATGGGATAAAACATGAGAGGGAAAATAATATAATCCTCTTTTTCAACCTCACCCTTAAAGTCCCCTCTTTTAAAACAACATTAATATTAAATAATAATGTTTAATTTACGGACTTTAAAACGGAGGCCAAGATGAAGTCGGAATTCAATGATCTATAGCTCGTTGGAAAGGTCTTGACAAGACGAATCCAACCCCACTCTCAAATTCCGTTCTGGTGCCAATCCTGAACTTACTAAAAATAGCCGTAACCAACAGGGACTAAGGAGAACAAACCCGGAAAGAAACCGCCAACCAAACCACAATCCACAAACAAAAGCAACCACCAAAACATTAAACCCCAATTTCAACCTCCGAGTAGCCTACGGGTCTTCGGAATAGGCCAACGATCAACTGTAAAAGATCAAGCTAGAAAACGGGACATTACAGAGGACGTGGGTCTTTGGATGACTCACTAGTTACTAGTTGCAGCTTCATTTCTCTTCTGTTTGAGGCGTTTAGGGCCTATATCATTGATATTCTTCCTTGTATGCAAAATACTTTTAGTATATTGAAGATTTGAAGTGTTTTCAGCCATACCCAGTTGCTGGTCCGGCTACAGCATAAATATCAAAGTGCAAAACTTGACATGGGTATGTAATGATAATTAATATTTGATGATTTGATGATCTGGGTCATTGTTTGTTTGTGCAAATTCATTGTACTTTTTCTGAGTTTTCAGTATATGCCATATATTGTATGCTTCAGCAACACACATTTGCAGGAAAACTAAAACTCTTTCTGCATCTTCTCTCTAGTTTGAAAGAACACATTCTAATAAAAATAACACTATTAAGATTAAGAAAAGAACCAACAGGTGCGGGACATTACAGTGGTATCAAAGCTAAAGATCTTGCCATCCTGCGAGGTCAAACACAAACATGCAGCTTAGCTTTGTATGTGAGTGATCAGCACTTGCATGAGTGTTCAAGTTGGGCAGTGGATAGGTTTTGAACAGGGAATGTGAGATCATGGCATCTCTCGTGAAGGATGATCTTTATGAAAGACTTCTTGATGCAGGATTGAAATTGAGATATTGGTCGGGGCCAGATGAGAGACTTCTCAGCACCTTGGAAGAAATTGAGGAACATTTATCTGAAATCCCTCAGATACTTTTTGAGTCAATGCGGAGAGCTATGGTTCCTTCAAAGACTTCGTTGTGTAAGCCCAAGTTGTTGAGGCATCCAGATTGTAAATTCAAATCGAACTTATAATCTCTGATTTGGATATTTTCTGAAGGTTGGATATTTATATTGCAGAGTTAATTTATTACTGTCTTTTGTTTTTTTAAGATGCAATTTCTACTTCTCATACACTTCCAATTTTTGTGTTAATTCGTAGTATTGCTAGGCAAAGACATTGATATATATATATATGTTAGTGACTATAGGAGTCACATCTATGATAGACGTGACTCCGCAAGGAGTCACGCCTATCACAGGTGTGACTCCCACAGTCACCGTTTCTAATGAAGTCGTTTCACCAATAACAACAATTACTAATCGCCGTTTAGAATGCAGACGATGTATATCATTCGATCATGCTATTCGATCATGCTATTTGGTAATACGTTATCTGATCGAAGCTAAATAACTCAACACTCCCTCTTAGCTCGGGAAGATAACAATATCACAATAATCTCTGTGAATATCAATTATCTGATCTGTATTGAATTACTCAAAGTAATTTAATATCACATAACTCATGATATATATAGTATCACCTATCTCGTGATACGTAGCATCACCTACCTCGTGATACTAAAGGATATACTATACTCGAGAACATTACATTCTCCTTATATATCCCAGTTATGGTATGTGCACTGACATTAAGTCACATAATGTCTACCATAACTTAATCATGATAACTCCATGATTCATACCAATATCAAGTCACATGATATCAGTCTAATGAACATTATAAGATCGTCACCTTATAATGTTAGGTACAAGTGTAGATTATCCAAAAGATCGTCACCTTTTAGAAATAAACACAGAATGGGTAGGCCCATAATGTCATAGAGTCACACATATGACACAAGATGTTTACACATTAAACATCTTTAATATATTAGTACAAATCAATTAGAATTTTACATTTCAATCATACCAAGATTTTTCCTGAAGTATTTAACTTTTACCTTGAGGAGTGGTTTGGTAAGAATATCTGCAGTTTGATCTCCTGTACTGATATACTCCAACTGAATCACATTCCTTTCCACCATATCATGCACATAGTGATGAGGAATCTCAATATGTTTAGATCTATCATGGAATACTGGATTCATGGATAACTTAATACAGCTTTGATTGTCGCAGTGGATGATAGTTGGTTTCAGCGGCTTACCAAATAATCCCACAAGCAGTTTTCTAAGCCATACTACCTCTCTAGCAGCCATAGAAGCTGCAATATATTCGGCTTCTGTAGAACTTTGAGCAACTGAAGACTGTTTTCTACTGATCCACGATATCATTGCTGACCCTAAACTGAAACAACATCTGGAGGTGCTCTTCCGGTCAGTTACACTTCTAGCCCAATCTGAATCTGTGAATCCATGTAGATCTAAGTCAACCTTTTCATATTTTAAGCCATAATTTAGAGTACCTTGAAGGTATCTCATTATATGCTTCACAGCCACAAGATGTATCTCCTTGGGTTCACACATAAACTGACTTAAGGCATTTACAACATAGCAAATATCAGGTCTGGTATTGACCAAATACATCAAGGATCCAATTATCTGTCTATAAAGAGTGGGATCTGCCAACGGAGAATCTGCTGTTGCTTCCTTCAATTTATGAAGATTTGTTTCCATGGGGGTAGACATAGGTCTACATTCCATCATACCAAACTTTTTTAATATATCAATTGTGTACTTCCCTTGGTTTAGAACAATACAGTCTGATTTCTGCCATACTTCTAGTCCAAGGAAGTAGTGTAATAGACCTAAGTCCTTCATGTCAAATTCTGAAGCTAGATCTTTCTTACACTGATCAATAAGGTGATCTTCTCCTGTAATCAATTGATCATCAACATATAATATCAATATTAACATATCACCTTTGCTTTGTTTGAAGTAGAGATTTGGATCTGCATCATTCTTTGAGAAGCCTAATCTCAAGAGGTAACTGTCAATTCTTTCGTACCAGGCTCTGGGGGCCTGTTTAAGTCCATATAGAGCTTTCTTTAATTTACATACATGGGATCCTGCATTGTGAATCTCAAATCCTTCGGATTGCTCTAAGTAAACCTCTTCTTCAATGGTTCCATTTAAGAAAGCAGTTTTTACGTCCATTTGATGGACTTTCCACCCTTTGGCTGTTGCAATAGCTAGAACTGCCCTGACTGATGTATATCGAGCAACAGGAGCGAAGGTTTCGTCGTAATCAATTCCTTCTTTTTGTGAAAATCCTCTGGCTACAAATCTTGCTTTGTATTTCCCTATACTGCCATCTGCAACATGTTTGATTTTAAATAGCCATTTTGAAGAAACAACAAATTTCCCTTTTGGTCTAGGTACTATATCCCACACATCATTCTTCAAGATGGATTGATACTCTTCTGTCATGGCATCCTTCCATGCTTGGTGCTTAAGAGCTTCTATAGCACTAGAAGGTTCTAATTTAATGAATTCACTCATTAAAGCTACATAACTAGAGAATCTCTTAGGTCTTGTGCTTTCCCTAAAAGTCCCTGATGGAGCGGCATAATTTTTAGCTTCTTCCATTGTTTTGGTGGCCCAGAGTGGTCTTTTCTTGGGATTTTCTAGTGATGTGATTTGTTCATGGTTTACATCTTCCTCAGTATACTCCCTCTGAAACTCAGGTGTAGGATCCTCTTCTATACCTGAGTTGGAAGTTTGAATTTCTGTCTCGATATAATTTCTAGCTCTTTTGAAAGCTATGTCTTCCTCAAAAATCACATCTCTGCTTAGTTCAATCTGTCTTTGACCAGCTATATATATTCTATAAGCTTTTGATGTTTGACTATAGCTTACAAAGATGCCTTTTCTCCCAGAAGGTTCTAGCTTAGTTCTTTTCTCTTTGGGCACATGAATGTAAACAGGACAACCAAATATCCTTAAATGACTAATGTCTAGTTTTGTGCCAGTGAAGGCTTCTTCAGGAGTTTTGTCATCAATATGAGAGTGAGGACATCTGTTCTGTATATAGACAGCAGTACTAGATGCTTCTGCCCAAAGTGAAGTGTCTATATTCTGATCAAATAACATAGCCCTAGCAGCTTCTACAATGGTTCTATTTTTTCTTTCTGCAACTCCATTTTGTTGAGGATTATAAGGTACAGTGAACTCCCTCTTAATCCTAGTGTTTTTACAAAAGTCTTTAAAAATGTCTGAAGTGTATTCACTCCCATTATCTGTTCTTAAGGTTTTGATTTTTCTCCCAAAAGAGTTTTCAGTAATGGATTTGAATTCCTTAAATCTTTTAAGGATTTCTTGTGATTCTTTACATTTAAGAAAATAGATCCATGTCTTTCTGGAGAAGTCATCAATGAAGATTACATAGTCTAGAAACCCACCTAAGGAGGGTACAGACATGGGTCCACATAAATCTGAGTGAACTAGTTCTAATACGTTATTTGTTTTGCTAGAACTATTTTGAAAGGACCCCTTTGTATTTTTTCCTAAGGCACACCCCTTACATACCCCTGAATTATATTGTTTGAGTTTGGGTAACCCTGTAACTAGTCTTTCCATGGAAGATAGGGCACGGAAATTTAGGTGTCCTAGTCTGCTATGCCATATTTCATTAGAGTCTGCAATTTCATGAATTAGGGCTAGATTTGGTTCCGTACATAACTCGTACAAGTACCCTTGTCTATGACCTATGGTTTTGGCTTTCTTAATAGTAGAATTCTTTGGCCATGCCAATACTTTGCTATCCATAAAGGTCACCCTATATCCATTATCTTCAAGTGCAGATATGGAGACTAGATTTCTTTTGATGCCTGGGACAAACAATACTCCAGTAAGTTGGATGGAGATGCCAGTCTTTAATTTGAGGGTGCATGTGCCAACACCCTTGACTGGATGTACAGAGTTATCTCCAATTGTTACTTCTTCGTCAGTCTCTTCTACCATGGTGTCTAGTGGTTCCCTGAACCCTGTGATGTGTCTTGATGAACCACTATCTATAACCCAGGTGTTGGATTTATTTGTTACTTGGTTTGAAAGTGCAGAGTAGAATACATATTTCTCGGATTCATGCTCCTTTATTTTGGCATAAGATGCTTGTTGCTTGGTTCTGTCAGGACATCTAACTGCATAGTGTCCATATTGGTCGCATCTAAAACTATAATGTCCCCGTTTCCAGCCTGATCATCAAGTGTAAAAAGGATTAGCCTATTCGTCATTCCCGGAGGCTAATTCTAAAATAATGAGGGAATGAATTGGTTTTTGACTAACTTAACTTCTTGTTTTGCAGGAACGAAGTCAGAAACTTGAAAATTGGTTAAGTCTGGAAGCTAAAATTGACTAAGGCAGGACTCCTAGAGTCAGGGCGCACCTTCTTGTTTGCTCAATGTCAAATTTGCACCTAACCAAGAATCATGGAGCTTTGAAGCACCTCAATCATATCAACTAGGGCGCCTTGGAAGAAATGAGTGTTTTGATCTTCAAAATGACCCACTCATTTGGAAATCTTCAGAGAACAGCATTAGGCGCACTTCTCCCTGCAAATCTACCTGGAACAACTATCAAATGGCGCCTAGACTAAAACATATCCAAATGGCGCCTAAGTGCATTTTAAGGGAGAGCTTGACTAATGAAGATGATAGAGGTACAATGAATCTTCCGGAGAACATGGATAGACAACTAAGTCTCCAAATTGAGTCTTCTAAGTGAATTGGATGATGAAGAGGGTCTAGTCATTTTGGGTGCTAGTATCAGGTTGAATCATCCAAAATGGGCGCCTAGAACCAGAAGGCGCCAATGCTTGGTTTCAAGGATCCTCCATTGGAGCGCTTAGCCCAGATGGATGTAGATTGAAAGTTTTAAAGCTAAGTGATGTCTCTTAAGTGAATTCCTAGCCCAGGCGCATGTGTTGGGTAAAACTCTTTGGCTCTGGCGCCTAGAATTGGAAGCTTTGTAAGATGCACCTATTGATGAAACATTTCCATTTTTGCGCCTAGAATAGAACTCTCTCACATAGTTGAAATTGACTTGATAGAAGGAGAAAAGTCTTAAGGACTAGTTTGGCACCTCACTTGCCTATCTCACCTTCAAAATGCGCCTTGGTTGGATGTTCATCATTGATGGCGCCTAGTGAAATGAAAAGCTATTTGCATCTCCAGTGGATCAAGATTGGATTAGGAGATCATCTTTGCAGTTGAGATTGTCAGTTATGGTTGGAGAAATGTTAAAGGTGTGAGAGCGCTCTTCTGGGTCTTCATCACTTCAAATGGGCGCCTAAGCTAGTTGAGGCGCATATCAATGTCACTGAAACTCCAGATTGGCGCCTAGGATCCAGTCATCTCCTCAGGCGCAGTTCTATTCACCCATGACCTTGCTTGGCGTCTAAACTTGGAAACTCCTTTGGAAAGCTCCTGTTGCGCCTAGAAGAATGAGTTTGGGATATCAACTTGGAAAAGGCTTAGAAACTCTTCAAAGATGTTAGGCGCGATCCCATGGCTCTAGAACCCAGTTTTTGGCGCCTTCAAAAGAAAACCACTGGAAGGAACTTGTAAGATAAGGCGTTATTAAGAGGAACATCTTGAAGCTTTGACCAGAGGTTGAGGTTGTAAACAACAAGTATGAAGTCTAGAACTCTAGGCGCATTCTAGAGTCTCTGTCAACCTTCAATAGGCGCCTAGTGGTGGTAAGACGCAGTTTCATGAAGGAACTATATCAAATAGGCGCCAAGACATGAAAATAGCCTCAAACGCTGTCAGAGAACCTTCAATGAACATTCCTACAAGAGGTCATGCATGTTAAGGTCACCAGAAAGGTTAGGCGCATATCCATGCCTCTGCTACCTCAGTTGGGCGCCTAGGACTCATTGGGCGCCTAGGACTCATTGGGCGCCATTCCATGTTTAAACTGCTTCCACTTGGCGCCTGATCAGAAGATGAAGTAGTTATAACTACCTGAGCTCTCATTGGTCGACAAAGTGTTTTGGGGATCCATGTCAAGGTCTCTAGAGGAGCTTGCCAACTCAGAATGAGTCATCAGATGGAATATTCCCTTGGATATGCTTCTTGGGAAACGTGCCTTGGTTCCTCTTGTGCATTGAAAAACGTGCCTTCATTGCCTTTGGAAGGCCTATAAAAGGAGGAGCTCTCTCATTCATTTGGTATCTATTCATTGTTGACAAAATTCTCTCTGCAAAGCTATTTAGCTTGTGATCATGAAGCCTGCGAGTTTCAAGTGTTGAGGTGATGCTCCCTCAACAAGCAAGGTGATGCTCCCTTGTTGTAATGCGAGGTGTTGACATCCAGTTGACATCATTGAGTTTGATTGATGTGATCAAGTACAGAAATCATTGTAAACATCAAAGCTTCAAGGCTTTCTTTTGTAGTTCCATTTGAATAAGTTTGTAACTTCATGCTATTGAAAGCATCATCTATGTAATAAGACACTTGCAATGAGATTGAATCAAGCAATAGACAAGTACCCAGCTTCAAGTTTGAATCATTCAAGTTGTTATCTTTGATACACATCGTTGAGTTGTTGAGTAGTTCTGTTTAAGTAAGGAAAAATTTGAGTAGAATTAGTTGGGTATCTTACAAAAACATTGGATGCGAGAAATGTCTTTCTTGAATGAACCTTTCCCGTTATGATTTTCCTCTTCTTGAAGTGTTTCTTCTTCTCTTTCTTGTGAGAGTTTGTATTTAGAACATGAAGATCTTCATCTATATTTTTCTGTTTTGACCCTTTCTTTGTCTGTCTAGATTCTTCTTGAAGACAGTCTGATCTTAGGCAGTCAAATTTTGGAAATTTAGACCTTGCACTAATGCCTTGAACAAATGTCTCCCAAGAATTTGGGAGACCATCTAGGGCAATAAGTGTTAGTTCCTTGCTTTCAATTTGGTACCCAAGTGTTGATAGTTGATCCCTTAGTGCAGATATTCTCATAAAGTATGCATTGATAGATTCTCCTTTGTTCATACTTATATGATTTATTTCTCTCTTTAGGGCTAAGGTTCTGCTGGAGCTATTAATTTCATAATTGCTTTCAAGTGACTTAAACATATGATATGCAGTCTCATGTTTTGTTAGAATCGGCATGATATGATCTCTAACTCCATCAACTATGATTTTCATGGCTTTGTCATTTCCTTCAATCCATGTCGTTTTATCAGGATCATTCTCTGGTTCCATTTTGTTTTCTCTCACAAATGAATCAACTTTATTTTCTTTTAGTATCATCATAATTCTGAATTTCCATGATGAGAAGTTATTTCCTCCTTCCAATCTGTCTTCGAATCGGATTGCTGCTGCCATTTGAGAAATGGGATGTATTAAATCTGAATTTCTCAAGTTCGATTTTCTGCCCGGATTCTGCTTAACTTGGCTCTGATACCATGTAAATTCAAATCGAACTTATAATCTCTGATTTGGATATTTTCTGAAGGTTGGATATTTATATTGCAGAGTTAATTTATTACTGTCTTTTGTTTTTTTAAGATGCAATTTCTACTTCTCATACACTTCCAATTTTTGTGTTAATTCATAGTATTGCTGGGCAAAGACATTGATATATATATGTTAGTGACTATAGGAGTCACATCTGTGATAGACGTGACTCCTCAAGGAGTCACGCCTATCACAGGTGTGACTCCCACAGTCACCGTTTCTAATGAAGTCGTTTCACCGATGACAACAATTACTAATCGCCATTTAGAATGCAGACGATGTATATCATTCGATCATGCTATTCGATCATGCTATTTGGTAATACGTTATCTGATCGAAGCTAAATAACTCAATACAGATAAGAAGGTAAAATTGGCGGTTATCACATGCATCAGTGAGGTTATGAGAATTTCAACTCCTGAAGCACCCTACAACGATGACTTAATGAAGGAGATGTTACAGTTGATTATTGAAAGCTTTCATGGGTTGGATGATACTAGAAGCCCATCTTTCAAAAAGGTTGTTAAGATGTTAGAAATCATGGCTGGGGTCTGGTCATGGGCCTTTCTAATTGACCTCAAGTGTGATGATGTACTTCTCAGAATGTTTCATTGTTTCGTGGACAAGATCAGAACATATCATACGGATAAAGTTAAAGCAGCAATGCAAAAAATCTTGTCTCTGATTATAGACGAAGATGAAAACATCTCCAAGTTGTTATCAAATTTGTTGAGTATTTGGAGAAAGGAACAGCATGTTTCTCCTGCAGCGTATGAGTTGTCAAAGACCTTGGTTGAGCAGAAAATTGAGAAAATTAAACATCTCTTGACGGAAGAAGAATGTATTGCTTGTGGTTTACAGGTTACAAGGATGAGTAAGAATCAGTTGAGAAGAGAGCAGCATTGTTTCACATGCCAAGAAGCTTGGACATCTAGTCATAAATGTGGGAACAACAAAGGATGTGAAAGAGAAACTTCCACTTCCTATTCATTGCAGCCAAATAATAATGAGAACAAAGAAGATGACAAAGATGAACCTGAGACTTTGTATGATGAAAACAAGATCATTAGTCAAGAGACATGTGAAGGAGAGCTTGCTGATTTGGGAAAGACTACAGCAGAAATTTGTGAAGCCGGGCCTCGCTTTGATGAAGGTCTTGAAGATACTAATTTTGAGAATGAATTAAAAATGATTGATAGATTGCTAGAAGGTGACTTTGCAAGCGAGCCTGAGAGCATTGATACTGAAAGTCTTGAGTCCTCAAAGGACCTAGGTGAAAAGTATGCGGATAAAGACTTTAAATCAGCCATGGGTAACAAATTTGATGCTGCCATAACATTTGACCAGAGTAATGGAGATGATTCCGAGGATTGTTTGATGGATGTGCTGTTAGACTTAGGGCACACAACTGAGAGGTGGGGGGGGTGAATCAGTTGTGCAAAACTTTCTCTAATTTCACACTTAAATCTTCTTAGTGATTAGCAATATATCAATCATGAAACATAATGCAATTAAATCAAAAGCAGAAACTCATCAACACATAAGACACCAAGATTTTGACGTGGAAAACCCGGTTAAGGGAAAAACCACGGGGTGATTAACCCAAGATTGTATTATCTGTTAGAAGAATAGAAAGAACAAAATGGCACATGCCAATTAGGGCTCACTGCCCGAGCACACTGCTCACAAGAGGCTCACTGCTTACAAGAGACACACTGTCTACAAAGAAATAAGTATCACCTACTTGAACTGGAAAATAGCATCTTTACCATGCTTGAATCAGTTCCATTTAAGCCCAATACTTCTGCTCTGCCTTTCGCTCTCCTTGCTACTGCTCTCTCCTCAACCCAAGACAACATTGAAATGACTTCGCAACCCCTTATTTATACAAGACATCAACTTAGGAATAATCATTTAAGTCGGCAAACATCTACAAGAACATCCGCAAGATGTGTAATTCATCCGGTCGGCCAGTCTCAGGAAGAACACCATCATCCGGAAGTTATTCTTCAATTGTGGGCACCAACTCCAATGCGGACCACCAACACGAACTGGACACGATCCATAGACCTTCACAAGATTTCTTGAAACACCAACAACATATGCTCTTCATCTGCTTACTAGAATCCTTCTCTCCTTCATCCAGAACCTTAAGAACACAGTCTGTCATCACTGTCACAGAAGAACAGATGCTTCCGGACCTTCAAGCTACGAGCCAAACGAGTTAACACTTCACAGAGACTTCCTCAACACTTACTCAAATCCGCAGAATAGGAAAATGCATTTCCGGATCTCACCGGACCTTTCTGTAACACTCTATCACCTCTGAACACCCACCTGAACCGGTTTTACTTGAGCGACCACAACTTCTTCATATCTTCATGCGGACCTCTGAAATCTCTACTGGACCACCTTGAGACACATATCTACAAACCCTTTAAACCGCATCCTCTGATCCTCAACCTATCTTGGACTTTTACCTTAATGTCATCACTGTTCCTGATTGAGACTAATTTTCTCAATATCCTCAGCACACAGCTCATCCAATCCTTATCATTAATGCAGCAGGAGTATGTTGACATCAATGACAACACCGGTTAGGCCCATACTTGCAACATGTGCATGCATCTATTTTGATATGGGAGGCGTGCATTGATATTGGCAATTCAGCAACCTCTAGGATGTCGGTTGAGCCATCCCAAGAGATTCATAACAGCAGTACACTTGACGAGGATGTGTATGAAGTTGATAGCACACATGAGGATGCTTACCAATCGGTGAGTGATGATGATTCAACCTCTTTCCATAGTGCAGATTTCAAATCAGAAAATTTGTGTGGAGACAGTTTGTCAATGGGGTCTAATCATTTAACAGGGCAATTGAAGGTAAATGAAGGCATGATTGCTGCAGCCATATAACACTTTGATGTTGCTCAGCAGTTGTTGGTAAATTGTTGTTGGAAGACTCCAGAAACACAAGAGCACTTTGATAGTGAACTTTCCCTTGCTGAGTTTCAGGCACTTAGAGATGCAGTAGGTGTAATGAAGAATAATTACCTACAACTGTTATCAGATAGGGATCATCTACCAAGATAGGGATCATCTTCTCATGCTTGATGGTATTTATCATGATGCTCTAAGGGGAAAGGAAGAGGAGGTTAATGAGCTCACCTATGAGCTCGAGGTCACCACAGACTCCTTGAAGAGCGCTCAAACAACCCTTCAAGAGTCAAAGCTACAGATAGATGAGCTTACCGTGGAGTTGAGCTTAGCACAGTCTTCATCTCTAGCAGTTACAGTTCCGACTTCTATGACAGTTACTGGTGATGAGCATGCACCCACTGATAGTGGTAAGGAGTACCTTGTGGATGTGGCTACATCCATTACAGTTACAGATGCAAGTAACACAGATGGGATGGGTGTTATGGTTGAGAGTAGCAGAGAACCAGATGTTGCATCAGGGGTCTCTGAGGTTAGCCCCATGACAGGTATGACAGAGCAGGTAATTCATAGCTTTGACGAGAAGTTGGTGGATTTCCCCGTGAGTTGTGTGACAGATCACCACACTACTCCGTCTTTTTCACAGGAGATATGCGGGGCATCATTCAGTGGGGAGACTGATTCTCATGTTGATTTGTTTCCCTCTCTTGGCAGCAAATCAGAGATTGCATTCTATGTAGTTGATAGTGATCGACAGCTTACGAGACCACAAGGTTGGAGAGATTAGCTAAAGGTTACCAAAGATAAGGTTGTTCAAACCTTAACTCGTATTGACAGTACCCACAAGTTTGTGGAGAATCTCTTTTGGACGGCACAATTGGAGGAAAGGCAAATTGGGGTAGTAGCGGGCACATCTATATCTAATTTGCAAACTATCCAGCATGCCATGGAGTGGATTAAATCATAATACCTCCAATTGCTTTCAGATCGGGACTTTGCTATTGGGTATGCAGAGAGGACTTGCAGATTATCTACCCAATTAGCCATTCAGGATCAGAGACGAGCCATCATCTGATTCGAGTGATGAGGAGGGTGTCCCCCAGGACTTTGATGGTCAGCCATTGACAGAGGTGGGAGCATTTTATCTTGACTGCATAGTGAGGAGTTCTCATCATTTCTCCTTTGGTCCACACACGGATGACTTGATGATGCGTAAGTGTGGATTGGCTCGGGATTTATACCATCCATTGTGGGATGAAGGGTTGCCATCTACAGAAGATGGGACTAGGGGCTGCAAGTGCCTGACTCAGTTGTTTGCAAGGGATTATTTGCAGGATCAGAGGTTGGATTACCATCATGCTGATGTGTACCTGTAGTAGTAGTGGGCATGATGGCTTGGTTAGTTATCACATCCATGGGAGATTCGCAGAGGTTGTAGGGAGATATTGTGTTGCGGAGGCTTCCAAACATTTTTGTCTTTTCATGGAGGATGGATGGGAGGTTCAATTCAGTTCAGTTGGATTCCGATGTGTTGCTTCACCACTCTCTGCATGGTGAAGTTGATATCAGAGTAGTGCAGCGGAAGTCAGGGGATGTTATGCTTGGCAGACTTCCATTCTGGGTTTGGGATCCAGGGATATATTATTCGAGCCTCTACAGTTTTCTTTGGTATCCTCCTTGTGCATCAGGATTCCGGTCAGGGTTTGCTGATGAGTTCTACAGCGTGTACATTGTGTGGTATGCATACAGGTTCATCATTTATTCACATGTACACGGGCTGATTTCGATGCACAAATCTTGTGCGCAGGAGTTGGACAAATGGCATGATGTTTATCTTTGCGCAATAGTGTGTATGCTGGTGCTATTTGAGTTATTTGGTGACGTGGGTCATCCTACAGTTTTTCCCTTGGGCCTCTGAAGAAGCGATGTTTTCCTATTCAGTGGTGATTGCTTGCGGACAAGCAATTTTAGGGAGGGTGAACTGTAATGTCCCCTTTTTAAGCGAGCATTAGAATTGGTGGATTAGCCTATCATCAGGTCCTCGTAGGCTAATAATAGTGTTTAGAGAGCCCAGTGTCGGTGTTGCTAGCTTCTCAGTTGGTAGTTGGTCGCTGTCAATGGCAGTTTGGGTGCCTTGTGGCGTATTTACTATTTTTAAAAAGTTTGGGTTTGGTGCCGGATCGAGATTTTCAGTGTTGGAGATGGAGCGTCTCGAGACCTTTCCGGCGAGCTATAGATCACTGAATTCCGAGTTCATTTGGGCCTCCGTTTTAAAGTCTGTAAATTAATATTATTATTTAATATTGGACTTTGGGTTTTTTTGGTTAAGTGATGAAAAATGAAATATTTAAAAGTCACTTAAGTCATTTGATGGAGCACTCACCTTGGGAAATATTAAAAAGTAAAATTAAAAGAATATTTCCCTAAAAAGTAAAACGCCCCTCTTGGAGAGTTATAAAAGTGGGAAAAGTGTCTCATTTGATATATGCTTGGATTATTATTTCTTCTCTCTTTTGAGATTTTCCCTTCGAGGGTTTCTAAAACTTGGCTCTAGGGTCTGGTATTGTCTTGCCGAGACGAAAAACCTCTACAAGATTGATTTGCTCTTGGCTTCTGGGGACAAAAACCTCCATTAGCAAATGCTTCTATGGTGGATACAACCAGTATTCACATGTGTGCTTTCACGGAGTTCATTTGAAAGATTTTCAGTTGAGGATTTAGGGCTCTATCATTCGAAGACATTGTTGAGCAGCAAATAACATTGTTGAGGGCAGATTGAAGTGAGTTGTGGAGGATTTGTGGCTGTTGTATAACCTCCTTGCTGGCCATACCATTGTGCAGCAGGCCGTACCATTGTTGGGGGTTGTTTGGTGTAGACTTTGGCATATTTTCCTACCCTATCTTGGTCACCCAACCTAGAAGAGTAATTGCAGATCAGTTCAGAGCGGTTTCAAAGAGTTTTCAGTTGTATTTGTTGCAGATTTCTACTTCAGCCAGCCGTACCATGCACTTGGAGGACGTGGGTCTTTGGATGACTCACTAGTTACTAGTTGCAGCTTCATTTTTCTTCTGTTTGAGGCGTTTAGGGCCTATATCATTGATATTCTTCCTTGTATGCAAAATACTTTCAGTATATTGAAGATTTGAAGTGTTTTCAACCATACCCAGTTGCTGGTCCGACTACAACATAAATATCAAAGTGCAAAACTTGACATGGGTATGTAATGATAATTAATATTTGATGATTTGATGATCTAGGTCATTGTTTGTTTATGCAAATTCATTGTACTTTTTCTGGGTTTTCAGTATATGCCATATATTGTATGCTTCGGCAACACACATTTGCAGGAAAACTAAAACCCCTTCTGCATCTTCTCTCTAGTCTAAAAGAACACATTCTAATAAAAATAACAATATTAAGATTAAGAAAAGAACCAACAGGTGCGGGACATTACAGCATACAATGGTGCTGCACTTCCAATTTAGGAAAAATAATAAGCATCTTTATTGACTTTTCGTAGCTTCTAGGGTCGTTTTTGTAGCTTCTAGGGTTGTTTTTGTAGCTTGAGTTGTTTTCTGTCATTATTTGATAGTTCTTATGTTTTAGTAAAATTTGATTTCGCCTTTTTGGTAAAAAATGTTATCTTGATCATATAGATCCATCTTTTCAATTTTTATATTTTTTAGGGGGATTTTTTTTTCTTAGGATCCCCTTGCTCATGGTATCTTAAACTAGTTTTACTTTGCAGTCCCATCAAACTGATTTGATCACTCATGGACATCAAAGCAAGTTGTCTCTTTCTTTCTTGGTAGAACGAATCTTTTGAACAATGTTACTTAAAGAGAACATCATTGGAAGCTACCAAAAGTAGTTGGATAATTGCAAACTAAGCTTTCAAAAATGCTCAAACAGATCAAAGAAACAGACACTATTTAGCAAAGTATGAAGAAGTCTTCCAAAAATGAAGTTCTAGCATTTGACATCCACAAGAACCAAATAAATAATCAAACAAGTGACTTACGATATACATAATTATCTCAAGCTTAATATTTTCCAACTCCTTTTAGACTTTTAAATTTTTATGAACTTCTTCATTAGATTCTGATTATGTTATGATGTCAAACCTGGGCATTGGAATTTGAAGCCTTTCTGAAGCCCGTGATTATCTTTTCTTCCAGTTCAAGCTGACTGAAGTTCACTAAGTAACAAAACCAAGTACAAGATAATGAGCATCGCAACATTCATCAATTACAAAATGTTAGTACAACAAGAAGTTAATAATGTACAAAGGCAAACTCATATCCATAAGAAGAAAATCATGAGCATCGATTTCTTTGAGCAGTAACCAAACTCTTTTACCAAGAAATCAAAAGTTTTAAGCTGCTTGTATGCAATTGCAATGGATTGTGGACAGCAAAAACATAGGAACTACTGGTATTTATATTAGTTTATTTTTTGCTACAATCAGTTAATTTTATGAAAGAGCTAAATAAGAATGGAATTCAATCGTGCACCCATTCCACGGTATAATATTCAGTTATTTTGAAGCAAAACATCAAACAATTGTAGTTAAAAGGTCATCTTATTACTATATGAAAACTTATTGATCATATTTTATTAGACTTCTGTTGTTCCAAATACCAGAAATAACAAGAAAGTGGCATCTATTTTTAATTTTTTTGTCCTACATTAAACTTCTTATTGAATGAAACCTCTCCCTTGTAACAATTTATATAGAACGCACAGAGTAAAAAGCAGGGCACTAGATTTATTACAAAGTGGCAGAGGCACTGACATTGTAGATTGTCTATGTCAACATGATTGATTTGGAATTATCACAAGGACATTTCACTTGGTTCACCATGTCATGTCCCCGTTTCCGGCTTGATCATCAAGTATGAATGGATTAGCCTACTCCTCATTCCCGGAGGCTAATTCTGAACAATAAGGGAATGAAATGGGTTTTGACTAACTCTGTGTGTCATTGTGCAGGTACAATCAAGGAGTTTTGAGTTAGAATCCACTAAGTCAGTGACAAGGCGCCCCTTCTGTCAGAACACACCCATCCTGGCGCCTAGATTCTAGAAGTCACTTCTGACATTGAAGTTGAGGTTTCAACAGAAGGCGCTTCACCTGAATGGGTTCCTCCAATCAAGCGCCTAGATCAGAGGTGAACATAACAGGGTATCATGGAGTCTTCATGCCTAGGCGCTCATCCTACATCAGACCTCCCAAAAAGTGCGCCTAAATAGGAATATGATCTTCAATCCCCTCAAGAGGTCAGGGCGCTTGGTAAGGCAAGTAGTTTGTTTCATTTCAAGACTTCAGAATTGAGCTTTTGCATAGCAGATAAGCTTTTCAAGGGAAGGCGCCATTTTATTCTTCCACTAGCACCTTAGTGCACCTAAGATGGGAGTAAGTCCTCACATTCAGTCCAGATATAGGGCGCTCCTTCAAGGAGGCAGGATCAATCCAATTGAAGTTCAGTTGCTTTCAATCTACTTTGAAAAGATGTGCAGTTGGATCCTAAACGCAAAATCCTAGTCAAATTGATGACAAGTGCGCCAAAAGCATCTTCAAAGGAGGTAGGTCATGGGCGCCAAATCTATTGCAAACCTTCCAAGTAAGCGCCTGAGTTGGAAGGATGTTTCCAATCACTCCTAAAAGTCTAGGCGCTTGGTAAGTAAGTATCTCAACATACATGAAGTTGAATCCAACAGGAGGCGCTAGTATCTTCCTACACTCTCTCAAAAAAGCGCCTCAAGCAGGTTGACTTGGTATGGAGTTGGTAGAGTTCCCTGGAATGGGAAGGCAATACAGGAAATATTTCTAAGTTGCATCATCCAATATCAGTGCAAAACATTCAAGGTATGCGCCTAAAGACCATAGGGCGCCATTTTCATGATCCTGTCATCCTTAAGCACATTCTCCAGTGCATTTGACCTAGCTTTGGCGCCTAGCTTCTAAACACTTTCTTAATGATTCTATTTTGGCGCCTAGCTTCTTTGCAAACTCCCAAATTGGCGCCTAACCCTAGCAAGGCGCAATATCATCTCCAGTTGGCATTGGGTTTTGGAAGCTAAGCAGTTGCAAAGTCATTTTGGCGCCTAGGGTCTAGTTGAACTTCTAGGATTGCAATCAAGGTATGGCGCACTCCTTTGGTGGCGCCTAAACCCCAAGTGGCGCCTTGATCAATCTCAATGAGCGCCTTAAGGAGACTGGATAAACTGAGTGTCCAGATACCTCTTTAGATCAAGGTAGCAACACTTGCAAGTCTTCCCAAGCTAGGCGCTCACTTCCAGATGAAGCATTCCACCTCCCTGAACATCAAATCTTGAAGAAACACCAAGGAAAGTCAATCTTCATGCAAGGCGCACTTCTGTGTCCATGAAGCATCATTCTGGCGCCCAACATCAAGTAGCATTTTGGTCAAGTTTCAGTGAGCGCCTTGGGCAGATTGGGTGAATGAAGCCAACCTAGATAGGCGCAACCTCATGATGGGCGCACTTGACACTCCAGATACTTCAACTTGGCTCCCAGTCAGAAGAACACTTGAAACTGCACCTAAGATGAGGTGGTTCAGGTAGTTACACAACTTGAGCTCTCATTGGTCAACAGAATGTCTTCGGGATCCATGTCAAGGTCTCTAGATGAGCTTGCCAACTCAGAATGAGTCATAATATGGAATATTCCCTTGGATATGCTTCTTGGGAAACGTGCCTTGGTTCCTCTTTGTGCATTGAAAAACGTGCCTTCATTGCCTTTGGAAGGCCTATAAAAGGAGGAGCTCTCTCATTCATTTGGTATCGGTTCATTTGACAAAATTCTCTCTGCAAAGCTATTGAGCTTATAATCTTGAGGCCTGCGAGTTTCAAGTGTTGGGGTGATGCTCCCTCAACAAGCAAGGTGATGCTCCCTTGCTATATTGTGAGGTGTTGACATACAGTTAACATCATTGAGTTGATCAAGTAAAGAAATCATTGTAGACATCAAGGCTTCAAGGCCTTTCTTTTGTATTTCCATTGAATAAGTTGTAACTTCATGCTATTGAAGCATTATCTGTGTAATAAGACATTTGTCAGATGATTGAATCAAACAATAAGTCAAGCGCCCAACTCTAAGGTTGATTCCTTCAAGTAGTTATCTTTGATGTATATCTTTAAGTTGATTGAGTAGTTGATGAGATGATAGCAAGTGAAATTGTTTAAGTAAGGAAAAATTTTAGTTGAATTAGTTGGGTATCTTACACACCAGGAGGAAAGGTAAAAACCTGCACAGCAGAAAAATTAGACGAGGCGATTATCTCTGAGAATTGGCAGAGTCCTAACATTCAAATTTCAGATAAATACTGCTGTCAGTGACTCCACTCTGTCTGATCACCAGTCTATTCTTCTTGGCTTTCACAAAGTTAACAGAACCCTAAAAACAGTAGCAATTGAGATTTGAGACCATGGATGACACATACTGGAGAGTGTCATAAAATGGGGGAAAGGAAGCTGAAAATATTCAAGGCTATGCCATGTCAAATTCATGCAGAAATTGAATCATCTCAAGGTCCAGATGGGAGTAGGAATAAATACATTTTTGGCAATATATTTACTCAAGCTGACAGTGTGGAGACCCACCAAGCTTAGCAGCAAATCCAAATACAAGAAGAATGATTTACAGTGTAATGTCTCGCTTAGGATATTCTCTACAAATTCTAAATGCTCTAATACCACTGTACGATCCCTTCTAGTTCTGATTCACTTGTTCAATGCTTTACCCTTTTAAAAATTTCCAAACATGAAAGTGCCAATTCTGATTCTGTTTCCTGAGTTTTATTTAATGATTTTTATGCATTGTTTCATGACATAATACATAGGGAAGCATAGGGAATGAAGGAATTCTTTAACATAAAGAAAAGCAATGACTTAACACCGGAGGACAACTTTATTTCCACCTTGTGCAGTTCTGATTACATTCATATCTGACTGATAAACAATTATATCAGACCTTACAAAATGATTTAGATCCCTAAATAAAGACTTGGAATCACATAGGAAGCATACCCGATTACTTGTCCTTGGTTAGAGGAAGAGATGAGAAGTGATTGATGGTATTGATGACGAAATATACACTTCCAGGTCTGCAACACCCAGGTCTGATCAGCAACTTGTCTTCTTGTAATGTCAACCTCTAACACTTTCAATAATGCTCTATTGCTTCTCCAAATAGAGGAGATTTGATCCTCAACCCAAACTGCCTAAGATGAATGCCAAATGATAATGAGCTGGACTGCTGTGTGATGGACTGCAGGTCTGGTGCAAACTTCCTTCGACTGGTATAAACTTGCAAATGTCAATATTACCTTCACCAAGAATTGTTCCTTGCACAATATGAAATCTGCTCTTCAAACCCTAGTGAAATTCTAAAGATAAGCACTTAATATCTGCATTGGTACTGTAGCGATCACTGTTCACGAGCACTGTAGCGCACTATTCACACATTGTTCACAGGTACTATTCACGCGTCACTATTCACGCATTACTGTAGCAAATTACTATTCACAGCTGCACAATCAGAACCTCTGTATGAGATTCTCTCTGAATTATTAAATTCACCAGGTATTTCACTGGCTCAAATGATGAACACATAGAAGAACTACGTTCTCCAATGGCAAAGCTGTAAACCCTTCTCAGAGTTCAAAATCACAATGATCAAATATATATTTCATGAGCATACCAGAATGAGCTCTTAAGTCTCCTTTTATTCTTTTCTTGTGAGAGCTCAACACTTTCCTGGCCAATGTGGGATAAAAGACACATTCCCACTTTTAATATTTTTTTTTAAAAGAAACTTTTATAGATGGTGCACAAATAATTTCTTTAAAATTAATTGTTCACTTGGCCCCATCTATGATAAAATGACCCTTCACTTAAGTGACTTAAGTTATAATATAAAATTATATTATAACTTTACAATATAAGCTCGAAACTATTAATATTTATTTTAGCCAAATAAATATTAATATTGCCATTATTACTCATCTGTTCTGCACACCGTCTAAACTGTAAACTGGCATGAAGATTCTGCATATGACCAACCCTTATTTCTAAAAATAGCAGGGGTCCATCTCGATCACCCATTGTCTTACTATAAATAGTAAGTTCTGCATGCAGGGTCCAAAAGACTTCAAACGAACACCAATCCTGCGTAGCTCTAACCACTAAAGGAGAAACTCCCCTCAAATGACCCTCTATCCAACCTCATCAACCTACGAGGGTCTATTATAGGCCAATCTACTTAATTGACATAATGTCAACTAGAAGGGGACATGACATACAGCAAAAATGGTAGCTTATAACCAGCAGCTTATACAAATGTTTGTTACAATACAGCAAAGGCAAGACCCATACTAGCATCAACAATTTTGGGAAACCTGGATCCAACAAGGAAATTCTAATACTGCCTATTTCTAAAAATTAGTCAATAGGCAGCACATCAACACAGTCTTCAAACTCAAAACATTTAGCTTAAAACAGTCCCTGAAACCATAAATTATGCTGGAGATAGTCACCTAGGAATCACCACTAATGAATATCTTCTTGTCAACCCTACAAAACATCTTCAAACAACTGATCTACTCTAATGGTTATTTTATCAGTTAAATATACTGAAAGTAGTTCAGCAACACTGAAAACATACAATAGAAACATACCGTGCAAAATAAACAACACACACACACTAAGACACATGGTTACACTAGGAGAAACTCTCAAAAGGGATGAAAACTCCAGAAGAGTGATCTCATGTTCCTCATGCCACTATCTTCCAGTCTATTACTAGCGTTTGCAATGCCTTTAAGGCGAAAATGAGCTTGACAACATGTACCACCAGCTCAAAGCACCTGCAATATATTCTTTGCACCATGAAAATGTTGTTCTTACACTTACAACAATAGCATTCGCACAAAATGAAGGTATGAATGAGAGCCAACCCCTCTCCAATATGTTTGGGGGAGGGATACACAAGGACACTTCCTTGGGGATTTCCCGGCCATCCTCACACCCACAACATTTCAGGGACATGTAGGAAACATCCCCGGGTTGTACGTTATTTCCTCTGTTAGACTAGGTATGTTCTTGAAACGGTGCTTAGACATCTAGGGATGGCTATGTAATGTACCCAACTAAATTTTTTGAATTTTTTTACAATATAGAAAGATTAAAGACATGATATTTCCACGGTCCATCTAATAAATACAATTTCTTTTGGAAAAAACTGTGTAAAGCTTTTTTGCATCAATTTTTTCCAAAAAAAATTGTATTTAATAGAGAAAGATGCAAATGCAAGCCCTCACACTTTCTAATCATCTAGTTCCCGATGTGGGCAAGGTGAGAGCATATAGTGTTCGCAAACACTATCTAGAAGGATGCAATGCTCAAAAAGTAAAAAGGCAGCATAGCTGACCAGATCAACACCTCTTCAGCGAACAAGTATGTGTTATGCTCAAGCCATATTGGCTGATTACAACTACAGATCGAGTCAATGCCAAAATGGCAAACAAGCCGATCTAGGTAACACCAAAATAGCGGATAATGAAATGCAATCCTTTGGCAGCTACGCCATCCAAACATTGATTACAATGCAAGTATAAGAAAAATAAATGAATCCTGGGGAAGATCTTACGGATTAATTACAATGATAAACAACTAAATATAACAGTAGTCTGACCAAATACAATGTATTAACCACTACAGCACTAAGCCTTCCAAGATTAAACAATGAAACTTACAACTGCTGTGATAGAAACTTGCAATTTCCAAGATGATTAGACTTTAAAACCCACCAAGATCTTCAAGAACATATACTCACAATGCAATTGCTGATTGAAGAGTAGATAGGCTGTTGTTGTAGGCTGATATAAGTATGCAGAGTCTGATCCAACTCAGAAATTAGCCCATACAACAATACGGCTTGACAAGGAATGAGCTGGTAACAATCCAAAATGTGCAAAGTAGCTTCCAAGTCTGCAGTTTGAACCAAACAACTAGTTGCAGCTCTGATTCACCTTTATCCACAAAAGGATCAGCAAACTCAGTCCTAAATATTGCCCATGTCCCACTCCCAACTAGAATAGCACTATTCAAATAAGGTACGGCTGCAAGGGAAGCAATGTTGGGCACCTCCAATGATAGTGACCCACTTTTAAAATCTCAATGCCTCCTTGATATGTGATGTGACCTGCTCTCTCAACAAAAATAGTACGGCCAGCCAATGGAATGTGTACGGCCCGGCACTTGATGTATGGACTGCCAACACAAGTATAAACTCTTTCCCAGTTGAATGTAGATAGATCAAATTTGTAAACAAATAGTTGGATATCTTCCAAACTGAAAATTCACGCCAAACCATTAAAACACATAACTTAGAAATCTAGAACAACACACGCATATGTTTTTTGTATTTTCCAAATATATATATTAAATCACACCAACAAAGTGAATGAAAATTCCACACCAACAAAGGAAATCTTCACACGAAAACACCAACTGAAATTATAATGCAATCAGCTCACTAGAAATCCCTGTAATGGAATTTCCCATAAGAAACGGAGGGCTTTCGTCCTCAATCCCATATGCCTTTAGGGTTTTCGTCCTACAAGCAAGAAGTTGAGCACAAAGCTCAAATTCAGCTAATAAGTTTGTAAAAAGATGGAATCCTTCAAATGAGCTCTCATCCTCCTTTTATAGGCACAGGAGGGGGAAAAAATAATAATAACTGAACCTAATTTTTAATTGTCTTTTGTAATTTCCCACCCAACTAAAAAGAATAAGCTTAACATTACAAAAGGCTTTATTTGCCCCATTTAGGCAGCCTGAATAATAATACTAAAGTGTCATTTTTACAATGCTAAGACAAATAATATTAAGACTGACTTAATTATTATTTTAATTTAATTCCCATTCCCACACTACAACTATGGAAAATACCAAAATGAACTAATTAAATTATTTCAACAAAGACTAAGAACTAAGCAATGCAGGAAATATGAAACCACTTAAAATGACACTCTCCAAGGTTTGTGGACTCCTCCAAGAATCTTGGAACGCTCCAAATATTTTGGAACTACCTCAAAAAAAGGGGACATGACAGGCTGGTCATCCCTAGAACTATCAAGGACATCAATGATGCCCTCGACCACCATAGGGACAGCCAACCATCCCTGGACAGCAAGCACTGTTTGAAAGGAAAAAACATAGAAATAAAGAAAAATAAAAAACGGTCGACCAAGGGGTGTGGGGGAGGAGATGTCGTGGGAACCCAAGGCCCCCACACCCCTTTCAAAACCCTTAACCCTAAAGAAACTACCCTCACATTAAAAAACATCAAAAAATTATTCACTCATCTCATATATTTGTTGTTTGTGAGCAATGAAAACTGAGAAGAGAAAGAAATAGAACATAAAGGAGAAAAGAACAACTTCACAGCAGTGAGAAGAAAAGAGCAGCAGCAGCCACTTGAGGATTTGAGGTAAGTTTGTTCATTTTTTTCAAATTCTTTTCAGTTTTAACTTTTTTTCTTTCCTTCAAAGTTTCAGAGTTCAAACCCTTCGGATTTTTCTGTTTTGATGGAATCAATCTACATATTACTTATAAAAGATAAATACAACCTATCCACAAAAAGGCAAACAGAATAAGATTACATCCCAAAGCCACATGAACAAAAGTCAGAGTTCCAAACGGTCCCAAAAAGGAAACAACCATACCACAAACACTCAGTCCTAAAAAGTAAACAACCAATCAAAAAGTCATGTCATTAACAATATGAAATAAAACACTAAGTAGCTAAAGCTATAAGCTTGAACTAGGAGGGTCCTAATAACCAAGGCTAACTGTAAGGCCCACAAGGGTTTATGCCTTTCTCTTTGTCATGCAGTTTTGTATTGATGTTATTTATGATGTTCGATGATGTTTTTAATTGCCAGTTGGATATTCGATATATATATATATATATGCAGTTTTGTATTGATGTTATTTATGATGTTCAATGATGTTTTTAATTGCCAGTTGGATATTCGATATATATATATTGTATGTTATTATTTTATGATTAAACTTGTATGACTCTTTTAACTTCACTATTTTCATAATATTCATGTAAGGTAATTGATTGTTTGCAGTAGTTCTGATGCAGCAGCATCCGGGCATAAAAGCAATCCTACACATGAAATTTTTTTCACAACTTTTGGTTTAAGTTTTGTTTCAGCTTCCGTAGTCTATAATAGGGGGAATGTTGGTTTCTTTTGGATTTAAATATTGAAAAATATATCTATGCCTGTGGCAACATCAGTCAATCCATCAAATCTACAGTTTGGACAGCAAATAAGGTTCCAGTTTTAATGAGGGTGTCGTCATTTTGTTTCATTTCTGAATTTGATTCATTGCTGGAGAATTATTGATGGTTGCCTGGAGTTTCAAATCTCTTTATTCAGGTCGTTTGACATCTGTAGAGGCTGTGTGGATAAGGCCGACCTTCAAACTCTTTCATTGATTTTTTTTCAAAGGCCAAAGCAAAATCTAAAACACATGGTTATGAGGTGACTTGAATAGAATGATGGCATGGAACTTTAAGAAATATTTTCTTTTGGATGAAATAAAAAATAAATGATAAAGGGGCTGT
This sequence comes from Cunninghamia lanceolata, assembly GCA_027924645.1. Lineage (NCBI taxonomy): Eukaryota > Viridiplantae > Streptophyta > Pinopsida > Cupressales > Cupressaceae > Cunninghamia > Cunninghamia lanceolata. Next base: position 3,301,376 of record BSBN01000210.1, on the reverse strand, counting down.
GGAAGTGCAATATCCCAAATAGGATATTGACTAAATTTCTGATTTTTACAACTCTGATTTCTGCCCTAATTTTCTGCTTATTAGAATTCTGCTCCAAACCCTAGAATTCTGCTCTAAATTTTCTGATTTTATTTTCAGACTTAAAAACATTCATAGGCAGCCAATAAACATGATCTAAACATCATATAATGTATACCAAACATATATAACCATCAACTAAGATATCAACCATGTAAATTCATCATCAAAAGGGCCAAACACATATAAGACAAATCTGATTTCTGGATTGTTCTCTCTGCTGCTACAAATCAGAACTTCTGGAAATGCAATTATACCCAAATACATAGGCCATACATGCCCAAATACAAATCAGATCTCTGCTTTTACAAATCAGACCTATCAATAGGTTGATACATACCAAAGATGATGCACAATGGATGCTCCAATGCAAACCCTAGCTGGGTGAATTACATCAGCTAGGTAAAGATGTTAAAACACATACAAATGATGATGAATGATGCTCCAAGACCTCTCCAAGGATGGCGCTTGCTGCTGCTAAGAATTAGGGTTTTAGAAAAACGCGAGAAATGAAGAAATCGCCTCCAAAAGAGTCAAATCGCCCTTCACCAAGATGTCGCCAATTCTAGGGCATGAAACCCTAATGAAATGTGACATAAACCACCAAGAAATGCTGCTCCAAAGTGGCGCTCAGGTCTGCTCTTTGTTGGTATACACATTTGTCACTTAACTCTATCTTCTCTCACCCATACAAATGACAACTGAACCAATAGTTGACTCAATTACAATGATAGTTTGCAATGACTGCTTATTTTACAAGGCGCAGCTACCTTCTAATGATATACAATCAATGAAAACAATGTATACTTTTAAGCAGAAAGGGTGGTGCTTTTAACCAGAAAGCTTTAAAGGCAATGAATCACAATACAACTTAAAATATAGAGAAGCACAAAAACTTCAACTACCACTATCACAAACTTATATCATTGATCATATCATCACGACTGTAAACCATTCATCGAAAGAAAAATCATCCACAACCATGAGCCAAAATAAAATCTCCAATCACTTCAATACAAAATTGCAAGCTAATAAGTTGACAACATATTCAACATAAGAAGAATAAACATTCATCCACCATAACACAAAGTTTATGATTTCAAAATTCAACTGCACCAACTTCCATTCATAGATCAAAAGTAGATTGAAGACATGATATTTCCACAGTCCATGGCATAAATGAAAAACTTCTGGTTTAAACTACACACAGTTTAAACCAAAAGTTTTTCATTCAGATTAAAAGTAACTGAAAATAGCATCACATCAAAATTGACCTTCCACAAAACAAAGTTTGCCAAAAGATTCTAAATGCATCGATGGGCTTAGAATATATAGCCTTGCCAACCTGTTATCATATTTTGCCCATGCCAAAAATAATCCAAAATCCCATCTTCCATCAAATATATCCGATCTGAGAGAGCCCAAATGGAAGGAAGTTTCCCTTAGAAAAACCCAAAAAAAATCCCCAAAAATTTCCAAGTTTTTTGCCCTTTCTTTGCCTTAGTCGGCAAAAGTTCAGTTTGGCGAACCTTTGGTTCGCAGGTTCGAAAGTTTGCTGATGCACCGGTTTGCCGACTAAAAGGTGAATCGGCTAAGGTGAAACAATGCAATGCAGAAGAAAAGAAGGTAAGGGAGCATTATATCAGCAAGGTTGTTGGTTCACGAACTTCATAGTTCATCAATCGGCGGTTTTGCCGACAGGCATTTTGTCAACCAAAATTTGACTAAGGCGAGGAAATCTTCATCAAAGATCAAGGAAAGGCTAAGGCACGAAAGTCAAAGGGCTATCGGCGAATCGGCAAGATGTCTAACTAGAGAAGTGGTTCGAAAATTTGAAACTTCGCCAATAAGGCGAAAGGAGAACCAAAAGCCAAGAAGATTTGCCATCAGGAATTGGTACAAGAAAGTCGAAATTTGCCGACAAAGCCAAAAGTGGCTAGGGCACAAAGAGTTCTGAAAAGGGCAAATTCGCCAACTGAGAAGGATAACCAAGGCTTGGTTCAGAAAAGGGGCAATTTGTCAATAAGAAATAGAAGAGGTGAGGCGCAGAAGAGCGCTATCGGCGAGTCGGCGGGATTTCGAACTTGCTAAGTAGTTCGGAATTTTGAGGATTCGCCAATAAGGCAATCGGAGCTCGGATGGAGAAGAATCAGCGCCAAAGGGAGATGGTTCGAAAAACAGGAAATTCTTCAACAAGGTGAAATTTGTCGATAAGGCGAAAAATGATAGCAAAAGACTTGCTTGGTTCTAAAAAGTGAAGTTTTGCAGATAAGGCAAAAGGGAAGTCAGATGACAGGTTCGAAAAAGTCGGGACTTGCCGACTAAAGGAAAAAGCAAGCACAAAGACAAGTTCGAAAAGATGCATTTTCGCTAATAAGGCGGAAATGGGAATGAAGACAAGCGTAGAGCCTGATGGTTCTGAAAAGAGAGAAATCGCCAACCAAAGGAAAATCAAAGGCGTGGAGTTCTGCATGAGGCAATTTCACCGACAGAGGCGATAGGGAAATGGACTGTGTTACCAGATGTCTCGCTGTCTGAGTTGATGAAGGAAGTTGTGCGGGAATCCAAATTTCCTCGAGGCGCCATGGAAGATTTTAAAAGTACAACACTTTAAAGTGTTGTAAAAGCTTGCTCATCCTTGAAATCACGCCATTATCTCGGGATGAAGGTACCCAACATTAAATTTCATAGGCAAAGTCAAATGCAGGCAGCTGAAACAGGGGAAATCTTCAATGCCCCTGTACAAAGAAGCTACAAAATGAATTTGTAGGTACGAAGGACTTCAAACCTTCCTTCTTAAATGTGCCTGGCACCTGTGCATGCAAGCAATCTCCCTCTGCCATTTTCAAGCTCGTCAGAAGCATGGCCATCGTCCCTCTTCTGGCAGTGTTTCTGAGCCAAAATTAATGCAGCGTTGGCATGTCCTGGGTCATTTCACTGAATTTCAGCACCCATTATTGCAGAATGATTATGAAATGCTATATATACATGTAAGAATGATAAAACTATTAGCTGTTCTTTAGGGTTGTTACGCTGGCCAGATAATTTGTTGTCACAAACCTTGTAGCGCATCTGCAAGAACCAGTTGGATTTGATACGTTGTGCTCAAAGTTGAACCTTCAATGTTGTAGGCGGTCATAGTTGTAGTCGGCCATTTGTCGGCCAAGTTATAAGTGTTAATTACAATAATAATTGTACAATTTAGGAGTGTTAGCGAGAACCATCCCGATGGTTTGTTGGATAGTTACGTAGTGGTTGCCAACAATTGGTATCTCAACTAACCTTGGCAAGAGTTATATAAGGACTCATACATGTAGTCGAAAGGGTGGTAATGTTGTAGTTGATATGTTGCAATTGCCATATTGTGCTCTATTGTTGATATGATCAATGGATGAATACAATGCCTTATTTTGTGCAATACTGTTATAAATTCATGTTCCATGTTATCCACTATACTACTTGTTGTGATGTAATCACACATCGCCCCATTGCAAATGGGGACCCCCTCTTTTTTCTTGCTTTTTGTCTTTGTTTTGCTTTAGGTTTAGTTTTTCTCTGAGCTTGTAGGATTTTGATAGTGTTGTTTTGCGCATGTCTCGACAGTTTCTTGCCAAGAGGTCTATATGCCTTCATCCTGATGCATGTCACTGAGACCCTGAAAATGACTAAATCTGATATCCTGAAAATCCTAAAAAAAAATGACTAAGTCTGAAATCTGGTGGATCCTCAGAAATCTAGAATCTGCATGCTAAATCCTATGGATCCAGGACCTATCTCAAACATCCTGGAAGTATATTGATAAATATTTAAAGTATAAGAAACTCGCCCAGACTGGGCGGCCTTAGCACAAGGTCATGGATTCAACGTCGTGCACATGCACTTGTCCAGACAGAACCCTCAAATCCGCCCAAGCAAAAAATGGTTAAGTTTTCAAGGTTTTCTTGCACAAGACACTAGGATATGATGAAATTCCAATGGAAGTTTGCAAGTTAGATAGAATCAAGTGCATTTCAAAGAAGAATCCATGCCTCACTTGTAAACCCGCCCAACTTGGGTCACTTCAAGCTGCATTCATGGACTTTGCCTTGTTCCAAATGACATTGTCCAGACAGTACCTCCAAATCCGCCCTAGGAATAAATTGTAAAGTGTTTTGAGCTCCAAGTGCTTGGATGATGATCAAATTATAAGGAGAGTCCATTTGGAAGAGTTTGAATGTAGTTTCAAGTGCAAATCTATGCATCACCTCTCAACCCGCCCATGCTGGGCGGCCTCATGAGGGAGTGATGGACAATGTCTCCTGTCACATCAATTTCTCCACACACTGCTCTCCAAACCGCCCTGCAAGGAAAATGGTAAAGTATTGAAGTTTTTGCATGCATAGAGTACTAAGATGTGATGGTTTGTAGGCAAGGATTGAGTTCAAGTAAGTTTCAAGTTCAAATCCAAAGGTCACTCCTCAACCCGCCCTATCTGGGCAGCTTTGGCATGTAGACATGGACAATGTCTTCATCACCTCACGGATTTCTCCACACACTATCTCCAAAACCGCCTTAGGAGAAAAGGATCAAATTTAGAAAGTGTTTCAAGTGCTAAGCATTAGAAGGTGATGACATTTCAATGGAAACTTGAAGGGTGAGAAGTTCCTAAATGTTGAAAATCCACACTACATCCTCAAACCCGCCCTACTTGGGTGGTCTTAAGAGGCTCTTATGGACTATTTCACCTCCCACATCCAACACTCCGGACAGAACCTTCCAAGCCGCCCAGGGTGAAGAACAATACAATTTGCAAGGTTCGTTGGACCTTAATGCTTAAGATCACATCAAAAGGAAAGGATATAGTCAAGTTCAAGCAATGAGAAGTGTCTAAGTGCCAAAATCCAAGACCTGCTCTCAAACTCGCCCTACCTAGGCGGCCTAGAGAGGTCAGCTTGAAGTTTTGATGTCAGAACAATGCAAATACTCTATCTTGACTCCCTAACTCATCATGATGCTTCACATGCTTTAGAGGATCATCCTAGAGAGGTAAGCTTGGAATTATGGTGTCTAAACATTGCAACTATTCAATCTAAACTCACCATGATGCCTCATATCCTAGAGAGAGTCATTCAAGAAGAAGGAAGCTTGAAAGATCAATAAGTCATGAAGATGGAGGAATAAACAATCAAGTGAGGTTGAAAATCCAAACAGCTCTTCCAAACCCGCCCATGCTAGGGGGCCTTGAGCTCCATGCTTGGACAACTTCACCACCTGCACATCACACTCTCCAGACAACACACTTAAACCCACTCAAGGAGAAAACCTATCCAATATGCACTGTTTTGAGTTGAAGTACAAATGAGATCATGTAGATTAGATGAAAGTGCATAAGATTGAATGTCTTTTATGGCATTTTGAGGGATAATCCAAAGGTAACCTCTAAACCCGCCCTATTTGGGCGGCCTCAAGAGGTGTCTATGGGATGTCTCTTGTCCCATATGCAATTATCCATACACTGCCTCCTAAGCCGCTCAAAGTGAAGACACTGCAATTTGTAAGGAGAGATTAGTGAATTAAGCACTTCATAGGTATGGCAATCAGGCCTAGATGGGTGAAGGATGTTCTAAGTTGCAAAATCCAACTAACACCTCCAATTCCACCCTTCTTAAGCAAACTTCACCAATGCAGATGGACATCATCATCTAACATCTCAAAGCTTACCTTCTCACTTCACAAGCATCTCAAAATGGCTAAGTCTTAGGCAAGTTCAAGAGAAGGGTCTTCATGAGGAGAGGAATGAACATTAAGTGATAACAATCCACATACCTCCCTTAAACCCGCCCTTGCTAGGCGGTCTTCATCTCCCTGCTTGGACTACATGTCCACCACAACACTTCAGCTATCTATCACCTTTAAATCTGCCATCCACTTGGAGATATGTAAGTTTACTTAGAAGAAGATGAGATTTTCAAGTGGGGAAACTAGTTTGAGAGAGAGAATCCACACCATGCTCCCAAACCCGCCCTTCCTGGGCGGCCTCAGGAGGGGGTCTTGGATTCTTCCATGTTCTCACATGCATCTCTCCACACAACACACTCAAAACCACCCAAGGTGAAGAATAACATAAGTTGCAAGTTTGTTTGAATGAATGATCAAGATCACACTCAAGAGATGAGATAATTAAGGAGAAGGAAGTTTGAAAGTCACTAAGTCATGGAGGTGGAAGAGGAGTGTCAAGGTTAAGATAGAGATGTGTGCACATAGCAAAATCCTTATTAGCACTCACAAGCTGCCGGATATCACTAAGACAGATGGACAAGATCACTTGACATGCAAGATGTGTCTTTAACCTCACAAACACCTCAAAATCGTCTAAGTCTTAAGGGTGTTGGAGAGAAGGTCTTCATGAGGAGATGAATGAGCAAAGTGAAGCAATCCATACACACTCTCAGGACTATCTTGTCAAGAGACTCCCACCTTCATGCACCTCTTTCACATTAAACACTCCATACATTCACTCTAAACCCGCCCATGCTCTAAGAGTTTTACATAGCATTCAAGGAGGTTAAAACATCAATAACACAAGCAAGGGTTTCTATGTTGTCAAAACCAAGTTAGAAAGTACCTAAGTGATAAAATCCACACACCTCCCTAAAACCCGCCCATGCTAGGCGGCCTTGAGCCCTTCATCCGGACAAGGTCTTGTCCACAACACAGTCCACAGACAGTACCTCCAAATCCGCCCAACATAGGCACTCCAGAGACTTAGGCATGGATTTTATGTGAAAGGGTATGTTTTGAAATGTCATGTTTTAATCCCACATGCATAAGATAAATGTAATTTGTTATTGAAAATCCTTCATATCAAGTCTTAATTTGATGTGTTTCTTTTTGTAGGTGGAGGATCCAAGGAGGTGAATGGCGAAAGCTCATACATGAGAAGTTTGGAAGGCAAAAGAAAGTTGCTCAAGTTTGTCATCATCACCACATGAAGGAGAGCTCCTGCATCAAGTTCATCTTACTTTGAAGACTTCGTAGACATCAACGCCACGCATGAGGAGTCATTGTCCAGAGTTGTCTACTTCATGTACATCCATCATATGCAAGTCTACTACAAGAAGAACTCTCATCAGGCACTAGTCTACTCCATGAGTCCATGCAACTATCCAGAGGCATGATCCTGCACAAGCACAACAACATCACAAGATGAGAGATGAGCATGATCATCAAAGCGATCCATGAGTTACATCAAGACAACAAGAAGAAAATATTCTAAGTAAAGTGAACATGAAGTGAATCACACTAGTTCATTCAAAGATGCTGAGGTGGCACATACACATCATCAAGCCAATCGCATTCTGCCATGTAAGAGGGCCACCATAAAGATACTCCAAAGATGCTTATCACCTTGGAAATTGTGCCTTCATTGCCTCTTTCATGTTCTAAAAATAGTAAATTTTGTAACAAACTGCCTTGTTGTCTCAATCTTGGCCGTTGATTGCTAAATCAATCTGAGCCATTCATTGTAATTCTTGAGTTCTATAGAAGGCTCACTTCTCTCATTTGTAAAGGATATAGGAGATTAGAGATTAGAAGTAGAGATCAAGTAGGAGTAGAGTAGAGGAGACTTCTTAAAGTCATCAAAGAGACTTTGAAATTGTTGGCAAAATATTTCCAAGATCAATACAAGCTCATTGTTGGTTGTTTCATGATGATTTTGTGTGGTTGCGGAATGTTAACATGGTTTCTAATTTCTTGGATGTGGAGAGGTGTTTCCAAGTAGAGTTAGATTAGAAGTTCATTGATGTGATGCCAATATGTTAAGATATTTGATGAATTCCTTAATGGTTCATACTTTTTGTGGATTGCCGATGGCAACTCACTTTGCAAAGTTAGCCTGAACCTTTACATGTTTTAGTTCGGTTGTGAAGGTTGTTCAAGCTACGTCAGTTGTGGGTGTTTGGATGAATGCTTCGCAATTGGAAAATCCTTGAGTTACCTTAGAAGATTGCACCGAACTTTGTGTAGTTGGTCCTCATGGCGAAGCGGAGTTAGGTTATATGAGGAATTTGTCTATCTTGACATGATCCATCACTTCATTGTCCTTAGATTAGAATCCTCTCAACCCTTTCTCTTTTTTCATTTTCTTATAATCAATTTGAAAAGTTCCATTTCATAAGGAGGAAGTAACTTGTTTGAATGGAATGAGGTGACAATTCTACGTAAGTCCCTTTGTGACACAGCAAATCACATCACACCACCAAGGCTATCCGTTGCAAATTACGTACAAGGAACCTTGGAGCGTTCTTGTTTGATCGCGTAGTTTAGCATTCGAGACGCTTTGTTCAAGAGAGGATAGAGCACTTGGTGTTTTATTCTAATGTTGTTGTTGTCAAAAAAACATCAACACTACTGCTTCATGATTCTGTTTACTCCATGTTGTTTAAAACACCACATAGTGGGTAAACAGATGTCTCTGAGTATGGTTCACCAATGAATGTAAATGGCTATTATGTGTCTACCTTTTTTGTAAGAAATCGGTTGTCTTTAGTAATAGTTATTTGACCTCTGTGATTAATACAAGCAACTGATTCTGCCTCTCTCATTTTCTTTTACACTGTGTCTGTTTGAATGTTGCTCATTTATTCTATGGATAAAACGGTCCCTCTATAAGTTTCAACATTCTGTTTTGGCCTCTGTTCAAGATTGGATAAGTCTGTGTTAGTTTATCCTTATGTCAGTTCCAGCTAAACATCCTAAATCTGATGCATCATCGTTTTCCTTTTTGCATTCCTTCTATCCATTTTCCCTTGGTAAGTGTAGCATTAGATTTAGCCTTAATTCTTTGAGCCTTAAGCTCAAAAAGAGGAACCAGCCTCTTCTGGAGGTTTGGTCTCAACTACAAGGTCCCACACCTTGAGACCAATCCCATGTTACTCTGAAATTGTTGAGACTATCAAAGCTTCAACAAAAGGGTGCAATTTCAGGTGATAACAGTTTCTGGCATACCCAGTGGGACTCTGCTCTAAGTAAGAGCTAGATTGAGAAATTTCGGTCTTGTTCTCAGTTTATTCGCTATTGTGGAAGCGTTCAACAGCACATGGCGACTTTGTTGGTCCAATATTCAGATCAACTCAACATTTCATGCCTGGAGTGCAGACATGGTCTTCTTCCAGAGGTAATTTTCAATTTATTGAACTATCATTTGTTGATTCCAGAAGAAAAATTAGACTGTCTATGTCCCTTGTGAAGGAAAATAGGAGTGTTGTTCCATCTCCTTCAAGAGCCCAGTCTACCCCTCCTCCAATTAGATTTAAATATTCAAGAAGAACCTTGCACATACCCAGAATTAACTTAAATATCTATAATATGGCAAGGTATCTCATTTTTGTTGCATTCAATGGGGGTAGCCCTCTGGACCTAACCCAATATGATGACATCCCTACCTCAGCTCTAAAAGCAATTCCATGTTTTACTAGTGAGAGCTCTACCATCCCTGCTGAGCATATCCAAGATATTGTCAGCATCTGTTCTGTCCACAACGTCACTGCTGATAATGTGGCTGTGAGACTTCTGGCTTCTTCCTTCAAAGGGAAAGCCCTTTAATGGTATAGAGGTCTCCCAGCTAACGTCATTCACAATTGGGATGATTTGGGCACTAGACTGTGCCAGCACTTTGAAGACAAGAGTGACCACTTGTCACTGATGGAACAGCTAGCTACAATCAAAAGAGCCCCCCATGAATTTATGGTAGATTTCAACTATAGGTTTCAGAAGACATGGGACAGAATCCCATTATTGGTGAAACCCTCCCCAAATACTGCATTTATTTATTATTTGAAATCTTTGAATCTTGACATTGTTGTCATGATTCAGCCTATGGGAGGGATTGTGCTACCAGACGCATATGACATAGCCATAAGGACAGAAAATTGCATGATTTAGGCTGGGAAGATTGCTCAAAGGCCACCAATGCCTTTATTTCCAGAGGCTCCTGTTATTCAGCCTGTTGTAGCTCCAATTCTTACCACAGTCAGCCCTGCTACTCCTCTAATTACACCTTCCATTGAGCAATTGGAGGATAAAGATGCCATGATAAGAATGTTGAGCAAGGAGTTGGTGGCACTAAGGACACAGAATGCACAACCTTGCAGGCAATATCAGCCATTCAATTAGAATTATCAGCAGAACAGACCACCATATCAGGGGAATGTGCAGAGGTAAAATCAGCCTAGTTATATCAGGCCACTGAATGTTGTCCACCCCAATGTTGCAAGCACATCTGGACGTTTGGTGCCCATATAGAACAATTTAGCTCAGGATAACAATTGGTGTTATCCATGCAATCAGCCACACGATCAGAATTTGTGCCAAAGTGGACAATTCAGTCAGGCTTTGACAGCACAAAACCAGTCAGTTCCTTCAAAGCAACAAGTCAGTTCCAGCCAAGAGATGGTGGGAGGCCAGGAACAAACTCAAAACAATTCTACTTTGATGAACTAGACACAGGATGATTTATGTGGTGTCAATCAGGGCACAGGTGATGGTGACAGGTTGTCATTGATGTCAAAAGTGTGTTCATATCAGGAGATGGTGCAATGCAAGAGTTACCATAGTTGTTGTTCAAAGAAGATCTCTGTTGGCATAGTTGTTGTACTATGCAAGCAGTTTCAAAAAGAGTTGACATATGGTATGTTGCTTACCTCAGTAATACTTCATCTTCATGCAGTGTGTTCTTGATGTGTTCATGAAAGATTGTTTGTCATTAAGAATAATGGTTGAGTGCTTCATTGGCATAATGTTGGTTTGGTGTTCATACTGTATTAATGACAGAAGGTGTTGTGCATTGATCTAAGAAAGGTTGCTTCAAGATCAGTTGAGGCCAGTGATAGTGGGTTGTGTTTGAGTTTACATTTGAGGTTGGATGTGCTCAAGATAAAACATATTATGTGATCTTCATTCATGGTTTACTTGATTTACAAATATTGTGAAGGCAATCACCTTGGATTATATTATTCAGGATAATAAAATCAAAAAGGGCATCATGTCTTGATCAGCGGTTCTCATGAGATATCTAGGTGAGTGGTCTACAATGTTAGCAGTGGTCTTCTTGCAATCAGTGGAATCTATAGTTTGCAATAGTTTCATCAGTGGATGCTTTAATATCATATTAATGGCAGTGATTGAGAATTGTGTCTGAGTTTGGTGTTGTTTGTCACTATGCATCAAAGACTTGAACATAAACCTAAGTATCTTTTAAGCCTCCTTATCTGCTCGCTATACTCTGAATACACTTTATGTTATATTAGATGGTTGACCTCCTATAGCAAGTTCAAGTCACTAAAGGTGACTTGCTTAAGGATTCTAATGACATGTGGAAACCGGCCCTCCTCTCCTCACCACCGATAGAATCGGTCTTTTCACTTGTGAATGAGGCGACAAAATCATGTGAAGTGAGCGACATATCAGTTTTAAAAAGCTCGAGCAAGACTTTTTATATGTTATATGTTAAAATACCTCTTAAAAGAGAGCCCGATATAAGTGGGGGTATTTTGGGCTTAAAAATAAAATGGCATTTTTTTTTAATGCTTTATTTAAATACAGCATATGAATGGGCAAAAAGGCTCGATGCCTTGGAGTTTTTGGAGCCCCCGATTCATATTTGAAATGGATTTATTTAAAATTAAATGGACACCAATAGGTAAGCAAAAAGCTTTGAATTACTAGGGGAGCATAGTATGTATTAGAAGTTTTTATTTAGGATGTCGTTCCCTAAATCTTCTAAGGCTTTAGTTTCTTTTTAGAAACTTTACTTAAACTCTAAGTGGTCGGTCCATACCACTTTTATGAGTTTTAAAATGAGTTTTATTTGGTGACAAAATTAGAAATTATTTTTTAGAGAAGATTTTTTTAAGGAGTTTTCTATTTGAATAGAAGAAGTTGAAAAGATATTATTATTGATGTTTTTTTTTATTTGTGCTTTTCACAAATTGAAAGTGAATGATTTTTTAAGAGGATGAAGATTTTGAAGAGTAATTTTTTGAGGAGATTTTTTTTGTATGAAGATTGGAGATTATTTTTGAAAGATTGTTTTGAGAGAATATGAAAAAATATAATGCAGAATGATTATATTTTTATGAGATCTTGAAAAAAATATCAGATGATTTTATTGGAATTTAGTGAAGATGTTTGCAGATTGAAGAGTCTTGTGAAGGAGAAGATGAAGTTTTTTTTATATACAGGAATATGAAGGATCATGCAAGATCATGTAGGAAGATTGATTAAATGAGAAGATTGGATATTCAGTTTAAAGGAGATTTTGTTTGAAGAGGAATATGAAAAATATTTTCATAACATTGTAAATTAGATTTTCTTTTTGCAGATGGTTTGGTGTTTGAACTCCCTGAAGTTTTTTTTTTTAAGAAGATGAAGGTGGAAGGACTTTCAATTTATATAAAATTGTTTTTCAGGTGTATTGTATACAAGTTTTTTGGGGAGACAGAGAAGAAATACACAGATGATGAGTTTTAGAGGTTGAATATACAGTGTGTGGTGATGTGGATCAATATGGAGTATTGAAGATATTTTACAGATGAATCATTTTATTGTATGTGAGATTATGTTTGTGCAGGAATGGATCAAATACAGTATGAGGACATCATGCAATAATCTTACAGATTGAACCATGAAAATAAAGATTAAATCATGAAGATAAAATGCAGGTGAATATGCATCAGGTGAATCAAATTTGCAAAGATAAGAGTGTTGTAAAGATTTGTAAAAGGAATTGTTTTGTATGGTCTTGATTTGAAAATCAAATAGGAGGTATAAGGGTGTATGATGAAACACAGGTTGCATAATGGTGCAAATCAGATTGAATAGCAATCAATTCTTGCACACAGAATTTTATGATTGAAAATTGTTTATGCCAGTGAGGCACAGTATGCCAGTGAGGCTTGTAGGTCAGTGAGACCTTAACATTTGTCAGTGAGACACATATTGTAGCCAGTGAGGCTTCTTTGTAGTCAGTGAGGCATGTTTGATCAGTTAAGCCAGTGAGGCAGTTTAGAGTGGTTTTTCTACCCCTGGAGGGTTTTCCACTCATGCAATTCTTGTGTCATAATCTTCTCTGTGTGTGTATGATTTATTTATGAAGTTTTGTTCTCTTTCTGTATTCACAGTCATGTGCATATGTATTTGACAAATCAATGCTATCTTTCTCTCCTTGTGCTCTGAAAGTTAAAGTGTGTAAAAAGATTTGAAAATTCACACAACACTGATTCACCCCCCCTCTCAGTGTTGATTGTACTCCTACAACAGGCCCAAGCTTACAATACAACAGCCAAAAGGAGGGCAACTAAGGATGCAGCGATCCCTACAGCTACTCAAATCCCCAATCCTCACGCATCTACATCTCATGCGTCCCAAGCAAGCGCGATCAGGAATGCAGCGAAAGAAAAAATAGCAGAAACGCCTTCATCCCAGGCAGATCATTTTGTTGGGCGAGTGAATCCAGCGCCAATAGCAGTCCCAGGCCGACCAACAAGCAAAGGTCACCGTTGTCAATATGAAGACATCACAAAAGGTCAGTCAAATTCCCTTCAGCATCGTCAATCAAATGAAGAAGACCAACCTAAGCGTCACTATGTGGGATGCTCTGTTAATCCCATCACAAAGGGATTTGTTGCAGGAAGCTTTGACAAGCTTCAATCAGCCTGCCGTAGAGGCAACAAAAGAAAAGGTCGTCATCCCAGCTAGCTTATGCCAACTAGAAAAAGAGGGAACAAGCGCAAGCAAAATAAGTAAGCCCCCTCCATTTTATGTATCCCTAATTATCAGTGATAAATTGCTACATAATTGCATGATAGATTCTAGGGCAGGTACTTCTATTATGCCAAAAAATATAGCTGATAGGTTAGGCATTGAATATGAGCCTGTGAATAAAGGGGTAGTGCAATTAGATGACACTGTTGTTAAGACAGTAGGTGTTGTTAAGGATTTAAAGCTCACCCTGCATGCATGCCCTGGTTTCTATGTTTCACAAGACATTTCAGTTATTGACCTCCCTGCATACTTTGGCATATTCCTATCAAGGGACTTCACTGCTAAAATAGGTGGGTACCTATCTTTTGACTGGTCCCATATGTTGTTTAGAACAAGATACGGCACTAAGGTGATCATCAAGGCTGAGCCTATTGCTAATGATCATATAGAGCCTTTTACAACCACTCCTTTGAACATGAACTACACAATCCATGAGTTGGAGGAGGATGACAGCAGTATGCCTGAGGCTGCAAAACCTGTGGAGGAGACCCTGATATACTGCTTAATGAGTGGGCAAACTGTTTTCAGTTTGACACTCCTAATCATATAGAGAACACAACGTTGGGTACTTATTGTATCCATGAAGAGGATGCCATCATTCCCAGCCTTGAAAAGGCAACATCAGATTCAAATGGGATATGGCAGTTGTATTTTGACGGCTCCAACAACAAAATTGGAGCAAGTGCCGGGGTTGTACTAATCTCATCCCAGAGAGAGTTATTTCTCTGCTTTCAGATTACAATTCAGTTGTACTAATAATGTGGCTGAGTATGAAGCCTTAATTTAGGGTATACAGCTGGCACAAAAGAGAGGAATAAAAATTTTACAGGCATTTGGTGACAGCGAGCTTGTTGTCCACCAAATCAAATCACAAAGTGCTTCAAGGAATGACTTACTCAAGTCATATATACACAGAGTCTGGGACCTGATTGAAGACTTTGATGCCTTCAATATTCAGGCAGTGCCCAGATAGAGAAACAAAGATGTTGATAGGTTGGCTACAGTTGGTGCTCAATTTGATATTCCCCAGAATGTCAAACAAAACTCAGATCAGCATGTGAAGATTGTTGTGAGGCCTGTTGTGCCATTTCTTGCAAGATGAGGCAGAGTTTGCTGCCAAGAATCAGTCAATATTGCAAGAGCAATATCGTGACCAGGTGATTCAACTAAAGACCAATAAACTACCCAGAGGATTGATCACTTTAGAGAGCATATTTGGTGTTGATGATCAACCAAAGAAGGAGAAAATGAACATAACAGTCAAGAAAGAGGCCTATGAAGAGGTGGAGATTACACAGGGCCAATTTCTAAAACATGGCAAGGTATGTGATCAAGCTGAAAGGCAAGGTTTTGTTGAACTTTGTAATGAATTTGATGACCTAATTGCTTGGGATTATAGGGATCTAAAATGTTTTGACACTGGTTTAATCCAACATACCATTGATCTAGACCCAAATGCAAAGCTCGTCCGCCAAAAACAAAGGCCAGTCAATCCCAAAATAAAGCCATTAATGAGAAGAGAGCTATCCAAACTCATAGAGGCTAAAATCCTTTATCCCATTAAGCATTCCTCTTGGGTAGCTAACCTTGTTCCAATTAGGAAGAAGAATGGGGAAATCAGACTGTGTGTGGACTTCAAAGACCTGAATAAGGCCTCCCTTAAAGACCACTATCCACTCCCTTCCATGGAGCAGATTCTCCAAACAATAACGAGAGCTGAAAGATTTTCACTCCTAGATGGCTACTCAGACTATAACCAGATTCTTGTAAAAGAATCAGATCAGTACAAGATAGCCTTTACCACAAAGTGGGGTACTTCGGCTTATCAGAAAATGCCATTTGGGTTGACTAATGCTGGGGCAACTTTCCAAAAGGCAATGGATTAGACCTTTAGAGGCCTAATAAATGATATTATTTTAGTGTATCTTGATGATTTGACTGTGTATTCTAGCATGCAACTGACCACCTGGGTCATTTGAGGAAAGTCTTTGAAAGATGCAGAGAATATGGAATATCATTGAATCCAAAGAAGTGTATGTTCGTTGTCCCAGAAGGCAGATTGCTGGGACCGGTGTTGAAAAACTCGGACAAAACTCCCCTGACTCGTGAAAACTCGCGAGTCATTTTGCACCGCAAGTTTTTATCAGAAAAACTCGGCCCAAGTTTTAGGAAAAACTCGCCGCAAGTTGTGTGTTAAAAATCGCCAAAAACTCAGGAAAATCACGCGTCATAGGATGAAAAACTCACCATTTTTGGCGGCAAGTAAAAAAAACACAAAGTAAAACCTGAAAAATAAAGTGTTTGCTTTTACTCCCACGCCCGACCCTTTCGAACTTCATTCGGCGAATGAACCCTAGCACGACGGCAACGGCGACCTAGCTCTGTGCAATCGAAAGGTAAGATGCAAAAGATTTTGGAGTTTTAAATAAATTAAATTTTAATACTGTAAGTCTCATCTGCGATTCTGAATTTCTGCGTATCATATGAAAGGAGAGATTTTGGACGAACTATCCAAATTTATATAGGATTATGATGATATTGCTTTCTGCGTATCATATGAAAGGAGAGATTTTAGACGAACTGTCAAAATTTATATAGGGTTATGATGATATTACAGCAAATGCGTATCATATGAAAGGAGAGATTTTGGACGAACTGTCAAAATTTATATAGGATTATGATGATATTAGTTATTTTGGAATTTTTCAACTTCTGCGTGAGTCCCTTTGTGATTATCAACAAGATCACATGTATTCACTGAGTCTATCCAATACAATCACAAATAAGGAACCTTGAAGTTCTCACTGGATCACATAGCTTAGCCTTTGAGAGACTTTACTCAAGAGAGAGTGGGATACTCAGTGTTTTACTCTATTGTTGAGTTGTCTAAAAATAATCATCAACAAGACCGGGTCCGTCCCAAACGAACCCGGGCGGTCCAGGCGCAAACCTGAGGCCCAAAAGGCAAACGCCGAACCCTCAGGAATTACAATGGTAACTAGTTCTAGTTCCGTATCCCAATCTAAATTCAAAATTGATCCAAATTCACCTCTTTGGAGGCATGTTGAAATGATACAACAAGTTCCAGGTGGTGGGGGTTACATTTGGAGATGCAAGGGGTGTGATGTGCAATATACTAGTTCATATAGTCGAGTGAAAGCCCATTTGTGTAACATCTCTGGGTTGGGGATCAAAGCTTGCCTAGGAAAGAATAAAAAACCTATACCACTTGAGCAAGTGATGGCATATATCATGGAGCAACAAACAGCAGATGAAGCAGCAGGCCGTAAATCATTAACAAACTTGTCAACGAAAACTAAAAGAGGTAGAACTCAAGGAATTAAGCCTCCATCTATTCCCACTGTTGTGGTAGAGAGCCACCCATTTTTGGTCACTCCTCAAGAGCAACCCACAAGCACTACAAACAAGAGACCAAAGGGACCTTTGGAAACATCATTTCAAAATGAGGCTCGAGATATTGCTGACCAACATATAGACAGATGCATTTATGCAAATGGTTTGTCATTCAATGTTGTTCGCTCACCATATTGGAAAGAGATGGTGAGAAAAATTAATGAGGCTCCAAAAGGGTATAAGGGCCCAGGTTATGAGAAGGTGTGTGGCACCTTATTGTAAAATGAGGTCAAGAGTGTAGAAGATGCATTGAAGCCCATAAGGGATTCATGGATTGAGACAAGGGTGTCGATTGTCTCTGATGGATGGAAAGATGTAAAAAATCGGCCTTGATCAATGTCATTGCAGTGTCCCCTAAAGGAGCAATGTTTTTTAGAGCTGTGGATTGTGAGGGGAAGGTGAAGGATGGACAATTTCTTGCTAACATCCTCATTGCAGCCATTGAGGATGTGGGACCTCATAATGCTGTTCAAGTGATAACGGACAACGCAAAAAATTGTAGAGCTGCTGGGTTGTTGGTTGAGGAACGGTATTCACATATCTTTTGGACACCTTGTGCCATCCACTCTCTCAATTTAATGCTACAAAAGATTGGGAAAAAAATTGATTGGATTAGAGTTGTACGTAGAGGCCGAGGAGATACGAATGTTCATCACCAACCACCACATGTCCCAAAGCATATTTAGATCATTTTCTACATTGGAGTTGTTGAAGGTAAGTGAAGCAATATATTTTTTCTATGCTTTAATTTCACATATTCTAATTCTTCTTTAAAGTTTGTTTTTAATTTTTAAATGTTTAAATTTTAATTATTGTACTTTTTATTTTTGATATTTCAATAGGTTGTTGAGACCCATTTTTCCTCAAACACAATTGCCTTGAGACAACTTGTGAAGGTCAAACAGGCTCTTATCAGCATGGTTGTTAGCAATAATTGGTCCGTATGGAGGCAAAGCAACACTTAGAGGGCATCAAATGTTAAGGGTATGATCCTAAATGACTCTTGGTGGGATCGTGTGCATTATCTCCTTAGTTTCACCGAGCCCATTTTGAGCATGATTCGTTATACTGACATGGACAAGCCTTGCATGGGGGAGATATATGATGGCATTGATTCAATGATAGAGAAGATAAAGACCATCATAAATAAGGAGAAAGATCCTCAAGAAATTCTCTTCAACCAAGTGCATGAAATTATTGAGGCTAGATGGAACACAATGACAACCTCGCTGCATCTTCTTGCATTTGCATTAACTCCAAAATATTATAGTGTTGAGATTCTTGCGGTGCCAAATAGGATTCCCCCATGGAGAGATTATGAAGTGTCTGAAGGGTACAAGACAGCATTTCGTAGACTCTTCCCTGATCTAGAATTGCAGGATATGGTCACGAATGAGTTCACTGATTTTGTACACTCCAATGGTCAAAGCATTGAGTCTCTTCATGATAAATTCAAGAAAGATGCTCACAATTGGTGGTACTTTTATGGCCAACAATTACGGCACCTACAACCTCTTGCAATCAAAGTTTTATCACAAGTAAGTTTACTAAATTTCTATGTTTTTAAAATTTTATCTTAAAGACTTTTAAAAATTTGAACTTTGAAGTTTCATAATTCATTTATCAATTTTATAACTTGTAAGTTTTAACTTTTTAACTCTTTCTCTCTACTTTGTCTTCATAGGTTGCTAGTTCCTCTGCATCTGAGAGGAATTGGAGCACATACTCTTTCATCCACTCAATAAAGTGCAACCGATTGCACTCAAAAAAGGCAGAGAACTTAGTGTATGTGCATTCCAACTTGCGCCTCCTTTCGCACAAACAACATGGCTATAAGGGGAATCAAAGTTGTGGTATGTGGACCCAAAGCAAATTGATATGGATGCTTCTACTTCCCATTCCCAACATGTTGCACTTGAGGGATCAAAGAGCGAGCACAATTTTTCATATTCAGCGAGTGGCAGTGGTGTTGGTTGTGGTTCTTCAAATGATCATGCTCTTGTCCAAGTCCAAGATGATGATAATGATGATGATGTGGAGGATTTAGCAAATCCATATGATTGATGACATTTGTCATTTGACATTGAAATTTGATTGTTGAACTTGATATTATTATTTTGAATCTTGTTATTGAACTTGAAGTTCGAGTTTTATGTTTTATGATATTCAAGTTGATGGTGGTTTTGTTGTTTATATGATGCTATATGGTATTCTACACTTTATTCTTGCTTTTCTACACTTAATTCTTGCTTCTACACTTAATTGTTTTGCATATACATATATTTATATATATATAAAAAAAACGAACCCAACCCCCAAAAAAATTTTGGCCGAAACCACGAACGGAACCCGCGTACCCGAACCCAAACCCATACCAAAACCGGCAACTTAGGGAGAAACACCCAATTGCATTCGAGAGCATGAAGCTTAGGGTGTGGAGAAGAGTTACTTGGTATATGACCGAGAGATGTTGGCCATAATGCATGCATTGGCCAAATTCAGACCCTATCTGGTTGGTGGTAAATTCATCATCAAAACAGACCATAATAGCATAAAATATTTCATGAGCCAGAAGGATTTGAATGATCGACAACAGAAGTGGGTCAGTAGACTCCAGGCATATGACTTTGACATTGAGTATGTCAAAGGTAAGAAGAATGTAGTTCCAGATGCCTTATCCAGGAGACCCCACTTGTGTTTACTAGGAGAGATATCTGCTGATTGGAGAGAGTTAATTTCAGCAAAGTATGCTAAGGACTCTTGGGCAGCAAGAGTCATTGAGGGCACCATTCATGATGACACATATTCAGTGGTGAATGATTTGATTATCTATAAGGATAGAATATTCTTGGTGCCTAACTCTTGATGCAAAGGCAAAATTCTAAGGACTTTCCATGATACACCTATGGCTAGCCATCCCGGGTTCTTCAAGGCTTACAGGCAGGTACGGGAGAGATTTGCATGGAAAGGACTTAAAAATGAAGTCCTTAAGTATGTTTGAGAATGTCCAATTTGTCAGCAAAATAAAAACAAACATACTTACCCAGCATGATTACTCTAGCCTTTGTCGATTCCCAATCAAAAGTGGGAATATATCTCCATGGACTTTATTACAGGGCTATTGAAAGTACAGGGGAAGGATTGCATCTTTGTGGTGGTCGACAGGTTGACCAAGTTTGCACATTTCTTCGCCATATCAGTGACCCACACGGCAGTACAGGTAGCTGATCTCTTCTTCAAGGAGATATTCAGATTACATGGGATACCCAAGGGCATTGTGAGTGATAGGGACAGCAAGTTCCTAAGCTTGTTTTGGCAGGAATTGTTCAGATTGTGTGGCACTGAACTAACTCCCAGTACTAGTTACCACGCGCAGACTAACAGTTAGACGGAGATAGTGAACAAATAGGTGGAAGGGTATCTCAGAAATTATGTGTCGAGGCAGCAGAAGGCTTGGATTAAATGGTTGCACCTGGGGGAGTACTGCTATAACACGACATACCACATGTCTATCAGGATGACTCCATTCAGGGCCTTATATCGGTATGATGCCCCTTGCTTCACAGATTTGCTACTTGGTGACAGCAAAGTGCCAAAAGCAAAGGACTCGTTGCAAGAGATCCAGGACATCATGAAAGAGCTCAAAAAAAAATGCAACAAGCACAAAACCAACAGAAACTCTACGCAGATCAGCACTGAGTAGAGAGGAGTTTCGAAGTTGGAGATATGGTTTACTTGAGACTCCAACCATACAGGCAGTCCACTCTCAAAAAGAGTGGAGCAAAAAAACTTAAACCGAGGTTTTATGGTCCGTTCAGAATAGCCAGGAGAGTAGGGGAAGTAGCTTATGAGCTAGAGCTGCCAGCAGACAGCCGAGTGCACAATGTGTTTCATGTTTCCAGGCTTAAGAAAGCACTTGGACATAATGTTGTCCCTTCAACTGAACTCCCACCTTTGGATGAGGAGGGGAAGCTAATTCTGGTTCCAGAGGCCATCATTGACACACGAGAGAGGAATCTTAGGAGGCGGACCATTAAGGCGTACCTGGTGAAGTGGAAGAACTTGCCAGTCGAGTATGCAATGTGGGAGAGTGAGCAGATACTGCAGCATCCTAAGTTGAGATTGCTTGAGGACAAGCAATTTTGGGGAGGGCGGACTATAATGTCCCATATTTAGCCCATGCAGATTGATAGAGTGTTTAGCCTATTCTAGGGTTCCCGTAAGCTAATGGATTTGGTTAGGGAGCCTAATTGGGTCATTTTCTAGGACTTACTATTTATAGTAAGTCAGGCAGGAGGATCACGAACGGTATTGGTCCGACCTTCCATTTATAGCCACTGCCAGTTGGAGCACCTAGCACATGGTATTTGGTTTCGAGATGGCCAGGTAATTATATGTCGAAGTATAAGTTAAATTAAATATTTCACTTATAATATTTAAATGGCTAAAGTTACTTTAATTTATTAAAGTGACTTCATGAAATTATAAGTTGTGACAAAAAGTAAAGTGCTAGGATGGGCGCCCTTCATGAGGAGACATGGGACTTAAGTTAATAAAACAAAATAATAAAATAATCTTCTTTTTGGGCAATAAAAAGAAAAGTGAAGAGCTCATTCGGATTCATTCATTCACTTTACAAAAAATTGATATTGTTGTGCAAAAATTTGAAGCTTGGCTTTGAGGGTTTGATCTAGGGTTCTGCTAAGACGAAATCCTCTATAGAATCACTCGCTTCGTGTTTGGAAGACAACATCAGGCAGGTTGTGGGAAGTCTCATCCAAGGGCTTCATTTGTGCTTCAATTTGATACATTTTGATGAAGATTCGAGAAGATAATGGACATATCTTATGCAAATTTCGTGTGCAGCTGAGAACAAAGGTTATATTGCAGATTTGATACAGTTTGAAGTTGTTAATGTGCAGCTGTAATTCCTCCTTTACTGGCCGTACCCTTGCATACCAGGCCGTACTTCATTAGATGGGGGTTTGTGTGGTTTTTCTTGCATCTATCTATCCTATTATGGTCGCCTATTTCCTGCAATAGTATTCAAATCAAAACAGAGTTATTGGATATCTTTTGGCATTTGTTTATTGCTGATATATTGTAAGAGACCTTATTATGAAAGATTGAAAATGTAACCAAGTTTTAGATAAGATTTCTTGCACCAAATGAAAACCCAATTCAACACACAATCAAATACATATGAAAATATGATCAACCAATGGATAAATGATGAAAGGAGCTCCAAATAACTTTATTTATTCATTGTTGTTACAAAAATCAGTCACTCAGAAATTCTGATCAGACCATTATACATCAAGTTTTTCACATCAAAATGACATCCAATTGTCTCTTTCTTCAAGTAGGATCATGTACAAACACTTGGCAATTGATTCCAAGCCAAAGATTGAACAAAACAGCCTTGGAGATGAAATTATAATTGACTGATATGAAAGTACAGTTTGTTGTCCCAACTACTGAAAGTGTACTTTTTGCCCAGCCAATAGAAATATGCTTCCAAACCCTCCAATCTTCACTCCTAAGCCAAATGATGATGTTCCTTTGCAATTTCCAGCCCTTGGAATCTTTGTAGAATGTTCAAAAAACCCTGAAACAAAATGAATATCTTGCTGTTATGAAATTTCAGTCCCTGCAACATACAAAAATCTCACTCCAATGATGTAATAAGCCCAATTGCTACCTTGATAGTGACACCAATGAATCAAGGGCTTCAATACATTAATCAAATAGCTCCAAATACTTGTCTAAACCTCCAATATTAAGCTCAATGGTAGATATTAGAACAATATCACCTCACACATTGTATGGGGCCATCTCCATACATGATCAAGGGATCATCACCTTGATAATTAAACTGAAAATCGGAATTATCAGCTTAAAATGAAAAGATAGAAAACATACCAAAGCATCAAAAGTTGCAAATTGATGTTGATTTGCTCTATTTAAAGACTCCATGGATAGGCGTCCATCTCCTTGGCAATTTTGAATTGAAATTTGAATTCCACCAATGAGAATCAACGAACTTGAACAAGTGTAAATGAATTACAATCAAACTCTTTCATTTAAAACAATCTTCAATTATTTTAAATGAATTACAACTCCTCCAAATGGATCGATCCAATAGCAATGTACTCTCCTTGGCGGCTTGTGTGCAATCATTAAATATTTTGATTTTGCATTGAAAATCATTCCTTGCCTTGGACGACCACTAACCACTTCATGAAATGCATTAAATAAACCACTCCATCCAAATGCAAGCATTTAATATCCTTCAAAGCATTTAAAATCTTGATCCTTGACATAACCGACTTGGCATTCAATTTATGAACTTGCATTTAAAATGCTCCTCTATTCTTGCATCGATCCACAACTACCTCATGTGCATGCATTAAATGATAATATTTGCATTTAATAAAAACCCTCAATCGCTCTAATGCAAATATTTAATAAATAAAATTTGCATTTAAAATTGTCTTCTTTACCTCAACCGTCAACTATGCTTAGCATCTAAATTTTCTTTGTATTGGATCGACGCCCCTTTTAATGCACAAATATCTTTTTAAATGCCTTTATTTCTTTTGCATCAATTCCTTATGGCACATGATCCAATGAAAATCCTGCATCAACAAAGCCAATCGCTCAAATATGATAATCGTTGGATTTAGCTGGGACTTATTCTTTCTTTGGGCGAGCACATTGTTTACCGCAGTACAGTGTGTTTTACAGAACATGAAGTAAACAAAAATACGAAGTAGTATAGTGCATCATACAACCATAACAGAATTACTCAGAACGGAATATTGTATTTATCATTGATTCACAGAAACATTACAATGTCATGACAGCAACATACATATTCATTGTGACTCCAATGTCTGCATAATAACTATTGTCCAAATCACTGATATCTGACTACAATGCATTGATGACTTAAATACTTACGGCCAAGGTTGGTTGTGATGCCAACCGTTGGTACCGACTCCAAACTACCCGACCCGTCGGTTGGTGCCGACAACTAATTACATCATTTGTTTATTTAACTATTTTGCTGTCTACATCTATCCCCCCCTCAAAATTGGTCATCTTCCAGACAACATTCACAACAAAATGACAAAATTATGACAAAACTTAACCATCCTACTGAGAGTGTGGAGGTTGGGAAGACGTCCCTGGGTGTACTGACGAGGTTGGGGTGGCTGATCGTTGTTGCGCTTGCAGCTTCCTTGCTTCCTCGATCCTTTGCCGCAGCTGGTGTTGGGCTACTAGCTCCCACTCCCTTGCTGCCTTCACCATGTGACCTGCTTCCATGACTTGTGCTTTAGCCTTCATTACTTCTGCCTCCTTTGCCTCAAGCTGTACTCCCATGTCTTTCATCTTAGCCTCCATCTCCCTCAACTTGGCTTCTAAGCCTGATGCCCTGGCCTTTTCTGTTTCCGTGGCCTCTGTCTGCTGTGCTAACTGTTGGTGGGACCTCTGAATGTGCTCCGTCAATTCTTTCTTCTTTGTCTGTAGGGTTGCCTCACTCTCCTTCACCTTATTCATATTTACAACTCATAGAAATCGATTAGAGAAAATGCAATTAAATATTCCATTTTCTAAAATCTATCAAATAAAAATGAAAATACAATTTCAATATTGCATTTCCCATGTAGCTCAAAATTTGGGACATTACATATATGCTACCAGCTGGGTTGTACAACTCTAGAGAAACGTGGGCATCTCCAGTGTTGATTCTACCTCTGTCTGTGGCTTCTATCACACTCACTTTGGGCGTCTAGGGTTTCAGATGTCTTTGCTATCAATTTTATGCAAGTAATCTCTCATTTGTAGGTGATTCGGAGGTGTTCTATGATATCTATAGTGCTGGTTCATGTACAGCAGAAGTACGAAGTTGGAGATTTGCAAATGGGTATGTTATTGTAATTCATTTTGAGCAATAATATAATCTGGGTCTTTGTTATTTTGCTCATATCTGTTATAGTTTTTCTGGGTTCTTGTTATATGCATTATATTTCATTGTTGCAACGCAAAACAAACTCATGCAAAAACACATATTAACCCTAACCCAAAATAGCAGTGAGAAAACAAAAAAAACATTGGCATAAACCCTACCTAGATAGTGGATATTACAGAAGGTGTCTTGCTATTGCCACCCACTCTTCCTTTGTACGATTGTTTGTAGTGGCTTGAGTGTTTTGATATCTTTTCTACCGACTACATTTCCAACTCTAACTTCAACTTCGGGATAGGCCTTGGATTTGGATTTGCACTACTGGAGTCTCTTTGGCTAACCCTATTAGTCTTCTTCTCCATTCTATTTGCTCTACCAACCTTAGAGATCATCTGATCTCTTGATCTTAACCATGTTGTGGTCTCTTCCCGCCTTTATCGGGGTCTAAGCATATGAATATCTTAATTCAGACCCGACTTGTTTAAGGCAATGAGACCAATGTTTACTCTTTTATCTAATAAAAATAATACCTGAAATGATGAACAAAAATAACAATGAATAGTAGATAGAGTAGTAAAATATATCTTTATTCACATGAAGTTCTTACGAAAGTAGACCAAAGATGATCACCCAAGGATCAGACTACTTTCCCTAACTACACAGTCTATTTACAGAACCCAACGGCTGCCAAGCAAAACACAACCATCTACCAACTAACTCCCAAAACCACCCGAAAGCCAACAAGCAATTAATACATAGTTGGATACAATGATATTATCAAAACATAACAAAGTCATTGTATGCTGACTACATGCATTCAATTTGTGCTTGGACTAATCGTTGTTTGAGTAGTTCATGTGTTCACAGAAGAGGCTTGGAAGCCAGTGTTTTCATCTCTCTCTCTCTCAACCTTCCTTCCTGTTGTGACCAAATCACACATCGCCCCATTGCAAATGGAGACCCCCTTTTTTTTTGAGCTCTGATGCTTTGCGTTAGTTTTGGATGATGTCTTCAACAATAAGTCTCTCTCCTAGAAGGTTTTGCTTTGTAACTGGAGGTCTCATCTGGAACATAAACTTGCAGTAATGAAGAGTCTTGATCAAATTTCATCCCAATAATGAATCTTGAGATCGATCCTGATGTATGTTTGAGATCCTGAAAAGACTAAGTCTGGTAGCCTGAAATCCTGAAATCTTGAAAAATTGACTAAGTCTGAAATCTGGTAGATCCTCCAAATTCTAGATTCTACATGTTAAATCCGGTGGATTCGAGACCTATCTCAAACATCCTGAAAGGTATATTGAAAAATATTTAAAGTATAAGATACTTAAATATATTTTCCAATAGACCTTTACCCTGAGAGACCCTGAAAAATGGCTAAGTTCCCCAGAGGATCCAAAAATGTGATCCAGTGCGCCTAGATACAAGAGTGGCGCAAAATCTTGATGAAATGCACTTTCAATCAAAGCTTAAAATGATGATCTCTTGCGCCAGAACCAATGCGCCCATCTCATGCGCTAATTTTGAAGGAAAATTTGAATGTCGGTTGAGGAGAGATCAAAATAGGCATCCAATGCGCCACTTTGTAAAGGAGGTCAGACTTTTAAGAAGGATCCAAATCTTCTATCTGTTGCGCTGCCTTGATGAGTATTAAGAAGGGATCCAATTTGCTAACCAATGCGCTCAAGGTGGAGGATGTTCTTTGATTGTTTAAGTATAGATCTTGTGTGATTTCAAGGGGAGAATGAAACTGTTATCTGCTGTGCTGATCCTTAGAAGAGCATAGAAGTCTTATCCAAATGCGCCAGCTTTGACACCTTCAAGGCAATTTCAAGGAGATCCCAATTTGCTAACCAATGCGCTTAGCTAAGATGAGGATTCCAAACTTTCATTTGCTGCACCTTGTCAAGGAAGTTTGGATGATGTCAAGGATGGAATAATACTCACAATGCAATGTAGTTTCAAACAAGATCCAAACCTTCAACTCATGCGCTGCCTTGATGAATTTTAAGAAGAAATCAGAATCTTCATCCAAAGCGCCAATGATAAATCATTAGATGAGGACTCAAAACCTTTAACTATTGCACCAGCCTTATAGGAGAACTTGTTTGAGTAAGGTATCGTTTAATCCAGATTTAAAAACTCCATCTGATGCGCCTTCAAGAGGAAGAGAAGAGGATCATCATCTGCTGCGCCAAGTTCAAGTAAATATCATAAGTATCAATTAATGCTCTACTTTGAAAGGTGATATGATATCTTGAAAATCTGTTGAAGAAGGATCCAACATTATGATCTAATGTGCTGGTCTTAGAAGAGCCTAAAGTTTCAACCAATGCGCTAATCTCAAGAAGATCCCAAAACTCTCAAGTGATGCGCCATTCCAAGGGGGATCAATTACAAACATTTTTCAAGAAGCAACTAAAAGTCTGATCTAAAGTGCCACCTCAAAGCAGGGATCAATGCAAGATGTAAGTGGAATTTTAAAGTCTGGCAGCCAGCAATCAAGGAGGATCAGAATCCTTAACCAGTGCGACCACCTTATGAAGATAAGTAAAATGATGATCTTGTAATGAGAAACTGAAAAACTGATCTGCTGCACTTCAACTGCTGCACCATTTTGAAGATTCAAATACAAAAGAAATCAAGAACTTGTCCAATGCCTTACCTTTTCATGAGGATAGATTGAAATTTTGTGAAGAATTTTGGAAGAAGAGATTAAAATAGTGATATGCTGCGCCCTTTTGGAGAAGTGTAATGTGAAGTCTTAAAAGTCATATGATGAGGATCTAAAATCCTTGATCCAAACCGCCACCTTGTAGAGGAAGTTAAGCTTGAAATTCTGTGATATCTTTTAGATCAGACATTAAAAAATTCAATCTAATGCGCCATCATGGAAGGAGTGAGTTTTGGTTAAGAAGTCAAGAGTTTCAATGAAGATCAAGAACTTGCTATCTAATGCGCCCATTCAGTGTGTAGTATTAATGTAGATTTTGTAAAAGGGAGAGATTGAAATTCCCATCTAATGCGTTTAGCTTGAAGATGCATGTAATGATTCTTATGTGTTATAAAATCAAGTGTTTATCAAGAGGATTGATGTTGTCTCTTTCCTTGCTTGTGTTGCAGGAGCTAGGAAATCATCCTAGGAGCTAAAGAGTCATCTCCAAGCGAGGGATGAAGCTAAGGAAAGGAGCTAAGGGCTGGAATCACCTTCATGCTAGGAGTGAAGTCAACAAGTTGCCATGTGGAGAAAACATCATGTAGCTGATCGAAGAAGTCACTTCAATGATATCATGTTGGATCACTTCGAGTATCAACTAGCTTCCTTATCAATCATAGCTTCAAGGTATCATGTAGCTGCTCCAGAGGAACTTCTCTTCATCATTAAAGGCATCTATTAAGCTTCAAGTACTTCCAGTGCATTCAAGTCTCTTTGAAGAGTCATCTACTCTACATCTGAGGGAGATGTTATTATCAAATACCTACATTCTAAAGGACTCTCTTCAAGATCATTAACAAGGAAGCATTTCATCATCTATATCAAGTTCAAGGATACATGACAAGTACACTACTGCATTATCGGTTGCATCATGTCAAGGACACCTATCCATTCAACTTCAAGACTCTTTGATCTTCAAGTCCAAGAGAGATCTCCTACTTCTGATCATGAAGGAAGTATACATCATCATCTACTCTCTACTACACTCTTCAAGAAGATGCATCCAAAGAAGATCATCATGTATCTTACCTGCAAGAAGAGAAGAAGCATTACAAAAGTTAAACCAAATGAAGCAACATCTATCATACATCCAGTTTACAAGAAGATGAGCAAGGCAAGATCTACAAGGATACATCCCAAAAGTTCAAGTTCAAGGAAATCACATTGAAGACATCGAAAGGTGATACAATTTGGGAATATGTTGAGGTGGCACCTATGTGGCATGTACCTATCATCATCCAATCAAATGTTGCCATCTCATATGAATACATTCAGTGTATTATTTAATAAAAGAAGCCAAAGGGACGCCTATGTGGAAGATGCTTTAAATGATTTCATCTTATCTTATCTTCTTGGGAAACGTGCCTTCATTGCCTCTCTTTTCTACTAAAAATAGCAAGTTGTTGTAACTACCCACTGAGGTGGCATGATCTGAGCCCTTGGCTATCCAATCAATCTAAGCCATTCGTTGTATTCTGGACACTATATAAAGGCCTTGTTGCCTCATTTGTAAGAGATA
Organism: Cunninghamia lanceolata; assembly: GCA_027924645.1. Classification (NCBI taxonomy): domain Eukaryota; kingdom Viridiplantae; phylum Streptophyta; class Pinopsida; order Cupressales; family Cupressaceae; genus Cunninghamia; species Cunninghamia lanceolata. The sequence continues at coordinate 3,271,874 of BSBN01000210.1, read as the reverse complement.
GAAATTAGATTTTAGGAGTAGAATAGAAGAGACTCTCGAAATTCTCTGAGAGGACTTGAAGTTGTACATATTTCTCAAGATTAATACAAAGACATTGGAGTTCATTATTTGGTATTTAAGTGTTGTCTTGTGGAGTTACATGGTTTCTTGTACTTTGATGAAATGAAGAGATGTTTCAGACTAAATTAGAAGTAGATTAGCAGCTCTTTGATGTAATGTATGTTTGTATTGAATATTTGATCAACTCCTAGCTCATGCTTTAACATCCATCGCTAGTGGAGTGTTGTGTAAAGCTAGTCTGAGCCTCATTTGCATAAGTTCGATTGTGGATGCTTGTTTGAACTGCGCCATTCGATGGGTGCTTACTGTTTACTGCCTAAGTGGTCTAATTAGTTTCAGACAGAGTAACCAGAAAAGATATTTTCATTACCATAGTGCACTGAAATAAATTACATTGTACGAGAATAATAACCAGAAAGAATAACAACCAGGATTGGTACTTAAAAGATCAACTGCATATATTACTCAGAACAGTAAGTCCAAATACAATCCAAAAACTCTCTGCCCATACAATGGCGTCACAAGAACATATATAGTTTGGCCGACGGTTGCCAACCGTCGCCAACCATTGTACCGATCGGGAGTAACTACTCGCCGAAACTAAAACATAAACATATTTCCCGAAATCACTAACAAAACATATTTTGCCAAAAGTACTAAACTATGTAAAGTACACCTAACATCATCCCCCCCAAAAAACTTGTCGTCTTCCAGACGACTACAAACAAGAGCCCAAATGAACTAGGAAGTAGGAGGGTCAGTGGACGTCCCTGGAGGTGTGGATGCTGTCCGTGCCGATCCAGGAGTCCCCTGCTGAGGTTGAACTAACCGCCGAAGTCTGTAAACCTCCTCAGTCCTTTGTTTCAGATGTGTTGAGGCCACGATGTGCTTGTCTCTGGTGAGACGTACCATCTGGACAGCCTCGGCCAACTGCTGTTTTGTTTTCTCCTGTGTCGCCTGAGATTCGGCCAACTCCTTCCTTGTGGTTTCGAGTTCGACTCTCAGTGCCTCAGCCTTGTTCCTTTCCGACTGTGTGAGCTCGGCTTCCTGTGCCAACTGCCGCTGGAAGTGCACCTGTTGCTCATCAATTTTTTCCCTCGGCTGTTTACTCATAGTTGCAGCCTCCTCCAGCCGTTTGTTGCACCGTTCTGTCTTTTGAAAATCCTCCTGTCGAGCATAGTACAAAGCTCTGAACTGGTCCTCAATGCTATGAAGGGCTGCCAGTAGCTCACTGTCTGCATCTCCCACTCCCAAGTCTGGTCTCTCTGGTTTCCATGCCCTCTGCATCTCCTCGGTAATTACTTCTGGCCAACCCTTATTCCAGAATACCCGTAAGAACTCCGTCTCCACATTCTTGACAAAATGTTCAATTCGTTGTACCTCTGCACGTATTACTGGCGAAGAGTATTGGGGGTTGACCCTGGCAGCAATAGCAGATACCCTCTGAAGGATGGTTCCCATAGACCCCAAATCCTGTGCATACCGGAGAATGGTACCGAGTGGGTCACTCTCATCTGGCGCACTCATATGTACTGTCAACCCAGCTGGCTCATCCGAGAGAGAAGTATCCTCTGTATCATCAGCACTCTCTGTCCTGCTCGTGCCTTCCTCCTCTGAGCTGCCTGTGGCTGTGCCTTCCTCCTTGGCTTCCGAGTCACTAATCGTGATGGCAACATCAACTGCTTTCTCCTCCTCGGACTGTACCATCTCACCTTCAAGTGCAGGTGGCGGTAAGAGAGATCGAGTGGGGCTTAGAGGAGGAATCTCTGCCAACTCTGAAGGCATGCCTAGTAGCTGAAGCCAAGCATCTACCTGTAGTGAGCTGTCTGCATGTGCTATACTCTCTGGAGATCTAGTCTCGAATGGGGTAATCTGCCCTGATGGGAGAGGAACTGGTACGGTGTTATCTCCCTTCATCCTCATGACCTGCCCCCAAGAGACGTGTGTGGTACTAGGCCGAACTGGAATTTCTGCTTGAGTGCGTGTGTCCAAGTGTAAGTGTGCATGCTTCTTTGCCAGTGAAAAATCCCATCTGTTTTCCCCTACTGGTACTATAGGACTGGGGCTGGCAGGGTTGCCAGGAGTGGCTGAGGCTGACGAGGCCTCAATGCAATCCCCCTCGGCACCTTGTGCACTATACGAAGCTTCTGACGAAGTCTCCGGTAACTCCTGCTGCTTTCTCTTTTTGCTACTCCGAGATTCTTCTCCCTTCCCGCCCTGTGCAGGAGCCTTCAGGTTTGTCCATCGGAAGACGGTCGGCCATGTAGGGTCATACTGTGCATCTGGCTGAAACGGAGCTCGCGCCAATGAGGGGACGTGAGTGCAGATGGCGTCCAGGAACAGTGCAATGGCCTGCTGAGTCATGTAGAATGACTTGTGAGTCATTTTCATGAACTCGTGAATCCTGTCGGAGAGAACTGCTGCCCAATTGTACATTGCACCCTGGCTAAGGCCAACCATATAATCTGCCATCCAAAATGGAATGTCTGACGAGCGTGACGCTCCCGTTAGCCGTCCCCGGATGACATCCATTATGCACCGCCATTCCTCATTCGCCAAGTGATCTCGGCGAAGTCCTCTATTTCCTGCAGCCTTTATTTGGTTCTTTTCTTTCTCGCTCAGGTCTGGTCGGCAAACCTTTGCCATAATGCTGTCCTTGTGTCTTCCGGTCATTTTCTGTTTGCCGACTGTAAATCCTTGGCGCGGTATACCCATCACTCTCTCGAAGTCCTGTGGCGAGAATGTAATTTTGACGGATACATTCATGAACCTGATGATCGTGTGTTTTGCTCGGGGATTGTAATTCGCCACCATGTTCTTCAATATTGCCTCAAACTCTCGGAAATTGAAATAGGGCATTTGTATTACCTTGTCTACTTGTGCCTTCTGCAGTGCCTTCTTGAGAGGATGATCATCAGCATGGCTGTTCCACCACTGTTTGCACTCGCTGGCCGTAAGACTTTCCCACTGCAAGGAATCCACTGTGATTTTGTCCTTGTCTTTCCCTTTCCCTTTTGACTGCTTCTTCTGTGCTGATGAACCTACGTCGATTTGTGGTGTCTGTGCTGGTTTTTCTTCCACGATTACCTTTGCTGCCATCTTTTTATCTTCGGCCCGACCTGATATCTGGAGTTGCTTTCCCCTGTCCTGAGCTCTAGTAACCCTGTTTGCTGGCAAGAATGACATTTTGATCTTCTTTATACTCCCGCAGGTCAGTTAGTACTAGTATTTTTTCTCTGCTTACACCTGAATCGTACGGCCAGCAACTTCAGCGGATGAATCTGTACATTACTGTGGATTTTGTACTTGGTACGGCCAGCTAGGAACCGTACGTCCTTAACCCCCTTCGTACGGCGGATGTACTTCTCCCTCCGAACGGCAGCTTTTTCGTACGGCCTCCTCTGTACTTGGCGTACGGCTTTTTCTCCAAGCTCCGTACGGTCCTTTCTGTAGCTCCCGTACGGTCTCTTTCTACAAATTCGTACGGCCTTTTCTGTTGTTCGTACGATTTCTCCTTCGTACGGTCTTCCTTCTCTGCTGTTCGTACGGCCTACTTCCGTACGGTTCTTCCTTCTTGCTGTTCGTACGGCCTTCTTCCGTACGGTTCTTCCTTCTTGCTGTTCGTACGGCCTTCTTCCGTACGGTTCCCCCTCTCTGCTGTTCGTACGGCCTTCTTCCGTACGGTTTTGTTGAAATGCCGTACGGTCTGCCTCTTAATACTTTTTTTTTTTTTTTTTTTTTTTAATTTCTATTCTATTTTGCTTTTTCCTTTACCTGACTTATCGGTTCCAGATTTCTCGAACTTTTCGTCCTCCCAGTTCTTTTCGTCCTCCCAGTTCTCCAGGATCTCGATTTCTCTGAGCTGACGGAAGATGCAGTTTATGTAGCCTTTCTGTCTCAGGCAATCGTTCGAGCAACATCTATCAATTTCCTCTAACTCCCATATCTGGTCGAAGATCGTTGATTGGTCTCTTACCCATGTCAGATTCCACCCCATTGGCTCCTGGACCCACTGAAATGTTTTTCCGTCTTTGTTCATCTTCACATTCCCGTTCCTGCATCTATATTTTGCTTTCCAGAGCCGACTCCTTGGAAGCTGTATGTGGGGTAGTCCAACTGGCCAATTCTTCCTTCTTAATTCCCAGACTTCATCACAGTAGGGTGATCTCTCTGTAATGAACATTGCTTCCGCCAAGTATTTCCTCCTTGGCGGGTCCCTGACCTCCTTTGGTAGTAGGAACTCAAATTTGTCCCGCACTTGATTGCATTCTTTTATCCAGTTGTTCCAATTCTCTTCTTCTTCTTCCTCTTCTTCGGAGTAGTTCTTGTTAATCCATTTACCACCATAGTCTTCATCGATTTGGCCCTCTCGGGCTAGCATCCGTACTGGCTTTGGTGCAAAGAATCCCGTGACTGGTTCAAACTGAGTACTTGCAATTACCATTCCGTCAACTTTGTTTTCTGTCTCCTCACGTTGTTTGCCTCTTTCCTCCTTTACGCTCTGGTTTGTTAATGCGAATCCCAGCATATTGATTTGTATCGTTTCTCTTTTTCTCTCTTTGTAAATCTTCAGTTTCGACCCGTTCACTGCTTCGTTGATTGGACTTCCATCGAGATTATCTAGCTTTATAGCTCCATTGTCCATCAATTCCCGTATTCTGAACGGTCCTAACCACCGAATTTTGAACTTCCCAAGTTTGATTTCGTTACGGCCGTTATATTTCAGGACTAACTGCCCGGGCCGGAACTCCATTTTCCGTAGGTGTTTGTCGTGCCAATACTTCCGGCGTTTCTGCATGATTTCCGTCGACCATTGAGCCAAAATTCTTTTCTCGTCCAATTTAGTCAACTGGAATAGTCTTTCCTCCAGGCTCTCAGTATCTCCTAGTCTGTTTTCCACTGCAATTCTCAGACTTGGGACAAGGTACTCTGCTGGTACTACCGCTTCTTGCCCATACATCAATTGGAAAGGTGTGTGTCCAGTCGTTACCTTATAAGTGGTTCGGTAAGCCCATAACACCGCCGGTAACCTTTCTTCCCAGTCCGATCCTTCGATTCCGCATGACTTGTGGATTACCGAAACGAGCACCTTATTTGTTGACTCTGCCTGTCCATTTGCCCTTGGATAGTACGGACTTGACAGGGTGTGCAGGATTTTGAATTCCGTAGTCATGAGTCGGATGACGTGGTTGACGAAATGTCCCCCACGGTCACTCGTCAATTGGATCGGAATTCCATATCTCGTCACAATCTGTTCGTATAGGAACTTTGCCGTGCTTAATGCAGTATTATCCTCCAGTGCCTTTACTTCAGCCCACTTCGTTAAGTACTCTGTAGCCACTATTATGTACTGACATCGGTGTAGTTGGCTGACCCTCAGAGGTCCTACAAAATCCAGCCCCCATCTTTCGAAAAGCTCTTGAGGTTGTGATGGCCAGAGTGGCATATAATCCCTCTTCAATGGTTTTCCTACCCTCTGACAAGTGTCACATTGAATTACCCATTCCCGGGCATCTGTGTGTAACGTCGGCCACCATAGGCCGGCGAGTAGGACTTTCCGTGCCGTGGCGTCGGGACCCATATGTCCTCCTGCCAGTCCCTCGTGGGCTTCTGCCAATACCCCCCTTATCTCTTCTTCCATCACACACCTCCGGAGGATTTGATCGGGGCCCATTTTGTAGAGCAGCCCGTTTATCAGTTGAAATGTCTTACTCTTCAGTGCAATCTTCCGTCGTTCACTTGTAGACATTTCTGGCGGGAACGTTGAAGTGGACAAGTACTCACCAATTTTCTCGTACCATGGCGGCAAGGCAGCAATGTGGAATAGGTGGGCATCCGGAAAGTCCTCATTGACTCCATCTCCTGGTTCTCCGGATTTGATCCTTGAGAGCTGGTCGGCGATTACATGGCTTTTTCCCGGTCGTACAATAATGGTGAAAGTAAATTCTTGCAGTAGCAACAACCACCTACTGATTCTGCCTTGAATAATCAGTTTGTTGACTAGATACATTAGAGCTTGATGGTCCACATAAAAAGTGAATGGTGTTGCCAAGAGGTAATGCCTGAATTTCTGTACGGAGTACACCATTCCCAGAGCCTCCCTTTCTGTAGTACTGTAGTTCCGTTCCGCCTTGGAGAGCAACCGACTGGCAAAGTATACTGGATGATCCAACCCATGGGATCCGACCTGTGCAAGAGTAGCACCAATTGCAAAGTTCGATGCGTCTACGTGCACGTGGAATTCCTTGTCCCAGTTTGGATAGGCTAGGATAGGTGCACTGATGAGTCTTGTTTTTAGTTCTTTAAAAGTTTTCTGTTGCTCCTCCAACCAGACAAACTGCACCCCTTTCCTTGTCAACATGTCGAGTGGTTGTGATACCTAGGCAAAATTTTTGATAAATCTTCGGTAATAACCGACATGGCCGAGAAAGGACTTCACTCCGGTGACATCTTCTGGAGCCTCCATTTCTACAATTACCCGAATCTTGTCCGGGTCTGCTTTTAATCCTGCTTGGCATACGATATGGCCCAGAAGTTTTCCTTGGGACACCATGAATCTGCACTTCTTCGGGTTTAAGGCCAACCGTGCGGCTCTACAACGCTCCATGCATTCGGTGAGGGCTTTAAGGTGTGTCTGCTGGTCGCTGTAGATTGACCAATCATCGAGGAATGCCTTGAAGTTTCCCACCGACATTTTGTCAAATATATGTAGGATAATCCTCTGAAATGTGGCTGGTGCATTGCACAGACCGAACGGCATCCGGTTGTATGCATATACTCCATTTTCAATCACAAATGTTGTTTTCAGTTTGTCTTCCTCGGCGATGCTAATCTGGTTATATCCCGAAAATCCATCCATAAAGGAATATATTTCGTGACCGGCCACCTCTTCCAAAATGGAGTCTGTGAATGGGATGGGGAAGGGGTCTTTGATTGTTACTGCATTGAGGCATCTGAAATCTACGCAAATCCTGATTTGTCCCCCTTCCTTTTTAAGTGAGATCACGATCGGTGACACCCACTCACTCGTTTCCACCTCGAATATTATTCCTGCCTCAAGCATTTTTTCAATTTCCTCTTGTACTTTTGCCGCATAGTTCTTGTTCATGCGGTATGGCCTTTTCCGTACTGGACGTGCTCCTGGTATGAGTGGAATTCTGTGGACGCATAGTTCTGGTGGTATCCCCTTCAGGTCCTTGTATGTCCAGGCAAATACATCTTTGTACTCTAGGAAGATTCTGAATGCTGCTGCCTTAAGTACGGGATCCCAGTCGTCGCCGACCAGAATTATTTTCGGGTCACTTTCCTCGCCGAGATTAACTTTCTTCGTTATCGGCTCTTCGTACATAATCTTCTTTTCCGGTTCAAACTGATGTGCCGGCGTACTGTCTACTTCTGCATTCCCTTCCTTATATTCCCCGTACGCCGCTGGGAACATGTGGGCTACTTCCTTCCCCTTTCCATTTGCTCATTCCAATGTGTCACCGTCGTCTTTTTGCTCACTCGTCGTTCCCGAGTTTTCACCGATTTCTTTTATTGAAATCATGTTGCACTGTGGCGGAAAAAACTCGTAGTCTTCCATCTGCCAATGGAATAGCCCGCTGAACGAATTTGTTTCATCTTCTGAGCATTCTTGTAATTTCAGCACCCCTTCCTCATCGGGCTCCATCGGTCCATTCCTACTTACTGTCGAGTCCCCTCCATCCGAGTCAGAATCTGACGCCAACTCTTCACTGACGGTTTGTGTCTTCAAGTCAATGACAAACTTCCTACGTCCATTTTCGATGGACAGAGTGTTTTTCTTCCAGTTGTGGTTGGCCTTGGCGGCTATTAGCCATCCTCAGCCGAGTAATGCATCATATGATGCATTTTGTGCTGTTATGACTACAAAATTTAACAAGAATTGCTGGGTACCGATTCTTACCTTTTGAGCCATTAGCACTCCCAGCGCCTTGATCCCGTGCTGGTCGGCTCCCACTAACTGGAAGTTTTGTGGCCATAAAGTAAGCTTCCCGAGGCTCTTCCAGGTCGCTTCCGGTAGTACGTTTACTCCGGATCCCCCGTCGACTATAGTATTTGTCAAATTTTGCCCAAGGATTTCCATGCGTACTACAGCCGGTTTCTTCCCAGTATCAATCGCCAGCAACCTCGGGTCGAGTACTTGTTCTCCCGTTGGCGGTGGTTCTACTATGACATCTTCCGTTGTGAGGTTTTGGTCTTCGTGCGGGTTGTCCTCCAGTACCTTGGATATTGCTACTTTTAACTGAGGCAAGCTTTGGAGAAGGTCTGCCAATTTGATTGGTACGGTAGTTTGCAACACTTGACTTGCTATGTTCTTATCTGATTCCGATCGTATCGCCTTTTTGTCTAAATTCTTTCGTTCGGTTCTCATGGCAGCTTCCACTTCTTTCCGTGCCTCTCGGAGTCTTTCTTTTTCCGTACGGGGATCTGGATAAGTGGCCTTTTTCCACTGTGCTCGGGTGATAGCCCGGATTTCTTCCTCATTTTCCCTGAGATTGATAAGGTTCAATCCTTTCTACTTCGGACAGTCTTTTTCCTCGTGATCCCCAGGGCCACACCATTTGCACAATGCATTCATTGTGTTCTGATTGTTGCTGGGGCATTCTCTGGCGAAGTGTCCCCACTCGTTGCACTGCCGGCATTGTATTATTGGTCGCCCCTTACTGTCGTACTGCAATCTATTTCTGGGGCTGTTATTGTTGAACCTTCTGTTATTCCTGTATCCTCCCGGGGATGCGTTCGGACTATTTTGAGGTTTCGGTGGTGTGGTCGGCGGAGTTGATGATTCTCCTTGGGTAAACAGCACTTGGGTACTTCTTGCTTTCAAGTTGAATGGACATTCCTTGATTGAATGTCCCATTACCTGACATATGTCACAAAATAATTTTCTCGGGCAATTTGCCTTTATGTGACCCTCGCCATTGCACTCTGTGCACCACAACTCCCGACCTTCTCTCGTTGTCTCTTTATCTGTTTTCATTTCCTTCATCATGCGGATCATGTCCCTTCTCAGTGCCTGAATGGTTTTCGACTCGTTCTCACTGCTGTCATCCCCCGTACTGTCATCATCTTCAGTTCTTCTTTTACTTCGGGATGATGTTTTGCTTTCGCTTTCTATGTCCATTGCCCGATTGTATGCTTCTGCGTACGACGATGGGGGCACCACTTTCATCTTTTTTCTTAATGACGAAACTAGCCCTTCAATGAACCATCTTTTCTTTAGTCCATCGGCTGGCTGTGTTTCCAGTTTGCCGAGTAACTCTTTGAGCCTTCTATTATATGCCCTCACGTTTTCATTCTTCCCTTGTTTGGTATTGTATATTTCAGCGACAATCTCGTTGTCGTCTCTAAGAAGTTTGAATTCGTTTTCGAAGGCTTTCCTGAGTTCGTCCCATGAGGTCTTTTGTGCTGCTTCTAGTTCTGTGTACCAGTCAATGGCAATACCTCTTAGCGTCGCTGGAAACGCTTTTACCCAGTAATCTTCGTCCTCTTGTCCGTTTGCCACCCAAATGGTTTCACATGTCTTACAGTGTCGGACAGGATCCTCTGACCCGTTCCCCATGAATTTCGGCAACTTCTGCCTTTCACTTGCCGGTGGGGTCACCATCTTTTTCCCGAGGTACCCTCTTTGTGTTTTTGACCCGACTGGACTGGTTCTACCGTGTCGTTCCAGTGTCTCCCCGACACTGCCGGCCACGTACGGTTCCTTCCCACTTCCGGTTCCGGCGTCCTCTACACTTCGAGTTTCCTCTGGCTCTCCTTGGTTTTCTCTCTGGGCAGGGGTCTCGGGCTCAGGTCCACTGTTCCGCGGCCTTTCGTCTGAAATGGACAATGCCACAATCCGACGTATACTATTCTCTAATTCTTCTGTCAGATTATTTTCTTTTCCTTTATTGGTTATTGGCGTTCTAAAACTATTTCCATCACCTCCTTGATCTACCTCTTCATGTTGTTCATTTTCTTTTTCAACAATCTGTTTCAATCTTTTTCTACATTCTTCTTGTTCCTTTAGTCTTAATGATTTTCTTAGTATTTCTTCTGGTGTTGCGTGCCCTACTGGTAATTTATTCTTGTCCTTATTCAGTTGTATGGGCATTAATTATGCTTACTCTTTCTCAATTGTACGGTGTGCGACGGCGATCGCCGTCTCGTTCCTCCTCTTCTTGTTTCAGACGTTCTTCATATCTTCTGAGAATTTGTTGTCGTCGCACTTCCCTCTCTCTTTCTTCTCGAATATCTTGGAAGGCTATCAAGTTCCTTGCCAGAAGTCGGGGAATGCGGTCCAGAAGATTATCCACTTCGCTATTAACACGTAGGTTCTCTGAAATAACCTCCTGCGGAACTTCTCGGCAGATAGACTCGTCACGTACGTATTGTCCGACTGATAGTAACCACAGTTTGACTAATTCCTGAGTTACTTCATCTTCCCGACTTCTGGGTTCATTTTCTTCTCTATCGCTTTCCTCGCGTTCTTCTTGAATTTCTTGTATTATTTCTTCTACGTGCTTTCTGTCTCGTACCTCTTCGTCGGTATCGACCGGTTGTCCCATTATGCTTCCATTCTCCCGTCTGGGTGTTTCACCGGATTCGCTTAGGCAACGGCGCCAAAATGTTTACTACCTAAGTGGTCTAATTAGTTTCAGACAGAGTAACCAGAAAAGATATTTTCATTACCATAGTGCACTGAAATAAATTACGTTGTACGAGAATAATAACCAGAAAGAATAACAACCAGGATTGGTACTTAAAAGATCAACTGCATATATTACTCAGAACAGTAAGTCCAAATACAATCCAAAAACTCTCTGCCCATACAATGGCGTCACAAGAACATATATAGTTTGGCCGACGGTTGCCAACCGTCGCCAACCATTGTACCGATCGGGAGTAACTACTCGCCGAAACTAAAACATAAACATATTTCCCGAAATCACTAACAAAACATATTTTGCCAAAAGTACTAAACTATGTAAAGTACACCTAACACTTACATGAGCCTTCATGATTTGAAAATCATTCGCGTACCTTAGGAGATTGCACCAACTCCATGAAGTTGTAGGCATCCTTGGCGAAGTGGAGTTAGGTTAATTCAGGAGTTTGTCTATTCAGACATCATCATTGCTTCATTGACCTTAGATTAGCCTTTCTAAACCTTTATCTTTTTACCTTTCTTATCATTGAAGTCTTGTACATATGTCATCCACACTGAAGGAGGAATAAACTAAGTATATAAAGAAATCTGTGTAAGTCCCTTTGTGATTATCAGCAAGATCACATGTAATCACTGAATTAACTCATCACAAATCATAAATAAGGAACCTTGGAGTTACTTCACTGGATCACATAGTTCAGCCTTTGAAGAGCTTTATTCAAGAGAGTGGAATACTCTAGTGTTTTACTCTATTGTTGACTTGTCTAAAAACAATCATCAACACTTCCTCCTTGGTTAGTTTTGGAGTAGTTTAGATTTAGATTAGTTTTTCCCTGAGCTTAGTTGAATATCCTTCTGTAACATCATTGAACATTGCTATTTGTTTCAACACTTTTTGTGTTTATGCACGACTATTAACTAGAAACATTGTCAATCACTAGTAGGCCCCTTGTGTGTTGACCCATTACTCACCCCAATAAGTTATCTCCGTATGTCAAGACCTACTAACATAAACCTTGGGGAAATCTTATCTCCTTTCAAAGAGGTGGAGCAGATTCTTGCCCTACCTGAGTTGGTTTTTCTATACCTTTTGTACTTGGTGCAATTTTTAACCCATCAACAAGTCCTACATCTGTTAGTGTCCATATCGAAGTTATAACATGCATGCTTCTACCTCTACTACTAGAAGTTCAGGGTCTTCCCACAACAATGCACATCATAAGACCAACAATTATGTCAGTCCTCTGTTTTGGACTGTTGGCCATCCTCCTAATGCCCAATTTATTGAGAATTCATTTGAAGAGACAACACTTACCATGAGGCCCATGGCAATAATAGCAAGTGTACTTCCCTGATTCAAGCTCTCCATTACATTGTCAAACGTCTCAAAATCCTCAACAACAACATAGGCATCCATAAACCTGTCTTGGATATGTTCATTTTAAACAGTATTTTCCAGTGACAGAACAAGAGGATTAATACTATTGTATGTTTGGCCCAGCTGCTAATCACAGGTTTGAAGAGGAAAGCGTGGCAAGGTACCAAAATCGCTCTACCAATCCGCATCAAGCAAATGAAGCATTGATTTATGGTGTAGGTGCCCTTGTGCCTGCTGCTATTCCAAGGCCTCAAGCTTGTTCACCTACTCCATGCTGGCCTTAATCTGAAATGCAAGCTGAGAATCATGTCAACTTCAGCAATGCACATGGAGACTCTGAACCTGCTGCCTAAATTGGCTGTTGTCTAAGGACTGGAACAGCATGGTCAAATTCTCCTTCTCGCATGTTTAGCTTCTACTGTCCCACTGGCACTGTATTATTTTGTAAAAGCATTGATGTTATTAGGCAGTTAGCTTTAGTTAGCTGTATGCAAGAAGCCCATAGCGAATATTATCATTTTATCTTGTTCCTTTTCTTCTTTAATTCTGTAGTTTCATAGGCAGGTTGTATCTTGGTATGCAAAAATAATATACTTTTGATCTTTGTTCCTTCTGGACTATGTCCAATGTAATGACTATCAGGTCTCAGAATCATGTGTGTCTTTGAAAGCTCCTCTCTTTCTAGACTGACTGAGATGTATTCTTATCTTTTTAACATTAATATATTTATCTTAAACCAAAAGTTAAAACTTCTTTTATAACAAAGGCAAAAGAAAATTTCAATCCAGATGAACCATGGTATCGAACAAAATAAAAGCACATGATAACCAAAAACTATCATCACAGAATGCTTGCTCCTTTAAATCTTTATCATCACAGAATAATTGTTCCTTTAAATCTTTATCATCTTAGAATGATTGCTTCTTTCAATGTTTACAAGGATAAATATTAAAAACTATTGACAAATAGAACTAGTACATGGGACTCTAAACAAGTTTCTAGTTGGCATCTTCATTCCCTCCCTGAAACAGGCAAATAAAACATTGAATGTTGAATCAAGAATCAAGCCTTAGTGCCAAATTATATTAAGATATTGCAAGTATACACTGTTGAATCAAGAATCAAGCTCTAGCACCAAATTATTCTGATTGCACAAATAGCTTCCATAGTTACCTGTATTGCCAGCTTGCAATTGCACAGACTGTATACAAGGTGTTACCCCCTCTAACACATGCATACTACGGTTGTTATTGGGCCAAAAGCTAAACTGAAACACACAGTCCTTTATGTTGTCATCTTCAATTTTCAGAGGAACCCCTTTTGACTGTGAATTTGATGAAAAATAGGCCTGTGGGTATCTGTAATAATTAGTACTTGATAAAATCTTCACATGTTGAAATAAACCGGTTCTAGTTTATAAAATTCAACCTCATTGTGCTTTCAAAGGAAAAACAACATAACAAATTATTAATATCTAAATCGTCATAAAAGAAGAGGCCAATGAGAAATTTCTGTTCTTGATCCTATGACTATTACGTTTTAATATTTTATCCTAGAATTTGGATCAAGCAAAAGCAAATCTTACAACCATAAATAAGTCAGCGCTTTCCATCTCTGTTCTACAATAAGAAAATCTCTATTATAAGATAGTTGTTTATATGAAAGGAAAATCATGTTACATGGATGTGTGCAATTAATGTTTATGATGTACAAGGTAACATAGACTACTATAGTACTTGTGTTGTATTGAATGCCAATGTAGAACCTCAAAGATTTATTCTTTGCTTTGGCAGTTAGACAGCTCAACTTCTCCCATTGTGATTGAGCTATCCTGCTTTTTGCCATAAAATTTTGTATTTTTTAAATAAAGCCCTTTAACACTTTTCAAAAAATAATATGAAAAGATTTCCTGAGAGGAGGTGAGAAGAGCTCTAGAGCTGGTTGAAGACAAAAAGTCATCCTCCATGAATGCTCTTGGAGCTTCTCCTTCACGAAAACTAGTAAGATTTGTAATCTTCGTCTCCTTGGTAACATTTAGATCTAGCTCTCCAAATTTTTTATTGTTTTTATATTCGTAAGTTTTGATTTATTGTTCGTATTGTTTTTGGTGTTCTATTATTGTTTGTGTCGTGAATTGGGTAATTTCTACTCCAAACCTTGCTGCTCCCCATCCCCCTTTGTTGGAATGTGTGAAACTGCAAAAGTGTAGACTTCCTTGTTTGTTTTATTACGTGTGAAGATATCTCCTAAGTACAGTAGTTCATTAGGGAAGTGGCCTGTTTATGGCACGTGAACCAAAAGCAATTGAAGGAATTACTGGCAGTGGAGATGGAAAGGATGATAAAGATTTGTTTAATATGAATGTAGAAGGGAAAACTGATGGTAATAAAGTTCAAGGATTTAGAAAATATCTCAAACAGGTACTGCAAGCAGAAGAAAATACAGTGGTTCCTGAAGTAGTGTTCTTCTCTGCAAGAAGTTATCATGGAGAAGACATCAGTGGCCTGTTTGAAGACGAAGTATCCACCAAAGGAAGAGAGAAACAAGGTAAGTAACCTCCTTGCCATAAAAAACTGTTGGTATTGTCTCCTAACCTCGGAATGGTTAAGGTAGCTTAAAAAAAGAGGAGAGGCTTAGAAATGTTGTGATTTTTTTTGTTTATTTGAAAAATGAACACTGTTCATCAGACATCTAGAAAAAAAGTTGATCATTAGGTGGCCTCTGTTTGGGGCAAGAAATTGGGAATTTGTGCGGCCTTCTGCAAAACAATGCAACCAAACCTTTTTATGGTTTGTTGTACCCAATCAAAAATTTTGCTTCATTAAGGCATTTTGGGAAAGTCTAGAAAGCTTTTCGTCAAAAAAAAGTCAAAAAGTCAAAATTTCTAAAAATAAAAATTTCTATTTTTAGAAAGTTTCTAAAAATAGACGTCAAATTAGGTTTTCTGGGTTTCTTGAGGTACGGATGCTGGCAAAATTTTCTAAAAATAGAAAGTTTCTAAAAATAGAATCTTCGATTCAGGTATCGTGTTTGGTTCTGATTGGCTGTTTTTGCTTCACGATCAAGGTGGTCCAGACGGAATCTGCAAAAGATCGAGTTTTCTCTACTGGGTCAATTTTGCTTTTTCAGAAGGCTCGGGATTCATCTCAGATATGCTCAGGCTATCCAATCTACCCCCATCCTGATGCCTGTCCCTGGAATCCTGAAATTGACTAAGTCTGATGTCCTGAAGTCCTGAAAATTTGACTAAGTCTGAAATCTGGTGGATCCTCAAAAATCTAGAATCTGCATGTCAAATCCCATGGATTTGAGACCTATCTCAAACATCCTGAAAGTATATTTCAAAATATTTAAAGTATAGGAAATTCACCTATACTTAAATATATTTTGAAATATACGTCAGGCAGAACCTTCGAAATCTGGCGGAATTCAAGATTTGCGATAGAAGTTGAAAAATTCCAAAAAATTTCTAAGGCATGAAATCCCAGGCATCAAGATTTTGCAATGTTTATTATTTAAACTTGTTACTTTATAGTTTAAACTTTATACTGCTGTCATGATTTATCATTTATTAACATATTGATATTGTTAATTGTTGTTAACTTGTAGTTGTTATCACTTATTGTCTATATATTATCTCTATTTCATATTGATATTTTGAAAAATTCATATATATATATATACTAAGTTGCCGGTTCTGGTACGGGTTCCGGTTCGGTTCGCCAGTTCGGTCAATTTTTTTTTGGGTGTGGGTTCGTTTTGGGTTCGTCCATACAAAAACATATAAAAATTAAAAATATATACATACTTCCAATAGTAATTAAATATATATATTTAATATCCATTTATATATTAAACCCATAATTTATAAATATCTAATATCCATTTATATATATTATAATTTATAAATATATTATGTAGATATTTAAATATTATATATAAATAAGAAATAAAAAATATATTAATATATATATTAACATATAAACAATATATAAAAAATATAATTATGTATTAATATATTAATGTAATTATATATTAATATATTGTTATATAAAAAATATAAAAATATAAAAATACATAAATACAAATATATTAATATAAATATAAATCGTTTATATATAGAAATAAAAATATATTAATATTAATAATAAATATCTAAATAATAATATCTAAATACTAATATATAATTGTCTCAGGCCGGAAGAAAGGCTTTTAAAATAATAGTCTCACGCCGAAAAAAAATTCACGCAAGAATTTTCTCTGAACTCCTCGGTTCTTCCTATCCAAAATTCACGCCAGAATTTTTCTTTACTCCTTGGTTCTTCCTATCCGCATATTCCTTGAACCATTTCTCCTATTCGCGTATTCCTTGAACCATAGCCATGATCATGATCATACGGGTGGAAGCTTTACCAAGCTTATGCGGCACGTCTATTCAATAGAAGATCTGCTTAAGAAATTACGGTGGGAAAGAAGTGCAATGCAAGTAGGGGGCAAAGAAGAAATCTCGCAGGCTAGGCCGTAGACAGATGGGGAGGCGTTTGGCTTTTAGATGCCTCTTCATTACCCTAGATATTCCAAGGCGGACTATGAGTCAATGGCGGAATGGAGGCTTGATATTCTGCTTCATGACTATGGTTTGGAGGCGGAATACAAGCGAAAGTTCGCACTTGGTGCCTTTCTCTGGCCTGATCAGTGCTTCTGACGAAGGACGAAGGATTCGCACAGGATAAGTTAAAAAAGTATAAAAAAATTAAATAAACACCAAACTAATGCAAATTCGTGGGGAAATTTTTAAAATTTTGATAGAAAATGTGGTGGGTTCACCCAGGTTCGTCTGTGACGAACCCATAGGTGTTTTGGCGAACCCTGGAGGAATCCCCGCCCGAATCGAACCCAGATCCAGATCCGGTATGAATTGGACCGGGACCCTGCAGAAACCCTAGGCGAACCGGTAACATAGTATATATATTTTGAAAAATTCATATATCGTCGTCCCCCCGCCGTCCCCAAAAAATGGCCCTCGGCCTACCGTCCCTGAAACGCGCCCCCTGCCGTCCCCGAAACGCCGTAAAACATAGTTTAATAGTGGACTCTGGGTTATAATGGGTAAATGTCAAAAATGAAATATTAATAAAGTCACTATAGTCATAATGTTGGAGCGCTCATCTTGGGATTATAAAAAGTGACTTTAATTAAATATTGCCTCCAAAAAGGTCAATCAACCCCCTTAGAGGAATTACAAAAGGGGAAAAAGCAATTCATTTGGTATACTTTGATTATTCATTTTGCTTTGGCGTTTGGCTCTACAAAGAGTTCGAGGGTTTTGGAGGAATTTGAAACCATGGCTATTGGAAACGAAAACTTCCATCGGTAACAGCATTCCGCAGGTGTGAAAGATCATCCAAGGGTGCTTGAAAAGGCAAATACACTTAGTGTTTGTATTTGTGCTTCAATGGTTGAATGCAGGTATTGTCGCGGAGGAGATTTCAAAGAGATATCATCAGTTTATTGCCACTATAATTGCTAAGGATTATTGAAGATCATATCCCAAGTTATAGACTGCATTTTTGAGGAGTTTGGTTATGCTTTTGGGCTGTTAACCTGGTCGTACCCTTCCCAGTACCTGGTCGTACTTCATAGAGAGAAATATTGATATTTTGGAGGGGTTTTTGCCAAGTTCTTCCTTCTAGCTTGGCGTCCAGCATTACAAATGATGTGCAGAGATTTTGAGAGGGTTTTGGAGGGTGTTTGATCCATTTATCAGTTGTTGTCACCTTTCCAAGGTCGTACCAGATCATAGTGGGGACGTGGGGTTTTGGATACTTCTTCATTGATGGAGTTTATGCATTGAAAATCTTGTATATTGTGGACAGCAAACTGGGTATGTGAAATATGTTATGTTGTCGACATTTCACCATATGGGTATGTCTCTATAATTCATTTTGAGTAAATTAATGAACTGGGTCATTGTTATTTTGCTCATATCTGTTATAGTTTCTTGGGTTTTCATTGCATGTCATATATTACATTGTTATCTGGCAAAACAATTACATGCAAAACAAAAAACCCTTTTGCAACTTCTGTCTAGTCTGGAAGACCACAAAAAGAAAAAAATAATAACATAATGCATTAAACTAAAAAGAACAAACAAGGGCAGCACATTACAGTGGTATCATAGCACAGTTGTATCTTGCCATCCTATGCAGTTAAGTATCAGATTCAGAGTCATGGACAGATTCAGTGAAGAAGAATCACAAAAGAAACTTTACAATGCCGATAAGAATCTTGAACACCTACCTCAGTCAAAAGGGGTTCTACGCAGTGTTGATGATGTTTTCTTGACAACAACAACATTAGAATAAAACACCAAGTGCTCTATCCTCTCTTGAACAAAGCGTCTTGAATGTTAAACTACGTGATCAAACAAGAACGCTCCAAGGTTCCTTGTACATGATTTGCAACGGATAGCCTCTGTGGTATGATGTGATAATGTTGTTTACACAAAGGGACTTACGCAGAATTTATTCATCACTCCATTCAAATATGTACTCTTTCCTTGTGAAATGGAACTTCTTCTAATCAACTACAAAAAGAAAAGGCAAAAGATAAGGGTTTAAAGAAACTAAGGTCAATGAGGCAATGATGTTGCATGAATAGACAAACTCTTCAATAAACCTAACTCCACTTCGCCAAGAATGCCTACAACTACATAGAGTAGGTGCAATCTCCTAAAGTTAGCGAATGGTTTTCAAATCATGAAAGTTCATATAAGCACCCATTGGATGCTGCAGCTCAAACAAGCATCCACAACCGAACTTAAGCAAATTATGATGAAGCTCAGACTAGCTTTACACAACACTCCACCAGCGATGGATGTCAAAAGCATGAGCTAGGAGTTGATCAAATATTCAATACATACATGCATTACATCAATGAACTTTTAATCTATCAACTAAGCTACTTTGAAAACAATTCTTAACCATCTTGGAGACAGTGAAGACCATGCTAACATTTCAAAATCACAAGATCACCATGAAACATTCAACAATGAGATTGCATTAATCTTGAAGTGTATCTTTACAACAATCTCTCAATATCTCTTCAATGACTTTGAAGAGCCTCCTCTACTCTACTCCTTTCTAATCTAATGTATATCCTCTCTAATCCTCTAATGTCTCTTGTATATTTACAAATGAGAGAAGTGAGCCTTATATAGAGCTTAAGAATTACAATGAATGGCCCAAATTGATTTAGCAATCAATGGCCGAGATTGAGACATCAAGGCAGTTTGTTACAAAATTTGCTATTTTTACAACATGAAAGAGGCAATGAAGGCACATTTCCCAATGTGATGAGAATCTTTGGAGCATCTTTATGCTGGGCCCTCTTGAATGAATGACATGGCAGAATGTGACTGGCTTGATGATGTGTACGGGCCACCTCAGCATCTTCAAACGAACTAGTCTGGTTCACCTCATGTTCACTTAGAATATTTTCTTGATTTCTTGATGTAACTCATAGATCGCTTTGATGATCATGCTCATCTCTCATCTTGTGATGTTATTGTGCTTATGCAGGATTATGCCTCTGGATAGTTGCATGGAGTGTTGAGGTGTAAGATGTCTTGTACGTGACTTCTTGTAGTAGACTTGAATATGATGGATGCACTTGAAATAGACAACTCTGGATGACGACTCCTCATGCATGGTGAAGTGATACTCCTCAAACATATGAGGTTATCTTCTACGTGCAAATGATGATCTTGATGTAAGCATCTCTCCGTGTGACGATGATGTCTTCCTCATCCAGACATACGAAATCTTCAAAGTAAGATGAACTTAATGTAAGAGCTCCTCCGTGTGGTGATGATGTCTTCCTCATCCAGACTTCTCATGTATGAGCTCTCGCCATTCACCTCCTTGGATCCTCCATCACCTACAAGAAGAAACACATCAAATTAAGACTTGATATAAAGGATTTTCAATAACAAATTACATTCATCTTATGCATGTGGGATCAAAAAATGGCATTTCACAACATACCCTTTCGCGTGAAATCCATGCCTAAGTGCCTAGGCGGGTTTAATTGCTTTTGTGAAGATCATGGAATAAAAAGGCATTTGTCAGCACCTAGGACTCCTCAGCAGAATGGAGTTGTGGAAAGGAAGAATAGGACAGTTCAGGAAGCAGCAAGGAAAATGATGAAAGAAGCAAATCTACCGGATATCTATTGGAGAGGAGCCATCCACACTGTAGTTTACATACAAAACAGAGTGCAAACCAGGGTCAACGGTTCAAAGACTCCCTATGAACTATGGTATGGAAGAAATCCTACTGTAAAATACTTTACAGTGTTTGGAAGTAAATGCTACATTAAGAGAGATGAAGAAAACCTGGGAAAGTTTGATACAAGATCGGATGAAGGAATATTCCTTGGATACTCTACAAAGAGCAAGGCATACAGGTGCTACAACAAGAGACTGAAGAGATTAGTGGAAAGTGCAAATGTCAAAGTGGATGAAGCACCATACCAAAGTTCAGTGCTATTAGAAGGATATGAATCGGATGAGAACCCTTGCAAAGAAGAAGAAAGAGAGGAAGAAAAGGAAAAGGAAAAGCAAGATGGAGAAGATGCTCCGGAAAAGATTCCCAAGACTCCCAAGTATATGCAGAAGAATCATTCTGAAGATCAGATCATTAGAGATAAGAACAAAGGTGTCTTAACAAGAAGTATTGTTATGGCAGATGAACAAGTAAATTTGTGCTTATTGTCTCAAATAGAACCCAAAACAGTGACTGAAACATGCAAAAATGAGCACTGGATCAAGGCTATGGAAGAGGAATTGATGTAGATTGAGAAGAATCAAACTTGGGAAGTTGTCCCAAGACCAGCAGACAAGAATGTGATAGGAACTAAATGGGTCTTCCGGAACAAATTAAATGAAAATGGGGAAGTAGTCAGAAATAAGGCCAGGCTGGTATGTAAAGGCTACTCACAAGTGGAAGGAATAGACTATGAGGAAACATTTGCTCCAGTGGCAAGATTGGAGGCCATCAAATTGTTCTTGGCCTTTACAGCTCATAAGGACTTCAAAGTTTATCAAATCTACATTCCTGAATGGAGAGTTGGAAGAGGAAGTATATATTGAGCAACCGGAAGGCTTTCAGTTATCTGATGATCCAAATATAGTATGCAGATTGAAGAAGGCATTGTATGGACTCAAACAGGCTCCTAGAGCTTGGTATGCAAGGTTGGATAGGTACCTACTACAGTAAGGATTTAAAAATGGTACTCTAGCTAGCAATCTTGAAGAAGATCAAATCCTGATTGTGTTGGTTTACAAATTTGCCACCTAACTCTATATTCTCACGCCCACATAAGTGACAAATGTAACAACAGTTGAATCAGTTGCAATGATATTTTACAACGATTCTCTACTTATTTAACAAGGCGTAGCTACCTTCTTATAATATCCAATGAATGAAAACTCAAATTGCTTTTAACCAGAAAGCATAAAAGGCAATATATCCTAATATCAGCTGAATTCAAAAGAAGTGCAAAGACTTCAACAGTAGTAACTTTTAATGAATCAATAAAGAATTACACCATTTACTATACAATCACCACCATAAACCATTCACCGAAAGATAAATACTTCACAGCAGTGAGCAAGAATTAAAATATTCAACCACTTCAATACAGAAAGATAATCAACCACCAGCAGTATATTAGAATGCAAAAATATGTGCATACTTGAAACTTGAAATTCAAAGGCTTGAATGAACCTAAAAGAATAACATTCGGACTTGCCATTCATTTGTTCTGAAGAAGGAACATGGCAAACTGGCTTGCAACAAACAAGTTTGTAAGCAATATCATCTTATTTCCTAGCACGTAATATTATGGATGAGTCTCAAACTATGGTGATATTTTGCATTGAAAATTAAAATTTAAAGTCCAAATCATTTTGATGAAAATAGATTGAAACTACTCCTTAATTCTTTAGATGGAAAGATAGAAAATAAGCAATAAAAAATATTACAAATTTGAACTGCAAAATAAATGATGGCTAACTTGAGCCCAGATATCTCATGATGGACTCACTCCAGTTATAGATCATAAGACAACCATTGTGAGCACAAAATGTAATCATTATAACTCCAAATTTTTCCACTCCCTTCAAATGCCAAGGTAGGATGCCAAAGAAAAGCTAAAATAAGACTTCAGTATTTACTGGTAGCTCTATTTAACTTATGGAGAAAAGATCTTACCGAAATATGGTTGCCACTTTTCCTGGCACAAAGAATGCATTCAATGCCTCCACCATCAAGATGCATAAATAAATTGATAGACGAAATGCACCCACAATGGACAGGCTGCAGGATGACAGCTGAAGATTAAACTTTGCCTTTCCTAGAAGCTAAAAGCCACTCCTAAAATGCATTTTTGTCAATATAAAAATAAGTAAAATAAAGTGATAAAGAGTTCAAATTACTAGTACAGTGCACAACAACACCTACAATAAAATCCATCTCCAACACAATCTCCAAAATGAAAAACAATCTCTTAATCTCAGAAAGATGTGCATACAAAGAATATACGCCTTGTTACCTTTTTACACATCTTGCACATCCTCCAACCAGTATCATCTGAGTGAAATATTTCACAAAATCTCATTTGCTCAAAGGCAGACCTGCATTTGACAATTAGTGAGGAACATCTGCTATGCATGGGGGGGGGGCGATTTTTAGAGATGCATAAAACAGAAAGAAAGTCTCGCCTTTTAATGACATGCAATTAGACCCTTAATGAACATTCAATTGAACATTTATGATCTTTTACTGATAATCATTATTTAATTTTACAATATAACAATGATGTAAGAATAAGAAAGGATTCAAAATCCATAATATAGTACATAACAATTTATTAAATATCTCAATATTTGTCTCACCCTTCACATCACAAATCACCCATTAAAGACCTTTCTCCTATGGTTAGCATTTGCATTCATTGGTACTCCAACTAGTTTGTATTATTTATGTGGCTCTACATACTTCATCAAAACATAGTAGGAACATGATAAGTGTCCTCAATGCCAAAAGGCAAAAGCCCTTCACTCACCCTTCGGTAGAATTTTTCTTGTGGGTATATTCTCCACTACAATATTCTTTTTATACCTTCCAATCCAAATCAAACATTATGTGTGTTTCTGTATGGAAACACACATATACCTATGCATGTGAAAATATGCTGCCATAATAATTTATATTACTCATGGATGGGTGCAATAAAAGTGATTGTTGTTAAGAGGGGCCATATCAAAGGTAAGTGTGGCAATAACTAGGTTATGGATCCATATGATTAGCTTGACCCATTTGCATTCCTTTACAATCAGAAAATTAGCAAAACTCATTTTACATTTGTGTGTAATCATTTCCATATATTTTTTGCCCCAGAACACAGACTGTTACAAGAATAAACATCATTTTACATTTATATGTACACCCCTTGTACATAGATTATGGCATGACGAGAAAACATGGCTTATTGCATGTATTTGAAAAACATGACTTTCCAAATCATATACATTTATACATCATGTTTCAATCTGTCTTTTTTGCCCATGTTGTTTGTGCTTTTTTCTGCTCATGTTGTTTGTGCTTTTTTCTGCTCGTATTTTTGCAGATCAACGACCATAGAAAGAGCTTTGCACCACATTTGTTATGGCAAATAACGGGCTCAAAGGATGAAGAGGTAGCTGAGATTTGTCAAGGCGTAAAAATCATCATTCAATAGCTGAAGCCTGAGAGCATGCTATAAAGAGAAGAATGAGAAAGTGTAAGTCTGTATACAGTGGAGTGTGCCTTTGAGCAGGAGTGCAGATTTTAAGTGTTTTAGAAGTATCCAAATAACAGCGCCGACCAATGATAGGGATAAATTATTTAAGACAAAAAAGGTTGCAGCATCGTGTTATGGTGTAATGTCCCCTTCCTGAGTCAAGACTTAATCGTTGGACTAGTCTATCATTCGGGTTCCCGTAGACTAGTGAGGTGGATAGGGTACCCACTATGATAGGGAACCTGTTGGCAAGAAATACTGTGTGGCTTCATGAGTGTTGTCATTGATGGCAACAAAGTCCATCCCACTCATTTGCAACACATGGTATGTCTATACCAGAAGTCAGATTGATGAGTATTTTGGTCCGGTGAACAAGAACAGAGCATGCAGCAAGGTCCGACAATCAGGTCCGAATCTCTCAGAGGAAGTATCTCAGCAAAGTGTGGACTTGGGGAAGTCAGTAGGAGTACCATGACTGCTACATTCCAGAGATTGAGCCTTCGGTGATGAAAAAGAGAAAAGATATGAGCATTTAAGTGTTGGGTTCCTGACAGGCAGAGCAGACTGAGGAAGAACCAACCGGCAGAGCATCAGACTTTAATCCGGATGAAAAATTGGTGGTGATCAAACTACTTGAGGGATCATTCATGGTTGGCCGACATGATTGATGACTTTTATGTCTATGTCCTTGATACGCATCACATAGTAAGCATGGATTCAGCCAACAGATCAGTATGTTGGGAAAATTTTGAGCTTTCCGGATGCCAACTAGAAAGATGTTGAGATCCTTGATGCGGATATATATACCAAATAGATTTCAATATGAAGGTGTGTGTGGTGTGTGATAATGTGCGAAGAAAGGCAGAGATAGGTGTGGAAGCAATAATACAAGTCTGGTATGTGACAGAACAACAGCACTAAAATAGAGGAAGAATGAAGTGCAGTAGATCAATTTATTGAGCCTAACCGAAACTGAACCTCAGCATATGTGGATGTCTCTGATCAGTTCAAACACCTGGTTACTTTCTTTATACCTTGTAGACAGTGAGCCTCTTGTAGGCAGTGAGCCTCTTGTGAGCAGTGTGCTCGAGCAGTGAGCCCTAATTGGCAAGTGTCATTTTGTACTTCTATTCTTTTAACAGAGAATACAATCTTGGGTTAGTCACCCTGTAGTTTTCCTTTAATAGGGTTTTCCACGTAAAAATCCTTGTGTTATGTGTGTTGATTTCTCTTCTACTCTCATGTTCATGTATGCTCATATGTTTTGATACTGCACTAATTGTTAAAGAAGAAAAGAAAGTTAAATAATTAAGATAATTGATTCACCCCCCCCCCCCCCTCTTAGTTATCCACCTTGTTTCCAACAATTGGTATCAGAACTAAGTTCTTCCAAACAGAGCCTAATAGTTTGAGGAAGATCTGGGAATCTCAATGGATATGTATGGTATGAGGGAACAACTTCAGTCTGCCCTAGATGATCTTGAGCAATCTCACTCTGAAGTCAATAACTTGAGGGAAAGACTCAAACAAACTGATGATTTCATAAATGAACTAAAAGAGAAACTAAGTATCTCTGTGAAAAAGAGAAAGGAACTACTTCAACAATTAGCAAGTCAAAGTGAAGCCAATGATACTAATGAAGATCTGAATGAGAAGAACAAGTTATGTGAGAAGCTATCAAAAGAGGTCATTATGGTAAGAAATGAAATGGAATCAGGGGTTATGAAATTCACCCAAGAAATTGAAGAGAAGAGAAAAATTGAAGATAATCTAAAACAATCTCTCAAGGAAAAGTCAGAAGACTACCACAAAATGGATTGAATAATCAAGCATCTGGAATCTGATCTTGAAGAAGTAAGAGATAATGAAGAACAACTTGAGAATCAGATACACTCTTAAAAGGGATCTTCAAACAGCAAATGAATACAAAGAGAAATTCAAGATAAGCTCTACTCAACTTGAAGTCCTTCTTGAAAGACAAAAGAGGGTAGATGACAAGCAAGGCTTGGGGTATGAGAAAGGTGAAAGCTCCAAATCCGGTCAGAAGAACTCTGGATCAGGAAATCCAAGGAACAGGCCTAGAAGACCTCCGGTAAAGCAACCAAATGCTCAAAAATATCCATCCTTCAATGGATACTGCTACAATTGCAATAACTTCAGCCATAAAGCAAATCAGTGCAGAAGAAGAATGAATCAGACTAATTCATCCTTCTCCGGACAATGTTTTAACTGCAAAAAGTATGGTCACAAATCTCATGAATGTAGAAATATGCAAATAAACAATTCATTCAATGGTAGATGCTTTGCATGCAATAGAATGGGACATATGGCTAATCAATGCAGATCAAGAGGATATCAGTCAAATTTGCAAAGAAATGTTGTTTGCTACAATTGCAATAGATCCTGTCATATTGTCAAATTTTGCAGAGGTAAGAATCAGGATAAAAAGGGTCCGGTGCATCATAATCAAAATCAAGACAAAGAAAAAGGAAAAGTGAATGCGGATGAAGTTCAAAGGGAGATGAACAAGATTTGGGTGAAGAGAAGTACAGAAAATGTCGGGGATGGATCCGCACCAGAATCTGGTGCTGATATTCCTTCCGGAAACTAAATAGATGAGCTCTGGCTCAGGGGGAGTCATAAAGGAAAATAAATTCCCCCAGCCAGTCAATTGGTGCCTAAAATTGGCACATGGAGTATTGCGGATTGAAGAGCTCTCAAAGCGATATCTAAATAATCCTCGGTAAAAGTGTGAAAGATCCGCAAGAAGATTTGAAGAGTCTAATTATCCAAGATTGATCCGGTTTGACAGCCTTCCGATAAAAGCAGGACTTTCACAGTTGGACCCGGTATGATTCTAAATTGAAATATCTTGATCTGCAGATAAATGGGATGATCCAAGGAAGGGAGATACATTGTAAATTGTCGTTCTAAGTGCATCTCAGTGATCCGGAGAGATCTCTCTCAGAACAAGCAGAACAAGGCAACCGGAATGACTTAAGTTGTGCATTTATTGCAATATGAAATTAGGGTTTGCAAAAATATAAGGGTTCCTCTATTCATCATTTGCTCATTTGCATTCAAAAAGAAGAAAGAAAGAGCTCTACAACAAGATTACCTCAACCCTCTCAAAGATCAACGGCAGAATCCGACGCAACCAGCAATCTTTTCCGGCTCATATCGAACCCTAGAAGCGTAAAAAGGTATTTCCGTTCTTGGATCTCTCTTTGAATCTCTTGCAAGATCGCTACTCCAAATGTTGTTAAGATTACTGATAGGCCGCGCCCAAAGTTCAAGAAACATCCTTACAAATCCCTAGAAGTTGATCCCTTAGGCACCTTCTCTAGCATTCCGCATGGAGTTGTACACGTAGAAGATGTTAGGGTGTACATACATGCCAATATTGAAGAATTTGGGGAATCCAAGCTGATGGATATCTCCCATAAACAACTAATAGATGAATCCTTTGAACTCAAACCTCAATACAAGGCTATCCGGGATAAGCATTTTGGATATTGCATCCATTTCCCCTATTTTGCAGAAGATGAATGGGTCTAGTATGTTCTTAGTAGAATACATGATAACTTCATATGGTTGTTGAAGCCCTTCAAGATAACCAAGGATGCAATCAGGGCGGTAACCGGATTGCACTCATCCGGTGGGTTGCCTGCTCTCAAATCAGTCAAAAACCAAATTGTAAGTGAGGCTACCGGATCAAAATTTGACAAGAGGGCAATGACAATAGAAGACATCATAGATCCAGATATCAAATTTGCCTCTATTATAATTGGTTACAAAATCTACCACTCCAGCAGGGAGAATTCAGTATCCGGAACTGCTATATATACTGCATATGAAATGCTAAGGAAAAATGTTGACTACGATCTTTGTGAGCTTCTCCTGAACCAACTGTTAAAGAATTTACAGAAAATAAAGAAGGATAAGAAGAATTTATTTAAGTACGGTGGCTTGATATTATGTCTATTCTTTTACTATATGAATGAGCTACCCGGATCTAGTGGTTGGGTATGGCAAAATGACAGACCGGTTGCCATACAAATTAGAGATTATATGTATGGGCTTGGTGATGCCAAGGCACAAAGTACAGCACTCTGGGGTTACTTCAAAAACATCCAAGGCATGATGCAGGCCAAAGAGAGAATCCCCCAATTTCTAGTTGAAAAAAACAAGGATATAGTGTGCTTCATGGTAGACACTGATCAATGCCTAATGGAGGCAGTGTAACCCAGAACAGTCTGGATTATGCCAATGGGCTATGAGGTAGATGAGAAAATTCTGGAGCTACATGTTCAACACCTGCTAAGTCAACCAAAGGACCCCGAGGTAGAAAGGTTTGGAACCTTCCAAGAGTTGAGTGTAAAAATTCATGTTGAACTGAGACAGCCTGAAATCAAGAGAAAGGTGAGAAGGGAAATAGAAGAAGTTGCCAAGAGATATGGGATATCAAAGGAGGCAGTTGATGCCAACAGAGAGAAGGTAGAAAGGGCAAAGAAAGAAAGGCAAAAAGCAGAAAAAGAAAGTGTTCCGGTGGAAGCCCCCTCCCGGACTAGATCCTCAAAGAGCTCTGCACCTGCCACTACTAAGAGCCCAAAACCCTCAAAACCGGAAGCAAAGACATCCGGAAAAGGAGAAAAGAGAAGAAAGACAGGCCACAAGGTCATACATAAGCCAAAAGGATGATGAAGAAACAAAATCTGATGAAGAAGTTAAGAAAATGAGGAAGAAGAAGAAAACATTCGGGAAATCCTCTGCCGGTAAACATACAAAAGAAAAGGCACAAGAATTTGTTGAAAGGCCTACTCTCTCCATTGATGATATCATCAAGGCAGTTACTGTGGATGGAAATCTGCAACCAATGACAGAATTCTATGATGAATATAGTGAAGCTGACCAAAACATCTTGCAAGATGCTATAGTCAGGTATCTAAACATCTATAATAAAGCATTCATTGAAATCATATCTCTAATTCCCAAAATCCTAGAGAAGGAACTTGAAATGAGAAAGAATAATGCTAAGGCAAAGGACCTAGAGATCCGGGAATAGATAGCTATTCAACTGTATCCTTCCATCACTCCAAAACAAATGAACATGATCTTCAAGGATTGCAAGGATGAGTTCCAAAACAAAGCCAGAATGAACAAGCTTATGCTCGGAGAGACTGATCAGGTGGCAAAAGAGACTGAAGACATCCTCCGGAATGCATACAAAAGATTCAATCTTCCTATTATAGAGGACATAAGTGATGAACCTTCTGCCATGAATGTCGAAGGATCAAGTGCATCAAAGGAAGATTCTACTGAGAAAATTGCAGAAGAGTCAAAGGAGATAGGTGAGGAGAAGACAAAGGACTTGGATTCCTCTGTTCCGGAAGAGAAAGTCCATGAAGAAGTAAACATCTCTCTTCCGGATCCCCTAGCAAACTCCGGAACTGAAGGAGAAGCAAGAAAAGCGGAGAAAGCAAGTCAAGAAGAGGAGAAAAAGGGAAGAGAAGAAGATCAAACAAATAAGATCCCGGATGACAGTTCTGAGGTGGGAAAAGAAAAGAAGACTCTGTCTCCGGCAAGAGACACTACAGAAGCAGTTAAAGACTTCCTAACCAAGGAAATGATGGAATTAGATGAACCGGAGCTGTTCCAAGTACCACTCAATTTTGATTCTCTCTCTCCGGTACAGACAATGAAGATAGCATCTTTTGCTCAAGCTAAAGCAAAAGAAAAACTTCAGTCTCACATGGAAGACTGTGAGCTAATAAAGATTGCATCCGGTGTACTAGAAAAGATCATTCCATCCTTTCAGAAGGATCTTACGGCCTCTTCATCTGGTAATCTGAAATCTCTTGTCAATTCTGTTAGCACACATTTTGATTCTTTGGAGAAATCAGCAGAAGAGAAAGTCCGGAAAGAGTTTTTGGGTAAGAGATTCTCCGAAGTACAGGGACTCATAGCAAATGATAGGAAAAATCTAGATATTGGGATAAAGAGCCTAGAAAATGCTCTTAAAGATGGCAGAGAAATATACAAATTTTGTCTATCTTGGTCCACAGTGACAGCAGACATTGTCAAGAAGGTGGAAGAACAAGAGGGTAAACTGTTAAGTTTATCTCAAAATTTTGATCCTCTCACCTCATCCATAATGAATCAAGAATGCCAGGCTATTGCCACTATGAATGAGATAAAGATGCTTGAGAAGGAGAAGAAGAATAGAATAAGCAGAATGAGTGAACCAAGAGGGATAATTATCCCTAAGTTAGAGGCAATGCATGAGGCTCTAACTAATGCTCAAACTACAGCCCGAACCAGTGATCCGGTAGACTTAAAAAGGGCAAAAGCTTTTGCATTTTTGTTGAGTGGCCACATTTCAATTTTGGACAGGATGAAACAGAGTTGGGCAACAGAATTTGTCCAGTTGAAAACCACTTTTGCGGATATACTTAAGCATAGGTAAGTATAACTTGTATATATACTTATGCGGCTATGTATAGGCTAATTTTTGGAAATTTTGGTGTGCGGATTTTATCCTTTGCCATTGATGTTAAAGGGGGAGTGAGGAGCAGTGAAAAATGTGGAATCTAGCTAAGGGGGAGTTCCGGTAAAAGTGTACATAAGATAGAGCATCAGCCAAGGGGGAGCCTATTATAACACTTAGTCATTTTTCACTAAGTGTTGCCATCAATGCCAAAGGGGGAGATTGTTGGCAAGAGACACTATGTGGCTTCATGAGTGTTGTCATTGATGGCAACAAAGTCCATCCCACTCATCCGCAGCACATGGTATGTCTATACCGGAAGTCAGATTGATGAGTATTTTGGTCTGGTGAACAAAAACAGAGCATGCAGCAAGGTCCGACAATCAGGTCCGGATCTCTCAAAGGAAGTATCTCAGCAAAGTGCAGACTTGGGGAAGTCAGTAGGAGTACCATGACTGCTACATTCCAAAGATTGAGCCTCCGGTGATGAAAAAGAAAAAAGATATGAGCATCTAAGTGTTGGGTTCCTGACAGGCAAAGCAGACTGAGGAAGAACCAACCGGCAGAGCATCAGACTTTAATCTGGATGAGAAATTGGTGGTGATCAACCTACTTGAGGGATCATTCATGGTTGGCCGACATGATTGATGACTTTTATGTCTATGTCCTTGATACGCATCACATAGTAAGCATGGATTCAGCCGACAAATCAGTATGTTGGGAAAATCTTGAGTTTTCCGGATGCCGACTAGAAAGATGTTGAGATCCTTGATGCGGATATATACCAGATAGATTTCGATATAAAGGTGTGTGTGGTGTGTGATAATGTGCAAAGAAAGGCAGAGATAGGTGTGGAAGCAATAATACAAGTCCGGTATGTGACAGAACAGCAGCACTAAAGCAGAGGAAGAATGAAGTGCAGTAGATCAGTTTATTGAGCCTAACCTGAACTGAACCTCAGCATATGTGGATGCCTCTGATCAGTTCAAACTTCAAACACCTGGTTACTTTCTTTATACTTTGTAGATAGTGAGTCTCTTGTAGGCAGTGAGCCTCTTGTGAGCAGTGTGCTCGGGCAGTGAGCCCTAATTGGCAAGTGTCATTTTGTACTTCTATTCTTTTAACAGAGAATACAATCTTGGGTTAGTCACCCCGTGGTTTTTCCCTTAACGAGGTTTTCCACGTAAAAATCCTTGTGTTATGTGTGTTGATTTCTCTTCTACTCTCATGTTCATGTATGCTCATATGTTTTGATACTGCACTAATTGTTAAAGAAGAAAAGAAAGTTAAATAATTAAGATAATTGATTCACCCCCCCCTCTCAGTTATCCACCTTGTTTCCAACAGAACCACGTCACAGTGGGTCCCCTATCCACCTCACTAGTCTACGGGAACACGAATGATAGACTAGTCCAACGATTAAGTCCCAACTCAAGAAGGGGACATTACATATGGCACATACCATATAGAGCAAGGTTGGATTTTTGTTTGAGTTCACAAAGGTTGCAATAGGTGTGGCAAGTCGCACAATGGAAAGAAGCAGACAGTTTGAAGTTTCCAAAAGCATCCAAGTCCATTGACAGGCACACACCTATATAAAGGTCAACACAACAATGTTGCAAAGCTTGAAAACTTGCATTTACATTGTTGGGTGCGCACCTATAAACATAAGGAATGTGTTTTAAGTCCCAACTCAAGAAGGGGACATTACATATGGCACATACCATATAGAGCAAGGTTGGATTTTTGTTTGAGTTCACAAAGGTTGCAACAGGTGTGGCAAGTCGCACAATGGAAAGAAGCAAACAGTTTGAAGTTTCCGAAAGCATCCAAGTCCATTGACAGGCACACACCTATATAAAGGTCAACACAACAATGTTGCAAAGCTTGAAAACTTGCATTTACATTGCTGGGTGCGCACCTATAAACATAAGGAATGTGTTTTAAGTTTCAAAAACATGTAAGACTGTGAAGGGGCACACGCCAGAAGCAAGGGGACATATTTCAAGTTTTAAAAATCTGCTATTACACATACAATCACATGCCAAACAAGGTGTATGACAATTTTGCAAACACCAAATTTGCAGCCGTACAGACCAGCGTGCGCCATCACATGGGAGAGACGCGTTTTTGAAGATTCAAAAATCTGCACAGTATCATATAGGCACACGCCATCATATAGAAAGAGCACATTTTGTTAAAGTTGGAACTTGTAATACAACACAAAGGTGTGGGCCTTGTAGAAATAGACATGGTTTTTGAAAACACAAGTGCAAACTTATTAGGAAGCACACACCGTATAAGGTGAAAAACTAATTTTGAAAAATCAAAGCACACAATACTGTGTATAGACACGTGCTTTTCAAATGGGCTGACTGTTTTTGCTAAGTTTGCACCAGCTATTAATAGAGACATGCCGATATAAGAGGAGTCATGACTTTTCAAACATAAGTGCAAGTGATATTTATGTGTTCGCCCTTACAAAGGAAAATCAGAATTAATAGCAATTCAAAAGCAGGAAAAAACAAGTTCTATATATAGGTGATTTGAAGGACTGGAAATAGCAGAGGTTTGTGTGTTTATATAGACATTCATACTTTATTATTTCCCATCACTTCATTCATCCAAAGGTGCAGCAGCAGAGCAGCAGGGTTTTAGTGATCTACAGCAGCCACTTTCATCGTATTGGCAGAGATTTGAGATCAGTTTCCAATGATTTCCAGCAAAATACAGCAGTGATTTTCATCAAAAGCACCTGATTTCAGCATTCTTCATCCCTTTTTCAGAAAATTTCTCATCAATTTCCATCAAAAGTGACTGAATTCCAGAGGATTTTTCATCAATTAGAAGCAAAGGCGCCTAATTTCAGTGGATTTTCAATCAAATCTTTGGAACGTCAATCGCATTTTCCAACCAATTTTCGTCCTTTCAGCAAGGTTTTATCTTCATCAACAATGGTTTAACTCAGAAAATTCAGATTTTCAAACACAAAGGCTGTGCCTAGCATTTTTGGTTGACAATCAGTCCTTATTTTTCAAGCCCTTGACTAATCCACCACATCAAATTGGATAATTTCAGTCATATTTTCAGCTATATTTATAAGCAGAAATAGAGGTATTTCTGTATGTATTGTGGCTGATTTTCTAGGGTTTGGACAGTTGGTCATCATCCTATCCATTTTGCAACAGAAGTGTGAAAGTTGATTCGAATTTCATCAATCAAAACAAACAAAATCAGCAAACCTTAGCCTATTATTTTCAATCCGTTGAGGTGGCATCATTTTGGTCAACGAATTTCCAAAGATTTGTTAAACTAACTTGTGCCATGTCAATGTACAAGAGCTGAATTTGAATGAAAAGATCAAAAATGGAAACAAGATGGCTCAAAAGTTGATAAACAGCTGTCTCATTCAAGCAGGTTTTTTCACCATTTCAGTGCAAAGTTGTCATGTCCCCTTTTCCTAGGCAGTGGTCAGTCGTGGTGGTTAGCCTATCAGTTGGGTTCTCGTAGGCTACCACAGTGGATAGGGAGCTCTTTCGGGGGTCTTGTGACCTTTTGGGAAGTCTGCATAGCATTTCAAGAGCTTGGAGCCAGTCTCATATTTTTTAGGAAGGGACTGACAGTTCACCTCTGACCACCCAGAGCTTGTGGAGCCTGGCAGGGGACCTTATGAGCCATTTCAGATGATCAGAGACAGTTTCCTACTTTTTAGGAGAATCCATACTTTTTAGGAGGAGACTGGCAGTTGGCCTGCTTTGTTCAGACATCACCCCAGGATCAGTTGCAGCATCAGTTTCCAGTTGGAGTGATCGGGTGATGGTCTCAGCATGAAAGATGAAATATTAAAGTGTTAACTTTAATATTTTAATTTAATAAAGTAAAGTGATTAATTCTTAAGTCACTTTATAATATTTTAATAAAGTGATTATTTGAAGGGGACTTTATTATTAAAGGTGATATAAGGGTTAAATGAAAATTAATATAGTGATCTATTTAATGATGCTTTATTAATTTATTATATTAAAAGGGAGACATAAGGACTTTATTAAAAAGGGATTTAAACGATTTTAAAGTATACTTTATAATATGAGTTAAAGTGTCATTTTAAAAGGGGAGATATAAGTGATTTTTAAAGTATACTTTATATTATTAAGTTGTGCACCAAATTAAAAGAAATTAAAAGTAAATTGAATGCAATGGAATTTAAAGTGAATTTGAGGTGAAATATAAAAGGGCATTTTGGAATTCATTTCATTTATTCATTCATTGTTGAAGAAGAAGAATTTGGCTAAAGGGTTTTGCTGAAGACTGGAGAGTTTGAAAATCTCAAGCTTTTTGAGGACGTAGCCCCTCAGGAAGAACGGCATGCAGACAATTTCATTGCAGGGACTGTGCTTGTACTTCAAAGATTTACAAGAAAGCTTCAAAGCTAGGGTTTGAAGAATTTATTAGGAGTTTGATAATTTACTAAATATTTGAAAGACAAGGGTTTAAATAATATTGCAAATCAAAAGTATTCTTTATGTGGAGAACAGAAACCCTAGGCACTAGGGTTTGGAAGCATTTTGAGTGAAAACGTGGCTTTTGGACAGATTGTGGAGGAAGGCGTCCATGTTTGCAAGCTTCCAGTTTGCTGGTTTCTATTACAGCACCTTGACAAAGTGGCAAACATTTTTTGGGTATGTTGGATTTAGATATTAGATGGTATTTAATGGACTGGGTTGTTATAATCGAGAAAATCTCAATATTCTGATAGTAAAAAAATTCTAGAAATTTTCAGCTAGATGTGGTATTGAAAAATGTGAAATTTCTGATTATATATTTGCTGAAAGTTCTTTAGTTTTCTGCACTTTATTTATGTTTAAAAGCATTCAAAAACATTGCCAAAACACAAACAAATCAATCAGCAATACAAACACAAACAAAGACAGGCAAAAATCAAAAAGGTAAATATCCTATCAAGGGTGGGATATTACAAAAGTCATGAATTTATCCTCTCATGTATAAAGGATTATGATCCCGAAAAACAAGAGATAAGATTAGTGAGTGGTCAAGTTCTTTGCAAGCTTGATCTAGAGGAGATAGAGACCACATTCCCTTGCCACCCTATTAGGAAAAACGGGATGTCAATCTTGAGGAGTGTGAAAGAGTTTGGGAAAACAATGTGCTGAAGCATCAGAACCATATCGGCAAGAAGTGGCCAAAGGAAAAGATATCATACATGGAAGATTCTGAAGAGAGGTGAATTCAAAGATGAATTCTCAATCATGATCATCTTACTGAATCAAGTTATAAGACAAGAGGAAGCAAGAAGTTTCAAGCAATGGATGTTCTATCTCATGAGCGTCATATGCGAAAAAGAGGCATAGTTTAACTAGGCTGTCTTGATTAGCAAGTGTTTGCATAAGCAATTGACAAAATTTGAGTAAATCCACGAGTTCTAGATGACCTCCTATTTTGTCTATCTCATGGTGCCAAGAGGGACATTCACAAGATTGAACACAATTAAACAAACACACATCCTTAGGGATTTGCCACAGTTGGAGTATGTTGAATATCTCAAACATTACGAGAGGGTGAATGAAGCTTTCTTAATGAATTCAATCCAAAAAATGGATGATCAAAAGCATGTGCAAAATTATGTAATGTCCATTTTTGGGTCCATTCCAACATTCTTGGAAAGTTCCAAGATTGTTGGAGAAGTCCATCATCCTTGGAGAGCGCCAATTTTTTGTAGACAGGAGACATGCAGTAAAAGGTGTTGGCGAAATTGTCAGGAAAGTATAATTGGCCTATTTTAATATTTTTCGTAGACTTTGGATGATGTGCGGAAAATAATAAAATAATTCAATAATTCAAGTTGTTGAAAAGTGCTTTTAAGTTATATATTAAAAG
This sequence comes from Cunninghamia lanceolata, assembly GCA_027924645.1. NCBI lineage: Eukaryota > Viridiplantae > Streptophyta > Pinopsida > Cupressales > Cupressaceae > Cunninghamia > Cunninghamia lanceolata. The sequence continues at coordinate 3,235,538 of BSBN01000210.1, read as the reverse complement.
ACGGCTTAAATTTAATTATTTAAAAAAGGTTGTTTTAAGTTGTTCAGATAAAGTGTTGCTAGCAGCAAGGTGCAAAAAGATGGTCATTAGGACACTTATTATATTTTTATAATTTTGAGGAGATAAGTGAGCAAAAAGAAATATTATTTTATTTCTTTGAAAAGGTTATAAAAGGGAGATTTGTCCTCAAAAAATTTCTTCCTACTTATTCATTTTTCTTCTATTTGCCTGAAGACAAAAACCCTTTGGTGAATTCAGTTTTGAGGACGAAAACCCTCCTAGCTGATTTGAGTGATTTCATCGAAGAATCACCCATGTTCAATAGTAGAAGTTTTTCCAATAACAATTTTAATGGAGCTTTTTTATGTGTTTCGAGTGCTAAGTAACCAAGATTATTATTTTATGCTGATAATTTTCCAGACGTTGCATTTGTGGTGTTGTAGTGGTCGTACCAGTTGAGATATGGTGTCATGTCCCCATATCAAGGAACTATTTAAATTAAAGATTTAGCCATTGTCCATTAATAAATATATATAATATTATATGATATTATCTATAAATATTCTAAATATAAATAACAATTATAATCATTAATATAAATATAAATAAATAGCATATTATTATTATATAATAACAATATATGATAATAAATATAAATATTAATATTAATTATTATTATGATTATAATATAACAATACATGTTTATAAATATAAATATTAATAAATATTATTATATTATATAAGAATAAACATAAATATAATATTATAAGTTAATTATTATAATTATTATAAAGTCTATCATGTCCCGACATTAAGACATTGTTTAAATTAAAGATTTAAACAACATGATAAAAGTCGGTGAAATTGCTTTGGTAAAATAATTACGTATATTTAAGTAAATATACATTATTATTAATACTTATTATCTAATAAATAATATTACTATATTAATATTCTTTCTATAATTAAAATATAATATATCTATTCTAATTAGTAATGACAATGATAAATATAAATATTAATAAAATATATATTATTAAATTATATATATATATATATATAACAAATATAAATAAAAGTATGTATGCCGCGATTATAATTACAACCATTATAAGCCAAGTTTATTAAGTAATAAGACTTGTGCAGCGATTAAGTTGGTTGACACCAACGATCACCTTAATAAATAATAAAAGGGCATAAGGGAGTATGATGGGAAAAAGTGTGTAAAAGTATATATTATATAATATATAAACAGCAGCAGCAATACAATAAAAATTATATTAGTCATTCCATCGAGCAAGGAAAACATTGGAAAATAGAAAGAAGACCGCAGCAATAGGTAAGAAATCCGAGGTAAAGCTACAGCAGGTAAGTATGTATATTTAACTTGTTCAATTTATATAAAAGATGTTATTCTGAAATGTATATGTTAATTAAGTATGAGATATATTCTCTCTTTGCAAATGGTTCATACATGTCTTATCATGATAATTCTGATTTTATTACAGCCATTCATGAACAATGTAAGTTATATTGCAATCATTCATAACAATGCAATTTATAGACAGTCATATGCAATTATACATATCAATATAGCTTCTATGCATTCATTCATAATAGGATATTAGCATCAATCATAAAATGCAAGAAGTAGGTTGAAATGCATTATGTAAATATCCAACATATATGACTGCCTATAATACTAATCATAAGAAGAATGGCTAAGAAAGGGATCATAGTTGCATAAATGAGTAAATAAGGATCACTAATGATTCTAACTCATTCTATGATGAATAATGTATTAATGGAATAACATTATAGTGCAATAAGCTAGCATAATAGGCTTATGACAAATCATGAATACCCAAGATAGATAAGGGCAATAGTGTTAATCCACTCGCCACTATGATGAGTAAGGAAGATTAGGGGCGGGCAATCAACCAAGGATAGGTACGGGTTCATTGGTCTAGAGCACCCCTTCGAGCCGTTGTCTCAAGATGGTACCTTAGGAGGCAAGAGGTAGTCTTTTGATTCGAGTGGTCTAGAGAACCCCGAGTCAAAGGAAGGTCCTAGAGTGGCCTGGGTCTAGAGTACCCCTCGAAGGAAGAACGACCTATACCATTGCCATTGCACCCTAACGGATTCACTCTCATAAGATGGAGGATTTGATTAACAAAAAGGCCCAAGTATATCTCTCCCAATTGGAATCGTGAAACATATATAATGGATATTGTGAAAGATAGAATCCATTTAGATTATGATTATAAGGTTTGATTTAATATATCTTTATGGTTAATATGATTAGATAAGAAGAATTGAATACTAATGTTCTCTTTTACAAGTTGAATTTGTTTGCAAGGTTGCGAAAATTTTAGCTTGCTAGAAGGGGACATTACAGTGGTATCAGAGCAGTCATCCTGCCATCATGTGAATAATAGTTAAATAAAAAAAATTTAAAAAAAATAAGAATCAATGAAAATCGTAGGTATGAATTTCATGAATTGCTAGATAATGGTGTTTAATACATTGCTAAAATATTTTTAAAAAATATATTATCTATGATGCAATATTAAAAAATTAAAATTCACTTACAAATATGTAATAAATAATGAGTAAATAAGAAAAAAAATAAAAAATAAAATAAAACAACTCTTTATATATATATATATATATATATATATATATATATATATATAAAGACATCTCTATTTAGTTCTTATAAGTAATATATTTCACAAAGTTATTTTCATCTATAGGTAACCTACGGGGTGAAAAAAAAGTAATATATTTCATCTATGGGTAACCTACGGGGTGAAATGGCGTGAGAAAAACAAATTAAAATACACGTAAACAACTAGCTCAAAATATTTATTGTGTACATAAACCTCAATAAAATATAATATTATAAAATATTATAAGATACCTAATTATAGTTGCTTGACGACAAGCAATCTTGAGTGGGGAGGGTTGTCATGTCCCCATATCAAGGAACTGTTTAAATTAAAGATTTAGCCATAGTCCATTAATAAATATATATAATATTGTATGATATTATCTATAAATATTCTAAATATAAATAACAATTATAATCATTAATATAAATATAAATAAATAGCATATTATTATTATATAATAATAACAATATATGATAATAAATATAAATATTAATATTAATTATTATTATGATTATAATATAACAATACATGTTTATAAATATAAATATTATTATAATATATATATTATTATATTAAATAAGAATAAACATAAATATAATATTATAAGTTAATTATTATAAAGTCTATCATGTCCCGACATTAAGAGATTGTTTAAATTAAAGATTTAAACATGATAAAAGTCGGTGAAATTGCTTTGGTAAAATAATTACATATATTTAAGTAAATATATATTATTATTAATACTTATTATCTAATAAATAATATTACTATATCAATATTCTTTCTATTATTAAAATAGAATATATCTATTCTAATTGCCAAGAATCATAAATGACAATGATAAATATAAATATTAATAATTTATATATTATTAAATTATATATATATATAATATAAATAACAAATATAAATAAAAGTATGTATGCCGCGATTATAATTACAACCATTATAAGAAAAGTTTATTAAGAAATAAGACTTGTGCAACGATTAAGTTGGTTGACACTAGCGATCACCTTAATAAATAATAAATAAAAAAGACAAATTGTATCCTTATTAACTAAATTAAAGCCGCAACCATTGGAAAGGGTATATCCTTTTACCCACGGTAAACCCTTGGAAATATATAAAAGGGCATAAGGGAGTATGATGGGAAAAAGTGTGTAAAAGTATATATTATATAATATATAAACAGCAGCAATACAATAAAATTTATATTAGTCATTCCATCGAGCAACAAAAACATTGGAAAATAGAAAGAAGACCGCAACAATAGGTAAGAAATCCGAGGTAAAGCTACAGCAGGTAAGTATGTATATTTAACTTGTTCAATTTATATAAAAAATGTTATTATGAAATGTATATGTTAATTAAGTATGAGATATATTCTCTCTTTGCAAATGGTTCATACATGTCTTATCATGATAATTCTGATTTTATTACAGCCATTCATGAACAATGTAAGTTATATTGCAATCATTCGTAACAATGCAATTTATAGACAGTCATATGCAATTATACATATCAATATAGCTTCTATGCATTCATTCATAATAGGATATTAGCATCAATCATAAAATGCAAGAAGAAGTAGGTTGAAATGCATTATGTAAATATCCAACATATATGATTGCCTATAATACTAATCATAAGAAGAATGGCTAAGAAAGGGATCATAGTTGCATAAATGAGTAAATAAGGATCACTAATGATTCTAACTCATTCTATGATGAATAATGTATTAATGGAATAACATTATAGTGCAATAAGCTAGCATAATAGGCTTATGACGAATCATGAATACCCAAGATAGATAAGGGCAATAGTGTTAATCCATTCGCCACTATGATGAGTAAGGAAGATTAGGGGCGGCAATCAACCAAGGATACGTACGGGTTCATTGGTCTAGAGCACCCCTTCGAGCCCTTGTCTCAAGATGGTACCTTAGGAGGCAAGAGGTAGTCTTTTGATTCGAGTGGTCTAGAGAACCCCGAGTCAAAGGAAGGTCCTAGAGTGGCCTGGGTCTAGAGTACCCCTCGAAGGAAGAACGACCTATACCATGGGCATTGCACCCTAACGGATTCACTCTCATAAGATGGAGGATTTGATTAACAAAAAAGCCCAAGTATATCTCTTCTAGGGAATCATGAAATGTATACCCAAGTATATCTCTCCCAATTGGAATCGTGAAACATATATAATGGATATTGTGAAAGATAGAATACATTTAGATTATCATTATAAGGTTTGATTTAATATATCTTTATGGTTAATATGATTAGATAAGAAGAAATGAATACTAATGTTCTCTTTTACAAGTTGAATTTGTTTGCAAGGTTGTGAAAATTTTAGCTTGCTAGAAGGGGACATTACATAGGGTTGTACCATCTGCACCAAGAGGTCGTACTATTTACTGGAGTTGTTTGAAGATCATTGGCAAGCCGTACAACATGATTAGAAGGGCGTGTGAAGGTCTGAATTGAACAGCAGCATTTTGGTGCCCAAAAATCAATGATAAAGTGAGTCGTACCAATTACTATTACTAATTTCAGTCCATTGTGCAGACCGTACAAGTCTGGAGGGGCGTGTGAAGCCTAGAGGAAGTCATCATTTTTGGGTGCCCAAATCAGTCACCACAAGGAGCCGTAGTGTAAGAACCCTGTCTTAACTAACTGAACTTTTTTTCCTAGCTGATCTGAATTTTCTGATTTATTTTTCTTGCTATCTACTCAATATTTTCAAGATCCGTTTTCTCTAATGAGCTTAGAATACCATGTAGATGGAAAGGTTCAATGCATTGGTCCAAATTGCAACTAAAGAACATGAAACATAAACATTAGATAACCAATCAATACACATAAACATAAATGAACATACCCGGTTGGAGAAATAGACTTCTTTATTCAATACTAGTTGGCTGATTACAAAAGTAGATGGTCTGATATAAAAATCAGACAAGTAGATGACTGAAAATTGAGCCCAAATGTGACCCAATGCATGTACAAATGATCTCGAATGAAGTTACAACAAATGCCAACTAGCTGATGATGAATGCCAAGCCAAATGAAGTCTGATTTATAAACTGAAAATGCTGATATAAAGCTATAACCTGCTGATATGAAACCCTGGTTTCAAATACCATCCAAAATATGCCAAAATATGGCTCCAAATGCAAGTGGCCAGGCCTAGGAGGAAGGCGGCTAGGGTTTGGAAGCCTCTATGATGTTCAAACCCTCCAATGGATGATCAACAACACTCAGATCTGAAGATTAAACCCTATTGTAGCTGTTGTTCCAGAAAATCAAAATGTTGATGAAGGTTGGAAATGATCAAAAAACCCTCTATATGCCAAGCGATCCAACCAAGAACCCTCTAATATCAATATATGATGAAAATAGCTCCATATACAAGCCAAATCTGCATAATAAACTCCATGGAAACCTTCAATTCAAGCTCCATGATGAACTCCATGTGAATTCATCCCATCATGGTGGAATGGGAGCATCACCAAACCACAAAAGCCAAGGGAACACCACCTTGAGCAAACTGAAATTCACTTTCAGCCAAGAGAATAACTCAAACACAAAATTTGCCAAATGATCAATCCTTTGCTTTTTGCCTTGGCTTGAAAATGATAATATTTTGCCCTTATGAAAAAAATGATAAAACAATACTAACCAAAATCCCAATAAAATCACATATTGAGCCAACATTATAGTTTTCCATCCTTCAAAGTCCAAGCTCAACCCAATCACAAGTCTAGCTCAAAAAGGGGACATTACAAGTCCTCCCACCCCAAGCAATCGCAAGTGCCAAATTAGAACCAATCAATACCAGGATCCCAAATCCATCTAGGTTCTCCATACATATTGACACATACCACCTCAAAGCTACTAATGTAGAAGATCTTGGGACCGCTTCCATTGTCGTACAATGATGCAAACACATCCATACCAATCCTCAATCTCCAATAGCTGTAGTGACAAATCCATACCAAGATGTAATCAATCAACCCAATAATGAAGATGTCGATGTCAAATAATGAACCAACCAAGCTGAAAATCCCTCTAACATGGAAGTGTAGCATGAACAAATAATGGATGTCAAATACAAGTGCACATGAAGGTGTATCCAATCATGTTATCTCGCTGTCATAAATCAGAACAGTGACATATAGACTGAAAATATCATCTAAAATGATGTAAAAAGTGCCATCCAAAACATAGAATGATAGGATACCATCATTAGACCAATCCTCATCAAGAATATAGACATCTCCACTATACCAAACTGTCCCAAATACTGTTGTACCTAAACTGAAATCAAATAATTCAATGCCCAACAATGAAAGAGAGTCTTCAATCCATGAAGAATGGTGTGTCAAATCATTAGTAGGCTGATCTAGCTCTCCAATGGGAACTAATGCATCATGCAAATCTGATTCAGCTATCCATGTGTTCATATCATTATTAGCAACCTCCATAACATCTTCCTTTTGAAGGAAAAAACTTCTAATGTAAGCTTCCCTTTCTTGTTTTTTTAAGTCCATGCGGTTGACTTGTTCTTTGACTTGTTGAAGGTGTTGTTTTGCATTAGCAGCCACCAATTTAGCCTCATTAGCTCTTTGTTTCCACTCTTCATTCATTTTTTCGAACTGCCTTCTTCTATGCCAAAATACACAAAATCAGTCCTCTTATGGTTAACATTTTCCTGTCTAACACTTGGATTTTGGATGTCATCAATAGGAGATAAAACAACATTAACTTCTTCATGAATAGGGGCTGCTATCCCATGTGAATGAAGAGATAAGGTGATGCTGTCCTCAAACAAATCAGAAATGATATCATGTCAATCTATAGTACTTTCATCCATTTCAAACCTCAAATGCTCTCCATCAAATGCTGATCCAATATGTGTCTCTACATGTGAATCACATATGTCCTCATGAAACAATTCATGGCCCATAGCTATCATAGATTTGGCTGCTATTTGATGAGGCAAAGTGTACTTGAGAGCTCTCATAACAATTTGTTTCCCATCATGTTGGAAACACAACTCCATAGCTTGTAGATCTTGGATGACCCTTTGTAATGAATGTAGCCATTGCATGCCAAGCACCATTTCTTGATCCTTCAAATCAAGGACATAAAAGTCATCACAAAGAGTATACTCACCAAACATAATACTAAGTTTGTTCACTTTCTTCTTGCAAAGAATAGTGAGTCCACCTGCAATAGTCGCATCAAAGCCCTCAAAATCATCACAATGCAAACCTTTTTTCTTCACCAAACCCTCATCAATGTAGTTATGTGTAGCTCCACTATCAAGAAGTGCCATTACCTTGCAACCAAACAATGTGCCCTCAAAGATGAATGGATTATACCTTGAAGCTCCTTAAAGATAAGCAATCCTAGAACCTTTGTTACCTTCACTTTCCAAGTTAAGTGTTGGCTGTCCATGTTCATTTTCCGAAGTAGAATCATCATCTACCTCATCAATTACCTCTATGTAGTGCACTTTGCCTTTGCCAAGACACCTATGACCAATCTCCCAAGGTTCTTTGCAAGAGAAGCACAACTTCTTCCTACGAAGTTCATTTCTCTCCTCATAATCCATCTTAGATGTACCTTCAACTTTCTTTGGAGTGGGTTGCTCACGAGATTTCTGATTTGCATTCTCATCTTTGGAACTCTTCTTTTGTGGCGTGAATGTAGTAGTGTCTAAATCAAGTGCAAGCTCAATGGCCTCATCAAGTGTCCTTGGCCTATGAACTTTGACCAATCCTCTAATCCTATCATTCAAACCCTCAACAAACAACATAGTAACTCTCCTCTCAGGCATCTCAGGAACCATAACCACAATCTTCTGAAACTCATTAACATATGAGTCTACTCTACCAATCTACCTCAACTATGCCAACTCTCGGTAGTAGACCTCTACATTCTTGCAGTCAAACCTGGTAATGAGTTTATTAGTAAACTCATCATATGAAGTGATCCTGTTGTGATGCTGTGAAACAAGTCCATGGTGCCACCAATCATAAGCCAAGCCCTCCAAATGCATGGTAGCAAAATGTATAGCATTTTCCTTACTCATGGGCTTGAGTGTAAGAAAAGTATCCAACTTGTGTACACATGCTCTAGCACTGATTTTGCCGTTGTCATCAAAGTTAGGGAGAGGAGTTTTGTTCAATGCATCTTTGTATTCCTTAGGTTGAGTTGGTTGTGGTCTTCTTTGTCTTTCAACTCTACCTCTTCGCCTTTCCCGCTTTTGTGTCATGTAGTTGTTGAAGTTTATGCGGTTTTTCACATGCTCTGGAAGTGCATCATACTTCTCAACCATAGAAATCAAATCATCATCAAAAGTTGGTTCCTCTTCCTCAACCTGTATCTCCTCAATGACCTCTTCTTCTCTAGGAAGAAAAGTGGGTTGCATAGGCCTATCCGTAGTAGTTGTGCATGTCCTCCTAACACAAGGTGATCTGTAATATCCCCTTTCTAGAAGAAACACTTAAACCTGAATCTAGATTCAAAGTGATTCTCAAAGAGACATTAGAAACATTAGAGATCAATAAATTTCAATGATAAGATCAATGATAATGTATTTACATCATTCCTTGTTAAAGGATTATTTATTTCCTAATTGTCACTTGCTATTGATAACTATTTTATAATACATTCGATAATTCAATCATGCATATTTTCCTTATTATTCTTTCTCATGGAACTAGGCTTTACATGTATAGGGCGCGCTGAAACCATCTCTTGACCCAGCCTACGGGAAACTATGTCCCAGCCTATGGGCCTTAATACGGATGGAATTACTCCGCCTCTCCCCACAATACCTAACATTCCTTTAAGGATGAAGTAATAGAGAAATATAGAAGTAATAATCTAAGTTCATCTTCCCATATCATCTTCCTTCTATTCCTTAACCATGGATGGGGAAATTATATGTCTTGGGCGCGTCGAACTCTCTCCAATGCGATTGGGAATAGAATTACTTCGCCTCTCCCTAGCATCCCTATCTAGGGCGCGTTAAACCCTCTCCAATCCATCGTGATGGAATTACCCTGCCTTTCCCTAACAAGACCCCTCTCCTATAGTTGGAAGAGATAGAAGGATGAGATGGTTATGGTTTCTATTTAAGATTGTATATATTCACATATGACTTAATCATGCTTCTTATTTAAGAATGTATTTCTAATCATATATTATTCAATGTTTACCTAATATATATTTCTGTTTGCTATACAGTGGATTACCTGTATATGCTATTTATCTTATTGAGTATTGTCTAACACCATTCATTCAGATTATTATGACTTAACCATGCTTCCTATTTAAGAATGTATTTCCAATCATCTATTATTTATTGTTCACTTAATATATATACTTTTGTTGTTATACAGTGGACTTCCCATTTTCTTACATATAAGTTTATCTATCCTATTGAACATTATCTAGAATCTATATCCAGATTTCTATTATTAATTCCTGTTACCCTTCCTATATTTATACCATTTTTCTATATGTAATACTTATTATTATTAATCATAACATATTTATATTCCAACTCACCTGTTCGCTGCCTCTGGTGATAGTGATTTCTGCACCTTAATTCCTTCGCTGGAGGTTCCGCTGCCTACCTTTTCCCCCGATCCTCTTCTTATCCTTCGACGATTGTTATTTTCTGAGTGAGAAAGGATGATCGCCCTCACCGAATTCTTTATGATCCCTTTATATCTTTCAAAGTGTATGACCCTTGGTCAAGGGTCAGCTTTTTAAAACCCATTAGAATTGTTTCCTTACAATATCGATGATGAATCGTTATCATCCCTCTTTTAATCGCTGCCTATAAACAGATATTCGTTGCCTTTGTTGTGGAGAGATGGCTTGCTTTAATGAATCGCTGCCTTAAAATAATTCTTATATTACTTGATACTTCTTTTTGTATTGACCGCAGCATTATGCTATGGCAGTTATAATAATATTTGATATTGATATTTCATATTCACATTTATAATATTTTTATTATTACATTATAATTATAATAATATTAACTTGTAATATTAATATTAATAATTATATTAAATCATTTAATATTAATATATGTACTGATATTTATAATATTTAAATATTAATATTATTAATTATATAATATTATATTAATAGTATTATTATATTATAACTATTATAATTATAATAATATTTTAATTGATGATAAATATTAAATAATATTATATGTGTTTATTAAATATTATATACATGGTTATGTCAAATACCACATTTGACTAAAGCAATTCATCATGATGTTTAAATCTTTAATTTAAACAATGCCTTGATATTGGGACATGACATGATCCAACAACACTACCTACACCTGTATTAGCCGGATTAGCCTGATTAACCTGCATATTATTCAATGATTGGGTCAACACCTCTAACATCCGATTCTATGTATTCATTATTTGTGCAATATTATCATTAGCTATATGTTGTTCTGCTGCCATCATATGTTGACCTGCTATCATATCCCTCATCATGTCACCAATGCCATCACGTTTCAGATTGCCTTGCCTCCTATCTCCCATTGTACATGTTCTATGATAATGATGTGGAAGTGGATCGATGTAGTAGCTCATAACCCCATAGACTGGCAGGATCCAAGCTTTGATACCACTGTAAGAACCCTGTCTTAACTAAATGAATTTTTTTCCTAGCTGATAAGAATTTTCTGATTTAGTTTTCTTGCAATCTACTCAATATTTTCAAGATCTGTTTTCTCTAATGAGCTTAGAATATCATGTAGATGGAAAGGTTCAAAGCATTGGTCCAAATTGCAACTAAAGAACATAAAACATAAACATTAGATAACCAATCAATGCACATAAACATGAATGAACATACCCAGTTGGAGAAATAGACTTCTTTATTCAATAGTAGTTGGCTGATTACAAAAGTAGATGGTCTGATATAAAAATCAGACAAGTAGATGACTGAAAATTGAGCCCAAATAGGACCGAATGCATGTACAAATGTTCTCCAATGAAGTTACAACAAATGCCAACTAGCTGATGATGAATGCCAAGCCAAATGAAGTCTGATTTGTAAACTGAAAATGCTGATATGAACCTATAACCTGCTGATATGAAACCCTGGTTTCAAATACCATCCAAAATATGGCTCCAAATGCAAGCGGCCAAGCCTAGGAGGAAGGCGGCTAGGGTTTGGAAGCCTCTATGATGTTCAAAACCTCTAATGGATGATCAACAACACTCAGATCTGAAGATTAAACCCTGTTGTAGCTGCTGTTCCAAAAAATCATAATGTTGATGAAGGCTGGAAATGATCAAAAAACCCTCTGTATGCCAAGCGATCCAACCAAGAACCCTCTAATATCAATATATGCTGAAAATAGCTCCATATACAAGCCGAATCTGCATAATAAACTCCATGAAAACCTTCAATTCAAGCTCCATGATGAACTCCATGTGAATTGATCCCATCACGGTGGAATGGGAGCATCACCAAACCACAAAAGCCAAAGGAACACCACCTTGAGCAAACAGAAATTCACTTTCAGCCAAGAGAATAACTCAAACACAAAATTTGCCAAATGATCAATCATTTGCTTTTTGCCTTGGCTTGAAAATGATAATACTTTCGCTTTATGAAAAATATGATAAAACAATACTAACCAAAATCCCAATAAAATCACATATTGAGCCAACATTATAGTTTTCCATCCTTCAAATCCAAGCTCAACTCAATCACAAGTCTAGCTCAAAAAGGGGACATTACACGTAGCCTCATATCTGACTGTCGTTCCATTAAGTGGTAGTTTGCAGCAGTTTTTGGGAGTTTTAGAGCAGGCCGTACACTCCAAGGGAGGGTCATACAGTCATTAGTGAGGCTATCCAATCTGATTTCAGAGTATCCTGCAGTTCTTGGGGGCCAAACACTTCAATTTTGTCATTTTATGCAGAGTGTGATGTCAGTTCATTTGGGTGCAGCAGTTGTTCTTCAGTTCCAACCTTAAGAACAGGGGTGTATCTTCAAGAATCTCTATTTTTAGAGCCCTATTTTAAATCTCTTATTTCAAAAGATGTGAGATTTTGCATCCTTATCCGTAGATTTATTTTGGTGATAGCTATCCTATCAGAAAGTTAACTTTCTGATTTTATACTATAATTTATTGGACAAAATGATATTTTCGGCTTGCTTTGTGTGCAAGAAAACTGAAATTAGTTTAGAAGTTCTAGTTAGCTTTTTATTTATTTCTCATGCAATGTTCAATAAACCTTATAAATGTCATTTGCACTTAGGTTTTCAATAGTAATCTTCATGCCTACTTGTTGCTGAAATTGTTGTTCACAAAGTTCTTTGCTTTCCTTGTGCAATTGTCTTGTGACTTGAATACAATTTATTAATTATTACAAGCTTTGTATTACAATTTTTATTAAAAGAAATCTTGTAGCTTTGTATACGATTTTTTCACATTTAATTCATAGTAATCTTTGTTTGTATTCTTTTCAATTCAACCACGTGTTCCTTGTATTTAGTCTCTACATTTAGCTGAAAAAATACAAGAATTCATTCGCTGTGTTAGATCTTTTTCTGCATTAAATTAATAGAAAACATAAAATCTCTTGTCTAGTGTAGAAGTGTTAAATCACCTTGTGCCCTAGCTTGAGAACAAAAAGACAGGTTTTTCTTTTAAGTTTGTATCGCATACTTGAAATACCCAATAGTTCTAAGCTTTACAAATTGTAGTGTTAGGAAACATATCATTTCCTTCACACATTCTAACTTACACTTTCCATTTTGTGTTGCATTGAAAGGTGCGAATTAAAATGCTATGAGGATCCCATAATAGATTTTTTAAACCATCTTAAAGTGAAAGACATGTATAATTTACCTTCTCCAAAGAAGAAATAAAGATGGATTAGTTTCCTATTTTATTGTGTACATTTGCCTAAATAAACTATGTTAATTCCCTAGAAAAGCATACTAGAGCGGGATTTTATACTGACTGAACTAAATTAAGAACCTAGAAACTAGATTATGAAATTGAAATGATAAGGAAAGGAAAGGAAGGGCATCCCTAGTTCATTGATTAAAGCTGAAGGAAGCTAACTAAAGCAATGAAAGACTAGAATAGCAAAGTCCATGAGATCAGAAGTAGGTCCTAAACCAAATTCTGATAGGTCACAGTAGAGACTATGTAAAATACCCTACTAATTATGACTGAAATTTTTCTTTCCTATTCTCTTTAATAATGAACATCAAAATGCCAAATAACATCAACAAACATATGAACACATGTATGTCCAAACACCTTGCATTATTGAAGCCTTCAAATATGATAAATACAAATGTTTATTGGCTGGTTTTTATGACAGTCCATGACTGTTTCACATCAGACCTTATTACATGTACAAATATGCATCAAATTACATTAATAACTCTAGAGAATCAATGCCAATATCAAGTAGAATGACCAACACATCAATCCAGCTCAACTTAGGGTTTGAAAGAGCTCCAAATCAAATCTGAAACATTGTATATCCTGCTGTTACAAATGCTGATATGACTGTTATAATCCAGCAATGAAGAAACCGACAAAATATCATCAAAACCCTTCTTCAAATGCAATCGATTGGCTCCTAGAGTAAGCGATTGGCTTGGGATTCCTTCCAATGATGCTTGCTTGTCTTCAAACTCAATTGTCTTCACAAAATCCAACCTAAGAACCTTGTAGATAAATTTCCAGCTTGTTGTTACAAACTCAGTCCATGAAATCATATCAAAAATCACTCAAATCTCACTTATAATCAAATCGACTACCTTGGTAGTCCTCCTCAATCACCAAGGGCTTCAAATGCAATACAAGTTCACTTCAAATGCCTCAATATCAACCTACAATTCAAAAACAATGATGAAATCTACATGATATCATCTCATAAAATGACATGGGATCATCACCACATCAATCAAGGGAGCATCACCTTGACAATTGACTGAAAAATGCAATTTCCAACAATAAAACATGAAATATGAAAGCTTACCATATTATCAAAAGTTAGAAAATGAAGACAAATGGTGCTATTTATCCTTGAGCTTGGCTTGGCGTCCGATTTTACCATTTGCTTGAAGTCCACCAATGAAAATTCATCTCCTTGAGTAATTTTAAATGACATGCAAACTTCAACCACCATTTAAAAACTATATCTTTTCCACATGGGCGTTGGAATCACCTTGGAGAATCAAAATGCATATTTTAAATGAAAACCCTCCCTGTTGGGCGGCGGCCAGCAATATCTATATATTATTTTATTAATAAAAACCTCCTTTCATATCTGGGCGTAACTCCACATCAGCAAAAATGCATTTTATTTAATAACAATCTTCCTTATCCTTGGGCGAATGATAACAACTTGGACATTGCATTTAAAAATCTTCTTCTCCATGTGCGCCGATTTCTATGAGCAATAATACAACTTTTATTTCAAAATTTACCTTCTTTCATGGGCGTCGATCCTCCTAGTGGTCGTTGGCACCTTTAGCAATGACAATATGCCTTGTTCTTGTAACCGTTGGCTCATGATCCTATGCACCAATCGCTTGATCCAATGAAATCCACCTCTTATTGATGTTTAACTCCCAACTCCCAATCGATGGACACATGATCCAATGTATTATTTGAATTGGCTTTATCATTTTGGGTGAATGGCACCAAACCCTATACAATCTTTCATGCGTTGGCACAAACCTCTATTCTCCTTATCCTTGGCATTAGAACTCAAGAACAAATAGATAATTGAAAAATGTAATTAAGATTTCATTTTTCCTTGTCCACAAGGCATCAATCGATCCAATGATGAAAACACAATTTAAATATTGTATTTTCCATTTTTCCCTTTCTCTATCCTCTAGAACTTTGATATTTTGGCTAGATAAACAATATCACTTAGCAACGCTTAGCCAAAACACAATAAAAATCACTAGTTGAGCCAATATTATTATTTTGATCTTCAAAAACCAAGCTCAAACTCAAAATCATTCCCTTACCATGTGAATTAGCCTACGGGAATGGTGAATAGGCTAATCATCATCTCCATGTGAGATCACTCCAGAAATGGGGACATGACAGAGTACCACAAAGAGGTTGTAATTGTACGAGCACAGTAGCGACCCAATACTGAAATGATAAGGAGTCTAGAACAAAAATCAGGGAACCTATGGTAGCAACCGTCCAATGCATTAGAGATGGGTATAGCGCAATTACGACCCTTGCTCATAGACTTCAAATTTTCAAAAGATGAACGCCTTGTCATACTAGTCACCGTAGTCACTAGTGCTTGCAAATTTTGGATCCAATGTACCTATTAGAAGATAGGGGAGTTGAATGTTGTTGGGAAGGGACAAGAAAATTGGTTGTGGTTGCTTGGGAGCCTACCTTAATCAAACCCTTATTTGGTTTTTTTCAACCTCAACTAGTGATCCATAAACTGAGGTAGCTATGCCACACTCTAGTCCATTAGCATATGGATTAAAATGAGAAGTATTTAATTCAACCAAAATACTACTCTAAAGCAAAAAACAAACAATCACGCACACACAATTGCAAAACATATGCATTTGAAAAAACCCTCTAATGGGAATAAAACTCCAAGAAGAGTGAGTTTCTACTCTTCATGTCACTAATCCACAAAATACAACGGTTTTACATAGCCTTAGCAAGATTTACAATACCCAAATGCACTCTATCCTAAAGTAACATGTCCAACAACAACTAACTCCAATATCAACCATTAAATAGAGAGACTCCCACCTTCCGATTTGTTGCCTTGCTCTCTTAGATGTTCTTTCCTCTATCACCACTTCTTGGTCCCCTTAGAAAAATCAATCCACCTCTAATGCTATAGTGTCCCTTGCAGGACTGTTAGCTCAAATACACATAAATTTTTTCGATCACTCAAATTCACCAAGTTCCCAACATGGGCAAGGTGAGAGCATACAAAGACTAGAATGAGGGCAATGGAAATTAAAAGCTAAATATTGGCAACAAGCCAACCAATTTACAAATAAGCAGAGTCATAGAATCAATCAAGCCAAACTGGCTGATAGTGAATACAAATTCCGATCAAGCCAAACTAGCTGAATACAAGCGAAATTGCGTCAACACCAAAATGGCCAACTAATTCACCCGATTCCAATACATGCCAAGGTGGCTGAGAGTACAAAAAATGAAAATAGGATCCAACAAATGAACCGACCAGGATCTTACAATAAAATCAATACAACTAGCAATAAATCGTCCAGTGCTCACAATCTAATCAATATGCATGAAAAACTGGAATCACATAAGAATTTCATATTAAGGCAGCAATCTTCCTCAAGCTATTTGAATCAACTAACCAGGAATATGAAAGAGCAATTAATTCACTCAATTGTTAGCCCAAGATGTTACCAACAGAAAAAACCATTAATTTGAAACTATATGCACAATGACACCTCTGGATTGTAAGTTGAAACCCAATATGGCGGTTAGATTTGAATTGTTCACTTTCACAATATTATTGAAACTAAATCAAAATAAAGCTCACTGAGTCAGTGATCAACCAATAATCTGAATTATGAAATGCCATTGGCGATAAACTTGAATATCAATACCAATATGTTGCGACTTGTAAGCTAATACTGAAATTTAGCACTTTTGCCTTCCAAATGCAACTATACAGCTAATCAGAATGTAGCATTAGCAACAAATATACTTAACAAATCTCTTCCAACAAATACCATATGGATAGGTAAGTTGTCTGTGGAGTTTGAACAGCATTAAGTGTTGACGTTTTAGCGGCGGGAGATATCCTTCTCCCAAATTTAAAATGAAAAGTCACATGAGGCCGACGCATATGAAGAGATGCCTTGATTTGTATATATACAAGGTGAAGACATGTCATTTGATCATCAATTCAATCACTTCATTCGCACCTGCAACAGAAGTTCGCCATTCCATTAGCAGCATACCAGATTTCAAGGGGAAGCATATTTATTTGTATCAAAGAGAAGTGTCTCCATTCATTGTATATACTCAGCCTTGTGTAAGGCCTAATTCTGTAAACAAATTTCTGCTCCTTTTATTCTGATATTTAAGAAGAGATTATTTGCTGGGTTTTTCTCCCTCGTGTAGGAGGGTTTTCCCAGGGTAAACATCGTGTTCATTGTCCTATGTGTTGCATTTTTTGATTGCTTACATTTCTGATCCTAAAACTAACATGGTATCAGAGCAGGTCTAAGAAAAGATCTAATCAGATTTGTTTAAGCAATCAAGTCAACTTCTCATCTAGGGCAGATCTTGAAGGCAAAATATTGCAGATCTAAGGTTGCAAATTATTTCAGACCTAAGGGCAGATCTTTGAAGGAGAATTTGTGCAAAAAAAGATGGTGAACGGTGTCAAGGTAGAAGATAGGCTTGATTGAGCCTCAAACTTCAACTCTTGGAAACCCAAGGTACTCATTGCATTAGAGGAGAATGATCTTCTTGATTTCGTGGAAAGTAATATGCCCGAGCCTTCCGATGATACTGAGAAAATCTAGTGGAAGAAAAAGGGCACGAAGGCTAGAAAGATCATGATAGACTCTGTGATGAATCACCTAGTACCAATCATCTCTAAGTTGAAGTCAGCTAAAGAAATGTTTGATACTCTAAAAGGATTGTATGATATCAACAATACCAGCAAAGCCCTTGCTTTGAGACAACAGCTTCACCATGTAAAAATAGATAAAGAAGATTCAGTTATCTCATTCTTTATGAAGATCGCTGATTTAAGAGATCAATTGAGCGCTATTGGGGACATAATTGCAGACAGAGATCTTGTTATGTTGGCATTAAATGGTCTTCCCCAATCTTTGGAGCCCTTTATCCAAAGCATCAATGGCAGATCTAAGTTGCCCAAGTTTGATCGTCTTCGAGCTGACTGTATTCAAGAAGAATCCAGGTTGGCAGCAAGAGGAATTAAGCAAAACTATCATGATGTAGAAAATCAAGTTCTTGTTACACATACTTCTAGAGAAAGAGGCAAAGGAAGAGAGAGGAATAGAGACAGAGAATCAGATTCTGCCCAGAACCGAAGAAGAAGGATCTCTCTCACATTCAGTGTTTCAGGTGTGACAAGTATGGTCACTTTGCTCGAGATTGCAAATTAAGGTCTACATAACTTGTTTCTACTGCAGAAATTGCCATGGGGACATCTTAGAAGGAGCCAAGCTCTAAAGTCGATTTCAGAAGGTTTCTTATTCTAAAGTCAATCAGTTTCTTCGAAGAGGAGGAATTAACATTCAGAGGGAGTCTGACAAACAAACAGAGGCAACCTTGGACGAGGAGGTCAGGAGGTCGATGTTAGTACTTGAAGCTTCAGAGGGGTCACATCATCATGAAGGTTCCTTGTAGTGTATATTTCTTTGAGACGGAGAAATATGAGGTGAAAGCCCTTGTAGTGTATATTTCTCTGAGACGGAGAAATATGAGGTGAAAGCCCTTGTAGTGTATATTTCTCTGAGACGGAAAAATATGAGGTGAAAGCCCTTGTAGTGTATATTTCTCTGAGACAGAGAAATATGAGATGCGAGCTCTTGTTCATCTCTAAGACCGAGATGGGACGTCATGTTGAGAGACTCCATGACAACATCAAGTTGAGAGAATCTATGATGAATCCTTTGTATTTGTGTTTTTTCCACACATGGAAGTAGCCATGGTGGACGTCATGTTGAGAGACTCCATGACGACATCACGTTGAGAGACTCCGTGGTGGGCACTTGTGCACATGTTTTCTTCCACACATGGGAGTAGCCATGGTGGACATCATGTTGAGTGACTCCATGACGATATCACGTTGAAAAACTCCGTGATGGACTATTTCACAAATGGGTGGAGCCATTGTGGATGTCATGTTGAGAGACTCCATGACATGGATATCTGGAAGGATACCTCCCTAGCTAAGAGGGAGTGTTGACATTTTAGCGGCGGGAGATATCCTTCTCCCAAATTTAAAATGAAAAGTCATATGAGGCCGACGCATATGAAGAGACGCATATGAAGAGACACCTTGATTTGTATACATACAAGGTGAAGACATGTCATTTGATCATCAATTCAATCACTTCATTCGCACCTGCAGCAGAAGTTCGCCATTCCATTAGCAGCAGACCAGATTTCAAGGGGAAGCATATTTATTTGTATCAAAGAGAAGTGTCTCCATTCATTGTATATACTCAGCCTTGTGTAAGCCCTGATTCTGTAAACAAATTTTTGCTCCTTTTATTCTGATATATAAGAAGAGATTATTTGCTGGGTTTTTCTCCCTCGAGTAGGAGGGTTTTCCCAGGGTAAACATCGTGTTCATTGTCTTATGTGTTGCATTTTCTGATTGCTTACATTTCTGATCCTAAAACTAACATTAAGGACTGATAGAACAACACAATAAACCCTCATACAAGTTGCACCATTTTTCCCTTAGCTGTTACAGCAATACCCAACCTTGGAGCAGCTGAAAAGAACTTCAATCGCCTCAATTTATTGCCAGCAATCCCTTTAAAATTGTAGTGCCTAAAAGGTACAAGTACGACCTACCAATACCAACAAATAGTACAACCCAAGCTGAGGATATGTGCGGCCAAATATTGAAGTGTACATCGTACATTCAAGGAACTTTGAACAAAAAGGAAACTTGAAGACAGCGATTAGATTTGTCCCATATAATCAAAGATATTCCTTACAACTCCAAACTGGAAATAACAACAATTCTAGAACTACACACTCATTTCTTTTTTTTTCATATTTTCTAGAATATATGTCACCTCAATTAATTGAAATAAAACTCCACACTAACCAGCAAACTAAAAAAACCACACAAAACCCAAAATACTGAAAACCACCACCACAACTAAAACCCAAAAATCTACAAAATCAACTGCGACTAAAAATGCCTTCATTCATTCAGCACAACTATGATCTCTATATAAAATCACCAAGCAAGACACGAGGGTTTTCGTCCTCAAATCCTGAATAAGGAAACTGGGAGGGTTTTCGTCCTCCAGATTTCTACACAAAAGAGGGTTTTCATCCTCAAACGGAAGAAAGAACTCTTGTTCATTCGAGAAGATTGAATTTGATTATGAAATTGGATAACCTTTTTTCTGAACCCAACTCCACCTTATTAAACTTTTCAAGGGAATATAATATTATTTTATATTCTTTTCTTTTATTTATCTCCTCAAAGTTAAAATAATAATAAAGTATCCTTTTAACTCACTTTTTGCACCCCCATACATAGCAACATTTTATAAAATCACTTTTGGTCCTCTTTTAAAAAACACTTTTTAATAATATAACATAAGTTGCTTTAATAAAATAAAATTACTTTCAAGTTTTCAACAACTTAAATTATTATTTATGGAATGTACTACAATATATAACTTCACTCAATTTGCAGTATGTACTGCAGTATATAACTTCGTCCGACTTATAGGATGTGCAATATATAACTTCGCCCAACTTACAGTATGTACTGCAGAATATAACTTCATACCAAAAGCTCGAAAAAGGGGACATGACAAATCACAATACCACCCTTTGTCTACATGATGTCCTATCATGGAAACTCATTGTTTGGAAGGTGAATGTCGGCATTGCTTAGAATGGTTGCCAAAACAAACTACCCCTACCTTTCTTCTTCTTCCCTTTCTTGTTTTCAATTACAAATGGCAACCACTTGGGCTTCTATTAGATATTCATAACTAATTCGAAGGTGTAAAGACACTTTAGTTTGGGCAATTTAAATGATTTAACAACATTTAAATCACTTGAAATACATTTGACAAAACTGTCCTACTACACTATCAGCAAAAAAATGGTACAATAACTCTCTTTATAATGACCCATAAACACTCCAAATGGATCCAAACATTAGCCATAGGATTATCACATCCCATGGTAGTTGATTCATGCCCAAATCAGACCTCGAACAATAATCAAAACATGCCAGATCAGTCAAAAATGCAAGTTCTAACAAACCCGTCACTTATAACCATACTTGACTTCTAGTAGCCATAACTTTTGCATATAGACTTGAAACGCAATGCCGTAATTTTTTTTTGAAATCACACTACTTTTTTAGAGGAATCTAAACATGTAATTTGTTTCCAATTTGGAAGCTATTTAATGTCTTTTTCAAGGCAATAAAAGATTCTCAAAGGCTATGGAGGAAGGAAGTTGCAGGCCAATATAAAAATAATAGAATAAGATTTGGAATGCGATCACAAGAAGAAGAAAGCTCTATATTACCAAGAGTAGTGTTACAAGACTCGGACTCGCCTCGGACTCAGCAAGCTGATTTCTTACCCGGACTCGGACTCGGTGCCCAAACTCGAGGTAGAAATACAAAGATCTTTAAGGATTTAAAACTTGTTTCATGCACCCTTTGGTAAATAAACCTTAAAGACACAATAAACTAATCAAATAGAAGCTACTTTGATCACATACACAAGTATACATCGATCACATGAGTATAAAAGTGGATTTTAGCTGAAGGAAACAAAGTTGTTAGATATATAAATATTGTCAAGTGTTTTAGGTGTACAAAACTCATGGATTATGATATCCATGGCACCAAAAACAAAAATCACAATATGGAGTCATTAACTATGGTAGAAAGGAGCTTGTATCGCTCGACCTAGCATTGCTAGCTCTATGTGGAGTCTTGTGTTTGTATCTCAGACAAATCTACAAATGTTGCTACAGCCATAGGAGCATTACTTAGGATAGGGATTGCCTTAGCAAACCAAAAGTATAAATGTAATTCAATTACTTAGGATTTAATTGGAAAAAATTCAAAAGAATAAAAAAATGTTGTTTTTCCATCCAGCATGCCCAAAATTATTTTTATTTTTCACTTTTTAAAACTAGTGCGGGAGTTTGGGGGTAGCACCCTCAATAGGGTCAAGGAGCAGTGCCCCTTGCAAGGGGGGTCTGGGGGGCAACGCCCCTCGCAGAGTCTGGGGCAGTGCCCCCAACGCACTCCCTATCGTGATACAGGGCAAGGTCAATGGGTGGAGCCCCCACCACCAAGACCAAATTAAAGCCTTTGAGACCACACAAACCTTCATGGCGCATGTCATTTTTTCATAATTTTATTGCTTTAAATAGCCTTCAAAAGTCCTCGAAACCCTTCAAAAAATGCTTGACTTTCACACTTTTAAGTTTAACCATTTTCCATTTTTTATTCTTTTTTTCCCTGATTTTCATTGACTTCGCTGAGTCTTCCCAATAGGACTCGCCGGTTCTGGCGAGTCTAGTAGACTCAGCGAGTACTCAGGTCACGAGTCCCTGGGACTTGTTTTGACCTGCTTGCCTTAGGACTTGTCGAGTCTTGGTGAGTCCTGGCAAGTCTTGTAACACTGGCCAAGGGGGAGCAAAGATCTGACCTTTTGAATGAATTAAAATGCATTTTATAATTCAATTTAAATGGATCGTTCGAAAAACGTAAAAAGGTCACATAAAACATAGTTTTAACGTCTAAAGATAAGCTTGAATTTGCAAATGCTACCATGATCACAATAGAGACTAGGTCGCTACAACGATTGTGTTAGAGTCCAAGTGGATAGCAAGTGCAAGTGAAATTTGGAATAGATATAGGTCAAGTAGAAGGTTCAATTTGGCACTTGGTGAGGACAAAAGGTTCAAAAAACAAGCTAAATGGGTCCTAGAACATGCTACAGAAATGGATGCTAAAATAAGTGCACGACATAAAGTGGCAATTGCAAATTAGGCAATTTTCGACTCTACATTTTGCCCCCATTAGCAAGCTTATGAAATTAGGTGATAAAGCATGCTAAAGTAAAATACTACATATAATAATTATTGAAATAGGAGGATACAATAAAGGATATAGAAGAGTTATGCTCCTTGTCTTCACTTCTCTATCGTCTCTACTCAAGTGCATGCTCCTCACCTGTAAAAAGCACATGCACACAAAAGTAGTTACTATTCAATATAGCAAATAAAGCAACTAAGATAGGAAATGGCAACATCCACTACCTATCATCTATGCTAAAGTAGTTGGCAACAAACTAGAACAAGGGGGCCAATTCAGGCCAAACCCAAAAGTAAAATGGTGCAGCAATAGGTGATTAGGCCATTAGGCCAAATCAACTAAAAGAGCATAAATGGGCGCCAAGCCAAGCCAAGCAAATAGAATAGCTAGAATGAGGTTATCAAAAATTGGAATGAGAAGTATGCCCCCGTGGAATTGAACGAATGCTAGAGAATGTAGTCAATTACAAGAGTGTAAAGAGAATGTAGAACTAGGGCACAAAGAAAGATGGGTTGCCCAAGAGCAGAAACATGCACATGCCCCCAAGAGAAGAATGAAGCAACGTTGAGAATACAAGAAAGTAGTAACAAGAACAGTGATAGAAGCAGAATCAAAACCAGGGTGATCATAATGGAGCAATAGACAAATATCATGTGCAAAGAATCACCAAGACCCTATGTTTGTCTACCCAGTACTCTCTTTATTGGATTTTTTTTTTGGTTGTTTGTCATTGGAGTTTCTAATATCGGTAGTTTGAAGGTGTTTCTTTGTGTACTTGTATGTTCTTGCATCCTTTCCGTTTGCATGATGATTAGAGAATGATACTTTGTTTGATGCATCATTTTAGTTGAATGTCTAGTGTTTTGGAGTATGTAATTATCATTGTTATTCATGTATAGATAACAAAACGAATTGAATAAGTCTCTCTCTTCTCCATGTTGAAGGCTCAATTGATTTTATGAATGCTTCCTTGTTGGACATGTTGTCATTGATGTCAAGAAGGTAGTCATGATTGTTATCATTAACAAACAGATGAGAGTATAAGAAATAGTTGTCATTAACATCAACATAGCAATATGATTGAATGCAAGACATGGAGCCATTAACGATGTCATTGATGTCAAAGGCACGGAATCATTAAAGGAGTAATTAACGTTAAGAGTTGCCCGTTATACATTCCCATTGAAGAGATCGTGAAATTGGAAGGCCGACTTAGAGATATATGTTTAGATTAAAGATTTAAACGTAATGAGAAAAACGTTGGAGAAAGATTAAAGAGGTTGTTTGTATTGTTTAAATTAAAGATTTAAACAATTACTAATGCTGGCCGATCTCATTTTGGCGCCACCTTTTTGAGTTTAAATCTTCACATACTTACCTATGGCCAACTTCATCAATGATGTAAAAACCACCGAATATATATATGTGTGATGTTGAGCGATCAAGAATATAGATCATGAAGACCGATCTACTTTATGGTGTGATTAATTCATATTAAAGTGTGGGTGAAGAAGGATATAGAGAGGTTGATAAAAGACAAAGGAACGAGCAGTTTCAATAAGACAAAGGTCACATATATTTACAAGTGGTGTGCTTGAAAAACAATGATGTGTGATTTGTTAAGAACCTCATAAGCAGCGATTCTCAAGAGCTGCAATTAGTTTTAAAGTGCGGTATTTATCTTTGAAAAGGCAGCGTTTATGTTTGAAAGGGCATGTCTTATGTGAAAGGAAGTATCTCTTATGAAAAGGTATGTCTATCTCTTGCTTTGAGAAGATATAAAAGACAAGAGAAAATATGTTTTGTACAAAAGAAATTAGAGATATATTTCTGAGTAATAAGGAAGAGAAGGAGCAGCAATATGAAGTGCAAATCTAATCTATATTAAGAAGATATATGTGTGGTGAAGTGTGAAGAATAAAAGTAATATCTGAAAGATATACATGCAGATATAAAGGAGGTATATGTAGATTTGAAAGGAAATGTGTTAACTTGTGAAGAGCGCATCATCTACAAGAAGATCTTTGTAAGTGGTATAAATGCAGATTTAACGAGAAGAGTTTATGGCAGGTTTGTGAGAAGAGTATGCTGATATAAAAGAAGATCTAGCAGAGATAAAGGAAGAGTTTGAGCAGAAATATAAAAGGAGATCTATGCAGAGATAGAAGCAGAAATATAGGAGTCTATTCAGAGATGGAGGACAAGTTTGGGCAGATCTCAAGGCAGAAAGTTATGAAGAGTTGATGCTATGATTATGACTAGTTTTATGTGAAGAAGTGGTACATGTTTTGGATTAGATTTGAAGGAAGAGAGTAATCAAATTCTGGATCAGATTTGAAAGGAAGAAACTTGTGTTATTTGGATCAGATTTGAAAGGAAGAACGTTGGGTTATTTGGATCAGATTTGTGAAGAAAGGATATTGTGTGAGTTGCGATCAGATTTGTAGAATATAGTGATTTAGATCCGTAGAAGGTCGGTGCCTTAACGAGAGATTGGTGTCTCTTACTGGGTTGGTGCTCAGTTGCGGATTGGTGCTCAGGAAATCTACAAGTGGGGATTGGTGTCTCCAGTGGGTTGGTGCTCACAAATCATATAAAAGGGGATTGGTGTCTCCTGTAGGTTGGAACCTACAAATATTGTAAAAGAGATTTATATATAAGCAATATTTTGCCGTGGTTTTCTCTTGTAAGGGTTTCCATATAAATCTTGTGTTCTTGTGGTGCATCATTGATAGATCTTGTATGATTGATATTGTTGTGGTTGTTAAGTTGTGAAAAAGTAAAAGTTTGTACTATTCGCCCCCCCCCCCCCCTCTCAGTATAATTGTGTGTTCTTCATTCCTATTCTAGTAGGAGAATAAATCATCATTTGTACTCTTAAAAGTTATGAATGGAATGGAAAACAAACCAGTTTAATCTCTCTCTCTCTCTCTCTCTCTCTCTCTCTCTCTCTCTCTCTCTCATAATATGTGTGAAATGAGAGATGGTAAACATATGTTTACTTTAGAATGAAATAATGCAAAAGAAATTCTTTCTAAATGAATTCAGAAGTTTATCGTATGTACAATTATGAATAAGAACATTACCTTCTCCCTATTTCTTACGTTATTTCTTAATCTGTCTTGAAATGATAGCATCATTGAATATCATAACATGCTCTAAGTAATGCTTTAATAGGACGAAGGTTTAAGTAGGTGAATGTACTACTTATCTTGTTTGTCATGCTAAGTTAAGGAACGAATGTCTTCTTTATGTTTTGGTGTTTAGCACATCCTCGTTTAGCATGCTAGCTTATCTTCTTTTACTCATCCTATATGTTAGCATGTTTCTTTGTTTGGTGTTGGGTTGGCATAGCCCTTTCCCTTTCTTTTACCTACTTCCTTGGAGGAATAATCATGTGGAAAATGTCGCTCTTTTTATTGCACGTGCATTGTTTTGTTTCTTCCTTAGTCTTCTTCCGTTGTGTATGTGTGTGCGCCACATTGAGATGCGAGTCACCTTTCTTTGAGGAGATGTGTTTTACCTCTTTTTGTGCATTGCCTACATGTATCTTTTGCACATGTTGGGTGTTTGAAGGTGGCATAATCGTGCATAACAACTCCACCTGTGTGTGTGCGCACGTTGCATCACTAGTTAGTGTTGCATTTGGCATTGCAAAAAGAATTTGTTAGTTGTGTTCTTGTGAATTTTCTCTATGGTTGTTTTTGGGCATTATAGATAGCATCATCAATGGCCAATGTATACAGAAGAGGGGGATGCCCATGAGTAGCAAGCATCAAGCTAAGAGGATATGTCAAATAATTTTTTCGAGCCTCAAAAGCCTACTAGAAATCTTTATTCTAGGAGAATTTCACATCTTTCTTAAGGAGATGAGGGAATTTCACATTAGCCAATTAAGCAACAAATTGGCAAATAGCTTGAATTTTGCCTTGGAGGCTACAAAGTTGAGAGATGTTCTAGGGAGGAGGCATATTGATGATAGCATCAATCTTTTTAGTATGGATTTCAATCCCATAGCAAGAGACAATGTGACCAAGAAGCTTACCACTATCAACATCAAATACGCACTTTTTGGGATTGAGAAGCATTTATTGTAATGTCCCTTGCAGGACTGTTAGCTCAAATCCTCTAAAATAATTTTGCAATCACTCGAATCCTAGCTCTTTCTGATCACCAATTTCCCAGTGTCGGCAAGGTGAGAGCATACAAAGACTAGAATGAGGGCAATGGAAATAAACAGCAGATATTGGGGGCAAGCCGACCAATTTATATTAAAGCAAAGTCATAGAATCAATCAACACTGAACGGAAAATGCGTCAACACCAAAAATGGCAAACTAAATCACCCGATTCACACCAAGATGGCGGAAAGTACAGGAAGTAAGGATTGATCCAGTGGTTGAACCGACCAGAATATTACAATAGCAGTACAACCTTCCAGATTTTACAATGATAAATTTCAGAACTTTAAGATCAGCATATAAAAGTATATATTTTAATACAATTGCTAATACTGAAATGCTGATATAAAAATACTGATTAAATCTACATACTCAAATAATTTGCTGACCTCATTAGCTACTGTAAGTTCCTAAAATACTGCCCAAAATAATACCAAACTGATTTAAAACAGCAGAAACACCCTAATACTACCTTCCATGATGAGTATGACTCTTCCTCACATTAGTACGGCTCCCAAATTCGTTTCAAAATGATGTGCTTCTTCTTGGATGTCACACGCCCCTCATAAGACTTGTACGGCAGCAAGCTAGCATCAAATATTTCACATAATAGACTCTAAACATTGGTCAACCCATCCTATCATGAAGTGCACCATCTCATTCAAATTATTTCTCCTTAATTTAAATCGCCACTTCTCTACTTTTTATTGAATGGCACTCCAAATAAAAGAAATAAGCTTTCAAAAGTACAGCGCCCAAAATATTTAATATTATTAGCAATATAAATAGCAACTACTGAGCCAAATATGGTATGGCCAGCTTAATGGAGGAAATGAGATTTGCAAAGCAAATGAAATATCAATAACCCCCTCTAGTCACATATTAGACCAAAAATTCCATAACAATCTTAAAATATTCACCCACACACACCAAATCATAATTGGAAAATCTGCAAGCCACACAACTCTGAAAATTTGGAAACACACCAAAACTACAAACGTTTACACCAAACTGAAACCCACAACACAAAAACACCAAAGTCAAACACCAAACAACAAAAGGAACCGGAAACATTCAGCACATTGGCAATCCCTATATAAAATTGCTTTTTGTCCCGAAATCCAAACCTTGCAACACACAGATAATCCCTACAATTACTCAAATGGCTAGGAGGGTTTTCGTCCTCGAAACCATCTTGCCAAAGGGTTTTCGTCCTAGGACAAACAAAGAAGAACTTTCATTCATTCTTAGAAAATAAGAAATGGATAATAAGTTGGAATCCTTTGTAACATACACCCTACTGTATGTGTTTTCCTCTTGACTGATTTTTTTGTAATTTTTGGTTTTCTGCTGTTTAGGTTTTATGGATTGTTTTTGCATGTAGATTTTTTGCTTTGCATGTGCAATATATGACAAAGATAAACAAACCCAGAAAAACCACAACTATTTTGCATAAACGAAACACAACCCAGATCAAAAAATGCACCAAAACTAATTAAAGTACAATACCCACTTGGAAATCTTCAACTTGGTTCATTGCCGAAACTTATAGCAGCATTTCATGGCCATGAGAATCGCTCCAATACTCATTCAATACAATCAAAATGCAGATCTTAATGACTGTGATAATAAACCAGACCCTGGACGTCCCTTTTTGCAAGTATTAGCAGCTCCAATAAAGAAGTAATAGCATGTGACATAACCACGTTGTCTACCAGCAATGTACGGCCCACATGGCTGTGAATATCAGCTACAAACTCACGGTTATCAGCATACAATGAACTTTTTCTTGCTCAGAAATACTCCTCCTCCATAAGCGACCACTTCCCAACACAAATACTCTCCAAACAATAACAAATCTGCCACTACTAAAAAGTACGGCCTCCCTGGTAAGTACGGCCTGCAGGTCTAGGTGTACGGCTGGCAAATAACTCCCTGTCACTCATCTAATCAGTCATTAAATGCATCGATTCTGCCCTCCAATCTCCATACAAACTAGCTGCTCACTAAAATATGAAATATCTTTGATAAAATCAGCTGAACATGATTCCTGGAAGCACCAATGAATCTCCTGGATGAAGTCTCCTGAAAATCCTTTCCTAATGTACTCTTTCATACACAAGGAAGGGCAATCTGCAAAGGTTTCCGTCTCTGCAAATTGGTGTTAGAATGCCAAAATCCAAACTCAAACCCTAGCACGGGCAAACTCAAGACCAGAGCTAAAATATCACAAAGCAAGCATATCAAAATGAAGTCACTTTTGGTCTTTTATTTGCCTTCCTTTTCCAACGCCCAAGCAAGAGAATTTTTAATTTATTTTTATTTAAAACATCACCTTGTACCACCATGAGGGCGTCCATCCCTAGGAAGGTCACTTTAAGTCATAACTTAAATAAAGTGACTTTATAACATTACTTTATTTTATGTCGGTCTCATAAATAAATATGAATTAAATCTTTAATTTAATTCATTTCGCACCACATGAGGTTTATAGCCGTATCAAGACCTCGAATTCTCATGCCCTGTCCAGTCATGTCTGCCCTGCTAAAAATAGAAACCCTGGCTCCCAACTTACTAAAAATAGTAAGTCATTGAGATGACTTCCTACACACATCCACTAGCCTACGGAAGTCGATTATAGGCTAATCCTAATCCTCTGGAGTGAGCTAAGTGGGGGACATTACAGTCCGCCCTTCCCAAGATTGCTTGTCCTCAAGCAATCTCAACTCTAGATGCTGCAGTATCTACTCTCTCCCAGGTGGCGTCCTCTACCGGCAAATTCTTCCACTTGACCAAGTATTCTCTGATAGCCCGTTTTCTCAGGTGCCTCTCCCGAGTATCTATGATAGCCTCCGGTACTAGGATCAATTTACCCTTTTCATCCAAGGGTGGAAGCTCTGCAGAGGGAACTATATTATGGCCAAGAGCTTTCTTAAGCCTGGAAACATGGAACACATTATGCACTCGGCTATCTGATGGAAGCTCAAGCTCATAAGCCACCTCACCCACTCGTCTGATAATCCTGAAAGGACCATAAAATCTGGGTTTTAACTTCTCTGCTCCACTCTTCTTGAGAGTGGACTGCCTATAGGGTTGGAGTCTCAAGTACACCATATCTCCAACCTCAAAACTCCTCTCCACTCGGTGTTGATCAGCATACAACTTCTGCTGATTCTGTGCCTGCTGTATGTTCTCCTTAAGCTCCCTGAGAATGTCTTGGCTGTCCTGTAGGAGATCCTTAGCCTTAAGCACCCGACTATCACCAAGCAAGAGATCCGTAAAGCAAGGGGCATCATAACCGTAGAGTGCCCTGAAAGGAGTCATCTGAATGGACATGTGGTATGTAGTATTGTAACAGTACTCCCCTAGGTGCAACCATTTGATCCAAGCCTTCTGCTGCCCTGAAACATAATTACGTAGGTACCCCTCAACCCATTTATTTACCACCTCTGTTTGTCCATCAGTCTGCGGGTGGTAGCTAGTGCTAGGAGTCAACTCTGTGCCACACAACTTGAACAACTCCTGCCAGAAAATGCTCAGGAGCCTGCTGTCCCTGTCACTGACTATGCTCCTGGCTACCCCGTGTAACCTGAATATCTCCCTGAAAAATAGATCAGCCACTTGAGCAGCTGTGTAGGTTGCTGAAATAGCAAAGAAATGTGCAAATTTGGTGAGTCTATCAACCACCACATAGATGCAATCTTTACCCTGTACCTTCGGCAACCCTGTAATGAAATCCATGGAGATGCATTCCCATTTCTGATCGGGAATGGGTAATGGCTATAGTAATCCCGCTGGAAAGGTATGCTCATGCTTATTCTGTTGGCAAATGGGGCACTCACGAACATACTTCTGTACCTCGTCCTTTAATCCTTTCCACGTAAACCTCTCCCGAATCTGTTTGTATGTCTTAAAGAATCCAGGATGGCCAACCATTGGTGTGTCATGGAAAGTTTTGATAATTTTCTGTTTGAATTGTGAATTGGGCACCAAAAATATTCTATCCTTATACATAATCAAATCACTCACCACAAAATATTTCTCATCTCTGATGGTGCCCTCAACAACTCCTGCAGCCCAAAAGTCTTTAACATACTCTGCCATGATCTCATCCTTCCAATCAGCAGAGATCTCCCCAACCAAACACAAGTGAGGTCGTCTGGACAACGCATCTGCAACTACATTTTTCTTCCCTTTGACATACTCAATGTCAAAGTCATAAGCTTGCAGTCTGCTGACCCACTTTTGTTGTCTGTCATTCAGGTCTTTCTGGTTCATGAAATATTTGATGCTATTATGATCTGTCCTGATTATGAATCTACCCCCAACTAGGTACTGCCTGAATTTGGCCAATGCATGCATAATGGCCAACATCTCTCGGTCATATACCGAGTAACTCCTCTCCACACCCCGAAGTTTTATGCTCTCAAAAGCTATCGGGTGCTTCTCCTGCATTAGCACAGCCCCAATCCCCTCTCCAAAAGCATCACACTGTAACTCAAAAAGTTTAGCAAAGTCAGGGATTGCTAAAACCGGGCATGTAGACATCAAGTGTTTGAACTTGTCAAAGCACTGCTGGGCAGTGTCACTCCATCCAAAGGCTCCCTTCTTCGTTAGATCAATCAATGGTGCTGCTATCTGAGAGAACCCCTTAACAAATCGTCTGTAGAACCCACAAAGTCCAAAAAACCCCTTAAGCTGTGTGAGGTTTGTGGGTGGAGGCCAATCAACTATTGCCTTTATTTTCTCTGGATCCACTCTGACTCCATCTGCACTGATAATGTGGCCAAGTTAAAGTAATTCTGTCATTCCAAAATCACATTTAGATTCCTTGGCGTAGAGTGAATTACTCTCCAGGATACTCAAAACCTCCTCTAGGTGTCTCAAATGGTCTTCCCAAGTCCTGCTAAATATTAGAATATCATCAAAGAAGATCAAAACAAATTTCCTGAGCTGCTGTCTGAAAATCTGATTCATACAACTCTGAAAGGTCGCAGGTGCGTTAGTCAACCCGAAGGGCATGACTAAAAACTCAAAATGACCATAGTGACATCTGAAAGCAGTCTTCTCAACATCCTCTGCCCTCATCCTGATCTGATGGTATCCAGATCTCAAGTCAATCTTAGAAAAATAGCAGGCACCATGTAGCTCGTCTATCAATTCATCTATCCTGGGAATTGGGTACCTGTTTTTTATAGTTTTCTTATTCAAGGCCCTGTAGTCAATACACATTCTGATTGTCCCATCCTTCTTCTTAACCAATACAACCGCAGAAGCAAATGGGCTCTTGCTAGGCCTAATATGTCCCATCTCCAGAAGCTCTTTGATAGTTTTCTCAATCTCATCCTTAAGCCTCTTGGGATGACGGTATGGTGTAATCATGATGGGCTTAGTCCCATCCTCTAGCTCGATGACATGCTCTGTTCCTCTGTCAGGAGGTACTCCAGGTGGTATATCCCCAAACACCTTACTGTGCTTGGTTAACAGCTTTTGGATATCGGGATGGTAACTGTCCTTCTGTTGTGGTGGAGACTCGGGCATAATAAGACACTCTGCTGCCCACTCAACCTGATCATGTCTCAAGAGTCTCTCCATCCTTCATAGTGATACAACTCTAGGCCCACCATCTGAAATTCCCCTAAGGCATATTTTCCTCCCATTATATTCAAACCTCATTTCCATCTTCTTAAGATTCATCGTGAACTCCTCCAACTGGTTCATCCAATGCATGCCAAGCACTACATCTGTTTCCCCTATGCCAACCACGTAGAAGTCATCCACTAACTCATAGTCCCCCATGATGATTTTCAGCCCTGAAATCTTCCTGGTACAGTGTATTTTGAATCCATCGGCAACCATCACCTTAAAGCCTTCAAATTCTTCTACTTTTAGTCCTCTGCGAGCAACTAATCCCTCATCAATAAAATTGTGAGTGGCTCCCGTATCAATAAGGGTGATAATACGCTGCCCACCTAGTACACCACGCACCCTAAATGAACCAACCTTCTGAAAACTTGACAGCTGGGCAATACAACCACCACTATCAGTGTTGTGATGTGAAGCTCTCTCATCCCCACTGTCATGATACTCTGAATGCTGATCTAACTCTGTATCTGATCCCTCTGAATGTGATTCTTCAACTGAGTAGTACTCAATCAGTTTGGCCTTAGCTTTCTGTGAGCACTTATGCGAAGGGTCCCATGGTTCTTTGCAATGAAAACACAATTTCTTCCTTCGGTACTCATTCAACTGTTCATCTGTCAATCTATTAGATCTATCCCTGTGCTGATCCACATCCCTGTGGAATGGTTTTTTCTCCTTCTCCTTATCCCTCCTATGAAAAGATCCCTTAGACTGAAATTTACTCCTCCACACTGATGACTCCATATCTTGGGCCTTTTTCATGGCCCCCTGAAGTGTAGCAGGGTCAAATCCCTTAACCCAACCACGGAGTGGGTCTGATAGTCCATCAATGAAGAGAATCACTAATCCGCGCTCAGATAAATCTGGGACCATGACAGATAGGTCCTGAAACTCAGAAATGTAGGAGTCTAATGATCCAGTCTGCCTCAACTGTGCTAACTCCTTAAATTGCAGTTCCGGGTCCTTATCAAATCTGTTAATCAGACGGGCTGTGAACTCTACATATGAAGTAATCTGATCATGCCCAAGTGTGACCTTCCCGTTACTCCACCACTTGTGTGCTACTCCCTCCAAATGCAATGCAGCATAAGTGATGGCATCCTACTCCGGCATAGGACTAATCTGCAAATAACTATCTAACTTCTGCACCCAAGCTCTAGCAGTGGTTTTTCCTGATCCATCAAAATAGGGAAGTGTCATCTTACTCACTTTCTTCTGTAGTTCCTGGTTCTGAGGTCTACCACCTCTGCGAGGTCTATTCCTTAACCTAATGTCAAAGTATTCTGCAAAAGTCATCTCTGCTCTGAACTCTACACTAGAGGCTCTCCAATCCCTCAGAATCTCGTCCTAAAACTCGGCCTGTGTGGGATCCTATTCAGGAGCATGGTTCCTGGGAACGAATGTAGGGATGCCAGATCTGTCTCCTGCTGTAAACTGTGAAGACCTCCGATGAGTCACTGAGGCCTCATCCTCATCATCTCTGACCCTATGTCTGTCACCATTATGATTTCGATCTCCATTATTCTTGTCCCCTGGGATCCTGTCACCATTATGTCTATCACCCACATTATGCCTATTCCTGTCTCCATCATTGTTCCGGTTCCTGTCACCCTGATTATTTCTCTGTCTATCACCGTCATTGTTCCTATTCCTGTCACCATTGTACCTGTTCCTGTCACGGTGATTTTCTCTGTTATTCAACCCATCAAGCAACTGTGCAAGGGAGTGTCCTATCTCAGCCTGTGTCTCCATCATCTCCCGTCGAGAATCCCTCAACTCTCTCTCTAATGCCACTGAGCTCCTGGTGAGCACATTTAGGATCTCTCGTAAACTAGGCTCCTCAACCTCCCGGTCACCCATTTCTTCTGTGTGTCCTGTATCTGGTGGTAACTCTCCTGAAAATGGATCTGTGCGCGAAACTAAGGAATCCTCGTCAGTAGCTGCAACCACTATCTCTTCCTCAAATGGATCAACTATAGGTACTGATCGCTCAGGTTCTACTAACTGTGGTATTTCACTTTCCTGAATTCCTTGCCTTGCCCTGGTATGTCTAAAAGGATATCTATCTGACGGTCGCATGTCTCATTTTTCAACTGCATGTCATATTGTCCCCACAGGATGGCAAGATTTTCTGCTCTGATACCACTATAACAAACACCCTACTGTATGTGTTTTCCTCTTGACTGATTTTTTTGTAATTTTTGGTTTTCTGCTATTTAGGTTTTATGGATTGTTTTTGCATGTAGGTTTTTTGCTTTGCATGTGCAATATATGACAAAGATAAACAAACCCAGAAAAACTACAACTATTTTGCATAAACGAAACACAACCCAAATCAAAAAATGCACCAAAACTAATTAAAGTACAATACCCACTTGGAAATCTTCAACTTGGTTCATTGCCGAAACTTATAGCAGCATTTCATGGCCATGAGAATCGCTCCAATACTCATTCAATACAATCAAAATGCAGATCTTAATGACTGTGATAATAAACCAAACCCTGGACGTCCCTTTTTGCAAGTATTAGCAGCTCCAATAAAGAAGTAATAGCATGTGACATAACCACGTTGTCTACCAGCAATGTACGGCCCACATGGCTATGAATATTAGCTACAAACTCACGGTTATCAGCATACAATGAACTTTTTCTTGCTCAGAAATACTCCTCCTCCATAAGCGACCACTTCCCAATACAAATACTCTCCAAACAATAACAAATCTGCCACTACTAAAAAGTACGGCCTCCCTGGTAAGTACGGCCTGCAGGTCTAGGTGTACGGCTGGCAAATAACTCCCTGTCACTCATCTAATCAGTCATTAAATGCATCGATTCTGCCCTCCAATCTCCATACAAACTAGCTGCTCACTAAAATATGAAATATCTTTGACAAAATCAGCTGAACATGATTCCTGGAAGCACCAATGAATCTCCTGGATGAAGTCTCCTAAAAATCCTTTCCTAATGCACTCTTTCATACACAAGGAAGGGCAATCTGCAAAGGTTTCCGTCTCTGCAAATTGGTGTTAGAATGCCAAAATCCAAACTCAAACCCTAGCACAGGCAAACTCAAGACCAGAGCTAAAATATCACAAAGCAAGCATATCAAAATGAAGTCACTTTTGGTCTTTTATTTGCCGTCCTTTTCCAACGCCCAAGCAAGAGAATTTTTAATTTATTTTTATTTAAAACATCACCTTGTACCACCATGAGGGCGTCCATCCCTAGGAAGGTCACTTTAAGTCATAACTTAAATAAAGTGACTTTATAACATTACTTTATTTTATGTCGGTCTCATAAATAAATATGAATTAAATCTTTAATTTAATTCATTTCGCACCACATGAGGTTTATAGCCGTATCGAGACCTCGAATTCTCATGCCCTGTTCAGTCATGTCTGCCCTGCTAAAAATAGAAACCCTGGCTCCCAACTTACTAAAAATAGTAAGTCATTGAGATGACTTCCTACACACATCCACTAGCCTACGGAAGTCGATTATAGGCTAATCCTGATCCTCTTAAGTGAGCTAAGTGGGGGACATTACATCCTTCTTCTGTGCACAACTCATTTTATTATAGGCACTTTTGAGAAGATAAAATATTATTTTCTATTTTCACATTTTCCCTGGACAATGATAAAATTAAGTGACTTAAGGACTTTATGTGTGATTTTAATTAATTTTTGTGTGATCTTTCAAACTAGAGAGAAGAATGCAAAAGGGGTTTTCAGTTTTTCTGCAGATGTGTTGCCGGAGCATACAATATATAGCATATAACCCAAACCCAAAAAATTTATAACAAATATAAAGAAACTATCGACTACCCAGATAGTAAAATGACCAATAATGAATTACTGTGACATACCCATGTTCAGATTTGCAACTTCATATTTCAGTTGTTGCCGGACCAGCAAATGGGCATAGCTAGAATCACTCCAAACACCAAGGAATAGAAAATATCATGCCTATATTAATAGCAACAATACAAGAGGCCGTAGACGCCTTATACAATGCAAAATAGAAGCTGCCCGCAAAGAGAAATGAAGCTCAAAACTCCCAACTTCATGCCTGGATGTGTACGGCCATTGTTGGAAGTGTATATCAGCAGCAAGAAGGTTTTACATAGCAGCAATAACTCGCCTCAACCACAACAAAATCTGCCTTTAAAACAGTCCTTCCAATCTGCAGACATAAATCTCCATTAAACTGCAAAGGATGTGTCAAGAATTGCATCAAACCTTCAATCCGTCAACTCCATTGAAGCACATTTGTGAACACTGAATATATCCACCATAGAAGGCACTGTTGGGTGATCTTTCACACCTATGGGATACCGCTACTCAGGGAGGTTTCCGTCTCCAAGAGCCTTTGGTTTGAATCCTCAAACCCTAGAGCCAAGCTCCAAAACCCTAGCAAAGGAAATCTCAACAAGAGAAGAAAATAATAATCCAAGCATATCCAAATGAGAGCACTTTTCCTCCTTTTATACTTTTCCAACTGGGAGTCTCTAAAATCCTCTTGCATATGGGATAAAACATGAGAGAAAATACATTATAATTCTCTTTAATTATTTTCTCAACATCACCCTTAAAGTCCCCTCTTTTAAAACAACATTAAGTTGTTGAGCCTAGGCACCAAGGTCCAATATTAAATAATAATGTTTAATTTACGGACTTTAAAACGGAGGCCAAGATGATGTCGGAAACCAATGATCTATAGCTCGTTGGAAAGGTCTTGACAAGACGAATCCAACCCCACTCTCAAAATCCTGTTCCGATGCCAAACCCGAACTTACTAAAAATAGTAAGTAACGACCATAAGCAAACTGAGCCAACTCAGAGGGTGCCAACTGGATCCACAAACCATCTGATAACTTCGAGTTCAATGCAATGTCTATGAGAGCCAACAGCCGACTGCCAAGTCGCCCAAAAGCGCCAAACTGCCACTTACTAAAAATAGCAGTGAACACCGAGGACCAAAGAGAACAAACCCAGAAAGATTAATGACATGCAAGCACTTACCATAAATAGTAAGTACGGACAAGTTGTCCGAAATCCCTCCGGAAAGTGTCAACCATGTCCACTGGATCACCCGAACACCCTAGTGACATCGAAATATTCCTCTAATTATGTTGTCACCAACCCCAAAAGCCCACTCTGACTGATCTGCAAGAGAATCTGAAAATGGGGACATTACAATACGCTCATCATGGTGGAGATCTAAATTGATTTGGGACGACCTAGAATAAGCAATAAACTAATGCATATCCTTGGCGCATTCACGAAAGAGACTTGAAGAAAAGAAAGGAAAGAAAACTCATATCTTTAATTTGAGTTTTCCTTGGCGCCCATGTCACTTGATGCTGGTCGGCCCTCTTAGTGAGGGAAAACAATAAATAAATAAAAAGTACAAAAAGTGCCTAGGTCGGCCCTAAATGAGAGGGCAGAAGTTATGTATAAATATGAAATCATTTCAAGGCATTTTCAGAATCATTCAATCATTCATTCATTCACATTTGGGAGTTTATCTCTTGGAGAAAGTCTTGGGATGAAAACCTCAAGCACCTTGGAGGAGTTGGCCGAAAACCTAGCTCTTCTTGTGGAGAATTCTATGACGGGAGTTCACTTGCACTTCATTGTTTTTGGAGCAGAATTGCAGATCAGATTTGGAGATCATCTTGAGGACTTTGCTATCATTATTTTGCATTACCTTTGGTATGTACAACCTTAGGGTTTAGGGCAGATTTGAGCTGGGTTTGTTTGTCTTGATCGCCAATGCATTGGATGTAA
Source organism: Cunninghamia lanceolata (assembly GCA_027924645.1). Taxonomy (NCBI): domain Eukaryota; kingdom Viridiplantae; phylum Streptophyta; class Pinopsida; order Cupressales; family Cupressaceae; genus Cunninghamia; species Cunninghamia lanceolata. The sequence continues at coordinate 3,196,376 of BSBN01000210.1, read as the reverse complement.
TTGAAGACTCATTAAGTTCTGATTTTTATAGCAGCAGACTTCTGGATTATATTTCAGTCATTTATGATTGTCATTTGAAGTGGTTTAATTGCATAATGTGTGGTGGAATTCAAATATAATGTTAGCAATATTGTTGGCCATGATATTATGTTGATTTATCATGTTTTATGGGAAGTTATTGGCAAAGGTTTAAGTCTGAATTAGAGGGCAGAAGTTAGGGTTAGAGAAAAATTAAAAGGGCAGAAAATCAAGGCAGAAGTTAGGGTTAGAGCAGAAAAATAAAATGCAGAAAATTAGGGCAGAATATTGTCATCATTGAAGGCAGAAATTCTGGGCAATGTTTGGTTTGTTTATGCCCTAGGATCCATTGAAAATTCAGATCAGAACTTCCATTTTTATAGCAGCAGTATCTAACTCAGAAAATCAGACTTGGTTGATTAATGCTTGATGTCCTAGAATGTGTAATTCATGGGAGATGTGGATTGTAATGTTTATCATCATTTGCCATCATTATATGCTATGTTTGGATGCATATTTGGGTGTTATGATTACATGTTTAAGAGCAGAAAATAAAATCAGAGATTAGGGTTTTGGGCAGAAATCTAAAGTACAGAAGTTAGGGCAGATTTCAAAGTAAGAAAATCAGTCATTCCAAACAAGTTTCATTTGGGAAGCCCGTAAATCCAAAACAGGCGAAAATATCCCCATTTGGGATATTACAGTATAATTGAAATCATGTATTAGTTAGACATGTTCACTAAGTCTTTGGCATTGCCTCATTATCTTCACATGCGAATGATGCTTGGGGTGAAGGAAGTTGTCTTTGGAGGGTCATCTTGAGTCCTCCTTCCTTCATTTGTATATGTTTTCTTTTCATGTTTCTCTCTTTTAGGTAAGAGTTTTTTTCCTACAAGTTTTCTCCTTTTCTCTGTTTGTGAGAGATCTTTTGTTCATGGGTACCTCATCAGGCCTTGTTACCCAAACCCATCTTTGAGTCTTTTTGCCCTTTTCTTTCTCCTCCTTAAGTTACGGGGTGTTGGTGTGAACAAGTTATATTACCTAACCAATTCCCTTTTAGATCACTAGTTTATATTATGGGAAATTTATATAAAAATAGGTCTCCAAAGAAACTCTTGAAAAGCAAAACTTGTCTCATATAATACAAATTATTTAAACATAATAATTACAAATTACTTAACTACATGACTTAAGTGAGAACATATATTTCAATTATAATTCCTTAAAAACTCAAGTTCATTTTTCTTTTTATATATATTTTTTTTAATTTTATAAAAGCTACACTTTCTAATTTTAAAACAAACTCTTCATGCTTTAAACTCAAGTTTTACTTTAAAATGTAGTTGAAAATAATTTAAGATTCTTTTTAACACATATTAAAAATAAAAAAGAGTATTTTACAATAACCTTTTTATTTTCTTTTTTCTAAAATATAAATAAATATATATTAGTTTTTTATATTTCTATTGTAATTCCTTACAAACTTCTTCAAGTTTAATCTTTTTCAAGGTATATAAGAAGTAAGAAGGAATATTTTACAATAATATTTTTATTTTCCATTTTTTAAATACAAATAAATATTTGTTATATTTTTATTTTTGTGTTTTTTTCTCCAATAAATTTTTTATTATGAATATTTGTTAGTCTTTTTGTTCGTGTAATTTTAAAATAACTTTAAAATATTTATCTATTATTTATCTATATAAACTCTAAAATTTATATTTTATATTCATATTATCATTTTATATCTACATAAAATTTTTTGGTTTATATATTTATGAATTAAGATATTTATAATTTTATATACTTAAATTTATAAATTTATAAATTTAGATTTAATATATTGTATATGGTTACAATAGTGTATTATTTTATATATATTTGAACATTTTATGATTTTTTTTTTGGTCCGTAAAATAGAAGTTTTATATTGATGTAGAAAAATGTTTACAGGCAGGTGGCTATAGGCTGTTTTCCTGCATTCCAGTAATATGATCTGGCTTCCTTAGTTGTTACAAAAAGGCCACACAGGGCCGAAGTTTAACCAAAATTTGCCATTATGGCTATATAGATATCCTTGGTATTAAACAGAACAGACTTTTTCTCGAAAATCTTCTAAGCTAAGCTAGTTAAGCACAAGAGCAAAAAGTTACAGAGAAACTACATTTACATAAATCCAAGCTCCATTGCCATAGCTTGGAGCTCACTGACCCACTCGCAGTCCCCGGTGACCTCCTCCAGACTCAGCATCTTCTTCAGAAAGGAAATAGCCTTCACCACTCGCTCCCTGTGTTCTAGTAATATCAGACCCTTCATGTCCAGAATGAGGGGGAAGAACTTAACCACCTCAAATGGATCCTCCAGCAATGAGATGTCTTTGGGGCAAGGGGCTCCTGCCCTAGAATGACCGCTCCCAGGATTTTGTCGAGGCCACCAATTAACTCTGCTCTAAACAATTTCACCATCAGCATCCTCGCTTCCCCTTTCGAAGCCCCTGCATCTAAAATGGACACCAGAAACCGGGATGAGATATGGGTATCCACCCGGTAGAATTCCCCTGCACATAGAAAGTCTTTGTCCAGAATGATCTTCACTGTTGGTAACAAAAGACCATCATGCAGTCGCAATACCCGTTTTAGCCTTTGATCAGTGAGGTCACCTTTGAAAGCCATTTGCCGAACAGTGCTTTCCAGTAGAATGGGTGTTACCACCCCCAGATTTATCATTCCTTCAACAGAAATACGAGCTATGAACCCTGAACCCTCTGCCATACTAGCTAGAGAGCTACCTTCGAACGAGCCTGAGACAAAACTTTTCATTCCCAAGATACTGCAGAATGGAATTAAAAGCAACTGTGACCATCTAGAGTTTTCTATGGCAGAAACCCTACGGATGCCATCATTAATTGGTCAACTCAGAGAGTGAATGGAAAGGGAGTGAATCCTTCCAGGAGGCGATCTAAGCTCATACATGCGGAGACATCATTTTAAGACATTGATAAGCAACCGCTATTCAAAGTATAATTACCAGAATTCCAACGAAGGTAGCCACATTTACCAAGTGTCTATCCTTTGGATACAACCCTTCCATGTTCCCATGGATAGGGTGCCCACCCTACCACCCCATGAACATTTCATGATTTTATATATATATAATTCTATTATTTTATATATACTTATATTTATAATTTTATATATTATTTTATATATATTTAGAGTTATGATTTTATAGATTTAGATTTATATATGCTTACAAAATTAAGGTTTTAAATATTAAAATGTTGGGGGATTAATATTTTAATTTAAATAATTATTTTGTAACTTTTAACTTAAATAACATAACTATATATATAAGAAACCAAATCAATATTTTAATTTAAATAATTATTTTGTAACTTTTAACTTAAATGGCATAGCTATGTATATAAGAAACCAAATCATACCACTTTGTGATGCCACTATAGAACACCTCTAATTTAAAAAATTGTAAATAATATAAATAATTGTATATATTAATTATAAATATAAAAATATAATTTTAAAAACTATAAATAATATATATAAATATATATTAATTATAAATTATACGTATATATTAATAGTAGTAGGCATGAGTTTTCCACGATCCATAAAGTAATGATGAGTGCATTTGGATTTAACTGTGTATCTTTTTCTTTTTTCATGACGTTTCGAATCACACTCACTGATTTTAATTCCTCTTCTGATGATGGATTAAATCCAAAAGATACACAGTTAAATTCAAAAGCACTCATCATTATATTAATATTATAAAGTTGCATATAGAAACTTTATATTTAAATGTTTCTAAAACTTTAATTATATATATATATATATATATATATATATATAATTTTATTTTAAAATCATTTTCATGGTTATTGATTTTTTTAAAATATAAAACAATAATTTAAAAAAATGTAAATAATACATGTCTATATATATATAATATATATATATATATATATATATATATATATATATATTAACATTGTATTTTTAAGGAGAAAAGATTTTTAAAATATTTTTAGATTTAAAAAGTATTTTTTTTAGAAAGCACAATAATTTCTAAAATAGAACTTAAGCATGATAAATTTAAAAAACAAAAAAAATCCGAGATGGAGTAATAATATATGTAGAGTCAAATTAATTTTAATGTGTTAATTCATAGGATTTTAGAAAGTTTAATGTAATAAAATAAATGATTATATATTTATTTTAGACTATGTCAGTTGATGTATCATGTTATTTTTAATTGATTTTTGTTAGTGTATTATTTTGATGATGTCATCCTTAGAAGACCCATTTTATATGTAAATTTCTCCTAATGCTTAGGGCATTTACTTTTTGTGTCTCAAGTCATATGATTATGACACTTGTCATAGTCCTATGTTGTCCTACGTCTCGCCCTTGCCTATATATACAAAGGTTCTTTTGTACTTTATTCATCTTGTATGCATTGTACCATTATCGGCATATAGCATTTTTCATTGCTTCTCTCTTGTGTTGAAGATTTTTTGTGTTGTAGAGTGTTCTTGCTCCTGTGAGTCCTTCTGGTGACTTCACCAGGGTCTCATTTGTAAACCCTCGTGATGCTTTAGATATGTTACATAATCAAGTTCATCATGCCTTGTAATTTCACTCTTTTAAATATTTACATTATTTCATTTAAACCTCTTGAGAGAAGCAACCTTTTGCTTTTCAACAATGTGATGCCCTCTATCTAATTTTTTTTCACTTTTTTAAATCAAACCAAAATGATGCTAGGAAAGAAAGAACAATGTACCAAACCAATATACTAACAAAATAAACTGTAACAATAACCCTGGAGCTGTATTTTATTGATAAAATCTACTAGAATACATCAATAGAGTAGTAATAAAAAATTGTTAGATTACATCAATTGAATAATAATAATGTGGAACTAATTAGAAATCAAGCACTTGGTGAAAGATCTTCCCAAATCAAAACTGATGTTGTATAATGTCACTCTAGTCGCCCGACAAATCTACCAATAGGAAAGAGAATGCTTTTGGTTCAATGCAATCCCTGCATGAGATTGCCCACAAGAAACCAAAAGGGTTTCATCCTCTAATCTTTGGATCCAAGGGTTTTCGTCCCTAAATTGGTAGATGAGTGCTATCTGATGTAGCCACTCTCTCTAGGTCTGAAAAGATGTGAAATGAGCATGAATGAATGTCTCAAGGTTGGCCAGCCTCTATTTATTCGTTGACATGCTCCAAATTCTAGGCGCCTAGCCCAAGTGTCAATAATAAAGCATTTTTATTTGATATGACACTAATATCACTTAATAATCAAGTACAACATAATATGGCACTAGTGAAATAACATTAAATTGCCCAAGCAAACAATAAACCTTGACCCCTCATTTGTAAATCAATCATAACTTGAGAACCACTCACTAGAGAGACCAAAGATAAAGCATTATGAATAGCTGACTCACACCCAAATCCAACGACAGGATGCATGACATGGTCCTATACTAGTTAAGCCTCCAAAAGCCCCTAAGAAATAGGCATAAGTTTTCTCTGGGGCACTTATAACAAGCAAGTACATTTAAAAATCTCTAAGGGCATCAACAATGTCAACAATAAAGAGGTCCCCTTAGGGTAAATCCCCCATGAGGAGAATGAGAGGTGAGGATCCTACCTCCAACAAACCTCCTAAATTTAGGAAATGCCCCTAAAATTGGAAACAGTCCAAAACTCATAAAAATACTAGGGACAAATGAACGAAACAAATCTTCACTAATATATACTTCTCTAGCAATCACCCCTCGCCCACCGAGAAGTACAGAAATGGGCTCGTTAGTCTCGACTCTAAATGTCAATATGATAAGTGTAGTGCCCATCTGAAGGCATATTAGGCATGCCTTATATCACAAAGCAAATAGTTGCTCATAAGGCTTGTCCATTACGGAAGATGCTCTCCATCCTCTTGGTTGTAACCACTTGCAGCAGTCATCATGCATGCCCTTAAGTACCATGTCTCTCCCCTCTAACTTGAGCTTCATCTCCATGGACTAATAATTCTAGGAAAATTCCCCAAGGAAGCGCAGCCACTGTATACTCAAAACCATGTGTGCCACACCCAAACCCACAACATAGAAGTCATCACATACAATATAATCACCCAAAGATAACTTGAGCTGCCAAATAACCTTGATGCATAGGATAGTGAAATCATCAAGAAATCACGTTGAACCCCGAGAAGTCCTCCACTTTCAATCTCCTCTTAGCCGTGACAAGGCCCTGATCAATAAAATTGTGGGTATCCCCACTATTAATGAGCATAATAATTTGTTGTCTAGAATCTAGATAACTCTCCACAAACCCTAAATGGATGATATCATGATTCTCTTGAAAGAGCTGCAACAATACCTTTATTAGTGCCTATATTACCCTCCACCAACTACTCAAGCTCATGCTCAACAATCTAGTCCTCTATTGCTTGTTGCTGTTCTGATTCATCAATTTCCTAACCAGACTCCTCATTAGATACTACCTAAATGTGGTGGATTTGTGTCATGTCCCCATTTCCGGCTTGATCATCAAGTGAAGAACGGATTAGCCTATCTATCATTCCCGGAGGCTAATACCAATGATAAGGGAATGAAATTGGTTTTTGACTAACTCAATGTTGTGCTTTTGCGGGAATAAGTCAAAAACTACTTCAAGGGAACTGTGACAAGACTAGCAAATTTGGCTAAGTCTGAGAGTCATTTCATCAGCTCGAATGGTCACATTGTCAAGTGATGTTATCATGATGTTTGGGCGCATTTCTAGGCAACTTAGGCTCATTATGGCGCCTAGCTTTTAAGTTCATTTAGAGCACTCAGTGAGGGATCTAACTTGAGGCGCTCCATGTAATTAACCTCCTCCAACTTAGCGCATAGTACTAAGATAAGTGGAGTGGGTGTGGATGAAGTTTTCATGCTTGGGCGCAAATGTCATGATGAACCTACCAAATGTGCGCCTTGGGTTTTGAAGGATATAATCAAGAGAATGGAGTCATCTGAGGGTATTATGTGAATCTATTGAACTTGCAGGATCATCCAGTGTTCAGTTTAGAATCACTGAAGTGGTCTAAGTGAGTTAGGCGCACTTCCTAGCCTTCATAACACTCAAAGTGCGCCTAGTCCTCATACTACGCCTAGACTCCTTTGCAAGTGGTGAATTCCTTCAAGGATTGATCAAGTGAAACCTCACCTTCAATAAGATCCAGTGGAATGATTGAATTGATCAAGTGATGACATATTCATCTCTAGGCGCATTTTTCCTCTGGCAACTTGTCAATGAGCGCCTAGTATAAAAAGGGTCTCTTCTGGCGTTGGATAATGATTTTGAGATAAGGCACTCAATTTAGCTAAGCCTCTTCACTAGGGCGCCTAGATGGATGATGAAGTTTGGGTGAGTATCTTGAGGTTTCAAGGCCTAGGCGCAGATACCAGTTAAGACTACCCCAAAAGTGCACCTAAGGTAGATGTAAGACCTCAAAACCAGTTTGGATACAAGGCACTCCATTAGGGGGCAAGATCATATCCATTTGAAGTCAAGTTGCTTTCAAATTGCCTTGAAAAGATGATGAGTTGGAACCTAGGCGCAAATTCCTAGCCAAACTGACAGTAAGTGTGCCTAGTTGAGAAAGAGACATCTTCAAGGGGGGAAATTGTTGGGCGCTCATTTCATCTGTGATCTAAGCTTGTGGAAATGTGTCAAAACTATCCCTAGGCGCCAAATCTACTGCAAATCCTCCAAATGTGTGCCTAAGTGGGAAGGTAGCTTCCAATCACTTCAATTAGTCAGGGCGCTTGGTGAGTTAGGTGTTTTACTTCACCACAAAGACTTCAAGTGTAAACCACCACATGCATGAAGGTGAATCCAATGCAAGGCGCTAGTCTCCTGCTACACAGACTCAGAAGTGCGCCTCAAGTAGTTTGACTTGGCGTTGGAGCTAGTAGACTTCCTCCAGAATGTGAAGACAACACAAGGGATCATTTCCTAGTTACATCATCTCCTATTGGCACCTAGTCTTTAGTTGGGCGCAATCACCAGTTCAAACCACCAAGATGTGCGCCTAGAACCCATAAGGCGCCATTTCATGAGCAAATCCACTTCAAGTGGCGTCTAGAAGAAGATAAGGTAGTTACAACTACCTAAAATCTCATTGGCCAGAGAGATAACATTGGGATCCTTACCGGTGCATTGGGTAAGGTTGCCACATCACACTGAGTTGTCAAGTGGAATATTCTCTTGAATATGCTTCTTGGGAAACGTGCCTTGGTTCCTCTTTATGCCTTGAAAAATGTGCCTTCATTGCCTTGGAAGGCCTATAAAAGGAGGAGCTCTCTCATTCATTTGACATCTTATCTTTTGGCAAATTTTCTCTCTGCAAAGCTTTATGCTTGTGACTTTGAGGCCTGCGAGTTTCAAGAGTTGGGGTGATGCTCCCTCAACTGACAAGGTGATGCTCCCTTGTTGCATTGTGAGGTGTTGACATCCAGTTGACATCATTAGTTTCAATTGAAGTGATCTACATCAACTAATGAGATAAAGCTAGTTGTGAAGAAGTTGAAAGCATTATATACATCTGGGCTTCAAGGCCTTTTCTTGTAATCATTTGAATAAGATTGTATAATCATGCCATTGTGGGCAATCATCATTGGAATAAGACATTTGCATTGAGTTGAATCAAGTAATAATACAAGTACCCAACTTCAAATTGATTAATGCAAGTTGCCTTTGTTATCTTTTCATATGTGATGTTAAGGAGACTAAGTAGTTGAAGAGTTAAGTGCAAGTAAATCTGTCTAAGGAAAAAATTTAGTTAGTACTAGTTGGGTATCTTACAATTTGTGTGATGTCCCCTTCCCGAATGTGCCCTAGAATTATGATTGCGATAACTTAGGGTTAGGGTTACCACCTTTCAATATAAACATTTCTTTGAATAATGTAATTCCGAATTGGAATCCTACAATCAAACACAGTAACAACATATACAAAACATATATATATATTCATCTATAATCATTAGGGTTAGTTGCATCATGATCATAATCATTAATAATGAACAAGAATATAATGTTATTTGTGCGTACATATATTCAAATGTATTTCCACATACTTTAACATACTTATACTTTAACATGTCTTATGCCTTATGATATACTTTGGGAATGGCGAGCGTCGAGCTTGGTCGTTAATCTAGCCTAATCATCTACCCTAGTGGAGGAAGGGAAAATATTACGTTAAGGCGTTGGATAACTATTCTCCACTGCCATGGGCCCAAGAGTTTCATGAACACCTGTCAATACCACCACTTGGCCCAAAGGTGTCAAGAACGCCCGTCAATACCACCATTTGGGAGTCACCTACCGTGTGAGACATTAATAACAAAACCGCCCTTCCCTAACAACCCAAACGTCCTCATAGGGGCAATAGAGAAAGATTAAGGACTCGGCAAGACACGCTCATCCCTCGTATATCATGAGTTAGACCAAGTATAACTATTTAAAGCATAGACAAACATATAGGTTAGAAATATCATACCAATACGTGATTCTTTCTCCTTAGATGATTTAGAGATGCACAAGTGATCCTATGATCACCAATATAATGATTACCTTGATTTCTCACAAGGCTGCTATAACATATAAATATTCAAAGTCTTCTTTATTTCTGTTGTTCCTATAATAGGAACTAAGTTTGTTTGATATATATATATATATAAATGTGCTGATGTATTTAATCAGAATAGATTTATATAAACTCTAAACTCAGAAAATATTCTTATATTTTCTTTTCTGCCTTTTTTGCCATCACCGATGACCCTTTTGATGGTGACAGATTGTCATTGATGCCAAAAGGTGTTGTGTTCTCAAGTTTGATGTCATATTGGTTATGCTTCAATCATGTTCATCATGCTTTTAGGATATCATATGATGGTGTTGGGAAAGTAAAGAGTTGCTTCTTGTCAAGATGATTACAAAAGTTCAGGATTTAATCAGGTTCATTATGGATGTCATCATATATTCTCTTTATGATTATTGTTGATAGTGACAGAGGTAATCTGAGGAACAAGAAGTGTAATGTTGAAATCAGAAGTTTGGTCTTCTTGTCAAGATGATTACAAAAGTTCAGGATTTAATCAGGTTCATTATGGATGTCATCATATATTCTCTTTATGATTATTGTTGATAGTGACAGAGGTAATCTGAGAACAAGAAGTGTAATGTTGAAATCAGAAGTTTGGTCTTCATAATATCCTTTATTAAATGTTAAATCCAAAGATTGATTGAACAAGTCATATGTTGAAGTGAATTTCAGAGTGTGAATTTCAGAGATTTGTTTATGATGCTCTTCTTGTTTCAGGATGTCATTGATCATAAGTTTAGAATTGTGATGTCATACATTTGGGGTCATATGATGTGGTTGACATGGTTTTATATAGTGGCATTTGACAGTCAGTAACAGTGGAGTTGACAGTAACATTGGTAAGTTCATTTGTTGTTCATTGTTGCTCATCAGGTGTCAGGTCTGTCAAGGATGTGGTTGTTAAGGATATCTTCAAATGGTCTCTCATGATCTTGATGTGTAGTGTTCATATTGGTCCTTGGAGTTATCAGTTTTGGTTTATGATGGTAATCATTATTCATCATCTTCTTTCTCGATCACAGGAATTATTTGATTAGGTTGATCACATCATTTGTTGATCACATAAGATATTAAGGCCAATTTGTTTGGAGCTCACCTTACTTCAATTATTCATGCAGTGATATGAGTTGGTTTGATTTTGGTGGCTAAATGGAGTTGATTAAAAGTTATCTCAAACTCCTAGTAATATCTTCAATCATAAAAGTCTCTCTCGAACTTAGATTGATCTAAGGGATTAATTCATATAAGGTTTTGTTTATTCAAACCTAATTATCTAAATCCCTAAATTCTTGTTATTAAGCTTTTGCTCTGCCTGTCAACTAAGTATGCACTTTATGTTTTAAACCTTTGGTGACTTGGGACAGCAGGTGTATAACTTAAATGCCACCGTTTGAAGGGTTCTCTAGTCGTGGTAGTTACCGGCCCTCTCTCTAGTGTTACCGGCACTGTCGGTTTATCCTTAATAGCTCGGGCGCCAAAATGTAATCAACGATCATAATTTAAATATGACATAAGCGCGAAAGGGAGTATCAACGGTTAAGTTTAAATGTTGAAATTTCCTCATGCCTATTATTTTTGACGTGCTGTTAGCCGTCTATTGCTAAGGACTGCAGATAAGACTTTATTTAGGCATGTAAAGATAAAGCATATCTATGTGCTATATTTATGAGATTTGTTTCCATTTTTTTTCTAAATCATCTCGTGGCAGATAAGGAGAAGTGTTTTTTAGAAAGAGTTTTTTTTTAAGGATATTATTATGTTTAAGAATATATTTAATTTCCTTATGAAGGCTTTTGGATCTGAGTAAACTTATGAAGAAATTTTTGTTTGAAGATCTATTTTTTTTAAAGAGGAAGATGAAAGTTAAAAAGGCAGATTGAAAAATTTTGGAGATTGATTTGAAGAAAATGGAAGTTTTTATTGATGTTTTTGATTTGTGCTTTTCACAAATTGAATGTGAATAATTTTTTTTGAGGAGATTTTTTATGGAGATTGGAGATTTTTTTTAAAGAGATTATTTTGAGAATAAGGCAGATTGAGAAGATTATTTTTGAAGAAGAATTTGAAGGAAAGATAATCAGATTGAAGTTTTTTTGTTGAATATGAAACATCATGCAGAGATATGAAAAGGTTTTAATGGAGATAATTTGTCTTGTGAGAAAATTATATTGAAGATTTATTTATTATTTTTGTTTGCAATGAGAGAATGTTTTTTTGCAGGAATATGAATCAAAAATTGAAGAGTTTATTTGCAGGAGAAAAGCAAATGTGTTTTTGCAGAGAAGTGAAATTTCAAAAGTCTTGTTGCGAAATTTATGTGATCTGAAGGAGAAATTTATGAAGGAATGTGAAAGGTTCCAAGGCAGTGAAAAGACATTCAACTTGTATAAATTTTGTTTCCAGGTGCATTGATGGATGATTTAAGAAGGATAGAGATGAAACATACAGTGTTGTGAAGTGTTGGATTAGAATACAGATTTGATATGCAGTGTTGTTGAATGGATTAGAATGCAGTGTTGATTGGATCAGAATAAAGGATTGTTGAGTGTATCCGGATGTTAGATTGAATAGAATGGGTATTTGACAGACATATATTTGTATTGAATGAAACAGAGTATCCCTCTGATTTGCTTATTACATTTGTTGGTAATTTGGTTTGCCAGTGAGGCACAATATGCCAGTGTGGCTTATGGTCAGTGAGACCTTTCTATGCTAGTGAAGCTTGAGGTCAGTGAGACCTTAATATTTGTCAGTGAGACAATTTGTATTGCCAGTGAGGCATGTTTTTCAGTTAAGCCAGTGAGGCACTTCATGAGTGGTTTTTCTACCCCTGAGGGTTTTCCACTCGGTAAAAAGGTTGTGTCTTGATTTCTTCTATGTGTGTGCATATTATTGGTTTGATCATGTTTTGTTTACATTTGTTATTGTAAGTCTTGTGCATATAAACTCAATGTATTCCTTTCCATCTGTTCTGTAAGAGAAAGCTTGCAAAAAGTTGTATAATGTTTGAAAATTAATACAACACTGATTCACCCCCCCTCTCAGTGTTGTCCGGACTCCTACACCTTTTATATCTTTTAATATGTATCACCGTTGGTAAGGGGTATACCCCTTCCAACGGTCATACCCTTCTATTATTTTGTTTGTTGTTTAGTTAACAGCGATAGCTTAAGTATGATCGGCCCATTTATGGGCTTTTCTTTGGTCGCCCGTGAGTTAGAGGATATCGATCCTCTTTACTTTTTTATTTATAATATAACAATTGATTTATAATATTTTATTCATATTTATTATAATATAATAATAATATGTGATAATATTTAATTATTAATATTTATAATCATGTATTGTTATTATATAATATCCTATTTTGATATATTAATAATTATATTTGTTATTTATATTTAATAATATATTTTAAATAAATATATATTATATATTATATTTATATTAATTTATAATATTGCTTTAAGGATTTAGAGAATACTTAATTCATTATTATTTAATCGATTCATCGATTCAATTATAAATCGTTAGTATAAGGACATGACAATTTGGCCCTTGCTAAGGCATCTATGACCCAACCCCCAATGCTCCTTGCATGTAAAGCACAACTTTTTTCGTAAAAGTTCATTTCTAGTTTGCTCATCAATCTTTTGGCTGCAATAGGTGTAGTGAGTGGTGTAGCTCTTTGAGGGTATAAATTAAACCTACTGCCCTATTGTACTCCTTTCTAAAAAGTGCTTCTCTACTGCCCGGTAGTAGGTGCTCTAGGTTGAGATGAAAATCCTACTCCTAAGCATAGAAGACTCAAGTGTCAATGCCCTCTTAATAGCATTCTGTAGTGATGAGGATGCAAAGGCCTTAACTAGACATTTGAGGGGCTCAAATAAACCCTCAATGAAAAGAAAAGTGATTCTCCTTTGCAAAACACTAGGTACCACAACCACAACTTGCTGAAATTCAATAACATATGACTCCAGTGAAGTCTTTAAGTAATCAAACCATGGTGCCACTAGTCATAGGCTACACCCTCCAAATGCAATTTAGCAAATCATATAGCATCGTCTTCCACCATAGGGCTAGGTGTAGAGTATGTTTGTAACTTTTGCAACCATGCCCGAGAGGATATTTTGTCATTGCCATCAAAAGTAGGAGCATTAAGTTTATTCACTTTATGTTGCAAATCTCTCCTATCATCATTTTGATTGATGTTGTGGGCTCTACCACCCAGATACTTCTTCCCTGGTATCTCCAAGATATTGATAAAAGTTACTATAGACCTTAAGTCTTCCGATTTTCTTGGATATTACAAAAAGAGTGTCTAACTCCTCTGAAGTAACTACCTCAAAATCTAATCTTTCATTCCTTGTATAAACATGGGCTTAACTGGCTTTAGTGTGGGACCTATTTGACCAACCACTAGTTCGTTATGTGAAGTTGAGCTTCCTCCTATCTAAAATGTATATGTAGGGTATTGATTTTGCAAAGGAATGGCGATGGGCATGTTACACTGAAGCTGTAATATTTGTGTCATTATCTCTGTCATTCTTTCTTGACCCCTTTGAGTCCCTATCATAGTATTCTAAAATAGATCTGCCCTTTCCTCATCCATCAAAGTTCTCTCATCTTTGTTCATGGTTCATAGGCTAGTAGGAAATCAGCTCCAATACCATTGTGATGCCCTCTATCTAAAATTTTTTGCTTTTTTTTTTTTAACTTATTAAACCAGAATGATGCCAAGAAAGAAAGAACAATGTACCACACCAATATACTAACAAAGTAAACCTAAGAACAACCCTGCAGCTATATTTTATTGATAAAAACCTACTAGAATACATCAATAGAGTAATAACAAAAATCTTTTGGATTACATCAAAAGAATAATAATGTAGAACTAATTAGAACCCAAGCACCTAGAGGAAGATCTCTCCCAAATCAGAACTGATGCCATTGTATAATGTTACCCCGACTGCCCCACAATTTAGTCTACAATGGAAAAGAGAGTGCTTTCGGCTCATTGCAAGCCCTAGATGAGATTGCCCACGAGAAACTAGAAGGGTTTCATCCTCTAATCTTTGAATCCAATAGTTTTTGTCTCTAAATCAATAGATAAATGTTGTCTTATGTAGTCGCCCTCTCTAGGTCTGAAAACATGTGAAATGAGCATAGAATGAATGTCTTAAGGTTGGGTGGTCTCTATTTATTTGTTGACATGCTCCAAACCCTAGGCACTTAGCCCAAGTGTCAATAATAAAGATTACTTTTATTTGATATGACAATACTATCACTTAATAATCCACCACATAACATGATGCTAGTGAAATAGCATTAAATTGCCCAAGTAGCCAATAAACCTTGACCCTTCATCACTAAATCAATCATAGATTGGGAACCACTCACCTAAAAGACCTAAGATAAAGCATTATGAATAGATGACTCATAGGAGAGTTCACAGAATGAACTGTCCAGACAAACAAGGAAATTAATTCATCAATATGAGCCAACATACAAGTAACCCGAAATCTCAATCAATTTATACCTCAACAATGTCCATCCTCAAGGGTCAATTTAAAATTTGAATCATGAATGAAATTGCACAAGCATTATTTAAGGTTCATTGTGTAATGTCCCCTTTTTCGAAATGAAGCCAAGTTGAAGCCCAAACACCCATCATTCATTTCCCATGGGCCTTGGGAATTTTGCACTGCGAAAATGGGATTATAATAATAACTCAAAAGGTTCATAATGTCACAAAAGGGGCCGCTTAAGTGATATTATAAAATATAATTATAATAAAGAGGGCCTCAAGTAAAGTTAAAATATAAAATAAGGTCTCTTATAATTAAAGTTTATTTTAAATTATTCCTATCAAATATCAATCAAGGGTCATGAAGGAAATATGAAGACTTTTGGAGGGAAATTCTATTTAAGAGAGGCCAAGCAAGGGGAAGGTGATATATTGATCAACCATTTTACTTTCTGATTTATATTCCTTTGTTGGAGCATTGGACTTCGGCTCAATTAACATGAGGACAAAAACCCTCTAGGTCTGGAATTGGAGGATGAAAACCCACAATTCCTTGGAGTGATTTCACACAAAGAACAATTGTGCATAAATATTTGGTTGTGTAACAGGGTTGACTGTTAGTGATTCATTGTGGTACCCTTGGGAATTAATTCTTGATGTCGAAGGGCATGAAATATGTGATTGTGGTGAATTATCCATTGTTGTATTGTTGATCGCGACTGTGTATGCAGTCAAGGGCATGATTGGACATTGTGGTCAATAGTGGAGGCTATCATTAGTAATCCAGTCAATGGTAACATGGGATTCATGTGATTTGGCTACTCTTATTAGAACCGACAGAGATATTGAATGGTATCGGGGTTGCTATCTCTAGAGCTGATTGATAATCACATTTGATGTGTGACTGCTTCCATTTGGAGCCAACTGGAATATTCATTGCTGAATTTGTTTCACTGAACTTGCAATCTGGTCACTCCCACAAGGACCTAACCTGACCTTTTTTGGGGTCATAGCTAGTTATTGAATAAAGGGATTTCTTGTTTTTGTTAGGCCGCTTCTGCAGGGCCAAGTACTGACATTATTATTCATTTCAGTAGATCTATCATCCATAGCTGCCGCATACATAATTCATAGTTGCAGATCTAATAATTGTATAGCAAGTGACAATATTCAATTTTAATTTTATGGTTTACCGCCAATACTTGCAATTGGAATTTTCTAGTTTGTCAACTTAACTGTTGAAATTTGTTGAGGTGAACTAAATTTGATCAGATATTACAAAATATTCCATTCAGGATATTACATTGGCTGTAGTACAAGAGTCATACATCCAAACAGTAACAGGCCCATTGATAAAAATCATAGCATTAAATAAAATATTGTAAATTACAAAAAATGCATTCACATCTAATGCATAATTGCACTTCACAGTCATATTTGCAAAACTGGAACAGATCCTATTCAAATATAAAACTTGGACATAATAATTTCCAGGGCTAATTAGGAAACATGCTCAAAAAACTAGATTCATGGACTTCTAAGCAATCCCCAGTAATCTTGAAAGTTACCACATGTTATTCTTATAATCCTCTATTGCAATATTTCACATAGTTTTATTAGGTTTCTCAGTGTTATGAACTCGTGTAGGTTTTACGGTTTACCATATTCTTGATGTCACTTCTTACAGCTACATATATAACAGAAAGAAAGAATAATCACCAAAGTTTCTCTCAAAAATACAGTTCATAAATCCACCAAAGGAAATCTTTTCTTAGCTCGATTTACTCTTGGCAACAAGCTTGTATTATGATATCATTTTTAGAGGCACAAAAAGGGAAAATTAATGATAGATGCTCTACAACATCTACTAATAAACATATTAATGAGAATTTTTCTAACAATCCTCTAAATTTGGGCAGCCAACAAAGCAAGGGTTGTGTCAATACTCAATAGCCTTAACCATAGACGAAAACTACTCGCAAGTCAAAATGTCAAGCAATTTACTTACCCACGAACTTCCCAAAAGGTCTTGGCGAGTCAGGCACGTAGACTCATCATGAGCACACGTGAGTACTTAGTGAGTTTGTGGATCAAACTTGCCAAAAACACATGAAACACATAAACAAAAATTTCGTGGAACTTCTCTTCCACAACACTAGCTAGAGAAAGCTTTCATGCATGTGAGGCACTTGTAGGATATGTGCAAGCAACAACAAGGAGATTTCATGCTAATGAGGCACTTGTAGGATTTGTGCAGGCAACAACATTTGAAGTAGTGATTCTCTACAACTTGCTCAAATTCAGCCCTCAAAGATCCTACCCTACTTCTTCACATACAAACCCTAAGGTACCAAAAGGTATCAAGCCAAAAGAAAATTTCTATCCAAGTGGCAAATCTTCAGTATGAGAAGTTGCAATCTAACGTCTTTGTTTTCAAGGCAGCAAGGGTTTGGACAGCAAGGCTACCATAATGAGGATTTGAAACAAGCGAAAGCGATGCACCTTTGTGACTTTGTATCATAAAGAGTCACGTAAGGCGGACTTGAGGCTCAATGTTGTTAGTTACAAAACCAACATGGATGTTGATGCAAAGATGCTGCAATGGATTGACAAAGACTCCAAGAATCGAAACCCCAACAGCTTGCTCAAGTCTTCAACCCTTCTAGAAGATTTCTTGTAATGAACATCAAGTATATGGATGTACATGTATACAATTGATGCTTTTTTAAGGAATTTCAATATTTTTAATTTGTCGAGTTTCGTTGAGTTGTCGAGTCCAAGTCAAAATTGGGTCTACCGACTTTTGTGATTCGCAAGTTTTCAAACTATGGTCTTACTAAGTGCAAGATATTTAAGAAACTAGCCACTGTACATTACAATGCAAGGGTTGTGACATAGACTTTCCAAGTGGAAAATTGCTAAAAACTAGCCACTACACCTTATGGTGTAAGGGTTATGTCAATATACACTACTTTAAAGGGATGTGTATGGCTCATGATTTTTAGATGGCACCTACAACATAACCCTTCTACCATAAAATGTAGTTTTTGTCAAAGCAGGTGTGCTTCACTAGGAGAAGTACTTGGCTCTTGTAAATCCTACCAGGATTCTTCTTGTGTGGGTTGTGGCTGAGACATGTTTAAAAAGTAAAAGCGGATGAAACTGGAGGGATTCATGCAAAACCCAAGCAGATTGGCAAAAGAGTTTGTTGGAAATAAGCCACACCTGGACCAACGATGGGCTGGCCAAAAGGGGCCAGTAGCTCAGTTGGTAGAGCACTCCAGTAGCAAATGGAAGGTTCTAGGTTCGAGTCCTAGCTGGTCCATATGAGCAGCAGCTCAACAAGTGGTATCAGAGCTCCGGGTTCGAGCTCCTCCGTACGGACAATCGTACAGCTCCCCAACTCTCTGTCGGTTTTAATCTGGAGGTTGAGATTCTACCTGGTCATTTTTTGACGGGTTTCCTTCAACACGTGTCGCGTTTTTCAATGTGTAACTTTTTCTCACGAATCTATGATCGCCATTTGTTTTCTTTTCTCGTGACTTCTGGAAATCGCAAGTTAAAGGGTCGTGATTTTCCCTTGGAGTCGTTTTTTTCCTCTTCTTCGATCGCACGAGGTTCATGGAATTTATGGGCGTTTTTCGCCTTGGTCGTTTTCGTCATTCTTTCTGGGCGGTATTTTCATAATTTCTGGGAGTAGCGATTTCTGTTCCTACATCGGCGTTCGTGGATTTCTCAGTTCGCTTCAAGCGCTTCTCCATACTTGTCTTTGGCGGCGATGGGTGTTTGGTTCTGTGTCTTTTAAAAATCGCGGGTCACGATTTTTCTCTCTGGTTTTTTATCGCACCTTTTGTACTCGTTGTTAGGGCTCCTGAAAGACGTGATCTGCATTTTCGATCGCGATTTGATTTCACAAGTTTCGGCGGACTTTGGTTCCGCGTTTTGCAGGATTTCAGCGGATTCTTGGTCGCATTCTGTGGTGTTTTCTCGCTGTTCTTCACGATTTCTGAGTTTCGACGTAAAGATCTTCAATGGTCGCAATGTTTGGAGGTCTCTTCTGATTGACATTTTAGCGGGACTTCTCAAACTGTTGGGTTGCGGGTCTTTAAATCAAGATTTTTCTATTCAACACCAGAAACGGTTAAATCTGCTCACGATTTGATCTGTGATTATTTCTGGTAGCCGCTTTGTTAAATCATGATTTTGGTCGCTGCTTCAAAGATCTTTTGTCGCCTTCCAACCATTTAGATTATGTA
This sequence comes from Cunninghamia lanceolata, assembly GCA_027924645.1. Classification (NCBI taxonomy): domain Eukaryota; kingdom Viridiplantae; phylum Streptophyta; class Pinopsida; order Cupressales; family Cupressaceae; genus Cunninghamia; species Cunninghamia lanceolata. The sequence continues at coordinate 3,176,881 of BSBN01000210.1, read as the reverse complement.
GTTTGTGATCGATGTTTTGGTCGCCTTTAAAAACGACAATAGCGATTCACATTTTGGGTGTCGGCTACTTTCTGTTTGAGACTATTTCACCTTCATTCCGATGGTTCTCTACCATTCATTACAGTTCTGGCTCTATTAAAGCTTTCGGCGGTTTCTTTTTCACCTAGCCAATGGTTTTTGTGTGTAGTCGCAACTTTCATTGATAGCTTTGATCGCTAGGGTAGCTATTTTTCGTATTCTCAAGATCCGTGTTTTGAAATCCGTGTTCAGATTTATCTCGAGATCTGTGCCTCAATATTTGTGTTTCATATTTATTTCGTGCTTTCGACGTCTGTATCTCGTAACCCGTGCAAGGGTTCTGATCTCTGCCTCTGCTGTCTATCTGCTTCGGTATTCGTGCCATCGGCTTATAATATGTTTTCTCGTGCCTCGAAAAACGTGGAGTATGGCATCCTTTTGGACAGCAATCAGAAGTTCAACGGCAGCAAACTTTTAATCATCAGTGTTCTCTACAGGATCTCCTCAGAGTTTGGGTTCCTGTTCCGTAGCCCTGTGAATGGGGTTCTGTTTTCTGTTTTCAGTGGCTTCCTTATTTGGCAAATTGGTGCAGTCATGGTAGGAGGGTTCACAGAATGAACTGTCCGAATCGTGCAGCAAGAGTAAACACAACAGAAACAACTCAAAGAAATAAAGCAAATGCAGATTCAGTCTTTCAGTATATCAAAGAATTCAAAATAGAGATCCGCCGACAACATGCGGGCTTACAATTAGGGCTCACAGGCCTGATTACATACATGCACAAGATAAGGCTTTGAAGCTCCTTCGCATAAATCTAAACTATCAGATCTTTCTTATGTGAATAGTTGCTTTCCTAAGGATCTATTACATCAATATATATCATTTCTGGACCAACAGATTCCTCTGCGTAGGCCAAGGAAGGTCACAAACTCCAATGAAGAGTTGTAACGTGTTCATAGATAGGTTAGACCTAAATGCATAGAACACTTCCTCAAATGAAAGGAACAACGTGCGGACCCTTGGGGAAGGTCGGCCACGAACCAAAGAACATTGAATGATGTGTCAATGAGATCCGCAAGTCAAGGACCGATCCGCAAGCCTTCTCCTTCAGCTGATTATCAGGAACTGTTAGAATGCTCTGCTCTGAGAAAATAGTCAACTTCTGATACCGATATCTTTCCGGTAACTTATCCAAATGCTCTGAATTCTTGATATGATGTAGATGAATGAATGTGGATGCTAAGTCCAGATCCACAAGATGTGAAATGCAAAAACTGGACCACAAGTTGAAAACTGCTACTGACTGAACTGCCTGAACTGAACTAGAAAATGAAATTGAAATGCAAACAAACTGAAATGCAAATGTTTTTTTGGTTGATGCAAGATTTCTCTTGAACCAAGGATGCTCCTGCATCACAAATGTTTTTGCCTAGTCGTTGTTTCTGGAATGTTTTCTACCTTTTTGCCGTGGTTCGCAACTTTGAGGGCTTCGTTGATCTGCGCTTACAGCACTTAGCCCCTTCTCGTCACCAGCGGGACTAGCGGTCATCATTTGTGTTTGGCAGGTGGCCATTCTGCTTCTTGGGATTTGTGTTTTGACAGTCATACTCGGGTTTTGTTCTGTGCCTCATCTGTCTCAGAAGACAGTCTATTTTGGGGGGGCATCTTGGTAGAGTTAGGAAATTGACCATTAAGGGGGGGTATTAAGATAATATCTAGTTTATTAATGGTCAATCTAGTTGTTTCCTATTAGATAGGTTTTGTTTAGCTGTTTCCTATTAGATAGGCTTTGTTTTCATCTTTTATTCTACTTTCTTAGCTGTAGCTTTTTACAAGTTGTTTGTTTATTCTTAGACTTTGTAACTTCTCTTTAAATAGAGCATTTGCCAGGCTAGGAGCCCCAAGAACCCGCAGTGTGGCTTAAGGGGGGGGTGTTGGAAATAAGCCACACCCGGACCACCGATGGGCTGGCCAAAAGGGGCCAGTAGCTCAGTTGGTAGAGCACTCCAGTAGCAAATGGAAGGTCCTAGTTCGAGTCCTAGCTGGTCCATATGAGCAATAGCTCAACAGAGTTAACCCTCAAGCTTTGGCCGGTTAGCCAAACAAGGGATGTTGTTTATGTGTTTCAGACCAACAAAAAATACATGTAAATGTTTTGTTCGTGTATGAAACTTCCTTGTGCAATTATAGATGAATATGGCTAAAAAAAAATCCTAAAAAATGAAAACACCTTATGGAAGTAGTTTTGAGAGGCTTGGAGGACAAAAAGTTCCCTTTAATGTCAAGGAACCAAGAGGAAGGAAGTTATAGTACATGTCCAAGTACCTCTCATAAAGGATAAATAGGGAAAAGATTAATGGGATCTAGAATGATTATCCTTTTAGATTTGACGAACCAACAGGAAGGTAGTTTAGAAATTTTGTCCAAGAACCTCAAAAAGGACGAGGAAGAGGGCAAGATTCAAAAAAATCTAATTTATAAAGCCCTAACAGCTCTCCACCATAATCCAATGGGCCATGATGATGACCTGGGTTCAAACTCTACTAGACATTCTGATCCTGCTGACTATGTGACTGGGTGATCAAGTATGTGGAAGCCTCCAGTGAGTCTTGAAGAAAGAGATATTATCGGGCATGATTGAAGAGATACCAAGGAACACAGCTTGTCCAGGCATTCCCTAGGTAGTAGTTTCTTATTTGCACTTTAACAAGAAAAACACAAAACAAATCCTTTGAGAGACAAGTCCCAAATATGGCTCAATTGGAGCCAAATATTTAGTTGAGCCATAGGAAGCAGGGCTTCTCAACTGAAAGGTTTCTTGTGTTTTACGGTGCACTAATTATCATTCCCCCATTTGCATTCAAACAAAAGAAAAAAAGAAAAAAAGAACTCTTGAACAACAAGTTCTACAAACCAGTGACAATAGGCCAAAGAGGTACTACTTTGGCAGGGTGAGAGAGATAAGCTCCCATATTGCTTCTTCTTAGATAAAAGGTTTCCTAAGTTTTACAGCACAGTACCTAGGCAGCATCTCCCTAACTGCATTCAAACAAGAAAGAAAAAAAAATCTTCAAACCATAGTAGGGAAATCTCAGTTCAGGGCCGGGCACAAATCTTCTGTGAATTTTGACAGAAGAGGCACCCCTTGGACAGAGTTCAAAATATACCCTCCCAAATGGCTGCTTCTTAGCTAAAAAGTTTCATGTTTCCCAATTTGCATTCAAAAAAAAAACAATCTCTCGAAAATGAAGACCCACAAGCTGATTCATTAGCAACAGGGGGATTTTGACAGGAGAGATACCCTTAAACAGAGATGAAGATATACCCTCCCACATGGCCCCTCCTTACCCTAAAGGCTAAAGGCTTCCTGATTTTCCTTCTTTCCCTTAAAGATTAAAAGAATTTTTTAAAAATAGTAATATTTCTCCGGCTGCACTACAACCCCACAAATGGCCATGCTAAAAAGAATATTCTAAACCAGTAGTATTCCTCTGTCAAGATTTAACCTCACTCGCTGACACATTTCACCGAAATTTAAACTAACCCAACAAATGGGTGAACTAATTGCCCTAAACAAAAATGAAAAACAAATGAATAAACAGCTATCTCGACGTCAAATAGTAAACTATAAACAGGCTGAAATAAGTCAAACCCAATTAAGAAAAACAAAAGAAAGGCTTGACAGAATTTTCTCGTACCCGCAAGAATCGCAAAGATCGGCGAATCGTCCTGAACGGAGAAGCCATCCGCTTCTCCACTCCGCACTCGATGTGGCGCCGCATCTTATATTAAAGCAAACTTTGGCGGCCGACATTGCTGCTTTTTTTTCTCCGTTGTCTCGCAGTTTCTACTGTAAATGGAGGTTATTTGAAAATGAGCTTGGCGGCCATTGGCGTTGTGATATTTCAAAAAACCTTTGCGAAAACGGTTGTGTAGGTACTAGTTCCATAAGTAATTATGATAGAATTGCACTTGCCATGGAGAAGAAAAGTGAAGTGAGAAGCTTAGAGTACTGAGTACTTGCAAGATCCCATCGCTTTCTACCTCCGTATACATAGGGTATGAGTGTCCGTACGCATAATCTCGTGTACTTTATTTATATCACAAGTTACAACGCTCTACATACACCTACTAATCACGTTTCTGCCACGTCGATGGGAATCTTGTTTTTTATCATATTGTTGTCGGGAGATTCTGAATCAAAAGGGCGAAGCATCGACTCTTTTAAGTGAACTAGCAAAAACACTTTAGTATGCAATGGGTGCGACCTTTAATGATTGTGTCTTATTGGGTCTTTAAGTGAATGATGTGCTCTTTCAAGCATGGTTTCTTATGAGCACATATCATGTTTGGATTGTTGGCACAAATAGTTGATCGAAATGTTGTATTTGTTGGATACATTTTAAGTTGGCTTGTTGGTGAGAGAGGTTACAAGTTTGAATCATGCAAAGAGGTAGTGTATGTATGTCTCATATTAGAAGCACAGTTAGGTGTCTCCTCCATATTGATAGTATGAGGTAGTCTCCATGTTATAAGCCACTTGTAGACCCAAAATCCAATCCCCTGACATCTCTTTCTCTCTCTCTCTCTGGTCAATTAAGTTGTTAAATTTCTTATATGTTAATCTAAATAGTATTATAGTAAACTATATATAACTATATTCTCTCTCTCCCCCCTCTCTATATATATCTATGGAAGGTCATTAAGTTGTTAAATTTTCACCCCTGCCCCTCTATATATACATATCCATGGAAGGTCAATTAAGTTGTTAAATTTGTTATACATTAATTTAAATAGTATAATACTAAAGTATATATAACTATATTCTCTGTCTCCCTCTCTCTGTATCCATGGAAGGTCATTAAGTTAAATTTCTTATAAGTTAATTTAAATAGTATTATATTAAAATATATATATTAACTATATATTATATTATTTTTATATTTAGTAATCTATATTATATAGAATATAACATATAATTTTTTTTTGCTATGTAATGATAATTTTATATATTGATATCAAAAAAGTTTTACACTTTCTGAGATTTCATAAAAGCAGCTTATTGGCTGCAACCCACCAACCCCTAGACAAACCTATACCCCTGTTTATCGGCCGCACAGGACCAGAACATTACATAGATAGAAAGGAAAATGTCTGTGACTCAAACCAGGACAAAACAAAGTATATACATAGATTGCTTTATTCCATTGAACCACTGAACTGTATACTAACAAAACACAGAAACTATCTTCCAACTGCTAGACTGGTAACCACTGAGGCCTCACGCCTCCGTTTCATATTTATGCAGTTTAAGGTTGAATTCCTCAACCCAGTCGAATCCCTGCGCCTCCAGAATCTGACAAACCCTTAACAGATAATTTGCCCCAGTCCGAGCATGTTGCCTATACCACACCAAGTCTTCACCTTTCAGATCCAAAATAAAAGGAAAATATTTGACCACACTACCTGGTTGCTGCAGAAGATGGATATCTTTGGGCTGAGACAATCCTACTCCAAAGGTCGCCACCTCCAACGATTCATCCAACCCGCCGAGTACACTGGGAATGAAAAGCCTGCCTGCGAGTCACTGACTCCACCCAAGTCTTTACCAAGTTTGAGTCTAGCAGTTATGCAACAAATTGGGAGCTGATGTCTGTGTCGACCCGGTATTGCTCACTCCCCTCCACGAATTCCTTCCCGATAACCATTTTGACCACCCCTAAAACCAGCTCATCCTAAATTTTGAGAATGTGTTTGAGATGCAGGTCTGTAATCCCTCCCAAGAAGGCCATTTGCCTCTTGGAACTCACCAAGCGAATGGGGGTATCCATCCCACCACACCTGAACCAATCCACCGAGAACAACAACACCTTTGGCTTTGCAGACATTATCGTTGTATTGAGATTCAATAGGAAATGTATGCTATAAAGGGAGTCAAGAAGCAATCGTTGGTCTGGATACATACTTCCTATTGATGGCAGTGTCCTAATCATTATCAAATCGAGCCTATCACCAAACCTCTACAAATCCACCCAAGCGTGGGAAACATTCCATCCGTCAAATCATACTAGCTAGGGACTGCTTGTCTTGACAGGAAATAATGAGTCATGATTGTTTGATTTAGCTGCACCTAAAAATGATATGTATGTCCTTTTTTAAAAAGTTTAACCACCAAATGCCACCATGTCCAAAGGATGCCACCGTGTGCAACGGTCTTTTCCCACACTAGCAGAATCGATGCCCCCAATCCTTCCACACCCCTTTGTGTGGAAGGACTCCCGCCCTACCACCCATTGAATATAACATATAATTAATATAACTATAATATAGATTTTATATATAAAATAAATAAATATAAATATTAAATATATAATATTATAATATTATATTATATTAGAAATATATATAGTAATTTGCATTATATAAAATATTGTATATAATAGTAAATATAATTATGTTATATATTTTTATATATAAAGTAAATATAATTGAGTAATAAAGATATAAATATTTAATATATTTTTTATTGTATAAACCCCAGTTAGGGACCAGGGACCCATCAAAAATAGGGCAAAGCCCTTAAGTCTGTGCTTGAGAAAATTGTCTTAAAACATATACATATTGTCTAAGGAGAGGGCAAATTACACAACCCTCTCCCAAATACCTATCTACAGACAATCAAAGCAAACTACTTAGTTGCAGAACCAGTCAAGTCCACCACATCACCCTCCTCGTCATAGGCACAAGTGTAAACTAATCAAGCACATTCTACCACCTGCAGCCCCATCTTGACAGTAATGCTCCCACGGTCCGACAGGTCTCGACAACTCCCAGCAAGACATCATGCATATGGCCTAGCAAAACCTCTTGATTCTCCTTCATTGCTCTGGAAAACTCCACCAAATCCTCATGCATTAGGAAAGAGGTCGCAACAATAAACGTCAAAGTCACCATAGTCATCGATTGCACAACACCAAAGATGTTCCAGCGCCCTCGCGTTGTTCCCGGGTCAAGTATCATGGTAGACATTGCCTCCTGAACCTTCCCTTCGTCCAGGTTGTGCACAACTTTGGTTAAAGATAGCATCCTACAAAGCCACTCCCGTAATACCAGATTTTTAATTTCAACTTCAACCAAATTTGTAAAATTCACCATGGCTTCCTCCCCAGATAGCCTCCTTAACCCCTTCCTAGGAGCGCAAGCCCTCCTTATTCTACCACCCACTGTGATGCTAACATTCTCCCTTCTAAGTTGACGTTGCCGCAGGGAAGATGTCATCACCTTGCCTTTGTCGATGCCTCCACCGCAACCCCCAACACCGCCTTCTAACCCATCCAAACCTACAGTAATGCCAACCTTTGCCATTGTAGAAAAGCTTCCTAAGAAAACACACGAAAAAACTTGGAGAAGACAATCAAATAATTGGGAGAAGCATTTCCCACTGCCACATGCCACCCATATTAATGATCATACAACTAGGCAATCATCTCTTCACACGAATTCTCCTCGGGGTTGCTTTTATTCATACCTGCTTATTGTCCCATCCCATTATCAACAAATATAATATATTTAATATAAATATTCAATCTTTTTAAAAAAATTTTAAGGTAAATTATGGACTTGGGTAGTGCTCCCATAGTATTAAAATTAAAGGTGCATGAGGCACTATAATAGGGATGGATTACATTGACCAAGAGGATCCTTAAGAATCATTAAGATTTTTAAAAAATTGAAGTATTAACACCACTTTTGGAGTGCGATGTTCAAAGATGCATGTTGTGGGCTACTAGGTCCTTTTTCTTTTTCTTTTTCACAACCATATAACTTTCATTGGTAATCCCACCATCCAAGGTCTCTGAGGAATTGACATTTCTATTCCCTAGAGACTATGAATAGTTGATTGTCACATCTGGAACCTCAATATGTGATATCAGACCAATTTTAGGATTAGATTCCATCAAGTTTGAGGCTTTAATGCTTCCTACCCCTAGAGGAGGAAAACCATCAATAACAAGAAGAAGGGATGACCATTAGTAGAGGCTTTTTGCCTCCCATTCTCAGGAGTAGTCAATATTTGAACGGATTCTTTAGGAGTTGTCACTTGTGGAAAACAATCTCGAGAAGAGCATTAAAACTTTGATAATGCATTCTAATAGTTTTATTTTTTAATAATACATTGAGTGTGCTTTGGAGGTTGGATTTCCTTTTAAGGGTTTCCCAAAATATATCTTGTGCCATGTATTTTTCTCTACTATTTAGCTTTAGATCTATAACTTAATTGCATTGTTTCTATCATGGGATTATTGTAGGAACTGTTTAGTTTGTATTTGCAAGCTTAGTTTCCTTTCACTTGATTTGATACAAGTGATGTTATGGGAATAGTCCCTTTCATTTGGTACTAGAGCCATGGTTTTTCTATAGGAGGGTTGTCTCCTTGTGGTATTAATCCTTGGTTAAATGGAATCTCTGCATAGGTGATATTGCTTTTCAAGCACATAATAGAAACACAATGAGATGGAGATCAAGATTTTGGCTTAGAGAATTTGGTTACATGTATGCAAGCTATGGAGTTGGCCATTTGGTGACCTAAAAGATCCTATAACAACTCTTATTTTTGCATAGATGTTGTGGCATTGATCATGTGGTGGCCTGGAGCTCCTAGACAACCCCTGGATGCATGTTGTGGATTTATGTTTCTGTATCTGCTAGTTGCAGATCTATGATAGCCCATCATTTGAAATTTAAATCTAGTATTTTCAAATTTCTAGGTATTTCAAATGTGTCGATATATTCAAATTTACATGTATGCTTTTGTAAATTTTACAATCAATCAAAATATGTGGGTTGTAGATCTGTGGAAAACTATTTTTTAGAAGGTTTTCCAAATGGAAACAATTTCAAATTTGTTGTCATTTCTTGTTGGGTTCATAAATGAGTGGATTTTCCAAGTATTTTTTTTACATATTAGATTTGAGGGTTTTTTCAAATCTAATGTTCATACTATGTAAAGAATATGCATGTTGCTCAAGGGATGCCTCAAGCTATCACTACAATGATATCTTAAAGTGCATGAAGATTAGAATTTACTCTTGGAAAGCAAGCATATCAAAAGTAGTCCTAGGAAGGACTTGAGATATCACCCTTGTGATGCCTTGCACAAGAAGAAAAATGTTGCTCAAAGGTTCACTCAAGCCATTGACTCCCTAGAGGGTGGAGAGTCAAAGTTGGTGCTAAAGTTTTGCCTCAAGCTGTCACCAAGGAAACACCTTGGAGGTTAGGGACTCTTAGTGATATAGAAAAAGGTGAGGATGTATCACCTAAGCAAGACACCTGAGATAACATTTTAGATTTATATTTAGATTCCTCTTGGAAAAATATCCAATTTTTAAAAAATGGTGCCTAATTTTGAGGTATGAGAAAGTTATGGCTCCCAAAAATTTGAGTGTGAGGTGACTAAGTCAAGTGTCACCTAGATGACATCTTCAAGGATGAGGAGACCCTTAGGTATTGCAATGGTGAGATATATATTCTAGGGGAGACTATAAATCATTGCCATAATGATATCTCATGGTTCAAGTAAGTTGAGACATCAAGGTGTCATCTTATTCACACTTGAAGTGACTTGGAGGGGAATTTTTCAAGGTTTTGCCACAACCTTATCTCAAGTTGCTTAGAATAAATTTTTTACCTTTCATCATGGTGAGACCTCAATGAATGTCCCATGGGCAATATGGGACATGAACCATTCAAAACGAAGCTAAGGTATGAAAATGCTTCCCATAGTAATCTAAGAGGAGAGATGACAAAAAAGCATGATCTAAAATAATCAACAGGAAAGAAACAACACAAAAATCATTCGCCATAACACAATGATGCACCCTAGAAAAAACCTTTCAAGAAAAAACCTAGCTTCCAAGCTTCGAACCAATGTATTACTAAAATATCCCAACACCATTATGTTCCCTATGTCCTAAATATAGCTATGATTTATTCCTAAAGCCCCTTTCCTAGATCTATGCATAGACCTCTACTTGTAGGCCCCTCCAATGGTCACACACTAGACAATCTCCCAAAGGTAATGAATATGTCCTTGGACTAGTCTCTCTCTTTCTCAATGATCTTTATCGAGATAAGAAAATAATATTTCTCTTTTCTCTCTTTTTATCCATTACCTCTACCACAAAAGTCAACACTTTTAGATTTCATGGAGTTGCCATAGTAATAACCAATCTTTCCCTACCTCTTCTTGATTGAATTTCTTTTGGTCTACCTACAAAAATGGTTCTATTTTTCACTTCACAAGCTAGGAATTCTCAACAATCTACACAAAGTTACTAGGTAATAGCACTAATAGGAAAAAATGATTGCCCACGTGATTATGACAATCACCACCCCAAATAAGCTAAACAGTCACATAAAGAGGAAGAGTACCCACCAAAGAATAATGTCATAAACCCTAGTCTCACCTAGAATAGGAAAGAAAAATACTCAGCCTTAATCTGAAGACCTATGGCCACCAAGATAGGAAACACAAACATGCATCTCAACAAGAAGATAGTCTTGACTACAAAGAAACAAGATCATCAATCATGCAGTTTCACCCAAAATCCCCACAACCTCATATCTACCCACCTTTAATGTGAGTCAATAGTTAATTTGAGTGCTAATGAGAAAGACATGTTGTAGACACCTGAAATCACTATTGGCAAGAAAAGTGGAGTCACAGACCGGAGTTCTGAGTCTAAGAGTCTTTCATGTGGTATTTATAGCCTAGAGATTACAGTAAGAGAATAATCAAAAGGTTTGCGGTAGAAAATATCATCATGCGATAACTTAACAGAACTGAGAACTCATAATACAGAATTTAAAACATTCATTTTAGGCATCAGAACTAGATATCACTCTTTATATATATCAACTTCATATATTACAAATCAAAAGTATAATCTATGTTTTATGTTCTTCTTACTCTACTACTTTTCTACCTTCTACTTCCATTTCTAGTTCACTATATACATGTGGCTACAAGGGGGACATGTCCCTTACAATAAATGCATTTTTCCTATTATGTACAGTTGGCCCTATTCTTTGTATCCCTTTATGGCCATGTGCAATGGGTTCTAGATGTTGTTGTTCACGTGTTATTTCCTCTACCAAAATCATCCCCCCTTTGAAATTATGTCTTGTCCTCAACACATGAAGATTGTTTAATTTGCAGGCAAAATGTTTCTGTACATTTCCTTCAACTACTGAAATGTTATGTCCCATTGGCTCTTTTCTTGTTGCAGCATTTGAATTTGACTGTTAACTGAGTAAGCATATTTTTTGCCTCTGTTATTGCAGTTGAGATCTGGATTTGTTGGGCTATCTTCTTTGCATCTCTGACTAATCTAGTGACATGATCAAGTCTCAAGCTAACTACCTTCCAAAGCTATTTGATTTGTGCGTTGATTACCTCTCTTTGATCTTGTAGATGTTGTAGCTGAGTGTGCATGCTCTCTATTTTTTCCCTTTTTGTACCATCCATATCCTGCATTGCATCATATATACTGACCACTTGTAGTATCTAAATCTCCATCTAATCCATTTGATTCTTTACTCCTTTTGTTAATGTGGGAAATTGTAGAGAATTGGTACAATGTATTAATGTCATTGGTCGTGTTCTACATGGTATTAACGCGAGTCTCCAATTGTGTATGTGTTTACACACATTTCTTCCTTTCCTCGTCCATTTTGTTCTTCTCAACCTCTGCTAAGATTCTGGTTCAGACTGTTGAAGCATGATTATTCATCTTTGTTATCACATCATCCAGTAGTTTCTTCAACTATTGTCTTAGTGGCCTTGTTGTATCTCTTTGTAGCTGTTAGAGATGGAAAGTGGGAAGATGATGGATAGTGTTAAGATCTATCAAATCAAACCCTCCTTTCACACTAACATTCAAGGACAACAACCGATCCAAGTCACTACAGATGAAAGAGGACTCAACTACAGGTCGGTGTACTCAGGAATGATATAGAAAGATTGATTAAATTGATAGAGTTGTCAAACCCTAATTTGAATAAGCCTCAAACCCTAATTATAATGCAATCGAGTATAGATGAACATAATGCTACAGAAAACCAGACAGGAAGGCACTCGGGAAGGATTAGAAACATACCAGAAGTTTGATTTTTGTAATTGAAAACTTTGTAGACTACGGGGTGAGCCCACAAGTCTGATAAGGTAGTTTTTCTACAAATCTGGAGCAGTGAGCAATGTCAAACTGTAACATGTTCCTGAGTTTGGGGAAAATCCTGTCGGGAGGACTATGGAGCGGGCACCCTTGTCTAGTAGGTGTGAATATCAACAACTTTTCTCTAGATCCTGAATCCTTATCCTCTGAACTGCTTCTTTGTACCTACACTTTCCCAAATCCTACACCTGTAACCTGCAATCACAAAGAGAGGGGTTTGGGGGTTGTGGTGTTTAGGAGCTTGCCTCGGTTAAGCCTCATAATGACTTTCAAGTCTTCCAACACCGTTGTTAGATAGAGTGCATGCCCGAGGAGGGTAGAGGCCAAATCCAATGATGAAATAGAATGATTGAAACACAAATAGATGTCACCTTAGAGCTGAAGCCCTCACGAAGATGAAGATCCTTCAAATTATGAGGAGATGGATTGATGAGGCCAAATCTACAACAAACAAACACAATAACAACACAATTCTACTTAGCAACACTATGAAGGCCTTTGAATCCCTTAGCTCAATATCATAAGTTCACATTATCCATCTAGGTGTAAAATGAAGACATAAACTCACTTATATATGCATTCCCACTTACTTTCATAATTTAAATTGAAAAGGCTGACAAAGGGAAAACTTTTGAAAGGGCCCAAACTGACACATTGAAATTTGGATCCCGACAAATCAGCCTGGACTTGGGTGCGGGTACCCAAGTCCCAAGGCCAATTTTGGTCATGTTCAAACATTTAGGATGGGCCCCTAAATCTCATTTGACATGGGTTTCGGGGGGAATTTCTCCAGGATAAGTATTAAGCTTGCATAATGTAAATGAGGGGACCTAGAAGCTAAACTAGGAGGTAAAAAGGCATAGGGATACTTTTTACTCCATAACATTTAGCCACCACTTTAAGGTATGTATGATCTTATGATTGCATACATGCATTAAAGTACAATCGAAGCACATCAAACATGCCAAGCACATAGAACCAAGGCATAGCCAAAGGTTGGAGGACTATTTCTAGCCCCCAATCTTAGGTGAGCACTAGAAAACACATGGAAAACATGCAAGACATAATGAAGATAGTAAGAAGCACGCAAAACAAGGAGAATATAGTGAAGCACACAATAAAAGAAGAAGACATGAGAGCAGTCACGCAATACATGAAGAATACATTGATTTAATCAAATAAAACAAATCCTAAACTAGGGGGTGGAGGGAGCTCATCGCTATGCGCCTTTAGACCACACCAGGGGGAAGACATGCCAAACAAAAACCCAAATGTGGAGGGAGCTCATCGCTACTCACCTTTAGACCACACTTGGGGGAAGACACAACAAACACATAAGGAAAACACACAAAATACATGAGTGCCACATGGTATGCCATAGACACACTATACGTCTTATACACGGCAAACATGAGCGATGGGAAGGAGCTTATTGCTAAGTCCTGAAGAGAACTTGTGTCTCAAATTACTACTTGAACCTCTTAGTTGAACCTATGCATTGAACCACTTTGTTGAACCTCTTGTTTGAACCTCTTTGTTGAACCTTTCTCGAGTTCATTTGGTAGGTTCAATGAATTTTAGTTCAACTGTTCCTTGGTTCATTGGTTTGAGGATATGCGATGTTGGCATCGCTGTGACGAAGTACTATCGGCAGGACCGTGTTGAAGACCATTGGCATCGGTGAGACAAGGGCCGTCGGAATAAGCATCGAAGGTTTGTCTGATGCTGAGCGTCACCCCGATGGAAGCATTCAACCGTCGGCAAGACAAGGCCTATCGGCCAAACTTTGTGGAGTTACTCCGACAGGAGTAGTCACTCCGACGAAGGTTACGGGTTGGTCGTCAGCGAGACAAGGCCTATCGGCCAAACTTTGTGGAGTTACTCCGACGAAGGTTATGGGTTGTCCATCGGCGAGACAAGGCCTATCGGCCAAACTCTGTAGAGTTACTCTGACAGGAGTAGTCACTCCGATGGCGTATGTCTATCGGCAAGAGAATACCCGTCGGCATAGCCTAAAGGTGTTGGGCCGATGTACTGCGGTCATTCCGATGGAGGTATCGGTGAGACAAACCACTGTCGGAGCGAGGGCTAGATCTTTTGCCGATGGAGAGTGTCATACCGATGGTACCATTGGTGATCGAGGAGACTATGCTCATCGGTGGAGGGTGAAGTCTGTGGGCCGATGGTAGTTGTTATGCCGATGGACTTGGAGGCTTGGAGGCTTGGTATTGTCGGCAACAAAATTGCCGACAATAGCCTTTGGTTCGTTGGCATTTATAAACTGCGATGTCATTGGCGACTTGGTATATGTGGGACTAAATGTCTCACTGAAATATGAACCGTTGCGACGGTTAGATGGCAGCGACGTATGAGGAATTTGTTCTATCAGTTAGAGCAGAAGTGTGTAACGACTCTTGTTCTTGTAGACTGGAAATAGAATGATAAGTCTACAGGTGTCGTTGGTATTATGATGATGAGACTTGAATAAAGGTTCGTTCTGTAAATGTACAGAGTAGTGAACTGTGTATGAGGTCGAGAATCAAACACCAGAGCAAGAAGCTGAGTTCTTTATTGTAACTGTATATCTTACTGTAATAAAGATTATTTTCTTGTGGTGGTGGGTTTTTTACCCGTAAGGGTTTTCCCACATAATACTGTGTGTCTGTGTTCTGAATATTGTCTATTTGGTTTCTCTCATGTACTTATCTGTGTTATTTAGTTTTTAAAAGTGACTTGTCTGCATCGTCCCCTTGGAATTAACATTAGGGAAGCTGTCTTCCGCACCTGTGCTTTCCTTACAAGTCCCACCATCTAAAACATGCCAAATGGTGGTACCCCTTAGGGTTTAGGGTTTTAGGTCTGAAATGTTCAAGTGTTTACCATAGAAAATCCTCTTACCCTACTTTCCCTCGATCCTGCGCTTTAGTTTCTATTTCCACGTTGACTGTCTTTAGCAGGTCATCGATCACTTAAGTTATAAATAACTTCATGTCGTAGCGCTCGTAGGTTGACTGGACCCTTTGCTTAGCCATTACCTGTTGTCGCCAGTAAAAATCAGCTTTATATACTAAGTCCTACGATTTAATTAAGTAGAAATTGTAGCATCGCGACCTAATTTTAGTGATGTCATCAGCCCGCTGCGCGGCTGCGATGGATTGACAACTATCTTAGAGTTTATGCCTACGTGTTGTTCTGACAAGAATTTTGCCTCCGCTAACCGTTTGTTGCCATATGTCGATCTAAGTATCGTTTGTAGGAGAACTTTTAATACGACGGTTGCGCATCGTCGCAAGGAAATCTTGCAAGATGTAATATACGTTGTGTGGTCGCGAGATGATGACACGTGGCATTCTCTTATTTAAAAGGTGAAAATCAAATGAATGGTGGACGCGTGGAGACTTTATCGCGCCTATGCGCGATAGGTATGTGGTGGGCCATTTCCAGCTGCGATGTAGTGAAATGGTGCTGTGTGTCCGGTCCGAACAAAGCTAATGTGATTGACAGGGAAAGTATAGATGATTTGGCCCGTTCTGATTGGGCGAAGACTATTTAAAGAAGGTGACGAAGATTGTCAAATCCAGTCAACAAATTAGAGATGTAGATTGTGAAATGTAAGGAATGTATCAATGGCCCAAATTCAAACTTGTAAAAGGGAGGATTTCCAAGTGTCCGCGGCATGAACTGAGTAATGGCCAATGCAACTTCCATTAATACAGAGAACTATGAAGGAATTCAACGTAAAATGGGTAGAATTAGGGCATTCCTTGTCATTTTCAAGAGCATAAGCTACATTTAGAGCGAAGGGAGCTTTAGAACAAGCAAGCCAGTGTAATTTTGAGCCTCTGTTAGTGCCAAAACCAGTAAGTTGTTTCCATTCCTCTGTGTCTTGTCAGGTTAACTACTTTAAAGTATTAAGAAGTAATCTGTAGTTGTAAAACCCTAGTTCATCTGCATAAACATAAAAATGAGTCAAGTCAGCCAACCTTCCACCTCCAAACGTACCCTAGATGAGGATCTCATGATCCAGCTCCATGGTTCTGCTAAGACAACCTTAAAATTACATGGCCCAGGCGGTCCCGTAGATAAATTCCTTGATTATTGCTATAATTGTCAGGATGCTATATTAACTGTTCCCGGTTGGATTCTGTTCAAACATTGGCATAAGAGAATGAACTATAAAGTCCCTATTTGTCATGTCTGAAAATATGATCTGGCCAAGCTTATTTGTTCCAATGTCTTCCCAAACCCTCACTTAGTTAGGGCAACAACGCTTAGGGATGATCTTGCTACAAGGTCTGTCGTGGCTGGAAATGGTACAAAAATTATCAAACTCACCAAAGGATTCATTGCCACAGTGTTCAATTTAGACCATGAAGGTAGCAAGCCAATTGACCTTACTGCTCTAAAGAGGAAATACAAAACTATGAAACGTGTTTATAGGGATTACAACCTAGCCAAGCACAGGCCCAAGGGTGTTGATGGTAAACTGGTGAAGATCTCATATACTGAGCAAGAGCCTTTTCATTGCAGTATGTTCATGGATTATTTTGTCAGGACTTATCATAGCTTGTGCTAGGTGTTGGGCAAGGATGCTTCGGACAGAATGTCCATTTCTTTAATGATGATAGCAATTGATATTCAGAATCATATTCAGAATCAAGATTTCAGAGAACCATATGATTATGCAACTTACATTGCTGATCATATGCATGATCAAATGACAAAAAATAAGAATAATCTGTCTAAGCCGGATGTCCATGTTGAATTCACATGGTATTCCTTGTTTTGCCACATGTTCTTATTTGCTCTATCTAGAATGTGGCACCAAAATCTACATGTCAAGAGCATAGATGCTTAAGGAAATATGTTGTCGGTGCAAGTATGGACATACATGCTGGATATGCACTGCACTACAGTAGATTATGTCATCTTTGAAGAGTATTTTGTGAGGAGAATCCTTGGGTTTTTGGAACTAGAAGGTGAAAGGCTGCATCCTAATGTGCTAGATTTTTTGAGGCCTTTGGACAAGACTCCCCACCTTGGAATTGATCACAATTGGGGTGATTGGTTTTTTCATGAAAACACTACTTGCATTAGGGTCTATGGATGTGAGACCCCACCTCATATGCTACCTAAATATGTGCTTAAAAGGGTGGCATTTTTAGAAATTATTAGGCAAGTAAATGATTCTTATAAAGAGCACCTGAGGAACCATAAGAAGGGTTCATTCTTTCCTTCTTCCCTTAGATTCTATGATTTTTTGATTGCTGATAAGAGTGGAATGGATAAAATTTATTCAATCATGAAATGTTTTAGGATGTATTTGGAACACCCAAGGCATTTTGACCCTGAGGGCTTCATCAACAGAGTAAGGGTCAGCGAGGGAAGGCCCAAATATTTCCACCAGGTAGATTATGATGATGATATTGCCAGAAATTGTTTTACAATGAATGATGTCCACGACTTAAGGATTAAGTGGGACACTATCATCGCAAGTGAGAAGATGAAGAAAAGTATAAATCCTGCATATCTAGGTGCATTTGTAGAAGTGCAAGACCTAATCCAGAGAATTGAGAAAATGTTAGACAATGCAGAGCAGCTGATTGGTTCTGCCCCTGTAGGAGAAGAGAGACCCAGTTATGAGCCTGGCAGTTCTAGCAAAGGGTATGATGTCAAGAGAGAATCAGTTGGTCCCTCCCCTACCAAGAAGGCTAAAATTATTGACTTGGAGAACCCTAAAGAAATTGAGGTAGTTGATCTAGAAGGGGAGGAAGAGCATGTGCAAGAAACTGGCCCTCAGGTGAATTCACCTGATAGAGTGAGACCTTATTCATCCCCTGAAAATAGAGCAGTGAGAACAATGAGGAACCCAACTATGGACATTGAAGATGTCAGGGTAATGGCTTGTGACAAATCCTTAAAGGATGATGAATTTGTCAACACTCCTGAATTCAAGAGCTATGTTTTGAAGGTAAAAAGTGAAGAGTTCCAAAAGAGGATTGAAGATGCCAAGGTTGGAGCATACCCTACAGAATATGATGCTATTACTCAGACGGTCTTAAAAGAAGTACATCAGTCCATAAGTGCAATGACTCTAGAGGAAGGGAGAGCACTGGTTACCAAAAGTATTATTCTGCTTCTTCCCCACTGGACCCTATCAGATGCCATTGCATGTGATACAATCACTAGATATGATTTAGATATAACAAGTGAGCAGGTTGAAAAGGCTCTCTTTGATGCAACCTTCAACCCTAGATTTGAAACACTGGCAATATGGGCTTTAGCCCCAAGCAATAATAATCCTAGGGTTGGATTGGAGGAATTGGTAGGGGATGTAATAATAAAAAGAGTATTTGATACCCCTGCTCCCCAGGCTGCAAGCCTAAATGTATAGACTACACAATTTGTAGAGGCAGTTACAAATAAGCTGCAAAAGGATCACAATGAGATGTAGCTCAATTATGCTCAAGCAGTTGCAGAGATAAGTAGGCTCAAGCAACAACTATCATTAGGAGCTAGTACTTCAACTCCTCCACCTATGATTCCAACAGCGGAATCTTTCCCAATAGATACAGAGCCTCTCCTTTTAGAGATTAGAGAATTGAAGGAGGAAAACAAGAAGCTGAAAGAAGAAGTGGAGAACAAAGTAAAGGATCTAGCCACCAATTTGATCAAGAATAGGGTGACAAAACTCTTGGCCAGAGTGGAAGAAACTCGGAGGTCTTACTCACAGTTAAGGACAACCTATGACAAGCATGAGTCTGATAAGCAGAGGCTATTGAATATAAAAACTAAGTGGCTTCCTAGAATTGGAGAAGTCAGAGATTTTCTTAGGTGTTCTAGATTTGATCCAAGTGCACCTCCTAAGTTCAAGAAGTGTCAGATGTATTGAAGCATTTTGAGGATGTGGCCAATTTTTAATTGAGGATGGACACAGGTTTGAAGGAGAAAATGTAGGCCATTGAAAGGTTGGACACCAAGTGGTTGCCTCACATTTTGGAAGCTGATGGGAAGATTAAGGACCTTAACAAGTGGAAAAAGGAAATTATTGATAATAGTCATCAATTAATTCCCACTTGTTGTGATAAGGGTGATCCAACCATGCAGGTATTGAGCTTATCACTTGACAAGCTACACGTGGCTGAAATAAGTTTTGAGATGTTTTGCAAAAATGAGAAGAGTATCCTGGATGCTAGATATGTTAGCCATAATGGCAGGATAGCAGAAGTGATTTCATTCCCTTGGTCGGCTGAAAGGACATATGGTGAGTGGAAGGACAAGTATGGATTAAAGGATTGAAAGGCCAACCACTATCTTCCCAGCATTAATGAGGTAGATCCTCAGGCAGCTACACACTCCCCAAGTCAACTACTTCTCCTCTCCTTCTCTCTAATGCAATTCATGTTCTCCAATGCCTTTTTGGTAATTCTATTGTATTAAAAGCAATTTGAAATGCAATGTAATCAATGCTGGGTGCATGTTCTTGATATAAAGGAATTGTGTTCCTAATTTCTATGTTGTTGAAGATTTGGGAATTTTGGAGAAGTAATAAACTACAGTTCTGTTGGGTTGCTCTATCTCTTGTCTTATAAGTTTATGAGTTGTATTTTGAATGTCTTATGCATAAAATTTATTAGTTTCTTATTGTTTTAAACGAGTAATGCTTTTGTGCATGTATTTTGTTATCTATCTCCAAATTGTGTGTGTTTTTCTCCTGAATCTAAATAGCTAAGGGTTATTCAAGGTTCTGGAACATGGGTCTTATGTGTTGAATGCTTAATCTTCTACTTATGTTCAAGGAACAAATTAAATGTTTTGGGTTAAGTGTTGGGATGAATACATTACAGTAAGGATATTTGTAAGCAGAGATAACTGAATACTCAGTCTTGGGTAGTATTTGTAAGGTAGATGCTAGAGAAACCCCTTGAAATTTGATTATTTTTTATGGTAAACATTCACATATATATGCCTATTTGACTCCATGCCCTAAGCTAGGCACCAGTCTGTTCCTGTGTTGAGGTTATGATTCAAAGCCCTGATTTTGCATCCAAACATAAAATACGATCAAATCTTAATGACAAACCTTTAGGATTTTAGAAGTAGTTTAGGTTTCAAATCCTCTCATTCACAACTAAATATAAAGCCCAAAGCTAGCCCCTTTACATTTATTTCACAGTTTTTGTCTATTTAAGAGAGGATTTATCTGCTTTGTATCAATATAATAAGTTCATAGGTTTATTTCAAGGATGTTGAATAGGGATACCCCCTAGGTTTTGTAGAGCCTGAAGAAGGGCAGGAGACATTTGTAGAGTATGTCTCTTATACTGTTGGCCCCTGACCTGAGAACCCTATTGATGAGTGATGGCTACCTTGTAGGGATTGCTTAGGAAAAATTTAGTTGGGAATAAACCCCAACAGATTTGGTGACTCTACTAGGGAGTGCTCTGTGCAATAACCTCAATCTAAAATTTAGTAACTAGTTGTGTGTGGCAACTGCAAACAATCTCCTAGACAGTAAGATAAAATTTGTATGCAGGGGAGAAGATCCCTGTGTAACCCTTTATTTGAAGAACTACCTAGAAAAATGATGTATTGGAAAAAGGGGACTACCCAAATCAGTCATGAAGGCTCACCCAACCCTAGAAATAATGATGATACCCAAGATAATCCTAGATCCTTAGGGCAGCAACCACCCTATTTTTCAAACACTAAGGCTGAAATTCAAGAAATGTATGAAACACAACAAAGTGATAGGTTGAGAATGAGATCTAAGGTGTTTCAGAAATGTCCTTTCTTGTGATAGGTTTGAAGATACAGAGTCTTCGAGGGATAACGATGACCCTAATGGAAAGAGACCATCTACTTCCATGCCAAAAGATGATGATTTAACAGAAGAAATTATAAATCTCAGAGCTGAACTAAAATATTTGCAGGCTTTAAGGATAAGAGATGATATGAAACAGAAGGTACAAGCTTTTAAAATGGCTAAACAAGACTCAATTCCCACCCTTGATAATGTAAACGTGCCTAGGAATTAGCAGATAAATGAAGTTCAGAATCGACAAGATGATTAGAATACCCTTAGAAATGATCAAGCAATTAATCAGCCTATGAATCAAAATCCACAAAACAATCAAAGACAAAATATAAATAACAATAGGATACCATTAAACAACATGAGAAATCAAAATGCGAATAGGAATGCAAATGTCAATCAATTTGGTAGACAGCCTATGCAGTTGGATAGGTTCAAACAGTTGGATTTTAATGGCATTCTTGGTTATCCCAATCCTATTGACAAACACATAAGGTCTGAGATACCAAGGTTTTCAGGAAATAATGTTGTGTCAGGGGAAGATCATTTGAAGGCTTTTCAAAATGTGATGGATAATTTTGAAGTTGAACATGAGGATGTCTTTATGAAATTATTTATGCAATCCCTAATTGATGAAGCTAGATAATGGTATAGAAATTTGCCTGATCAAAGTGTCACATCATGGAATGACTTTAGGAGGATTTTTAGAGAGCAATATGGAGATAAAACTGACCCTAGTTTCATTATAAATGAATTCATTGGTATTGCTAAGGGGTCAAATGAACCTGTGGCTGATTTTAATGCTAGGTTTACCACAATATTGAATAAGTTACCACTTCATTTGAGGCCAAATGAACCAATGCGTATGGTATTATATGTAAATTCCTTTGATGCCAAGACATCTTATGAGTTAAGAGATAAGAGTCATGCTAGCCTTAGGGATGCTTTCATAATTGTAACAAACATTGAAAACAATAGGAAAGCATCTGGTAAAACAAATAGAAGGGATGATATAAGGATCCTGCAGAATCCAAATAATAGGTCCCAGAATATTCAAGGAAATGCTTCAACTTCTGAAGATAAACTAGATAAGTTGACATCTATTGTTAAGGACCTAAGTTATAGAATTGCCAAAAATGAAAAGGGGTTAGGTCCAGAGAAACAAGTTTATCATAGACAAGAAAAGAGGCCATAGTTACATGACATGCCATATAACACCAAATGGCATAATGGTAAACCCATCCTCCCAAATAACAAGACTGATCAAAGAGCTCAAAATGTTAAGGAGACCCCTGATCCCTCAAAAAAAGTTGTCAATATTGTAGATGACACTCCATGGTGCATAATATGTTAGATGCCTCACTCACAGTCACAGTGTATGATTGCTCAGTCCTTATATAATGATGTTGTTGCCTATAATGAATGTAATGTGCCACATTATATGGAGGATGATGGTGTTAATATGCTCTTTACAAATGGAGAATACTCCTGCTCTGATGAAATAGATCCTGATGAAATAGGGCATTATATGAATCAAGTCTACCAACAGGTTTTTTCTGACGAGGATGATGAAGATAACCATGTGTATGCTCAAGATTCACACATCCCCCTAAATAATTTAAGGAGGCCTTTTGATGAAGAAATTAGAGCTCTTACAGCTGCAGCAATTGCTCAAGTCAAGAGTAACTATAACCTCAAAAGTAAAGCTCAAGTTTGTAATTCAGGCCAGCTAGGGGGTATCTTTGTAAACCAACCTATGCATAAACATAAAGAGATTGAACCACATAAGAAACAATGGAATAATAACAAGAAAA
The DNA here is from genome assembly GCA_027924645.1 of Cunninghamia lanceolata. Lineage (NCBI taxonomy): Eukaryota > Viridiplantae > Streptophyta > Pinopsida > Cupressales > Cupressaceae > Cunninghamia > Cunninghamia lanceolata. The sequence continues at coordinate 3,154,001 of BSBN01000210.1, read as the reverse complement.
GTCTCAAGCAAAAACCAGGTCAGGATCCTCAAAACTCGGAAGGTAAAATTCCCCAAAGTGAGGATAAGATTGAGAATTCACCTGTCAAGGATGATAATCAGAAATCTATTAAAGCCAAAGTAGGATCAACTCAGGATAAGAGTAAAGGCCAAAATCAAGCTACAACTGTTATACAAAATTATGCCCCCTTTGAGATAACTCAAGATTTATCTCAAATGGAAGTTTTTGTCCCACTAATGGAAATGATAAAAATTGAAGAATACAGAAACAAGGCTTTATCTCTGATTTCAGGGGTAGCTCACCAGTCAGAACAAAGTGTTGAGGATCAAAATAAAAAACAAGAGTTGTGTATTGATGAGGAAGAGGTTCCTGAGGTTTATTTGGGTATGACAATGACAAAGTGCCCTTCACAGGTTGAACCATTCTATGTCTCCCTTGTCATTAATGGAAAGGTAATCAAGAATTGTATGCTTGACTCAGGTGCATCGACAAATATTATGCCTCTAGCTATTATGCAACAAGTTGGATTGAAAATAGATAAAGCTTGCGGGAAGTCCTATGCAATGGATGCTAGGGAGGTACCAGTCATAGGAATTATGAAAGATGTGGATTTTATTATGGTACCTTACCCAGAAAAAACCTACAAAATGAATATAATAATCATTGATATAAAGCCACAATATGGCATGTTGTTGTTAAGAAGATGGGCTACACTAATTAGAGGAAGTATGCAACTTGACTTATCATATGCCATGATCCTATGAATGGCAAGGATGTCAACTTGGTCAGAGAAGAAAGGTCACCAAAAATAGTTGAGGACCAGGAACCAAAAGATCATGTTTGTTTTGTGGATACTGACTGTGAGAATTTTAGAATTGTCTCAGATGATCAAGGAAAGAGGGGAAATATCTTTGCATTGAGGAGCCTGATCAACATGGTCTTTGGACTATGTATTTTGATGGAGCATGTTCAAAAGAAGCTTCTAGTGCTGGAGTGGTGTTTCTGTCTCCAATAAGCAAGCTCCTTAAATTCTCTTTTCTATTGAAGTTTGCCTACACAAACAACATTGCAGAATATGAAGCTCTGTTACTAGGATTGAATGTTGCATTAAAGCACGGAATTAAGATGTTAAGGGTATTTGGAGATTCAGAGCTGATAGTTTCCCAGGTGAGAGATAAATATGCTTCAAAAAATAAGAGGTTAAAATAATATAAGCATGTTGTCTAGCATACTATTGAATTATTTGATGCTTTTTCAATAAATTGGGTGGAAAGGTCAAAGAATGTTATGGAAGATTTCTTGGAAAATATAGCTATAAGGCCGGATGATATCACTTTGTCTGATATCACAAATATTGAAGTCAAAATTAGGCCTGCAGTGCCAGATAACATATGCATTTGGCAAGTGTTTGATGACGATAAGGACTTATTGAGATTCTTGCATTGCATAGATGAGTATGAAAGTCAAGAGATTGATTTCCAAAACTCTGTGGAAGTTATTGATGGAAAAGAGACTCTTTTGGGGAAAGAAGTGATATAGCTCAAAACAAACAAAATTCCCAGAGGGTTAGTAGCTTTAGAAAGAGCATTTGATAGCAGGGATCAGCTTGTTACCAAGGCATCTCCCACAAACAAGGATGATTTAGAAGAAGTAAATTTGGGAACGAACCGTGCCCCAAAAAAGGTATATATTGGTAAGCAACTTAAGCCACACATCAGAAATATAAGAAATACAAACATGTCTTCACATGGTCATATGAGGATCTAAAGGCCTATAGGGAAGATTTATTTCAGCGTGAGATCCCTTTGAAGCCTAGGGCTAAGCCATTCAGACAAAAACAAAGACCTATCAACCCTACTCTGGCTCCAAATATGCAAGAAGAACTTGTGAAGATTAGAGAAGATGGAATAATAATGCCTATCAGACACTCAACTTGGGTGTCAAATCTTGTCCAAGTCAGAAAAAAGAATGAAGATATAAGACTCAATGTAGATTTCAGGAATTTGAATGCATCTTCTTTGAAGGATAATTATCCACTACCTAATATGGAGGCTATGCTACAAAAAGTAACAGGGTGTGAGCTCTTATCCATGATGGATGGATTTTCAAGATATAATCAGGTGAAGGTGAAAGAATCAAAACAATACAAGATTGCCTTCACAACTCCATGGGGAACTTATGTTTATGTAAGAATGCCATTTGGACTAAAAAATGCAGGTGCTACATTCCAGAGAACTATGGATGTTGCCTTTGTAGGATTGATTGACTCAATTTTGGTTGTATACCAGGATGATTTAACTACTTATTCAAAGATAGAGGAACAACATTGCATGCATTTAGAGCAGATTTTTATCAGGGCACTAGAGTATGGGATTTCACTCAATCTAAAGAAGTGTGCTTTTGGGGTAGTAGAGGGAAAAGTATTGGGGCACATAGTTTCTAGAGATGGAGTCAGGGTTGATCCTGAAAGGGTTTCTACAATTGACAGAATTCAAGTTCCCAAGATAATGAAATGCATTCAATCTTTCTTTGGGCAAATTAACTTTGTGAGAAGATTCATCCCCAATTTTGTAGGGATTACAAAGGATATTTCTAAAATGTTGAAGAAAGGTGAAACTGTAAAGTGGGGAAGTGAAGCACCCCAATCATTTCAAAATATCAAAGAGGCTATCAAAATGGCTCCTATGTTGAAATCCCCTAATTTTTCTAAACCATCTGAGTTGTTCTCATTTGCTTCTTTTCACATAATTATTGCTTGTCTATTACAGAAAAATGAAGAAGGTTTTGAATAGCCTATTGCTTTCTTTAGCAAGTCATTGCAGGCAACAGAATTGAAGTATGACATCATGGAGAAGCAAGCTTATGCATTAGTCAGGGAAGTTAAAAGTTTCAGGCCCTATTTGGTAAGATCTTAGATTATTGCATATGTACTCCATGTAGCAGTTAAAGATATATTCACCCAGTAGGAAGTGATAGGAAGAAGATGCAGATGGATAAACAAATTACAGGAGTTCAACATTGAAATACAGATTACTAAATTGGTAAGGGGACAAGGTTTAGCTAAGTTGATGGCACAATCAAATTTAGAAGCATGTCAAGTCAATATGGCTGATGATGGAACTGCAAACACATTAGAATCAAAATGGTATACGGATATTGTGTATTATTTGTAAAATTTAAACTGCCCCTCCCATCTAAGTGATAATCAAAAAAGGACCTTGAAGCTACAGGCTATCAAATATGTTATTGTTCAAGGAGAATTGTACTGGAAGAATCTCGATTATGTGCTACTCAAATGTGTGGATGAACATCAAGCTAAGAACCTTTTAAGTGATATGCATAAGGGAGTATGTGGTGGACATTATACTGCTAAGACTACTGCTCATAAAATTCTAAGGGCAGGATATTGGTGGCCAACACTCTTCTCTGATGCACAAAAGATGGTAAGAAAATGTGATCCCTGTCAGAGGTTTTATGGGAAGATCAAATATGAAGGTGCATTGCCCCTTAGAATTGTATCAATAGAGGCTCCATGTCAGCAATGGGGAATTGATTTTATAGGGGAAATCTCAGAAAAATCAAGTGGAGGACATAGTTAGATTCTAGTTGCTAATGACTACTTCACAAAATGGATTGAAGTCATTCCAACTAAGAAAGCTACAAGCAAAGAGGTGATTGATTTTATCTTAGAATACATTATTATTAGATTTGGAGTGCCTATAAATTGGTCACAAATAATGCCATGTGTTTTAGATCTGGTGAGTTTGTTGACTTTTGCAATAATTATGGAATTAGTTTATCCCATGCATCACCATATCATCCACAGGGGAATGGTCAAGTAGAGTCAAGTGACAAAAATCTTATAAAGGTCATCAAAAGGATAATTGATAAGAACAAAAGAGCACAGGATTCAAAGTTGAAACTAGCACTATGGGCTGATAGGGTGACAGTGAAGAAGGCAATTGGGAGGTCACCTTTTGAGCTAGTATATGGCACAGAGGCCAAGTTGCCAATAAACAATCTCTTGCCAGTTTACAGATTCATACAAGAGAATGATGAGGAAATAGAAAGCCCAATGAATGAAAGGATAAATCAGTTGATTGCATTGGATGAGACCAGAAGAGAAGCGCATAAGGTAAATCTTAAGAGACAACAAAAGGCGAAATATTTGTTTGATAAAATGACTACCAAAAGAAAATTTTAGGTTAATGATTTAGTCCTTGTTTGGAATGCAATAGGTTAAGATAAGGGCAAGCATGGTAAATTTGAGCCCTTATGGATGGGCCCATATCTAATAAGCAATACACATAGAGAGGATTCATATTTTCTCCATGCCCTGAATGGTGAACTGTAGGAACTACCAGTGCATGGTCAGTTCCTTAAACCCTATTTCTCATAAATGAATGCATCTTCATGCACAGTGTAAAATAAGTGTATATAGTTTGTAAATGTTGTGCATTCTTGTATAGTCAGTTTTCTCTGCATTTTGGTTCGGTCTGCCCCAGAGTTAATGAGGTTCTCATTGCAATCTCACTCTTGCACGTCCCTAGTCGGAGCCAATGGTGGTACCCCTTAGGATTTAGGGTTTTAGGTCTGAAATGTTCAAGTGTTTACCTTAGAAAATCCTTTTACCCTACTTTCTCTCAGTCCTTCACTTTATTTTCTATTTTCACGTTGACTGTCTTTAGCAGGTCATCAGTCACTTAAGTTATAACTCCATGTCATAGTGCTCGTATGTTGACTGGCCCCTTTGCTTAGCCATTACTCATTGTCACTAGTAAAAATTGATGCTTTATAGCCTAAGTCCTAAGATTTCATTAAGTAGAAATCGCAGCGTCACGACCTACTTTTAGTGACGTCATCACACCGCTGCGCGGCTGCGATGGATTGACACATGTCCTAGAGTTTATGCTTACATCTTGTTCCACCAACCATTTGTTGCCAGATGTCGATCTAAGTATGGTTTGCAGGACAACTTTTAATCTGATGGTTGCGCATCATCGCAAGGGAATCTTGCAGGATGGAATCTGTGCTGCGCGGTCGTGAGATGGTAACATGTGGCGTTCTCTTATTTAAACGGCAAAAATCAAATGAAGGGTGGATGGGTGGAGACTTTATCGCGCCCGCGTGCGGTAGGTATGTGGTGGTCCATTTCTGGCTACGATGCAGTGGAATGGTGCCACGTGTCCGGTCCGAACAAAGGTGATGTGATTTATAGGGAAAGTACAGATGATTTGGCCTGTTCTGATTGGACGAAGACTATTCAAAGAAGGTGACGAAGATTGTCAAATCCGGTCAACAAATCAGAGCCATATATTGCGAAATGTAAGGAAAAGATCGATGGCCCATATTCAAACTTGCAAAAGGGAGGATTTCAAAGTGTCTGCGACACGAATTGAGTAATGACCGATGCAACCTCCATTATTACAAATAACTGTGAAGGAATTAAGCGTAAAACAGATAGAATTAGGGCATTCCTTGTCATTTTCAAGAGCATAAGCTACATTTAGAGCGAAGAGAACTTTAGAACGAGCAAGCCAGTGTAATTTTGAGCCTCTGTTAGCACCAAAACCAGTAAGTTGTTTCTATTCCTCTATGTCTTGTCAGGTTAACTGCTTTAAAGTATTAAAAAGTAATCTGAAGTTGCAAAACCCTAGTTCATTTGCATAAACATAAAAATGAGTCAAGTCAGCCAACCTTCCACCTCCAAACGTAGCCTAGATGAGGATCTCATGATCTAGCTCCCTGGTTATGCTAGGAGAGCCTTAAAATTGCATGGCCCAGGTGGCCCCGAAGATAAATTCCTTAAATATTTCTACAATTGTCGGGATGCTATATTGCCTGTTCCTGGTTGGATTTTGTTCGAACATTGTCATAAGAGAATGAACTATAAAGTCCCTATTTGTCATGCCTAAAAATATGATCTGGCCAAGCTTATCTATTCCAATGTCTTCCCAAACCCTCACTTAGTTAGGGCAACAACACTTAGTTATGATCCTGCTACAAGGTCTGTCATGGCTGGAAATGGTACAAAAAATATCAAACTCACAAAAGGATTCATTGCCATAGTGTTCAATTTAGACCCTATAGCAAGCAAGCCAATTGACCTTGCTTCTCTGAAGAGGAAATACAAAACTGTGAAACGTGCTTATAGGGATTACAACCTAGCCAAGCAGAGACCCAAGGGTGTTTATGGTAAACTGGTGAAGATCTCAGATACTGAGTAGGAGCCTTTTCATTGCAGTATATTCATGGATTATTTTGTCAGGACTTATCACAACTTGTGCCAGGTGTTGGGTAGGGATGCTTCGGACAGAATGTCCATTTCTTTAATGATGATAGTAGTTGATATTCAAAATCAAGATTTTAGAGAGCCATATGATTATGCAACTTACGTTGCTGACCATATGCATGATCAGATGAACAAAATTAAGACTAATCTGTCTAAGCCAAATGTCCATGTTGAATTCACATGGTATTCCTTGTTGTGCCACATGCTCTTATTTGCTCTATCTGGAATGAGGTACCAAAATCTACATGTCAAGAGCACAGATGCTCAAGGAAATATGCTACCGGTGCAAGTATGGACATGCATGCTGGATATGCACTACACTATAGCAGATTATGTCATCTTTGAAGAGTATTTTGTGAGGAGAATCCTTGGGTTTTTGGAACCAAAAGGTGAAAGGCTGCATCCTAATGTGCTAGATTTTTTGAGGCCTTTGGACATGACTCCCTACCTTGGAATTGATCACAATTGGGGTGATTAGTTTTTTCATGAAAACACTACTAGCATTAGGGTCTATGGATGTGAGACCCCACCTCGTATACTGCCTAAATATGTGCCTAAAAGGGTGGCATTTTTAGAAATTATTAGGCAACTAAATGATTTTGATAAAGAGCACCTGAGGAACCGCAAGAAGGGTTCATTCTTTCCTTCTTCCCTCAGATTCTATAATTTTTTGATTGTTGATAAGAGTGGATTGGATCAAATTTATTCAATCATGCAATGTTTTGGGATGTATTTGGAACACGTAAGGCATTTTTACCTTGAGGGCTTCATCAACAGAGTAAGGGTCATTAAGGGAAGGCCCAGGTATTTCCACCAGGTAGATTATGATGATGATCTTGCAAGAAATTATTTTACAATGAATGATGTCCACCACTTAAAGATTATGTGGGACACTATCATGGTGTTGTTCTCAAAATCAGCTACGCTCGTTTTTGTAGACAACCCCCCATGAAACTTGTTCGTTTCGTGAATCTACACTCTAAGTTCGCGGACCGAGACGAGATTCTCTTGATCTCGCGCGAAGTCATTTGACATTCTAAATTGGTTTATGACATCCCTTTGAATAGGTTTCTCGATATGCGTGAGTATCGTTCAAGTTGTAAATTGGTTAAAATGTCAATATTGGTCATTTTCCAGTTAGTAAAATTTGAAGTCTTGATATGCAAGAGCGGCAAAAATTGCCGCTCCTGCATATCTCTTTTTGACTTGTTTTTCTTACATATGTAATGGCGGTGTTTTTTACTGCTTTTACATGTGCTTTTCATTTTGCATGTAGAGGCGGCAAATTTTGCCGCCACTACATGCATTTTTTGGTTTAACATGTGAAGTCGGCGATTTTTGCCGTCTTTACATGTTTTTCTTCCTTTATGTGTATGGTCGGCAAATTATGCCACCGGTACTTGTTTTTCGAGTCGTGCGCTGACGGTCGAAATCTCCGCTCGAACGAGATCCTTGGAATCTTGGTCACTCAGTGCCATTAATGGCCACTCGTGCCACTCACTTAGCATTTGTGTTCATGTTATTTATTGTGTTTTGATGGCTTATTTTTCCATTTCATCCTCTCTCCCGAGCTAATATACCAGACTCTCCTAACATTGCTTGATCGCGTCGCCGACCATCGCCATCGAACATAGGGTTTCAAGTTTTAGAATGGGTAAGTTTTCTCTTTCGTTTCCGTTCTCCTTCTTCACTATTTATGATGTGCTTCGTTTAGATCTTTATTTTTAGATTTTCGTTACGTTTTGTCTTTTGTTTTGTTTTATTGTTTTCGTGATTTGTTTTCGCCCCAGAGGTATCCTAGGTTTTGCCCTAAAACCCCTAGGTTTCTACCGCCTACACCTTCAACCCTTGCTACATACCATTATGTAACATCGGCAGAATTTGCCGATCCTCCCTGGAAACCATGATTACCACTACCGAGTTTTTAGTCGGCGAAACTCCTGGCTTTCGCACTTGAATCTGTAAATTTCCCTCAAATGCAATAGCGGCAAAATTTGCCGCTAGAACCTCACCATTCCTATCAATGTGTAGTGTCGGCTAATTCTACCGCTCAGACATGTATCGGTTCCCCTCATTAGATGTCGGTGAAATTCGCCGACCAAACATCGAAAGCGATAAACTCAATGTGCAGTGTCGACAAATTTTGCCGCTATGACAAACCCTTGCCTTTCTTATTACCTGCATCGTTGGCAAAATCTGCCGCTTATACCAACTCAATCTTCACCAACATGCAGTGGCGGCAAAATTTGCCGCCAATGCAAATAATGCAAAACCCTCATATGCAAGGGCAGCAAATTTTGCCACCCATGCAAAAATGTCCCAAATTTTTTTGACTCTGGAAAATTTCCAATTTTGATTTCCCGAGCCTGCTTCTCCTCTGATTTTTGGCCAGCTCGCACTATAGCCCTTTTTCAAGCGCATTCCCATAGTCGTGATCATCAACATGCAATTTTCCCAGATTGCCGATATTTTCCCTAATTGCATGATCATGACTTTTGTTGCAGTTTCTTCTGCAGAGCTTCGTTCAACATCAAATTTCTTCTCAGTGAAAGTTCATCCAAATGACTGACTTGTCCCCAAAGAAGTCAAAAGCAATGAAGTACAAATATCAAGGTGTTTTCCCAATCACCTCAGTCCATTCTAATGTTGAGGACATTAGAGATACGGAGATTGGCCATGTTGATATGGCTGAGTTTGTAGAGAGTACCAAGTCAAGCAACCCCAGTGCTATGATGAAGAAGATAGTGGAGAGTAATATTCATCTGGTATCATCCTTCCCAGTGGCGGCTCACAATACAGAATTTGTTCTTTAGTGTGCCCATTTCTATAACAAAGATATTAGAGCCGTGGTGGACGCCAGTGGTAATGTGATAATTAGGTTGGATCCTGAGTTCATTGACAAGGTGTTCATGTGTCCTCCTGCGACAGAGGTATTGAAGCTTGACTTTGTTGAAGCTCAGAAGGAATATGACAAGAATCCAGAAAAAGCGAAGAAAGTGATCAACAACAAATGGTTGAAGACTGCAAGGTCAAGTTTGTCAAGGTGGCCACGTAGTTTTCCTCGAAGTGATTTTGTAGAAGAAGTTGGTGACTTGATTACCCTCCTCAGCAGGATAAGAGGTTTGTCCTCCTCTTCACAGTTTCATGAATGTATGTATCCTTTCATTAAGGTCATACTCCAGGGCAAGCAAGTTATTTTCTGGGGAGAACAAATCAGTAACGCTTTGCATGACCAACTGACGAAGGTATCCACTACCTCCAAGTTCTTCATGACTTCCTATCTGGTATACATTGCAGCCTCCATGAGGATTTTTCTGGGATATCATCAGAAGGGGATAGGAGAGTAGTCCTAGTATACCAATATTATTCTCAGCTGACATTGAAAGGTTCAATTCACCATTTCAGGAGGGTGAATGATGCGTTCTTTGCTATATTCTTGTGTCTTTTTGATCCCCAACTGGAGCAGAGAAGAATTTTAGACGAGGCATGGACAGTGGTTAATAACTTTGGTTGTATGTTTTTACAATTTCTATCTTTCTCATACTTGAGGGTTGGCTTTTTCCAAGGCTACCCTTATATGCTTCCTAGGTTTCCTTTAGATAGACTGGTCTTGATGGAGTTGTGCAGACAAATGATTGTCATGCATAACAAACAGATGGAACTCAAGAAGCCTGGTTTCAAATTTCCAGTGGAAATCGGCAGATATTCAGTGTTGACTGCCACAAAGGCAAGGGCCATGGAGACAGAAATGCAGTTGGTCACCATGAAGCAATTCAAGAGGAGACCAAAATTTGACTACCGGGGCGTAAAGGATAAAATCAGGAGGAAAACTCAGTTTCATGAACCCGTGGTGGAAGATGTCTGGATAGACTTGAGAACAGAGGAAGATATCAGGAAACTGGACTATAGCAGGCTGTCTCTAGAACAAATTGAATATCTGGGGCTTGCTGATATTCCAGAAGATCTTGTGGATGATGGGGAATTGGTTGATGCCAGGTATGATGCAGAACAGATAGCTAGTACTCCTCTCCCTCCAATCCAATGGTCCCAAAAGGAGTCGACTTCACTAAGGAAGAGATTTGAGCCTATATTGGCTAACACCAATAACTGGCTGGCAGATAAAGGAATTACGCTGAAAGAATTCCTCACTAGTTTGGAAACTGAAATTCAAGAGCAGACTGGTAAAAAGGCAGAAAATAGAACGAAGAACAAGAGTGATGTTCCATCATCCTCTAAAACACACAAGCCTAAAATCAAATTTGTAACGAAGAAAACAAAAGCTGTTGAGGAAGAACCTGAAATGAAAGATATGGAAGTTGAGGAGCCAGCGACTGAAGAGCCAACTACAAAAGAGATGGATGTTGAAGATAGGAATTCAGATCAACAAGATGAGGAGGCTTTGTCTCCACAGGAAAATACACCTGTCGCAGCCCCTGTCTCTGTTTCCCCTATTAACATTCCTTCCTCTGAATCCCCCTCTCCTAAAATAATTTTTGATAATCCCCAAAGCACTTTTGAAAATGTTCTCCGTTCTTCTGAGTCAATTCCTAGTTTGTCTTCTTCGTCTTTTGATATTGGGAACATCCATGTTTGATCATTTTGTGATGAATACTGAGCAAGTTTCAAGTGCAAATGTAACAGGTGCAGTTTTTACTAACACCCCGCCTATTGTTTCTACTACCAGTACAAGCACAGTTTCGGGAACACCAGCAGTAGGAATGGATCCCCATGTGAGTACTTCTCTGCTTCCACCTTGGTTATCAGCTTACACGCCAAAGAGGAAAAAGCAAGTCATCTCTCCAGATGATTTTGATTTCACTAAGTTGGTACCTGCAAAGCCTAAGGCCCTGAAGAAACTGAAGATTCTTTCTAGGGTACTTGAAGATAAGGGACATAAATTTCTAGAGATAGCAAAACCTCCACAGGATGCAACTGTTGAAAATTTTGATATGAATGACTATTCTATTTCTAGGGTTGAATTGGGTAAAATCACCCATGAAAGCGCTAAAAATGATATGCAGTCAGCCATGGACATCCTGATCCAGAAGTTCGATAGGGAAAAAGAAATGAAAGATTATTACAAGGCAAAGGTAGAACAGCTGACTGCAGTGGTAAGAAAGATCACTTTGAACTCGGAAGCAGTTACTCCAGAGGCCATTTCTGTAGAAGACCTCGTCATTCTGAAAGCAGAAAAGACTCACCTCAGAGGAAAAGTACTTGAAGAGTACTTAGACAGGATGCGAGCGCAAGGAATTTCTTTGCTCACGGATGTATTTGAGAAGATGGATAAAATGAGGAAAGTAAGGGCAGAACTTAATGATCTCATTGATGCTATCTCTCAAGATATTGAGCGCACGGAGGATACTCATGATAAATGGGTGGAAATGAGGAAGCTAAAAATAAGTACCCTAATATCCATTGGTGATATTTCCAACAGGGATTCATATACAGAAACAAAGGAAGCTCTGATGTATAGGAGCAATATGCTAAGAAATTTGATCAAGGATCTTGAAGCTGCAAAGGAAATCAGTGAAGAAAATGATGTTAATCTTTTGCACAAGTTGGAGGAGTTACCTTGTAAGTTGGTATCGCAGGATAACCAATTTCTTTCTGCAGAAGAAATGGTTCAGGAATTTGAAGACATGTTCCAGAAAGAATTTGAAGATAAAGCATTTTCAATAACTTCTGTGGACAACATTTTAGACAACCAGTTAACCTTGGACAATCTGAAAACCAGGTTAACTAATCATGCCAAATCAATCACTACAGTGAGGGATGCCATAGTGAGGGCCAGGATGATCTTCAAGAACGCATTCAACCCAGATAGCATTGAAATGCAAGCGGCCTTCACTATGTATGATCATCACATGAGAAAAAGTGGAGATACAAATTGAAGCAGTTGTTTTTTCCCTTAGTTTATTTTCTGATTTTCACATGTACTTTCAAAACAATTTTGGACAGTTTTACATGTACATTTTTAATATGTAATTATATGTAAAAATATAGGAAGTCCCAAGTCAATAAGGACTCCTATTTTTGAATAAGTCAAAGTAGTTAGTTTTTTCCTAAATTTTCTCAAGGCCTTTCCCTATAAATAAAGGGGGCCTCTTTTGTAAATATCTATCTTTTGTCTATTGCAAGAAAACTTTGGCGAATTGAGAAGCAAATCAAGACTTTGTGCTTTTTGTGAAAATCAATATTCAAATATTTGTCAATACAAGAAAGCAAGTTCAATTCCAATCTTTGTCTTGGGATTATTTGTGTTGTGATAGTTTTGTTCTTACGTCTTGCTATCATAATCTTATTTGATAATAATTGGAGTGTGGAGTTTGTTACAAGTGATTGAAGAGCGCTCTTAATTTGATTCTGATAAACTTTGTGTTATCAAATTGGTTGTGGGTTATATGTTCATGTTTGTGAGAATACAATAGTTTGGAGACTTTGTGCTACAAGTTGTTATATTTGATTTACTTTTACCATCTTGAAGAAGAGTGAAGACTTTGTGCTGCATTCTACTTCAAATAATTCCATTTACAAGTAGCAAGTGAGGTAATAGAAAACTTTGTGTTTCTGTGATTTTGCGATAATTTGAAGTCATTTATAAAGAGTTTGAAGTATTAACATCTATTCTGAAAAAAGAGAGTAAGATGAGATGGAACCACCACAAACATAATTTTTAGTGTACATAAATTTCATAAGTTGTTTGGTTTGCAAAAGTCAAGTAATTAGAGGGAACCTCCCCTTGCTGAGAGGAGAGACTTTGTCTCATCATAGCTGTGGCTGATATACCCATTTTGCCGTTAGCGAGTTAATGACAAAATATTCACCCAACACATGGCAAGTGAGAAGATGAAGAAAAGCATAAATCCTGCATATCCGGGTGCATTTGTAGAAGTGCAAGACCCAATATAAAGAATTGAGAAAATGTTAGACAATGCAGAGCAACTGATTGGTTCTACCCCTGCAGGAGAAGAGAGACCCATTTATGAGCCTGGCAGTTCTAGCAGAGGGTATGATGTCAAGAGATAATCAGTTGCTCCCTCCCCTACCAAGAAGGCTAAAATTATTGACTTGGAGAACCCTGAAGAAATTGAGGTAGTTGATCTGGAAGGGGAGGAAGAGCATTTGCAAGAAACTGGCCCTTAGGTAAATTCCCCTGATAGAGTGAGACCTTATTCATCCCCTGAAAAAAGGGCAGTGAGAACAATGAGGAACCCAGCTGTGGACATTGAAGATGTCAGGGTAATGGATTGTGACAAATCCTTAGAGGATGATGAATTTGTCAACACTCCTAAATTCAAGAGCTATGTTTTGAAGGTAAGAAGTGAAGAGTTCCAAAAGAGGATTGAAGATGCCAAGGTTGGAGAAGACCCTACATAATATGATGCTATTACTCAGAGGGTCTTAAAAGAAGTACATCGGTCCATAAGTGCAATGACTCCAGAGGAGGGGAGAGCACTAGTTGCAAAAAGTAGTATTTGTAAGGCAGATGCTAGAGAACCCCCTTGAAATTTGATTATTGTTTATGGTAAACATTCACATATATATGTCTATTTGACTCCATGCCCTGAGATAGGCACCAGTCTGTTCCTATGTTGAGGTTATGATTCAAAGCCCTGATTTTGCATCCAAACATAAAATATGATCAAATCTTAATCACAAACCTTTAGGATTTTAGTAGTTTAGGTTTCAAATCCTCTAGTTCACAACTGAATATAAAGCCCAAAGCTAGCCCCTTTGCATTTATTTCACAGTTTTGGTCTGTTTAAGAGAGGATTTATCTGCTTTGTATCAATATCCTAGCAAGTTCATAGGTTTATTTCAAGGATGTTAAATAGGGGATACCCCGCTAGGTTTTGTAGAGCCTGAAGAAGGAGAGGAAACATTTATAGAGTCTGTCTCATGTACTGTTGGCCCCTGACCTAAGAACCCTTTTGATGAGTGATGGCTACCTTGTAGGGATTGCTTAGGAAACATTCAGTTGGGAAAAAACCCCAACACCAAACACACCTAACGATTGAGCTACACTACCACAACCGCCGAAGACACACTTAAGGGTGGATGACTCAAGATCTAGCCCCACCTCCGCAGAGCACTTTGTATAAAAGTATGTGCACTAGCTCAAGAGATACACCATCTCGCCTTCCGCAAAAGGGATTTGTATAAAAGGATACACACTATCTCAAGAGATACGTGATCCCACCTTGTAATGAGTGCTTGATTTAAAAGGATGTGCACTAGCTCAAGAGATACACAATCCCACCTCATGGTGAGGGCTTTCAAACACACTTCGTCAATGGAAAAGTAATTAGACAGATATCATTATATATGCCCCCACCTTAAGGTGGTTGACACCACTTGTTGGTATCAAGCACATTAAGGTAGAGTGAAAACATGCAAGGGAACAAGAACTTTCGCATAGCCCATGCCCCCAAAGGTGACTTGTGCCATGATCACCGAATGTTCTTAAAAACACATTGATATCATTTGCCAAGATAATCAACAAGAGATAAGCTTAGAACATCTTACTATAAACCAAATCAGTGCATAAATCATGTATTAGATCACATCAAGGACCAAGGCTACACTAGTAGGTTCAGAACTGAGTATAGCCATTGGGTTTATACTGCAGGTATCTCAGAATCGAGTGTAACAACAAGGTGAGATACAAAACCATCCAAAGTGCATGGAGCAGATTGAGAGTATTGCAAAGGTTTGTTAGAAAAGATATGACAACATGATAGATCACATGGAGTGATTCTACTAGTCAAGCGTAAGATATATATGTCAACCCCATCTTCATATATGGACTAGGTCCATTTTTGCTTTTCTTGCTGAAGGGACACACAATCCTTATCAGTATTTGTTTGTTTTCGTCATTTGTCGACTAGGTGGAATCACTGAAGAATGTTAATAATAAAATGGGAGAGGAGAACCAAGTGTCTTCGGAACACAACGTAGGAGGATGCCCCCAAGACATCTTTCGCAATGCTATGCCCCCAAGGCATAACACTCAACAATAAAAAGAGGAGAGGAAGGATAGAAGAATGTAGAAACAAATAGAAGAATAGTCACAACAAAGGTGGTCTATGGGTATCCTTGAACTTACAAGAGTATCAAGGGTCATCCTCAGAGACCTAAACATCACATAACACATCACATGGGAATACAACACATAAGATGAGGCCACGTAAGCGAGCAAAGATATGATACGACAAAGGTGGCTAAAAGGGTTAGAAATACTTACATGTTTACACAACCGAACTAGCGATTGTCGTCGAGAAATTCATCTTCCTCCCAATCTCGAATGCAAGAGGACAAAGGTACATCAGGTACAATTTCCCAACTTTTAACATTGTCCTTAATATCTTCATCCTTAAGCTCTTCTTTGTTTGTTTCAGTAGATGTTGCTGGAATGTTTTCTTGTTGAGGTGTGGTTTGTCGAGCTAAGGCTTGGTGTGCACCCTTTGTCTCCTTGTGTTGTGCAACATTGCGCTTGGGTTCGTGACAAGGCTTAACCACCTCCCATGAATTCATTAACTCTGGCAGTTGTATCGGGCATTAATAGGTTGATCTTTTGGTGCAAGACAACCGTCTTTGCAACAATCTCCTCGTCCTTCTTTCTCTTGCTTGTCTATCCCTTAATGTTTTATTGGTGATGTTTGCAAAAGTATTGTCATGATTTTCCACCGTCTTCAACATCATAGAGGAGGAAGTTTGTACTAAATTAACCTTTTGTGATGAAATGTTTTGTTCTTTATGGGTATCTCCTAATCCTTGTAAGGATGACGGAGGAGGAACCTTGACAAAGACTCCGTTACCTCTCAGTCTAGGGGGTTCTTTCAATTCAGGTTGCTCCTTACTTATGATTTGTTCTATAGGAGGTTCAACCAATTTTGTTATCAACTTCACTTTATATCATTGGTATCCCAGGAAGATTTGATCTTCTCATGGTTGAGGAGGCTCAATAGGTTGTGGCCAAAAGTAATCAAGGTTTAAGTTCTTCCGAGTAACCATTGGTTGCCATCTACTATGGTGGTGTAATGTCCCCATTTTTAGCTAAGTAATAATTTTCAGTTTGAGCTTGTTTCTATAACATGGAGAACCAGAATGTTGGCTCAACTAGCATTTTGGCTAAGTATTTTCATGGTATTTTCATTGAGTTAGCCAAAATTGTGTTATTTTGGAAAATGCAATATTGAAATTGTATTTTCAATTATTTGATTGGATCAATTGAGTTATGGAATAAAAAGGAAAATGAAATCTTTAATTACATTTTCCTCTAATCGATTCTTGTGGAGTTTGCCTTGGGGATTGTGCTAATTGATGGAATGGGTCCAAGCTAAAGAAAATACATTCAAAATCATTTCCAATGGCTATCCTTGAGGATTGACGCCCATGAAAATAGGTCCAATGTTCATTGTTCCATGTGCCAACTGCCCAAGGAGTGATCGATTTGCTTATGAAAGGGATTTGCATTATTTAGATGTAATGTCCCCATTTTTTAGTTCTCTTGCAGCTTAGTCAGGGCTGACTTTCTGGGTTGGTGACAACATAATCAAAGGAGTATTTCGAAGTCACCAAGGTGTTCAGGTGATCCAGTGGAGCTATATGACACTTTCTGGAGAGATTTCAGACAACTTGTTCGTACTTACTATTTATAGTAAGTGCTTGCATGGCGATAATATTTCTAGGTTTTTCTAGGTTTGTTCTTTTTGGTCCTCAGAGAACACTGCTATTTATAGTAAGTGTCAGTCTGGTGCTGTTTTAGTGACATGGCAGTCAGTCATTGGCCATCCCCAATGTTGCATTGAGCTTAATGATATCAGATGGTTTGCAATGATGTCTTTCTAGGTGATTTCAGACTTTGGGCTCGGACTTGCTATTTTTAGTAAATTCAGGTTTGGTGTTGTTTCAGGATTTTCAGACTTGGAGTGGATGCATCTCGTCGAGACCTTTCCGGTGAACAATAGATCACTGAATTCTGAGTTCATTTGGGCCTCTGTTTTAAAGTCTGTAAATTAATATTATTATTTAAAATTGGACTTTGGGTTTTAATGGTTAAGTGATGAAAAATAAAATATTTAAAAGTCACTTAAGTCATTTTATGGAGCGCTCACCTTGGGAAATACTAAAAGTGAAATTAAAAAAATTATTTCCCTCCAAAGTGCATCGACCCCTCTTAGAGTATTATAAAAGAGGAAAAGTGCCCCATTTGTGCATATGCTTTGTTGATATGATATTGTGGCTTTTTGCTCTGCTAGGGTTTCTTTGAGAAGGGTTTGGAGAGGATTCAAACTAGAGGCTATTGGGAATGAAAACTCCCTCTAGTAACAACATTCTACAGGTGTGCAAGGCTGCCCAAAGGTGCTAGATTGGCAGATACACATAATGTTTGCATCCAGAGCTTCAATGGAGTTCTTTGAAGTTGGTTGTTGAGCTGATTGTTACATATTTCGTCATTTATTTTGTATTCTAATATTGGAGGGATTGGAGGCAGATTTGTTGTGGTTGAAGTGAGTTATTGCTACTGTGTAAAACCTACTTGTTGGCCATACATATCTACATGAGGCCGTACCACAGTTGAGGGGTTTTTAGAGTGTTTAGGAGCAACAAACTTCTTTATACTTGGTCGCCTAGCCTTGTGGACTACATATAGTTCCTTACAACAATATTATAGAGGCTATTTGTCATTCTTGCTACTAATATACTCTTCCATCCATGGCCGTACACATCCAGGCATGACGTTGGGGGTTTTGGGCTTCATGTCTCTTTGTGGGCAGCTTCTATTCTGCATTGTATCAGGCGTCTAGGGCCTTTTGTATTGTTGATATCAATGTATGCATGATACTTTGTGTTTCTTGGTGATTTGGAGTAGATCTGTAATACCCAGTGGTTGGTCTGGCTATAACATAAAATTAAAGTTGCAAATCTTGATATGGGTATTTATCTATAATTCAATTAGAGGTATTTCTTCATTTGGGTTGTTATTTTACTCTAAATCTATGTATTTTATGGGTTTGCATTATATGCTATCTATTGTATGCTCCGGCAACACACATCTGTAGGAAAACTAAAACCTCTTTTGCATCTTCTGTCTAGTCTACAAGAACACCTCTAAAAATTAAAATAACACATAAAAAGATCTTAAAAATACAAAGAGGTATGGCACATTATAGTGGTATCAGAGCAGTGTCCTACCATCCTGTGAGGTCAGACACAGACATGCAGATGATGAACTGAGAGATGTAGTCTAGTACGCATACAGGTTCCCCATATTGATCCCTTTGCAGGTACAGATATAGTAGTGGTAGAGGAAATGGATGATAAAGACTGGGAAGAGCTTAATATCCAAGAAATGTTGAATAACTGGTGTAGAAGACAGAGTGAGGCAACATGAGATGTGACAAATTTTTGATCAGATGCATCAAAATATTAATCAAATAATACATATGACAACCAATTATGGCCTCAGGAATCCTGGTATCAATGACAACAACAACAATGACAGAAACCATGGAGACAAGAACAATAGAGATAGGTATAGATACAGGGATAATGATGATGGGAAAAAAGGTTGAAAAATTCAAAGGTTACAAAACTAAAGTGCCCGTGAAGGTAGGGAAGGAAGAAAATTTACAACTTACAAATAATCACGAGGAGAACATAAATCAGTCCAGGCATAAGGGAGACAAAGTCACTGATGCACTTTAGCCCTATGAAGATAAGATTAAAGAAGATGATACCATGAAGGAGAAAATTATACTTGTGGATAATTTACATCCTACAAGCTATTGTAAGGGTTTGGGTAAAGAAACACCATACATTGCAAAATATGAATACCGAAGGTTTCACAATGATCACATGAAGGAAGGACATGCTATCATGGAGATTTCCACACCTACAAGATCAAGTCAAGGTTTAGGTTCTTTGGACGTTCCTAGCATTGTTTCATCACCTTTACATCATATTGGCATGGAATCAAATGGTGGTCATAAGGGCAGTTTAGAGATTTCAGCGAGAAGTGATCCAAGTGGATGAAATAATCTTGATTTGTCATTACAAAATAAAGAAGTCAGAGCAGTGCATGCATGTTCTAGGCCATCCATAGAGGGAGATAATGAGGTAGAAGATTTTACCTACTACTTTGATCGAGGAGGTGACCATGAAGAAGTTGACTTGTGGAGGCATGATCAGGGTATGTTGCATGAAGACATTGGGTCTTACAAGCCTCATCATTTAGAGGAACTAGCTAATTTGGGGAAGACTACAACAAAAACTATGGCACATGATACACTTAATTTTCATTTGAAGACACCTCTTAAACCAACACTTGGCAATGGACAACTAGCAAAAGATGAAGTTTTGGTTGAGTTCCTTGAGGATGCTGCAGATAAGTATGATGTAGTTTTTGATTTTGTGTTGTATGATAGCAGTTATAATGTTGAGCCTACTCCTGAGATAGCATCCATTCCATGTGAGGATGATGGATGTGTGGAGTTCCCTAATGTTGACACTCAAGATTTGAGTGTTAAAAATGAATTATGTGATGCGGATTCAAGGCACATCAAGTTTGATTTTGCAAATTAGACCTTAGAAGATGTGAACAAGTCAAAAAATTTACTTTTTGGTGATGGATCCCAGGATAGCTCTTTGGGTGAACATACATCTACTTTGGAGGAAGCAGTGTGTAATGATTATGTCCAATCAACCACTTATATTATGTCATTGGAGCCATCCCATGAGGTACATAACAATAGTACCTTTGTTTAGGAAGTGTGCAGAGTTGATGGCAAGCATGATGATGCTTATCAAATAGTGAGTGACGATGATTCAACCTCTTACCAAAGTGAGGATTACAAATCAAGAATTTTGTGTGGACGATTTGTCATAGGGGTCTCATCATTTGGAAGGGCAATTGAAGGTGAACGAAGGCATGATTGCTTCAGCCTTAGAACACTTGAATATTGTTCAGCAGCTGGTGGCACACTGTTGTTGGACTCCAGGTATATATGAGCACCTTGATAATGGACTTTTCCTTGTTGAGTTTCAGGCACTTAAAGATGCAGTTGGGATAATGAAGAATAATTACCTACAACTATTATTAGATAGAGATCACCTTCTCATGCTCGATGGTATTTATTATGATGCTCTAAGGGGAAAGGAAGAGGAGGTTGATGAGCTCACCTATGAGCTTGAGGTCACCACAAACTCCTTGAAGAGCGCTCAAACAACCCTTCAAGAGTCAAAGTTACAGATAGATGACCTTACTGTAGAGTTGAGCTTGGTGCAGTCATCATCACCTACATATACAGTTCAGATATCTATGGCAACGTCTGGTGATGAGCATACATCCATGGACTATGGTAATAAGTATGTGGAGGATGTGGAAACATCCATTTCATTTACTAGTGCAGGTAACACATATGAGATGAGTGCATTGGATGAGTCTAGTTGGTGCAGGAGCTTCAATTTACAACTATTTTTCAAATATTATATTTTCATGACCTTGTTAATTTTTGGTTTTGTCTAAGGGCTTAGAAGCCATTTTTGATGTGATGTAATAAGGACTTAGTCTACTTGTTTTGACTAGTCCACTAGAAGATTTGAAAGACCTATTTTATAGGTTTTTCCATTTTTTTAGAAACTTTTTGTTTTATTTAAAAAACTGCCTTTTAAATCTGATTTTCTGCCTTCCTAGGCAGTTGTACGGTCAAGGAAAGAGGAAGAGTTTTTTAAGAACTTCCTATATATTCCAATTGTTAAAAAACATGCCAAATATAATGGAAAAGAAGGAGTTTTTTAAAGAAAAAGCTGTGTTTTCTATTTTTTCTGTGAAAAACAACCTTTGTACGGCTTTGTACGGATTCTTGTGAGTTGAAATGTTTTGAAATCTGTTAATACAGCAAAGTAGCTTTCCTTTACATATTTTTGGAGTTCTTGACATTTTTATTTGAAGGGAGAAAATATCTAGTTTATATAAGCTATTCTGAAACCCTCTTAGCTAGGTTTTGTGTCAAGAAATGGTGAATCCTTTCTCCATCCTCTGAGAATTCAACCATTTTCGGTAGGATGGGGAAGATTAGATTAGTTTTTGCTCTTTTCCATGTTGTGCAGGTGGAAGACTCCTTCTCCAGGTGTTTGGCATGATCCTAACTAGTCAAAACAGTGACTAGTTAGTGAAGAAGAGGCATAGGACAGCAAAAGTTAAAAAAACAGTCATAGGGCTGCTAAAATGGAGTTGTTCCTTGGGATTTGAGAGGGATATAGACCTGCATAAGAGCCTGCTGTTCAGACAAGGAATCTTGATACATCTCTTTCCTTTAATTCCAAGCTAGATTATCCTTTAGAAAGCAAACAACAATGATTGACAGAAAAGATAGTTTGCTGTTATGCACGTGGGTACAATACAGCCTGCATGTTTAGTGAATGGTAAACATCTTATTATTGGTGTTTGGTTCATATACCAAGTAATGAATGTCATTTGAGGTTCTTTGAAGGAATTGCATGGTGTTAAACTCTTCTTTGTTTGCAAGATAACCCTCATTTCTATATCTGTTTTCTTGAGGACTGTCATCAGCCGTACTTTTCTGTCAGAGAAATTACCTTGGTGTGGTGTTAGGTCAGAGATTTCAAGTAGACCCTGTCTGTGATGAATGTAAGTGGTGTTTGGATCTTTCAAGATAGAAGAATGCTAGTTTGCTGTCCTTATAGGCTACAAGGTAAACTGTCATTCTAAGATTGTCATAGGACAGTCAACATCCAATTTGCTGTCCTCTGCCCTTTTAAGTACAGTGTTGGCCTGCACACAAGGAGTTGGTTGTTCTCTCACAACAAATGTTGAGTATACATTAAGCATGGATGGTCATCTGAGATTTTGGAAGGGTGTTGAAGGTTTAAATCTTTGTTTATGCTCAAGAGAGGAGTTTCCTCTTGAACTCTGCTACAAAACAGCCAATTGGTGAACAGTCTATACAGTTTATAGCCTTTTTGTCAGAGAAACTCTTGTTAGTACTATCCTCCATAGATGCATGTGAAGGTTATTGTAAGTAGGGGAATCAACACTAGTCTTCTTCATAAAGGTATATGATAGAAGTTTCCTGGTTACTGTTAAAAGACAGTCATACAGAAACTTGCTGTCCACTGTTGTATGAGGAGTGGAATGAGAGTTTGGGTCAGTTTCATGCATGTCAGAAGTCAGTATATGTTGATTTGTGTTGTTGTTCACGTTGGTAGAGGTGTGGGTAGGAAATTGTGAATCAAACCAAGGTGGTTGTGTAGAAAGGAGAGATTGAATAGCAACTCTTCAAGGTGAGAGTTGGGCAGCCTGAGTGAAGGACATTGGATAGTGGTCCTAGGCTAGGTAAATCTCAATAATAGCCTTGTGTAGGCTTTGTGGTCACAAACACTTTTGCAAATCTCTAAGAAGGAAGTTTAGTTCCTTGAGTGAGTTTCAAACTACTCTTACCTTACCTCTGCATCACTAGTAGGAAACAATATGTTGCACCAGGCGATCTTAAGGATAGTCCCATTTTAGGTGATGCAAAGCAGATTATTGATTTCTCTTGTGGTGAAGTAGTGGAATCTCTAGTGAGTTGTGTAATTGATCACTATGCTGCTCCGTCTTCTTCACAAGACGTATGGAGGGTATCATCTAATTGGGAGATTGGTTCTCATGTTGATTTGTTTCCCTCATGGAAGCAAATCAGAGATTACATCCCATGCAGCGAATTTTGATCGACAACCTAATGAGCCACAGAGATGGAGAGGTTAGCTGAAGGTTACAGGAGAGAAGGTTGATTCAACCTTATCTCATTTTGATTGCAATCATAAGCATGTTGAGTACCTTCTTTGGACAACAACATTTGAGGAGAGACAGTATGGGGTCTCAGTTGGTACTCACATTCATGATTTGTAGCTCATCAAGAGTGCTTTGGAGGAGATAAAATCATAATATCTAGAATTGTTTCATGATAGGGAGTATGCTATTGGGTACGCAAAGAGGGTTGTTAGAGTATCTTGCCAATTAGCTATTTAGGATCAGAGACATGAGCCATCTTCTTATTCGAGTGATGAGGAGTGTGTTCCCCATGACTATGATGGTCAATCATTGACACAGGCAGGTGCTTTCTATCTTGATTACATAATGAGGAGTGCTCATCATTTCTCCTTTAGTCCACACATAGATGACTTGATGATGCATATGTACTGTGGATTGGCTCAGGATTTATACCATCCATTGTGGGATGAAAGGTTGCCATCTATAGAAGATGGAACTAGAGATTACAAGTGTCTGACTCAGATATATTCAGAGGATTACTTGTAGGGTCAGAAATTAGATTTCCATCACGCTAATGTGTACCAGACAGAAATTGCAACTTCTTTGTCTCAAAAATTTCCATTGGAGACATAGCTTCAGAGAGGTTGTAGTGTCAGTAGGTGTGATGACATGTTTAGTCTTTAAAGCGGTGATGGAGGAGAGTTTAATCATTCCCTCAATTTGGGAGGAGCAGTTACATATCTTCCAGCACCCATGAGGGATAGACAACACATCCATAGGATATTTGGAGAGGATAAAAGGTGATGTTGTGATGTTGACATTTCAAGTTACTTCCACTTCCTCATGTTTGATGGATGCGAGGGTCTGGTGTGTTGGGATCTAGGTGGTGACAAGGTTGTGCATATGCTTTGTTGATATGATATTGTGTCTTTTTGCTCTACTAGGGTTTCTTTGAGAAGGGTTTGGAGAGGATTCAAACCAGAGGCTATTGGGAATGAAAACTCTCTCTAGTAGTAGCATTCTACAGGTCTGCAAGGTTGCCCAAAGGTGCTAGATTGGCAAATACACATAGTGTTTGCATCTGGAGCTTCAATGGAGTTTTTTGAAGTTGGTTCTTGAGCTGATTGTTACATCTTTCATCATTTATTTTGTATTATGATATTGGAGGGATTAGAGGTAGATTTGTTGTGGTTGAAGTGAGTTATTGCTGCTGTGTAAAACCTACTTGCTGGCCATACATATTTGCATGAGGCCATACCAAAGTTGAGGGGTTTTTGGAGTGTTTGGGAGCAGCAAACTTCTTCATACTTGGTTGCCTAGCCTTGTGGAGTAATGTCTCTTCCTTAGGCAGCTCAGACTATAGCGGAGGTTGGCCTACTATTAGGGTTCTTGTAGGTCAACAGAATGGTTAGGGGACCCTGTTGGCACTCATTTTGACCTGGAGGTCAATTTTTTCATGTTTAGAGGGTTTCTTCATTTAAACCCTATATTTTCTTGCCCATCGGCATGACCTCGCAGGCTTCTTGGCGATCAGGTTGGTGGTAGTGATGTGCCATCGGCGTAACGTTCATCATCGGCATGTCTTTTTTCTGGTTCCCCGACGGGTTTGTTCTTACCGATGGTGCCTTCGGTGTGATTTATGCTATCGGCGAAGGGTTTCTGAGTTGGGCCAACAGTGGATGTTTGGCTGATGCGATGTCATCGGCGTGGGTCTCGCCGATGAGGTTAATTTGTGTGTTCATCACCAAGACTTTGGCTATCGGCTGCGACGTTTTGCAGTTTGCCGATGAAGGGAGTCACCCCGATGGGGAATGCCATCGGAGTGAGATGGTATATCGGGCTGGCATTGTTTCAATCTGCCGATGTGAGGAGCTTGGTCGATGAAGAGTCATCGGCATGTGTTTGGCCGACGGAGGGATGAAGCTATGGTTCATCGGCGCGAGTTGTATTGTCGGCGAGTGTCAATTTTGCTTGGCCGATGGTTCATGTCTCAGCGACGAGTGTGTTGTGTGGTTATCGATATGACTCATGCTATCGGTGGAAGTCTGGAGGGCTAGCCCGATAGTTCTGGTCTGGCCGATGATGGGAAATGTGAAGTAGGCATCGGTGAGACTTGGTTAGTCGGCCAGAGGTTTTCTAGATACTCTGATGGTAGTGGTTTGGCCGACGGAGGCGTGCGGAGGTGGAGTATGTAGTTTTGCATCGGTGAGACTAGTAAGGTCGGCAGGAGAATTATGGAGTAGGCCGATGGTTTATGTCACAGCGATGGGTATTTGGCGAAGGGTTATGTGTCGAGCGTGGCAAAACGCTCGACACCTATCATGTGTGCAACCATGTTTATGAACTACTGATGTGATCTCCTCACCATGCATGTGGGATTATTCCCCTGTGTATTTTTAAACTTTGAGCGAATCACTTTTGGCGGGAACTTCTGTTTGAAATGTTGCGATAGTTTCTGAGTGGCTGCGGGTGGTTGAGGCCCTTAATGGCGACAATACAGAGATGTGGACATTGGTACACATGATCAGGTT
The DNA here is from genome assembly GCA_027924645.1 of Cunninghamia lanceolata. Classification (NCBI taxonomy): domain Eukaryota; kingdom Viridiplantae; phylum Streptophyta; class Pinopsida; order Cupressales; family Cupressaceae; genus Cunninghamia; species Cunninghamia lanceolata. Next base: position 3,128,398 of record BSBN01000210.1, on the reverse strand, counting down.
GCCCGATTTTTGAATGAAGACCCCAAATAATGGCGCATGGCTCGAGGCTCCTCTTTGTCTGCTGCATTAATATCTTCTGAGCGCCATTCCTTGGTGGGATCTGTATCTGGCGAATTTTGATATTTTTGCCATGTAATTAATTGCTTATGGTACACTATCTGGCTGTTATAAGCAGATTGTGTTACCATTTTTTGGTTGTTGAAAGTTGAACGTTTTGGCTCTGTGATACAATACAGTTGGTTTTGGCTGCTCTGTCCATAAAAACTTGTGAGTTTATGTATCTCCTGTTGTATGCTTTGCATGAATCCACTGATTTCATGGTTAATTCTATATGAGAAATGCTATGTTAGCATGTGTTTTGTTAATTCTGTCTCCATCATTGCATGTATCTTTCTTCTGAGTCTGAATATTTAAGGAATGTTTAAAACTCTAGAACATGGAATTCCTTTGTTGAATGTCTGATCTTTTAACTTCTGCTCAAAGTGGTAGATTAAACTATTTTCAGATTAAACATTGGGAAGGGTACACTGCAGTAGGGATGCCATAAGTATAGATAGCTTAACACTCTGTATTGGGAGATATCTGTAAGGTAGGTATCATATGTATCCCCCTGAAATCCAGTTTTAGTTGTTCATGCATATCATTCACAGGTGTATTTCTACTGACTCCAGGCCCTGGACAGGCACCGATCTAGCTTTGTGTTTGTGTTATATACCATGTCCAGCTTTGCATCCAAACATAAAATCAAAATCAAAATCTAAAACAACCTTTAGGACATTAGAATTAGCTTTAGGATCCAAGTCCTCTGTCTACAACTGCAAATAGGCCCAAAGCCAGCCCCTTTGCTCTTATCTTACAGTTTTGGTCTACTTATAGGAGGACTCATCTACTTTCTGTCAGCATCCCAGCCTTAGTATGCATATTATCATGGATGTTGAGTAGGGAATACCCCCCTAGGTTTTGCAGAGCCTAAAGAAGAAGAGGAGATAAAATATAGAGTTTATCTCCTACACTGTTGGCCCCGGCCCGAAGATCCTGTTGATCATTGATGGCTACCTTGTAGGGAAATCTGGGAGTAAGCATCCAGTCTGGGAAAAAACCAACAGACCCAACCGAGGGCTGGGAACTTTTCGAGCCTTTCAGTTTGGAGTTCAATTGTTGAATCTAGGGATAAATTGGAAATATTAATATTTGCTTTAATGGAATAGTAAAATGTGAATAGTAATAGAAAATTATAAAAGGAATAGTGAAAAGTGCCCCCCATCCTAGTAACTCAATAACTCAAGTTGTTTTTTAAAAAGTGGCCCTTTCTTTTGATGAGGAATGACCCTCAAGATGGGCGTAACTTCTTGAGGAGGAGTATTTTATTGACTTTTATTAAAAAAAGCTCATGGGAGGTTATAAAGCAATATGTTGGGCTCATTCTTGGGCATTCTATTCTCATTTTGACAAAAGCAAATTACAGGTTTGAGCTCTGGAAGAGGGTTTTAGCAGCATACAGGTCTTCTGAGGACGGAATCCCTTAAAGGATAGTGAATTGGACAAAAACCCAGTTCACAAAACAGGGAACTCTACCTAGGGTTTCCATTTGGGCATCATTGGTCTTCATCATAGGTTTATTTGCATCTAGAATTGGCTGCAACAGTGAGTTATCAAATTATAATTGTAGATTGGGGCTTCTTATCAGCAAATTTCATCATTTCAGTGCATTCACCAACTGGTCGTACTATTTGGGTGTCATTTTCAGTCAAACCCTAGTTGGAAATTAGGGTTTTCAGACCACTAAGGAGTAGATCAGACTTTATATCAGATCTTCATTATAAAGCTTTGGTTCCAGTAATTAAATATTCAATAAATTGAGCGTTGGCTTCCGGGTAGGCAAATTCTATGTAATCAGTGGTTCAATTTCATTAATTCTGAAAATTACATTTACTGTCCTAGGAAACATTAGAATTCATAATTTTGTTTCAGTCATTTATGTTCCTTTAGCACCTATTTCCTTTTTTTGCAATTATCAAGTACAAAACCTCAAAAAATTAGAAAACCACCAAAACTCATAAAACAACAAAAGCAAACAGAAAAATAGGTTCCCTATTCACTTGTCAAAGTCAAATCAGAAACCAAACTCAAAAAAATTGGATCAGATTTGGGTTGGGAACCTTTCAACATTATGGACTACAATCAGTTCCTTACAACAATCTTACAAAGGCTATTTGTCATTCTTGTTGATGATATACTCATTCAGCCATGGTCGTACACATCCAGGCATGACGTTGGGGGGTTTTGGGCTTCATTTCTCTTTGTGGGTAGCTTCTATTCTACATTGTATGAGGCGTCTAGGGCCTCTTGTACTATTGATATCAATGTATGCATGATACTTTGTGTTTCTTGGTTATTTGGAGCAAATCTATAATACCTTGTGGCTGGTCCGGCTATAGCATAAAATTGAAGTTGCAAATCTTGATATGGGTATTCATCTATAATTTAATTAGAGGTATTTCTTGATCTAGGTTGTTGTTATTTTACTCTAAATCTATGTACTTTTTTGGGTTTGCATTATATGCTATCTATTGTATGCTCCGGCAACACACATCTGTAGGAAAACTGAAACCCCTTCTGCATCTTCTTTCTAATCTATAAGAACACCTCTAAAAATTAAAATAACACATAAAAAGATCTTAAAAATACAAACAAGTATGACACATTACATTAGAGTGCCAACGCCTTGTGCAATGAGGTGATCCCATTGGATCATGAGCCAATGAGGTGGATCGATGCAAGTAAGAGGATTAAAATATATTGCTAAAGCCCAACGGCCAATTAGGAGAATTAGCACTTAAGGTGAAGAGTAATTTAAATGCAATTTGTTAATTGTTATGCTAAATGCTATTTTCACATGACTGTTGTATACACCTAAAATTGGCTCATGTCAAATTAAGTAAATATTTTAACATTTATCTTAATTCTTATTCCTCTATCAATAAATAAATAAATCAATTTATTTATTTGATTCATATTTCTCCAAAAAATTAAATAAAATTATTTATTTAATTAAATCATCCAAATTCTTCTAAAATCATTCTAAATTAAATAATACCAAATTATTTAATTATTTCTTCTAAATTACAAAGTCTTCAAATCCATAGATATCAAATCATTCTCCATATTTAAATAAATCCAAATATTTATTTAAATTATCTATTTCCTCCAAAATTGAATTAATACCAAAAATAATTTAATTAATCCAAGTGCACATGTAATTAAATATTTTAATATTTAATTAGCTAATATCCCCTCACTTGCATGTCCTATTTATCCTCCAGTCAAATCAGTTAACTCTTCAATCAATTCACTTAACTGATTAGTCTATTCTGTTAACTGGTCAGTCATCTCAGTTAACTCCTCAATCTATTATGTTAACTCCCATATCTCAAAATAGAGCAGGACACTTGTCCTCTCCCTATTCGCGCACATCCTCTCAAATTTCCTCAACCGTTGATCTTCTTATTCATTGTACACTATTGATCTTCTTTCTCACAAATCTATAAATACAACCCCTATTCCTCCATTTGAAGTATCCGAGGTTTTTATAAACTTACTCTGCAGGAATCACAACGTGCCTTTGGCACAAATCACTCCATAGCTTGAGATCAATTGTTACACCATTATCATTGTATTGTGAAGATCCTCTTCATTGCAAAACCTATCAACAACCATTCTCCATTGTCATCTTAGAAAAAAGCAAGGAAGTGCACCTTCTGAGGGCTCTATTCATACACAAGATCAATTCGAGATAGGTGACTAATGGAAGTCACAGAATAGAAAGGTTTGCAAGGTATTGTGCTCTTTGTGTTTGATCTTATTTCTTTCAATTTCATTGAGATTATTAGATAATCAGTTGTTCACTCTATTGTTCACATTTTTTTGATAACATTTATGGCACCCACCATGGGGCCCTTGCCCCAATTTAACTTCAATATTGAGTTTTTGTGTGTTAGAATCTGTACATAGGACATTTCTACGCATCCATCACATTCTACTGCGCATCTACTCACTATTACTGTGCATCTGTCAAATTTGTGCATCCACTCATTGTTACGACACATACATTCTCTGTTACTGTGTATCTGTTTCTGTGCATACATTCTCTGTTATTGCACATCTGTTTCTGCGCATTCATTCACTGTATTTGCACATTTATTCTACTAGGGTTTTTGAGCTATTTCTCAAGAAATTTCTAACGCTAACATCATTTGCAGGAATATTCTCAGATCCACCTTGCAGGTTAAGAGCTGGTCAGACATATAGTTGCATGGTTAACTCTCATCTAGATCTAAATAGCAAAAGAAGTAATTGATCTTGTTCATGCAAATTTCACTTAGATCTAAATAGGAGGGAAGTAATTTGTACTTGTTGCATCACAACTTGAACATAGTCCCAACTAGGAGGATTAAAATTGAACAATTGCTTTCAAAAGCTTTTTCAAAGTTAACAAATCTTGTGTGCCTGATAGAGTAACTCATTTAGTTTTTCTCTTTTTAACTAGGAGGAAAGAACCAGTGTTTTCTGTGATTTTGGAATGATGATAGGACGATGCTCTCCCCTTAACTGGGTGACCAAAATGCCAGGATCATCATTTCGCATGTGTGACCATTAGAGAGGTCTACCCTTAGAATTCCTTCCTTCCAAGTGGGACGACCTTAGGTGATAATGGCTAAAGCCAAGTACCTCGAAGTCACTATAAATAAATTCCGTTTGTGACAAAAGTTGCAAGCGACGGGTGCTATTGTATTACACCGACCAATGTTTCCCCTAAAACCCTGTGGAGCGTAACCTCTGCAGGCTGGGAAGCCTTCTTATTGAAGCGAATGGCCGCACGTGTAATCACCCAAACGGATGCCTTAACTAAAATCTTTTTGTTATAGTAAGCCAAAATCCCCTATTCGGTGAAACAAGAGGAGGAATCTCTAGAGTCATCCAATGTCATACACTCATTTAGTGTAGAGACATAAAAGTTCAACTCTTCAGAGGAACTATAACTTGGTATGCGTGAGAAGTGAGTGCCGTGGAGGGGAGCCGGTGCTACTAAGTTATTAGCTGTCTACCTTTATGCAAGTGGCTGGTGTAAAAACCAAGTTGGAACTCATCGAATACTGTCTTTACCAACCTTAGGATTGTGCTTGCATTGTAGTAAAAAAATAAAAAATCAAACAATAATGAAAATATTCTTTGTGTGTGATGTGTCTTTCTTGCCATAATCGAAGAAACAAATAAAAAAAACAACATTCAAACAAAGAACCCAAAAACATTGAAAAACATGCCTTTACCAAGTCAAAATCAGTCAAAATCAAACAAAACAACACAGATTTTTGCATCTACTTCATCCTGATGCACATTTACTCCATCCTGTTGCACATTTACTCCATCTTGCTACGCATTTACTTCATTCTGCTATGCATTTACTTCATCCTATTGCGCATTTGCTTCACCCTGCTGCGTATCTATTTTCTACTATGATTTTACACAGTTCTATTGCGCATCTTCTTTTTCACCATACCTACACATACACTTACTAAAGCTGCGCATTTATACTCTGTTCTGGTGCATCCACTTTTCCACCAAATCTGCGCTTTTGTTTCCTGTTGCTACGCATATACACTATGTTCCTGCGCATCTGTCATAGTGAGTACTTCCATACAGTTTGTCAGAAAAAGCACCTACCTTTTTGAGCACCCATTTAAGTCTTGTATCAATTTTTAAGGTCAAATTAACCATACAGTCACTTCTCCCATTCATTTCCATAGTGTACCCTCTTTTCCATCAATCACCTCATCAAAATTTCACAAAAACTTCTCAAGAACAAATCAAACTATCAAAACTAGGTCACTACAAGGCAATTTTTGGATCATATTAGATTCAAACATCACTAGCAAGTCTTCACTAACAGGATCTATCATCCTTCTATCTCAGAACTTTACTAGTTTGTTTTGGTGCAAAATTAGTCTCTACCAAATAATCAGATTTCAACCATCCTTATTTTTGACTACCGTTTTGTATCGACCGACTTGTTTGAAACCATTGATCAAAGAAAACCCTTGTTCAAATCTTATCACCACCAGTATCCCCTTCACTACAACCTCCAAACACATCTTACCAAAGCATCCAATTTCACCCCACTCCATTCCGAGTCACAATGCATGGTACTAACTAGATCACAGAAGCTAAAACAAATTGAAATGGCTCAAACGTCCAACAAAATTGTCCCCTCCCCTCACAATAGTGATGAGGAGATATCTCACGAGGACTTACAAGCTCTCCAAGATAGAAAATTTCACTGAATAATGGACAAAGTACTCCACCAAGAACCTAAAAAGTTATTTCTCCACCTAGCAACCCAAGGAGTTAAGCTCCCTGCTGACTTTGACGTCAGATCATTGAAAGAAACTGAAGAGGAAAGAACTCATGAAGACAACACACGTGAGGAAAGAACCCTTGGCATAGACAAAGGCAAGAAAACCACAAACTCAACCACACCTTTAGACATGTTGACAAAACAAGTTCAAACCCTACAACAACAATTAGTGGACCTCCAAACAGGGACGTCCACTAAACACTATTTGTTGTAGGATATCTCGTTGTATCCCTTCGATAAGAGCTTGAACATGATCCCCTTTCCCCTTAGATTTGAAGTTCTAAAATTTGACAAGTATAGAGGAAAGGGTAACCCTAGAGACCATATCAGAGAATTCAGCGCCGCATGTCTAGAGGTTGCTCACAATGAAACTTTTCTCATGAGACTCTTCCCTAGATCTCTAGGAGGGCAAGCCATGGAGTGGTTCTCTCGACCCCCCGGGTATCCATACCTTTGATGAATTAGTGAACAAATTCATCACGCATTTCTCATATAATATCGAACATGAGGTATCCATGCTTGACCTTTGCAACACAAAACAAAAGAGTGGCGGATCCTTCACTACTTTCTTACAAAGGTGGAGGCAACTTGCAAGCAAGTTCTCATATCATGCCCCTGAGAAATAGATGATAGAAATGTTTGTCCATAATCTCAATCCCGATCTAAGCTATCAAATTCAAATCTAATGCCCTACCTCATTCACAAAAGTCATTGAGATGGGGTCATTCATTGAAAAATCTATGATCGCGAAAGGACAAATAAAATTATTCAAAGACACTCCTAATTCAAACTATACCACGGATAAGTCAAAATTCTAGACCAAAAACAAGAACATCGTCAACGATGGAGTGGTTGATGCTAAAGTAGCGGCTCCTAAGCAACTAATTTTAAATCTCAAAGGAGCATCAAACAACGCAACACTGAGCAAACCTTCATCAAATGAACTGAGACAACCATACAATTTTCCTCTTAGATGGAAATTTACACCAATGGGGGAGTCATATGAGTCCGCTTTGAGAAAGTTAGTGGCAAACAATGAGATCACCCTTCCCACTGCAAGAGACTATGAACCTCAAGTCAAACCTTCTTGGTGGAAGGATACCAATTTCTGTGAGTACCATAGAGGCAAAGGCCATAAAATTGGTGATTGTATCCGCTTGAAAAACATCATACAAGACTTACTAGATCAAAATCGTGTGGGCACAAAAGATCATCCCTCTAACGAATCACATGTGGCTTTCAAGGATCCGCTCCTTAACCATGACAAGCAGAACACTCATAACAATAACAATAACAATTGACCAAATCACAATAACGGGAACAATGATGCTAACTACAAAACAATCAGATTCCAACACCAAATCTGATTGCAATATCACCACCCACAGTGGGAAAGTCATCTTGCACACACTCCCTCCAAGGTCACCATCCTCACCATCTACCCACCACAAGTACAACGTCATTGACCAACTACAAAAGACTCCAGCCCATATATCCATATTAGAGTTGTTACGTGTATCGCCATCCCACAAAGAGATTCTTGATAAAGCCCTAGTGAAAACCACTGTGCCTACCAACTTGGCCCAAGAGAAATTTCAAGCCATGGTAGGTCATCTTACCTCACCTAACATCCTATCATTCATTGAATAGGATGATCTATCCGTATCTCAACCCCATAACACATCATTACATATTGAGGCCTTCATTAATAAACATCACATCAAAAGGGTTCTCATTGATGGAGCAGGTTTGAACATTTGCATGCTAAAATTAATCCTTACATTAGGGTTCTCAAAAACTACAGTAGTTCCAAGAAAGAAAATCACCATCAAAGCTCACGATGCAGAGGAAAGAAATTCAAAGGGAACCATTGTTTTGCCTATCAGAGTTGGACCTGTAGTAAAGGATGTAGTGTGTCAAGTGCTTGACATGGAGCTTGCATATAATATTCTCCTTGGAAGACCTTGGATACATGCAATGAAGGCAGTGCCATCAACCTATCACCAGTGCATCAAGTTCCCCCATGATGGCCAAGAAATCACCATCCAAGGCGATCCCAATCCATTTCAATATTGCAATTCCATACAATTCAAACCTGAAGTTGTAATTCCCACCAACCCTACAGCTTCACCCTCTACAGCCAATGTTGACCCAAGCTCAATACCTTCTACATCAATATCTGAGGAACAAAAATTCAAGATCAATGATAAAGGTGTAGGAGAGTATTCCATTGAGCAAACCTTTTGTCTCACACCATTACCTCTTTCACCCAAGTTAACCCATCCATTACCTCATCCATCTACCCATGCACCTATAAAGGATGTGATACAAAGACTACTAGCAAGGAGTCAACCATGTCACCAAGTTTCTATCCTTGAACCTACAAAAAATTCTTCCAATGCCATGTCCAATCCTACAATCCCTTCATATAGTCCACAACCCTTTGAGCCTATTGAAGAATCTCCACCAATGAATCCAAGTCAAGATCCTTCATCGCTTCATGTTGATAATCCTCAAGAGAATATCTCGCCTATCCAAGATCCTATCACTTCTATTCAAGTAACCCAAGAGGTATGTCAAGAACCTAATCCTAAGCATGTGAAAACATCAAGTCCTAGTCCTAATCATGATCAAATCACTTTCACTCCACCCATCCATAACATTTATCTTTTCCACAATCAAGATATTACCTATGAAGAAGATATCCATGAGCAACTTGATCCTATACCTATACATGAGAAAGAAATCCAAATCCAACCCATCCATAACCTATATCTTTTCTATGATCAAGATATTATCATTGATGAAGAACCTATACATGAGCAAATTGATCCCATCCATATCACGCTTAATCCTATCTATGATCAAGATCACGTCTATGATCAAGGTCCTATCTATAATGGTGCAAACCTTGATGATCCTCTTAGCCAACTTTATGAAGTCCATGGTCATAAGCTTATTAACCCATCTATCCATAACTCCATAACCATCCATGAGCAAGAAACCTCCATTACTCCTATCCATCCTCCACCTAGTCCTATCCATGATCCAACAACACATACTTTCCTTGATGAGACACTTGCCTCCCAAGTGCACATAGATGATCAAACCAATAACTTGGATCTTAGTGACCATAATGATAATCAAGATCCTAATGATCCTCCACCATCCATCATTGACCATGTTGCAAATCCATTATCCTATCCCCTTGGTCTCACTACCTTCATCCATGAATGTTCTTCCTTCAGAGAGCAACAACCATTATCTACCAATTCACCTTCCCCATCAAATAATGAGCTCGCATCTGGTGTCCAAATCACCCATAATCCCATTGTCCACCACATACTCCAAAATATGAACTATCACGGTAAAGGCTTAGGCCTTCATGAAAAAGGTATTTTGGAGCCTATCCATGTCGAAGTCCCTCCAACCTCTTATGGCCTTGGTTATACTCCCGAAGAAAAGCAATCTCATGATGTTGGTACTTCCTCCATGCCTTCAAAGTCCACCACTTTCCATCGCAAACCCTATCATATTCCCAAAACATATGTTGCCATTCCACCCCCTTTATCATACAAATCCCAAGAGCATGTGACCATACACCTTCCACCCTCCAATCTACCTTTGCTACTTCCAACTCCTAACATCCCTCCATCCATTTTACAATCACTTCTCCCAACGCCAAATTCATCCATCTACACATTTCCTCACATTTCGAATCATGACCGACAAATGCACATATTGTATAAACATGAAGCTTCCACTCATTCCACCATACCCATGGGATTCAAAAATAAACATTGGGATGTTTCCTATTATAAAGAAAAAAATCCTATGGGTCCTAATGCCTTAGGATACAAATGCCAAAATTCAAAGAAAAATCCATATAAAAAGCTACCCATGCCCATACCTCCAAAAGTGAAGTCCAAAAGCCCAATGGTATGGGTCCTGAAGCAACAAAGAAAATCAAATGGAGCATCCACATCTCAAAAATCCCAACCATCACCTCCCATCCAAAATCTCCATTCCATTCAAAAATCCCAAAAATCCCACAAGCAAAACAAAAATCATAACAATACTAAGTCTATGTGGGTACCTAAGTTACTACGTCACCCATACCCTAAGCCAATATTACCATTGCTTCCTACACCACCTTCCCATCAAAAGATTCAATGTTTAAAAAGGTGTGTGCAACCGTTGGTCATGATGCCTTTCCCTACCTCCATCTCCCCTTCATTCAACCATTACCCTACTTATCTACCTTATCACCGTCCTATGGTCCATGCTTTTCCATATCCACATCATAATCCACTATCCTTCCATCCATAATCCGCATCATAATCCACTATCCTTCCATTCATAATCCACATCATAAATCCACTATCATACCTTCCATAATTCACTATCTACCTACTCCGTCTTCCTTTCATACGATCCTTACCAACATCTATGAGCATAGAGACATTTGACATGATCCATGCAACGACATGCATCTCTAACACGACACTATCACCTTCATGGAACCAGACACTTGAGTCCCTATCGTCCGTATTCCACCTATCCTATCCAAATATTCAAAACAAAAGAAAAAAAAGAAAAAAAAAGGAAAAAAAAAAGCAAAAGAAAAAGAAAAATCAAAACAGTAAAGAAAAATCCTTTCATCCAATGGTGAAAACTTGGTAAACAAGCACCTTGGATAAGTACCATGATGAAATCCTTGCAAACAGGCATCATGTGTAGGTTGATCTTCCATGTCATTTACCCTTGGGAGCACATTGTCTCATTGACCCTGTCATTTTCCATCCTATCTTACCATACCCTCCTATCATCCTTATCCTACATATACCTATCATATTGAGCCCATTCATCCTCCATTCCTCTTTTGATCTTGATAAAGATATGGGGGCAAAATGTCGAAACATGCTTTGGAAAAACTCTTGATGTGCCTAATCTTTCTCAAACCAATCCAATCGTATTACCCTCTTGTCATAAGTGTTGTCATGTCAATTCTTGAGTTATTGCTATGCGACATAGTCCTTGGAGATCACATCCTTTTTCCTTATGCGTGCATCCATTCCATCCCTTATCGCCTATCCTTTTATCTAACCATCAAATCCTACAAACTCCAATTCAAGGGAATCAAAAGCAATGTCAGTAATAAACTGCTTCCTCCATCTTTGGGAAACCATCGCCTTGCATCCATTCTTCCTACCATTATCCATCATCCGATCGTATCCATTTCACAAAACCACCTAACGATAACCTATCATGGCTTGATACTCTATCACCATCGTCGCCTTATTATCTAAGGTTTATCCACTACCCTATCCTAGTGTCAGCCTATCATAGGGTCCATCGTCAATATCTTATCCTCCCGAACTACATTGCCTTTACGTTATCACATAAGCAAGGCCATCATTGATGGGCCCCCAAGGCTACCCATCTATTCCATACCTTATCACCCATCCTCTGGTCCATCTGCATCCACACCATTTCCCATCACCTAGGTCCTATGTTCACAAGAGTCCACACCCTGAACTACGTTGTCTTTGCGCTGTTGCAAGTATGAGGTGAACCAGTGTTGTCATTGATGTCAACATACTCATATTACATTGACAAGAAGGATTGGATGAGCTGTGTGTTGAGGATATTGAGAAAATTACCCTCAGTCAGGAACAGTGAAGAACAGTGATGAGAAGAAGGCAAATATATTGGATAGGTTGAGAACCGGAGGATGCGGATTAAAGGGTTTGCAGATATGAGTCTTGAGATGCTTCAGTCAAGTTTTCAGAGGTCCGCATGAAGACCTGAATAAGTTATGGCTATCTATGTGGAACCGGTTCCGGCAAGTGCTTAGAGGTGACAGAGGATCACAGAAAGGTCCGGTGAGGTCCGGAATTGTACAATCCTAATCTGCGGATTGGAAAAAGTATTTGGGATGTCCTTGTGATGTGCCATCTCGAGTTGTGTATGATTTGGAGGTCCGGAAGTACCTCTTGCATTATGACAATGGCGACAGACTGTGTTCTTGAAGTTCCGGATAAGGAGGATAAGAGATTTCAGTAAGTAAAGGAAATGCGGACGTACCTGGTCATTCAGACAGGCTTGTGAAGGTTCTTGGATCATGTTGAGGTTGTGTCATTGGTCCGCATTGATAATGTATGATTTGAAGGTCCGGAAGTACCTTCTACAGTGGCGACAGACTGTGTTCTTGAAGTTCCGGATGAGGAAGACAAGAGATTCCAGCAAGTAAAGGAAGTGCGGATGTATCCGGACATTCAGGCAGGCTTGTGAAGTTTTCTGGATCGTGTTGAGGTTGTGTTGTTGATCCGCATTGATAGTAGAGCCCAGAATTGAAGTTATTCTTCCGGATGAAGTTCTTGCCCTGTTTAGCCGACCGGATGAGTTGTTCATCCTGCGAATGTTCTTGTGGTGGCCGACCGGATGTGTTATTCATCTTGCGGATACTCTTATGATTGTTTGCCGACTTAGATGTTTGATCCTAAGTCGATGTCTTGTATAAATAACGGTCTGTGAGTTCATTTCGAGGTGTGGTGTGTGTGAATGAGTGTGGCATAGCGAAGAGAAGTGCGAAAGGCAGAACAGAGGTTTTTGGGCTTAATTGGAACTGATCCGGACATGGTAGAGATGTCATTCTCCAGTTCAAGACTGTGATTTTTATCACTTTGTAGACAGTGTGTCTCCTTGTAGGCAGTGGGCCTCTTTGTGAGCAGTGTGCTCGGGCAGTGAGCCCTAATTGGCATGTGCCATTCATTTTTCTTTATTCTTCTAACAGAGAATAATTCTTGGGTTAATCACCCCGTGGTTTTTCCCTTAACCAGGTTTTCCACGTCAAAATCTTGGTGTTCAATGTGTTGATGTTTATCTGCTCTTGTGTTTATGTATTATGCTTTCATGGATGATTAATTGATATGCTGCTAACTAACAACAAGAATCAAGTGTTTGAAAGAACAAGAAGTTTTATACAACTGATTCACCCCCCCCCTCTCAGTTGTATGCCCTAGATCCAACAATTGGTATCAGAGCTAGGTTCCTCTGATAGGAGCTTAACCGCTTGAGGAGATCCAGGATGTCGTCATACAAGAAGGATAGTCCGAAGTTCGATGGAACCAACTTCACTCTCTGGAAAGGTCGCATGAAGTGTCACTTGGAATGTATGGGAAAAGCATACTTGGCTATGGTTTCAAAACCATATGTACCTCCACAAGGTGGTCCGACAACTCTAAATGAAATCACAGAAGCTAAAAACAATCTGCGGACCAAGGAAGCTCTTCTAAGCGCATTGAATGACTCAGATCTCTCGAATTTTATTGACCTACCAACTGCATATGAGATCCTGACTAAACTGGAACTTCTGTATGAAGGAGATGAGTTTGTCAAAAGTGCAAGGTTGCAAAGTCTGAAAGGGAAATTTGAAAGATTGAAAATGAGAGATGATGAAAACATCACTACCTTTATGCCAAGAGTGAATGAGCTGGTATGTGGAATCAGAAATGCTGGTGGAACTTTAGATGAAAATGAGATTGTCTGCAAAATCCTAAGATCCCTTCCTGCTGCCTACAAAATCAAGGTTGCTACCATTGATGAATTCAGAGCTCACACAACTGTCACAAGAGAACAACTGGCTGGCAAACTAGCTGCATTTGAAATGACCGAGTTTGGAGATGATCCTCCCAAGACTGAATCTGCTTTCAAAGCCAGTGCCTATGTGAAAGGCAAACAGAGATTTGATCCGGGAGAAAACTCATCAAGGAAAATGTCATGGTATGATCAAGCAAGAAGAGACATGGAAGAAGAAGAAGCAGAAACAGCTCAACTTGAAGCCCTCATTGCAAAGAGACTGCCAAGAGGATCTGGTAAGTATGAAGGAAAACTACCCTTTAAGTGTTTCAACTGCAATAAGATTGGTCATTTTGCTTCAAGATGTCCGAAAAGATCTGCAAGGTCTAATACTAACAGACAAAGGCTTCAAAAGAATTGCTATTATGTTCACGAAGAAGATGACAATGAAGGAGTAACAGATGATGAATCAGAACTAGGAAGCAAATCCGGAAATGAGTGGGTGTTTATTGCCATCAAGGAAGAAGATTCAATACTCTCTGAATCTGTCAATCACAAAGTTGTTGAAAAAGCTTTGGCTGCTCAAGTGGAAGAAAAGGATGATTGGGTTATTGATAGTGGATGTTCTCACCATATGACTGGTGACAAGAATAAGTTCTTGAATTTGGAAAGGTATGAAGGAGGAATGGTAAAGTTTGGTGACAATTCTGCTGGCAGAATCAGAGGCAAGGGAACTATTTCCTTCGATGGAAAGAGCAAAACAGGTAACGTACTGTATGTTGAAGGATTGAAGCACAATCTTCTTAGTGTTGGTCAGTTAGTGGACAAAGGCTATGATCTCCGGTTCAAAAATGGAAAATGCAGAATCTTTACAAGCTCCGGAACTGAGATTGCATCCGGTACGCAGACAAAAGGTAATATCTTTCATCTGGTTGGTTCAAATAAAAGTTGTTTGTTTGCTCAAATTGATCAGAGTTGGTTATGGCATAGAAGAATGTGCCATGTAAATTTTGATAACATCATCAAGATAAGCAATACTCAGGCCGTAAGAGATCTTCCAAAATTGATGAAACCTACAAATAGTTTGTGCAAAGAATGTCAGCTAGGTAAACAAAGCAGAGTCTCTTTCAAAAGCAAAGATCAGTCTTCTACCGGATTGTTGGAATTAGTACATACTGATCTCTGTGGTCCGACAAGAATCAAGAGTCTGCAAGGTGATAGATATTTCATGTTGTTAATTGATGATCATTCCCGGATGATGTGGGTTACCTTTCTAAAAGAAAAATCAGAAGCATTTGAGAAGTTCAAGATCTTCAAAGCTATGGTAGAGAATCAAACTGGATTGAAACTAAAGTGTCTAAGGTCTGATAGATGTGGTGAATTTACATCTGGTGAGTTCATTGATTTTTGTGAGAAGCAGGGTATAAGGAGACAGTTGTCTGCTCCTAGGACTCCACAGCAGAATGGAGTGGTTGAGAGAAAGAACCGGACCATTCAGGAAGCTGCCAGGACAATGATGTTGGAAGCAAATGTTCCTCAAATGTTTTGAAAGGAAGCTATCAGCACTGCAGTCTACACTCTCAATCGAGTTCAAATCAGAAACAACACTTCACTGTACTACACATCTTACCCCAAAAGGATTTAGAAAAATACTTTTATTTAGGTAAAATTATGTTGGTTGTACACGTGCATGGTATTGTAAAAAAAAGTGACTTTTAAACAGTAGTTTTTAGAAATGCCTATTGAAAACCAATTTTTGTCATCTGCGTATTAAAATAAATTACATATTTGGAAACTAGACTCTGAGTACTACATTTCATATTACTAACATTTTTTAGGATTCAATCTTTAAGTGCCTCAAATGTCTAGGTCAAATGTGACAAATTCTGAAAATCAGGGAAAACACTTCCACTTTTTGGCTAAAAAGTGGACCCAACTTCTTGCACTGACCCTAATACTAAAAATAATTCAATTAATCCATGTGTACATGTAATTAAATATTTTAATATTTAATTAGCTAATATCCCCTCACCCACATGTCCTATTTATCCTCCAGTCAAATCAGTTAACTCTTCAATCAATTCACTTAACTGATTAGTCTATTTTGTTAACTGGTCAATCATCTCAGTTAACTCCTCAATCTATTTGTTAACTCCCATATCTCAAAATAGAGCAGGACACTTGTCCTCTCCCTATTCGTACACGTCCTCTCAAATTTCCTCAACCATTTATCTTCTTATTCATTCTACACCATTGATCTTCTTTCTCACAAATCTATAAATACAACCCCTATTCCTCCATTTGAAGTATCCAAGCTTTTTATAAACTTACTCTGCAGGAATCACAGCATGCCTTTGGCACAAATCACTCCATAGCTTGAGATCAATTGTCACACCATTATCACCATTATCATTTTATTGTGAAGATCCTCTTCATTGCAAAACCTATCAACAACCATTCTCCATTGTTATCTTGGAAAAAAGCAAGGAAGTGCACCTTCTGAGGGCTCTATTCATACACAAGATCAATTCGAGATAGGCGACCAATGGAAGTCACAGAATAGAAAGGTTTGCAAGGTATTGTACTCTTTGTGTTTCATCTTATTTGTTTAAATTTCATTGAGATTATTGGATAATCAGTTGTTCACGCTATTGTTCACATTTTTCTGATAACAGCCACTGTCAAGGAAAGATGCATTTAAATATTGTTTTGAAGTTTTTAAATGATGCAATGCTAACTGTCGGTCATGAAGAGAAGGATTTTAAATGCTAAAAGCAAGTTGTTAGCAATCACCTAGAGTTAGTTATGGATCGACTAAGCCTTTTGAAGGATTTTAAATGCAAATGAATGATTTTAAATGATTGTTAGCAATCATTTCCAGCCAACGTCAACATGGAGAGATGATTGACTTGCATAGAGGGATGAATTGCATTCAATTTCAGTTAAGAGGGTTTTTAATATTTGTTTGATGAGATCCATGCATTTAAAATTGATGAAAGGGAGAGGATTTCATTGGTGGAATCCAAATCACATTCCAAACCGTCCAAGAGGAGGAGCGCCAATCTTTGAAGAGGATAAATAGAGCTCTTGAAGTTCAATTTGTAACTATTGATGCTTTGGTATGTTTTCTATTACTTTTCTTTATTGCTGAGAATTCTGATGTTCAGTTAGTTTACAAAGAGATGACCCCTTATTGATATGGTGATGGCCCCATATCTAATTGAGAGGTGATATTATTTAGATATTCACCATTAGAGCATAATTTTGCAGGTTTAGTGAAAGTTGAAGTGAAGTTAATAGGATATTGAAACCCTTGGTCATATTGAAGATCAACCAAGGTAGCTATTTTCAAGCATTGGAGTGATTGAGTGGATTTTTATCATGAGTTCATAATCTGAAATTGATCACAGTCAGCTGATAAATTCATATACAGGGTTTTATTACTTGGTTTCATCAAGGAGAGTGAAGATTGAAGACTACACAAGGTAAAGGCATCATTGAGGAACCCATCGTTTGCCTAGGAGTTGGATAGATTGCAAGATTTTGGCATTTTCTTCATTGCTGATTAGAAATCAGACTTACAAGTTGCTGCTACAATGAAATATCAGTCAAATCAGTCAAGGAAATGATCCTATTTCATGGCTTAGCTGAAGTGAATTGAAGTGTTGCATATGTTAGAGGGTTTTGGCTTTGTTCCTATGCCATATTTGATCAATTTGGACACTCTTTATGCATGTAATAAATTCTAATATAAAATCAGACTATGACTAAAATAATTTCTAGCCACTAGACATTTGTATCTCTTTCATTTGATAGTTTCCAATAAGCAAGCATGTTGATGGTTTGATGTTCCACTACTTCATTGTTCATGTTTGATATTTATATGGTGAATTGTTGCAAGAAATCTTATCTAAATTGAACAAAAAAATTTAGTCATTTGTAGTAGAGTCATTACAGTGGTATCAGAGCCATAATCTTTCCAGCCTATGGGTAATGACTTCATAGATCCATTTCCACGTCATTATAGAAGAAGACCAAGTGCAATGGGTGATAGAAGACAAGGTAATCCATAGGATGAGATGGATCGTATGGTTAGAGAGATGGTTGAAAATCAAGGAAGAATGGCAGATAGTTAGCAACAAACACAAACAAGCATTAAGAGGTTGTGTCAATCTTTGATGGGCAACAGGATTAATAATAACAGGGTTAATCAAGATGATGTAGGTAGTGTTGTAGGATCACATAGAAAAAGGAGAACACACACACCAACAGTTGAGAGACCTATGCAACCTACTTTTCTTCCTAGAGAAGAAGAGGTAATCGAGGACGAGATAGAGTTTGAAGATGAAGATGTTGATGATTTGACAACTTTGATTGATGAGTATGATGTACTACCTGATCATGTGTGAGAAAGAGTGACTTTCAATCAATTCATTAACCATAAGCAACAAAAACAAAGGGGACGTGTGAATCAACAAAGGCAAAGAAGAGTACGGCCTACCCAACCAAAGGAGTACAAAGATGCATTGAACAAGATTCCTCTTCGTAGTTTTGATGGTAGTGGTAAGATGAGTGCTAGGGCATGGGTGAACAAGTTGGATACTTTTCTTACACTCAAGCCTATGAGTGAAGAAAAAGTTATACACTTTGCTACTATGAATTTAGAGGGATTGGTTTATGAATGGTGGCATCATGGACTTGTGTCTCAACATCATAATATGATCACTTCATATGATGAGTTTGTTCATAAGCTCATAACCAGGTTTGACCGCAAGGATGTGGAGGTCTACTACCGTGAGCTTGCACAGTTGAAACAGAGTGGTAGAGTGGATGCATATGTCAATGAGTTTCAAAAGATTGTTGTTATGGTTCCTGACATGAGTGATAGGAGGATCACAATGTTGTTTGTTGAAGGATTGAATGACAAGATAAGAGGTTTGGTCAAGGTACACAAGCCGTCTACACTTGAGGAGGCCATTGAGCTTGCACTTGACTTGGATGCCACTCCCACATTCACACCTCAAAGGAAGAATTTTAAAGAAGAGAATACAAATCCAAAAGTTCAAGAGCAGCCCACTCCCAAAAAGGATGACAAAGGTACTACATCAAATATGAGTTATGAAGAAAGAGATGAATTGAGAAGGAAGAAGTTATGCTACTCTTGCAAGAAGCCTTAGGAGATTGGTCATAGGTGCCTTGGCAAAGGCAAGGTGCACTACATAGAGGTACTTGACGAGGATGATGATGATGGACAGCCAACACTAGAACTTACAAATGATGATAACAAGAGTTCTAGGATTGCTTATCTTTCAGGAGCTTCAAGGTACAATCCTTTCATCTTTGAAGGTACTTTGTTTGGTTGCAAAGTTTTGGCACTTTTTGATAGTGGAGCTTCACATAACTTCATTGATGAGGGATTGGTCAACAAAAGAAGACTGCTTTGTGATGGCTTTTAGGGCTTTGATTTTTTTAAATATTGGTTTGAAGTTTTTAAATGATGCAATGCTAACCGCCGGTCATGAAGAGAAGGATTTTAAATGCTAAAAGCAAGTTGTTAGCAATCACCTAGAGTTAGTTATGGATCGACTAGGCCTTTGAATGATTTTAAATGCAAATGAATGATTTTAAATGATTGTGAGAAATCATTTCCAGCCAATGTCAACATGGAGAGATAATCAAATTGCATAGAGGGATGAATTGCATTCAATTTCAGTTAAGAAGATTTTTTTAATATTTGTTTGATGAGATCCATGCATTTAAAATTGATCAAAGGGAGAAGATTTAATCGATGGAATCCAAATCACATTCCAAACCATCCAAGAGGAGGAGCGCTAATCTTTGAAGAGGATAAATAGAGTTCTTGAAGTTTAATTTGTAACTATTGATGGTTTGGTATGTTTTCTATTACTTTTCTTTATTGCTGAGAATTCCAATTTTTAGTTAGTTTACAAGGAGATGACCCCTTGTTGATATGGTGATGACCCCATATCTAATTGAGAGGTGATATTATTCATATATTCACCATTAGAGCTTAATTTTGTAGGTTTAGTGAAAGTTGAAGTGAAGCTTATAGGCTATTGAAACCCTTGGTCATATTGAAGATCAACCAAGGTAGCTATTTTCAAGCATTGGAGTGATTGAGTAGATTTTTGTCATGAGTTCATAATCTGAAATTGATCACAGTTAGCTGATAAATTCATATACAAGGTTTTATTACTTGGTTTCATCAAGGAGAGTGAAGATTGAAGGCTACACAAGGCAAAGGCATCATTGAGGAACCCATTGTTTGCCTAGGAGTTGGATAGATTGCAAGATTTTGGCATTTTCTTCATTGTTGATTAGAAATCAGACTTACAGGTTGCTGCTACAGTGAATTATTAGTCAAATCAGTCAAGGAAATGATCCTATTTCATGGCCCAGCTAAAGTGAATTGAAGTGTTGCATATGTTAGAAGGTTTTGGCTTTGTTCCTATGCCATATTTGATCATTTTGGACACTCTTTATGCATGCAATAAAGTCTGATATAAAATCAGACTGTGACTGAAATAATTTCTAGCCACTAGACATTTGTATATCTTTCATTTGACAGTTTCCAATAAGCAAGCATGTTTATGGTTTGATGTTCCACTACTTCATTGTTCATGTTTGATATTTATATGGTGAATTGTTGAAAGAAATCTTATCTAAATTGGGCAAAAAATTTTAGTCATTTGTAGTAGGGTCATTACAGGTGGATCGTATGCATGCTCTCGTGGTGAGGAAATTTTAGGCATTTATGAATTGTGGAAGGGACAACTTTCATGGCCTTATGCCATGGATGGCCTAACTTTATACGAAAGAGATCAGATGTAGGGATGATGTCAAATGATTGTTCCAAAGCTTTATCAAGTACTTTGATCAATAAAGTAATCTTCCCTATGGTAAGGAGGAAAGCTCCAATGTGTGTTTTAATCATCATGTCTGTGGGCTCATGAGATTCTTGCATCAAATTATGTGAATAGAGGAATTCTTCAGTAGCCACATTAGTCATACAGTTAGGATCAATAAGGGCTCCTCTTGTAGGATTCCCCATAATTTGTATAGTGATGTAAAGAGGTCCCTCAATGCTTCCAATTGTTCTATCATGTGGTGTAAAGATTAATTCAGCTTCAGGAGTCTTCCTCTTCATATAAACTCTAGGAGGGACACTAGTATTATTGTTGTGATGAGAAGTCATGTGTGTGAGACTATTTCACACCAAAGTACTTGTTTGAGGAAATCAGGTTTTGAAAGAGCAAAACACACAAATTGTAGAAACTGAGAAACCAACCTCATAGGACCTAGTGAACACCTACAAAACCTAAGAAACCTTCCACAAGAGAAAAAGCAAAGAGAACAATTTGCACAAAAAAGGATGCAATTAATGAAATAGATTTATGAATTACATGAGAGAACTTGCTTTTATATTAGCAAGTTATAAAACCCTAAAAGGGGATTCCTAAGTTTAGCTTAAGTGAAATAAAGTAGAGGTGACTTAATTAATTAATCAAAATGATTAAATTAATTAAGTAAAGAACCTATTACTCTAACACCCCCCTTAAGATGAACTTAGGGAGAATCTAAAAAACTAAGGACAAATGCATGAAAGAAAAGATGGGTCTTGGCAACTAGGCCTGATGAGGTACCCATGTACAAAAGAGTCTCTCACAAATAGAGAAAAGGAGAAAACCACGTGGGAAAAACTCCTCCCCAAAAGAGAGAACAAACCTCCCTACAAAAGAGAGAAAGAGAAAGAGTGAAGGACTAACAAGCTTCCACAAAAGATGTCCCAAAAGAATAGGAAAAAGAAGAACTCCACTGAAGCATGAAGAAGATGCAAACACTTTTAAAGACTGACTGCTATAGTGCTGAAAGAAGAACCTCCTCTAAAACAAGATGAAGATCAGGATCAAGAGGACAAGAATCTGCATGAGTGCCCCCAATGACACTACTCGAATCAGATGGCAAACAAAGGCAAAACATCTGGAACTCAAAGATACAAATGGCACATGTACCAAAAGTCTGATGAACTGATCAAGTGAAAATAGAAGGTTGCCTCCACAAAAGGAATGCAAGAGTGTTCATATGGTAAATGCTCCATCTCACCGAAATGCATGGGTAACCAGTCGCTGCATCCGCCTAGTACATAAGAACAAATACTAGATACATAACTCACTCCAACGTGAAACCAAGGAAGCATTAGCACCAACAGTAGAAACCCCCCATAATGCGGACAAGGGAGAGCCATGAAAAATACACTAAAACTGTGTGAATGCAAGAAGTGCATGTAGAAGAAACAAGAACATCTGAATGTGCAACATGAAAGTACCAGCAAATAAAAGGGTGTGCAAACCAACACACACACACATGAGGCAAGAATCAATGTGATTCATGCTATCATGGAAGGGACACTCACTTGACACTACAACAAATCCCTATGATTAGCTCCCTTTTTTGCTCTATTTTTTGCTTCCACCCACTGTTTTAATGTATTTTTCTCCAATTTTTTGAAAAAATCGATGCTATTTATCCGGATGGTGCTATTTTTGGCATTTTTTGTGCCGATCAGAACAAGTAGGTGCTAAATTAGGTGCCATTTAGTGTTGAATTTAGCACCAAATTTAGCGCCAAATTTTATCATTAGGTTTACAAAGGCCTATATTGCTGTTAGGACTGAAAAAATCTCACAATTTTCTTAGTCCCCATCTGCTTATCCTTGATATATACCACACATAAATTGGCCACTTTGTAATTTTATGATCAATACAAATTGTGAAAATTTATGTGACAAGATCCATTTTAGCCTAAAATTTGTGCGACTAGATCCATATTATAACCTCTGTTAAATCCCATCAATCTGACCTTGATAAACATTTCCATGATCATAGTCAAGAAAACCTTAATTTCATCCTCATCGGCAAGACCTTGGGCATATCTTTCAAGATCCTAAAGTCATAATCTTATACAAAGTATTTTATCCATGGCTGAGGAGAGACAAGTAAACTCTCAATGATAAGAGGTGCATAGACATCAAGAATAAATGATATGCAAGATGTCACTTAATGTTTCACCGATGAATATTCATCGACAAAAACAAGATAGTTGGAACAAGATCTCCAAGTTATACCGATCTTGTGCCTCATACCGATGGATGTGTATTGGGGATGGATGTGCACACTCACACTGAGAGAGCAAAACAATTTAACAATTGTGTCAGGGAAACATATATAATCGGAGCAAGCTCCCTAGGTCTCTCTGACTGCATGGGTCACTCCGATGATAAAGACCACAAAGTTTTCATAAGAGTCTTGCCGACTTGTCCCATCACATTGAATAACAAAGGATGCACATTGGAGGGACATATACAATCAGAGTGAACTCATTTGATCTCGCCGACTATGTGGGTTATGCTGATAGTGAAAACTGCAAGGATATTTCAGGAAGAGTCCTACCGATGAATAAAGTAATGGAGAAACATGTCAGAAAGACCCAAAGCATTGAAATGGCATGTGAATCTCATAGCGATGGTTTAAGTTACACCGATGACGGTATGAATCATTCCTCCAACTAGTACATCGGGTAAGATTTACAATGTCTCCCTGAAAAGGTAAGAATTAAAAGACAAGCACATCGACCAGAAAACAGAGGTGGAAAATGAGATGAGAGAGATGACTCGTGATAAGGGAAGATAATTATTAGTGGAGTCTGGTGTGAAGACATGAATTCAACTTTAATCTTTGACAGTTTTTTACATAGTGATAATGACAAATACAGACTCAGTCCAGAAGGAGTGACAAAAGTTTATACTGGGACAAAATGAAAGGAAGCTAGGTGTACGGAAATGCTTCCTACACTAATCTATTGAGGAGAGGGCTATGCAAATTCAACTTTATCCTAACTATTACAGCGATGTTAAACCATTAACATGAGATATAGCAGCAAAACACAAGAACCAGAAAGTAGACAGAAGAAGAGAGACAAAGATTTACGGTGGGGAAAACCCTTATCGGGTGAAAAACCCCACACTCAGAAACCTACACAATGTATTAACAAATCTGAAAGAATGTTTACAATACACTTGCAATGCAAGCTTCAATGGTCTTCAACACTCATGTCTGGAGTCAATCTGGCAGCATAACAGTACCTATAAACTTGTGATACTAACTCCATCTCCAAGCACCTGTTTAAATAGAACATACAAGGCAATTTTGGACCTTTCTTGGAATGGGCGTCTAATATGGAATCTTGGACCAAAACCCACACCTAGGGACACGTGGTCAACATTGTAGAATGTGTCTGACACTTGTCCATAGCTCCCATCCCAAAGAGGTCGCCTATTTCCAAAATGGGCTATGACAGATGCTCTTACGACACTTACGACCGTCATAGAATCTGTCATAGCGGTTACAACTTACAGTTGTAAGAGAATCTGTCATACACATGCTATAAATAGCATATTCTCTTACAACACATCATATTCCACCTTGGGGCACCCAAATATGCCTCATTCAAAGATGCTACATGACACATGTCATTACCTATCTTACAACCTTCTATTCTCGACTCTTACATGTCATAGATTCGTCATAGGAATCCGTCATAACCATTTCAGTCAAACATTTCTTACACAACATAGAAGATGCCGATACATGGCAAAATATTCCTACCACTAAGTGGGACGCCTATCTCCTCATGTGAGGACAAAAGAACAAGTTGTCATAATCCATGTAGGATTGACACATCACTGTGCCACATCCCACAATATGACAAATTAGAATTTCCAATTATTTACAACATAGGCAATTGAATAATAAATACAAACATTACAAATGCAGAGAATTACCAAGTTTGAGACACCTTAATTCCCAACATTGGGCCAATAGAAAAATAGGATTTAACTGCTATAGGCCGAGAGTTCCATAGTCTCCGAACACCATCTAAACTTCTCTGTGCCCACTGGTTTCTTCAATGCATCTGTAACATTCTTCAAAGTATCTACCTTCTCCAAATTTACCTTTCCATCCTTAACCATGTCCCTCACGAAGTGAAACTGAACATCAATGTGCTTAGTTCTAGCATGGAAAGTTGGATTCTTTGCAAGGCAAAGTGCATTCTGACTGTCACAACTGATCGTGATCTGACTTGCATCAACACCAATATTGGAACACAATATCTTAAGCCAAATGGCTTCCTTACAAGCATGAGTTGCTGCCATATACTCAGCTTCTGTAATGGACAAAGCAACAATAGGTTGTCGCTTACTCATCCAACTAATAGCACCACCAAACAGTGTAAAAACATAAGCACTGGTGGATCTCCTGCTGTCAATGTCACCTGCCCAATCTGAATCCACAAATCCACGAATATCAACAGAATGTAGAGGTCCTAAAACATTGCCATGATAGCAAATGGAATACTCGGAAGTACCCCTCAAATATCTAAACACTCGCTTAACTGCATCCCAATGAACCTATCCAGGATTAGCCATAAATCTACTAAGGACTCCCACTACTTGGGCAATGTCTGGTCTTGTGCAGACCATAGCATACATCAAACTGCCAACAACACTAGCATAAGGTACTCTGCTCATGTCCTCCACCTCACTAGGATATTTTGGACAATCCTCAACATACAACTTTGTCCCCAAAGAAACAGGAACACAAAACGATCTACAATCTGCCATGCTAAATTTGTCCAACATGGACTTCACATACTTACTCTAGCTTAACCAAAGTTTTCTATTGGTTCTATCTCTTCTAATTTCCATTCCTAGAATGTACCTGGCTGGCCCTAAATCTTTCATTTCAAACTGAGTTGACAATTGAGATTTAAAATTAGAAATCATATTCTTACCCTTCCCAATGAGCAACATCTCATCAACATATAGTGCAACAATGAGAATACAATCACCATCAAACTTATAATAAACACAGTGATCTGATTTCGATCTCACAAATCTAATTGACAACACAAAGGCATCAAACTTCAAGTACCATCTCCTAGGGGATTGCTTCAAACCATACAAAGACTTCTTAAGTTTGCAAACCAAATTTTCTTTACCTTTTACCATGTAATGCTCTACTTGTGACATGTAGATCTCTTCTTCCAAGTCACCATGAAGAAAAGTTGTATTCACATCCATCTGTTCTACCTCCAAGTCATAAGCTGCTACGAGTGACAATAGGAATTGAATGGATGTCAGCTTTGCAATGGGAGAGTAGATCTCACCATAATCTATACCCTCC
Source organism: Cunninghamia lanceolata (assembly GCA_027924645.1). Classification (NCBI taxonomy): domain Eukaryota; kingdom Viridiplantae; phylum Streptophyta; class Pinopsida; order Cupressales; family Cupressaceae; genus Cunninghamia; species Cunninghamia lanceolata. Next base: position 3,102,142 of record BSBN01000210.1, on the reverse strand, counting down.
ACTTGTGAATACCCTTTTGCAACCAATTTGGCCTTATACTTTGTTGGTGTTTCAATTCGTACCTCTGTTATGCGATTTGGAAACGGACAGCTATGCACAGATAAACTGCTCTCCTATTGGAAGGGGGAGTTCCCTTTCTTGCTGATGTTCACTGAAAAGATAAATTAAGTGAAACTTTGCCTATCTTCTTTTTGATTCTCAGCTGCAGAGCACAAGGTTATAAAACTCTAAATGCTGCAGAAGAGGATTTTTCCTTTTTAATAAAACTTCTACTACAACTAGCATAGACTAATGACGCTTTCAACCTCCTGAGTAAATTCAGAGCAAAGGGAGTTGAAAGTGAATGGGGAATGATTGTTAACACAAAAACTCAAGCAGTTTTCCTCTAGATTTACACCACAAGACTAAAAGTACTTTAATGATGAAAGCTAAAAAAGAAAGCCACAGAAGCTACACATCTGATGAAGAAAACTTGATGAATCAATATAGAATATCAGAGCAAAGTAGGCATGAGACTTCTATTCAATATCACAAAGTTTAATACAACTCTAGGACAACAATACTACAGCAAAAGGTAGGCATACAGTAAGCGATCAAACACTGGAGAACAATGAACACAAATGAACAAACACCTGGAATAACAATGTTTGCAAGCTAGAATAGGCATAGCAAATTTGCTATCTCAAAAGTCATTCCAAACAATGGGCAAGGATGCTCTTATTTATACTAAAATCAAAGGAGTAGGGAACCCTAAAATATCCTTGATTAACCCTAACTTGCCAACTCACAAGATTTATTACTATTCTAAGACAAAGATACAATAAACAAATGCTTTAAAGCAATTTGCTTTAAAGCAAAGAAGATTCCAACTATCACAAAGTGATTTCTTTCTAAATATAGGATGGATGAGCTTAGAATGAAAGCACATGCTTTAAAACAAAAAGCATATGTTTTAAAGTTGCTTTCTTTTAAAATGCATCCTCATCAACATTCTTGCTTTTTGGTGATGTCATCCCTTAATATTCTTTTGCTGATTTCTTCTAAAAAAAGCTGATTCTGAGTGAAAAAAGTTGGCACATGGGTTTTGTAGGCAATTCTGTTTTGAAGCAACCCAGATCGTCAGATTTTGAAAAAGCGGAGATTTTCTCAAAAAAGCAGGAAAAAAGTAGTTTCCAAAAAAAAAAAACACAATTCCCAATCTTCAAGAGGATAATAATCTGGATGGACCCATCTCGACGAAAACTGAAAAAGCTCTAGTCGGATTTCTGAAAAATGATCCCCTTGAAACAAGGACCCTGAAAAAGCAAGCCTCTCTTCTTCCTCAACCTGAATCTATGAAGAACACTAAAAAAGCACCTGGTTTGGGTCTTCAAATCTTCGTTGAAAGAAAAATAAAATCTTTCCTCTGGATGCAACCTGCAAAAGATAATGAACTAAAGAAGCCAAAACTTGTCTTTCTAAATCTTTTGGTCAAAAAAGCAGCTTTATTTGTGTGAGAAGAAAACTTCACCCTCATCCTTGAAGAAAGCATCTTTTAAAGCATAAATCCAAGTGGATGTCTTCGAATAGGAAGAATCCCTATTTTGTAGGAGCCTATGGCTTCATGTGCAAGATGAAAAAATATCTTCTTTGATGATGTCATCGAACAGGCGAGTTGAAAGAAGTGCTAACAAATTTTTCTTTATTTTCGACACTTCAACACTCGTTTTGACTACAAAATGGCATGTCTCTGACTTCAACAAGGCAGAAAAATGTCACCATGAATTGGAAAAGCTAACTGATCCTGACATTCTGGAGATTGATCAACTGAGATTCCATCCTCTGCCTCCATTCGACGATTTGACATCGTTAGACATCGTTTGACCTCCCAGAAATTGCCAACAGGCGAAGATTGGTAACAAAGCATGTCAGAAAACACTGTAAACATGAAAATATTCTAACACTGCTCAAGTTGGGCACCCCAAGCCACCTGGGGCGCCTGGTTTTCCAACACTTAGCCATTTTTTCAAATTTTTCAACTTCTTCAATGTCTTGGTTTGCGTGCACATTTCGGAGGCACAGGACCCCTATTTGGCTGTCAATTTTTATCAACTAGGATGAAAATGAGTCTGATGATCTAGAAAATATGCAAGCCTGATGAAAATTGAGCTGATTGTACTCTCTGTTTGCCTCGAAAAATGTGCCAAACTGATCAACTCTGAACCGGACCGGGCTGACAGAAGGAGATTCATGTTTTTTGAGAAAATCATCAAAAATAAACTAACTCTGGAGAGTTTGGGCACCCCAAGCCACCCAGGGTGCCTGGTTTTCCATGCCTTAGAAAAATTTTGGAATTTTTCAATTTCTGCCGCAAATCTTGAATTTCACCAAAATTTGAAGGTCCTGTCTAACGTATATTTCAAAATATATTTAAGTATTTGTTTAGATATTGAATTTCCTATACTTTAAATATTTTGAAATATACTTTCAGGATGTTTGAGATAGGTCTCAGATCCATGGGATTTGACATGTAGATTCTAGATTCTTGAGGATCCACCAGATTTCAGACTTAGTCAAATTTATAGGATTTCAGGACATCAGACTTAGCCAATTTCAGGATTCCACGGACAAGCATCAGGATGAGGGTAGATTGGATAGCCTGAGCATATCTGAGATGAATCTCTTTCTTTTATGGGCATTTTGACTGAGTTTAACCAAGTTTGACCAACCAGAAAAGAGCTGACAGAAGCATTTTTGACTGGTGCAGAGGCACCTACCTAACAGCTGGCCTCCTTGAGGCAGTTAGTTTGTTATAGGTCCGCATGATGACATACATGATCAGGATATAGGATAACATGATCAGGATATAGGTGAATTGTCCGCATGATGACAGGGCAGTAGGCTATTTTTAGTAATGTTTGACTTTATCATGTAATAAGGTCCATTTGGACCGATGCTATGTATTAGATCAGCATAGGAGTATGTGTAGGCAGTTAGAGATCGGGATAAGGTTATCTGAGCTGTCCTCTCTCCCAGCCGCTTGGAAGCTCCCAGCCGCTGGGAAGTGAGTTGGTAGTACTCGAAGGATTTGTTATATATACCTTCGATCTGTTAGGGTTTAGAGATATTGAGATTGATAGTTCATATTGAGTTTGATAGATGTTATGTTCAGGAGAGTAGTACTGTTGATATGTTGTTGGATCTAGGGCATACAACTGAGAGGGGGGGGGTGAATCAGTTGTATAGAACTTCTTCAATTTCAAACACTTAATTCTCTGTTGTTAGTTAGCAGCATATCAAATAATCATTCATGGAAGCATAATACATAAACACAAGAGCAGATAAGCATCAACACATTGAACATCAAGATTTTGACGTGGAAAACCCGGTTAAGGGAAAAACCACGGGGTGATTAACCCAAGAATTATTCTCTGTTAGAAGAATAAAGAAAAATGAATGGCACATGCCAATAAGGGCTCACTGCCCGAGCACACTGCTCACAAAGAGGCCCACTGCCTACAAGGAGACACATTGTCTACAAAGTGATAAAAATCACAGTCTTGAACTGGAGAATGACATCTCTACCATGTCCAGATCAGTTCCAATTAAGCCCAACAATCTCTGCTCTGCCTTTCGCACCTTTCTTCGCTATATCATGCTCATCCTCATACCACACACTGAAATGAACTCACAAATCATTATTTATACAAGACATCGACTTAGGAACAAGCATCTAAGTTGGCAAACAACCATAGGAGTATCCGCAAGATGAATAACACATCCGGTCGGCCATCACAAGAACATTCGCAGGATGAACAACTCATCCGGTCGGCTACACAGAGCAAGAACTTCATCCGGAAGAATAACTTCAATTCCGGGCTCTACCATCAATGCGGACCAACAACACAACCTAAACATGATCCAAGAACCTTCACAAGCCTGTCTGAAAGTCCGGATACATCCGCACTTCTTTTGCTTACTGGGATCTCTTGTCTTCCTCATCCGGAACTTCAAGAACACAGTCTGTCGCCACTGTCATAATGCAAGAGGTACTTCCGGACCTCCAAATCACACACAAATCAGGATGACACATCACAAGGATATCTCAAACACTCCTTCCAATCCGCAGATTATGATAATACAATTCCGGACCTCACCGGACCTTTTTGTGATCCTCTGTCACCTCCGGATGCTTGCCAGACCTGGTTCTATACCGGCAGCCATAACTCCTTCAGATCTTCATGCGGACCTCTAAAATCTTAACTGTAGCATCTCAAGACTCATATCTACTAACCCTTTAATCCGCATCCTCCGGTTCTCATCCTATACAGTACATTTACCTTCTTCTCATCACTGTTCTTCACTGTTCCTGACTGAGGCTAATTTTCTCAATATCCTCAGCACAAAGCTCATCAAATCCTTCTTGTCAATGCAGTATGAGTATGTTGACATCAATGACAACACTGGCTCACCTCATACTTGCAACAATCTCCCCCTTTGTCATTGATGGCAACATATGATGTGAAAAACCATCAAGACAAGAACTTCTCTTTTCTGTCACAGCTCCCCCTATCAACAACAACTCTTCACATGTCTTCCTTTGCTGCTCCCCCTTTGATCATCAACCACTTGTTTTTCACATGTCTTCTCTCCCCCTTTGACATCAATGGCAAAGGGCTCATACTTGCAATTCTCATGCATCAGAATCATACCAGCTGCTCCCCCTTAGTTGCAGCTCCCCATTAGTCTGGATCACAAGATATGACTGTGATAGCCACCGGACTGATGCACATCAGTGCATCTTAGTTCATCACCGGAGGGGCCATGACCCCTAACTTCTCCCGGAGATATTCAAAAGAGTCCTTGGGAAGAGGTTTTGTAAAGATATCTGCAATCTGATCCTTGGAGGGAACATACTCCAATCTGACTTCTTCCTTGTTTACTTGTTCTCTCAAAAAGTGAAATTTGATAGATATGTGCTTAGTCTTAGAATGCAATACCGGATTCTTGGAAATATTAATTGCACTTGAATTATCACAGAAAATTGTGATAGGCTCCTCATATTCAACTTTGATGTCTCTTAGCATCTGCTTCATCCATAAGATTTGAGTGCAACTACCTGCTGCTGCAATGTATTCTGCTTCAGTTGTAGACAGTGATATTGCGTCTTGTTTCTTGCTTAGCCAAGAAACCAATCTCTTCCCCAAAAAGAATGCTCCACCACTAGTGCTCTTCCGGTCATCCACATCTCCTGCCCAATCTGCATCTGTGTAAGCATGAAGAGAGAAATCCGGATCTCTAGGATACCATAGACCATACTCAACTGTCCCTTTCAAGTATCTAAAAATTCTTTTGATTGCCATAACATGAGATTCTCTAGGATCAGCCTGGAATCTTGCCACAAGACCAACAGCTTGCATTATATCTGGTCTAGTTTGAGTGAGATACAACAATCCACCAATCATTGATCTATACTTTGTCTGATCTGCCTTTGGAGAATCATCATCTTTGCTTAACTTACATCCGGTTGCCATAGGAGTGTTCATAGGTTTTGAGTCTTCCATACCAAATTTCTTTAATAATTCTTTCACATATTTGGTCTGAGAAATGAAGATCCCTTCTTTTGTTTGAGTAATTTGCAGACCCAAGAAGAAATTCATTTCACCAAGCATAGACATTTCAAACTCACTTTTCATCTGATTTGCAAAAGTTTTGCACATACTATCTCTTCCTCCAAAAATGATATCATCCACAAACACTTCAACAATCAGAATATTTTCATGATCAATTTTGAAATATAAGTTGCTGTCAGCAGTACCTTTGTTGAATCCAATCTGCACAAGATGCTTATCCAACCTTTCATACCATGCTCTTGGGGCTTGCTTCAATCCATACAAAGCTTTCTTCAACTTGCAGACCATATCATTATTATCAGACAATTGAAATCCATCCGGTTGTTCAATGTAGACTTCTTCTTCCAGATCACCATTTAGGAAGGCAGACTTGACATCCATCTGATATACCTTGAAGTCTTTGAAGGCAGCAAATGCAAGAAGTAATCTGACTGCTTCAATTCTTGCTACCGGAGCAAAAGTCTCTTCAAAGTCAATTCCTTCTATTTGAGAGTAGCCTTTGCAGACCAATCTAGCTTTGTTTCTGATTACTTCACCAGCTTCATTTAGTTTGTTCCGGAAGACCCACTTGGTTCCAATTACATTCCTGTCTCTAGGTCTGGGAACAAGATCCCAAGTATGATTTTTCTCAATTTGCATCAGTTCATCTTCCATTGCTTTGGTCCAGTTTTCATCATTGCAGGCTTCATTTATTGTTTTAGGTTCAATCTTTGAAATCAGACAACATTCATTCTGATCTTGAGCAATATTCCTTCTAGTTTGTACACCTTTGCTTCTATCACCTATGATCTGATCTTCAGAGTGATTCAGTCTTACATACCTTGGAATTTTGGGAGTATCTAGCACTGCTGTTTCTTGATCAGGCTCATTCAAACTTATCTCTTCTTCCTGATTTACCGGATCAGGCTGACTCTGTCTTACCGGAGAGGATTGAGGTCCTTGAACACTGTCTTGGTCATCTTCATCAAATTCATAAAATCTTGAAGGCTTCTCAATTCCTTCATCAACCTTTACATTGGTGCTTTCTATCATTTTCCTCAATCTCTTATTGTAACATCGGTATGCTTTGCTTTGAGTGGAGTAGCCCAAGAAAATTCCTTCATCACTTCTAGCATCAAATTTTCCTAGATCTTCATCTCTTTTAATATAACACTTGCTACCAAATACTCTGAAATATTTCACAGTAGGAGTGATGCCAAACCAGAGTTCATAGGGAGTCTTACCGGTGTTGTTTCTGATTTGAACTCGATTGAGAGTGTAGACTGCAGTGCTGATAGCTTCTTTCCAAAACATTTGAGGAACATTTGCTTCCAACATCATTGTCCTAGCAGCTTCCTGGATGGTCCGGTTCTTTCTCTCAACTACTCCATTCTGCTGTGGAGTCTTAGGAGCAGACAACTGTCTCCTTATACCCTGTTTCTCACAAAAGTCAATGAATTCACCAGATGTAAATTCACCACCTCTATCAGACCTTAGACACTTTAGTTTCAATCCGGTTTGATTCTCCACCATAGCTTTGAAGATTTTGAACTTCTCAAAGGCTTCTGATTTTTCTTTTAGAAAGGTAACCCACATCATCCGGGAATGATCATCAATTAACAACATGAAATATCTATCACCTTGCAGACTCTTGATTCTTGTCGGACCACATAGATCAGTATGTACTAATTCCAACAATCTGGTAGAAGACTGATCTTTGCTTTTAAAAGAGACTCTGCTTTGTTTGCCTAACTGACATTCTTTGCACACACTATTTGTAGGTTTCATCAACTTTGGAAGATCTCTCACAGCCTGAGTATTGCTTATTTTGATGATGTTATCAAAATTTACATGACACATTCTTCTATGCCATAACCAACTCTGATCAATTTGAACAAACAAACAACTTTTATTTGAACCAACCAGATGAAAGATGTTACCTCTTGTCTGAGTACCGGATGCAATTTCAGTTCCGGAGCTTGTAAAGATTCTGCATTTTCCATTCTTGAACCGGAGATCATAGCCTTTGTCCACTAACTGACCAACACTGAGAAGATTGTGCTTCAATCCTTCAACATACAGTACATTTCCTGTTTTGCTCTTACCATCAAAGGAAATAGTTCCCCTACCTCTGATTCTGCCAGCAGAATTGTCACCAAACTTTACCATTCCTCCTTCATATCTTTCCAAGTCTAAGAACTTATTCTTGTCACCAGTCATATGGTGAGAACATCCACTGTCAATAACCCAATCATCCTTTTCTTCCACTTGAGCAGCCAAGGCTTTTTCAACAACTTTGTGATTGACAGATTCAGAGAGCAAGGAATCTTCTTCCTTGATGGCTATAAACACCCACTCATTTCCGGATTTGTTTCCTGGTTCTGATTCATCATCTGTTACTCCTTCATTGTCATCTTCTTCATGAACATAATAGCAATTCTTTTGAAACCTTTGTCTGTGAGTATTAGATCTCGCAGATCTCTCCGGACATCTTGATGCAAAATGACCAATCTTATTGCAGTTGAAACACTTAAAGGGTAGTTTTCCTTCATACTTACCGGATCCTCTTGGCAGTCTTTTTGCAATGAGGGCTTCAAGTTGAGCTGTTTCTGCTTCTTCTTCTTCCATGTCTCTTCTTGCTTGATCATACCATGACATTTTCCTTGATGAGTTTTCACCCGGATCAAATCTCTGTTTGCCTTTCACATAGGCACTGGCTTTAAAAGCAGATTCAGTCTTGGGTGGATCATCTCCAAACTCGGTCATTTCAAATGCAGCTAGTTTGCCAGCCAGTTGTTCTCTTGTGACAGTTGTGTGGGCTCTAAATTCATCAATGGCAGCAACTTTGATTTTGTAGGCAGCAGGAAGGGATCTTAGGATTTTGCAGACAATCTCATTTTCATCTAAAGTTCCACCAGCATTTCTGATTCCACATACTAGCTCATTTACTCTTGGCATAAAGGTAGTGATGTTTTCATCATCTCTCATTTTCAATCTTTCAAATTTCCCTTTCAGACTTTGCAACCTTGCACTTTTGACAAACTCATCTCCTTCATACAGAAGTTCCAATTTAGTTAGGATCTCATATGCAGTGGGTAGGTCAATGACATTCGAGAGATCTGAGTCATTCAATGCGCTTAGAAGAGCTTCCTTGGTCCGCAGATTGTTTTCAGCTTCTGTGATTTCATTCAGGGTTGTCGGACCACCTTGTGGAGGTACATATGGTTTTGAAATCATACCTAGATATGCTTTTCCCATGCATTCCAAGTGACACTTCATGCGACCTTTCCAGAGAGTGAAGTTGGTTCCATCGAACTTCGGACTATCCTTCTTGTATGACGACATCCTGGATCTCCTCAAGCGGTTAAGCTCTTGTCAGAGGAACTTAGCTCTGATACCAATTGTTGGATCTAGGGCATACAACTGAGAGGGGGGGGGGTGAATCAGTTGTATAGAACTTCTTCAATTTCAAACACTTAATTCTCTGTTGTTAGTTAGCAGCATATCAAATAATCATTCATGGAAGCATAATACATAAACACAAGAGCAGATAAGCATCAACACATTGAACATCAAGATTTTGACGTGGAAAACCCGGTTAAGGGAAAAACCACGGGGTGATTAACCCAAGAATTATTCTCTGTTAGAAGAATAAAGAAAAATGAATGGCACATGCCAATAAGGGCTCACTGCCCGAGCACACTGCTCACAAAGAGGCCCACTGCCTACAAGGAGACACACTGTCTACAAAGTGATAAAAATCACAGTCTTGAACTGGAGAATGACATCTCTACCATGTCCGGATCAGTTCCAATTAAGCCCAACAATCTCTGCTCTGCCTTTCGCACCTTTCTTCGCTATATCATGCTCATCCTCATACCACACACTGAAATGAACTCACAAATCATTATTTATACAAGACATCGACTTAGGAACAAGCATCTAAGTCGGCAAACAACCATAGGAGTATCCGCAAGATGAATAACACATCCGGTCGGCCATCACAAGAACATTCGCAGGATGAACAACTCATCCGGTCGGCTACACAGAGCAAGAACTTCATCCGGAAGAATAACTTCAATTCCGGGCTCTACCATCAATGCGGACCAACAACACAACCTAAACATGATCCAAGAACCTTCACAAGCCTGTCTGAAAGTCCGGATACATCCGCACTTCTTCTGCTTACTGGGATCTCTTGTCTTCCTCATCCGGAACTTCAAGAACACAGTCTGTCGCCACTGTCATAATGCAAGAGGTACTTCCGGACCTCCAAATCACACACAAATCAGGATGACACATCACAAGGATATCTCAAACACTCCTTCCAATCCGCAGATTATGATAATACAATTCCGGACCTCACCGGACCTTTTTGTGATCCTCTGTCACCTCCGGATACTTGCCGGACCCGGTTCTATACCGGCAGCCATAACTCCTTCAGATCTTCATGCGGACCTCTGAAATCTTAACTGTAGCATCTCAAGACTCATATCTACTAACCCTTTAATCCGCATCCTCCGGTTCTCATCCTATACAGTACATTTACCTTCTTCTCATCACTGTTCTTCACTGTTCCTGACTGAGGCTAATTTTCTCAATATCCTCAGCACAAAGCTCATCAAATCCTTCTTGTCAATGCAGTATGAGTATGTTGACATCAATGACAACACTGGCTCACCTCATACTTGCAACATATGCTGTACTGGTGATCAGTCCAGATATTGTGAAGCAGAATTGTAAAAGCAGGACATTTGAATCTCAATTGAATAAGATCTCATCTTTTGCAGTATTTGAGTTGATCAGTTGTATCTGTGTTGATTTCCTTTCTGTTTGCAAGTTAATGGGTACTTTCAACCCTTCCACCGGTTGATCCTACAAATCGGTGGAATGGTCCTGTATCATAGCTTAGGTTGCATTTGTGTTTTCTGTTTATGCATTGCATTGTTCAAGAGATCAGTTAGGAGCATGCTGTGAATCAGCCTAGCATCCTCATGTGCTAGGTATAGAAAGATAAGTTGCTAGACTTTGGTTTGAAGGTGATCCGGCCCGGTCGTCACATTGTCTTTATGTAATTGTGCGGTTCTGAGTGTTTACATGCAGTGGACGGATACACAGGGGTCTGCATGTGCGTTTCCAGCTGGAACAAGCCGCATCGTCATCTGCGAATGCATCGCCATCAGGATCGGGTCGTGAAACTGTTGAAGTTTGCAAGTTGCAAGTGCATCATGATGTTTTGAGTTGGATATATACTCAGTGTATATATCGCAGTCAGGATCATCTCTCGGAGAAGCTCATCATCCGCATATCGCTAACAGATGCGGAAGTGAAAGTTTAGGTTTTTTGGCTAAGTGTTGAAGAGGTCATTAGGATATTGTGTGACGCCATCGTCATCAGGATATGACGTCATCGTCATCAGGATATTAAGAAATCCCTCTATGAGAGTTTATCCTGTTGTCGCTAAGTGGTTAAGTATCGGCGTAGGCAGGAAGTTGTATTAACATCATCAGGAGGTTTCGAGAGAACCGGATAAGTTAGATCATGATGCTGTTACTTGTATCGTCGGGTAGCGGGGCATCGAAGGGAAGGTGTTAAGTTGTCGTCATCAGGATATTGGGAGCAACCGGATATTTGGATATCCTGCTGACGAAGGTGATATTGAATATCATGATGATGCCGCTTGTGTTTGGCACCCGATGAACAGTGCAACCGGAGGATGTTTGCGCCCGTTGATTATCATGATGATGATGATAGGCGACAGGCGGAGGAGGTGAATAGTAGTCGGCAGGAGGATAATTGCGATCATCTGAAATATGATGATGCTGTTGAAATATGATGATGCTGTTGGTGTTGTTAGGAAATATGATGATGATGCTGAGCCGATAAGGATTTTTATCATGCTGTTTGTGTTGTTGGCTCTTCCTTCCTGTTAGTTAGCTTCCGTTGCGTTTCACTCTGCATCATTGACGTTTCTCGAAAAACATGAAAAAAAACTAACACAGGAGAGGATGGGCGCCCCAAGCCTCCTGGGGTGCCCAGTTTCACCAGACTTAGCCATTTTTGTGATTTTCCAACTTTTCCATTCACCTTGGATCCATCTTGCATCGTTTTGCGTGCATCGTCGAGTCGACGACCCTTTGTCGATTTTGCGTCGTTGAAACAGCGTTGGAAACTTGTCGAAGAGTTTTGGCAGGTGAACTTTTCTGTGTTGATGACTTTCAAGCTCATGCTTCACCTTGTGAAAAAGCAAAAATGACCCAGTAGAGAAAACTTGGTCGTTTGAAGATTCCGTCTGAACTGCGCCGATCGTGAAGCAAAATCAACCAATGAGAATCAAGCGCGACACATGATTTGGAGATTCTATTTTTAGAAAGTTTTGCCAACATCCATATCTCAAGAAACCCAAAAAACCTAACTCGACGTCTATTTTTAGAAATTTCTAAAAATAGAAATTTCTATTTTTAGAAATTTCTAAAAATAGAAATTTCTATTTTTAGAAATTTTGCTTTTTTGACTTTTTGACAAAAAATTTCTAGACTTGTTTCAAAATGCCTTAATGAAGCAAAAAATTTGGTTGGGTACAACAATTGGCTCTGTCTGGGGACCATGGCGGATACTTACGGCATAGGAGAACCAAGAATCTCTAGATTTTTGCAAGTTGGACCAGTGCCTTATCCATTGGGCAATAGAGTCAGGTTACATTCCTAATCACCTAGAACAAGACTTTTTCCTACATCACCTAAAACTGGACTTCCTAAAATCACCTAGGGAGTTGGAACTTCACAACACAATAGGAACACAACTGTCACATTACGGAAAGGGGAAAAACATTACGACATAATGGTCACATCACAGAAAGGGGAATACATTACGAGAACAAAAAGTGTTTCACGCGCTCTTTCTCCTGAGCGAGGATGAGAAGAGATTAGGACTGTCACATGAAACCGTCAATCGACTCAGAAAAGTAAGAACCATCTCTCTTTAGCTGTGAAGATTGCCTTGGTAGCACAAAACTTTTCTTTCTCTGCAACATCCTCTCAAAGAGCCATGATTCAGGAGGGTATTCATGTTCAGGCCATGAGAAGTTCCTGAGAAACTGATTGATATGCCAGTGATCAGGTGGAGCATCTTCCTCCAATGCAAGCAACCTCTGTAACAGGTGAAGATACAGAACTTCCTTCTGAAGATATACAGGAAAGTCTTGTGGCCAAAGTACATATGTGGGAATGGTCATCACCACATATTGAATATGAGTTTCATTTATATCCTGTACACACGCAACTTTGTATTCAGTCAATGCATCATCTTCTGGAAAAGGTGCAAGCTGCTCATACATGACTCTCATCACTGATTCCTGACTTATAGGATCCACAACTGTCGTTGCCCATTTTTTAAGTGCTACAGGGGCTTCTTCATTGGTTGTGTTTTCATTTATCCACTCTCCAAAATTTGATGAATCGTCAAGATCTGAATGCTTAAACTCTTGAACATCTTCTCCTGATAGCTCACTTTCCCATTCATTACCTGGAATCTCGTCATCCTCTGTAGAGTACTCTTCTTCAATGCGGATATCCATCATCACTTCTTCAGCATTCATGTATCTTTCTTCTTTTGTAAAAGGAGTAGAATCAAAGACAGCTTCATCTGAATCATATGTTTCCTCTTCTTCTTGATCAATCTCACACATGACGTATCTTAAAAGACATTTGTCAATAATCTCTGATTTTTCAATATCATCCTCTTTAGTGACCAAAACTAAATACTCCATGAACTCCTCTTCCCCATCAACCTCTTCATATGTTGCATTCCACACCAGGTGTATAGTATTAGTAAAGTCTTTTTTCTTGTATAGGTTCATAGATGGATTCAACATCGTCCTCTTCACTAGTATGTATGAAAGATTCTCAAGATGCAGGTGAAGATGGGCTATATTGTAAAGAAAAGTCTGCAGTATCTTCCGTTGAAGAATCGCTTTCCCATTGATGTTGAAAACAATTTAGATCTGATAATGAAACTTCCATATGATCTCTAGTTCTGAAAAATTCTTCCAGGAAGAAATCATCTTCAAAAAGAAGATCATGCTCTTGCTCCACTTGCAAAACTTCTTTGGTCTCTCCCTTGGATATATTTGACACGGGTTCTTCAAACCAGCCTTCGAAAGACAAGAAAAACAAACTTGATTCATCATTATTTTTCTTTTGAGAAGATTGTTGTTCTTCTTCTTCCTGAAAGAAAGTTTGTAAGTTGTATATTTCTTCAGATTCTTCTTCTGATTCGTCAACCACATGGACAACCTCTTCATTTTGTTAGGTTATTTCAGACAGCATAACATATGTACCAGGACCCGTTTCTTGATATAGCACAAGTTCAGGGATAACCTTCAAAAATTTAGCAGCATTTTCTTCATTAGTGTGTATGAAAGCTTCTTGAGACAAAGATGAAGACGGGCTGAACTGTAAAAGAAAATTTACAGTATCCTCTACTAAAGAATCACTCTCTAAGTGATGTAGAAAGCTATCAAGATCCAATGATGAATCTTCTATATGATCTCCATTTTTGAGAAATTCCTCCAATGATGAATCATCTTCAAAATGAAGAAGATCTTGTTCTTGCTCCAATTGCAATGTTTCTTTGGTCTCTTCTTTGGATATATCTGACACAGGTTCTTCAAACCAACCTTCAAAAGATGAGAAGAACAAATCAGATTCTTCATTGCTCTCTGCAACATATTTGATCTCTTCCTTGTAATTTTGCTCTTGAGAAGATTGTTGCACTTCTTCAAAGAAAGTTTGCAAATTGCACATTTCTTTGGATACTTCCTCTGATTCATCAACCACATAGACAACCTCTTGATTCTTTTTAGCTATATCAGACAACATAACATATGTACCAGAATCTGTTTCTTGATATAGTACTTGTGCTCGAGGATCCTGAGATTTCACCACCGCGAACCATGACTTGGTTTCTGGTTCCAATTTGAAATTACCTTTCTTTAAAGGAATGGTCGCAGATGACCAATCCAATTGTATTTATCCTCCAAGATCTTTGCAAAAACTTCTACTTAGTAGCATCCCATAGTTGGCTGGAATGTTAGCTACCAAGATAGCCATCATTATTTTCTTCTCTGGGCAAGCCGCTAATCAAACTTGAGCATCCTTCAATTGTCCAACCAATGGCATTGATTTAGACTCAAGCGAATAACACTTGTCATGTGTTTTGGTGCACGAGAGTCCCAAAGCGTTCATTACCTGCAAAGGCATGACGTTGTCTGAGGCTCCTGAATCAATGATATAATTGCTCAATTTATAACCTCCTATATACAGAGAATATAGAAGGGCTTTGGCTTCTCTCCTGTCGGAACAGAAGATTCTAGCAATGTGGGCTGCACAACAGTATCTTTCTTAACATACTTGACTATTCTATCTAGCTGATCTGGATGGTCTTGAAGATACTCCAGCTGAGAAATCTGCACCTTTGTCTTCATCATGGAATCGACTATATCAAAATTTGTTGAAGATGAATTTTGAGTAGTTTGAACACTTTCGCATGATGGCTGAGCATTGGAAGTGGAAGCCACTTCCTTCTCCTTTTCTTTTGGTCTTTGTCTATCCTCTCCTTCCTTCTGTGCTTTAAAATGTTGAGTACGTGTAAACACAGGAGTTGAAAGATTTTCATGATTCATTGCAAGAGAATATTGATGAAAATCGTCTTCTTCTTCCTTCATTATAATGGGTTCATTCTGGAAGTATCCCGTGGTAGAGTCGCCATCGAAGTTGTCCGTCTGTAGTAAGACAACATTCACACTTGGGGAAGGAACAATGTTTGAAATAGGTGCAGCATCAGCATATGCCATGATTTGATTCATCCTTAAATTTTCAGGACACGTGGCTCCAGTATGTGCATCAGTCTCATGAAAGGAACAAAACACTGCATTTTGAGTAGCATCAACTGCTTGCCTTGGTGGTGGTGCTAGCAACCTGGGCCTATAGTTATTGAAAGGCTGAAAATTGTTCCTCTTAGGCTGATATGGTTGCTAAGGTTGATACTGTTGCTGTGGTTGGTATTGTTGTTGCGCGGGTTGCCCCTGAGTAGGCAACTGTCTCTTCATGATAGTCACTTCGTTTGCTACCTTATGCAGCAGTGGATCTGCAGAACTCTGAACTAGAGGCCTGAATGAATCCGTTTTCATCTTGCCAGAGGTAATCATGTCGTCCTCTAACTTGATGGCATTTTCTTGTGCATTGGATAATTCTGTTTCATTAGCCGATCTCAAAAAGAAGGCTATCTCAGAAGGAAGAGCATTAATGAAACTGCTCAACAGAATTTGCGGAGATGGATTAAGAGTATGAGAAAGACGTGTAACTAGGCGATTAAACCTTGCCACAAACTCCCTCGTTGGTTCATTGTTTTCCATCTTTGAATTTGAGAGTTGGGCGAACAATCTGTGACCATCTTCGACAGGCTTGAACCTTGCCAAGAATTTCTCACTCATAGTTGCCCAACTTGTAATGATTCCTGGTTCCAGACGATTGAACCAATCGACGGCATTTCCCGCGAGAGTCTCAACGAAGAGACGCACGGCAACATCTTCATGTGATACATGCAAAACAGTGCAAGCTGTTGTGAATGCAAAGATGTGTTCATCGGGATGTTGAGTTCCATCGCCATGGAACCGAGGAAAGTGCTTCCTTGACCCCTTTGGCAAATCATGATGTGCTTGTAGGGCCAAAGGTCCAATGTTATTGCCCCAAGGCAATGGTGGTGGTCACCTTTGATTTGGATCATTGTGATTGTTGTTATTTGCATCACCCATCGCTCTAGGCTGGATTACTGGTTCTTCTTGTAATTCTTCCTGCTTGACTTCAGGAACTATCTGAATTTCACGAACTATGTTGGATGCTTCTCTAATTTTTGCAGAATCAAGATCTTGAAAGAAAGGATTCGTAGCACCGCCTTTTCCCTTTCTTGAATAAGCCTTGTGAGCCAGGATTATCTATTGCCATGTGGGAGGTGGTAGTACTGGTCTTCTTGCCGTAAGATCTGCTTTGTGTTCTTCTTCATCAAGGATAGCAGCTGCATTTCTCCACTGATCAAGACTTTCCTTTTGCACAAATATGAAACTTCTAAGGCTACTAATGATGTCTGTTTGCTCTCCTTCCACTCGTACAAGATTTGGTTGAATAACAGGTGGTGTAAGATTTGGTTGTTGAACTAGAGTAGAAGGATGCCAGAGAGTCATTACCGTGTCATAAGCCTAAGCTTGCTTAAAGTTTTATGCCTTGTGCCCCATGGTGGGCGCCAGAAAACTGTTGGCGTTTCAATTTGCACCTCTGGTATGCGATTTGGAAACGGACAGCTATGCATAGATAAACTGCTCTCCTATTGGAAGGGGGAGTTCCCTTTCTTACTGATGTTCGCTAAAAAGATAAATTAAGTGAAACTTCGCCTATCTTCTTTTTGATTCTCAGCAGCAGAGCACAAGGTTATAAAACTCTAAACGGTGCAAAAGAGGTTTTTTCCTTTTAAATAAAACTTTTGCTACAACTAGCATAGACTAATGACGCTTTCAACCTCCTGAGTAAATTCAGAGCAAAGGGAGTTGAAAGTGAACGGGGAATGATTGTTAACACAAAAACTCAAGCAGTTTTCCTCTAGATTTACACCACAAGACTAAAAGTACTTTAATGATGAAAGCTGAAAAAGAAAGCCACAGAAGCTACACATCTGACAACGAAAACTTGATGAATCGATACAGAATATCAGAGCAAAGTAGGCATGAGACTTCTATTCAATATCACAAAGTTTAATACAACTCCAGGACAGCAATACTGCAACAAAAGGTAGGCATACAGTAAGCGATCAAACACTGGAGAATAATGAACACAAATGAACAAACACCTGGAATAACAATGTTTGCAGGCTAGAATAGGCATAGCAAATTTGCTATCTCAAAAGTCATTCCAAACAATGGGCAAGGATGCCCTTATTTATACTAAAATCAAAGGAGTAGGGAACCCTAAAATCTCCTTGATTAACCCTAACTTGCCAACTCACAAGATTTATTACTATTCTAAGACAAAGATACAATAAACAAATGCTTTAAAGCAATCTGCTTTAAAGCAAAGAAGATTCCAACTATCACAAAGTGATTTCTTTCTAAATATAGGATGGATGAGCTTAGGATGAAAGCACATACTTTAAAACAAAAAGCATATGTTTTAAAGTTGCTTTCTTTTGAAATGCATCCTCATCAACATTCTTGCTTTTTGGTGATGTCATCCCTTGATATTCTTTTGCTGATTTCTTCTAAAAAAAGCTGATTCTGAGCAAAAAAAGTTGGCACATGGGTTTTGTAGGCAATTCTGTTTTGAAGCAACCCAGATCGTCAGATTTTGAAAAAGCGGAGATTTTCTCGAAAAAGCAGGAAAAAAGTAGTTTCCAAAAAAAAAACACAATTCCCAATCTTCAAGAGAATAATAATCCAGATGGATCCATCTCGATGAAAACTGAAAAAGCTTTGGTCAGATTTCTGAAAAATGATCCCCTTGAAACAAGGACCCTGAAAAAGCAAGCCTCTCTTCTTCCTCAACCTGAATCTATGAAGAACACTGAAAAAGCAGCTGGTTTGGGTCTTCAAATCTTCATTGAAAGAAAAATAAAATCTTTCCTCTGGATGCAACCTGCAAAAGATAATGAAATAAAGAAGCCAAAGCTTGTCTTTCTAAATCTTTTGGTCAAAAAAGCAGCTTTATTTGTGTGAGAAGAAAACTTCACCCTCATCCTTGAAGAAAGCATCTTTTAAAGCATAAATCCAAGTGGATGTCTTCAAATAGGAAGAATCCCTATTTTGTAGGAGCCTATGGCTTCATGTACAAGATGAAAAAATATCTTCTTTGATGATGTCATTGAACACGTGAGTTGAAAGAAGTGTTAACAAATTTTTCTTTATTTTCGACACTTCAACACTTGTTTTGACTACAAAATGGCCTGTCCCTGACTTCAACAAGGCGGAAAAATGTCACCATGAACTGGAAAAGCTGACTGATCCTGACATTTTGGAGATTGATCAACTGAGATTCCATCCCCCGCCTCCATTCGACAATCTGACATCGTTTGACCATGTTTGACCTCCCGGAAACTGCCAACAGGTGAAGATTGGTAACAAAGCATGTTGAAAAACACTGTAAACATGAAAATATTCTAACACTGCTCAAGTTGGGTGCCCTAATCCACCTGGGGCGCCTGGTTTTCCAACACTTAGCCATTTTTTTAATTTTTTCAACTTCTTCAATTTCTTGGTTTGCGTGCGCGTTTCAGAGGCACAGGACCCATGTTTGACTGTCAATTTTTATCAATTGGGATGAAAATGAGTCTGGTGATCTAGAAAATATGCAAGCCTGATGAAAACTGAGCTGATTGTACTCTCTATTTGCCTCGAAAAATGTGCCAAACTGATCAACTCTGAACCGGACCGGGCTGATAGAAGGAGATTCATGTTTTTTGAGAAAATCATCAAAAATAAACTAACTCTGGAGAGTTTGGGCACCCCAAGCCACCTGGGGCGCCTAGTTTTCCATGCCTTAGAAAAATTTTGGAATTTTTCAATTTCTGCCGTAAATCTTGAATTTCACCAAAATTTGAAGGTCCTGTCTGACGTATATTTCAAAATTTATTTAAGTATTTCCTATACTTTAAATATTTTGAAATATACTTTCAGGATGTTTGAGATAGGTCTCAGATCCATGGGATTTGACATGCAAATTCTAGATTCTTGAGGATCCACCAGATTTCAGACTTAGTCAAATTTTCAGGATTTCAGGACATCAGACTTAGCCAATTTTAGGATTCTACGGACAAGCATTAGGATGAGGGTAGATTGGATAGCCTAAGCATATCTAAGATGAATCTCTTTCTTTTATGGGCCTTTTGATTGAGTTTAAATAAGTTTGACCAACCGGAAAAGAGTTGACGGAAGCATTTTTGACGTTTCTTGAAAAACGTGAAAAAAAAACTAACACAGGAGAGGATGGGTGCCCCAAGCCTCCTGGGGTGCCCAGTTTCACCAGACTTAGCCATTTTTGTGATTTTCCAACTTTTCCATTCACCTTGGATCCATCTTGCATCGTTTTGTGTGCATCGTCGAGTCGACGACCCTTTGTCGATTTTGCGTCGTTGAAACAGCGTTGGAAACTCATCGAAGAGTTCTAGCAGGTGAACTTTTCTGTGTTGATGACTTTCGAGCTCATGCTTCACCTTGTGAAAATACAAAAATGACCCAGTAGAGAAAACTTGGTCGTTTGAAGATTCCGTCTGAACCGCGCCGATCGTGAAGCAAAATCGACCAATGAGAATCGAGCGCGACACCTGATTTGGAGATTCTATTTTTAGAAACTTTCTATTTTTAGAAAGTTTTGCCAACATCCATATCTCAAGAAACCCAGAAAACCTAACTCGATGTCTATTTTTAGAAAATTTGCTTTTTTAACTTTTTGATGAAAAATTTTCTAGACTTGTTTCAAAATGCCTTAATGAAGCAAAAAATTTGGTTGGGTACAACATACTTCTCAATACTATCATCTGCACCAATCTTCTTCTTGAACACCCATTTGCATCCAACAGGTTTCCATCCAGGAGGCAAAGGCACCAAGTCCCAAGTTTGATTCTTTTCCAAAGAAGCCATTTCTTCTCCATGGCCTCCTTCTAGGAACCTGCATCCTTCATATCTAAAGCCTTTGATACAGTTCTAGGTTCATCACTGTTAGTGATTAAAGCATAAGCACAACTAGAATCAAGCAATGAAAAACCAAACCTTTCAGGTTGCTTTCTTATCCATGTAGACCTCCTCAAGAGCTGAGGTTGAGGTTCAAATTCTTCCTCTAAGCTTTCAGAGTTGCTACAGCTCTCCTCATCATTAGGTCCAACATTGTCTTTCTGTTCAGTCTTCTCAGGGGTGAGAGGAAACTGAACAACATCCTCTTTCTTTTCTTTTTCTTCTGGCTACAAAACAGTGGAAGAAGGTGTAAGCTCTCTAAAGATGACACTTCTGCTATACAACACTTTTTCAATCACCGGGTCCCAAAGCTTGTATCCTTTCACACCAACACCATAGCCGATGAAGATACACTCAACAACTTTGTTCTCCAACTTTGACCGCTTCTCCCTAGGCACATGTGCATATGCCTCACAACCAAAAAGATGAAGATGCCTTACTGAAGGCTTTCTACCAGACCACACCTCCATGGGTGTCTTTCCAACAAGAGCTGATGTAGAAGATCTGTTTACCAGATAGCAAGCAATGGCAACAACTTCAGCCCAAAACTTTTGTTCTAGACTAGCTCCACTAAGCATACTCCTAGCCTTCTCCATCAGTGTCCTGTTCATCCTCTCTGCAACTCCATTTTGCTGCAGTGTGTATGGAGTTGTCTTATGTCTTTCAATCCCAAGTTCCTTGCAATACTTATCAAATTCTGTAGAACAGAATTCACCACCCTTGTTCATTCTCAAACATTTAATCTTTTTACCAGTCTGTTTTAGCAAAAGCTTTAAACTCCTTAAACTTGCTATAGACTTCAGATTTGCTTATGAGAAAATAAATCCATGTCCTTCTACTGTAATCATCTATAAAAGATACAAAGTATACAGATTTTGATAATGAAGGAACATTAACAGGACCAAACACATCAGAATGAATAAGATCCAACACACCAGAAGACTTATGAGAACTCGAGTAAAATTGAACACGGTTTTGTTTTCCATAAATGCAATGTTCGCAAAAGTCAAACTCAAGATTACAATCATCTAACCCCTCAACGAGGTTCTCATTTTTTAGGGTACATAGACGTTCTCACCAATGTGGCCAAATCTCTTATACCATAACATTGTCTTTTCTGCAAGAAGTTTAACTTCCAATGCACGATTACAACCATCAAGACTAGAAACAATAGATTTCTTCACTACTCGTTCAGATGGTGGGGATGAAGTGACTGCTTCCCTCTTCCTTGAGTCAGAAGAACTATTGCATTGTGTAATGCATGCTTCCAGCTAAAACAAAGTACCTCTCTGAGTACCCTTAGCAAGCACCGTAAATCCTCTAGTCATCTTGCATCCTTCTTTCGAAAAGACAACCTGCACACCTGCATCATTCAAACTGCTTACAGAAAGCAGGTTCTGTACTAAGCCTAGGATGTGCATAACCCCAGAGATCCCCTTCACTCGACCATTAGAGAATCAGATAGAGACTCTTCCACGACCAACGATCTTCAAATGAGAGTCGTCACCCAGATACACCTTTCCACCATCGAACTCCTCATACTTAGTGAACCAATCTCGATGCGAGGTCATGTGGAATGATGCACTAGAGTCAATTAGCCACACATCATCAGATGCATGGGTTGCCAAGGCTGTGATGAAAGCATCACCGTCATCTTGTGATTTGACAGAATCTAAATCAGGAGCTTTCTTCTTTTTCTTCTTCTCCTCTTTGCATTCTTTTCAGAAATGCCCGGTCTTGCCACAGTTCCAACAAAGAGCCTTGGACTTTCCAGGAGATTTGGATCTCCCACGGGATTTGGGTCTACCCTTCTCAGCTTTCTTGTCCTTCTTCTTCCCTTTCTCCTTGGGTCTTCCATGAACTGCAAGGGCTTCTTTGGCTGCCTCAGAAGACTTTCTCCGCATCTGTTTAGATAACAACAAAGAAACCACTTCTTCCATTTTGAATGTGGATGTGGTGCTTCCGATTTCCATGACAAGATGATCCCATGAGTCCGATAGAGAACAAAGCAGGGTCATACACCGATCCTCCTCCTCCATTTTTACACCAATAGATGTTAATTGTGCAACCAACATATTAAAGGCATTCATATGCTTAGCCACAGATCCTCCGTCCTCCATTCGAAGAGAATACAACTTATTTCTCAGGAAAAGTTTATTGACTAGGGATTTATCTTGATACACATCCTCCTCATGGACATTTAACAATACAGAATCAAAAAGACTAAGTCTTATGAGACCCTTAGCCTTCCGATCCTTGAGATCCCACTCATCTTGAGTCATTGTAGCTGGTTTAGTTCCATTCACACTTTCCCAAAGGTCTCGGTCAACTAACATGTCTTCCATTTTGAGCTTCCACAACTCAAAATTACTGCCATTGAACTTCTCTACTTCAAACCTTCCTGATGTGCCTGCCATCTCCTTGCTGCAATAAGATATAGAATGCTCTGCACAGACTCCCACTCAACCTAAGATTAGCTCAAAAAACCCCTACCCTACAACTAGGACCAAAGGTGATCAAGCTCTGATACCAACTGAAAGGAAGCTAGTTGTGTGAAAACGCTTCCTACACTAATCTATTGAGGAGAGGGCTATGCAAATTCAACTTTATCCTAAATATTACAGAGATGTTAAACCATTAAAATGAGATATAGCAGTAAAACACAAGAACTATAAAGTAGACAGAAGAAGAGAGAAAGATTTACGGTGGGGAAAACCCTTATCGGGTGAAAAACCCCACACTCATAAACCTGCACAATGTATTAACAAATATGAAAGAATGTTTACAATACACTTGCAATGCAAGCTTCAATGGTCTTTGACACTCATGTTTGGAGTCAATCTGGTAGCATAACAGTACCTGTAAACCTGTGATACTAACTCCATCTCCAAGCACCTGTTTAAATAAAACATACAAGGCAATTTTGGACCTTTCTTGGAATGGGCATCCAATATGGCATCTTGGACCAAAACCCACGCCTAGGGACACTTGGTCAACATTGTAGAATGTGTCTGACACTTATCCACAGCTCCCATCCAAAGAGGTCACCTATTTCCAAAATGGGCTATGACAGATGCTCTTACGACACTTACGACCGTCATAGAATCTGTCATAGCGGTTACAACTTACAATTGTAAGAGAATTTGTCATACACATGCTATAAATAGCATATTCTCTTACAACACATCATATTCCACCTTGGGGCACCCAAATATGCCTCATTCAAAGATGCTACATGACACATGTCATTACCTATCTTACAACCTTCTATTCTTGACTCTTACATGTCATAGATTCGTCATAGGAATCAGTCATAACCATTTCGGTCAAACATTCCTTACACAACATAGAAGATGTCGACACATGGCAGAATATTCCTACCACTAAGTGGGACGCCTATCTCCTCATGTGAGGACAAAATAGCAAGTTGTCATAATCCATTTAGGATTGACACATCACCATGCTACATCCCACAATATGACTATTGCAAGTATGGGCCTAACTGGTGTTGTCATTGATGTCAACATACTCATGTTGCATTAATGAGAAGGATTAGATGAGCTGTGTGCTGAGGATATTGAGAAAATTAGTCTCAATCAGGAACAGTGAAGAACAGTGATGACAAGAAGGTAAAAGTCCTCAATAGGTTGAGGATCAGAAGATGTGGTTTAAAGGGTTTGTAGATATAAGTCTTGAGATGCTCCAATCAAGTTTTCAGAGGTTCACATGAAGATCTGAAGAAGTTATGGTCACTCAAGTAGAACCGGTTCTGGCAAGTGTTCAGAGGTGACAGAGTGTCACGGATAGGTCCGGTGAGATCCAGACATTTATTATTCCATTCTACAGATTTGAGGGAGTGTTGAGGACATCCCTGTGAAGTATCAAATAGATTGGTTCGTGGTTTGAAGGTCTAGAAGAGACTATTCATTTGTGACAGTAATGACAGACTGTGTTCTTGAAGCTCCGGATGAAGGAGAGAAGAATTCTAGTAGGATGATGAAGTGTGGATGTTCTTGGTGATTCAGGGAAGGTTATGATGATCGTTGAATCATGTCCAGTTCATGTTGGTGGTCCGCATTGAAGTTAGAGTTTGCATTTGAAGAATAACCACCAGATATTGGTGTTCTTCTTGAGACTGGCTGACCGGATGTATTACACATCTTGCGGATGTTCTTGTAGGTGTTTGCCGACTTAGATGATTGTTCCTAAGTTGATGCCTTGTATAAATAAGGGATTGTGAAGTCATTTTGAAGTGTGTCTTGTGGTGATGAGGGTGTGGTAGCGAGGAGAAGTGCGAAAGACAGAGCATAAGTATTGGGCTTAAATGGAACTAATTCAAGCATGGTGAAGATGCTATTCTCCAGTTCATGAAGGTGATACTTATTTCTTTGTAGACAGTGTGTCTCTTGTAGGCAGTGAGCCTCTTGTGAGCAGTGTGCTCAGGCAGTGAGCCCTAATTGACATGTGCCATTTGTTCTTTCTATTCTTCTAATAGAGAATACATTCTTGGGTTAATCACCCCGTGGTTTTTCCCTTAACTGGGTTTTCCACGTCAAAATCTTGGTGTCTTATGTGTTGATATGTTTCTGCTTTTGATTTGAATGCATTATGGTTCATGATTAATATTCTACTAATCACTAAAGAAGATTCAAGTGTTTAATTTGAGAAAGTTTTGCACAACTGATTCACCCCCCCTCTCAGTTGTGTGCCCTAAGTCTAACAATGACAAAGTGGAATTTCCAATTATTTACAACATAGGCAATTGAATAATAAATACAAACATTACAAATGTAGAGAATTACCAAGGTTGAGACACCTTAATTCCCAACACAAAATACAATGCTGATGAAAATTATCTTATGATTTGAGCTTTGTACCCTCCACACAAGAAGCTTGCAATCATCGATACAGAAAAGGCATTTGGACATGTCATGACATTGAAAACAGGTGAGACTGATCCTATAGTCACAACTGATATTGGCATAAATGTTGCCAAATTAAACAAAGCTCAAATTCAAATGTTGATCAAGGAAAGAGATATGTACAAGCTGAGCTATGAGAAAATGACTAAGGAAAATGATTTTCTAAAGGATGCATTTGGAGGATCTACTAGAAGATTAACTCAGGGAGAGGGTTCACAAGCAAAAAACAAAGGCAAAGAATTACAATTGGATGATCATGTATCTCAAGTCAGGATTGACACACTTTCTATGGCACTTCAAAAGAGGTATACAAACATGATGGTTTGGATGAAAAGGTTTTGGGATACACATGCCAAAAATCACAATATCATTCAAGAGCATAACAAGGTAAACGACAGGCTCCATGAGAAACTTCGTGAAATACAGAATAGAGAAGCTCTTGATATTGAAACAATCACCACTGCTAAAGACTTAATTAAGAAACATAAAAGGTATCATGAAAAACTTCAAGTAGAGGGTGAAGAATTCATAGAGGCTTCAAAAGAAGGCATTCCTACATTGTTCAGTGACAAGAAAGATTTGAAAAATTAGGAAGAGTGGACAAAGGAATGCCAATTGATATTACATGGAGCTTTGGAGGCAGCCAAAGACAAGGATCCGACATTAGGAGAATCCTGTCGACATCTGGAGAAGATGATATCAATGGAGATAGTAGCAAGGAATGTTGTGGAGTATGTTGATACACACCTAAGCCAAAAGTACTTAGATCATATGTCCCAGATCCATTTGTGGCTAACTAGAGCTTAAAGTGTTGTTTATTATTGTTAAATTGTTATTAAGTTCCAAAAGACACTTATGAAGAGGCACATCCTCTTCAAAATATTGTTATATAAGTTAGTCATTTTATGATAGAGAAAGGAGGCAATAGTAGGAAGTAGAAGCATATTTAGTAAATTACTTTTCATCCATCATCTCTCATATTTAGTAAATCTTGGGTGGTGTTTGCAAGGCAAATACCAATTTATCCCCATGAAACTTGAATGTCAGCTAAGCTTATGCAAATCATTCACATATATACATCAATCAAATTTGAATAATTAACATTATTGCTCAAATTTGTAAAGGTCTGATATAAGTATTTGCGTAGTAAGATTCATGTCTTGCCTATCCATATGTGCAACATGTGCATCATGATGAAAAATAGCTTCCCCATTAAAATGTGTTGTAGTCAACAAATCCTCAATCATAACTTCCTCGCAATGAATCGAGGCCATTGTAGAGTTAAGCCTAAGGTTTCTTCTTAGTGCAAAATGAGGATTAGGTTGAGACCTTGACTTTAAAGCAAAATATAAAGCAATGAAAAGGAAATTGCATCCAAGTAATCCTAATTTTTTCTGCCAACAATTCATACCAAAGATTGAACAATTTAAGGATATTGCAACAGGTAATTTGTATCAACACAAATAATATTATTGAAGCATTACAAAGTTTAGGCCATAAGAATCATCCTTTTTTAAACATGGATTGCAAATAATTCTAAAAATTTAGAAGTCTTGATCATTAACATTATTGTCTGCTACAATGTCATCAAGTGTACCATTATCAATGTTCATATGTTCTTTCAAGTATTTAATATTATCATCATCCTCATCTTGACCTGCATCATCTTCATCATCATTGAAATTTGACTGTACACCATCTATATTGTTACCAGATGTATTTGGATCATCATTTTCTATACCATCCATATTATTGTCTTCCATAACATCATCTAACTCTGGATTGTTGTCTTCTTGTACCTGAACATAACCATCTTCAACATCATCATGGATGTCAATTTCTTCGATGTTCTCTAATCCCTCTCTCTCATTTTGTTGGCCATCATTGTTTTGCTCAGTATCCACTAATGCATCATCAAATACATGCCTTAATCTTGGATCATAATGTATGACAAATATCCATTTCGGGTCCAACATATCTTCATAGAAGAATACCTGCACATGAACGACATACATATATTAGACATATGGTATAACAATTTTATTGATTAATAAACACATGTATATATTGGCAATAAACTATGAATTAATAGATTAATGATCATTACTACTTCTTGTTTGAGTTAAAGAAATACCTGCTCACAATGAATTGGTAGAACATAAGGCTCCTTATCCTCCGATAGGAAACATGAGGAATCTATAGAAAAAAATCCACTATGGGTATCATGTCTTCGTGTCCTCTCAAATGCTTCATACCATCTACACTTAAAAACACAACATTTAAAAGAGCGGTAATCCAACTCAATAATTTCTTGTATTTTCCCAACATATTGTAGATTCCCTTTAGTTATATTCTTATCTTTTGAGCTTGATCGATTGGATTGCTTGAAGTCAACCATGATGCCACAATTGAAGGATCGTCTCTTTACATCTACACTTTCTACACGATAATGTCGACCATATGACCACATTGCTAGATATTTCCTCCCCTGTGAAAGACTATTTATTTTAGTGAAAAGAAATATAATGATGAATATTAAAATAGTTAATAGTGTGAAAACTGTAAGGAAACAACATTTTGTAAAATTCCAACTATACCTTTCTTTCACATCTTCTAGACATGTTGATTTCATCTTCTGTTATGTTTGAATCTATACCTACATCTTCTATTTGATTTTGAATTTGTTCAGTAACCCATTCTAGTGTGCAATCTTTGCCCCCATTCCCCAAGCAGATCAATGGGAAGTGGAGTATTCCTTGGGTTTGATCTCTTAAACTGTCTCCTTGCTTCTAATACTTCTTCTCTCTTTTTATCATATAGATCGATCCATTTGTTCATAAAGTCCATGTGGTACAGAATGAACTTGTCGAGTATAGCAATTTTGTCTACACCTATTACATGTCAACATGTTTATTTCAAACTCCAAATGCCATGCTGTTAATTTGACAAATAAAATTATAGCGTAAATTAATGATTGCAAGAAAAATAACCACATTGATCATGAATTTACTTACTAATTTATACTTGAACACCATTAGATTGTGATTTTTCTCCATCAATAATATCTGAAGCTCATTCTTCATCCTAGAAGCGTGGCCCATCTTCAAAATCCTTACCAAGGAATTCACACAGGAAGAAAAATGCTTCATTCAATACATACCCTTCAGCCATGCAACCCTCTGGCTATGCCTTTTGTCGGACATATCTTTTTAGAGTTTTCATATACCTCTCAAAGAAAAACATCCACCTCATTGATATGACACCCACAAATTCAATGTCATCGACTAGGTGTATAAGTAAATGGACTTGTAGGTCCATGAAACTTGTAGGGAGCTCCTTCTCAAATACACATACAATTTCTGCAATTTCCTTCTTCCATTTTGGCACTTCACATTCGTGAATCTCCTTGGAGGTCACCCACCTAATATAAGAATAGAAAATTAGTATGAACCTTCAGTAAAAAATTAAAATGCAATATAATATATCTATGTCTCTCACACATGAACATTTCATATAACCACATACCTTGTAAATGTTGACAATTGACTTATGGCATTCCTTAAGTCAACTGTAAGATAGGAATCCCCCCTAATTGCCAATGGCATGATATGCTATCAAACACATTTATGAAAAGGTCATTAGTAATTTTTTCTCACACAACAAAATATCAAAATATATTTAGTACTTAATCAATGTTACCAGTAAATGTTAAATGATGATATATAATACCTTCATAAAATTATGAAAATCATGTGTTTTAAATCTTGTGATATGTCCATCAACTATAAAAGATTTAGCCAATGACGACCCATAGCCAGTAGGTGTCCTTATTGAAAGGGTGACATTTTTTAGTTCATCTAGCTCTTTTTTTTTCAAAATCCATGGAGCTTCTGCATATGTTTCATTTTCCCTATTTGGCCATAAATGTTTTCTATCAATTTTGGTATGTGAAAGAGCAATATCTCTCCTTGAAGACAAGGTGTCCTTCTCTTTGCCTGATATATGTCAAAATATAGAATTTGGGACATTTTTGAAGATGTGCATAGGAAATAATAGGTGAGATATTAATAGATCCTTCTAGTAAGGGAGCTCATAAAATATGGATTTCCTTTTTATTCCTTCTGGCATATTAACTACAACTTGTTCTGGTTCTTCAGTTGAATCACCCTGATCAAAAAAATCCTCCCAAGATTTCAATTCAGCATCTTCATACTTCTTAAGCCAATCACCTAGAACCATAATCATGGGAGGGCCTCTATTTTCAACTTTTCCATCAAATTGATTCTTCAGGTGATTTCTAAACTTATGATCTAGTGGTAGAAAAGCCCTATTGTTTGCGTAAATAAATTTATGTAGATCTTTAGAATACCACCCTTGAAATTGTTCTGCACATCTTGGACATGCAAATATCCCCTTTGTTTGAAGCCCTGTAATTCAATAATTAATGTTAATAACATCAAAAAAATAGTATAAAACTAAGTATGAAAGTTGGGATGGAAATAAATTATGAGTGTAAATACGTAAATATTTTATCTCACTAGAACAAACACCAAGTCCTGAGAAATCATGAATAGTCCAACATAGCACACCATACAACATGAAGGACCTATTTGATGGGGGACGTGATATGTCATACATTCTTATGCCTTTCCATAGCAGTTGTATCTCATCAATAAAAGGCGCAAGATAAACATGTTTTTAACTTGATGTTTTCTTAGAACAATGAGAGTCAACATAAGGTGCTCCTTTCTAACACTCATCCATGGGGGAATATTGTATACTATCAATTTGACTAGACAAACACTATAATTTGAGCTTAGGAAAGAGAATGGGCACACTCCATCAATTGCAAGACTAAACCTGATACTGCAGGGTTCATCTTTGAATTTTCTTGGCCATTTTTCCTCTATGTGTTTCATTGCTTTGGAGTTGGCTAGAATTCACGTGAATCCATCTTTACTCCTGTTCTTTGCATGCCAGTCCATCAATTGTGCAAGTGACTTGCAACGAAACATTCGTTGAAGTCTAGGTATAATTGGCATGTGACGTAAAACCTTCTATGGAACTGTAGGACCTTATACATCTGTATGGTATCTCTTATCTTTGCATACTGGGTATTCTACCTTGTTTTCATATTCATCTCTATATAAAATGCAATCATTTTTACATGAATGAATTTGCTTATATTCAATCCCCAACTCAACCAATAACAGACGCGCCTCTCTGCAAGTTGATGGCAACACATTCTCTTCAGGGAATATTTTAGTTTTTAGTGCCCTGTAAGATTGCTAGAGATTAAATCAATTGAATGTTTGACTTATGATGAACATGTTTGATATGTCAATCTATAGTAGGATTGTTTATATACAATATATGGTTTTAAATTCCCCTTAAAGAAATATAAACGAAGTTGATGAATGTTTACGAATTATGTACACTAATTGATAATGCAAAGTAAGAAATGGATTTCAACTCACTTTAGTAGGGTAGTGAATCCTTTGTCTAACCAACCAAATAGTGACTTAATTTATAATAATATTAATGTGCATACCAGTTTTGAAGTTCTACTTGCACCCGATTTGAACACGGGTGTCTTCGCTGCTTGCTTGATGGAGTCTTTTAGGTTGTTATCATCAACATTACATTGGTGGTAATTACCCGTACTATCATCGTTATTGTCAACCATATGATCATTATTGTCATCATTATTTTCATCACCAAAGAAACCTGTAAGCATTTCATTGAATCCTTCTTCATGCATTACATTTTTACTATCATGATCATCATCATTAAGGCTAGGTGGCATGTCATCAGTGTATGTAGATCTCATCAGCTCTTCAAATTTCTCAGCTGCTAGTATTCTCTTCAATAATGCTCTTTTCGCCCTGGTATTGTTTAAAGGATGGTTTGGATCATCTCGTCCAAATCTTAATAACCTAGTTGGATCTTGGGTATTAGTATGTGTTTCATCAACATCTTCTACCTATCAACAAATGCAAGCATTATTTAATGTTTGGCAACAATTGTACTAAATTCAAAATGTATCAATTTCAAAGAAATATAATCAAATATGGCTTAAAAAATAAAAAATATAAATTGTATGAACATCTATACATCAATTGAATAATGGAACATTATTTTATATACTACCTTTTTTATACAATAATTTAAAGAAAACACAATTTTGACAACATAGTTTATAAAACATCAGTCCACACTCATTTATTATTCTTTGGTTTTCTGCCCTTAAGAACATCCTTAGGGAGACCTTGTTTTTCCCTTTTCTTTTGCGTGGGAGTGTTAATAAATCAATAACTCATCCCCAATGGTAAGGTCCATAATAGCCTCAACCATTATCAATCTATCAACCTCTCTTTCCATATCTCCATCTTTATCATTTATAACCTCAACAAATTGACAATTCGGTCTTACAGTAGGGTACCTTCCCTTACTATTATTTATAAATCCTACAATATTTTTGTGTTTATGCACACCCATCTATATACATAAGATGACCTCTATTCATTTCTTTTCCACTTTCCAATTGGAGACGATGTGTATACATATTCAAATTTAGACCATATGCTGACATGCTAGGCTTATATTCTGCTAGCCTTCTCCATTCACCACTATATTATGATGGACCATACTATGACATTAATCTCCTAGTGGTTTGTTCTGAATTGTTTCTATGTTTAGATCCCACATGTACATTTTGGATGATAAAGAGGCCTAGATTTGCTCTATGAATATTGGAGGGTCGTATGATGTAGCTGTATCCCCAAAATTGAAACACCTCATACACTCTAGGTAGTTGTTGATCACTAGGCCAAGCGCAATATAGTCGACGATCAAATGTCTATTTGTAAATTGATCTCAAACTCAGGGGCAAGTCATCATCTCCATCACATTCATTCTCGTAGGGTATGCAGTCCACCTTCCCCTTGTCTTTAAGCAAATTATGCATCTTTAAACTGGTTCTTGTTTTGTTACTTGTTTTCATCAATTCCTCGTCTTCGGAGCTGGTATATTGGCACATATTTTTGTTAGATGTATCTCATCTGATGAATGATCATTACCCTCTAGGCTAGAAGTCAGTGATCCAGGAAACTTTAAACCAAGAACTTTATCCTGCAAGTATCCATTAAGAAAAAAAATAGTTATTTAAATAATATAAAACAATGTTTGAATGAAGTATACATGTTATTTATATCAAATTGGAAAATTCCTTACCACAATTCCTATTGGATTTGAATCGATTGTAGGAGGCATACTACCGACTAGAAGCTCATCATATATGTAATGTCTTTGTACAATTGCTCGTTTGAATTGTTTCTTTCCATGACATACAGAACATCCACAAACAACAATTTTCTTAAAGTATTCATCCCATGTACTATAGTCTTGACCAACCTCTTGTTCAGTGTAATCATTTGTTGTGTCTATAGGATCCATTGTCATATCCTCTTCCACCCATTGTCGTCTATGTGATTTAACAGTTTTAGGTCCACGTCCATGTACATATCTTTTTCTTTTGCTAGTTGAACGCTCAGGCTCTGCATTTGCTCCAATCTCCATCTAAAATAATCAACAACATGCATTAATTTATGTCAAGATTGGATAATACATTATAAATTTTAATAATACTGTGAAAAAAGATGGACATATCACAAAATGCCATCAGATCATTTTTTCCTAAGTAAAGTCAAAATTTGAGTACCTGATGTCCCACTTCATCTATTGTATCCTCATTTGATATGACACTATCTGTTGCCATGGCCTCATCTGGCTCCTATAATACACAACATAGTAAATAATGTTTAGTACACCAATTATATCATTTCAATGAATATGCTATCCATCATAAAACCTCATTTTAGTCATATATGTGACATATTCATATCATGTTTTGGCCATCCTAATTTTCAAACTTTTCCCTTGATCATAGAATCACATTTAATCACCATTCCTGTGCATTTTCAACCAATAAGTTTGACCTCAGAGGCCTCATGGACAAAAAAATGACTTTATCTCCTCTATGTTGTAGCATTTGTGAATTCATAAACATCTCCCTCCTTTGGTTGAGGTTGCTTTCTCTTCTTACGTATATTGTATCTGTAGATTCCGTTGTCATATCTATTTCCACCCACTTTCCTCTCTGCGATTTAGTAGTTCTACACCATCCACGTCCTCTCTCAACGGCCTCCTCTAGATCTTGTAATACACAACAATAACAATAGTCACATAACAACTATGAACCAAGAGGTTAAAAAGAATCAATCAAGATAGCCACACATGAGCAACAAATGTGTCCTGACAGATTATATAAATTTCCTATATGTTTGCATTTATCCTCTAACCTTTCTACATCAGCCCTCAATTGTGTA
Source organism: Cunninghamia lanceolata (assembly GCA_027924645.1). Classification (NCBI taxonomy): domain Eukaryota; kingdom Viridiplantae; phylum Streptophyta; class Pinopsida; order Cupressales; family Cupressaceae; genus Cunninghamia; species Cunninghamia lanceolata. The sequence continues at coordinate 3,068,472 of BSBN01000210.1, read as the reverse complement.
GACCTCCTAGTTGTTATATGCAAATGATTTGTATCCTTGCATTCCCATTGGCAAATACAGTGAACTGATTTGAATCCTTGTATAACCAATTTGCAGGTACAGTGAATTGATTTGAGTTTTTGCATTCATAATTAAAAAATCACAGCGAGATGGTTTGAATCCTTGAATACTCAATTACCAAACACGGTGAAACGATGCAAATTTTCGCATACCCACTTAACTATTATAGTGAAATGTATATGAATATTTGAAGATCCATTCACCATACATGGTAACTGTTTAGACATAGGACTTTGAAGTCCATGCACTGAACCGAGGAAAATACTACATCAGTTTTCAATGCCTGATGACATGTTTAAAGACATCTCTTCCTTTAACGACATTTGAAAAGGGAAGAAGTAGGTGACCTAATTTGTGAAAGAATGGTGATCACTTTCATTAGTAAGCTCACTATTCTTGCATTGGAAGAATTTGATAGATTTATTCTCATTTGTAAAATTGTAAGCAAAAGGTTTTCATTATAGTATGAGCAAATTACAAGCATCCACATCATCCACTCCTAGGTCTAAAATTTTCCAATAGTTGTTATATGCAAATGATTTGTATCCTTGCATTCCCATTGGCAAATATAGTGAACTGATTTGAATCCTTGTATAACCAATTTGCAGGTACAGTGAATTGATTTGAGTTTTTGCATTCACAATTAAAAAATCACAGCAAGATGGTTTGAATCCTTGAGTACTCAATTACCAAACATGGTGAAACGATGCAGGTTTTCGCATACCCACTTAGCTATTATAGTGAAATGTACATGAACATTTGAAGATCCATTCACCATACATGGTGACTGTTTAGACATAGGACTTTGAAGTCCATGCATTGAACAGAGGAAAATACTACATCAGTTTTCAATGCCTGATGACATGTTTAAAGACATCTCTTCCTTTAACAACATTTGAAAAGGGAAGAAGTAGGTGACCTAATTTGTGAAGGAATGGTGATCACTTTCACTGGTAAGCTCATTATTCTTGCATTGGTAGAATTTGATAGATTTCTTCTCATTTGTAAAATTGTAAGCAAAAGGTTTTCATTATAGTATGAGCAAATTACAAGCATCCACATCATCCAAATTACAAGCATCATTATCATCATCAAATCATTTGTATCTTTTTTCAATCACTTTGGAGACAGTATAGTAGCATATAAAAATAAAAATTAACACAACAGTTGAACACTGAAAAAAGGTTACCATTTAAGTACAGTCTTCTCCATAATACTGCTTCATAATATATATATTAATTGCAAAGTTTTTGGAACATGAAAGTGGATGAGTGGGATGGGTGCAATCTATCTTCTTACTAAGTCCCCTAAAATGCTTTAGAAAGAACTACTACCCTCCTTTTTTCTCTCAGGTCTTGGTCTCTCTTATATGCAAGAGGCAACAAGCTACAGACCCGTTACAAAAAGACACGACTTTTGATAACTAATTATAACTGAAAAGAAAAACATTTCATTAAATGTATGCACTGATCCGTTAATCTCCTAATAGAGGCTCGTGACCATCTGAGGCATGTGCAGAGCTTCTATTTTCTGATATGATGCCCATCATACTGTTGGCTGATCTCCTCCATTCGATGACTGTCTTGTCGTATCTGGCATGTTCATGGTTCGATTGATAAACATATTTATTGTAGAGAGATGATGGATGTAGTCCTGTTCTGTATAGGTATTCACATTGATAATCACTTCCTTCATATCATACTCCATTCATATCATTTTTTCCAACTGCTTATGAGTATTTTTCAAGACTATCTCTTCATCGTTGATCTCCTGTAATGCATTAGTCAGAACCATGGCCAATTCTTCCTTCCAATCATCACATTTTCAGAGATTCCTAGAATTATCATGAAGTGGTGGAGCAAGATTAAAATAATCAAGCTCTTCTTTGAGGTTGTCATGATATTCATCATGTGACTCTATCAAATCATTATATACCTGTAATGTTTGTCCCACCAAGATCCCTTTGCCCAAAAGGTCTTCTTTCTTTTTAGTCATCCTCCCCTGTAATCTTTTATTTTCTGCCATTGGTGAGAGTGTCAGATTAAACAATTTCCAATAGGTATCAGTACAGCTCATCATTTTATTGAATCTTTCCCTGATTAATTTAGATGCCATATCGTATTTGATAGTTTTTACTTCCTTCTCTGGCTCTTTATAATTCCCTTGGGATTTTAGATGGCAATTTTTCCAAAAAGATGCATCAGTAAGTGCATCCAACACTTTCTTATCTTTCTCATGGTCTGGAGGATAGAATTGTGATATAGAAGAGGAAGAGGATCTTTCCTTTTAATATAACAGCTCCTTCTTTAGTCTATCATTTTCTTTAAGTAATTTTTCAACTTGTGCCTTATTGAACTTTGCCACATTAATGTTGAGCTCTGCTATTTCCATGGGATCGGTATCCCCTACCCTTTTGACTAAGAGATGACTGCACATTTGATTTGAATTATTAGCAATTGTTGGTCTCTTATCCGGTGGGTAAAGTGACCAAATGAGTAGAGTGGCTTCATCTGCATTATACCCTGATCCTGATCCTGAGTATATCTTATCACTGGCTTCTTCAGTCAAATTAATTATTTTGTCTTCTCTCTTCTGGAAGCTATCAAACACAATTGTTGAACTCATATCCCACCCTGACAAGAGCAATACTTTGGCTTCTTGAAGCAACTCCCTTCCTCTTTCAGGAGTGATGGACTCCATCTCTTTATCAACTTCCCTTTTTAATTCATCCAAAGCAGTAGTTCCTCTTGTTCAGAAGTGACATCTTGCATTTTTTCTCACCTTTTTCCCTTTGTACTCATAGACAAATGACTTAAATTCAGGAGTTTTAATAAAATCATCATCATAAATAAATTTATGTGCAACCAAGATTCTAATGTCATCAGATAATTCATCTGATGTCTTAAACTTTACATCATTCAATTCAGGAGGATGCTCATATTGTGCTATTTCAAGAGCATTTGTTAGCTTCATTTGTTCACTTTCTTCATCACTTTCCCCTTCTTCACTTATGTCAGTATCTACAGAAAAACATACTTTAGGGGTAGGCTGTGAGGCTTCGTAGTCCAGAGGCTCTGTCTTTAGCTTGTATTCCTGAATAGATTGTATAAGTTGTATCAAAAATAACTGGGGGCACATCTTTTATGATTTCATCTGCATGAGCAATCAATTGTTCAATCCTTGCCAATGGATCTTGTATTTGACAAAACATTTTTGAATAAGATTGGACATGTTTTCTTTTCCATTCATCAGCAAGTATCACTTTGTTGAATGTACCCATTCTATTGATAGTAGAGGCCTCATCACAGTTTCTAATCACATCATCCTCTAAAAATAAATGTTCATATCCTGAGAGCCCTTGTGAAATCTTTGCTTTATGAATAAAACCCTCTAAATCAAAATTTTATTTTTCATTACCTATAGGAAGATTGTACTGTGCCAATTTAGTATTAATTTCTTCATACCCTTCATTCATGACCACTGTGAAATCTCCAAAACATAGAGTACTGGGCATGATTGACTGTTTGTTATGCTTCTTGAGGCGTATGGCATCAGATTTTGCTAATTGCCTCACAATCTCTAGATAGGCAATCCGATCAGGAACTATTCGTGGTAGCAAATGTGGGTTGCCCTCAAATCCATAAACTCTAATCACTGTACAGTCATGGAAAGCATACCAATCTCCCCAATTATGGTCCACTTTACTTTTAGGGTCATTTCCTTTGGGTCTTAGAAATCTCTGCATCCTTGGGGATAGGTTATAATCCTGGGGATATCCCAGTAACGTCATTAAATGTTTTACAAAAAACTCTTCAAAGTAGAGGTAGTGAGATCTACCAAATCAGCTATCCCATAATGAAATCCACATATGTACAGGGTTAGGATCCCCATTATCAAAAGAATCCCTTATCCTCAGTTCACTGCTCCAAAATCCTCTATCATGTCTCTTATACAAAAGGAAATGCATTAATAAGGAATAGTGTTTGAAGTTGATCCTATCACTATTATTTTTTATTTTTTCCAGCCCTTGATTTAGGGCATTAGCCACAAAGCTAGCATAGTCAAATGGCCTGGCCCACTTAGTCTATACATCTGCAGCTAAAACCATTGGTGCAATTGATATTAGAGGTGGGACCTCTACTCCCAATGCTATACCAGCTGCATAATAGGTGTATCAAAAATACTCTTCAAACAAATCTTCATGAAATGGAGGATTCTCATTACTACAGAATTTCCTTAATTGTCCTTCTTCGTCCTTAGGCCTAAGCAAGGCCAACTTCCACCTTTTATATCTAGTATTCATATGATGATACTCTAGCAATAAATATCTGATTGTGAATGGTAAATCAAAACCACACTCTAATTGAAATACATTGGAAATGAGATCTTTTGAAATAACCAGTAAATTATCACCACTGTGTGTTCGAATAGTTCTCGTTTTTGGATCATATTTACTGGCAAGGGCTTTCATTAATTCCACATTGACAAACACCTTTGGCACAACTAATCTCCCTAGGTTCAGCCTCCACGAGTTATAGACTGGTAAAAACCTATATTGTTTTCTATAGTGGTATAAGAAAAGTTCGTACCCTCGTAGTGGAGTCCATACATCTACCAAGTCCTTGTGATTGTCTAATATTTGATCATGTGAGGGGTTCATCTGTACACTTCTTTTTGGTCTTGGTCCCGACCTAGGACACTGATCTATCAAGTCTTGGTTTAATGGTCTCTTTTAAGTTTTAAGTTTCTTATTTTTAGGTTTTTTTGCACTATCTCCCATTGCTTGATCTGTCAAGTCTTGGTTTAATGGTCTCTTTGCAGTTTTCAGTTTCTTATTTTTAGGTTTTTCTGCACTATCTCCTATTGCTTGAATTCAAACCTTTAAGAGACAGAATTTCTCAGCTGGGATCAGTGTACTTACTTGAATTTCGCTTTCCCACTAGTTTTTCTACGCTTTACTGTGTGAGAGCTTCAGTCCCCTTCTCCTTCAACCCCTTTTGCAATTTGTTCAAGTTTGACAGGAGCTATGTGATCAAACTGTGGTGCAACTCGCTTTTATTCATGGTTCATAAATGCACCTTTCATTTCTGTCATGTCATTTATCTTGAATATCTGAACGATGCCTCAGGATGTCACAATAATTACTATCGCTGCATTGTTGAGACTGTTATTTATGTTTCACCGATGTCAGCTTCCTTCATCGATGAACTCTTTATGTCGGTGTATTGGTGGGATGCCAGGTGACGTTACCTTGATGTACCTTAGATTGGGCGATATTGCACCTTTGGGTAACTTATGGTCATATTAGGTTATCGGGGGAACAAAAACATTTGTTCCGCTGATGTTTATGAGTCACAACGATGTGCTAACTTTTGTTGATTTTATCGGTCTATTGGTGAGGGACTCTCAAGAGTTAGGCCGATAGGATATTGTTAGCCCGATATGGCTATGAGTTATGTTTATAGGACTATCGGTGGGAGTATGATGGGAACTCCAACGATGAGGGCATGTTCAGCCGATTATGTCTAATTTTGGACAGCCCACAGTTATATCAGGTCATTAGGGGAATATGAATATCTATCCTACCGATGACTATGTGTTGCAATGATGAGTTCACTGTAGTTGGCTATATTGGTCTATCGGGGGAAGGACTTCAAAGGTTATTCTGACAGGGTATTTTTAGATAGATAAGGCTATAAATTATTTTTCATAGGGATGTCGGTGGAGCTATAAATAGGGTTCCAACGATGAAGTGTTGCTAGGCCGATACACTTAGGAAAAGATATTACGAGGATTTGTTCATAAATGTAATTGTTCTGATAGGATTTTGTCACACATGTTTTAGCAATAGGAGTTAATATAGATCTTGTCACACAAATTTTCATAAATTGTTTTAATCACAAAATTATAATGTGCCAATTTCCATGGTATACAGAGGATAAGTGTGAAGAGGTTGGTGAGAGATGTAAAATTTTTTCTGGTTCTAACAAGTTCAATCCATTTTCAATCAAAATTGTTCATATAATGTTCATTCGTGCGGCCATTAATGTCCATCACTAGAAATGAATGTAATAGATTTTTTGAATTTCAAAATGTCAGATTGCATCGGTGGGACTCTCCTAGTTTCAGGTCGATTTGTGTGCTTCATTTCGTGTCATCTTTGTTTATATATTCATAACTAATCACTAAGACTCATTGAATGTCTTTTGAGCGGAATGGGAATTTGAGATGGGAGTAGATGGTTGGGATTTTTTAGAGGTAGATGCCTCATTTAACTTGATTTCTTATTGCTTAGGCACCCATACCATTTTGGTTTTGAACTTTGCTTGTGGAGGTATGGGCTTGGATAAGTTTTTGGATTGATTTTTCTTTGACTCTTTGTTTTTATGTCCTGAGGCATGAGGACCCTTAGGATGTTTAGCTTTATTAGTAGAGGCATCTAATTTTGTATTTTTGAATCCCTTGGGGATGGTGGAATGAGTGGAAGCTTTAAATTTAGCTTTAAGATTAGGGTTGAGGGTTGAGGGATTAGGGTTTAAGGTATAGTATTGAGCGTTGAGGGTTGAGGGTTTAGGGTTTAGGGTTTAGGGTTTAGGGATTAGGGTTTAGAGTTAAGGGATTAGGGTTTAAGGCATAGTGTTTAGAGTTGAAGGTTTAGGGATGGGGTTTAGGATTTAAGGTTCAAGTGTTGAGGGTTGAGGCTTTAGGGATAGGGTTTAAGGTTTAACGATAAGGGATTAGGGTTTAGGGTTGAGGGATTAGGGTTTAGGGTTGAGGGATTAGGGTTTAAGGTATAGTGTTTAGGGTTAAGGGTTTAGGGTTTAAGGTTTAAGGGTTGAGGCTTCAGGCTTTAGGGATAGCATTTAGGGTTGAGGGATTAGGGTTTTGGGTGGAGGGATTAGGGTTTAAGGTATAATGTTTAGGGTTGAGGGTTGAAGGATGCATTGCGCTACACTGAAAGGTTATAGTCCCATTAGAGAATGATGTCCTCGCATGGACCATGTCGAGTGCCCTCATTGATGTTGGTAAGGGATACATGGAAGACAAATGGATTAGGCAGATAGTGGATTATGACATGGATTCTAAAGGGGAGAAAAGTGGATTATAATATGGATTATGTAGGGGAAATAGTGGATTATGTCAGACTTATGCCAAAGCATGGACCATAGGGATGGTATGTGGAGGGTATGTAGGATAGTGGATGAATGATGGTAGATTTATTGTGTAATGGAAGGGAACCATGACCAATGGTTGCACACATCGCGATAAACATTGAATCTTGTGATGCGGAGGTGGTGTAGGGTGTAATGGAGATGTTTGCTTAGGAGATGGATGATGAAGGGCTTTAGGAACTGACATAGACTTAGGTGTTTTATTACTTTTGTTTTGCTTGTGGGATGGAATGTTTTGACACTTTTGAACGGAATGGGAATTTGAGAAGGGAGTAGATGGTTGGGATTTTTTAGAGGTAGATGCCTCATTTAACTTGATTTCTTGTTGCTTAGGTACCCATAACATTTTGGTTTTGGACTTTGCTTGTGGAGGTATGGGATTGGATAACTTTTTGGATTGATTTTTCTTTGACTCTTTGTTTTTATGTCCTGAGGCATGAGGACCCTTAGGATGTTTGGGTTTATTAGTAGAGGCATCTAATTTTACATTTCTGGATCCCTTGGGGATGGTGGAATGACTAGAAGCTTTAAGTTTAACTTTAAGATTAGGGTTGAGGGTTGAGGGATTAGGGTTTAAGGTATAGTGTTGAGGGTTGAGGGTTTAGGGTTTAGGGTTTAGGGTTTAGGGATTAGGGTTTAGGGTTTAGAGTTGAGGAATTAGGGTTTAAGGCATAGTGTTTAGGGTTGAGGGTTTAGGATTTAAGGTTCAAGTGTTGAGGTTGAGGCTTTAGGGATAGGGTTTAAGGTTTAGAGATAAGGGATTAGGGTTTAGGGTTGAGGGATTAGGGTTTAGTGTTGAGGGATTAGGGTTTAAGGTATAGTGTGTAGGGTTGAGGGTTTAGGGATAGGGTTTAGGATTTAAGGTTTAAGGGTTGAGGCTTCAGGATTTAGGGATAGCGTTTAGGGTTGAGGGATTAGGTTTTAGGGTGAAGGGATTAGGGTTTAAGGTATAGTGTTTAGGGTTGAGGGTTGAAGGATACGTTGCGCTGCACTGAAAGGTTATAGTCCCATTAGAGAATGATGTCCCATTAGAGAATGATGTCCTCGCATGGACCATGTCGAGTGCCCTCATCGATGTTGGTAAGGGATACATGGAAGGCAAATGGATTAGGCATATAGTGGATTATGACATGGATTCTAGAGGGGAGAAAAGTGGATTATGATGTGGTTATGTAGGGAAAATAGTGGATTATGATACGGATTATGTCAGACTTATGCCAAAGCATGGACCATAGGGATGGTATGTGGAGGGTATGTAGGATAGTGGATGAATGATGGTAGATTTATTACAGAATGGAAGGGAACCATGACTAATGGTTGCACACATCGCGATAAACATTGAATCTTATGATGCGGAGGTGGTGTAGGGTGCAATGGAGATGTTTGCTTAGGAGATGGATGACGAAGGGCTTTAGGAACCCACATAGACTTAGGCATTTTATTACTTTTGTTACTTAGGCATTTTATTACTTTTATTTTTCTTGTGGGATGGAATGTTTTGACACTTTTGAGTGGAATGGGAATTTGAGATGGGAGTAGATGGTTGGGATTTTTTAGAGGTAGATGTCTCATTTAACTTGATTTCTTGTTGCTTAGGTACCCATACCATTTTGGTTTTAGACTTTGCTTGTGGAGGTATGGGCTTGGATAACTTTTTGGATTGATTTTTCTTTGACTCTTTGTTTTTATGTCTTGAGGCATGAGTTTTGGTAGGTGGTGACTGATTAGGAAAGTACTGTACACTAGTTATGTATCCTCACCGGGGTTTGGGGCTGGGCCGGGCCCCGAGCGAGGGTTCGGGGGTGACATAAAAAATCCTATTTTTTATGACTGACATAAGAAAACCCTAATTTTTGTAACTGACAAAAAGGCTTGATAAAAGCAGCTAAGGGTTAGGGTTTTGATATATTGTATTGTAGCATTTTGTAGTGGTATTGAGTTGCAAGGATTGCTGATTGTAATCGGTTTGATTTACTGGATAATAATATTGGACTCTCTGTTTGGTGGATGTAGCCCAGGTTTGGGTGAACCACATTAAAACTTGTCTCTCGTTGTTATTATTTCTGTGTATTTCCATTTCTCTGTTTAATCTTTATTTGCATTTAATTGATATCTTCTGCTGGCTAACCCTAACAAGTGGTATCAGAGCGGGTTGTGTTTGATTATCGTCTGTAGGAAGGTCTCACGGTTGAGTGGGAGCAATGGCAGATGAGGGTAAATTGAAGGTCAATAAATTCAATGGGCAGAACTATCAGTTATGGAAGATGCAGATGGAGGATTACCTCTATCAAAAGGATTTATGGATGCCGTTAGAAGGAGTAGCCAAGAAACTGGCAACAATGTCTAATGAGGATTAGAATCTTCTTGACAGAAAGGCACTAGGAACCATTCGGTTGTGCCTGGCACCATCGGTGGCATTTAATATAATAGAAACGAAGACAACAGATGGTCTAATGAAAGCTTTGGCAAAATTGTATGAAAAACCCTCAGCCTCAAATAAGGTATTTCTCATGAAGCGTTTGTTTAATTTGAAAATGGTTGAGGTGGATCTATGACAGGTCATTTAAATGAATTTAATACGATTGTCAGTCAATTGACTTCTTTAAATGTAAAATTTGATGAAGAAGTTAGAGCTCTCTTGATATTATGTTCATTGCCTGAAAGCTGGGATAGTTTGGTAATGGCGGTTAGTAACTCTATTTTTGGTTCAAATACCCTAAAATTTGATGATGTTATTGGTGTTATTTTGAGTGAGGAAATTCGTAAGAAAAGCTCAGGTGGATCCACATCAGGCAGTGTTTTGAATGCAGAAAGTAGGGGCCGATCAAAGGAGAGAGGAAAATATTCTGGAGGTCATGGGAAGTCACGAGGAAAATCAAGGGACAAAATATCCCAAACTAGAGGACAGAAGGATTGCTGGTACTGTGGGAAACCAGGTCATTTGAAGAAAGATTGCTAGTCTCAGAAAAATAAAGGAGACAAACAAGAAGGCAATAAGGAAGCAAATGTGGTAAGTAATAAATCTGGATATGATGCTTTGATTCTTCCCCTAGATAATGCTGATGATTCATGGGTTTTAGATTCAGGGGCCTCATTTCATGCTACGCCACATAAAAGTTATTTTCTTGATTATGTCTAAGGGGATTTTGGGCTGGTTTATTTGGGAGATAACGAACCCTGTCAGATTGTTGGTAAGGGAAGAATCAAGATTAAGTTGTAGAATGGGAATCATTGGCTATTACAAGAGGTAAGGCATGTTCCAAGGCTCAGTAGGAATTTAATTTCAGCAGGGCAACTAATTGAACAAGGTTGCACTGTTACATTTACTGATAAAAATTGGAAGGTTTCAAAAGGTGCCTTAGTAGAAGCAAAAGGTGTGAAAGTAGGCACCTTATATCTTTGTACAGGTCATACTATTCCTTCTACTTTAGATGTTACAGAGGAAAAACAAACATGTTCCGGAACAGTTGCTGCAGGTTTGCAGGAAGAAACTGGAAAAGTTGTTGCAGGTTCTAAAACAACACTGTGGCATAACAGACTTGGGCATATGAGTGAAAAATGTATGAAGGTACTTCATTCTAAGAAAGTTTTACCAAGTCTGAAATGTATTAATATGGATTTCTGTGAAAGTTGTGTGTATGGAAAATAAAAGAGAGTCAATTTTCTCAAGGATGGGAAGCAAAAGAAAAATGAAAAGTTGGAGCTTGTGCATACCGATGTATGGGGACCGGCTCAGGTATCTTCTCTTGGTGGCTCTCGATATTATGTTACATTCATAGATGATGCAACTAGGAAGGTATGGATTTATTTCCTTAGGCAGAAATTTGATGTTTTTGAAACATTTAAAAAATGGAGAAGCTTGGTTGAGAATGAGACAGGTAAAAGATTAAAATGTCACTGCCTTTGTGAGTATTGCAGCAAAGAATTTGAAGATTATTGTTCCTTTAATAGAATTCGTAGGCAGAAAATGGTTCCAGGGACTCCACAGGAAAATGGAGTGGTTGAACACATGAATAGGACAATAATGGAGCGTGCAAGGACCATGAGATTGCATGCTGGGCTGCCCTTAAATATGTGGGCAGAAGCTGTCAACACTGATGTATATTTAATTAATAGATGTCCTTCAGTTCCTTTGGGCTGTGGTATTCCAGAGGAAGCATGGACAGGTAAGAAGGTGAGTTATTCTTTTTTGAAAACCTTCGGCTATGAAACATTTGCACATATAGATTCTGAAAATAGAACCAAGATAGATGCAAAATCAAAAAAGTGTACCTTCGTTGGATATGACATTGATGAATTTGGTTATAGGCTTTGGGATTTTGAAAATCAGAAAATTGTGAGAAGCAGGGATGTCATATTCAATGAGAAGGTGTTGTACAAAGATTAGTTGCAGCAGCATGAGAAGAAAGAAAAAGATTATGTGGTGCTGGATGATACTCCAAATAGTGATGTTCCAGTGGTTCCTCATGCTCCGCAACAACAACTAGAAATACCATAAACTCCAGTGAATGTTAGACGGTCAACAAGGCTAAGTAGACCTCCTGAAAGGTTTTCTCCCTCTTTGTATTCTATTTTGTTAACAGATGCTGGTGAACCAGAAGGGTATGATGAAGCATGCAGGTGAATACATAGGTTCAGTGGGAGCTTTCCATGAAAAAAGAAATGGACTCCTTGTTGAAAAATCAGACTTGGGAATTATGTAAGTTACCTGTAGGTAAAAAGGCTTTAACAAACAAATGGATTTACAGGCTGAAAGAGGAAGATGGAGGTAAGAAAAGATTTAAGGCCAGGTTAGTTGTAAAAGGATTTGCACATAAACAGGGCATTGATTTTGATGAGATATTTTCTCCGGTTGTCAAGATGACTTCTATTCATATTGTTTTAAGTATTGTGGCTGCTGAAGATTTGAATTTGGAACAGCTAGATGTGAAAACTGCCTTTCTCCTGGTGATTTGGAGGAGGAGATATATATGGCACAACCACAAGGATTTGAGGTCAAAGGTCAGGAGAAACAAGTGTGCAGATTGAAGAAGAGTTTGTATGGCCTGAAACAAGCACCTCGGCAATGGTATTTGAAATTTGATAGTTTTATGGCTGAGCAAGGCTACAACAGGTGTAATTTTGACCATTGTGTTTATTTTAAGAGGTTGGATAATGACAACTACATTATTTTATGTTTATATGTTGATGACATGCTTGTAGCTGGGTCTAACATGGATCACATTAGCGAGTTAAAACATCAGTTATCACAGTCATTTGATATGAAGAATTTGGGGGCAGCAAAACAAATCCTTGGTATGAAAATATGCAGAGATAGGAAGAACAGAAAATTGACTCTATCTTAGGCTGCTTATGTTGAAAAGGTGTTGCAGAGATTCCATATGGAGAATGTAAAAGCTGTCAGCACACCTTTGCCTAGTCATTTGAAATTGACTAAGGAGATGTGTCCAAAGACACAAGAGGAGGAAGAAAAAATGTCCAAGGTACCATATGCTTCAGCTATAGGAAGTTTAATGTATGCCATGGTATGCACGAGACCGGATATTACACATGTTGTTAAAGTCGTTAGCAGGTATATGAGTCATCCCGGATTTGAGCATTGGAATGCGGTAAAATAGATTCTCAGATATTTGAGAGGTACATCTAATAAACACTTATGTTTTGGGGGCTCTAATATTGATTTTGCAGGTTATGTAGACTCAGATTTGGCAGGGGATATTGATACCAGACGGAGTACTATAGGTTATGTCTTTACTGTAGGTGGAACATTGGTGAGTTGGATTTCCAGGTTGCAAAAGGTGGTTGCTTTATCCACCACAGAGGCAGAGTATGTCGGTGCAACAGAGGCGAGCAAGGAGATGATATGGCTGCAATCTTTCATGGAAGAATTGGGCAAACAACAGGCTAACAGTTCTTTGTATACAGACAGTTAGAGTGCCATACATCTTGCAAATAATTCTGCCTTGCATTCAAAGACCAAACACATACAGTTGAGGTATCACTTTATTCGGTCGGTGTTGGATAATGGACAGTTAAGGCTGGAAAAGATACATACCGATGAAAATCCAGCGGATATGTTTACAAAGGCAGTGACAAGGGAGAAGCTAAGCTCCTCTTCAGCTTCGATTGGTCTTCTAGACTGAAAACAATAAAAATAGAACAATAGAGTCCAGGGTGCTTATTTCTAGTGGGAGCTGCATGCGTAGCGGTATCGTCTAGGCTCAGTCTCCAAGTGGGAGATTGTTTGGTGTGGAGCCTAATCAGTCTCCAAGTGGGAGATTGTTGGTAGGTGGCGACTGATCAGGAAAGTACTGTACACTAGCCATGTATCCTCGTCGGGGTTCGAGGTCAGGCCGGGCCCCAAGCGGGCATTCAGGGGCGGTAGCCCCCAAAATTTTTTTTAGGGCCGACATAAAAAATCCTATTTTTTATGATCGACATAAGAAAACCCTAATTTTTGTAATCGACAAAAAGGCTTGATAAAAGTGACTAAGGGTTAGGGTTTTGATATATTGTATTGTAGCATTTTGCAGTGGTATTGAGTTGTAGGGATTGCTGATTGTAATCGGTTTGATTTACTGGATAATAATATTGGACTCTCTATTTGGTGGATGTAGCCCGGGTTTGGGTGAACCACGTTAAAACTTGTCTCTCGTTGTTATTATTTCTGTGTATTTCCATTTCTCTGTTTAATCTTTATTTGCATTTAATTGATATCTTCTGCCGGCTAACCCTAACAATGAGGACCCTTAGGATGTTTGGGTTTATTAGTAGAGGAATCTAATTTTGCATTTCTGGATCCCTTGGGGATGATGGAATGACTGGAAGCTTTAAGTTTAGCTTCAAGATTAGGGTTGAGGGTTGAGGGTTGAGGGATTAGGGTCTAAGGTATAGTGTTGAGGGTTGAGGGTTGAGGGTTTAGGGTTTAGGGTTGAGGGTTTAGGGATTAGGGTTTAGAGTTGAGGGATTAGGGTTTAAGGCATAGTGTTTAGGGTTGAGGGTTTAGGATTTAAGGTTCAAGTGTTGAGGGTTGAGGCTTTAGGGATAGGGTTTAAGGTTTAGTGATAAGGGATTAGGGTTTAGGGTTGATGGATTAGGGTTTAGGGTTGATGGATTAGGGTTTAGGGTTGAGGGATTAGAGTTTAAGGATCTTTATTTCTGAATCTTTACTCTTGTTCTTTGCATGCCAGTCCATCAATTGTGCAAGTGACTTGCAACAAAACATTCGTTGAAGTCTAGGTATAATTGGCATGTTGACATGAGGAAAATTTTGGTTTGGCATAGCTAGGTGCTAAATTAGGTGCACTTCGCATTGATTTTCGTGACCCAAAGAGATTACATTTAGGGCTAAAAGTTGGCGCTAAAGTCGGCGTTAGAGACGCCGACTTTAGTGCCGACTAATGAATAAAAAAAAATTAAAATTCCTGCCTGCGTTAAAACATACCACACAAAAAAAACATAAATTCAAGTTAATACATTTAAGCCCACAACACAGTGTACTCTACCTCTGTTTTATGTTTCCTACTAAGAATTGTAGGCTGCGAAGCAATGACTTTATTAGGTCGAAAATAAAAGTTACTGAAAAGTTTCTACAACGGATCCGTGAATTTGTATTTTATTTATTTCTGGTTCTAGACATCTAGAAGATAAAAAATTACTTTAGTTAGTTGCTAAATTTGGGGTTTCTAGCTACCTCAGCCATTCAATCAAGCTTGTTTGTCTACCTTTTAGCAAGTAAGTTCCAATTGCTGAGCAACTTACTCTTGACCTAGGTTTTTATCGATTTTGATATAATTTTGAGCTCAAAGAAAGTTTTTCTAAGATGTTGTACTCACGCTTTAGGGTAAATTTGAGTAGTAATGTTGTTAATTATCCTTTCTTGTAGTATAATTTGCATTTACCGTTTTTGGAAGTCTTGTCGAATAAGGTCTCTTTGTACACCATACCCAAAATATGAGCTGTTAGGATTTGTTTTTGGCTACTATTGGTCAAGCATGCTGTTAATTCATACCTGGCTACGATTGCCTCCATAGACTGGACAAAAATAATTTGCCCTAGTCACCTCAAAATGTCAAGCAATAGAGGGAAGGGAGCAAACTCTCGCCACAATCAGGTAATTCACTGTCAATTTATAGATTTGTAAATGTTTCTTTGATTTTTAGTATTTAGTTTTCTATTTCTAAATTTAAAAGAAGAAATCTATTATATATATATATAGGGACATGAGACTGACAAAGATAAAGAGGCATTGGCTTCCATATTGGGGGTAGAGGTATTGAACAAATTGGATGGTGTTGACTTGACAATGCTTGCTAGATACATAGAAAAATGATCTAGTAAAGCCCCTGAAACATTGCAACCAAATCAACAGTGTCAAAGGGAATCAATTGATTCCCCAACCAGTCATGGATCGAGCAAAAGATCCAGGAGGAAATCAATAACAGTAACCTCTAAGAATGTGGAACATGGAGTAGAGGCTTCCAATGTCCTAGCCACTCCTGGGACATAGACTTCTTCGACCACCATGCCATGTTTTGCATCTTGCATTGGTAGCTACAATACCAAGATAGAATACGATGTGGTTTTAGGGGAAGTCCGAATGATAGATGCTGGAAAAATGTTTGTGAATAGGTTGAAGGAATCATGCCTTCAACGATTCAAAGACCATCTAGATTTGCCATTCTCAAAGATACCCATGCACCTGCAAAAAGCAGTTATCCATGACATGGAGACTGAATTTGGCACAGGTTGGTCTATAAAGAAAGTAAAGCTATGAGTGTCTCAAAACTACAAGAGATTTCGGTGCAACCAAACAAAGAAGATAAAAAAATCCCTCCCGAGCTAAGGCTCAAAAAAAGACCAATTGATGTAAGTCTGAAAGTATGGAAAGAGCTTGTAAAAGCATATGAGAAGTCCGATGCACGGAGGAAGTCCAGTGAGGAGAGTACGCAAGTATTTGAATTTGCTCATAAGATTTTATCAAATTTATTAAACGATTTTTAAATTTTATTTGTGCATAATTAAATTGAATTAGTATATGTTTCAGGACAAGGCCTCCAAGGCTAGGCTTGACAAACTTCGTGCCACTCATCACAATGGCCAGAAAGGTTTAAAGGACTTGGTCTGTACATTTTTAAGTATATTTAATATGTTAAATGATATTTTTTTATTTCCTAGGAAAAAGTAAATGATTGCATATTAATTAGTTTAACTAGTCCATGTGCCATGTTTTGACAGGAGGAGAAATATGGTCGGCAACCAACGCAATTTGAAAAGGAAATGTTACAAAGCAAAAAGTGGACCAATTTTGTAATCTAGATGGAGAACGAGATATCAATAGTTGACTTTCAATAACTTAGTCGGATATTGTTGTGTTAATATGTCAATTTGCATTTCTTGTGTTGAGTTTCAATAATCTTTGAAGAGGTTATAGAGTGATACTTGAGACAAACAGTTACAGTTGTACTCTGTTTGTTGTGTTTGGTTTCTATTGGTCTTCTTGTCTTTTGGACTCAAGTGGATTGTTATTCATAGGTCACTTGTCATTCTTGTTGATCATGTGGATGTAGTTATCATTGAGTTTTCAGGTGGTCTCCTAAGTGAACAGACCAAAGGGTTTATCTCAAGTCTTTGTTTGCCAACCTTTTATTATAAGACTTAAAGGCGGGCATGCATTACAGTTACGTTGTTGGTTATATTACAAACCTTTGAAATATAATAGTGGACATTTAAATTTTAATATGCATATTTGTTTTGTTGAGAAGGAGCCATCAATGGAAATAGACATTAACTCTCCTCTGCCATAACAGCTTTGGGAAGTACTAGTCTTTAATGTTCTTGGTTTTGGGGTATGTGAAGGAGAAAAGGAAGGAGTGGGGAACCATTTTGGGGGGGAATTCTTCTTTTTGCCTTGGGGTCGAGGAAGGAAGGTTGATGGTTGGACTGTAAATGATTTAGAGGAAGGGAGACTTTGGGTGTGCTCATCATGTTGGTTGAGTGTCTTGCTGTTTGGGTTGGAGACTAAGAATCAAATCTCCAACTGGTCTTCTTCAACTAAGTTAACCTTTCTTTGAAGTAAAGCTCCTTGTCATCCATTCTTGTAAAATTACACTGACCATTTTGGTGAAACGTTTCCTTTAACTTGTGTAATTGTATGTGGTCTTGTGAAAGCCTATGCTAAAGGGTTTGGATGAGGAAAATATTGTTAACTGTGAGAGTTCAAACTTAAGATCATGGGACTTACGAACTGTGGCAAATTGTTGGTTATTGTGCTTTAGATTTCTATCATGAAGGAAGCTACATTAATTTGGTCATAGTTTGAGGTGGAGTTTCAAACCCTGGATAGAATTGCTAGAATGCTATCATTGCAACATACCATGAGTCTTGAGGAAACCTGGCCTAGTTCATGGTTATCTTTTTTGACATGGTTGTAAATGTGAGGGGGAGAAATGTGGTTAGTTCAAACTAATGAAAATATACAAAACCCAAACACCAATAGAAGTTGAAAGCAAAGAAGATTTGAAACCAAAACAAGTAAGAATACTTACAATCTCTTTTACCTATCATTTTCCATTGTTTGCCTATCTTTCTTTGATCTTGATTGTGAAGCCCTCAGAAGCTTTCCTTGCTTGCTTGTTTGTTGAAGATGACAAAGGAAGAATGACTCTTGATATGTGTTGTGTTGAATGTGAGCTTCAACACATGATAATGGAGGACACTTGGAATAGAATGAATGAGAGAAGAAGAGAAATTTGAGTATAGTTATCTTGCCAAATGAAGTGCCTCTCTTAATGGCTTAGAAGAGGATTCTATTTATAGATTTTTTGAAAATAGAATGGAGGGTGAGGATCAAAAGATGAGATCAATGGCTAGGAATAAAAGTGAATCTTTTATTCATAGTGGATGAATTAAAAATTCTTTATTTGAGAATAGTGGATTATAACAATTGAATTAAAAATTCAATAGTGGAGGATAGTGTGGAACATTGAATTAAAATATTCAATGGGTGAAGGCTAGTGGGGAACATTGAATAAAATATTCAATGGGTGAAGGCTAGTGGGGAACATTGAATAAAATATTCAATGGGTGAAGTTTAGTGGGGAACATTGAATAAAATATTCAATGGGTGAAGGCTAGTGGGGAACATTGAATAAAATATTCAATTTGTGAAGGCTAATTGAATTAAAGATTTATTTTGGAAAATGGAGGATATTAGCTAATTAAATATTAAGAATATTTAATTATATGTGCAAAATGGTGAGGTGGAAGAGATGAGGTGGATTGATGAGGTGGATTTTAGGACTTGAGACATTAGAAGAATTGAGGGAATTTAATTAAATAAAATGACTTTATTTAATTATGGGATAATGAGACAATCAAATAAATTTTGAATATTTATTTAATTGACAGAAGAAAATAAGAATTAAGATAAATATTAAAATATTTACTTAATTCGACCCGAGCCAATTTTAGGTGTATACATTTTGCCCCTCTTTGAAGCAATGTGTTTTATCACGTTGTTTCAAAGAATAGGAATAGTCTGATGCTGATACATGCCCCAGTTTGCCCCTGGTATAGGTTATGATGATAGGATGCCCCCTCGGGAGATTTGGACGGGGAGAAGGTGGAAGGTGTGAGACTGACAATCTCACGACGAGGAAGGTGAAGACGGGTCAGGCTGGAGAAAAACGGGCTATGGTTTGGAGAAACAGCCATGGGAGGTAGTCAGAGAGTCATACAGTCAGGTATGGGTCACTTGCTATATATAGGAATTGGGTCCACACCACCTATTCATTTGTACACTTGTCCATAGTTGATTTGTCCTCTAGAGAGCTTAGTAGATCATGGCAGCCAAAGAGGTGGATATTCCGCGCGAGCAACATCGATTTGAGTGGATTCGATGGTTCGATCAGCCAGCAGAGGCAGGACCCCCGGTATGTAGTTCTTCAAAACTTGTCGAAAGTCAATTTTTATGCGTATTAATGGCTAGGAAAACCATCTAGGGCAAATGCGCAACAACCTTAGTTTTGCGCATATGTGCGCCAAAATGGCGCATATGTTGCGAAATTGCGCATGCACGCCGCCAAATGGCGCATATGTTTATTTTGCACATGTGCTCCCTGAATGTGCGCATTTGTTCGTTTTGCGCATTTGAGCGTTGAAGTGGCGCATTCGTCCTGAAGTTGCGCGTATGTGCTGTGAATCTGCACATATGTTTGTGTTGCACATGCGTTCTATGAATGTGCGCATTTGTTGGGAAGTTGCGCATTTGCTATAATATGTTGCGCATGTGCCAGAATGGCGCATACGTGTCAGGAAGTGGCACATTCATGGTGAAGTTGTGCTTTTGTTATGAAATGGTGCATTTGCCACCTAGATTGGCGCATTTGTACTTTAGGTAAATCAGTTGACTTAACAAAATTAATCTAATTGGCATCTTGATTGATGCGTCAATTGATTAGCGATCTCTGAGATTGCTGAGAATCTAGTCGAGAGATGATATGCTGCGTTGATTAATTTGATATGTTTGAGCCAAATGATAAGAAAATGGAGCATTTGCCACCGGGATTGGTGCATTTGCACTTTTAAGGCAAATTAGTTGACTTAACAAAATTAACCCAATTGGCATCTTAATCGATGCGTCAATTGATTAACGATCTCTGAGATTGCTGAGAATCTAGTCGAGAGATGATATGCTATTTTGATTAATTTGATATGTTTGAGCCAATGATAGGGAAATGGCGCATTTGCCACCGGGATTGGTGCATTTGCACTTTTTAGGCAAACCAGTTGACTTAACAAAATTAACCCAATTGGCATCTTGATCAATGCGTCAATTGATTAGCGATCTCTGAGATTGCTGAGAATCTAGTCGAGAGATGATATGTTGTTTTGATTAATTTGATATGTTGAGCCAATGATAGGATAGCTTGATTGCTTGGAGTATGTTTTCGATATGGATTTGGATTTCACTGACGGTATGCATTTCTTGGTTGCAGGAGGATATTCAGGACGTTCTGACATCGCAAGAGTTGTTCCCGTTGCCGTTGTTGCAGTAGTATATGCTGACCAAGATGGAGCGGGAGGCTCTAGGTGCTATGGGTTTGTATCATGTCCTCTTTATGCCTGAGGTTCGCATGAACCGGGCGATGGTGACTGTAGCCGTGGAGCGATTCCATAGTGAGGATGGGACCTTCCATTTTCCGACGGGAGAGATGGCCATTACTCTAGAGGATGTTTATCAGATTCTATACCTCCCTATTCAGGGAGAGTTGGTTGAGTATGAGTCACAACGTGACGCTGGGCTGGAGGACTGCAGGCTAGTTTTTGATGATCCTGAGTTGGCAGGGGAGGAGATCTCATGGCAGGACATGCATGACTGTTATGACTACTTCCCAGGCATAGTGGCTAGGCTGATCGGTGGCGTAGTATGCCCCGATAGGAGAGCGCACGGCTTCCCCATTGGCTAGGGATGGATGCTGGAGAGTATGATCGTCGACGGGACCCAGTATGCGTGGGGTGTGTGCATGCTTGCACACCTATACAGAGACATGCATCAGGCAGTGTACCACCGAGGCTCTGGTTTAGCCACAGGCGGGTCTCTCTTACAGTTTTGGTTGTGGGAGCACATTGCTATCACACGGCCGATCTGCGTGTTTCATAGGTAGAGGGGTGAGCCCTATAGTTACGGTTATGTAGGTGTGATTTCCCAGCACAGGCTGGGGAGGCTCGAGTACTGGAGGCATGCCTTTGATGGAGTAGATGCAGTGGTCTGGCGACCATATATTGACTACGAGGTATGGGATGACGAGGCAGATGAGCTCCCCTATTGTTTCCAGACGAGGTGGCTGATTGGCCAGACTCGGTACATTGTGGAGCGACAGATTGTCAGCCGAGTGTAGAGATAGTTTGGCTGAGTTCAGGGCAGACTGCAGGGCAAGGCATGCTTTGCCAGGACATACACCGAGCGGTATAGGTGGGGTCCTGTGGCATCTTATGAGGAGGCATTGGCTGATTTTCAGCAGATTCCTTATGCAGCCTGGCTAATGTGGAGAGATATAGTAGATACTAGCATGACGCCAGACTATGAGGAGTGGTTTGCAGCACATCCGTTTCTTTGCTACTCAGGTCCTGGAGAGGTAGCTCCTCATATAGATGAGGGTGACTCAGACAGAGGGGGTGGAGGTGGCAGGGGGAGGGGTGGACGGTGGAGGAGGAGGAGGGATTAGGGAGATGATGGTAGACAGAGACAGAGGCAGAGAGTTGGAGAGGGGCTCGTGGGGTAGCAAGCAGTGGGACAGGCACAGGTCTAGGTGCTAGTGCAGCCAGAGATAGCACAGAGATAGATGCCACCGCCTCGGCAGGTGGCGTAGCTGATACAGGGATAGGTGCCAGTGCAGCAGGTGGCACAGGCCGAGCAGGCTCCACAGCCTGATGTGCAGCAGCAGGTTCTGGTTTCTTTACAGACCCAGACTAGGCAACTGAGGGCTCATTTGAGAGCGGCAGAGTCACGGTGAGAGGCAGATGCGACTCAGATATCTGAGTTGAGCTGGGAGAGAGATGCAGCCTTAGCTAGTATGCGGGCTATGAGGGCAGAGTGGGATGCAGCCTTGATGGCCATGGGTATCGATGGGACCTCCAGTTTCTTGGTGGCACAGGTACAGTAGTCATAGGCCCAGGTAGTGCAGTTACAGAGTGATCTTACGAGATCTCAGGCACAAACTTAGTATTACCAGGGCTTATATCACGGTGTTGTGCCCACGAGTCAGAAAGCCTCAAGCTTCCGGAGCCAGTCAGAGGCAGTGCAGAGAGCAGGTGGGTCTCGGTCTATGGGCTCAATGAGGGGCCCACCACCGTCAGGGGTGGATAGAGGAGAGGCTAGTGCCAGGAGCAGTGTTCCTCGATGGCAAAGTTAGGCAGAGCCAGACACCTATTTTTGACGTGTATTGTGGCACCTTTTTGATGATGACTGAGATAGCTGATAGATGCATTTTTATTCTGAGACATGTATCACCATTTTTTGTATACACTTATGACATGACTCTGGGATTGGACAGAGTTTGTGATATTTTGTACATCTGGACATGTGTTGGATGTTTTATCTGATGATCTACCTATTTGATGGTCTACATGTATGTGTTCTTACATTTTGTATGCTATGGATGCAATTTGATTTTATGATGTGTTTGTATATGTTATGCATACTAGATGGATGTTTAGAATGCTTTTGAGTTATGCAAATGCTAATGTGTATGGATATGGTTATGCAGTTTGATATGTATGTGACCTATGTTTTTGATTTCTTTTGATATGATGTATGGATGCACAATGTATATGGATGATCTAAAATGTATGGAAATTGATCTCAAATGATGTAATCATGTGAATGACTATCTCATGTGATGTGATATGCAACTTATATGCTATGTGTTTGATATGTCCAGATGTACTCAATCGACACAGAAATGATATAGATGAGTGGAATAGAAGAAGACATGGAGAAATACTGACTTGCGTTTGGATATACTGCAGGGTTTGCGTTATGATATGGAGTTGCTGGATAAGAGATAGATGCGGATACGGATTTTGTCATCTTTGCAAGTTTTTCGTTTTCATCATCGGGCACTTTTTCGTATTTTTCATTTTTTGAATTGTGGTAAGAGAATACAAGCATCTAGGTATAGTTAGACTGAGATGACCTGAGTATCGCTTACCTGGATTTTGATATAGCAAGTTGATACAAGCATCTAGCCAAAGTTGAATCTAGATGACCTGAGTACGTCTTGCATTTAAGCAGACAAGGATTGCAACCTTTTCATGTTTAGACCTCAGAGTCCTCGATGATCTTTTGCCGATCATGTCATTAGACAAAAGTCGTCACATTACTAAAGTTTGATCCACAAGTAGCAGACAAAGAAAAATTATGTCCCCATCATAGCATCTCTAGCTGTTGGCATCCTTGAGTAGCATAGGAAGACATAATTGACAAAAATTCAAGACCTTGTAAGTTAACCTGTTGACAAAACATTCTTGCATTAGATGTGTCTTTTTGCCATAATTGAGATAGAATTGTTTTGAGTGTTTCGATATGATGTTGTACTTTGTTTTTGTTTTGGACAGGTTGATGTTATGCATCGAGAACTTTGTTCTAGGTGTCTAGTGAAAGTATCGTAATCCTTTATTGGCATCTCCTTACAAAATGATGGCATTCAAGAACCCAAATCCGCAACTAGGTCAAGGAGTTGCCCCTAGTTTAGATCAGGATTGACTTATTATGGGGAGATGATGACAGATGTGGAGAGACAGACCCTAAGGGACTGACCTAGTGCCTCGGGGGCTCATTGCTAAATGGCCTTGCCTACGTGACGACGCAGAGGCAACGTAGTTCGGGACTTGGACCATGGATGGACTAGAGGGTAGATGACAAGATATGAGATGGACAAGGAAGTGGATCCTCGGGGGCGCATGGATAATGGCCTTGCCTACGTGATAGCTGAGAGGCGATGTAGTTCGGAAAGATGCAAAGGACTGGTTTGGTGTGATGGAGACAAGAGTCAATGAAGTCAGCATAGATGGAGGGAGTGGTTTGTCACAGATAGCGCATGTTTACCAGGTTTTCACCACTTACTTTTATTTGCACACGTAGCCCAAAAGTACACACGACGCCTGTTTGCCAGGTTTTCATCATGGTACCTATCCTTTTGTCATTTTTCTATTTTTTCAATTTTTTTGTTCTGTTTTGATCTCTTTTTCAATTTTTTTGATTTTTTCAGGACTCCCTTACATCGGGGTTTTCAGGTATAGAACTTGCAAAGATGCATGCTGTTGACAGGATCATCGAATAGTTCACCTTCAGATGTGGCCAGTTGATATGCCCCCGATCCATAAGCTGTGATGACAACATAAGGACCTAACCAGTTGGGTTCAAACTTTCCTTTCTTTTCTCTATCTGGCTGATTTCTAGGGTTCTCTCTGAGGATGAGATCACCAACTTGGAAGACTCAGGGTTTTACCTTATGATTGTAGCTTCTGGACATTCTTTGCTGATATGCTTTCAGGTGATTAAAGCCCTGTTGCCTTCTTTCTTCCAGCAGTTCTAACTCTTGCAGTCTAGAGACTCTGTATTCTTCATCTGATATGAGACCTTTCAATGACACCCTGAGAGATGGTAGTTTGACCTCAATGGGGAGGATAGCTTCTAAGCCATAGACAAGGGCGTATGGTGTAGCACCTGTGGGAGTGCGTATACTTGTTCTGTAGGCCCACAGAGCGGGATTGAGTTGGATATGCCAATCATGGCCAGCATCGTTGACAGTCTTCTTGAGGATTTTCAAGATGGTCTTGTTGGATGCTTCAGCTTGACCATTGCCTTGGGGGTAGTACGGGGTGGAAAAGTGGTGTTGGATCTTGAATCATTCACAGAGTTCTTAGACATCCTAGTTTTTGAATGGTCTTCCGTTATCCGTGATAATGGATGAAGGAATTTCATATCTGCAGATGAGGTAATTCAGAATGAATGAATAAATTTGCTTACCTGTGATGGTGGTGAGGGGAACGGCTTCAATCCACTTTGTAAAATACTTCGTGGCAGTTATGATGAATTTATGGCCATTGGATGAGGGCGGATGGATCTTTCCCACAAGGTCGAGTCCCCATTGGCAAAAGGGCCAAGGTGTCATTAAAGGTCTCAATTCTTGAGCTGGTGCATGTATTAGGTTCCTATGTATTTGGCACTACCTGCACTTTTTGACAAACTGATTGGAGTCTTGTTCCATTGTTGGCCAATAGTACCCTATGCGCATGAGTTTCTTGGCTAGGGTAGAGACACTAGAGTGAGCCCCGCATATTCCATCATGTATTTCATTTAGAGCAGTTTGATATTCCTCTCTATCTAGACACCTAAGGAGAGTACCATCGAGACCTCGGCGATATAGGGTGTTAGCAACAATGGCATATCGGGATGCCTGCCGGATGAAGGTTCTTTTCTGGTTATGGGAGAGGTCAGGTGGGAGTGTATTCTCTTTTAGGTAGGCAAATATTTTACCATAGAGAGGGGAATCAGTTCCTACGATGTGGCATATGATATGGGAATCTGGAGTGTCATAAGCAGGACAGGAGACTGGCTCTACTAAGAACTCATATCGTGTTTGATTGCCTGGAATGTCGAGAAGAGATGTGATTGTAGCCATGGCATCTGTAGCTTTGTTCTCGATCCTTGGTATCTGTTCAAATGATATCTTGATGAAATACTCCTTGAAGTCATCTACCATGCATTTATAAGGAATCAGTTTCTCATCCTTCGTTTGGTAGTCGTCATTTACTTGGTTGATGACCAGTTGTGAGTTACCATAGACTTGAAGTTCCTTGATGTTCCACTCAACTGCTAGCTTGATACCTATGACTAGAGCCTCATATTCTGCTACATTGTTTGTGCAAGGGAACATTAATCTGTATGACTTTGGAATAGTGTCGCCATTAGGTGTGATCAACAAGATACCTGCCCCCGATCCATGCTGAGTGTAGGAGCTATCAAAGTACATTTTCTAGTTTGCTATGTTGACGTGGAAGATAGACTCATCTGGAAATTCAAAGCTCAAGGGGTTGTCATCAGTTAAAGGTGCCTCTACTAGTTGATCTGCAAGCACTTGTCCTTTTATCACTTTTCTATCCACACATTCTATGTCGAACTCACTGAGAAGCATGACCCATTTTGATAATCTACCTGTTAAGGCGACCTTGTTGAGTAAGTATTTCAGTGGGTCAATCTTTGCCACCAGTTTAACAGAGTGTGACAGCATGTAATGCCTCCATTTTGTGAGGCAAATACAACAGCTAGACATGCTCTTTCTATTGGTGTGTATTGCAACTTGTATCTAACGAGTGTTCGACTAATGTAGTAGATAGCCTGTTCTTTTCCATCATAGTTCTGTTGAGCAAGGAGAGCTCCCAGAGCCATTGGTGTAGCTGAGATATATAGTAATAGAGGCCTGCCCTAAATTGGTGGCATTAATACTGGTGGCTTCATTAGGTATTCCTTTAGCTGTTGAAAAGCCTGCTCGCATGACTCATTCCATTTGAAGGATACATTTTTGTGTAGCAGATGAGAGAATGGGTGGCACTTATTTGCCAGTTGGGAAATGAACCGTCTAATAGACTGTAGTTTGCCCTGTAGGGATCTCAATTGAGTCAAATTTTTAGGAGGTGGCATCTCCATTATGGCCTTTACCTTAGCGGGATCAACTTCGATACCATTTGCAGATACTATGTAGCCCAGTAGTTTTCCTGATGTAACCCTGAACACACACTTTTTTGGATTAAGTCGCACATTGAACTGCTCCAGTCTGTTAAAGATCTTGTCTAGTACTACTAGATGCCCTTCTCTTGTGAGAGACTTTGCTAGAATGTCATCGACGTAGTCTTCCATTATAGTATGCATCATATCGTGGAAGATCGTTGTCATGGCTCTCTGATATGTTGCCCCAGCATTTTTCAGACCGAATGGCATGACGCACCAACAGTTGGTGCCCCAAGGACATGTAAATGCAGTTTTGTGCTGGTCTTCTGGTGCAATCTTTATCTGGTTATATCTTGAGAAACCGTCCATGAGTGACAGCATAGTGTGTCCTACCGTAAGATCTACAATCATGTCGATGTTGGGCAAGGGGAAGTCATTCTTCAGACAAGCTTTGTTCAGGTCCCTGAAGTCACTACATATCTTGACCCTGCCATCTGGTTTAGCCACTGGTACGATATTTGAAACCCATTCGGGATAGTCTATGGGCTTGATAAACTTGACATCTAGCAGTTTCTTCAGTTCTTCCTTCACCATGAGAGCCACCTGCGGATGCATCTTTTTGAGCTTTTGTTTAACAGGCTTAGCTCCTGGAGCTAAAGATAAGTGATGCATGATGAGATTTGGATCAAGCCCTGGCATGTTGGCGTATGTCCATGTAAATTTGATCTATTTTCTTTTGAAGAACTCTGTAAATGCTGGTTTTTCATGTTCTGTTAGAGCCTTTGCCATGTGGACCATTCTAGGATTATCACCTGTGTTGACATTGATTGCTTCCGTTGGTTCTATCAAGATCGACGATCTTTCCTAATGTGTAAGATTGGGGAGAGGGTCAAGCCTTCCATCTTTCGGCACCTCAAAGAGGTTTTCACCATTGGATGCGTCTTTCTTTTTACTATTTTGAGGATCTAACACTGCCACAGAGCGGTTTTCACCATTAGATCGTTCTTTTATTTTGATGTTTTTGTGACTGAAAGGCTTGGCGCTCTCTCCAAAATAGGCCTGCACATTGAGTTCTATAGCATAGCCAGCTCTGTGGTCACCTGCAGGTATGTGATCTCTAAGCTCAAGGTAATCGATGATCGCATCATCGTTTTCGAAGGTGTCTAGTTCAAGGGTGGTACCTTCAAGGTCCCAGTCGATAAGTTCAGGGTGCACTAATGGTAAGAGACCATTAGGTTGATCTGGTTTAGTGGCGTTGATGGTTAGGACAGAGTTATTGAAGGGGTGGACAAAATCTGCGATGGTACTCTCTATTAGTGGGTCCGTCAAGGGGGGAAACATTCCTTCCTCATGATTTTCACTATTGTTGCTATGCGGGTCAGACTCTAATGGCCTAGCCCTTGGACCTTGTCTCTCGTTGGCATGGGTCAGGTCGTACTCGTGGACAATGTCAATATCCTTTTCGTCACAAGACATCTCAAAGAGGCTATCCCATTCATACTCATTAGAATCAGTTTCGCTCCCCATCTGCGTTCTCTGAATTTGTTCAACTAGATTGCTAGTAGATGCTTTCGTTTGTTGGCCTTTATTCTTGTTGGTTCTATTGTTTCTTGGTGCTCCAATATAGCCTAGCCCTGTAGTGTCTTGGGCTGTTAAGGTATGAGGTTGGATGGGTTCAATGATGCCATCCTTTCTTGATCCAAGTGGACCGTGTCCTTCATATCCCATTCTCTGTAGTATTTGGTATCCTTGCCCATACTGTTCTGTTGGTATGGTGGGATGGTCATGTTGCATTGAGGAGCTAGCTTCATCTTTGTATAGCCACTGTAGGACATCTTTTTCATCACTTTCATCTTCTAGGCTTCCCCATTTCACAAATGGTCCTTTGGTTGGCCTCTCTGCTGTGGGTGTTTTTAAGATAGGTCTCCCATGGGATCGAGGAGATAGGGGCAGTTGTGCCAAGCAGAGGGACTGAGATATCATGTACTCACCCAAGCCTTTATCTTTGAGTTGGAGTTTAGGTGGAGGTACCCCTGAAGAAGAAGCAAGTGCAACTGGGTCAACACGAGATGACAAGGATGTAGAAGCACGGTTGTTAGGGATTATGACTTCTGGTTTGGGTTGAATGGAGTTGCAATATTTATAGGGGTTAGGGTCACCTGGGATGGTGATCTCTTGCCCTTCATGTGAGAATTTGATACATTGATGGTATGTGGAAGGCACTGCTTTCAAAGCGTGTATCCATGCTAGTCCCAGAAGAATGTTGTATGCTAATTCCATGTCAAGGACTTGACAAGCCACATCTTTCACTACAGGGCCCACTCTGATTGGTAGGATAACAATTCCTTTAGATGTCCTTTCTTCCTCATCATAGGCTTTTATGGTGATTTTTCTTTTCGGATCTATAGCCTTCTCTGAAAACCCCAATGTAAGGATTAGCTTCAATGTGCAGATATTCAAACCAACCCCTCCATCGATTAGGACTCTTTTGATCTTGTGCTTGTGTATGAAAGCTTCAATGTGAAGGGAGGCGTTATGGGGTTGGTTGATAGACATATCATCCTTCTCAGCGAATGATAGGGAGTGCGGTGAGGTGATGTGACCGACCATAGTTTGGGATTGCTCCTCAGCTAGGTTCATGGGAACGAAGGCTTCTACTAAGGCTTTGTCAAGTATGGACCTATGAGAAGGAGACAGACGTAGAAGTTCTAACATGGAGATGTGTGCAGGTATTTTGTGGAGTTGATCCACGATACTATATTGGCTAGACGGAGGAGGGGGAGCTCCTCTAAGGGTGACTCTGTTACTACGGGTAGTAACATTGCAGTCTGGATCCTTATTGATAGTGATCACATTAATGTGTGAGTCACTTTCATAGATATGGTTAACAACATAATCGTATCCGATATTCGTGTAATTTGCGTTGTTAGAGCCATGGTTATTTCTGTTTGAAGGACCTCCTTGCTCGTAGTTAGGAAGAGGATCCTTGAATGCCTGATGATCACTGTTTAAGGTGTGTCCTTTAACATATATATTGTTTTGATCTATTAAGTCTTGGATTGTATGCTTGAGTGCAATACAATCGTTTGTCTTGTGCCCCCTGTTTCGATGGTATTCGCAGAAATCATTATTGTAGACATCAAAAATTGGACTGCTCTGCAAAACTAATTTTTGTACCTCTACACTAATCCACTCCCCCAATCTGCATATCCTTGGTGATCAATTAATTCACCTAATTGATCCATTTAACCTTACAACCCTATCCTATTAATTGAATGAATATTCCTAATATTCATTTAATTGATTTATCCTTTCCCTAATCCCTGATTAATTAGATAAATCTTAATTATCTAATTAACCTAGACTTAAGTTAATTAAGATGCCACTTAATTAACCTTGTCCCCCACTCATCCACTCATTGAATTTAATATTCAGATGTCTCTCACTCACTGAATTTTAAATTCAGATGTCTCCCACTCACTGAATTTTAAATTCAGATGTCCCCCACTCACCTCCACTCTTCCCAAAATGGGAATTTTTAATTCATCCACTAAGGAATAAAAGATTCACTTTTATTCCTAGCCCTTGATCTGATCAGGTGAATCCTGACCCTCCATCCTCATCTCCAAAATCCTATAAATAGGACCCCTCTCTAAGCCATTAGGGGAGACCACTTCAGGTACCAAACCTCTACCCAAATCTTCCCATATCATCATCCATCATTAGTGTGTTGAAGCTCATCTTCAATCACATAAAGTATCATAGCCGTTTCTCCTTGTCATCTTAAGGAATCAAAGCAAGGAAGCAAGCTCCCTGAGGGCCACCTTCATCAGTCAAGATCAAGAAAGAACAGGTGACCAATGGAAGCCGCAGGGTAACAAGGTTGTAAGTTTTATGCTTTCATTTATCTATTCTAGTTATTTGCACATTCCATTGTTGTTTGGGTTATTATTTATCTTAATTGATCAAACCTATTTCCCCCATAACAATTATCATTCCACCAGTAGGGTTTGACCTTGGGCTCGTACTCCCGTGCTGAAGGAAGTGTTATGAGTTTGTTGGCGATCACCTTCCGTAGAGCCATTTCTAGTGATTCATCCAAAGGTGTGAATGTTCTTTTGGGCCGAAAGTTGGTAAACCTAGATTGAGTATTTGTTGGTTTGTTTTGTGTGGAGTTGTTTTGGGGTGTTGATAGATTGAAAATTGATTGCTTAGGTACCGTATTTTTGGCATTGACTACCCCGTCATTCACAACATTCTTGTTTTTTGTCCAGAATCTAGGTTTGTCATTGTTGGTATTGGGAGAGTCTTTATAGAGCTTTATTTGACCTTTTGCGAGTAGGGCTTTCTCTATGATGAGGCCCACCTCAATGACCTTGCTAAACGAAGTAAGACATTGGATTTGAATTTGGTAGCTTAGGTCCGTTTGCAGGTTGTGAACAAACATTTCTAGCATTTGTCTCTCCGGCATTTGGTGAGGGCACTTGCTTGCTAGTTGTCTCCATCTTTGTAAGAAGGCAGCGAAAGATTCTCCCCCTTTCTGTTTGGTGTTACAGAGGTCCAATATTGAGATGTCATGCTCAATATTGTATGAGAAGTGGGTGACAAATTTGTTGACAAGTTCATTGAATGTTTTGATACCAGGTGGTAGTCTAGAGAACCAATCCATGGCTTGTCCTCGCAAACTCCGTGGAAATAGTCGCATAAGGTAAGTGTTGTTATGTGCAACCTCTAGGCAAGCAGCATTGAACTCCCTGATATGATCTCTTGGATCGCCCTTCCCTCGATATTTATCGAATTTAGGCATTTCAAATCTTGAGGGGAAGGGAATCATGATTAAGGACCTATCAAAAGGATATGGTGAAATATCCTCTAAGGTTTAATTTTTAGTCGATGTTCCCGTTTCCATGTCTGACAATCGTTGGTGGAGAGTTTCGACTCTCTGGTTCATCAGACTTAAGGCATCCAAAGAGTCAATCGTTGCTTTGCTCTTATCCGTGGGTACTTCATCCTATCTACTCCCTTCGGGGATTCTCTCTTCGTCAGTTTCCCTTAGAGCCTCTACATCATAATCTTTGGGAAGTTTTAGTCCTAGGCTTGCTAGGTGTAAGAAGAATTTTGTAGGGTCTTGTGCAACTACTCCATCTAATAGGCATTGAAATTTTGTGTCATGTTGCATTTTGAGGATCTCTTCCATGGACGGTTCTTCGTCGCTTTCGTAACCGCCAAAAATACTTTTATCGGCCATTTCTGACTGTTTTTGTTTTTCTAATCTTGTCAAGACCATGCAAGGTAGAAACGAGATGGGATGAGGTGAGATTGGAAGATTTTGAGTACGCTGCTAGGATGAAACAAGGTTTTAGCAAGGTTCCTCTTAGATCTAGATGGTGTCAAACAAGGTGGGTATACAAAAGTGATAGTCAAAAGCTAGGATGTTAGGAATCCGTTTACTTGACGTTGACTAGCCTTTGCACAATCCACTAGTGGAGTTCCAATAGAGAAGGATAAGTAATCCTTGATACTTGGAGGCTCACTAGGTCTTGTTTTGAGATTTGATTTTGATCAAGAAAAATTTGACTATAGCCTTGTTGGAAACTTTGGAAAAAGATTTGGCGAGATTTTTGGAAGAACAAGCAGCTATGGTGTGGATAAGAAGGAGAAATGGTTGATTTTGCAAGGTCTTTAACTAGGTTTTGAAAACTAGAACAGGTTTGAACTAGTTTTTGAGAAGTATTGACAAATTTTGCTCTTTGGAAGATAGGATTTTTTTGCTCTCTGTTTTAAATGTGCAACAACAGGAGCTAAATGCGCAACCAGTCGATATGCATGCACAATACTAGTTAAGTTGGATGCGCAAACACAGAGTCTAGATGCGCAATACTGTCAAATGTGCAAGAAGTCAGTTCAAATGCACAAAAAGTCAGTGTATATGCACAAATCTGGCTTTTTGTTTGTGTTTTCTCAGAATTTTGGAGATTTTGGATAGTTTTTAGGATTTTTCAGTGTTTTTGGTTTGAAAAACTTGTTGTTTCTTGTGAGGTTGATATTCAATTATGGCAAAAGCACAGCAAACACATAGAAGTTTTCCATGATTTTTATCTTTTTATATATTTTTTTGTGTTTTTTTGGACTATTTTGACTCAAAGACAAGCACAACTTAGGCTGGCTGTGACAATATTTGTTGAATCCTCTAGCTGTGCCACTCAAAGCGTGTAGCTCCAGAATCTGGTAGCACCGACTCCCCTCCACGACACTCACTTCTCACGCATACCAGATCTGAGTTTCCTTAGGTTCGTACCCACACCGAACCTAATGATTGTCCCTGCTACCTCTAATAAGAGTCACTTGAATCGAGGCCGCTTCAAGGGCTCTGCCCTTTGCATCAACAAATAGGGGTTTTTGGCTTGCTATACAATTGGTTCTTAGATAGGGCAACTGTTCAAGTGGTTACACATGCGGCGGCACTACTCTCCGTTATGGAGTCTCCCAGCCTCACAGGGTTGCACCTATGAGGGTTTATGGGGAGGTTGGCCATCGGTGTAACAC
This sequence comes from Cunninghamia lanceolata, assembly GCA_027924645.1. Taxonomy (NCBI): domain Eukaryota; kingdom Viridiplantae; phylum Streptophyta; class Pinopsida; order Cupressales; family Cupressaceae; genus Cunninghamia; species Cunninghamia lanceolata. Next base: position 3,035,460 of record BSBN01000210.1, on the reverse strand, counting down.
AACATCACTCGTTGCTTGAGGTTTTCACCCCAAGCACAATTTATTTTAAGTGGCTTGGTAGGGCTTGGCTTTAGCCTGTTACCACTCAGGGTCGTTCCCACTTGGACAAGCGTGCATCCAAGGGCAGGCCCCCCTAAAGGTTTGACAAAAAGAATGACAAGTCTAGCACTTTGATCACCAAGTTAAGGGGAAAGCATAAGCCTATTGCCATTCACAAGCACAGAGAACAGTGATTCACCCAACCTAGTTAAAAATAGAAAAACTAAATGAGTTAATCTACTTGTGCACTCACACGATTGTTAACTTGAAAAGTGATTAATCATAGCATTGTTCATTTCCTGTTTGTTAACTTTGAAAGTGATTAATCATAGCATTGTTCATTTCCCGTTTGTGGAAGATAGTAGTGATTAAACTAGAAAACAAATCCACAATGCAATATAGCAATTTGGTCCAATTACTTCCTTCCTAGTTAGGGACTATGTGTAGTTTTGTCATGAAATGCATTTGTTACTTTCACCCCTAGTTAGTCTAAGTGAACTAGACAAAGCAGCTAAATGATCTAATCTAGCCACTACCCCTGCAAAATAGATGTTAGTTCAATATGCAAAATCCACAAAAAACCTTACACCAAAAACAGAATACAGATGCGCAACACTGCACCCTGAATGCATAGAAATAGGGAGTGTATGCGACTTTTAAACAAATGCGCAAAGATAGACAACAAATGCGTAATAATCAGAGATACAGGCGCAATAACAACATATGCGCAGTTTGACAGAACAAATGCACAAAACTAGGAGGTAAATGCGCAACTCAGACAAATGCACAATAACACAAAGTATATGCACAAGACTGCACTCAGGTGCCACAGTCAAAATCAGATGCGTAATTTTGGAGACTGAATGCGCAACTGAGAAGGTCAAATGTGCAAAAATGACATATGCGCAACTATGGAGGTCAAATGCGCAACTATAGAGGTCAAATGCGCAAAACTGTCATACACGCAACTGTGGGAGGTAAATGCGCAAAACTACTGTCAAAGACCTGTTTTTCACCTGTTCTTCACCTGCACGGACCTGCAACTAAAAAACACTCATTTTTTTGATTAGTAAAGGGGCAAGGGCCCCACGGTGTGCGCCAAAATGTGAGGGGGAGAAATGTGGTTAGTTCAAACTAATGAAAATATACAAAACCCAAACACCAATAGAAGTTGAAAGCAAAGAAGATTTGAAACCAAAACAAGTAAGAATACTTACAATCTCTTTTACCTATCGTTTTCCATTGTTTGCCTATCTTTCTTTGATCTTGATTGTGAAGCCCTCAGAAGCTTTCCTTGCTTGCTTCCTTGTTGAAGATGACAAAGAAAGAATGGCTCTTGATATGTGTTGTGTTGAATGTGAGCTTCAACACATGATAATGGAGGACACTTGGAATAGAATGAATGAGAGAAGAAGAGAAATTTGAGTATAGTTATCTTGCCAAATGAAGTGCCTCTCTTAATGGCTTAGAAGAGGGTTCTATTTATAGATTTTCTAAAAATAGAATGGAGGGTGAGGATCAAAAGATGAGATCAACGGCTAGGAATAAAAGTGAATCTTTTATTCATAGTGGATGAATTAAAAATTCTTTATTTGAGAATAGTGGATTATGACAATTGAATTAAAAATTCAATAGTGGAGGATAGTGGGGAACATTGAATTAAAATATTCAATGGGTGAAGGCTAGTGGGGAACAATGAATAAAATATTCAATGGGTGAAGTTTAGTGGGGAACATTGAATAAAATATTCAATGGGTGAAGTTTAGTGGGGAACATTGAATAAAATATTCAATGGGTGAAGGCTAGTGGGGAACATTGAATAAAATATTCAATTTGTGAAGGATAATTGATTTAAAGATTTATTTTGGAAAATGGAGGATATTAGCTAATTAAGTATTAAGAATATTTAATTATATGTGCAACATGGTGAGGTGGAAGAGATGAGGTGGATTGATGAGGTGGATTTTAGGACTTGAGACATTAGAAGAATTGAGGGAATTTAATTAAATAAAATGACTTTATTTAATTATGGGATAATGAGACAATCAAATAAATTTTGAATATTTATTTAATTGACAGAAGAAAATAAGAATTAAGATAAATATTAAAATATTTACTTAATTCGACCAGAGCCAATTTTAGGTGTATACAGTAAACCCTAATGGTGTTGGTATTTCACCTAGAAATGTCCACTCTCTCAATTGTGGATGCAAGGTCTTCTTGGGATTAATAATGCCACTCCTAGGTGGGGTTTTGGGATGGTTTTGGATCCTTGGTTCGGGTCAACTTGCCCCCCAACACTCCCTCCAAGGTTATGAGGTTTGCATTACTGAAGCCATAATGGAATACAGTGTTGAAACAACACTACATGATTGTATTTGGTTACCAATTGACTCTTGGAAAGAATGGGTTTTGTCAATTGCAAATAGTTGTGTAACATTGCAATAGTTGTATTGTACTTGTAACTAGAACAGTCTATGGTGAAGGCATTTGTTTGATGAGAATGACCTTTGAGTTCATTGTAATGACTTGCACTAACTTAGAAATGTGATTTCAAACTAGTATTTATTAAATTGGAGAATGTTTGTGAACAAATTTATCTTAGTATGGACTTCCTTGTACCCACAGAATAGTAGATATTATGTACTTGTGATCACTGCGTCATTTGGATAGAGGACTCATAAATAGAATATAGGACCTTCTGTTTCATTGTCCATAAAATCCTAAGGGTTGATTAAGTTATTGTGCATGGATGTAAATGGAAACTTTAAGCTCTCTAAAGGCTTGCTTATTGTTTTCAATGTAGCATTAATTTCTTATTTTAACTGTGTAAACATCTTGTGGACACTAGTATGGTGTTGACTAAGGAATTATCTTGTAAACACTAGAAAGGTCTATGCATGTTAATCATAGACTGTAACCCTACATTTAGAAGGAAATTGTTACCGTAGATGTGATATATACTGTATAGTGGTATCTGGTCTATGGCATGACATCTTTAGTAGGAGGTACCTTTAGATTTCTGTAGCATCATGTATGGGCTAAGGTATTGTAAATTTAAGTGTGCATTATATGGCGTTATTGTATTGGAGGTTGCTGTATGGAAATCTACAGTGATCTAAGGAGACTCGACTCTCATCATTTCACTGCACAAAGTGAGTGACAAAACAACTACCTAGTTTAAAATTGGCCCTTATTTAAGCAACATATGTAGCAATGAGACTTAGGATTCTTGAAAATGAGAAGAATCCTTCTCCCCATACAACCTGCTAGCTAGGGCCACTATGTTTTTTATTGAACCCTTGAGGTTGATGGAAGGGTACCATTTAGTGTTCCTAGAAGTTAATTGTCTAACTCCTCCTCTTGAGCCAATTTCCTTGTATGATGAACTATATGATTGGGATGACCATCTTGAGGATGTAATTGAAGACTTTTGTGCTTGTGCAGTGTTGCAAATGTACACTCCATGGGGACAAAACTTGTAGATCTTAGTGTTAATCATGATATAGGTAAATTTTTTTAATTGTTGGTCATGTAAATGTGAGTTTTCAGCTACCACAAGTGTACTCTTAAGGATAGTCTCGCTAAGGAAAGCATGGATGTAAGAGTTGAACTTGAGATACATGATCTTGACTTTCTTCTTGGTATACCTTAAGTTTCTAATCTCTTTGTTAATGAGCTAGATGTCAATTTGAACCAAGGATGTGTTTCCAACATTTGTGATGATGTTTGCATTCATGAGGATGATAAGTTACATTAAAATATGAAAAGTTACATAGCCTTTGAGATGGAGATTATCCCATCTGCGAGGGAGTTAATTCGTTCCAGTTGTTCTGCTGAGAACAAATCGCCATATAGGCTTACAAAGTTTGCAAAAGTAGTCATGTCACAATTTTCCAGTCCCTCTCTAAAGATCTTGAGGGCTTCTTCAATTTTCTTCTTCTTCTTGATTGCCTCCACATCGAAGACTCCACAGATGAAACCTTTTTTTGGATTTGGGTTGGTGTGCTGGCCTGCAATAATAACATCATCCCTGATCCCCTCATTGACCAGAAAACCTGTAAATCTTGACGCCCTAGCAAGAGACCCTGTGGCTCGGACGACAGTCATGTAGAAATGCTCTAAAAGCACACCGTCATGGATATGGTTGCCCTGCGCTCCCCTTATCCCTGCAATCTCTTTGATGGCATTGTGTAGCTCCTCCTCCTTTGTACTGAATAGGCAGCAGACTTGCTGGTCCACCAACTCCTCCAAGCACTCGCAGCGGACTCCGAAGTGTTTTCTGCCTGCCATTGTTATGGGAGACTTCGAGCCGTCCTCCTAAAATAGGAAGTTTCTCTCGATTACCTTCCTCGTGACTTACTCACATTGTTTGAAAGTTGCAGGTTTTACGATGCTTTTTGCCTGTCTGAACTGTCCTCGCTTCTGGAAAAGGAATGCTTGATTGACTCTTCCCTAATGGAACTAGACTAGGGACAGTCCTTCCTATCTCCTCTAGGATTTCCTATCTTGGAGAAAGCCATGCTTGTTGTCGATTCTTCTGAGATCTCCTACCTTGAGGTGTACCTACTGTTGGCATTTCAATTCGCACCTTTGGTATGTGATTTGGAAATGGACAGCTATGCACAGATAAACTGCTTTCCTATTGGAAGGGGGAGTTCCCTTTCTTGCTGATGTTCGCTAAAAAGATAAATTAAGTGAAACCTTGCCTATCTTCTTTTTGATTCTCAGCTGCAGAGCACAAGGTTATAAAACTCTAAACGCTGCAGAAGAGCTTTTTTCTTTTTTAATAAAACTTCTACTACAAGTAGCATAGACTAATGACACTTTCAACCTCCTGAGTAAATTCAGAGCAAAGGAAGTTGAAAGTGAACAGGGAATGATTGTTAACACAAAAACACAAGTAGTTTTCCTCCAGATTTACACCACAAGACTAAGAGTACTTTAATGATGAAAGCTGAAAATGAAAGCCACAGAAGCTACACATCTAATGACGAAAACTTGATGAATCGATATAGAATATCAGAGCAAAGTAGGCATGAGATTTCTATTCAATATCAGAAAGTTTAATACAACTCCAGGACAACAATACTGTAGCAAAAGGTAGGCATACAGTAAGCGATCAAACACCGGAGAACACTGAACACAAAGTGAACAAACACCTGGAATAACAATGTTTGCAGGCTAGAATAGGTATAGCAAATTTGTTATCACAAAAGTCATTACAAACAATGGGCAAGGATGCCCTTATTTATACTAAAATCAAAGGAGTAGGGAACCCTAAAATCTCCTTGATTAACCCTAACTTGCCAACTCGCAAGCTTTATTACTATTCTAAGACAAAGATACAATAAACAAATGCTTTAAAGCAAAGAAGATTCCAACTATCACAAAGTGATTTCTTTCTAAATATAGGATGGATGAGCTTAGGATGAAAGCACATGCTTTAAAACAAAAGCATATGTTTTAAAGCTACTTTCTTTTGAAATGCATCCTCATCAACATTCTTGCTTTTTGGTGATGTCATCCGTTGATATTCTTTTGCTGATTTCTTCTAAAAAGTTGATTCTGAGTGAAAAAAGCTGGCACATGGGTTTTGTAGGCAATTCTGTTTTGAAGCAACCCAGATCGTCAGATTTTGAAAAAATGGAGATTTTCTCAAAAAAATAGGAAAAAAGTAGTTTCCTGAAAAAAAGCACAACTCCCAATCTTCAAGAGGAGGATAATCTGGATGGACCCATCTCGACGAAAACTAAAAAAGCTCTGGTCAGATTTCTGAAAAATGATCTCCTTGAAACAAGGACCTTGAAAAAGCAAGCCTTTCTTCTTCCTCAACCCGAATCTATGAAGAACACTGAAAAAGCACTTGGTTTGGGTCTTTGAATCTTCGTTGAAAGAAAAATGAAATCTTTCCTCTGGATGCAACCTACAAAAGAAAATGAAATAAAGAAGCCAAAAGCTTGTCTTCATAAATCTTTTGGTCGAAAAAGCAGCTTTACTTGTGTGAGAAGAAAACTTCATCCTCATCCATGAAGAAAGCATCTTTTAAAGCATAAATCCAAGTGGATGTCTTCGAATAGGAAGAATACCTATTTTGTAGGAGCCTATGGCTTCATGTGCAAGATGACAAAAAATATCTTCTTTGATGATGTCATCGAATGCACGAGTTGGAAGAAGTGTTAACAAAATTTTCTTCATTTTCGACACTTCAACACTCATTTTGACTTAAATATGGCCTGTCTCCAACTTTGACAAGGTGGGAAAAATGTCATCATGAACTGAAAAAGCTAACTGATCCTGACATTTTGGAGATTGATCAACTGAGATTCCATCCCCTACCTCCGTTCGACGATCTGACATCGTTTGACCAAGTTTGACCTTCCAGAAACTGCCAACGGGTGAAGATTGGTAACAAAGTATGTCAGAAAACACTGAAAACATGAAAATATTCTAACACTGCTCAAGTTGGGCGCCCCAAGCCTCCTGGGGCGCCCAGTTTCCCAACACTTAGCCATTTTTTTAGTTTTTCCAATTTTTCCAATTTCTTGGTTTGCGTGCGCATTCCGGAGGCACATGACCCCTGTTTGGCTGTCGATTTCTAACAACTGGGATGAAAATGAGTCTGATGATCTGGCAAATATGCAATCCTAATGAAAATTGAGCTGATTGTACCTTCTGTTCGCCTCAAAAAATGTGCCAAACTGATCAACACTGAACCAGAGCAGGCTGACGAAAGGAGATTTGTGTTTTTTGAGAAAAACATGAAAAATAATCTAACACTGGTGAGGATGGGTGCCCCAAGCCTCCAGGGGTGCCCAGTTTGTCAACACTTAGAAAATTTTTCAAAAATTTTCAATTTTGTACCTTTTCTCGATTTTCGTGCCGATGACTCCTGTTCGATCTTCGATTTCGGTCGTTCTGACGACTGTCGAGGTGGGACGAAAGGTGTTCTAAGTAGTTTGAACACATCCGTGATGAAATCTTGGCTTTGACTAACTTTTGACCAAGTTTGACTGACCAGAAATTAGCTGACGGAAGCATTTTTGATGTTTCTCGAAAAACGTGAAAAAAAATAACACAGGAGAGGATGGGTGCCCCAAGCCTCTTGGGGCACCCAGTTTCACCAGACTTAGCCATTTTTGTGATTTTCCAACTTTTCACTTCACCTTGGATCCATCTTGCATCATTTTACGTGCATTATCGAGTTGACGATCGTTTGTCAGTTTTGCGTTGTTGAAACAACGTTGGAAACTTGTTGATGAGTTCTGGCAGGTGAACTTTTCTATGTTGATGACTTTTGAGCTCATGCTTCACCTTCTGAAAAAGCAAAAATGACCCAGTAGAGAAAACTTGGTCGTTTGAAGATTCCGTCTGAACCGTGCCGATCGTGAAGCAAAATTGACCAATGAGAATCGAGCGCGACACCTGATTTGGAGATTCTATTTTTAGAAACTTTCTATTTTTAGAAAGTTTTGCCAACATCCATATCTCAAGAAACCTAGAAAACCGAACTCGACATCTATTTTTAGAAATTTTGCTTTTTTGACTTTTTGACGAAAAATTTTCTGGACTTGTTTCAAAATGCCTTAATGAAGCAAAAAATTTGGTTGGGTACAACAATTGGCTCTGTTTGGGGACCATGGCGGATACTTACGGCATAGGAGAACCAAGAATCTCTGAACTTTTGCAATTTGGACCAGTGCCTTATCCATTGGGCAATAGAGTCAGGTTACATTCCCAATCACCTAGAACAAGACTTTTCTCCTACATCACCTAAAACTGGACTTCCTAAAATCACCTAGGGAGTTGGAACTTCACAACACACAACAAGAACACAACTGTCACATTGCGGAAAGGGGAAAAACATTACAACATAACGATCACATCACAGAAAGGGGGAACACATTACGAGAACAAAAAGTGTTTCACGCGCTCTTTCTCCTGAGCGAGGATGAGAAGAGATTTAGGACTGTCACATGAAACCGTCAATCGACTCAGAAAAGTAAGAACCATCTCTCTTTAGCTGTGAAGATTGCCTTGGTAGCACAAAACTTTTCTTTCTCTGTAACATCCTCTCAAAGAACCATGATTCAGGAGGGTATTCACGTTCAGGCCATGAGAAGTTTTTGAGAAACTGATTGATATGCCAGTGATCAGGTGGAGCATCTTCCTCTAATGCAAGCAACCTCTGCAATAGGTGGAGATACATAACTTCTTTTTGAAGATATACAGGAAAGTCTTGTGGCCAAAATACATCTGTGGGAATGGTCATCACCACATATTGAATATGAGTTTCATTTATATCTTGTACACATGCAACTTTGTATTCAGTCAATACATCATCTTCTGGAAAAGGTGCAGACTGCTCATACACGACTCTCATCACTGATTCTTGGCTGATAGGATCCACAACCATCGTTGCCCATTTTTCAAGTGCTACAGGGGTTTCTTCATTGGTTGTGTTTTTGTCCATCCACTCTCCAAAATCTGATGAATCCTCAAGATCTGAATGATTAAACTCTTGAACATCTTCACCTGATAGCTCACTTTCCCATTCATTACCTGGAATCTCATCACCCTCTGTAGAGTACTCTTCTTCAATGTGGATATCCATCATCACTTCTTCTTCAGCATTCATGTATCTTTCTTCTTCTGTAAAAGGAGTAGAATCAAAGACAGCTTCATCTGAGTCATATGTTTCCTCTTCTTCTTCTTGATCAATCTCACACACGGCGTATCTCAAAAGACATTTGTCAATAATCTCTGATTTTTCAATATCATCCTCTTTAGTGACCAAAACTAAATATTCCATGAACTCCTCTTCTCCATCAACCTCTTCATATGTTGTATTCCACACCGGTTGCATAGTATCAGTAAAGTCTTTTTCTTGTACAGGTTCATAGATGAATTCAACATCGTCCTCTTCACTAGCATGTATGAAAGATTCTCGAGATGCAGGTGAAGATGGGCTATATTGTAAAAGAAAGTCTCCAGTACCTTCCATTGAAGAATCACTTTCCCACTGATGTTGAAAACAATTTAGATCTAATAATGGAACTTCCATATGATCTCCAGTTCTGAAAAATTCTTCCAGGAAGAAATCATCTTCAAAAAGAAGATCATGCTCTTATTCTACTTGCAAAACTTTTTGAGTCTCTCCCTTGGATATATCTGACACAGGTTCTTCAAACTAGCCTTCGAAAGATGAGAAAAACAAATCTAATTCATCATTGTTGCGTTCTTGAGAAGATTGTCGTACTTCTTCATCAAAGAAGGTTTGTAAGTTGTACATTTCTTCAGATTCTTCCCCTGATTTGTCAACCACATGGACAACCTCCTGATTTTCTTCAGTTATTTCAGACAGCATAACATATGTACCAGGACCTGTTTCTTGATATAACACTTGTGCTTGAGGATCCTGAGATTTCACCACCGTGAACCGTGACTTGGTTTCTGGTTACAATTTGAAATTACCTTTCTTTAAAGGAATGGTTGCAGATGACCAATCCAATTGTATTTCTCCTCCAAGATCTTTGCAGAAACTTCTACTTAGTAGCATCGCATAACTGGCTGGAATGTCAGCTACCAAGATGGTCATCATTATTTTCTTCTCTGGGCAAGCCGCTAATCGAACTTGAGCATCCTTCAATTGTCCAACCAATGGCACTAATTTAGACTCAAGCGAATAACACTTGTCATGTGTTTTGGTGCACGAGAGTCCCAAAGCATTCATTACCTGCAAAGGCATGACGTTGTCTGAGGCTCCTGAATCAATGATACAATTGCTCAATTTATAACCTCCTATATACAGAGAAATATAGAAGAGCTTTAGCTTTTCTCCTGCTGGAAAAGAAGATTCTAGCAATGTGGGCTGCATGACAGTATCTTTCTTGACATACTTGACAATTCTATCCAGCTAATCTGGATGGTCTTGAAGATACTCCAGCTGAGAAATCTGTACTTTTGTCTTCATCATGGAATCTACTATATCAAAATTTGTTGAAGATGAATTTTGAGCAATCTGAACATTCTCCTTTTCTTTTGGTCTTTATCTATCCTCTCCTTCCTTCTGTGCTTTAAAATGTTGCGTACGTGTAAACACAGGAGTTGAAAGATTTTCATGATTCATTGCAAGAGAATATTGACTAAAATCGTCTTGTTCTTCCTTCATTATAACGGGTTCATTCTAGAAGTATCCCGTGGTAGAGTCGCCATCGAAGTTGTCCGTCTATGGTAAGACAACATTCGCACTTGGAGAAGGAACAATGTTTGAAATAGGTGCAACATTAGCATATCCCATGATATGAGTCATCCTTAAATTTTCAGGACACGTGGCTCCAGTATGTGCATCAGTCTCATGAAAGGAACAAAACACTGCATTTTGAGCAGCATCAACTGCTTGCCTTGGTGGAGGTGCTGGCAACCTGGGCCTATAGTTATTGAAAGGTTGAAAATTGTTCCTCTTAGGCTGGTATGTGATGCAGAGGCATCCACACTATATCATTCGCATATAGCATGAATGTCTGCAGACCAACCTCATCATCATCATCTTCGCCATCATCATCATATTTCCTAAAGCCACCAACATCATCATATTTCGGCTTTACTCTGTCAGCATCATGTTTCCGAAAACCAACAGCATCATCATATTGCACCTGCCGACCGATATCCTCCTGCAGACAAGCCTTCGCACTTTCGCCTGTCAACAGCATCACCTTACTCGATTATCGGCAGCATCATCATGTTCGACCAGCGCGAACATCCTCCTGACGTCCACTGTTCACCTCACCGACAATTTCCGTCTTCACTACCTTCAACATCATCATGATGTTCAACAGGCGCAAACATCCTCCGGTTGCACTGTTCATCGGGCGCCAAGCACTAGCGGCCTCATCATGATATTTAACATCACCTTCGTCAGCAGGATATTCAACATCCGGTTGCTCCAAATATCCTGATGACGACCTTCAACACCTTCCCTTCGATGCTCCGATAGCCGACGACACAAGCTTCAGCATCATGATATTCAACAGGATAACGAACATCCGGTTCTTCCCAATTATCCTGATGACGACAAACCCTAACTCCTCGCACCGTTCACTCGATGCTGACGTCACCCGATATCCTGATGACGTAGATCCTGATGACGATGACGTCACCCGCAGTTTCACAATATCCTGCTGCTCCGAAATATCCTGATGACGTATATCATGATGATGATGACGTCATATCCTGCTGTTTGCCAAACTTAGTTTTTTTTCTTCGGCCCGCGATCAACCCGATCTTCAGCCTGATGCTGATGCGCTCCTCGGCTCCTCCTGTTGATGATCACCCCAACGAACTCACCCTTCATGAAATCGACATCATCATGCTGACCTCCTCCACTTATCCGGATGATGATGTCCGAACTGTCTGCAGGATATTTGCAGAAATATCCTGATGATGCTGTTTCGGCGAACTTCTTCGCTTAGCGAAATCTCTCTTCGCCGGTCCACCAGGGATGACCCGATCCAACTCAGGGGGATCTTCCAACACAATTAGCTCGACCTAGCACATGAGGATGCTAGGCTTCTCAACATCTGTCTACCGCGATCCTGCGCACCTGCATGCAAACAGAAAACAACCTAACATCTAACCTACTGTACATTGCCATTCCACCGATCAGGTGAGTCAACCGGTGGAATGGATCAGGAAATCCATGAAAAACTCTCAAACCCGCGATCGATTACAGGAAGGAGATCAAACAGAAAACAAAACAGGATCTTTATTGATTCACAGATGTAATACAATATGATGTTCCTCACACAGAACACTCAACCTACTCTGCGCAACACTACACTGCCGATCGATGATCTATAATCAACCGATCCCATGCTTATAAAGATTTCAATATGAGTACTACTGACCCAACTCCAAGCGGCTGGGAACTCTCCAAGCGGCTGGGAGATCCCACCGAACATACATCATGACAGCTGTTATAACTAACTAGCTAAAAATAGCAAAAGCCTGGTCAGCATGATCTTATCCTGATCAGCATGACCTTATTACATGCATCTGGTCTTAACAGACCTTCTTGGAAACATAAACAAGATCTAAACTACTAACTGCCTTATCATGACCAGCTGTCAGGTAGGTGCTCCTGCACCATACTCCCCAACAGAAAAGAACTCATGTCCCATGAGTTGAGCATGTGGAAGTCTTCCACCTTTACACTTTGCTTTGTCAATCGTCTGACCTTCTCCAGCTTTGTCTGCTGCTGTCTCTTGGCTGCTCCAAGACTTCTGAACTGTAACTTGCTGTCTGGCAAGTAAATCCTCATGCCTGTTGATGTAGGCCTTTCTCAGGTTGTCTCTGTGTTTGTCAGGTTGCCTGACCAGAACCTCTTTCTGAACTACCTCTTGAACTTCTGAAGTGTTCAAGTCTATCTTCCTTTCAACTCTTATAGGACAAACAATAGTCCCAACTATGACAACATCCTTGTCATTCTTCTGAACTGGTGGCTGTTTGCACCCCTGTTGCTGAACCTGCTGCTGACCTCTGTCAGTCACAACTGAAACTTTCTTCAGCTTGTTGTCTGTAACAACTCCTTTCCCTGCAGTGTCCTGAACTGCCTTCATGCCTGCTCCTCTAGGCATCTGCACATACTCCTTTCCCATTAAAATGATTTGAGCTGCCTTCTGTACTGCAGCTTTTGCCTGCAATGGCATTAACTTAATAATCTTCCCATCCTTCTTGATGGTGTAGGTATTAGCATACCCATCATACAGTACTCTTCTGTCAAATTGCCATGGTCTACCTAGCAGTAGGTGACAACATTCCATAGGCAATATGTCACACAAAATCCTATCCTGATATGGTCCAATCTGGAAATCCACATATGCCTGCTCAGAGACAAAAAGTGATTGCCTATCACTCACCCAAGATGCCTTGTAAGGGTGTGGATGTGGAATCCTTTCCAACTTCAGTGTATCCACCATCTCCTGAGATACCATGTTGTCTGTTGAACCAGTGTCAATGACAACCTTACATACCTTACCTTTGCTCTTACATGTGGTTTTGAAAAGAGCTCTTCTTTGCATCAGATCCTTTGATGCCTGCAAACTTGTTTTCCTTAACATCAAGGATTCTCCACTCTCTGGATAGCCAAAATTCTCAGGTTCTCTGTTTGAACTCTGTGCACTTTCTTCTACTTTCTCTTCTTGTACCAGTTGTACTCTCTTGTCACTTGTTCTATCATTTCTGGATGATGAACCTTTGTTTTCTGGACATTTGAAAGATGGATGACCAAACTCTCCACAGGTGTAACACTTTCCTGAAAATGTAGTAGAACCTCTACCACCTCCAAATCTTCCTCTATTACCTTTCCATCCACCTCTGAAATCAGACTGTCCTTGTCCTTTACCAGTGTCTTCTTGACCCTCATTTGTTTGCTTTTGTGCAGGGGCTGTTCCTCTTCCCCTATTGTTTCCTCTTCCTCTCATGGACTTATCATGCCCTCTATTCAGCTTTTCTTCAATCCTGATTGCCATTTGATAACAATCCTCCACATTCTTAGGGTTAGCTAAAACTAACTCATCCTGTATGTTAAACCTCAAACCAGCCAAGTACCTAGCCACCTTTTCTACCTCATTCTCATGATGACCAGATCTCATACTCAACAGATAAAATTCCTCAGTATATGCTTTCACATCCCTGTCTTTCTGCTTTAAAAATTGCAGCTTCTTAAACATCTGGATTTCATAATCCCTTGGCAAGAATTTCCCCTTGATCCTTGCTACCATCTTATCCCAAGAAGTGATCTTAGACTTCCCTTGTTTCCTTCTCTCAGATTGTACATAATCCCACCATACCAAAGCATGACCTCCTAACTTGGTCTTTGCAATCTTTACTTTCTGATCCTCAGCAACATCTTCACATTCAAAGTGATTATCCAGTGCAGCAATCCAATCCAACAACTCATCTTCATTCAAGCTTCCAGTATACTTGGAAACATCAACCTTTACCTTAGGTTTTTCACTCTGCACTGCCTTTAACAGTTTTGCCAATCTCTGGTCTTCAGCATCCAGATCTTCAGCTACCTCTTCATACTCTTCAACAATATCTGCATCTTCTTCAGACTCACTGTCTTCCACTTCCCTCTTTTTGTTCTTTTCCAGGGCTGTCAGCCTGGCTTGAAGTGCTTCAGCAAGCTCCTTCATCTTCCTCATCTCTCTAGCATGTTTCTCCTTCAGTTCCTGCAACTCCCTTGCAGTACCACTACCTTTAGGAGGCATTTTGTCAACCTCTCACAATCACAACACACAACTCAACTCTATCTCTACCTCTGCCCTTTCGGTGACAGAATCAACACACACCAGCCCAGTCCTTTTGCTGAGCTCTGATACCACTATGATGCAGAGGCATCCACACTATATCATTCGCATATAGCATGAATGTCTGCAGACCAACCTCATCATCATCATCTTCGCCATCATCATCATATTTCCTAAAGCCACCAACATCATCATATTTCGGCTTTACTCTGTCAGCATCATGTTTCCGAAAACCAACAGCATCATCATATTGCACCTGCCGACCGATATCCTCCTGCAGACAAGCCTTCGCACTTTCGCCTGTCAACAGCATCACCTTACTCGATTATCGGCAGCATCATCATGTTCGACCAGCGCGAACATCCTCCTGACGTCCACTGTTCACCTCACCGACAATTTCCGTCTTCACTACCTTCAACATCATCATGATGTTCAACAGGCGCAAACATCCTCCGGTTGCACTGTTCATCGGGCGCCAAGCACTAGCGGCCTCATCATGATATTTAACATCACCTTCGTCAGCAGGATATTCAACATCCGGTTGCTCCAAATATCCTGATGACGACCTTCAACACCTTCCCTTCGATGCTCCGATAGCCGACGACACAAGCTTCAGCATCATGATATTCAACAGGATAACGAACATCCGGTTCTTCCCAATTATCCTGATGACGACAAACCCTAACTCCTCGCACCGTTCACTCGATGCTGACGTCACCCGATATCCTGATGACGTAGATCCTGATGACGATGACGTCACCCGCAGTTTCACAATATCCTGCTGCTCCGAAATATCCTGATGACGTATATCATGATGATGATGACGTCATATCCTGCTGTTTGCCAAACTTAGTTTTTTTTCTTCGGCCCGCGATCAACCCGATCTTCAGCCTGATGCTGATGCGCTCCTCGGCTCCTCCTGTTGATGATCACCCCAACGAACTCACTCTTCATGAAATCGACATCATCATGCTGACCTCCTCCACTTATCCGGATGATGATGTCCGAACTGTCTGCAGGATATTTGCAGAAATATCCTGATGATGCTGTTTCGGCGAACTTCTTCGCTTAGCGAAATCTCTCTTCGCCGGTCCACCAGGGATGACCCGATCCAACTCAGGGGGATCTTCCAACACAATTAGCTCGACCTAGCACATGAGGATGCTAGGCTTCTCAACATCTGTCTACCGCGATCCTGCGCACCTGCATGCAAACAGAAAACAACCTAACATCTAACCTACTGTACATTGCCATTCCACCGATCAG
This sequence comes from Cunninghamia lanceolata, assembly GCA_027924645.1. Lineage (NCBI taxonomy): Eukaryota > Viridiplantae > Streptophyta > Pinopsida > Cupressales > Cupressaceae > Cunninghamia > Cunninghamia lanceolata. The sequence continues at coordinate 3,019,843 of BSBN01000210.1, read as the reverse complement.
GTGAGTCAACCGGTGGAATGGATCAGGAAATCCATGAAAAACTCTCAAACCCGCGATCGATTACAGGAAGGAGATCAAACAGAAAACAAAACAGGATCTTTATTGATTCACAGATGTAATACAATATGATGTTCCTCACACAGAACACTCAACCTACTCTGCGCAACACTACACTGCCGATCGATGATCTATAATCAACCGATCCCATGCTTATAAAGATTTCAATATGAGTACTACTGACCCAACTCCAAGCGGCTGGGAACTCTCCAAGCGGCTGGGAGATCCCACCGAACATACATCATGACAGCTGTTATAACTAACTAGCTAAAAATAGCAAAAGCCTGGTCAGCATGATCTTATCCTGATCAGCATGACCTTATTACATGCATCTGGTCTTAACAGACCTTCTTGGAAACATAAACAAGATCTAAACTACTAACTGCCTTATCATGACCAGCTGTCAGGTAGGTGCTCCTGCACCAGTATGGTTGCTGAGGCTGATACTGTTGCTATGGTTGGTATTGTTGTTGCGCGGGTTGCCCCTAAGCAGGCAACTATCTCTTCATGATAGTCACTTCGTTTGCTACCTTATGTAGCAGTGGATCTGCAGAACTCTGAACTAGAGGCCTGATTGAATCCGTTTTCATCTTGCCAGAGGTAATCATGTCGTCCTCTAACTTGATGGCATTTTCTTGTGCATTGGATAATTCTGTTTCATTAGTCGATCTCAAAAAGAAGGCTATCTCAGAAAGAATAGCGTTAATGAAACTGCTCAACATAATTTGTGGAGATGGATTAAGAGTATGAGAAAGACGTGTAACTAGGTGATTAAACCTTGCCACAAACTCCCTCATTGGTTCATTATTTTCCATCTTTGAATTTGAGAGTTGGGCGAACAATCTGTGACCATCTTCAGTAGGCTTGAACCTTGCCAAGAATTTCTCGCTCATAGTTGCCCAACTTGTAATGATTCCTAGTTCCAGATGATTGAACCAATCGGCAGCATTTCCAGCGAGAGTCTCAAAGAAGAGACGCACAACAACATCTTCATGTGATACATGCAAAACAGTGCAAGCTGTTGTGAATGCAGAGATGTGTTCATTAGGATGTTGAGTTCCATCACCATGGAACCGAGGAAAGTGCTTCCTTGACCCCTTTGGTAAATCATGATGTGCTTGTAGGGCCAAAGGTCCAATATTATTACCCCAAGGCAATGGTGGCGGTCGCCTTTGATTTGGATCATTGTGATTGTTGTTATTTGCATCACCCATTGCTCTAGGTTGGATTACTAGTTCTTCTTGTAATTCTTCCTACTTGACTTCAGGAACTATCTGAATTTCACGAACTATGTTGGATGCTTCTTTGATTTTTGCAGAATTAAGATCTTGAAAGAAAGGATCCGTAGCACCGCCTTTTCCTTTTCTTGAATAAACCCTGTGAGCTAGGATTATCTATTGCCATGCAGGAGGTGGTAATACAGGTCTTCCTGCTGCAGCTACGTTTCTCCACTGATCAGGACTTTCCTTTTGCGCAAATATGAAACTTCTAAGGCTGCTAATGATGTTCGTTTGCTCTCCTTCCACTCATACAAGATTTGGTTGAATAATAGGTGGTGTAAGATTTGGTTGTTGAATTGGAGCAGAAGGATGCCAGAGAGTCATTACCATGTCATAAGCCTAAGCTTGCTTAAAGTTGTATGCCTCGTGCCCCACGGTGGGCGCCAAAAAACTGTTGGCGTTTCAATTCGCACCTCTGGTATGCGATTTGGAAATGGACAGCTATGCACAGATAAACTGCTCTCCTATTGGAAGGGGGAGTTCCCTTTCTTGCTGATGTTCGCTAAAAAGATAGATTAAGTGAAACCTCGCCTATCTTCTTTTTGATTCTCAGCTGCAGAGCACAAGGTTATAAAACTCTAAACACTGCAGAAGAGGTTTTTTCATTTTTAATAAAACTTCTACTACAACTAGCATAGACTAATGACGCTTTCAACCTCCTGAGTAAATTCAGAGCAAAGGAAGTTGAAAGTGAACGGGGAATGATTGTTAACACAAAAACTCAAGTAGTTTTCCTCTAGATTTACACCACAAGACTAAGAGTACTTTAATGATGAAAGCTGAAAATGAAAGCCACAGAAGCTACACATCTGACGGCGAAAACTTGATGAATCGATATAGAATATCAGAGCAAAGTAGGCATGAGATTTCTATTCAATATCAGAAAGTTTAATACAACTCCAGGACAGCAATACTGCAGCAAAAGGTAGGCATACAGTGAGCAATCAAACACCAGAGAACACTGAACACAAAGTGAACAAACACCTGGAATAACAATGTTTGCAGGCTAGAATAAGCACATCAAATTTGTTATCACAAAAGTCATTACAAACAATGGGCAAGGATGCCCTTATTTATACTAAAATCAAAGGAGTAGGGAACCCTAAAATCTCCTTGATTAACCCTAACTTGCCAACTCGTAAGCTTTATTACTATTCTAAGACAAAGATACAATAAACAAATGCTTTAAAGCAATCTGCTTTAAAGCAAAGAAGATTCCAACTATCACAAAGTGATTTCTTTCTAAATATAGGATGGATGAGCTTAGGATGAAAGCACATGCTTTAAAACAAAAAGCATATGTTTTAAAGCTACTTTCTTTTGAAATGCATCCTCATCAACATTCTTGCTTTTTGGTGATGTCATCTGTTGATATTCTTTTGCTGATTTCTTCTAAAAAGTTGATTCTGAGCGAAAAACGCTGGCACATGGGTTTTGTAGGCAATTCTATTTTGAAGCAACCTAGATCGTCAGATTTTGAAAAAGTGGAGATTTTCTTGAAAAAGCAGGAAAAAAGCAGTTTCCCAAAAAAAAGCACAACTCCCAATCTTCAAGAGGAGGATAATCTGGATGGACCCATCTCGACGAAAACTGAAAAAGCTCTGGTCGGATTTCTGAAAAATGATCTCCTTGAAACAAGGACCCTGAAAAAGCAAGTCTTTCTTCTTCCTCAACCCAAATCTATGAAGAACATTGAAAAGCACCTGGTTTGGGTCTTTGAATCTTCGTTGAAAGAAAAATGAAATCTTTCCTCTGGATGCAACCTACAAAAGAAAATGAAATAAAGAAGCCAAAAGCTTGTCTTCATAAATCTTTTGGTCGAAAAAGCAGCTTTACTTGTGTGAGAAGAAAACTTCATCCTCATCCATGAAGAAAGCATCTTTTAAAGCATAAATCTAAGTGGATGTCTTCGAATAGGAAGAATCCCTATTTTGTAGGAGCCTATGGTTTCATATGCAAGATGACAAAAAATATCTTCTTTGATGATGTCATCGAATGCACGAGTTGGAAGAAGTGTTAACAAAATTTTCTTCATTTTCGACACTTCAACACTCGTTTTGACTTAAATATGGCCTGTCTCTGACTTTGACAAGCTGGGAAAAATGTCATCATGAACTAAAAAAGCTAACTGATCCTGACATTTTGGAGATTGATCAACTGAGATTCCATCCCCTGCCTCTGTTCGACGATCTGACATCGTTTGACCTTCCGGAAACTGCCAACGGGTGAAGATTGGTAACAAAGCATGTCGGAAAACACTGAAAACATGAAAATATTCCAACACTGCTCAAGTTGGGCGTCCCAAGCCTCCTGGGGCGCCCAGTTTCCCAACACTTAGCCATTTTTCAGTTTTTTCAATTTTTCCAATTTCTTGGTTTGCGTGCGCGTTCCGGAGGCACAGGACCCCTATTTGGCTGTCAATTTCTAACAACTGGGATGAAAATGAGTCTGATGATCTGGCAAATATGCAAGCCTAATGAAAATTGAGCTGATTGTACCTTCTGTTCACCTCAAAAAACATGCCAAACTGATCAACACTGAACCGAAGCAGGCTGACGGAAGGAGATTCATGTTTTTCGAGAAAAAACATGAAAAATAATATAACACTGGTGAGGATGGGCGCCCCAAGCCTCCAGGGGCGCCTAGTTTGTCAACACTTAGAAAATTTTTCAAAAATTTTCAATTTTGTACCTTTTCTCGATTTTCGTGCCGACGGCTCCTGTTCAATCTTCAATTTCAGTCGTTCTAATGACTGTCGAGGCGGGACGGAAGGTGATCTGAGTAGTCTAAACACATCTGTGATGAAATCCTATCTTTGACTAACTTTTGGCCAAGTTTGACCAACCGGAAAGGAGCTGACGGAAGCATTTTCGACGTTTCTCAAAAAACGTGAAAAAAAAACTAACACAGGAGAGGATGGGCGCCCCAAGCCTCCTGGGGTGCCTAGTTTCACTAGACTTAGCCATTTTTGTGATTTTCCAACTTTTCACTTCACCTTGGATCCATCTTGCATCATTTTGCGTGCATTATCGAGTCGACGATCGTTTGTCAGTTTTGCGTTGTTGAAACAACGTTGGAAACTGTTGATGAGTTCTGGCAGGTGAACTTTTCTACGTTGATGACTTTTGAGCTCATGCTTCACCTTCTGAAAAAGCAAAAATGACCCAGTAGAGAAAACTTGGTCGTTTGAAGATTCCGTTTGAACCGTGCCAATCGTGAAGCAAAATTAACTAATGAGAATCGAGCGCGACACCTGATTTGGAGATTCTATTTTTAGAAAGTTTTGCCAACATCCATATCTCAAGAAACCCAGAAAATCAAACTCGACATCTAGTTTTAGAAATTTCTAAAAATAGAAATTTTGCTTTTTTGACTTTTTGACGAAAAATTTTCTAGACTTGTTTCAAAATGCCTTAATGAAGCAAAAAATTTGGTTGGGTACAACACCTACAAAATTCCTAAATCCCCATCGTCCTTGATTAGCATCTTTCTTAGATCCTCGAAACACTGCCCTTCAAAAAAGCATTCATCTCCTGTTTCCTGCTCAACCCCTCAATTCTCTAGGAGATTGGCCACCCCATTGGCCTCTCTGTATACGTGCATGGTTGACATCCTTGCCCGTATTGGCTATCTTGAAGACACCCTAAGCTTTATCATTGAGATACCTGTTAAATCTGTGCTGGTTGTATGCATGTGTTTTCTTGGTGCCTATAGATCACATATGAATATAGGCTTAGGAGTATTTGCAGCAACACTGCTTTTTGATTTGGATCCTAAAAATGCTGAACAATTTATGTTCTTCTCTCAAACATCTATCCACAAGTGGACAGGTGTGGTGAGGTAAGGAGATTGATGAAAGATAGAGGAATTAAAAAATGCCCGGATGCAGTTGGATTGAAGGGCATAAAATGGTACATGCTTTTTTATGTAGGAGATAGATCACATCCATAGATAAAGGAGACCTATGCAAAGTTGGAGAAATTGGCTTGGAAGATGAAGGCGGCAAGGTATTTTCCAGATTCAAGAATTTACTTAATGTCGTGGAAGGATGGGAAAAAGAATTATTTCTCTACCACCATGGTGAAAAGTTGGCAATTGCATTTGGTTTGTTAAACATGCCCCATGGAACAACTATTAGACCTTTATCTTAAGGTTACTCATGAACCTTACGATAAATAATTATTGAAAAAAAACTGTGCATTCATTAATGACATGTAAGAGGATTTAATCAACTGCTACTTAAAAACTCTTTAATGTTTCTGTCTAATGCAGGTTATTAGATTAATAGTGAAAAAGAACATACATTGACCACGTAATTTGTGGCACTTAAGGTTATGTAATAGAATTTACAGTTGATAGTTAAATTGTATAACAAATTTTTTTATGAGCTTTAGTAGCGTTTATTAGAATTGTTGCATGTTTTACATCATTGGAATGACATATTAGCTGTAACGTTTTTGAAATTTTATTATGGTATGTGCACTTTGATATGATGTAATATGATTATGGTTTCGTTTCATATGTTGGAATATTAGATATATAACAAAAAAATAAATTATTACATGAAATAAATAATAACTTTTCATTTTAAATGTTTTTTTTGCAGAACACGGGTCTTCCAGAAGATGAAGATGATCCTGATGATGTAGATCTAGATTATATTGGTTCTAGTATAGATCACATGGCAGAGGATGATGATGATGCAGATACAGAAGACAACGAGGCCAATGACGATGATAACAACAACGATAATGATCATGATGATGATGGTCACGATGGTGATGTTGATGATGAGGCAGTTGCTGATAGTAGCCAGTGACATTCATGATCATATAGACTGCATCATGGATCATTACTGATATATTGTTATGATGCCTCTTTTCATGGTTAGTATCATATGTATCATTTTCGCGGCCTGCAGTACCATATTATTGAGTTGTATCATTTTCACATGTATCAATTTGACTTATATCATTTGGACATGTATCATCTTGACTTGTATCATTTTGAGTTACATAATTTATCATTTTTACTTATATTATTTGTACATGTATCATTTTGACTTATGTCGACTGTTGGACATGTATCATTTTGACATGTTATTGATCTACTGGCATATTTGACTTTCACTTGTTTTAGTTATATATGGAGATGATCTTATCAGTATTGACTTGTCAATTTATATATAATGAAAGTGGTCGATGATTTTTGGATAGATATTTATTACGTATGATGATTTTAATTTACTGCTTGAGATGGATGTTGTAAAATTTAATTAAATTATAGATATCTGACTCACTTGTTTTAATTATAGATGACAATCATGTTATAATAATTATCTTGTTATTTTATAATAATTATCTTATTTTTTTATATAATTATCTTGTTAAATTGGAAGCAAAACCCAAAGCAACAAAGGAGGTCATAATGGAAGCAAAACTTGGCGTCAATTAGGAAGCCAAAAAAGAAGCTATTTTTGACGCCATACAAGAAGCAAAATACAAAGCACAAATGAGAGCAAAACTAGAAGCAAAAATGGGAGCAGACATAAAAGCAAAACTAGAAGCAAACCTAGAAGCAAAAATGGAAGCAAATCTGGAAGTAAAAATGGAAGAAAATCCTGAAGAAAACCTGGAAGCAAAATCGAAGCAAACCTGGAAGCAAAATCGGAAGCAAAACTGGAAGCAAACCTGGAAGCAACACAAGAAGCCAAACCAGAAGCAAAATCGTAAGCCAAACTGTAAGCCAAATCTGGTGCTAAATTGGAAGCAAATCTGGAAGCAAAATGGGAAGCAAAACTGGAAGCAAAAATTGACGCAAAACCAAAAGCAAAATTGGAAGCAAACTTAGAAGCAACACAAGAAGCAAAACCAGAAGCAAAATCGGAAGCCAAACTGGAAGCCAAATTGGGTGGCAAATTGGAAGCAAATCTAGAAACAAAATTGGAAGCAAAATGGGAAGTAAAATTGGAAGCAAAAATTGAAGCAAAACCAGAAGCAAACCTAGAAGCAAAACCAGAAGCAAACCTAGAAGCAACACAAGAAGAAAAACCAGAAGAAAAATTAGAAGCCAAATTGGAAGTCAATTTGGGTGCCAAATCTGACGCTTAATTGGAAGCAAATCTGGAAGCAAAAATGGAAGCAAAACAAGAAGCAAACCTGGAAGCAAAACTAGAAGCAAAATTGGAAGCCAAATTGGGTGTCAAATCTGATGCTAAATCTGGCGCCATATCTGGCTATTACTTTCTGGCGCTAAATTCGGCACTAAAGTAAGCATGCAAACTTGCATTGAGGTTTGCGCCAGAAAAAGTGTCCAATTCTTGAGCTCAATTGCACTAAATTTTGGCGCTAATTGCCTGTTCTGTTGTAGTGTGACAAAGGTATAATGGCAAAACAAAAGGCAAACATCAACCCCCCATGGCACTTTATATCATAGTGCGAGTACAATAAGGCACAAAATGATGTCCAATATCTCAAGAATACATGTACAATGCTGATGACACTTTATTTCAGTGCGTTTACATAAGATAAGTGCTTGCAATGGAAGCTCACAATGTCCAAAAAAGGACCACATGTTGAAAATAAAATTCTCTGATAGAAAAAGAGGAAACTGATAGCACCATAGGGAAGTACACAAAAAATTATGCACTTTAAAAAAAAAGGGACCCAAAAAGGGGTCTGTATGCCCAAGATATGGCCCGTCAAAGTTCCCAAAACGAGAACTGCACAACAACAGCACTAAGAAAACTAATTTCTGGAAAAAACCAGAAGTCAAAATGGAAAACCACCTGCACCACTACAAAGAGCATGAAATTCTACTCTTTTTCAAAAAAAAATTGCACTGAAAAATATGATCATATGGCCAAGATATCGCCATTTCAAAATCAGGTGCAAAAGTGAAAATCCCAACGGTGAAGGGTAGGTTTGGCAAAAAATCAACCTCTGCCAAATTTAGCAAAAATGCCTAAATTTGTAGATCCGCCAACTTTAGAACCCTACCAAATAGTCCTCCAGGTACAGTAGTTTGCATGTGATTTTTTTTAATAAAAAAACACAAAAAAAAATTGTTGCATGTGTTTTTATTAAAAAGAGCACATAAAAAAATATTACATGTAAAACACCAAAAAATTACATGCTGCTTTTTTTTTTAATAAAAAAAAGAAAAAAAAATTATTGAATGCTTTTTAAAAAAAAAAAATTTAAAAACTATGATTTTTTTATCTTTAATTTAAAAAAAAAAAAAAACTAAGGGGTGGGGGGGCACGTAGGCCTCACCCCATGCCCCAAAAGGGGCTTGCAGCCCAAAAAGCTAACGTAGGTACACTGTGCAGGGGCCTGCGCAGGTACTCTGTGCAAGTACCCTGAAAGGTACCTTTTAAAAAAAAAAAACTTTTGAACACTTTTTTTAATAAAAAAGCCCGCCCTTGCTTTTTTGTTTTTTAAAACAATTTTTTCAATATAAATCTTTTGAAAAAGAATTTATGCAGGGAAAAAATATATATATTTTTAACAGTCACCTCGTACTGTGTGCTGGGGAGGTCGTAGGCTTCCCCGGCAAATTATTTTTTGCCCCAGATGAGCCCGAAACTGATTTTGATGATTTGACAGCCAATCTTAAGGTTTTTGGGCCTTTTGAGCGCAATGGTGAGGTCTGTTTGGGTCCAAAACGCTCCAAAAAATAGCTTTTCTCTAGATAAAAAAAAGCACCCTGCTGAAACCTTGTAGATCTGGCCTACGAAGCTCAAATCAAGCTAAATAAAAGGCTAATCTGACTATTTTGACTGCTCTGAATCCAATGGAATACTCCGTTTTAACAAAAATGCACCAAGAAAAAAGCTCTTGCTCAAAATTTTCTCCAAATCTGAGAAGGGGCTTGCAGATCTGGAGCTCTGATACCATGTAGAAGTTGACAAACCAACCTCACAAGACCTAGTGAACACCTGCAAAACCTAAGAAACCTTCCACAAGAGAAAAAAGTAAAGAGAACAATTTGCACAAAAAAAGATGCAATTAATGAAATGGATTTATGAATTACATGAGAGAACTTGCTTTTATATTAGCAAGTTATAAAACCCTAAAAGGGGATTCCTAAATTTAGCTTAAGTGAAATAAAGTAAAAGTGACTTAATTAATTAATCAATATGATTAAATTAATTAAGTAAAGAACCTATTACTCTAACACAAATTTTATAGCAAACCAAGAAGATAGAAATAATGCTACACAACAAGGCAAGATGAACGATTTGAAAGTTTGCTTAAAGAAGTTTGGAGAGAGTGTATAAAACTCTTAGTGTTGAAATACACAATGTGTAATTGCAAAGGGTAAAAGTTTCAAAGCTAGGATGAAAAAGTGTGAACTATGATCCAACACTACACTTCAAAATCAGATTTGAATGAGTGTAAAAAAGGAGTAGAAAAATTTGAAAATGAAATTTTGACTGCAAACCCTAGTTTTTGCCAAGACTAGGTTATATGAAAAATGCAACTTTTTAAGCAAAACCCTAGCAAATGAAACTTGTAAATGCAAAATTTGATATGAATAAATGATGAATTACTGTAATAAAGATCAGATTTGATGTGAAAATCAGAAAATTAAATATTTTTATGATATGCAATGCAAAATATGCAAAAATATGCTTTAATGAAAGCCTAGAATGCTTGTTTTTTTCAAAATTTTCAAATGTATGCAAAAATTTCCAATGCAAGATGATAAATATGATATGAATGTATGGAAAGACTGAATACAACACTCAGCAAGATGCAAGTTCAATAAAAACACGAGTTCACCAAAATGTTAGAGATGAAAAGTGGGAAGATGATGGATAGTGTTGAGATGTATCAAATCAAACACTCCTTTCACACTAACATTCAAGGACAACAACCGAGGCAAGTCACTACAGATGAAAGAGGACTTAATTTGATGCAAGAGCATCCCTAGTTCAAGAGCAATCTTGCATCAACCAAAAACATTTGCATTTCAATTTGTTTACATTTCAGTTCTTTCCTTTTCCAGTTCAGTCAAAAGCAGTTTTCAGCTTGTGGTCCAGTTTTGGCATTCACACCTTGTAGATCTGGTCTTAGCATCTACATTCATTCATATACATCATATCAAGAATTCAGAGCATTTGGGTCAGTTACCAGAAATTTAATGCTATTAGAAGATCAACTGTTCTCTCTGAGTAGAGCATCTTGACAGTCTCAGACAAATCAGCTGTAGGAGAAGGCTTGCGGATCATTCCTTGACTTGCGGATTCTAATGACACATCATTCAATGACCCTTGGTTCATGGCCGACCTTCCCTGGAGGTCCGCACATTGTTCCATTCATTTGTGGGCATGTTCTATGCATTTAGGTCTGACCTATCTGTGAACGCGTTACAACTCTTCATTGAAGTTTGTGATCTTCCTTGGCCGACGCGGAGGAATCTATTGGTCCGGAAAGGATATATAATGATGTAATAGATCCTTAGGAAAGAAGTTATCAAGTTATCATGATTTAGAAAATAAATAGTTGGCTCCTTCGCAAGAGGACTTCAAAGCTTTATCTTGCGCATGTATGTAATCAGGCCTGTGAGCCCTAAATGTAAGCCCGCATGTTGTCGGCCAGATTGTATTTGAATTCTATGATATACTGAATGAATGAATGTAATTTGTTCTATTTCTTTGAGTTGTTTCCATTGTGTTTCCTCTTGCTATACAGTCTAAACAGTTCATTCTATGAACCCTCCTACCGTGACTGCACCACAACTATTGGTTGTTGTACTCAGGAATGATATGGAAAGATTGATTATATTGAGAGATTTGTCAAACCCTAATTCAAATAAACTTCAAACCCTAATTATAATGTGATCGGGTATAGATGAACAAAATGCTATAGAAAACCAGATAGGAAGGCACTTAGGAAGGATCAGAAACATACTAGAAGTTTGATTTCTGTAATTGAAAACTTTGCGAACTACGAGGCGGGCGCCCAGGTCTAATAGGGTAGTTTTTCTACAGATTCAGAGTAGTGAGCAGTGTTAGACTGTAACATGTTCCTGAGTTCAGGGAAAATCCTGTTGGGAGGACTACGAGGCGGGTGCCCTAGTCTATTAGGTGTGAATATCAACTTTTCTCTAGATCTCGAATCCTTATTCTCTGTACCTGTACTTTCCTAAATCTTGCACCTGTAACCTACAATCACAAAGAGAGGGGTTTGGAGGTTGTGGTGTTTGGGAGCTTGCCTCGATCAAGCCTTAGAATGACATTCAAGTCTTCCAACACTGTTGTTAGATAGAGTGCATGCCCAAGGAGGGTAGAGGCCAAATCCAATGATGAAATAGAATGGTTGAAACACAAATAGATGTCACCTTAGAGGTGAAGCCCTCACGAAGATGAAGATCCTTCAAATCATGAGGAGATGGATTAATGAAGCCAAATCTCCAACAAACAAACACAATAACAACACAATTATGGTCTGCAACACTATGAAGGCCTTTGAAATCCCTTATCTCAATATCACAAGTTCGTATTATCCATCTAGGTGTAAAATGAAGACATAAACTTACTTATATATGCATTCCCACTTACTTTCATAATTTAAATTCAAAAGGCTGACAAAGGGAAACCTTTTGAAAGGGCCCAATCTGACACATTGAAATTTGGATCCCAACAAATCAGCTTAGACTTGGGCGTAGGCGCCCAAGTCCCAAGGCTAATTTGGGTCATGTTTAAACATTTAGGATGGGCCCCTAAGTCCCATTTGACATGGGTTTCAGGGGAAATTGCTCCTGGATAAGTATTGAGATTGCATAATGTAAATGAGGGGACCTAAGAGCTAAACTAGAAGGTAAAAAGGAATAGGGATACTTTTTACTTCATAACAGTAGCTAAGGTACATGTTGTCCTATTTTAGCATAGGACAAAATAGCCCGAGGATCCCCAAAACTTGCAGAAAATATTACCAAAATCCTAGATGTTTTGCCTTGTGAAAATTCCCCCAAAATCTTATAATCTTCTAAGTGCTTTGCCTTAGCCCATTTTGCATTGTCGGCAAACTTGAAAGTTTGCAAACCTGCTAGTTCGCCAATCGACAAGCTCGCTGACAAGTAAACCCGCTGACCAAAGGCAAAGTGGAGGAAGTTTCAAGAGAAAGACTAGGTAAAAAAGGATAGGTAAAGTGCTTGTCGATGAAATTAGGTGTTCACGAACCAGTCGGTTCACTGAAAAGCCAAATCACCGATTAGGTGAAGGAAAAAAGAAAAAGAAGAAGAAAAGAATTAAGTTATCGACAAACTTAGTGGTTTGTGAGCTACCAAGTTCGCCATCCAAAAAGTTCGCCGATAGACATCTTCACTGACTCCTAGGCGTAGAGGAAAAGAAGACAAAGATGAAGACGAAGAGAGGAAAATCAGCTAAGGGGACAGTTTGTGATCAAAGTAGTTCTTTGATTGGGGAGTCCACCAACAGGTGAAATGGTCGATAAAGAAAGAAGTCGACAAGGCAAAAGGAAGAAAAGAAAGCTAAGGCATGGATCGTCGATTGGCAAGTTTGCTGACTGACGAACTTGCCCATAAGAAGACATGGTTCGTGAAGAGAAAAGTTTGCTAGTAAAGTAGAAGAAAGGTCAAAAAGCACCAAGGCAAAAGGAAGAATAAAGCGTAAAAGGCCTTGTCGGTAGAGTGGCCAGTTTGCGAATAGGTTGGTTCGTTGATTGGCCAAGTCGCAAATCAAGGCAGGAATTTAAATTCTCAAAGGGCGCCAAAAGTAAATTCAAAAGTAAACACTTTTAAAGTGTTGTAAAAGCTTCTAATGGATGCAATTTCCTAGGTGCTTGAAATCAATCCTCCACATGTGATGCCATTTTTGCGGGTTGAGGTCATGAAGGTAGCTGAAATAATGCAAATCTTCAATGAACAAGTACCTAGATTTAATGAGGAGGATGAGGTGTTTGAGTGGCCTAGACTTTTACAAGTCCTTCCGAGGTCAATATCAACATACAAGGTGTGGGCATTTTCTATTATGTAGGTTTTGCAGACTTGTTAGGGCATGATCAACACTCAAAATCTGCAAGTTTTGACAGGACGTTTGAGGTTGGATTTAATGCAGCATGGGAAAAATGTGTTGATAGTTTCAGCACCTTAGGCTACATAGTGATTTGAAAAAGTTATATAAGCATGTAACCGAGACATTTGAATGGGTTAGTTGTTCTATGGGTCACTACACAGATAGAAGATTTGTTGCAGTTACAGGCCTTGTATATCTTCCAAGAACTAATTGGATCGGATGGATTGTGCTCTTTTATGAGCCTCTCATGTCTGCAATTCCAGTTCACCTATGAATGGAAGTTGTTATTTTGTGCCTTTTCCTTCTCTATTGAATCTCTCTTTGCTTGTAACAACTTTTTGGCCTTCATGATCAATATATGAACTATTTTTTGCCTCTCTCTGAGATTTATACACTATGTTTATTTGAAAATTGTATGTTTGTATTGTGGGTAAAATGATCCCTTTCATAGCTCCAGTTTTCTGCCTTAACCTCTGTTATAGTCTGCATGAGTCTATGTGAGTTTATTCCAGTCATTGTGATCATTGTTGTGTTATTTCAGGGTCAGCTAAACACCCTAAATCTTGGTGCATCACCATTTTCTTTTATGTATGCCTTCTTCTCCTTTTCCTTTGTGATCAATAGAATAGGTTTAGTTATTTTTCTCTAAACCTTAAGTTCAGAATGAGGAACTAGCCTTCTTTGGAGGTCTGATCTAATCTACAAGGTCCCACACCTTGAGATCAATCCCATTGTATCATTAGAATGCTTGAACATGCTTCAAGCAGGGTGCAATTCCAGGTGATAACATTTTTTGGCATGCCCGGGCCACCAGTTTGATGATCCTTATCATCCATTGAAGAATTTTGGTGTGCTCTTGAATGCATCTTTCCATTCAAGGCAGTCTCTCCAACACCATGATGACTCTGTTGAACACATCTACTGGTGCATCCAGTTTAAGTCCTTAAAGGTCCATCAAAGATCAAAGTTCGATGATGCTCTTGGTCTTTTCCAGCCTCAGGGCTCCCATTAAATCACCGGGTGACTCTTCTTGGTATGTATCTAATTTTATTTAGATACATACATGTTTTTCTTTGTTTCAAACATTTTCTATGATTATCTAGCATTGTGATGCTCTAAAATGTCAAATTTTTATGGGAGTTATGGCTATTCCCCTCTACCTAGCCAGAATACAAGTCATTAGCCTCCTTACCAAAAAGTTTAGGCCCAAGACACCTCTGGTTATATGCCATATGCCCTTGTTTTAGCAGGTTATCAGTATCCTCATGATGCTTGCCTCCCTCCCACTCCTGCTTAGTGTTCTTGGCAGCCTAATCATACATATTTTCAACCTGAAGAAGACCACTTTGTCCCTAATCAGTATGATTATCCTCCCAACCCACCTCAAGTGGACCGTGATTTTGACAACATGAGTCTCATGGACATAATGATGGACATGCAAAGGAGGTTGGATAAGGTTTCAAAGGAGTAGGAGTATGAGAAACAACAAGATGAGCTTTCTCATCAAGCCTTCCTTCACCAGCAACAAATGGATGCACAAGAAATATCTTTTCAAGAGAACCTGGCTTTACAGATTGCAGCTAAAGAAGAATGGATGAGGCAACTGCTTGCCAAGGTCCAGAGATTAGAGGCTCAATCAGCGTCTTCCAATCCTAGTTTTATGCCTACCCCTTCTACCATCATGAATCAACCTACAACATAGCAGCCCCGAAGTTACAAATTCCCAAGTTTTAGGGCACCTTATCCTTCACAAGAGCCTGCTCGTATTGAAAACCAACTTTAGAGGAAGGTGTCTGAAGAAAACAAAGAGTAGCTTGTTGTTAGGACACCATCATGCAACATTAAATTGAAAGATCGGATATGTTGCAAAAAGAAACTGAATCCAATCAGTTGGGATAGTAGTGCATTGAGCATGAGAGTAGTGCCAATCTAGGTGCAGGGTTGAGTCCTCTAGACTTTGGCTCATTTGAGGAGTTTTCTCATGCTTTGAATAGAGTAAATGAAACAAAAATGTAGAGAAAGTATGGTGAAGAGGTCCAATTGCAGAAGCAACTCAAGAAAAATCTAATGGAGTTGTAGTTGAATGATGGGGGTATTGAAGAGGAGATTGTTGTAGCTACTCCAGAGGTTGATGATGCCACCCAGTTTCATGAACTACCTAGTTACACTAAAGATGAAGAAGGCATGTAAATGCAACCATTAGCTGCAGTTCTAGAACAACATGAAGATGTTAAAGGCCATGACAAGTTGTTGGCATGTGAGGCCAAGCATAACAATGAGTGACGGGTTGTCACTGTACCTCATCATTTAATCTGTTTTCAGATGTCAAAGAACCAGGGCTGTGTCCATGGCTGTCTGCAACTAGGGATTCTAAGTGACCAGTTTATAGCTAATCCTAAAGCTTAAAAGAATGACTAATCTATTTGCTTGTTGAATAAATGTAATGAATGCTGTAAAACAGAATAAAACAGGAAATGTACTCAAAGCAAAGAATGATCACATGCATATATCTACTAAAACAGGAAATACTTTATAAAAGAAAACTTGAAACAATAAAACAGAGATACTAGCCCCCTACCTGATTGATGAGAGTGGGCCCTTGCTCCGCACCTTTGAGGCTGAAGGCTATTGCTGGAAATCAGCACTAAAGATGATCTAACCAAATTCAATCCAATTCATTCATTTTTATGTTCATGAGAAATGTATGGCTATAACAGAACTGAAATCTTTGAAAATTAGAATAATCTTATCATTGTTGTTTCATTACTATTTCTAAAAGTATATATAAAAAGAGTGATGATATATCACTGAACTTATCTATCAGTCTTTCTAGGAGATGACACCATCTCTTATTTGTACTTAACTATCTAACTTATGAAAGATCATCATGCAAAAGGGGTAGACTTGAGTGGAACAGAAGTCCACTCAGAGGTCTAAGTTTAGATCTTAATACATTTGGGCATCAAAGCCCTGAAAATAAGAATATTGGATTTAGTTCAATTCGTAACTTATACAAAATCTTTGGAAAGATAAAACTTCAGCAGTTTAACTGATAGTTGACCCTTCATTACTCAGGTGATGATTTGAGTGAAGTAAGGGGGCTGTTAGGATTGCTGCTGAAGTGTTTG
This sequence comes from Cunninghamia lanceolata, assembly GCA_027924645.1. NCBI lineage: Eukaryota > Viridiplantae > Streptophyta > Pinopsida > Cupressales > Cupressaceae > Cunninghamia > Cunninghamia lanceolata. The sequence goes on along the minus strand of BSBN01000210.1, from coordinate 3,003,335 downwards.
ATTGGCGGCTCTGACTGGAACATGCCCTGTTCTCAGGAGGTTCCAACGATAGCTGTTCTTGTCTGCAGCTCCGGAGATATTACAGAGCTCTGGAGATATTCCAGACACTCACAGAGCTCCGGAGATATTCCCCAAATCTTCAAAACCCAGGTGTCACTGTTCTTTGTTATGGTCTCCGGAGATCATTGAAGGCGATCTCCAGAGATGCACAAAACTGTTGCTTCTGATATGTACACCTGCTGATTCAAAAAGAAAGAGAAATTCTACATTTTTCCATTAATCCCACGCACATTAGCCACTTAATCAGAAATTCTAATCTCAAGTAATCTATCTTAATTAATCACTAATTAGAACAATCTTGCTTAACTAATTTGAGTGCAGACACAAGGAAGATGAACTGAGAAAAGAGAGGCAAAAAGAGTGTATTTTATGAGTGCAATTTGACACTCATCATTCCCCCCATACCTAAGGCTTGGCAGGTCCTCCTACTTTTCACATTCTGGATTTGTTTTGACGAAGCAATCTGTCAGTCAGACTATACTCCTGGAGATAGGTTGTCCAAGTAGTTTTATTGGTGTTACCATTCCCCCTATACTTGTCAACTTGCTTCATCCAATCTTGCAATTTCTCATCTTCTAGCTGCTCTGTCCATATAGGGAGTGGTTCAATTATCAGAGGAGGTCTGAACTGCCCTCCTATCCATTCCTATTTATGTTTATCCATCAATTTGGATATCATCTTTGCTTTCCTCATGAATAGTCTTAGGTTTGCAGGGGTGACCACCTCTCTAAGTTTTTTCTCTGGTGTTAAAATACTCCATCTCTTCTTTGCTACAGCAAGGACAGGATTTGCTGAATTAATCATAAAGAGACCAAAGTCAATGGAGCACTCCTGCAAATTTTTCAAATATAATGGCAAGATGCTGGTTGCACTTGCAGGATGATAGATGATGGACCTGAATTGGGTCTGAAAGGCAAAAGGATTGGGACATTCTTTTCGGAGGAGGAGATCTGTTTTTGAATCCTTTTGAAGATGATCTTCCATCCTCTCATCCCAAATCTGGTGGTTTCTCATGAGGGACATGAATGCCTTAAGCTGGCATTCTCCCACAAAGTGATTAATCATGAAAGCTATATCATTAATGCAGAACCCATGTAAGTACAATTCACAGAGGAAGTTTTTGTCTTCATCATTACTTCTGGTGTAAGATGTCATGAAACCTTCTGCTATTTCTGTATCCTCATTCATGTCAGATAAGACTAAGGAAAACTTCCTTTGCAGTATCCTTTCTTGTAGGAACATTGAATAGCTGGCACTGGGAGGTCTGCAAGATAGAATTTTTGAGGAGAGGGAGGCCATTTGAATGATTTTGCTCTCCAAAGTTGCGATTCTTTCTGCTCTGGCAGTGACTGCCCTTTGTAGTTGCAACATTGGCTTGGAGGCTTCAAATTCTCTACACCTTTCCTCCCAATGAAACAGGGCTTTAGGAATGTCAATGGGGATTGGTCCCACATAAGCATCTATTTGAATCTCCTGTTCATTGGTTGCCCTTGGGCCAGACAATTCTTGAATATATTCTTCTTGGTCATCCAGTCTGTTATTGGCCCAAGTTAATTGCTTATCCTAGCTCTGTACTTTCTCAATCAATGCTGCCATTACTGTGAGGCCATTGTCTCTGGCCATAGTGAGCTCAGAAACCTTTTGTGCTGCTTCCTTTTCTTTTTCTTCCACCACTTTTGCTGCCTCACTCTTCTGTGTTTCTAACTCTACCTCCTTCTCTTGGATGATTATGTCCTTGTTTTGGAGGTCTGTTTTGATTTCTGCAATAGTTTGCTTCAGTTCCATCTCCATTTCTACCCTGACCTTCTTAAGGTTAGTAATAATTAAATTCTTGCCCCAGAGCATCCTTTTTTAAATTCTCAATTTCTTCCATTAATTGTTGCTCTGTTGAGATCTCTATATCTTCATGGTCAGAGGGATGTGATAGAGTTTCTGCCTCTGTTTCTGTGGCTGGTGGCTGATTGTCAAGATTATCCATGGCCACTTGCTCTGCTTCTCCCAATGTATCTATGTGCACTGTTTCTTCTTCTGCTATGCCCTTGTTCTGAGGATCCTCTGCTACTGCTGGCACAACTGAAGGTCCTGCCTTGTCCTCATATGTGCTCAATTCCAGGAGTGCCTCAGCGAGCAGGGCAGTATCCTTCTCAGCCTGTGAGAGCTGTCTCTTTCTTTTGCTTCTCCGGAGCACAGGTGGAACTAGTGCCTCTGGAGCAGGATTTCCTTCCTCAGAATCTAAGGAGATAGTAACAGTTGGTAAGCTTCCTGTCTCCGGAGCACATTGTGGTGTTGAGACTGGACTTGACTCCAACTGAACAGAGGGTGCTGGAGAATTTTCACTTTGTTTCCTCTTTCGAACCAAAGGTACCTCATCAGAGTCATGGGATGATTCTTCAACCCACCATCTCCCTTCAATTCCCTGCCTTGCTTTTTCCTCTGTTAATTCCCTAGGCCTAGATCCCTCAGGTGAAGTCATTTGTCGCCTGACTGATCGAGTCATATATAGAGGCCGTGTAGGAGCAGGCTCTGCAATTTGTTTGCCTTTTCTTTTCTTGTTAGGAACAGGGGCTACAGATGATGTAGCCTCCTATGAGGGTGATGTTCTTTTGTGAGAAGCTGTGGAGGAGGCTGTAGACTCAGTTTCTTCACCATGGTGAGAGAGAGAACTCTCATCCTCTGTTTGTGTTATCTCTGGTGCTCTGACCTGAGGGTTATGCTCAAGAAAATTCTGTAATAGTTCATCCCCATTGGCCTGAGATAAGAAATGGTGCTTGACTATCAGGAAGATGAGGCCATGATGCTTCATGGGTCCCTTACCCTGCTGCTATTTTTCTGCAGTTGCCCTGATGGCAGAATAGAGAAAATTTGGGATATTTATGTTATATTCGGGGTGCCTATTTCCATGTCTGAGAAAAATGAGCATTTTCATTATGGGCCCTAAGACTATGGAGAATTGGCCATCACAGGTAAAATATTTCATTAACCAGGTGGCAACAGTTGCCCAAGGGTTTGGGAGAGTGGATCTTAAAATTCCTTTGACCTCATTTTTATTCATATGCAATTGAATGGCAGGCTCACCACGAACAGAAATTTTTTTAATTAACTCTGTATACAAGGTTTTCAGGTGGTGGAACCTCTCACCTTGTTCGGGGAGTCTGGAGATGTGGCTGATAATTATGGAGGAGAGATTGATTTGGTTCCCTCTCACAGTGGTCTAGTCGTCTCTTAAATTCCTAAGGAATTCATCCACAATGTCCTCCTGAAACCCCTCGAACTTGTCTAGGAAATCAAGCCATCCAGTAGTCCTTAAAATATTTGCTGCAACTGCATCCTTTAGAAGACCCACAGTACTTTCTGGCTCGGACTTTTTCTTGACCCCCATACCTGAATTGATGGCAGTTTTTGTGTTTTATTCTTTTCTTCTACAATCTGCAGTCTATATGTCCCTCTAATCTTTATCAGCTCCGGAGTGCTGTCCAAATTACTCTGTAGGCGCTAGAGTGTTGTTTGATTTATCGTATGCTTCAGTCTATTCCAGAGGTTTGAATGAGGGAGGCTATTGTTTTCAGGCTGGGTTTATGTAGATGGGTTAAGGGACCAAAGCAGCCATAATTGTAACGGACTGACAAGGTGCTCTGGAGGTAAGGCGGCATTAAGGCACAGATGGCGGCATGCTTGGATGTGAAAAAGGAAATGACGGCGGAGGGACATGTCATCACAGCAGCACTCAAAATAGAAAGATATGACAGTTTACTAATTAATGATTAATGAAAAACAGATTTACCTGGATCAGTTTTAATGATGAGGCAACGTACGCGGGAGAAATGTTGCACCGTTTTGGAAACTGCACACGTCGTGGCATTTAAACGGTGGCCGAAATGACATCCGCTTCCTACTTGCACGCGACCTGCAATCATTGCATTGAGTGGCACTAAGATCCACGCCCACAATGATGTCAGCGCTGGTTTGTGGTCACTCCTGCAATTATTAGTATCTTAATTTATTTATGCTGTGCAATAAAGTAGAAGATGAGTCTTGATGACCTTAGCATGTGAGTTGTCTACTTTACCACCTGGCGAGGTAGGTCCCGCCTTTATTATGGACACTGCCGGCATTATTAACAGAGCGCCAGAGGTGCTCCTACTTGGAAGCGCCGGAGATGCACTGGAAAGCGCCAGAGGTGCTCCTTATTGGAAAGCGCCGGAGATGCACTGGAAAGCGTCGGAGATGCATTGGGCCAATTTTTGGCAACTGATCATATCCAGAGCTCAATTATTACAATTGTCCTGGATAAGGGAACCGCCATTTTATTGGTTTTCAACTCCCTTGGTCGAGAAGATAGCCATTTGCTGGTTTTCCATCTTTCTCTAATTTTTTTTTTCTTTTTTTCAGAAGGCAGCGATTGCTGGTTTTCAACCTTCTTTTATTTTTTATTTTTTCAGAAGGCAGCCATTGCTGGTTTTCAACCTTTTTTTTTTTTTTTAATTTTATTTTTTATTATTCCAACACTGTGACAGAGGTGGTATCCCCTGTATCAAAACTCAGATTATCAAGAAACTCCTCTTTAGTAGATGGTCTTTTGTAGAGCTTTATCCGATGACCATTTACTAGAAATGTGTTTGTGCTCCCATCAATTGGTTGCAATAATACAGTTCCATTTTCAAACACTTCCTTTATTTGATAAGGACCCAGCCAGTGAGTCTGTAATTTCCCTTTGAATTCTTTGAATTTAGAATCATAGAGAAGAACCCAATCTCCTTGTTGAAATGTCCTCCTCTTTATATGTTGGTCATGCCATTGTTTCCTTTGGTACTGAACCAGTTTTGTTTGCTGAATGGCTTCTGTCCGAATTTCATCCAACTCATTGAGCTGAAGAATCCTATTCTGCTAAATTGTAGACAGCGACAGCCCAACATCCAATACAGTTTTAAGTGTCTGGAGTTCAAATTCTATAGATAGTATAGGCTTTTTCCCATAAACTAGTTCATATGGTGAAAACTTTGTTGTGGACTTCCAAGTTGTGTTGTAAGCCCAAACTGCTTCAGGTAGTCTATTAGCCCAATCCTTCCTGTTCATTGCCACTGTCCTTGTTAGGATATTCTCAAGTTCTCTGTTGGTTACTTCTACCTGCCCATTTGCTTGAGGATGGTAAGGTGAAGCTTTTCTGTGCTTGACTTGGTACAAATCTGTGAATGCCTTGATTACCTGTGAAGTAAATTGAGGTCCTCTGTCTGAAACTATTGATTTTGGGGCTCCAAACCTCAAGAAAATTCTATTGTAAAGGAAATCAACAACTTTTTCTTCTCTTGCAAACTGTAATGCTTGAACCTCAGCCCACTTAGTAACATAGTCTGTGCATACTAGAATGTACTCCTTGCCTGATGATGGCGGTGATATTGGTCCTACAAAGTCTAGACCCCATTGCTCAAAGGGTTCCATCATGACTTGAGGATGTAGCAGCATTTCCTGGGTAAAGGTGGGTTGCCCCATCCTTTGGCACTGGTCATAGTGCTGCACATACTTCTTTGTGTCTTTATGAAGAGAAGGCTAGTAGTAACCAGCTCCAAGGATCTTGTGGACTGTCTTGTGAAAAGAGTAGTGGCCACCAGATGGCTCATCATAACATGCCCTCAACACATCAAAAGTCTCATCAGCCTTCAAGCACCTGCGTAGAATGAAATCAGGACCATATTTAAATAGTAAACCATTCAACCATTTGTAGGATAAGCTTTCTTTAAGCAAACGCTTTCTCTGTTTTGAAGTAAAATGGGATGGATACAAGCCTGTAGCTAACAAATTAGCTATGTCAGCAAACCAAGGTGCAGTAGTGGATATGGCAAAAAGATGTTCATCTGGAAATTTGTCCTCCACTGGTTGATCTTCTCCTCCTGTATGCAATCTTGACAGAAAATCAGCAACCAAATTAAACTTTACTGGATTATCAACTATGGTAATATCAAATTCTTGCAAGAGCAATAGCCACCTGATGATCCTTGCACCTACTACTGGTTTATTCATTAGGTACTTGATGGCTGCATGATCAGTGTGCACAAATATTTTATATCCGGTAATATAATGTCTGAACTTGTTTATAGCATAGATAACTGCCAAGAATTCCTTCTCAGTTGTTGTATAATTTCTTTCTGCAGAGGTAAGGTTCTTGCTGATGTAATAAATGGCATGCATACTCTCTCCTTCCTCTTTTTGTCCTAAAACAGCCCCAATGGATTCATTTGAAGCATCAATTTGTATGTGGAATGGTAAAGTCCAATTAGGTCCCCTTAAAACTGGTGTCACAGTAAGCTTCTCCTTCAAAGTTTCAAATGCTGATTAACAGTCTGCTGTCCAAAGAAATTCTGTTTCCTTGTTAAGCAGGGTAAACAGGGGGGCAGCTATTCTGCTAAAGTTTTCTATGAACCTCCTATAGTAGCCTGCATGACCTAGAAAACTTCTAACATCAGTCTGATTTTTGGGTGAAGGCAACTGTGTGATTACTTCTATCTTGTTTTGATCCACTCTAATCCCTTTTTCTGAAATATGGTGTCCCAAAACAATTCCTTCCTCCACCATCATAAAACATTTCTCATGGCTAAGGGACAGTCAATTTTTATTACAACATTTTAGTACTTTTCCAAGGTTTGTGAGAGCTTCCTCGAAGTTATTCCCATACACAGTAAAGTCATCCATGTAGACTTCCATGCATTCATTAGCCAGTTCAGCAAAAATAGCTAGAACCAGTCTCTGAAATGTAGTTGGGGCATTGCACAGCCCAAAAGGAAGAACTTTGTAAGCAAAGGTTCCCCAAGAGCATGTGAAGGTTGTTTTGTCTTGGTCCTCAGGTACTACTTGAATTTGATTATACCCATTGAATCCATCTAAAAAAGAAAAATACTTTCTCCCAGCAAGGTTGTCCAGAACTTGGTCAATAAATGGTAAGGGAAAGTAGTCCTTTTTTGTGGCCTTGTTGAGTTCTCTATAATCAATACACACCCTCCATTTCCCATTCTTTTTAGACACAATGACAAGGGGTGAGACCCATTGACTGTCTGAGATTGGATATATGAACCCTGCGTGGAGTAATTTTTCTATTTCAGTTTTGACAATGTCCTTTAAGGCAGGATTCAATCTTCTTTGTGGTTGTCTGACAAGTTTAGTATCCTCAGTGTAGATATGATGGGTACAGATTTCAGGAGGTATGCCTTTCATATCTTGGTATTCCCAGGCAAAAGATGCTGAGTGAGAAACCAAAAGCTGAATAAGCTTTTCTTCCTGACTTGCTGTTAACTGAGTATTTATATTAAGTGTCTTCCTTGGCAGAAGCATGACCTGTTTTGTAATTTGATCCATAGATGTGGTGGGTCCATACATTGGTGTCATGGCATTGAGAGGACAAGAATGTGGGAGTAACATGTGGAAAGTGGCTAAGTCCCTGTAAAAGGTTTCCCCACAAGGAATAATGTTGGCAAGGGTACAATGAGAAGAAACGAGAAGTTTTCTCTGAGGGTCTTGGGCGAGTTCCATCACATCTTTGTTGATTAGGATGTGAGTGAAGTCTTCCATTGTATCATAATATACTTCTTTTCCTAATTCTCCCAGATGTTCCCTAATGGTTACCATAGCTAATGAGGCACTGTTGTTCATGTTATCTGGTTCATCCACCCATACTCTTCCTGTGTAATGCACCGATGGTTTAGCTGGAGGATACAGAGATATTTTCTTTAAATCTATCCCATTAGAAATGACCATATCTCCAGTTCGACAATCAATAGATGCTGCTGCAGTAGCCAACCATGGCCTTCCTAAAATCAACGGATAAGCATTCCTTTAGTTTCTAGGTTTCAGTATTAAGAAATCCACTGGAAATTCCCATGAATCTATTACAACCGGTACATCAGTGATCACTCCCTTTGGAACAGCTACTGACTGATCAGCAAGTTGAAGAATTGTAGTCGTGGATTGGATACCTGACAGAGCTAACTTGTCCATTGTATGAACTGTCATCACATTAATTGCTGCCCCTAAGTCAACCAAAATATTTGAAATTTCTACCCCTGAGATGAAAACAGTTATGACAGGGTTCCCAGGGTCTCCATAGGGTCTCCATATTTTGGGAGGAGAATTTCTCCCATCAATAGATCCATTACCTTTCCTTCCACCTATATTGTGGAGGGAAAACTTTTCTTTCTGCCCTGTGTTTTGATGCAATACTGTTTGATGAATTGATTTAGTTCTGGTACATCTCTGATGGCCTGGAGGAGAGGAATTTCAATGTTTAGCTGCTTGAGTTCTTGTAAAAGTTCTAATTCCTAATTGGGTTGGATTTGTTTTTGTAAAACCTTTCTCTGGGGAGCATTTTGTTTAAGTCGTTCTGGGTAGGGTGCTAGTTTTTCCATCTCCGGAGCTCTTATCAGAATTATGTTCTAGACTGTTCTCCGGAGCTAGCTTTTTAGGAGTAACTCCGGAGTTGTCTGTGGTTGATTTTTCTAGCACCTTTTCATTAGTAATGTCCTCTGGGGGTTGATTGGATGGATTTTCAGGTTCCTCATCATTGGTTATTTCAACTATAGTTGGAGGAGGTCTTGGGAATGCTTTCCTAGAACGTAGCTGGAGATTATTTGAATATATTGCATTAATTCCAGCCAGATTTTCTTGCTCTGTCATATAGACAGCTGCTCCCTGTTTATTCTGTGGGTTTGGTATAGGCTGAGCTAGTAAAGGTGGTTGACTAACTGGTTCATTCTGAGTTTGACCCTATGTGTTGGAGGATCCAGTTAGTAAAGCCTGCTGTTGAGGTTGGAAATGTCTAGGTTGTCCTTGGTATTGTTGATGATATCCCTATTGAGGACCCCACTATGGTTGCATGCCTTGTGACCCAAACTGTGGTGGCCATTGTTGATTTCCCCAAGGCTGATTTTGCCAGTTTTAGTTTTGCCAATTTTGGTTTTGCCAATCCTGATGTCCCCAAGGAGGATTATTTTGAGGGCCATACCAAGCTGGATTCCACTGATTATTTCCCCAATTAGTAGGACCCCTGTAAGAAGACTAGCTTGGGTACTGATTATAAGGGAAATTTCTAGCTTGTTTTTGTCCCACATGGTTCAACTCCTCCTCTATCACAGCATTCTTTTTACTCAATCTTTTCAAGGCTGGAAGTTGACTACACTGACTGGTAGGATGCTCCCTATCACAGATTTGACAGATCTCTAATTTGTCTAAGGGACATTCTCTCAATAGGTGTTTGTTTCTACACCTAGGACAATAAATGGAAAGCGGTTCAGTTGCTCTGTTATGATCAGCTGTCCTGGTTTTTGCTTGGATCCCATCCAATGTGGTATTTAGTTGGACCAGAATATCTGTTTTTAGATTTGCAATTTCCTCCATCAACTGTCTTATCTCATTCTTCCCCTTAAAAGTTTTGGATGACCTTACTCCATCTTGAGTTCTGGAATAATTCCTGTAGAGCTACTCTATGTCAGGTATTTCCATTTTGTTAATGTTCCCTTTTCCCATTAGGTCCAGTGCCTGTTTTGATTCTTTATCCAATCCTTTTATAAACAGGGTTCTGGCCAAGGAGTGATTTACCGGATTGCCATACCTTCTCAAGGCAAAATTAAACCTATCCACATAGTCTTCTAAGGATTCTTCCTCCCCCTGCCTAATTTTAAACAGTTCTTCATTTTTATTACTGGATCTGCAATAATCTTGGTATTTTTCCAAAAACTCTGTTTCCATTTGATCCCAAGAACGGATAGAACCCTGGGGTAAACCCATAAACCATCTCATCGCAGAATCTTTCAGGGTGGAAGGGAACAGTTTGAGTTTCTGGTTATCTGATCCATAATCATAAGTTTGGCAGACTACTTTGAATTCAAACAAGAACTGATCTAGATCCTCATAGGAGAGTCCTTTGAAATTTGGCAAATGTGCTGGTGAGATATTCTTCATGGGAGCATTGTCTCCAGCAGCCAAAACAATAGGATATGAGAAGGTTCTTGGTGCATGATTTTCCTTTTCCTCATGATTGTCATTCTCCATGTTTAATACTAGTTCTTCTTCCTGAGGTTCTAGGAAATTAGGTTCTACCAAAGGATCTGCCTCAACTCTTTGTTGTAATTCCTGGATATAATTGGCAAGTGGAATATCTGTAGGATCTAAGGGATTGTTGTCTTGAAGTGCAGGTTCCAAATTAAGATCTAGGTTTCCTTCTTCAACAAGATTTTGTACCACCTCACTGCTTTCCCCTTTGGTGTGTTGTTGGGGTGTCTGCTTAATATATCTTCCTTTAAGATCTCTAGCTCTAACCATACAGATCTATTCTAAAAACTATTTTTAACTCAGTGTCCCTAATTAACACAAACTAGTCCCCGACAACGGCGCCAAAAATGATGGGTTGTCGCTGTACCTCATCATTTAATCTATTTTTAGATGTCAAAGAACCAGGGCTGTGTCCATGGCTGTCTGCAACTAGGGATTCTAAGTGACCAGTTTATAGCTAATCCTAAAGCTTAAAAGAATGACTAATCTATTTGCTTGTTGAATAAATGTAATGAATGCTGTAAAACAAAATAAAACAGGAAATGTACTCAAAGCAAAGAATGATCACATGCATCTATCTACTAAAACAGGAAATACTTTTATAAAAGAAAACTTGAAACAATAAAACAGAGATACTAGCCTCCTACCTGATTGGTGAGAGTGGGCCCTTGCTCCGCACCTTTGAGGCTGAAGGCTATTGCAGGAAATCAGCACTAAAGATGATCTAACCAAATTTAATCCAATTCATTCATTTTTATGTTCATGAGAAATGTATGGCTATAACAGAACTGAAATCTCTAAAAATCAGAATAATCTTATCATTGTTGTTTCATTACTATTTCTAAAAGTATATATAAAAAGAGTGATGATATATCACTGAACTTATCTATCAGTCTTTTTAGGAGATGACACCAACTCTTATTTGTACTTAACTGTCTAACTTATGAAAGATCATCATGCAAAAGGGGTAGACTTGAGTGGAACAGAAGTCCACTCAGAGGTCTAAGTTTAGATCTTAATACATTTGGGCATCAAAGCCTTGAAAATAAGAATATTGGATTTAGTTCAATTCGTAACTTATGCAAAATCTTTGGAAAGATAAAACTTCAGCAGTTTAACTGATAGTTGACCCTTCATCACTCAGGTGATGATTTGAGTGAAGTAAGGGGGCTATTAGGATTGCTGCTGAAGTGTCTGATTGGCGGCTCTGACTGGAACATGCCCTGTTCTCAGGAGGTTCCGAGGATAGTTGTTCCTGTCTGCAGCTCTGGAGATATTACAGAGCTCCGGAGATATTCCAGACACTTGCAGAGCTCCGGAGATATTCCAGACACTCACAGAGCTCTGGAGATATTCCAAACACTCGCAGAGCTCCGGAGATATTCCCCAAATCTTTAAAACCCAGGTGTCACTGTTCTTTGTTATGGTCTCTGGAGATCATTGAAGGCGATCTCCGGAGATGCACAAAACCATTGCTTCTGATATGTACACCTGCTGATTCAAAAAGAAAGAGAAATTCTGCATTTTTCTATTAATCCCATGCACATTAGCCACTTAATAAAAAATTCTAATCTCAAGTAATCTATCTTAATTAATCACTAATTAGAACAATCTTGCTTAACTAATTTGAGTGCAGACACAAGGAAGATGAACTGAATAGAGGAAAAGAGAGGCAAAAAGAGTGTATTTTATGAGTGCAATTTGACACTCATCAATGAGGTCCCAACTCATGAAGAGGAGCATATAGGTAGCCCTATACTAAAAATGTAGAAATTGATGGTATAAACCTATTTGAGGAGCTCCCATCTTTTATACAGGATAATGATGTGGAGATTGAGCATGAGCAAGAACAAATTGAAGATTTGTTCTTGATTATCCAACAGGGATATCAACTCCTTGGTGAAGGAGATTTCACCATTGAGCAAGTTCATGGATTATTTTCAAAGCCTATTTCAGATGGCCTCCCTAAACAACATGAACACAAGGTGGAGGCAACCATATTTCCAGTTGAGCCATAAGAGCTAGAGATTTCAGACTAGTAAGAGGAGAAAAAATAGAGCAAAAATATGAGGCATCCATTGATCATTCGAGCATAGTTTCAAGGGGATGTTTTGTCAAACATCTAGCCTAGGTGGAGACAGACCATGAAGAGTCACCACTTGTCATGCTCACCCTTGAGCATGAAGTTGAGAATCAAGATGAGAAGAACTAGCCCACTTATCCACTTCCCAGCAGCTACATTCCCAATCAGTTCACGTGGGTAGGTGAGTTTGATTTTGATTTTAGAGGGGCATTTCATCAATTTGTTGCATGCCCAGTCTTTTTCCACCTCCTATTAACTGCCCACAAGCATGGGAAACATTGTAGATTGTTCAGAAAGGGAAATTATTTTGAAGAACCAGTTAATGGCTTTGTTTAAGTCAATTTCTTGGTTGGTTAGTTTAGATTTAGGTTAGTTTTGTTTATGTTTTAGCTTTCCTCTCAATAAGTGCTTTTGCACAGGTTGCATCCTCATTAGGAGGTTGTTTGCCTTGTTTGTTTCATATGTTTTGTGTTGTTTTGTTTTTCGGAGTCATGTTTCATTTTATGTTGGTCTAGCCCACCCCTGTTCAGTTGTTGTAGTCCCCTTTGACTCTATGCCAAATGGATTGTATAAGGCCATTGGATCCTTGTGTTTAGCAGGCAAACACCCCTGCATAGTCACCAAAATGTTGCCCAATTTTAGCACAAGCCAAAATAGCCCAAGGATCCCCAAAACTTGCAAAAAATATTGCCAAAATCCTAGATGTTTTGCCTTGTGAAAATCCCCCCAAAATCCTAAAATCTTCTAAGTGTTTTGACTTAGCCCATTTTTCATTGTCAGAAAACTTGAAGGTTTGCGAACCTATCGGTTCGCCAATCAACAAGTTCACTAACAATTAAACCTGTCGACCAAAGGCAAAGTGGAGGAAGTTTCTAGAGAAATACAAGGCAAAAAGGATAGGTGAAGTGCTTGTCAGAAAAATTAGGGGTTCACAAACCTACTGGTTCGTTGACCGACAAGTTTACTGAGAAGCCACATCATTGATTAGGCGAACACAAAAAATAAGAAAGAAGAAGAAAAGAATTAAGTTATCGACGAACTTAGTGGTTCATGAACCGCCAAGTTCGCCGACCAAAAAGTTCATCGATAGGCATTTTCACCGACTCCTAGGCACAAAGGAAAAGAAGACAGACAAAGATGAACAAAGGAAAATCGGCTAAGGGGACAATTCGCGAGCCAAGTAATTTGTAGATAAAGAAAGAAGTTGACAAGGCAAAAGGAAGAAAAGAAAGCTAAGGCATGGTTCGCCGATTGGCATGTTCACTGACTTGTGAACTTGCTGATAAGAAGCTATGGTTCATGAAAAGAAAAGTTCTCCGATAAAGAAGAAGAAAGGTCAAAAAGTGCCAAGGCAAAAGGAAGAATAAAGTGCAAAAGGCCTTGTCAACGAAGTGGCCAGTTCGCGAATTGGTTGGTTCGTCGATTGGCCAAGTCATAGATCAAGGAAGGAATTCAAATTCTCAAAGGGTGCCTAAAGTAAATTCAAAAGTAAACACTTTTGAAGTGTTGTAAAAGATTCTAAAGGGCATGATTTCTTAGGTACCTAAAATCACACCTCCACAGGTGACTCCATTGTTGCAGGTTGAGGTCATGTAGGTAGCTAAAAAAGTGCAAATCTTCAATGCACAAGTACCTAAATTTAATAAAGAGGATGAGGTGTTTCAGTGGCCCGTACTTTTGTAGGTCCTTCCAAGGTCAAAATCAATGTACAGGGCGTGGGCATTTTCTATTATGCATGTTTTGCAGACTTATCAGGGCATGATCAACACTCAAAATCTGCAAGTTCTGACAGGGCCTCTAAGGTTGAATTTAATGCAGCATGGGAAAAATGTGTTGACTGAGTTTTAGTGCCTGAGGTTGCACAGTGATTTGAAAAAGTTATATAATCATGTAATCAAGACATTTGAAGGGGTTAGTTATTCTCTGGGTCACTACACAGATAGAAGATTTGTTGCAGTTACATGCCTTGTATATCTTCCAAGAATTGATTGGATTGGATGGACTGTGCTCTTTTCTAAGCCTCTCATGCCTCCAATTCTAGTTCACCTATGAATGGAAGTTGTTATTTTGTGCCTTTTCCTTATGTATTGAATCTCTCTCTCTACTTGTAATGGCTTTTTAGCCTTCATGATCAATATATGAAATGTTATTTTGCCTCTCTCTAAGACTTATACACTACGTTTATTTGAAAATTGTATGTTTGTATTGTGGGTAAAATGGTCCCTTTCATAGCTCAAATTTTTTACCTTAACCTCTTTTATAGTCTGCATGAGTTTGTTCCAGTCCTTGGGATCATTATTGTGTTATTTTAGGGTTAGCTAAACACCCTAAATCTTGGTGCATCACCATTTTATTTTTTGTATCCCTTCTTCCCCTTTTCCTTGGTGATTAGTAGCATAGGTTTAGTTATTTTTCTCTGAACCTTAAGTTTAGAATGAGGTACCATCCTTCTCGAGAGGTTTGATCTCATTTGCAAGGTCCCACACCTTGAGATTAGTCCCATTGTGTCATTGGAATGCTTGAACAAGCTTCAAGCAAGGTGCAATTCCAGGTGATAACAATACCTTACTCTGAGTTATATTTATTGCATTCTCCAATTGTTCTATGTTCTCCATGTGTTGCTTCAAGATATCTTCCCTTGCGGTACTATGGAATATATCCCCAAGTTGAAACTTTTGAAGGGGTGATATACTTGAGAGATCTACTTGTGTACCAATCAACAATAATTAGAGTAGCTACGGTGTTTCCATAGGTTGGATTTATTTTTTTTGCACTTGAAAATCCTTCATTTGTTGCATGGGGGATGTCGTAGTGGAAGATGTTGCCCTTTCTGGTGATGGTAGTTTTCTTGGAGTTTCTTGTTTTTCTTCCCCTCCATACGGGTCACCAGAATCTTTATTTTCTTCCTCTTGTGCCTTTTCCCTTTCTTCCCTTAGTGTCACATAGGCCTATTTTGTGACTTCAATAGTCTCTTGTTCAATTTTATTTTTGTCCTCCTCACTCAAACTCATTAGTGTGTCGATCCTCTATTTGGATCTCAATTCTTTGGCCTGTAATTGTATGAACTTTTTTTTTTCTCAACTATCAAATTTGGATCAATCTCCTCTATCTTTTTTCCTCATTTCTTCCTCTATCTCTATTGCTTTTTCTCTTTTCTTTCTGATGGTGGAGGTAAGATGATCTAGAAAAGTTTTGGTGATATTATCCAAGGTGTCGGTAGACACTCTAATGTGTCTGATGATCGCTTCCTTAATTACTACTTGGTTTTTTGCACCCACCTAGGTGTACATCTTTGTCGTTTGCTTTAGCATTCCTTTATTATTTAAGGCACTTGTGAGGAGGTCAACATTCATGATGTCCTCCTTTGCTTCTTCTCCTTTCGTTGGTTGTATTTCTATTGATGCTCGTTTAATTTGCCTTGTCATTATTCTTTTCTGTGGCTATTGTATTTCTTGTTCCTCATGCTCAGGCTCTATGCTTGACATTTTAATTATGTTCCTTTGTACCCCTTGCTTTTATCTTGACTTTTTCTTTTTTGAGTTTAATTATATTAATATTTCTACGACCTCCTCAACTAATGGGTCTATTTGTTATGCTTGGGGCGATGGAGTTATTAATGTTGTTTGTGCTGATATGCTTTGTTCAGTTGTTGCTTGTGACCTTGGAGACCCCAAATTCAATATCTCTAATCTACGCACCTGCGGTGTAGATGTACTTTCTTGTGGCGTTTTGAGCTTTGGAATGCCCCATTTCTGATGCAATTTTTCTTTATGTTTCTCCACATGTTCTTCCACACTCTTTTTACTTTGTCTATGAATTCCTTATGTGTGCCAAACCTTTCTGTAGTTGTTTTAGCATATTCTTTGCATATGACTCTATTAGCTCATCGCTTATTTCATATGATAGTTGAGCAATCCATGAAACCATAGGTTCTACCACCTCAATCAATGTGTAATCCTTATCTACTAGGAATATAATATCCTTCGCATACTTTCAAACCATGTCATATGATATGTAGTCTCTATTTTGCATTTTTTGTTGAAGAGATTTGAAGAAACCCTAGTATGTGGTGGTGTATGATGCGGTGTCCTTGAATTGGTGAACATGTGTATTTATTTGTGTAGCAACGGTTGGTTGTTTTACCATATCTTGCCTAGAAAGGATGGTAAAGTATTCATATAATAAAGAGCTAAGCTTATGATCAGGGTACCATACTAGAATTGATAATGTGTATTCTTTGTTCATTGAAGATTTTTTAGTAGCTTCTCTCGGAGGACTTCGCACAAATAAAAATCTATGTAGTATGTTGTGTGGATTGCGGTGTTGGTCACCGAATCTCCTCTATTTGTGTAGTAGACCTTGTATGCAATACCCATGGTAGCATATCTTATAGTTGGATTTGTGATTTTTGTTACATCCAGGCTCCTCTCATCATATGTTACTCCTGTTAATTCTATTACTTTATCATTTTTGATATCCTTCTTGGAAGGCAACTCCCCTATTGCGTTCAACCCTATAACATCTTGGATGGCTTGCTTAGTTATTATGTAGGGTTTATCCAGATAGATATATTCATCATGAATCTAGATCAAAATTATCTTTATCCACCTGTGTTATACTAAAAAATCTGAGAAATCCTTCCAAACATCTAACTTCTTTTTTTCAATCTCCTGGTATTGAGGCATATATTACTTTTGATTCGGTTGCAACAAATATTTTTGGAGTGCTTCAAACTTGGTATGGTCAATCTCTGTGAGCAGGGTGTGAATGTATTTTCTTATGTCTTTTACATAGATAACATCAGGTGGGACATGTTATCACCTAAATTTGCACCCAGTTGTTGAAGCTTTAACAGTTCCAATAAATTCAGGTGATAACAGTTTTGGCACGCTCGGTGCGACTCTCTACTCTGAGTAAGAGTTGAACTAAGAAGGACTGGTGTTGTTCTTGGTTCATTCACTATTGTGGAAGCATTCAACAGGGACCTGGTGACTTTATTGGTCCAGTATTCAAATCAATCCAACATTTCATGCCTGGAGTGTAGACCAAGGCTTCTTCTTCAGGAATTTTTTGATTCATAGAGCTATCTTTTACTGATTCAAGAAGAAGAAGTAGGTTGTCTAGGTCTCCCGTGAGAGAAAATAGGAGTGTTGTTTCATCTCCTTTAAGGGCTCAGTTTACACCTCCTCTAATTAGATTTCAATATTCAAGAAAGAGCTTAAATATACCCAAAATCAACTTGAATCCCTAGCATGGCAAGGAATCTTCCTTTTGTTACCTTCAATGGAGGAAGCCCTCTTGACCTAGCACAATATGATGATATCCCTACCTCTGCTCTGAAAGCAATTCCTTTCTTTGTTCGTGAAAAATTTACAACATCTGTTGAGCATATTCAGGATATTGCCAACGTGTGATCTGACCACAATGTCACTACTGACAACATTGTTGTGAGGCTTGTGGCTTCTTCCCTTAAAGGAAAATCCTCTAGTGGTACAGAGGTATGCCTGCTAATTCCATCCATAACTAGGATGACATGGGAACAAGACTGTGCCAGCACTTTGAAGATAAGAGTGACCACCTGTCTCTGATGGAGCAGTTAGCCACAATCAAAAGGGTCCCCCATGAGTTCATGGTGGACTTCAACTATAGATTTTATAAAACATGGGACAAGATCCCATTATTGGTAAAACCCTCCCCAAATACTACACTCATATATTATTTGAGGTCTTTGAATCCTAACATTGCTATCATGATTCAATCCATGGGAGGGACTGTGTTACCAGATGCATATGACACAACCATAAGGGCGGAGAACTGTCTAATTGAGGCTAGAAAAATTACCCTAAGACTGTCAATGCCCTTATTTCCAGAGGCTCCTGTCATCCAGCCTACTGTAGTGCCAATTCCTACATCAGTCAACCCTGCTACTCCTCTAATCACACTTGCAGTGGAAAAGGTAGATGATAAGGATGCTCTGATCAGGAGTTTGTCTAATAAAGTAATAGAAATGGAGAGACAACTGGCCTATCCCAACAAGTTGTATCAACCCTCTAATCAGGCTTATCAAAAGAACATACTGCCATATCAAGGCAATGTGCAGAGGCAAAATCAACCTAGTTATATTAGGCCACTAAATTATGTCCATCCCAATGCAACAAGCACATCCAAGCCTCTTGTGCCCATACAAAACAACATAGCTTAGGACAACGATTGGTGCTAACTGTGAAATAAGCCACATGATCAGAATTTGTGCCAAAGCGGCCATTTCAGTCAGGCTTTAACAGTGCAAAACCCATCAATAAATTCAAAATAACAAGTTAATTCCAATCAAGAGGTTAGGGGAGGACAAGAACAAGGGTAGGAGAATTCCACCTCAATGAACTAGACGCAGGATGATTTTTGTGGTATTAATCAGGGTGCAGGCCCAATTGCATTCAATACAAGAGCCAAAAGGAGGGTGGTTGAAGATACATCAATTCTTATAGCTGCTCATGCCTCCACTTCTCATGCATCTACACCTCATGCATCCCTAGCAAATGTAACAAAATAAAAGATAGTAGAAATGCCTTCAGCCTGAGTGGTGGGTACCTCTATTATGCCAAAAAATATAGCTGATCAATTAGGCATAGAATATGAGCCTGTGAGTAAGGGGGTAAGTGCAATTATATGGCACTACAGTTAATACAGTAGGTGTAGTCAAGGATTTGAAGCTCACTCTGCAAGCATGCCCTAGTTGCTCTGTTTCACAAGATATCTTAGTTATTGATCTCCCTGCATACTTTTGCATATGCCTATTTAGGGATTTCACTACCAAAATAGGTGGGTACCTATCTTCTGATTGGTCCCACATGTTATTTAGAACAAGGTATGGTACTAAAGTGACTATTAAGGTTGAGCCCATTGCCAATGATCATGTAGAGCCCTATTCCCCTAACCCTACCAACATGAATTGCATAATCCATGAGTTAGAAAGAGGATGACAACAATAGGCAGGAGGCTGGCACACATGTGGAAGAGATCCCTGATATATTGTTTGATGAATGGGAAAACTATTTTCAGTTTGACACTCCTAACCATATAGAAGACATAGGGCTAGGTACATACTGTATCCATGGTGAGGATGCCTTTATCCCTAATCTTGTGAAGCCAACAACAGATGCAAGTGGGGCATGACAGTTATATTTTGATGGCTCTAGAAGCAAAAATGGAGTAGGTGTTGGGGTTGTACTTATTTCACCCCAAAAGGAAAGTTATTTCTTTGCTTTTAGATTACAATTCAGTTGTACCAATAATGTGGCTAAGTATGAGGCCTTAATTCAGGGTATATAGCTGACACAAAAGAGTGGAATAGAAATTTTAAAAACATTTGGTGACAGTGAGATGGTTGTTCACCAAATCAGATCACTAAGCACTTCAAGGAATGACTTGTTGAAGTCATAGAAACACAGGGTCTGAGACCTGATTGATGACTTTGATGCCTTCAATATCTAAGCAGTACCCAGACAAAGAAACAAAGATGTTGATAGGCTGGCTATAGTTAGTGTCCAATTTGACATTCCCTAGAATATCAAACAAAACTCAGATCAGCATGTGAAGATTGTTGTGAGGCATGATGTGCCTGACAATGTGACAAGTTGGCAAGTCTTTGAAAATGACCAGTAGATTGTTAATTTCTTGCAAGATGAGGTAGAGTTTTCTTCCAAGAATCAATCAATATTGCAAAAACAATATGGTGACTAGGTGATCCAGCTGAAGACCAATAAACTACCCAGAGGAGTGGTCACTTTAGAAAACATATTTGGTGCTGATGATCAACCAAAGAAGGAGAAAATGAACATGGTAGTCAAGAAAGAAGACTATGAAGAGGTGGAGATTGCACAGGGCAGATTTCTAAAATATGGCAAGGTATGTGGGCAAGCTGAAAGACAAGGTTTTGTTGAACTTTGTAATGAATTTGATGATTTGATTGCTTGGGATTATATGGATCTAAAATGTTTTGAGCCAGGTTTAATCCAGCATATCATTGATCTAGATCCTAATGCAAAACCTGTCTGCCAAAAACAAAGGCCAGTCAATCCCAAAATTGAGCCATTGATGAGGAAAGAGCTATCCAAACTCATAGAGGCCAAAATTATCTATCCAATTAAACATTCCTCTTGGGTGGCTAACCAAGTCCTAGTTAGAAAAAGAATGGGGGAAATCAGACTGTGTGTGGACTTTAGAGACCTAAACAAGGCCTCCCTTAAGGAACACCATCCTCTCCCTTCCACGGAGAAAATCCTCCAAATAGTAGCAGGAGCTAAAAGGTTCTCACTCCTTGATGGCTACTTATGCTATGACCAAATCCTTGTAAAAGAATCAGACCAGTACAAGACAACTTTTACCACCAAATGGGGTACCTTGGATTATCAGAAGATGCCATTTGGGTTGACCAATGCTGGGGCAACCTTCCAAAGAACAATGGATTTAGCCTTCAAAGGCTTGATCAATGATAATATTTTAGTGTATCTTGATGATTTAACTGTTTATTCCAAGCATGCAGCTGACCATTTGGGTCATTTGAGAAAAGTCTTTGAGAGATGTAGGGAATATGGAATATCATTGAATCCAAAGAAATGTGTGTTTGCTATCCCAGAAGGTAAATTGTTGGGACATGTCTCAAAGGAAGGGCTGGCTATTGATTTAGAAAGAATCAGTGCCATTCTATCTCTTCCCCTTCCTAGTCACAAGAAGGGCCTGCAAGTTTTCTTAGGAAAAATTAATTTTGTGAGGAGGTTTATACCAAATTTTGCTTCAATAGCAAAACCCCTCACTACCACACTTAAGAAGAATGCTACCTTCACATGGTCAAAAGAAGGCATGGACAGTTTTGAAGCTATCAAACAGACCATAACATAGGCCCCCACGCTGGTAAACATAAATTATGAAAAGTATTTTATCCTTTATGCCTTTGGAGGCAAAGAGGGCATATCAATAGTCCCGACACAACCAAATGAAGAGAAATTGGAACAACCAATCGCCTTCTTCAGCTAGCCTCTCAAAGAGTATGAGCTGAGGTATGATTTTGTTGAGAAATAGGTGTTTGTTGTTGTGAAAGCACTCAAAAAGTTTAGGCATATGCTTTCAAATAGAAAGATACAGTAAATGGTGAACTACCCTAGCATGAAAGAATTCATTTTGAGAAAAGATGTCAATGAGAAGACAGTTGGGTGGATCACAAAAGTAATGGAATATGATGTCAACATCAACATCGCCAAGTTGGTGTGAGGCAAAGGCCTGTGTGAGTAGATGGCCGCAGACCCTAAGGCCATAAATGACACTATATGTGTCCTTGAACAGGCATAGCCAACTGATTCCCATGCCCCAGGTGACTGGTACCATGGTATGGCCACCTTTCTACAGTTAGGTAGATGCCTGGATGGACTAGATCAAACAAAAAGAAGGTATTTTAGACTCTAGTCCATTCCTTATGTTCTTGTTGATGGTGTCTTGTTTAGAAAAGACATCAATGGAGTTCTTCTCAGATGCATTGCACAAGATCAAACCCCTAGGGTATTGGAAGAATTTCATAATGGCCCTACTGGTGGCCATTTTTCACCAAGAACAACTGTTGTCAAAATCATGAGGGTTGGTTATTACTGGCCCAATCTATTCAAAGACACCCATAAATGGGTAAGGAGATATAAAGAATGTGCATTATTTGCAGGTAAACAAAGGTTGGTTTCTCTTCCCTTGCACCCAATTCAGACTGATCAACCATTTGCCCAGTGGGGTTTGGACTTCATTGGGATGATTAATCCACCATCTAGTATTGGTCATAAGTGGATTTTAGCAACCATTGATTATTTTACAAGGTGGACAGAGGCAGTTGCTTTGAAGGATGCCACAAAGGCCTCTGTTTTAGATTTCCTTGTTTATGATAATGTTAAGGCCTTTGTAAGCACAAAAATTAGTGAATGGGCAATTGAATTAGGGATTTATTTGAAGACATCATCCAACTACTACCATCAAGGGAATGGCCTGGATGAGTTTACAAACAAAAACCTGATCAAAATTATCAAAAGGACAGTGGATGACAATCAGAGAACTTGGCATTCCAAGTTGAAGACAACTCTCTGGGCTGACAGGATCACCCCTAAGAGGGCCATTGGTAATTCTCTCTTCATGCTAGTTTATGGAAAGGAGGAAAGGCTTCCACTATCACTAGAATTACCTTCCCTTGGGCTGGCTCAACAACTGGAACTGCTAGAAGATGATTATATAATAGTTAGGTTTGTTGAGTTGATGGAACTTGAAGAGAGAAGAGATGATGCCATGAAGACTCTTGAAGCCCACCAAGATCAGGTCAAGAGGACCTTTGATAGGAAATCAGTTGACAGGATCTTCCAAGAGGGAGATTTAGTGCTGAAATAGGATGAGGACATAGGTGAGGCTGGGAAGCATTCCAAATTTGATGCCTTATGGAGTGGCCCATACATCATCACTAGTTGCAAGCAAGCTAATACCTTCAACTCTCCAAGCTAACTGGTGAATCACTTCCAATCCCAGTGAATGGGATTCATCTCAAACCATAGTTCTAAGTTTGGTTTTGGGGTTCTTGTAAATAATTAAAAGTAGGTTTGGTTTCTGTTTTAGGTTTCCCTTCATCTAAGTGCTCTTGCATAGGCAACATTCTCATTAGGAGATGGTTTTCTTTGTTGTTTGTTTTGTTTTGTTTTTTGGAGGTGGTTTTCAGTTCTGTATGGTCATGTTGTTGCAGTCTCCTTTTGACTTTATGCCCAATGAATTGTATAAGGCAATCAGATCCTTGTGTTTAGCAGGCAAACACCCTTGCATAGTCGCCAAAATGTTGTCATATTTTGGCCAGGCCCAAAATAATCCAAAAATCCCATCTTCTTCCATCAAATATATCTGATTTGAGAAAGCCTAAATGGAAGAAGCCCCCTTTAAAAATCCCAAAAATTCAAGCATTTTTGCCCTTCTTTTTTGCCTTAGTCAGCAAAATTATGGTTCGGCGAACTCAAGGTTTGCCGATCGGTCGATTCACTGACTAAAGGAACCAGAATGAGAAGATTCTTTAAGGCAATGATGAGAGCAAGGGGTTGCCTTTATCAAAAAATTTAAGGTTCCCAAACCAAATGGTTCATCGATTGGAAAGTTTGCGGATCAACGAATTCACCGACTACGGAAGAGGCGGCAAAAGGGAGGTCAAAAAATGACTAAGGGAAAAAGGAGTAGCCTTCGTCGACGAAAGTTTAAGTTAGCAAACCGGTAAGTTTGATGACCAGCAAGTTCACCGATTGGTGAATTTGTCGATAAGGAACCAAAGAAGAAAAAGAAGAAAGCCAAAGGTAGGCCAAGTTCGCCAAAGCAAAAATTCACCGATAAGGCGAAAAAGTGATGAAGAGAGGCCAGTCGGGGAATCGGTAAAAATACAAACCCGCCAACCAGTTCGTGATTTCAGAAATTTGTCGATAGGGTGATTTGCCGACTAATGAGCCCAAAATGAAGAAATGAAGAAGGCCTGATGGTTCATGAAATGTAGATCTCATTGACTAGATGGAAGTTAAGTTGAGGAAGATAAAAAGGTGAGGTTGAAGAGTTCAACATGAGACAAATTTTCTAACAATGGAGAAAGTAAAGGCGCCAAGGAGCAAATTAAAATATGAAATATTTTAAACTGTTGTAAAAGATTAAAGGACACAATTCTCTACATCACGCCGCTGTTGGAGAAGGGATTTAATACCTGAAGTACAAATATTTCAGAAAGTTCAGATTCAGGTGGTTGAAACAGTTAAAATTTTTAATGTGATTGTACAAAGAAGGGACAAAATGAATTTGTAGGTACATAGAAGGATTTCAAACCTTCCTTCTTCAATGCGTCAGGTACCCATGCATGCGAGTCATCTTCTTCTGCCATTTCGTAGACCAGACAGGGCATGGTTGTCGTCCCATTATGTAGGTCTTCTAACAGACTTCTGGGCCAAATTCAATGTAGCATGGGCACCTGGACAAGGTAGTTGACTGATTTTCAGTGCTTATGACTGCAAAATGGATTCAAATGCTATATATACACGTAAAAAAGATGTAAATAATGTTAGTTATTTTTCTGGGTCATCACATGAGTGGATGAGTTTATTGTAGATTATAGACCTTGTAATACATTTGCAAGAACCAGTTGAATTTGACGTAGTGTGCTTGAATCTAGGCCTTTAATGTCTTTGATTACAGTTCACCCATGAATGTAATTGGTTGCTTTGTGTCTTTTCCTTCTACAACAAATTATTCTACTTTTGTAATGACTTTCTAGCCTTCATGATCATACAAACTGTCACTTTACATCTCTCTGTAACTTTACACTGTGTTTTTTGAGAATTGTATGCTGGTATTGTGGACAGAACGGTCCCTTTAATAGCTTCAATTTTCTACCTGAACCTCTGTGATGGTTTATATGATTATGTGTGAGTTTATTGCAATTTTGGGGTCATTGTTGTATTAATTTAGACACAATTAAGCATAGTAAATCTAGTGCATCACCCCCTTCTAATTCTAGTACTCCTTTCCCTTTTTTCCTGTGAGCATAGCATTAGATTTAACCATCATTCTCTAAGCCTTATTCTCAGAAAGAGGAACCAGCCTTCTCTATCTAGGTCTGATCTCATTTTCAAGGTCCCACACCTTGAGATCATACCCATGTTACACTAAATTTGTTGGAACTATCAAAACTTCAACAACTAGTTGCAAATTCAGGTGATAATAGGACCCTTGAGAATGCACCATCTAGGTCTACCTCCATCGCCTTGTATGTAAATTTCTTGTACTTTGGTCACAACTTCTCGGAGATATCAACCAAAGTGGGAGTAGCCATTTTCTCTTTGTATTTTGCTATCGTTTCTCTTAGCTTGTAGAGATGGTGTTTTTGAGCTTCTCATTCGAGCTCACAATTTTTTCAATATGCAATGGTATTAACAAGGGTTTGAGCCTTATTATATAATCTTAACAATGGGATTTTGTATTTAATGCATAAATATCTGTTCCTTATTTTCGTGCACTTTTCTAGCCATTACTTTTTTGCGGCTTACTTCCTTCTAACAGCTTGTACTTTATATGATACAAAATTCTATTTTTCACTCTTCTTTATTGAGTAGTTTGGTGATAGTGTTTTAATCTTGCACCGTTGACATATCCCACTAACAATTTTCCTTCTTTGATTAGATATCTTGCCTTAATAAGTATTTTAAAGGCTTGCCATCTAGGAAAGTTATCTTTGTGTGTGTTCCACCATCTTGTGGCACTACACATTAAGGTATGTTCTAATGCCTCAAGTGTCATTTCCTCTTTGTCATGTCTTTTCCATATCTTCTAAATATGTTGTTAGGTTACCTACTCCAAAGTATTTGGGTAGCTTGATATGACATATTCTGTGTGAGATGTCATTTAATTGTCGTGATTTTTGGAGGAGAGTGTTACTTTGCGTATTGGATTGGTTTGGTATTGTTTGCGATGGGATTCATGTACTTGGGTAAGATGCGGTAGGTTTCTTTGGCCTTTGTGTATTGCATATTTTTTTTGACTCTCTTTAA
Organism: Cunninghamia lanceolata; assembly: GCA_027924645.1. Taxonomy (NCBI): domain Eukaryota; kingdom Viridiplantae; phylum Streptophyta; class Pinopsida; order Cupressales; family Cupressaceae; genus Cunninghamia; species Cunninghamia lanceolata. Next base: position 2,977,577 of record BSBN01000210.1, on the reverse strand, counting down.
AGTCCAAGATTGTAACTCTGGTTCATCCCTTAACCAATCATTGAGTACATCTTCACTATCCATACTTTCATTACTACTATTGATGTATACTTCCCCGTTAGAGTTTGGTTCATCAAGTGACTCTGGCTTTGAGAGTTTTTCTAGTGAATAGAGCATTTTAGATTCATCTCCATACTCATCTTGTGCCACTTCTTCGACACGTGTTACTTATATCTGTGTCCAAAGGTATATGCACTATCTTATCATTGTTTGCAAAGGACAATTCTTCTTTCCTAGAATCTATAATATAGTTGGAATTCACAAACTATTGTAAACCTATATGGGCATTAAAGGTATCAAAGGGTTCCTTCATCTCTATGATTTCAAAGTCTACTAATCGTTTGACTCCTAGCAGGTTGACCTCTACATTCTTCCATGTTCCCATTTTTCCTATAGACGAGTTGTCTACTAAGCTAATGTTCTATGGGGTTTCATGTAATTGAGGTTTTCCTAAGTATTCCCATACCCTCTTAGGAATCATGTTAATGTCAACACATCAATCGACCATCAATTGTTTGATTTGCTTGTGGTTTATATGTGCATTTATCATTAATGGTTTAGTTTTCCATTGTGTTGATGTTTTAGTCATTTTCCTAACATGCAGTTTTGGTAGTGTTTGTTTTTTTCAGTATTTAGAAAATTGCTTCAGTTTTTCTATTAGGTTATGTTGTTTCACAAAAGAAGCTAGTTGTTTTAATATCAGTGCTTCTTTTCCTGAAAAGTAGGCTTTATAGTACTGTTCTTTTTCTTGTTCTTGAATTATATTTTGTCTGGCTTCCTCAACTATTTTGTCATGTTTATATTTAGCAAGCTAAAATTCTTCTTCTTCTTCTTCTTCATAATTTGATTCTTCTATTTCTTGCCTTTATTACCGCAGCATTGGTTTTCTCTTTGTCTTAACATTTCCTTTTTCTCCAGGTATTATTTTTTTTGTGCCTCTTCTTTGTTTAATATATAAGAATGCTTATGTTTTTCGATTCTATTTCTTCTTTGCGGCATCTATGTGCCCCTTGCCGTTGATTCTTAGGGACTTTTAACATTATTTTTGCCCATCTAGTTGCATTAGGACCAGATAATTCATCGCTCATTGAGTGTGGTGGAGCATTTTTGAAATATTATTGTGCTCTTTCGCATGTGAACAGGTCATGTTCTAGATTTCCACACTTTAAAACTTCAAAGCTTTTGTAGAGAAATAGTCAGGGAAGGCCATCAAGATTTTACGTACAGACAATGGGGAAAATAGTTAGAGAAATAGAAGTTTGAGGTCTTTAAGTCTTTTCAAAACTTCAAATCTTTTGTAGAGAAATATTCAGGAAAGGCCATCAATATTTTGCGTATAGACAACTGGGAGGAATATGTAAATCATAGGTTTGAATATTTTTGTGCCTCTAAGAATATTGATCTTCAGCACACAATTCCCTATAGTCAATAGTAGAATGGTGTCGTAGAATGCAAGAACAAGTCCTTGAAAGAGATGGCCAACTGTATGATTCACTCTAGGTTAATGCCACCTCAGTATTGCGTAGAGGCCATCAATTGTGCGTGTTGTTGCAAGTATGAGATTAACCAGTGTTGTCATTGATGTCAACATACTCATATTGCATTGATAAGAAGGATTGGATGAGCTGTGTGCTGAGGATATTGAGAAAATTAATCTCAATCAGGAACAGTGAAGAACAGTGATGAGAAGAAGGCAAAAGTACTCAATAGGTTGAGGATCAGAGGATGTGGATTAAAGGGTTTGTAGATATGAGTCTTGAGATGTTCCAGTTAAGATTTCAGAGGTCCGCATGAAGATATGAAGAAGTTGTGATCGATCAAGTAGAACCGGTTCTGGGAGATGCTCTGGAGTGACAGAGTGTTACAAAAAGGTCTGGTGAGATCCGGAAGTGCATTGTCAGATTCTGCGGATTGGAAGGAGTGCTTGGGATGTCCTTGTGATGTGTCATCTTAGTTTGTATGTAGTTTGGAGGTCTAGAAGAACCTGTTTCAGTTTGACAGTCGCAACAGACTGTGTTCTTGAAGTTCTGGATGAAGAGGAGAAGAGATTCCAGTAGGAAGAGGAAGTACGGATGTACCTGGTCATTCAGGCAAGCTTGTGAAGGTTCTTGGATCATGTTGAGGTTGTGTTGTCGGTCCGCATGAGTGTTAGAGCCCGGAATTGAAGATATTCTTCTGGATGAAGATGTTCTTATTTAGACTGGCCAACCGGATGAGTTATTCATCTTGTGAATGTTCTTGTGGATGATTGTCGACTTGCGAATGTTCTTGTGGATGATTGCCAACTTAGATGATAGTTCCTAAGTCGATGCCTTGTATAAATAAAGGTTTGTGAGTTCATTTCAAAGGGTGGTTGTGGAGAGGATGAGTGTGGTATAGTGAAAGAGCGAAAGGCAAAGCAAGAGTGTCTCAGGCTTAAATAGAACTGATCCAAACATGGTGAAGATGTCATTCTCCAGTTCAAGTTTGTAATACTTATGATCTTGTAGACAGTATGTCTCTTGTAGGCAGTGTGCCTCTTTGTGAGCAATGTGCTCAGGCAGTGAGCCCTGACTGGCATGTGCCATCCATTTTTCTTATTCTTCTAACAGAGAATAATCCTTGGGTTAATCACCTCGTGGTTTTTCCCTTAACTAGGTTTTCCATGTCAAAATCTTGGTGTCTAATGTGTTGATGTTTATCTGCTCCGGTGTTCTTGCTTTATGCTTTGATGAATGGTTAATTGATATACTGTTAACTAACAAAGTAGATTCAAGTGTTTGAAGTAGAAGCAAGTTTTTATACAACTGATTCACCCCCCCTCTTAGTTGTGGGCCCTAGATCTAACACGTGTTACATCCAAAACTGAGTTCCTTGCCAAGCTATGAAGGGAGTCACTCCTTTTCAAACTTGGAATGATCGGAAACCCATAGTAAAGCACTTTTGAGTGTTTGGTTCTTCTACATGGGCCCACATTCTAGTAGAGAAATGTAAGGCTATGGATCCACAGAGCAAGCCTTGCATATTTTTTGGGTACCCAGATGGTGTCAAAGGCTATAGGCTTCTTTACCCCACCACTCATGATTTGTACATTGAGAGGAGTGTTCATTTTGAAGATGATGATTCCAGCTCTTCTCCTACCACTTCTCCATCTACCATCACTTTGGAGACACCACGAAATGATGATAGTTCTTCTAAGGATCTTAATCCTCCTAATCTTGATGAGGAGTCTTCTTCCTCCACTTTAGATGATGATGATGAGGAGGAGGACTCATCTTCCTTCTCTTGTAGTCATCATTTAGAGGGTGATGATTCTCCTCTAGATTCTTCTAATTATTCAACTATTGGGCATCTTTTGGCTCATCAGACATTAAAGTCAACAAGTAATTGGGTTGGTGATCCTTCAAATGTAAGAATAACAAGGTCATAACTTTAGCAGGCTCCACATCTCTTTATTGCTTCATCTTATGATCCACTATCTTTTCAAGAAGCTTCTAGTGTCCCCAAGTGGGATGCTACTATCCAAGAAGACTTTAGTTCCTTGGAGAGGAACCATAATTGGAATTTAGTCCCCCTTCCTAAGGGAAGAAAACTTGTTCGATGCAAGTGGATATATTGAACAAATTTAGTCACAAAAATGGGTCAATTGATAAGCATAAGGCTCGCTTGGTCGTCAAAGGATTCTCCTAGGTTCCTAGGATTAACTACTCTGAGACTTTTGCACAAGTTGCTAGAATGAATTCCGTCCAACTTGTCATTGCTACTACTGCAACCCATCATTAGGAAGTTCATCAGATGGATGTGAAGAGTTTTTTTCTTCAAAATGACCTTCAAGAGGAGATATACATGGAGCAACCATAGGGGTTTGAACACGATCCTTAATTTGTTTGTTGTCTTTGAAAGTCTCCCTACGGCCTCAAACACACCTGTTGGGCCTGGTATTCCAAGATGGACTCCTTCCTTTTGTCAGTTGGGTTCACTCAATGCCATTCTAATCCAAATGTTTATTTTCTACAATAAGATGATACTCTCACCTTCCTTGTTCTCTATGTTGATGACTTGTTGCTAACAGGGAGTCACTCATCCACCATCAAGGTAGTGAAAATTGCCCTTCATGATCATTTTTTGATGTCAAACTTGGGCCTTCTGTACTACTTCTTGGGGATGAGATCACTTAGTCTTTGTCTAGTATCTTCATTGCATAGCCCAAGTACACACTTGATATGCTCTCTAGATTTTGTACGGCTAATTGTAAGCACTAACTCCATTTTTGTCAGGGGTCAAACTTGAGCCTCATTGTTCTTCACCATTGTTAGATGCTACTTTGTATCACCAAATATTTGGGAGTCCCATATAATTGATTTGCACGAGGCCTAGTCTCTAGGTTCATGCAGGCGCCACATGATCTACACTAGAAAGTTGCTAAGAGGATTCTCCACTATGTGCATCGCACTCACAGTTATGGGATTCACTAAACAATGTGCATGTATATTGACTTGGTGAGGCATACAGATTCAAATTGGGTAGACGATTCTTAGGATCACAAGTCTACTTTAGGATATTTCTTCTTTCTTTTCTGATCTAATTTCTTGGTCGAGTAAGAAGCAGTCTACAATTTCTCTTTCATCTATAGAGGCTGAGTATCAAGGAGTAGTTAATACTGCTACTAAAGACAGTTGACTTCATAACATTCTCATTGAGTTTGGTATTCCCTTTTGAAAGCCTACAATCATATTTTGTGACAACCAAAGTGTGATATAGATCTCTCGTAATCTGATCCATCACCAGAAGAGCAAACATATTGAGATCCACATGCACTACAGTCGGGAGCAGATTATTGATCTAAGGTATTATCTGACATTAGAGAAAATTGCAGACAGCTTCACCAAACCCTTTACTAAGAGCAAGTTCCTTCATTTGCGAGCTTTGCTCAGGGTGCGACAAGTGTCCACTTTGGGGGGCTTCTTAGTCCTCTTTTCTTTCTCTCTCTTCTAGGGGGTGTTCTCTCTCTTTTTATGGGGGGGCTTATATTCCTTTGTTTGGCAGGGGGCTTCTTGTCTCTTGGGAAGGTATTCTTTGTACATGGGTGTTTAACATAGAGAATACTAAGAGGGGGGTGAATCAGTATTCTACAAAACCACTTAGTTTGTTGTTCCTTAATCCAATTACCAAATTCAACAACATGAAAGCAAAATAAACATAAAAACAACAATCATAAAGACATAACACATAGACACCAGGATTTTTACGTGGAAAACCCAAAAAGGGAAAAACCACGGTGAATGTTAGCTCACAATTTATTATGATAGCACAATACCGTATTACAAGAAGGCTCACTGCCCTATGAAGAAGTGCTCACTACATAAATGGCTCACTGCCAAGAGAAGAGAAGATAGAAGAAGGATTGGTTCACTACCAAAAGATGACTGCTACAAATGCATCTACAGAATGTTGAGGTGCAGTACCAATTTTTTTAATATATAGATTCAAAAGACTTCATACTGTCCGCTTTTCTCTACATAAACTCTACTCTTCTACCTTTACTGTCTTCTTCTAGTCACAACTCTACTTTTGAATTGCACACATATTTAGTTTATTCACATCACACTCACACCACATGCTCAATACCAAAATCTAACCTATATAAATATCCGCAACTTTGAATACAAACTCAAAACTGAGTTGTCCTATCAAGCATAACACTATCAACTTACATTGACTCTATTGGCCCAACACTTCCACTAAAATTCATATGGGATTCCAAGAACCACATCAAACATTCCTAATGCTTCATAGATCATATCTTATCAACTGCAGACCATGATGCCCTTATGTGGTGAAATGCAGAACTCAGAACTATCTCCTCTGCCTTGGTGAGATATCGACAAATTAGCTGCCGGAACAAGGAATTTTGTAGACAATCTTCCAAATCACTTCAGACTCTGTAACTCCTCAACTAGAGCTTCTGACACCTATCCATACTTCCTTGAAACTGCATACCAATACAATCAATTGCAGAGAAATGCGGACCAAAATACCCATGCACTCTGCACTGTTCCTAACTTAACTATGTTCACCTGGACTTAGACCAATCACAACTTGACTTTCAGAAGTCATCAGGACTTGCAATCTTGAACATAGCACCTTCAAGTAATTTTGAATAACATACCTAAACTGCATACCTTGACTATCAACTGCGGAGGAATACCATTTGAATCTCTGCTACTAACTCTGTGTTTGTCAATACTTAGCCATTCTGCCTTAGTCTTTTGTGTCTAGACCAGAACCTTGTATGCAGGTTGTTCCAAGTTGAGTTCCCAATCATCCTTAGCTCCATCATGCTCTGTTTGCCTTATTTCCATCAATGACAACATTACCCAATCAGTAGTGTCTCTTGACTATGTTGCCAACAATGGGTACCTCATCAGGATTCATTTGTCAGGACCCATCTCTTCACCCACCTAAGATATGCTTAAGGGGGGGTGTTAGTGTAGGTTTTTATTTCCTTTTTACTAAGACTTTTCCTACACTTTTATTAAGCTTTCTTAGGTTAATAAAGTGAGTTTAATTAGGTGAGTGGGTAGTTTGAGGTGTCACCATCCTATGAGGGAGTTACATTTACTATGTTTAGACCGTTTAGTAGTCTCTCCCTATTGGCTAGTTTTACCACCTCCACCCCTCCCTAGTCTATATAAACTCACTACCTAGTTTGTATTTGGTAAAATTTTACCAATCTTTTGTGTAGCTTCTTCTTTTGAGCTCGTAATGCAATTATGTCATCTTGATATTTGCATATCTTCTGGAATCACTAGTCTATTTTTGTTTATGCATTTACAACTTTCGTAGCTTATAATTTCTCTTTAAAAGTTCTTGGGTTATACATTTGTTTCAAATTTCTAACAAAAAATCTACTTGTGAATAGATCGCCAAATTGAGGTATCCTACAAGAAGCTTGAAAACAAATCATCAATTGAGATGTAGTTGCAAGAAGTGATTATAGACCGATCACCAACTTGAGGTAGTTTTCACTAGATCTTAGGGAGAGATGCCACTATGAAAAGTTCAAGGTGTTGTTAATGTTGTTAGAAGAATAGAGGAAATGCTTGAAATGATGAGGGAAATGAAAGTCCAATTGGATGTTGTAGAAGAGGATAGGAAAAGAGGTATAAACCCTAGAAATGATTATGAGAGTGATGAAGATGAGAATGGAAGAGCAGATGCAAAAGCTGCTGAGCATGACCTAGAAAATCTAGAGGAAGAAGAATCAGATCAAGTAAAAATGTTGAAGGCCATTTCCAAAATTAGTAAGAGAATTAGAATTGATATTCTTAATTATTCTAGTGATTTGAATCCTAAAGAATTGATTGATTGATTGGATAAATGATTTGGATGGATATTTTGAGAATGAGGAAATTGTAGATTTTTGAAAGGGTTAGATTTGCAAAAACTAAATTGAAAGGATATGTTGCTATTTGGTGGAAATAAGTATAGTTAGAAATAAATAAGGGAGGAAAGGACAAGATAACAAAGTGGGATAGGATGGTTGTAAAGTTGAAGAAATAATTTATACCTATTGAATATGAATTGGAATTGTTGAAGAGAGTACAAAATCGAAGGCAAAGGGATATGATTGTAAAGGAATATAGTAAAGAATTTTACAGGATGATCATTAGGACTAGACATAGTGAATAAATCAAGGAAAAGGTTGTGAGATATATCAATGAATTGAGAGGGAGTATTTGGGAAGAACTAAGTTTGGAAAGATTGACAACCATAGAGGAAGCATATAAATTTGCGATCAAGGTAGAAGACAAGTTGAATAAAAGATTTGAGAGCAAACAAAATTGTTAAAAAGGAAGAGGAGGAAGATTCCAAAGAGAAAAATCACAATACAGTGATAGAAAATCATATTTAGAAGCAAGAAAGACTGATAATACATACTGCAATAACAATAGTACATACCACAATGAAGGAGGAAGCAATAATAACAGTTCTTAGATATTAAACGGACCTCCCCAGATGGTAATCTTAAATAGCACCTGCTGCTCTAGCTAATTGTCTGCCTTTTCCGACTTGTACTTCGACATTAATTCATACCACAATAATAAAGTAGATGGATATCAAAGGCGTAGAGGAAGATATACATAGAAATGATGGAAGATCTTTTAGAGGAACTGGTTACAAGTGTGGAGGACATTAAGCATTTAAATGTTATCAAAGTCAAGGAAACACAAATAAGAGGGTAGAAGGTAACACAAGAACTGCATATGTCGATGAAGAACCCAAGAGATCAACTAGCTCACAAGATGAACTAAAAAATAGAGAATCACTTATAATGAGATCTTTGTTGATATGTGATGGTGAAGAGCCAATATAGAGGAAGAATTTGTTCAGGACTATATGCAAGGCAGGAGGTAAGTGTTGTAAATTTGTTATTGATATTGGTAGTATAGAAAACCTAATGTTTGAAGACATGGTTGATAAATTGAAGCTAAATAGGTTAGAACATATGAATCCATATAAGATTGCTTGGTTACAAAAGGATCATAAGGTGTTGGTTTATGAAAAAAGTTTGGTGAAATTCAAGATAGGAACATATCATGACGAAGTCTTGTGTGAATTATACGGATGGATGTATGTAATTTGTTGTTGGTAAGACCATGGAAATTTGATAGGAGTGCTATACATGAAGGAAGATAAAATACTTACACTATAACAAAGGATGGTAGGAGGTATAGATTAGTTCCGCTCAAAGATAGATAAGTAAATTTTGCAGTAATGCCAAGATTTATTTAATAGATGGGAAGAAATTCTTAGATGGATTGATACATGAGAATGTATGTTTTTCATTGATTCCTAAGATACGAGGCATCACAAGTGCAAATAACACCACCACAGATGTTGATAAGATACTACAGGAAAAAAATATTTGAATTATTGACAGAATATAAGGACATCATATTAGACAATATGCCAAATGGATTACCACTAGTAAGGAGTATCAGTCACCATATGGACCTGATTCTAGGAGCAAGTTTATCAAATAAAGAACCACATAGGATGACAAAAAAAAATGAAGAATTAAATCAGCAAGTACAAGAGCCATTAAGAAAGAGGTTGATCAGAGAAAGTTTGAGCCCATGTGTGGTACTCGCAATACTAGCACCCAAGAAGGATGGTGAGTGGAGGTTGTGTAATAATTATAGAGAAATCATAAAATCACTATAAGATATAGATTCTCATTACCAAGGGTGGATGACATAATGGACTGTTTCAGCGGAGCCAAGTACTTTATAAAGATTGATTTAAAGAGCAGTTATCATCAAATCAACATAAGGGAAGAGGATGATTGAAAGATATCATTTAATACTAATGAGGGAATCTATGAATGCTTAGTCATGCCTTTTGGGTTAGCTAATACACACAACACATTTAGGTTGATGAATGAAGTATTAAAGAATTTTTTGGGTAAGATTGTGATTGTTTACTTGGATGATATTTTGTTTTTTAGTAAGACTAAAGAGGAACACCTAGAGCATATCAGATTAGTGTTTAAAAGATCAAGAGAGGATAAGTTGCTAATCAATTTGAAGAAATGTAATTTTATGAAGAAGAAGTTGGTATACATGGGATTTGTAATTTTAGCTAAAGGGTTCAAAATGGATTCAATGAAATTAAGAGCAATTGTTAAGTGGCCTAGACTAACAATGTTGGAGAGGTAAGATCTTTTCATGGTTTGGAAATTTTTATAGGAAGTTCATCTGAAATTTTAGTGGTATTTGTGTACTTCTAACCAAAATAATGAGGAAAGATAGGAAAGAGTTCAAGAGGATAGTAGGAGCATATAGGAGTTTTGAGTTGTTGAAGAAAAAGGTGATATAATACTAATATCCAATGCTAGCTTTTACAAATTTCAATAAGGTATTTCATGTTGATTGTGATGCAAGTGGGGATACAAATGAAGCCATATTAAACCAAGAAGGAAGACTGATAGCATATTTTAGTGAGAAGTTGAATAATGCAAGGAGTAGATATTTAATCTATAACTAGGAATTTTAGGCCATAATTCAAGCATTGAAAAAGTGGAGACATTACTTGTTTCCAAAGGAATTTATGTTGTACAATGATCATCAGGCATTACAATATTTGAATAGCCACGGTAAGTTGAACCAAAGACATATGAGATGAGTTGAATTTATGCAAAGTTATACTTTTTTTCTTAAACATAGGAATGGAAAGTCAAACAAGGTTGATGATGTGTTGAGTATGAGAAAGAATTTGATGACAAAAATTAGGGTAGAAATAGTGAGATTTGAAGAGCTAAAGCATTTGTATGAAGTTGATCCTAATTTTGTGCAGGATGGAAATCATGTAGGGAGTTGGTAAGCATAGATAGAAGTAAATGGTTAGATTACTTGATTCAAAATGGGATGTTGTTTAAGGGTAGTCAGTTGTGCATACCAAGGAGTTCAATGAGAGAAAATTTGATTAAGGAGAAGCATAGTGGCAATTTAGCAAGACATTTTGGAGTAGACAACATAATTGAATTGGTAAGTGAGAACTAATTTTGGATGCATATATATAAAGATGTAAGAAAATTTGTTCAAAGTTGTAGGACTTGTCAAGTTACAAAAGGAAGTAGTCAAAATGTTGGTTTATATCAGCCATAACCAATACCGAAGAAACCTTGGGCATAAGTATGGATTTTGTATTAGGGTTTCCAAGAACATGGAGAGGGTATGATTCCGTATTTATAGTTGTGGATGGATTTTTAAGATGGTGTATTTCATTCCATGTAAGAATAAAAATGATGCGGCTCATATAGTTGATTTATTTTTCAAGTTGTGAGGTTGCATGGTTTTACAAGGAATATAGTTTCAAATAGGGACACAAAGTTTGTTGGATGCTTTTGGAAGACAATGTGTAAGAAGATAAAGATAGATTTAAAATTTAGTTCAACATATCACTCACAGATTGATGGACAAAAAGAGGTTGTAAATAGGAGTTTAGGTAATTTATTGAGGTATCTAGTTGGTGAAAAGATAGAAATTGGGATATGATTCTACTGCAGGCAAAGTTTGCATATAACAGTTTAGATTAAACCAGAGTACAGGGAAAACATAATTTAAGTTGCATATGGCAGTAAACCAAGGAATGTATCAAAGTTGAAGATATTAGTAATGAAGAGAAGAGGAGTGCAGAAGTAGAAGAATTTGCAAAATATATGAAGGAAGTGCATGTAGAAGTAAAGAGCCACTTAGAAAATATGAATGGTACATATAAGAAAAAGGATGGTGAGAAAAAGAGACACGAGGAGTTTGTAGTTGGAGAAGAAGTGATGGTATATCTTAGGAAGGAAATAGTTCTAGTTGGAACATACAATAAGTTGAAGATGAGGAAGTTTGGTCCTTGTAAAATTGTGAAGCGATTTGATTCAAACAATGCATATGAAGTAGAGTTACTAGAAGAAATAGGCATATAATCAATATTCAATGTTGTAGATCTATATCAATATCATGAAGGGGAGTCAAGGGATAGTGATGCAAAAGTACTATTGACACCTAAAGAAATCAATCCTCGAAGTGTCGTTTTTCCCCCCAGAAATCCAAAATTCCTGCGCAAATCTCTTAGTCAAGGTCACCATCGAATAGAGAATTCAATTATGAGAAACTTTGCCTTTTGAACCATGTCAAAATTCCTTAAAATGAAGAAGTTATCCTTGGTCAAAGTTTGGTAAAAAAATGGTTAACTCTTGTTCCCTTCTACCCCTTTGAAATTTTTTCATATTTTACCTTTTGTCGGCAAATTGACAAATTGCCAAACTTGCAAACTTGTTCGCAAGTTCAATTTTTTGCCAGTTCGCCAACGATGGTATTTGCCGACAAGGGTGAGGATAAAGGAAGTAAAGTTTGCAAATGGAAAGATTTGCCAACAAGCCGAATGGTGAAAGGCAATAGTTCAGCAATTTTCACTTTTGCCGACGAAGGTGAACAAAGAGTAGACAAAGGGAAAATAAAGGGGCAGATGGCAAAGTTCAAGATTCTTCATATTTGCCGATAAGGCAAATATTGAAGATTTGGCTAAGGCAAGAGAAAAAAGTGCCCTTGTCAAGAAATCGACACAAAACCGAACTTTCCATATTTCATGTTTTTCGCATTTCATCGATAAGGTGATAGAGAGGGCTAAAAGGAGGAGGAGTCACAGGTTCATGATAAGGTGTTTTAGCCGACAAAGGAAGGGAAAATTAACTAAGTGGTGAAGTTCAAAAATGAAAGAATTTGCCGATAAAGGCAAATTGGATCCAGTTAAGAAAAACTAAGTTTTGCCTATAGAAGTGGAAACGGATGCAAAGAAGGAAGGTTCAACAAATGGCTCTTTTGTTGACAAGGCAATTCAAAGAGGAGATAAAGATGAGTTTGGCAAAGTGGGTTTTTGGCTGACAGGGCACAAAAGGATAAAGTTTGGCCAAATAAGTTTTTATCGATAGACATGAAAAGATGCCAAGTAAGTAAAGTTTAGCAAATTAAAGATTTGCCGATAAAGGGAGAAAATGGAGGTGGCTAGCAGATGAAGAAATGCGTCGATGTGCAGGAAGAGGCAAGTTCTCGTTGATGGACTTTTACCGATGAGGCAAAATTGAAATGCAAAATCAGGTGTAAAACATAGATGTGTAATGTGTAAAGGCTTTAATAATTTTGAAGTGTTGTAAAAGCTTTACAAACACTGTTGGCGGGTTTATATTTAAAATATGCCTTTCTTCCCCCTTTGTCACCATGAATGTGTGAGGCTGCAGAAATGCAATTGTGAGGTGATCGCTGGAATAATATTCACCATCAATACGCAGGTACTCAAATTCAATGGTGGATGGTGTGTTCTAGTATCCCAAATATTTCTACAGGTCCTTTCAAGGACACAAAATCTACTTGCAGGGCATGGGCGTCCAAGATTTTTGCCAAGTCTTTTGACTGTGGTCATGGGCCTACATTCAATGCAGCATGGGCTTCTTGTTGACCAATCTTTCCAATGCCCATGACCAGGTGGCTATATATACATGAAATGAAGATATTTTTAGGGTTGGTCTCTGAGCCAATCGTCTGGTCTGGGAGAGCCTAAGGAGTTTCTCTGGCACCAACACACGATCTGTCTAGTTTGTTAGTGAAGGGATTTATTTAGCATAGAGTAGGAAGGTTGTGTAATGTAGATTTGATTGTAATGGTATGCCTCCACAGGAGTTTGTATTAATTTTTGTAAATATATAATCGTGGTTTTATATTTTCCCTTGCCACATTTGCTAGTATGATTGTAATAGATGTTTGGAGGTATGTGACAGAATCGAAGTAATACAGGGATTTGTATTTGCCATTTCTTTATTGCATATGAATCATTGCAATTCTCCTTTGGATCACTAAGTATGTCCATTGTATGAAGATCTATCAAAAAGTCATATATGTAAATATATGCCTGGTTTTGTTGATCCTTTGTTGTGTCTTTCCTTTCCTCCTTGCATTCTATAACTCTATTTCCCAATAGAATAGGCACCGGTCCATATTGGATAGGGATCAAACACCTTTTATAAATCAAACAAATCATTCACTTGTGGTTCAGGGTAAAAACCATCTTCCTGTGCATGTACATTCACACAGTTGAATCAACTTAATGAGAGGCCTGTGCAACCAGTTTGTCTTGATCTAGTGACAACTTTGGGGGTCAAGTGTACATCGAGTATGGCTGTGTATGTTTATCTGTATTTCATTTCATGCCTCTAGGAATATCCCTCCTAGGTCTAGCTAAGCCTGAAGAGCATAGGAGTTTACCCATTCCTGTAGTTGGCCAAAGTTCTCCTTTACTTGTTGATAAACCTCTTCCTTTCACCTTGACGACAATCTCTAGCCTGGGTGTTTTAGGAGTGTTTTAGAGTTTTTGGTTGGAGTTATTTTGGGAACCAACATTTTAGCATCATTTCTAGGGATGACTTGAAAAGATGAAGAATTTGAAGACATATGTAACAGGGGTTGCAGTTGTGCAATCTGTTTTTGTGGGTAAGTTGGTAGCCTTTCAATTTAAGCCAACAAATTGACACCAATGTATTGCTGGGTTATAAATATTTGATGACTCTACTGGTGTGAGCAAACCAAAATCAATTTTGAAGCCTTGAAGATCAGTAATGCTTCAAGGGATTTCCTCATTCATTGAGTTGGCGACTCTGTTGTCAAAAGAAAACAAAGTGTTGCTGTTGTGTGCATGTTTCAAGGAGGTTACAACTGGTTAAGGTACAAGTTTTTCTTTCTACTTTGACCATGGTTTCTTTCTCAGTAAAGGAACATGTTGATTGATTTCCTGTCCTACACAAGTGGTGTGTAGTTGGTCATGGCCAACTGTTGTGAGTATGGATACCCTAGGGAGGATTCTTGCTTTGCATCCTCTTATGTTGAAGACCCTAGGAACTATATGGCCTTTGAGCATCCTGGTAATGCATTTTCTAATCGTAGCCTTGCCAATTTTACAAACCCAATTTTTTTTGAGCCCTTGCATAATAGAAATGAAAAGTCTTGGCTACAGAATAAAATTGAAAAAGAAAAGCAATTGTTAAAGTCTTTGTTGCAACAAGAAAAAGATTTAGCAGGCCGAATCAGGCTGCATCAGTCCATGCCACAGTCTGATTCCCCTCTTGATGTTCCCAATTGTTCTTTTCCTTGGCCTCCCCTATTGCAAATGAAAACAATGACAACTGGACCTCTAATGGGTCAGTTATGAGCAGCAATCCATGCCCAAAAAGATTTACAATCTGATGTCCTCATTTGATGGGTGCGAGGTTTTCAATAGGAGGCTGCACATTGATGCATTTTCAAACTTCATGGATAAATTTCATTTTGGAGATGAGGATATGTGGATGAGATTTTTTGTAAGATCTCTATGTGGAATAGCATGGAAGTGGTTGGTTAGTTTCCCTTACCAGCATTTGCTTCCTAGGATCATTTGGTTGCTACCTTTGAAGACTATGCAAGTAGTCTAGACCCTACTTTTCTTGTCCAAGAACTAGAAGGTATTAGAAAGCAAGAAGGAGAGTCTAGCATGGAGCTCAGCCATAGATTTGCAATGACCCTGTCTCACATCCTAGAAAAAATCAGACCTGATCTTCCTATGTGTATTGATATGTATTTGAGTGCTTATGATGACTCTATAAGCTCAAGTTCTATATGGGAGGAATTCAATATAATGGGTTTGCAACAAGCCTATGTGTTCATTGATTATGTTGACAAAGTTAAGCAAGATATGATTGCAAAATCTATATCCTCATATGCAGAGGTAGCTGATAATGAACATGTTGTTGTAGAGAGTAGGGATGTGGACATTTCATATGATCCAGACACAATATCAAGTGATGATTGTGTATGCAGAAGGGTAGAGAAGGGTGCTAGTGTAGTGTATGAGAGAGATTCAGATGAAAATAATAGTGATTACACCTGCATTCCCTTGGACCAGTCATCAGTGGATGATCAAAATGAACAAATCAATGATGATGTCCAATTTGGTGAAGAGAGTTTTGACCCTATTGCCTGTTGTTGTATTGTAGACCACCTGGAAGGTATGTATGCAAGTGAGACATCGAATGACTTAGCTCATGTTGGTTTTTTCCCAGACTGGATGCTTATTCCCAGATTTCCCTACAAGGTAGCCATCAGTGATCAACAGGATCTCTGGGCCAGGGGCCAACAGTGTAGGAGATAGACTCTATATTTTATCTCCTCTTCTTCTTCAGGCTCTGCAAGACCTAGGGGGGTATTCCCTACTCAACATCCATGAGATACGCATACAAGGATTGGGATGCTGTCAGAAAGCAGATAAGTCCTCCTGTAAGTAGACCAAAACTGAAAGATAAGAGCAAAGGGGCTAGCTTTGGGCCTATTTGCAGTTGTAGACAGAGGACTGAGGATCCTAAAACTAATTCTAATGTCCTAATGGTTGTTTTAGAGTTTGATTATGATTTTAAGTTCGGATGCAAAGCTGGACATGGTTGTAACACAAACACAAAGCAAGATTGGTGCCTATCCAGGGCCTGGAGTCAGTAGACATACACCTGTGAATGATCAGCATGAACAGCTAAAACTGGATTTCAAGGGGATATATGTGATGCCTGCCTTACAGATATCTCCCAATACAGAGTGTTAAGTTATCTCTACTTATGGCATCCCTACTGCAGTATACCCTTCCCAATGTTCAACCTGAAAACAGTTTAATCTACCCCTTGAGCAGAAGTTAAAAGATCAGACATTCAACATAGGAATTCTATGTTCTAGAGTCTCAAATATTGCCCAAATATCCAGATTCAGAAGAAGAATACATGCAATACTGGAGACAGAATTAACAAAACACATGCTAAGATAGCATTTCTCATATAAGATTAATCATGAAATCAGTGGGTTCATGCCAAAACATACAACAAGAGATACATAAACTCACAGGTTTAGCTGTACAGAGCATCCAGAACGAACTGTATTGTGTTACAGAGCCAAAATGTTCAACTTTCAACAACCAAAACAATGGTAACACAGTCTGCTTATAACAGCCAGAAAGTGTACCACAGCAATTAATTACATGGTTATTACAAAAAATCTGCCAGATACAGTCCTCAGAAGGAATGGCGCTCAGAAAATATTAATGTAGCAGACAAAGGGGAGCCTCGAGCCATGCACCACTATCTGGGGTCTTCATCCACGATCAGGCAGCTTCACCGTTTGTATTCATCGCCCATACCCTTGCACGACCGTCATTGATGGCTCAACCACCCGCATTTCACTTGGAAACCGTCGCTGCATTCAAAAAGGATTTCCCGCCTAAACATGCTTCCTTCGCAGGTTCAAAAATAATGCAAGGGGAAAAATCCCACATGCATGGTGAGGAGACTCCTTCATTAGTTTAAAAATGGGGCCGCACACATAATAGGTGTCGAGCGCTTTTGCCACGCTCGACACACGCTCCTTCGCCCAAAGCCCCATCGCCATGACATACAATATCGGTCTACCCCACAAATCTCCTGCCGACCTCAAAGGTTATGCCGACGCCTACTTCACATTCCTTGTCTGTCGGTGAGACCAAAACCATCGGCGAGCAACAAAATACCTACGCCGATGTCAAAGGTTACGCCGATGGCCATCCAAAACATTGCCAAGTCGTTCCCTCGGCGAGACATTACCCATCGGAGCAACGAGAAACTCCCTGGCCGACCACACTGCTCACCCCGATACACACATCCTCTGTCGGCGAGACCCTCAACCGTCGGCCAAGCAGAAACATCCTCTGCCGATGATACCATTCACACCGATGACCACTCCATGCTCCCCTCTCGGTGTGACCTACGCCGATGACACCCTCGTCGGCCAGACATTCTCCATCGGCGGACCTTCCAACGGCTAGCCTGACAGCCAAAGTCTTCCCGATGCTCACCTTCGCATCCCTCCATCGGCGAGACCTACGCCGACGACATCGCATCAGCCAAACTCCTCACATCGGCAGCTCCGAAAAAACCTTCGCCGATAGACAACTGTCTCGCCGATCGCTAAGAAAAACATCATCGGCCAAGCATTTCAAAGTTGACCCGATACTCAATCTCACTCCGATGGCACTCCCCATCGGGGTGACTTCCCTCCATCGGCAAACTGCAAAAGACCTCTGCCGATATGCTAAATCTCGCCGATGAACACTTAACTCATCCCCCATCAGCATGACCAACGCCGTCGGTGGAACCATAATATCCTTTGCCGATAGGCAATAGTCTTGGTGATGGACAAGAACACTTAGGGTTTGAAAGAAGAAACCCTCCAACAAGCAAGCTAAGCCTCCAGGTCAAAATGAGCACCAACAGCTCAGATAGTTGATTATGTAATGCATGCATATATTGATGAAGCAAATGATGATGGAGAGATGAGCATAAGAGATAATGCCCTCTTTGAGGAGCATTCAAGTCCGTCAGGTAAGAGCAATGTTTATGATTATGATTGGTGCATGGATAATCCTGTTTTTGAAAGTGATTTAGAGTTCAGTGAGTTTGAGCTATCATCTTTGGAGGAGGAGGGTTTTATGCAATATGACCTGTCTATCTGTTGACAACAAGTGGAAAGAGAAGGATGTATACAAAATGATGTTGAGGGTGAACAAGAGACTAGTCTCTTGTTTGGTGCATTACCCTCATTTATCCCTGATAATGACAATGAGGCCATTGGCACTTGTTTGCATGAGGATGATGAGTTATGCTTCAGCTGGACATCATGAGGGCAATGCTACAGCTACAGGCGATTCTGGGGTAATTGTCTCCCACTTTGAAGACCATGTAACAGATGATTTTTAAGAGCTTTGTTTGGGGTAGTTACCTCTAATTAATGTGGATCATGTTGAGAACACATTTTTTAGCTCATTGGCTGGGCCTGATGACATTGAGGCTGTACGTTCAAGTGTGGGTCAAGTTGTTGACCTACAGGGTGATGAGGAGAAAATCATTTCTAATTTTCTTAGCAGCAAATTTTACACAGCAGTGTGTGCCAAGGAATACAAAACAGAGAGGTAGATTGAAGATTGTGAGTCTTCACATGAAGTGCCTCAAATTTTAGATTTATATGCTAATGGTGGAGATTTAAATCTGAATCATGCCTTTGATTCGGTCATTGAGGAGCACATTAGCATTAGTGCAGCCGAGCCACAAGAAATTAAGCATTCTTATGGCATAGCCCAACATAAGATCATGCCTGGGTTGGATACATTTCAACTTGATATTTTTATCCATGCTGATATTTATGCAGGCCCAGAAATGCATCATGTTGACATGGGACTTAAAGGTGAGTGCTTATATGTGAGTAGCATGATGATGAATCATATTATCTATGGCTGCCTTGCCCTGGTAATTTTGTTTTCAATCTTCAGCATGATGATATGAATGTCTATATTTTGTATGTGCATGCATGTAAAATATTTTTGTTGTTGATGTTGGGTGATCAGTGCAGCAAAGGATTGAGGGAGATCAACTACTTCAATAGGCTTGTCTTTGACAGAGGCAAGTAGCCTCATTCAATTTTTCGTAGGGGTGGCCTATAATGTCCCAAAATTTTGACTGCAATCATTTTGAGTATGTGTTTCTTTGTAAATATGTGTTTTGTGTGTTTCCCTTCATGTGTTTGCATGTTGGTTTGCCTGGAGATATTCTGGATTCTCACTGTGCCAATGCTTGGCACACGTCCCCAACTAGAGCCAAGTTGGCACCTAAAAAAATTAACCCTCAAAGTGCCCTTTTTTACCTCAAAAATCCAAAATTCTTGTGTAAATCTCTTAACCAAGGTCACCATTGGCTAGATAATTCAATTATGAGCAACTTTGCCTTTTGAACCTGTTGTACCCAACCAAATTTTTTGCTTCATCAAGGCATTTTGAAACAAGTCTAGAAAATTTTTCGTCAAAAAGTCAAAAAAGCAAAATTTCTAAAAATAGATGTCGAGTTCAGTTTTCTGGGTTTCTTGAGGTATGGATGTTGGCAAAACTTTCTAAAAATAGAATCTCCAAATCAGGTGTCGCGCTCGATTCTCATTGGTCGATTTTCCTTCACGATCGGCACGGTTCAGACGGAATCTTCAAACGACCAAGTTTTCTCTATTGAGTCATTTTTGCTTTTTCACAAGGTGAAGCATGAGCTCGAAAGTCATCAACACAGAAAAGTTCACCAGCCAAATCTCTTTGACGAGTTTCCAACGCTGTTTCAACGACGCAAAACTGACAAACGGCCGTCGACTCGATGATGCACGCAAAACGATGCAAGATGGATCCAAGGTGAAGTGAAAAGTTGGAAAATCAAAAAATTGGCTAAGTCTGGTGAAACTGGGCGCCCCAGGAGGCTAGGGGCGCCCATCCTCTCCAGTGTTAGTTTTTTTTTCACGTTTTTCAAGAAATGTCAAAAATGCTTCCGTCAGCTCCTTTTCGGTTGGTCAAACTTGGTCAAAAGTTAGTCAAAGCCAGGATTTCATCATAGATATGTTTAGACTACTTAGATCACCCTCCGTCCCGCCTCGACAGTCGTCAGAACGACTGAAATCAAAGACCGAACAGGAGTCGTGGGCACGAAAATCGAGAAAAGGTACAAAATTGAAAATTTTTGCAAAAAATGGCTAAGTGTTGACAAAATGGGCGCCCCAGGAGGCTAAGGGCGCCCATCCTCACCAGTGTTAGTTTATTTTTCATGTTTTTCTTGAAAAACGCAAATCTCCTTCCGTCTGCCCGCTCCAGTTCAGTGTTGATCAGTTTGGCACATTTTTCGAGGCAAACAGAAGGTACAATCAGCTCAGTTTTCATCAGGCTTGCATATTTGCTAGATCATCAGACTCATTTGCATCCCAGTTGATAGAAATCGACAGCCAAACAGGGGTCCTGTGCCTCCGGAACGCGCACGCAAACCAAGAAATTGAAAAAGTTGAAAAAAATTGAAAAAATGGCTAAGTGTTGGGAAACTGGGCACCCCAGGAGGCTTGGGGCACCCATCTTGAGTAGTGTTAGAATATTTTTGTGTTTTCAATGTTTTCCGACATGCCTTGTTATCAATCTTTGCTTGTTGGCAGTTTCAGGGAGGTCAAACTTGGTCAAACGATGTCAGATCGTCGAACGGAGGCAGGGGATGGAATCTTAGTTGATCAATCTTCAAAATGTCAGGATCAGTTAGCTTTTTCAATTCATGATGACATTTTTCCACCTTGTCAAAGTCGAAGACAGGCCATATTTGAGTCAAAACAAGTGTTGAAGTGTCGAAAATGAAGAAAATTTTGTTAACACTTCTTCCAACTCGCGCATTCGATGACATCATCAAAGAAGATATTTTTTCGTCATCTTGCACATGAAGCCATAGGGTCCTACAAAATAGGGATTCTTCCTATTCGAAGATTTTTGCTTTAAAAGCTGCTTTCTTCATGGATGAGAATGAAGTTTTCTTCTCACAAAAGTAAAGCTGCTTTTTCAACCAAAAGATTTAGAAAGACAAGCTTTGGCTTCTTTATTTCATTATCTTTTGCAGGTTGCATCCAGAGGAAAGATTTTATTTTTCTTTCAACAAAGATTCGAAGACCCAAACCAGGTGCTTTTTCAATGTTCTTCATAGATTCGGGTTGAGGAAGAAGAAAGGCTTGCTTTTTCAGGGTCCTTGTTTCAAGGGGATCATTTTTCAGAAATCTGACCAAAGCTTTTTCAGTTTTCGTCGATATGGGTCCATCCAGTATTTTATCCTCTTGAATATTGGGAGTTGTGTTTTTTTCGGGAAACTGATTTTTTCCTGCTTTTTCAAGAAAATCTCCACTTTTTCAAAATCTGACAATCTGGGTTGCTTCAAAACAGAATTGCCTACAAAACCCATGTGCCAGCTTTTTTTGCTCAGAATCAGCTTTTTTTAGAAGAAATCAGCAAAAGAATATCAACGGATGATGTCACCAAAAAGCAAGAATGTTGATGAGGATGCATTTCAAAAGAAAGCAGCTTTAAAACATATGCTTTTTGTTTTAAAGCATGTGCTTTCATCCTAAGCTCATCCATTCTATATTTAGAAAGAAAGCACCTTGTGATAGTTGGAATCTTTTTGCTTTAAAGCATTTGTTTATTGTATCTTTGTCTTAGAATAGTAATAAAGCTTGCGAGTTGGCAAGTTAGGGTTAATCAAGGAGATTTTAGGATTCCCTACTCCTTTGATTTTAGTATAAATAAGGGCATCCTTGCCCATTGTTGGTAATGGTAGTTGTGATAGCAAATTTGTTGTGCCTATTCTAGCCTGCAAACATTGTTATTTCCAGTGTCTGTTCAATCTGTGTTCAGTGTTCTCCAGTGTTTGATCGCTTACTATATGCCTACCTTTTGCTGTAGTCTTGTTGTCCTGGAGTTGTATTAAACTTTCTGATATTGAATAGAAATCTCATGCCTATTTTGCTCTGCTATTCTATATCAATTCATCAAGTTTTCGTCGTCAGATGTGTAGCTTCTGTGGCTTTCATTTTCAGCTTTCATCATTAAAGTACTCTTAGTCTTGTGGTGTAAATCTGGAGGAAAACTACTTGAGTTTTTGTATTTACAATCATTCCCCATTCACTTTCAACTTCCTTCGCTCTGAATTTACTCAGGAGGTTGAAAGCGTCATTAGTCTATGCTAGTTGTAGTAGAAGTTTTATTAAAAAGGAAAAACCTCTTCTACAGCATTTAGAGTTTTATAACCTTGTGCTCTGCAGCTGAGAATCAAAAAGAAGATAGGTGAAGTTTCATTCAAGTTATCTTTTCAGCGAACATCAGCAAGAAAGGGAACTCCCCCTTCCAATAGGAGAGCAGTTTATCTGTGCATAGCTGTCTGTTTCCAAATCGCATACCAGAGGTGCGAATTGAAACGCCAACAGTTTTCTGGCGCCCACCGTGGGGCACGAGGCATAAAACTTCAAGCAAGCTTAGGCTTATGACACGGTAATGACTCTCTGGCGTCCTTCTGCTCCAGTTTAACAACCAAATCTTACACCACCCGTTATTCAACCAAATCTTGTACGAGTAGAAGGAGAGCAAACGGACATCATTAGCAGCATTAGAAGTTTCATATTTTCGCAAAAGGAAAATCCTGATCAGTGGAGAAACACAGCTGCTATCCTCGACGAAGAAGAACACAAAGCAGATCTTGCAGCAGGAAGACCAGTACTACCACCTCTCGCATGGCAATAGATAATCCTGGCTCACAGGGTTTATTCGAGAAAAGGAAAAGGTGGTGCTACGGGTCCTTTCTTTCAAGATCTTGATTCGATAAAAGTTGGAGAAGCATCCAACATAGCTCAAGAAATTCAGATAGTTCCTAAAGTCAAGCAGGAAGAATCACAAGAAGAACCAGTAATCCAACCTAGAGCAATGGGTGATGCAAATAACAACAATCACAATGATCCAAATCGAAGGGGACCGCCACCGTTACCTTGGGGTAATAATATTGGACCTTTGGCCCTACAAGCACATCATGATTTACCAAAGGGATCCAGGAAGCACTTTCCTTAGTTCCATGGCTATGGAACTCAACATCCTGATGAACACATCTTTGCATTCACAACAGCTTGCGTTGTTTTGCATGTATCACATGAAGATGTCGCCGTGCGTCTCTTCGTTGAGACTCTCACAGGAAATGCTGCTGATTGGTTCAATCATCTAGAACCAGGAATCATTACAAGTTGGGCAACTATGAGCGAGAAATTCTTGGCAAGGTTCAAGCCTGCCGAAGATGGTCACAGATTATTCACCCAACTCTCAAATTCAAAGATGGAAAACAATGAACCAATGAGGGAGTTTGTGGCAAGGTTTAATCGCCTAGTTACACGTCTTTCTCATACTCTTAATCCATCTCCAAAAATTCTGTTGAGCAGTTTCATTAACGCTCTTCCTTCTGAAATAGCCTTCTTTTTGAGATTGGCTAATGAAACAGAATTATCCAATGCACAAGAAAATGCCATCAAGTTAGAGGACAACATGATTACCTCTGGCAAGATGAAAACGGATTCAATCAGGCCTCTAGTTCAGAGCTCTGCAGATCCACTACTGCATAAGGTAGCAAACGAAGTGACTATCATGAAGAGACAGTTGCCTACTCAGGGGCAACCCACGCAACAACAATACCAACCACAGCAACAGTATCAGCCTCAGCAACCATATCAGCCTAAGAGGAACAATTTTCAGCCTTTCAATAACTATAGGCCCAGGTTGCCAGCACCTCCACCAAGGCAAGCAGTTGGTGCTGCTCAAAATGCAGTGTTTTGTTCCTTTCATGAGACTGATGCACATACTGGAGCCACGTGTCCTGAAAATTTAAGGATGAATCAAATCATGGGATATGCTGATGCTGCACCTATTTCAAACATTGTTCCCTCCCCAAGTGCGAATGTTGTCTTACCACAGACAGACAACTTCGATGGCGACTCTACCACGGGATACTTCCAGAATGAACCCGTTATAATGAAGGAAGAACAAGACGATTTTCGTCAATATTCTCTTGCAGTGAATCATGAAAATCTTTCAACTCCTGTGTTTACACGTACTCAACATTTTAAAGCACAGAAGGAAGGAGAGGATAGACAAAGACCAAAAGAAAAGGAAAAGGAAGTGGCTTCCACTTCCAATGCTCAGCCATCACGT
Organism: Cunninghamia lanceolata; assembly: GCA_027924645.1. Classification (NCBI taxonomy): domain Eukaryota; kingdom Viridiplantae; phylum Streptophyta; class Pinopsida; order Cupressales; family Cupressaceae; genus Cunninghamia; species Cunninghamia lanceolata. The sequence continues at coordinate 2,953,397 of BSBN01000210.1, read as the reverse complement.
GAAAGTGTTCAAACTACTCAAAATTCATCTTCAACAAATTTTGATATAGTCGATTCCATGATGAAGACAAAGGTACAGATTTCTCAGCTGGAGTATCTTCAAGACCATCCAGATCAACTGGATAGAATTGTCAAGTATGTCAAGAAAGATACTGTCATGCAGCCCACATTGCTAGAATCTTCTGTTCTGACAAGAGAGAAGCCAAAGCCCTTCTATATTTCTCTGTATATAGAAGGTTATAAATTGAGCAATTGTATCATTGATTCAGGAGCCTCAGACAATGTCATGCCTTTGCAGGTAATGAACGCTTTGGGACTCTCGTGCACCAAAACACATGACAAGTGTTATTCGCTTGAGTCTAAATCAGTGCCATTGGTTGGACAATTGAAGGATGTTCAAGTTTGATTAACGGCTTGCCCAGAGAAGAAAATAATGATGACTATCTTGGTAGCTGACATTCCAGCCAGTTATGGGATGCTACTAAGTAGAAGTTTCTGCAAAGATCTCGGAGGAGAAATACAATTGGATTGGTCATCTGTGATCATTCCTTTAAAGAAAGGTAATTTCAAATTGGAACCAGAAACCAAGTCATGGTTCGTGGTGGTGAAATCTCAGGATCCTCAAGCACAAGTGCTATATCAAGAAACGGATTTTGGTACATATGTTATGTTGTCTGATATAACTAAAAAGAATCAAGAGGTTGTCTATGTGGTTGACGAATCAGAGGAAGTATCCGAAGAAATGTGCAATTTGCAAACTTTCTTTGAAGAAGAAGTGCAACAATCTTCTCAAGAGCAAAATTACACGGAAGAGATCAAATATGTTGCGGAGAGCAATGCAGAATCTGATTTGTTCTTCTCATCTTTTGAAGGTTAGTTTGAAGAACCTGTGTCAGATACATTCAAAGGAGAAGAGACCAAAGGAATGTTGCAATTGGAGAAAGAACATGATCTTCTTCATTTTGAAGATGATTCATCATTAGAGGAATTTCTTAAAAATGGAGATCATATAGAAGATTCATCATTGGATCTTGATAGCTTTCTACATCACTTAGAGAGTGATTCTTCAGTAGAGGATACTGTAAATTTTCTTTTACAGTTCAACCCGTCTTCATCTTTGTCTCAAGAAGCTTTCATACACACTAATGAAGAAGATGATGCTAAACTTTTGAAGGTTATCCCTGAACTTGTGCTATATCAAGAAACAGGTCCTAGTACATATGTTATGCTGTCTGGAATAACCGAACAAAATCAGGAGGTTGTCCATGTGGTTGACGAATCAAAAGAAGAATCCAAAGAAATATACAACTTACAAACTTTCTTTCAGGAAGAAGAAGAACAACAATCTTCTCAAAAGCAAAATAATGATGAATCAAGTTTGTTTTTCTCGTCTTTTGAAGGCTGGTTTGAAGAACCTATGTCAAATATATCCAAGGGAGAGACTCAAAAAGTTCTACAAGCAGAACAAGAGCATGACCTTCTTTTTGAAGATGATTTCTTCCTGGAAGAATTTTTTAGAATGGGAGATCATATAGAAGTTCCATTATCAGATCTAAATTGTTTTCAACATCAGTGGGAAAGTGATTCTTCAATGGAAGATACTGGAGACTTTCCTTTACAATATAGCCCATCTTCACCTGCATCTCGAGAATCTTTCATACATACTAGTGAAGAGGACGATGTTGAATCCATCTATGAACCTATACAAGAAAAATACTTCACCGATACTATGCACCCGGTGTGGAATACAACATATGGAGAGGTTGATGGAGACGAGTTCATGGAATATTCAGTTTTGGTCACTAAAGAGGATGATATTGAAAAATCAGAGATTATTGACAAATGTCTTGTGAGATACACTGTGTGTGAGATTGATCAAGAAGAAGAAGAGGAAACATATGATTCAGATGAAGCTGTCTTTGATTCTACTCCTTTTACAGAGCAAGAAAGATACATGAATGCCGAAGAAGAAGTGATGATGGATATCCACATTGAAGAAGAGTACTCTACAGAGGGTGATGAGATTCCAGGTAATGAATGGGAAAGTGAGCTAACAGGTGAAGATGTTCAAGAGTTTAAGCATTCAGATCTCGATGACTCATCAGATTTTGGAGAGTGGATGGATGAAAACACAACCAATGAAGAAGCTCCTAAAGCACTTGAAAAATGGGCAACGACAGTTGTGGATCCTATAAGCCAAGAATCGGTGAGGAGAGTCGTGTATGAGCAGCTTGCACCTTTTCGAGAAGATGATGCATTGACTGAATACAAGGTTGCGTGTGTACAAGATATAAATGAAACTCATATTCAATATGTGGTGATGACCATTCCCACAGATGTACTTCGGCCACAAGACTTTCCTATATATCTTCAAAAAGAAGTTCTGTATCTCCACCTATTGCAGAGGTTGCTTGCATTGGAGGAAGATGCTCCACCTGATCACTGGCATATCAATCAGTTTCTCAGAAACTTCTCATGGCCTGAATGTGAATACCCTCCTAAATCATGGCTCTTTGAGAGGATGTTGCAGAGAAAGAAAAGTTTTGTGCTACCAAGGCAATCCTCACAGCTAAAGAGAGATGGTTCTTACTTTTCTGAGTCGATTGACGGTTTCATGTGACAGTTCTAAACTCTTCTTATCCTCGCTCAGGAGAAAGAGCACGTGAAACACTTTTTGTCCTCGTAATGTGTTTCCCCTTTCTGTGACGTGACTGTTATGTCGTAATGTTTTTCCCCTTTCCGTAATGTAACAGTTGTGTTTCTTGTGTGTTCTGGGAAGTTCCAACTTCTTAGGTGATTTTAGGAAGTCCAGTCTTAGGTGATGTAGGGAAAAGTCTTGTTCTAGGTGATTAGGAATGTAACCTGACTCTATTGCCCAATGGACAAGGCACTGGTCCAACTTGCAAAAACCCAGAGATTCTTGGTTCTCCTATGCCGTAAGTATCCGCCATGGTCCCCAGACGGAGCCAATTGTTGTACCCAACCAAATTTTTTGCTTCATCAAGGCATTTTGAAACAAGTCTAGAAAATTTTTCGTCAAAAAGTCAAAAAAGCAAAATTTCTAAAAATAGAAATTTCTAAAAATAGATGTCGAGTTCAGTTTTCTGGGTTTCTTGATGTATGGATGTTGGCAAAACTTTCTAAAAATAGAAAGTTTCTAAAAATAGAAAGTTTCTAAAAATAGAATCTCCAAATCAGGTGTCGCGCTCGATTCTCATTGGTCGATTTTCCTTCACGATCGGCACGGTTCAGACGGAATCTTCAAACGACCAAGTTTTCTCTACTGGGTCCATTTTGCTTTTTCACAAGGTGAAGCATGAGCTCGAAAGTCATCAACATAGAAAATTTCACCCGCCAAATCTCTTCGACGAGTTTCCAACACTGTTTCAACGACGCAAAACTGACAAACAGCCGTCGACTCGATGATGCACGCAAAACGATGCAAGATGGATCCAAGGTGAAGTGAAAAGTTGGAAAATCAAAAAATTGGCTAAGTCTGGTGAAACTGGGCACCTCAGGAGGCTAGGGGCGCCCATCCTCTCCAGTGTTAGTTTTTTTTCACGTTTTTCGAGAAACGTCGAAAATGCTTCCGTCAGCTCCTTTCTGGTTGGTCAAACTTGTTCAAAAGTCAGTCAAAGCTAGTATTTCATCATAGATATGTTTAGACTACTTAGATCACCCTCCGTCTCACCTCGAAAGTCGTCAGAACGACCGAAATCGAAGACCGAACAGGAGCTGTGGGCACGAAAATCAAGAAAAGGTACAAAATTGAAAATTTTTGCAAAAAATGGCTAAGTGTTGACAAAATGGGTGCCCCAAGAGGCTAAGGGAGCCCATCCTCACCAGTGTTAGTTTATTTTTCATGTTTTTCTCAAAAAACGCAAATCTCCTTCCGTCTGCCCGCTCCGGTTCAGTGTTGATCAGTTTGGCACACTTTTTAAGGCAAACAGAAGGTACAATCAGCTCAGTTTTCATCAGGCTTGCATATTTGCCAGATCATCAGACTCATTTCCATCCCAATTGATAGAAATCGACAGCCAAACAGGGGTCTTGTGCCTCCGGAACGCAAACCAAGAAATTGAAAAAGTTGAAAAAAATTGAAAAAATGGCTAAGTGTTGGGAAACTGGGTGCCCCAGGAGGCTTGGGGCGCCCATCTTGAGCAGTGTTAGAATATTTTTGTGTTTTCAGTGTTTTCTGACATGCCTTGTTATCAATCTTCTCCCGTTGGCAGTTTCGGGGAGGTCAAACTTGGTCAAACGATGTCAGATCGTCGAACGGAGGCAGGGGATGGAATCTCAGTTGATCAATCTTCAAAATATCAAGATCAGTTAGCTTTTTCAATTCATGATGACATTTTTCCACCTTGTCAAAGTCGGAGACAGGCCATATTTGAGTCAAAACGAGTGTTGAAGTGTCGAAAATGAAGAAAATTTTGTTAACACTTCTTCCAACTCGCGCATTCGATGACATCATCAAAGAAGATATTTTTTTGTCATCTTGCACATGAAGCCATAGGCTCCTACAAAATAGGGATTCTTCCTATTCGAAGATTTTTGCTTTAAAAGCTGCTTTCTTCATGGATGAGGATGAAGTTTTCTTCTCACACAAGTAAAGCTGCTTTTTCAACCAAAAGATTTAGAAAGACAAGCTTTGGCTTCTTTATTTCATTATCTTTTGCAGGTTGCATCCAGAGGAAAGATTTTATTTTTCTTTCAACGAAGATTCGAAGACCCAAACCAGGTGCTTTTTCAGTGTTCTTCATAGATTCGGGTTGAGGAAGAAGAAAGGCTTGCTTTTTCAGGGTCCTTGTTTCAAGGGGATCATTTTTCAGAAATCCGACCAAAGCTTTTTCAGTTTTCGTCGATATGGGTCCATCCAGTATTTTATCCTCTTGAAGATTGGGAGTTGTACTTTTTTTCAGGAAACTAATTTTTTCCTACTTTTTCAAGAAAATCTCCGCTTTTTCAAAATCCGACAATCTGGGTTGCTTCAAAACAGAATTGCCTACAAAACCCATGTGCCAGCTTTTTTCGCTCAGAATCAGCTTTTTTTAGAAGAAATCAGCAAAAGAATATCAACGGATGACGTCACCAAAAAGCAAGAATGTTGATGAGGATGCATTTCAAAAGAAAGCAGCTTTAAAACATATGCTTTTTGTTTTAAAGCATGTGCTTTCATCCTAAGCTCATCCATTCTATATTTAGAAAGAAAGCACCTTGTGATAGTTGGAATCTTTTTGCTTTAAAGCATTTGTTTATTGTATCTTTGTCTTAGAATAGTAATAAAGCTTGCGAGTTGGCAAGTTAGGGTTAATCAAGGAGGTTTTAGGGTTCCCTACTCCTTTGATTTTAGTATAAATAAGGGCATCCTTGCCCATTGTTGGTAATGGTAGTTGTGATAGCAAATTTGTTGTGCCTATTCTAGCCTGCAAACATTGTTATTCCCAGTGTCTGTTCAATCTGTGTTCAGTGTTCTCCAGTGTTTGATCGCTTACTATATGCCTACCTTTTGCTGCAGTCTTGTTGTCCTGGAGTTGTATTAAACTTTCTGATATTGAATAGAAATCTCATGCCTATTTTGCTCTGCTATTCTATATCGATTCATCAAGTTTTCGTTGTCAGATGTGTAGCTTCTGTGGCTTTCATTTTCAGCTTTCATCATTAAAGTACTCTTAGTCTTGTGGTGTAAATCTGGAGGAAAACTACTTGAGTTTTTGTGTTTACAATCATTCCCCGTTCACTTTCAACTTCCTTTGCTCTGAATTTACTCAGGAGGTTGAAAGCGTCATTAGTCTATGCTAGTTGTAGTAGAAGTTTTATTAAAAAGGAAAAACCTCTTCTGCAGCGTTTAGAGTTTTATAACCTTGTGCTCTGCAGCTGAGAATCAAAAAGAAGATAGGCGAAGTTTCATTCAAGTTATCTTTTCAGCGAACATCAGCAAGAAAGGGAACTCCCCCTTCCAATAGGAGAGCAGTTTATCTGTGCATAGCTGTCCGTTTCCAAATCGCATACCAGAGGTGCGAATTGAAACGCCAACAGAACCATGTCAAAATTATTTAAAACAAAGAAGTTATCTATTGTCAAAGTTTGGTCAAAAAATGGTTAAGTCTTGTTCCCTTCTGTCTCTTTGGAATTTTTTCATATTTTGCCTTTTGTTAACAAATCAATAAATTGTTGAACTTGCGAACTTGTTCGCAAGTTCAATTTTTTGCCGATTCATCAACAATGGTATTTGCCGACAAGGGTGAGGATAAAGGAAGTAAAGTTTGCAAATGGGAAGATTCACTGACAAGGCGAATGTTGAAAGGCAATAGGTTTGGCAATTTCCACTTTTGCCGACAAAGGCGAACAAAGAGTGGACAAAGGGAAAATAAAGGAGCAGGTGGCAAAGTTTGGGATTCTTCATATTTGTCGATAGGCCAAATATTGAAGATTTGGCTAAGGCAAGAGAAAAAAGTGCCCTTATCGGGAAATCGACACAAAACTGAACTTTCCATAAGTTCATGTTTTTCGCATTTAACCGATAAGGTGATAGAGAGGGCTAAAAGGAGGAGGAGTCACAGGGTCATGATAAGGTGTTTTTGTCGACAAAGGAAGGGAAAATTGACGAAGGGGTGAAGTTCAAAAATGAAAGAATTTACCGATAAAGGCAAATTGGCTCCAGTTTGGCAAAAATAAGTTTTGCCGATAGAAGTGGAAACAGGTGCAAAGAAGGAAGGTTCAGCAAATGGCTCTTTTTCTAACAAGGCAATTCAAAGAGGAGATAAAGATGAGTTTGGCAAAGTGGGTTTTTTTCTGATAGGGCACAAAAGGATAAAGTTTAGCCAAATAGGTTTTTACCGATAGACATGAAAAGGTGCCAAGTAAGTAAAGTTCAGAAAATTAAAGATTTGCCAATAAAGGGAGAAAATGGAGGCGGCGAGAAGATGAAGAAATGTGCCGATGTGCAGGAAGAGGCAAGTTCCCGCTGGAGGACTTTTGTCGATGAGGCAAAATTGAAATGCAGAATCAGGTGTAAAGCATGGATGTGTAATGTGTAAAGGCTTTAATAATTTTGAAGTGTTGTAAAAGCTTTACAAACATTGTTGGCGGGTTTATATTTAAAATATGCCTTTCTTCCCCCTTTGTTGCCATGAATGCGTGAGGCTACATAAACGTAATTGTCAGCCGATTGCTGGAATAGTATTTGCCATCAATGCACAGGTACCCAAATTCAATGGTTGATGGTGTGTTCCAGTATCCCAAATCATTCTACAGGTCCTTTCAAGGACACAAAATCTACTTGCAGGGTATGGTTGTGTATGTTTATCTATATTTCATTTCATGCCTCTAGGAATATCCCTCCTAGGTCTAGCTGAGTTTGAAGAGCAGAGGACTTTACCCACTCTTGTAGTTGGCCAAAATTCCCCTTTCCTTGTTGATAAACCTCTTCCTTTCACCTTGATGACAATCCCTGGCCTGGGTGTTTTAGGAACTTTTTAGAGTTTTGGGTTGGAGTTATTTTGGGAACCAACAAGTACAATGGTACAATTGGATGTTGCAATAGCAAAAGGAGGAGATTAATAGGATTTTGGATAGTTGGATTGGAAGAAGCACTAGAAACTGGCAACATGAGGAGTCTCTGGTGAAATGGAGATGAAGGCCTGAAGAAGATTCAAGTTTAATTTCTAAGGTTGAGGTAGACTGTCTTGGTTTTCCTCTAGCCACTAGAAGGTGAGGAACTCACTTTTCAACTACCCAAGGTGTCTAATGCAGGAGCATACTAGGGTGTACAAGAGCAATCTTGCATCAACCAAAAATATTTTTCTTTCTTTGTTTATTTGCAAGTTTTTGATCATCAGCAAGTCATCACAAATCTTATTGCATTTCACCGTAGATGCATATCTCACCTCATGGTTGGAAATATATGTTCTACTATGATCCTTGAATAACATATTTACTTTTTTGAATTTTTTGATCACCACAAAGGCATATCTTAGTTTCTAAACCTTGTCGAGCTTGACAGGCTTACACTTAGATTTATTGTTCATGGCTTGCAACAACTTTTAAAATTTGTGGTGGCAAAGGAACACATTTCTAGATACATTGGACCCAAGAGTGCTTATGGTGTGCACTACATAGATTTTTACCTATCCATCATCACCACATTCAATCTGAAAGATTCTACCTTCACGTTTGGCTAACTACACATTTCATCTTGGCATTGGGATTCACACCACCTTGAGGTCAACTAGGATCTTTCACAAGGCTTGAGACTACTATATAAACATTATTCACAACTATTTAAGAGAAAGACAATTAATAGAGAGAGTTAGATGTCAAGTTTGGGAATTGTATTGCAATATCATTAAAATTCTATAATTTACATATTTGTAATCAAATGGAAGAGCCCTAGCATGTTGGAATCTTATTGTGGTAGATTGTAATTCATGACTAAGAAAAAATAAAGTTCATATTATTATTTTTTGTTAAATTTTTGATGTTGAATGTGTGTTGTTTTATTTCACTACATGGTTGGATAATCCTTCATTAGATCCTTTGTCCATGACTGGATTATAAATTCCTCCACTATGGAAAAATTAGTGTCAAATGGGAAATTTTGTGTCAATGTTAGCTTTATCTACCAACTGACTCACAGTTTTTCAAATGTCCTTGATGTACTGGTATTTGGCCTTGTTCAATTCACCCTCATTATGGAGTGCAACTCCCCAATTGGATAGACAATTAGCCCCTTTAGCAAACTTGTCTAGTTGTTTGTCCAAGTCTTTGTGATTGGTCTCCAATCTTTTGAGTTGATCTTGGATGTTGTTGACCTACTAAGCTAGATTTGTGTGAGCTTAAAAATGTTCTTACAAGAGGTGAGACATGTTCTCCATTTGAAAAGAGATGATGAGGTAAATGATTTGCATCCCTAATTTATGAGGATAATTTGTATAAGAAAATATAGATAAACAATTCAACTTCCATAAATGTTTAATAATAATATGTTTACAAATTTCAACAACAAAATTCTTAGACATGTAGACCCCAAACAAAGTAGCTTTCAAGGTAATTTTATGGTGAAAGATCATAGAAAAGAGAACCAAAGATGGTATATTAGTAATTATGGGCATGATAATAGAACCAAAAAATATATTTAAAAGATTCTTTATACTTTAAAAAGGGCCAAAAGTGAGGGGGAGTTGAAGGAAACACAAGTGATTTCTAATAAGAAGCTTATAATGCAGTTCCTAAGTATTCAACTAGGTGTGGGAGTCTATTAGAGCTAGGGAAGGAGTGGTTCCATTTAGAATTCAATAATTGGGCAAGTGGTAGTTGAGGAAGAAGAGAGCAATATATTGCTTTGAGGGGTAAGACTAAAAAACTTACTCTTAATGGGCCACCTCCAATCATTTGGGAAGTTGAAAGGGTAGAAGGTGGATAACTTGAGGGTAAGAGATAGGGAGACTAGGTGTTGGATCCTCTATGATAGCTGGTTTGTGTAAAAAAATGTAGTTGAAATTCATCCCTAAGCTACCTCTAGAGTTTCCATTGTAATTGTGGTAAATCTCATAAGTCTTTGAATATTTGGATACCTTTCTTGAAAAGTCTTCTCTTTTTCACTTTTCTTCAGAGGTAAAGGAAAATCATCAACTTGTATTGGGCCATTTAACCAAATGAAAGAGGTGTGGAAGCTAATCCCATGCCTTAAGGATTGATCAAACTAATTAAGTCCATGGGAAATTATTTATCATGCTTTCCAAATGTTGTTAAAGGGGGTAGAAAATTGAATTGAGAAAATTGTCAAGATCCCTTTCAACATTTTTCCAAGCCAAAACTAAGTCATTAAGAATGAAATCGACCTTAAGAAAAATTGTTTGCATAGGCTTGACAGTCTCTTCTGTGATGGGTTTGATCCTAGGAGGCAACAATTTAATAGTAATTTTATAAGAGGTATTGAGGTGGGTAATGGGCCTCCAACCACCCACAATATTTTCATTCGTTTGGGGAGAATCTTGATGGGCCCTTGATTGATATTAGGACCTAGAGATCATGTTTCAATTTTTGCAATCCTTCACCCATAGTCTCCAAGGAAGTTGGTGCAACAACAAATGACACATTCTCACTAGGAAATCAAACTAGACATATCAAGTGTTCAACTTTCCAAGTGGCAATCAAGGCTTCAAGACATTCTTTCTAGTGGTAATGAGTGTTAAGTTTGAAGGGGAGGGAGTGCTAACTCTAAATCAAAAGGGATAATTGTGATGATGATGGGGAGATGGCTAGATAGTTTATTACCAATATTAAGATGCACAAGGTGACTAGAGGAGGGGAGAATAGGGATGCTCCAATTCCTAGGTGAAGTGGTGAATGGTCCTACAAATTAGCTAATAATTAAAAAAGATCTTAGAATGTGTAATGGAAAAAAGACAGTATACCAAAGACACATTCAAGATGTGGAAGGTTTCTAGTAGATATGTCACATTTAGAAAGAACAAGGGAAATGTACAAAGGGTTTAGATGTGAATCTATGGATTCTTCTTTAACTATACAAGATGTAAAAAGTAAGTATTTATCACAAAGGTATAGGTAGGTTGTCAATTAGGCTCCATGAAGATGTTGACAAATGTCCAACACATGGTGTATGGTACATGTGGACGGGATGACACCAAGTGTCAAACCTGTATAGTGCTAGGTGTGTTGTTGTATCATGTGGTGCAGATGTCACCATGTGTGAGATGTGTATGGTGTCAATCATATGTCATGTCCTATGGCACAAATGCTAGTAGGTGTTAAATGCATATGGAAGCATAACATGTGTATGTTGGTGCTCCATGTTTCAACATGCACGATCTAACTTGGCACAAGCATATGTAGCCATGTGCATTATCACACTATACATTTAAATAGTGCGACATGATTGCACATGAATATTGTGTGCGAAATAATGTGAACAATGTTACACAGAGATGCATGAGCATTGAATTGTGTGTGTTGAACAATGATGAGTGCATGGATGAAGTTGGCACATGAGATTGTGCTCAAATTAAGGGAGGTTAGAGTAGATGTAGAAACCATCTAATCTATTAAGTTTCCTTAGTGTACAAGCTTTGTAGTTACTCCAAGTGTACTAGTAAGAGTTCTAATTTGTAAATTTTCCATGTGTAGGATGGAAAATGTGAAGAGTTTTCTTGGAAAATATCCAAGCATCAAAATCATCCTATGAAAGTCTCAAATTATGGTCCAAACTTCTTTCAAAATGATGCTCCACCATGTTGAAACCCCTTGAACCACCCAATCAATTATGGGAAGTTCAATTATCATTCATTCCTACAAGAGGGTTCTATCATTAGAAACATTAGTTGTAAAGACTAAGAAAAACCCTAAAGCAACCATGGATGAGTAGTGAAGCGCACACACAAATTTTTGAGGTGTCTGTTGGGAATTAAGGTGTCTCAACCTTTGCAAATTCCTAATGTTGTATTTATTTATCCCATGTTGAGTTGGCATAGTCAGCACCTTGTGTATATGCAGGAGGATAAATTTTGGTGACTTTGACAGCCGCAGTTTCCCCCTTGAATAATTAACAGGGGTTTGGGGGCAGTGCCCCCAAGACGGGGTATTTTTAATTAATGACAAGTGTCGGTGAGTATCTCTGCACGAGAGAAAGGCATCTTTGGGCGGTCAAGGGAGGTTATGACATGTAAGAGGAATATGATATTTTTAGTCAGTGTATGATGGATTCTCTGACACTGTAAGATGCGTAAGAACATATGTCGTAACCTATCTTGGGACCAGGCGCCCACTTTGGGATGGGATGTTGGACAAGTGTCCTTAGGCATGGGTTTTGGGGCATGAGTCCAAGATGGACGCCCATCTCTAGAAGGTTCCATATTTGCCTTGTAAACTCTATATAAACAGGTGCTTGGATGGGAGATAGATAACTTTGGTACAAGTACTATTATGTTGCCCGAATATCTCCAGATTCGACATTTAAAGACTCCTAAAAGAGCATTGGCTCTGAAACTGTATTGTAATCTGTTATTGTTTACTGTAATACATTTGAGCTGTGTTTTGGAGTGTGGGGTTTTTCACCCGTAAGGGTTTTCCCCACGTATATCTTGTCTCTCTCTGTCTTCTTTCTGGTTCTTGTGTTTTGCTGCAATATCTCATGTTAATGGTTTAACATTGCTGTAATAGTTAGGATAAAGTTGAATTTACATAGCCCTCTCCTCATTAGATTAGTGTAGGAAGCGTTTTCCGCACACCTAGCTTCCTTTTAGTGTCAATCCCAAATGAAAAATAAATTTGTCTAACCAAGGAGCTTACCCAAGAACAATCCCCCACTTCCTTTTGAATGATTAGAGTGGATGAAGTGGGCCTCTTTCCATATGGTTTTCAAAGCCATAAAAATTCTAATATCATTAATATTAACCTCTTGAATGGGGAGAACATCAATCTTATAGGAGGTCATAGTTTTCTTGACCTAAATTTTTTGTGCATTGATGGACATACCCTAAACATTCCAATATTATATTTGCACTTCATTGGGATGCAATAATTATCACATCCTCATCATAGTCATGTGAAATATATTGATTATATTAGGCTAGGAGTTGAGAATCCATCAAGAATTTAGAAATCTCTAGAAGCTAGAAATGTGACCTAGCTATGGCTTGAGTGGATTATTGTTCATGATATGTTAAAAGGAGTTGTTGTGGGTTGATGGAACCAGAGTGAGGCTTAGATAACTTATTCTACATTTGATATTATACAAACCACAACTTAGGATTACATCTTTATAAGATTAGGCATATGGAAGGAGGAGGGTTCAAAGGGGACAATGGCTCAGTGGTTTGATGGGCAAGTAAGGATGGAGGATTTTAGAGTGGGTTGGAGAGATATAGGATTATTGTGAGTAGGGAAGCTAGGGTTGGAAGAGTGGATAAGAGTGATAGGGGTGGGATAAGGATGAGACATATCAAAAGAGGTAGGAGGGTTAGGTTTTGATCCTTGAGAGAAAGGAGTGGGATGAGATTTTTGGACAAGGGAATCATGAATGAGATGCCCTTCCTTACACTAGTAAAAACTTTCATTAGGCTTTTTAAGATATTTAATTAGTTGAATATCTTAAAAAATGGGGTTGAAGAGTTTGATGGACTCAAGGAGGTGTTGGGTTAGGTCAAGCTCAACACAAGACCTAGGTTGAAGATTCATAAACTTATCTATGTCATTATTATACCAATTAAGTCTCCCCAACTGGCCAGTTATGTTGTGAAGGAAAGGACAAAATGTTAGATTCAAGTAGGGGAACTTAATCCACATTAGATATGTGGACTTGGAAGAAACTTCAAAATCAAAGTAGGTAGCCTATTTGCTCACAAATCACCCAGGTGCCATATTGAAGCATTGCTTAAGCATGTTTTGGGAAATAAAACATAAAAGAGATGTACCTTGCCCCCAAGTCTAGAATGGATTGAATAATCCATTCGTTACTTTCCTAGTTTGCTTTTGCTAATTTGAAAACTCATGCTCAATGGGTAGTTCCCTTAAGAAGAAAAGGACTACTACTCTATATCTATATTTGCATTTAGAATTGACATCCAAAATATCATTAGTGAGTAAGAATTCAATCACTTTACCTCTTAAATTTCTCCCTTATCAATGTTAGGGTTAACCGGTAGAAGATATCAATTAAATGCAAATAAAGATTAAACAAAGGAATGAAAATACACAGAAATAATAACAGTGAGGGACAAGTTTTAACGTGGTTCACCCAAACTCGGGCTACATCCACCAACAAAGAGTCCAATATTATTATCTAGTAAATCAGACCGATTACAACTAGCAATCCTCGCAACTCAATACCGCTACAAAATGCTACAATACATCAACGGAAACCCTAACCCTTAGCCACTTTTATCAAACCTTATGTCGGTTACAAAAATAGGGTTTTTTTTATGTTGGCCAATAGAAAAATAACTCCCGACGCCTTTATAAAATAATAAAAAACTGTTTGAGGTTTCGGGGGTGCTGCCCTCGAGCCCTCGTGAGGGCATTGCCCCTCGACCTCGCCCTGTATCGCGATAGGGGCGCTACCCCTGGACCCCGCAAGGGGTGCTGCTTCTTGACCTTGTTAAATATTTTGGGGGGAAATCGCGTTGATAAAAGTGGGGTAAATTTAACCTCTGAGTCTGATTAGGCTCCATATAACAACAATCTCCCACTTGGAGACTGATCAGACTCCACACCATATCATCTCCCACTTGGAGACTGATCATAACACCACTGACCCTGTAGCTCCCACTGGAAATAAGCATCTTGGACTCTGTTGTTCTGATTTTATTATTTTTTCAATCTTGAAGACCAACTGAAGCTGAAGAGGAGCTCAACTTCTCCCTTGTTACTGCCTTTGTAAACATATCCGCTGGATTGTCATCTATATGTATCTTTTCAAACCATAATTGTCCATCATCCAACACTGATCGAATGAAGTGATAGCTCAACTGTATGTGTTTGGTCTTTAAATGCAAAGCATAATTCTTTGCAAGATGTATGGCACTCTGGCTATCCCTAAACAAATAATTGTTAGCCTATTGTTTGCTCAATTCTTCCATGAAAGATTGCACCATATCATCTCCTTGCTTGCCTCTGTTGCAGCTACATACTCTGCCTCCATGGTGGATAAAGCAACCACCTTTTGCAACCGTGAGATCCAACTCACTGTTGTCCCACCTACAATAAAGACAACCTGTAGTACTTCACCTGGTATCAATATCCCCTACCAAATCTAAGTCTACATAACCTGCTAAATTAGTATTAGAGCCCCCAAAACATAAGTGTTTATTGGATGTACCTCTCAAATATCTGAGAATCTATTTTACTGTATTCCAATGCTCCAATTCGGGATGACTCGTATACCTGCTTATGACTCCTACAGCATGTGCAATATCCGGTTTCATGCATACCATGGCATACATTAAACTTCCTACAGCTGAAGCATATGGTACCATGGACATTTTGTCTTCCTCCTCTTACGTCTTAGGACACATCTCCTTAGTCAATTTCAGATGACTAATCAAAGGTGTGCTGACAGGTTTTGCATTCTCCATATGGAACCTCTGCAACACCTTTTCAATATAATCAGCCTGAGATAGAGTCAATTTTTTGTTCTGCCTATCTCTGTAAATTTTCATACCAAGGATTTGTTTTGCTGCCCCCAAATCCTTCATAGCAAATGATTGTGCTAACTGTTGTTTTAACTCTCTTATGTGATCCATGTTAGACCCTGCTAAAAGCATGTCATCAACATATAAACATAAAATAATGTAGTTGTCATTATCCAACCTCTTAAAATAAACACAATGGTCAGAATTACACCGCCTATAGCCTTGTTCAGCCATAAAACTATCAAATTTTAAATACGATTGTCGAGGTGCTTGTTTCAAGCCATATAAACTCTTCTTCAATCTGCACATTAGTTTCTCCTTACCTTTGACCTCAAATCCCTGTGGTTGTTCCATATAGATCTCCTCCTCCAAATCACCATGGAGAAAGGAAGTTTTCACATCTAGTTGTTCCAAATGCAAATCTTCAGCAACCACAATACTTAAAACAGTACGAATAGAAGTCATCTTAACAACCGGAGAAAAAATCTCATCAAAATCAATACCCTTTTCTGTGTAAATCCTTTTACAACTAACCTAGCTTTAAATCTTTTCTTACCTCCATCTTCCTCTTTCATCCTATAAACCCATTTGTTTGGTAAGTCTTTTTTACCTACTAGCAACTTACATAATTCCCAAGTCTAATTTTCAGCAAGGAGTCCATTTTGTCTTTCATTGCAAGCTCTCACTGAACCTTTGTATCCACCTACATAGCTTCATCATACCCTTCTAGTTCACCAGCATCTGTTAACAAAATAGAATACCAAGAGAGAGAAAACCTTTCAGGAGGTCTACTTAGCCTTGTTGACCGTCTGCCATTCACTGGAGTTTGTGGTATTTCTTGTTGTTGCGGAGCATGAGGAACCACTGGAACATCACTATCTGGAGTATCATCTAGCACCACATAATCCTTTTCTTTCCTCTCATGTTGTTGCAACTGATCTTTGTACAACACCTTCTCATTGAATACAACATCCCTGCTTCTCACAATTTTCTAATTTTGAAAATCCCAAAGCCTATAACCAAATTCATCAATGCCATATCCAACGAAGGTACATTTTTTTGATTTTGCATCCAACTTGGTTCTAGTTTCAGAATCTACATGTGCAAATGCTTCACATCCAAAGGTTTTCAGAAAATAATAACTCACCTTCTTACCTGTCCATGCTTCCTCTGGAATACCACAGCCCAAAGGAGCTGAAGGACCTCTATTAATTAAATATACAGTAGTGTTGACAGCCTCTGTCCATATGCTTAAAGGCAGCCCAACATGCAATCTCGTGGTCATTGCACGCTCCATTATTGTCTTATTCATGCGCTCAACCACTCCATTCTCCTGTGGAGTCCCTGGAACCGTTTTCTGCCTATGAATTCCATTAAAGGAACAATAATCCTGTCATGCCCACATTTTCCTTGTGGTCACAACACACTTCACACGTGTCATAGCCACATCCGTTATGTGGTTATGACACGAGATATGAAAAACTTTTCTCACACTGTCCTACAAACCCCCTTGCATGCGTACGCATGCTCGGCGGTGTTCTCTCATGGTGAAAATACTACAGCTTTCGGCGGGATATAAGTACAATTGCGTGCAACTAGACGCAAGCAGACAAACAAGAGGATCTCTACGACGCCGCTAACGTCATTGCAAGAGTGAGATTACCAAAATTCTTAAATCTAAACTTCGGCAATTTCTGGCAGCATAACGCCTTACGGCGTTAGTGGGAACTATGCAGCACTCATTTACGCACGTGGTTCGCTGATAGATTAACAACTTCCCACAACGCCTTGTTCCGACTAAACCGACTAGTGATCTCCCTATTTAGTCAATTTTCAGCAAGGCACGGTTGTCTGTCTCCTCTCTTGTTTCCTAAAACATACTCCTCCTACGACTTAGCATTCTCAACAAGGTGGTTTGTTTGCTCTCTCTTCCCTTTTCTCTGGGTCTTAATTTTGATTGTATTTTTATCGCGCTCACCTTAACTATTTCTATGATAATTTAGTTTGTTTATATTTCGGTCTCTCTCTCTTTCATTTTCTTTTCTTCATATTGGGCATCAATCAGGGTTATCACTGTTTCTATTGTTAATATTAAACCTAACATCTGGACGATCCAGGTCACATAGACTGGTTTACTACTTCGCTGGACTCGGTCTCCTAGTCTTCTCCGATCTAGGTTTCTTCTCTTGTATATCTTACTTAGCAAATTTTAGCGGAAGGGTCCATCAACTTAGTTCTCTTATCCCATGTGGGAAATGTCGCGCATTTCCTCCTCTGTGTTTTCCAATGTTAGTTTTTCTTCTGACGACTCTCTTACAGGTTTACTTATGAGGACGTTTACTACAGTTGAGATTAAAATGGTCTCACATGAAATGCCTGTGATGTCTCCTTAAGTTTATTTCCAGTGTTCTTTTAAGCAAGGTGACGTGTAATTTTTCCTCTTCATTTTTCGGGTGATTGAAATTACGTTGATAATTGAAACTTCCGAGAAACTCTTTTCGGAGTATTACGGGATATTCCTTTACGCTCTCTTTACATTATAATTTTATTTTCTCTTGTTTATAATTACTGTTGTTATTATTACTAATAATGACTATTAATACTCTGATTGTGACTCGTATAACATTGTAAATAGATGTAGGAGGCTCTCCACTTTATAAAACCCTGATCATGGAAACATAACTTCTTTGGTTGTTGTGTTCAACACTTAATATAAAAAAAAAACTACTGTGAAAATATTTTTTTTTTTAATTTTTTGTATATCCATGTGTCACATTTTATCAAGATTTTAAACGAGGGTCCAATGGCTCATAAAACTGTTTCCAAAAAAAAAAAAAATATATATATATATATATATATATATATATTTTAATGTATATGTAGTTTACAAAAATGATCTTTTAACTTTGTTTAACAAACTCCTCGTCATCCCTTATATATATATATATATATATTAATTCTTTCATTATATATATTGCTATATATATAGACATATATAGTATCTATATATGTCTATATATATGGCATTTATAATGTGTTTCCTTTTAAAAGAGATCAACTCATATGTTAGGGCCAAAATGCCCTAACTTTTTTTTTGTTTTTAGACACAGCCAGCGGCGGATATGGGCGGCGGTGGCCGCAGCGGCAGAGGAGACAGTCGGCCGCGCAGAGTGATGGCCTGTGTAGGCCGCGGAGTTATAAGGGAAGGGGGATGTGGGGAGGGGCGGAGCCCCACCCACATCCCACGATGTGGGGTGTGGGTGGGGCTCCGCCCCTCCCCACACCTCTTAACAAACAAAAAGGGGACTACGGTGGGGATTTCCCCCACCGCCCAATATGAAGCTGCGGCTGTGTTTTTACACAGCGAGTCCACAATTTTTGCATATCGACTGTCATTCGAATGTAATCCAAATTTATTATTAATCAATGCTAATTAAATATAAATATATATATATATATATATTTTTATTTATTTATATATATATATTACTCAGTTTCAAATTGTCATGTAAATTTTCTCAATCAACCATTTATTCAGTATCTCTAATTCTGTCAATATGTTAATTTATATCAACTGATATATATATATATATATATTTCATAATTTTCTCAAATTTCAACCTGTTATAATGATAATTAAATAACAATTATATATATATATATATATATATATATATATATTCCAGTTTCACTTATTCAGTAGAAATGGGAAATATATAACAACTTAGTATATGTATATATATATATATATATATATATATATATTTTTATATATAGCGATATATATTCCATTTTCAGAACACATTTAAGTTTCTTAAATTAACAATCAGAAATATATACATGCTAGATTTCCTCTAATCTTTTCAAATTAACTGAAACCACTATATATGAAGAATAACTTTAAACATTTAAAATTGTCTTCTCCATCAGAATAATGAACCATAAAACTAACATTTCAACTAGTTAAGCAATTCCAAACTTTCAATTACGTAAACAAACTCAGATTAGATGGCAAATAAGAGATGAACTCTTCCTTTCATTAACATATTAAACACTATTTTATAAGGTTTACAAAACAACAAACTTGAAAATTTAAGGTATTTGTTTACCACATTCATATTATAGAAAGTTAATTCTTCCACTACAAATAGCAAGAGAATAAATTTTAAACCATGGATACAACAACTAATTTCCCAAATATGACCTTCCTTCTCCCAAACAATATACAACTGATAGCTTGTGACAACCAAGAAAAAATCCATCAATAACAAGATCAGGGAGGTGATTTCCTTCACCCCCAGGGTAACAATAAATGACAGCAATAACAAGAGAGGTGCTCTCTCTTCAACTCTTAAGAAATGAACCAGGCCTAATTCTCATGACAAAGAAGAATAACTGTTTCTTCACAAATATAACTTCTCCCAAGCCAACCAGAAGCTCCAAGGGAAAAACCTGCGTATCAAAGACAAACAAAGAAGAAAACACCACTCATCTAGCTCTCCTCCCTTCCGTAGACCCGCAAGTGGGTCACCCCCGAGCTAGGGAGACCATACTCACACCTGGGTAACTCATACACTCCACTTCACAACAGTAACAACAACAATCCCAAAGCACACAAACACCCATGGGTCATTTACACAACACGGAAACTCAACTACAGTGAGTTTCATAAGGGGCAGGAGAGTGGACACACTCGACTCCAGAGTGTCACCCTGACAGATAAGTTAACCAATACAATTTCTCTTGGTCTCAAACCAAGTTTGATCACAAATTTTTTTTTAAGAAATCTGTATATGACTCTCTAGTCAAAGATACAGACACAGATACATGCCCTCAAGGCTTTCAACATCCCAAAAGATGGAAACAGGTATGCACCCGAGGAGGATCTCTCCTCCCCTACCCCAAACTTGATGAGCATTTCTCCCAAGTGGGAGAAGCTCTGTCAAAACAACCCGACAACAAACCCCACAGAAAACAAATCTAAACACAAAATCACACACTTTTCATACACATTCAGCTATACGAAACAAAGGTAAAATTCAAACCAACCTTTCAAAGCCTTCCTGGAATGAAGCTGTTGCAGAGCCCACAGAGTTATCTTCCAACCTTAGCCACCAACTCCCTCTCCCTTCTCTCTCCTGCAAGCTAACCTTTCTATTTTTGGTAAGGCAAAATGAAAGTTTCCCCAAAATTCAGCTAACTCCCTCCCCTCTCAAAATTGGAAACAAATAACCCCATTTCTTTTCAGTTTCGAGGAATGGGGAGGTGACACTTGTCACCTCCTCACTCTTCCCCAAAACCACTATTCTGTCCTGGTGGCTTATGTCACTCACCCATCCCTAGAGTACTCCTTATCCCTTTCCTCCTGTCATTTCTCTTTCGCATGGGAGAAATAAAAGGAGTTAATGGGGAAGAAGACAGGTGACCCATGCCCCTTCTTCCCTTCTTCACATGGGTGTCCCCACAACACATGGGGGAATCTCACTATGGAAGGGGTGACTTTAAGTCAATCCTTCAATAATGGATGGCATCTCTTACCTTGGGGAATGTAGAGGGGATGGGTTGGGTGTTGGTACAACCCATCATGTCCCCTCCTACCTCCAATTTTCGCCACTTAACTTCAGGGGAAAGTTAAGATGACTAGATGGAGGTTACTCAAGGGTTACCCATGCCAAATGGGCCCCTGGACCCATGGGGTATAACCCAGGGTCAACTTTAACCCATACAAGACACCCTGGTCAAGGTAAAGCACAAGAAAAGGCCTCATAAATTTAAATTAAATAAGGAAATTCAATTTCAATCCTTTTTACAACACAAATTATAAAATAATGTTACATGAGGGTAACTTAACCCACTAGACCATACGAAAGACCACATTACATCATTACATCAAACACAAAGAGATCTTGGTTCCTCGTGGAACCAGATCGGCTTAACAGGGAATAACAAATAACAAGGTGCGGAATGATCTCCGAATTCTGTGGTTCGATTAGTAATTCCTGCACACTAAATTACAAGATCAGTAACCACATAAAATCATCATAGCCGAAGCAACTTGAAAACATGCATTATCATGACATAGTACTAATTAACATAAATGAAATCATATTACAATTTTCCATCATCACCTAATTAATGTTTTTCTGAAATGTAAACTTATCCAAACATCACCCAATTAGTTTTTCCGAAATCATAATAAAGTTTAATAGTTTGACAATTCCGGGAACTGCTATCCCACAAACATAAAAAGTAACAATAACAGTCATGTAAATAGTCATAACAACATAAGTAAAAAGGGCGGTCCTCACAAATCCTCAAATTATTTGTTGTAATACTCACTACCATTATCAGATCTGAGACATTTTAATCTTTTACCCGTCTCATTCTCAACCAAGCTTCTCAATTTCTTAAATGTTTCAAATACATCAGATTTATTC
Source organism: Cunninghamia lanceolata (assembly GCA_027924645.1). NCBI lineage: Eukaryota > Viridiplantae > Streptophyta > Pinopsida > Cupressales > Cupressaceae > Cunninghamia > Cunninghamia lanceolata. The sequence continues at coordinate 2,931,812 of BSBN01000210.1, read as the reverse complement.
CTAAGAAAATAAATCCAAACCTTCCTAGTCGCATCATCTATGAATGTAACATAATACCGAGAGCCATCAAGAGAAGATACTTGAGTCGATCCTCATACATCTGTATGCACAAGCTCCAACTTTTCATCTTTATTTTGCTTCCCATCCTTTGAGAAAACTCTCTTTTGTTTGCCATACACACAACTTTCACAGATATCTATATTAATACATTTCAGACCTAGTAAAACTTTCTTAGAATGAAGTACCTTCATACCTTTTTCACTCATATGCCCAAGTCTGTTATGCCATAGTGTTGTCTCAGAACCTGCAATAGCTGTTTCAGTCTCTTCCGGCGAACCCGCAGCAACTGTTCCTGAACCTGTTTGTTTTTTCTCTACAACAGCTAAAGTAGAAGGAACAATATGACCTGTACAAAGATATAAGGTGCCTGCTTTCACACCTTTTGCTACTATTAAGGCACCTCTTGAAACCTTCCAATTTTTATCAGTAAATGTAACAATGCAACCTTCATCAGCTAGCTGCCCTGCTGAAATTAAATTCCTACTCAGCCTTGGAACATGCCTTACCTCTTGTAGTAGCCAATGATTCTCATTCTACAACTTAGTCTTGATTCTTCCCTTTCCAACAATTTGACAGGGTTCGTTATCTCCCAAATAACAACCCAAAATCCCCTTAGACATAATCAAGAAAATAACTTCTATGAGGTGTAGCATGAAATGAGGCCCCTAAATCTAAAACCCATGAATCATCAGCATTATCTAGGGAAAGAATCAAAGCATTATCTTCAGATTTATTACTTACCACATTTGCTTCTTTATTGCCTTCTTGTTTGTCTCCTTATTTATTCTTCCGAGACCAGCAATCTTTCTTTAGATGACCTACTTTCCCACAGTACCGGCAATCCTTTTGTCCTCTAGATTGGGATCTCTTATCCTTTGATTTTCCTCATGACTTCCCATGACCTCCAAAACCTTTTCCTCTCTCCTTTGATATGCCCCTGCTTTCTGCATTCAAAACACTACCTGATGTGGACCCTCCTAAGCATTTTCTCGCTAAGGATAACACCAACCACATCATCAAATTTTAAAGTATTTGAACCAGAGACAGAGTTACTTACAGCCATTACCAAGCTATTCCAGCTTTCTGGCAAAGAACATAATATCAAGAGAGCCCTCACCTCTTCATCAAATTTCACTTTTACAGAAATTAACTGACTGGTAATTGTATTAAACTCATTTAAATGATTTGTCACAGATCCGCCTTTAATTATTTTTAGATTAAACAAACGCTTCATGAGAAATACCTTATTTGAGGCTGAGGGTTTTTCATACAATTTAGCCAAAGCTTTCATCAATTCACTTGTTGTCTTCACTTCTGTTATATTGAATGCCACAGATGGTGCCAGGCACAACCGAATGATTCCCAGTGCCTTTTTGTCTAGAAGTTCACAATCCTTATCAGTCATTTGTTGCTGGTTTCTTGGCTATTCCTTCCAACGGCCTCCATAAATCCTTCTGATAGAGATAATCCTCCATCTACATCTTCCATAACTGATAGTTCTGCCAATTAAATTTATCTACCTTCAATTTACCCTTGTCCGCCATTGCTCCCACTCAACTGTGAGACCTTCCTACAGACGATAATCAAACACAACCCACTCTGATACCACTTGTTAGGGTTAACCGGCAGAAGATATCAATTAAATGAAAATAAAGATTAAACAAAGGAATGAAAATACACAGAAATAATAACAAGAGACAAGTTTTAACGTGGTTCACCCAAACTCGGGCTACATCCACCAACAGAGAGTCCAATATTATTATCCAATAAATCAAACCAATTACAACCAACAATCCTTGCAACTCAATACTACTGCAAAATGCTACAATACATCAACAAAAACCCTAACCCTTAGCTACTTTTATCAAGCCTTATGTCAGTTACAAAATAGGGGTTTTTTATGTCAGCCAATAGAAAAATAACTCCCGACGCCTTTATAAAATAATAAAAAATCATTTGAAGTTTCGAGGGCGCTACCCCCGAGCCCTCGTGAGGGTGTTGCCCCTCGACCCCACCCTAAATCGCGACAGGGAGTGCGCCAAGGGCGCTGCTCCTGGACCCCATTAAATATTTGGGGGGAAAACCGCGCCAATAAAAGTGGGGTAAATTTAACCTCCAAGTCTGATTAGGCTCCATATAACAACAATCAATGAGTCCATTGATAATCTCCCTTAAGGTTGTGATGAGCTTGAGGAGGTTGCACTAGATCTAGTCACCGTTGAAGCTTTGTGAGTCACAAAGCTAGGGTTTGAAGTTGAATTGGTAGAGACAAGAGTGTAGAAGTAGGTTTGGTTAGAAGGAAGGGGGTGTAATGTGTTGTTGGGGCCCCCTCAATTGAGTTAAGGTGCAAAGAGATTGAGGGTTCCATGGGTAGTGTGAAGTTGGAAAAGAGTCAACAACTATGGCAGGCATGGGCTAGGAGCAAGTAAGGACATCCTTGAAATGGTTGTCAATCTAAGGGCACATATTCTCCCTCTCCTTCCTAATGGAGAATCTATGACAGGTTCCCAGAAGAGGACACGATCCTAGATTGTTAGATGAGATGTTGGTAGGGAGAGATTTTGACGGTGTCATCATGTGCAAAGGAATAATCACAAGGGCAGATCAAGAGAGCCAAAAGAAAACTTGTTGATATCTAGGTGACTTGTTAATAGACATGATATGGGAGGAACACCTCCAATATTCATCTTGAGATGTCTTTGTTGTCTAATGATAACAAAATTTATTACCAGCAAGAAATAGTCTCATTGTTTATCATGTTTACCTATATGATGGATACCTAAATATTTTTTACAAAGTTGTACATACCATAGGTGGTTCTAATCCACGATACATTTAATTTGTTTTAGTAATATGATCTATGAAACTCATAATGATAGCCATAGTTATAACAATGCATGTTTCAAATTTACAAGACAACTTGTTTGTTTTCTTGCTTTAAGCTAGATTCAAATAAGTATTAAGGGTTTCACAATACTATGGGACTACAGACCTTTTTTACTTTTGTTTTTAGAAATTTCACATTGTGAAATTCTATGTAGTTTCCAAAAAATCCATAAATATATATCAAGTTGCAAGTTGCAAAGAATTTAAAGCCATTAAATGTCATATCACAATTAAAGTTCTTTTGTTCTAGGTATGTTTGTATAAATAAGTGCAAGAGATGCTTAAGAACACAAAAGATTTTGAAAACAAAGACTTGTAAAATTCCAGACCCTCTTTACAACAAAGAAGGAAGTGCAAAGGAAGCTAGAGCAATTGTCCAACACTTGCACAACTGGCAGGAGACAAATTGTGGTGAATTATATATCTTCTAATGGAAATTTTGTTTCACTAGAGATTAATCACCCAAATGGATGTTAAGACTCCTAGAAAATAATAGTTACGATGCAATTTCCAAGTAGGACTATTTGGTGAAGGAAACATATATTGACTTGTCACATTAGATACTTCGTTTATTGTTTTGTGTTGAGAGCTTTTAATTGTTTGTTATATAATAGTAAGTGGGTAAGGTATTTATGCCTTGTATGAGAAATACATGATGATGACCCTTAGTATCCAAATTGAACTTTGGGCTATGTCACAATGTAGCATTTAATAATACAAATATTTCACTTTATTACGTAATGGATTATTGGAATTTCTCACATTAATCGCATCCTCCTTGTCTTCCATGTCCCTTTAACTCTTCAAAGGTGAAAGGGTCATCCTTGTGATTTAGAATGATATTGTGATCCTTAACTCTTGCTTTGCTCCTCTACCCCATCATGTGTGTTTGAAACCCTCAATCTTGGGTTTAATTACCAAAGGCCTAACCAATATCTAATTGTAAATTGTCAATGATGAAGATGATAAATTTTGATGTTTTTTTGGATCATGTTGGTTTGTTGATACTAGTTTTCACTATCCTCTTATTTATTTGGCTCTTCCAAGTTGAATTGTCTTGGAAAGAAGTAATGAGTCACAAACAAAAACAGTAAATGATTATTACTTGTAAACTTAAAATAAAACAAAAATCAAAGACAAATAATTCTTAACAAATGTCCCATCAAACCAAACTTGGTTAATGAAGGTAATATATTTAACTTGCTTAAACTATTTTTATTGGAAACACTTATATAATCATATTAAGCAAATATAGACACTAAAGAGTACATACGAGATTTACAATAATAAAGGGCCTACACAAACCAAAATATCAAAAATGCTCAAAATATCTAGTTAGCATCCGCTTGTGGGAAAGCTTCTAGCTCTCATCAAGATGCCATGGGTATGAATCTGTTAACAATTAGGAGTCTACAACTCATGAATTTACCTCCAGATATGAATTCGCAACCTAGATGGAGTGCCTATGGAGTATTCCCAATGAGTGTTGCCATGATACGATGATCCTCCAACACCTCACAGAGCTGGTACTTGTGCCTAGACTTGTGATCTTGCTTAGACTGTTGTTTCAATAAATATTTAGATTTAAAATAATATCTCCAAATCTTGTTTAGTTGTATTGATTTAAGATATTACGAACTAAGGTACGATTTTGAAAAATTCTATAGTCACACCTAATATAAAAATAATATCAAAGAAATGTACATCATCTTCTACTTCTTTCAAGTTGAACACAACTTATAAATCCTTTTTCCCAAGGTACTTTTGGAAGAGTTTATCAATTATAAATTACTTTTGGAAGAGTTTATCAATTATAAATTACATTATGCAACTCATGTGAGTTAATTTTGTAGATTCCCAATCATTATTTTCTTATTGAAGTTTACCACTTTATATGGGTAAGACGAATGTTCAAGTTTAGCGTTGGTGATGCTTTTTAACCGACGAAGTCTTTTAATCTTTACTTTTTAATCAATCGAATGGTTTCCAAGTATTTTGTTTTCAATTTTAAATCTCTCAAACTTTCCTCGTCTGAAAAAATTATATTATCATAAATACCTGAAAACTTTTAATTAGATTTATGTGTATATTATTTCCAACCACTGTTAGACACAATCAGGTTAGACACAATTAAAAAATTTATATCATTGCAGATACCCTGAAATATTTTTTCACCTCTACAAAACTCATCTCCTATTCAAAGACAAGTTCTATTCACCAGATTAGTCGATAACCTAAACAAATTGCCTCTACATTTACATGGCCTTGGTGTTATATACAATATCCGCAATCCCTTTGACAAGACAATATGTCATCCCACTCCACGCAAGCAAAAAGTGCATGTGTTTTACTTACGTAGGGTGAAACAAGCCTTTTCTTCTACACATTTCTTTTCATTTTTTTGATTTGTTTTTGTGTACATAGATGTTAGGTTACTATTTGTTTGCACACGTATGCTAACAAGACATCCATGATTTGAAGTTCAGTTATGTAGCTTTTTAAGAATGTAATAGTTATCTGCCACACCAAAATGTATAAATACGTAAATGCATAGCTATGGAACAAACCGTCTGTCAAATTTCATAGGTGCTTAAAGGCAAGTTTAATAAAGTTGAATTTTTGTTGCAAATAACGTAACATTCACATTATGAAGAAAACAACCTTTTAAAATCTGAATATAAACAGATAAAACAGCTACAAGATCATAACAAAGTACTAGATCGAGTGCAATATTTGTTCATTGCACTGCAAATTTCAGGAATTTTGATATTCCTTAGTTGTTCTCTGGAATGATAATAGAGTATGTTCCTTATCAACGCATAAATACATCTTGATTGTGGCATTGGATGTCAAACTATTATGTGATATATTGTTCAAAGCTAAACTGCACAATTGTTTAAAAATAACAGATCTTAACAAACAATATCTATCAATCCTCATAACAAACCCTGAATGTTGCGACGTACAAACGTGGATTTAGTAACAACGTTACTTGAAAACACCGAGCAACATCATTAACATGGTAATCTGTGTACTTATATCTCAAGGAGTAAGGGTAGCTCAAATAACATTTGAGAAACATATTCCAGGGCTATAAGAAATTAACAGCTCTCACCAAAGGCCAAAGGGGTTACTTGAAAATACCGAGCAACATCATTAACATGGTCATCTGTGTACTTATATCTCAAGAAGGAGTAAGGGTAGCTCAAATAACATTTGAGAAACATATTCCAGGGCAATAAGAAATTAACAGCTCTCACCAAAGGCCAAAGGGTTATCAATGTATTCCATCATCTTGCCAATGTGAAATTGGCACATATCAAGTCTATATGCCTCAACAAGGAACTTCTGTAAATTACCATAGTTAGCAATTGGCACTATAACTCCTGCAACTTGCTTAAAAGCATTCAATAAAAGATGGTCGGTAGTGCCTTAAATCGATAAGGTACCAATTTATTAAGTCCTGTGTAGGATCTCCAGTTCTTATGTTGAAAAAAATGTTTACTTCTCTTAGTCAAAAACAGAGGGAATATATTGCTGTTTTTACATAAATCTCTACATTAGTCATTGATTGTTGTTTCTACATAAACCTTTACATTAATTAGTCCATGTTCATGGTAATATAGTTTAAGAATAACAATTAGATGATAGGCTGCTGTTGCTGTAATGTTTACTTCTCCTAATCAAAAAGAGAGGAAATATATTGCCGTTTCTACATAAATCTCTACGTTAGTCAGAGAGCTGTGTTAAATCAGTCCATATTCATGGTAATATAGTTTAAGAATAACAATTAGATGCTAGGCTGCTACTGTTGTACCACAGCAGCTGATCAGATCTTCCAAGCAGTCGTGACTGTTAATGTACACAATTGAAGGGAATGTTTCTCTTCAATTAATATACTATACATGAAAAAATTGATCATCATTCATATGATTTGCATCCTTTCCAATTAAGATTGCCAATTTTATTGCTAATCTTTATGGATGTGACATACACATTAAGGCTTTACTTGGATTCAAGAACATAAAAAATCAGAACTAATATCTTTTCTACTTTTAACTGACATAACTTACTGTATATTGACAGGCTTTAAATTTTTTATAATGAAAATTTTTAATTCCGAGTTCCCGTCTAGAATAATTTATATTTGAACCTCAAGATCCTACTTTTCATTTTAAAATTATCCTATATGTCTGCTGAACCTGACAAACAGTAACAGTTTTTTGCATCGACATAAAGCTTGACAAAAGCACTTACTTGGCACATTAACTCATTAAAGATGACTGCAATATTTAACAGTTGATTAAAAATGTGAGATCTCTGTTAAAATAAAAAATTATGATATAGATCATAAGGTAAAAAGCCTGTCAATAGGCTCATCAAGCAGTGATGTAAGTGATGTGCTTTAATTCAGATACCAGAAAACAATAGAAGATGATAACTCTTAACTCAGCATGGCCTTATACGTCTATTAATTTCAATTCAGTAACAATGAGCCAACATTTGCCAATTGATATATTCATGATAGTTATACTGAAGCCTTACCTTCACACTGTAATAAAGACACCTCTTGACATCCCAGTGAACAAACAGTTATGCAGCATATAAAGCTTGAAGATCTTCCTCAAATACTAACCAAATATAAAGATCTCCCACTGGATGATGCATTGTGTATATTTTGTATCATTTAACTCATGCCCTAAACATGCTGCCCAGGAAAATGCTCTAAACGTTTCAAATTTGATGGTTAGAAACATTTATGTCTGGATTTTTGCTTCCAACAAGCACTACCTTTGCTAGTCAAACTGTTGTCGTAGATGCATCTCAGTTTCACTCTTCCATGTGGCATGACTCGACTGGCCTTTCATACGCTTATTTTTTTCTTTGTCTTTAATTGTTGAACCTTTTTTCTTTTCTTTGTTAGGATCCCCAAGAGGCCGGTCACCACAAACTGGGCATACTACACCTTCTCGTGCATTAGAATAGGTCTTGGGCACACCACACTGAAGGCACATCCTTTATTTACAAAAGATAAAAGTCAATCATAATTCATTGTTAAATTATCTGCTTCAAATGAACTGCAAGTTCAAATAAAATGAAACAACTGACCCCAGTAGCTTTGCAGCATCTTCTGGAGGTGGCATGGTTGCTCCAGGAGTTTGCCTGGTGTCACTAGGACTTGATACTGGAATAGTCTTGGGAGGTGGCATTTCTGTGGTGGATCCCTGTGGTACAGTCCCTTCGACATCACTCCGCACTCGTTCACGAATTCCCACCAACTGTGCTTTAGCCTCCATAACAACACCTATAAAGCTCACTTGGATTGTAGTTAGTTAAATGACAGGAATACAGCTTTCATTTTGCACAATGCACACATCAAAATAGGCAAAATTTATGAAATAGAAACTTCCATATATTAAGAAATTACAACAAATTTAAATACAATCAACACCACCTGGCATTTCAAGAACATCTTACATGATAACCTCATAGTGAAGACTCTGCAAAAAGTGCTCTATTTGCCTTAGCTATTAATCAAGAAATAATCTCTTTTATCATGTGTTTCACAGCAATTCTTTTGCTAATAGCAGTTTATTCAGCTGAACAAATTCCTTAAATTAATCTCCAAATCAGTTCACGACCCCATTTTAACAAATTCTCTACAACCCTTAACTCACCATCATCCCAAAAGATAATTTTAAAGTCTTCTACAGTTTTCCCTCCAGTACATTTGCAGCTCATGACCTAGTCTATACACCTTTCAGGATACCTTCAAAAAATTAAAGGCCAACATTCTCAGATGACAGAAAAATACAGACAAAACTGTTAAAAATAGGAAATAGCCAAAGATCTCTGGCTGATTCCAGCAAAGCCCAGCATACAAAATAAGCATGCAGTTCATGCAATGAAAGTTGGTCCAGAATATAACCATTGGTCTTAGAAAGTAGGTGCATGGAGACGAATAAAGCATGTGTATATCAAGGCACAGGTTGTTAGAGTTCAGTTTATTAATTATGAACTTTGAGCATGAAGTCAGAAGTCATAATTTATCCAATTCATGCATATATATATGTTATATGATATATCAAATAAGAAAATCAGGCAACACTAGAAATTTGAGAAGAGTATTTTTATTATTACTTATTTTCAGCTCATGTTTTTACTGCACAAACTCCAACTATGTTCCATATTTTCACATGGTATCAGAGTTGTAGGTCTCAATTTTTTTATCAGCAAGCATTCTTTTAAGATTCTGCTACTACAAGGACAAAGAGATAACAGTAGATGGCATGGGAGAATCACAAAGGCTTGTAGAGTGGTTTGATGGTGAAGGATGTAATCTTTTGGAAGCTTAGAATGAAGATGTTCTTGCTGAACAAGGAACTGTTTGGGTTAGTTGATGGAAAAGAGGCCAAGCTTGCACGAGATGCAGGTGCTATCAGCAAGTGGGAGGTAAAGAGATGCTGAGGCTCGCTCTTGGATATTGTTGAATTTGAGTGATAATGTTATTCTACATGTCAGTGAGTTAAATACAACAAACGAAGCTTGGGATCAGTTGACTCAAGTGTACGTATCAAAAGATGTCAATACTAGACTGTATTTTCGAAAGAAGTTATTCCAATTGAGAATGCAGGAATCACAAAGTATCGCAGACAACATGAATCAGTTTAAATCTCTCAGAAATCAGATGACAGGAGGTGGGTCAGTGATTTCAGAAGAAGATGTACTGATGACGCTTCTTGGGAGCTTGCTAAAATCCTATTCACAATTGGTAGTACCTATTAGGCTATTAGCACTCAAGCCAATCTAAATTTGCAGAATGGAATAGCATCACCACTGCATGAAGAAGTAAAAGGAAGGATGATTTCTACAGCACTGTTTTTCAGCAAGATACAAGGGCAAGGTGAGGAAGATAGAAAATAAGTCTGAAAGTGCCTCTAAGAACAGTCAAGGCACAAAGGTGGAGAAAAAGGAGCCCAGAAAATCCTCCCATTGCAGTGCTCAAAGGAATTTTAATAAGCAATGCAAGAAATGGTTAGCATGGGTTGAAGAGGTATAGAAGAAGGAAGGAAGAAGAAGTTAATGTAGCTTTGTGTAGCAAGCAAGAGCAATTTTTGCAGGCACTACACCCACAAGCTCATACTCTATGGAATGTTGGTATTTGGACTCAGGAGTGACACATCATATGATGCCTACATAAGGTTGGTTCCCAACATACAATGAGATTCCCAAGGTTAAGAATGTTATTCTTGGTGATAAGAGTAGGCATGAAATGACTGGAGTCGGAAACATTTCATTAAAAACACCTGATGGTATGTATAAGGAAGTACATAATATATGGCATGTTCCAGCATTAGCTATTAATCTTCTAGCAATTAATAAGATTACTGATGTAGGAATATCAACACAATTTGATTGCAGCGTTTGTGTTCTAAAAGATGCAGAGGGAGAGGCCATTGCAAAAGGTATCCAGGAGGGAATCCTATACAAGTTACATACAACTCCAGAAGTAGCAATGGTGGCAATAAGTGATGCTCAAAGAGCCAATTTCTGTCACACCCCGTTTTAGACTATGCAGTCAGACAAATTTAATTGTTTTAATTTAATTAAGTTCAGTATGTGCTTATGAATGCATGTGTGCCATGTATTTCATATGATGACATTTCAATTGAATATTCGCATGTTTTCATTATTTCATTGCTATCGAATAACCATTAAATTGCAAATATTTAATCTATGGTTGCATTTTTGAATGAGTACTGATTTTTATGATGAAATTGGATATTTCTGTGATTAATTGGTATTATAATGATTATTATATCATGACTATGAGTTTCAGTTAATGATTTCAGACTAACTACTGTTTCCGTGGTCATGAGGTGAATGTAGGATTAGTTTTTCCCCCTCTCGTTTGAAGAGGGAGAGTATCATCTGCGAAAGAGCAACAGATCGTGGTAATACGGCAAATCGTACCATGTCAACCGAGAACCTGCACACACTTCACCATTCTGCAAGTCATGTATGATGATGCATTATAGGATAAATTGCTTGAGAGTCATTATTTTGACATTCAATTGATGTCATATTTGCATTCATCAATGTCGCTTAATTTTGGTCTCAAGTAGTCACTGCATAGGTATATTGAGTGAGATTGCCTTGGTTTTAAATAAATTCGAATATAAATTGTTTTGTTTTAAAAGAAATTAAAAGAAATAAAAATGTGTAAATCATCTTTTTGTTCAAAATGTGAAAATCTTCTTTTGATTCTCTTTTAATATTATAAGAGAGAAAATAAATAAAGTAGAGAAATTTGGGTGCGTGGAGTTTGTGGAGGGCAGTTCAAGTGGGTGTAATGGCCGACCCACTGCCCGAAATGTGGAGAAAACTACTCATTTCTAGTTGTTTTGGTGAGTGGAAGTGGGGGTTAATCAATTTTCTTGTTGTGTTGACAACCATGAAGGATTCTAGGGCATGATGGCCGCCCAAAATGTAGAATTTTCAGGGGTTTTTTGAAGTGGTCAAAAGGCAAAAAGAGAAGGGAGAGAAGGCATCGGGCGGAAGGAAGAGATTTCAGAGTATTTTGGAGCAGAGGAGTGGATTGGAGATCACAGCACACTTCTACGGCTATGATTAATTTTATTCAGCTTACATTACTTTTTACAGTGTGCCTGAAGGTTGTTTTCTGTTTGTGCTTCCATTTCCACACTTGGGAGTATGCTGTTGAAATGTGAGGGTGTTTCTCTTTTCCTACCTGTTTAAAATTGGTAAAAACTGGTAAAGACCTCCTTTTGAAACTGGTAAAGACCAATCATTGCAACCCATGAGACTTCTCTTACCCTTGCAGTTGTTTGTTTAATTGTTTTAAGTTCTTTTTATGCCCATATATATTTGGCATTCATGGTAACTAGGGCCGTATAACTCTAGCATTTTGTGATTCTTTACTAGTTTCCTTTATATCGAACTTTATCTATATTTTAATAGGTTTCAAAGGTCTGAAACTTGTTGAAGGCGGCAGTCAAATTAGTTACCTACATCCATACTCTATTTTTAGCAGCCTAAATTCTATTCTGAAGTTTGTCAAATAAATGGGTATTCAAACCCCCTTCATACACTTAGCTTATTTCTTCTGTTTGAGTTGTAACGACCTCCTTATTGAATGTATTATTAAGTGATATTTACCTTAACCATACTCATCCTTAGAGTCAACCAAGAGGCAGCCTGTTTCTAGAAGGGCATTTCAATAAGATATTCAAAAGTATTCTTTTAAATTTGAAATATATATATATATATAGTGCTGTTTGCAATCTATAACAGTGGCATTCAGTCCACTTTATCCTGTTATAATAAAATTGTATATATCTTTCTTCAGTGCTGTTCGCAGTGTCTATCAGTGACTTACATTTGACTGATTCATTTAAATATGGTGCTGTTCGCATCCATAAAGAGTAGGTTCTAGTCTTATTTATTCAGTGTTATTTTCAGTGACTTATATTCAACTTATTCATCGAAATGATGGTGCTGTTCGCAGCCATGCACAGTAAATTTTTACTTTCACCTATTCATTATTACATTAGTGAATTATTATCCATTTTAGATGTAATTTGTAATCACGGACAGTGATATAAACTACTGTGATAATTGATTCTATTGAGTATGATCTTGTGATTAAACCCAATACCCTATCATGACAAAGACAATTACATTATCTTTGCCATGATACGGTATGGATGTGGATATGGGAAAACTAAGTTTAATAAGAGTAATTTCTACTCGTCGTTATGACTGTTAGTGAATATGAACAGTAGTATAACCCTTGTGGAGTCAAATAAATGCCATCATTGGTAGGGTAGTGTTTTACCAGTTGTGAAGGGTGAATTATATTCTCTATTTTGGCTGTTTGTGGTTGTAACCCGCAGTGTATACCTCTGTTTAAACCCGATGTTTATCTCTATAAATTGTGCAAGTCATTACTTTATGTGTAGAGCTTTTGGTACTCATTAAATGTGTCAATTATGACTGAAAACAGCGAGGTATTTCTTTATACAGTCCAATATTTATCACAGTTAACCGTGTACATCAGCATCACTTATGAAGAGTATTTCTCAATCAGTATAGAAGTTAAATCTGCCTGTGAACAACAATGTATACCATTACACTTTACCAGTTGGTGGTGTTATTAGCTGTGCATAATATTAGAATGTTTTATACACACACTCAGTGAACAGAAACGAATACTGCTATATAGAATATATAATTACCACTTGTTGATGATTGTTTTTAGACAGGTCAACAATAGAGTAAAACACTAGAGTATCCCACTCTCTCTTGAATAAAGCTCTTCAAAGGCTGAACTATGTGATCCAATGAAGTAACTCCAAGGTCCCTTATTTATGATTCATGATGGGTTAACTCAGTGATTACATGTGATCTTGCTGATAATCACAAAGGGACTTACATTAGACTTTTTCATATTTCTTTAGCTTATTCCTCCTTCGGTGTGGATGATTTATATACAATGTCTCAATAATAAAGAAATGGAAAAAAATAAGAGTTTAAGGAGCTAATCTAAGGTCAATGAAGGAATGATGATGTGTGAATAGACAAACTCCTTGATAAACCTAACTCCATTTCGCCAAGGATGCCTACAACTACATGAAGTTGGTGCAATCTCCTAAGGCAAACAAATGGTTTTCAAATCATGAAGGCTTATGTAAGCACCCATCGGATGGCGCAGCTCAAACAAACATCCACAAGCGAACTTAAGCAAATGATAAGGCTTAGACTAGCTTTACACAACACTTCATCAGCGATGAATGTTAAAAGCATGAGCTAGGAGTTGATCAAATATCCAATACAAACATACATTATATCAAAGAACTTCTAATCTACTTGAAACATCTCTCCACTTCATCAAAGTACAATAAACCATGTCATTTCACAAGACAACACTTAACACCAAATGAGTTCCAATGTCTTTGCATTAATCTTGAGAAATATTTTCAACAACTTCAAGTCCTCTCAGAGAATTTCGAGAGTCTCTTCTATTCTATTTTACTCCTACTAACTGAACTACTACTTTACAAATGAGGCAACAAGGCCTTTATATAGTGTCCAGAATACAACGAATGGCTAGGATCATTTCATGTAGCCAAGGGCTCAGATCATGCCACCTCAGTAGGTAGTTTCAACAACTTGCTATTTTTAGTACATATGAGAGGCAATGAAGGCACGCTTTCCAAGAAGATAAGGATAAGATGGAATCTTTTAGAGCATCTTCCATATAGGCATCCCTTTGGCTTCTTCTTTATTAAATGATACATTGAATGTAGTCATATGATGTGGCTGATTATGATTGGATGATGATAGGTACATGCCACGTAGATGACACCTTAGCAAACTTGTGGATTTCAACTATTAATTCAATTTGTTCTGTAGGCATATTCCCAAATTGTATCATCTTTGTGATGTCTTCGATATGATTGCTTGAACTTGTATGCTTGGGAATATATCTTCAATGATCTTGCCTTGTTCATTGTCAATTGAATATGTATGATACTTGTAGCTCATTTGACTAACTCTGTAATGCTTCTTCTTCTTGTAGGTAAGTTGACGATCTTCCTTGATGCATCTTCATGAAGAGTAGATGATGATGATCTTAACATGATGAAATGCTCCAACTTGAAAGGTCTTTTGAAGTGTAAATGTTAATGATAACACCTTCCTTATATGTGGAGTAGATGACTTGAAGATTGTAAGAACTTGACTTGAAGCTTGGATGGATGAATGTCTTCGAACATGATGCCATTGATCAAGTATACTTGAACTTGATGTGATCTTTTAGAGTGGTGTTTCCTCTACAACTTGAAGGTGATTCAGGTACTTGTTCTTGAGATGACTCCTTAGCTTCAGCAACACTCCTTCTCTCAATGATGCAACTTGATGATGAAACGTTCTAACAAGATGATCTCGAAGTGATCTCCAAAGGTGGCTAGCATGATGCTTCTTCTTAGCTCCCTTCCTGCAAAACAGATAAACCAATCATATCAAACAAAGGATAACATTACATTTCATAGCATATAAGAAGCATGTTTAAAGCATTCAACACCTTCCTGGTTCTAGGCGCTCATGATGGTGGAAAATTACATGAAGGGCGCCTAACTCCAATTAACCTTGCATTTGATATTTTATGATTTCAATTGACTTGGATCCACTTATAATGGCTCAACTTTCAAGTGCTTATTCAATGATGTTTTTAAGCTCTTTTCTTCCTAAGCGCTCAATTAATGATGTCATTTCATGTAACTTACCCTTAGGCGCCAATATGGATGGTAAAGACAAGAGGGGGTGCCTAGAAATGGATAGATGTTAAATGTCGTTATGAACTTGTCAAACTCAATGCATTCACTCTTAATTGACCCCAACTTGATTCCTCTTGTAGGCGCCAAAATGGACTTGAGCATGGGGAAACTAGCGCCTTAAGTTATGATGCTCAATTGGATGCATTTACTCCATTAGGAAGCTCAAGATGATTCTTTCAACTCATCATACCCTTAGGCGCTCATTGAGGATGTTTTAAACATGAATTGGTGCCTTAAGTCTAGCTTGCTTCCTTACACTTCAAATGACTTCATTCTCACCTCTAGGCGCAATTTTAGGCTTGCATGGGTGAAAAGTGTGCTTCACATGTCTTAAGCTTGTTTTTTGGCACTTTGATGGTTTTAATTACTTGTTTAAACTTCTCAAGAAGCTCCTTACCACTAGGCGCCTACTTCAAAAATGTCTTTTTATGTATCTTCTCCCAAGGCGCTCATGGAGGCATGGATAGACAGGCAAAGGCGCCTCATCACGATATTGAATCTTCTTTCATATTCTAAAGGTTCTTAACACTTACTTACATCCTTGCATGACTACATCATCCTTAGGCGCCCATGATGGTGATTTAAACATGTATAGGTGCCTAAACTCTTTATGTACTTCCTTTACTCCCATATACTCAATTCATCATAATTATTGTCAAAGACTTCTCCAAGATCCTTCATTCACTCCTTCCTAGATCTAGGCGCTCATTGAGGATGTTTTATGTGAAGGGCGCCTAAGGTTCAAGATAGGTTCTTTTCACTCATCTTAACTTTCAATCATTGTAGTTAATCTCAAAAGACATCATCCAAAATGAGAAACCTCCAAGACTTGTCATTGTAAGTAGATTTCTAGCAAGGTGCCAAAACAAAGTTCTTTTGAAGGCAAAGGCCGCCTAAGCTTATGGGGCTCAATTTGATGTATTTATTGAAAGCTCAAGGTGAATTGATGCTTATTGAAAATGCCACTTAGTCCTTCATGTGCATCCTAGGCGCCATTTCCTATTGATTTATATACTCCTCCTTCTGCTAGGGCGCCATAATGAAGTGGTTTAGACAATAGGTGCACTTCACTTACTAGAGGCTTGTTCTCCTTCCACCTTAGGCACACTTTTATGGTGGAACAGGTCTCAATGGGCGCCTTGTCTTAAATGAATACTCTCTCCAAGTTGGGCGCCCTTTTGAGGCTTTATGAGTTGCAAATTGCACCTTAAACCTTCATGCTCGTTGCTCAATGTTTGAATGTTTAAGAAAGTCTCCTCTAGGCGCTCATCTTAATGACTTTTCCTCAAGGCGCAGTCATCCTAATGACTTGGATATTCATCTCAAGTGAAGGCGCCAAAATGAGTGAACTTGAGCAAATTTGCACTTAAACCTTCAAGTAGTACATACATCAAGTTTTGAGTGATCTCTACCAAGGCGCTACTATTTGAAGTCTCCTCTAGGCGCCTATCTGAGTTCTTACCTTAGGCGCATAATTGGGTCTCAATCCTAGGTGCAACATGATGTTTGAAGTGGTGAGAAAACGCGCCTAGCTACTTAGAGTGAATTCACGCCTAAAACTGGAAGTCTCCAAGGACAGGTATATTAAAAAATATATTTAAGTATAAGTTATACTTTAAATATTTTTCAATATACCTTTCAGGATGTTTGAGATAGGTCTCGAATCCACCGGATTTAACATGTAGATTATAGAATTTGGAGGATCCACCAGATTTCAGACTTAGTCAATTTTTCAGTGTTTCAGGATCAGGATACCAGACTTAGTCATTTTCAGGATTTCAAACATCAGGATCAGGTCATCAGGGGACTATAGGACTCAAACACCACTGACTTCATCATACAATAGACTAAAGACATCATCAAAACTTCATGCAAAGCATCAGAGCTCAAAAAAAAGGGGGGTTCCCATTTGCAATGGGGCGATGTGTGATTAGGTCACAACACCACTGTTAGCTATGTGGAACTTGCACTTTCTGTATGGTTGCTTTCCTAGCTGGTTTATACCTGTGCACTGAATTAATGCAACTTATACCAGCAGGATAGCTGCGGAATATGGATATACTCAGCATTCAAATTAGTCTATGAAAGAATTCTGTTATAAATATGTGAAAACAGTGTTTCATATGCTTGATTGATTTATTGAGAACTGCTGCTACAATTGTATGACTTAATTGAACAGCCACATATCCAGTTGATCCCGAGTAAGGTGACACAAACCTTAAGGACAGTCTTGTATGCGAGTAGTCAACTAAGTCACATGGTCGTTTTATTTAAATTATATGTCTGAAATGGTGAGATTTCAGTGAGTAATCAGTAAACTAGATTGTTTATACACAGAGTCAAGCTGAGATGGTAGTGTGTGAACATACAACCCATATATCTGTAAGTCGAAATGTGATTTTATTAAATGCTTCGGCCAGAGTAGTGCAGTAGCTGCTTGCATTGTCAGTTCACAGTACCTTCAGGTTTGCATGTTAGTCGGATGTCATACTTAGCTAAAGAGTATCTAGGGTTGTATGACAGATTGCATGTGATTGTAACAGTACTCTATACACTTGGTTCTCGGATAGTCATGGTACATTTGCAGATATCTTTAGCTGTCACCCTCGCAAAGAGTAGGGCCACTTCCTGTAGGAAGGTGAGCAAAGGGCTGTCGGTCTGTGGTTGGAGGAAAAACGCCCAGATGATGCTCTCCCTTCACACAGCTAAATAGATGTCATGAAGCTTGTACTCGAGGAAACATATGAATGTGAAATTGTATCTATCAGAAATTGAACGTATATTGTATGGATAAAACATAAATTTAATCATTGAATGAGAGTCTTGTAAGTAGTTGTATGTTTATGTTAAATCCAAATCAATGTAATGATTGTTATTGATGGCAATGTAAATTGGTGAAATTATCTTTCTTTCTGTTGCACTATGGATTGTAATAGTGTTATATTTATAAAAAAAAGTGTTTATTCTCTTGAAATCATTTATTGAGTTGAAAATGGAAATTTATTTTGGTTATTAGAACTAGTTTGTTACAACTTCATGCTTCGGCATCGCAGATTTGGACATGTAAATGTATGGTCGCTCGAAGTTCTGAGAAAAGGGCATTCACAGAAGGCTTAAATCTTCAGTTGTCATTCAAGTTGGCAACGTGCGAAGGTTGTAACCTCGGTAAGCAACATAAACTTGCATTCTCAACAGGGTTTACAAGAGCAGAAGAGTGAAAATAACCTGGTGCATTCAGACATATGCAGCTCAATGTAAACTGCATCACATAAAGGACCAAGGCATTTTTTCCCCTGTATTGGTGATTTTTCAAGTATGATATTTGTTTATTTTCTTAAATTTAAGTAAGGTGCATTGGAGATGTTCAAGTCAGGTGCATTGGAGACATTCAAGACTTTCAAAACTTTCGCTGAAAGGCAGTTGGAGAGGCCATTGAAGTGGCTAAGGTGTGATAATGGGGGTGAATATGCTTTTAATGCTATAAAGAGTCTATATGCAAAAGAAGGGATCAAGCCAGAATATGCCGTCCCTTACTCCCCACAACAAAATGGCATGGCAGAGAGGCAGAATCTGAAGAAAAGGTTTAGTAAGATGATAAATACTTCTGAAGAACCAGTCATACAATATGAATCTGCTCAAGAGCAACCACATCTTTGAAGGACAATGAGAGCATGGAAGCCCACACAAAAGGCATTAAAATTGCATGCACTCTTTATTGAAATTGATGAGCCACATAGTGTTCAAGACATGCTTGAGAGAAACGATGCAGAAGAGTGGAAGTGTGCAATAGATGCTAAATATAAATCACTCGATTGAAATCAGACATGCAAACTCACAAGTCTTCCACCAGAAAAAAAAGGTGGTCTGATCCAAGTGGCTATTTAAGAAGTATAAGTTGGACAGATCAATTGAATCATACAAAGTTTGATTGGTAGCAAAGGGATATACCCAATTTGCAAGAATGGACTATCAAGACACTTTCTCACCTATGGTGTAAATAACTTCCATAAGAGTTTTGCTAGCCAGTGCATCAGCATTAGCCTTTCATGTGCATCAAGTAGGTGTCAAAACAACATTTTTAAATGGGCTGTTAAAAGAGGAGGTTTATAACAACCCAAAGGCTACATACAACAAGAGGACTAGTTGGCATGAAGGTTAAAGAAGACTTTGTATGAGTTGAAGCAATCCTCAAGTGCATGGTATGAAAGGTTTGATGATTTTCTGTAGGATGAAGGATACCTTCTATGATAAGCATATTAGTGAGTCAGTTACAGTTTTAGCACTATCTGTTGACGATGCCATTGCTATGAGTGATGATCTGAAATCATTACAATTGTTTAAATCTAAATTAGGCGTTAGCTGCTGGACTTGAGATTCATTATTGCTTAGGTATTCATTGTGAGAAAGGGAGAAGAAACAAATCCATCTTTGTCAGGAGAGATACATAGAGAGTATCCTCGAGAAGTTTAAGATGGATGACTGCAAGCCATAAGTTATTGTTAGAAATGTGTCCAGCAACATGGAAGAAGATTACATAAACAAAGTTCCTTAACAGAATATTGTAGGAAGCCTTATGTATACAGTAGTTTGCAGAAGACCTAGAATAGCATGTGCAGTACGCATTGTAAGCTAGTTTTAAAGCAACCCTGGACCACAGTGTTGGACAATGGTAAAGAGAATTTTCAAATATCTGCGAAGAACAATTAAGCATGGGATCACATTCAGTAGGAGTACCAAAAAATCCCTGGAGCTTATAGGATATTGTGACATAGATTGGGCAGAAGATGTTGATGATCATAGATCAACATCAGGTTACTGTTTCATTTTGAACAGTGGTGTGGTTTCTTGGAGGAGTAAGAAACAAGCAAAAATTTTACTTTCTAGTGCTAAAGAAGAGCACATATCAATTTGTCAAGCCGTGAAAGAATTAACTTGGTTAAGGAAACTGTTAAAGGATATTGAGCTCACTCAGACCAAATTGACAGTTCTGAAATGTGATAGTCAAAGTTGCACTACAATGACCAGGAAGTTGAAGTTTCATGGTAGAATGAAACACATTAAGTGCAGTATCATTTTCTTCATGAACAAGTTGAGAAGATCATAGTAAAGATGGAATACTATGCAACAGAGGTAATGGTAGCAGATGTGCTGACAATGGTGTTGCCAAAGACAAGTTTGAGTTCTGCAGGAGAGGACTCGATCTTCAGCAAATCAGCTAAGAGATATTTGTCTAAGTGGAAATGTTAAAAATAGGCAAAAGCTAAAGATCTCTGGCTGATTCTAGCAAAGTTCGGCATAGAAATAAGCATGCAGTACATCCAATGGAAGTTGGTCCAGCATATAACCATCAGTCTTAGAAAGTAGGTGTATGTAGATGAATAAAGCATTCGTATGTTAAGGTATGCATGGTTTGTTACAGTTCAGTTTATTAATTATTTGCCTTGTGCATGAAGTCACAACTCATCCAATTCATGTATAAATATATGTTATATCCAATAAGAAAATTAGAGAACACAAGAAGTTTGAGCAGACTATTATTATTACTACTTATTTTCAGTTTATGCTTTTCCTTTACCATGCAAACTCCTACTCTGCTACATGTTTTCACAAAAAACTCTAGTTCCTGTGTATCTTTCCCAAAATTGCATTTATTTTACAGCTTGGTTCTGTTATCAAGGCAATTCCCAGATAGGGAAATGAAGTTTCGTCATTATTCCAAACTGGGTATCACATGTAGAATCTTTGTTTATGGCTGTAAATCCTGGAAATTGTGCCTGGAAGGTTAGGAATCTGTTTATAGCTATGTTTCATGGCATTTCCAGGACTGGGATGGCAGACAGTGGAACACATTTCAAGGGTGGCAGTCCAAGAGGCTATTTTTTGGGGACGGCTATTAAAGTACATAGTATATTTATAGCCAATAGTTAAGGAGACAAAAGAATGTATATTTACTGTGTTACTGGTTTACTCAAAAAGACCCCCAACTCCAGATTCGGGTCCGATTTGTTCCCAGTCTTGTCAATAGCGGGTGCATGTGAGGTGTTGGCCTTTACCCCAAAATGGATTTGTGATTTCTAGTTTATTTTTGGGATGTGTTAGGATGATGAGGATATGGAGCAGCCATATGATATTGCACAAGTTAAATACCATGGTGTGCAGCACTTCATAAAGGAGCCATACGAAGCTTGCTCCGGAGTATCTCAGCTCCAAAGTTTCCAGCTCGAGTATTCTAGCTCCCGAGTGTTACAAAATTGGGTCCTAACTGTTTCAGAATAGCTCTTGAGGCTCCTGACTTATACAATGTTGGCTCCTGACTAATTCAAAACAGCTCCCGACTATTTCAGAAAGGCTCCCGACTGTTTAGACTGGCTCCCAAGTATCTTTCAGACAGCTCCAAAGTATTTGACAGGCCAATTTTCAACATTTTGTGACATGGTATTTGATTGGTGGGCCCCACTTCTATAAGAAACATAACTTGGGGTATAAAAGACAGAAGAGGTTTTAAAGAATGTAATTTTATTATTTTTCAAAAATAAAAAATGGAATGAGGTGGGGTCCCACTCAAAGGAGGCACCACATGGGAAACTCCTTTATTTTATTATCTTAAGCTATTCCTAAGAGGGAAACGTTGGAATTGAAAGGTGGAAGAGGCCCACGCTTATCCTATTTCCTAAGTTTTCATGAAGAATCATAAGAGAAGGAAGGCGCCACCATAAGACATGATAAACCATGATTTTATCCCATGTAAGAGGGGGGTATTGAAATAACTATAGGGAATAGCTTTCTGTCTCATGTGAAACTCCATATGTGGTGCCATGGTAACAAGGAGGATGCAATGTAAAGTCTTTATTTTATTTCAGATGCTAGGCACCATTTATAAACTTCGTCATATATCCTAAACTTTATTAAGATCCATATGAAAGGGGCCATGGGAAATGTCAATAGAGTTTTTTGTTTTGACTTATGGAACTAGGCGCCAATAAAGGAGTCTAATTTATGTGCATTCCCATTTATCTTTGCTCATTACGCAACACTTCCCAACATCAGTGCAATACATAAACTTGGCACAATTATGTTAAATGTTCTTGGTGATGTTAAAAGCTACGGTGAGGTGTTGAATTTGCAAAGTGGCAGGTTTTGAATATGTACTGGCAGCTCTTTATTACTTATTGACAGCACATATACCCAGCTGGTAAGAAATCTGATTGTGGTGGTTTGTTTAGGTGTGTGTCCCTAGGGTGCGTGCAGCAGAGCTGGATGTGACTTGGGTGCAGAGCATATTAAAGATTGCTCCAGGTGCCTATATTGTGAGTGCAAGCATTTTTAGAAATCAAATCTGATTTTGGCATGGGTTATGAGTAGCAATCTCTAGGATATCTATATTTTTCTGCTATAAAGATTGACAACCATTTGTTTAAAAGCTGGAAATCTTGGTTTGACGCCTTCACAAGGATTTTGTTTGATTCAAAGCTGCTTATCTTTATATCAAGATCATTTTTGTGTTGGTGTGGATCTCCCAAAATCTGATTTTATGCCCTATTTTATTACCCACTTATAGAATAACTATGGTTTGGCATTTATTTCTCTATTTTCAGCTGTGCACATGTATTTATGGTGTGAAGGATCCAAATAGGGCAGGAAATTGGATCTTGGGCAAGGGTTTTTGATGCTGCAGGCTACCTGGGCGAATTTATAGCATGACGACTGTCATGTCCCCTCCACTCAAGTGCAACGATATCATTATTATTAATAGAATAAAAGTGTTTTTAAACACTATAATAATGTTACAGAAACAATATGAGTTTATTGAATATGATTGATTTTATTTACAACAGAGAGCAAAAGCTCTTTATAGAGAGAGGGAACACTCTAAAGAAAGACTGACAGCTTGCATAAAGCAAAAGCTTCAGTTAACAAAGCAATGCAGAAAGGAAATGACTAAAGATGGAATAAAACCTATCTAATAGGAGAAAAGCAGGGAAACGAACGAGTGACCATTAAAATAGAAATAGCTAATTTATCATAAAAACCCCCTTAATGGTCACTGTACTAACTAAAACAGAATTGCCCCTCCTGAATGGAGACAACAAAAACAGAGATAGGCTGGTCCACGAGCAACTGACAAAACAGATAGAGGAGATTGGCCTAGAAGGCATAGAAAGCAAACTCCTTTTGCTCAGTATGCTCTGTGACATGTGCTGATGGAGTTGAAGCTTCAGACTTGGACTGCTCAGCAGCCAAGCGTTTCCGGCAATCCTTTTTCATATGCCCAAACTTGTGACAGTAATTGCACTGGATGTTGTATTTCTTGGATGGGTCCTGTGACTGACCCTGATTGAACTGCTGCGAGGGCTGATTAGGACCCTGATACTGCTGGAAGGACTTGGCAGTAAATGCCTGTTCTGAGGAGGAGGAAGAAGCATTGCTACCAAATTGTTGTTTCCAACGAAACTGCTGCAAGAGTTTGTTGCACAGATCGAGGAACGTCAGACTAACATTAGATGAAGTAATATTAAGAGTTTTGATAAAGTGCTCATAAGATGATGGTAGACTTTTCAGAGTGATCACTACCATATCTTCTTCCATCTTCCTACCAATCGCCGTCAACTGATCACGGATGTCCTTGATTTTTGTGAGATGCTCCTGCAGAGACATCTGATCATCCATCATCATTGAGAAGAGCATGTTCTTAAGAAAGAATGCTCGGCTTTTGTCAGAGGCTTCATGAAGGTCCTTTAGTGATTCCCAAATTTCTTTTGCTATTTTCCCAGACGGAACCTGAGGCAGCTGATCATCGATGATTGATAGCTTGATAAGCATTACCGCTTCACAATTTTGCTCATCGAATCTATCCTGATCCTTACCCGCCACTTGAGGACATGTAGTTGTGCCCAAAACAATCTTGTCCAAACACCGATACTCAAAAGTAGTCATCATCCGCTGCTTCCAGGTGTTGTAATTTTTGCCGTTGAATCTCTGACTGCCCTCCAACAAAATGTTGGTCAAAGATGCCATGCTTCACGTTTTTCGAGACACGAGAAAACGAATTATAAGTAGTGGGCACAGAAACTTATTAGTATTTTTTCTATGTCGGCCTGATTTTTTCTATGCCGGCCCGATTTTGTTAATGCTAATCTATGTCGGCAGTTTTCTATTTTTAGAAAACTTGCCTCTTGAACATTGTATATATTGAGCATTTTCGCTCATTTGTAAATACATCAAATCTTTATGGTATCAGAGCCAAGTTAATTTCTTTGCCTTCCTATGATTCGCGTTTTTTTTCCTTTTGCCTTTACGGCTTCTGCATTTGTGCAGTCCCGGGTCGCCGTTTGTTTCTTGAAGGCTTCTTTGTTTCTGGAAAATCGCGTTTTGTTGGTGTATATTCTTGATTGGCGTCTAAACTTCTGGTTTTTTTTTTTATTCCATACCTTGGCTGAGTCGCGGTTTCTGAAGACTCGCGTTTCTGGTATTTTTTTGGTCGCGTTTTGCAATATGGGTGTGTTTCAGACACATTTTCTTTCTCCATCAAAGTCTTGTTCGGCACTTGTCTGAAGGGCGACTCTCCGAATCCTATGGGCGCGATCTTAAGCTCTCTGAGGTCGTGATTTGTTCTGTTGAAAAATCGCGATTTTATGCATCTCCGTTTGGTGCGAATTCTCTGCGACTTAATCCGCGATTTCATGTTCCTCTGCGGCTAGGGTTTCAACGGTGCAGGCAATTTTATGCATCTTAAGCTCTCCTTTATTTTATCTAATCGAGCTCCTGGGCGCATTTTGTCTTTGGCCGCGACTTCCTCTACCAGTCGCGACCGCGATTTTGTGGGCCCTTCACAGACTACGGCATCTGTATTTCCGCGTCTCGCTCTAGAGAAAAGGCCGTGGAATCTCTAATTTCGAAAAAAAAAAATTGAGTATCTACATTTTTTCGAAAATTTCTGAGTGCCTAGGGTACGGAAATTTTTCGTCTAGGGTTTTGCACCCTCAGCGTTTGACGAAAAAAATTTTGAACACATATTCCTTCTGGGTTTTTCGAGACCTTTCGTGGGTGCTTGTCAAATTTTTTTCGTACCCCGAAGTTCGTGCCTCGTTTTCCGTGCAACCGTACCTGTCTCAAATCTTGTGCTCCTCAGTTAAACGCTGTTCAGATTTTTGTCGTTTTCTTGCATTGGGAAACGTGCAAATGGCGTCTTTGACCAACTTGATGCTAGAGGGCAGTCAGCGATTTAATGGCAGAAACTATAATATCTGGAAGCAGTGTATGATGACTATTTTTGGGTATCGCCGCCTTGATGAATTGGTTTTGAAAAAAGAAACTCGTCCTCCCACTGCTGGTGCTGATCAGGACAAGTTTGATGATCGTAACAGAGAGGCTGTCATGCTTCTTAAGCAATCTGTTACAGATGACCAGTTGCCGCAGATTCCTTCAGGCAAGACAGCTGCTGAGATTTGGAAGCACCTGAAGGAGCTTCATGAGACCTCTGATAAAAGTTGGGCTTTCTTTTTGAAGAATCAGTTGTTCTCCATCATGATGGACGAACGTATGTCCTTATAGGAGCATCTCACGAAGATTAAGGACATTCGAGATCAACTTGAGGCTATTTGTCGCAAAATGGAGGAAGAGGATATGGTAGTCATCACCCTCAAAAGTCTACCTAAATCCTACGAGCACTTTGTCGAGACTCTCAATATTACATCTACGAATGTTGATTTGAAGTTTCCTGAATTATGCAACAAACTCCTGCAGCAGGATCGCTGGAAACAGCAGTTTGGTAGCAGTGCTTCCTCGTCCTCTTCCGAACAGGCATTTGTAGCTAAATCCTTTCAGAAGGATAACAACAAATTTCAGTCATCTCAGTCATCACAGCCTAAAGGTTCAAATCAACCTCCGGGCAACCCTAAAAAGAATGTGCAGTGTAATTACTGTCACAAATTCGGCCATATGAAGAAAGATTGCCGTCAAAGGATAGCTTCTGAACAGAAGAAGCAGGGAGGGTCACATCAGAAGGCGCATGTTGCTGAACTTTCTGAGCGGAAGGAGTCTGCCTTTTACGCTTTTATGGCTAAAAGGTCTTCAGATCTTGTCAAGACTTCTGCTTGGTACATCGATTCCGGTGCTTCACGTCACTTTACTCACAGGCGTGATTGGTTTTCCGACTTTTCTCCCTTCAGTGATTCAGTTATCTTTGGCGGAGGTGAGGAGTACACAGTTGTTGGCAGAGGCACTGTTCAGATACAGTCTGGTGGAAGGAACCTTATCTTCCTAAATGTGTACTACATTCCTGGTATGTAACTCAATCTGCTTTCAATGGGTCAGATCATGAGGAATGCTCCTCAGTTGGATGTAGTGTTTAGTGCTCACAAGTGCTCTATTATTGATCGAGAGACCCGTCTTACAGTTGCTGTTGGTCTAGAGGATCATGGCCTTTATCGGCTCATTGACACTGGTGATTCTCCTGAAGTAGCTATGGCAGCCCGTGTTTCTTCTCTCAGCACTTTGTGGCATCAGCGATATGGACTTCTCAACATGCATTATCTCTCTCAGCTGTCCCGGCAGGGACTTGTTTCTGGCCTACCTGATATTCAGACACAGCATCTTGGAGTATGTGGCCCCTGTCAAGCTGGCAAACAACATCAGACTCCCTTCAAGGATGGAGATTCTTGGCGTGCGTCTAAGGTACTTCAATTACTTCATGCTAATATTTGTGGTCCTATGAATACATCTTCAATTACTGGTTGCAAATATTTCTTGCTTATTGTTGATGATTTTAGTAGAAAGATGTGGGTGTACTTTCTCAAACAAAAATCAGATGTATTTAGTATCTTTCAGAAGTTTAAGTCCTTGGTTGAAAAAGAGTCTGGCTGTAGCATCATCACTCTTAAGACAGATAACGGTGGGGAATTTTGTTCTGCTGCATTCTCCGACTTCTGTGATACCCATGGCATCAAACGCCGGTTGACTACACCCTACACTCCACAGCAAAACAGTGTTGTTGAGCGTCGCAATCATACGGTTGTTGAGATGGCTCGTTCTATGTTACAGCACCGGAGTGTTCCTAATAAGTATTGGGCAGAAGCAGTTTTTACTACCGTTTATCTCCTTAATCGCTCTCCTACTCAGGCTGTTAAGGGGAAGACTCCAGAAGAGGTTTGGTCTGGTCGCAAGCCCAACATTAGCCACCTGAAGGTTTTTGGCTCTCTTGCATATGTTTGGGTTCCAGATGCTCAGCGCTCGAAGTTGGAATCCAAGAGTCAAAAGCTCATGATGAAAGGGTACAGTGACAACCATAAGGCCTACCGACTGATCGATATTGACACTGATCGTCTTATCTTCAACCGTGATGTTGTCTTTGATGAAGATAGAGGACCTTTTCAGTCTTCTTCTTCTGAGCAGTGTTCTGAGGATCAGCCTCAAAGTGTTCTTCTTCCACTAGGTCCACCTGATGGGAGGGATGATGCAGAATCTGTTTCTGATACTGCACTACCTGAGTTTCCTCCGGAAAATAATCCTCTTCCTGCTGCTCCTGTTGTTGATCCTGAACCTCTTCCAGCTCCTCCAGATGTTAGCACTTCTACTCTCCGGCCTAAATGGTATGCTAAAACCACTAGTGATCTCCGGGATGGTGAGCTCATTGAGAGTAGAAGTTTTAGAAATAAGAGCAAACAGCAGCCTACAGTCAATTTTGCTCTCATGGCTAACATTAATAGTGTTTTTGAGCCTCAGACATTCTCAGAGGCTAAAGGTATACCTAAGTGGGAACAGGCTATGGAAGCTGAGTTCCAGAGTCTTCAGAAGAATCACACTTGGGCACTTTCTGATCTTCCTCGAGGGAAGAAACCCATTAGCTACAAATGGGTGTACAAGGTGAAATACAAAGCTGACGGCACTCTCAACAAGTATAAGGCTCGTCTTGTTGCTCGTGGGTTCTCACAGACGGAAGGCATTGACTATGAGGAGACATTTGCTCCTACAGCCAAAATGAGTACCATCCGGCTTGTTCTTGCCTTAGCAGCTCAGTTTGGTTGGAAAGTCCATCAGATGGACGTTAAGAGTGCTTTTCTGAATGGTGACTTGCAGGAAGAAGTCTACATGACGCAACCTCCAGGCTTTAAGGTTGCTGGCCAAGAACACAAGGTCTGTAGACTCGTCAAAGCTCTCTATGGTCTGAAACAAGCCCCTCGGGCTTGGTACATGAAAATAGATAAGTACCTGACAGATCATGGTTTTCAGCGAAGTCCATCTGATTCAAATCTGTCTATCAAACTTTCTGGTGATGATATATTGCTTGTAGTTGTCTATGTGGATGACTTGATCATTACTGGCAGTTCCGCACATTTGATTGCTGAGATCAAACAGGATTTGTGCCGTACTTTTGATATGACAGATTTGGGCTTGTTGCATTATTGCCTAGGAGTTGAGGTTTGGCAAACTGAGCACAGTATCTTTCTTTCTCAATCCAAGTATGCTCGCAACCTCCTGGACAGGTTCAGAATGCAGGATTGCAAACCTGCCTCTACTCCTATGGAACCCGGGCTTAAATTGTCAGCTCAGTCCACCTCACCAGTGGTAGATGAATCTTTGTTCAGGCAACTAGTAGGCAGCGTCATTTATCTTACTGCTACTAGACCTGACATTAGTTTTGCAATGAGCTACATATCACGCTTCATGACAGCCCCCAAAGCTGATCATTGGACAGCAACGAAGCATGTGCTGCGTTATGTGAGTGGCACTCCTGATTATGGACTTCTGTACACTCGGAGTTCTGATTCTATACTCAAAGGTTACACAGATTCCGACTGGGCAGGTTCTGTTGATGACCGTAAGTCTACAGCTGGGTATGTGTTTAGTTTGGGATTTGGTGTTGTCACATGGACTAGTAAGAAGCAGCAGGTAGTGGCTCTCTCCTCGACAGAAGCAGAGTATCGGGGAGCAGTTAAAGCAAGTTGTGAGGCAGTTTGGCTTCGACGGATGCTTGCAGATATGCATGTTCCTTAGGCAGGTCCGACTCCCTTGTTCTGTGATAATCAGGGAGTGCTCAAACTGGCCAAGAATCCGGTCTTCCATGAACGAACCAAGCATGTGGAAACTCATTGTCATTACATACGACAGCTGGTTGAAGACGGATCCATTCAGTTGCTGTATGTTCCTACCTCGGAGCAGCCAGCAGATATCTTCACCAAGCCCCTCGGTTCTGATAAATTTGTAAACTTCAGGGGGTCTATAGGTGTTGTTGATAGATTGAGCATTAAGGGAGGGTATTAGTATTTTTTCTATGTCGGCCTGATTTTTTCTATGCCGGCCCGATTTTGTTAATGCTAATCTATGTCGGCAGTCTTCTATTTTTAGAAAACTTGCCTCTTGAACATTGTATATATTAAGCATTTTCGCTCATTTGTAAATACATAAAATCTTTAAAACTGAAGCAGATAGACGGCACAGACAGCAAACAGAAAATCCTTACACAGATACAGATTCCGAAAACACGGAATAAGCTAACTCAAAAATCCGAACACGGATATCGAGGTACGGATCTCGAGATAAATCCGAATCACGGATTTCAAACTTTAGATCTCGAGAGTACAAATGTCATAGGTTCAGAACATCTGAACGTGGAACACAGAGAAAAAAGAAGCATGTCTGTTGTAAATTCACGAAGTGCTGCCAAGCAAAGGAGAGCCACAAATTTCTATAGAATAAATAGAAACAATAACCGAAAGGAGGCAAAACTTCGAATAGAGAGGAGCCCACCAAATCTGCTGATACGAGGTGCTCACGATTAGAGATGAGCCCACCAAATCTCAAGACACAGAAATTCCTGCTGAATCTCAAGACAAAGAGCGATTGGAAAACCACAATCAAGAAATAATTCCATGCAATACAAAATGGCCTCTATGAAAATCGCAACCTAAATCAAGGCAGAGATATGCGGAAAACTTTAGGACAGCCACAAAGATTGAAACAAAACCCGCTGAAATGCAAAGAACAGGAGCCAACGAATCAAATATCTGCAAATCGCGGCCAGACAGAGGACCCACGATCAAATAGAAGTGTATGCAGTCACGTAAAGCTTTGATCAAAGTCCATTTGACGGTGATTAAGGTCAACGACCTCCAAAAGAAAGTTATGAGGATTTAAACACAGATGATCACCATCGCAACCATAGACGGAACGAGTGACCTCATGGAAAATTTTGACCACAGGCAGATGGTTCGGTTTAACACTTTAGATGCTGACTACCAAAGCACTACCACATAACCCACAACCCAAAAAACCGCCAACAGAATGCAAGAACTTTGATAGCAGTCCTTCATATGTGACTTCCGGATTAAATTCACCAGACCTGCGGATGCCAAAGCCCGCCAAAAACCGACAACCACGATTTACTCTGAGAAAGTGCCGGTTAAAACCGTTGAAGGAACATACCAGACACCAAGACTATAAATCGCGAGCCAAGAACAAAACTGGAATGCAACAAAACTGTGACTTAATCTTTACATGCAATCCGAAACAGGAAATCACGTCCACGGCAGATTGAAAGCGGCTTGCAGAAACACAGAATCTCCAGATGACGAAGTCGTGACAAGAGAGCCGGTCCGTGGGAGAAAACGCGAAACCCAGAAAAAACCAACGGGTCACAGGTAGAAATGGCGACCTCAAGGATGGAATCCACGATTTTTAGCTGGTTTAATACTCGCGGCCATGTAGCAAGACAAAATGCTTTCACGCGAATAGAAACCCTAGACCAGGATTCGTACCTACTGAAAAAATCGCAACTCTCAGAAACAACGATCTTCCAAACGCAAGCACAACACAAAATCGCCTGACTAGCACAAAGATTAAAAATTCTTAAAAAAATGCTAAGACTAACCAAGTTCGTAACTTTGCTCTGATACCATGTTATAGAAACAATATGAGTTTATTGAATATTATTGATTTTATTTACAACAGAGAGCAAAAGCTCTTTATAGAGAAAGGGAACACTCTAAAGAAAGACTGACAGCTTGCACAAAGCAAAAGCTTCAGTTAACAAAGCAATGCAGAAAGGAAATGACTAAAGATGGAATAAAACCTATCTAATAGGAGAAAAGCAAGGAAACGAACGAGTGACCATTAAAATAGAAATAGCTAATTTATCATAATAAATAATAATATAATTTTATAATAATAATATTATTAATAATTTTAATAATAATAACAATAATAACTTTTGAACCTTGGCACCGACTTGCTCTTCTTTGATCAAATACAAACAGGTATAAAGAAGTAATGAATTCTCATTTTGGAGATATGGGATTTTGTTTGGAAGAATTGCTGTTCGCAATTGCATGCTGAGCTACTTGAGACAAAAAAACTCAAGATCGGCTCTGCCAGGTGGGACGAAACCCCTACTCTGGTTTCTTTGCACAAATTCTAATTCAGGGATTTGTATT
Source organism: Cunninghamia lanceolata (assembly GCA_027924645.1). Lineage (NCBI taxonomy): Eukaryota > Viridiplantae > Streptophyta > Pinopsida > Cupressales > Cupressaceae > Cunninghamia > Cunninghamia lanceolata. Next base: position 2,900,080 of record BSBN01000210.1, on the reverse strand, counting down.
GGGCGAAATCTGAGTTTTTACTTATTTTTCAGGATTCCATCAGTTGGTTCTGTGGTGTATCTGTTGGGGTTGATTCAAAGCCAAATTCCTAGATTGAGGAGAACCGCCAACACAAGGGAGCTACTAGGTCGCAATTCACTTCGATACCAAGCCGCAACTCAGCATCTTGACTGGGCGCGAGCCTGCCATACTCTTTCCTGAACTATGTAGAGCCGCCCAGCAAATTCAAGCATCAAGTGCAACACGGAATCTACCAATTGTTGTGCGCAGAGGCTCAGCAAGGATTTGATAGACAATATTTGCTGAGGTGTCTTTGACACCAGCAACACTAGCATAGTGGGTTGAAATCATCATTCAAGGCGTGAGCTCCAGGGACATTTGCTTTGGTGGGGGAATAGTAAACCGAGTGATCCTTGTAGGTTCATTTGTGTGCGGCGCCCATTCTGTAGTACATCCATGGGACGCTAGGTACAGACAAGACAGTTGAAGAGCAGAATCAACCGATCCAGTCCTTCAACCATCATACGGCACTTTGAGTATATACAACTGGGGCAGACTGGGTTAAGACATTATCACGACTCTCATACACACTGTACAATCCAGGACAAACAGCTGCCATACTTTGTAAGTTTGTGTAATCAGATTTGAATACTGTATCGCCTCTCTGACATTCTTATATCTATAGATATACATATCTGTTCTGCATCGTGGCAATGTGCTTTGTCTCTTTCCTGAAATGATAAACTGAAACTATTGTGCATGATGATGAGGTCTGAATATGTATAAGTTATGATTAAGCTGGTATGAATGTTAACATTGCTGGCAAAATGAGCTTAGAGAGTTAACAGACTTCTGGAACACTAAATCAGACAAATAGGGTTGTTTAACACAAGGGATATTTCAAGGACACGGCTACCAATACCCAGAAATGCATAAAGCTAACATGGAGGGTTTTCTAACCTTTTTCTTCATTATTTGACATATTCTAATGAGAATAACGGCCAGATTTGATTTTGTATGTGCCTGTAAGTATTAAATACTGAATATATGATGATGAGTGAGCAGAGGAGGCAGGGGAAAAGTGCCGATTTGACTGAACCAGGTGAAGCCTCACTTCCCTATGTTGCAGAACAGAGGATACAATGTTATATATGCAGATTTTGTATAGTGAATAAGTTGGTTGAGGGAGAGGCAAAGATTGTTGTTCTTGGCCAGAAAAGTTTGATTTCCATGGTTTTTATCCAACAAGTAAGGCAGATTTGAATGTAAACTAGTTCCTTGAGCAAGAATGCAAGCATTGTAAACACTTGAAAACCATTTAATGCAAAGTATCTTGTTCTGAATGTCTCCATCTGTATCAGTTTTGTTGTTTGGAATCTTGATAGGTTTCCATGGTTTTTATCCAACAAGTAAGGCAGATTTGAATGTAAACTTGTTCCTTGAGCAAGAATGCATGCATTGTAAACACTTGAAAACCATTTAATGCAAAGTATCTTGTTCTGAATGTCTCCATCTGTATCAGTTTTATTTTTTGGAATCTTGATAGAGAGAGGCAAAGATAGTTGTTCTTGGCTGGGGAAAGTTTGATTTCCATGGTTTTTATCCCATAAATAAGGCAGTTTTGAATGTAAACTAGTTCCTTGAGCAAGAATGCATGCATTGTAAACACTTGAAAACAATTTGATGCAAAGTATCTTGTTCTGAATGTCTCCATCTGTATTGGTTTTATTGTTTGGAATCTTGATAGGTTTCCTTCATTTACAGTTGCTAAATGATAAAATGAGCATGCTTTGTTAATCAGCATAGAGATTGTAAGACCTCTGAGAAGCGTTTTCTCAGAGATTCTCTGCAGCACATTATAGGTAGTATTACTGATTACTCTCGGGTTATTCAAGAAGATTCACTCAAGTATACTTCATCCAGTTGGCTTAGTTCTTTGATATATACATGCAGCCCAGCTCTGGTAAATGCCTGTAGGACCTAGCTATAGCACTCTTAAGTTCTTATGACTAACGAGTATTGTGTTTATGTCATGTCCCTTTTCCCAAATTAAAATATATTAATATTATTAAAATAAAAAATGCTGTTCAAACACTAGTTAAAATAAAAATACATTAATTAATTAATAAATATAAAAATATTAAGATAAAAGTTAAAATAAAAGTAATTTCAAATTTTAGCGGCAAAATAGGGTCCATGAGTCCTAATCAAGGAAGGTATATTTACAAGCTTCAATTGTTCATTTTGGGCATCCAATTTCATAGTTGCGTTGTTCATTTTCAAGTTCAAGGGATTGCGCATTCGAGGATGAAACCCCTTCCTTGACTGTAAATTTCAAAGTTAGGACGAAAACCCTTACCTCTGCTGGGCGATTCCACTCAGGGATTGCAGTTTGAGCCAATTCAGTTCTTGTTGGGAAATTTCAGGGCTTGGATTGGAGCATTTGCAGGCAGAACATCATTGCGATCTGGAGAAATCTATATCCTTTCTTGTGCGCCAGCTTGGGAAGAGGTCATCACACTAGCACCTGAGTTCCTTCAATCGCTTGGGAGAATCTTAAATCGCAGTTGAAGCAATTGAGAGCTATTGTTTCCCCAGTAGTATACAGAGGATCGTGGCTTATTGTTACAAGAACATTTGCACAGCAAATCTTTTTGCCCAATCACCCCTCCCTCAATGGGTGTTGGTCTAGTATATAATCAGCATACATGATATTCAGGGATCACCATAGTGGAAATTGTCGCAGCTGTAAGTAAGTGTTTGGCACTGTTAATTTGAAGGCGGATTTTAAAAACCCAAGAAGTTCGCAGGGCGCTACAAGCTTCAGGTTGCAAGGCGCAGTGGTTGGAGCTAAGTTATCATTTGCATAGCAAATTTACATGACCTATTGCAGCTATCCCACTCGTCTTTGGGTGATCGCTACTTTTATGAGGAGCCTGGGTTGCACCAGATCCCACAAGGAAATGTGAATTGATTTCCAACATCTACAGAAATAAGGAGGAGTTTGTTTTATCCCTGTGCAAATTACAATCAGATCACAGCCTAGCATTCATGCTACACAAGGGCAATTAATCCTATCTGTTGGTGTGCAATACATCCCAGACACATCTTATGCCGTCCCCCATCCTACAAGTCTGACACCTATTATACAGCTGCCAGTTGCCACTCATCCGCCACCAGCAAAGGATTGGGTCACCCAGATCTGTTCACTGGGTGCAATAAGAAATAATAATCGGCTACCTGCAGCGAGTCCATCTCTTGTGAATTGGGAGTTTGATAACATATATATTGTCAAGGATGCTGTTATGTTGTGAACTGTATGTAATGTCCTTAACAGGATTGAGTCTCTCAATCACATTTATTCCACGAACAGTTAATTCTAATCCACAACCAAACATAAAACAGCATACAGAATGTAATAATATTTTAACTGAGAGATAATCCTGATTTACCAATGCAACAGTTCATAAGGATAAATAATGGAAAATCAATGTTCTGGAAAAATAGTCCACTTAGTGGATATATCTAGATTACTGTCTGTATGTCCAGATCACGTGACTATTCAGCTACAGAATTATGGCCTGTGGCCCACAATAGATAACAATGTCAACTCACAAACGTTAATGCCAACGGCTCCACAGATGAGTATGAAATTAAGAACCCGTAGTATCCACCGATCGGGTCTGGGTATGTATGGCGTCTTGCTGTAATTAACTGTCCCGGGAGTTCATGGTTGCTAGCGCCAATGTTGCAATGATGTTGTTGGTGTCGTAGACACCCAATTTCGCCTAAACTGGATGTAAGACCTCGCCTCCTGTAGATAACCACCTTCGCTGTAACCTGTGGAGGTTCAGAAAATGTCGTAATTTTCTGAAAGTGTGATTTGTTGCAGTGTGGAATTCTTACTGGGCGTGACTCCTGAAAGCTCCGGTGAGTTGCACACGATCTCGAGGGAGTTATGAGGGTGATGCAGTGTCATAGACACACTAAGCGCTAATTTCACAATCACTTCTGCTGTTGATATGAGATGCCTCCCGTAACTTGGCGATGATCCTAAGATTCCTTTTACCCACGTCCTGAGTTAGTTCGAGATCTTGGTGTCCAAATGTGAAAACAATTTGGAATTTGAAACAAAGAGTCTACGTGCCCTATACTACAAGTTGTATCTCTTACTCTGTCACCCTCTTTTGCATGCCTTCCATGATGACATGAATTCTGCAGTGTCATAGGAAACAACAAATCTGAAACATTTTCACACCCTTGGCTGCGAACAAAATGCTCATCCTCATTTGCCATAAGAGAATTTGTTGAGATATCCTCAACACTTCCATTTTTGAGACTCAAAACCCCTGAATTAGGATTAGATATACTCTTCTCAAATGCACATCCATTCACAATGCTCCTTTGAAATTTAGTCGATGGCTTATCATTTGGAAGCTCGAAAGATCTTGCATGATTTGGCACATCTTCCTTCAACTTGAACTCTTCGCGCTCAACAAGTGGAATCTTTTCCACCTTCACTTCCTCTTGCTTCCCGGTTGCTACCTTAGCCATTTCCTTCAATTCTGATTTTTCTTCCTTCTTCAATAGCATTCTCTTCATCCCCGGATGATTCACCCATGCAGTTAAATCCTTTTGATCAGCAGCTAAATTCTTCTGATATTCATGCAATCCCTGTAACAATTCTAACATGGATTCTTCAAATGTCTTCATCTTTCTCCGTTGATTCACAGGCTGGCAAGATTCCAGCTCTGATACCACTGTCATGTCCCCTCTGCTGGAGTAAAATGAAAATATTATTTTAATATACTAAAAGTGTATTTTTTAAACACTACATAAATAATATAATATTCTAATATTAACAATAATAATATTAATATTAGTAACAATAAAAAATAAATAAAAGGAATTCAAGTGCAGGTCGGTGCCAAAGGAATTCAAACTAGTCAGCTTCTTTAGAATTAAACCCATATCAGTATAAAAGCAGCACTTGAAGTTCATTATAATCATCTTTTGGCATATTATTAATTTCATTTTTCCAAAATTCAGTGCTTTGGAGACGAAAACCTTCAACAGCAATTTGGCCCACGGTGAGAATGAAAACCCTCTCCTTGGCTTTAGGGGCAAATCCACTCAGGATTGGCCATTGTGCTGATAAGATATCTGGTTGTAACTTTCAGGTGGAGTGTTGCAAGACGTCATCACATATAGTGGAGATAGATCATTTGGCCTTGTATGCCACTTACAGAGGAGCGACTTATGTTTTGCTAAGCGGCAGCAATCTATCACAGGACACCAAGTCTAGGGAGTCGTATTGTGTAAGGTCTGGGCGCTAAAGCATATTAATACGCTATCATAGATCAGGCAGATATTGCTGAGGCGACTGGGAAAACTCAGGAAACCCCCCTAACAGGAGACGCCATCATCAAGGTGAGCAAATCATACCACTTTCCATCATGCCATCATCCAAAGAAGGAACGATATCATTCAGGGGAGCGATTTTGTGTCTAAAGTCACCGAAGTTATCAAGTCTCAAATGGATTCCACCTAAGAACAGCACCAGATCTGTGGGTCGCTTTCCCACTTGGCAGAATAACAAGGAAATCAGGTGTTGCATTTTCTACCTTGGGCAAGTGACCAGCCTGAAGCAATTTCATTCCTGAGCGACTCACACTGAGGGCACGAGATATGTCAGTCGTCATTCTTTAGTTCACAAATCACGATCGATGTATCACTGACTCCCCAGGTTTACCACCTAGACATCCATATTGTAACGGCAACATCATTGACATAGTCTATCCTGCGAAGCAGCAATCTTTTCCAGTAATGTATCAAGTACAGTTCACTTACATTTTGACAAATTTGAAATGAGATTTCTGTGTTTGCAAAACCCCTATCTTCTTTTGAGATATCACAGTATAAACATGCTTCAGTTTCCTGTTGAATCGATTCACTGAGTAATTATCAGATTGGAGTATTTTTCACACAAGTGTTCATTCTGTTGTAATGTGGTATCTTTCTAACTGCATCCTAGATTCCTGAAGATAAACAAAAATATAAACTGCAACTAGGGGACATTTCACTGTACTGAACTGAATGATAAATAAACGATATTGTGTCAACTTTGAGTGTAGATTGGTGATCTGATTTACCAGCAGTAGTAACTCAGCTTATTATATGAATGTGATTTGAATGTGATTTGTATTGAAAGTCTGGGCATAGGACTGAAATTAATACATTTCATGTTTACTTGAAATTGTATATTCAGTAGAAGCACATGTATCTATTCATTTCAATTTGAAATATATCAACAGAATACAGAAAATTGCAAAAGAAAAATAGAATAAAATAACCAGGGACATTGCAGTTTATCCTTGCATATGTTTCCTTAATTCAAACTAGAATTTATAACCTAGATTGGAGAAAGGCACCGATCTTTTTACCTCTTGCTCTCTCACCACCATCAAAATCATAAATATCTATCACAAAATAAATCATAACAGCAACAGAAACACTGTTCTATTCAGCTTTACAAGGTCCATTTTACTCAAACATCCTACCATTTGAGAGACCAAAACTGAAAATACAATTGTGGGTTTGGCATTGTTGTTTCATATTTTGGATTGTCATACCTGAAGTTAGTTATTGGAATGCAAATATCATTAATCATATAACCAGTTTATTGGGATGCAAATACCATTAGTGGTATAACCAATTTATCTATTAGTTGCTTGTATGACAGTCTTGTCATGTTTATAGGAGGTTCTGAAATTTGAGTTAGCAAGCTTGTATGATAAAGAATAGTGACACCTTTTCAAGAGCTTTATCTACATAGGGTGAGCTTGCCCTCATAGTTCACTTTGTTTATTTTATCTCTGTTAAATTACCCCATAAGAACCTCAGGGACTACCCTCCCAGACTTAGTATAGTCTAAAGAGAAGAAGCTAACCTTGCCTTAAGCATTGGCCCCTTTACCATTAGTATAGTCTAAAGAGAAGAGGGCTAACCTTGCCTTAAGCATTGGCCCCTTTACCACCCCGTGTTAGATCATAAGCCCTACCCTTCTTTCGTAATTTGACATCCCTGGTCTTAGCCTTTAGGAGTTGTGCTTGTGCTTTAGAATGCAGGATTTGTTCTAAGTTCCAACACAAGGCATGGACTTTGGGCCATGGATTCAGTCAGTATGTACATGGACATAGCCGGGTAAATCCAAGGCCCAAATCCCATGCCTAACGCAAACCCTCTGTAAACTACAGCCTTTTTAAATTGTTTTTGCTTTTTCTTTGCACTATTTTTTTAGTTTTTTCATCACATTTCATGGAAAAAATAAATAAAATAGGCTAATGGTGTCAATTTGTTTTTATAATATAAAGGGTTGGCCACAGCTGATGTGGCCCTTGAAGGGCCGGTGCTAGTTTTTTTTTTAATTCATTATTAAAAATTAAGTAGTAGAATTTAGTACATTTTAAATAAAAAATATTTATTAAAATTTATAATTTACTATTATCAATATTTAATATATTTAGGTTAGATTTAAAATTTAAGACTTAAAAATTTGATAGACATCAGATTTCCACAGTCCATAATCAATATAGACATCAGAGTATGTGCTTGGTTGTCTACTCACTTGGGTAAGAGTTTACTTTTTTGAATTGTCTTCCTTGTAATCTTTTGGTTCCCGTGCCACCCCCTCCACTATTTAGCATCCTTGTTCTGCAAATTACCTTACTTTTTCTCTTCTCTTGATCTTTATTCTCCTGATGATGGATCATGGAGTATGATCCGAAACGTTGAGGAAAAAAACTCGCACACAGTTAAATCCTGAAGCACTGATCTACTTAAAAATTTATTTAATTTTAAATAAATTTAAACTTATTTAATTTTTATATTTTTAAATTTATTAAATATTTTAATATTCCTGTTTTTAGGCTAAGATATATAAATATTTGTGATTTTTATATTTTTTTGTATGGGCATACCCAACCCAAAAAAAATATTGTCGCACCAACATGTCTGAACCCAAACTGATAACTTAGCTCAGTAATTACAGTGGTCCCTGGCTTTAGCAGAAGATATAGACACATTGAACATATGATGTGCCCAATCTGTTACTCTGTAGAACCAAACAACTAAAGAATACTACCCAACAATCCAAATTGTTCTCTTGATGAACATAGGATCACCATGTTCCAAGTTTAGAAAACAAAAAGAAAATGAAGAATACTACGCTTTTTTCTCTATTCTTTTGAGAAAAAAAACTCTTTTTTTGAAAAAGAATGATTGTTCTATTAAATATAAATAAAAAAGGGGATGTGTCCCCGATTTCGTTAGAGGACAGGGGACAGCCAGGGCACATCCCCTATCGTCCCTGTGTCCCTGGGATGGCAGTGGGGACAGGGCCGCAAGGCTGTGAGGTGGGGATGTGTCCCCATGGAACATAAGCTTATAGGCTTCCATAGTGTTCCTCTGAGAAACTTCCAAAAATATTGACTGAATATTGAGAAATGATTCCAGCAGTTGCCATCCCTGCACTGGAAGTTTAAAACTATAATTCCAGAATAGGCCTTATGTTTCCAGGAGTTTCTAAATATTATAATACTATTTCTAATTGTTTCTATGAATTTCTGCAGTTTCAAATACTGTTCCTGTCATTTCCTTAAGAAGACTACCCTAAAGTTTTGCACTTTCATACTGTAGCCATCCCTATTTACGACACTTGTGTTTCCTAGGTCTCTCCACATTCCATTTCCAAATTTTCATGTAACAGGCTTACAGTAATGTCTATGTAGAATTTATCGTGAGTCTAACCTTAAGAAAATTTTGGAGATAATCTTAGCAGTATAGACAGAGAAGTTAGAAGTTAGAACAAAAGCACCAGGCTCAAACAAAAAGAGATGAATAAAAGAACTTACTAATCTATCAGACAAAAAAATAACATTATCACTGAGGCTTTGGAAGTGTAGAAAGGTATATCAGATTTAATAAAATGGATCTGCAAGACAATGTGACTTTAGCTTCAGAATGACATACCAGCTGGGGGCTCTTTCTTTGCCTTGGAACCTTTTGCAGCTTGCCATCCTCCAAAAGCATTTTTCCTCTGAGAGGGCCTGGTTGGTATTGGCTCTAACGCACTATTATTCAGAAACTCAGGAGGCCCCGTAACCTGCCAGAACCTAGAGTTAGAAATTAAATCCAAATTATGTTCAGTAACTTTCAGTCCCTAGGGCCACAAAATTGAAGTTAAATGAAGCTTCTACAACTATTTGAGAATTGTATTTCCCATCGGGAATTGCACAGCCATGTATTAGTTACACTGAGGATTTTAAGAACCCTTTTTTAACAAATAGCTAATTGTTCACAAGGATAGTCCATACAATAGACCAAGAAGCATTAGTAGTACAGAGAAGTGACAGGGTAACCCATAAATATAAAACTAAAAATAGCTAATTTTTCACAAGAGTTTCAAACATTTGATTTGTTCAATTAGCAAATTATCATTATTATCCCATCAAAAAAGTCATGGTGTAAGGGATTTAATGGACGACACTCATAAGAGCATTAACAGAGTCCAATTTCTCCTCACTGCAGTAAGGAAGCCCGCAACTCCAGTGGACATGTGAAGTGAGGTAGTGATGTAACAATTATAGGGTACAATCCAGAGTGACCTAAATTTATACATTAATGCACAGAAGTTTCAGTGTGTTTTCCAAAACTTAACAATTAAGTCTAAAGTTTGTGTTTTTCTTCAAATATCAATCTACAATACATATACTTCTTATTGTTCAAAATAGAAAAAGAAAATGGTCAACTATTACATACTCCCTCAAATGTTTCTGACACTCCCTGGTTTGGAACTGCAAAACTTTAGAAACTATATCAAAATCTAGAGTTGGATACCATGAAAATTTGACATGGGCAAGACGGACATTTGACATGGGTACCAAAACAATCATTTAAATGAGAATTTGAATTGGTTACCCTAAGATTCAATTAATTACATTTTTGTGTTCTGTATCCCAGAAATTTAAATTTACAAAAATGGTTAATTAAAAAAACAGCATAGAAATTTGAATTAGTTACCTCAAAAAAATAGATGACATATCTTTCATTTGTTGTTAAGGGAAAACCAAACAGAAAATTTAGTTAGGAGCAGCAAGAACTGACGAAGAATTGAATAATATGCCCTAGGGGAAATTTTGTTATGTCTGATGAGCTAAGTGTTAAATTATCATGATTTACGGCTACGCAATGCGTTCAAATCCTCAGTAAACATACTAAAGGTTGCAATTGAGTAAAATATAACATCTAATACTGAGTGTAGCGTGCCCGGTAAAAGTCCCACGCGACATAGCCGAATTTAAGCCCAGGTGCGGCTCGTGTTCAAATCCACAATAAAAAATAAACATATTATGGCACCCAACTCTAGATGCTGCACATCCAATGGACAAAGCTGGGTGCCATTACAAACTAAAATACCCAGCATTGAGAATTTTCCAGTAACAACAAGTAAAAAGATAATTCATACCCTAACTAGTAATAACAATACAATTCGAAATTCAGTTGGGTTCTGATTTCAATTTTGAAAAATTGAATTGGGTACCTCGGAAAAGGCTTGAAAAGCCGAAGGCAACAAGGAGTCTGGAGATTGTTTTACAGCCAGTGGCATGTTGTGGTTGGGAAATGCTGCTTCTTTTTCAGTTGGGTTTTCGTCCTCACTATCAGACCAGATGGACTGTTGAGGTTGCTCCTCCTCTTCAGAAGAATATCCCTGCACAAGTGCCAGACTCATCGTCGCCCAATTAAAACTTACTTCAAAATCTTACCATTTTCATACTAGTTCGAACCTACACTAAATTTATTGGTTGTTGAATTTTTTTGGTTCAAGTCCCGGCAAGGTCGGCTCTTTACAATTTTTTTCAGTTTGATCTTAGCAATATATTGTTGTTTTGAAAATGTTTGTAATCCAAATAGGGTATAGATCGTCACAGCTGACAATGTAACTCTCGTACTCCAGCATATTTAGGGTTTTGGCACATATTTTACGTCTTACAATTTAAAGAAACCATCAGCGCGACATGCACTTTTATAAATTGAACGTGAATTTTACTAGTATAATAGTGAAATGGAAAAAGAGCAATTCCTTAGTCTAAGATAATATATATAAAAGCATACACTTAATCTAGAGTGAATAAATAAATAGATAGAGTTCAGATCGATTCATAAGTACACGATATTATTGTAGGAAATGAATGAATGAATGAAAGTTTTTAATGACGTCTATGAGACCGCAGTCTATGGGACTCAGAGGGAAAATAGGCCGCATCAAACAAAAAAAACAAAGGAACCACAGGCAGCCCCCCTGTTACTTTTGGTTGCTCTCCATTTCATTGATGATCCCCTTTCATCTGTTATGAATCCTGCACAGGTAATCTATCGCTTTAACTACCCTCTCCTCTTCAAACAAAGTCATTAGAGACCCCACATTTAGCACATCAGTGTACTTGATCTGGATGTCCTCATACACCTTACATTCCATGATGTAATGTCATTCTGTTTCCACTAAACCCAATGTACATAGACGACAAATCCTATCTGACCATTCTTCTTTGGGTGTCACCCACCTTCCCATTTCACACCTAAGATGGTGTGAGCTAGTTGTAAGTTGGGTCATTCACATTTTAGCTTTCCACTTGATATTCGCATCTATGTAGTACTTTGGCTTGTGGTCACAAGTGGGGTTAAAATATTTGACATAATGCTCTCTTTTTCGCCCGAGTTGTCTAGCGCACATGGCTGCCTTGGCTTTCTCTCTTACATACTTTTTAATTTTCATGTTTGTGTTTGGGCATTCGTGCATGTTAATGCCCCACTTATTCACCCACTTTACATTTTGCTTCATCCATGTGTTTTTCCTTCTATCTAACTTTTCCTCTGCTACAATCTTGGGCCAGCAGTGTTCCTCCAAGTTCTCGATTCTCTTCAAATAACCTCAAAGATGGATTATCACCATCACCTCAATCGGAAAAGCCCCTGCTTCAGCTAAGACAATCTCATAAGGAACCGTGGTTTTGATTTTAAAACTGCTTGTGATTAGGTGCCTCTATAATCTTTCTATTTGTCTCCATTTTGTTGTCGACGTACTATTGCCCCAAACTTCACACCCATATAACACCATCGGTATGACCAGTAGTCCAAAAAGACTCTTCTTTGGTTTCCAGTCCCATAACTTCGCCGATCTACATCTGTTTTGCAGCATGTATAACGCTTTCCAATCTCCTTGTATTCTTTTTGTTCTGCATGTCTCCCAGCTGAGATTATTGTGGAAGTCAAGACCCAGATATTTGTAATCATCTACCACCTCGAGGGAACTACCTTCGAACTCAAAATTTATTTGTCTCTTAGTTCTTCTCAAAGTGAAGATCATGATCTTGGTTTTAGTTATGTTCATTTGCATTCCCACCTCCTGGCAAAATAACTCTAGAGCTCTTAGGTGTTCTTGCAAACTATGTGTCGTTTTTGCCATCAATGTAAGGGCATCAGCATATAGCAATAACTTCACCACATAATTGGCTAAATGGACTCCCCCTCCTCCCATCTTGTCTAACCACTCCTCTAACTTGTCTATGTATAACCCGAAAAGAGTTGGGGATAATGGACACCCCTGTTTGATTGCGATGTCGCTTCCAAAACATTTTGAAAAGCTATCTTTTGTTCTAATCTTGGCTCAGACATGATCATAAAGTCTGTAGACCGCTGCCCTATACTCTTCTGGTATTCCCAACTCTTCCATTCTGCTCCAAAGCTTGTTTCTAGGTACCATGTAAAAAGCCTTTTTGAAGTCAATAAAATAACAAAAGACTTCACCTCCTTGCTTGTCCCAATTTTTTTTAATCATATGTCTAAGGGTGACACCATGATCAATCGTGGAGTGCTTAGATCTGAAACTCGCTTGCCCTTTCTCCCTCTTGCCCTCTTTTTCTTCCCAAGTGCTAATTCTTTGTTCCACCATGCTTCTAAAGAGCATTCCAAAAAGAGGATTGATCATTATAGTACGATAGTTTGAAGGGTTGTTGACATCCTCGCTCTTGTGAAGAGGAATGACCACACTTGTTGTCTAGTTTGTTGGGAAACCATGTTGAATCACCCTGTTAAATATCCTTTTGATGTGCGGTGCTAAGGCTTCTGAGCCCCATTTCACGTGTTTTGCTTGTAAACCATCTATGTCCTTCGCTTTACCTGTTGCTAACTTCTTAATTCCTTCTGTAATGTCCTTTGTGGATGAGTTTGGTCCTATTGTTGATTATTGGTGGGGTGGTTTTATCCTGGTCCCTTTCATACAGTGTCTTAGCATAGTGCAGCCATTGCATGTCATTGATATTACTCTCTACCTTGCTATTGATCTGCTGTAATTCTCTCCAAAAACCTCTCGGATTTGTCTTTATGAGAAAAATCAACTCTTTCCTCGTAACTTCCATGTATTCCTCTTTTTTTGACCTCACCAATTTCTCATACATTTTTTATTTGTTTTCTCTCTTCCATATATTTTCAATGTTCTTTTTGATGCCTTACATTCATCATCATACCAAGAATTCGATGGACAGTTGTTTTTGAGGGCTCTTCTAGTCTTGGATCTCTTGCATGCTGAGAGAGCTTTGTGAATTAAAGCCATCAACTATTTGTTGTCTATTATGCTCTACTTTTTGTTGGGGCAGCCAATATTCTTTGTCTTAGATCTATAATTAAAGAAGGAAGACAATCCATGAAGATCCTAGACGTGTTGATGTCTCATCTCAAAAAATGTGATTTCTTAGACTAATGAGTGCCTCTGATTTTGTGCCTATTTCATATTCTATCAAAGGGACAAATTTGCAGGTTAGTAAAGAACCATGATTGTGAACTATTCCTACTTTGCAAACTTGTTCTAGTACTCAAATAGACTTATGATTTTCTGTTCACTTGATCCGCACTAATCTACTCTACTTTTGCCAACTAGGGGACATGCAGTATTGATAAATACCTTTGATAGGTTCTCATATGACCAAGTCACAAGGACCCTTTACCTAGATCAACCCCTTGATAGTAGATAAGATCGAAGACAACAAACAAGCCCTAAGTTGCAAATTCTTAGATTAACCCCTTGATAATAGACAAGATCGAAGACAATGAGCAGGCCCTAAGATGCAAATTTTTTACTCCTTTAAAGCACCAAATCCAAGTGTGTCACTATTCTTTCAATGCTCTAGAGTACTCCAAGATAAGGGGACTACTAGAATGTGTGGATGTGTAAATGAATGCAATGAATGTCTTTAAATACTAGTGTGTGACATCAAATTGTGAAAATGTATGTTTAGTTAACCTTGGACAAGAAAGGTGAAGGGGGACAATCGACCATAACTTAATTCTAAATTTGATTTTGGGCAGGATGAGTTCGTGCTCATGAGGACATCCTCGTGATTGCAGACATGTCCTAGGATAAAAGATGAACTAGATCACAATAGATAATGACTACCTAGGGATACGTGTATAGATAGGCACGATAATCAAGCAACTAGGTTAGATGTATAGAGATATGTGATGAGACATAATTGAATCTTGCACTTTAATAGATAAATCTCTTATGTCAACCCGAGTGGTGTCCAAAGGCTATCTACATTAGGTTAGATGGGAAAACTTTACCCACGAGTTTTCTATTTCTAGAAAGTAAAATTGCACACACACCTAACTAATCTATTGAATTTAAAGGAATAATTGAACTAAATTATAATTGATTCCAAAGAGCTAACTACAATTAAACTATAGAGAAGAAATGCTTATGCTTGAAAATAAACTATAGAGAATAAATGCGTATGCTTGAAAATAAACTATCTCAATAACTCAATGCTTATGCTGAAATTGTTGGAAAATTAGGTGTCTCAACCTTGCAAAAAAAAAATGTTATTATTTTATATTTGTCATTTAATATTTTCCCATGGTTAGTTATTATTTTTATTGAGCTCCAAACAATGTAGGGGCGTGTGAATTCTTAATTGGCACTTTTGCCACATGTCAGTGCCTTGAAAATCAAAATATTAGTTGTCAAAAGATGCCCACATGATAGTATATCATGGAAGGACTATTTTTAGAGGTATTATGACATATTTTATGACATCTGTAAGGGTCAGAAAAAGGGGAGAATATTTTGGACATGAGAGCCTAATTTTAGCTTGGAATCTTGCTTATCTTGGGCACCACACCTCATGGGAGTTTTAGCAAATGGTTTTGTAAACCACAAATGGTTTCCAGGTTGGAAGAAGTCTATAAATTGAAGGCTTGAGGAGGAATTTGTAATGAGTTTTGTTTGCAAGTCTGTATGCTGCCGGAATGCTGCTGAAATTTCTCTAGGATTGAGTTGAGGTGGAAACTCCTGTAAGAACTTGCATTGCAAGTGTGTTGTAATCTGTTTCTGGATTTGATAATACATTGTGCAAGTTTTGGAGTGTGGGGTTTTTCTCTTGAAAGGGTTTTCCCCATGTATATCACTGTGTTATGGTTTTATTGTTATTTTGTTTATGTTATTTCATGTGTTTCTTGAAACCTCTGTAATAGTTGTAATGAAATTTGCATAATCGCCTCTCAAGATTAGCGTAGGAAGTGTCTCCGCACACCTTTGCTTCCTTACAGAAATTATAATGGTGATTTTCTAAAATTTTTATAACAAACCAAAGCAAGGAATACTCTCATTGTTCTTTTTATGATTTTTTGGGATTTTTATGACAAATCAAAGTTAAGAATGCTTTCACACACACAGTGATTAACAATATGAAAGGACCTAGAGGTGAACGAGGTGTGAAGAACAAACAAAGAACAATTTAACACATGCGTGCAATAAAAAATAAAACACTTATCTACAAAAACATTCATTTTTATTCTCCAATTGAGTGGTTAGTTCCTTCAGAGAGTGGAACAAATTTCAAACACTCACATTCATAGCTTCAAAACTCAAAGAGAGTGTATGTAGAATTGTTTGTACTTGTAATGTCAAAAAATGTTCCCTTGGGGGCTTTTTCCTCAAAAGGTTTAGCTCCTGGGTCTTTAGTGTGCATTAGGACATATCACATCATAATTTGACATCCCAATGAAAAAACCCCTAAGTGCCTTGGCAAATAGGACCTAGGGGGACCACTTAAGATAACCCCTGCCCAAAATAGGGGGGAGGACTTGGCCGCTCGCGCCCTAGTCTTGCCCTATTTTGGGGCAATCCCAATTTTTGGGTGTCGGCTTGTGACTGTTATTTGGGTCCTATGCCGACACAGTAAGTTTGAATTACGAAATTCTTGGCGGGAGTGTTTGTAGTTGCATATATAAACATGTTTAGGCATTCATTTGTAAACTAGATGACTACTAGATGATTACAAGCTATCAACTTGCATGAGCATTCGTGATTCAAGGCATTCATTGTGTGAAAGAGCAGACTTGTGTTGTTTTATGTGTTTGTGTTTGTAGATTTGAGCAATCATCTCCTCATGGCATGAAGAGCTTCTTCCTCCATGAGATCTTCACTATAAGGTGACATCTATTGTGATTATTGAGCATTTATCATTTGGTTTTTACCTCTGCCTCCCAAGGCACGCACTCTCTATCTGACAACGGTGTTCGAAAGGCTTGAATGTCTCTCTGGGGCTTAACTGAGGCAAGCCTCTAAACACCACAACCCCCTCCCAAAGTTTGTGATTGCAGGTTACATGTGTTGCATTTGGAAAAAGTGGAGTTGCAAGAAGGATCAGCAGACAGCAAAGATTCAGGATCTGAAGAGAAGCAAGACTTTGGAGCCTTTCTAGGACTTGGGTGCTAGTCCCTGTGTCCTTTGCAGTTGAATTTCTGGAAACAGAAGTTACAGTACAAATCAGTGTTGAAAGGAGGTCAGGATCTCGCAAAGAACCTGGTACCTTGGACTTGGGCACCCGCTCTTTAGTCCCTGCCTTTTCCATCTCCGAACCTCGAAAACAGGTGCATAGTTATTTGTCATTTTACATCTTTTTGTAGCAACATTTTCTGTTATTCGTCTGTTTGCTATCATATTTGCATAATTAGGGTTTTAAGGCATAATTGAGCATAATAGAAGGAAATTGACAATCAAATCATAAAAATCCAAGTTTCCCTACTTCTCAATAGTGACCAGTATGATAGTACATTGCAACTCGACCCTAGGTCCTTGAATGTAAGGGTGAAAGGAGGATATACACCAAAACTACCAAAAACCTTAACTATCCAAAAATCACCCTTTACAATACTCATTGAGCTTAGAAAAGATACATAGAATTTCCACTTCTAAGTTTGTACTCTAAAGATTACAAAGTATGTGCTGCTTAAAATAAAAATAAGAGAATTGCTCAACATTCTTTACTACTTTATTTATACTCCTTTTATCTAACCTACTTTAATTCCTACGGAAATTCCCACAAAACAACATCATGTTGAAACATGCACACATGATGTCATAGTTCAACTGAAACTTTTAACGGAAAATAAATACATTAGTTACTACTCAATTAATACAAGGAGTTTTTGGCATAAAAAGTGGAAGATAACTTCCATAATGACTACTTCTACTATGAGTTTTTCTCATGTTGTGCTAAGAGTTATTCCTGATAATTAATAAACTAGAGGACACTTGGTCGTTGCATCAAGTGATCGTTGCATTTGTGGAGAAGAACAGGGCGTGATCTTCTTGAAGTTTTGTTGTTGAATTTGCTCTCTCTCTAGAGTTGAAGGTTCTATAGTTTGCAACCCCACCTTCCCCATAGCCCAATACTTCTTGGGTTGCTAATGTTGTCCTTAGAGCTTAAGGAGCTTTGGGGATACTCAAGACACCAACATAATATGAGGTCCCAAATAAAAGAGATGCCTTCTTCAAAATTCATCAAAATTTGCCTTGTTCCAACAAAACATGACTTTTGTGCAACACTTTGTCAGCAATTTTAATTTCATTAAACAATTAACATCATACCATAATATGCATTTTATTCCTACTTCAAGCAAGTAATAATCTCTAAATAAACTAATTTCTACATGATAGGGAATTGAACAGGGGAGAAAGGGATTACTTTGTTGAGTATTACATGAGGTAGTGATCGGCCTCATCACTCCCCCATGCCTATGGTTTTGTAGGTCATCTTGTAGGTTTTGTATCTGGTAGATGGGAGGAGGTTGATGGCTATCTTCTTTCAACTACCTCCTATTCTTTCTTGTTATCTAATATCTCCCACATAGCACTACAATCATACTCCTTAAGATAAGTATCTTTATTCTCTTTATAATTATCCATAAAACCTCATCTTTTGTCTACCTTTTCTTCCCACTTAAAAAATTTCCACTCAACTTGGGTTGATGTGGCATTCATTGTTGCTAGGGGACAAAGAAGGAGAGGAGGTATGAACCTTATCCCTATCTAGGCTTGTTTATATTTTTGCAATATTTTGGCAACTGATTTGACTCTTCTTAATGACCACAACAAATTTGTAGGAGAGATAATTTCTCCATTTTTAAGGTGCATGGGAAGAGGATTGTATCTTTCCTCACATGCTACAAATGTTGGTTTGACTATGTGGTGGATGGCGTGTTGTAGGGCCTCATATGAAAGCTTGAAGCTTTCAACATATTTCTTACTCGTGCCCTCATATGAGATAGTGTTTTTGAATGTTTTCTTAAAATCCTTGGGCTCAACGTTTTGATGTCTCATCAGCAACCCTACAACCTTTTTTGCCTCACAATACTCTTTTGTTCTCTTCTACCATGCAATCTGATTTTGCAATGTAGAAATAAAATATCTAAGTTGTACCTCTCCTACAAAAATGTTGACAAAGAAATCCACAACATTTCCTAATAAGAGTTGGTGGGTAAAGAACTCATGTAATAGTTTTTTTGCTCCAAAGGGCTAATTTTATAGGCTTTTAAAAACTTAACATCATGCAAATCATAAGATAGACCACAAGAAATCTAAAGTAATTTCCATCTCAAAAAGTTGTTTTTGGAGGAACATATTGTAGATCCTGGCCACTTTCTTGCATGATAAAATGGCCTCTCTAGTTTTACAAGCCTCCATTCCATACTTTTCCATATAGTCATTCATGATCTACAAAATTACCATTTGAACCTTTAATCTAGAGATCTCATGCCTAGTGTTGGCAAGACATAACTAACTTTATAGCAAGATACATCCATTACAAAGAAAATGTGCCATGCCTATCTGACCACCAACCATCATGTTGATGGTGGTTTTAGCACACAGCAACGCAGGTGTGATTGCTGGTTTCACACCTCTTTTGAAAAGTATCCTACCCTAGGTAAGACTACTCCAAGGATAATACAACTAGGTCTTAGCTTGCTTGGAATCTCTCAATGGGTATGTTCTAGTTGTGCCTACAAGGGGTCTTACACGCAATCTACAAATCTTCAGTTTGGGGTAGCAAATACACATAAACCCTTTTTATGATTTTCAGCTTATAAACAAGATAAAGTGTTGTTAAAATTCCTATTCTAATAACTAACAATGGATTTTAAAGAAAATGCAAAAGGTTTAGGGTTTAGAAGAATCCTAAGTGACATTTACAATGCATAGGTTATCTTTAGTAGACAAATACTCCAAAACTTTTAACCAACTTCCTGAGTTACCAAACTGAAATGGGTGTTACAGTACTACAGAAAATGGTGCTATCTTCAATGGAAGTCAAAAGATTTTTAGACCATATTCATTTGTTAAATACCCAATAGACGGCGCAACTTAACTTATGAAATGTAATTGAAATTTTGCACGAATAATCAGTCCAGGCTAACTTTACACAGCTATCTACCATCAGCAAATAACTAAAAGTATGGACTTAGAGTATTCATCAGATACTTCAGCAAACCATGAACATTATAAAAGCACAACTAATTAACTATGGGAGAGCAGGAAGCAAACCATGAGAACCAAGATGAGCTAACACAAGATACAAATTCTCAGAATTACTGCAGAAACTTGCTTTGTATTACTTCAAATGGCATAGAGTCAACAATTCAGTATCAAAATCTCTCTTTCAAACAAAGAAATAGCAGCCCTTTATATAGAAAAGCAGCATATCGAGTTTTCAAATGAATGGTGGAGATTAACTCAACACCGACGGTCCAGATTACATCAATAAATACAATTATAACAACTCACATCAATTCTCGGATTACATTTTGTCCTCTATGAAAAAGATGAAAAACAACCCCTAAGTACATTGAATCTAGTCAATTTGATTAGCCAACTCAATATATTAGTAGAAAAGAACATTTTAGAAGCAAGAAAAAGATAAAATAGAGTCGCATGCTGCCCCGAATACAACAATTTACAATTAAGACAGGATTACATCCTTTGAATATTCAAAATAATATCAGGATTCTTTGTCCAAGTCAATTTTGTCTTCACTGGCCAGCCTGTTACGATATGTCAGCCATGTTGCAAGTATGGGCCTAACCGATGTTGTCATTGATGTCAACATACTCATGCTGCATTAATGAGAAGGATTGGATGAGCAGAGAGGAGCAATGGAGACAGTGAAGTGGAGATCCCAGCTAAGATGCAGATCAGAGGTTGCGGTTCAAAGGGTTTGTAGATATGAGTCTTGAGATGATCCAGTCAAGTTTTCAGAGGTCCGCATGAAGATCTGAAGAAGTTATGGCCGCTCAAGTAGAACCGGCTCCGGCAGGTGTTCAGAGGTGACAGAGTGACACAGATAGGTCCGGTGAGATCCGGTAATGCACTATCCCATTCTGCGGATTTGAGGGAGTGTTGAGGACGTCCGTGTGAAGTGTCAACTCAATTGGTTCGTGGTTTGAAGGTCCAGAAGAACCTATTCCTTTGTGATAGTAATGACAGACTGTGTTCTTAAAGCTCCAGATGAAGGAGAGGAGAATTCCAGCAAGCAAATGAAGTGTGGATGTTCTCAAGTGATTTGGGAAAGCTTGTGGTGATCCTTGGATCGTGTCCAGTTCATGTTGGTGGTCCGCATTGAAGTTAGAGTGCGCATTTGAAGAATAACCACTGGATGATGGTGTTCTTCTTGAGATTGGCCGACCGGATGTATTACACGTCTTGCAGATGTTCTTGTAGATGTTTGCCGACTTAGATGATTATTCCTAAGTCGATGCCTTATATAAATAGGGATTGTGAAGTCTTTCCAAAGTATGTCTTGCGGTGATGAGTGTGTGGTAGCAAGGAGGAGAGCGAAAAGCAAAGTAGAAGTATTGGGCTCAAATGGAACTGATTCAAGCATGGTGAAGATGCTATTCTGTAGTTCATGTAGGTGATACTTATTTCT
Organism: Cunninghamia lanceolata; assembly: GCA_027924645.1. Classification (NCBI taxonomy): domain Eukaryota; kingdom Viridiplantae; phylum Streptophyta; class Pinopsida; order Cupressales; family Cupressaceae; genus Cunninghamia; species Cunninghamia lanceolata. The sequence continues at coordinate 2,878,760 of BSBN01000210.1, read as the reverse complement.
TTGTAGACAGTGTGTCTCTTATAGGCAGTGAGCCTCTTGTGAGCAGTGTGCTCGGGCAGTGAGCCCTAATTGGCATGTGCCATTTTGTTATTTCTATTCTTCTAACAGATAATACATTCTTGGGTTAATCACCCCGTGGTTTTTCCCTTAACTAGGTTTTCCACGTCAAAATCTTGGTGTCTTATGTGTTGATGAGTTTCTGCTTTTTTATTTGAATGCATTATGTTTCATGTTTAATATACTGCTAATCACTAAGACGATTCAAGTGTGTAAATTAGAGAAAGTTTTACACAACTGATTCACCCCCCCTCTCAGTTGTGTGCCCTAAGTCTAACAATTGGTATTAGAGCTAAGTTCCTCTAAAAGGAGCTTAACCGTTTGAGGAGATCCAGGATGTCGTCTTACAAGAAGGATAGTCCGAAGTTTGATGGAACCAACTTTGCTCTTTGGAAAGGTCGCATGAAATGTCACTTGCAGTGTATGGGAATGGCGTACTGGTCCATGGTTACAAAATAATATGTACCTCCACAGGGCGGTCCGACAACCCTAAATAAAATCACAGATGCTGGAAACAATCTGTGGATCAAAGAGGCTCTTCTAAGCGCATTATTTGACTCAGAGCTCTCAAATGTTATTGACCTACCAACTGCCTTTGAGATTTGGAATAAACTAGAACTTTTGCATGAAAGAGACCAGTATGTTAAATGTGCAAGGTTACAGAGTCTACAAGGGAAATTTGAAAAACTGAGGATGAGAGATGATGAAAATATTACTACTTTTATGCCAAGAGTGAATGAGCTGGTTTGTAGAATTAGAAATGCTGGTGGAGTCTTGGATGAAAATGAGATTGTTGGTAAAATTCTCAGATCCCTTCCTACTTCTTACAAAATCAAGGCTATTGCCATTGAAGAATTCAGAGCCCATACAACTGTCACAAGAGATCAATTGGCTGGGAAATTGGTTGCATTTGAAATGACAGAGTTTGGAGATGACCCCCCCAAGACTGAATCTGCATTCAAAGCTAGTGCCTCTATTAAAGGTAAACAAAGGTTTGATCCAGGAGAGAATTCTTCAAGGAAATTGTCATGGTATGAAAAAGCAAGAAAAGATCTAGAAGAAGAAGAAGTAGAAACTGCTCAACTTGAAGCCCTTATTGCAAAGAGACTGCCAAGAGGATTCGGTAAGTATGAAGGAAAATTACCTGTTAAGTGTTTTAACTGCAATAAGATTGGTCATTTTGCCTCAAGGTGTCCGAAAAGATTTTCAAGGCAAAATCCTAACAAGCCAAGGTTCCAAAAGAACTGTTACTATGTACATGAAGATGATGAATCAAAGATAGGAAACAAATCCAAAAATGAATGGGTGTTCATTGCCATCAAGGAAGAAGATCCAATGTCCTCTGTATCTGTTAATCTTAAGACTGCGGAAAGAGCTCTAGCTGCCCAAATTGAAGAGAAGGATGATTGGGTCATTGACAGTGGATGCTCTCACCATATGACAGGTGACAAAAATAAGTTTGTAGATTTAGAAAGGTATGAAGGAGGAGTGGTAAATTTTGGTGACAATTTTGCTGGTAGAATCAGAGGAAGAGGAACTATTTCTTTTGATGGAAGAAACAAAACTGGTAATGTACTGTATGTTGAAGGTTTGAAGCACAATCTTCTCAGTGTTGGATAGTTGGTGGACAAAGGCTATGATCTCCGATTCAAGGATGGAAAATGCAAAATCTTTGAAAGTTCTGTAACAGAGATTGCATCCGGTACTCAAACTAAAGGTAATATCTTCCACTTGGTTGGTACTGGTAAAAGATGCTTATTTGTTCAAGTTGATTAGAGTTGGTTATGGTATAGAAGGATGTGTCATGTGAATTTTGATAATATCATCAAGATAAGCAATACTCAGGCTATAAGAGATCTTCCAAAATTGGTGAAACCTATGAACAACTTGTGCAAGGAATGTCAGTTGGGTAAGCTGAGCAGAGTCACATTCAAAAGCAAGGAACTATCTTCTACCAGATTATTGGACTTAGTTCACACTGATCTTTGTCGTCTGGCAAGAACCAGGAGTATTCAAGGTGATAGATACTTCATGCTGCTAATTGATGACTATTCTCGAATGATGTGGGTAACCTTTCTAAAGGAGAAATCAGAAGCTCTTAAGAAATTCAAAATATTCAAGGCTATGGTAGAGAATGAAACATGATTAAAGTTGAAATGTCTGAGGTCTGATAGAGGTGGAGAATTCACATTCGGTGAGTTCATAGAGTTATGTGAGAAACATGGAATTAAGAGACAATTGTCTGCTCCTACGACTCCACAGCAGAATGGAGTAGTGGAGAGAAAGAACCAGACCATCCAGGAAGCATCTAGGACCATGATGATGTAAGCAAATGTTCCTCAGATCTATTGGAGAGAAGCTATCAGCACTGCAATCTATACTCTCAATCGAGTTCAAATCAGAAGCAATACCAGTAAGACCCCTTATGAACTTTGGTTTGGCATTATTCCTACTGTAAGATATTTTAGAGTCTTTGGTAGCAAATGTTACATCAAAAGAGATGAAGATCTAGGCAAATTTGATGCTAGAAGTGATGAAGGAATATTTTTGGGTTACTCTACTCAAAGCAAAGCATACCGATGTTATAACAAGAGACTAAGAAAGATGATAGAAAGTACAAATGTGAAGGTTGATGAGGGAATAGAGAAACCCTCAAGGTTTTGTGAATATGATGAAGATGATCAGAATGGTGTTTTGGTTCAAGGAGTTTAATCCTCTTTTGAAAGTCAGATTCAAACTGATTTGGTAAATCAGGAAGAAGAGATAGGTCTGAATGAGCCTAATCAAGAAGCAGAAGTGCAAGAAACTCCCAAAGTTCCAAGGTATGTAAGACTAAACCACTCTGAAGATCAGATCATAGGTGATAAAAGCAAAGGTGTGCAAACTAGAATGAAAATTGCTCAAAATTCAAATGAATATTGTTTGATTTCAAAGATTGAACCTAAGACAATAAATGAAGCCTGCAATGATGAAAACTGGACCAAAGCAATGGAGGAAGAGTTGATGCAAATTGAGAAAAATCACACTTGGGATCTTGTTCCCAGGCCTAGAAACAAGAATGTGATTGGAACCAAATGGGTCTTCCAGAACAAACTAAATGAAGTTGGTGAAGTAATCAGAAATAAAGCCAGACTAGTCTGCAAGGGCTATTCTCAAATAGAAGGAATTGATTTTTAAGAAACTTTTGCTCCGGTAGCAAGAATTGAAGCAGTCAGATTATTTCTTGCATTTGTTGCCTTCAAGGATTTCAAGGTGTATCAGATGGATGTCAAGTCTGCTTTCTTGAATGGTGACTTAGAAGAAGAAGTGTACATTGAACAACCGGATGGATTTCAATTGTCTGAGCATGGTGATATGGTCTGCAAGTTGAAGAAGGCACTGTATGGACTAAAGCAAGCCCCAAGAGCCTGGTATGAAAGATTGGACAAACATCTTTTGAAGATTGGTTTCAACAAAGGTACTGCTGATAGTAATTTATATTTCAAAATTGATCATGAAAACATCTTAATTGTTTAAGTGTTTGTTGATGATATCATTTTTGGAGGAAGAGATAGTATGTGTAAAATATTTGCAAATCAAATGAAAAGTGAGTTTGAGATGTCCATGCTCGGTGAAATGAATTTCTTCTTGGGTCTGCAAATCACTCAAACAAAGAAATGAATCTTCATTTCTCAGACCAAATATGTAAAAGAATTATTGAAGAAATTTGGAATGGAAGATTCAAAGCCAATGAATACTCCCATGGCAACCGGATGTAAGTTGAGCAAAGATGATGACTCTCCTAAGGCAGACCAGACAAAGTATAGATCAATGATTGGAGGATTGTTGTATCTCACTCAAACTAGACCAGATATAATGCAGGCTGTTGGTCTTGTTGCGAGATTCCAGGCTGATCCCAGAGAATCTCATGTCATGGCAATCAAGAGGATTTTTAGATATCTAAAATGAATAGTTGAGTATGGTTTGTGGTATCCTAGAGATCATGATTTCTCTCTTCATGCATATACAGATGCAGATTGGGCAGGAGATGTGGATGACTGGAAGAGTACCAATGGTGGAGCATTGTTTTGGGAAAGAGATTAGTTTCTTGGCTAAGCAAGAAACAAGAGGCAATATCCCTGTCTACAACTGAAGCAGAATACATTACAGCAGCAGGTAGTTGCACTCAAGTTTTGAGGATGAAGTAGATGCTAAGAGATATTAAAGTAGAGTATGAGGAGCCTATCACAATCTTCTGTGATAATTCAAGTGCTATAAATATATCTAAGAATCCAGTGCTGCATTCTAAGACTAAGCATATATCTATCAAGTTTCACTTTTTGAGAGAGCAAGTGAACAAGAATGAAGTCAGATTGGAGTTTGTGCCCTCTAAGGATCAGATTGTAGATATCTTTACTAAACCTCTACCTAAGGACTCTTTTGAGTATCTCAGGGAGAAGTTAGGGGTTATTTCCCCTCTGGTGATGAACTAAGGTGCACTGAGGTGCATCAATCCGGTGGATATTACAGTCATATCTTGTGATCCGAATTGATGGGAGTTGCTACTCAGGGGGAGCAGTAGGTATGATTCTATAGTGTTGGAATTGCAAGTATGAGCCCTTTGCCATTGATGTCAAAGGGGCAGAGAAGACATGTGAAAAACAAGTGGTTGATGATCAAAGGGGGAGCAGTAAAGGAAGAGAAGACATGTGAATAGTTGTTGCTGATAGGGGGAGTAGTGACAGTAAGGAGAAGTTCTTGTCTTGATGGTTTTTCACATCATATGTTGCCATCAATGACAAAGGGGGAGATTGTTCCAAGTATGAGCCTAACCAATGTTGTCATTGATGTCAACATACTCATGCTGCATTAATGAGAAGGATTGGATGAGCAGAGAGGAGCAATGGAGACAGTGAAGTGGAGATCCCAGCTAAGATGCAGATCAGAGGTTGCGGTTCAAAGGGTTTGTAGATATGAGTCTTGAGATGATCCAGTCAAGTTTTCAGAGGTCCACATGAAGATCTGAAGAAGTTATGGCCGCTCAAGTAGAACTGGCTCTGGTAGGTGTTCAAAGGTGACAGATTGACACAGATAGGTCCAGTGAGATCCGGTAATGCACTATCCCATTCTACAGATTTGAGGGAGTGTTGAGGACGTCCGTGTGAAGTGTCAACTCGATTGGTTCATGGTTTGAAGGTCTGGAAGAACCTATTCCTTTGTGATAGTAATGACAGACTGTGTTCTTAAAACTCCGGATGAAGGAGAGGAGAATTCCAGCAAGCAGATGAAGTGTGGATGTTCTCAAGTGATTCAGGAAAGGTTGTGGTGATCCTTGGATCGTGTCCAGTTCATGTTGGTGGTCCGCATTGAAGTTAGAGTGTGCATTTGAAGAATAACCACTGGATGATGGTGTTCTTCCTGAGACTGGTCGACCGGATGTATTACACGTCTTGCAGATGTTTGCTGACTTAGATGATTATTCCTAAGTCGATGCCTTGTATAAATAAGGGATTGTGAAGTCTTTCCAAAGTGTGTCTTGTGGTGATGAGTGTGTGGTAGCGAGGAGGAGAGAGAAAAGTAGCGCAGAAGTATTAGGCTTAAATGGAACTGATTCAAGCATGGTGAAGATGATATTCTCCAGTTCATGTAGGTGATACTTATTTCTTTGTAGACAGTGTGTCTCTTGTAGGCAGTGAGTCTCTTGTGAGTAGTGTGCTCGGGAAGTGAGCCCTAATTGGCATGTGCCATTTTGCTCTTTCTATTCTTCTAATAGAGAATACATTCTTGGGTTAATCACCTCGTGGTTTTTCCCTTAACCGGGTTTTCCACGTCAAAATCTTGGTGTCTTATGTGTTGATGAGTTTCTACTTTTTGATATGAATGCATTATGTTTCATGTTTAATATACTGCTAATCACTAAGAGGATTCAAGTGTGTAAATTAGAGAAAGTTTTGCACAATTGATTCACCGCCCCTCTTAGTTGTGTGCCCTAAGTATAACAAGCCACGCATCAAGAGCAGGATTAATTTTAGATGGATCTGGGTCCTTTAAATGATTTATCCTGTAGTCAAACATCTCCAGCTCCCGATTGAATTTGTTGTATATCTTTTCTATCTCTGCTCCTGCTTTGTGAACCGCCTTGAATTCGGCTCTAAGGTCACTTGCCTTGTCCAGTCTATCCTCTATACTGAGTGTGGCGTCTTCAAAAATTACCTTATGCAACTTATCTTTACACTTTTCAATATCAAATGGAGCATAATCATCATAGGATGCTTCTCAGCAATCCTTCAAAGAGTCATTGATATCATATATAATCGACCTCAGCTCTTCATCGGCTGGCTTATATGCTTCTTTTATATTTTCAAAAGTCTCCTTCCTCAAGAGTAGCTGTTGATACCATTCAATGGCCTTGGGCAGCTGATTCCCAATCAAAATATTCTCTACAACTAGAGTTTGGGCAGGCAATTCTTTGATGCTTTTTATCCGATAATACATATGTGAATAGTATTCATCAAAGGAATCACACTCTTCGCACAGGTCTTTCTATTTCTTATGTAACTCTACTAGTTTCTTGTGTGCTTGAGTAGAGGCACTAATAGTTTCACATCCCATCTCAAAAACTTTCAGTAACCAATTCTCCGTACCTTGGGATTTTGATCTCACTTCACCCAATCTAGCCATTTCATCAGTAGATAGGAAAGTGGGTATTGTCCATATATCTCCTCCTGCATCTATTGGCTTTACCAAAAACTGGAGGCATGCACGAAGTTATTCATTTTGCTGCTTCAAGTCATTCTTTGACGTTTCATTCTTGTCTAGTTGCTCCAGAATTGATGTGACTGAATCTTTAAAATCATCCACTCTCTGAGCATGAGTGGTTGGTCCTAGATCAACTATAGATATGATGTAGTCTTCCACCCTGACTTGTTCTTGTGCTACATCAGCTAGCGAGACCGCTATTTCTGCTATTCTTGATCCTGATTCATTCTTATAGATTCTTGATTGTATTTTAGCCTTTTTCTGCTTCTTAGGCTTCTGAGCCTATGACAGGATCATACTTAGATCAAGCTACATTACTTCTACTTGTGGCTCAGGATATGTCATTTTGCCTTGCAGCCATTCAGGAGCAGAAGGTTTGTTCAATTCAGAAGCTCCATCCTTATCAACTACAACCAACTCTTTGGGTGGGTCCTATTTTTGTTTTGGCTCTTCACTCTCCTCTGGACCTACCTCTTTTTCCTTTTCTTCTTCTTGGGCCAAATTCTCTAGATTTGTCATTACATTCTCTTGTGTAGACTTGAAATCTTCCTCTGTTTGATCTTTGTCTAGAGGACTATTAGATATATCAATAACTTCCACATTAGCTGAAGGTTCATGGAAGTCTTCATTATTTACTTTAGCCAATACTCCTTTTTCCTCCTCAAATGCAGTTTGAGGCTCCTACAACCCCAAATCTACACACACTTTCTCAATCCCAAGCAATAGTGGTACCGCCAATGAATCTATAGGCATTTGTGAAATAGGGACAGTAGAGGATATGGCTAAGGAAGGTGCACTGGCCTATGTCAGGTTGGCCAAGACTAATGATAAGGAGGAATAAATGACAAGAGGTGAAGGAAAGGGTAGTGAAGGTAGAGGAAGAGAGGGTGAAAGGATGGTGGAAATGGGAGGCAATGGCAAAAAAGAAGAAGATGTAGGTGTAGTGGTAGTGGAAGGGTATGAAATGGTGAGAGTGGAGGAAATAGGGCTGCTAGGGGTGCTGGAAGAAATTGCCAGTGAGCAGGAAGTAGCAGCAATGGTAGAGGTAAGAGAGGTGGCAGGAGATGTTTCTTGAGTTATGGAGGTCGATGTTATGGGTGAAGTGGATGCAGCAACAGAAGGAGTGATAGAAGAAGAAGTGGCAGCAGAAACAACAGGGGTTGTGGCAGCAGTGCCAACACTTTGGGTAGGAGGTTGGGCAATTGGAGGATTAGAATCATTCTTGGTTGTAGCACCCTCCTTATTAACTTCTTTCACTTTCACCTTTTTGGCCTTAGAGCTTTCTCCAAAACTACTTAGCATATCTCTTTTCTTGGAGGCCCTTGTCTTGGTAGAGGGAGGTTGATCTTTCTTTTGAGGAGACCTTGCAGATGGCTTCTTCAACTTTTTTGCTTTTTCTGCCAGAGATGCATGTTCTTCACTATTTGACTTCTGTTTCTCAGCTAGCTCTGCCTCATCTGTGACATGGATTGGTTCATCCTCTTCTCCCCCGGAGTCCTTATCTGATTCCACAGCTGTGTAAGTGAGCTGAACTCCTTGTCCTTCTAGAACAACCACTTGAGCTCTGACCCAAGCCTTGCTCAATCTGATTGGTTCTCTCATAACAATATCTAGGGAGCTCTCTTCTGCATTTGCCCAATTTGGCAATGGGATAGGTTGATGGTACTGAGCCTCCCATGGTCCTCTGACCATAACATTTTCATCATCTTGTAGCTAGTCTGGTACTGCCATTATGTGAAATCTCTTGATGAAATCTAGAGGTAGCCTTGCGTGTGCTTTCTTCATGACCTCATAATCATCGGGGCAATTGGCCCAAAAATCTTCAATATGCACCTTGTGGAAGAGCTTGTTACTTACAAATCTTTCCATCACTCTATTTGGATCAAAATGACCCCTTGCGTTGTAGTAGTGCAAATTTAGGAGCTAAAGCTCTTTATCAAAGTGTTTTGCCGATGCCAAAGAAGGGCATGCATAAAGTCCCTCGCCAAACTTGATGGGAAATTGAACATTAGTTCTATGCAAATGTTTAAGCTTCTCAGCACAGGGTATTAATTGTCTAGACAACTCTAGAAGTATTGTCTTAACATCAGGATACCTAGGAAGTCTGTAGGCCATCCCAGTGAAGCCTTGTACCCTTAAGTACATAAATTTCTCAAACTGGATGTACCACCTACCATATCTGGTTATTTCATTCATGGCCTTGGTGGAAATCCTCAGGGCTGTGTTACCCTGCAGCATTTTGGCTATATACATCGTGAACGCATCATTTACCCTTTTGAAATGTATCAATGATTGAGATGACGTTAGCTGCGGGTAACATTCATATACTTTTATCTACATTTGCTCATCATTCCCAACTTCACCAACCTTGGACAATCCATCATAGTGATTTCTTCGTGTCAATGCATAGACAATATAAGATGTCCATCTAAAGTATCTGTTATCTTTGAAATTGCTTAAGGCTTCATGGATGTTGTCACTGAGGATCTGAGCCCAGTGGAAATTAGTTCCTTTCAATATCTCAATGATAATGACAAACATCCAGTCTTCGAAAGTGGAGGCTGTGGGTAGTCCATATATTCTACTCAAGAAGGTTACCGAGTCTCCAATTTCATCGTGGAAATCACTTCTGTATAATACTTGTGAAAACTTGATGAGAGAAGACCTTCTACTTTTGGCCCAATGGTCATTCATATACTTTCTACATCCTTCCACATCTTTATTATATGTTTCCTGTGACCTCTTCTTGTCTGGCATAGTCATAACCTTGTGCCAAGGAATATCAAAGATTTCATCCAGAGAAGGTGGAGTTAAATCAGCCAAGATATCCCCACTGGATGTTTGAATTGTTCTTGTTATTATGTCATATCTGTCTGCACGGGTTGCCATTAGTTCTGCACATTGTACCGAAGTAGGGAAGGTAGCAGCTTGTGCAATACCACTATCTCTGAGTACTCTGGCCCTAGGAGTTGGGCTCAGACCAAAGACCCTCAATCTGAAGTCATCTAGGTCTATGTGACCTAGGTCTATGTCTCCTACATCACTCCATCCGGAGTGAATCTTGGTCTCTAGAGGGATTCCTTTGAACTCGTACTTCATTGCTTGGGCCCAAGCAATCATTTAGTCTACACGACCGAACCTTATAAGTTTGATACCTTGAGGAATCTTATAACATACTCCTAAGATGAACTTTAACAAATCTGCCATTGCTACTAACATACCCTTTGAAGGAAACTCAAATCTAACATTTATTGCAATTGCAACAACCATCATTAATGCATGCAAACAAATATCTAATGCTGCAAGAAATTCCATGAAAATCATCATTAACCATGCACTACAACATTAATTCTATCATTTCCCTTTAAAAATTTTAGAAAATTCAGTCATTTGCATGGTTTTGCGCTAATTTGAGGGTCATCCGACCTTCAGGCAGAAAAGCGCCGAACTCAAAGTCATTCGACCTTGGTGGGGAAATCGGGCAGGTCCGACCAAAGGTTTTACTTCCTTTTATGCTTTTAAGCGTTTTGTGTGGGTTTTGATGGGTACCAACTTGCACGGGTTTTGGAGATCTCTGACCTCCATTGGTTGTCAAGTCGGCCGGTTTAGATTTTAGCACAAAGCCTATCGATACAGTTTTTATTACTTTTGCACAGGAATCGGCTTGGTCTGATCTGCGCGAGATTTGGTTGCTACCGACCAAGTCGGTGGGAGAGTATTGTAGCGCAGGTCGGACAAGATCGTTTCTAGCGCAGGGCCGATATATTGTTTCCAATGAGATTTTGAGATGGCACCTACCTTGCGGGGAATTTTAGGGCATCCAACCAAGTCAGAGAGATGGTCTTTTAGTGTAAAGTTAGCGCGAGGGGTTTTTGGCACAAAAGGCAGTTTCATGGCCTACGGGTTTTCAGGACCTTCCGACCAAGTCGGAGAAATGTGAAGCGGACAGTTTGGTTGGAGATTGAAGTTTCTAGTGCCAAATAGGTTTGGATGCATGGCGCGGGTTTTGGAGGTCTTCGACTAACTAAATGATAGCTCGTTTTGTAGGTCAGTCGGACCTTGTTTTAGTGCTAAAACTGAAAGTTTTCACAGGAAATTTGCCTAAGTTTTGGTTTTTTTACCTATGGTGACTCATTCACATTTTCAATAGAGGATCTAAGCGAGGGTTTTAAAATAAAAATTTAAAGTTTTCGTATGGAAACCCTAGCCAGAAACCCTACTTAATGCTCGTTTTCTCAAAAGACTTAGCGTTTAATTTGAACCCTAACTGTTTGAAAATGGAAGTTTGAAGAACAGGGTTAAAACCCTACCTGGTAGATGTGAAGGCGCATTTAGATTGCATAGACAGGTCACGGGTTCGAGCTTTGGTGAGTCGACAGAAGTGTGATCGGAGCTCCAAAATCCCATTTGAATGTAAACAAATGGTTTAAAACATACGGTTAACCCCCTTTTAACCTCTGGCAAAATCACCATTAATGCATAGGCGTACGTCTGCCAGTTTTTAGGGTTTGCGTGATTTTTCCTCAGTTCAGACCTTGGTAGGGAATTTAGGTGTGTCAAACCTGGTTGGACGGGGTCATTTTCAACCCTAAACTTATAAACTCAATTTGCACAGTCTTGCGGGCATTTCAAGTTTATCTGACTTGCGGGCTTTTCAGCCTCGTCCGACTAGGTCGGTGATCGCTTGATTTAGCACAAGTTAGAGAAAGTCATTTTTAGCGCAACAGTTTGTTGGAAAGGGAATCAGTGCCAAAGTCGGTAATAACAATTTTTAGCGCCAGGTCAGTTGGAAGACAATCCAGCGCAAAGGTCAGACAAGTGAGAATTTAGCGCAAAGGTCAGTTGAAGGGCAATCTAGTGCAAAAGGTCATTCCAAGGCCTTCAAGAGGAAAATAAGGATTCAGCCTAGCAGATTTTGAAGTGATTTTTTGATACTATGATTCAATCCAGATCAAAATGCGTTTTGACCACTTAATCACTTAAGAGATGAAAAGATCCAATGATTCTCAAGCCAAATCAAAAGAGGGGGTCCTCATTTTCGAATGGGGCCTGTGTGCGAGGCACAACACGTCCAAAGGTCACAACATGTGAAAAAAGACACACTCCTTGGTGTACTTATACTTAGGTATAAGAAAGGCTCAAAGATGTAAGATGTAGAAGAATATGTATAAGAACATATGGGTGAGATATAACATGACATGTAATAGATGATATAGAGAGGACTATATAGAAGATGTGATATAGCATTGTAAGAGATAGAAGATTGAGATATTGATAGACTTTGTATCAAAGTTGTACTTGATGAATATAATATATTGCAAGTTGGTATGGCTAATTTGTATAATGTGTTATGATGTATGATGTGTATGTTAATGGATGTATATTGTCAATTTTAGTTTTTATTTCCTACTACAATCTTCTATAACACAAGGTATAAATACAACATTTAAGTAACCTAAGCTTAGATCTCTAATTTGTGCCCATTCTTGCCAATATTTTGGTTCTATTGTTGGGACCCTAGTAAAGGGATAAATGAGGGATCCAAACAATAAATAGTATTTTAGGCAGAAAAGAAGTTAACAAAGAAGGATCATAGTTAAAAAGGAAAAAAATTGATGATTTTTACTAGGATCCTCTAGGTTCTAGCCTCATGAGAGTGGGTTAGGCACCTAGGGGATGATGAATGGAAAGGGGGATCTTGAATGGATCTTTGAAGAGATGTGACCACTAGAAGAAGGATAAGGATGAGGCATTAGGGATATATAAAAGGATTAAATGAAATACCAAATAAATAAACACCCATGGAAAAAGGAGGTAACAAGAAGAGAAGAGAAATCAGGGAAGAGATTGAATTGACAATAGAATTAAACATGGAAGAGAAGAAATTGAAACAAATTCAAGAGAGATAGGAAAGATGCTACAAAAGGATTGAGAAGGTTGGAGAAGTTGAGTTAGAACACATCATGAGGTTTACTGCTAATAATGATAGTGAGAAAAAATTAGAGCACACCAAGAGGGTTGTTGTTGATAATAACACTAAGGAAGAGTTAGACTACACCAGAGGGGTTACTGTTGAGAGTGTTCAGAATAAGGAAGATAAGGAAAACCCACTATCAAAATAACTGAGCATAAATGAGGATATCGAGGGGGTTGCAACTGAACACAATAATTATATGGAACCTATTATGACTCCACAAATAGAGGAACAAGGGTCAACTAGACTGCTCCATAACAAAGGCACATCTAAGCAACTTGATGACCATCTAAATAATCCTAGAAGAGTTAGCAAAATAGATTGAAGAATATGTGATATTTGAAGAGTCACTGAAAGAAGGGTATAGAAGCAAGGGTGCTTGATGTCATTTGAATTCTTAACTTGTACACCTAATTTGGAACCCGATTTGACTAACCTAAAGATCACAATTAATGATAGATTTGAGGAATTACTTACCCCTTCAACAAAATTAAAAACTTTGTACTTAGTGTGGAATACTTAGATAATGAGGTGAGAAAGAGTGTGGGATTACAAAGAGAGAAAATGATGAACAATTTGAATTTAGAAGAAAATAAGAAGAGCACAGAAGAAAACGAAATTGAAAACATGTTCAAAGACCTTGCCATGGACACTATTGAAACAATTAACGAAGGTTGGAAAAACCCTATGTTAATTGATGAAATTTCATCAATGAATGAAAAGTCATCTTCTAAATTGAAAAGGTTGCATGAAGAGGTGAACTCCCTAGACCATGAGTTATCTCTCGTGTCGATTAAGACAAGAAGAGTCCTTGTGAAAAGTATATAGTGAGTCACCTCGGACAACAGAAAACCAACAACAAGAATTTGTAAGTAATTATGCAGAAATATTGGGAGTTGATTTTTTTAGACAAACCAGGATACTGAGAGGGGGGGTGAATCAATATCTTAAAAACTCTTTAATTTCAACAATTTTAACTTATCCAGAGCAGATCAAAACTTAAGCATCACAATATTAACATGAACATGAAAGACTAACACAATGCACATCAACACATAACATCAGATATACGTGGAAAACCCTGAAAGGGAAAAAACATAGTGAGGATTAAGTCACAATATATGAAGCTTAAATAATAACTTTGTTTTAGGGGATTAACCCAAAGAAGCTGCTACTCCCTAAGTAACTTTGATTTAGGGTCACTCCCAAGGAAGCTTCTACTCCCTGATGATTTTATTTTAGGAGCTTTAACCCAAGGAAGCAACTACTCCCTAATCTGAGAACAAACTCAAAGATGATTACAGTATGACAATCTTTCAACTATTTGAAGTCTGCCTTTGAAGCTTACACTTGATGATTAAGCTTCTGTCTCTTTACACACTCTCTATCAATCAAGCATACTCTATACTTGAAAACTATCATATATAAGTCTTCAAAATGAATCAGGATAGCATTAACAACATCTGCTCTTTCTTCCACAATCGCACATAAGAATGTATTATTCTGCTTTTATTTGCTTGCGAAAGAGAAAACACTCTGAAACTTAAGATTTAGCATATTTACATCATGCTCAACTTAACTCTTGAAATGCAAGACCATAGATTCAAAATTAGAGGAATGCAGAGCAATCCATTGTCATGCTAGAAACATCTTCACAAAACCCACACTGTCTTCAACCTGCTTCCAGAGGCCAAGTCTTCTTTACATCACCATATACAACTATAAGTAGGACCTTCAATGAGTTTTCTCATTCTTACGAACATGACATCCAATCACGACCAGTCTCTTATTCTTATGATAGTGTTGACATCAATGTATGCTATTGTGTTGACATCAATGTATGTTGTGTGGACATCAATGACAACACATGTGGCCAACAATCTCCCCCTTTGTCATTGATGGCAACATATGCTCCCCCTTTGACATCAAGGACAAAATAATCCAATATCTGTGAACTTCTTCTTGTAATCTCCCCTATCATCAGACACCACTACCTGCTCCCCTTGAGAGGTAGCCATCATCAGTCCAGGATAAAGTTATAGCATGAACTCGCCTTGGATAGATGCACCATTTTGCATCTTAGCAAGGAGGAGGGGCAATTACCCCTAACCTTTGTCAAAGATCCTCAAAGATGTCTTTTGTAAGAGCCTTTGTAAAGATATTTGCAATCTAATCCTTGGTTAGAACATATTCCAACTTCACTTCCTTGTCTGCAACCTTCTTTCTCAAAAAGTGATACCTGATTGCTATATGCTTGGTTCTTGAATGCATCACTGGATTCTTGGAAATATGGATAGCACTTGCATTATCACACAAAATAGGGATAGACTTATCATACACTACCTTGATATCCTTTAGAGTTTGCTTCATCCATAATACTTGTGTACAACAAGAGGCTGTTGCAATATACTCCACCTCTATAGTAGATAGGGATACTGAATCTTGCTTCTTACTATGCCATGAAACCAATCTGCTTCCTAGAAAGAAAGCACCACCACTTGTACTTCTTCTATCATCAACACAACCAGCTTAGTCAGATCAGTGTATGCACTCAAATAAAAATCATTACCTTTTAGATACCATAAACCATAGTCAGGAGTTCCTTTCAAGTATCTAAATATCCTTTTCATTGCCTTCTCATGTGTTTGCTTAGGATTGGCTTGATATCTGGTAACTACACATACTGCATGCATAATGTCAGGTCTGGAAGCAGTTAAGTACAGTAGTGCTCCAATCATAGACCTATAGACAGTCTGATCTACCTCTGGAGACTCATCATCGTTACTCAAGTGAGATCCAGTGACCATGGGAGTACTCACTGGCTTTGAATCCTCCATACCAAACTTTTTCAACAATTCTTTAACATACTTAGTTTGAGAGATAAAGATACCACCATCTAGTTGGGAAATTTGAAGACCAAGGAAGAATGACATTCACCAATCATGGACATTTCAAATTCTTTTTGCATCTCCTCTGCAAACCTCTTACACATATCATCATTCCCTCCAAAATTAATATCATCAACATAAACTACAACTATTAAGATCATGTCTCCTTCTTCCTTTATGTAAAGATTGCTATCTGTAGTACCTTTCTTGAAACCCTGCTGAAGTAAGTACTTGTCTAAGCATACCAAGCCCTAGGTGCTTGCTTGAGCCCATACAAGGCCTTCTTGAGTCTGCATACCATGTATGGATCTTTTGATATCTAGAAACCATCTAGTTGCTTAATGTACACTTCCTCCTCTATATCACCATTCAGAAATGTTGACTTGACATCCATCTGATACACCTTGAAGTTCTTGTGAGAAACAAGAGCAAGGAACATTCTGATTGCCTCCATCCTGGCTACCGAAGCAAAAGTCTCCTTAAAATCAATGCCTTCCACTTGAGTATATCCTTTGCACACTAATCTTTCTTTGTTCCTTACCATTTCACCTTCTTCATTTAGCTTGTTCCAGAACAACCACTTTGTTCCTATGACATTCTTGTTGGCTGGTCTGGGAACCAATTCCCATGTCTAATTCTTTTCAATTTGATTCAGTTCTTCTTCCATTGCTTTTATCCATCCATCATCTTTGCTGGCTTCAGCAAAGGTCTTAGGCTCCACTTTTGATAATAAGCACAAGTTTGCTTGCACATGTGTTTTGGCAAAGCTTCTTCTTGTTTGCACTCCTTTATTCTTATCTCCAATGATCTGTTCTACTGAATGATTCTTCTGAACATACTTTGCTGGAGTCTTAGGCAATTGCTCTGGTTCTTACTCCTTTACTTTTTCTTCTTCGTCTTCAATGGTCTGGTTTGCCAAATGATGTTCCTTTTCTTCTTTCACTTGTTCTTCTACATCTTCAATGCAAGGGAAGATATCAGATTCGGTGTCTTCTAAATCCTACGAGAATTGATACAAGTCTTCATCTGCTTTGACATTTGTGCTTTCAATCATCTTTCCCAACCTTTTGTTGTAGCATCTATAGGCCTTGCTTCTGGTTGAGTAACCAAGAAAGATTCCTTCATCACATCTTGAATCAAACTTTCCTAAGTCTTCATCTCTTTTGATATAGCATTTGCTTCCAAAGATCCTGAAGTATTTGATGAAGGGAGGTCTTCCATACCATAGCTCATAAGGATTCTTAGAGCTATTGACCCTTAACTGCACTTTGTTAGTTAGATAGACATCAATGTGAATTGCTTCCTTCCAGTATACATCAGGCAGATCTGCATCTTTTAACATTACCCTAGACATTTTTTGCATAGTCCTATTCTTCCTTTCCACTACCCCATTTTGCTAAGGGGTTCTAGGAGAAGACAAGTGCCTCCAAATGCCATGTTCTTCACAAAAATTTTCAAATTCATTTAAAGTAAACTAACCTCCTCTATCAGACCTCAAGCATTTGATCTTAGCATCCATTTCATTTTCAACCAAGGCATTGAAAATTTTAAACTTATCAAGAGCATTAGATTTTTCTCTTAAGAAAGTAACCCAAGTCATTCTAGAATAATCATCAATGAGAAACTTATAGTACCTTTCACCTTGTTGACTTTTTACACTTGTAGGTCCACATAGGTCTATGTGAATCAGCTCTAATGGATTTGAAGAAGAGTACTCCTTGATTTCAAAACTTGCCTTTGTTTGCTTTCCCATTTGACATTCCTTACATATAGTGTTTGCAGGCTTGGTTATCTTAGGCATATCTCTCACTACATGAGTTGAGCTGATTCTTGCCATATTATCCAAGTTGTGTCCCATTCTTTTGTGCCACAACAAACACTCACTAGATTGAGTCAACAAACATGTTCTTCCATTTGCCTCTTTCAGGTGATAAATATCACCATAAGTCTTGATACCTTCTGCAACAAGTTTTCTGGATCCTGCCTTCCTAATTTCACAACCATTAGCATAAAAAGTAAGATTGTAACCTTTCCTGCACATCTGACTAACACTGAGAAGATTGTGTTGTAATCCTTTGACATAGAGAACATTCTCAATCATGTTCTTTCCATCAATAGATATGACACCTTTTCCACAGATTCGTGCTGACTCATCTCCTCCAAACTTGACAGCCCCACCATCCCACTTCTTAAGGCTAATGAACTTCTCTTTGTCACTAGTCATATGATTTGAACAACCACTATCAATGACCCAAGCTTTGGTTTCTTCTTTTGCATGAAAGGCAGTCGATACAACCATTGATTTTTCATTGTTTTTTGAACTGTTTGCAAGGCATCCATTTTTCTAACCCTATTCTTTTTGTCACCAAAACTCATGGCCAAGAAAATTGTTTCATCATTTGAATCATCATGATCCTCATCTTCTGAAGAACAACTTTCCTCTATAGAAAATAGACTTGTTTTGAATTTACTATTTTTATTACTTCTCCTAGATTCTTTGAGAGGACATTTGGAAGCAAAATGACCAACCTTTCCACAATTGAAACATTTGAAGGGTAACTTACCTTTGTGTTTGCCAGATCCTATCTTCAAGGTTCTTACAAAATTTGCTTCAGCATCATCAGGGCTTTCATCTTCATCAACAGTTTCTTCTTTTATCTTTTTACTGACTTTGAAAGCAACTTCCTTCTTTGGAACATCAATGTCAAACTCCCTCATTTCAAAAGCAGTAAGGGTCCCAAACATTTGGTCTAAGGAGTATGTATCCAGGTCAGTAGTCTCCTTAATAGTAGATACTTTGGAACTGTAAGATTTGGGAAGAGATCTCAGAATCTTTTTCACAATCTCATCTTCTTTTAATCCTCCACCAAGACCTTTGATACCATTGACTACTTCATTCACCCAAAGCATGAAACCTGCAATATTTTCATCTTGTGACATCTTTAGGGATTCAAATTTATTCTTGAGTATTTGCATCTTGGCTTGCTTCACTTTCTTATCACCTTCATAAATAGTTTCAAGTTTATTCCAAACTTCTTGAGCTGAGCTACAACTTATCACCTTTGAAAGTCTTAAATCAGTTAATCCACTCATGATAGCAAACTTGGCCTTGGCATTATTATCATACTTCTTGATTTCATCTACATCTTTAGGAATATCTTTAGGAATAGTGTAGCCTTTCTTGACAAAGTCCCAAACTCTGCACCCTAGTGAATTGATGTAGCCTTCCATCCTCACCTTCTAGAAAGCATAATTAGTACCATAGAACCTAGGTATCTTGCTGGATCCTCCTGATGCCATCCTAGGCCTTCCTCAAGAGGTTAAGCTTCCTTCAAAGGAACTTTGCTCTGATACCAATTGTTAGACAAACTAGGATACAGAGAGGGGGGGGTGAATCGGTATCTTAACAACTCTTCAATTTCAACAATTTTAATTTATCCGGAGCAGATCAAAACTTAAGCATCAAAATATTAACATGAACATGAAAGATTAAGACAATGCACAAAAACACATAACACCAGATATACGTGGAAACCCCTAAAAGGGAAAAACCACGGTGAGGATTAACTCACAATATATGAAGCTCAAATAATAACTTTGTTTTAGGGGCTTTAATCCAAGGAAGCTGCTAATCCCTAATTAACTTTGATTTAGGGTCACTCCCAAGGAAGCTTCTATTCCCTAATGACTTTATTTTAGGGGATTTAACCCAAAGAAGCAACTACTCCCTAATCTGAGAACAAACTCAGAGATGATTACAGTATGACAATCTTTCAACTGTCTGAAGTCTGCCTTTCAAGCTCACACTTGATGATTGCACTTCTGTCTCTTTACACACTCTCTATCAATCAAGCATACTCTATACTTGAAAACTGTCATATATAAGTCTTCAAAATGAATTAGGATAGCATTAACAACATCTGCTCTTTCTTCCACAATCGCACACAAGAATGCATTATTCTGCTTTTATGTGCTTGCGAGCCTTATTCATCTACTTGCAATCATATCCTCCACATTCAATTTGATCTCCTATTTATACATGATATTACATTGATTACATAGCTTGTCAGCCAGATTTAAACATGAAAGATACATTTATAGTTCGACCATACAATACACAATATGAAACGTGTAGAGGATAGGTCTAATTAGGACAACACATTACACCAACAGAAGACTCAAGTCTTGCGAACCCCAACATTTGCTTAACCAGGTCCAAAACATCCTTCATAGCTTCAAACATCAAGGAATTACCTCCGCACACTTTTCTCATTTGAAAATAGGACAACTTTAAGGTAAGCTCATGAAAAACTTGAAGAGTAATGACCATATCAACTAGAGAACCTTGTACGGTTCTGGATACAAGAAAGATCTTCATGAAACTCTTCCAGATGAGTCCGCATGACTCATACAACATCCCCAAACACTTCTTTGCCACCGCACATAAAAGAATTATGTTGCACACCTTCAAACATTAACTCTGAGAGCACACTGTTATCCAGAATATACTACAACATGTTGTCAATTGAAAAACTGAGTTGCAAACCACCAATAATCTTGAAATAGGCAAGAAACATGAAATGCACATTAAAGAACATGTTATCAAAACCACAAGGTCAATCATTTACTTCTAGAGAAGTGTGGAGCATTCCAGTGAGTCTTCAATGCTACTCTATTTTGTCAGAGCACATTTTAGTACTTTACCAATCATAACTTTCACTGCGGAGGGAATAATGGTCTGGAACTTTGGAAACAACTCATTTACCACCTTCTGAATGTATATCCAGAGCTGCATAGCCATATATGCAAACACAGAGGAATGCGGATCATTACATTCACCTTTCAACATCACATTACACTGTTAGAGCCTAAACCGGAACGCAGTCACTTATATATTTCACTGTGAAGGAGCAAACACTCTAAAACTTAGGATTTAACATATTTACATCATGCTCAACTTAACTCTTGAACCGCAAGACCATAGATTCAAAATTAGAGGAATGCAAAGCATTCCATTGTCATGCTAGAAACGTCTTCACAAAACCCACACTGTCTTCAACCTACTTCTAAAGTTTGTCTTCTTTACATCACCATATACAGCTGTAAGTAGGACCTTCAATGAATTTTCTCATTTTTAGGAACATGACATCCAATCATGACTAGTCTCTTATTCTTATGATAGTGTTGACATCAGCGTATGATGTTGTGTTGATATCAATGACAACAAATGCGGCCAACATATTTCTTTGAAATTTAACTAGTAAGAGACAAGGGAAGAAGTTATAAATTAGTATTTAACAAGGAAACTACAGTAAGAAATTAGTGAAGGAGAGGAAATAGGATAAATTCAAATCAAAATACAAGAGCTTGCCAAGGAATAAAGAATGATTGCCTAGTACCAAAAGATTTGGAGAACAAAGGAACAAAACATGAAACTACCTATCTTTGGAAAGGATACTATTGAAGCATCTAAAATCACTTTTGTGTTGCAATCCATTTAGAGAAGGAATAGAAATCAAAGTAATTAGGCCAAACCTTATAATTTTATAGGAACACTAAGAAATGATGCTTTGAAATGGTATATGAAGAAGTGTCCTCAACATGATAAGGAATGACATGAAATAAAAGAAGAATGCCTATCTAACTTTGGATCTTCTAGGGTTCCATCAAAAAGCATCAATAAAATGAGAGAAATGATATAGGAAGAAGGTGAAACTTGATGAGGTGTCATCAAACCTTGTACTTTAATACATTTTTATGTTGTAAATCCAGGTGGTCCCCTTTTTTTGACCATGCAGAAGGAGTTGTTAATTTTTGTATCACTAATTTGGGTTATATGAATATATTCCTAATGACACCTTGAATAAAGAACTAGTGCCCCTAGCAATGGCACAAAAAATTGACAAGGCATCGTCAAACTTTGTACTTTAATACATTGTTATATTGTTAATCTGGGTGGTGTCCAATGACTATATGCAATAGGAAATCAAACATCTCATTCCAGTGATGGTTTTTAAATTACTGAATAAAGTAAATGCTTATGTGGAAACAAAATCTAAAATATGAAAGCATTCAAAATTTAATCTAACGAAACATTTGAAATATAACTATGGAAACATTTAAAAAAGATTACAACATTGAAACAAAGTATTCAACTACTTGAGTGTTTTTGAGAAAGCAAACCTATACTATTAACTCTTCAAAAAAATTGTGATGAATGAACTTTTAGAGTAAAACTGCTTATTATTTTTTACAAAACACAACTCTTCATAACACTACAAATATATTGAATAAGACACACAATATTGAATGATACAAATAACACAAGGACTAACACAGAACAAATTAACCTGTAGGTGAAAACTAGAGCAATTTATTTCATTTATTGGAACAATTATTTCAACGTAAACAAAGTAACTCATAGTAACATCATTTCAATGAGAACATGGTGTTAGCAAGATGGTTGTCATTGCACCAAAAGATCAACCTTTTAATGCCTAATACAACCACCAGAGTTAATGAATCCATGGGAGGTGGCTAAGCCTTGTCACGAACGCAAGCGCTACGCTGCACAACACAAGGAGACTAAGGGTGCACACCTTGCAACAATCCTCCCCCCAACGCAAGTGAGGGGTTTGAACCCATGACCCAGGCTCTGATACCAATTGTTAGCAAGACAGTTTCCGTTGCACCAAAAGATCAACCTGTTAATGCCCGATACAACCTCCAGAGTTAATGAATCCATGGGAGGCAGTTAAGACTTGTCAAGAACCCAAGCGTTGTGCTGCACAACACAAGGAGACCAAGGGCGCACACCTTGCAACACATGGTAACTGATAGTAATCATCATAAATTAAAAATACTTATCTATGAAACACTATTCTTCTTCTCCAAGCGAGTGGCTAGCTCTTCTGAGATTGGAACTTTAAGAACTCACAATATCATCACACACACATACATACAGATTGCCAAATTTTTTGAAAGTAAACACAAAGCTATCTATTCTTGTATTCATTCAAAATCATCTATGTCTATAATGAACAACACAACACTATATATGATGTTTCCTAGATAATGGTTTCTTTACTCATGCCTAAAATACAACATTGAGCAGTTCATACACGATTGTTGTTTAAAGTTTTTAACAAAAAATCATAAATGTTAAAGAGTTTGTTTCTTAACAAAGAAATTGGGGAAACTGATGAAATGGACGTTCATCAAGAACCTTTTTTCTTATAGAGTTCTTTCCAAGCCATTTATGAATCACGTTGCCAAATATCTTTGACCGTTTCACCAAACAGGGGACAAGAGTGTTGAACAAAGGACATGTGTGATGAACAGGGGACAATTTCCTACTGCCATAATTTCTTCGAAGTTGCCTTTGGAATGTGAGCATTCCAAATCCATGAACATTTCAGAGCATCCATTTCCACTTCTTCTGGAGTCTATCTTCTAGAGTCGAATGAACCCTGTTTTATCAAAAATGAATTTTTTTCACCACAATATGTTAGCATTGGAATTCCTTTTAACACAGAATAGAAAAACATAAATATATACATCATTACTAGTTAGGATAGACAATAATTTATCATATAATTATATTAATACTAGCATGATAGGGATTTTAGGTCATAAAGGAAGGTATTTTATTCAGAATATGATGAGGCCAATCTTCACCTCATCAAAACTATCAATGAATTTGACATAGATTCAAGGAAGTGGTAAGAAAGATGGAAGAGCCATTGACTGAAAACAAAGTATTGAGTAGTTTGTGTCAGAATTGCTACCAAAAGTTACAACTACATTGGATGGTAGACATTTGAAACCTACTCAAGTGCGATAGAGTTAGCATGTAGGGTGTAAGCACAACCTTGGAGAAGGAAGAATAAGGAATTGGAAAAGATAAGATTGGAATTAGAATAGATGAAGATCAAACATGACATATAAAGTGAAAATAGTCTGGCATCATCATCAAATCAGAGGAAGAAGATTTGGTGCACTTAATGTTCTAAGAAAGGGCACCTGAGGAATGAATGTCCAATGATGAAGGGTGAAAAAAGAGTTGTAACACTTAAAGTGGACTTCCAATCAACTCCTACAAAGTTAAAAAGTGTATATTATAGAATTTGTGGTGATTGGGATGACCATGAAACATATGATTACCCATCTCTTATATTTAGATTAAGGGAGGATGATGGGCACGATTCTTGGTGCAACCACTAGTGCAAAGACAATGATCCTATACAAAAAGGGGTGTCAAGGGCCAAAGGTATAGCCAAAAGAGCATTCTATGACCATGGCTATAAACACCCAACATGGAAGAATCAACATAACATTCATGTAGTGCAATATACACTACTACAAATTATGAACGAGAAATTGTTACGTCGTAAAATGTGTACACTAGAATTTTACACTAAGTTTAGCACCTGGTTGGACCTAAAATGTTACCTTTGTTAATCAAGACCTATTTTAACACCTTTTCAGCATAAAATGATAAAATCTCGATCTTGATGAATAAACTCAATGGAATCAACTTAGGACTGGACTAAGCCCATGACATTTGACACTCCCCAAAGTTTGTGGGGCTAAAGGCCTAGGGCGCCTGAGCAACTTGGTCCCAGTAAGGATCTTTAGCCCCTCTCTTGTGGTGTCAGCTTAGTACACCTCCCTAGTTTGTATTTGTCGGTCTCATTGTGTTTTATTTGTCGTAAGTGAGAGGGAATGCATATATAAAGGAGTTTTGTATTTCATTTACAACTAGAAGAATAAGGACAAGTTTTCTCTCATATTGTGTTCTATGATAAAGTGTTCTTCATGCTTGGAAGTGTTATCTACTTATGGATGCTATTGAAGTTTGTTTGCAGGTCTTGAAGGAAGTTTTAAGCCTTCTACATCACTCTCCTTGTTGGTGTAGGATCTTGAGTTATCTTCATCAACTAGGGTTTTACCTCTTGTGGTAATCATCATCATTTTCATTCATATTTCTATCATATTATTACAGATCTGGCCTCTGCCCTCTTAGGGCATGCACTCTTGGATATAATCATCACTGTAGTGGAGGTGGAAACACCAACACAGGGTTTGACTAAGGCAAGCCCTTATACACAACACAACCTTTTCCTATTTCCTTGTGTGCAGGTCAGAGAAACAAGTTTGTGAAGGTGATTTCTGGAAAGAAGACAGAGCTTACAGGTACAGGTCTAGTGATATCCTAAGATTCTGCAAAACCCTAATTAGGGTCTAGGTCACCTAAGCACTCCAGTCTTTGGCATTTCTGCGCTCTTAGATCTAGGTCCTAATTTGCTCCCTGATCTCTAATATGCTTTTGGTTTTTTGATATATGTTTCTATTTGTTAGTTATAAGTCAATCTTTGTCATCTAGGGTTTGGTCATCTGTCCTAGCTTGCTTGCTTGATCTTGGTTGACTCATCTATATACAACAAAAGGGCAAAATCCCTGTAGTTTGGCTCTACTTCTTGGGTAGAAGCCAAGCTTGGTTTGTGCCCCAATGTTTGTAGAAGAGAATTTGACCTAGTTTAACTCTTTAGGCTAGATCACTCTTTCTTATCAAACATTTTGGTGAACCTGACGTTTCTTGCACTTTTGCATCCTTCTTCTCTCAGATCTGAGTTGTTTGCTACCCTAGATCTGATTGTGTTTGAGTTCATTAATCATTTTGCATGCATACATAGTTAAATTTTTTCATAGTTTCAAAACTAGGTTTTGTGAAAACCTTGCATTCATAGAAAATCTAGCTAGTTTTGAACCTAGGGTTTGTAGATTTGAGGGTTGTTTCAGATCTTGTTGCATTGAATGATTGTTTGCATTTGTTGTACCTTATCATTATTGTTTTTCCAAACATTCTTTCATTCTTGCATTTGAAAGTTGGAAAAGAAAAACTTCATTCTAGATTTAGAAAAAAACATATTTGTCACTTTGTTTGCATCTCATAAGGATAGATCATCGTAGCATGAATTAATCTTTTAATTTTTACATCAGATTTGATTGGTATTATAGTAGTTATTCATTTCATAGTGTTACATTGTGCATTGGAATCTTTTATATTACTAGAATTTGTCAAAAAGGTTGCATTTTGTGAAAATCTAGTTGATGTTGCAATCTAGGGTTTGTTATTGATATTTAATTTCTGATTTTGTTGTTGTCATTTGCATTTCAAATTTGATTCTAAATTGTTCTACAACATTACAAATGTCATCTTGCATTGAAAATTGAAGATAGGAGCAATTTTGAATTGTTGCATTTTGAAAAGAGCATTGAAATTTGAGTTTGGTTTAAGCATTGGCATTATTGATATTTAAGTGGAATTGAGTAGAGTTGAATTTGATCAAAGATATATTATGTGCATTATGTGTGTTTACATTTGAACAAAACATTGCTTTACTTAAACAAAAACTCAAATCCTTCTTTTACTTCATCATTCATTTCTTCTATTGGTGCATCTTGTGTGTTACTAAAGCTTGTAGACACTATATGAGCTTTGTGACCTAGTACCCTGATTCTAACGTTCTTGTGCGAAGAAGTCATCGAATTATGGGTTCTAATGCTTTGCATAATGTTGATACCAATACATCGAAACCCCAAATTCCTAGTCTTAGAAGGTCCATCACTTCTTCCCGACATCCCTACTTCGCATCTTCTTGAAGCATCAAACTTCCATGAATCCATAAACATTGATGACCTTTTGGCTCATGTTCCTGAAGCCCAAATTCAGAGATTAGAAACGGAGTTGGCTAATTTCTAGAAATTTGTAAGCTTGAAGACATAGCTAAGGAGGTCGTCCCTCTTGTTGAGAGTCTAAGAAGTCTTTTGCTCGAAGGTCAAGAAGGATTGGAAGTCTTGCGTGGCCTTGCTCATATAGTGCATAATGAAATTCTATCTACATCTAGTTGCGCTGAAATCATCACCAATGTCACTTCTTCTAATCAAATAGGGACTCAAGTGTCAGCACCCATACCTACACTCCCTATTCCTACTTATACTTCTACTATTCTCACCACTACTACACAACCAAGTAATAATGCTACCACATGTGTTAGGTTGTCTATTGGGAATCATGTTTGCCATTATAGTATGGTTCCATATAGTTACATAAATTCCACACCTAATGTCACTCCACCTACATCTAAACCTCCTATCACTTTCCAAAAGGCTACTCATACACCATCACCTAGTCCTTCCAATTCATTCCAATCTATATCTGATTCAGCCTTCAACCCTGTCATAAACCAATTGTTGCAAAATATGACTTCATCTAACAACAATTGATCAACAGAAGCAATAGTCCTCCTAAACCTAATGTTACTGTTACCTAGATTTCACTACTAGCTCAATCAGGTAGAGCTTTCCAGTTTTGAAAGAGGAAAAGGTACATATATTTCTGCTATGTTAAACCCAAGCACATTTGATAAAACTGTATTGTTGCATTTAGATATTTTTCAGAACTTAAGAGATTGAACAAATCTTTTAAAAGATCAGCAATTTGTATTGAAAAAATAAGTGTATAAGTTCTCACACAAGCCGTGAGACTAACTGTTTCATTGCAAAATGAGAAGACAAACTATACATTTATAAATGAACTGAAAGACGAATATGCATAGAGGTAGGGTGACTCGTCATTGCCTGAATGACGAGCCTTCATGCTGTTGCTGCGTCTTGTGTCGTCCTAGATCATCGGCGTGTCCCACATCCAGCCACTGTCTCCTTGATATCCCTGGGCATCTGCATAAAATGTTGGAAAACTGATGTTAGAGCAATGGCGAGGCATCATACATCAGATGATATCCATTTTATAAACATATAATTTGTGTTTTCAGATGCAGTAAACCAGTTAGCGTCACAGAAGCTTTTGAGAAGACGAATCAGGAATATCAACTGCAAGCACACATTTATTTTCTAACAAGTTTGCTTCATGTGCAGATACAGATATAATTATGTTTCTGTTTGATTCATTCAGTTACGTTTTGAGTGGAGGAAATGTGGCTCCCACAAGGGTTGAGCCCAGCTCAGTAACAATGAACAAATGCAAAGGCACAGCTCAAGGAGCACATTTAGAAAGTAGATACAGCTGTCAACAGGTTTCAATCATAAAAGGACAGCCAACAGTTAACAAACAGGATAGCAAGATAAAGTGGAACAACATCAGGAATGAGAAGGTATGAATGAATATTGATGTAAAAACTCATGAATAGAATCCAGTGCATGCATGAGATTAACAAGAATTTTAAGGGGCAGTAGACCTATCACAGCCAAAGATCATGCTACGGCCACTAAGAAAATACAGTTTTCAGAACAACAACAAGACAATGAAGTAATTAGCAGTCACTATCCGTGCATGGTGGCAGTCATCATCTTGTCAGGGTGCATTGATGCCAAGAAGGTATTCGAGAAAGGGGAAGTGTTATGAAGGCAGTCTACAGTGTCTATGGTATTGTGAAACCATTGCAAAACATGAACATCACTTTGTCACTATGTTATTCATAATATAGAGGCAGAGATAAAGAGCATGATAGTCACGAGAAGTTATCAGATTCAGAGACAGCTGAGAAATGAAGCATATCAGGTATGCTGGCAACAAAATACAGCCATCAAACTCATAAAATGCATTTCTTTTTTATTACAAACATATGCTCAGAGTTTCTTCCAATAGCGAATAGACAAAGAAAATGCAGTTTTCTTTTCCAAGTTTGAACAGCAGCAAGGAGAAAATGCAGATATCAACAACAGGATGGACAAGGATGTCGTTCAAAGAGATTCTAGTCACGAAGAATAGCAAAACATCAATGCTCAGAACTGACGGAAAATACATATTTTAAGAGCAGCAAGGCATATCTATCATTGTTCCAAGTTTTGTGTTAAGAATGGAGTTTGTTCACATCCCAATAATGCAGAGGTAAGAGAAAAATACAAACTTTCAACTCATTTGAAGAATTAATATTCAGAAAATATTCAAAATCATGCCTTCTGGCAGCGATTTTCAGAGAAAATGAAAATTGTTTTCAAGATCATGCTCAGAATTGACGGAAAATACAAATTTTGAACAGCAGCTAGACATGTATATTAGTGTTTCAAGTTTTGGTTATAAGATGGAGCTTGTTCACAGTCAAGAATTGCAAATTTATGAAGATAATACAATGTTTTTGAGTTACAGCAAGAATGTACAGCAGTCAACAAGAGAAAATCCAACGTTTTCCTTAATATTTGATAGCAAATACTCAGATTTCCCTCAAAATCATGCCTTCTAGCAGCGAATAAAACCAGAAAAATGCAAATTTTTTCATGATCAAATGCCACAGAATTCACCAACAACAGAAAATGGAGTTTTGAGCTCTTTTCGAGCAGCAGACAGGACGAGATACATGATGTTTTTCATTCATTTGTGACATAGATTCACAGAAACCTTTGAGTCCGCCATCAACAAAGGCGGATAATACAAGAAAATCCCAGAAAATGACAGGATATGTGCTAAAAATGACTTACTTCTGTTTCTACTGAGTGTTATGCTTGCAAACTCCAGAGATTCCCTCAGACAGCCATCCAACAATGATTTCAAAGCATCCAAAATGCAATAGAAGGGTCGACCAATAGAAACAGCGAAAAATCCATCAAAACCCAGTCAAATCGTGACTGAAAACCGCCCAAAATCGACTAAATAAGGAGATAAAACATCAAGAAATGCAACTTACCTTGCATTTCGTCAGAAATTGGACCAAGAACAGCCCAAGAATCATTGAAAAATGTTGCATTTTTCACCCACAAACCCTCATGGCGGCGCGGCAGGGAGAGGTCGACAGAAACAAATGCAAAATGAAAATGTTGTTTGTTTTTAAGGTCTTCTTTCCTTCTCTTCACAAGGTCGAATAGACCTAATTTCATGTTTATTTGTTTTTTGGCCTTTTGATTTACCAAAATCATTGTTATCCATATGGCATGGTCAAGACACTTCATGTGTTAAAACCTAGCGATGCAAGAGGAGGTCGTGGTTTTTTTTTTTTTTTTATGCCCTTTGTTTCCTTTTCTAAACCAAGTAAAATGTATTTTGGTAAATACAAGGTTGAGGGTGTATTTTTGCTAAGTCATCATGGCTAGGAGTTATAAGGTAGATGAAAGGATGTATGTAAGACTTGGGTGTGTTGGGAGTTACAAGGTGGTTTGAGAGTGAAGTGATGGCATAGTGGTGGGAGTCATAAGGGTTGTTTATTAAAAAATGTATTGCTTTGAACCGTGTACAGGCATGATGGTATAGATGTATGCAAAAAATGGAGATGGCTCGGGGTTCTAAGACGTGTTGACATGGTCTTGAGATGCAAGATGGTGCAAAGGTGTATGGTGAATCACGTCATTTTGTCTCGGAGCCGAAGATGTCTTCTTTGTCATTTCTTGGCAATCTAAAGAAACATGGGATCTTTCCTAGGTCTGTGGGTGGCCTGTGTTGGAAAGAACCTCCGGAGAAGGCCGACTTCCTCTTGGTACTTCACCTAAACTACCTAAACTAAAGCTTTTGCAGAGAATAGGGTAAGAAGGATTGCATAAAATGAAAACCTATTATCTAAGGTGATGCACCAAACAATCATCAGAAAATATACAGAAATGACAGACTACAGAAACAATAATATTCAAGATCCTCTACACAACCCAGAAAATCATAAATCTTGCATCATTGCTTTGTGAGGAGGCTAAATAACAACAGTCCTGTTAAGGAGAAATAGATTTTCTCACTACCCAGAGACTGATTCTTATCCCTTGCATAGCTCACAACCTGCAAAATATTATGTAACCCCTGCATAAAGGCACCAACATGCAATACAAATCCAAGGACAAAGAAACATCACAAAGACCTGTACTAACACAAGGACACACAATATCAGAAGAAAATGGGAAGGTATAGACTGCTTATTACTGCCAAAGAGGTGTTACAATGTTGCATATCTCTAAAAATGGGTTACAAAACTCTTCACTTCTGCAAAAGAACTCATAAAATTACAATATGTAGAGCTGTGAACAGCCAGAACAGCCTAAAACTGATCAAGAAAGAA
Source organism: Cunninghamia lanceolata (assembly GCA_027924645.1). Lineage (NCBI taxonomy): Eukaryota > Viridiplantae > Streptophyta > Pinopsida > Cupressales > Cupressaceae > Cunninghamia > Cunninghamia lanceolata. The sequence continues at coordinate 2,848,047 of BSBN01000210.1, read as the reverse complement.
GATTAAATACAACTCAAATAGCTGTAAACAGCTCATGCTCCACTCAAAAAAGATCAACCTCCACCAACTCCACTAGCTCCATTCCCGTGTATCTCATGAATAGTGAAAAAATATCCCAAGTGCTCCAAAAAGGGGTCCCAATGCAGAAATGGTGGAGGCATGTCATCCACTATCATGAAGGCACTTCAAAATATTATAAAATATCTTTTAGTGCTCTCTAGTGCTTCAGATCTGTGTCATCATCCTCTGTAGCATTAAAAATATCATAATAACACATTTTCTGCATTTAATTAACATTTAACTAAGAGGCTTATAATTGCACCACCTTAGTAAATGTTTTACAATTCAAAAATTACATAAATCTATGCAGAAAATAATGATATTTATGACATTTAATTCCCTGATTTCACATGATTTAGGGACTCATCAAATGTTGTAAAAAGAAATGACAAAGAATACATCTTCTGACTTCTAGGCAAAATAACATGATTTATCATATCTGCACCATATCTCCCGTTTTAAGACCATGACAAAACATCTCACAACCTCTAGCCATCTCCTTCATCGCACACATTTCTTGTGTCATGCCTATACACGGTTTGAAATAATATATTTAAAAAAAAAAACCCTTATGACTCCCATCACCATGCCATCACTCCATTTTCAAACCACATTGCAACTCTCCATACACATTTTTGTTCACAACTTACCTTCTATCTCACCTTATATCTCCTAACCAACACCAAGTCCTTGTGCATACTTCCTCCACCTTGTAGCTATCACTTCAATCTACCTTGTATTCATCACCTTATTTTTCCCACCTTATAACTCCTATCCATGACGACTTAGCAAAAATACACCCTCAACCTTGTATTTACCAAAATACATTTTACTTGGTTTAGAAAAGGAAACAAAGGGCATAAAAAAATAAAAAAAACAAAAAAAAACCACGACCTCCTCTTGCATCGCTAGGTTTTAACACATGAAGTGTCTTGACCACACCATATGGATAACAATGATTTTGGTAAATCAAAAGGCCAAAAAACAAATAAACATGAAATTAGGTCTATTTGACCTTGTGAAGAGAAGGAAAGAAGACCTAAAAAACAAACAACATTTTCATTTTGCATTTGTTTTTGTCGACCTCTCCCTGCCGCGCCGCCATGAGGGTTTGTGGGTGAAAAATGCAGCATTTTTCAATGATTCTTGGGCTGTTTTTGGTCAAATTTCTAATGAAATGCAAGGTAAGTTGCATTTCTTGATGTTTTATCTCCTTATTTGGTCGATTTTGGGTGGTTTTCAGTCACGATTTGACTGGGTTTTGATGGATTTTTCGCTGTTTCTCTTGGCCGACCCTTCTAATGCATTTTGGATGCTTTGAAATCATTGTTGGATGGCCGTCTAAGGGAATCTTTGGAGTTTGCAAGCATAACACTCAGTAGAAACAGAAGTAAGTCATTTTTAGCACATATCCCGTCATTTTCTGGGATTTTCTTGTATTATCCGCCTTTGTTGATGGTGGACTCAAAGGTTTATGTGAATCTATGTCACAAATGAATGAAAAACATCATGTATCTCGTCCTGTCTGCTGCTCGAAAAGAGCTCAAAACTCCATTTTCTGTTGTTGGCGAATTCTGTGGCATTTGATCATGAAAAAATTTGCATTTTTCTGGTTTTATTCGCTGCTAGAAGGCATGAATTTGAGGGAAATCTGAGTATTTGCTGTCAAATATGAATGAAAACGTTGGATTTTCTCTTGTGGACTGCTGTACATTCTTGCTGTAACTCAAAAACACTGTATTATCTTCATAAATCTACAATTCTTGACTGTGAACAAGCTCCATCTTAACCAAAACTTGAAACACTAATATACAATGTCTTGCTGCTGTTCAAAATTTGTATTTTCCGTCAATTCTGAGCATGATCTTGAAAACAATTTTCATTTTCTCTGAAAATCGCTGCCAGAAGGCATGATTTTGAATATTTTATGAATATTAATGCTTCAAATGAGTTGAATGTTTATATTTTTCTCTTACCTCTGCATTATTGTGATGTGAACAAACTCCATTCTTAACACAAAACTTGGAACAATGATAGATATGCCTTGCTGCTCTTAAAATATGTATTTTCCGTCAGTTCTGAGCATTGATGTTTTGCTGTTCTTCGTGACTAGAATCTCTTTGAACGACATCCTTGTCCATCCTGTTGTTGATATCTGCATTTTCTCCTTGCTGCTGTTCAAACTTGGAAAAGAAAACTGCATTTTCTTTGTCTATTCGCTACTGGAAGAAACTCTGAGCATATGTTTGTAATAAAAAAGAAATGCATTTTATGAGTTTGATGGCTGTATTTTGTTGCCAGCATACCTGATATGCTCCATTTCTCAGCTATCTCTGAATCTGATAACTTCTTGTGACTGTCGTGCTCTTTATCTCTGCCTCTATATTATGAAGAACATAGTGACAAAGTGATGTTCATGTTTTGCAATGGTTTCACAATACCATAGACACTGTAGACTGCCTTCGTAACACTTCCCCTTTCTCGAATACCTTCTTGGCATCAATGCACCCTGACAAGATGATGACTGCCACCATGCACGGATAGTGACTGCTGATTACTTCATTGTCTTGCTGTTGTTCTGAAAACTGTATTTTCTTAGTGGCCATAGCCTGATCTTTGGCTGTGATAGGTCTGTTGCCCCTTAAAATTCTTGTTAATCTCATGCATGCACTGGATTCTATTCATGAGTTTTTACATCAATATTCATTCATACCTTCTCATTACTGATGTTGTTCCAATTTATCTTGCTATCCTGTTTGTTAACTGTTGGCTGTCCTTTTATGATTGAAACCTGTTGACAGTTGTATCTACTTTCTGAATGCGCTCCTAGAGCTGTGCCTTTGCATTTGTTCATTGTTACTGAGCTGGGCTCAACCCTTGTGGGAGCCACATTTCCTCCACTCATAATGTAACTGAATGAATCAAACAGAAACATAATTATATCTGTATCTGCACATGAAGCAAATTTGTTAGAAAATAAATGCGTGCTTGCAGTTGATATTCCTGATTCGTCTTCTCAAAAGCTTTTGTGATGCTAACTAGTTTACTGCATCTGAAAACACAAATTATATGTTTATAAAATGTATATCATATGAGGTATGATGCCTCGCCATTGCTCTAACATCATTTTTTCAACATTTTATGCAGATGACAGGATAGCAAGGAGACAACGGCTGGATGTAAGACAATGCAAACAAGATAGGACGACACAAGACATGGCAACAGCATGAAGGCTCGTCATTCAAGCAATGACGAGTCACCCTACCTCATATGCATATTTGTCTTTCATTTTTTATAAATGTATTGTTTGTCTTTTCATTTTGCATTGAAATAGTTAGTCTCATGGCTTGTGTGAGAACTTATACACTTATTTTTAATACATATTGCTGATCTTTTAAAAGATTTGTTCATTCTCTTAAGTTCTTTGAAATGCAACAATACAATGCAATCTCAATTTATATCAAATATGCTTGGGTTTGACACAGCAGAAATATATGTACCTTTTTCTCTTTTAAAACTGGAAAGCTCTACCTGATTGAGCTAGTAGTGAAATCTAGGTAACATCTTTGGCGACATCTGCTATATGTTTGCCTGCTAAACATCAGACCAGTTGCCTAAAGTATATCCATTGGGCATAGAGTCATACATGCTTGACAAAAACTTGAAAACACTTCTTTTTTTTCTGCAACTAACCACAAAACTGTCAACTCTTCTAAACCATCAAGTGCATGGGTATGATTAGTGATGGTGAATAAAAACACTGTTACTGAGGATATGCATCTACTTGATGAGTTAGAGGGGATAATGGATAATGATTGTGAAACCATTGCAAAACATGAACATCACTTTGTCACTATGTTATTCATAGTATAGAGGCAGAGATAAAGAGCATGACAGTCACGAGAAGTTATCAGATTCAAAGATAGCTGAGAAATGGAGCATATCAGGTATGCTGGCAACAAACTACAGCCACCAAACTCATAAAATGCATTTCTTTTTTATTACAAACATATGCTCAGAGTTTCTTCCAGTGGCGAATAGACAAAGAAAATGCAGTTTTCTTTTCCAAGTTTGAACAGCAGCAAGGAGAAAATGTAGATATCAACAACAGGATGGACAAGGATGTCGTTCAAAGAGATTCTAGTCACAAAGAATAGCAAAACATCAATGCTCAGAACTGACGGAAAATATAGATTTTAAGAGTAGCAAGGCATATCTATCATTGTTCCAAGTTTTGTGTTAAGAATGGAGTTTGTTCGCATCCCAATAATGCAGAGGTAAGAGAAAAATACAAACTTTCAACTCATTTGAAGCATTAATATTCAAAAAATATCCAAAATCGTGCCTTCTGGCAGCGATTTTCAGAGAAACCAAGACATGCCTTATAATACATAAGGCACTCAAGGGCAAAAAATAAGCATAAGACTTTTTTAAAATCTTCGCCTATAAGGTCAAACACTAAGTCATATTCCTCATTTTCTTGGACTTTTATAAAAATGCCGCTAAGGCATGTCGATTTAGGGTTATGAGAACCCTAAAACAATAAGCCACAAAACAAATGACAAAATATCTCATTTGCTCGATGCCTTCTGCTGCGTTCGAACCTAGCCGCCATCGTGAGGGTTTGTGGGTGAAAAATGCAACATTTTTTGATGATTCTTGGGCTGTTCTTGGTCGAATTTCTGATGAAATGCAAGGTAAGTTGCATTTCTTGATGTTTTATCTCCTTGTTTGGTCGTTTTTAGGCCTTCAAGGCCGTGATTTGACTGTGAAATGATGCATTTTATGTGCTATTTTCTGTGTGGCTGACCCTCTATTGTTTGTAGTTGGCTGTGTGATGCCACCGTTTTGACGAATTTTCTCCATTTTTGAGTCTTTTCTGTTGCACCCGGCTGACTGGGTCCCGATTCTGAGGGGTTTTAAGTATTTTTGTTTTGAAAGATTTGAGAATTTTGAATTATGACAGTGCTGAGGCACGATTTCAAAGAAAACCTGAGCATTTGTTCCTGCAAAACTACAAAAAACCTTTATTTTCTCCTTCTGTTGCTAATACACCCTGCCTCTGGCCGTGACTATGCTACGAGTTTGATAGACGTTTTGCTATTGTTTTTTTATGGCCGACCTCCTTGTACGAACACATTCTCCACAAGAATACTAGAAAGCAAAGATTTTAAAATATTCCCTACAAATTTTGGCTCCATATTCCCTGCAAAATTTGAGACCAACATTCCAGGTCGAGATGATGAAATCAACAAATATCGGCCATACTGGAAAAGGAGTGTCAATAAACTTGGGTCCTCATCTGTTGCGAAATTGTTTATTCTGTCAGCTGTTGATATCTTCCCTGCAAGTAATTTTTTGTGGCTTGTCTGCACAAGTCATATCTTGACATACATGTTTTACTGTTAAAGGCAAATTTCCATTATTCTAAGAACCACTTTTTGTGCTGTTAGAAAATAAAACATCCTTTATGGAATTTAGGGTAGCTGATGATGCAGACACTGGATCCTTCTTAGATTTTGCCTGTCTGTTTGCATGTAAAAGATTTTGAGGATGAGCTCTCGTCCTTGGGTATTCACCCTAATTTATTTGCAGATATCTTTGTAGCTATTATTTGATGTGGATAGGATGAAAAAACTTCCCTCGTAAACTCTATGCCCTTAGCAACATACTTCACTGTAACTATTGCTGTGTCTCAATCCAGCTTTTTTTTTATAACTATCAGCATCAAAACCGTTATGAGAAATGCCAAAATCAATCTTGATATCACCCAGTGGCTGATAAAACTCAGTGGGTGGACCAGTCATAGCATTTGCTGCAGTTGAAGCTTTCTGCAACTTTACCATCTGTCACAAGCTTCCTAACCCGAGGGAGAACAGTTGCAACCCTTGGGTCCGCGAAGTCACTTGGCTCTCCAGTCCACAGAGTATTCTCCTGTCTGCTGTTCGAAAAGAGCTCAAAAGTCCATTTTTCTATTGTTGGCGAATTCTGTGGCATTTGAACATGATTTTTTTTTGCATTTTTCTCTGTATTGCTACAACTCAAAATTTGTAGTTTCTCTGGGTGCTTGTAGCATGATCTTGAGACTCCATTTTTCAGTGATTTTGTGGAGAATTCTATTCATCTTTCACATGTCTCCTGATAAGACTGTTGTTTCATACTTACAAATGACTGCTGATTACTTTATAACTATGATTGTCCCTTTATTGGATGTTGCTGCTCTTTCATACCATATGATTGCTGTCCTATCATTTTACATGATTGCTGCTTTGTCGTGCCTTGCTGTCCTGTTTTTGACTGTTGGCTGCCCTTTATTATGACATTCAGTTGTTCCCTATGATCTTTGTTGGCATGTTGTACCTTGTTGTCCTGCTTTGCTTGGACTTTGTTGTCGATTATTGGCTGTCCTTTTATGATTGAAACCTGTTGACAGCTGTATCTGCTTTCTATTTTTCTGAATGCACTCCTTAAGCTGTGCCTTTTGCATTTGTTCATTGTTACTAAGTTGGGCTCAACCCTTGTGGGAGCCACATTTCCTCCACTCATAACGTAACTAATAAATCAAACGGAAACATAATTACATCTGTATCTGCACATGAAGCAAACTTGTTAGAAAATAAATGCATACTTGCAGTTGATATTCTTGATTTATCTTCTCAAAAGTTTTTGTGACGCTAACTGGTTTACTGCAATCTGAAAACACAAATTGTATGTTTATAAAATGTATATCATATGATGTATGATGCCTCGCCATTGCTCTAACATCAGTTTTTTCAAAATTTTATGCAGATGACGGAATAGCAAGGAGACAACGGCTGGATGTAGGACACGCCGACGATCTCGAACAACACAAGACGCGGCAACAACATGAAGGCTCGTCATTCAGGCAATGACGAGTCACCCTATCTCATATGCATATTTCCTTTTAGCTCTTTTATAAATGTATAATTTGTCTTTTCATTTTGCAATGAAACAACTAGTCTCACGGCTTGTGTGAGAACTTATACACTTATTTTTTCAATATATTTGCTGATCTTTTAAAAAATTTGTACAATCTCTTAAGTTTTTCTGAAAAACATCTGAATGCAACAATTCAGTTTTATCTCAATTTGTATCAAATGTGCTTGGGTTTAACACAACAGAAGTAAAATATACCTTTTCCTCTTTCAAAAACTGAAAAGCTCTACCTGATTGAGCTAGTAGTGAAATCTAGGTAACATCTTTGGCGACATCTGGTATAGGTTTGCCTGCTAAACATTAGACTAGTTGCCTGAAGCATATCCATTGGGCAGAATCATACATGCTTGACAAAACTTGAAAACACTTCCTTTCTTTCTGCAACTAACCTCAAACTGTCAACTCTTCTAAATCATCAAGTGTATGGGTATGGTCAGTGATGGTGAATAAAACAGTGTTACTAAGGATATGTATTTACTTGATGAGTTAGAGGGGATAACCAACAGGAACACCTCCTTAGCAAACTGCGGTGATTTATTACAGCTCTATGAGGGAGATAGGGATGATGTGTGACAGTGAGTACATGTATTCACTGTTTCATATGATGGTTGTCTATTATATAGCTGTAATACATGACAACAGTTTCAAAACTTTCACAACCAGGCCTAGGAAAAACTAACAATTGTGTGCAACCACACTTAGGGAAACGAAAACTACCTCTAATCTAGTGTGCGTCAGCACTTATTTAACATCAAAAACCTAACCTATCATATGTCTAACCAGCAGAGGCGCTGCTCAAACATGACCATTCACTGGTTCTTTGAAATAGCTACCCATCCTCAACAACTTACAATATCTCACATGCTCAAAAACAGCCTCCAGGAGGTGAATAATTGACAAAAGTATTATCAACTGATGAAATGAGCTTTGGAGAAGGAAAACAAGTCCACCTACCTCATAATTTTGATCATGCTTGTTGCTGTTCTGAGGCATATAGGTAGATTGGACAAGCTCCTCCTTGGGTTCAATCTTCTCTTCAGGTGCGGACATGACTGATAACACCTTGTTTGGCTTGACTTGAGCAAGATGTCTAATAGGACATCCGTTCAAATTGATGAATGCCACTATCTCTTTGCTGGCTTCTGGCTTATGTATTTCTGCTTCCTCCAAAACATGTGCAACCTGATCTTGTCTGCCATCTAAGTTTGACAGAAAGGATTCAAGATCATTCCAAAATGAATCCTCCTGTTCATTTTTATCTTTCAGCTGCTCCAAGACTTGACTATCACATTGATTGTCTTCTGTCAGCAATTCATCAGTTTGTCTAACCTCTTCCTGTTCATTCAGCTTGATAAAAGAAGGGAGTTCATCTACTAAAAACATGAAATCATTGCTTTTGATCCCTTTTTCAAGCTTCTCAACCTGCTGTCCTGACTATTCATGTTCCTTTTCTTCTTGCAAGATGTCTAACTTCTTCTCCTTTTTAACACATATAGGTTCATGAACAGCAGGTTCTTCTTTTATCTCAGGTAACTCATTCTTTTGTCCACTAAACCAACTATCGTGATAGACAATAGGTCCACCTGGGCAAAGACAGATAGTAAAAGGGCAGGAAGGCTGATCTGACAAGGAAACTTGAGGAATTGGCTTAGTCTCTTGTAGACATATAGGCTATTCTTGTTCGAGTATAGGTTCTTTCAGTGGATGAGACTCTCTAAAACTGGGAATATTCAATTCAAGAGATTTAAGAGACTCACCTTGCTTGAAGCTTGGTATTCTGAACTCGGAAACCTCTTCTTCAAAGAATGGATTCAGAAAACAAATAGCTGATTGAGTTTCCAACTTTTGAAAAGGAGCCAATAAAACACTCTTTTGCTCTTCTTCTGCTAGCTGGATGCTAGAGCATGGTTCCGTTTGGGTGTTTGGTGGAGGGTTTTCATAGGGTGAAAAAGATGGCCCTTTCCAACTTGGAATCTTAAATTTAGAAGGCTACCTGAAACTCAGAATTTCAAACTTTAGAGAAGCTTCCTTGGTAGGTTCAGCTTGACCTATAGCGTGGACTTGCATGAGATTAGGAAGAGGAGAAGGGCTTTGGACCTTAGGCTGTCGAACCTGAGCTATTAATTGCCTCATTTGCTCTTCCTTGGCAGCAATCTGCCTACTCAAACATTCCTCCTTATACATTTGTGCCTCCACCACTCTCTGATGAATATGAGCTTGATAAGCAAGCTCCTCCTGCTACATACTGTACTCCTGCTCTACTGTGACAGCATCAAATTCCCTTTGCAAGTTTAAAGCTATCTCCCTAATACTGATGTTAACATTTTGAGGCTGATTTAGGGGGCAGTTAAACTGGTCTTAAGCAAAATGGGCTTCCTACAAATGGTTATAGGCGTGGATAGGTTGCCAAGAAAGCTGAGCAAGGGTGGGAGGGTGGTAAGCATGATGATTATGCTGATAATCTGCTGTTAGTGGGTTATTCGGGACAAAACTAGCAGCATATTCTGCTTGGTATGGCTAATAATAAATGGCATAAGCATCATTCTCATGAAATGGAGGGTGATAAGGCATATTCCCATGAAACATAGACATGCCTATTACTCAAAAAGCTGAAAAATCAGAATAGCATACATTTTCTTGATTAAAATTTGACACATACCAGCACTTGAACTGCTCAAACCAGTAGATGATCTTGCTAGAGTCGCTAGAGTCACCAGATGTGTAAAGTAAATACCTCTAAAAGGCTGAATCTACTGCTGTACACACCAAACAGCAGTAACAAAATGTGTAAAATGGACTTCACGGTCCCACCGGGCATGCTAAAAACTGTTGTCTCTTAGATTTGCACCCTTGCCGAGTTGTAAAAACTTGGCAATCTGGAGAAACATGGGATCTTTCCTAGGTCTGTGGGTGGCCTGTGTTGGAAAGAACCTCCGGAGAAGGCTGACTTCCTCTTGGTACTTCACCTAAACTACCTAAACTAAAGTCCTTGCGGAGAATAGGGTAAGAAGGGTTGCATAAAATGAAACCTACTGTCTAAAGTGATGCACCAAACGATCATCAGAAAATACACAAAAATGACACACTACAAAACCAGTAATAATAAAGATCACTTACACAACCCAAAAAAATCATAAATCTTGCATCATTACTTTGTGAGGAGGCTAAATAATAGCAGTCTTGTTAAGGAGAAAGAGGTTTTCTCACTACCCAAAAACTGATTTGTATCTCTTGCACATCTCACAACCTGCAAAACATATGTAACCCCTGCATAACGGCACCAACATGCAACACAGCTTCAAAGACAAAGAACATCACAAAGACCTACACTAACACTGAGGACACACAATATCAGGAGAAAATGGGAAGGTATAGACTACTTATTACTGTTAAAGAGGTGTTACAATGCTGCATATCTCTGAAAATGGGTTACAAGACTCTTCACTTCTGCAAAAGAACTCATAAAATTACAATATACAGAGCTGTCAAGAGCTAGAACCTCTTAAAACTGAACAAGGAAGAAGATTAAATACAACTCAAACAGCTGTAAACAGCTCATGCTCCACTCAAAAAAGATGAACTTCCACCAACTCCACTAGCTCCATTCCCGTGCATCTCATGAATAGTGAAAAAATATCCCCCTAAAGTACTCCAAAAAGAGGTCCCAATGCAGAAATAGTGGAGGCATGTCATCCACTATCATGAAGGCACTTAAAAATATTATAGAATATATTTTAGTGCTCTCTAATGCTTCTGACATATGTCAGATATGTGTCATCATTCTCTGCAGCATTAAAAACATCTGATATTTTCAAATAAATGACAAAATGACATATTTTCTGCATTTAATTAACATTTAACTAAGAGGCTTATAATTACACCACCTTAGTAAATGTTTAACAATTTAACATTATACAACCCTATGCAGAAAATAATAACATTTATGACATTGAATTCCCTGATTTTTGATTATGCAAATGACATAAAAAAAATTTGCGACTCCTAGGCATGATGACACGACCCATAACATTTCCATCACCTCGCATCTCAAGACCATGTCAACACGTCTTATAACCCCGAGCCATCTCTATTTTTTTGCATACCTCTACCATCATGTCTTGAGGTTCAATGGAAAATGTTTCAAAAACAACCCTTATGACTCCCATATGCATCACCGTGCCCTCACTTCACTTTCAAACCACCTTGTAACTCCCAACACACCCAAGCCTTATACACATCACTTACCCTTGACCACCACCTTCTATCTCCTAGCGGTGACACACCTTGGCAAAATATACACTTGGTATTGTATTTTCTACAATACAGTTTATGCCTTGACAAGAAAAAGGCATTCGACCTTGAAGCTATACTTCATAATCCACCTTGTAGTTATAATTTTACCAAGACATGCCTTATAATACATAAGGCACTCAAGGGCAAAAAATAAGCATAAGACTTTTTTAAAATCTTAGCCTATAAGGTCGAACACAAAGTCATTCCTCATTTTCTTGGACTTTTATAAAAATGCCACTAAGGCATGTCGATTTAGGGTTATGAGAACCCTAAAACAATAAGCCACAAAACAAATGACAAAATATCTCATTTGCTTGATGCCTTCTGTTGCGTTCGAACCTGGCTGCCGCCGTGAGGGTTTGTGGGTGAAAAATGCAGCATTTTTTTATGATTCTTGGGCTATTCTTGGTCGAATTTATGACGAAATGCAAGGTAAGTTGCATTTCTTGATGTTTTATCTCCTTGTTTGGTCATTTTTGGGCCTTCAAGGCCACGATTTGATTGCGAAATGATGCATTTTCTGTGCTATTTTCTATGTGGCCGACCCTCTATTGTTTGTAGTTGGCTGTGTGATGCCACCGTTTTGACGAATTTTCTCCATTTTTGAGTCTTTTCTGCTGCACCCGGCTGACTGGGTCGCGATTCTGAGGGGTTTTAAGTATTTTTGTTTTGAAAGATTTGAGAATTTTGAATTATGACAGTGCTGAGGCACGATTTCAAAGAACATCTGAGCATTTGTTCCTACAAAACTACAAAAAACCTTTATTTGCTCCTTCTATTGCGAATACACCCTGCCTCTGGTTGTGACTATGCTACGAGTTTAATGGACGTTTTGCTGTTGTTTTTTATGGCCGACCTCCTTGTATGAACACATTCTCCACAAGAATACCAGAAAGCAAAGATTTTAAAATATTCCCTGCAAATTTTGGCTCCATATTCCCTGCAAAATTTGAGACCAACGTTCCAGGTCGAGATGATGAAATCAGCAAATATCGGCCATACTGGAAAAGGAGTGTCAATAAACTTGGGTCCTCATCTGTTGCGAAATTATTTATTCTATCAGCTATTGATATCTTCCTTGCAAGTAATTTTTTGTTGCTTGTCTGTACAAGTCATATCTTGACATATGTGTTTTACTGTTGAAGGCAAATTTCCATTATTCTGAGAACCACTTTTTGTGCTGTTAGAAAATGAAACATCCTTTATGGAATTTTGGGTAGTTGATGATGCAGACACTGGATCCTTCTTAGATTTTGCCTGTCTGTTTGCATGTAAAAGATTTTGAGGATGAGCTCTCGTCCCAGGGTATTCACCCTGATTTGTTTGCAGATATCTTTGTAGCTATTATTTGATGTGGATAGGATGAAAAAACTTCCCTCGTAAACTCTATGCCCTCAGCAACATACTTCACTGTAACTGTTGCTGTGTCTCAATTCGACTTTTTTTTTATAACTATCAGCATCAAAACTGTTATGAGAAATGCCAAAATCAATCTTGATATCACCCAGTGGCTGATAAACCTCAGCGGGTGGACCAGTCATAGCATTTGCTGCAGTTGAAGCTTTCTGTAACTTTACCATCTGTCACAAGCTTCCTAACCTGAGGGAGAACAGTTGCAACCCTTGGGTCTGCGAAGTCACTTGGCTCTCCAGTCCATAGAGTATCCTCCTGTCTGCTGTTCGGAAAGAGCTCAAAAGTCCATTTTTCTGTTGTTGGCGAATTCTGTGGCATTTGAACATGAATTTTTTTTGCATTTTTCTCTGTATTGCTACAACTCAAAATTTGTAGTTTCTCTGGGTGCTTGTAGCATGATCTTGAGACTCCATTTTTCAGTGATTTTGTGGAGAATTCTGTTCATCTTTCACATGTCTCCTGATAAGACTGTTGTTTCATACTTACAAATGACTGATGATTACTTTATAACTATGGCTGTCCCTTTATTGGATGTTGCTGCTCTTTCATACCATATGATTGTTGTCCTATCATTTTACATGATTGCTGCTCTGTCATGCCTTGCTGTCCTGTTTTTGACTATTGGCTGCCCTTTATTATGACATTTAGCTGTTCCCTATGATCTTTGCTGGCATGTTGTACCTTGCTATCCTGCTTTGCTTGGACTTTGTTGTCGATTATTGGCTTTCCTTTTATGATTGAAACCTGTTGACAGCTGTATCTGCTTTCTATTTTTCTGAATGCGCTCCTTGAGCTGTGCCTTTTGCATTTGTTCATTATTACTGAGCTGAGGCTCAACCCTTGTGGGAGCCACATTTCCTCCACTCATAACGTAACTGATAAATCAAACGGAAACATAATTACATCTATATCTGCACATGAAGCAAACTTGTTAGAAAATAAATGCATGCTTGCAGTCGATATTCTTGATTTGTCTTCTCAAAAGTTTGTGTGACGCTAACTAGTTTACTGCAATCTGAAAACACAAATTGTATGTTTATAAAATGTATATCATATGATGTATGATGCCTTGCCATTGCTCTAACATCAGGTTTTCCAAAATTTTATGCAGATGATGGAATAGCAAGGAGACAACGGCTGGATGCAGGACACGCCGACGATCTCGAACGACACAAGACACGGCAACAACATGAAGGCTCGTCATTCAGGAAATGAGGAGTCACCCTATCTCATATGCATATTTCCTTTTAGCTCTTTTATAAATGTATTATTTGTCTTTTCATTTTGCAATGAAACAGCTAGTCTCACGGCTTGTGTGAGAACTTATACACTTATTTTTTTAATATATTTGCTGATCTTTTAAAAGATTTGTACAATCTCTTAAGTTTTTCTGAAAAACATCTGAATGCAACAATTTAGTTTTATCTCAATTTGTATCAAATGTGCTTGGGTTTAACACAACAAAAGTAAAATGTACTTTTTCCTCTTTCAAAAACTGAAAATCTCTACCTGATTGAGCTAGTAGTGAAATCTAGGTAACATCTTCCATCAGTTCTGAGCATTGATGTTTTGCTGTTCTTCGTGACTAGAATCTCTTTAAACGACATCCTTGTCCATCCTGTTGTTGATATCTGCATTTTCTCCTTGCTGCTGTTCAAACTTGGAAAAGAAAACTGCATTTTTTTGTCTATTCCCTATTGGAAGAAACTCTGATCATATGTTTGTAATAAAAAAGAAATGCATTTTATGAGTTTGATGGCTGTATTTTGTTGCCAGCATACCTGATATGCTCCATTTCTCAGCTGTCTCTGAATCTGATAACTTCTTGTGACTGTCATGCTCTTTATCTCTGCCTCTATACTATGAATAACATAGTGACAAAGTGATGTTCATGTTTGCAATGGTTTCACAATACCATAGACACTGTAGACTGCCTTCATAACACTTCCCCTTTCTCGAATACCTTCTTGGCATCAATGCACCCTGATAAGATGATGACTACCACCATGCACAGATAGTGACTGCTGATTACTTCATTGTCTTGTTGTTGTTTTGAAAACTGTATTTTCTTAGTGGCCATAGCATGGTCTTTGGTTGTGATAGGTTTGGTGCCCCTTAAACTTCTTGTTAATCTCATGCATGCACTGGATTCTATTCATGAGTTTTTACATCAATATTCATTCATACCTTCTCATTCCTGATGCTGTTCCACTTTATCTTGCTGTCCTGTTTGTTAACTGTTGGTTGTCCTTTTATGATTGAAACCTGTTGACAGTTGTAACTGCTTTCTGAATGTGCTCCTAGAGTTGTGCTTTTTGCATTCAGTTGTTCATTGCTTCGGAAATGTTCTGTAAAGGTTTATGAGTTGGGCTCAACCCTTGTGGGAGCTATATTTCCTCCACTCATAACGTAACTGAATGAATCAAACAGAAACATAATTATATCTATATCTGCACATGAAGCAAACTTGTTAGAAAATAAATGCGTGCTTGCAGTTGATATTCTTGATTTGTCTTCTCAAAAGCTTCTGTGACGCTAACTAGTTTACTGCATCTGAAAACACAAATTGTACGTTTATAGAATGTATATCATATGATGTATGATGGCTCGCCATTGCTCTAACATCGGTTTTCCAACATTTTATGCAGATGACCAGGGATATCAAGGAGACAGCAGCTGGTAGTCCCTAAATCATGAGAAATCAGGGAATTAAATATCATAAATATCATTATTTTCTGCATAGGGTTATGTAATTTTGAATTGTAAAACATTTACTAAGGTTGTGCAATTATAAGCCTCTTAGTTAAATGTTATGTAAATGTAGAAAATGTGTCCTTATGATATTTTTAATGCTGCAGAGGATGATGACACAGATCAGAAGCATTAGAGAGCACTAAAAGATATTTTATCATATTTTTAAGTGCCTTCATGATAGTGGATGACATGCCTCCACCATTTCTGCATTAGGACCTCTTTTTGGAGCACTATAGGGGGATATTTTCTCACTATTCATGAGATGCACGGGAATGGAGCTAGTGGAGTTGGTGGAAGTTGATCTTTTTTGAGTGGAGCATGAGCTGTTTATAGCTGTATGAGTTGTATTTAATCTTCTTCTTTGTTCAGTTTGAGAGGGTTCTGGCTATTCACAGCTCTACATATTGTAATTTTATGAGTTCTTTTGCAGAAGTGAAGAGTTTTGTAACCCATTTTCAGAGATATGCAGCATTGTAACACCTCTTTGGCAGTAATAAGCAATCTGTACCTTCCCATTTTCTTCTAATATTGTGTGTCCTTGTGTTAGTACAGGTCTTTGTGATGTTTCTTTGTCCTTGGATTTGTATTACATGTTGGTGCCTTTATGCAAGGGTTACATAATATTTTACAAGTTGTGAGCTGTGCAAGGGATAATAATCAGTCTCTGGGTAGTGAGAAAATCTATTTCTCCTTAACAGGACTGTTGTTATTTAGCCTCCTCACAAAGCAATGATGCAAGATTTATGATTTTCTAGGTTGTGTAGAGGATCCTGAATATTATTGTTTCTGTAGTCTATCATTTCTGTATATTTTCTGATGATTGTTTGGTGCATCACCTTAGACAGTAGGTTTTCATTTCATGCAATCCTTCTTACCCTATTCTCTGCAAAGGCTTTAGTTTAGGTAGTTTAGGTGAAGTACCAAGAGGAAGCCGGCCTTCTCTAGAGGTTCTTTCCAACACAGGCCACCCACAGACCTAGGAAAGATCCCATGTTTCTCCAGATTGCCAAGTTTTTACAACTCGGCAAGGGTGCAAATCTGAGAGACAACAGTTTTTGGCACACCCAGTGGGACTGTGAAGTCCATTTTTATACATATGGTTACTGCTATTTGGTGTGTACAGCAGTAGTTGTAGCCTTTTAGAGGTATTGTTTTTACACATCTAGCGACTCTAGCAAGATCATCTACTGGTTTTAGTAGTTCAAGTGCTGGTATGTTTCAAATTGTAATCAAGAAAATGTATGCTATTCTGATTTTCTAGCTTTTTGCGTGATAGGCATGTCTATGTTTCATGGGAATATGCCTTATCATCCTCCATTTCATGAGAATGATGCTTATGCCACTTATTATCAGCCATACCAAGCATAATATGCTGCTGGTTTTGTCCCGAATAACCCACCAATGGCGGATTATCAGCATAATCATCATGCTTACCACCCTCCCGCCCCTACTCAGCCTTCCTGGCAACCTATCCATGCCTATAGCCATTTGCAGGAAGCTCATTTTGCTCATAACCAGCATAACTACCCTCTAAATTAGCCTCAAGATGTTAACAACATCAGTATCAGGGAGATAGCTTTAAACTTGCAAAGGGAATTCGAGACTGTCATAGCAGAGCAAGAATATAGTTTGCAGCAGGAAGAGCTCGCTTATCAAGCTCATCAGAGAGAGGTGGAGGCACAAATGTATAAGGAGGAATGTTTGAGTAGGCAGATTGCTGCCAAGGAAGAGCAAATGAGGCAATTAATAGCTCAGGTTCAACAACCTAAGGTCCAAAGCCCTTCTCCTCTTCCTAATCTCGTGCAAGTCCACGCTATAGGTCAAGATGAACATACCAATGAACCTTCTCCTAAGTTTGAAATTCTGAATTTCAGACAGCCTTCTAAATTTAAGATTCCAAGTTGGAAAGGGCCATCTTTTTCACCCTGTGAAGACCCTCCACCAAACACACAAACGAAACCATGCTCTAGCATCCAGCTAGCAAAAGAAGAGCAAAAGAGTGTTTTGTTGGCTCCTTTTCAAAAGTTGGAAACTCAATTAGCTGTTTGTTTTCTGAATCCATTCTTTGAAGAAGAGGTTTCCGAGTTCAGAATACCAAGCTTCAAGCAAGGTGAGTCTCTTAAATCTCCTGAATTGAATATTCCCAGTTTTAGAGAGTCTCATCCACTGAAAGAACCTATACTTGAACAAGAACAGCCTATATGTCTGCAAGAGACTAAGCCAATTCCTCAGGTTTCCTTGTCAGATCAACCTTCCTACCCTTTTACTATCCGTCTTTGCCCAGGTGGACCTATTGTCTATCAAGATAGTTGGTTTAGTGGACAAAAGAATGAGTTACCCGAGATAAAAGAACCTGCTATTCATGAACCTATATGTGTTAAAAAGGAGAAGAAGTTAGACATCTTGCAAGAAGAAAAGGAACATGAACAGTCAAGACAGCAGGTTGAGAAGCTTGAAAAAGGGATCAAAAGTAATGATTTCATATTTTTAGTAGATGAACTCCCTTCTTTTATCGAGTTGACTGAGCAGGAAGAGGTTAGACAATCTGATGAGTTGCTGACAAAAGACAATCAATGTGATAGTCAAGTCTTGGAGCAGCTGAAAGATGAAAATGAACATGAGAAAAAGATGGTTCATGAGCAGAATGACAAAGCTCATCTAGATTTAATGCAAAGTCATGAGTTAGATGAGGATATGTTTTCAGGGCTCATTGACGTTTTTTGCTCTAACATTAATGATAGGCTAGCACCTTCTGAACTAGCAGCATACAATCAGCCTATTTAGATCAAAGAGGTAGGCATTCCTCCTTTTCATTCATGTGAAACAATTCTTCCACATCAAATTGAGTTTGAGATGGAAGATGAAACAACAGCTTGGGAGGAAGGAAATCTTACACTACAAACGAGGCATTCCAATCAGCAAGAGGAGGAATCAACAATACATATGTCAGAAGCCAGCAAAGAGAGAGTGGCGTTCATCAGTTTAAACGGATGTCCTATCAGACATCTTGCTCAAGTTAGCCCTAACAAGGTGCTATCAGTCATATTCGCACCTGAAGAGAAGCTTGAACCCAAGGAGCAGCTTGTCCAATCTACCTATATGCCTCAGAACAACAGCAAGCATGATCAGCTTTATGAGGTAGGTGGATTTGTTTTCCTTCTCCAAAGCTCATTTCAGCAGTTGGTAATACTTTTGTCAATTATTCAGAGGTTGTTTATGAGCATGT
This sequence comes from Cunninghamia lanceolata, assembly GCA_027924645.1. Classification (NCBI taxonomy): domain Eukaryota; kingdom Viridiplantae; phylum Streptophyta; class Pinopsida; order Cupressales; family Cupressaceae; genus Cunninghamia; species Cunninghamia lanceolata. Next base: position 2,829,344 of record BSBN01000210.1, on the reverse strand, counting down.
GAGATATTGTAAGTTATTGAGGATGGGTAGCTATTTCAAAGAACCAGTGAATGGTCATGTTTGAGTAGCGTCTCTACTGGTTAGACATAGGATAGATTAGAGTTTTGATGTTAAATAAGTGCTGCTGCACACTAGATTAGTGGTAGTTTTCGTTTCCCTAAGTGCAGTTGCGCACAGGTTAGTTTTTTCGGGTCTTGTTGTGCAAAGTTTGAAACTGTTGCCATGTATTATAGCTGTATAATAGACAACCATCATATGAAATAGTAAATACGTGTACTGACTATCACACATCATGCCTATCTCCCTCATAGAGCTGTAATAAACCGCAACAGTTTGCTAAGAAGGTGTTCCTGTTGGTTATCCCCTCTAACTCATCAAGTAGATGCATATCATTAGTAACAGTGTTTTGGTTCACCATCACTGACCATACCCATGCACTTAATGATTTAGAAGAGTTGACAGTCTGAGGTTAGTTTTATCAAGCATGTATGACTCTATGCCCAATGGATAAGCTTCAGGCAACTAGTCTGATGTTTAGCAGGCAAACATATAGTAGATGTCGCCAAAGATGTTACCTAGATTTCACTACTAGCTCAATTAGGTAGAGCTTTCTAGTTTTGAAAGAGGAAAAGGTACATATATTTCTGCTGTGTTAAACCCAAGCACATTTGATAAAACTGTATTGTTGCATTCAGATGTTTTTCAGAACTTAAGAGATTGAACAAATCTTTTAAAAGATCAGCAATTTGTATTGAAAAAATAAGTGTATAAGTTCTCACACAAGCCGTGAGACTAACTGTTTCATTGCAAAATGAGAAGACAAACTATACATTTATAAATGAACTGAAAGACAAATATGCATAGAGGTAGGGTGACTCGTCATTACCTAAATGACGAGCCTTCATGTTGTTGCCGCGTCTTGTGTCATCCTAGATCGTCGGCGTGTCCTGCATCCAGCCGCTGTCTCCTTGATATCCCTAGTCATCTGCATAAAATGTTGGAAAACTGATGTTAGAGTAATGGCGAGACATCATACATCATATGATATACATTTTATAAACATATAATTTGTGTTTTCAGATGCAGTAAACCAGTTAGCGTCACAGAAGCTTTTGAGAAGACGAATCAGGAATATCAACTGCAAGCACGCATTTATTTTCTAACAAGTTTGCTTCATGTGCAGATACAGATATAATTATGTTTCTGTTTGATTCATTCAATTACGTTATGAGTGGAGGAAATGTGGCTCCCACAAGGGTTGAGCCCAACTCAGTAACAATGAACAAATGCAAAGGCACAGCTCAAGGAGCGCATTCAGAAAGTAGATACAGCTATCAACAGGTTTCAATCATAAAAGGACAGCCAACAGTTAACAAACAGGACAACAAGATAAAGTGGAACAGCATCAGGAATGAGAAGGTATGAATGAATATTGATGTAAAAACTCATGAATAGAATCCCGTGCATGCATGAGATTAACAAGAATTTTAAGGGGCAGCAGACCTATCACAGCCAAAGATCATGCTACGGCCACTAAGAAAATACAGTTTTCAGAACAACAGCAAGAAAATGAAGTAATCGGTAGTCACTATCCGTGCATGGTGGCAGTCATCATCTTGTCAGGGTGTGTTGGCGTTTTAATTCGCACCTCTGATATGCGATTTAGAAATGGACAGCTATGCATAGATAAACTGCTCTCCTATTGGAAGGGGGAGTTCCCTTTCTTGCTGATGTTCGCTGAAAAGATAACTTGAATGAAACTTCGCCTATCTTCTTTTTGATTCTCAGCTGCAGAGCACAAGGTTATAAAACTCTAAACGCTGCAGAAGAGGTTTTTTCCTTTTTAAATAAAACTTCTACTACAACTGGCATAGACTAAAGACGCTTTCAACCTCCTGAGTAAATTCAGAGCAAAGGAAGTTGAAAGTGAACAAGGAATGATTGTTAACACAAAAACTCAAGTAGTTTTCCTCCAGATTTACACCACAAGACTAAGAGTACTTTAATGATGAAAGCTGAAAATGAAAGCCACATGTTGGTGCCTGCATGAGCAGTCAGTTTTCAAGCATATAAACATGCAGGCACCTTCCCAAAAAATCCAAAAAAAATGTTCTAAGTCTTTGGGCCTCCTCAGCATGTTTTAACATCAGCATCATATTTTCTTTGGAGGAGGTCATCATCATCATGTTTCCAGACATCACCCTGATGTTGCTTATGAGGGTCATCATATTTTCTGTCAGCATGATCTTTCGCTGGGGTGATATTCTAACATCGGGTGATCTTACTTAAGATCATCCTGATGATGTTGCTGCAAAGTCCTAAGTATGATCCGATCTTCATCGGGGTCATCATATTTGAACATCGGGTCTAAAAAAAAATGATATATTTGTGGCCCATCTGAGTCACCAACAAAATGGCGACTCTGCTGGTGGAATGAACCTGGAAAAGTAGCTTTCAGCTATTGAAAATTTTGTCCTCTCTGGAAAAATGGCGACTCTGCTGGGGATGTTGATGTAAAGTGATATCCTGTAGTCTCTGGTGAAGTTTTGCTCTGCTGGTGGAATGAACTCAGAAACATATTTGATGAGCTTTCAGCTGCTATAAATTTTGTCCTCTTTGGAGAGGTGGCGACTCTGCAAAAAAGATCTGAATGCACATGAAAGATGGATGTATGTGATGTGACAAAAATGTGTTGTTCATTTTTCTGCATCTGTATGAGAAAAGGTACCTTGTTCCTTCCCCTTTATATTTGCTGTTTTGCTGCATAAGTTAGATGCCAAGGGAAGCCTTAGGTCTTCGACAGACAAAGGATGTCTAAGAGTAAGATTTTTATGAATCCAAGTATGAATTATCCCATACTCAGTGGTGAAATGTTGAATAAAAGAATAGAAGAGATAAGAAATAGGTTGATATTCTTAGAGGCTGAGCAGGCCCAGTTAAAAAGCCGTAACCCTGTTGTGTCTGCCAGTCAGAAGGCTAAACCTCTTCTCAACCCTTTTGATCCTTTGTATGACCAACTGGATTTGTCATGGGTGGATTATAAAGTAGAAACTATGCCTGCTAGGATATACTGTCAGATGCCTAGATTTGGTGGTCACAGTGTATGTGATGGGAATGCACATATCCAAAATTTTCACAGTTTTATGGGAAAACATTCATTCAGAGATGAGGATATGTGGATGAGGTTTTTTGTTAGGTCCTTTGATGCAAAAGCAAAAGACTGGTATTTGAGCTTTTCAAAAGGATCCTTTGCCTGTTGGGATGAGCTTGCTGACTGTTTCAAGGAAGAATTTGCAAAAGAACCGGCTGATCTTGTTGCAGAATTGATGAGAATTAGAAAACAAGATGAAGAGCCATGTGTTGATTTCAGTCATAGGTTTGCAATAGCCCTTTCACAGATCCCAGAAGTCTTCAGACCTGATATTTCAGCCTGTGTTGGCATATTCTTTGAAGCTTTTGAGGAGGGCTTTAGTGCAATACTGAGGGATTTCAAGGTGACAAGTATGCAGATGGCATACAAATTCATAGAAAAGATAGAAAAAATCAGAAATGTGCACCTACTGAAACCCCTGTCCCCAGGCCTTGGTGTGAATAATAGTTGTAAAGCTGCAAATGACCAAATAATTAAGGCATCATGTGAAGATGAAAAGATGAATGTTGAGGATGCCAGTGAAAGGACTAATGAGGATTCCCATTGCAATGATGAGGCATCTGACCATGAAAACAACAATGAGGTTGTGGACAGCAATGAGCAATTTTTGGAATGGACCTGTGGAGATAATTGTGAGTATTGTGCTCAAGATAGAGAAGAAATAAGCATACACACTGATACTCCTCCACAGAGGGAATCCATTGGTGATGAAGATGCATGCTCTGCTGCCCATGAACAAATGGCATACTATGATGAAACTGATGCACTTGGGTCACCCATTTATGACACATATGGCGATGAGGATCTGTCTGAGTATGGTGAAGATCTAGACACTATTTTTGGCTTGGATTCTGTTTCTCATCCTGATGAAAGAGGAAACAACATGCATCAGGTAAGTGACTGTGAAAATGTGCCTGATTTGAAAGAGATGCCAGAGCCTGATCTTTTCCAGCCTGGTGCTGCTGATTGTTGTGTACATGATGTGCACAATTGTGATTTTGAAAGCTTTTCTTTTGATGTGCCAGCATATAATACAATGAGCCCTGATCTTCGTAGTTGTGTGGTGGACTCTGAGTGTTTCCTATTTGCAGTCCAGCTAGGAGATCATGTTGCAATGCGTGATGATGATACAGATGATAACCTGTGTTCTATACCATTTGAGTATGCATTGCCTGATACATTCTACATCCACTTGTTGCCGGATGTTGAAGGTTATCTGCACAGGATTGACAATGACAAGCCAAATCAGAGGGTTGAGTGTGCAGATGACAAGGTTTGTTTGTGGGTGGATCCTGACAGTATCTCCAGGCTTGACCCGGTGCATGCAGATGAAAACAAGATATTTGACAAAGGGAGGTACATGTTTTCTTTTCTTGGTGGCCTTAGGCCATCAAGTGTGTTTGGTGATGCAGGTCGGTGCAGTATTTGACTCTGTGCCCAATGGATAAGGGACTGGTCTGCATCCCAGAGATCTGGGGTTCTCACTGCAGTCTTGCACCTGCACGTCCCCAGACAGAGCCACTGTTGGTGCCTGCATGAGCAGTCAGTTTTCAAGCATATAAACATGCATGCACCTTCCCAAAAAATCCAAAAAAAATGTTCTAAGTCTTTGGGCCTCCTCAGCATGTTTTAACATCAGCATCATATTTTCTTTGGAGGAGGTCATCATCATCATGTTTCCAGACATCACCCTGATGTTGCTTACGAGGGTCATCATATTTTCTGTCAGCATGATCTTTCGCTGGGGTGATATTCTAACATCGGGTGATCTTACTTAAGATCATCCTGATGATGTTGCTGCAAAGTCCTAAGTATGATCCGATCTTCATCGGGGTCATCATATTTGAACATCGGGTGATCTTAGTCAAGATCATCCTGATGTTGTTTTATCACTTCATGTTCGTTGTTTTATCACCCTGATGATGTTGACGTCATTCTTATGTCAGGGTGATATCCGTTTTTCTACCTGTCTGCATCATGATATTTCCGAAGGGAGATATTCGCCTGTCGGCTTCATGCATTGTCCAATGGGGGTGATCATTTCAAATATCAGTCACATATTCATATATCACCCTGATCTTATAGTGGAGCTACAATGCAGCATGATATGTGTGCATCAAGATGATATTTCCAAATATTCGGTTATCTTCCAAATATCATCCTGATGCCGATGTATGGTGACGTCATCAAGGTCCGGGGGGGTCATATTTCTAACACTAATCATCTTGTGGAGATCCCCCGATATTTGCAAACATGACGATGACGTCATCCGGATATGAGGAGGTGCGCGATAGGCAGATATGCTGATGACGTCAGCAGGATATGACGGTGACGTCATCAGGATGTTCATCGGCCAGACATTTGGTATCGGCTAAGTAGGAGGATCTTCCTCCGATGCATCAGGTTGTGCCGATGAAGGCGATTATCATGTAGGTGATATTGCGATGATGATGCTGACGTCAGGGTGATATTTCAAGCAACAGGATATCATGCTGTTGGAGGATGATGATGAAGGCTTATACTAGTGTCATCGGGAGCAAAAGCACCGACATCATATATGCTCGTGGCCTAGTATATAAAGTGTTGAAAAGGCCGCCGCGGGGTGCATGTGGGATAATTGATATCCTGCATATTTTGAAATATCACGATGAGGTATTTTGGCGGGAAACGGTTGCGATGCACTGTTTGATGTTTTCCCAATGGGTCGCTGGTGGTTGAGCCATTAATGGCGAAGGTTGCAGAGGTATGGACGGATCTGGTACCCGATTGAAGGTGTACATCAATGGACAGTGGCGCAGGGCTCGAGGTTTCTTCCTGTCTCCTCCCCTACCTACTGCATTCATGTTTGGGCGCCAATCTGGTAATGCGTTAAGCGCCATTTTTCTGATACTGTGTATCTGGCAGGATTTTTGGGTCAGCCATGTAATTAATTGCTTATGGTACACTACCTGGCTGTTATAAGCAGGAAGTGTTACTCATTTTTGGTTGTTGAAAACTGGACATTTTGGCTCTGTAATAAGATACAACTGGTTTTGGTTGCTCTGTGCAGCAAAACTTGTGAGTTTATGTATCTCCTGTTGTACGATTTGACATGAATCCACTGATTTCATGGTTAATCTTATATGAATAATGCTGTGTTTGCATGTGTTATGCTGATTCTGTCTCCAGTTTTGCATGTATCTTTCTTACTGCAATAGGGATGCCATAAGTATAGACAGCTTAACACTCTTTATTGGGAGATATCTGTAAGGTAGATATCATGTGTATCCCCCTGAAATCCAGTTTTAGCTATTCATGCTGATCATTCACAGGTGTATGTCTACCGACTCCAAGCCCTAGATAGGCACCAATCTAGCTCTGTGTTGAGGTTATACACCATGTCCAGCTTTGCATCCAAAATTCAAACTAAACCATCTCTTCCTTCCATCTGTTAGTTGTAGGATTAGGAGTAGGAAACCCTTGCATGCTCTCATCCCTAACCAGACATATATGTCCAAGAACGTTGCCCACCTTGTGATCTATCATACAGATCTTGGTCCATACATGAGAGTATTCTGCCTGTTGTTGTCAAGTTAGATCTTTCTATCTTTGAGCTAGTCAAGGTTACATCTTGAGTTATAGGGATACCCCCCTTGGTGCGGCAGAACCAGAAGTGAAGGGGAGGAGCTCACGCAACCTCCTGTATTAGTTGGCTGAATCTGCCTGTGCATTAGAAGTGGCAAACCCTAATGCTGATTCAGAAGAAAAACCAACACCACAGAAGCTACACATCTGACGACCAAAACTTGATGAATCGATATAGAATATCAGAGCAAAGTAGGCATGAGACTTCTATTCAATATCACAAAGTTTAATACAACTCCAAGACATCAATACTGCAGCAAAAGGTAGGCATACAGTAAGCGATCAAACACCGGAGAACAATGAACACAAAGTGAACAAACACCTGGAATAACAATGTTTGCAGACTAGAATAGGCACAACAAATTTGCTATCACAAAAGTCATTCCTAACAATGAACACAGATTGAACAGACACTTGGAATAACAATATTTGCAGGCTAGAATAGGCACAACAAATTTGCTATCACAACTACCATTACCAACAATGGGCAAGGATGCCCTTATTTATACTAAAATCAAAGGAGTAGGGAACCCTAAAATCTCCTTGATTAACCCTAACTTGCCAACTCGCAAGCTTTATTACTATTCTAAGACAAAGATACAATAAACAAATGCTTTAAAGCAATCTGCTTTAAAGCAAAGAAGATTCCAACTATCACAAGGTGATTTCTTTCTAAATATAGGATGGATGAGCTTAGGATGAAAGCACATGCTTTAAAACAAAAAGCATATGTTTTAAAGCTGCTTTCTTTTGAAATGCATCCTCAACATTCTTGCTTTTTGGTGACATTATCCATTGATATTCTTTTGCTGATTTCTTCTAAAAAAAGTTGATTCTGAGCGAAAAAAGCTGGCACATGGGTTTTGTAGGCAATTTTGTTTTGAAGCAACCCAGATTGTCGGATTTTGAAAAAGCAGAGATTTTTTTGAAAAAGCAGGAAAAAAATAGTTTCCCGAACAAAAGCACAACTCCTAATCTTGAAGAGGATAAAATACTGGATGGACCCATCTCGACAAAAACTGAAAAAGCTTTGGTCGGATTTCTAAAACATGATCCCCTTGAAACAAGGACCCTGAAAAAGCAAGCCTCTCTTCTTCCTCAACCCGAGTCTATGAAGAAAACTGAAAAAGCACCTGGTTTGGGTCTTGAATCTTCGTTGAAAGAAAAATAAAATCTTTCCTCTGGATGCAACCTGCAAAAGATAATGAAATAAAGAAGCCAAAAGCTTGTCTTTCTAAATCTTTTGGTCAAAAAGCAGCTTTACTTGTGAGAGAAGAAAACTTCATCATCATCCATGAAGAAAGTATCTTTTAAAGCATAAATCCAAGTGGATGTCTTCGAATAGGAAGAATCCCTATTTTGTAGGAGCCTATGGCTTCATGTGCAAGATGACAAAAAATATTTTTTTTGATGATGTCATCAAATGCGCGAGTTGAAAGAAGTGCTAACAAATTTTTGCTTCATTTTTGACACTTCAACACTCGTTTTGACTCAAATATGGCCTGTCTCTGACTTCAACAAGGCAAGAAAATGTCGTCATGAACTGAAAAAGCTAACTGATCCTGATATTTTGGAGGTTGATCAACTGAGATTCCATCCCCTGCCTCCGTTCGACGATCTGACATCGTTTGACCAAGTTTGACCTTCCGGAAACTACCAACGGGCAAAGATTGGTAACAAGGCATGTCAGAAAACACTGAAAACACAAAAATATTCTAACACTGCTCAAGATGGGCGCCCCAAGCCACCTGGGGCGCCTGGTTTTCCAACACTTAGCCATTTTTTTAATTTTTTCAACTTCTTCAATTTCTTGGTTTGCATGTGCATTTCGGAGGCACAGGACCCCTGTTTGGCTGTCAATTTCTATCAACTGGGATGAAAATGAGTCTAATGATTTGGCAAATATGCAAGCTTGATGAAAACTGAGCTGATTGTACTCTTTGTTTGCCTCGAAAAATGTGTCAAACTGATCAACTCTGAACCGGACCGGGCTGACGGAAGGAGATTCATGTTTTTTGAGAAAATCATCAAAAATAAACTAAATCTGGAGAGATTGGGCGCCCCAAGCCACCTGGGGCGCCTGGTTTTCCATGCCTTAGAAAAATTGTGGAATTTTTCAATTTCTGCCGCAAATCTTGAATTTCACCAAAATTTGAAGGTCCTGTCTGACGTATATTTCAAAATATATTTAAGTATATGTTTAGATATTGAATTTCCTATACTTTAAATATTTTGAAATATACTTTCAAGATGTTTGAGATAGGTCTCAGATCCATGGGATTTGACATGCGGATTCTAGATTTTTGAGGATCCACCAGATTTCAGGACATCGGACTTAGCCAATTTCAGGATTCCACGGACAAGCATCAGGATGAGGGTAGATTGGATAGCCTGAGCATATCTGAGATGAATCTCTTGCTTTTATTGACTTTTGACATCGTTTAACCAAGTTTGACCAATCAGAAAAGAGCTGACGGAAGCATTTTCGACGTTTCTCGAAAAACGTGAAAAAAAAAACTAACATAGGAGAGGATGGGCGCCCCAAGCCTCCTGGGGTGCCCAGTTTCACCAGACTTAGCCAAATTTATGATTTTCCAACTTTTCAATTCACCTTGGATCCATCTTGCATCGTTTTGTGTGCATCGTCGAGTCGACGACCGTTTGTCAGTTTTGCATTGTTGAAACAACGTTGGATACTCGTCGAAGAATTCTGGAAGGTGAACTTTTCTGTGTTGATGACTTTCAAGCTCATGCTTCACCTTGTGAAAAAGCAAAAATGACCCAGTAGAGAAAACTTGGTCGTTTGAAGATTCCGTCTGAACCGCACTGATCGTGAAGGAAAATCGACCAATGAGAATCGAGCGCGACACCTGATTTGGAGATTCTATTTTTAGAAAGTTTTGCCAACATCCATATCTCAAGAAACCCAGAAAACCAAACTCGACATCTATTTTTAGAAATTTTTAAAAATAGAAATTTCTATTTTTAGAAATTTTGCTTTTTTGACTTTTTGACGAAAAATTTTCTAGACTTGTTTCAAAATGCCTTAATGAAGCAAAAAAATTGGTTGGGTACAACAGGGTGCATTGATGCCAAGAAGGTATTCGAGAAAGGGGAAGTGTTACGAAGGCAGTCTACAGTGTCTATGGTATTGTGAAACCATTGCAAAACATGAACATCACTTTGTCACTATGTTATTCATAGTATAGAGGTAGAGATAAAGAGCATGACAATCACGAGAAGTTATCAGATTCAGAGACAGCTGAGAAATGGAGCATATCAGGTATGCTGGCAACAAAATACAGCCATCAAACTCATAAAATGCATTTCTTTTTTATTACAAACATATGCTCAGAGTTTCTTCCAGTAGCGAATAGACAAAGAAAATGCAGTTTTCTTTTCCAAGTTTGAACAGCAGCAAGGAGAAAATGCAAATATCAACAACAGGATGGACAAGGATGTCGTTCAAAGAGATTCTAGTCACAAAGAACAACAAAACATCAATGCTCAGAACTGACGGAAAATATAGATTTTAAGAGCAGCAAGGCATATCTATCATTGTTCCAAGTTTTGTGTTAAGAATGGAGTTTGTTCACATCCCAATAATGCAGAGGTAAGAGAAAAATACAAACTTTCAACTCATTTGAAGTATTAATATTCAGAAAATATTCAAAATCGTGCCTTCTGGCAGCAATTTTCAGATAAAATGAAAATTGTTTTCAAGATCATGCTCAGAATTGATGGAAAATACAAATTTTGAACAACAGCAAGACATGTTTATTAGTGTTTCAAGTTTTGGTTATAAGATGGAGCTTGTTCACAGTCAAGAATTGCAAATTTATGAAGATAATACAGTGTTTTTGAGTTACAGCAAGAATGTACAGCAGTCAACAAGAGAAAATCCAACGTTTTCATTCATATTTGACAGCAAATACTCAGATTTCCCTCAAAATCATGCCTTCTAGCAGCGAATAAAACCAGAAAAATGCAATTTTTTTCATGATCAAATGCCACAGAATTCGCCAACAACAGAAAATGGAGTTTTGAGCTCTTTTCGAGCAGCAGACAGGATGAGATACATGATGTTTTTCATTCATTTGTGACATAGATTCACAGAAACCTTTGAGTCCGCCATCAACAAAGGTGGATAATACAAGAAAATCCCAGAAAATGATGGGATATGTGCTAAAAATGACTTACTTCTGTTTCTACTGAGTGTTATGCTTGCAAACTCCAGAGATTCCCTCAGACGGCCATCCAACAATGATTTCAAAGCATCCAAAATGCAATAGAAGGGTCAGCCAAGAGAAACAGCGAAAAATCCATCAAAACTCAGTCAAATCGTGACTGAAAACCGCCCAAAATCGACCAAATAAGGAGATAAAACATCAAGAAATGCAACTTACCTTGCATTTCGTCAGAAATTCGACCAAGAACAGCCCAAGAATCATTGAAAAATGCTACATTTTTCACCCACAAACCCTCATGGCGGTGCGATAGGGAGAGGTCAACAGAAACAAATGCAAAATGAAAATGTTGTTTGTTTTTTAGGTCTTCTTTCCTTCTTTTCACAAGGTCGAATAGACCTAATTTCATGTTTATTTGTTTTTTGGCCTTTTGATTTACCAAAATCATTGTTATCCATATGGCGTGGTCAAGACACTTCATGTGTTAAAACCTAGCGATGCAAGAGGAGGTCATTTTTTTTTTATGCCCTTTGTTTCCTTTTCTAAACCAAGTAAAATGTATTTTGGTAAATACAAGGTTGAGGGTGTATTTTTGCTAAGTCGTCATGGCTAGGAGTTATAAGGTAGATGAAAGGATGTATGTAAGACTTGGGTGTGTTGGGAGTTACAAGGTGGTTTGAGAGTGAAGTGATGGCATGGTGGTGGGAGTCATAAGGGTTGTTTATTAAAAAATGTATTGCTTTGAACCGTGTATAGGCATGATGGTATAGATGTATGCAAAAAAGGAGATGGCTCGGGGTTCTAAGACGTGTTGACATGGTCTTGAGATGCAAGATGGTGCAAAGGTGTATGGTGAATCACGTCATTTTGTCTAGGAGCCGAAGATGTCTTCTTTGTCATTTCTTTTTACAACATTTAATTAGTCCCTAAATCATGCGAAATCAAGGAATTAAATGTCATAAATATCATTATTTTCTGCATAGGGTTATGTAATTTTTGAATTGTAAAACATTTACTAAGGTGGTGCAATTATAAGCCTCTTAGTTAAATGTTATGTAAATGCAGAAAATGTGTCCTTATGATATTTTTAATGCTGCAAAGGATGATGACACAAATCAGAAGCATTAGAGAGCACTAAAAGATATTTTATCATATTTTTAAGTGCCTTCATGATAGTGGATGACATGCCTCCACCATTTCTGCATTAGGACCTCTTTTTGGAGCACTATAGGGGGATATTTTCTCACTATTCATGAGATGCACGGGAATGGAGCTAGTGGAGTTGGTGGAAGTTGATCTTTTTTGAGTGGAGCATGAGCTGTTTACAGCTGTTTGAGCTGTATTTAATCTTCTTCTTTGTTCAGTTTGAGGGGGTTCTGGCTATTCACAGCTCTGCATATTGTAATTTTATGAGTTCTTTTGCAGAAGTGAAGAGTTTTGTAACCCATTTTTCAGAGATATGCAGCATTGTAACACCTCTTTGGCAGTAATAAGCAGTCTGTACCTTCCCATTTTCTTCTGATATTGTGTGTCCTTGTGTTAGTACAGGTCTTTGTGATGTTTCTTTGTCCTTGGATTTGTATTGCATGTTGGTGCCTTTATGCAGGGGTTAAATAATATTTTGCAGGTTGTGAGTTGTGCAAGGGATAATAATTAGTCTCTGGGTAGTGAGAAAATCTATTTCTCCTTAACAGGACTGTTGTTATTTAGCCTCCTCACAAAGCAATGATGCAAGATTTATGATTTTCTGGGTTGTGTAGAGGATCCTAAATATTATTGTTTCTGTAGTCTGTCAATTCTGTATATTTTCTGATGATTGTTTGGTGCATCACCTTAGACATTAGGTTTTCATTTTATGCAATCCTTCTTACCCTATTCTCTGCAAAGGCTTTAGTTTAGGTAGTTTAGGTGAAGTACCAAGAGGAAGCCGGCCTTCTCCGGAGATTCTTTCCAACATAGGCCACCCACAGACCTAGGAAAGATCCCATGTTTCTCTAGATTGCCAAGTTTTTACAACTCGGCAAGGGTGCAAATCTGAGAGACAACAGTTACAACACATTATATCTGTAGCCCTTTGTCCTATTCCATCCTAAGAACTTAAATGCCTGAGAAGTTTGAGACCCCTTGATTTGAGAAATATAATGGGAAGGGAGACTCTAACAACCATGTGGCAGCCTTTACCACTATGTGTAGTGATTTCTTCTTTAAGGATGCAATTTTAGCAAAACTCTTTCCTAAGTCACTCAAAGACGCAGCCTTGGATTGGTTTTGCTTGCTACCTCCTAATTCTATAACTTCTTTCTCACCATTAATCAATAAGTTCCTCAATCATTTTCAAGCAAACATTGGATCTCAAGTCTCTTTGACGGACTTGGTTCATTGTAAATAAGGAACGAAAGAGAAAATAATAGATTTTATGGGCCGTTATCAAGCCCTCTTCTCACAAGTCCAATATTCTATTCTGGATGCCGATGTACAAAGAATCTTTATAGGAAACTTACAACCTCACATCCATGATAAGATATTGTTGATGCGATATGATTCATTAACTCATCTTTGCATGACTCTTCGTGATTATCAACTTTTGGTTAGTCAATATGAGCATAATCTCTCATCAGCTCTAATTGGTTAATCTGAGGCCTATCACAATCATTCTTTCAAAAGACAAAACAAAAACTTCCTCAAGATAAATTAAATTTTAGTGAATAACAAAAGAAAACATGTGGCGGCAACGTCATCTCCTGCTCCCACCCCTTACAAGTTGAACCGAAAAATAAGAAACTTCACACAATTATCGGAGACTCTCTATGCTATTATGACATAAATTTTGCAAAACAATCTCATCAAGCTTCCACCCATTAGACCTCTCGATCCAAGTAAGATGCAATCATCTTCCTTTGATTCGAAGGCCTTTTGTCAATTTCACCGCTCCGTTGGCCATGACACTGAAATATATATGCATCTTAAACATGAAATTCAAGACCTCATCGACTCCAATGTCATCTAAGTTGATGTTGTGAATGATAAAGGGAATAAATCGATGGCTGGTCCTAATCAAAATCTTCAAGTATACACTGATCCTTTACTTCATCACGAATCTAATGTTGTTCATATTTGCATGGTGGATGCTCACCCTCACAAAGAGCGAGTGGAATCGGAACCTTCTATATCTTTTACTCCACATGATGCTACTATTGAATCTCTTGATGGACCTCTTTACATTACTATTTGAATCAATGATAAACCTATTAGAGGTGCTATGATTGATCCTATATGCACGGTGAATGTAGTAACTAAAGAGTTTCTCTACATGCATGGTTTACATCGAGATACCTATGACGTATTAGAGATGGCGATTAGAGCACATGATGGGTCTATCCTTCCAACTCTTGGTGCTTTGACTCTTGAAGTTAAGGTTGGGCCAAGAACCTTGGATGTTAATTTTGTCATCATTCCTACATCAAACTTATTTCATGTGAAGTTGGGATACCCATGGCTCTGCTCCATGAAGGCAGTCCCCTCTATGGTTCACAAGTGCTTAAAGTTTCCATTTGAGGGACGGGTGCATGCTGTACATCACAGTCAGTATCAGCCTATTGCTTGCAATAGACATTTTACACTTGATTGCTTCTGGCCACAACCAGTTGGAGTTGCTCAAGATGGAGAGGATTTATTCTTCTTATCATGTCAAAAGTTTAAACCAAAGAAAATAACAGAGTTATTACTTAGTAATATTCCTCCTTGTGATGTTCCTGAACCTCCTCGATCTTCTAAGGCTACGGCAGTAGTTCCTCCTATACCACAAGTGGTAAATGAAGCTAAGCCCGAATCGAAGGTTCTTCCCTGTCCCCAAGCGTCTGGTAGATATGTCAAGATTCCCTCTCTGCCATCCCTTCAAGGACAACGAGGCAACCTTCGTGCACAAAATAGACCTCCTCACAATTGCAATGTTACTTTCGTACCACCTGCCTCCACGGAGACTAGTGGAAATCAATCGGTTGCGCGTGTTTTATTTCCTGAGGTTTCTCAACCGCTTGAGGATGCTCATGTACTTCCACATGTTTCACAAGTTGAGAAGGAAGAGCAACCCGTATTGAGGAACCCTCCCCTCGTAGTCTCCCAGCCTTCGATGGTTCCTCCTATTTCTTCTAATGTTCTTGAAGCAAAGGAAGAAAAGGAACCCATGTTGGAAGATTCTACAGTTCCCTTAACAAACATCACGAATAAAGCTAAGCGAAATAAAATTGTGAGAGACAAAAAGAAGCGTTGTCGTGCTATGGCTCACCTTGTCGTAGGAGAGGAGAATCTCCCTCCTCGCAAGCATTTATCACTGACGGATGTGAAAGAGATATCTACGGATGCTTCATCTCCTTTGGAGGAGGATGTTATACTAGTTGTGAAGGAACCTATTGTGCAATATTTCGACAGTGAATCCAAAGACAAGGACAATACAGGTATGGCTCTTATTCCTTATGCCTCACGTGCTATAGTTCCTCTTGCATCTTGTCCACCTTTCCAAATAGATGATGAACAAGATTGGGAGGAGGATGATTTGCTTTATGTTGACTTGCAAGTGAGGTACCTTTTCTTTTATGTTATGAGTGCATGTGATTGTTTTCCCCCGTGATATGTGGATTGATGTTTTATTTATGTTGATGTTATTGTTAAGCTCTCTTTTGATGACACTTGTGTTGCAAGGTGTGACCCTTGGTCTTCTTGTTTAGCGCTGCGCTGTGGTGGTTTGTGACAAGGGCTTAACCGCCTCCCGTGCTTGTTAAGTCAAGTGGTTGTATCAGGCATTAACAGGTTGATCTTTTGGTGCAATGTCAACTAACAGTTGGTATCAGAGCCGAGGTCACGGGTTCAAACCCCATGCTTGTGCTAGGGGGGATTGTTGCAAGGTGTGACCCTTGGTCTTCTTGTTCAGCACTGCGCTGCAGTGATTTGTGACAAGGGCTTAACCACCTCCCGTGCTTGTTAAGTCAAGTGGTTGTATCGGGCATTAATAGGTCGATCTTTTGGTGCAACGGCAACTAACACCTTGACACCCTTATAGGTGCAAGGCTACAAAGGGACCAAAATCTGTTGTGACATTCTCTCTATTTGTATCATCATTCTTCTATATGTTGTAATTTGTATTGTTGTTGTGTCCTTTGGGGATGATGCAAGGTGTAGGATGTTTCATCATTCTCCCTTGTTGACCCAAGGGATTTTTATTTTTGATTTCATGTGATACTTCTTCCTTTGTCTTCGTAGTTCTACTAGCTGGCGGATGATGACAATTCCATATATATATATATAGTCTTGAGAATTCTCCTATTTGTACAACCATTCATATACCAACACCAATTGGGTAAAACCCTTTGTGTTATTACTTAGTATAATTTATTGCTTCTTTTATGTTTTTGATTTATGTGGCACCTTGTTGCTATCCTCGGTGTCATACCATGACTACACAAGCCATTGTGTATCATGCCTGCATCATCACCCTGATTTGCCTTTTGTGGGGGCAACCCCTTTGTGCGATGTAGTTTTTGGGAACACATATCTTATGGGCATATGCTTCTGGAAAGCTCTCGTGCCTGTCTTATGATTTGTTCTACCTTAAAGCAATTGCTCCTTGATAGGAGTTAGCAATCACTTTAAGGTGGGGGCATACATCGCGCTATGCTCTCTTGTTGGTTTCATGCTTGTTGGCGTGGAACTCACCTAGTGATTTGGTAGTCCTCACTAGCATGTGATGTTTCCTTTTGGGTCCATGAGCCACCTAGTGCAACGTAGTTGACTAGCTCATGTGCTTCATGTGACTTGTTGTGGTCACCTAGTAATTCGACGGTCCTTAGTAGTGTGTGATCCACGGAGGCACTTCTTTTCAAATGACCCCTAGCGACAGAGCAAGCTAGCGTCAAAGTCATGTGCCTTGTGTGTTTGTTTCTATGTTTGTTTGTTCTATGCATTATGTTTGAACTTGTGTCTTATGTGTCTTCATCATGTTTTCCGTGTGTTTTCTATATATTCTTTTTGTCTTATGTGTATGTTTGTGCTTTATGTGTATGCTTTGTATCAAACGTGTATGCATTGTGTATGGCATGTATTACCTTTGTATGTTGTGTGTCTTTTGCGTGTATTATTGTGTATACTTTTAGTACTCTATGTATGTGTGAGTTATGTTGCAATGTCTTGTGTGTTTGAAATCTTTTTGCTTATGTGTTTGCAACCTTAGAATCCTAAGCTTGGGGGCTACTATGGTCCACAACTTAGCCGAATTATTTGGGCTTCTATGTGTGTGTGTTTGAGATCCATCCTTTAGTGTGAGTTTGAACATAAGTTCATACCCACACTAAAGTGGGGGCTAAATGTTACGTCGTAAAATGTGTACACTAGCATTTTATACTAAGTTTAGCACCTAGTTGGACCTAAAATGTTACCTTTGTTAATCAAGACCTATTTTAACACCTTTTTGAGCATAAAATGATAAAATCTCGATCCCGATGAATAAACCTGACAGAATCAACTTAGGACTGGACTAAGCCCATGACATTTGACACTCCTCAGAGTTTGTGGGGCTAAAGGTCGAAGGATCTTTAGCCCCTCTCTTGTGGTGTTGGCTTAATACACCTCCCTAGTTTGTATTTGTCGACCTCATTGTGTTTTATTTGTCGTAAGTGAGTGGGAATGTATATATAAAGGAGTTTTGTATTTCATTTTATAACTAGAAGAATAAGGATAAGTTTGCTCTCATATTGTGTTCTATGATAAAGTGTTCTTCATGCTTGGAAGTGTTATCTACTTCTGATGTTATTGAAGTTTATTTGTAGGTCTTGAAGGAAGTTTCAAGCCTTCTCCATCACTCTCCTTGTTGGTGTAGGATCTTGAGTTATCTTCATCAACTAGGGTTTTACCTCTTGTGGTAATCATCATCATTTCCATTCATATTTCTATCATATTATTATAGATCTAGCCTCTGCCCTCCTAGGGAACGCACTCTTGGATCTAATCATCGTTGTAGTGGAGGTGGAAACACCAACACAAGGTTTGACTAAGGCAAGACCTTATACACAACACAACCTTTTCCTCTTTCCTTGTGTGCAGGTCAAAGAAACAGGATTCTGAAGGTGATTTCTAGAAAGAAGATAGAGCTTACAGGTACATGTCTGGTGATATTCCCAGATTATGCAAAACCCTAATTAGGGTCTAGGGCACCCAAGAACCTTGATCTTTGGCATTTCTGCTCTCAAATCTAGGTTTTGATCTACTCCCCGATCTCTATTGTGCTTTTAGTTTTCTAAGATCTGTTTCCATCTGTTAGTTATAAGTCGATCTTTGTCATCTAGGGTTTGGTCATTTGTCCTAGCTTGCTTGCTTGATCTTGGTTGAATTTGGTTGACTCATCTATATACAACAAAAGGGCAGAACCCCTGTAGTTTGGCTCTCCTTCTTGGGTAAAAGTCAAGCTCGGTTTGTGCCCCAATGTTTGTAGAAGAGAGTTTGACCTAGTTTAACTCTTTAGGCTAGATCACTCTTTCTCGTCAAATAACAACCTCCTACTAGCTATCCTTTGAATGACAATAGAAGCTATTATAATAACTACAGAGGAGGACACAATAGAGGAACAGGTTGTGGGCAAAGAAGAAGGGAAGACCACCTATTATAGATGCAGTCAAATGAACCATTATGAAAATAAATGTCAAGAAGAAAAGAACTGTGAATTTTGTGATGACTAGCCATGATTTATTCAATTGTTTTAGGGCACAACAATAGTTTAAGAATGCTCCACTATAGACAAAAAGCAAAGAATTATCAAGACCTAATGCAACTAAAGGACTTAAAGTCATGATAAAAGTACCTAAACAAAATGTTCAAGGAGCTAGAATATGCATGAAAGCTAAATTAGATGACATAAGAAGCCAATTATCACTCATAGAAGAAGAGTGGTTGGAGAAAGAATACTTGGAGAAAAAGGAGAAATTAGGGAAGAAAGCCATCATGAAATATGGAAAGAAGAATAAAGTTGTGATAATAACTAGAGGAACTAACACCACTAAAGAAAAGTCACTAACTAATGAGCCAGAAGAAGAGGACCACTTTCCTACCAAATCAAAGCATGATAAAATAACTGAAGATACTAAGAAATTTATTTGACTTGTGAGAAAATATAATTTTGGTGAACATGATATCTTGTCTATATTTTCCTACCATATACTAATACCATATTGTAACCATTTGAACACTTGATGATAATTTGCTCTCTAATATAGTTGAAACGAAGATTTGAGTAATAATCACGAACTTGAGTGATCTTTTTGAAAGAAATGTAACTTTTATGTGTTTCACTTGAGAAAGAAGTTACTTCATTTAATTTAAGCTAGCTTCTGGAATTGTTAAAATGTGATAGATGATAATATATTTTCAACAAAATCCCACAAATTTTGTAATAGCCAAATCCTTTATAGAAGCCTATGTTCCAAAGTTCACAATGAATGAAGTAAAGGGATCCAAATAAATGGTTGATTAAATATCATAAAATACTTAATAGCACAATTTTAGTAAAGACCACTTCTAGATATTACTTGCATACAAGTTGTACTTCTCTTCTTATCAAATAAGGAAACACCCATTTGAAAACAAAGAAAAAGAACAAACAAACAAAGAAAGAAAACACAAAGAAAATGACCAAAATAAACAAGCAAACAAAGCACAAATATATTCTAACTATAATACATGGTTTTCATGTCATCATTAAGGACCAAAGTAATGTTTGAGATATTGTCCATTGATGGGTAATGGAACAGGCTCTCCAGTTAAAGAACTAATCCTAAATGTATTTTCTCTGAGAATCTCAAAGATCTAGAATGAACCCAGCCAAAGTTTCTAAATTTTTTTTTGGTCTCCCTTCTTTTCTTTGGCTTTATCCAATAAGAGAACTAAATCAGATATTCTAAAGGCTTTCACCTTAGCTCTCTTGTCAAACCATCATTTAACTACTGCCTATTGTTTGATAAAATGTTGGAGGGCAATATCTCTCTTCTATTCTAGAAAAATAGATTCATAAGCCTAGTTTCTACTTTGTCCTCATCTTCAAGAAAATCTCTCATGAATTTCAAGACTAGGATCTATAAGTTCATAGAGAAAATAGGGTTTAGCCCATAGACTAACTGATATGGTGAGGTTCCTAAGGAGGCTTTAATTCTAGTTTTGTCTACCCATAAGGAAAACTTAAGTTGGGTGTGCTAATCCTTATGATTCTTTTATAATAACTTCTTAATGACCTCAAGTAAATTTTTGTTAGTGGACTCAACTACTCCATTACCTTGAGGATAATAGTTGGAAGAAAATTTCAAAATTACCTTATGCTCAAAAGACCATTGCATTAATTGTCCAGATGAAAAGGTAGGGCCATTGTCACATGCCAAAGAAAAAGGTATTCCAAACATTGTGATGATGCATTCTTCCATGAATTTGAATACAACATCTGTGGTACAATTTTTACAAGGTTGAGCTTCCATCCAACAAGTGCAATAATTCGTTGCTATTAAGATGAATCTGTGACCTATAGAGAAATTTGGATTAATAACACCAATAAAATCTAGTGTCCATTGGGAAAACAATCTTACTTCATTTATTGGTTGCAAGGGCATTGCAAGATTTCGTTCTCTGGAAGCAACAGTTTGGAAAATGTGGCACATCCTTACATTTTGATGTGCATCTCTAAAAATATGGGGTGAGTAGTACCCTATTCTGAGGATCTGATGTGTAGTGGAGAATCCTAAACCATTTCTAATCCCATATTTTCTATGAAATTTTGATAGAACTTTTTTTGCTTCAAGTTGTCCTAAGCATATCAAGTAGACTCCTTCAAAAATCTTCCTAAATAAAGCTCCATCTTTAATCATGTAGTTGGCACTTTTCAACCTTAGTCCCCATCATTGTGTAGAATTAAGATCTTCTAGGTACTTGTTATTCAACAGGAAATATATTATATCTTTGTGCCAATTGTCCTTTGTGATAGAGGAAATATAGATTAGGAAAGTCCTTTCCCTCTAACCAATTTCATGGGTTAAATTTCTAAATCAAATTCCAGCAAGATGGCCATCCATTTGCCTCTCCTTTCTCCTAACTCACTTTGCTTCAATAATGATTCCATAGCTTGATCCAGGGCAATAGCAAAAGTTTTGCTCCACAGGATATAGTGCCTGAATTTCTTCACTGCTCTCACTAAAGCAAAGGCTTATTTCTCAAGATAAGGATGCCTAATTTCTCCATTCTTGAAGGAGAACTCATGAATTATATTGGTCTCTTATCTCCAACTTCCTTTCTTTGTGTCAGAATAGTTGCACATGAATGTTTAGATGCAAACGAATAAATGTAAAATGGATGTGTATAATCTGGGCTAATTAGGACAGGAGCTTCAGAAATAAATTGTTTAATCTATGCAAAAATTGACTTGGCTTCACTACTCCATTCAATTTTGTCATCTTTCTTCATCATGTCATTTAAGGGGTTGACAATCTCAACAAAACCAGTGATAAATTTTCTAACAAAATTAATCTTCCCAAAGAAAGATTTTATCTCCTTTTTACTACATGGCATTGCAATTCCAGTATTGCTTCTACTCTCTCTAAGTCAATAGAGATATCTTTCTCAGAAATGACATGTCTAAGCAATTTTCCTTTTGTTACCCCAAAGATGCATTTCTTTGGATTCAAGGAGATACCATATTGCATGCACCTTTGAAGTATCTTTCTTAAATCTGAAACACGGTCCCCTCTAATTTTAGAGAAAACTGTCAAGTCATCCATATAGATGATGATACATTCACCTACCAAATCTTTAAATGCAATATCCAAGGCTCTCTGAAAAGTTACACTTGCATTGATTAACCCGAATGGCATCCTCCTATAAGAAAAAGTTCCCCACTTTGTGGTAAAAGCGGTTGATGAGGTAAAAATTACCCTTATCATAACCAACCCAAATTATCCTTTTCTATACCTTGATTGAGCCTACCATGCCAATAATATTTGATTTATATGATAGATTTTATTTATTTATTTGAAAATAATATATAAATACTTTACTTTCTATTTTGACTAAATTGAGCTCTTAAATTAATAAAGTGTGGTTGCAAAGGATCTATTTTTGTTAAACAGGGTTTCACAACAAGAAGGAGAAATAAAACTTTATGGAGGAAGGAGTGCTCCTGAAAGATAGCTCTGGAGGTTGGAGACTCCGGAAAGGGTCTTAGGCAGGAGTCTAGCAAAGTCTCAGTCATATTAATTATTCCCTGCATTCAGCATACTTGTTTCTTCTATTTTATCAAAGACATGTATTTTAGAGCTCCCACTTAGAGCCTTTATTTCTTTAGTTGTTTGATACAAAAATACTTCTTCAAAATTTAATGTTTTCAGTTAAAAACTTTGCAGGTGGCAAATGTATGAAACCGCCAATTTCTAGATATTAGGTATGAATATAAAGTAGTAGATATATAGTATTGTTTCATTATTCAAAAGGATATGAAGATAATAGACTGTTCTGGATTCTGAAATATTTTGCAAAAGTTCTGAGTAATATGATTTCTTGAGTATTGTGTGATGAAATTATTGATGTTCTATAGAATATTTTGAAGTTTTACAAAGTTTTTCTTCACCTTCTAGAGAGATGGTCACTTGAAGGATTAATAAAGTATTTATCTTTTACGTTTTGTGTATGTCTATGATAAATTTTGTCAATGTTGTCATGAATTTTCTATCCTTCAAATGTGTTAAGTAGCATGTGTTAGCCTGCAAGTTCTATAGCACTGTGAGTTTGTTGTTTAAGCAAGTTCTACAATTTCCATTTCATGTGAAGAAGAGTTTTGAAGTTCTGAAGTTATAGGAATTTATGTTGAAAGATCAAGTTTGCAGTTTGTTGTTCATTATCATAGTTAAAATTCTACATGCTTTTATAGTTAGATTTATTATGCTTATTAATTTAGTTTTCAAAAGCTTTCCTAGATTAATTTTTAATGCTTTCTAGTTTAGAAATCTATTTACATTTTCATTAAAAAGGCCTAAACAAAATACTGTTGTGTTGAGATATCTAACCTCCTTTTGCAAATAGCCTTTGTACACTGCCCTGGTTGACAAATTGATAAATCAAATTAAAGTACAAGGTTCAACGACATTTTTTTGTAATAGTTTATATTTCATAACTAGTTTAGCATAGCTTTTCTCTATTAGACTATATGTATTTCCGTTCATTTGGTGTTATGTAATCCCACAATAGTATGTCCCACTTTTTAATCTAAGTGGGACATTCAAAATCAACATTTTTTAGCATTTTTCAATGTGTCAATTATAGAGAACAAAAAATCAAGAATTTAAAGATTGTGTAAAATAATGAGTTGTGACATTTTTTAGATAGATTTAAAATATAATTTTAAATTCTTTCTAAAGAAATATTTCTATCATTTTTATTTTTTATTTTTCAACCAATTTTTATTTTTTCTATTTTTTATTAAGTGACATTATTCCATGTTGCATAACTTTCATTACAAATTACAATTTTCCATAATTTTGGATTTAAATTATTAACTCCAATGTCTAGTGCGTAGATATTTTTTGGTAATTTTTCATTAAATATTTTATTTATTATTAATTATTTAATTAATATTAACAAAAATTTCAAACTTATATTATTTTGTAACACATTTCTTTTAGCATATATATCAAAATTATTTTTTTCTTTTTTCATTGAACCAAAGACATCTATATAGAGTGCAATGTATTTTTTGAGTTTTTTTAGCAATGTTTGTTATTTTTCCTAGTGTCTTGAATAGAGGTCATTATTTTTTCGTAATGGACCTACATTCATTATAAAATTAAAAATATATAATACTAAAAAAAACATAATACATATTATAATTTTTGAAAAGCTAATACTAACTACTTACTTACATAATGGCATTTCCAAATGACTTCATTTGATCCCCCAAAAGATGAAGAAAAAATATTTTTTTGTTATGCGGAGGAGTCTTTGTCAGGGGTTTGATTTAAGCTTAGGGAGTTCTATCCAAAGGGGTTTGATCTAATCCCCTTCAATCAAAACCCTTTAGATGGAACCCCTCTAGGCTTAAATCATTAGTTTTTTTTAAAACTATGTGATTTCAAACAAAAATCAAGATGTCCCACAATTGGGACACACTATTGTGGGATCAACATGTTAGAACTTTAGTTTCTAAGATATGAGGAGAAGGGAATTTTGGCCCTTTGAAAATCTTTGTTTGAGTTAGAGCTTTACATAGGTGAATCCAGGTTATGTGCAAAAGGAAATGGTGAGCTAGTTGGAAGGAATTTTGTTAGTTACAAACAAGTGTCTCAAATGAAGTTCAAATCCAAGGGACTTTGGGACTTTGAGGATGTGGGCTATTCTATCATGGTGAGCTTCAAATTATGTAGTGTTCATCTAGTGGAAGTTTTGAGCAGGTATGTGGTTACTTGATAATCCATTGGTTTTAGATAGATGTCTCAGGTAAAATATAAGGATCTTTAAGTTGTTGAAGATAAAAATGTAGATGCCTTGGAAATGATGTCAACAAGCATTGGAAGGTTTTTTTGTTTGAAGATCTATGTTTATTTTATCAGCATCCTAATTCAATTTATACAAGTGGGAAATTATTAGGAAGGTATGTTGTATACCTTACATACTAATGTTTTATGATTATTGTAATGGTAGGTTGTTAGGCATAATAATATTTTACTATTGTTGTAATGTTGGTTCTTAAAGATTTAGGCATCATATTAGAGATGGTGGTGGATGCCTAGATTTGGGAGAGTGGTATTTGCCACTTGTTTTGGAATACCGCTCATGGTATCTTGTATTCGTATCTATACATTGGTACCTTGAGATAGTGGTAGAGTGAGATTGTTTTGCAGGTCCCTTGAGCACTATTATATTGCTAGAATTTAGAAGAACCAAATTATATTGATGTAACTATTTGCAAAATTAATATAAGATTGGATCTTTTTGGGTTTGGAATTTTGCCCTGCAAGGGTTTCTCCATGTAAACATTGTGTTATGGTTTGCATTTGTGTTTCATTGTTGATTTCTTTTCATCTTATGATCTATCATTGTTTATAAATTTGGTTGCACTAAAAGAATAACATAACCTTACCATATCATTTCACCCTATTTTCAACAGTTATCTTGATGGGCCTCGTTTTGCCCCTATTCAGTTGTTATAGCTTAAGGAGGCTCATAGGAAAACAAAGATTCTAATTTTTTCCACGTATTCACACTATGACTATAAATAGTTGTTAACAACTCTTGATTAATGCCTTCATTGGCCAAACAAGTTGCTACCATATTGAGATTTCTTTTGCAATGATTGAAACTCATTGTTTCAAATTTCCCCCTTAAACTTTTAACCTCCTCTATGTAACAATTAAATTTCCAACTCAAACTTCTCCAATTATTAATAGAATTTATCACAACCACATAGTTTCCTTCAACTATCAACTTAGTCTAATTTAGAGAGACTAGCACCCCTAGCCCTATTATTAGAGCTTTCCATTCTATCTCATTCTTACTACAAACACCTAAACATAGGTAGCCACCATATATCATGTTACCTAAGGAATCCCTGATCACAAAGCCTTCACCTGCAATCCTTGGGATCTCCCTCGATGCACCATCAAAGTTTAATTTGGTGAAGCCCTATGTGGGACAATACCATTTCTCTACTCAAGGGCCTGCTGACTCTTGACCATTTTGAGATCTTCTAAAATTGTTTCCACTTAACCCTTAAACACGGAATAAAATAGAAGAGAGAGGGGACAACTTAACATTTATTAATTATGCATTATAGCTACTATTGTTTCTTCCCTCGACCCTTTGGGATGGTTAATTTGTAAACAAGTTTGACATGTATTGTTTTGTTGACCACATTCTTAAGCGGGACTAGATGGTTTTGTTGTATTAAGTTTCTTGGCAAGCTTTCTATATGACTGATCTTTGTAAATGTAATATAATTTTACTTTTAAGCTTTTCAATTAAGCAGACCTTTCCAATGTAGAAAAAACAAATTTACGCTACTTAAATTGTTGTGTTTGAAATTCAACCTGCATACTTAAATCAAATACATTGCCTCCATTAAGTCGCACACTAAAAAATTTCAGACACACCCTTATAAAAGCATAAAAACGTAAACTACCGACTAGAATTAAAATGAAAGTTTAATTTATGGAGGATAAATTAATTAGCCAAAGAATGGATTAGAGCTCAAGAACAAATATAAATGCCAATCTACTGATTTTGACACTGATACTCTGTAACTGATTTTTGTATGAATTAAAAAAAACATAGACAAGACCTTTTATTAACAAGATCGAGACATATTTTCCATACAAAATCCAGTATTTTCAAACTAAAATCAGGGCTCTCCAGGCTTGGATTTCGCCAGCATTTCAGCATTGTCTTCTTTCTTCTTTACAGTCTCTAGTGGAGGTATGATCTACATTTACAAAACAAAAGAAATCAACAACTTGAATCCTTTTATCTTTACATTACAGTTTGAAAGCATTCAAGAAAAACAAGTTTGAAAACTGACATGGACATATCTGGTAAGACAATACCCCAGAGTTTATTTAACCCAGAAGTCTTATATTATAACAAAGCTGCGAAAAAAGGAATGATGCTTTAGAATGATGATGTGGCACAGAAAAGACGAGGACAGATTATTATGATAAGTCATGTTAATTTTGCATGTAATTGGATTATGACTTTGGTACCCCTCCAGTCACCATTTCAATTCAAGGTTTTGTCTGAGCACTTAAAATATATAAAATTTTCTGAAATCATGATAAAGAAATTTCAATAACATTTCAAAGAAAGGGTAGATGCCAATATACAGTTTTCTAGCTTCAATCTTACAAAAATGTTAACCTGCAATGTTCCCCTTCTTTGCACACTTTAGGTAGATATTTTGAGTTTCTTGTTTACCACTAGGATGCAGAATCATAGATATTTATAACTATAAATTTTTATCATTTATCATGGAGGATTGTGTGGAACGATGGGTTTAGATTTTACCTGTCAATCTCAGCCAAAAGAAACAGCAGAATATAAATCTTCAAGTTTAATATTATAAGATTTATGATTTTCATTGTATTGAACATATGTGATATACAATATCAGTCTTCAGACTAGTTACTTCAATTTACTGTTTCAACTTTCAGTCTCTTTCAATTTTCAAATGTGATCTGAAAACTTATATTCTGATTTTTGTTCCACTTGAAATAACTAACCAATGCCACATGATAAGATTAGGGTGGAAGAAGAATCAAGAATTCAATGTTTTTAATATATTTAATTGTATGAGAGTGTTTTATGATACCATGATTCTCGGAATCATTCTCCCATCTAGAATTTATTGTTTATTTCTGATTAGTCATCAAAAATAATAAAAAACGGTAGTTTACCTTTTTAGTACCTGCATCCCCCTCAAGTTCTCTGAAATTTTCTAGAGATTATGGAGATGCATTCCTGCATCCCCATATTCTGGAAACTTAATGCAATATTGCTTCTTTTTCAGATTTTTTTAGTTACTAATTTTTTCAATACTCGACGTTATGATTTGGATAAAAATTAATTTTTAAACATTCTCACAGAACACAACAGTAAGATGTTAAACAAATTGCAACTATATTGCATGTTTTCTGTCTACCTTTCTCTTCTGTCAAGCTGTCATGAAATCTGATAATCTGTCTTATTTCATGAAAAAAACAAAAACCTTGTATGGATGGTTTTGAACTACAGACTATCTTAAAGCTCTTACCCCCCCCCAAAAGACCCTAGGATTAGCATATAGGACACAAATAGGTTATAAAAACAACACAAAAATGCAACCGTGCACACGCGGAAAAATTAACAGTATCCTAAAAATTATCATTGAACACTAAATACCAACCATAGATGGAAAAACAAAAAACGGAATGATTGAGTATAAAAGATGAAAAATTTCTCTACCAGTAAACATTATCTGAAATAAGCTTCTTAGCAAAAGACCATACTGATTATGAAAGGAAGTTCTGAATATGTACTTACAAGATTTAAACTTTTATGATACATACACCCTATGTAACATTTAAATAATCAATAGTGAACTCTTGCTTCAATTTTTCAGTGCCGCGTGACATTGGTACAAGCAAGTAATACATCACTATTTCACCTTTCATCAACAAGAGAAATTCAAAGACCAGTGCTTGGAGCATCAATTCATGATATCCTTGAATATTACCGATTCATATAACTTAACGAAACAGAATATGGAAAACTGGAAATTGATCCAAATGAATCTGGAAAATGTAACAGAACAGGAAAACTTGAACAGAAGACTGAAATTAGGTGCAGGGACAGGTGTTGGACGATGCTGCAAAGCTGGAAAACACAGTCTGTATCACGATTGCAGAAGTATCCAGACTGTACTGTGATTGCAGAAGTACCCAGACTGTACACGTGCTAGAGCTCAGAATCCAAACCAAACAAGTGTGCATACAACTTCTGGCCATGGTTGAAATTCTTCTTGGGCCCAGGAGAACTCTGCTGTCATTAGAAATCTATAAATAGTCATGTATGCAAGCATCAAAGGCATGTCTACGAGTTGGAGAATTGTTAGAAACCCCACCCCGTTACTATAATATAGTTGTTGGCAGGCTCTATAGTGAATTCTAATATAGGCCCCTACCGCTACTCTACTATAGTTGTTGCTTGGCAGTGGGGTTCTATACTACAGTCACTTCGTCGCTGAGTGGCAAGGGTATCAAGCCGGCTTGGATCAATCCATTGATGCTTAGCTGTTGATCTGTCCAGTGAATGGAGTGCTTCCTATAGTGGCTCAGATACTATGTTTTAGTTCTGTTCATAATAGGGAGAAATGGCAAAAGTAGAAGACAAGGAGATGGCCAACTTCTTGTAATACTCTCTTTCCAAATTATTAAAGGAAGGTAGCATGACAAATTGCCACTACCACAAAACTTTTTCCTCCACCTTGAGGGTTTTCCAGGATAAAAATCTCTGTGTTGTGAGTTGTTCATTTATTTCTGTTTTGAACACAATAATTCCTTCTCTAAGTTGTTTGAATTTTTATTTGCAAAGCAAGTAGGAAAGTATTTATATATTGGATGGTTTCTAAATTCTAAAATAAGAGTTTATAGATCAATTTTGATATCAGAGTGGTTTGATTTCTTGTGGGATTTATGAAAGGATTTTGTATGACAGTGACAACAAGAGCTCAAAAGGCAGCCAGGGAGGAATTAAATGCAAAATTGACTACACTAGAAGGCCGGCCACATGAGAGCCATCTCGAGGCAACAACAAAAGCATGTGAGTAGGCAACAAGGTAACAAGGAGCAAGAACAATCTTCCATAGAAGAATTTGTAAAAGGTTTGGCAAAAACATTTGGAATTGGTGATAATGAAGATGATTTTAAAGATGAAGACTTTTTGAATGAATCTTATGTAGAAAAGGAAAAGATTGTGAGTCCGTTTAAGGTAGAAACAAAGGTAGAGAAGCCCTTGTTGGTGCATTATTTTATTTTCTTGCATTTAGTTAATTACTTTATTACATGTTATGCACCTAGGATAGAATAAGCTTGCTTAGGTAGGTTGCATTTGCTCACGTGACTTGTACTTTCCTAGTTTGGTGGAGACTTGCACACATGTGACCACATCTCCTATTGTCCCATATTGGTTGTACATTCACATCTCTTGGTGGTGTATCCTATAAATACCCACTTGTAGCTCTCATATGAGCAATCAAATCTCATATCATTGTATATTTGCATCCTTTGATAGAATAGAATTATTCTCTCATTTTGGGTTTCTTTTGTGCTTTCATTGAAGCTCCTTGATTTTTGGGTGGCTATCTCCATAGCCAATCTTGCAGCCTTTTGATGGGCAAATCAATGTGGAATTGCTAGATACATGGATTCAGCAATTATAAGTATATTTTAGTGTGCATTAAATAAGTGGAGCACAAAGAATTAATTTTGCACGCCTAGAGATGGTAAGTCAGGCTATTGTATGGTGGGAAATGTACATTGCAAATTGTGAAAAACGGAAAAAGCCAATAGTTAATAAATGGAAAGAAATCATAGAATTAATGAGGAATTTATATCCTATAGGACATAAGTTTGATCAAAAACTTAAGTAGATACAAGAAAGTAGTCAAAGTGTTTAGGATTACACCATAGAGTTATGTCAGTGAGCTATGGCAAATGGTATATGTTGATGGCCTAGATTGTCTTTTCACAACAAACTGTGCCACGCAAGGTCATCAAGCATGGAAAGTCTTGCAAATGTGGGGCAAGCCTACAAGCCAATCTCCAAGGTTGAAAGGCCGGCTCCTTATCTATTCTAACTCTAAGTCTATTTGATAAAGGGAAGAAAGGCAGAAATCAAAAGGCTAACACAAAATAGATATCCCTTTGCAATCCTTCTCAGGGCTTTGCAACATGCTAAATAATAGTCCGCAGAAGCAAGGAAAGCACAATCATAAACATGGATCAGACAATTCATCCATAAACAAATAAGAATTGGACTTGCTTGAATCTTAGCCCCTTTTATTAAATATTTCAAAATATATTTGTTCAACTACATGCAATGAAAAACTAACACTTCTAAACACGTTATAGAGGTTCCCCTAGAGCCTAATTACAAATAAATTGAGACTTTAAATTGCACATAAAACTCGTAGAGCTCATCCATAAAAGGCAAAATCTACACTATAAATGGGTACAAGGCCACTTATTTATAGGAGTAACCCAACCCACAATAGAATTTCCCCCCAAAATGCCAAGAATTTGTAATTTGAATGCAGCAGAGGAAGAAATCCCACGAGAAGCTGAGTGGCAAAAGGACCGGGACTGAGAGGAATAGTAGACATAAATGCCCCTGTCAGTAGTTAGAGTACCTTTGGGATGGTGCAAAGTACTTGGCCATGAATTCCCTACCCTCCAATCTGCATATGCAACCGCCAAGGTGGTTGAGTGTCTTGTCACTAACAATGCTAAACAGGTGGTCGTTGGTCTTTGAATGCTCTCAGTACTTGCAGACCTAATGAAGAAGATTTCAAAATAGTGGCTCAGTCCCCACTGGATGTTGAATTCCTACATTTGAATTCCATGGAGAACTCCCGCTGAATGCTTAGGCTTCAAAAATCGATTGTCAAGCATTCTTGCCATCGAGAACAGTTGGGTAATGGGCTCCATTCCTTACAGGCCATTAGATCTTGATTTGACTTGGTATATCGGATGACTCGTGCTACTTCCAAAGAGGAATGTTATTACCTTTTGCCCTGAGGCCTCAACAACACGCAACCAGAGAGGCCTTGGGGGGAAAACACAGAAGAACGAAGGAGTGGATCCCACTACTTAATGGACTCTTTGCATTGAACGGTGAAGTGACGGGCCTGCCATGCTGATTTATTGCAATGTTAGGGATTCACAATGTAAACTCTTTGTTGTCAGACTTTTAATTGTCGTGCGTCGTTAGATGAAGATGATGCAGTGCAATCAAACGGTGCATGCTGCTCCAAGCCTCCAAAGGCTTCCAAAATGCTAGCAATGCACATGAAATTGCAAAATGGCTAAGGTAAATCAAGATTTTGCCTAAACAGCAAGCCATTTCTATCAAAGTTCAATCAAGGCAAAGCACTTTGCCATTTGTAGTGAAAATTCACTACAATTTTGGCAACTCATAGAGGTTCTTTCGCTCGAGAAAGAAGAAACCCGAATATTTGCTATCCATTGGGCATAGGGGTCCCTCAGCAAAAACTCTAAAATCTTCAAAATTGGAAGGATATCTGCACCATCATAGACTCTCTAAAGAGGTATGGAGATCTTCCCATTCTTTGTTGGTAGGCGCCTCAATCTTCTTCAAGGCCCTAAAGCAACACTCCGATTCAATAGTATCTCTGTACAATATCCCTTGAACTTTGGGCATAGTCATTTGAATGAGGGCTTCCAACTCCGCCAAGGCCTTGAAAACGCCTTGAACAACATCTATAGAAAGCACCTAAGATCACCCTTGAAACACCGACTCATCTTGGCCTTTTGCTTCCATTAATTCCAAAAATTGCTCAAGGGCAATACCCTCTAGTTTTCGCCGAGTGGTGAGGGAAATCCTTGTTGCACAAACTAATAAATATAGATCTTCATAGCCACTACTATCTGCCCCAACACATCCCACTAATCTTTGTACTTCTAGACAGCTTTGTCTTTGTCAAGAATGTCGTTGATCTTCTAAGTGATACTGGTTCTTCTCATGATTCCCACTGAGACCAATTTGTACTGCGGCATGTCATAGAGCTTCTTCACATAAACTTTAGCACTGACATTCAATTGCGACAAAGTACTTGACACTGTGTCAACCTCTATTTGGACTTTGGTGCTCAAGATTTGAGTTGCCTCCATGAATTGAAGTGTTAGGACCATTGCAATTGTTGCCTCCATTATTGTCTTCCAGTAGGCCTTCTACAAGGCCTTTATCAATTCAAGGGATCCTGTAGAGCACTTGAGTTCCTCTAATTGGTTCTTCAACTTCTCTACCTCTTCCTTGGAGGCATCGAGCATGTTCTCCAAGTCCTTCCTTTTCTCTCAAACCCAAGATTGTTTGCTTTTGGTTATCTACTATATTCCTAAGCTTGGCCAACTCATAGTCCTATATAGAGGCCTTTTGCTTGAGAGCTTGAATCTTCGCTCTACATATTATCATTTCCTTTGGCCTATTGTAGCACCACCTTCAAATCATCCACCCACTTCTACAAGATATCCTTGGTGGCTTTTTCCATGACCATTTGGCTTTTTATCTATACCAATTTTGTATCTACCTTGGCCAACTTGGCTTGTGCCTCTTGCACTTGCTGCTTGGCGACCTTAGCCTATGACTCTTCTACTTGGGATGCAATTTCTAATATTGTGTTCACGTTAGCCTTCTAGTAATTTAGCTTTGATCTCAACGGCCTTTAGATTCAACTTGATCTGTTCAAGCTATGCATCCTTCTTGAACTTCTTTCTATTGATGACAACTTGGAGGTCACCACCTTGGTGCCCTCTTGCAATAGCTCTATTCTGTCATCGATCTACAATTCTTTTCATACTTAACGTCGATGGCCTACATATCATAGTCAATTGATTGCATCTAGCCTTTGGGCTTGTCCATCAAGGGTGTGAAGTGGACAAAGTGGATCTCTTCCATCACTAGGTTGTACTTGGTTCTAAGGCTCCTAGTTGTAGAGGCAGCATCTTGTTTGCTCTATCTCTTTTGTTCTTTCCTTTGCACCTTTACTTGGACTTGTTGCATCTGATGGTGATAGGCAAAAGAGTCTCTCAACACCGTTATGTTTTGTGGGAATTGGGCGGCACTTGAGGAGAAGATTAGAAAGGATGGTGCCACTTGCTATGTAGGTTGGGAGTGCTAATGATTTGGGAGATGGGAGCCTACACAGACTTAGAAGGGGAGGCGAGGGGAGGACACAAGGCCTAGGAAGCTAAAGGGCTTCTAACTATAGGAGGGTGAGGCACAAGGAAAGGGGGGAACTAGATAGCCTCTAGTGGGGGAAACAATTGCATGGGCATTTGATATTGCCTTGCTAGAAGAGGAAAGGGAAGAGAGAAGTAGTGGGGGAAATTGATATTAGGGATGGGGTTGCATGAATTGTTGTAGTGGTAACTGGGTGGCACCTGGCATGGAGCTTTGTTATTAAGGGAAGAATTGAGAACAGGCATACTACTAGGTGAATGGGGAATCATTTGGGAAGCAACAATAGTAGGAGGGGGAGAAGAGATACTTATAGTGGGGGCAATGGTCATTTGTGGTTGCTCTGTTGTTTGCTTTAGTGGCTCCTATGCAAACCCTTCTTGTGCTAAGGGAGTGAAAGCTCAAGGGTAGCGTGAACTCTTTCAAGATCAATGGCTATACCTTCTTTTGATACAATTTGTCCCAATAATTTCCCTTGGGGGACTGCAACTATACACTTTTTGGTATTCAATGAAATCCTAAACTATTGGCATCTCTAAAATACATTATCTAAATGATGAAAATGGTCCTCTTTGTTTTTTGAAAAAATGGTTAGGTCATCAAGGTATATCAGAATCACTTCATTAATTAAATATTTGAAGGCAATGTCCACTACCCTTTGAAATGTAGCACCTGCATTGGATAGGCCAAAAGGTATTTTCTAATAGACAAAGGTGCCTCACTTGGTTGTGAACGCAGTTTTGTGTTGGTCTTCCCCCTTTATCAATATCTCGTTATAACCAAAGAAGCCATCCAACATTGAGAACCTGTTTGACCATGCTACTATTTGTAGAATCTAATCCATGGAGTGTAAAGGGTAGTGATTCTTGAGAGAGACCCTATTTAGATCTCTAAAATCCACACAAAGTCAGATCTCTCCATTCTTCATTTTGACAAGAACAAGGTTAGAGAGCCACATTGAATGCTTGATAAATAGATGATCCTTGAATTGACCAGCTTTATCAATTCTTGCTTCATGATGGGCTCAATTTTTGGATTGACGGGCCTTTCCTTTTGTCTCACTGGTTTGACTTCATGATGAAGCTTGATAGTGTGTTGCATGATATCCTTGTTGTAGCCCTCTAATTTTTTCTAATCCCAAGTCACGACCCAGTCATATGTGGCCCATAGGTGTACAAATCCCTTTCTCTTACTGTGCAGACTTTGGCCAGTTTCACTACTTTGATTGGGGCCAATTCCACATCTTTGTAATCCTTTTTGTTTGCAGCAGTCTTTATTTTGTCTCTACAAGAGTTGTCAAGACTAAACATATTTTCTAGGGTGATCATACCCCTAGGTAACTTGTCACTTTTTAGTTGAAGAATCTAGTCTCATAGGCCTCCTCCACTTGAGGAGCCAATTTTTCATCTAACTCATCAAACTATTGGTTGAAGCTAGCAATCTACTCATCCCTGTCAACAATCATCCAATGAGATATGTTGTCAAGTATATTGAGTTGGATGATGATTTTGACATGATCCTTGCTTACAAACAAATCCTCCGCTAGGTCAAACTAGGAACCAATCATGGCCATCCTATCGACTTCACCATTTTGTGTTCTAGGGATGGTTTGAAATTTAAGAGCATCGAAAGATTCTAGAAGATCACATACCTAGTGCTTGTAGGCCTTCATGAGAGTGTTCTTGGTCACACATCGGGACCTTACTTGTTTTATGACCAATTTAGAATTGCCATAAATTTGTTGGAGCTTAACACCTTTCTTCTCAACATGTTGTAATCCATGGGCCAATGCTTCATATTCCACCACATTGTTGGTGTAGTTGAACTGCAACCTATATGATTATAGATATTTCTGTCCATGAGGGGTGACTAGAAAAATACTAGCTCCTGCTCGAATTCTGCATTTGGTGCCATCAAAGTACATATTCCATATCTTGGTGCTATCATATGCTTCTCTTGAGATCTTCAAGACAAATGGGTTTTCCTTATGGATTACATAGGTGCCCATTCCAATACCATCAAATGTATCAAAGGGGTCTGAGTTAGAGAATTTTGTTGAATAAAAGACTAGCTGCTCATCAGGAGTATCTAGCAATCTTTTATTGGCAAAGAATTATGATGGGGAAGATTTCTCTCCTGCCACCAATGCATAGTTAGGGTCAACTTTGGGTTTTGATTCATGTTCAACAGTGTAATGCTATGGGCTCAACCAGGACTTTGATTTTGGTCCCATACATTGTTCTAAAAAATGTGTGGGTCCAATCTAAGGATAGATACCCCCCAAACTTGATTGTGAAATCTTGAGATAATAGAGCCCAAACATGGTAGTTATATCTTAAGGAACAATTATGGGAGGACAAGCATATAGCATCAAAGGTAGTTCCTTAATAATTCCTAAGGTTTTAACTGGGTTGCCATCTAGGTAGATCACTCCCTTTTCCATAGGTTCATCAGACAAAAGGTGTCTACTACTCTCTTAGGCATGACAAAGGTGCTAGCCCCTAAGTCAGTGATACAATTACAAAGCAATTTCTTGCCTACCATTAAACTAAGGTAGAAAGGCAATGCTTTAGGCTTACCTAAGTCTAGGCTAATCACTTGAAAGACAATGGGTTGCTTCTATTGGAGTACTTTTCTTTGAGGAATGGCAGTCTAGTCTTTTGCCTTATTCTCTGTAAGAACCCTTACCAATTCTGCCCTGTTTTTCTGATTGCTGGTCTGATTTTCTGATTTTGTTTTTGTTTGATTTTGAAAGGGTTTTTGAATGTTTCAATGCATATAAGGTTTTGCCATGATATGATAACAAAATAGTAACATATTTGCATAGAAATCACACAATATAGAAAATGAAATAGATAGTTTCAAATTGAAGATTTGAAAGATGTGTCTTCAATTACATACCATGATGATGAGATCATATCAGTCACATACATAAATGGAGGCTGATTACATAACAGTCGTGACTGATCATAAATCAGACCTGAAAATGAATACAAATGTGATCCTCAATGACCAATACACCCTCTCCAATTTGAGGCGATTACTCCCAATGATGGCTGCCTTGGTTAGGAAGATAACCAATGATGAAATGAATAATATGCCGCTGTTATATCACCGATTTTCTGATCTATAGTTGCTGATGACAAATCTGATTACAAAACCCTTGCCAAAACAAGCCCTAAACTCCTCCAAAAGGTGGCGGCTGTTGGAAACAAAGTAGATAACTGAGAGGGGGGGGTGAATCAGTTATCTTAAACTTCTCGATTTTCTTATCTTCTTTAACAATAGTGCAGTATCAAAACATATAAGCATAAATGAACATGAAAACATAAATGAAATTAACACACATAACACAAGGATTTTTACGTGGAAAACCCTGTTAAGGGAAAAACCACGGGGTGACTAACCCAAGATTCTATTCTTTGTTAAAAGAATAGAAGTACAAAATGGCACTTGCCAATTAGGGCTCACTGCCCGAGCACACTGCTCACAAGACGCTCACTGCCTACAAGAGACTCACTGTCTACAAGGTATAATGAAAGTAACCAGGTGTTTGAACTGATCAGGGGCATCCACATATGCTGAGGTTCAGTTCCGGTTAGGCTCAATATACTGATCTGCTGCACTTCATTCTTCCTCTGCTTAGTGTTGCTATTCTGTCACATACCGGATTTGTATAGCTGCTTCCACACTGCTCTCTGCTTTTCTTCGCACACACTATCACACCACACACACCTTCACATCGAAATCCATTTGGTATATATATTTGCACCAAGGATTTCAACATTTTTCTAGTCAGCATCCGGAATACTCAAGATTTTCCCAAACTCTGGTATGTTGGCTGAATCCATGCTTACTAAGTGATGCGTATCAAAAAGATAGTTATAGGAGTCATCAATCATGTCGGCCAACCATGAATGATCCCTCAAGAAACTTGATCACCATCAATTTCTCATCCGGATTAAGGTCTGATGCTCTACCGGTCAGTTCTTCCTCAGTCTACTCTGCCAAACAGGGACCCAACACTTAGGTGCTCATATCTTTTCACTCTTTCATCACCGGAGGCTCAATCTCTGGAATGTATCAGTCATGGTACTCCTCTTGACTTCCCCAAGTCCGCACTTTGCTGAGATACTTCCTTTGAGAGATCCGGACCTGATTGTCGGACCTTGCTGCATGCTCTGTTCTTGCTCACCGGACCAAAATACTCTTTAATCTAACTTCTGGTATAGTCATACCATGTCCTGCGGATGTGTGAGATGGACTTTGTTGCCATCAATGACAACACTCATGAAGCCACATAGTGTCTCTTGCCAACAGCGGCTAGGTCTAGGAATGGAGCGATGAGTTCCTAGGTGTGAAATATGCCAATGCAACACCAAAAGATAACACCAAACCCTCCGATCTGCAACCTGTAATGAATTTGCAAAGGTCTGAAACACAAATCTGCACACCAATGGATGATGCCAATCACCAAATTTGCCCTCCAAGACTAGGCACTTCACCTCCAAACCCTAGCCATGCATTTATTGATGAAAATATGCCAAATAAACCTTTAGATCTGAATCAAAATGTCTTCAACCTGCAGCAAACTTCAAACCCTAGCTGATATAACAATCTCCTTTCAAACCCTAGCTGGTTAAAACACCAAAATGCAAAAGAAACCTGCAATTACGCTCAATAATGAACCCCGAATGGATCCATCTCTCAATGTGGGATGGATTTTGGTCCAAACCACGAATTCTAATGGTTTTCATCCTTAGAAGCTTGCTAAAACGAAGTTGCAGCCAAGAGAAGCTCTCCAAATATCAAATGACAATAACATAGAATGATGAAAATGACCACCAAAGCCCATATTTTATAATTCCTCACTTGGGCGCCCAAATCAATTGTATTTTAATTCGCTTTGGAGTCCATCGCCATAAATAAAATATTTATTTTAATTTTCTTTTTAATTTCCACAAGTGAAGCGGCCAAAATTGGGCAAATAAAATAATAATATTTTATTATTTTTTTCCTTTTCACCTTGAGCGGCCACTTTATGGAATAAAATATAATATTTTAATAAATAAAATATTATATATTGGTCATTTGCATTATTTTCCATTTTTCCTTATTTTTATTCAATTTTCTCTTCTCCAAGTGGGTTGCTTTTCCTCTTGGCTAATTATTTTATTAATTTTGACTTTTCTAAAAATACCACAAAAATACATAAAGTCATCTCCAAACTTCGTTTTGCCAAGGAAAAATAGTTGAAGCCACATAAAATAACACTCCATCCTCCAAGCTTCAACACAATCATTCCCTTACCACATGAATTAGCCTACGGGAATGGTGAATAGGCTAACTCTCTCCTCACTAGGTGATCATGCCGGAAATGGTGACATTACATTCTCCTCTTCTTGCTTCAAGGCTTCCTTCAACAAGTTCATTTGCTCCGGCCTTGATACAACTTGCCACAAAGAGACATCTGTTGTTGCCTTCTTCATTTGATCAACCACACTAAAGGGCATAGTTGACTGTGTTCTTGGAACATAAGGCACCCACTGGTTCCTTGGCTTCTCAACCAAAGGATAAGTAACCCTCAATTGGCTTTAATTGGGCATGCGTGCTTGCTGCTTTTGGGCAATCAAGACTCTTTGCTTTTGGAATATGAGCATCGCTTGACCATTGGTGCTTGGTTGGTTAACCTTTGGCTATTTCTCTAGCACTCTCTTCTTGGCCTTGTTTACTCTTGCTTAAAGATAAGAAAGAAGTTTAGATTGGCATTTCTATCATGACTAACCCAAAATTGAAAGGCTTGGATGAAGTCTTGTCATCTTTTCAGGAAGTGTTCGAAGAACCAAGGGGAATGCCACCGAGAAAGGAGGTGGAGAACATTATTCAACTCCTATCAAAATTTCCTCTACCTATAGGGTTGTATCGGCAATCACCACTAGAGAGCAACGAGGTTAAGAAACAACTTCAAGAGCTATTGAAGAAAGGAGTGGTTTGCCCTAGCACTTCACCTTGTGGGTCACTTGTAGTGATGGCGTGGAAAAAGGATGGTTCTTGGAAAATGTGCATAGATTATAGAGCTCTTAATAAAATTACTATTATGAATAGATATCCTCTTCCAAGGATAGATGATTTGTTAGAACAACTTAGACATGCTAAGTATTTTACTAAGTTGGATCTTAAGTCTAGTTACTATTAGGTGCAAATGAAAGAAGAGGAGACTTGGAAGACTACTTTCAAAATGAAGCAAGGTCTTTGTGGATGGTTAGTACTTCCTTTTGGCATGAGTAATGCCCCTACAACTTTCATGAGATTGATAGATGATATCTTAAGGGATTTCACAGATAGCTTTGTGATAGTCTATCTAGATAATAGACTAATATTTAGTGCTACATGGGAAGAACACTTAATCCACATCAAACAAGTCTTGCAAAGGTTAAAAGAACAACTACTATGCAATCTAAAAAAATGTGAATTTGGCAAAGAACAATTGGTAAATTTAGAGCATGTTGTAGGAGGAGGAGAATTAAGAATAGACCCATATAAAATTAAAGCAAATGTAAATTGGCCTACACCAAAGAGCGCTACAAAAACTAGGAGTTTTGGAGGGACTACACAATTCATGATTTGATGTAAAGGACTTTAATTGAGAAAATGAACATGATAAAGCATTTGAGACATTGAAATATAAGATAAGTCGTGCCCCTGTTTTAGCTCTTCCTACTATACAAAAGCCATTTGAAGTAGTAACAAATGCTAGTGAATATGCCATGGGCGTCGTCTTGCTTCAAGGTGGTAAGCCTATATGTTATCATTCAAAGATTTTTACTTCAATGGTTAGAGGATATCCGCTTTATTATAAAGAGCTATATGCATTAGCTCAAGCAATTAAAAATGAAGACACCATTTATTTGGTAAGAAGAATATTGTACATGTTGACCACCAACCTCTACAATATTTGCAAGCACAAAGTAAATTACAACAAGCAAGAGACTACAAATGGATGGGTTTTCTTCAACAATTTCATTTGATAATTAAGAATAAAAAAGGGTCTAACAATGTTGTGGCAAATATGTTGTTTGGGCCACCTATTTCAGCAATGGCTATGGTAACTCACTTGGAGCCCTTTACAAAAGAGGCTTATGTTGAAGAATATGCACAGGATAAAAATTTTGGTAAGAAATATGAAGAACTATCACAGAAAAATATAAAAAGGTGAAGAAGAATTCTATCTTCAAGATGGGTTGCTATATTAGGTAGGAAAATTGTGTATGTCCAAAGCACAAAGGTTTCTACTAATGAGGGAGGCACATACCTCCAAAGTGGTAGGTCACTTCAGCATGGGAAAACGGTGGGTCATTAGTAAAGGTATGGGTTTTGGCTCAACATGCAATAAGAGGTAGCAAAGCTTGTTAGAAATTGTAAATTGTGTTGCACTAGCAAATCTAAAAGAGGGAAGGAAGGAATGTATATGCTTTTGCCTATCCCAATAAGAAATTGGGAAAGTGTTGCTATGTATTTGTAGGAGGTTTGCCTATGAGTAGTGTAGACACCTAAAATTGTCCACTCATCGACCTGTCACTATTCCTCTACAATCAGGACATCCCTAAACCACTTTTTTCC
This sequence comes from Cunninghamia lanceolata, assembly GCA_027924645.1. Classification (NCBI taxonomy): domain Eukaryota; kingdom Viridiplantae; phylum Streptophyta; class Pinopsida; order Cupressales; family Cupressaceae; genus Cunninghamia; species Cunninghamia lanceolata. Next base: position 2,788,250 of record BSBN01000210.1, on the reverse strand, counting down.
ATGATTAACTGAATAAACACCTGTTTAGACAGTTAATTATCCAATTCCCCTTCCGATAATGATCAAATAATATTTTTTATTAAAATCACTATTCATGTACTATTCACTATTCATTTGTACCCTCATCCATACCTTTTCCTAGCATTAATCATTTATCATCCATCTTCTATAGTCCAACATTAGATAAATATTCATTTATCTAATATCCCTTTCCCATCCCATGAATTAAATAAATATTTCGTATTTTATGCACTTTTGATTAACTTGACTAATTCACTTAATCAACTTAATCACATGCTTGCACAATCCTAACCCCTCATTAACCCATTACAATCCCTCACATCCTCCAAAGTGTAGAAAGGATTGGGCTTTTGTACATGACCACATGAATCTCTTACAAAGGCATGGGCAAGTCCCTTGTATAAAAGGTCCTTTTGTCCTCCTTTGATCCTCTCCATCCACTTTATCCAAGACCATCCTCCACCCTTGATTTCCTCTCAATCCAAGGACAAACGTTATCCTCCAATCCAATCTCGCCACTTGGCAAACTCTCATTAATCCAAGCCTCTCAACCATCCTCAACCCTTGCTCTCCCAAATCAATCCTAGCCCTTCATCCACCATCCCAAAAATTTATAAATAGCCATCAACCCAAGCCATTTTCAAGACTCCATGAAATGCAAAATTATATTGTCAATTTGAGGAGCAATCAACAATCCAACATCAAGGAGCACATCCAAAACAATCAAGGTTTGCATGTAGTTATGTGTTTTAACTTCATATCTTTGCATCCTTTTAGCTCAATCATGAGGTTGCGTTAGATTATGAGTAGAATAGGCTAATATTGTTTTAGTTTGTTCTCTTTTATGCTCATTCTCTCATGTACAGAAGTAGACATGGGCATGCTTACTTATTTGTGGTAGTTGACAAATTTAGCAAAATGTGTATTCTAATTGTTTGTAAAAAGACTATCAAAGAAAAAGAGAACTGAAATGTCCTTTAACAACGTATGAGTGCACTTTGGGCTTCCTAAGTCCATAATTTCCAACAGGGATACATCGTTTGTTGGTAAGTTTTTGTCTTCATCATTAAGCATGATGAACACAAAGCTCAAGAAAAGCACAAGCTTTTGCCCACAAACAAAAGTGGTCAACAAGACCTTGGAGCAGCTCATCAAGGGTACAATAGTAAGTGTCCCAAGACATGGGATGAATCACTTCCGTAATTTCTTATAATAGAGCATTACATTCTTCTACTAATAAGTCACAATTTGAAGCATGTTTGGGATATTTGCCTTCTAGTCCACTTGACATAGCTTTTAATAAGCAAAAAAACAAGTAGAGCAAGATAATGAGATGACTAAAACATCTAAATTTGTTTAGAGGATTGTGCAAATCCAACTCAAAGTAAAAGAACAATTGGAAATAGATAACAACAATTGCATAAATAAAGGCATGATCAGCATAGGAAGGAACGCACACTCAAGATAGGAGACAAATATTGGCTTTCTTTGGGCAAGAAAAGGCTTCAAGGACAAGGAAAGAAAATTAAGCCATTAAGATATGGACCCTTCTCAATTTTGGAGGCCATAGGTGAAAGTGCATTCAAATTTGATCTGCCTCCTTTCATGGAGATGCACTCAGTTATGAATTGTGAGTACTTGCAACTTTATGAGCCTTCCATTTCCTTGAGCAAGGAAAGGCGTCGAGGACAAACAAAGAAAATTAAGCCATTAAGATATGGATCTTTGTAATGACCACCCTAGTTTTTTTTTTCAAAATAATGTTAGCTGAAATCCAAGGCACAGGCAGTTTTCAAAACACTTTCTGATCACCAAGATCCCGAGGTGGGCAAGGTGAGAGCATACGGTGTTCGAATCACACTTCTACTCAATCTGCTACAGTATTGAATGCAATGCAAATGTTTACGTACACACCAGGTGTCCACGACGCCCACATGCCACGCTTCTTCAGCAAAATGTGTAATGTGCAACACAAGCATGCACTAGGTGGCATAGCCAACCACTTCTACGCTTCTTCAGCGAAGTGCATGATAGACAAAATGAGTATGCAAGGTACTGGCATGGTGCAAGTCTCGATTCAGATCAAAATGATCGATAGTACTAGACTTGGCCAGTTATGAAATGCTATAGGGATTGGTGGTAAACCATCCAATCTTACAAAATGAAGCGTGCACTAACATCCACCGGCGGTACTACCTTTCAGGGTTACAAACAATAATATTGCAACTAATATTTGATTCAACAATGAAGTAAGGCTGCAATAACATATTCATTAATCTGATTTAAACTGAAACAACACTGCTGCAACAAATTATCGTGAAAGTAAGGCACTGAAAATTACTCAAAACAACTACAATTCATACCCCACTGAAGAATTGATGATTTCGATGAAGTTGCAGGCCACAAACACCATGTACCACACTGCAATCCACTGTCAAACTGAAAACCTCTGTTCTGATAAGAAAATGGCAGCACTGAAAACTCAGACCAGCAGCATAAAGTCACACAGGATTAGCTCAAGGCATAGAGAGAATGATACTTCAAATATACTCACAAAGTTGCCCACACAACCCCATTGAAGAACAGCACTAAAAATGATTGATGTAAACAAATTAAAGGCTGAAAACCCACTGAAATTCACTATATATCAGATCTGGACTGATTTTGCAGCAGCATGAAAGTAAAAACCACAAATAGAAACCCTAACCAGCACATGAAATCACCGAGAACACCTCAATCAACACAAAGCACACCTCCAAACCCATGTAACAGGAATACTCAGTACTAGGCACCTCCAAACAAGGCAATTTATGCCAGAAATGAGGGGTGATTTGCATCCCCAAACCCACACGTCCCACTCTCAAAAGGTACGGCCTGCAAAGGCAGCAAATAGCTTCCAAAACTCCTTCAAAACAGCTCAAAATCTTAGCAAATAGGAGTGGCCAGAAGTTAGGAACATTTTCAGTCCATTATGGAAGTCATTCGATTTGTATCTTCTTCCCAGCGATACAAGAATAACAGCAGACCTGGTATGAGAAAGTACGGCCAGCAAGGAGCTACCAATCTCTGCACAAACTTCACAATATAATAACAACCCAAAATCCTCTAGAAATGCCAAACTCAAAAGACATTAAAATTCTCCATTACAAACATCAACAATAACAACTTCCTTTGCAACACAGGTGTGATTTCCGTATCAAACCAATAACACCAGCTAGGGAGGATCTTTTAGCACCGAAACCAGCAATCTCAAGACGGTTTTCGTTCTCAAGGGATTTGAGAAGAACACAGGTTCTCTCCAAAGCAGAAGCAAAATATCAATTCATCAACAACCTCAACAATGAGCCCCAACTCTCCTTTTAAAGACAGTTTTAGGGCGACAAGAGGAAATAAAATAATAATTTTACTTTTCTTTTCATTTCCTCCTCACATAAAAATAACCTTTTTTAATTGCTCACTTTATGTCTCCCTTGCCTAGCATTCCCTTTATGTGAGCATCAAATAATACTTTTCAACACCTTTCCAAAGAGCTATTACACTAAGTTGCTTTTAAAATTATTTCATAAAATTAAGCAACCTTAGTGAAATAATTAAATAATTACTCATTAACTCCTCCAAGTTGCAGAAGCCATTGAAACAGTATCGGAATCAAAATCTGACTATACTAGAATGACAGTGATGATGAAGAATGATTATCAAAGCCAACCGGGTGACTTACTAAAAATAGACGCTCTCTCCAAGAAGTTTGGAGAACACGCCGAAAGCCAAAAATCTCTTCTAAAAGTGTCATGAAGGTCTTTAAGACCAACTGAGCTCACTGCCAAGAACAATTGCTCCGCAAGACTGGTCAAAGCTTCTCCAAGAACATTGGAGTTCTCCCCAACTAACCAATTAGCCTCTGGAAGACTCGGAAACCGGCTAAATGTGCACAAATCGGCTATACGCCAAAAGGGGACATTACAATCTTTCTCAATTTTGGAGACCATAGGTGAAAATACGTTCAAACTTGATCTCCCTCCTTTCATGAAGATGCACTCAGTTGTGAATTGTGAGTACTTGCATCTTTATGAACCTTCCATGCTAGATGAGGAAGAAGAACAATTGCTACTCTCTTTAGAAGATGGGTGTGGAAGGAAGAGTCATACTCATGGAGAATGTGATACTTGAAAAGAAGACAAGGGAAACAAGAAATAGAGTTCAAGATACTTGGAAAATTGGACTCAAAGATCAGAAGGTCAGCCAAGCAAAATAGCATTCCAAGGAAAGAGAGAGAACTTTTCCCCACTTGATGTCTCACTAAGCTTTTGTGGGACCAAAAGCCTTCCTAAGAAGGGAGATGTGATCCATATGGATCTGGAAAATGTTTCAGAACAAGAAAACTTGAACAGAAGACTGAATTCAGGTGCAGGAGCAGGTGTTGGACAATGCTGCAGAGTTGGAAAACATGGAGACTATACCACAATTGCAGAAGTGTCTACCAACAGTACACGTGCAAGAACTCATAATCCGAACCAAACAGACATTCACACAGCTTCTGGTGATGATTGAAATTCTTCTTGGGCCCGGGAGAACTCTGTTGTCATTAGAAATTTATGAATAGCCATGTATGCAAGCATCAAAGGCATGTCTACAAGTTGGAGAATTGTGAGAATTATTGTATGCTTCAGTTCTGTTCATAATAGAGAGAAATTGCAGAAATAGAAGACAAGGAGATTGCCCACTTGTCGTAATACTCTCTTTCCAAATTAATAAAGAAAGGTAGCACGGCAAATTGCCACTACCACAAGACTGGCTTTTCCTCCACCCCTGGGGTTTTTAGGATAAAAATCTGCATGTTGTGAGTTGTTCATTTATTTCTGTTTTGAACACAATAATTCCTTCTCTAAGTTGTTTGAATTTTCATTTGCAAAGCAAGTAGGAGACTATTTATATATTGGTTGAATTCTAAATTCTAGAATAAGAGTTTATAGATCAAAAATCCTAGATAATACTTATAGGATCATAATAGCACAAGGCTGATTTACTATTAAACCAAGTCATAATGGCATCATCTACCACCGGAGACAGTATCAGCTTAATGGACAACATGTAAAGTTGTTGCAGGATTTGATTCCATAAGAGTGGGCACTAACAGAAAAACACAACAGAATGCTTGATTGAGCAGAGGAGGACTTGGGGTTCAAACACTAATTAGAAGGGTTTAGTACTCACAGAAAGTCTCCGGTTGGAAGCTATGAGATACTGAAGAACCTGGGACTACAAATTATTGCTGGAAGAATCACCCAAGCTCTGCTGACAGTAAAATCTGAATAGTCTCACTGTTGTGTACCCAAAGCGTGCCAAAACTCCTTTCATATAGAATTTTCGACTCATGGTCAATTAAGTTTATGGAGAATTTGACCACCTCTCTTCAGAAAGCTGAAATAAAAATGTTTCTCTTCTAGTTTGGAAGTCTCTTTCTTGCCATGGAAGTAATGATCGTGGACTAAATTTGAGTGCAGCCGAGTCTTACAGATTTTAAGAATGTCTTGAAAGCTTACCCCACACCGTAATAAACTAAGATCATAACATTGCCCAAAATTTATGAAGCAAAACAAAATCAAGAAAGTAAAAGAAAACTAACCAGATTAGGCTTGAAAATATTGTGAACAACAGAAGCTCCGGTGAGAAGGGAAACAATAACCACAACAAATGACAATGCCAAGGAAGGTGTTCCTTTCGGTGCTCTTCCCCCAAACCTCCGATTTGTTCCATTCATCGTATTCCCTGTATTCGCAGAAACCAATGCTAAATCCAACTCAATTTGCAAATACAATAATTATATTGACCTTGAACAGAAATGTACATACCTTAATTCTTAAACCCTAAATGCCAAAGCCAAATCCTGCTTCCAGTTTCACTTGTATGGTTAAGACGCACTGGATATTCCCTGCAATGGGGATGTCACTTGAATTTTGCATTTTCAAGTTTTGGAATGTTAAAAAATCAATTAGATGAGGTAAAACAGAGCGTTCAGATCCGACGGACCATTAGGAAAAAAAATTGTTTAAATTAGTGTTTTTTAATAAAATTATGATTGATGAAGGTGCCACACAAAACAAGAGACGCAATGCGTCATGTTCTTGCCTTTATGCATTTAATGTTGGTGTAGTATATTGTGAGAAACGAAAACTTGATGGGATGAGAGTAGGTCATGTGAGTAATGATTTTATATGTCAAATTTAGTCTTGAGACCATCAAATAGAAGATTGAGAACAGAGGAAAAAGCATTAGATGAAAAATGTGCAATGAAATCTTGGATACAAGATAGTCTGAACAGATTATTTCATTATGTATTATGGACCATAGTTCTTTTTTCTAAATACTTTGTGTGTACAGACTGTGTTGATAATTAAAACAATGGAAATTGTTTAGGATTGCTATAGCAGTACTAATGATTATTGTAAAATAAATGTATATATTGTGCCTTTAATTCCAATTTTTTAAAATCATTTTTTGCTGAAAGTACACATATATTGGTCAAGTATATGTTAAGAAGCTGTTGTGATGTTCACAAGACACCCCGTTATGCTCTTTAGCAAAATGGGGACCCCTGCTGGTGTTTGGTTTTTGCTTTTGCTTGTGTTTTTTTGTTTTCTGGCGGTTTGGTAAAAATGAAGGCTAGGTGCATCATCATCATGATATTGGATAAGTTAGGTCATTATCATGAGGTCAGTTTGTCAAAGTTCATATTTTGTTTCTATGACGTCATATTTAGAAAGAGCTTGAAATTCCATGTAGGTTTGCCTTTTACTTTACTTGAAAATTCTTCCATATGTGAAAGTTATGCATGGTCAAAGTTTTTGTCAAACCTGATATTTGTAGGAGTATCATCATGTTTTTATATCCTAAGTCATGTTGTCAAGATCATTATGATCTTGGTCTATCACTCGATAAAAATCATGCAGTCGCAATATTTGGACGTCAATCTTAGGTGGTAGTGCGCTTTACCCGTTAAATGGCCTTAGGTGCATTGTCAACATTATGATTTCTTCTAGGAGGGTCATATGTTATACACTTGGTTTTGGTTAGATGAAGATGATCATCATCATCATATTTGAACCCCCCCCGATAATATCCTGAGGTTCAAATATCATGATGATATCAACTTTAGGTCAGGGTAAGTTTCCCTGTCGAGTGGTCTTTGTATAGGGAGCATCATCATGATATTTCAACATCACCTAATCTTATCATATCATGCTGATTGCCCTTAGAAAGTCCACCGTTGGCATATTTGCATGCGCATGTTATAATCCTATCGCAAGGCCATCATCATGATATTTGCTGAAGTTCGAAATATGATGATGACAACTTCATATCCTCCTGATCTCCGTTTGCATAATTATGATCATCATCCTGATCTTTCACGAGGGTCATTCGTTGAAATTCGCTAAGTGATGGAGACATCATCATTATAAATCGATAAAGGGGATCATCATCTTCATATCCTCCTGATCGCCTTTTTTGCAATATCATGATGATAGGTCATCATCATGATATTTGCTGAAGTTCGAAATATGATGATGACAACTTCATATCCTCGTGATCTCCTTTTGCATAATTATGATCATCATCCTGATCTTTCACGAGGGTCATTGGCTGAAATTCGCTAAGTGATGGAGACATCATCATTATAAATCGATAAAGGGGATCATCATCTTCATATCCTCCTGATCGCCTTTTTTGCAATATCATGATGATAGGTCATCATCATGATATTTGCTAAAGTTCGAAATATGATGATGACAAGTTCATATCCTCCTGATCTCCTTTTGCATAATTATTATCATCATCCTGATCTTTCACGATGGTCATTCGCTGAAATTCGCTAAGTGATGGAGACATTATCATCATAAATCGATAAAGGGGTTTATCATCTTCATATCCTGCTGATCACCTTTTTTGCAATATCATGATGATCAGCCTATCTATTCAGAAGAAGGCGATATTTGATTCCTTAAACAGCATGATCATTTTTTTACAATATCACCCTAGCGCAATATCATGATGACCTCAACTCATCGTTGTGCTTCGAAGACAAAATATCATGATGACGCCATCATGATAATTCGATGAGGAGGGTCATCATCATATTGTTTTATCCTGTCATGTTGTCAAGATCATCATGATCTTGTTTGTTCACCCGATATTTCGTAAAGTCCTCCTGCCGATGAAATACAACCTTTTGAAAATATCCTGATGGTCATCATCGTCACATTTTCCCTTCGGAAGGATATTTCCCAAACATGATCCGGCTGGCGAAATATCATGATGACGTCATGTTCTAAGTTTAACAAAGGCTGCGAATATCATGATGACGTCATCGCGATCTAGTAAACGAAGAAGCAAATATCCTGATCATCATCATCATCACATTTTTGCTTCAACAGGATATTTTTCAAGCATGATCTGGTTCGCGAAATATGATGATGACGTTTTATTCTAAGTTCGACGAAGAAGCAAATATCCCGATGCTCATCATCATTGTGATCTTTCGAGAGCGTTGCCTTGGCTGCAGAGGGGTCATATTACATTCACCATCCTGATCATGTTCCTTAGGTGACCCGATATTACATTTATCCCCTGATCTTAACGAAGATGATGATGATGTCATCCTTAGCATTTCAATGAAGCCCGAATATCATGATTGCATTACCATCATTTTCCTTTCCTCGGTAACATGATCATATTGCATATCCTCGTTTTCTTGTTCAACAATATGGTGATGATGATGTTGTTCTTTTGTGCAATATGTAGAAGCGAAATATCATGATGATGAAGTAAATATTGACGAACACGTTTTTTTTTTATAATATCCTGAGGTTCAAATATCATGATGATATCAACTTTAGGTCAGGGTAAGTTTCCCCGTGGAGCGGTCTTTGTATAGCGAGCATCATCATGATATTTCAACATCACCTAATCTTATTATATCATGCGGATCACCCTTAGAAAATCCACCTTTGGCATATTTGCATGCGCATGTTATAATCTTATCGCAAGGTCATCATCATGATATTTGCTGAAGTTCGAAATATGATGATGACAACTTCATATCCTCCTGATCTCCTTTTGCATAATCATGATCATCATCCTGATATTTCATGAGGGTCATTCGCTGAAATTCACTGAGTGATGGAGACATCATTATCATAAATCGATAAAGGGGATCATCATCTGCATATCGTCGTGATCACCTTTTTTGCAATGTCATGATGATCACCGTTTGTATTCAGAAGAAGGCGATATTTCATTCCTTAAACAGCATGATCATTTTTTTACAGTATCACCCTAGCGCAATATCATGATGACCTCAACTCATCGTTGTGCTTCGAAGACAAAATATCATGATGACGCCATCATGATAATTCGATGAGGAGGGTCATCATCATATTGTTTTATCTTGTTATGTTGTCAAGATCATCATGATCTTGTTTGTTCACTTGATATTTCGTAAAGTCCTCCTGCGGATGAGATACAACCTTTTGAAAATATCCTGATGATCATTATCGTCACATTTTCGCTTCGGCAGGATATTTGCCAAACATGATCCGGTTGGCGAAATATCATGATGACGTCATGTTCTAAGTTTAACAAAGGCTCGGAATATCATGATGATGTCATCCCGATCTAATAAACGAAGAAGCAAATATCCTGATCATCATCATCATCACATTTTTCGTTCAACAGGATATTTTTCAAGCACGATCTGGTTCACGAAATATGATGATGACGTCTTATTCTAAGTTCGATGAAGAAGCAAATATGCCGATGTTCATCATCATCCTGATCTTTCGAGAGGGTTGCCTTGGCCGCAAAGGGGCCATGTTACATTCATCATCCTGATCATGCTCCTTAGGTGACCCGATATCACATTTATCTGCTTATCTTAACGAAAATGACGATGACGCCATCCTTAGCATTTCAATGAAGCCCGAATATCATGGTGACGTCACCATCATTTTCCTTTCCCTGGCAACATGATCATATTCCATATCCTGCTTTTCTTCTTCAACAATATGATGATGATGATGTTGTTCTTTTCGCCAATATGTAGAAGCGAGATATCATGATGATGAAGTAAATATTTACCAACAGGTTTTTTTTGACACGCCGATGGCAATGATCATGCCGATGGGCGGGAAATGAAGCGGTGGAATTTTAAAGTGTTTTTTTTTTGGGCGCCTGTGGCATTTTCGCGGTCAGCGATGGTCGGCCCAGTGAATTTTGAGCGGTTTGAACGCATTTTGGGTGCGTTTGAGAGTATTTTGGATCCGATTTTCACGATTTTGCATAGTCACCTGGATTCAAACGATTATTTTAATTTCCTGCTGTTTATGTGATAAATGAAATACTTATTGCTTGTCTTGTCTTGCAGGCTTGTAGTTGAGGAAGCAGCTGGAAAGTCAATATAGCGACCTCATGGAGGAAAGAAATTCAATTTCAGGAGCAAGAAGATAAGGGTAAAGTGCGAAAAGTCAAGGCCATTCAAGTGAAAGACAGAGTTGCAGCTGGAGGTATTAGTACAACAGACAAACAGAAGTTATTGCTGAGCTGCCGGAACTTCTTAGAAGGGGCAATATTTCGCCGAGATTTGACACTGCTCAGAGATATTTTGAAGAGCTGGTTCAGCTGTATTTATTGCTGTAACCAGGGGTTTGAACCAGGGGTTCAGTTAGGTTTTTGCTGTAGTGAGGACAATCAGAATGTCTTTATATTGTGCCTCTCTACACTGTAATACTTGACAACAGGGATTTTTAGGGCCTAGACACAGGGATTCTAGGAAAAGACAGTGAGTTAGCTTAGCATAGTTTAGAAGTAGAAGGAGGTCACTTGTTTGTCTGCAGTAAGGTGCGTGTGGAATGTCTGGCTGCCTTACTGTATCTATAAAGCTTGTAAGTTCTCTGTAGTATGATCAGTGAAACTAAGAGTCATTCCTACATTGTAAATCATGTATGACTATTCGTTTCTAATACAGTAGAATCTGGAGTTCTGCATCTATCTTCTGAGTGTTCTCTTGCCCTTCTTTGTATTTTGAAATATCTTCTCTGAGAGCTTGCAATTTTAAATGTATGTTTGTGAAAATGCTTAGAACTTACATTCAGGGTTTTTACTGTGGTTTTGATCAAATTACTGTGGTATTTACATAGTGCATGACAGAAACAATTAGATCCTTCGGTAGATTAAATTAGATCCTTGTCTGAAATAGCCATGACATAAATTTCTGTATTACAAAATTCTGTAAGATAATATTTATAGTTTTTTGAATCATGGACTGTGAATAAGAGATTGTACAAACGTTTTGTTGCAAATTACATATACGTTATATTTGAAATAGATCTTGACCTATTTGTAAATTCAAGATAGATAGAATGTTGTGTTCACTGAATTGGGGCTTGGTGTATGTCATATAGCACAACTGAGATGCTCAAAATGCTAAGGCTGATAGGCGATTCAACATTTTGTGACTAGGTCAGTCTCTAGAAGGGATCTGACCTAGCTATGAAAATCAATAAGATGCATACACATATATATGCTGCTTTGATGTTCGGTGTGCTGGTGGAATTGTTGAACGTGTTGAACTGTGCAACCTGTCGGACCCTTGTACCTGTTGAACCGTGGAACCTGTTGGCCTGTTGAACCTGCTGAACGATTGAACGATTGAACGGTTAATGATTTGAACCTATTGAATTGTCGAAACGTTTAGACACTAAAGATAGATAATTCGCATAATACTCAAGTGCATTGGAACCATAAATTTACCAAGGACCATTAGCCCTAGCCTAAACAAATGATTTGCAAATAATTTTGGTAAGCATTAGAATAATTAAAATATCTTTGCGTCTGAAAAAGCATTGGCCATCTATAATATACAGATGTAATAGAGTGAATTATGTGCACATACAGGAAGAGAAGCTTCCAAATTAGAAGTTGGAAATATATTTTATATTACAGAATAGCTGATTGGAATTTGTTCAATTGGCAACTTGACCCATAATGATCGTTGCCTCTTCAAATTAGAACAGAATTGCATGATAGTATCTAAGCAGATAGTATTGCTTGGCTGCAAAGGTTTAATCTTATCAACACTTTTTGACAGTAAACTTTTGTATCTTTCAAGCAATCCATAAAAAGGACAGTAGTCAGTTTTCATTACATAATTAGACTAATCCATAATTGAGGGTTGTGTTCATTGCTTTACATACATGTGATTTAAGCTTTTTTATATACATATTGGATCAAAGCTACAGGTTACATATTCACAGTCAAAATGTGCATGCACAGTCATAGTGCTTTTCTATATACATATTGGATCAAAGCTACAGGTTACATATTCACAGCGAAAATGTGCATGGACAGTCACAGTCTATCAAATTACTTAAAAAACAGTTAATTTGATAGACTGCGGCTATGACTTAAAAAACAGTTAATAACATAGTGTGACTACTAAACAGTATTGGTAGTAGAGTATTTACTAAATCAAGGTATAATAAAGTGCATAACTAAAAGATGTTGATTGTTTAACAATTTTGACAACTGGGAGAAAAATATGGCTTTTAACACTCCAGCAACCGAAACAGATTGGACTTATGACTATTTTTCAGTTCTTAATATATCTAAGAGACTTTTTACAACACTATGAAGTGTTTGACTGGCCCTCAGTTGCACTTAATTAGTTTTCTATTGAATTTACTCTAGTGCACTTCTTCAGACCCAAAATTATACCGCACGATGGCCATTTTGTCATAAACAGTTCAATTGGGATTTTTGTGAAGCTACGGCCCATTGGAGGTCTGAGAAGAACTCTTTTATTTTGAGAAGAAAATGAAAGATACACTGGCTGTAATCATGTCTAGCATTGTGTCATGTATAGGTCCAGTCAGTGAAAGGTATAGAGAATATGATACATCAAAATGCTAAGGTCCTGAAAGAGGTAAGGTAAGGAAAAGACTTCAGTTAGGTAGGGTAAAATTCTATGTGCAACATTTACATTCATGTGCAAGATATCTTGAGTGGATGTGTTGATTTGTTCATTAGGTTTGCAACATTAATACCTAGTCAATTGACAACAATGCTATGTTGCAAGAAATGCAATGAACTCCCTACTTTTTGAAGTTAATTTGATAGAGTGTGACTGTGACTTAAAAAACAGTTAATAACATAGCGTGACTACTAAACAGTATTGGTAGTAGAGTATTTACTAAATCAAGGTATAATAAAGTCCATAACTAAAAGATGTTCATTGTTTAACAATTTTGACAATTGGGAGAAAAATATGGCTTTTAACAGTGCAGGAACCGAAACAGATTGGACTTATGACCATTTTTCAGATCTTAATAAAGCTAAGAGACTTTTTACAACACTATGAAGTGTTTGACTGGCCCTCAGTTGCACTTAATTAGTTTTCTATTGAATTTACTGTAGTGCACTTCTTCAGACCCAAAATCATACCGTACGATGGCCATTTTGTCATAAACAGTTGCAACCAACTCCCTACTTTTTGCCTTTTATTAGACAACCGATCTACAATGCTGAACAACTACTGTAGATGGAAAATATGTTTTTTCATTTTGAATGGTAATGCAGTGGCCATGGAACAGCAACGGTTCCATTTATGGAGTGTTGTGTTCCATTTAATGGTGTCCTGTTCCAGATGCAAATGCCTAAACTTGTAAAAAAATAAAAAACACTTTAAAATCCTAAAACCATTGTTAAACTTTTATAAAATTTGTACCGTGTCTATGTTAATATGTATCAATTTTAGAAGTCAGGTGCACCATGAATCTTAAAACCATCACAACAAATTTTTTTTGAAAATTTATGTCTAGAAAACAGACAACATAAACCATATGTATGATAACAGCTATTCACACTTTTAGAAGTGTATAAAAGTTGAGACAACTTGGTGAAATGTGAGTAGTCGTTCTCTTTGACAGTTTAGTACACGGTTGGTTGACACGTGAATGGATTCTTCTCCACGACTAAATAGCTGTTGCTTAAATAGAATGAATGCTTTATAGTGTTTAGACACTTGCATATATAGAATTAGATTTCATAGATACCGGAGAGAGAAATGAATATTTTTTAACAATGTGTCATCATATATATACAAGTGCCACTACCAGTAAGATCATGCGAAACCAGACACAAAAGTTGACGCCTTCGTGAGGTAAATCAATGAAGCAAGAAAGTTGAAGACGATTTTAGTGCAGATTATCATAGTATGCATAATGAGAGAGAGGTTTACAGCATTCTTATTTTGGTTGAGAGAATTTAAGAAGCTTTCTAATATTTGCTTATAACGAAAAGAAAATTTAAGACATATTTGATTAAGGGATTTGATTTTGTACTCTAAAATACCAATTACATATAAAATTAGGTAAAATGATAAAGTAATGTGTAGTTCAGAGAGTAAAGAGAGTATTAAAGAGGTATCGTGTATAAGATATATGTAACAAAAATGTAGTTTCGTATGCTTTGTGTTCATTCTTCAGGACAACATGCATCAATGATGACATTGGACTTATTCAATGTAAATTGTCCTTTTCTGCTGAAGTCTCGTAACATAAAGATGACTGCTGATTTATCCTTGAGGTATTCGTCATAGCTGATTTTTTGCAGGTCTGGCAGTAGCATTTGGATGATATTGTTGGCGCATGAGCAATGTATTGTCTGTTTGTTGTCTGTTGTCAAAATAGTCTTGAGATAGTGCGAGTAGATATAGGCGACCTGTTCCTTGCATCTATCACACTGGGCAGTTTCATTGTCAAGTGCTCCATAGGTATCAAATTTATAATCGCATTTTGAGCAAAATGCGTGGAAAGGACTGGAAAATGCATTAGCTATTTTCAATGTTCCTTGTACCTGCAATACATATGAAAGTATTGTTTGGTTAGGAAGATTTTTTTTTTGTTAATTTTGTTTTAGATTTGCCAGGGAGAAGATTGGAGATTTCAAGAGTTGTTACCTCAAATGTTGAGTGCAGCAAACTGTTTAAGTGATCCAAGGTCCTTTTGTCCTGAATACATCGATATATGTTGACTGGCAAGTGTGAAGCATGTTGTCTTTTGCATTGATCCGTTTGACAATATTTTTGAAAAGGATAAGTGGAAATTCATTGCTTCGGAGCTGTTGTTCGATTTTTACAAAATGGTCCTCAAAATTCCGGTGCATCTGCAGCTGTAGGTGTAAATAGTGTAAGTAAGAAATGAAACTGCAAAAGAGTAATGTATGTTAATTGAAAAGTAGGTTCAAGAACTAGAAACAATTTAAACAAGAAAGGAGACAGTCGAAGCATAAACAAGTACATGTACCTCTTGCATTTGGAACATGTTGTCCACTTTAAATTCCTAATTTTTGCTTTATTTTGAAGCTTTACCGAGACAAAGAGCTTTTATTTTTGCATTTGTATTTGATGAAAAAATCGATTTGAAGTAGTCGCCTATTTATGAAGAGATACATTAGTCTATGTTCTAAAAAGTATGGAACTGAGTGAATTGTTGACTTATGTGCAATTAATCGGTGTTATCAAATGTTTAGAATTTTACTTAGAGACGTGACATCAGACCGTTGTTCATTCCTGCAGATACCAGCTCTGTGTTGACGCTTGAATGCATTTCTGTGAATTTAGTTGCTGTTTTTTGTGGCTTATATGCATTTTTTTTGGCCTTTGAGATATAGCTAGATTAGTGATTGTCAATGCTAGGGTTTGTATCTGATGAAGGATGAGCATTTGTAGTGTCAGTTCTTATTGTCAATATTGTTTTATTGTTGTGTATGTGATTGGTTTTACATTTCCTTTCTGTACTGTCATTGCTGTCAGTAGATTCATACTTGTTTATAACACTTTAGATCAAGTGATTTAGTGTTTACTTTTTTTCCCTGGATTGCTCCTGAAATCTAAATCACTGCAGAGTCCAGACCAAGTATCTAAGCAAAAGAGGGGCAAACTGTATTCCACATGGAAAGCAGATTAAAATAATACTTACTTGAGTCTTTAATCAATAATGATCAAACAGTAATCTAATAGCAATGGGACTGAATCTGGATGCTTAATTTTGAACTGGCGAGGCTTAAGGTTGAAAGACAAGTGTTCGCTTATTAGCAGTCTGAGTTCGAAACTTGGATGTTCTAGATGAGTTGCCACAGGGTTTTTCTCCAACTCGTAACTAGTTGGAGTTTTCATGTCAAAACCTCTATTTAGTTGGTGGAATCTTCATAGAAGACGTTAGGAATTGTTATTGATAAGATAGATGAAGGAATAGGATTAGTTATGGAGGATAATTACATGTGTTTGCGTGAGCCTGTGTGTAAATTCCATTATTGTAGTCTGAAACATATTTTTAACGATAAAAAAACTGTACCTATCTCTGTAGTGAAGTAGTTCTAGATGCTCTAATAATTTAGGGATCTATCTATTTTCAAGCTAAGAAAATGCGACAGCGATTTGCCGAACATCAATTAGAATGGGCTGCATATCATAGTTGGCCGCAATCTTTATTAACCATTGTTTTATGTCATCTCGTTAACTAAAAGATGATGTTAATTAGGCAAAAGGCTTTTATAAGTGAACTTGAAACAAGAAATCGTTGTCAGGAAACAAGCTTTATTAGTGTGTAAACATTTTTAATTAGCCGATAGGCTTTAGTGTGAGCATTGGTGCCAAAATGGCTGGAAATGTCATCTCAGCATGAAATCACTGCAGAAGTCATTACAATTTCTTTTGTACTAGAGAGGTCTGGACTCCACAAGATGGGTGCACCAAAATAACTTAGTGCAGGCAATTGTTTTCCCAAGAATGTAGCAATATACCCGGCCACTCCAAAATGGGGTAGTTGACCTGCAAATGAGGGCTCTATTTCTCTATTTTTTAATAATCAAAGTCTCATGCTCAGACTTGGAGAGTCTTTACAATTTGATCCATTTTGCACATTAGGGTTGCTTGCTTCTCAGACTCATGTATTTTGTGACTCAGTTGGCGAGTTACACAACTATGATCCCTTCTACTAGGGAAATCAATACTTTATTATGATTGGATGATGCAGGTTTGATTGATTGAATGGCAACAAAAAGCGAAAAGGACACTGATTGCAATTATAAAAATAACCATGTATACAGATATGTCAACAGTCACATAACCTTTGAAAATCAAATTCTATAACAATGCAAATCCCAAGGAAGAAATTACAAGAACCTAAAAGGGCTTAAAGTTTAACTTTAGATAACCATTGTTTGCAAATAATGAGAGGAGAAAAATGAATATTATTACAGTGTAGCATGCAGGCAGACTTTTGAGAGAACTTATACAGTGGATCATGAGGGGTTGTGGTCTCAAGTTAACTGAAACATTGTTTTGTTCAAGCTGGGAAGATATGATAAAGAGTTGGAAGAGATAAGCATGTTAAAATATAGTGCAGTTACCATATAAAATAAAATTTTCAAAATGATTTAAAGTTAAAACTAGTATGTGGAACCTTGAAAAGTGTACCTGGGCTTTGTCGAACTCTGAATCTCCATCTTGCACATCAACAATATATTGGAGACCTATTTTTTTTGCTCTTGTGACCAATACACCTATGGTGCCTGTAGCATATTGTTCGGTACTTGCCAACAATTGTTTTATGGCTGTGCTGGGGATGAATTTATAGTCAATACAAACTCGTGGAATGATTTCCACTATTGAGGACTTTGTTAGAACCAGTATGCAGTCGCAATCTCCACGATCATAATCTGTTCTAGGTGCAATCTGGAAGTTGGATATGGATAGTCCCGAACCTGGAATTATTTTGTCTTCATAGTGAGCAACGAGATCAGCAATTGCATTTAGCGTAATAGTCATTTCACCTTTTGTGTCTGTGAGGTCTGCGCGTAGTACTTCACGTGTCTTGTTTGTCTTATCCAATATAGCTTTATACTTCACAATGACATCGCCTTGGAAAATGTTGCCTGCTTTACGTGCATTCAAGTCTTCAATTGAAACTTGATTTTGACTCTTTACTTTTGATTTGGAAAAAACAAAACAAAATTAGTTGAAATCTAGAATCTTGACAAGGTACAGTGTACATGTAACCAAAGAATATTGTTTACCTTTTCAATTGTTGTTGGTTAATAGTGTCCATTTGTTCTTCTGTTCTTTTGGCATTGTCCATTGTAACCTGTATTTGTTTATCAATTTGTCATTTGCATAAATTTCTGCAGGCAAAATGAAAATATGTTGTTGTTCTAATGTTTTATTAGAATATGTAGAATTGGTACTATGGAATAAAAGAATAAGACAATTTGTAGACAGAAGAAAATGAAATTGTATTGAAATGATGAAGCTATGTAATACATATGTCTTTTCTTCGTGGACATTAGGGATTGTTTTATTTATTAATTTGATTGACAAGATTTTGATGGTGTTGGTTTAGATGCTTTTGAACTAAAACAAATGGCATATTTAAGAATATTTAGTTTTTTGAAAGGATTAAAATTAGGGAAAATCAGTGAGGTTGTTGCTGTAATACGCTTTTTATTTGTAAATTTGGATTTTTTGTATTAGTAAATTGGATGATACATAATTGAACAGTAGTTTGTACATAGATTGGATTTGTCAAAATATGTTTTTTGTTGATTTGGATGTTATTGAACAAAAATAGTTGAGATATTTAAGAACATTGAGTGTTCTGAGAGGGTTGAAATCTTAAAAAAGTAGCAAGATGGTCACTCCAATATGCTTCCGATTTGTAAACTTCATTTTTTTTTGTTAGTGCATTGGTCCATAGATGATCGATCAATGGTCTAGATAGAGCATGACACCTACTTAATAAGAAATGCATATTGTGGTTTTGCATATGATTCAGGAGCTGTTTTTTTTTGTAGTTTTCTGTACACATGTCAATGTTGAAATCTCCGACTAGGTACAAGGTTTTATTTCCATCAATACATGAGAATACTTGCTTGGTGATTGCTATAATATCTGCAAATGGAGCATTGGGTTTGGCATATAAGTTACATATGCTAATTTGATTGTTCATAGAGCTTATTGTTAATGTTATTGCTTCTGTATATGATGTTGAATGTTGCATTGTTTTAGAGACTAATATGTTTTTCTTGGTTATAGACATTAGTCCGTGTATATGGTATGTTGAGTAACAATTGAAATCTTTGAAAAGATTATTTGTATGGTAGTCTTGGATATATGTTTCTTGAAGGCATAAGATATCAGATGCCATGATATTAGTGTCATTAATCATGTCTTCAATATGTAGGTGTAGATTGCGAGTGTTTAATGTGCACAATAGTAGTTCTGAATTAGTCTTTTGTTTGATATCTCCATTTTCAAATTGCCAGTGTGCTGTTGATTTTAGACGAGACATTTCAAGGACTATTTTTTCTTTTATTTTGAAATTTTGCTTGGTAAGAGGCTTTAACAAGAATAATGTCTGGATTGTTTTTGTCCGCGAAAGTGCTGTATATGTTAATCCATGTTGCCTTATGGCTGTAGGATCAAATGCCAAGCCTTGCATTGTGAGTCCTTGAGATCTATGTATTGTTCTAGCACAAGCAAGTTGAATTGGAAATTGTTTTCTAATAGTTATTTTCTTGTTGTTTGAGATTTTTTGGATTGGCCTTGTGGTGCGAAGTATAGGTGTCCATTGTTTATGAATGTCATTGTTATAACATTGTGTTAATTTAACACGTTGATGTTGGCCAATGTTTGGGTCATTGAATTCTATCCAAACAATGTCAAAAGCATTGGATATGGTATATGCTTTAAATGTTCCATCTGACCCATTGACTAGACCGTCTTGCGTATCATAATTACCAGCATAAATTTCTACAAGCATGTCTGGTTTCAAAAGTATTTGAGATGGTAAAGACATTGTGTGATTATACAGATGTATTTCATTGTAGTTTTCGTCATTTTCATCAATTGCACTCAGTACAATTAGCTCTCCTGGAACTATTGACAACATATTTTGATTATGTGCATTAACATCTTTCCTTCTGTAAAATAGATAGGGGAATGTTGGGTCGATGGGTGGTGAGCGTAAACAAGTCTGATTCAAGTACTGTATATCATTATCTGTTTGTGAACCTACACGTATTCTATTGAGTATTGCAATAAACTTCTCATCTGTTTGCCGCATTGTTGATTGTAGCTCATAGTATTTTATGTTGTGTTTCCAAAAGTTGTATGGCATTAATTCAGTCAGTGTTGGTGTATTATCAAATACAACTGAATCTAGTACAGGTTGTGCTTGATATAAATCACCACAAAAAATTGTATCAAGATTTCCAAAGTATGTGGTTGGCATTTGCATTATATCTCTTAATCGCTTATCGATGCAACGTAAAAATGTTGCACCTACCAATGAAATCTCATCTACTAATAGCACACGCAGCTGCTGATAATGCTTTGACATTGTATCTAAGATTTCAGTATTCAATGGAATGAATTCTGATTTGTTGAAAGGTATTCGAAATGCTGAGTGTAATGTTACTCCACCTATATTGTAAGCTGCTTTTCCTGTATAAGCAACTACTAGGCCTTTTGGTTTGTCCGGATCACTATCAATGGAGTTATTATATATGCGAAGGAGAGATTGAAATATTGCTTTTGCAGTAAAGGTTTTGCCAGTGCCTGCTCCACCTGTTAGAAACAAGTGTAGTGGAGTTTTAATATTTTTTAATTTCTTCAACACAATGTCCTTTACAATTGCTTGTTGTTCACTGTTTAACATTCGTCTCAAATTGAAGTATTCAACATTGTCCATAATATGTGGATGTTTTCCAATTTCAAATGCATTAGAGAATTGAGTTTTTGATTTGTTATGCTTTAGTGTTTGAATATCGTCTTCTATGTTGTATGTTTCTTTCTGTGGATTTTGATTTGAAATGATCAATTCATTTGGTATGTGATTATTTTTAGAATAGATTTCATCTATAGCTTTGTCAATATCGCCCCATTTAGAGTTTATGTGGTAATTGTATTTGATACGATTAGTATTAATTGTGTTTTCATGATATGAATAAGCATGATGCCATGAATGGAAACCATGGTTCAATGTTTTTTCATTTATTGTGAAGGGTACATAAAGCAATAAATTCTCTCTGCAATAATTTTCCAAGTCAACATGTTTGTTAAAATTGGCAAAACGTATAATATTTGGTTTAGCTTTGCGGTGCATTGGTTTCCCATCTTTTCTATATTCTGATACGAATTGTGCAAGGCAAATATGTGTGAGTGTTTCAGGTCGTGCTAAATAGTAATCTATTAAAGATCTATAGGCCACATTTTCTGATTCATCTGGTTCACTGTTCAATTGTTTTGCTGACTTTAGAACAAAAGTTCGATCACTATCAGCTCTTGTATCAATGAATATACACTTTCTTGAACTATAGTTTAGTGGAAGTGATAGTACGATGTGAACAGCCTGTTGTGTAGACATTTGTTGCAGATTTAGCAATGCATTTCCAAGTCTACTTATCATTTTTATAGCATCGATATTATTTTGTTGATGGTCCCTACGAATTCTTTTAAATGCATTTGTCATTGTTTTATCCACTTTTGTCATGTATGAGCTGCAATACATTGCTGCAGCATATGCATTGAGCACAAATTGTGCATCTGTATTTGCTTTCCATAGCTCTGGTATTTTTTTTGAAAAGCTGTTATTCCATATCTGCGAAGGGTTTCGTTTTAAGAAAATTGTAGGCCTATGGATTGTTGATTTTATAGCTGTGATGTAATCATGCTCATTCAAGTTGATGTCTTGTAGAAACATTTGAAAGGAGAATAATTGGTCATAATTAGATTGTTGTAATACGGAAAAGATTTTTGTTGCCATTGAAACAATAATTTCATTATTGTCTTTCAGCGGTTCGAGAATCATAGTTTTTTTCATTGGTGGAAATGGGAAATTGTATTTACAACAGTGCTGTTTTGATTTTCTGCATCGTTTTGTATGATGGTGCCTATGCAGGATAGCTATTTGAGGAGTCAAATCATCAGTGTTACAAGTGACGTATTTGTCAATAAATTGTTCAATATTTGCAAGTTCATCTTTTCCATAAATTGGAGCATCTTTAATCCATAAAAGAAAGTGGTCATGTTCATTGCCACGATTTTGGAATTCAGTTACAGAGAAATAATCCAAGAGCTCTCCGAAGAAAGAGCTATCTGTAAATATCAATTGTTTTAGTGCATTGATTCTATGTTTATAATAGCGTACACATGTTACAGGATCTTTTTTTATGAGATAGAAAATATTTTTCTCATTTTGTATGTCGTATTTTTGTTGTGAAGATGCACAATATGTATTATGCAAGGCTTCAAGTGCTTTTGAAAGGTGTTCCCAATTTTGTTCAGCACTAGTAAATGTAAGGAAAAATGTAGGCGGTCCAAGTTGCCGAATCATTGCAAAGACATTTTTTTTTAATTGATGTAAATAATCCGGAGATATTCTTATTCTTTTAAAGTCAACATATCCAATGTTTGATTTGAGAATCTTCTCTAGGTTAGGTTTGCATTTGACATCTTTTGCTATTAGTTTTCTTCCTTTTAACTGACCTTTTCGTACTCTTATCCACATTGTAGATAAAACTTGATGTATCAATATCTTGACTGTTTTGAAAAATAGATTAGTTGTATGATATGCAAATTGTCTATTGGAATGAAGTAGTTCCCATTGTGCAATTTTTTGATAGGAAAAATTCTTGACAATGTCGTCATTACGTGGGTTTCCAAAGAATAGTGTGGGAAAGTTCATTTCTTCTGCATATTTGTCTTTAAAGATTCCAATAGGATAATGGTTTTCTGCTGGTGCAACTTCTATGATTTTGTCTTGCATTTCATGTATACATTTAGATTCTGTGTATCCATGGACCAAGGTCTCACAAGGATTTTGCTCATCTGTATCAGACTCTGAACCTGTTTCATTTGTGCAAGGGTCATCTACTATGCCACTTTCATCATCTATTTCAAGAGATTGTCTCCAGTGCTTATTTAATTAGAATTTCTCATTTTTGTATAGAGTTGTTTCGCTCAATTGGTTCAAAGCTTTCATTATAATAGTCGATCGCACCATCCCCTTCTGATATGCATTTTTATATTGTAGCCGTCTTTTTAGCGCAACTGCAATAGTGTATGTTTCATCGGCAGAGCGTGGCAATGCATTTTGTACAATGTTCATGTTGACTGGGACATTAATTATAGACCCAGTCAATCCAATTTGGGGTCTTTTGTAACCTAATTCCCATATTTGTACGAATGCAATTCTCAGTGAAACAAGGCGCTCTTCTAGTTGCGTAAGCATTTTTACATATTGTAAAGCTATATTCATTTGAATACGGTGTGGTGTTGCATATTTTGGAAGCTTGCATTGTTTCAATGTTTCATGGCATATGCGACAAATACAATCCATCAATACATTGTTATTTTGATTTGTCAGTTTATAATATGTTTGCTTTTCTTTCTCTCTAAAAGCCATAATGTTTTCTTAAAATGCAATGTCTGACAAATTGCACAAGCATGTATCGGTGTATCTTGAATTTTTTTTTGAAATAATTCTATTGGTGATGCTGAGTGTCTAGTTTTCTTGGTTGTATTTTCCATTTGATTATTAGCACGTATTTGTTGTTTGATCTTGCGAAGTGATGTAGTGTTGCTATTTGCAATTTTTTGTTTTCTAATAAAATCACCATCATGATGTTGTTGATTACTGCTTTGAAATTGTTTTAGTTGTCTAGATGTGATACATGGGCTAGCATTGTTTGCTTGTACTAGATAAGGCACAAGCGGCTCAAAATGTCCTTGGATGGGATTTGCATCATGAAATAAGATAGAATACGATTGTCCTTGGGATGACGGATTGAAGTGCAAGTATTTTTTTCCTGAAGTAGTTGACCAAAGGCATATTTGTATGTCTAGCCACTTTGACAACCAACGGATGCAAAACAAGTCACCCCATAGGCCAACTTCATTATTATTTGTAGAATGCATTGCAGAAATACGCATTCTATGCAAGTACTCTTCAACATTTTGTACACCGTACAATTCATGCAATGTACGACTATCCAGTTCATAATTATATGAGGTGATTGCTTCTGGATCACCTTGTGTGAGGCAACTCAAGAAATGGTCTATAGCTCCATTCCGTAATTGACTTGATGTGTATTGAGAATGAAGAAGTAACTCCAATGAGTCAAATAAGCAATCCCCTACATTGTATTTAAATACTTGAATTCTACACAATCCTTCATTTCTCAATGCATAGTCAATGTTTAGAATTTCAGTCTGAATTGCTAATTTGTATTTCTCTACATCTATGATCTGTTTTTGTTTATCAACTATTGGCACTCTTGTTCTCTTCATTTTTTTTGCAAACAAGGACAATTTCGTTGATCCCAGAATATCAAAAAAATGGTGCACCTGTAATATATTCATAACCATTGGTTAGATAGTTTTGATGATTGATAATTACAAAAGGCATATTACAAATGGAAATTAGAAGCAGGCTGTTTCCTAAAAGCAATGTTGATATGCAATTTTGAAATGCATTTAGTATTTGGTTTCCTTATTTCAAATCACAAATAAATTCAATGCTAAAATTCTAAGTAGTCAAGGCATTGTTTAAATGCAATGAAAATAATCGTTATTTTTGGATTGTACAAGAAAATAAGGCATTGTAATGAAGAAGAGAATTTTGAAGGATTTAAAACTAGTGGCAATGGCAATGTTAGATTCATTCACTTGCATTATTTTCTTCAGAAAATAAAGAAATAGAAATCACCATTTGGTAGATAGTTCTGATCATTGATAGCCACAAAAGGTTTATTAAAATTCAAAATAAGAACCAAGTTTTGATTTGAAAACAGTGTAGACCTGTGACTTTGAAATTCATTTTGTACTCGGTTTTGATATTTGAAATCAGAGGTTTACATTTAAAAATAAATAAATACAGTGTTTAAATACTAAATAGCCAAGCCATTGTTTAAATATTGCAAAAATAATTGTTATGTAGTTGTGTAAATAGTGTAGGAACAATCCTTGGACAACTCTAATGACATCACATATTCTCTGAGCCATAGGCTTCAAATAATTAGCAATTTGCATATATGAACAATATATTGAACATATAAATTAAACAATGGAAGAAACAAACAAACAAGAGATATGAAGGAGCAAATGAACTTGAATAGATGACAATAACATTTTGATAAGCTTGTGCTTGGATTGTAGATGCAGGTGAAGGATTAGATTGATCTGCAAAAGTCTAAAGGATTGTAAACTAGTTGCAATTGCAATATTATATTGATGGGATTGTGTTAATTTCTTTACAAAGTGAAAAGGTATTGTGCATTATTAAACAGTATATGCCTTCAAGTGGTTTTGTCACTTATATAATCATTAATAGAATTTTGCTACTTACAACTTGCAAACTGCGTTATCTATTTATATTTTGATATTGAATTTAACTATAACACGTAAAAATAACAAATACAGTAGACATGGATAGACTGTAACAAGATCCAAAGCTAGGACAGCAAACATGTAACATCAAGATTTCTTCAATGCTGGCCTATACACAAAAAAAGATATTATAACTAGTTGTTGAATCTTGCAAATCATATAACTATCATGGGAATATAATTCCAATATTAGTTTTCTTGTTATCAAGTCTTATAGAAATCTAGACAAAAAAATATTGAAAACTATTAGAAGCAATTTTTACAATTTACTATTGTTATATGTCTTTGCATTCATACTCAATAATAGCTAACTAGCACCAAAGAAGTACAGTAAGACCAATGCATAAAATATAAGTGACATGCAAAAGTGTACAGTGTTTTTCACAAATTGCAAATAACTGCCCACATCACTGTTATTACAATTTACATAGTTTTCTAGAACATCGAAGAGATGGCTGCATCTATTTATGATGATTTCATGTTGGAATCATTTGTTATTCTAAAAAAAAAAAACACTTTAAAATTCCACCACTTCATTTCTCGCCCATCGGCATGATCATCGCCATCGGCGTGTCAAAAAAAAACATGTTGGTCAATATTTACTTCATCATCATGATATTTCGCTTCTGCATATTGGGGAAAAGAACAACATCATCATCATCATATTGTTGAAGAAGAAAAGGAGGATATGGAATATGATCATGTTGCCGAGGAAAGGAAAATGATGGTAACGTCATCATGACATTCGGGCTTCATTGAAATGCTAAGGATGACGTCATTGTCATTTTCGTTAAGATCAGGGGATAAATGTAATATTGAGTCACCTAAGGAGCATGATCAGGATGATGAATGTAATATGACCCCTTTGCGGCCAAGGCAACCCTCTCGAAAGATCAGGATGATGATGAGCATCGGGATATTTGCTTCTTCGTCGAACTTAGAACAAGACGTCATCATCATATTTCGCGAACCAGATCGTGCTTGAAAAATATCCTGTTGAAGGAAAAATGTGATGATGATGATGATCAGGATATTTGCTTCTTCGTTTATTAGATCGGGATGACGTCATCATGATATTCGGAGCCTTTGTTAAACTTAGAACATGATGACATCATGATATTTCGCCAACGGGATCATGTTTGGGAAATATCCTGCCAAAGGGAAAATGTGACGATGATGGCCATCAAGATATTTTCAAAAGGTTGTATTTCATCGGCAGGAGGACTTTATGAAACATCGGGTGAACAAACAAGATCATGATGATCTTGACAACATGACAGGATAAAACAATATGATGATGACCCTCCTCATCAAATTATCATGATGACGCCATCATGATATTTTGTCGTCGAAGCACAAGGATGAGTTGAGGTCATTATGATATTGCGCCAGGGTGATATTGTAAAAAAATGATCATGCTGTTTAAGGAATGAAATATCGCCTTCTTCTGAATAGATAGGGTGATCATCATGATATTGCAAAAAAGGCGATCAGGAGGATATGAAGATGATGATCCGCTTTATCCATTTATGATGATGATGTCTTCATCACTTAGCAAATTTCAGCGAATGACCCTCGTGAAAGATCAGGATGATGATCATAATTATGCAAAAGGAGATAAGGAGGATATGAAGTTGTCATCATCATATTTCGAACTTCAGCAAATATCATGATGATGACCTTGCGATAGGATTATAACATGCGCATGCAAATATGCCGAAGGTGGATTTTCTAAGGGTGATCAGCATGATATGATAAGATTAGGTAATGTTGAAATATCATGATGATGCTCGCTATACAAAGACCGCTCGACGGGGAAACTTACCCTGACCTAAAGTTGATATCATCATGATATTTGAACCTCGGGATATTATCAGGGGGGGTTCAAATATGATGATGATGATCATCTTCATGTAACCAAAACCGAGTTTATAACATATGACCCTCCTAAAAGAAATCATGATGCTGACAATGCGCCTAAGGTCATTTGACGGGTAAAGGGCACTACCACCTAAGATTGACGTCCGGATATTGGGACTGCATGATTTTTATCGGGTGATAGACCAAGATCATGATGATCTTGACAACATGACTTAGGATATAAAAATATGATGATCCTCCTGCGAATGTCAAACCTTAGGATATAAAAATATGATGATCCTCCTGCGAATATTAGGTTTGACCAAAACTTTGACCGTGCATAACTTTCACATATGGAAGAATTTTCGAGTGAAGTAAAAGGCAAACCTGCATGGAATTTCAAGCTCTTTCTAAATATGAGGTCATAGAAACAAAATCGCCCACATAAATTTAAATGTGAATCTCTAAATAATCTTTTGAATTCCCTTTTAGAAAAGGAGTTTATATATCTGAAATTGTCTTTTAAATTTTAAAATAAACTAAAAAGTCAGTGCATAGGAAAACAATAATGCCACGGTTCCTTTACCCTTGAAACTAAAATTAAACTGGCCTAAAATCTAAATCGTGACAAAAGCAAATGCAATCGCCACATGCAAACACAATCGCCACCTGTCTTAGAGGTGGACAGCTGTAGCCCTAACAATTTTATCAACACATGCATCTTTTAAGGTTCTCAAATGTGGAACGGAGGCTAGTAGCTTTCAGACGATCTTCAAATGCAACCACATAGAAACAGGTCCAGAGAGGCGCATCAGTTTTAAAGGCCAAGATTTATTAACTCCTACCCAGGAAATAATTAGTCCCAGAGCTGGTGATCTGGAATTGGCATTGTTGAGATCAAACAGTTCTAAGAAAATGCATTTTTAGACTTCCTCATTGAGATGAGACAGGTTTAAAGAGGAAGCAGCTGCGCTCAAAGTACAGAAAGTTTATAAAAGCTAGCATAGAAGATGGAATCTTGCAGATTGTGCTCGGTACATTCATGTCTACATTGAGGAACTCTGGTTCTATACTGTGCCATGCCCTTTTTTTTTTTCATTTTTGTAAGTCGAGATCCAACTAATTGGTTGCATGGGCTTGCCGTCTTCACCTCCTTTCTAATGATTTTGCTAATGCCAGTTGTTAAGATTCGTTTTTATTTAATTTGTGTCTTGCAAACAAAAATTGGCAATTTTTTGTTCTGATTAGCAGAACTGTCTTTGTTATTAACCTACATTGACCTCTCCCTTCTTTCCCCAATTTTACCTCAGTGTTTTCTTGCTTATAATTTAATTTTGTAGCAACGACCCTCATTTGGAATATATTTGGGTATTGTTGTTTAGATATTCAGATGAAAACAGTCTATTTTATTTTAACTCTTCATGTCCAGCATTAACCTCTTCTACAGAATTTCACAAAATAGTATTCCAATGTGTGGAGAAGGGTACCAACTAATGTTGTTCTGTCATAAATTCTCTTTCACATATAAATTTGCATTTTCCTTCACAAGATTGGAGCACTTTTTTTGTGGGTATTTTCCTTGTGTGACCATAATCTGTGCCATTAAACATTATAGGGACACGATAACATATCCTTATTCTTTCTTTCAAAACAGAATATTTGGTAGAGGACCAAACAAGAGGGCGAGCCTGTGTTCCAAATTGGGATTACTAGAAAATTACCTAAATTCGTTAATACTCTCTACTTCAAGGTATGAAATTCACACCCTTGCTATGTATAAGTAAGGTCTATAGCACCGTCGGCATAAAATTCCAGCATATTATATGATGGGTACTGAGCGAACTCCGAGCCTCAATCATTCAAACGTAAATTAAACAGTGAACACATGCATGAAATCACTTAAAAGGAACTGTAAGTTGTACCAAAGAAATTGCAGAGTAGAAAGTTGCAACAGAATATAAGTAGATGCTTTACAGCTTGAATATATACAATGTATCTGGAAATGAAACAAGCAATACTGCATATAGCATGAGCACTTGCACAGTTAGTTCTTCCTGCAACCTTCTTCAGGATGATGATCATAATTATGCAAAAGGAGATCAGGAGGATATGAAGTTGTCATCATCATATTTCGAACTTCAGTAAATATCATGATGATGACCTTGCGATAGGATTATAACATGCGCATGCAAATATGCCGAAGGTGGATTTTCTAAGGGTGATCAGCATGATATGATAAGATTAGGTAATGTTGAAATATCATGATGATGCTCGTTATACAAAGACCGCTCGACGGGCAAACTTACCCTGACCTAAAGTTGATACCATCATGATATTTGAACCTCAGGATATTATCGGGGGGGGGGTTCAAATATGATGATGATGATCATCTTCATGTAACCAAAACCGAGTTTATAACATATGACCCTCCTAAAAGAAATCATGATGCTGACAATGCGCCTAAGGCCATTTGACGGGTAAAGGGCACTACCACCTAAGATTGACGTCCGGATATTGTGACTGCATGATTTTTATCGGGTGATAGACCAAGATCATGATGATCTTGACAACATGACTTAGGATATAAAAATATGATGATCCTCCTGCGAATATCAGGTTTGACCAAAACTTTGACCGTGCATAACTTTCACATATGGAAGAATTTTCGAGTGAAGTAAAAGGCAAACCTGCATGGAATTTCAAGCTCTTTCTAAATATGAGGTCATAGAAACAAAATTGCCCACATAAATTTAAATGTGAATCTCTAAATAATCTTTTGAATTCCCTTTTAGAAAAGGAGTTTATGTATCTGAAATTGTCTTTTAAATTTTAAAATAAACTAAAAAGTCAGTGCATAGGAAAACAATAATGCCACGGTTCCTTTACCCTTGAAACTAAAATTAAACTGGCCTAAAATCTAAATCGTGACAAAAGCAAATGCAATCGCCACCTGCAAACACAATCGCCACCTGTCTCAGAGGTGCACAGCTGTAGCCCTAACAATTTTATCAACACATGCATCTTTTAAGGTTCTCAAATGTGGAACGGAGGTTAGTAGCTTTCAGACGATCTTCAAATGCAACCACATAGAAACAGCTTCAGAGAGGTGCATCAGTTTTAAAGGCCAAGATTTATTAACTCCTACCCAGGAAATAATTAGTCCCAGAGCTGGTGATTTGGAATTGGCATCGTTGAGATCAAACAGTTCTAAGAAAATGGATTTTTAGACTTCCTCATTGAGATGAGACAGGTTTAAAGAGGAAGCAGCTGCGCTCAAAGTACAGAAAGTTTATAAAAGCTACCTTTATCCATTTATGATGACGATGTCTCCATCACTTAGCGAATTTCAGCGAATGACCCTCGTGAAAGATCAGGATGATGATCATAATTATGCAAAAGGAGATCAGGAGGATATGAAGTTGTCATCATCATATTTCGAACTTCAGCAAATATCATGATGATGACCTTGCGATAGGATTATAACATGCGCATGCAAATATATTTGGAATATATTTGGGTATTGTTGTTTAGATATTCAGATGGAAACAGTCTATTTTATTTTAACTCTTCATGTCCAGCATTAACCTCTTCTACAGAATTTCACAAAATAGTATTCCAATGTGTCGAGAAGGGTACCAACTAATGTTGTTCTGTCATGAATTCTCTTTCACATATAAATTTGCATTTTCCTTCACAAGATTGGAACACTTTTTTTGTGGGTATTTTCCTTGTGTGACCATAATCTCTGCCATTAAACATTATAGGGACACAATAACATATCCTTATTCTTTCTTTCAAAACAGAATATTTGGTAGAGGACCAAACAAGAGGGCGAGCCTCTGTTCCAAATTGGGATTACTAGCAAATTACCTAAATTCGTTAATACTCTCTGCTTCAAGGTATGAAATTCACACCCTTGCTATGTATAAGTAAGGTCTATAGCACCGTCGCCATAAAATTCCAGCATATTATATGATGCGTACTGAGCGAACTCCGAGCCTCAATCATTCAAACGTAAATTAAACAGTGAACACATGCATGAAATCACTTAAAAGCAACTGTAAGTTGTACCATAGAAATTGCAGAGTAGAAAGTTGCAACAGAATATAAGTAGATGCTTTACAGCTTGAATATATACAATGTATCTGGAAATGAAACAAGTAATACTGCATATAGCATGAGCACTTGTATAGTTAGTTCTTCCTGCAACCTTCTTTGTTATTTAGTGACACAGTTGCATAGCTACTTTTATGTTCCCAAATCATGAATTTGTCAATATATTGAAACTTGGCAATTCATACCTGAATGTCTGGGAATTCTATAATTGATATCCGAGTTTCTAAAATAGAAAACTTAAGTTCTAGAAAGAGATATCTGAACTCTAACAGAAATTTGAGAAAACTGTAAAATTTCTATAACTGAGAGTGCTCTACAATCTAAAACTCATATAATATCTGAAATCTTGAAATTTCTGTGAACAGTAGCACTGGTTTTCTACACGGATTACGAAATAGAAGTCCATATAGAGGCTTACCACAGATGCAGCTTCACAGGCCTCCGGATGCCCACCTTCACTACTCTCTGAGTGCCAACAAATTGAGAAACAACAATCCAAAGCGCATACAAATTGAAAACCTCTGATCAAGACATGACCTGTCATCTTGTAAGGATGATTAAAAATCATTATTAACATTGCAAATGAAATAAAAATCATTAATTAACATTGCAAACGAAATAAATTCAACAAGCTCAGCGGCGCCGTCACTTTGCACGACCTGTACTTAACTGTATTTGTTAGTTCCTGCCGTCACTTTGCACGACCTGTACTTAACTATTTTTTTATTGGCATCATTCAAAAATTCAATAATTTTTTAAATCATTATTTCATTTTTTACCCTTACTGTTCACACCATAGACCAATCAGACAATAGATAAATGGTATTTTTTAAATGATTAAATTAAAAAAAAAATAATGAACTATAGCATTGTGGTTGCAAATTTTTAGTTCTTTCACATGATTGGACGAATAATTTGAGAAATTGCATCTAGCCGATGCAGTAGTTATACCTGCCGAAGGCAGGAACTAAAAATTAAGTTTGAAAAGGAAAAATAGGTTTCTTTAGGAGAGAGGGCTCTAAGGTTGGTTGAGGGAGACGAAAGGTCGCCCTCTATGATTGCCTGGTTGAGGCCTCTTCCATGTTGAAATTGACTCTGATTAGCTTACTTCGTCGTCTTGGTGCTAAAAGGGACAAGTTCTCTTGTTCATGAATTTGTTCTCTTTGTTTGCTTTGTGGTTTTTGATGTGTTTTGGTTGATTGGTCTTTGTTCTATGTTTTGTGTTTGAATTTGAATTTTCTCCTGTTTTTAAATTGGTGATTAATTTTTTTTAAAATAGGAAGGAGTGTGCAATACACCACTTAGAGAATCAGGGACAGCTCGGTCGATGTATTTATTGCTCAGTTGTGGGGAATTATGGTAAGCCCTAATGGTGTCTGAGAAGGGGATAATGGAAAAAGACATACGGAGTAGCATTGGATATTGAATATGCCGAAGCTCGGTCGGAAGAGGCTAGCTTTGAGGTTTAGGGTGGATTCGGAACCGACTATGGAGATGCTGACGAGCGAGGAGAGGCAGAGAATGGAGGAAAAGAAGAGAAAGGTAAGGACCTCCCTTTGCCCAGGGTACTTTGTGTAAGTCCTAATGAAGAAATGATAAAAGCAGATAAAAATGAAGAATGTAATTTAAAAAACATTGTTGTGTTCTTGCTTGTATGAATGTTGAAAAAATGCCTTCAAGAAGATTTTTTGACAATTGGCTTCTGGTTGTCTAGGGTAAGAAACTGGGAATCTATGTCTCTTTCTGTCGTATGATTCATAGGGGATTGTGAATTTTTTGAGAAATCATAATATGCAAAAGAGGACTTTAGAAAAGGAATATTGGAACGTGGGGCAGACAATGTTTAAAGTAATTTATTGGTCTCCTAATACCTCACATAATGAGGTTATGTTTTGCTCCATCCCTAGATGGATGGTAATTAAAAATGTGTCAGCTCAATTTTGGGCTTTTCTACCACAACTTCTCAAACCAGTAGGAAATTTACTCAAAATTGAAGAGACAAGATCTACCCTGCCACATATGAATGCGAGGGTTTTATTGTCTCTCAACACGGGGGTTCAAATTATGGAGCTTCTTGAAATCAAAATTGAGAAAAAAGTATATAAATGTGAAATGATGGGTTTGGGTGTGCTTAATACTTGTTTTCTATGTAACACTAATGAGCATCAAAAAAGGATTGTCCTATTATAAATAGAAGTAATAATAGGAAGAAGAATGATACAATACCTATAGAGAAAAACATAAGAAAGGAAATTGAAATTCCTAAGGGGAAAACAGAGGAGGCCTTTGGTGCCCTAAACAAAAATATGGAGAAAATGTAAGAAAACATGGATGTCACATGCAATGCACTCAAAGAATATGATGTGGATATGGAAGTGGTAAATGGTGGTGACCTTGTTTGTGAGAGGCCTGATTTAGAGGCCTCTTATGAAGAGGTGTATATTGGTAACAATAAAACTGTTGATAACAAGGAAGAAACCATAGACATCACAATCAATAAACTCAGTGGATGTGATGTGGAAATTGAAATGACAAATGTGGTTACCCCTGTTTGTAAGGGGCCTCTAATTGAGGCTCCTTATGAAGAGGCACCCAATGTAAATAGCAAAGATGTTGAATACAAGGAAATAACAAAACAAAAAGGACACAAAAAAATGCTCAAGAAATTGTCTTGAATAAATTGAAAGAACAAATAAGGGCCAAAAAAGAAGCCCATGTTGTTAAGACAAAGAAACCTCTAGATAGTGAGAATAAGGCAAACTCTGATGGTTTAGGGGATGGTTCACCTAAAGGTAATAATAGTGATAAGACTAATAAAGAAGTGAGTTTGGTCCCCTACAATACAAGGAGGAATATGGTTCAAGGGATGTTGAAATTGAAAACATATGCAAGGAAGATGAAAATAGAAAGAGAAAGCAACCCAATAGGGGTGATAGCTCCTAAAAACCAAGTAAAAAAGGTAAAGGAGAAAAGCTTCTCAAATGGTTTGACAAGCTTTACAAAAATCAAAAGCCTGATACCCCCCTCTTTGATGAGGTTGAATTGTATAAGCTGGAACATAAGGGGAATGGAGTCCCCTAATAGGAAATACATTATTAGGGATTTGTGTAACAAGAAAAAAGAAGTTAGTTGCTTGTTATTGCAGGAGGTTAAGGCTGTTGGGTTTCAATTGGAAAATAATCTGAGATTTATATGGAGGGATTCTACCTGCTTCTTCTCCAATTGTAGCAAAGAGAAGGGTGGAAATGCAATTTTGATCAATCAGAGATAAGCAAAATATATTATCTAAAATGGGTGCTCTCCATGTAATAGATGCCTATGGGTTATAATAGAAAAAAATAAGGTTAAGTTTGGGATTTGCTCGATATATGCACCTAATGACTATAGAGAAAGGATTGAAGTGTGGAAATGGTTAGCCTCAAAGTTGCCTAAAATTCCATGGATTTTAGGGGGTGATTTTAATGTTGTGGAGCAAAAAGAAGACAAAAATGGGGAACTCCTTGGATATGGAAAGGAAATGAACAGTTCTTTTGGATGAGGATGAATTTCTTTTTAAGTTGTTTGAACCATTGGAAGGAAAAAAGAGTAGCAGTAAAAGTATTTGGTTCACCTAGTGCAATAGCCAGCAATATGGTAAAAGAATATACAATAGACTTGAAAAAATTTATGCAAATGTAAACTTCTTCATATTTCAAAACAGGAAAGAGGCCAACAGTGTGCAAGTGATACCTGGTACATTGTCTGATCACCACCCTATTGAAACAACTATTATAATCAAGGAAAATAATACAAAAAATAGAATTAGAAGGGATAGCCTATTCAAGTTGAATACATATCTGCTTAATGACAAGGATAATCTACATGGGATCACTTCTCTTAGAAGGATCTATAAGATGGTGTCTCCTAATTTATCTATCATTCAATACTGGGATAATCTGGTTATAAATTGTAAAACCTTATATCAGACCATTGAAAAAAAATGTGCCTTGGACAGAAGGAGAATTGAATGTCTTCTCCAAGAGGATTTTTTTAGTGCAGAGGAAAAAGTGCAAAAAGACAGGAATAATCAAGAGTTTATCCAGCTGCTAGGAGATATATAGCATAAACTCAGAAAATTTCAAACTAAAAGAGCTTAGGGAGCTAGGGTCAGAGCTAGGATAAGCTAGATCAAAGAAGGTGATAGGGCTTCCAAATACTTCTTTAATATGTTGTAGATTAAGAATAGTAAGGAAGCAATTGGTCCAATTATTGAGAATGATGTCAGCTTCCAAGATAATGATGACATCAAAGCAAGTTTTAGATCCTTCTACAAAGATTGTTTCATTGCTAAAGATAATAATAATGAATGCAGGCAAGCTCAAGAGCTTTGCCAAGGTATCATTCCAAAAAATTAACTTAGAGATGGCAGATATGTTAAAGCATGATTGGTGCAGGGGCACCATGTCAAAGTATGAAAATATGGTCAAATGAGGTGATCAAGTGATAGGTTTTAGGTGATTTGAGTCTTTTGTTATGGAATAAGGTCATAATAGACCATTTGATATGTAATTAGAGTCATGTTGGGACAATATTGCTAATATTATCAAATCTTGATAAAGTTGTCATGTTGGTGCAAAATTGCAAAACTACAAAAAGATGGAAGACCAATGGTCATCAAGTTCAAATGTCAGTTTGAGTCAGTTGGGTGAGTTAGTTTTGGTGAGACAAGTATAATATGCCTCCAAGGCTTCAAGGTAGACTGTTGAAGGTGGATGATGATTAAAACAATACAAAATACCATGTTTTCTGATCAACTTCTATTTTTTTCTACTGTTCTTGCGACTGTATGGTCACGTACGGCCCAATCATGTTCTGCAATTCATTTGAAGGGATGATACTCTGAGTTTGCTTTCATTTGTAGGTGATTTGGTGTGATTTCATCATAATAAAAGATTTTATTAGTGTTTGATTGAAAACAGTTGGTAAGACTAGGGTTTTGTGCAAATAAAATGGATTTGTGAGCCACTCCATCGGTGAAATCCTTTGAAACCTGGTGGAATGGAAATGTTCAATGTAATTTCAATTATTTGGGTGGTTTCGAGAGCAGGGTATGAAGTTGGAATGGAGTTTGACCAAACCCTAACCTGATTTTCCTATGTATTAGGCTTTATAAGGTTTTAGACTTGAATTCTTGAAACTTAGTGAACTTGTGATGGATTCTGATGGTGAAACCTGTATAATTAGACCATATGTGATGTGTTGAAATCTCTAGAGTAGAGTTTGGAAGTTTGGAGGTTGAAATCTACACACTTGCTTTGGAAAAGTGGCCTAATTAGGCCTAGGTGCAGCAGCATCAATGAATTAATGAGAGGTTTGGTCTGAAACAACAATAGCCAAGTTCTTGATATGTTAAGTAAAAGCATAAAGGGTACTCAGAAAGATAATTGATTTGTGGGTCAGAGGTCTTATTCAAAAGATATGTTGAAAAAACCTACTTAGGAGTACTACAAGGCATAAGGGAGGTTAGTGAAGGATATCAATAATTCTAGGGTCTTGAAACTCGCAAATTGGTTCTTTAAAGAGTTGAAGACCTTATTACCCTACTCTGCATCATAGTGGTATCAGAGCATAGGTGTTAGATATTTTGAGGGAGAAGAGTTGAAGATTGAAGAAGAGAAAGGTTGAAAGTTGAAGGACAAGATGCCTCCTAAAGGTAGTGCAATTTTTGCAAGAGAGATTAAGTTGTTAAAGGAGTCACAAGAAGCAATCTTAGCCAGATTTGCAGCATTAGAGACAAAACAAAGAAGAGGAAAGGCCGCTGAAGAGGAAAGTGACCGAGAGGAAGAGGGTGACAGTGAGAACCCTAGAGGAAGAGTCCAAGATGATGAAGAAGAATTGGACCCTGATGAGAGAAGGATGATGTAGATGCTCAAGGCTATTAGAGGAGATGCTTCTGGTGAGAAAATAGATGTGCCAATGTATAATGGAAAGTTGGATACTGAAGAAGTATTGGATTGGATAGATGTACTAGATAACTACTT
Organism: Cunninghamia lanceolata; assembly: GCA_027924645.1. Classification (NCBI taxonomy): domain Eukaryota; kingdom Viridiplantae; phylum Streptophyta; class Pinopsida; order Cupressales; family Cupressaceae; genus Cunninghamia; species Cunninghamia lanceolata. Next base: position 2,750,739 of record BSBN01000210.1, on the reverse strand, counting down.
TGAATACAAGGAGGTTGCTAAAGATCAGAAGGTAAAGTTTGCCAAGACTAAGTTGAAAGGTCCTGCTTTGACGTGGTGGAATTATGTTCAAGAGGAAACAGTGAAGAAGGGGAAATCAAAAATTAGTTCATATAATAGGATGGTGTCTAAAGTGAAGAGTCAATTCTTGCCAAGTGATCATGCAATACAAACATTTAAGAAGTTGCAAAGCTTAAAGCAAAAGGAAAAGGATGTCATGGCCTACACTGAAGAATTTCACAAATTAAGTATTAGGGTTGGTCATGTTGAAGATGAAAATGAGAAGATAGCAAGGTATATGTGTGGGTTGAGATTTCAGATTCAAGATGAATTGAGTTTGGCTACTCCTAGGACGGTTGAGGAATGTTTTCAGTTGGCTGTTAGGGCATAGGAAAAGTTAAAAAGAAGGCAAGAAAGACAAGGAAGATGCAGAGGCAGCACTAGTAGAGGAAGAGGATCAAGGCAGTCCTATAAAGACCAAGAAGATGCAAGTAAAAGCAAAGACCAAGTTGCTGATCAAAGAGGTGGATTTAGAGGTTTTAGACGAAGATTTGGTGGACAAGATAGAAGTTCAATCTCATTTTCAGGAAGGTGTTACAATTGCAACTAGTTTGGCCATCCAGCATGGAAGTGTCCAGATAAACAAGGTTCTACTTCAAGTGGTGGTGATAAAAGAGTTCAATTGGTGCAAGAGGAATATGGTGAGAGCGTTCATTCTCCTAATCAGCTTGTTTCTCCAGAGGTTGGGGAATCTTTGATGGTGAGAAGAACACTACTTAAAGCATCCTAGGAGAAAGAACCAACACAAAGAAGAACACTTTTCAAGACCACTTGTAAGTGCAATGGAAAGGTATGCAAAGTAGTAATAGATTCAGGGAGTACTGATAATATGGTGTCTAATGAAATGGTTGATAAACTGAAATTGGAAAAGATTCCTCATGAAACACCCTATAAAGTGTCTTGGCTGAATGATGATCAATCTATTTTGGTTAATGAACAAGCTTTAGTTGAGTTTAACATTGGTGGATATAAGGATAGGATACTTTGTGATGTGTTGCCTATGGATTGTTGCCATTTATTGCTTGGAAGACCATGGCAGTTTGATAGACATGCCATATATGATGGAAGAGACAATACTTATCAGATTGAGAAGGATGGAACCACTTTTACACTAACACCATTGCAGGAAGATGTTAAGGAGCAAACCAAGGCAGCTAAGGTGATTATGTTAGGAAAGGAGTTCACAAAGTTTGAGGAAAAAGAGCATGAAGAGTGTGTAGCCACTACAAAAGAAGAAGATGTGAAGACAACAAGTTTGAAGAGTGATCCAATGTTGGAAGGAAAAATTGATGATTTGGTGTCAAAACCTGATAAAAAGAAGGTCAAGGATGAATTGATTGAGGGAGTGCAAGATGGGTTAGAAAATCATGTTGAGATTATGATAGGGTCAGTGCTTTGTCCTTTGGTTGCAAAGAGGTCAATGGGCAGTCAATTTCTATTAATACAGTGGGTTGTAAACCTAACAATACAGAGGTTTGTAAGTCTGATAAGACAGTGATACTAGGGGCAGAGAATCTGGTGGAAGAAATGAAGGCAGAAGATGGAATGAATCAAGGTGAATGGCAAAGGCAAATGAGTGAGTTTGAATATGCAACAAGAGTTAAGGAGAGGACAATCCAAGACATGAATGGGAAAGATATGTTTGCAGGTCTGAAGACAAGTTTGGCATCATTTCCAAGTGAAGAGAAAGTTAGACAACATCCATTAAGTAGAGGACAATATTTTCAAAGAAGGAACCGGTCAAAGGGTAGAGACAATGCATGTTTTCAATTCTTGACTCGTTGGAAGGGGTCACTAGGTGGAGATGCAGCTTGGAGATCATTGGATGATAAGAGGCAGCATGTTTTTGATGCAATACAATTCTCAAGGGACTTGAGTTCTTTTTAGTCCAAGTGTATGGTGCAGGGGCACCATGTCAAAGTATGAAAATATGGTCAAATGAGGTCAAGTGCTAGGTTTTAGGTGATTTGAGTGTTTTGTTATGGAATAAGGTCATAATAGACCATTTGATATGTAATTAGAGTCATGTTGGGACAATCTTGCTAATATTGTCAAATCTTGATAAAGTTGTCATGTTGGTGCAAAATTGCAAAAATCCAAAAGATGGAAGACCAACGGTCATCAAGTTCAAATGTCAGTTTGAGTTGGTATGGGTGAGTTAGTTTTGGTGAGACAAGTATAAATATGCCTCCAAGGCTTCAAGGCAAATTGTTGAAGGTGGATGATGATTAAAACAATACAAAATACCCTATTTTCTAATCAACTTATGTGTTTTTCTACTGTTCTTGCGACTGTACGGTCACATACAGCCCAGTCATGTTCTACAATTCATTTGAAGGGATGATACAGGCTTTATAAGGTTTTAGACTTGAATTCTTGAAACTTAGTAAACTTGTGATGGATTCTGATGGTGAAACCTACATAATTAGACCATATGTGATGTTTTGAAAGCCTTAGAGTAGAGTTTCGAAATTTGGAGGTTGAAATCTACACACTTGCTTTGGAAAAGTGGCCTAATTAGGCCTAGGTGTAGCAGCATCAGTGAATTAATGAGAGGTTTGGTTTGAAACAACAATATCCAAGTTCTTGATATGTTAAGTAAAAGCATAAAGGGTACTCAGAAAGATAATTGATTTGTGGGTCAGAGGCCTTATTCAAAAGATATGTTGAAAAAACCTACTTAGGAGTACTACAAGGCATAAGGGAGGTTAGTGAAGGATATCAATAACTCTAGGGTCTTGAAACTTGCAAATTGGTTCTTTGAAGAGTTGAAGACCTTATTACCCTACTCTGCATCAATGATATTACTAAAGAGGATATTAAAAATACTATTTTATCTCTAGAAAATGGAAAATCCTCGGGAGCAGATGGTTTGCTAGTGGAATTTTATAAGGCATATATGGAATGGGTTGTAGATGACTTGTATGAACTATATAAAGAAGCAGTCCAGAGGGATTATCAAGTTTTTGCCTAAAGAGGGGGACAAAAGTAACATAAAGAATTGGAGACCAATTACATTGAATGTTTCATACAAAATTCTAGCCAAAGTCTTGGCCCTAAGATTAACTAATATTCTACCTAAGATCATCAACCCTACTCAAACTGGATTCATAAAGGGAAGATACATACTTGAAAACCTGATTACAAGTTGGGAGGCTATGCAATTGGCTAATAATACTAATCAGGGTGTTGGAATACTGATGTTAGATTTTGAAAAGGCTTATGACATGGTAGAATGGTCATTTGTTGTCTCCATATTGAATGTTATTGGTTTCCCTAAGCAATTTTGCAAAGTGGTTAAAATGTTATTTCAAGATGCTACTACACAAATTGATGTTAATGGCTCTTTTTCTGAACCCTTTGTGATGGAGAGATCCATTTGACAAGGGTATCCACTTGCCCCAGCATTGTTTTTAATTATTTTAGAAGCACTATATTACTTGACCTAATTGAACAAAGAATGAAAGGTATTGCATTGCCCAATGATGACACTTTGTTGAATATTCAGTTTGTTGATGATACAACACTATTTCCTATACTAGAAAAGGAAAATCTAAAGAATATGGACAAAAGATTGAATGTGTTTTGCTTGGCTTCGGGAGCTAAAATATCAAATTATAAATCAATCCTTCTTGGTTGGAATGAAGAACCTCCTGACTGGTTTAAAGATACTCCTTAGCAATGGCAGGGACCACAAACATAGGTGAGATTTCTTGGAATACCATTTGTTGTTAATCCCTCTCTCAAATATATGTGGGAATGGATATATGCAAAAATTGAAAGAAGTTAAGGAATCAAAATAACTATTACTTGTCTCTTGCTGGGAGGATTCAAGTTTCTCAAAAAATCATGTCTACATACTCAATCTATTATGCTTCTATGTGGCTATTTTCTTGCTATCAAATGGATAATATACAGAAGATAATTAGAGAATTCCTTTGGTCATATGGCAAAGGACAAAAAAAGACATGTGGTAAAATGGGAGTGGTGCTGCCTTAGCAAATTCAAGGGAGGTATTGGGGTGAGACTTGAGGATCCAGGGTGTAGCTTTGGCTACAAAATGGATCATTAAGTCATTTTATGGAGAGGAGCCTTGAAAAATACTAGTCAGAAGAAATATACAAGAAGATGTGCCAAAAAATGCAAAACAATGGAAAAACTTGCATCCACATGATATTATCTTTAGCAATTTTCTGGCTAAACCCTTAGGGTCTGCATTATTTACTAGTATTTGGAGGGCATGGGAATCAGTTAGGAGCTTGGTGACAAATAAGAAATCTGTAAATAAGAGTAACAATGAGTTAGACTACTTCAGATCTATATGGCAGAATTTGGTCCACAAGAATAAACTTGTTATCCTCACATTTAGTTAATTCAATTCGTGGGAAAACCCCTACGAAACTTGTCTGTTTCGTAACCCATGAGCTCTAAGCGTGTAAAACGAGGAAAAAATCAATTGTCCTCACACGTAATTAAATGCCTCAAAAATTCATTTTGAGTCGCGTTGAGTCTGCCCCTTTCAAAAAAGCAAATTAGATTTTTACCATACTTAGCCTTTTTCCCTAACATGCAAAGTCACAGTTTTTCTCCAACATTGCATTTTTAAATTTCAATCATATGTAGTTGCGGAGAATTTTTTTGCTCCTACATATGCAGGAGCGGAGAATTTCTCCGCACCTGCATTCTAGGACAACACACATGACATTAAGGGCGATTAAATGCATGTTTTATAAATATAATTACCTCGTTTAATTTCATTTTAACCTTCACTTTTAACCATTTTTCCTCGTTTGTTTGCATCCCTCCCTTCACCATTTTGATTGCGCATGGTTGTTCGTGGATTTTTCACTATTTTTGACCATCATCATTTATCCCAGGTTAGTTTCCATTCATATTTCATTTCCTTTCCATATTGTTTGTTGTATTGTTTGCTTTTTGCTCTGTTTGTTTCTATGTTTTAAACCCTAGGTTTTTAATCTTTTGGTCGGTCATCGTTTGAGCACAGTCAGGGGTTTCAGAGAATTTTCTCTGACCTCTGAGAGTAACACTGCTAATCACCACTGTAATCAACTATTAAACCTTGTGAACATTGTTTTAATCCCGTAACCACAATGTACAACAATGTTTTGTTCGGAGAAAATTCTTCGAACAACGGTTATTAAAACAAGTGTTGTTCAAAGAATTTTATCTGAACAACACTTAACCTTAAACATTAGTTGAAAGCCTTGTTCAGAGTGACAAAGCAATGACTTTCAAAGAAAATTCTCTAAAAGTCATAACCTAAGTATTACAAAAAAATGACTTTCAGAGAATTTTCTCTAAAAGTCATAAGCATGCATTTCCCATTGTGTACTTCGAAGAAAATTCTCCAAAGTACATAACTCATATCTACCTGATATGTACTTCAGAAAATTTTATCCAAAGTACATAGTCTCTGCTCTAAGTCAAAATGCAGGTCAAAGAATTTCTCTGACCTGCATCCAAATGATCTACCCCAAATGCAGTTTAGAGAATTTTCTCTGACCTGCACCCTATTAGGTTTTTCCCCTTATGTAAGGGCAGAGAAATTCTTCATCCCTGCACTTTGATTTCTACCCAATGTAGTTTGGAGAATTTTCTCCGAACTACACAAAAATTGATCTACCTCATGTAATGCAGAGAATTTTCTCTAAACTACACAAAACTTGATCTACCTCATGTAATGTGAAGAATTTTCTCTGAACTACCTAGATTTTTGTTCAAATGCAGAAGTGTAGTTTTTCTCTGAAATTGAAATTTTATTGTCAAGTGAAAATATACTAGCTCTAGAGAGTTTCAACATCATCTTGCAGTTTCTCAACAAATGTCAGAAGCCTCTCATCTGAAGAACATGAAGTTTAAATATCGAGGAGTGGTTCTGGTGTCCTCTATGGAATCAAATGTGGAAAACATCAGGGACACCGAGATTGGCCTTGTGGATATGGCTAAATTTCTGGAAAGGATGAACAAGCAACTAATTGCATCCCACATGTAGGTTGTACTTGATAGCAGTATTCACTTGGCATCTGCTTTCCCAGAGTCAGCATAAAATCTAGAATTTGTCTTGGCGGCAACTGCTCACTTTGATCGAGAGAGCAAGTATGTGTTGATGGTGTTTTTAGCACGTAGCAATGCAGGTGAAATGTAGGTTATCTCACCTCTCTTGAAAAGGAATCTTATCCTAGGAAAGACTTCCCCAAGGTTTATACAACTAGGTCTTAGCTAGCAGGATAACTCAGTGGATATGTTTCAGTTGTAGCAATGAAGGGGACTTACATGCAATGGTAGGGTTTATGAAACTATTATAGCAAAGTGTGCAAGCAACCATATGATACTTTTAGCGGATCAACAATGTGTATGTTGATTTTGATACCTAACTCTAACAAGTGGATTTAAAGAAAATGCAAAAGGTATAAGGGTGAAGAGAAATATTGAAACCTAAGTGACAATTACAGCTGGATAATATGCTGCAGATAGACAAATACTTTTAGTAAACCACTTCCTATTTTTCCAGGTTAAGAAACCCCAATGTTGTAGGAAGCGATGCAATCTTCAATGTAAAACTTATGATTTTCAAACCACATTCATTCATTAAACACCCAGATAATGGCACAATTTAACTATTGAAATGCAATTGAACTAAATTCAATAACAAGGCCCAGGCTAACTATACACAGTAACTTACAATTAGCAAGCACCAATAGTATGAACCAAAGCATTCATTAGATATCTTAGCATTCATCCATCATTGCAAAAGCACATTTAACTAACTTCAGATTGATATGAACCATGAAATCGAAAAGAGATAACACAAGAATGCAAATTCCTAGCAACCTAAAAAATTTGCTTTGTATTAATCAAAATTTGGTAAAGTCTTAGCAATTCAATATCAAGTCTTGATTACAATGAGAGAAAATGATGGCCCTTTTATAGACAAGGTGCCATACCGAGTTTTTCATGGATGGTGGAGATTAAGTCAACACCAAGGGTCTAGATTTGCATTACATTTAATAAGATACAACAATTTGTTACATTTTCATATTTATTTTTGTCCTTTAGGAAAAAAATAAAAAAATAGCTTTCAAATACATTGTATCTAGACAAAATGAACACCCATTTGATTGTATATGAGAAAGAGCCAATTTCCAAGGTAAAAGGAAGTCATATGACCTTTGAAAACATGAGCTGATGTGGACTGATGGGATTTCACATGATGGTTGGGTTATTTCACTACCCATTGTCGTCTAAGTCAACTTTATTCTTCTTTGCTTCCCTGTTACTATATGCCACAAATGTTGACAATGCTGAATTAATTTCTGATGGATCTAGATTTTTCACAAGGTCAATTCTAAATTTTATTGTATCTACTTCACCAGAAAATATGCGATACATGGCTGACCTAGACCGTTTATTCTTTTTAAATTCCTTGAAGAGTGTCCTTAGGTTGCTGATCCTTTATATATCTTTTACTTGACAGGGTGGTGATTCCCCTTGCATAAATAGATTAAGCTTTTCTTTACAGTCCTGAGCATCAATAGGGGTCATGTCGTCAAGATACAGGCTGGTGCAGGCTCAAAGTGTATCAATCAATCTGTAAATTACTTCCATTATTTGAGCTCTGGCCAGTTCTGCTTCAGTATTAGCTTTATTGAAGAATTCCTTCCTTAACTTTATCAGTTCATGCAAATATAGTTCTTCCTTAGTCAAGATATTTTCTTCAATTAAAACTTCATCAAGTAATTTGCATATACCCCAAACTTGGGGATGGATGTGAGAGTAATATTCATCATAGTTACTGTAGTCTTCAAGGATCTCATCCCATTCTACTTTTAGTGCACAAAATTCCTTATGCATTTCAGCAATGTCATCAATTATTTCACATTGTTCTTCATATACTTTGTGATACCATTTTTTTGTTGCAGAAGCGGTAACCTTAATATTGTCAAAATCTTCCAACTCATCTTTAGAGAGAAGAGTGGGTGCTGTAGGGGTCTCACTTTTAGAATGAGAAGCCTTTAGTAAATATCTAATATAGACTTTTAATTCTTCATTTTGCTAACAGAGTTGCTGCTTAGTCAACTCATCTTTATTTAATATATCAAGAATATTGGATACAGATCCTTTAAACTCATCAATTTCCTGAGTTTTGGAAGTTGGTTCCAGATTAAGAGTAGTGACAGTGTAGTCCTTTGGTCTAACATCTTCTTTATTTGCTTGCTCGGGTGGAACTGCTACCTCTACAATATGAGATCATGTAGCATCCTTATAAATTATAGAGTGGATTTTGGCCTTTTCTATTTCTTTGGCTTCTCAAGTCTGGCCAAAAAACTATCCAAATCTAGGGACATGACTTCTACCTTGGAAGGATGACTGCTTAATCTCTATTGTATCCATTCTCGAGCTGTAGAAGATTGCTTTGGAGAGTCAATGTGACTGTCCTCCTTATTCAAAGAATCACCCTCATGAATATCCTTTGTCTTTGGACCATGTTCTGCCCTTTTGTCATCTGATGTACCCTACTCCTCTGCCTCAGTGATCCTCACAGGAGATTCTAATTGCTCTATATGTTGCAAATTCTCAATCACATCCTATTTTGAAATTTCCAGGACTAAATCACCAACCACTTCCTCTGAAGGACTATCCTCTATATTCACCACTTCTATAGTGTTGGAATCTATAAGGGGCTTATGTGTTTTGTCTTCAATTATCACCTCTCCTTGGGAATCCAATTCAACACATACCTTTTCAATACCTGGTAATGAGGGGACTAGAGGGACTGATGGCAAGGGTACTTGTGTTGAATCATTAAAGGGCTAAGCCAAAGAATTATTTATGGCAGAAAAAGAACCAATAGTGGAGGTAGGCAAGTATAACCAAGACAGGTTTGCAAATGATGCAAAACCTAAGGGAGGAAAGGAAGGAGATGAAAGTATAGAAGAAATGGCTAGTGGGGTGGAAAGGCTTAAGGATGGCAAAGAGAAAGGAGGTGGTGAGAGGATGGTTGAGATGGGAGGCAAGGATGAGGATGAGGAAGAAATGGAGAAGGCAGAGGAAGATAGGATAGGAAGACTCACGGATGTGATAGCAGGAAAAGAAGACGAAATAACTGATGGAATGGAAATGGAAGATATGGATGGAAAAGAGGAAAGGGAAGGAATAGTTGAAGGTGCAGTGGGTGGAAGAAGGGAAGTGGATACACTTGCACTAGATTCAGAGGAAGACAATGTTAATGTTAATGTTAATGTTTTGTTGTAGAGCTACAAAGGTGATGGGAGGTACAACCACAATGGGTTGTTTCTTGGTCTTCTTTGGCTTAGATGACTCACCCTTCCCACTGGGCAAGTCTCTCTTCCTTGTGCCCCTAGTGTTAACTGTTGGAGGGTTACTCTTTTTCTATTGTTTTGGGAGCTATTTCTTATCCTTCCCTTTGTTAGCGAGAGGAATATTCTCTTCACTATCTCCTCTTGATGCATCTCCCTTTGCAACCTCTTTGCTCTGTATCATCCATTATTTCTATGGGTTCATCCTCTTCATCATAACTTGATCTGTCTTGCTACTGCTCTGTATATGTAAGAGGTACCCCTGCCTATGTCAAAGCTGTAATTTGTGTTCTCACCCAGTTCCTATAGAACTTGAGGGGATTTCTCATCACTTCATCTAATGAACTCTCCTCAGCATCTACCCAATTAGGCAAAGGAATAGACTGATTAAACAATGCCTCCCAAGTCCCTTTCTATACCAAGTTATTATCCTTTGCAACCTGATATGGTACCTCTATTATGTTGAATCTTTTTATGAAATATAAGGACAACCTTGAGTATTTCCTTCTTAAGACATCATAGTCATCAATGCAGTTGGCCCAAAAGTCTTCAAGATGTTCTTGATGAAACATTCTCTTGCTGAAATGCCTCTCCATTATTCTAAAGGGATCAAAATGTTTCCTTTTTTTTATAGTAATGCAAGTTTAGCAATTGGAGCTCTATATCTAAGTGTTCTGCTACTCCAAGAGTAACACAAGAGAAGTTTCATTTGCCTAGAAGTATGGTAAATTTGATAGATGCCTAATGTAAGTGTTTCAACCTCTCAGCACAAGTCAGTAGTTGCTTTGTCAACTCTAGGAGCACTACCTTATCTATTGGGTACCTTGGTAATTTGTAGGGTTTGCTAGTAAAACCTTGGACCCTCAGATAGGTAAACTTTTGAAATTGGATATGCCACCTCCCATACAGTTGCACAACATTGGCTGCCTCAGGAGATAGTCTCCTAGCCATGTCATCTTGTAAAATTTGGGTAATGTGCATAGTGAATGCATCATTGACCCTCTTGTAATGTACAAGTGATTGTGAAATCCCCAATTGTGTATAACACTCATATTCTTTGTATTGATCCTCCCCATTTCCAACTTCACCTAGTTTTGACAAACTAGGATAGGCAACATTTATGGCCAAAGCATAGACTACATAGGAGGTCCATCTAAATTTTCATTAGTGGGAAACGCAACTAAGGCCTCATGGATGTTATTGCTCAGAATCCAGGCCCAGTGAATCTTCTTATCTCCATGTAGTATTTCCTCTATATAAGAGAACATCCATCCTTCAAAAGTGGAGGCAGAGGGTAGTCCCATAATTCTGCTAAGTAGGGTGACCAAATCTCCTATTTCTTCTTTAAAGTCACTCCTATATAAAACTTGGGGAAGCTTTGACATGGTTGTCCTCTTATTTTTTATCCATCCCTCATTAATCTCCTTTCTGCAGGCCTTTGGGTCCTAATTATACATCTTTTGGTTCTCTTCCTTATCCATCATGGTTAGGATAGGAAAGGGAGGAATGTCAAAGGTCTCGACAATGCCAAGAGGCTAAGATCTGCCAACATTTGACCACCTTGTTTTACCACTATCCTAGTCAACTGGTCATACCTTTCTACACATGCAACAATCAGCTTTGGGCATTGGACAGAAGTAGGGAAAGCAACAGCCTGAGCAATTTGCCATTATCCCTGATCCTCTTGGCCCTAGGTGTTGGAGTGGGACCCAAGATCCTCAGTTTGAAATCTTGTATGTCAATGTGTCTGAGGTTGGTATCTCCTATGTTGTTCCAAGATTAGGTGATCTTGCTCATTAGGGGAATTCCTTTGAATTTGTACTTCATGCTTATGGCTCGAGAAGACATTTATTTTGCAGGACAGGAACCTAATGAGTAACCCTTTAAATTTTCTATTATAATGGTCTAGACTTAGATTCCATGACTACTAGACAACTTAGAAGTGTTAATGATTATATATTCTCAGTTTGCATCTAAGTCAGTAATATAGATCAAACAGGGCTCTTGACCAAAAATGCTTGCAAAACTCATGATTTCAGTTTAAAATTTACTATGATTAGTTCAAGAAAACACAAAATTTCTATTACAGTTCACTCCTTAATATTCTCCCTGTAAAATCATAAGCAAAAAAAAAAACTAGGTCAGCGGCCCTTTGAGACCTCACTGGACATGGCCATAAATGCTAAGCATAATGCCTAATTAATACATGGTATCTTTGAATTCAAGTGGATGCATATAGATAACAACAAACACTATGCAATTCATTCAAGTTTATTGATTAAAGCACCTTAATTCCCTTGAAAAATATCTTAGCATTACCTTCAAACCAAAAGTGGAGGTTTAAGCACTGACTGGAGTCAGCGGGGATTTGGGTGGTGACAGGACATGTGCAATGAGGTTCATAGCACTAGCAAGATTTAGTACTTTGGTAAGGTTTTCAACCTCCAGCAGACATGCACATATTTTCTTGTTGGTGGGATATGTCTAGTTAGGATTGCTTTTAGCGCAAACTCCTATCAAGGGTAGTTTTAGCACTAAGTTCTTATAAGGCTCCTGACGGGAATTTCTTTGACCACTAGATGGCAGGGATTATGGTGCTCATTGGATATATCCGGTGAGGGCAGGTTTTAGTGCCAGTCCAGTGATGACAATTTTTAGCATTGAGTTCATATAGGCGTTTAATATCTTCATTAGCGGGGTTTCGTAGGTCGACGGGATTAGCGAAGCTTTTAGCCATCATCAAATGCATCTGGTGAAGGACACTTTTAGCGCTAGGTGTGAATTTGCCTTTGCAGAAGATTTCAATGGAATGGATGGTGGGGGTTTTAAGCTTAAGTGGATATATCCACTTCCATCATTTTTTAGTGCAATGATTGGTTGAGGGCTTAGCGGGGCAAACACAATGTACGAATATGCTGATTTTGGGAGTATTTTATGTGTAATCCAAATCTCGAGAAGGTTTGAAAATTTCATCGATAATTTCCTAAGGGAAAATCAAAATTTGCACAAAGGGAAATAATGAGATTTATGATGACAATTGAAAACACCCTCGCACAAATCCATACATATATATATATATTTCCCCCTTTCAGATGAAACCCCCAGTTCCAATCCTAAGCTAACAATTTACAAGGAATTCTAAACCAAACTTGTCAAACCAGACCAATCCCAAATCCTTATAAACATGTTCAATCAATCCATGGCACTAAAACCCTAAATATTGCAAATTCAAAAGCAGAATGCCAAGTTGAGACCACCTACTTGCGAGTATGAAGACGAAGATGAAGAAGATCAAATTTCGTAGTGGTTGAATGAGTTTCAAAATCAATCACAAATCATGAAATTTTCTAGGCGCCTCAACAAATATAGAGCTTATGAGATTATCAAATGCAGAATGAGGTAGAATGAGGAATTTTAGACCATTTATAGCCCCTAGTGATTCACCATAAATGTTGAGTACGGTGACAGAGTGTAGTGCACCTAGCAGAATTTGGACACCTGACAGGATTTTGTGAAACTTTTGGTAGGGACCAGATACATCTAGTGAGGAGTTACTTCTGTACAAGTCATGTCAACTCTATTTTCAGTGCAAAGTCTTAATGAATGCTTTGGTAGAACTTTCACCCTACACCGGATCAATGAGGTATATGGTGTTAACTAGATTTGTCCAGTGAGAACCAAATTTAGTGCAAGTCCTGTGTAAGGGAATTTTAGCGCAGACTTGTACTTAGCGTTGATATACAGTGGTAAAGGATATTAGTGCAAATGCAGTGAAATGCACTTTTAACACAGGACAAACTCAAGGGTATTATACTTCTGACTCAATTCATTCAAACCAATGAGGTTATCACAACAAATTTATGCAATCAAGCCAAACATGCGCAAATTGACCTTGTAATCGAGATATCGCAACATCATTTCTCTCAAACAGCTTACTGAGACTAGGCCAAACAAAAAGTAAAGCAAAAGAAAGGGGTCTCCATTTGATAAAATGGGGCATGTGTGCAAGGTACAATAATATGTAAAGGATGCCAATGGTAAAGGAGTGATTCAATTGGATGAAGAATTCTTTGAAAGGCTTTCCAGTTGCCCAAATATTGATGAATACTCAGATGTGACTATGGAATCAGCTCAGGAGCATTATGACAAGAACACCGAGAGGTACAATAAAAATATTAACTCTTAGTGGCTCAAGACCCCTTGGCCTCCTATAGCAAGGTGGGCTAAAAGCATCTATCGAAGTGAGTTCCACTAAGAGATAGGGGATTTGATTGCACTCTTGAGTAGAGTCAAAGGGCTCCCAACATCCACTACATTTCAAGATTAGATGTATCAGTATATTGCCATCATCAAGAAGGCCAATCAGAAGATCTACTAGGGTAAACAAATTAACGATGCTATTTGCCAACAACTCTCTAAGGTATCTACTTCTCTGAAACTCTATATGACATCCTATTTGGTATATGTTGTTGCTTGCATGAGGTATTTCCCTGGCTTGTCTTAAGCTGGTGATAGAAGGCAAGTACCAATGTATTAATATTATCCACAATTGACTCTAAAAGAGAGTCTAAAACATTTTAGAAGGGTCAATGATGCCTTCTTCTATAAGTACATTTGCATGTTTGATAAGGATCTTACAAAGAAGAGAGTTTCAAATACAAAATGGGAACATGTGAAGAAGGTTGGTTGCATATTCCTACAATTCCCAACCTTTACCTACATCAGGGTTGGATGTTTTAGTGAGCAACCTTATATGTTGCCAAGGTATCCTGGGGATAAATTGATATTGATGGAGTTGAGTAGGCAAATGATGAATGTGCACAAGAAGCAAGCAGAGTCTCATAGATTTGGCTTCAAGTTTCCAGTTACTATCAGCTAGTACATAGTATCAACTACCCCAAAGGCCAAGTTAATGGAAACTAAGTTACAGTGGATCATCCTCAAAATACTCAAGAGGCAATTTGACTTTGATTATAGGGGGATAAAAGATAAGCTCAAAGGTAACTATACTCATGTACATAAATTTGAAGACATATGGGTTGAGTGTAGGACTGATGAAGATGTAAGGAAGCTAGACTACATTCAGTTGACCTTAGAACAAATTAGAGATTTCAATCTTGCAGATAATCATGAAGATATGTGGGATGATGGTGATATATTGGATCCTCTGTATGAGGGTAGCAAAATTGATGCAACCCCTCTTCCACCAATTCAATAGTCATTGAAGGAGTCCACTTCCATAAGGGACAGGTTTCAACTTTTCCTTGCTAATACCAATATTTGGTTAGAAAGGAAAGGGATAAAGATAAATCTATTCAAGACAGGGTCAAAAGAGGAGCATGTCGAAGGAGCTTCTAGCAAGAGAGAGGAGTTGAGAACTGAGAATAAAGAAGATACTCCTGGTTTTGTACAAAAGCTGAAATTTGTTTTCAAGAACAAAGGTGAGAAAGGCAAAGGTAAAGAGAAAGAAGGAACTTCCACTCAAGTGGATGCCATAGAATATCCTTTTGTTGTTGAAGCACAAGCCCACCCTGTCACTTCCCAATTGGAGTCCTCCCAGGTGATATCTCCTACCTCACCTCCTATTGTTTTAGTAGTGCAATATCCACTTGTTGTGTTTGTTACCCCTACTATTTTTGTACAAACCACCTATTCATCTCCTTCATCACCCACACGCGATTCATTTTTCCAAATCCCTCCTCATGGTAACATGGAACACATGTTTGGCTCACTTTCCTCTTTGCCTAGTCCCACAGGTTTGTCATCATCAATTTTTGATCCATTCACTACTATCCAATTAGACTTTGATAAGTTCATGTCTACTTCTGCACCCAATATGCCAACTGAGGTCAACCCCACTATTGTGTTAACTCAAACATCACCCATTTTCACTACCACTCCCTTAGTATCCACTCCATTACCTAATACTTCCTGTTGGATCTAGGGCATACAACTGAGAGGGGGGGGTGAATCAGTTGTATAAAAACAAACACTTGATTCTTCTTTGTTAGTCAATAGCATATCAATTAACCATCCATGAAAGCATAATGCATAAACACAAGAGCAGATAAACATCAACACATTGAACACCAAGATTTTGACGTAGAAAACCTGGTTAAGGGAAAAACCACGGGATGATTAACCCAAGGATTATTCTCTGTTAGAAGAATAAGAAAAATGAATGGCACATGCTAATTAGGGCTCACTACCTGAGCACACTACTCACAAAGAGGCACACTGCCTACAAGGAGACACATTGTCTACAAAGTGATAAGAATCACAATCTTGAACTGGAGAATGACATCTCTATCGTGTCTGGATCAGTTCCATTTAAGCCCAAACCCTTGCTCTGCCTTTCGCACTTCTCTTCGCTATGCCACTCTCATCCACGCAATCCACACTTCAAAATGAATTCTCAAACACTTATTTATACAAGACATCAACTTAGGAACAATCATCTAAGTCGGCAAACATCACAATAACATTCGCAAGGCGTGTAGAACATCCGGTCGACATCCGGTCGGCCTGTTATAGGAAGAACACCAACAACTAGTAGCCATAACATCAAATCCAACTCTAACTTCAATGTGGACTGCCAACACGAACTAGATATGATCCAATGATCATCATAACCTTCCCTAAATCATCAAAAACATCCGCACTTCATCAGCTTACCGGAATTCTTCTCTTCATCATCCGATACTTCAAGAACACAGTTTGTCGCCACTGTCACAATGCAAAAGGTACTTCTGGACCTCAAAATCATACACAACTTGAGATGACACATCATAAGGACATCCCAAACACTCCTTCCAATCCGCAGATTAGGATAATACAATTCCGGACCTCACCAGACCTTTCTGTGATCCTCTGTCACTTCTGAACACTTGCCGAAACTGGTTCCACACAGACAGCCACAACTTCTTCAGATCTTCATGTGGACCTCTGAAATCTTAGTTGAAGCATCTCAAGACTCATATCTACAAACCCTTTAATCCGCATCCTCTGGTTCTTAATCTATACAGTACATTTGCCTTCTTCTCATCACTATTCTTCACTGTTCCGGATGGAGACTGATTTCCTCAATAACAACAGCACACAACTCATCCAAACCTTCTTACTAATGCAATATGAGTAAGTTGACATCAATGACAACACTGGTTCACCTCATACTTGCAACAATCTCCCCCTCTGTCATTGATGGCAACATATGATGTGAAAAAACCATCAAGACAAGAACTCCTTTCTGTCACAGCTCCCCCTATCAACAACAACTTTTCACATGTCTTCTCTTCCTTTACTGCTCCCCCTTTGATCATCAACCACTTGTTTTTCACATGTCTTCTCTCCCCCTTTGACATCAATGGCAAAGGGCTCATACTTGCAATTCTAATACATCAGAATCATACCAGCTGCTCCCCCTTAGTAGCAGCTCCCCATCATCAATCCGGATCACAAGATATGACTGTGATATCCACCGGACTGATGCACATCAGTGCATCCTAGTTCATCACCGGAGGGGCCATGACCCCTAACTTCTCCCGGAGATATTCGAAAGAGTCCTTGGGATGAGGTTTAGTAAAGATATCTGCAATCTGATCCTTGGAGGGAACATACTCTAATCTGACTTCTTCCTTGTTCACTTGTTCTCTCAAAAAGTGAAACTTGATAGATATGTGCTTAGTCTTAGAATGCAATACCAGATTCTTAGAAATATTAATTGCACTTGAATTATCACAAAAAATTGTGATAGGCTCCTCATATTCAACTTTAATGTCTCTTAGCATCTGCTTCATCCATAAGATTTGAGTGCAACTACCTGCTGCTGCAATGTATTCTGCTTCAGTTGTAGATAGAGATATTGCATCTTGTTTCTTGCTTAGCCAAGAAACCAATCTCTTACCTAAAAAGAATGCTCCACCACTGGTGCTCTTCCGGTCATCCACATCTCCTGCCCAATCTGCATCTGTATATGCATGAAGAGAGAAATTCAGATCTCTAGGGTACCATAGACCATACTCAACTGTTCCTTTCAAGTACCTAAAAATTCTTTTGATTGCCATAACATGAGATTCTCTAGGATCAGCCTGAAATCTTGCCACAAGACCAACAGCCTGCATTATATCTAGTCTAGTCTGAGTGAGATACAACAATCCACCAATCATTGATCTATACTTTGTCTAATCTGCCTTTGGAGAGTCATCATCTTTTCTCAACTTACATCCGGTTGCCATAGGAGTGTTCATTGGCTTTGAATCTTCCATACCAAATTTCCTCAACAATTCTTTCACATATTTGGTCTAAGAAATGAAGATCCCTTTCTTTGTTTAAGTAATTTGTAGACCCAAGAAGAAATTCATTTCACCAAGCATAGACATTTCAAACTCACTTTTCATCTGATTTGCAAAAGTTTTGCACATAATATCTCTTCCTCCAAAAATGATATCATCCACAAACACTTCAATAAACAGAATGTTTTCATGATCAATTTTGAAATATAAGTTGCTGTCAGTAGTACCTTTGTTGAATCCAATCTGCATAAGATGCTTATCCAACCTTTCATACCATGCTCTTGGGGCTTGCTTCAATCCATACAATGCTTTCTTCAACTTGCAGACCATATCATCATTATCAGATAATTGAAATCCATCTGGTTGTTCAATGTAAACTTCTTCTTCCAGATCATCATTTAGGAAGGCAGACTTGACATCCATCTGATATACCTTGAAGTCTTTGAAGGCAGCAAATGCAAGAAATAATCTGACTGCTTCAATTCTTGCCACAGGAGCAAAGGTCTCTTCAAAATCAATTCCTTCTATTTGAGAGTAGCCTTTGCAGACCAATCTAGCTTTGTTTCTGATTATTTCACCAGCTTCATTTAGTTTGTTCTGGAAGACCCATTTGGTTCCAATCACATTCCTGTCTCTAGGTTTGGGAACAAGATCCCAAGTACGATTTTTCTCAATTTGCATCAATTCTTCCTCCATTGCTTTGGTCCAGTTTTCATCATTGCAAGCTTCATTTACTGTCTTAGGTTCAATCTTTGAAATCAGACAGTATTCATTTGAATCTTGAGCAATTCTTCTTCTTGTTAGTACCCCTTTACTTTTGTCACCTATGATCTGATCTTCAGAGTGATTTAGAGTTACATACCTTGTAACTTTGGGAGTTTCTTGCACTACTAGTTCTTGATCAGGCTCATTCAAACAAACTTCTTCTTCCTGATTTACTGGATCAGTCTGGATCTGAATTTCAGAGGAGGAAGGAGCTTCTTGCACCAGAGGATCATTCTGATCATCTTCATCACATTCATAGAACATTGAGGGCTTCTCAATTCCTTCATCAACTTTTACATTAGTACTTTCTATCATCTTCCTCAGTCTCTTATTGTAACACCGGTATGCTTTGCTTTGAGTGGAGTAACCCAAGAAAATTCCTTCATCACTTCTAGCATCAAGCTTTCCTAGATCTTCATCTCTTTTAATATAACACTTGCTGCCAAATACTCTGAAATATCTCACAGTAGGAGTGATGCCAAACCAAAGTTCATAGGGGGTCTTACCGGTATTATTTCTGATTTGAACTCGGTTAAGAGTGTAGACTGCAGTGCCGATAGCTTCTTTGAGGAACATTTGCTTCCAACATCATTGTCCTGGCAGTTTCCTGGATGGTCCGGTTCTTTCTCTCAACTACTCCATTCTGCTGTGGAGTCCTAGGAGCAGACAACTGTCTCCTTATACCCTGTTTCTCACAAAAGTCAATGAACTCACCAGATGTAAATTCACCACCTCTATTAGACCTTAGACACTTCAGTTTTAATCTGGTATGATTCTCTACCATAGCTTTGAAGATTTTGAACTTCTCAAGGGCTTTTGATTTCTCTTTTAGGAAGGTAACCCACATCATCCGGGAATGGTCATCAATTAGCAACATGAAATATCTATCACCTTGTAGACTCTTGATTCTTGTCGGACCACAGAGATCAGTATGTACTAATTCCAACAATCCGGTAGAGGACTGATCTTTGCTTTTGAAAGAGATTCTGCTCTGTTTACCTAGCTGACATTCTTTGCACAAACTATTTGTAGGTTTCACCAATTTTGGAAGATCTCTTACAGCTTGAATATTGCTTATCTTGATGATGTTATCAAAATTTACATGACACATTCTTCTATGCCATAACCAACTCTAATCAACTTGAACAAACAGACAACTTTTATTTGAACCAACCAGATGAAAGATATTACCTTTTGTTTGAGCACCGGATGCAATTTCAGTTCCGGAGCTTGTAAAGATTCTGCATCTTCCATTCTTGAACCGGAGATCATAGCCTTTGTCCACTAACTGACCAACACTGAGAAGATTGTGCTTCAATCCTTCAACATATAGTACATTACCTGTTTTGCTCTTTCCATCAAAGGAAATAGTTCCCCTACCTCTGATTCTGCTAGTAGAATTGTCACCAAACTTTACCATTCCTCCTTCATACCTTTCCAAATCTAAAAACTTATTCTTGTCACCAGTCATATGGTGAGAGCATCCACTGTCAATAACCCAATCATCCTTTTCTTCCACTTGAGCAGCTAAAGCTTTTTCCACAACCTTGTGATTGACAGGTTCAGAGGATATTGAATCTTCTTCCTTGATGGCAATAAACACCCATTCATTTCCAGATTTGCTTCCTAGTTCTGATTCATCATCTGTTACTCCTTCATTGTCATCTTCTTCATGAACATAATAGCAGTTCTTTTGAAATCTTTGTCTGTTAGTATTAGACCTTGCAGATCTTTCTGGACATCTTGAAGCAAAATGACCAATCTTATTGCAGTTGAAACACTTAAAGGGTAGTTTTCCTTCATACTTATCAGATCCTCTTGGCAGTCTCTTTGCAATGAGGGCTTCAAGTTGAGCTGTTTCTGCTTCCTCTTCTTCCATGTCTCTTCTTGCTTGATCATACCATGACATCTTTCTTGAAGAGTTTTCTCCCGGATCAAATCTTTGTTTGCCTTTCACATAGGCACTGGCTTTGAAAGCAAATTCAGTCTTGGGTGGATCATCTCCAAACTCAGTCATTTCAAATGCAGCTAGTTTGCTAGCTAATTGTTCTCTTGTGACAGTTGTGCGGGCTCTGAATTCATCAATGGCAGCAACCTTGATTTTGTAGGCAGCAGGAAGGGATCTGAGAATTTTGCAAACAATCTCATTTTCATCCAAAGTTCCACCAGCATTTCTAATTCCACATACCAGCTCATTCACTCTTGGCATAAAGGTAGTGATGTTTTCATCCTCTCTCATCTTCAATCTTTCAAATTTCCCTTTCAGACTTTGCAACCTTGTACTTTTGACAAACTCATCTCCTTCATACAGAAGTTCCAGTTTAGTCAAGATCTCATATGCAATTGGTAGGTCGATAACATTTGAGAGATCCGAGTCATTCAATGCGCTTAGAAGAGCTTCCTTGGTCCACAGATTGTTTTCAGCATTTGTGATTTCATTCAGAGTTGTCGGACCACCTTGTGGAGGTACATATGGTTTTGAGACCATGGCCAAGTATGCTTTTCCCATACACTCCAAGTGACATTTCATGCGACCTTTCCAAAGAGTGAAGTTGGTTCCATCGAACTTCAGACTATCCTTCTTGTATGACGACATCCTGGATCTCCTCAAGCAGTTAAGCTCCTTTCAGAGGAACTTGGCTCTGATACCAATTGTTGGATCTAGGGCATACAACTGAGAGGGGGGGTGAATCAGTTGTATAAAAACAAACACTTGATTCTTCTTTGTTAGTTAACAGCATATCAATTAACCATCCATGAAAGCATAATGCATAAACACAAGAGCAGATAAACATCAACACATTGAACACCAAGATTTTGACGTGGAAAACCCAGTTAAGGGAAAAACCACGGGGTGATTAACCCAAGGATTATTCTTTGTTAGAAGAATAAGAAAAATGAATGGCACATGCCAATTAGGGCTCACTGCCTGAGCACATTGCTCACAAAGAGGCACACTGCCTACAAGGAGACACACTGTCTACAAAGTGATAAGAATCACAATCTTGAACTGGAGAATGACATCTCTATCATGTCCGGATCAGTTCCATTTAAGCCCAAACCCTTGCTCTGCCTTTCACACTTCTCTTCGCTATGCCACTCTCATCCACGCAATCCACACTTCAAAATGAATTCTTAAACACTTATTTATACAAGACATCAACTTAGGAATAATCATCTAAGTTGGCAAACATCACAATAACATTCGCAAGGCGTGTAGAACATCCGGTCGACATCCGGTCGGCCTGTTACAGGAAGAACACCAACAACTGGTAGCCATAACATCAAATCCAACTCTAACTTCAATGCGGACCACCAACATGAACTAGATATGATCCAATGATCATCATAACCTTCCCTGAATCATCAAAAACATCTGCACTTCATCAGCTTACTAGAATTCTTCTCTTCATCATCCTGTACTTCAAGAACACAGTCTGTCGCCACTGTCACAATGCAAAAGGTACTTCCGGACCTCAAAATCATACACAACTCGAGATGACACATCATAAGGACATCCCAAACACTCCTTCCAATCCACAGATTAGGATAATACAATTCCGGACCTCACTGGACGTTTTTGTGATCCTCTGTCACTTCTGAACACTTGTCGGAACCGGTTCCACACAGACAACCACAACTTCTTTAGATCTTCATGCGGACCTCTGAAATCTTAGCTGAAGCATCTCAAGACTCATATCTACAAACCCTTTAATCCGCATCCTCTGGTTCTTAACCTATACAGTACATTTGCCTTCTTCTCATCACTGTTCTTCACTGTTCCAGATGGAGACTGATTTCTTCAATAACAACAACACACAACTCATCCAAACCTTCTTACTAATGCAATATGAGTAAGTTGACATCAATGACAACACTAGTTCACCTCATACTTGCAACACTTCCATTCCACCTTCCATCCCATCCACCTCACAACCCACTATTACTATCACCCCGTCGTCACAATCATTGGCGACACAAACCAAAGAAGAATTATCCACTCTTCCCCGTTGGTTAATTTCTCAGAAGCCAAAGAGGAAGACACAAGTAGTGTCACTTGATGATTTTGATTTTGGTCAACTAGTTCCATCAAAGCCTAAGTCAGCAAAGAAGGCTAAAACAATATCAAGGGTGATCATTGATTCATCTGGTAATAAGTATGTTGAGGTTGCTATGCCTCTGAAGGATAAAAACATTGAATATATCCAATCTTCTAACTATGCAATTTCACAGATAGAGCTTGGTAAGAAAATGCATGAAGGTGCAAAAGAGGATCTACAAGCAACATTTACCGCCTTACTTGAGAGGTATGACAAAGAAAAGTTGATCAAGGATCAACTCAAGATTCAGGTAGAACAATTGACTTCCATTTTACTAAAGATAGCCCAATCTTCTGAGCAAGTAGAACCAGTTGGTACCTGTGTTGATGAAGAAGCCATTTAGAAGGCTAAGAGGATTGGAGCACAAGGTCGGGCAGTCAGTGCCTCGATAGAAAGATTGTTGGCACAAGTAACTCAATTAATACAGTCTTCTATCGAGCTTTTTAATAACTTGGGTGAAGTGAAAGCAAAATTGAACCAGACACTTGATATGCTATCCCAAGACTTGTAACTAACAGAGAAAGACATTCATATGTGGACCCAACTGTAACAAATCAAGTTAGAGATTCTGGTAGAGCATGAGGTGATCCCCAATAGAAATATGTTTGTAGAATACAGGGAGGTCATGAGAACAAGAAAGAAGTCCTCTAGAATTTGATTAATGATCTCAAGAAAGCCCTAGATGTGAGCATAAATAAGGGGCTAGATATTTCTGTTAAGATTGGGGAACTTATTTTCCAAATATTGGACGACAATCAGAAGACCCCTCCCTATAGAAACAATTATTCAAGAATTCACTTCACTGGGTCACACTGAAGTAGAGATAGAAGCCTTCACATTGGCATCTATTGATAAGTTGGTTGATTTTCAAGTGATTTTGGATAAGTTGCGAAGAATTCTAGATAGACACAAAGGTGTGCCTGTCAATAGAGCGAACTCCATCACAAGAGTCCTTACCATCTCCAAATACACACTGGGACTAGATGATAATTAAGTCTAGGTTGCCCTGAAAAGATATGAAGCTTTCCTGGAGAAAGATAAAGAGGAAGAAATTCACGTGTCTTTGGACACTTAGATTATTTTCAAAGCTTTCCATATGTAGTTTGTTATATGTAATTGACATCTTATATGTCTTTTTATAATATGTAATTTGCACATAGGAAAAGTACAGAGTCCTAAGAAAAATCGAACTCTGTCTAGATTAAGTCAAAGTAGGTAGAACTTTCCTATTTTTGTTCATAACTCCTCTTTATAAATAAGATGATGCTCTTTGTAAATATTATCTTTTATCTATTGAAGTGAAATGCTTCTGCATTAAGAAATATCTTGAGACTTTGTGTTCAAATTGTAAATCTTTATTCAATCAATATAAGAAAATCAAGTGGGCATTCAATCTTTGTGTTGTAATAAGCTTGTGGTGTGTTGGGAATGTTCTTACGTCTTTTCCATTGCATTTTATTGTGCGTTTGATTGAATCATGGTGTGTTACATAATTTGGAAGGTGCTAGAAATTTGATTTTGAAGTCTTTGAGCTACAATATCATTTCTAGATTTGTGTCTTGTGTTTGTGATTGGAGGTGACTTTGGAGAATTTGGGCTGCGAGTTATTGTTCGTGATTATTTAATCTTCTTTGGCAATAAGGTGGAGACTTTGGGCTGCACTTCGTTCCATACCTTTTTATTTTCCAATTAGCGTAAGGAGCAATAAAAGTTTTTGAACTTTTATGGGTTTCTTGTGGTTGACACGCACTGGTATTATTTTAGTTATTCTTACGTCTTACTAATCTGAATATTGGTTATTATTGCTCCAATAAGTAGTTTTGTGTTTTATGATACATTGTAAAAATTAAAAGGGTTTTATTATAAGTTTGTAAGTGAACATCAACTCTAAAGAAAGAGAATTGGATGATATGGAAACACCCACATGAAAGAGTTAGTGCAAATAAGTCAATGAAATGAGTCTGGAAGAGGGGAAAGTTGTGGGTGAGCTGGGGTTAGATGAAGTAGTTTTCTCATCTCCCATGGTGGAGATGCAGGTGTCTCCTTCCTATATAGAAGAGATTAACAATCAGAGGATGACTGGTGTTGACTCTGGAGAGTTAGGCATGCCTGTATCTAACCCTATCTCAAATGAAGTTGCCCTCCTAGACTTGACTTGTCAGACAAAAGATAAAGGTTTAAATGTCTCTCCTCCTGTATTGCATAAAGATAGTATTTATGATGAAACAATCAGTGTAAACCCAACTTTAGAGGTAGATGAGGGAGCTAAAACGAAGGCTCCAAAACTTAAAGATCTAGTAATCCATAAGAAAAATGCCCAAGAACTAGCCCTAGAAAAAATTAGGGCTCAAATGAAGGAAAACAAAGATAAAGAAAATAATGAAAGTGAAAATTTTAATATTATGGTTGGAAAGCAAAATTTTACAACTGATCCTGTGGGGACTGACATGGAGTCCCCTAGTGCACAGACTGGAGATGTTGGCTTGACTAGTCTTAACATAAATGAAGAAAGCTTGAAGGACCCACTTACTTCATTAATGCAAAACAAAACAGAAGAAAAGAAAAAAAGGAAATATGTAAAGGAAAACTCCAAAACAAATAATAAAAAAGGGGAAAAAGTTCCCAACTGCTTCAAGAAGTTATATAAAAAAAGGAAGATGGAAACCTCTGATGTAGAAAATTATGAATTGTTGTAGTTAGAATGTAAGAGGCTTGGAGTCTCCTGATGGAAAATACATTTTTAAGACTTTTGTAATAAAAGAAAAGATCTAAATCTCATTATGCTTCAGGAGGTGAAGGCCATAGGTTTCACATTGGAGAATAATTTGAGATTTATATGGAAAGATGCTGATTATTTTTTCACTAAGCATGAAAAAGGCAAAGGGGGGATAGCATTGTTAATAGACAAGAAGTGGTCTAAAATAATCATCCAAAAAGGATACTCTCCCTGTAATAGATGCTTATGGGAAATTTTTAAAAAGGATGATACTCTATTTGGAGTTTGTTCTGTATATGCTCTAAATGAATATAATTGTAGAGCTGAACTCTAGAAATGGATGGCCAATAACTTACAACAGATCCCATGGATAGTAGGGGTGATTTTAATATGACAGAATATAGAGGAGACAAAAAGGAGGCCTTAAATGGGGGTGGAAAGCCAATGAATCCTTCTTTTGACATAAATTTAAAAAGACTTATAAACTTTTTGACCCTTTAGAAGGGAAGAAAAATGAAAGTAATGGAATTTGGTTTACATGGTGTCATAGCCAAGGTGGAAAAAACATAATATACTCAAGAATAGATACATTCTATTCAACTGAAGACAACTTCTACTTCCTCAGCAAAAAGAAACTAATTGTGTAGAAGTTATTCCATCCACTCTCTCAGATCATCACCCAGTAGAGGCACATATTAGGTGGAAAGATCAGAAAACTAGGGCAAGAATTAAAAAAGAAAATTTGTTTAAACTAAACAATGATTTACTTCAAGACAATGACTGTTGTGAAGGATTCATTAGTCTGAGAAATATTACAAAAGCCTTATATACTAACTCAACAAGATGCCAATACTGGAATGCATTGATTGAAAATTGTAAAGTACTGTTTCAAATAGTAGGAAAAAATATGCAAAATATAAGAGGGGAGAGGAAGGGAAGCTGCAAGAAATCTTTTTGAAATGTGAAAGTAAATTACAAGATAATTTGGAAGATGAAGGATTTCTTAGAGAACTAGGGGAAGTAAAGCACAAATTAAGGAAATTTTAGATGGTCAAAAGTCAAGGGGCCAGAGTTAGAGCAAAGTTGAATTGGTTATCAGAAGGAGATAAAGGAACAAAATATTTCTTTAATTTGTTGAAAGAAAAAAATAGAGAAGACATTGGACCTATAGTAGAAGATAATAGGTACAATAAAAGCAATGAAGAAATGAAAGAAGTGTTGAGGTCCTTTTATCAAAAACTCTTTGTAGCTAAAGATGGGTACAGGGAATGCAGAGAAGCTCAAAGATTTTGTAGAAGAATATGCCCAAAAAAATCATAGATGAAATGTGTTCTAAGTTAAGGAAAGTAATCTCTAAAGATGAAATAACCAAAGCAATAAGGACAATAGAGAATGGTAAGTCATCTGGCTTTGATGGAATTCCTGTGGATTATTATAAATGTAATGAAGATTGGATAGTTGAAGACCTATTGGAAGTATATCAAGAAGCTATATCTAAGGGAACTTTAGGGGAGGAAATCAATAAAGGAATGATCAAACTTTTACCTAAAGAAGGGGATAAAACAAATATTATAAATTGGAGACCTATTACTTTGTTAAATGTATCCTATAAAATTATAGCTAAAGTTTTACCTATGAGACTTATTGACATTCTTCTAGTCATTATCAACCCTACATAGACAGGCTTTATAAAAGTAAGATATATCTTGGAGAATCAGATTACAAGTTGGGAATCCCTGGACTAGGCAAAAAAAAGTGGACAAAATGCAAGTATCTTATTATTGGACTTTGAAAAATCATACAATAGGATTGAATGGTCCTTTGTAATCATGATGCTAGAAGCCTTAGGCTTTCCTGAGGCATATTATAACATGGTTAGAATGTTATTCAAGGATGCCAGTATTCAAACTAGCATTAATGGATCTCTTTCTAACCCATTCAATTTGGAAAGATCTATAAGGCAAGGTTGCTCTCTAGCACCTCTATTGTTTGTCATTACCTCTGAAGCACTATTTTATATCCTAAGAATAGATTTGATAGGGAGGGAACTAAAAGGAATAACTCTTCCAAAAAATGAAACACTTCTAAATATCTAGTTTGTTGATGATACAACGTTATTTCCTATTCTAGAAGAGGAGAACTTATCAAATTTTGAGGAAAGACTGTTGATATTCTATAAAGCTATAGGAGCCAAAGTCTCCCACTCAAAATCTACTCTTATAGGCTGGGATGATTATCCTCTAGTGTGGTTGGACACATTTCAGTGGCAATGGGGGGACTCAAACAAGTTAGTGAGATTCCTTGGAATCCCATTCTCTGTTAATCCATCTTTGAAGGAGATGTGGGACTAGATCTATGGGAAAATTAACAAGAAGCTCAATATGTGGGATAAGCAATATCTCTCCATGGCTAGAAGGTTACAGGTGTGTCAAAAAATTCTTACATCTTATTCCATTTACTATGCTTCCTCTTGGCTCTTTGCAAGTTATCAATTTAACCTCATCCAAAAAAGGATTAGAGATGTTCTGTGGTTGGATGGGAGAGGCAATAAAAAGAGACATGCGATAGCTTAGGATTGGTGTTGCTTAAGCAAAAACTTGGGGGGTTTAGGGCTGAAAGATCTAAAAATTTAGGGTGCTACATGTTGCAAGGTGTGTGCCCTTGGTCTCCCTGTGCTATGCAGCGTAGTGCTTGGGTTCATGATAAGGCTTAACTGCCTCCCATGGATTCATTAACTCTAGTAGTTGTATCAAGCATTAACATGTCAATCTTTTGGTGCAACGACAACCATCTTTCCAACAATTGGTATCAGAGCCTAGGTCACGGGTTTGAACCCCTCGCTTGCATTGGGGGATTGTTGCAAGGTGTGTGCCCTTGGTTTCCTTGTGTTGTGTAGTACAATGCTTGGGTTCATGACAAGGCTTAACCACTTCCCATGGATTCATTAACTCTAATGGTTGTATCAGGCATTAACAAGTTGATCTTTTGGTGCAATGACAACCGTCTTTCCGACACTACACCGGTGGAAAATGGATTGTTAGAGCCTTTGAGGGATCTGAACCATGGAAAGTTTTAATTGTTTATAATATGAGGAAAGCAGTGCCTAAAAAAGCAAGAGATTGGTTAGACTTGGGTCTTCAAGATATTGTTTTGGGAGACTTCAATGTCAAACCCTTGGGGTTAGTTGTATTTGCTTCAATCTGGAAAGCCTGGGAATCCATCAAACCCTTCCTGGGGAATAAATAAGCTATTGATTTTAATAAAAGGGAGATAGATAGAACCAAATCTATCTGGTGGAATCTAAAATATAATGATAAGGCATTAGCCTTATTGCAAGGTTGTTCAGCTAAAAATGGTATAAATGGGGAATTGATTCATTTGAAAATGTTATAACTAATAATTCTATTAAAAGCTGGCACCAACTAAGGATTGAATACAATATATCATAGACACAAAAAAGGACTTATGCAGTTCTTTTTAAAACTATACAAGGGCATATTCAATAGGGCCTAATTCTAAAAACAATGAATTGGAAGGAAATCAGTTGGAAAGATGGCATGAAATTTGGAAAAATGGTTCCAAAGAAGCTATATAATTTGATGATAGAAAACTATGATGTTTATGCACACATTAATCATGTTTGGAAAGTCAATTTAGAACCTAATGTGTTGTCAAGAACAATGTCTATCATTTGGTCTAAGGTCATTGAACCAAAGAAATGTTGTTTTAGGTGGCTTCTATTATTAAATAGGCTGGCAGTAGGGTCAAATAACCTATGCCTTTACTATAGAAGTCCTTAGAACTGTGAACACATCTTTTTTGACTACTTGTTTACAAAATCCATTTGATCTTTCTTCTTAAGGTCTTTAAAAGGAAATCTGTCTAGTCTATGTGTTACCAAGGTTAATATTCTATGTGGATATCTTAGTAATGTTGAAAAAAATGAAAATTTGTTTTGGTTATTGTTTACTACTAAGATCTTGTGGGTTTTGTGGAAGGCAAGAAATGAAAATGTGCACCAGGGAAGGGAAAGAATGTTTAATGGATCCTTCTTGGGACTTATAACTCGATTGATTTGTGAACATGCAAATGTAACGATGAGAATTCCTACAAAAAGATTCATGAAGATTCTGGACAAAGAGTCAGCAATAGTCTATAGGGCAGATATTAAGACATCTGAGTTTTCACCTCACGACTACAAGAAGGTGGACCCTAACTTTCACAAGGAGTACATGAGAAAACATAACAAGTACAACAACCAAAACTTGGTGGAAGAGAACGCAGAACATGAAATGGATGCAATGGAATATGCATGCCAAATTGATGTTGACAGTAGTTTACTTAGAACCTCACCAAAGATTGGAACATACAAAGAATGGGATTCCTTTGTCAATAGTGACAATAGCTATGAAGAAACAAAGAGACAAGGATGAACTAGAATCAGTCTAATACTGCAAAGCAAGATCAGAATGGCACAAGTAGGGCAGTTTGAACAAACAAACAAAAACATACACCATGGTAGAAAGAGAATAGATAATATAATAAAAAATGAAAATAGACTTGTATATTCTGATGTGATTTGCTTCTAAAGTTTAACTTGTTTTTCTATAAATAGGTATATGACATAAGATGTATTTTTGTGTGGCTCCCTTAGCCACCTTATGTATTCTCTCTTATTAGTAATATATATGCAAGTTAAAAAACCTTGTTGAAGTAAGTACTTATCCAATTGAGCATACCAAGTTCTAGGAGTTTGCTTGAGTCCATACAAAGCTTTATTGAGTCTACACACCATGTCTAGATCTTCTGATAGTTGGAAACCATCTGGTGGCTCGATGTAGACCTCTTCCTCTAAATCACCATTCAAGAATGTTGACTTGACATCCATCTGATAGACCTTGAAGTTGTTGTGAGCAGCAAAGGCAAGAAACATCTTGATTGCCTCCATCCTGGCTACTAGAGTAAAAGTCTCCTCGAAATCAATACCTTCAACTTGTGAATAACCCTTACACACTAATCTTGCTTTGTTTCTTACAACTTCACCATCTTCATTCAACTTGTTCCGAAACACCCACTTAGTTCTTATAACATTCTTATTATCTGGTCTGGGAACCAGTTCCCATATTTGATTCTTTTCTATCTGATTCAATTCTTCTTCCATTGCCTTCAACCATCCATCGTCTTTGCTAGAATTAGCAAAGGTTTTGGGCTCTACCTTTGACAACAGACACAAATTCACTTTCTCACTTGCTTTTGCAAGCCTTCTCCTAGTCTGTACACCTTCATTCTTATCCCCAATAATATGATATGCTAAGTGATTCCTCTGAACATACTTTTCTGGAGTCTTAGGGATCTGCTCTAATTCTTGTTCCTTCTCTTCTTTCTTCTCCTCTTCTTCTTCTTCAATGCAAGGAGGTATATTAGATTCACAATCCTCTAGTTCTTGTGAGATATGATATATGTCTTCATCTACCTTAACATTTGTGCTTTCAATCATCTTCCTCAATATCTTGTTGTAGCATCTATAGGCCTTGCTTCTAGTTGAGCAACCAAGAAATATCCCTTCATCACTCCTTGAATCAAACTTTCCAAGGTCTTCTTCATCTCTCCTAATGTAGCATTTGCTACCAAAGATCTTGAAGTATCAGACAGTGGGAGGTCTTCCATACCATGGCTCATACGAGGCCTTAGTGCTATTGACCCTTAATTGTACTTTGTTAAGAAGGTAGACAACAATGTGCATTGCTTCCTTCCGATACATATTAGGTTGATCTACATCTTTCAACATTTCCCTAGCCATCTCTTACACAGTCCTATTCTTCCTCTCCACTACCCCATTTTGCTGAGGGGTCCTAGGAGCAGATAAATGTCTCCTAATACCATGATCTTCACAAAACTTCTCAAATTCATTTAAAGTAAACTCACCTCCTCTATCAGATCTTAAGCATTTGATCTTAGCATCCATTTCATTCTCAACCATTTCTTTGAAAATTTTAAACTTATCAAAGGCTTCTAATTTTTCTCTTAAAAAAGTGACCCAAGTCATTCTAGAGTAATCATCAATAAGCAACATGAAATACCTTTCACCTTGTTGACTCTTTGTTCTTGTAGGACCACATAGGTCAGTGTGAATTAGCTCTAGAGGTATTGTAGAAGAATACTCCATTCTCTTGAAATTTGTCTTTGTTTGCTTTCCCATTTGACATTCCTTGCATAATGTGTTTGCAGGCTTGGTTATCTTAGGCATATCTCTCACCACATGAATAAAGATGATCTTTACCATATTATCAAGGTTGATGTGTCCCATTCACTTGTGCCACAACCAACACTCACTAGATTGAACCAATAAACAAGTTCTTCCATTTACCTCCTTTAGATGATAGATATCTTGATATATCTTAATACCTTCTACAACTAGTCTTCTAGACCCTGCCTTCCTGATCTCACAACCTTTGGCATGAAATGTAAGTTTGTATCCTTTACTGCACATTTGACTGACACTAAGGAGATTGTGCTTCAACCCTTTGACATAGAGGACATCCTTAATCTTGTTCTTTCTGTTAAGACTGTCCAAAAAATGATTGAATAGCTTTGGTCCCATCTTGTTTCATGCCCACATATTTATCCTAGGAGGTCTAAGTCCTTATCCCATTTATAAAAATAAGCCTTTGATCATTTCCCATAGGTCCTTCCTATCATGTACATAAGTTCAGTCTCTATACTTTGCTCCAAAATTATGTTTTTGGACATTACCACAATCCTGCAGCATAATCTAATAGCCCTTGCAGGTGAGTGGGAGCCAAAGGAGTCAAATGTTCATTTACCACATTCTCGTAGCATGAGAAAAGTTGACTTGTGGTATTGCAGTGAAAGCAAAGGCAGGCTCAAGTATACCACGGTCCCGCAGCAGTTCTGAGATGGTCTTGCAGGCTAGTGGTAACGGTTTCAAGCAACATATGTTATGTACCACAGTCCCGCAACAGTGACAATGTCGACTTGTGGTATTGCAGTATGAAGTTCAAAGCAACAAACAATGTACATCGCAGTCCCGCGGTAACTTCAAAATACACTTGTGGGCTAGTGATAAAGGATTCAAGTAACATAAAGTGTATACCGTGGCCCCGCAGTGGCTAAGACATTGGCTTGCGGGAATGAGGTGAGGGTTGAGTTAGTAATAAATAAGGCACCGCGGTCCCGCAATGGTCAACCAAAGGGCTTGCAGTAGTGTAGTAAATGGTAAAGATGATGTCAAATGTCACCACAGTCCCGCAACTGATTTCAGCCAGACCTACGATAGAGTTTTTGAAAAGGAAATTGATCACTTGAAAAAGGATGAAGACATAAATATTCATAGTTTCAATCTGAATTTGGATAGAGTGATTGCACTAGATGCTGGGTATGCAAAATTCATTATTGAACTCAAAGTATTTTTGGATAAAAGATGGAAGGATCACCAGGCCAATCTGCTCTAGATTCAAGAATACAAATGGTATCAATGTGAGCAACAATATCTTTCGACTGAAGATTAAATAGGCAAAGTATGCATTGGAGCTAAATGAGCATCAAGCTGGCATCATCAAGCACCAAGTCTTCATCAACAAATTTTAGACGTACTCCTGTTTTGTCTCTTTCTTGTTTTCATGTTTTTCAAAATGTATTCAAAATATATTTGGTGGTCTTATTAAGACTTGTCAAAAAGTAAATATTGTAATATGTCATATCAAGGGGTGGGAATGTGAAAAGTCATTTTTTAAATGCGAACGATCTGAAGCTTGTTGCTTCCTTCAATTTTGTCTATAAGAAGGAAACCAAGACCATGGGGAAAATCTTTGGGAATTTAGTTTTGGAAAGAGACATTGTAAAGGCCTGTTCTCTGAAGCATATCAATAAAAAGCAAACTGCATTTCTCTAGTGCCTGAAATCTAGTTCTCAATTGCTTGTTTTTTTAAACTTGCATATAGATTACTAATATCAAACAACACGTACGATAGGTAGCTCTGGAGGCCACATCAAAATAGGTTTATTTCATAAGTCTTATCTACGAAAACTATAGGATAATAAGAGCTTTTTACATCAAAATATAATTACAAAGCAAAAAGGAATTGTTTGAATGTCACCTGTAGGTCTTTTGATAAACTAAGGTTCTGTATATCTTTGTAAATATGGTCCACCTGCAATTCTAACTCAGAGGTTGCAACTTCCACCTACAGCTATATCTTTTCACTATTTTTGTTGTACACATTGTCCTCAGGGTCGCCTCTATCATGGTTATCTAACTCTAAATAAATTACGTGCATACTTCATCTATAACATGGCTTGGCCTGTTATGATCTACTGCATTTGAATCACTGCACTACCTGTTTGGTTCCACACTAAACACTGGAGCATCCACTGCTGGATCTGCACCCTAGCTGGTGCTGCCATCTTGCACTTTTGTAGACTGATCAAGACTGATCTGCTTTCTTTCTCTGTAATTGTGAGGCTAGAACTCGACCCATTTTATATCTGCCCTATAAATAGTAGTTGATCCTTCATCAATAATCTTCATGAATCTATCCGTGGGGATCCTCAGTGAAGAAGAAGCTTGTTTGCAAATAGCACGTAACATGAGTCCCAAGTTGGACCCAACAAGTGATCTTACCCTACCCTAATACACGTTGTTATTCCTTACCTTCCACAAAAACCAAGCTATTTCAATAGAAATAAATAACCAAAATAACTTTTCTATTTTGTCAACATTTTGGAGAGATCCACACAATATACTAACTTTTGTGAAACTGGCTTTTGATAGGTTACCTTTTAATGACTTAAAAAAGAAAGACCAACCACTTTTAGCAAACTAGCAATCAAAAAATATATGATTACTATTTTTCGGATTGTTACAAATCAAACATGACGACTCAGGATCTAATGCCAGCCTTTCCAATAAAAGCAACCACTTAAAGCAACATTTTTTTGGTTCTAAGTATTTGGATCATATGCACGACACAGTTTTAGACCACATATTCAGTTCAAGGCTCGTATTCCATGCTAGGTTGATATGAGAAAATATATCATTTTTTTGAGTTATCAATTTATATAGTTTTTTTGGAGTCATACTTTCAAATACTATTCCATCTTTCAATTTGACTTGTTTCCAATCCTCTGTTTTACTCAACCTCTTGAGTGAATGTTTTCTGCAATGATTTGAGTAGCATATTGTATCTCTTTCTCTGCATTTCATGAATGTTAAACTTTATTTTTAGTTCAATCTAGTCTTTGAGTTTATTATCTTTTAAAATATCAGAAAAAGAGCTTATACCTTTTTTTATGCCATTGTTTGGATGAACAGCCTTGCCGAAGTGCCAAGGGCTTATCATTCTCCCTAAGGTTCCACCAAGTGGATCTGGTGGAAGTTATCTTATTATTATGTATATCAATAACATTTCTATCCATAATGAATGGCCTAACATATTCCCAGGCCTTCCAAATTGATCCAAAGACAACTGACCCTGCGGGTTTAAGGCTGAAGTCACCTAGAACCACATCTTGAAAGTTCAAACCAACCCAACCCTTAGCTTTCTTGGGCATTACTCTTTTCAAGTTGTTTACAATTAGAACTTTCCATGGTTCTGATCCATTGAAGGCCTTTATGATCCATTTTTCTACCAGGGTAGCACCATGGATCCTAAGGTCCTTTAAACCTAAACCACCTATTTCTTTGTCTATGCAACACCATTCCCAGGCCACCATATGCCTCTTTTTTTACCCTTTCCATCCAACCAAAGAAATTCTCTATTTTTTTATGAATTAGATTCACTTGGGCTGGTAAAAAACTAGGATAAGGCATAATAGATGGAATAGGATGACAATTTTTTTGATAGACGTGTAATTTGCCAGCCAAAGAAAG
Organism: Cunninghamia lanceolata; assembly: GCA_027924645.1. Taxonomy (NCBI): domain Eukaryota; kingdom Viridiplantae; phylum Streptophyta; class Pinopsida; order Cupressales; family Cupressaceae; genus Cunninghamia; species Cunninghamia lanceolata. Next base: position 2,715,562 of record BSBN01000210.1, on the reverse strand, counting down.
GTACTACTTATTCCACTTATTTAGCTTTTTCTCTATCTTTTCATAAGCCCAGCACCACATGTCTTTCAAAGAGAGGGAAATAGAAAAAGGAATCCCTAAGAATCTTAAAAGCTTGGAGGAGCCACCCCATTTCCATTTGCTCAAATCAAGCCATGCAGGAGGGTTATCATCCCAACCCATGAGGATTGATTTTGAATGAGAAATCTTTGCTCTAGAAGCACTGCAAAATAAAGATAGCCTCTTCTCCCAATTTGACAAGTTTTCTTCTTCTAAAACTGCAAATAGTACAGTATCATCTGCGAACTGGATATTAAAAAGAGGTTCATTATTTGGTAGCATTAAGCCCTTAAGGTTTGGTCCAACCTGATTTGTCCTCAAGATATAGAATAATGCTTCTGAAGCAATTACAAAAAGGGTTGGGGCCAGAGGGCACCCTTGGCAGATAAACCTTTCAAGCTTGAAGGGACTTGATAGAGATCCATTTACATCAACTTGGACTGTGGTCTCCTTGAACAAAACTTTAATCATTTTGCAATACTATTATGGAAAACCCAATGTCTCCAGCATCATCAGTACAAAGGACCACTCAATCCTATCATATGCCTTTTCAAAATCTAACAGCGAAATTCCTGTATTCTGATCAAAATTTTTTTAGTCCAAGGCCTACCAGCTTGTAATAAGATTTTCTAATATATATCTGTCCTTTATGAAGCCTGTTTGAGTTGGATTAATAATGACTGGTAGAGTGTCTACTAGTCTGTTGGCTAACACTTTTACAAGAGTTTTATAAGAGACATTTAATAGTGTTATTGGCCTCCAATTCCTTATGTTTGATTTTTCACCATCCTTGGGAAGTAGGTTTATGACTCCCCTATTAATGTCCTCCCCCAGGGAACCTCTGCTTATTGCTTCTTTATAGAGATCCAGCAAGTCTTCAACTATCCATTCTTCATTGCATTTGTAGAATTCCACCGGTAAACCATCAAGGCCTGGAGACTTGCCATTCTCCATAGAGTTGATAGCCTTTGTTATTTCTTGTTTGGTATGTCTTTTTCTAGCTTAGCACTCAAATCATCTGTAATCACTTTGGGGCAGATCTTTCTACAAAGGCTTTGGGCTTGTCTACAGTCTTCAGAATCATTCTTAGAAGTAAACAAATTCATATAGAACTCACTAAAGACCTTCTTCACGTCTTCATTATCCTTGAGGTAACACTTGTCTTCCAATATGGGGCCTATATCTTCTCTCTGATTTTTGGATCTCAAGAGGTTGAAGAAGTATTTTGTACCTCTATCACCTTCTGTCATCCAATTAAGTTTGGCTCTTACTTTAAGCCCTTGGTCTCTGAATGTTTGGGATTTTCTCAACTTGTGTTTTGATTCTCCTAGGTCTTTGAGGGCACTCTTATCATTTGGGAATTCTTGGCTTTTTTTTAGCAGCTAGAAACCTTTCCTGCAGAATGTCTTCTTCCCTTCTATCTTTTGCATATTTCCTTCCAATGGTTTGATAAAGGGTTTTGTAGTTTTGAATTAGGCTATGCCAATACTGAGTTATTGAAGCATTAGTATGCATAGCTTTGGTAATGTTCCTTAGAGTAGAGATCCCATCACAACAATCTCTGTCTTTGAGTAAGGCACAGTTCAATTTGAACAAGTTGTCTTTTTTAGTTCTTGGGTTAGGCAACTTTTCTTTCCATTCTATAGATGCCTCTATAGGATTATGGTCTAATAGGGTAGAAGGAATGACTTCCACATAGTTGTTATTCCTTTTATTCTGAAAACAGAAGTGTTCTTCATTTACATAGAACCTATCCAGCCTTGAATAAATTTTGGTTTTTCCCTCTTGACCATTACACCAAGAGAACCAAATGGATTCACTCTCATTTTTTTACCTTCCAATGGGTCAAAGAGCCTAAAGTATTTCTTTAACTTATTCCAAAAAAAGTATTCATTTCCTTTCCAACTCCATTTGAGTCCCCTAATCTTATCTTCTCTTCCCTCTGTCATATTGAAATCACCCTCTAAAATCCATGGGATCTACATCAAGTTGTGATCCATCCACTTCCACAAATCAGCCCTGGCATTATAGTCATTAGGAGCATACACTGAAAATACACCAAAGGTTTTTTCCTCTTTCTCAAAGAGGATCCATAAACATCTTTTGCAGGGGGATTGTCCATGTTGTAGAATAAATTTGGCCCACTTTTGGTCAACTAGGATTGCAACACCCCCTTTTCCTTTGTCATGCTCAGTGTAGAAGGCCTCTGCATCTCTCCAAATGAATTTTAGACTATTTTCTAGGTTAAACCCAGTAGCTTTAACCTCCTGAAGCATAAGGATGTTGAGATTCTTTCTTTTATTGGAAAAATCTCTAATTCTATATTTTTTGTCTGGAGATTCTAAGCCTCTAATGTTCCAACTACAGTAGTTCATAATTCAAAGGTTCTGAAGTTTCAATTTTTCTCTTTTTATATAACTTTTTGAAACAATCAGAGACTTTCTCCCCGTTTTTAACCTCAATTTTTGAGTTTTTCTTTACATATTTTCTTTTATTTTTTTCTTCTGCCTTATTATGCATTAATGAGGAGATTAAGCCTTTAAGACTTTGTTCATTTCTGTCTATATTGGCTAGATAGTCCTCTTCAAGCTTGGAACAAGATTTCTACCCCTCAGAACTCTCAGGGTCAGTTGTGAAGATCTTTTTACCCACTAAGATATTAATCTTATCCTTTTTGTTTTTATTTTTGACTTCTTCTACTAAGCCTTTAATCTTCTCTAGTGCCAATTGCTAGGTGTTTTTTTTTTTTTTGAGTTAGTCTTTTCAACATCCTCTTCCCCTACGACAACTTTCTCCGCCACCTCCGACCCAGGCGAAGCGACAGGGGCATCACCTTGTATGCACACCACTTGCACCATAGGAGGTAAAGTGTCTAGGGCTTTATCAGCTAGAGAGTTAGGGAAAAACATCTGTGTTTGACTGCTAGTATCAAGAGGATTTTTCTGGGTGCATTCAACGACCGAGACGTCAATTAAGGTCTCAGAAACTAGCAGCCAATCCGGGTTCAAGGGTTCACCCTTGACAATTTCTTCAGAACTCCCAAGACCTTCTCTCCCACAATTTCTCCTTCTTCAATGCTCATCTCACTGAGCTTCCTGACCACAGTCAAGACATCACAGTCCTCCATCTTATTTCTTTCCTGGCCCGACGAGCCCATATACTCAGCTATTTGAGAATTATTCAAGTTACTATTTTTTCCATCACCCAAAGAGAAGGAGGATTGCAATCCCTCGACTGAGGGAGGAGCACCCCTGGGGGCGTAGGTTTGTTAAAGAGCTCCGATGGGGACTTCAAAGAATCAGCAATTGTCTCACAAAATCTGGGATATCTTACAAGATAGACTATGAAGAGGATGTTATCAGAAATTATCTCACACTAGAATAGGTATATGACAGAAGAAGGAAGTGGGAAATATTAAAGAAAGTTGAAAAAGAGAAGAAGGAAAAGGATCCATAATTTCTAGGGTTTTTTGAAAAGGAAATTGATCACTTGAAAAAGGATGAAGACATAAACATTCATAGTTTCAATCTAAATTTGGATAGAGTGATTGCACTAGATGCTGGGTATGCAAAATTCATCATTGAACTCAAAGTATTTTGGATAAAAGATGGAAGGATCACCAGGCCAATCTACTCCAGATTTAAGAATACAAATGGTATCAATGGGAGCAACAATATCTTTTGATTGAAGATTGAACAGGCAAAGTATGTAGTGGAGCTAAATGAGCATCAAGCTGGCGTCATCAGACACCAAGTCTTCATCAATAAATTTAGGATGTCCTCCTATTTTGTCTCTTTCTTGTTTTCATGTTTTTCAAAATGTATTCAAAATATATTTGGCGGTCTTGTTAAGACTTGTCAAAAAGTAAATATTGTAATATGTCATATCAAGGGGTGGGAATGTGAAAAGTCATTTTTTGAATGTGAATAGTCTGAAGCTTGTTGCTTCCTTCATTTTTGTCTATAAGAAGGAAACCAAGATTGTGGGGAAAATATCTGGGAAATTAGTTTTGGAAAGAGACATTGTAAAGGCCTGTTCTCTAAAGCTTATCAATAAAAAGAAAACTGTATTTCTCTGGTGCTTGAAATCTAGTTTTCAATTGCTTGTTGAATGTTATTGTTATATTTTATCTGGTTGTCTCCATTTTGCTTTCTCCTTGTTATTTGAATTAGCATATCAAGTATATGTCTAGTTTTTCAAAGCATCTTTAGTTTTTTGGGTGATTTATCTGGTAGGGTTTCCTCAAGTAGGAATTAAATTCCATTGAATAGATCATTGTAATTTGGAGGATCCAAATTGGATAACTAAGTAGAGCCAGATAAAAACTATCTTGCATGTTTATGCCAGTCATAGACAATACTATGCCAATTAATTTGAGTTATAACTAGAAAGTAAGCACAAATTCATATGTGATTAGACTCCATTGCCCAATTGAGAAAAATGCACCAATCAATTCTTTTCCAAAATTATTTCCTTGTATATTATTCAAAAATCCAAATTTGATTTTATGCTATAGAAGTAGGAGTAGTTTTAGTATAGATAAAAATAACCTATTCAAATCATATGTCAATTTGAATTAGGTTAAATTGGATGATTTAATTGACAAAATTACACGAACCCCATAATTTGTTCTAGAGTCACCAACAAATTTGAGAAATAATTATTTATTGGTGAACATAAGGTAATACCCACCTAGGCATAACAAAGCCTAAAGTGCATAGAATTTCAATGAACCTGATTGATTCTGTCAGTTGGCCAAATTAGTTGCTTAACCTAATCATAAAGCTTGGCATCCTTTTAGTGTTTTGCATACTGCAAATTTGAGAACCAACACTTTCCATCAATGGTTATAACACCCTTTCCACAAATTTGTGCTGACTCATCACCACCAAACTTAATAGATCCACCATTCCACTTCTTAAGGCTAATGAACTTCTCCTTGTATCAGTCATGTGGTTAGAGCAACCACTGTCAATTACCCAAGCATTGGTTTCTTCTTTTGCATGAAAGGCACTCCACACAACCATTAATTTTTCATTATCTTTGTCAGCCTGCAAGGTGTCATACTTTTTACATTCTCCAATATCACCCTTTTTGTCACCAACTTTCAAAGCCATAAAAAATGTTTCATCATTTGAATCATCATGATCCTCATCTTTTGAAGAATAGTTGTTCTCCATAAAATAAATATCTTTTTGAACTTTTCTCTCTTGTTACTACCCCTTGAATCTTTAAAAGGACATTTAGAGGTAAAATAACCAATTTTCCCACAATTGAAGCATTTAAAAGGTAACTTACCTCTGTATTTGTCAATGCCTTTCTTCAGTTTTCTCACAAAGTTTACTTCTACCTCATCAAGGCCACCATATTGATCAGTTATTTCATCTTCTGCCTTCTTACTGACTTTGAATGTTGCTTCCTTCTTTGGATCCCCTTTGTCAATTTCCCTCATTTCAAAGGCTATGAGAGTACCAAAAAATTGATCTACTGTATAGTGATCCAAATCCTGAGTCTCATCAATAGAAGATTCCTTATGACTATAAGATTTAGAGAGAGATCTTAGAACCTTCTTCACAATCTCATCTTCTTTCACTATTCCACCAAGATCTGTATTGCCATTAACTATTTCATCCACCCAGAGCATATAACTAGCAATGTCTTCATCTTCTGACATCCTTAGGGTCTCAAATTTGCTCTTGAAGATTTGCATCTTGGCTTGCTTCACTTTAGTATCTCCTTCATAAATGTTGCTAAGTTTTAGCCAGACATCTTTAGCAGATTTGCAACCCATTACCTTTAGAAGTTCCGAATTAGCTAGCCGACTCATGATAGCATTCTTTGCCTTGGCATTGTTATCACACAACTTGATTTCATCTGGATTTGTAGGATCATCAGTAGGAGAAGTGTAACCATCCTTGACATATTTCCAAACACCAAGCCCTAGAGATGGTGGATAGCTTTCCATTCTTAGCTTCTAAAAGGAGTAATTTATTCCATCAAACATAGGTGCCTTGTTAGATCCATTATGACCCATCTCGGACCTTCCTCAAGTAGTTAAGCTCCTTCTAAGGAACTTGGCTCTGATACCAATTTTTGGACACACCTAGATACTAAAAGGGGGGTGAATCAGTATTCAAACAAATTTCAAACCCTCTGGAGCAAATTAAAACTTAAACTTAACAGAATTAACAGAAACATGAAAGATCAACATAATGCACAACACCACATAACACCAGATATATGTGGAAAACCCCAAAGTGGAAAAACCATGGTGAGAAAAGCTACTAGGAGCTACTGTCCTAATCCAGCCTCACACAATCACAGTTACAACTTTGTTTTGGGGCTAGAACCCAATGAAGCTACTACTCCCTGAAGAAAGGTTTTAGGGTCACTCCGAAGGAAGCTACAACTCCCTTTAGACTTTGTTTTAGGGCTTCAACCCAAGGAAGCAACTACTCTATGAACTGAGAACAAACTCAAAAAAGATTACAACATGACAATCCTTCTCCTATGTGAAACTGACAATGAAGCTCACTCCTTTTGATGATTACAATTCTACCTTTTTACTCCTCTTTTGATGATTGAATCAGTAAGTCACGCTCTTCACTTCCCTTCTATCACAATAATATCTTCAAGATGAATCCAGACAAGATCTATCACTTCCGCTCTTTCGCTTTTAGTCGCACATCATAATGCATTACACATCCACATTCTACTTCTCACATTCACACTCACAATCATACCTCACCTAGATCAACTAGATTTACAATATATACATTATATTACATTGATTACATTGTATGTCAGCCAAAGACAACAAGTATATTACAAATACAAGTCAGCCAGAGATCAAACAACATGAAATGTGTAGAGAGAAAGCCCTAACATAAATTACACTCAACACCAGGAAGACGAACACACCTTGTAGATTCAAACACATGCTTAAACTAGTCCTAAACATTCTTCATAGGTTCATCCTTCAAAAAATATCATTTGCACACTTCATGCAATTGAAATAGGTCAGCCTTAAGCAAGAAAACATGAATCTTGTAGCATATTGGTCATTACAACTTGGCGGTACTCATGGATGATTAACCATTGTGTGTGCTTCTCCTAGATGAGTCGGCATGACCCATACATAATCTTCAAACACTCTTTAAACTCCTCACAACAAAGAATTTGTGTCACACACCTTCAACATGCCTCAGTCAGCCAGGCAAGAGCATAACCCAACAACACCATCATTTCGACCACAACATGTTCTGGAGAAACTAGAAAAACACCTTGTAGAGCAACAGGAAACATCAAAAGATCCTCATGATCATTCTCCACCAGCCAATTCATCACTTCATATAGTAACAAGTTAACACAAGTTGACAGACACTGAAACTAGACATTGTACAATACAGTCCTGCACTCTGTCACTTACAACTTTCTATGTGGAGGGAAAAATGATATGAAACCTTGAATGTAGAACCTTAACAACATATTGAACTTAAATTTTGAATTGCATGACCATATCTTCAAATGCGGAGGAATGCAGAGCTTTTTCCCAAGTAGTTTTCAAGGCAACTTCCAACAACAGAAACCTTCACCAACATCTAAAGACTAGAGTCTTCTTGTAGCAACACATACTTATTTAGGATCAGTAGGAGAGAGCATACAACATGCTACAGACCATCAACACCATCTCCCCAACATCAGTATTACTTCTAATCCTCATCTTGATGCTTCTAATTCCCATCTTAATATATCATCATGATATCATCTTTGTTGACAAAAAACATACTCAATACAACTTTGATATTAAATAAGGCATGACATCCAACCATGAACATCAACAATATCATAGTTAGCACACCATCAACATAAGCATCAAATAGAGTGTCCAAATTGAGTGTTGACATCAATGACAACCACAACAGTGACAAACTTAGGTAACATATGTGCAACAAATAATTGGTGATGAATGGCTTAGGATTCTTTAATTAAATAATTTGTTTTTATTTAATTAATTGGTGGAAGGGATAATTAGTAGTGCAAGGATGCGGGAAAGTGGTTTGCGGGGTTAAGTCATTTTTAGGTGTCTACATTTTTCTCCTCTTTGAAATGGTGCTGTGACTAAGTAACATTATTTCAAAGAAGTTTAAAATATAGTGTTGGATTGGATAGAAAAGGACTTTGGTTTAGAAGAATAGGATTAGGCTTAGGGATGATGGTGATGTTGGAAACAAGGTAGATAACTAAGAGGGGGTTGAATCAGTTATCTTAAATAATATAACTTTCTGTTCTTCTTTAACAATTAGTGCAACATCAAAACATATAAGCATACATAACCATGAGAGCAGAAATAAACTCAACACACATAACACAATGATTTTGACGTGGAAAACCCTATTAAGGGAAAAACCACGGGGTGACTAACCCAAGATTGTATTCTCTGTTAAAAGAATAGAAGTACAGAATGGCACTTGCCAATTAGGGCTCACTGCCCGAGCACACTACTCACAGAGGCTCATTGCCTACACGAGATTCACTATCTACAAGATATATAGAATGTAACCAGGTGTTTGAACTAATCAGAGGCATCCACATATGTTGAGGTTCAGTTCCAGTTAGGCTCAATATACTGATCTGCTGCACTTTATTCTTCCTTTACTTAGTGCTGCTGTTTTGTCACATACCAGACTTGTATAGCTACTTCCACACTGCTCTCTACTTTTCTTCGCACACTATATCACACACCACACACCTTCACATTGAAATCCATCTGGTATATATATCCGTACAAAGGGTTTCAACATCTTTCTAGTCAGCATCCGAAATACTGAAGATTTTCCCAAACTCTGGTTTGTCGACTGAATCCATGCTTACTAAGTGATGCGTATCAAAAAGATAGTTATAGGAGTCATCAATCATGTCAGCCAACCATGAATGATCCCTCAAGAAACTTGATCACCATCAATATCTCATCCGGATTAAGGTCTAATGCTCTACCGGTCAGTTCTTCCTTAGTCTACTTTGCCAAACAGGAACCCAACACTTAGGTGCTCATATCTTTTCACTCTTTCATTACCGGAGGCTCAATCTATGGAATGTAGCAGTCATGGTACTCCTCTTGACTTCCCCAAGTCCGTACTTTACTGAGATACATCATCTGAGAGATCCGGACATGATTGTCGGACCTTGCTGCATGCTCTGTTCTTGCTCACCGGACCAAAACACTCTTCAATCTGACTTCCGGTAAAGACCTATTATGTGTTGTGGATGTGTGGGATAAACTTTGTTGCCATCAATGACAACAATGATGAAGTCACACAGTGTCTCTTGCCAACAATCTCCCCCTTTGGCATTGATGGCAACACTTAGTGAAAAATGACTAAGTGTCATAATAAACTCCCCCTTCGCTAATGCTCTATCTTATGTACACTTTTACCGGAGCTCCCCCTTAGCTGGATTCCACATTTTTCACTACTCCTCACTCCCCCTTTGACATCAATGGCAAAGGGTAAAATTTGTACACCAAAATTTGCAAAAAGTAGCCTATAGATAGCCGCATATATACAAGTTATACTTACATAAACTTAAGTATATCTGCAAAAGTATTCTTCAACTGTACAACTTATGTCACCCAACTCTGCTTCATCCTGTCCAAAATTGATATCTGGCCACTTAACAAAAATGCAAAAGCTTCTACCCATTTTAAGTCTGACAGATCACTGGTCTGGGCTGTGGTCTGAGCATCAGTTAGGGCCTCATGCATTGCCTCTAACTTAGGGATAATTATCCCTCTTAGTTCACTTAGCCTGCTTACTCTAATCTTCGTCTCCTTTTCAAGCCTCTTTATTTCATTAATAGTGGCAATAGTCTGACACTCTTGATTTATTATGGAAGAGGTGAGAGGATCAAAATTTTGAGATAAACTTGATAGTTTACTCTCTTGTTCTTCCACCTTCTTGGCAATGTCTGCTGTCACTGTGGACCAAGATAGACAAAATTTATATAAATCTCTGTCATCTTTAAGAGCATTTTCTAGGCTCTTTATCCCAATATCTAGATTTCTCCTATCATTTGCTAGAAGTCCCTGTACTTCAGAGAATCTCTTTCCCAAAAAGTCTTTGCGGACTTTCTCTTCTGCCAACTTTTCTGAAGAATCAAAATGTGTGCTAATAGAATTAACAAGAGATTTCAAGTTACTGGATGAAGAGGTTGAAAGATCCTTTTGGAAGGATGACATGATCTTCTCCAACACACCGGATGCAATCTCTATCAGCTCACAGTCTTCTATGTGAGACTTAAGAAGCTTTTCTTTTGCTTTGGCTTGAGCAAAAGATGCTACCTTCATTGTCTGGATCAGAGAGAGGGAGTCAAAATTGAGTGGGCCTTAAAACAGTTCCAGTTCATCTATCTCCATTAATTCCTTGGTCAAGAAACTCTTCACTGCTTCTGCAGTGTCTCTTGCCGGAGACTTATTTCCTTTTGCAGCCTTAGAGCTGTCATCAGAGATCTTCTTTGTTTGTTCTTCTTCTCTTCCCCTTTTCTCCTCTTCTTGACTTGCTTTCTCCTCTTTTCTTGCTTCTCCTTCAGTTCTGGAGTCTGCTGGGGGATTTGGAAGAGAGATGTTTACTTCTTTATGGAATTCCTCTTCTGGAACAGAGGAATCTAAGTCCTTAGTCTGCTCCTCACTTATCTCCTTTGACTCTTCTGCAATTTTCTCAGTAGAATCTTCCTTTGATGCACTTGATCCTTCGACATCCATAGCAGAAGGTTCATCACTTATGTCCTCTATAACAGGAAGATTAAAACTTTTATATGCATTTCGGAGGATGTCTTCAGTCTCTTTTGCCACCTGATCAGTCTCTCCCAGCATTAACTTGTTCATTCTGGCTTTGCTTCAGAACTCATCCTTGCAATCCTTGAAGATCATGTTCATTTGTTTTGGAGTGATGGAAGGATAGAGATGAATAGCTATCTATTCCTGGATCTCCATATCCTTTTCCTTAGCATTGTTCTTTCTCATTTCAAGTTCCTTCTATAGGCTTTTGGGAATTAGAGATATGATTTCAATGAATGCTTTATTATAGATGTTTAGATACCTGGCTGTAGCATCTTGCAAGATCTTCTGGTCAGCTTCACTACATTCATCATAGAATTCTATCATTGGTTGTAGATTTCCATCCACAGTAACTGCCTTGATGACATCATCAATGGAGAGAGTAGGCTTTTCAATAAATTCTTCTGTCTTTTCTTCTGTATGTTTACCGGCAGAGGATTCCATGGATGTTTTCTTTTTCTTCTTCATTTTCTTGACCTCCTCATCAGTCTCTGTCTCTTCATCATCCTTTTGACTTATGTATGACCTTGTGGCCTTTGTCTTTGTTCTCTTTTCTCCTTTTTCGAATGTCTTTGCTTCCAGTTTTGAGGCTTTTGGGCTCTTAGTAGTAGCAGGTGCAGAGCTCTTTGAGGATCTAGTCCAGGAGGGGGCTTGCACTGGAGCACTTTCTTTTTTTGCTTCTTGCCTTTCTTTCTCTGCCCTTTCTACCTTCTCTATGTTGGCATCAACTACTTCCTTTGATATCCCATATCTCTTGGCAACTTCTTCTACTTCCCTTCTCACTTTTCTTTTGATCTCAGGCTATCTCAGTTCAACATGAATTTTTACACTCAACTCTTGGAAGGTTCCAAACCTTTCTGCCTCAAGGTCCTTTGGTTGACTTAGCAGGTGTTGAACATGGAGCTCCAAAATTTTTTCATCTACCTCATAGCCCATTGGCATAATCCAGACTGTTCTGGATTCCACTGCCTCCATTAGGCATTAATCAGTGTCTACCATGAAGCACACTGTATCCTTGTATTTTTCAACTAGAGATTGGGGGATTCTCTCTCTGGCCTGCATCATGCCTTGGAAATTTTTGAAGTAACCCTAGAGTGTTGTACTTTGTGCCTTGGCATCACCAAGCCCATACATATAATATCTAATTTGTATGGCAACCGGTCTGTCATTTTGCCATACCCAAGCACTAGATCCGGGTAGCTCATTCATATAGTAAAAGAATAGACATAGTATCAAGCCACCGTACTTAAATGAATTCTTTTTATCCTTCTTTATTTTCTACAAATTCTCTAACAGTTGGTTCAGGAGAAGCTCACAAGGATCATAGTCAGCATTTTTCCTTAGCATTTCATATGCAGTATATATAGCAGTTCCGGATACTGAATTCTCCCTACTGGAGTGATAGATTTTGTAACCAATTATCATAGAGGCAAATTTGATATCCGGATCTATGATGTCTTCTATTGTCATTGCTCTCTTGTCAAATTTTGATCCGGTAGCCTCACTTACAGTTTGGTTTTTGACTGATTTGAGAGCAGGCAACCCACCGGATGAGTGCAATCCGGTTACCGCCCTAATGGCATCTTTGGTGATCTTAAATGGCCTCATCAACCACATGAAGTTGTCATGCATTCTGTTCATAACATACCAGACCCATTCATCTTCTGTAAAATAGGGGAAATGGATGCAATGCCCAAAATGCTTATCCTGGATGGCCTTGTATTGGGGTTAATTTCAAATATTTCATCTATTAATTCCTTGTGATAGATATCCATCAGCTTGGATTCCCCAAATTCCTCAATGTTGGCATGAATGTATACCCTAACATCTTCTACATGCAGAACCCCATGCGAAATGCTAGAGAATGCGCCTAGGGGATCAACTTCTAGGGATTTGTAAGGATGTTTCTTGAACTTAGGGCGCGGCCTATCAGTGATCTTAACAACATTTGGAGTAGCCATCATTCAAAAGATTCAGAGAGAGATATTCAAGAGTGGAAATACCTTTTTACGATTCTAGGGTTCACGATAGGAGCCGAAAAGATTGCTGGTTGAATCAAATTCTGTGATTGATCCTTGAGAGGGTTGAAGCAATCTTGTTGCAGAGCTCTTTCTTTCTTCTTCTTGAATGCAAATGTGCAAATGATGAACAAAAGAACCCTTTTATTTCTACACAAACCCTAATTCCATTTTGCAATAAATGCACAACTTAAGTCATTCCAATTGCCTTGTTCTCCTTGTTCTGAGAGAGATCTTTCCAGATCACTAAGATGCACTTAGAATGATAAATTACAATGTATCTCCCTTCCTTGAATCATCCTATTTATCTGCAGATCAAGGTATTTCAATTTGAATCATACTGGATCTAACTGTGAAAATCCTGGTTTTACCAGATGACTGTCAAACCGGATTAATCTTGGATTATTAACCTTTTCAAACTCCCTATGGACCTTTCATATTTTTACCAAGGGTATTTAGATGATTCTATGAGAACCCTTTAATCCGTAACTTTCCATGTGCCAATTTCAGGCACCAATTGACTGGCTAGGGGAATTTATTTTCCTTTAAGACTCCCCCTGAGCTAGAGCTCATCTTATTTAGTTTTCGAAAGGAATATTAGCACCAAATTCTGGTGCGGATCCATCCCCAACATTTTCTGTACTTCTCCTCACCCAAATCTTGTTCATCTCCCTTTGAATTTCATCCACATTCACTTTTCCTTTTCCTTTGTCTTGATTTTGATTATGATGCACCGGACCCTTTTTGTCTCGTTTCTTACTTCTGCAGAATTTGGCAATATGATCGGATCTATTGCAATTGTAGTAAACAACATTTCTTTGCATATTTGACTGGTATCCTCTTGATCTGCATTGATTAGCCATATGTCCCATTCTATTGCATGCAAAGCATCTACCATTGAATGAATTGTTTATATGTACATTTCTACATTCATGAGATTTGTGACCATACCTTTTGCAGCTAAAACACTATCTAGAGAAGGATGAATTAGTCTGATTCATTCTTCTTCTACACTGATTTGCTTTATGACCGAAGTTATTACAATTGTAGCAGTATCCATTGAAGGATGGATATCTTTGAGCATTTGGTTGCTTTACGGGAGGTCTTCTAGGTATGTTCCTTGGATTTCCTGATCCAGAGTTCTTCTGACCAAATCCGGAGCTTTCACCTTTCTCATACCCCAAGCCTTGCTTGTCATCTACCCTCTTTTGGCTTTCAAGAAGAACTTCAAGTTGAGAAGAGCTTATCTTGAATTTCTCTTTGTATTCATTTGCAGTTCGAAGATCCCTTTTAAGAGTGTCTATCTGATTCTTAAGTTGTTCTTCATTATCTCTAGCTTCTTCCAGATCAGATTCTAGATGCTTGATTATTCTATCCATTTTGTGGCAGTCTTTTGACTTCTCCTTGAGAGATTGTTTTAGATTATCTTCAATTTTTCTCTTCTCTTCAATTTCTTGGGTGAATTTCATGACCCCTGATTCCATTTCATGTCTTACCATAATGACTTCTTTTGATAGCTGCTCACATAACTTGTTCTTCTCATTCAAATCTTCATTAGTGTCATTGGCTTCACTTTGACTTGCTAATTGTTGAAGTAGTTCCTTTCTCTTTTTCACAGAGATGCTCAGTTTCTCTTTTAGTTCATTTATGAAATCATCATCTTGTTTGAGTCTTTCCCTCAAGTTATTGACTTCAGAGTGAGATTGCTCAAGATTATCTAGGGCAGACTGAAGTTGTTCCCTCATACCATACATATCCATTGAGATTCCCAGATCTTCCTCAAGTTGTTAGGCTCTGTTAGGAGGAACTTAGCTCTGATACCAATTGTTGGAAACAAGGTAGATAACTAAGAGGGGGGGTGAATCAGTTATCTTAAATAATTTAACTTTTTGTTCTTCTTTAACAATTAGTGCAACATCAAAACATATAAGCATACATAACCATGAGAGCATAAATAAAATCAACACACATAACACAATGATTTTGACGTGGAAAACCCTGTTAAGGGAAAAACCATGGGGTGACTAACCCAAGATTGTATTCTTTGTTAAAAGAATAGAAGTACAGAATGGCACTTGCCAATTAGGGCTCACTGCCCGAGCACACTGCTCACAAGAGGCTCACTGCCTACAAGAGACTCACTGTCTACAAGATATATAGAATGTAACCAGTTGTTTGAACTGATCAAAGGCATCCACATATGCTAAGGTTCAGTTTTGGTTAGGCTCAATATACTGATCTGCTGCACTTCATTCTTCCTTTGCTTAGTGCTGCTGTTCTGTCACATACTGGACTTGTATAGCTGCTTCCACACTGCTCTTTGCTTTTCTTCATACACTATATCACACACCACACACCTGCACATTGAAATCCATCTGGTATATATATATCTGCACAAAGGGTTTCAACATCTTTCTAGTCGGCATCCAAAATACTCAAGATTTTCCCAAACTCTGGTCTGTCGGCTGAATCCATGCTTACTAAGTGATGCGTATCAAAAAGATAGTTATAGGAGTCATCAATCATGTCGGCCAACCATGAATGATCCCTCAAGAAACTTGATCACCATCAATATCTCATCTGGATTAAGGTCTGATGCTCTGTCGGTCAGTTCTTCCTCAGTCTACTCTGCCAAATAGGAACCCAACACTTAGGTGCTCATATCTTTTCACTCTTTCATCACCGGAGGCTCAATATCTAGAATGTAGAAGTCATGGTACTCCTCTTGACTTCCCCAAGTCTGCACTTTGCTGAGATACATCCTCTGAGAGATCCAGACCTGATTGTCGGACCTTGCTGTATGCTCTGTTCTTGCTCACCGGACCAAAACACTCTTCAATTTGACTTCCAGTAAAGACCTATTATGTACTGTGAATGTGTGGGATAAACTTTGTTTCCATTAATGACAACAATGATGAAGTCACACAATGTCTCTTGCCAACAGGTGAAGGTGATGCCCCCTCGAGAGGATAGGTGATGCAACACACAACATACACTCAATACAAATTTTCCATTAATCATGTGAGAGCCAAAGATTTGAAGACTGGAACATAAAAAAACCTTCTATTCATCAACTCTCCTGCTGCAATGAGAGAAAACTCTCTTATATCCAAGAAAAACAAAAAAATCAAAAAATTACCTTTTTTGGCAAATTTTGACAATTATCAGATTTTGCCATTTTAGGTAATTTTACAATCATTTCTTGAAAATCCTATTTTTTCCCAAAATCTTTCTAAAACTAAGGTAGGATGAAATGCCAACTCATATTCTAAATTTGAAACATGAGTTTCGATTTATTACAAAAGCAACTTTTTAAAAATCTAGAAAAAAACACTAAATTGCTATTTTGAGGGCCAAGACGAAAGTTTCAAGCCCCGAAAAAGTGCCAAGACAGGGTCCAACCTATTAGGGTTGGTTGCGAAACTAGTTTCTACCTCAACGCATCCACCCGTAAAATCTCGTAGAAAACCCACATCTGAGTCAAAAGTTATGATCTTTGGAAGTTCCTGCATCAATAGGTACGTTGCAAGAACATGGGTGTGCTCTCGAAATGGATGGAATATTTTGATTAGGAAGGGGGAAGGATAAGGGATGGAATGGGATTTGTTTGTTGGGATGAGGTGGTTGTGTTGATATGTTTTTAGAGCAATCCTAAGTTTATTATAGCAAAAAGGATATTTTCACCAAGGTATAAAGGACCAAGGTAATGATGTATATCCATCCTTTGCATGGACTAGACCCATAAACAATAGGATGATCTCATACATGCCCAAGATAGTACAACCTTTCCTAGAGAATGAGGGGAATCCATAGCATAAGCCCTTAGTACACAAAAGGTATGAGGAAAGTTAGATGCAAAAGGGGATCAATATGCTAGAACCGACCCTATTCACAAGATAAGAATACTAAATTGGAGTAATTAAAAGAGCCCACAAGCACAACATACGAAAGCAATGACCATGCCCCATTCTAGATATGTCGCCACATATCATGATATAGTGAGATCAAGGTAGTTTTGAAATGATCCCCGAATAGGATGAAAGATAAAATCAATAACCAAAAATATCAACTGACCAAACAAACAACCATTGTATCTCTTGCTAAGATAGGTGTGGATTGGTGATTCGGCCTATTGTAGGAAGGATATATCTATTAAGGCAAGAATCGACGGATGATTAGGATAAATCAAAGGATGGGCAAAAATATATAGGCCATAAGTTGTGGTCAAAGTTGATTTGATGGCTAATGATTTTACATGAAGGGATGATGCTTTGATAGTATGTGTAGCAAGTGTATTGTGTTTGGATCAATTGTAACAAGCTTAGGGAATAGGGACTATCCAAGTGGGATTGGATGGGTGCATCTTATGTGCCTGTGTGGGATTTTTTAAAATGTTTTGATTTTTTTGGGGTTTTTTCTAGATATTTGAAGGTTTTGTGATTTGGATAGGGTATGGTTTTATTATGGGATAGGTGAATTAGATTGTGTTTGGATAGCCTAGGTGTTGGATACCAATGACAAGGGAACACCAACTCTAGAGGGAAGGGTGAAGGTAGGATTGGAATAAGGTAGTAGGATTGGGCGGGTGGATTGGCAATGGGAGGTGATGGATAGGAGATTCATGATAGATGGATGGAGGGGTTCAAGATTATCTCCAAAGACTATGTTGCATAGGAATCATATGCCCCACTCTAGGTATGATGCTTGGAATTTTGTATTATGGGCAAATGCTTGGAAGGGATGGTTGAACTTAGTAGTATATGGATGAATGGAGAGTATGCTTGGAAAGAGACGTATGCCGAGAGGTGTCCAAAGCATGTTTTTGATATTTTTCCCCTGTCTTTGTCAAGGTCTAATAGCAATAGGATAAGGAGGAAGATATAGTAGATAGGATGGATGGGAGACGATAGGATATATATGACGATGACGGATAGGAATCTGATAGGATAAGGATACATAAAGGATAAGATATATAAAAGGATAATATGGATGTGGGTGAATGGTACAATTTTCCCCCAAGTATGGGATACAAATGAATGGAAAAAGGATTACACATGATGCCCACAAGGGGTTTTCAACATGGTACTTTCCAAAGGCACCACAAGGAGTGATTTTCACCATTGGATGAATGATTTTTCTTTTCTATTTTGCTTTTTCCTTGATTTTTTGATTTTTTGATTTTTGGCTTTTGGATGGAATGGGGACTCTAGCATTTGTTTCCATAGCAAGGAGAATGTTATCCCATGTTGGATAGTTGTCGTTCTTGGATCATGTCAAGTGGTATGACGTGCATGGATGTTGGTGGATAGGAGAAGATAGAATGGATGGTGGATAGTGGATTATGACATGGATTATGAGTGGATGGAGGATGATGGACTATGATGTGGATGATGTGAAAGCATGGACCATAGGGATGTTATGGGGGATATATGTGGGATAGGGGATGTAAGATTAGAGAGTCAGGGTATGTGGGAATGCCATGGGGTGGAGGGGAATCATGACTAATGGTTGCACACACCATGATGTAGTTTAAGGCTTATATTTTGGATGTGGTGTTGGGAGTAATGGGGATCGAGATAGTGGTGGATGGCCGATTTGGGGTTTTAGGTACCCAAATATATTTAGGATTTGTGGGATTTGATGTGGAGCGGGATGTTTGGGATTTAGATGCTACATTAGGATTTATTGCTTTTTGCCTGGGAACCCACATCGTTTTTGTTTTTGTTTTTTATGATGTGGGCATTTGTAGCCTTTTGGCTTTTTGATTTGGGGTTATGCATTGATGTCTTATGACATGATGATCTTGTGGATTTTTTTATTTATACATGGAGGCATCCAAACTTTTACTTTTGTATCCCATGGGGCTTGTGATAGCTTCAAGTTTGGTCGATGTGTGCATTTGTTGGTCATGATGAAGGATTTTAGGGGATCAAGATTTATGGGATGAGGATTTATGGACAGGAGTTGGAAGGATGGAAGGATAAGAGGATTTGAGGATAGGGATATTAGGAGTTGGGAAGAGTGGAGGTAAAGTTGATGGGGGGATATGTATGGTCACATGCTTTTGTGAATGATGTGATGATGGAGGAGGGATGGTGACATATGATTTGGAGGTGCGATGAGGTGCACCGGGTTTGGGATAATAAAGAGTGGCTTTATGAGGTGTGCAGGTGGTACCAACATGAGTGGATTATTTTTCTTGGGATGTATAGCTAAGGCCATGTGATCCTGTGTGGATGGGCTCCAAGATACCTTGTTCATGAAGGCCTAAACCTTTTCCTTGATAGTTCATATTTTGGACTATGAGACATACAATGGGATGTTTGGTGCTTTGGAAACAAGATGTGTGGTGGAAGTTGTTGACCTCCTACGAGAGAGCCACCACAGATGAAGGCATTTTGTCCAAGTGGGTAAGAGGACGAATTTGGAATGGGATTGGTAGGTGGTGGTAGAGTATTAATGAGGAATGATAAAGGAGTGATCGAAGATGGTGTGGGATCAATAAGGGGTGTTGTGGTAGAGGTGATAGGGTTGGTGTGGATAAGTTGATCACTAGATGGGAGGGGATTGGGGTTGGGATTAGATGGGATGTTTAGATCTTGATTAGGATAGGATGTTGATTCTTTAACATGCTTTGGATTTTACTCTTGACATAGCTTGTGTGTTTGCGTGGGAGTGGAAGTGACTTGGATAGATGTGATAGGTTCTTGGATGGGATCCTTGACATGGCTACATGATGGTTCTTGACTTGCACTTGTGGTAGGAGATTTTTTAATGCATGATGGTGTTTGATTCCTTGCTAATAGCCATTGGATCACATATTTCACGAGTTTAAGGGTTGATGGATTAGGAGAGGAATGAGGTGGATAATATAATGGATGGATAATGATGGTAGATGTTGTAGGATTAGGATTAGGATCAGGTGGGTGGGTGATGGGATTAAATAGTGGTGGTTCTTGGGTAGGCTCAAGGATAGGCATTGGATTACATGGTGGTGTTGGAGCGGTAGGGGATTTGGGGGACTCCATAGATTTGCTTGTGTTTTTTGCTAATATTTTTTGGAGAAGATCCTTCAAGGATTCTTTGGTTGATGAATTACGACTTGGAAGGTTTTATAGTGGATTAGGCAGTGGATTAGATGGTGGATGGATGATAGAGATTGATGGATTGGGAGGTAGGTGAATCCAAGGTTTAGATGTAGGAGGATTGGAGGGATACCGTGATTGGAGGGATACAGTGATGGGAGTATATAGGGATTGATGGATTGTGAGGTACATAGGATGATGGATTAAGGTTGATAAGATTGGAGGGATATTGTGATGGAGGGATTAGAAGATTGGGATTGGAAGGTGGGGAATTCACATAGGAAAGTGGTTGTGCATGTAAGCTTTCAAGTTCGGCCATAACTTGCTTGGTAAGATCGTGTACTAAGTTGGTGTTCCCTTGATCAAAGGTAGATAACAATGGTTGGGGATGGATAGCTTGGAGGTATTGATAGGTTGGATAGGTATGAAGACATGGTCACATAGTGGGATGAAGGTTGATATGAGGTTGATGGGGATGACATATAGGATGGTGATGTGTATGTACTATGAGGTTGGGAATTGCCAATGATGAAATGTGCTAAGGGGATATTACTAATGTTATTTTTGCATTTTTCCTTAGTGATAGGATCAAAACCCTCATAGGTATGTTTAAGTCTTTGTAATTATTGTATTGCTTCATAAGGATCCATGTTGTTGGAGGGATATGAGATGATGTAGGATAATGGATGAGGGTGATGTAGGTTGGGGATAAAATTTCAAGACCTTAGAGTGATTTGATTTGATTTGAAGGATGGATGACTCTCTATACTTAAGGTAGACTAACAAGCTTAAGCAAGAGAGTTGATTGGATTGACTTGATTTCTACTTAAGATAGTCTTACGTTCTTAAGTAGGAATTGATGAGATTTGATTGGATGACTTACTTAAGATAGACTAACATTCTTAAGAAAGTTTGGATAAAGGTTGATAATGATCAACTAGGGTCTTGATTTTGATTGGATGGATTGGAAATGGATGGTTTTAGATAAGGTAAGGATCCTTTAAAGATGAGGGGTTTTGATTGGGATTTTGGATGAAAGATTGATGGGGTATAAAGGAGACTAAGTCCTTAACCAATTTTTGGTTTTCAAATAATAATTTGTTGATTGGAATGGATAATGGATAATGTGTGATTGATGTTGGATGTGGGATGAATAGATTAGATTAGGATTGGATGAAATGTGATCAAGTGGATATGAGAATTAGATCAATACGATGATGATGAATTGGATTAAGGATGATAAATAGATAGAATGAATGACTAGGATGATTGGGATAAATAGGATATGATGGGTGAAGTTGATGTGGATGATTATGGAAAAGATGGATATGATTAGAATTGGATTGGATGATGTGGATGAAGATGATAAGATGATTGAATGATGATATGGATAAGGATGGAGGATTAGGATGACTATGGATGAATTAAGAGATGAGATGGATAAGATAGATGATTAAGATGATGAAGTGGATTGAAGGTATGATCTAAGATTGAAATGGATTTAGATTGGTATGGGTTAGGAAGATTAGGATAGCTGATGAAGATGGATTATGACTAAGGATGAAATGGATTAGGATAGGCTTGATTAAGCTCAAATAATGGGATTGGGGTAAGCTCAATTGGTGGGAAGTGATTAGGATAATGGTCAAATTATGCTTGGGAGATCAAATATAGGCTAGTTGATGATTGTTGGACATAGGAACTAAAGGCGCTAAAAGGTAAGTCTAATGCGCTAAGAGATGAACCATATGTGCTAAGGGAGAAGCCAAAGGTGTGAATAAAAAGTCCTATGGCACCAAACAGAGAACCAAAGGCGCTACTAGTTTGTTCTAAGGGCTAAAATTGTTTGATTTTGTGGAAAAATTTTGATCTTTGTGGCTCCAAAACTCTTTGACAAGAGATTAAACAAGCAAGAGGACACAATGGCTTGACTTCAATGTATGGAATTGGTTTTTTAGCTTTTGGCTTTTACAAGTTTTGACAAAGAAGACACACCATTCACATGAACATCCTAGAAATTATTCAAGTAGGAGTGTCATATCCAACAAACCCACTTAGGTGCGGCTTCAATCTCCACTTTTAGAAAATGGTAATTTCCACCCCCTTGATGCCATCTACCATTGCTTGTACAGATAGGGAATGTAAGGTCATGGACCATCTTACACCCCTTACCTTGGAGACAAATGTCTTGCCCAAATTTTTTCCCAACTAAAGACTTTGGAGGTAATAGCATGGGCTTTTCTCCTCCTACGACAACGATGCACCAAGGATATGACGATTGAAGGGCTTAAGCTAGGCTTGAACAAGCTTCTAAGGAGTCCTTGATATACATAAGGTACATGAGGCACAAACCGTGAACACTAGCCCATTGAAGGGATGTGGCATAAGCGATTAAGCAAACACCACTTCACTTTGTGTCTAGAATCACCCGGGGCCCCAAGGTTGTCCCAATGACAACGCGACTAGATTGGGGTACAAGTTTCCTTCTCCCCCCTTTGATATACCCTGACAGTGCATGTGGTTGAGGTCATAACTTAGGGTGATGAAATCCCAAGAAGGCCTCCTAAGAAGAAATCATTCCCCGCTTTTGATCACCCAACAACGCATGAAGGGCAAGGGGAGAGCATACGCGATAAAAGTGACCCCTTTGGGATACAACTAAACAAAGAAAGTTTGCAAGTACACTTTTGATCCCTAAGATCACCCTAAGGTGTGAGGGGAGAGCATACGCCTACAAGCAAACACAAGCACAACAATCAAGATAAATTAACCCCTACTTTAACCTTAATGCGCAACTAAAGACTAGTTATAAAAACAAGGCTTTGACTGTGTGTTTGCACAAAAGATGTTAATAGTTTTGATAAAGATGCTTGGAGAAACATTTTTGATACCTGTAAAATGAGTAAGCTACTTGTAAAAACTTATAAATTCTGTTAGATCGAAAGCGTTAAAATAGAGACCAAATGTGCTAACAAAAAGCTCAAATATGCTAAACCAGATTCCTATTGCACTAAAATAAAAGCCTAAGGTGCTAAAATAGTAGCCTAAAGTGATAAAACAATAACTTAAGGCACTCAACAGTAACCAACTGCACTAAAACAATGAACACAGATAACAGAAAAGAAAGTTATACCTGCAGGTTGTCTACTATAGAGGTTGAATGTACTGTTCTGGGTTTTGCAAGCGCTAATACGACACAGAGAGACAAACCTACACACAAACAAAACTATTATGCTACCAAATAGTCACAAAAGTGCTAAAAACATGCAAGGTTAGTCTAATAAGATGATATTATTGTCATGAAGGATTGCACCCTTGTTAAGCACTAAGCCTAACAATCTTGTGACACATTGGATCACTTTCAGACTGTGGTTTGTCTATAGTGAAAGTGAACCTCTAGAAGAGCTGGTTCCCTTTAAAAACCCCCTAGATCTGATGTAATTTCAAGGAAAAGAGATAGAAAGATAACCAATGAAACTAAAAATTGATCCTAAGAGGTGATGCACCAATGATTATACTCTAACTTACTACTATGATTCACAACTATCTCTCAAATAGATCTATTCACACAACTCAGATTGTGCAATATTAACACATAAATATTTCATAGAAAGGCCTGAAAACTTCTACTTTCATTGAAGGAAAAACTAATGTCTTCACAACTTGGAAAAGTAAGAAAGTAACTTGCACAACCTACAACATGTGATAAACAACTGCTTTTTCTGTATATATGTTTCAAAGAATGAGACATAAATTTAAAGGATTTGATGTAAAACACAATAAATATCTTATAAAAATCATTCAAAAAGAACACAACACCTGAATATGAGAAGGTAAACACCTGATTTTATTAAAAAATAGTAGGAATGCCTCTGCAATAACTATAAAATATGCTAAAGAATAAACTGGTACTGTATCAAAATCTACAAAAACTACTGAGTTACAATACTAAAGGCCCTCTTTGCAATGTGCAAATGAAAATAGAAAGCGAGAACTAAGAAAAAAGCACACGCCTTTTCTCCTATAATACAAAATCTCCCCCCAAAAGCAATAGGAAGTCATCTCCAGTCTAACTAAACTCCATCTGATGCATGAGTAGGTTGGAAAGAGATCCTCAACCCCAAAAATAGTCAACTCCTAGTTGCTGGGTGATCAAGGGAAAAAGGCCTAGATTAGAGGGTTCATAACTGCTCCAGATTGAGCTATTTTAGCACTGCACTCCTCTTCTCAAGGTAGTTGACCTAGTAGACATCCAAAAGACAAAAGGTCAAAATAAAAGCAAAAATATCTCCTGCATGACTTTGCAACTTCTGTCTGACTCCTCTTTTCTCTTTTGCATGTTTGGAAGTCAACTATAGCTAATTTAACAAGTATTAAAGGCAATCAGTGTTTATGATTTACCTTAATAAGTGTTAAATAGATATCTCTTTTTGGGTTTTTATGTAACAAATATTAAGGTAATTTGTAGAATATTACCATTAATACGTGTTAAAATACAAAATATTAGCTACTATTCATGCAAAGGAGAAAGGGGTTTCATGATTACATTGTCCTTGACTCCCAACCTTTACAAAAATTCACAAGGTTTATAATTATGCTTCTCATGATGCAAAATTTTGACCCAAGTCAAAAGGAGAAGACCTTATAAGGTCATAATAGTTCACTCTGATTTTTGAACCTTAATAATCCCCTTTTATTCCTTAAGGTTGAAAGAAAAAGAAACTCCAAAAGAGTCACTTATCTCCATCAATACATTTCCTTGTATTCTCCTTATCCCCACAGTCTCATGGTGCTTGGTCTAGTCATTAACACTTTGAAAAGTGTTGACCTCAACTTGAATTTGATTTTCTATAATCATTTCTCCAAAATGTCACAAAATACTCACGAGAGGCTAGGGCATTATGAAAAAAGATTTTCTCTAACCCTAAAAAGAATTCATTTTGGATTTTCACTCTTCTTTATTTGCACTCTACTACTCTGCAATGCCAAGGGTTTAAGTTTCTCCTATTTGAAGGGATTTCACAAACTACTCCAGATGGTCTTCTTCTCACTATTTTACCTCGTTCTACTGGCAAGCAATCTATGCATGCTTTCTATGGCTACACTTGTTGTTCTTATGATGCAAAAATATAGCATATTGCTCCTTTCATGATGACTTTTCTTTTCTTTCTACTCTGCCATATATGGTTAAACAACCCTCTTCGTGTATATGTGGAAGCTTCTCATTCTAACAAAGCAGTGAGAAACTCTTGTTGTTTACTACCTCCTGTATGTGCTCTTTCCATGCATAGTGAATCATATTGCTATATACTATTTTCATTATTTCCTGTGTTGTAAACTATGAAAATATTGTTTCATTCTTATCTTTGTTTGCTCCTGATGGTGAAAACTATGAATACTCTGTGCTTCTTTCTTTCATAAAACCATGAGAAATCTTTTGTGGCTATGTTTTGTTGGGCAATAGTGGGAGACTGCTTCATACCTTTGTAGCTCTTCATGTAAATCTTCATGTAGCTCTTGATTCATTGCATGAAAACAGTGAGAACTTGCTTTGCTTATGATAAAACCCTGCTAGGGTTTGTTTGGAAATTATGAGTATCTTATTCCTCCTTCTGTGAAACTGTGAAGAACAACCTTCTTTCTGTCTCTGTACCTTAATGTTGGTTCTTTTTGGTTTATGATGAGATTCATGCAGCTGTGTGTGCTCCTAGATTGAATAAAAGTATAGAAATTTTTATTTCTACCTGCTCTTGAGACTGTAAAAGACAACTTTGGCTTTACATGCTCCTCAAAGACTGTACTTTCATAGTTGACTAACTTTTCCTAATGTTGTTCCTTAATATCTTGTGTTCTATCAGGGGTATGTGACTAAAACACCTATCCCTACATGACTTCCTCTTACACTAGATCTCTGTTTTGGGTCTTCAAACTCATATGGACTTAATGAAGCATAAAAGACTTTGTAGAAGCTTGCATATTTCTTACCACCACTTGTATATGTACACCTATGACTTTTAGGGCTAGCAATGAATTCTTTATGCCAACTGCTTGTATGACTGGATGCCTGATCTGTGTGTGATGGTCCTTTTAAACCCATCATGCTGACCTTATTGTCCTAGTTTGCACTTGACAGTGTTCCTTTGTGTTTGTGTCCTTTATTATTTTCTTGCCTTCAAATCCTCCAAGTTGTGGTAGTCCTTTAGCTGTGACTTTATGTCTCACAGTCTTGCTTAGTGATTGTTCCCTCTTAAATGTTGTCATGCATCTGACCAACTAGCACTCTATCATATTGCTTTCTTGCCCCTGTTTGTAGTCTCCATACCCTATTGCTCATGCTAGAAAACCTTCTTGCTGATTGTTGTTCCTGTCGTTCTTGATAGTCTGCTCACTGTTAACTACACTTTTGCCCTGGTGACTTGTGGGCTGAACTATTCCCTCATTGTTTTCTTTATGAAGATCAAAATGGTATCTTTGATGATGAAACCATATTCACATTGACATCCTTGTTTTATTCCATATGTTGTTTTTATAATTAGATTCCTTTTAAATTATTATCCACTTTGGCAGTTGCAAGAAATGAACCAGTACCCTTGGCATGGTGGCTATAGCCATGGCATTCCCCATCTTTCATTCAAGCTCATTGATATGCTTTCATGTATATTTCTATCTTTGTTTAGGCCTATATTTCTATCTCATGATTGTTGGTTGTCCCTTTGCCTTTTATGATTGTCACAAGACTTTGAACAAAGAATATAAGCATGAACAACAGACTAAAGTCTTGAAATGATGGATATGCTACATATATAACCATGCAATATTAAGAGAAATAACATAAACCTCCAAAGGTAGGGTTCTCTTGACTGCATTAGACTTCCAAAATAGATAACTGCTTTTTCATCTCTATCTTCAACCCTTTGCAAACCAAGACTGTCCCTTCAAGTAACTATCCTTGTTTTCTTATTGTCTCATGTTGTTGATTGTCTCTTATCATTCCTTTTGACTAATCTACTACTCCTTGACAAGGTCTCGAAGATCCAAACCCCTGCCTATAACATCATTGCATTACTTGTAAAGGATATCAAACCTCTTCATTCACTTCATACAATACCTTGAAACTTGCAAACTTTGTACCTCACCCTCGTAGACTATTTTCTTGATAACTTTGCATGCTTCTTGAAAGACCCATTTACTTCTTTCACCTAATCTTTTCTTGATTTATCTCTATAAAAAAAATCTGTCTTAAATGTTTTAGGAAATTTTCCCTTGCACTAGAACTCTGCTGTGAGGTTGTGTAGGTCACTGCCCCTGTGTTGGTAGTCCTCCTTAAGCTTTACTTCTCCTTTTTGTGGTTGTGACAGTCATTTTATATTCCTTTTGTCTATGATATTTCTTGACTGTTACTCTTATGTTATTAGCTGCTCTTTCAACTATGACAGTCCTTAATGATTGCCTCTTCATTGCTAGACAGTCAATGGGCTATCCTATTGCTTCAACCACAGTCATCAAAGACTTTTCTCTTACTTTTGGGGCAGTCAACAATAATTGGTTTTACCTTTGAATACAATCCTCCAATGGATTCTACTTCTTGCTCTTAAACTGCCAAGAACATGAATGTTCTTTCTGTTAGGGGCATTGTTCCTTTATGTGTTTGCTAGTTGTCTTCTCCACATTGATATACTTCAACATACTTTCTATTTGCATCATTTTCATTGACTGTTAGCTTGATGTCAATAGTGTGCTATCTATATGTACGTGCACACTCCGCACACATGTTAGGAGAAAACATAGAGACAAAAGCCTCTCTTCGAATTATTATATGATCTTTTATTTCTTATCCCTTCTTGTGATTGTATAGCTACATCTGAGAGCTGACTATCTCTTTCATCTTCTTTCTTAGATGCTTGTGAAGGATAACATCTTATTACATACAAGAGTGAAAGGCATCCTAAGCTCTAACATATTTTTCTCTCTTGCATGTACCTTGGAAGATATCAATGGAGAATATGAAGACGGGTGCAACCACCAGTGGGGGTTTGTCATTTAGGCAATGACGGATCCCCTCTCTCTCTTCTATGTTTACTTTTCTACTTTAGATGTATATGTTTTTCTTTCATTTCATCTTGTACAATCAATTCCCACGGCTCGTGTGGGAACTATGAATAGATTCTCTTTATGAATATAAGTAGTTATTTCATGCAATGATTTGTATATTGTTCTTCTTTTGTAAATCATTCAATTGCATAAGGGAAAATCTGAAATCTATTGCATGATATAGTTGTTTATAATCATAAGTAGATTTAGCAATTTTGTGTGCCTTTCTCATTTGATACTTGAACAAACTGTAATGAATTCATTTGATACTTGAACAAACTACAATGAATGGATCTGAAACAAAATGAAACAAATCTCCTCCTACCAACTTTGGGATGCCTCCTACTTCGGTGGGATGTCCTTCCCACTTTTATCTGGCTCCTGTAGAAACTCTTATTAAGTTGCTACATGATTCTAGTAACAGTGATGCTTGGAATGGCCTTCTACATGAGTAGTAGGCCTTCTAAAGTTGGCTATGAGTTTTCATCTTCCCCACTCTTCCTCCTTTCCTCCTTCTTTAGACAACCTTGCCTTAGCTTCTATTGAACCTATCTCCCTCTTCAAGGGCATAAAACATCAGTGCTGTCCCAGCCTGACCTTATTAGGCTGAAGTACACAATTAGGTAACAGATACAACAATTTGTAGCTTAAAAACATAGTTAATGATACAAGATGTGTTAGTTTCAAGACATACAACTGAGAGGGGGGTGAATCAGTTGTCCAAAAACTTTTCTTTTATTAACCACTTAAATCCTTCTTATAATTCAGCACCATAATAATGAATCAATCATGGAAACACAATGCAACAATTCAAGAGCAGAAACACATTAACACATATGACACCAAGATTTTAACGTGGAAAACCTGGTTAAGGGAAAAACCACAGGGTGACTAACCCAAGATTGTATTCTCTGTTAAAAGAATAAGAAGAACAAAATGGCACATGCCAATTAGGGCTCACTGCCAGAGCACACTACTCACAAGAGGCCCACTGTCTAAAGAATAATAAATATTACATACTTGAATTGAAGAATAACATCTTCACCATGCTTGAGTTAGTTCTATTTAAGCTCAACACTTTTGCTCAGCCTTTCGCACTCCACACTCTCATCTTCGCCAAGAAACTTTTGAAATGACTTTACAACTTTTATTTATACAAGATATTAAATTTGGTATAATCATCAAAGTCGGCATACTTTATAGAGCAAATACACAAATACAACTTGATTTATTACAAAAGACTTCATGTGAATCACCACATTGTTGGCCACATATATCTGGGACTTAAATCTTCTTTGAGGAACACACCATCCTTCGCAGAACATCTTCAAGATCATCCGCAAGATGTGTAAATCATTCAGTCTGCCAAGTTTAGGAAGAACAACATCATCTGGAAGTAATTCTTCAATTACGAGCTTAATCTTTAATGTGGACCACCAACACGAACTGGACACAATCCAGAGACCCCCACAAGCTTGCCTGAATCACCATGAACATCCACACTACTTCTTCTTACTGAAATCATTCTCTTCTTCATCCAGAACCTCAAGAATACCGTCTATCATCACTGTCATATTGGAATAGATGCTTGCAGACCTCTAGACCACGAACCAATTGAGTTGTCAATTCACATTGACTTCCTAAACACTCCACCAAATCCGTAGAACCAGATATTGCATTTCTAGATCTCACCAGACCTATTTGTGTCACTCTATCACCTCTGAACATCTGTTAGAACTAGTTTTACTCATATGGGTATAACTTCTTCAAATCTTCATGCGGACCTCTCAAATCTTTATTGGATCACCTTTAGACACATATCTACAAACCCTTTGGTGCACATCTTCTGATCTTCACCTTAGCTGGGATTTTCACTTCACTGTCTTCATTGTTCTTCTCTATTTCTGATAGGACTAATTTTCTCAATATCCTCAGCATACAACTCATCCAATCCTTGACATCAATGTAACAGGAGTATGTTGACATCAATGACAACACCGGTTAGGCCCATACTTGCAACAAGATGTGCAAAGTAAAATTAGGCCTAAGTGTTTTTCCCAAAATGTATTAGATTAAGTGATATTTTAGAAAACCTAAGGCCTGTAAACTCTATAGAATGAGAAACCAGAACACTGCAAGCACACAGTTAGTGAAAAACCAAACGTTAGAAATGATTTTGAGATAAAAATTTGTTGCTATCATAACCAGAGCCACTGAACCAGAGGCTGAAGGTGCTAAAGCAGGGATCTAGGGTGCTAAAACATGCATATTTGGGTGCCCCAAGATGGACTATGACATGTTGTAAGAGAATATGCTATTTATAGCCTGTGTATGACAGATTCTCTTACAATTGTAAGTTGTAACTGCTATGACAGATTCTATGACAGTCGTATGTGTCATAAGAGCATCTGTCATAGCCCATTTTGGAAATAGGTGACCCCTTTGGGATGGAAGTGTTGATAACTGAGAGGGGGGTGAATCAATTATCTTAATTATTTCTGCTTTCTGAACTTTCTTATTAATCAATGCAACATTAATTCAAATATGCAAACATAACCATAAAATGGAAATACACATGACACAATATTTTGACGTGGAAACCCTGTTAAGGGAGAAAACCACAGGGTGATTAACCCAAGATTGTATTCTCTGTTAGAAGAATGGAAATACAAAATAGCACTTGCCAATTAGGGCTCACTGCCTGAGCACATTGCTCACAAGAGGCACACTGCCTATAAGAGACATGCTGTCTACAATTTATAAAGAGTGTAATATAATACTTGAACTGGTAAGGAGCATCTACATATGCTGGATTTCAGTTCCAGTTAGGCTTAGTACACTGATCTACTGCACTTCATCTTTCTTCTTCTTTTGTGCTGCTCTTCTTTCACATACCGAATCTTTCTTACTGTTTTCACTCTGCTCTACTACTTTTCTTCGCACTCACTTACGACAACAACACATCTCACAACTAAATTCATCTTGTATATATATCCACACAAGTGATTTCATCACCTTTCTAGTCGGCATCTAGAATAGTCAATCTTTTCCACAAACTCTGATCTGTCAGCTGAATCCTTGCATACCAAGTAATGCGGATCAAGGATATACTTGTAGAAGTCATCAATTATGTCGGCCAATCATAATTTATGCCTTCATAACTTTTACCAACATCAGTAACACATCTGGAATAATGTCTGATGTTCTGCCAGTTAGTTCTTCCTCTGTCCACACTGTCAATCAGGAACCCGATACTCAAGTATTCATATCTTTTTCTTTATCTACCACTGGAGGCTAAATCCTTGGAATCTATTAGTCAAGGTAGTCCTCTTGACTTCCCCAAATCTGCACTTCACCAAGATAATTCCACTGAGAGATCCGGACCTGACTGTCAAACCTCGCCACATGCTTTGTTCTTGCTTACCGGACCACAACATTCTTCACTCTGACTTCCGGTAGAGACACCCCATGTCCTGTGGATGTGTGGGATGAACTTTGTTGCCATCAATGACAACAATCATGAATCCATATAGTGTCTCTTGCCAACAATCTCCCCCTTTGGCATTGATGACAACACTTAGTGAAAAATGACTAAGTGTTTACACTATGCTCCCCCTTGGCTGATGCTCTATTTTTATATACATTTTCCGGAGCCCCCCCTTAGTTGGATTCCTCATTTTTCACTGCTCTTCACTCCCCCTTTGACATCAATGGCAAAGGGTAGGGTCCGCATACCAAAATTTTCAAAATTTTATCCGCATAAGTATATAAATATGGAATACTTACATCTACTGAAGTATGTCTGCAAAAGTTGTTTTCAATTAAATGAATTCTATAGCCCAACTTTGCTTCATTCTGTCCAAAATTGATATATGACCGCTTAACGGGAATGCAAACGCATCTGCCCTTTTTAGATCTGTGGGATCACTGGTCTGGGCTGTGATCTGGGCTTCTTTTATGCCCTCATACATGGCCTCTAACTTGGGGATAATTATCCCTCTAAGTACACCCAACCTGCTTATTCTATTTTTCTTTTCCTTCTCCAGCTTCTTGATATCATTCAAGATTGCAATAGTCTAACATTCTTGATTTATTATGGAGGATGAGAGAGGATCAAAATTCTTCGATAGATTTGTCAGTTTATCCTCTTGTTCTTTTACTTTCTTCTCAATGTCCAATGTTGCTTTGGACCATGATAAACAAAATTTGTACATTTCTCCGCCTTCTTTAAGAGCATTTTCTAAGCTCTTTATCCCAATATTCATATTTCTCCTATCATTAATTATCAACCCTTGTACCTCTGATAATCTTTTTGCAAGAAATTCCTTCCGGACCTTATCTTCTGCTGACTTCTCTAGGGAATCAAAATGTGTGCTAACACTATTGACTAGAGTTTTGAGATTACCGGATGAGGAGGTTGTGAGATCCTTCTGAAATGATGGCATAATCTTTTCTAGCACTCTGGAAGCAGCTTCTTAGAGCTATCTCTTGGAGCTTTCTCTCCTTCTACATTCTTATCACTAGCAGTTGTGGTCTTCTTTGTTGAAGTCTTCTCTCCTTCTGCAACCTTGGTATTGTCACCTTCTTTTTCCTTCACCTCTGGTTTTTTCTCCTGTATTCTTTCTTCTCCTTTAGATCTAGAGACTGTAGGGGAATCAGGAAGAGAAATGTTAGTTTGTTCATGGGCCACCCCTTCCGGAGCAGAGGATTCTAAGTCCTTAGCTATTTCTGCATCGGTATTCATTACCTCTTCTATCATTTTCTCAGTAGACTCTTCGGCAACACTTGTGGTCGATAGGTTGGTACCCAAGTCCTCTATAATTGGAATGTTGAATCTTTTGAATGCATTCTAGAGGATCTATTCTGTCTCTTTTGCAACTTTGTCAGTCTCTCCGAGCATAAGTTGATTCATCCTTGCTTTGCTCCTGAACTCATCCTTACAATCTTGGAATATCATATTCATTTTCTTGGGATCGATTGAAGGATATAGCTGAATTGCTATCTGTTCCCAGATTTTTAGGTCTTTGGCTTGGGCATTGTTCTTTCTTATTTCTAGTTCCTTCTCCAAGCTTTTGGGGATCAGAGATATAATTTCAATAAATGCTTTGTTGTAGATATTTAGGTACCTGACTGTGGCATCTTGCAATATCTTCTGATCTGCTTCACCATAATCATCATAGAACTCAATCATTGGCTGAAGATTTTCATCCACTGTAACTAATTTGATTATGTCATCAATGTGAAGAGTGGGTTTTTCAACATATGCCTCTGTCTTTTCTTCTTCCTCTTGTCCAGTAGAGGGTTCACCGGATGTTTTCTTCTATTTCTTCACTTTCCTGATTTCTTCATCAGATTTAGTCTCCTCTTCATCCCTTTGACTGGCATAAGCCCTTGTGGCTTTTGTCTTTGTTCTTTTCTCTCCTTTGCTGGATAATTTTGCTTCCAGTTTTGATGGCCTTGAGCTTTTGGTAGTGGTAGGTGTAGATCTCTTTGATGATCTGGTCTGGGTGGAGGATTTTACCGGAACACTTTCCTCACTTTTCTTTTCTGCCTTTTTCTTCTCTTCCTCAGCTCTTTCCACCTTTTCCTTGTTGGCATCAAGTGCCTCCTTTGATATGCCAAAGCCTTTTGCAACATCTTCAACTTCTTTTCTTACCTTCCTCTTGATCTCTGGTTGTCTGAGTTCCACATGAATCTTTACACTCATCTCCTCAAAGGTTCTAAACCTTTCTGCCTTTAGATCCTTTGGCTGACTTAGCATGTGTTGAACATGCAGCTAAACAATCTGTTCATCAACTTCATACCCCATAGGCATGATCCATACAGTTCTTGGTTCTACTCCCTCCATTAGGCACTGATCAGTCTCTACCATAAAGCATACTGTGTCTTTGTATTTCTCAACAAGAGACTGGGGAATTCTTTCTCTTGCTTGCATCATGTTCTGAAAATTCTTGAAATATCCCCACAGGGCTATATTTCTTGCTTTAGCATCCCCAAGCCCATGCAAATAGTCTCTGATTTGGATGGCAACCGGTCTGTCATTCTGCCATACCCAGCCAGTGGATCCAGGAAGCTCATTCATGTAATAAAAGAATAGGCAGAGTATTAAGCCACCATACTTGAAGGAGTTCTTCTTATCCTTCTTAATCTTTTGCAGATTTTCCAAAAGTTGACTTAGAAGAAGATCACACAGATCATAGTCAGCATTTTCTTTTAGAATTTGATAGGCTGTGTAAACTGCAGTTCCCGGTACTGAATTTTCCCTATTGGAGTGATAAATCTTGTAACCAATTATCATGGATGCAAATTTGACATCCGGTTCAGTGATGTCTTCAATTGTCATAGCTCTCTTGTAAAATTTTGATCTGGTTGCATCACTTACTATCTGATTCTTGACAGATTTGAGAATAGGTATTCCACTGGATGAGTGTTGACTGGTTACTGCCCTAATTGCATCTTTGGTGATCTTAAATGGTTTATTCAACCATAAGAAATTTTCATGCACTCTACTCAACACATACCGAACCCATTCATCTTCTTCAAAACAGGGGAAATGAATGCACTGAGCAAAATGCTTATCTCGGATGGCTTTATACTGAGGTTTAATCTCAAAAGAATCATCTATTAACTATTTGTGATAGATATCCACTAACTTTGATTTTCCAAATTCTTTAATATTCACGTGTATGTAAACCCTAATGTCCTCTGTATGCAACACACCATACGGAACACTGGAAAATGCTCCTAGGGGATCTACTTCCAAAGATTTGTATGGATGTTTCTTGAATTTGGGGCGAGGCCTATCAGAGATTTTTACAATATTTGGAGTACCCATCATTCAAGCATTTATAGAGAGATATTTGATAAAGGAGAATACCTTTTGCGCCTTTCGGTTTCACGAAGTTAGCCGGATCGATTTCTGGATGAATTGACTTCTGCAAAGGATCTTTGACGATCTTGAGGAATTTTGTTGCAGAGCTTCACTTTTTGTTTCTTCTTGAATGTAGAATGAACAAATGATTAATGAGAAAACCCTTATATTGCTCCGCAAACCCTAATGTCAGGTTGTAATAAATGCTCGACCTAAGTTATTCCGGTTTGCCTTATTCTGATGACTTGAAGAACCGGATCAATCCTGATCTTTTAAACATCTTGCGGATCTTCCAAATCTTAACCATACTTTATTTGGATGTTCCCTTATGAACCCTTTAATCCGCAACTCTTCTTGTGCCAGTTCCGGCACCAATTGACTGGCTGGGGGAACAAGGTTTTCTTTGTGTCTCCCCCTGAGCCAGAGCTCACCTTTTTAATTTCTGGAAGGAATATCAGCACCAAAGTCTGGTGCGAATCCATCCCCTTCATTCTCTGTACTTTTCTTCACCCAAATCTTGTTCATCTCCCTTTGAACTTCATCCGCATTCACTTTTTGTTTTCCCTTATCTTGATTCTAATTATGATGCACCGGACCTCTTTTGTCCTAATTCTTGCTTCTACAGAATTTTGCAATATGACCGGATCTATTGCAAATTTGGCAAACAACATTTCTTTGCATATTTGATTGATATCCTTTTGATCTGCATTGATTAGCCATATGACCTATTCTATTGCATGCAAAGCATCTACCATTGAATGACTTGTTTATTTGCATATTTCTGCATTCATGAGATTTGTGACCATACCTTTTGCAGTTGAAACACTGTTCGGAGAAGGATGAATTAGTCTGATTCATTTTCTTTCTACACTGATTAGCTTTATGACCAAAGTTCTTGCAGTTGTGGCAGTATCCATTGAAGGATGGATATTTTTGAGCATTAGGCTGCCTTACCGGAGGTCTTCTAGGCCTATTCCTTGGATTATCTGATCCAAAATTCTTTTGACCAGATCTAGAGCTTTCTCCTTTCTCATATCCCAAACCACACTTGTCATCTACCCTCTTTTGAATTTCAAGAAGAACTTCAAGTTGAGTAGAACTTATCTTGAATTTTTCTTTATATTCATTTGCTATTTGAAGATCCCTTTTAAGAGAGACAATTTGATCCTCAAGTTTTTCTTCATTATCTTTAGCATCTTCAAGATCAGATTCAAGGTGTCTAATTATTCTATCCATCTTGTGGTAGTCTTCTGATTTCTCCTTGAGAGATTGTCTTAGATCATCTTCAATCTTTCTTTTCTCTTCAATTTCTTGGGTAAACTTCATAACTCCTGATTCCATATCATGTCTTACCATGATGATCTCTTTTGATAACTTTTCACACAACTTTGTTTTCTCCTTCAGATCTCCACTTGTATCATTGGCTTCACTTTGATTTGCCAATTGCTGAAGGTGCTCTTTTCTCTTTTTCATAGAGAGACTCAGTTTCCCTTTTAGTTCATTTATGAAATCATTAGCCTGTTTGAGTCTTTCCTTCAATTCATTGACTTTAGAATTTGACTGCTCAAGATCATCTAGGGCAGACTTAATTTGCTCCCTCATACCATACACATCCATTTGAATTCCCAGATCTTCCTCAAGCTGTTAGGCTCTGTTGGGAGGAACTTGGCTCTGATACCAATTGTTGATAACTGAGAGGGGGGGTGAATCAGTTATCTTAATTATTTCTACTTTCTAAACTTTCTTATTAATCAATGCAGCATTAATTCAAATATGCAAACATAACCATGAAATGGAAATACACATGACATAATATTTTGACATGGAAACCCTGTTAAGGGAGAAAACCATGGGGTGATTAACCCAAGATTGTATTCTCTATTAGAAGAATGGAAATACAAAATGGCACTTGCCAATTAAGGCTCACTGCCCGAGCACACTGCTCACAAGAGGCACACTACCTACAAGAGACACACTGTCTACAATATATAAAGAGTGTAATACAATACTTGAACTGGTAAGGAGCATCTACATATGCTGGAGTTCAGTTCCGGTTAGGCTCAGTACACTGATCTGCTGCACTTCATCTTTCTTCTTCTTTTGTGCTGCTCTTCTTTCACATACCGAATCTTTCTTACTATTTTCACTCTGCTCTACTACTTTTCTTCGCACTCACTTATGACAACAACACATCTCACAACTAAATTCATCTTGTATATATATCCGCACAAGTGATTTCATCACCTTTCTAGTCGGCATCCAGAATAGTCAATCTTTTCCACAAACTCTGATCTGTCGGCTGAATCCTTGCATACCAAGTAATGCGGATCAAGGATATACTTGTAGAAGTCATCAATTATGTCGGTCAATCATAATTTATGCCTTCATAACTTTTACCAACATTAGTAACACATCCGGAATAATGTCTGATGTTCTGCCAGTCAGTTCTTCCTCTGTCCACACTGTCAATCAGGAACCCGATACTCAAGTATTCATATCTTTTTCTTTATCTACCACCGGAGGCTAAATCCTTGGAATCTATCAATCAAGGTAGTCCTCTTGACTTCCCCAAATCCACACTTCACCAAGATACTTCCATTGAGAGATCCGGACCTGACTGTCGGACCTCGCCACATGCTCTGTTCTTGCTTACCGGACCACAATATTCTTCACTCTGACTTCCGGTAGAGACACCCCATGTCCTGTGGATGTGTGGGATGAACTTTTTTGCCATCAATGACAACAATAATGAATCCATATAGTGTCTCTTACAAGGTGTGACCCTTGGTCTTCTTGTTCAGCGCTGCACTGTGGTGGTTTGTGACAAGGGCTTAACCGCCTCCCGTGCTTGTTAAGTCAAGTGGTTGTATCGGGCATTAACAGGTCTATCTTTTGGTGCAACGGCAACTAACAGTTGGTATCAGAGCTGAGGTCACGGGTTCAAACCCCGTGCTTGCACTGGGGGGGATTGTTGCAAGGTGTGACCCTTGGACTTCCTGTTCAGCGCTGCGCTGCGGTGGTTTGTGACAAGGGCTTAACTGCCTCCCGTGCTTGTTAAGTCAAGTGGTTGTATCAGGCATTAACAGGTCAATCTTTTGGTGCAACGACAACTAACAGGGAGCTATGGACAAGTGTTAGGCACATTCTACAATGTTAACCAAGTGTCCTTAGGTGTGGGTTTTGGTCCATGAAGCCAAGTTGGACGCCCATCCCAAGAAAGGTCTAATATTGCCTTGTATTTTCTATATAAACAGGTGCTTGGAGGAGTAGAGGTATCACATGTACTGTTATGCTCCCGGTTTGACTCCAGACACGAGTGTTGAAGACCATTGAAGCTTGTATTGCAAGTGTATTGTAAACATATTTTAGATTTGTTAATACATTGTGCAGGTTTTTGAGTGTGGGGTTTTTTCACCCGATAAGGGTTTTCCCCATCGTAAATCTTTGTCTCTCTTCTTCTGTCTTCTTTCTGGTTCATGTGTATTGCTGCAATATCTCATTTATGTGTTACATATTGCTATAGTTGTAAAGGTTAAATTGAATTTTCATAGCCCTCTCCTCATTAGATTAGTGTAGGAAGCAATTTCCGCACACCTTGCTTCCTTTCATATCATAAATAGGATCTTGATCGTGCGTATCTTGGATAATTTTATTTTGAATTTGTGAGGAACAAGGTGTTAGATTCAGGACAGACAACTGAGAGGGGGGGTGAATCAGTTGTCCAAAACTTTCTTTCAACTAAACACTTAAATCCACTTTGTGATTCAACATCATAATAATAAATTAATCATGGAAGCATAATGCATTAAATCAAGAGAAGAAACACATCAACACTTAAGACACCAAGATTTTGACGTGGAAAACCCGGTTAAGGGAAAAACCATGGGGTGATTAACCCAAGATTGTATTCTCTGTTAGAAGAATAGAAAGAACAAAATGGCACATGCCAATTAGGGCTCACTACCCGAGCACACTGCTCATAAGAGGCCCACTACCTACAAGAGACACACTGTCTACAGAATAATAAGTATCACCTACTTGAATTGGAGAATAGCATCTTCACCATGCTTGAATCGGTTCCATTTAAGTCCAATACTTCTACTCTACTTTTCGCTCCTCTACTCTTTACCACACTCTCATCTCCACAAGATACACTTTGGAATGACTTTACAATTTCTTATTTATACAAGACATTGACTTAGGAATGATCATCTAAGTCGGCAAACATCTATAAGGTCATCCGCAGGATGTGTAACTCATCTGGTCAACCAGAATCAGGAAGAACACCATCATCTAGAAGTAATTCTTCAATTGCGAGCTCAAACTCCAATACGGACCACCAAAATGAACTGGACATGATCCAAAGACCTCCACAAGCTTGTTTGAATCACCAAGAACATCCACACTACATCTTCTTACTGAAATCCTTCTCTCCTTCATCCGGAACCTCAAGAACACAGTCTGTCACAACTGTCACAATGGAATAGATGCTTGCGGACCTCTAGACAAAGAACCAATTGAGTTTTCAATTCACATTGACTTCCTAAACACTTCCTAAAATCTACAGAAGAAGATATTAAATTTTTGGATCTCACCGGAGCTATCTGTGTCACTCTGTCACCTTTGAACATCTGTTGGAACCGGTTTTACTTGAATGGCCACAACTTCTTCAGATCTTCATGTGGACCTCTGAAATCTATACTAGATCACCTTAAGACACATATCTACAAAACCTTTGATGCGCATCCTCTGATCTTCATCTTATCTATTATCTTTAGTTCACTGTCTTCACTGTTCTTCTCTATTCCTGATTAGGACCAATTTTCTCAATATCCTCAACAAACAGTTCATCCAATCCTTATCATTAATGTAACAGGAGTATGTTGACATCAATGACAACACCGGTTAGGCCCATACTTGCAACAATCTCCCCCTTTGTCATTGATGGCAACATATGATGTGAAAAACTATTTTGACCATCAAGACAAAAACTTTTCTTTACTCACACAACTCCCCCTATCACCAACAACCGTTCACATGTCTTCTCTTCCTTTATTGCTCCCCCTTTGATCACCCACCACTTGTTTTTCACATTTCTTCTCTCCCCCTTTGACATCAATGGCAAAGGGGACATACTTGCAACTCCACCACTTCTCCCTCTAAATAGCAGCTCCCCATCATCAGTCCGGACCACAAGATATGACTATGATATCCACCAGATTGATGCACATCAGTGCACCTTAGTTCATCACCAGAGGTGTAATAACCCCTAACTTCTCCCTGAGATACTCAAAATAGTCCTTAGGTAGAGGTTTAGTAAAGATATCTGCAATCTAATCCTTGGAAGGTACAAACTCCAATCTGACTTCATTCTTGTTCACTTGCTCTCTCAAAAAGTGAAACTTGATGGATATATGTTTAATCTTTGAATGCAACACCGAATTCTTAGATATATTTATTGCACTTGAATTATCACAGAAGATTGTGATAGGTTCCTCATACTCCACTCTGATGTCTCTTAGCATCTGCTTCATCCACAAAACTTGAGTGCAACTACCTATTGCTGCAATATATTCTGCTTCAGCTGTGGACAGAGATATTGCCTCTTGTTTCTTGCTTAGCCAAGAAACCAATCTCTTCCCTAAAAAGAATGCTCCACCACTGGTACTCTTCTAGTCATCCACATCTCCTGCCCAATCCGCATCTGTATATGCATGAAGAGAAAAATCATGATCTCTGGGATACCACAATCCATACTCAACTGTCCCTTTTAGTCCTCTTGATTTCCATGACATGAGATTCTCTAGGATCGGCTTGGAATCTAGCAACAAGAACAACAACATTCATGATGTCAGGTCTAGTTTGAGTGAGATATAATAGTCCTCCAATCATTGACCTGTACATATTCTGATTTGCCTTAGGAGAGTCATCATCTTTGCTTAATTTACATCCGGTTGCCATGGGAGTATTCATTGGTTTTGAGTCTTCCATCCCAAATTTCTTCAATAATTCTTTCACATATTTGGTCTGAGAAATGAAGATTCCTTTCTTTGTTTGAGTGATTTGTAGACCCAAGAAGAAATTCATTTCCCGAAGCAAGGACATCTCAAATTCACTTTTCATTGATTTGCAAAAGTTTTGCACATACTATCTCTTCCTCCAAAAATGATATCATCAACAAACACTTCTACAATCAAGATGTTTTCATGATCAATTTTGAAATACAAATTACTGTCAGTAGTACCTTTGTTAAAACCAATCTTTAAAAGATGCTTATCCAATCTTTCATACTAGGCGCTTGGGGCTTGCTTTAGTCTATACAGTGCTTTCTTCAACTTGTAGACCATATCACCATCATCAGATAATTGAAATCCATCCGGTTGCTCAATGTATACTTCTTCTTCCAAGTCACCATTCAGGAAGGCAGACTTGACATCCATCTGATATACTTTGAAATCCTTGAAAGCAACAAAAGCAAGAAATAATTTGACTGCTTCAATTCTTGCCATCGGAACAAAAGTTTCTTCAAAATCAACTCCTTCTATTTGAGAGTAACCCTTGCAGACCAATCTGGCTTTATTTCTGATTACTTCAACTTCATTCAGTTTGTTCTGGAAGACCCATTTGGTTCCAATTACATTCTTGTTTCTAGGTTTGGGAACAAGATCCCAAGTGTGATTTTTCTCAATTTGCATTAGCTCTTCCTCCATTGCTTTAGTCCAATTTTCATCATTGCAAGCTTCATTCACTGTCTTAGGTTCAATCTTTGACATCAGACAATACTCTTCTAAATCTTGAGCAATCCTTCTTCTTGTTTGTACACCTTTTCTTTTATCACCTATGATCTGATCTTCAGAGTGATTCAGTTTTACATACCTGGGAACTTTGGGAGTTTCTTATACTTCTGATTCTTGAACAGGCTCATTCAAACTCATCTCTTCTTCCTGATTTATCAGATCAGTTTGAATTTGAATTTGAATTTTAGAGGGGGCTTGGGCTCCTTGAATTAGAACACCATTCTGATCATCTTCATCATATTCATAAAACCTTGAGGGTTTTTCAATTCCTTCATCAACCTTCACATTTGTACTTTCTATAATCTTTCTCAGTCTCTTGTTATAGCACCGGTATGCTTTGCTTTGAGTAGAATAGCCCAAGAATATTCCTTCATCACTTCTAGCATCAAATTTGCCTAAATCTTCATCTCTTTTAATGTAACATTTGCTACCAAAAACTCTAAAATGCCTCACTGTGGGAGTGATGCCAAACCAAAGTTCATAAGGA
This sequence comes from Cunninghamia lanceolata, assembly GCA_027924645.1. Taxonomy (NCBI): domain Eukaryota; kingdom Viridiplantae; phylum Streptophyta; class Pinopsida; order Cupressales; family Cupressaceae; genus Cunninghamia; species Cunninghamia lanceolata. The sequence continues at coordinate 2,673,322 of BSBN01000210.1, read as the reverse complement.
GTCTTACCAGTATTGCTTCTGATTTGTACTCGATTGAGAGTATAGATTGTAGTGCTGACAATTTCTCTCCAATAGATCTGAGGAACATTTGCTTCCATCATCATGGTCCTAGATGCTTCCTGGATGGTCCAGTTCTTTCTCTCCACTACTCCATTCTGCTGTGGAGTCCTAGGAGCAGACAACTATCTCTTTATTCCATGTTTCTCACAGAATTCTATGAACTCACCGAATGTGAATTCTCCACCTCTATCAGATCTTAGACATTTTAATTTTAATCTGGTTTCATTCTCTACCATAGCCTTGAATATTTTGATTTTCTCAAGAGCTTCTGATTTCTCTTTCAGAAAAGTAACCCACATCATCCGGGAATGGTCATCAATTAATAACATGAAGTATCTATCACCTTGCACACTCCTGATTCTCGTCAGATCACATAGATCAGTATGAATTAAGTCCAATAATCCGGTAGAAGATTGTTCCTTGCTTTTGAATGAGACTCTGTTTTGTTTCCCTAACTGACATTCTTCGCATAGACTATTAGTAGGTTTCACCAGTTTTGGAAGATCTCTTACAGCCTGAGTGCTGCTTATCTTGATGATATTATCAAAATTCACATGACACATCCTCCTATGCCATAACCAGCTCTGATCAATTTGCACAAATAGACAACTTTTACCAGTACCAACTAAATAGAAGATATTACCTTTTGTTTGAGTACCGGATGCAATCTCTGTTCCTGAACTTTCAAAGATCTTGGATTTTCCATTCTTGAATCAAAGATCATAGCCTTTGTCCACCAACTGTCCAACACTGAAAAGATTGTGCTTCAGACCTTCAACATATAGTACATTACTAGTTTTGTTCTTTCCATCAAAAGAAATGGTTCCTCTTCCTCTAATTCTGCTAGCAGAATTATCACCAAACTTTACCACTCTTCCTTCATACCTTTCCAAATCTATGAACTTATTTTTGTCACCTATCATATGGTGAGAGCATCCACTGTCAATGATCCAATCATCCTTTTCTTCAACTTGGGCAGCCAGAGCTCTTTCCATAAATTTATGATTGACAAATACAGAGGACATTGGATCTTCTTCCTTGATGGCAATGAACACCTAGTCACTTCTAGATTTGTTTCCTATCTCTGATTCATCATCTGTTACTCCTTCATTATCATCATCTTTATGAACATAGTAATAATTCTTTTGGAACCTTGATCTGTTAGGGTTTGGCCTTGAAAATCTTTCTGGACACCTTGAGGCAAAATGACCAATCTTATTGCAGTTAAAACACTTAAAAGACAATTTCCCTTCATACTTACCAGATCCTCTTGGCAATCTTTTTGCAATAAGGGCTTCAAGTTGAGTAGTTTCTGCTTCCTCTTCTTCTAGGTCTTTTCTTGCTTTTTCATACCATGATGGTTCCCTTGAAGAGTTCTCTCCTGGATCAAACCTTTGTTTACCTTTTATAGAGGCACTGGCTTTGAATGTAGATTCAGTCTTGGGGGGGCATCTCCAAACTCAGTCAATTCAAATGCAGCCAATTTACCAACCAGTTGATCTCTTGTGACACATGAATGGGCTCTAAATTCTTTAATGGCAGCAACCTTGATTTTATAAGAAGTAGGAAGGGATCTGAGAACTTTGCCAACAATCTCATCTTCATCCAAGACTCCACCAACACATCTAATGCCACAAACAAACTCATTTACTCTTGGCATAAAAGTAGTGATATTTTCATCTTCTCTCATCTTCAGATTTTCAAATTTCCCTTTCAGACTCTGTAGCCTTACACATTTAACATACTTGTCTCCTTCATGCAAAAGTTCCAGTTTTTCCCAAATCTCAAAAGCAGTTTATATGTCAACAACATTTGTAAGCTCTGAATTAGACAAGGCACTTAGAAGGGCTTCTTTAGTTCGCAGATTGTTTTTAGCATCTATGATTTCACTTGCGGATTTCGAGCCATTCTATGGAGGTGTATACTTTGTTGTAGCCATGGTCCAGTACTGCATTCCCATACATTGCAAGTGACATTGCATGCGACTTTTCCAAAGATTAAAATTGGTTCCATCAAACTTCAGACTATCCTTCTTGTAGGATGACATCCTAGATCTCCTCAAGTGGTTAAGCTCTTTTAGAGGAACTTAGCTCTGATACCAATTGTTAGATTCAGGACAGACAACTGAGAGGGGGGGTGAATCAGTTGTCCAAAACTTTCTTTCAACTAAACACTTAAATCCACTTTGTGATTCAGCAACATAATAATAAATTAATCATGGAAACATAATGCATTAAATCAAGAGCAGAAACACATCAACACTTAAGACACCAAGATTTTGACGTGGAAAACCTGGTTAAGGGAAAAACCATGGGGTGATTAACCCAAGATTGTATTCTGATGCAGAGTGGAACGCAACGGAGGCAACCTAACAGGAAGGAGCTGCCAACAAAACAAACAGCATGATATTCTTCTCTAACGGCTGAACCTCATCATCATATTTCCCACTAACACCAACTGCATCATCATATTTCAACATCATCATCATATTCCTGATGACCGCAAATATCCTCCTGACGACTACTATTCACCTCCTTCAACTGTCGCCTATCATCATCATCATGATAATCAGCGGCGCAAATATCCTCCGGTTGCACTGTTCATCGGGCGCCAAATACAAACGGCATCATCATGATATTCGATATCACCTTCGTCAGCAGGATATCCAAATATCCGGTTGTCCAAATATCCTGATGACGTTCTACTTCAACAACTTGCCTTCGATGCTTCACTGCCCGACGATACAAGCAACAGCATCATGATATTAAACATCCGGTTCTTCGAAACCTCCTGATGATGCTAATACAACTTCCTGCCTACGCCGATACCTTTCCACTTAGCGACAACAGGATAAACCCGCATAGAGGGATTTCTGAATATCCTGATGACGATGACGTCATATCATGATGACGATGACGTCACACTTCATCCTGATGAACTCTTCAACACTTAGCCAAAAACTCAACTTTCACACCCGCATCCGTTAGCGATATGCGGATGATGATCTTCCCCGAGAGATGATCCTGACTGCGATATATACACTGAGTATATATCCAACTCAAAACATCATGATGCACCTGCAACATGCAAATTTTACCAACTTCATGACCCGATCCTGATGACGATGGATTCGTGGATGATGTTGCGGCTCGTTCCGACTGGAAACGCACATGCAGACTCCGGTGTATCCTTCCTCTGCATGAAAAAACTCACGACCGCATAATTTCACAAAGATCATGTGACGACCGGGCCGGATCACCTCCTAACCAAAATCTAACAGTCTATCTTCTAGACCTAGCACATGAGGATGCTAGGCTGACTTACAGCATGCTCCTAACTGATCTCCTGAACAATACAATGCATAAACAGAAAACACAAATGCAATCTAGGCTATGATACAGGACCATTCCACCGATTTGCAGGATCAACCGGTGGAAGGGTTGAAATTAGTCATTAGCTTGCAAAACGGAAATGAAATCAACACAGATGCAAACAGATGATGCAAAAGACGAGATCTTATTCAATTGCAATTCAATGTACTGAATACAGCTTCACAATGTCTGACCTGCTCTTCTTGAATCTCAACTCAACACCAATACATCAAATCAAAAGCTATATCACACTATCTCTAAACCCTACAGATCGAAGGTATATATATAACAAATCCTTCGAGTACTACTAACATCACTTCCCAGCGGCTGGGAGCTTCCAAGCGGCTGGGAGAGAGGACAGCTCAGACTCTCTTATTCCGATCCCTAACTACCTCTAACTGCCTACACATACTCCTATGCTGAACTATTACATAGCATCGGTCACAGTGGACCTTATTACATGATAAGTCAAACATACTAAAAATAGATTATCCCGTCAGCATGATGATAACTATCCTACATCCTGATCATGTATGTCATCATGCGGACCTATATCCTGATCATGCGGACCTATATCCTGATCATGTGTGGGTGCTCCTGCACCATATTCTCTGTTAGAAGAATAGAAAGAACAGAATGTCACATGCCAATTAGGGCTCACTGCCTGAGCACACTGCTCACAAGAGGCCCACTGCCTACAAGAGACACACTGTCTATAGAATAATAAGTATCACCTACTTGAACTGGAGAATAGTATCTTCACCATGCTTGAATCAGTTCCATTTAAGCCCAATACTTATGCTCTGCTTTTTGCTCCTCTACTCTTTACCACACTCTCATCTCCACAAGATACACTTTGGAATGACTTTACAATTTCTTATTTATACAAGACATCAACTTAGGAATGATCATCTAAGTCGGCAAACATCTATAAGGTCATCCGTAGGATGTGTAACTCATCCAGTCGGCTAGACTCAGGAAGAACACCATCATTTGGAAGTAATTCTTCAATTGCGAGCTCAAACTCCAATGCAGACCACCAACATGAACTGGACATGATCCAAAGACCTCCACAAGCTTGTCTGAATCACCAAGAACATCCACACTACATCTTCTTACTGAAATCCTTCTCTCCTTCATTCGGAACCTCAAGAACACAGTCTGTCACAGTGGAATAGATGCTTGCAGACCTCTAGACCATGAACCAATTGAGTTGTCAATTCACATTGACTTCCTAAACACTTCCTAAAATCTGCAGAATAGGATATTGCATTTCTGGATCTCATCGGACCTATCTGTGTCACTCTATCACCTCTGAACATCTATCAGAACCGGTTTTACTTGAGTGGCTACAACTTCTTCAGATCTTCATGCGGACCTCTGAAATCTATACTAGATCACCTTAAGACACAATCTACAAATCCTTTGATGCGCATTCTCTGATCTTCATCTTATCTATTATCTTTAGTTCACTGTCTTCACTGTTCTTCTCTGTTCCTGATTAGGACCAATTTTCTCAATATCCTTAGCAAACAATTCATCCAATTCTTATCATTAATGTAACAGGAGTATGTTGACATCAATGACAACACCGGTTAGGCCCATACTTGCAACACAAGGTTGATCATGCTTTGGATTGGACTCTTGATATAGCTCTTAGGGTTGGATGGAGAGAGAAGATTCTTGAATGGGAATAGTAGACTCTTGATAGTCGACAACATGTCTACTTGATGGATCTTGACTTGCATTCATGGTAGGAGATTATTCAATAGGCTTGATAGGTGTTGGACTACATAATGGTAATGGAGGGATAGGCATGATATTTGAAGGCTCTTTGCTAGGCTCAAGTATAGGCATCGCATTACATAATAGTATTTGGATAGGACTAAGTGGCTCTTTGATAGGTTCAAGGATAGACATTTGAGTGCATAATGGTGTTTAATTCCTTACTAATAGCCATTGGATCACATTCTTCATAACTTTAGGGATTGTTGACTTAGGGGGGAATAAAATGGATAATATAATGGATGGACAATAATGGCAGATGTTGTAGGATTGGGATTAGGATTAGGTGGAGGGATAATAAAAGGGGAGTGGGTAGTTTGTCTTGATGTTTGGATAGGATCATCTAATGAGGTAGATGGAGAAATGGGAGACATTTTGGATGGAATGGAGGATGGGGTGGATGATGTGGATTTTATGGGTGTTAGGTGGGTGACAACATCATCAACAACACATTTGGATGGTTTTGGGGAAGTAGGGTGGGATGATTCCACATATTTGTTTTTGTAATTTTGTTCCTTGGCTAGGAATTTGTTCAATGCTTCTTGGAGATAAGGTTTGAAATCTATTATTGATTTAGTAGGAGTCCATTTGATAGTGTCACATCTCAAACTTTTTGGATTGATTTCATTTACATTTAATGCATGGAAAACTATTGAATTCTACTTAATGCTTGATTTTAGATAAATATAATGATGATACACTATTGAGCTTATGATTTAGTTATTTTATGTCGCTTCAGCTATGTTTTTATGGAACTAACCTATTGACCATGGAAAATGAGTGGGATTGGTTGCAGGTATTGTCGATGGTAAGAACATGTTTCAGGTAGAGGGGAACTAGCCGTTTGTCAATAATTGGATGGGTTTTGTCTGGGGCCCTATCACACACTCACGTAGAATCATTTTTCTTTGCATTGATGACTATATGTTTAACATTCTTCATGATATACATATGTATGTGACTTTTGTTTACTTGCAAATGTTTATATGCATGAATATTTTGATGCCTGGATCGTTAAATTAAATATGCCTATCTTCGTGTATATATATATATATATATACAAATAAATTTTACTACAATATTAAATATACTTATCTTTATTTACACACACACACACACACACACACACACACACACACACACACACACACACATATATATAAATATATATTCTTTGCAAAATTATAGATGCCTATCTTTGTATATTTATAAATAATATTATTGTGAATCATGAAGAATCCTTATTTTTATAAAACTATATATATATATATATATATTAATGAAAAGCATGCATAAGTTTCAATTTTAAAAATAAATTAGATTAAACTCTTGCATGAGTTTTGGACGAGAAACAAAGGAAAAATAAAAGAAAAGAAAGTGAAAAACAAAAAGAAGTGCCTTAATTAAAGGAAAAGGGAGATAAAAATAGAGCAAAAAGAGGCATAAGGAGGGGGGTATGAACAAGAATAGGGAAGAGGAAAAAGGTAGGAGGGCAGAGGAAAAAAAAGGCAAGAAAGAAGCAAGGAATTAAGGGCATCACAGTTTGAATGGCTTCACTAACTGTTCTAGGTTTTCTTCTTCATGCTTTGTGCGATTGCAATTCAATTCTTCTACCCATAGAAAAGATTACTTTGTTGTTTGATTTTTATGGAGAAATCTATGAATAAAAGAAGTTGTTTGGTTTTTTATTGAAAAATCTAGTCGAAGAATTGTTAGTTTGTATTTAAAAGAAAATTGTGGTTGTGGCGCTGCCTTTAAAGGTAGGCCACAACCCTCTTCCTGAGATCGTGGGAGGCCTGTGGGCCTTCCCACGTCCCCAACGAGAGGACTAAGGACAACATATTTTTTGAAATCTTCTATTAAAACCCAAATAAAACTTTCTTTATTTGTTATCTCTCATTGTTGTTTCGGCATACTTATCATTGTTTTGGCACACATTTGTTGTGTTGGCATGAATTTCAAACCAAATTTGAGTTTACTTCATATATATTGCCATTCCGCCATGAGAAACAAATCAAAACTGAGTTTTACTTCATATATTTTCACTATTCTGGCATGCATTTGTTGTTTCAGCATGAATATTGATCCAAATATGAGTTTTACTATATATACTTTTTGTTGTTCTGGCATGCATTTGCTGTTCCAGCATGAATATTGATCCAAATTTGAGTTTTAATGTTATATTTATCATTGTTCTGACATGAATTTAGCGAACAACTAGTTATTTATGTGAAAATTGATATAGAACAGTGAAATCTTTTCATTACTACCTCTCTTTAAAGATGAAATTCATCATTATTGGTATATATAAACATATATATTTATATATAAACATATATATTTATATATAAACCATTTATATATGTGGGTATACATATACTCATTGTTAGAGACACATACTGAGATATTCCAATTGCTTTATGACTGAAATTATTGTATTATACCCTGCAAAATAACGTAGGAAAAGTCAAAATCATAAGCTAAAACCGTAAAATGTACTAGCAAAATACTGATCAAACATTCTGATAAAACTAAGTACATATGGAAACAAGGAGATACTAATTTTATAATAGAAAGATTCATTGCTATTGTTTATTGCATGAAGAATTGATTTATTATCATTATTTTAATGTTCTTGCAAAGGAAATAGAAGTACACATTTTTGTTTATTATGCATTATCTGTTTGAGAAAGTTACCTTTTGGGATTGGTACTCAATATGGGTAAAATAGAGAAGTAGGTCTTCTTTTTCAGGATCTACACACTATTAAACGGTTTCATATTTTGGCCAAAGTTAAATTGTGACATTGAAATAGACGAATGAACCATTGAAATAGATAGATTTTTATGCCTAGTTATTTATTTTATTCTCTGCCATATCCTGTTAATGTGATGCTACATTCAAGTTAAGAATGCATGTAGGTTAATAGGCATGCACCAGATTCCACCCCGCCAACTGTTTACAGGTTACTAGGCGCTTTGTGCAGGGTCAGGCATGCTTCAAGTATGAAGAATACGGGGGAAGCGTAAGCTTCATGGTTGGGCAAAAACGCATCTGAACCATGTTCTTGTCCTTTAACATAGCAGATGACTAGATGGTCGATGGAGGTCGAGGATTGATCTATGTTTTATGGATTCTACTTGTATATGCTGACATATGTATTACTCCATTGTATTGGAATGAATTGTAAGGCACTTAAGCCAATATTGAAACATGTACATATTATTTCATGGAGCTCTATAATTGTACTTCTGTATGATGAATTGTAACAATATTGTTTACTATATCAATGTATGAAATCTTGTGTTTGTCTATTATTAGTAAAATCTCTCTTTTCCTTAATAGTGTAATTGTAGTTACTTTTACTTCAGTTGTTTATGTGATGGAATTCTGTACTTTACATTTGGTATCAGAGCACTAGGTTCTACACTAGGCCTTTTTGGACTATTACGCTAAGTTGTAAACTTGTTGCAGATCAATCAACATGAATACTAGAAACTCTGGATGTAGGGGAGCAACCTTAGGATATGGCAGTGAGCAAAATGTAGGGAACCAAAACAAAGGAAACAATGAAGGAGACAATGTAGGGAACAATGCTGGAAACAATGAAGAGAACTGAAATGAAGCAAACTGTTGGAGTATAGGACAACACTGAGAGGGGGGATGAATCAGTGTTGTCTAATTTTCAAAATCTTTTTGCACCTTTTAGTTTACAAGACAGAGAATAAATGAGACATCAATAATCTATCAAATTCATATGCACAAGTATGATGATGAATAGAATGAACAAAACTTTGTGTAAAACATTATAAAACACACACATAGAGGCAAATCATAACACAAGGATTACTGGAGTGGAAAACCCTCATGGGGTAGAAAAACCACTCAAAATTGCCTCATTGGCTTATTCAAAACCTCACTGGTTACAAATAGGTCTCATTGACCAAGGAACCTTCACTAGCTTTACAAAATGCCTCATTGGCATACATTGTGCCTCACTGGCTGATACAAGTGTGCATAAGAAAACAAATCAGTTTAGGGGGTTACCCTATTTCACTTCATCACAAAACCTTATTCCTCCTTTAACCCTCACTTAACAAACTTTCTTTCAATTACAATCTATTCAACGTAATAAAGAATCAACATTTTACCATATCAAAACTTGCAAAATACAATATCTGCAAATTACCATCTCAAGACACATTATACAAGCTCCTGAATTGATCAAGCATAAAACAACTTCACTCCTGCAACAATCATCTGATTCCTTTGTCTACAATAGCTCCATTAACTTTTGTATTTTGTCATCTCTGCACATGAACTTAACAATTCCTTCACAAAGATATTGAAAACAATTATCTCTACATCTGCATACTTCTCTTATCCATTGAAAATCATCTCCACATCATAATTTATCTTCATTCTTCAAGATGTATTAATCTTCATTGAATCCTCTGCATTCTTCCTTAAAATCACAAAAACCAATCTTTTTCTATTTTCACATGCAAGATTTTTTATCTTCATTCTTTCATGTTTCAGTACCTGCAAAAATAAAATCATATTCATGTAAAAACCATTCAAATTCTTCTTTCTCTTCATTTTCAAACATTTCTCCAATCTGTTCATCTTCTTTCATTTGAAATCCATCTTTTGCAAAAAGAATTTCTTATATGCAAGAAGACCTTTCATATTCCTTTTCAAAACTCTTCAATACTTTCAATCTGTAAATTTTGTCTTGAATAAATATCACAATGAACCTGAAAAAAAAAAGAATAATAAAAGTCTTCTATTTCTTCCATATATATTCCTTCTCCTATTCTTCAATCTCTTCATCTCCTTTGCATAAAAAAAATCATTCACTTGTAATAAAAAAATTGAATGACCCTTGATATTCTCTGCAATGAATATTTCTCATCAAGAAGAAAAAACTTCTATAGAAACTTTCCCCTTAAACAATGCAATTAATATTGCATATAAATCCTTAAAAAGAATCTCCTCCTTTATAGCTTCTGCCATGACATGTATTAAAAAATAGAAAGGAATCTCTTTAAAATCTCACAAAAAGATCTTCTAAAAAACATCTTTAAAAATCCCATAATCTACCTTGTAATCGGGCTAAAATTAGCCTTTACTGTAGTTAGAATAAGATGACATTCCGATGCATGTCAAAGTTAATGTATAAGAGTTAGGTTTACACATTTGAATAATAGCCATTAATTGGCCTTCACACGCTCCTTACAATTTCAAACATGACCATTGATATTATATTTCGCGCCCATCGCTCAAGGATAAGACCGAAGACACTAGTCTTGCAAGGAAGAAGGGCTAGTAGAAATATGTACAATGAACCGTTTGACAGGTCACTTAAGTGACTATGACTTGTGACTGCAAGTCACCTCAAAATTAAAACAAAAAGTGTAAAGGTTATATGGCGGTCACAAAAGGACTGTTAAAAAATGCTTATATAAGCTCCAATTTAGTATTTTGATCCCTTAGCACCATCAACATATCAAACCCTAGCAGAGTAAAAGTTTAGGATACTAAACTCTTGACACTACACTGAACTCCTACAGCACATGAAGATTCTGAACACTAAACTCCTACAAAACATGAATAAGTTTGAAGCATTACAAGTTGTGATTATTCATCATCACTAATGAAGCAGTCACTGTGATTCATGTGATCCATTATATCAATGAGATTCTGAACTTGACCTTTCAGCTTGACCTTTCCTTGTTTTGTTTACATCTTCAAACATTGAGACACTGAGCCTAATTCAACATCACAAAGGCAAAAACAATAATCACTATACCATATGAACTATAACACATCATGAATATGAATATGATAAGATGACTATGATGATCAACTCTTCAACTCCTGATGTCCTGCACTGAACTTTGACAACAACAACCACAATGAATTTTATTGCATGAGATGCATAGCTCTTGACAATTATAAGATCTTGTGAAGAGGTATCCTATTCAAACATGAGACACCAATCAACTACATTCCTCTTGATCCTGTAATGGCATTCTTGCATCTTGAAGTAATGATAACTTTGGGAAGAACAACTCAACACCTTAACACTTGACAATTTATGACATCAAACGTATGCTGCCCATGACAAAGATTAACAACTAACTCCTTTGTCATCTTCAACTCCTAAAGCTTCAACACTTGATGATACCAACCAATTCTATCTTTTGTCAACTCATCAAACACAACAAGTATGATTCAAATGGAGTGTATACAATCTCTACTGACATCAAACAACTCATGCAACATGGTGAAGACACTAATCCATGCAACCTTGTGAAGGCACTCAACCATATCATCCATTCCATAGTTTGACATCAATGACAATCAATCTCCATCACAAACAACAATAATGGATAGAACAATAATGGATGAACAATCATGGACAAAATAATTGACTAGATCAAATCCTTGCTCTTTTGACTCAACAAGGGACCCGAATGAACAACCTTGAGTAGGAAGTCCATGGAATGAGAGGAAATCAGAATGAGAATGAGGGAAATGCAGACTAGAGGGAAGAAGTACGAGGCCCAAAAGGTGAAGTGAACATTATCAATCAGGACAAATTTGCAGAGGAGTTGGGAAAAGACCTTAAAAAGTTCACCCCTCCTAAATTTGATGGTAATACCATTGGTGATGGAGCTGAGGCATGGATTGTAGAGATGGAAAAATACTATGATCTTTAGAACCTATCTGAGGAAACTAAAGCAATTTGTGGATCTTACCAGCTTATTGGTGAAGCAAGGACCTGGTGGGACAATGAAAAAGTAGAAAAGAAACTATTACCTGGAGTAGTAATGTGGGACCGCTTCCTCCAACTCTTTAAGAAGAGGTGGTTACCAAAACTTTATTTTGATAAAAAGATGATAGAATTTCAAAACCTAACTCAGGGAGGTATGACAGTGACTCAGTATTGGGAGAGATTCTTGCATCTACTCAAGTATGTTTCGCAGTACCAGATGGACGAGAGGTTTAGGATTTGAAAATTTATCTTGGGATTAAGACCACAAATAGGGGTAGAGGTAGATATTCATAACCCCTTGACCATGGACGGAGTGTTCACAAAAGTGACTAAGCAAGACCATAAATTGCAACAGATTGCCAATTATCGTAAGAATCGAGATACAAAATATAGAAATAAAAGGTTCCAAAGTGACAGTCATAATCAGAGTAGCAACAAGAATCAAGGAAACAAAAAGTGTCAGATTCAAAATCTATAAAGAGGCAACAATTTTTATGAAAGGAACAATGGAAATCAAAGTGGAAATAATAAGAGAGGCAACTTTGGTAACAACAGTAAGCATAACAGAAGAGAGATGCTAGCTAGACCCAGAGGACCCCACAATGGATGCTATACATGTGGAGGAGAGCACTACGATAGCACTTGTCCTTGGCGATCAACAAACTGAGGAGATGGGAATCAGCCAGGAGTTCCACAACACCAAATTCATGCAGCTGTAGACCATCGTCAAGTGGACTTTCAAGCGACACCCATTCAGTTATCCGGTAAGCTCTTTGGCCTTCCAATTTCTATTTTGATTGATACCGGAGCTCCAAAATGTTTTGTAGACCCTAAAATTATAGCAAAGTTATCTGTAAAATTAGGACACATGGCAAACTCTTGGATGGTGCAATATGGTAATAATGTAGAGAAGAGAGTAGACTCCTATCTAGTATGTAGTGAATTAGATCTCCCAACTTTCCAAACACAAGTCAACCTTTATGTTGCACCTCTAGGATCATATGACATGATTCTAAGGATCATATGACATGATTCTAGGAATCAATTGGCTATCTGAGCACAAGTCCATAGTAAACTATGAAGAAAAGGTAGTGAAATGCCTTGATGACTTTGGGAATCAGGTAGAGATTCATGGTTCTAGGAAACCCCTTAAGCTAAGACATATTTCAGCCATGCAATTAAAGAAAGATAAAAGAAAGGGTTGGTCAATCTATGTAGTCAAAATAAGAGATCTTGATAACTAGGAACCGTCCTTTGACAAGTATCCTATCCTTAGAGAGTTCTAGGATGCATTCCCTGATGAATTGGCAAAGCTACCACAAAAAAGGGAATTTGATTTCTCAAATAGATCTTGTGCTTGGAATAGAGCCACAGTCTAAGGCACCCTACAAAATGACAACAACAAAACTATATGAGCTTAAGGCACAATTAGAAGAATTGTTGAAGAAAGGGTTTATCAGACCTAGTGTGTCACCTTGGGGTGCACTGGTCATTTTTGTAAAGAAGAAGAATGGAACTTTGTGGTTATGCATTGATTATAGGATGCTCAACAAGGCAACTATAAAGAATAAGTATCCACTTCCAAGGATAGATGAGTTATTTGATCAGATGAAGGGTACAAAGGTATTCTCCAAAATAGACCTTAGATCTGGCTATCAACAATTATAGATTAAGGACAAGGATATCTCTAAGATAGTGTTTAGAACTCTCTATGGTCACTATGAGTTCACAGTAGTACCATTTAGGTTAACTAACAAACCCACAACATATATGAACTTGATGAATAGTGTGTTCAGGGATTGTTTGGATGAATTTGTGTTAGTCTTCTTGGATGACATTCTGATTTATTCTAAGTCAGTAGAGGAGCATGATAAACACTTGAGAATAGTTTTGCAGCGCTTGAGAGAGCGTAAACATTTTGGCAAACTATCTAAGTGTATGTTCTACCAGAGTAAAGTGCACTAACTTGGCCACTCGATTTCAGCATATAGGATAGTGGTAGATCAAGAAAAGATCAAAGCGATAAGGGATGGGCTTGCACCACAAAATGTAATTGATGTTAGAAGTTTTATGGGGCTGGATGGTTATTACAAAAAATTTATGGAATGATTCTCAACAATCACAACACCAATAATCTCATTACAGAAGAAAGGTAAGAAGTTTGACTGGATAGACAAATGTGAGCAAGCTCTCCAGGTCCTGAAGGAAAAGCTCATGACAACACCTATTTTGACCATACTTGAGCCTAATAGTCATTTTATAGTTATAACAGATGCTTCAGGTGAAGGTGTGGGAGGAGTGTTGATGCAGAAAGGGCAAGTGGTGGCGTATGAATCTAGGAAGCTAAAATTGTTGAATGCACAAGACAACTGAGAGGGGGGGTGAATCAATTGTAACTTAAAATTACAAAACCCTCATACTTAAATAGATTCACAATGATTCAATTAACCCTTAAACTATTATGATGATTAAGCATGAAAGCAAATAATAGAAACTAAATCAAACCAACATCAAGTACAAGAGAATACCAGGTTTACGTGGAAAACCCAAGAAGAGAAAAACCACGGTGAGGATTAGCACATAATATAAAGTAGTATCAACACTGAATTACAAAAGGCTCACTGCCAAAGGGCTCACTTCCCAAAATAAATGCTCACTACCAAAATAGAGAAGAAGATAAGGAAGATTGTTAAAAGGAGAAAGCTATCTCAATGCAACATGGAATTCCACCGCAACACCATCAACACCTTCGTAGTCACACTTGAAGAATTGTAGACACCTTCTGCTCACTACATCTAGTAATCTAACACATGAAAACTTGTACTACACTACACATTCAACCACATTGTTAGTCACATCATATCCATTGTGCGCACATCCAGTCATGATCCCTTGACACTCATTTATACTGTCTTCAACCTTGAGAACATTCTGCAAGGTCGACAAATCACCTTAACCTGGAAAAATCAAATTAGGTCTAGACCTAAACATTCCTGTAGTGGAAAGGAATGAAGGTGGACCACAACACATCTTAGCTTGGACCTAAATTCATCCAAGTATGCCACTCTACGCTTTCACAATCACCAAAGCACCTCCGTAATTAGTGTAAACACCCAAGGTCGACCAAACCTTTGTTAACACAATGAAATTTTAAGTACACGATTCTTTAAGAAAAAATACAACTTTACGAACCACAAAACAAGCTTTAACATAATCTAGAGTATTCCATGAACATCTTGAAATCCAACAAAATTCCTCCACAACAACTTCCACTAGCCACACAACCTTATCTTATTTACCTAGAAAACTCAAATGTCTCTGTCATACACTATAACTCAATAAGTCCTCTTCCATCTTCCAGAGTACCAAACCATGAACTACTTCAACTAGAGAAAGCTATGAACCTTATAAGCATGCATTTAGAACTGTAAGACCAAAAACCACTTTGCAGAGAAATGTGGAGCAAAGACATTTCTCCCAAACACCTCTACAACACTCAGAAATGCAGTCCACACATTGGTGAACACAACTTCCTCTGCTCATTGAACCAGAACACCAAATTTAGAATATAACATCTCTTAACATCTCTAAACAACATATCCAAACTACAAAGTTAGATCTTCAACATGGAGAAAATGTGGAGCAAAACCAGAACACTACTCTATAAACTAAAATGCCACTTCAACACATTGTTTCCTTTATTAATCAAATTTTCTCAAAAGCACTTGGAAACCAACCAGAAGAAACATATTCTTAACATCTTCAACACCTCTTCAAAGCCACCAAATCATCTTCAGAGAAGCAACTCAACCAAATAGCTCATACCATTACAACAACCTCATCTCTGTTCAACCAACCTCATCTTTGCTCAACTAGTTGACACAATTGACATCAATGACAACACAAGCTTGTTGACATCAATGACAACACCGACTACACATGCTTGCAACAATCTCCCCCTTTGTCATTGATGGCAACACATAATGTGAAAAACCATCAACACAACAACATCCTCAATGCTATGCTTCATACCAACTCTTTTCCTTTCTCTTTCTCTCCTTTTTCACATTGCTCTCTCTCGCCCTTTGACATCAATAGCAAAGGGCTTCATCTTTCCCTTTCCCATTCTCATACTTGTACCTGCTCACCATTGCTTTGTCACATCTTTTCTTTTACTACTCTTCATACTCCCCCTTAGAAGCAACCAAAATTAGCACTTACTTCCCCTAACTGCCACAACCATCATGACCACTACGTGCTCCCCCTAAGAGGTAGCCTCCAACATCAGACCAGAATAAGGAATAAATCTTGAAATCCATTGGATTGATGCATCACCTTATACATCTAGTTAAAAGGAGGGGAAATAACCCCTAACTTCTCCTAGAGATACTCATATGTATCCTTAGGAAGAGCCTTGGTGAATATATCATCAACCTGATCCTTTGTAGGCACATACTCAAACTTCACTTCATTATCTACAACCTTCTCTTAGAAAGTGATACTAGATTGATATATGTTTTGTCCTTGAATGCATCATCAGATTCTTTTAAATGTTAATAGCACTTGTATTATCACAAAAGATAGGAATAGGTTCATCATATACAACTCCGATATCCTTCAAGGTTTGTCTCATCCACAACACTTATGTGCAAAAAGATGCTACTACTATGTATTCTTCCTCTGTAGTAGACATAGATACTGAATCTTGCTTCTTACTTAACCATGACACCACTCTGCTTCCAAGAAAGAATGCACCACCACTTGTACTTTTCATGTCATCTAGACAACCAACCCAATCTGCATCTATGTAAGCACTTAGATCAAAGTCATTATCCTTTGAATACCACAAACCATGATCTGGAGTGCCCTTTAAATATATGAATATCGTCTTCATTGCTGCAACATGTGACTCTCTAGGATCTTCTTGAAATCTAGCCACAAGACAAACAACATGCATAATATCCATTCTAGTAGTAGTTAAATATAACAATCCTCCAATCATTGGCCTATACCTACTCTGATCAATCTTAGGAGATTCATCATTCTTGCTTAGCTTGCAACCAGTTGTCATAGGGGTACATACTGGTTTAGAATCTTCCATACCAAACTTCTTTAACATCTCCTTGACATACTTAGATTGTGAAATTAAAATACCTTTATCTATCTAATTGATCTGTAGCCCAAGGAAGAAGTTCATTTCTCCACACATTGACATCTCAAATTCTTTCTACATTTCATCTACAAAACTCTTACACATACCTTCATTTCCTCTAAAGATTATATCATCTACATACACTTCCACAATCAGAATTTGATCTTCTCCTACCATGATGTCCAAATTGCTCTCTGTGGTACCTTTATTGAATCCTTGTTATAATAAATACTTGTCTAACCTTGCATACCAAGCTCTAGGGGCTTGCTTCAATCCATATAGTGTTTTCTTCAACCTGCAAACCATATTTGGTTTATCTGATAACTGAAATCCATTCGGTTGTTCTATGTATACTTCTTCTAACTCACCATTCAAGAAAGTAGACTTCACATCCATTTGATATACTTTGAAATCCTTATGTGCTGCAAAAGCCAAAAACATCCTAATGGCCTCCATTCTTGCCATCGGAGCATAAGTTTCCTCATAGTCTATTCCTTCTACTTGTGAGTAACCTTTACACACAAGCCTTGCCTTGTTTCTTACCACTTCTCCATTCTCATTCAATTTGTTCCAGAATACCCACTTAGTTCCAATCACATTTTTGTTTGCTTGTCTTGGGGCAAGTTCCTAAGTCTAATTCTTTTCAATTTGCATTAGTTCTTCTTCCATAGCCTTGATCCAATACTCATCTTTGCATGCTTCAATCATTGTTTTAGGTTCAAATTTAGAGAGTAAACATGGATTTACATGTTCTTCAATAGATTTCCTTCTTGTCAGCACCCCTTTGCTCTTGTCACCAATGATTTGATCTTCAGAGTGATGCTTCTACACATACTTGGGAGTTTTAGGAGTCTTTTCTGGAGCTTCTTCTTCTTCAATCTGTACTCCCTTTTCATTAGCATTTTCTTCTTCTCTGCAAGATGACTCATCAAATTCATATCCATTGACTTCTGAATTCTTTTGTAGATCTTCATCAACTTTGACATTTGCACTCTCAACAATCCTTCTCAACCTTTTGTTGTAGCATTGGTAAGATTTGCTTTTAGTAGAATACCCAAGGAAGATACCTTCATTGGACCTTGCATCAAACTTTCCTAGATTTTCTTCATCCCTTCTGATATAACATTTGCTTCCAAACACTCTAAAATACTTGGTAGTAGGAATCCTTCCATACCATAGCTTATAAGGAGTTTTAGTAATGTTTGCCCTTGCTTGCACTCTATTTAGTATGTAAATAGTAGTATGAATTGCTTCTCACCAGTAGACCTCTGATAGGTTTGCTTCTTTTATCATCGTCCTTGCAGCTTCCTGAACAGTCCTATTATTTCTTTCAACCACTCCATTCTATTGAGGAGTCCTAGGGGTAGATAAGTGCCTCTTTATTCCATGATTCTCACAAAACATGTTAAACTAATTAGAGGTGAACTCTCCACCTCTGTCAAACCTCAAACATTTAATTGTCATATCCATTTCATTCTCAACCATGACTTCAAATGCTTTGAACTTATCTAGGGCTTCGTATTTTTCTTTGAGAAAAGTAACCTATGTCATCCTAGAATAATCATCAATCAATAGCATGAAATACCTATGACCTTGAAAACTCCTTACCTTGGTTGGGCCACAAAGATATATATGCACCAATTCCAATAGTCTGGTAGAAGACTGATCCTTGACTTTGAAACTTCATTTTTCTTGCTTCCCAATTTGACATTCCTTACAAACAACATTGATGGGCTTTGTAATCTTTGGTATATCTCTCACAACTTGAATTGAACTTATCCTTACCAAGCTATCAAAATTTATATGAAATAATCTCCTATGCCATAGCCAACTCTCACTGATTTGAGTCATGAAGCAATAAGCATCACCACCTTTGAGCTGATAAACATTTCCATATGTCCTCTTTCCAGCAGCTATCACAGTTCCAAAATCTTGTCTGATCTCACAACCACCATCCTGAAATAAAACATTATATCCTTTTCTACACTTTTGTACAAAACTCAAGAGGTTATGCTTTAAACCCTTAACATAAAGAACATCATCAGTATTATGTTTGCCATCAAAACTAATTGAGCTTCTTCCACATATCTTAGCAACTGTATCATCACCAAATCTAACTAGTCTTCCATCATATTTTTCAATTTTAACAAACCTAATTTTATTACCGGTTATATGATTTGAGCATCCAATGTCAATAACCCAATAGTTCTTTTCCTGTTTGGTATGAGATATCAAAGTACCATCAGTATTAAGACTTACCTCCAAAGCCTTTTCCTTCACACATTTCTCAGAGTTAGTAGAAATAGTATCATCCTTTAAAGCTATGAACAAACATTCATTCTCCTCATCATTTTCATAATCAGATTCATCATCAGATATACTTGCATCTTCTTTAACATGGTAGCTTTTCTTAGGCACTCTACTTTTGTTATCCCTATTCTTACTTCTCAAAATTCTTTCTTAACATCTTGAAGGATAATGACCTATCTTTCCACAACTAAAACACTTGAAAGGCAACTTACCACTATACTTACTAGTACCCAATTTTATTTTTCTCACAAACTTAGCTTCCATATCATCATAATCCTCCTGATCTAATTCCACGCTCTTCTTAGATTTGCCAGTCTTGAAGGCAGTCTCATCCTTTGCACTACTTGTACCAAATTCTCTCATTTCAAAAGTAGTTAATGTGCCAAGCAATTGATCTTTGGTAAACTGATTTAGATTTTGTAATTCTACAATAGTAGAAACTTTATGACTATAAGCCTTAAGAAGAGTTCTGAGTACCTTCAATACCACTTCTTTTTCATCTATATTTCCACCAAGTCCTTTGATGCCATTGGCAACTTCATCCACCTTCTATAAGTAGCTTGTAATGTTTTCATCTTCAGACATCTGCATGGTTTCAAACATGAGCTTTAAATTTTGGATTTTAGCTTGCTTGACCTTATCATCTCCTTCATGAATACTTTTTAACTTTTTCCAAATTTCATTAACAGTTTTTAGATCCTTGACTTTCACCGATTCAGAATTAGTAATACCACTTAAAAGAGCATACCTTGCTTTACCATTGGTTTCAAAGGCCTTGATCTCATTTGCAGTACTTGGACCATTTTCTGGAATTGTGTATTCAGTCTCAATAGCCTTCCATATCTCATATCCAAGAGAAATTAGATAACCTTCCATCCTTACTTTCTAGAATACATAATATATTCCATTGAACTGGGGAACATCCTTCATGTGTGCCATCCCATATCTACCTTAAGTGGTTAAGCTAACTTCCAAGGAACTTGGATCTGATACCAATTGTTGAATGCACAAGATAATTGAGAGGGGGGGTGAATCAATTGTAACTTAAAATTCCAAAATCCTCATACATAAATAGATCCACAATGATTCAATTAACTCTTAAACTATTATGATGATTAAGCATGAAAGCAAATAATAGAAACTGAATCAAACCAACATCAAACACAAGAGAACACCAGACTCACGTGGAAAACCTAAGAAGGGAAGAACAATAGTGAGGATTAGCTCACAATATAAAGTAGTATCAACATTGAATTACAAAAGGCTCACTACCAGAAGGATCACTGCCAAAGGGCTCACTCCCAAAACAAAGGCTCACTGCCGGCATAGAGAAGAAGATAGAGAAGATTGTTACAAGGAGAAATCTATCTCAATGCAACAGGGAATTCCACCGCAACACCATAAACACCTTTACAGTCACACTTGAAGAATTGTAGACACCTTCTTCTTACTGCATCTAGTTATTTAACACATGAAAGCTTATATTGCACCACACATTCAACCACACTGTTATTCACATCATATCCATTGCACGCACACCCAATCACGATCCATTGACACTCATTTATACTATCTTCAACCTTGAGAACATTCTCCAAGGTCAGAAAATCACCTTAACCCAGAAAATTCAAATTAGGCCTGGACCTAAACATTCCTGTGGTGGAAAGGAATGAAGGTGGACCACAACACATCTTAGCTCAGACCTAAATTCATCCAAGCACACCACTCTACACTTTCACAATCACCGAAGCACCTCCACAATTAGTGTAAACACCCAAGGTTGACCAAACCTATGTTAACATAATAAAATTTTAAGTACACGCTTCTTCAAGACAAAATATAACTTTGCAGACCACAAACCAAGATTTAACATAACCTAGTGCATTCCACGAACATCCTGAAACATCTTGAAATCTAACAAATTCCTCCGCAACAACTTCCACCTTCTGCACAACCTTATCCTATTTACCCAGCAAACTCAAATGTCTCTGTCATACATTGCAACTCAATAAGTCCTCTTCCAGAGGACCAGACCATGAACTACTTCGACTGGAGAAAGATATGAACATTATAAGCATGTGTTCAGAATTGTAAGACCAAAAACCACTTTGCAAAGAAATGCGAAGCAAAGACATTTCTCCCAGACACCTCTGCAACACTCAGAAACACAGTCCACACACTGGTGAACACAACTTCCTCTACTCAACGAACTAGAACACCAAATTTAGAATATAAAATCTCTTAACATCTCTAAACAACATATCCAAACTGCAAAGTTAGATCTTCAACATGGAGAAAATGAAGAGCAAAACCAAAACACTACTCTGTAAACCAAAATGCCACTTCAACACACTGTTTCCTTTGTTAATCAAATTTTCTCAAAAGCACTTGGAAACCAACCAACATAAACATATTCTTAACATCTTTAGCACCTCTTCAAAGCAACCAAATCATCTTCTGTAAAGCAACTCAATGAAACAACTCATACCATTGTAACAACCTCATCTCTGCTCAACTAGTTGACATCAATGACAACACAAGCTTTTTGACATCAATGACAACACCGACTACACATACTCGTAACAAAAACAACATGAGTTAAACTATGCACCACATGATCTTGAGTTAGCTACCATTGTTCACACACTCCAAATGTAGAGGCACTAACTCTTGGGTAAGCCCTTAACATTAAAGATAGATCATTTAGGGCTCAAGTACATCTTCACCCAACCTAATCTCAATGCATAATAGAGAAGGTGATTGGAATTCCTTAGTGAGTATGTCTTTGGAATTGAGTACATAAAGGGAAAGGACAATAGGGTCATGGATGCTCTTAGTAGGAGAAGACACCTAGCTGCCATGGTGACTACCAGATTCAATCTGAGACAACAGGTGATCCAGAACTTGCAAGGAGATAAATATTATGACCAATTTAAGAACGCATTAGAAGAAGACCCCTCAGATAATCGATTTGAAGGGTATGTGATTGAGTCAGATGAGATTTTTTGATACTAGGGAAGGATGTATATCCTAGATTTGGGAGAGTTGAGGAAGCTAGTTCTTGAGGAGGTCCATAGTGCGCCATATTCAGGGCACCTGGGAGTGACCAAGATGATGGAAGGGTTGAGACCATTGTACTTTTGGCCTAAGCTGAAGAAGGACGTAACTGAGTTTGTCGCTTGATGTTTAGAGTGCCAGCGTGTTAAGGCTGAACATGTCCATCCTGCAGAGATTTTATATCCACACAGTGTTCCAAAGTATAGGTGGCAAGTAATTAGCATGGATTTTATTTAGGGATTGCCCATGTCCAAGAATTGACATGATGTCATCTTTGTGGTGGTAGAAAAATTGACAAAAGTAGCCCATTTCATTCCTGGAAATCTTTTAGATGAATCGTTGCCCTTAGCTAAAAAGTTTGTCCAAGAGATCTTTCGATTACATGGGGTGCCAGAGACGATCATTTTAGATCATGACACTCACATGAATTCTAGGTTTTGGACCATGATGAATGCAACCTTAGGCACTAAGTTAAATTTTAGCATGGCATATCATCCTCATACAGATGGTCAGGTGGAGAGAGTCAACCAGGTAGTGGAAGATCTTCTAAGGATGTACTGTATGGATCAACAATATAAATGGGAAGAATATCTGCCATTGGTAGAGTTCACATACAACAATTCATACCATGCATCTTTAGGGATGGAACCGTTTGAGGCTCTTTATGGGTGTAAGTCTCAGACACCCATCAGTTGGGACAAGATTGAAGACAGAATACTGATTGGACCCAACATGTTAAAGGAAATGGAAGATTAGATGAGGTTAATTAAACAGAAATTAAAGCAAGCCTTGGATCACCAGAAAAGTTATGTAGACATAAACATAACTTTCAGACAATTCTTAGTAGGCAACAAGGTATTTCTAAAAGTCAAGCCTCACAAGAGTTTGATTATATTTGGTAAGACATCCAAACTCACTCCTAGATTCATAGGACCTTTTGACATACTCTAAGTGATCAATCCAGTTGCATATAGACTTGCTCTTCCACTGGATCTCACCAAAATCCATGATGTTTTTCATGTTTCTTTACTCAAACCTTATCATCCTGATGCATTGCATATTCTTGATTGGTGTTCCCTACAAGTACAAGATCCAGGAATGGTGCTAGTGGAGCCCATTCAAGTCTTGGAGAAGTGCAATGTTAAGTTGCACAATATAGACATAATGTAGTATAAGATCCAGTGGGACTAGTATTCAGTGGACAGTGCCACTTGGGAGGATGCTACATAGATTGATAGATCATTTCCACATTGGAGGAATTATCATAGTTGCTTTTATTTCATGCATATTAGAGATACTATGATATTTTCATGATGATACATTTGATGCATTGGTAGTGTTAGTATGATACGTTATTAATTTTGTAGGATGTAATAAGACATCGAGACGATGTCTCTTCCAAGTGGGGAAGGATTTCATGTCTCAAACTTTTTGGATTGATTTCATTTACGTTTAATGCATGGAAAACTATTGAATTCTACTTAATGCTTGATTTTAGATAAATATAATGATGATACACTATTGAGCTTATGATTCAGTTATTTTGTGTCACTTGGGCTATGCTTTTACGGAACTAACCTATTGACCATGGAAAATGAGTGGGATTGGTTGCAGATATTGTAGAAAGCAAGAACATGTTTTAGGTAGAGGGGACCTAGCTATTTGTCAACAATTGGATGGGTTTTGTCTGGTGCCCTATCACACACTCATGTAGAATCATTTTTCTTTGCATTGATGACTATTTGTTTAACGTTCTTCATGATATACATATGTATGTGACTTTTGTTTGCTTGCAAATGTCTATATGCATGATTATTTTGCTGCTTGAATCATTAAATTAAATATGCCTATCTTCGTATACATATATATACAAATAAATATTACTGCAATATTAAATATGCTTATCTTTATTTACATATATATATAAATAAATATTGTTTGCCGAAATTATAGATGCCTATCTTTGTATATATATAAATAATATTATTGTGAATTCTTATTTTTATAAAACAAAATCTACACACACATATATATTTATATTTATAAGTATTTTAATGAAAAGCATGCATAAGTTTTAATTTTAAAAATAAACTAGATTAAACTCTTGCATGAGTTTTGGATGGGAAACAAAGGAAAAATAAAAGAAAAGAGTGAAAAACAAAAAAGAAGTGCCCTAATCAAAGGAAAGGGGAGATAAAAATAGAGAAAAAAGAGGCATAAGGAGGGGTCATGAATAGGAATAAGGAAGAGGAAAAACGTAGGAGGGCAAAGGAAAAAAAAGGCAAGAAAGAAGAAAGGAATTAAGGGCATTACAGTTTGAATGAATTCTCTGATTGTTCGAGGTTTTCTTCTTCATGCTTTGTGTGATTGTAATTCCATTCTTTTACCTGTAGCAAAGATTGCTTTGTTGTTTTATTTTTATAGAGAAATCTATGTATAAAAGAACAAGTTGTTTGATTTTTTATTGAAAAATCTGGTCGAAGAATTGTTAGTTTGTATTTAAAAGAAAATTGTGTTTTACTAAAGGTTGTGGCGTTGCCTTTGAAGGTAGGCCACAACCCTCTTGCTGAGGTTGTGGGAGCCCTGTATGCCTTCCCACGTCCCCAGCAAGAGGACTAAGGACAACATATTAGTTATTTTATGAAATCTTCTATTAAAACCCAAAAACAACTTGTTTTATTTGTTATGTCTCATTGTTGTTCTGGCATACTTATCATTGTTTAGACACACATTTGCCATTTGCTGTTCTGGCATGGGTTTCAAACCAAATCTGAGTTTACTTCATATGGCATGCATTTGTTGTTCTGACATGAATATTGATCCAAATCTGAGTTTTACTACATATACTTTTCGCTATTATGGCATGCATTTGCTGTTCTGACATGAATATTGATCCAAATCTGAGTTTTAATATTATTTTTATTGCTGTTTTGGCATGAATTTAGCAAACAACCAGTCATTTATGTGAAAATTGATATAGAACAGTGAAATATTTTCATTACTACCTCTCTTTAAAGATGAAATTCGTCATTATTGGTACATATATATATGGGTATATATATACCCGCTGTTAGAGACACATGCTGAGATATTTCAATTGCTTTATGACTGAAATTATTGTATTATGCCTTGCAAAATGACATAGAAAAAGTCAAAATCATGAGCTGAAACCGTAAAATGTACTAGTAAAATACTGATCAAACATTATGATAAAACTAAGTACATATGGAAACAAGGAGATACTAATTTTATAACAAGAAAGATTCATTGCTATTGTTTATTGCATGAAGAATTGATTTATTATCATTATTTTAATGTGCTTGCAAAGGAAATAGAAGTACATATTTTTGTTTATTATGCATTGTCTGTTCGGGAAAGTTACCTTCCGAGATGGGTGCTGAATATGGGTAAAACAGAGAAGTAGGTCTTCTTTTTCATGATCTACACACCGTTAAATGGTTTCATACTTTGGCCAAAGTTAAATTGTGACGTTGAAATAGATGAATGAACCATTGAAATAGAAGGATTTTTATGCTTAGTTATTTATTTTATTCTTTGGCATATCCTATTAATGTGATCTTGCATTCAAGTTAGGGATGCATGTAGGTTAATAGGCACACACCAGATTCCACCCTGTCAACTGTTTACAGGTTGCTAGGCTCTTTGTGCAAGGTCAGACATTCTTCAAGTCTGAAGAATATTGGAGAAGCGTAAGCTTTGTGGTTGTGTAGAAAAGTGCCTAAACCATGTTCTTGTCCTTTGACATAGAAGATGACCAGATGGTCGATGGCGGTCGAGGATTGATTTATATTTTATGGATTCTACTTGTATATGTTGACATATGTATTACTCCGTTGTATTGGAATGAATTGTAAGGCACTTAAGCCAATATTGAAACATGTACATATTATTTCATGGAGCTCTATAACTGTACTTCTGTATGATGAATTGTAATAATATTTTTTACCATATCAATGTATGAAATCTTGTGTTTGTCTATTATTAGTAAAACTCTCTCTTTTCCTTGATAGTGTGATTGCAGTTACTTTTACTTTAGTTGTTTATGTGATGGAATTGAATACTTTATAGATAGTGGATTCTATGGTGGATTGGATTGAGGAGATGGTGGGTTGGATTGATAAGGGGATGACGGATTTGGATAAGAGGAACTAGGAAATGGAGGAATTGCATATGAAAATGGTTGTTGAGACATGGATGGAGTTGAATACATAGATAGGGGATGAACTAGATTTTCCTTGTCATAGGATATGGAATTAGGCATAGGAGTGTAGCTTGTGCTAGCAAATGTTTGGTCAAAGGTAGAATAATGATGTTTGAGGGAAGTTTGGTGTGAGATTATAGGATGGCTAGTGCTAGCATGCTCTTGGTTAAAGGAATCTTGATGGCTACAAGAATTCACATTAGATTGGATATGTTCAAAATATGTGTCATGATCTATAAGGTCCTCATAATCATTAGTAGCAAATTGGGGACCTCTTAGGATTGTGATTTTGGGTTTATCATTATCAATTTGAGGAGCTCCTTTGAGTATGATTTTAGGTTTGGCATGATCTTCATACTGTTGACTTTTCTTCTGAATCAGCATTAGGGTTTGCCACTTCTAATGTACAGGCAGATTCAGCCAACTAAATACAGGAGGTTGCGTGAGTTGCCTCCCCTTCACTTCTGGTTCTGCCGCACCAAGGGGGTATCCCTATAACTCAAGATGTAACCCTGACTAGCTCAAAGATAGAAATATCTAACTTGACAACAACAGGCAGGATACTCTCATGTATGGACCAAGATCTGTATGATAGATCACAAGGTTGGCAACATTCTTGGACATGATGTCTGGTTGGGTATGAGAGCATGCAGGGGGTTCCTAATCCTACTCCTACAACTAACAGGTGGAAGTATGAAATGGTTTAGTTTGAATTTTGGATGCAAAGCTGGACATGGTGTATAACCTCAACACAGAGCTAGATTGGTGCCTATCCAGGGCTTGGAGTCGGTAGACATACACCTATGAATGATCAGCATGAATAGCTAAAACTGGATTTCAGGGGGATACACATGATATCTGCCTTACAGATATCTCCCAATAAAGAGTGTTAAGCTGTCTATACTTATGGCATCCCTATTGCAGTAAGAAAGATACATGCAAAACTGGAGACAGAATCAGCATAACACATGCAAACACAGCATTATTCATATAAGATTAACCATGAAATCAGTGGATTCATGCCAAATCGTACAACAGGAGATACATAAACTCACAAGTTTTGCTGCACAGAGCAACCAAAACCAGTTGTATCTTATTACAGAGCCAAAATGTCCAGTTTTCAACAACCAAAAATGAGTAACACTTCCTGCTTATAACAGCCAGGTAGTGTACCACAGCAATTAATTACATGGTTGACCAAAAATCCCGCCAGATACACAGTATCAGAAAAATGGCGCTCAACGCATTACCAGATTGGTGCTCAAACATGAATGCAGTAGGTAGGGGAGGAGACAGGAAGAAACCTCGAGCCCTGCGCCACTGTCCGTTGATGTACACCTCCAATCGGGTACCAGATCCGTCCATACCTCTGCAACCTTCGCCATTAATGGCGCACCAACCTGCGGCCTCGGGAAAACGTCAAACAGTGCATCGCAACCATTTCCTGCCAAGATTCATCGTCATGATATTTCAAAATATGCAGGGTCGGATTATCCCACATGCACCCCACGGCGACCTTTTCAACACTTTATATACTAGGCCACGAGCATCTATGATGTCGGTGCTTTTGCTCCTGACGACACTAGTATAAGACTTCATCATCATTATCCTTCAGCAGCATGATATCCTGTTGCTTGAAATATCACCCTGACGTCAGCATCATATCGCAATATAACCTACATGATAATCGCCTTCATCGGCACAACCTGATCCATCGGAGGAAGATCCTCCTGCTTAGCCGATACCAAATGTCTGGCCGATGAACATCCTGATGACGTCACCGTCATATCCTGCTGATGTCATCAGCATATCTGCCTACTGCGCACCTCCTCATATCCGGATGATGTCATCATCATGTTTGCAAATATCGGGGGATCTCCACAAGATGATCAGTGTTAGAAATATGACCCCCCCGGACCTTGATGACGTCATCATCATATCGACATCAGGATGATATTCGGAAGATAACCGGATATTTGGAAATATCATCCTGATGCACAAATATCATGCTGCACTGTAGCTCCACTATAAGATCGAGGTGATAGATGAATATGCCAGATATTTGAAAAGATCACCCCCCACTAGATAATGCACGAAGCCGACAGGCGGATATCTCCCTTCGGAAATATCATGATGCAGACAGGCAGAAAAGCGGATATCACCTTGACGTAAGAATGACGTCAGCATCATCAGGGTGATAAAACAACGAACATGAAATGATACAACATCATCAGGATGATATTGACTAAGATCATTCCTGACGTTCAAAATATGATGACCACAATGAATATCGGGTCGCACTTAGAACTTTACAGCAACATCATTAGGATGATCTTAACAAAGATCACCCGATGTTAAAATATCACCCCAGCGAAAGATCATGCAGGTAGACAATATGATGACCCTCGCAAGCAACACGGCGATAACCGGAAATATGATGATGATGATGACGACCCTTACGAATAACAGGTCGGGTCGAACTACTTAGAAAATGACCCCTTCGGGAGATCGGGGTGACATCATCATCATAAAAGGGCAGGGTGATAATCGGAAGATCACCAGATATTTGAAAAATCACCCCCCGCAAGAAGATCAAGGCACACTGTAGCTCATCAGCAGGATCGGGATGATATCCAAACATCACCTGATATTGAAACATGATGATCCTGATGAAAAACCGGTTGACAGAAAACATGATGATGCTGACCACCATCGAAGAAAACATGATGATGATGACCTCCTCCTCAGGAAAATATGATGCTGCAGCTGAAAAATGCTGAGGAGGTCCAACACTTAGAACATCTTTAAGGAAGGTGCTTGCATGAAAATTGCTCAAAAATTGTCAGTCAATTCAGGCACTAACACATACAAAGGAGGGGACATAAGTGTTCTACCCATGATGTTTGTGTGTAGGTGTTAAATTTTGGATGAGGAATTGGTGATGTCTTGGATGACGAGATTTGGATTGGATGTGGACGGGGTTTGGAAGATATAGGATGATGGATGATTGGGGATCAAATGTTAAGACCTTAAAATGATTTGATTTGATTGAACAAGGGATGATTCTCTATAATTAAGATAGCCTTATGTTCTTAAGCAAGAGGGTTGATTGTATTGACTTGATTTCTACTTAAGATATACTTACATTCTTAAGAAGGAATTGATGAGATTTGATAAGTATACTTAAGATAGACTAATGTTCTTAACAACATTTGGATGATGATAATAAGATCAACTTAAGGTCTTGATTGTTGATTGGATTTGAAATGGCTAATAGTGGATTAGGGCTAGGATCCTTTGGATGAAGGATCTTGATGATGATTTGGATAAACTATGATTACAATTTGGATGAAAGTGGATGGAGTTGACAAAGGCTAAGTCCTTAACCAAATTGTGATTTTCAAAGGATGATTTCTGATCAAGGATTAGGTATTGGATGCTTGATAGAAATGGATAAATGGATAATAGATGATTGATTGTGGATCAAGGATAAATTGATTTGATTAGGATTTGGTCAAAATTGGATTAAGTAGATAAAGATATTGGATTAAGATGATGACGAAGGATTTGGCTTAAACTTGATAATTAGATTATGATGTGGATTAAGGATGATAGTGTATGAAGAATGATAGATTAAGGATTAGATTAGGAGGTGATTAAAATGAGAATAGGCTGGATTAAGCTCAATGATGGGATTATTATTAGGATGATGATTGTGATTAGGAAGTGGATTAGGTGGATACCTAATTAAGATTAGGACCTTCATTGGATTAGGCAAATTGATTAGGATTAGGATCCTAAATGATGGATTAAGATTGGATTGGGAATAGACTGGGATGATGTGGATAAGGTTATTAGGATGATTAGGATGAATAAGGATAAGGTGGATGTGTAGGATAATTAGGAGATGATGTGGACTGGATTAGGTGGATAGATAAGATTTCAATAAAAATAGATGATTAAAGGGCTATTGGGGATGGCTTGAAGTTTGACCTTGGAAAACTTTGTACATAATAGGTTTCACACAACATGCACAAGATTACTAAAAGATTTAGATTTTGGATTAGGGAAATGCACGGGTTTCAAAAAATGAAGACACTCCAAGCACAATAACAAGCCTAAGATTATTCAAGTGGGAGTGACTCTTAGTGTGGGTCCACACTCAATACCTCTTAATATTCCTACCTAGCTAGGAATATCTTCACAAGAGCGAATAACTAGGGATCAAGTGTTTCCCTCTCAGTTATTGTCCTTGATGTCAATCACATACTCTCATGGTACTATGACAGTTGCCTGAGGTACGGTATCCTTGATTAGCTGAGGTATGGCATGGTATGGCATCCTTGATGTCAAATTCACATATTCTACAGTTGCATTGGTTTGTGGCACTTTTTATGGTCTCAAATTAGTTGGCAGATATCAGTTGACAGAGATATTTGATTATAATGCATTTGGTCATCTTTGATATTTATGATGAGCATGAACATAGATATAGTGGGTTTCATCAGTTTCATTACCAATTACCATTCAGGATCTTTGAAGTTGGTTACTATGTCATGATCAATCACTTTCTTAGTATCATACAAATTGGTTGGTTCATTTCATAAAGGCACCTTATGGTTAGAAGGAAGTCAATGTTATTAACTTAGCCTTGCAAAACAATATTTCTAAAGCATGATATCTTTCTACAAGGTTTCATTTGATAATATCTATTTTGTATATAATGAAAGTTCATATTGCTAAAAGATATTAAGGAGGTCTTGAAGTTTATATCTAATTTTCAAAAGGCATCATTTATCTCTAAAGACGTCTTATGCAAATAAAAGAAATCAACAAAAAGCATTATCGGGCATTTAAAGTGTAACCTGCCTAGCAGGTGTTGAGCATTTTTCAGTAGGTAAAAAGAAGGTGAGAATAGTCTTAGTGACCGGCCCTTTCTAGGGGCAAACTGGATCTCTCAGTGGTCAGAATATACATTGGGCAAAAAGATTGTTTATATCTTTATTTTGCAAGGTTGAACTTAGAGACATGAAGTCTCTCGACCTAGGGTTTCTTTTGTATGAAGATTGTTGCAAAGATTCAGTTATGATGAAGGAGGATATTAGGGATTTGACAAAGCTAAACTATAAGTGAGCTTCAGCTGAGACTAAGGTGAGCTGGACAGTTATTTTGGAACACAAAAGGCACATCAAAATTTCTTAGTTGTCAGCACCGGTGATATCTTTCCTTAATTTTCTCATGTGGGTTTTTGATCCAATAAAAATGGTGATTCTTTGTTCTTGAAAAGTTTGGTAACAGTCTATGGGTAAAAGTAAAAATGAACACTATTGTTTCTTTGTTGACTGTGAGGGTTTATCCTCTCAAGCCATGTCATTTCTGAACTATTACTTGGTTTTTGTTTTAAAGCAGTTGGGAAATAAAAAATATAACAATGGTTTTTGAAACTCTGTTGTAAACCACAAGGGTTTGTGGTCACATATACTTTACTTACTCTTTTGTTGAAAATAAAGACAGTTATGTGAACAATAATCAGTTTCTAGACAATGGGAGAGGGTTTGTAAATTTTTTATAAACTCATGGTTAGGGTTTGAAGGTTTTACTCTTATGCTTCAACACTAGGGTTTCTTGCAAGAATGTTGAAGGCAGTTTGATGATACTCTATTTTACTATGGTCAAGATTGGATAACTACAGTTTGAAAAGGCATTCCTTGTTGCATTAAACAGTTTGAAAATTATATACTGTGGTTAAAGATTTATTATTGTAATAGTTTCAAAGACTTGTACAAAGGTTTTTACAAACTCAAGTTCTTGTAAATGGGTCTATTCGACCACTCTCTTTTGATAGTTATTCTTGTAGTTGAAAACTGTCAGAGACAGTTGGAATGTTTCAGTTACAGATTTAAACTATTTCATGAAAAGAAGAAAGGAAGTGAGAAAGTATAAAAATGCATGTAATGTAAACACCTGATATGGTGTTGATGATATTGTTTCTTACACTATCATTGAGACAATACCAGAGTGTTGTAATGCAAAAACATTTTTGAGTTGATGTGCACAGTTTTGGTTATGTGATTCTTGAGGTCTCCAAATTCAATGAGACAATCAAGAACTAAGCTGTAGTGAAACAGAGAAACCCTCTGTATTGTATATCTTTCTTTGGTTCTTGAAGATGATATAAGGTCATGTCAGTGAGACATAGATTGACCTAATGCCAATGAGGCTAATGTATTGCCAGTGAGGCTTGTGTTGCCAGTGAGGCTTGTGTTACTAGTGAGGCAGTGATAAAAGTTAGTGAGACATTTTTCTTTAGCTAGTGATGCATGATTCTTGAATAAGCTAGTGAGGCATTTTACTGAGTGGTTTTTCTACCCCAAGAGGGCTTTCCACTCCTGAAATCTTTTTCTTATGGTCTCAGTTGTTGCATGATTAATTTGTCCATTATACTTGATTATTTATTTCTTTAATGCACTGTTACTTGCATTAATAGAGCCTATATTAGCATCTACTTCAGTTTTGAAAAAAAGTGTTTAAACTTGTTTTGTTTTCTACAACACTGATTCACCCCCCCTCTCAGTGTTGTCAAGTACTCCAACAAGTGGTATCAGAGCCAGACCCTTGTCTAAAAGGTTTAACCAACCTAAGGGATTCTTGGTGGAGTACATACCATGTTAGCCCAGGAAGGTCTTTCTCCTTTCAGAGCACCATTGTTTGGTGGTACTGATTATGCTTTTTGGAAGTATAGAATGACTCGTCACATAAAGTATTTAGGATTTGATGTCTGGAATGTAGTTGAAATTGGTTATTCTAGTCCAGATACACCATCTACTACTAATGAGAAAAAAGCATATGATTGTGATGCAAAGGTTGCAAATGCCATTTGCTATGGTCTGTCCAATGATGTTTTAGTCAAGGTCATGGAATGCAAAACAACTAATTCCATATGGGAAAAATTGTCAAACATCTATGAGGGTGATGAGGATATAAAAGAAGTGAAACTTCAAGATCTAAGAAACAATTTTGAAGGCTTAAGAATGACAGATGAATAGAAGGTAGCTAATTACCTTCAAAGAGTCCAAGAAACTGTAAACACTATGAGAGGTTTAGGAGAAAAAATAGAAGAGGTAACTATTGTTAAAAAGGTGTTAAGAACCCTGTCTCCTAAATATGATTCTAAGACTTTTGTTGTTGAATACAGAGACATGTAGAAATTAACTATAGATGCTCTTCATGGAATTTTTACTGCCTATGAAATGAGAAAGATCAATGACAATCCTAACAAAGAAATTACTTTCAAAACTATGAAGAAGGATAATGATATAAATTCTAAGTCTTAAAAAGTGAATGACGATGACTCAATTTTTGTAAGCAAACTAAAAAGAGGCTCAACAAGTAGATATAAAGGGAAGTTACCCTTTAAGTGTTTCAATTGTGGCAAAATAGGACACTATGTAGCAAACTGTCCAAACAAAGAACTTGATAGTGATGAAGAAGACAATAAAAAACAAAGTAGGAAAAAGCAGTATAACTTTAAGAAAATTTTCTTCAAAAAGAAGAAAAGTTTGTTTGATGATGTTACTGACAGTGGCTCAAAGGAATTTGCTGAAGAAGGTGATGAAACCTTGTTCATGGCAACAATCAATTTAGTTGAAACTCAAAATACATTAGATCAATCTGAAACTGAGGTTGTTTTTGAGGGTGAACTCAAATGTGCTCTTAATGAAATAAAAAAACTTAAAAAGGAGGCCATGGAGTAGAAAAGTCAAATTACTAACTATGAAAAAAAAATCTCAGATCTGAAATTGCAACTTGAGGAAAACAAGAAAATTTTAGAAGTCACTCAAAAACAGTTGCATGTCAAAGAAAAAGAGTGTTGCACTCGAGAAGCTGAGATTGTTAGTTTGAGAAAAAATCTTGCAATGTGTGAAAATAGTGATAAATTGTCTCATATCTTAGGCAAACAAAAGTCACATAATGATAAGAGTGGCTTGGGGATGATAAACGGACAATGTTCAAATTCTAACAATGATGGGTTCAATGCTGCTAAAACAAAGTTGATTTGGAAACCAAAGAAGGTTGATAAAAAGATAGAAGGTATGCTTGATCAAACAACTTTACATGTCAAAGTAAGAAATGTATGGGTTTTAGATAGTGGATGCTCTCACCACATGATGGGTGATATAAACAACTTCATCAAATTTGAATATTGTGATTGTGGCTTAGTATGGTTTGGAAATGGTGATTGTATTCAGATCATAGGGAAAGGTACTGTTTCTTTGGATGATAATCTACCTTTACATGATGTGTACTATGCAAAGGGTCTCAAGCATATCTTTTAAGTGTAACTCAGTTCTGTGATCAAGGCTTTTATATTCTTTTTGATGCTCTTGGGTGTGAAATTAGAAAGAACACAGGTGCAATTGTTGCAGCAGGATTAAGAACTCAAAAAAACATTTATAATTTGCAAGAAACCAAATGCATGCAAATGGTTGGTTAGTTGAGGGAGAGATTGGATGATCTTCCTCATATTTCTCTTCACTAAATTCTTTTATATTCTTTTATATTCTTATATCCCTATGGTTGTTGGCTGCATTGACTTTATTGTTCTGTCTTTGCAATTTAGTAAGTCACAAGTGTGACATATTTGCAATTTGATTCTTAGTCTTTGCAAGTTCTTGTTATGAGGTATTTCAAATGTATTATTTTCTTGAGCAGTATACAATAATATATTCTGTGTGATATTTCAAGTGTCAAAAGATAGTGATTTTCTAACAAGTGCATGAGGTTCAGCTTAAAGGGAAAGTTATCAAATGTCCTATCTTTCAGAATTTCTTGAGATGGATAGAGTGTGCAATTCTTAAGGGATTTCAAGTTCTTGTCTTTATCATGGTGCACAAGGTTTGATAGGCTATTTTCCCATTGGTCTTTAGGTCTTCCGGAGTTGTTTATCATGAAGATCTTTAGGATTTGTTCATCATGTCTTGGTAAAAGGGTGCTTCATTGTTGCCTCTATCTTACAAGTTGCTTGATGTCAAGCTATAATATTACAAAGTGTTGTTGCTATCTTGTTGATGATCAAGTTTGCAAAATGATCGGTTGCATAATAATGATGTCTAGGTGCTATGTGTAGCAGATCAAGCTTGTTGTCATGTAGATGTTGGATGATTGGATTTTCTAGTCTAGTGGCATATAAGATGATTGTTTTCAAATATGCACATTATGCACTGAGTTTTCTTTGCTCCATTTATCTTTGTATGGTTTGACAGTGAAATTTGTTTCTAGCAGCATAATTGAAGTATGATATGCTGTAGTGGTTATTGTGAAGGAACAATGCATTTGTGACAGAGTTGTATGGATTTACATGGAAGTATTTTGTGAATAATAAAATGTTGAGGTCTTTGAGGACAATGGAAAGTTGCAGAAGGTTTTTGGTTTCAGGGGGAGCTTGTTTGCATATTATTTACTGTCCACGGTAATTACGGAGTTACTGCACAGTAAGTCCCAAAGTTACCGGTGATAGTTACGAGATGTCATTTACTATGGTAAATGGTAATTGGTCAAAGTGGGGTGTACATGTTGAGGAATAATCTATTTTTAGTGTTATGACGCACATCATAGATGCTGTAAGAAGGTGTAAGAGATTCTATGACAACTGTAAGTTGTCATAAGAATCTATGACACTTATAATAGCATATGACTCGTCATAACATGCTGTAAGTGGTTATTTTTGGCCCCAAGGTGTTCAAGCTTGCATGGGCACATTTTTCCAAGTGTAGGATGCATGTATGACAACATTTATGACCCTGTAAAAACCCATTCTTGGCCATGGACGCCCAAGGTTGTATTGTTGACTCTTGACAAGTGTTATGGGCTTGCAAGAAGTCATTTAATGTCTTGAAGTTGTGTAAATTCTATATAAACCATAACATAGTAGATGAGATGCATAATAACAGTTTACAGGTACCCAAGTTCTGCCGGAGTGAAGGTTGGAGGACAAAGGAAGTGAATGTATTTGTAATCTCCTTTTGTGAAGATAATACAACTTGACCTCTTTTCTTGGTGGAGTTTTTTACCTGAAAGGGTTTTCTCCACGTTAAACACTTGTGTTATGTGCTTCATTCTGCTTTTGGTATATTTCTGTATTGTGGATTTATGCTTTGTTACAATCTCCATTATTAATAGCACACAGTTAAAGATTGCTGAAATTTATCTCGAATCAGATTTCCATTGAAGTAGTGTTGCTTTCATTTCTAATAGGTACAATAATGTGAAACGTGATTACCAACCCTCATCCTCTTGTGATCTCTTCTCATGTTACTGTATCATGATTTTATAATGGTAGTTGGCATAATTCTTAGTTTGATGTTTTCTTAGAACTAGTATTGTTTCCTCTTCCCTCATCTTTGGCATTGTTGTCAAAAGGGGGAGAAATTAGTGTTATACAGTTGTTTCTTGATGCCTTCAGTTATTTTTTGTGTCATTTGATTCTGATTCTCTATGCATGTTGATGATTATGCCTTCAGTTGTTATATGGGTTATACAGTGGATTTTCTGGTTTGATCATTCTGGGTGTTCTTTCCTGATTATAGTGGTATACTTGGCTTTGATAGTTGTTGCTAGTTACTATATAGCGTTGTTTATTTTACAAGCCTAATTGCTCATGTTTTATCAGTTGAAGGATTCAATGTTGTTTTTGAGGTTTCTTCATGTATGCTGACAGTGGTATATACTGATGTTCCCTTGATGCCTTCATTTCTTGATTCTTGATCATTGATATATAATGGATTCTGGTGTTTTTTCAGTACCTCAAGTGCTTTCAGTTGGTTCATGATGTTGGACTGTAACAATGGTATACAGTGATGTTTGCTTTGATAGTTTTTTTAATGACAATGATGATCTGCTAGTTCACATATTTGGGATATTCAGTTGTTGTCCTTGCTATGATACATGTTCTTTTATATGGTAATTCTTTGGTGTTGACAGTGCAATTATGTTTCAAGCTAGTCTGATACTTTGTGCTACATTGGACAATAATGGTATGCTTTATATTTCCTATTTTTGCTTATCATTTTGTAGCATGTTGGATTATGGTTCCTGATCTATCTTTGAAGCAATGGCACACTTCTTTCTCCCTTCATCTTTGATGCAAAAAGGGGGAGAGAGAGTTGTGTTTTGCCATCAAAGACAAAGGGGGAGTTTGTTACCCTCTCAGTTATTGTCCTTGATGTCAATCACATACTCTCATGGTACTATGATAGTTGGTTGAGGTACGGTATCCTTGATTGGCTGAGGTATGGCATGGTATGGCATCCTTGATGTCAAATTCACATATTCTACATTTGTATTGGTTTGTAGCACTTTTTATGGTCTCAAATCAATTGGCAGATATCAGTTGACAAAGATATTTAATTATAATGCATTTGGTCATCTTTGATCATTATGATGAGCATGAACAAAGATACAGTGGGTTTCATTAGTTTCATTACCAATTACCATTCAGGATCTTTGAAGTTGGTTACTATATCGCGATCAATCACTTTCTTAGTATCATACAAATTGGTTGGTTCATTTCATAAATGCACCTTGTGGTTAGAAGGAAGTCAATGTTATTAACTTAGCCTTGCAAAACAATATTTCTAAAGCATGATATCTTTCTACAAGGTTTCATTTGATAATATCTCTTTTGTATATAATGAAAGTTCATATTACTAAAAGATATTAAGGAGGTCTTGAAGTTTATCTCTAATTTTCAAAAGGCACCATTTGTCTCTAAAGTTGTCTTATTCAAATAAAAGAAATCAATAAAAAGCATTATTGGGCATTTAAAGTGTAACCTACCTAGTAGGTGTCGAGCATTTTTCAACAGGTAAAAAGAAGGTGAGAACAGTCTTAGTGATCGGCCCTTTCTAGGGGCAAACTAGATCTCTAGGTGGTCAGAATATACATTGGGCAAAAAAAGATTGTTTGTATCTTTATTTTGCAAGGTTGAACTTAGAGACATGAAGTCTCTCGACCTAGGGTTTCTTTTGTATGAAGATTGTTGCAAAGATTCAGTTATGATGAAGGAGGATCTTAGGGATTTGACATAGCTCGAACTGTAAGTGAGCTGGACAGTTATTTTGGAACTCAAAAGGCACATCAAAATTTATTAGTTGTCGGCACAGGTGATATCTTTCCTTAATTTTCTCATGTGGGTTTTTGATCCAATAAAAATGGTGATTCTCTGTTCTTGACAAGTTTGGTAACAGTCTATGGGTAAAAGGAAAAATGAACACTATTGTTTCTTCGTTAACTGTGAGGGTTTATACTCTTAAGCCGTGTCAGTTCTGAACTATAACTTGGTTTTTGTTTTAAAGCAGTTGGGAAACAAAAAATATAACAATAGTTTTTGAAACTCTGTTGTAAACCATAGGGGTTTGTGGTCACATATACTTTACTTACTCTTTTGTTGAAAACAAAGATAGTTATGTGAACGGCAATCAGTTTCTAGACAATGGGAGAGGGTTTGTAAATTTTTGATAAACTCATGGTTAGGGTTTGAAGGTTTTACTCTTATGCTTCAACACTAGGGTTTCTTGCAAGAATGTTGAAGGTAGTTTGATGATACTCTGTTTTAATATGGTCAAGATTGGATAACTACAGTTTGAAAAGGCATTCCTTGTTGCATTAAACAATTTAAAAATTATATAATGTGGTTAAAGATTTATTATTGTAATAGTTTCAAAGACTTGTGCAAAGGTTTTTACAAACTCAAGTTCTTGTAAATGGGTCTATTCAACCACTCTCTTTTGATAGTTATTCTTGCAGTTGAAAACTGTCAGAGATAGTTGGAATGTTTCAGTTACAAATTTAAACTGTTTCATGAAAAGAAGAAAGGCAGTGAGAAAGTATAAAAAGGCATGTAATGTAAACACCTGATATGGTGTTGATGACATTGTTTCTTACACTATCATTGAGACAATACTAGAGTGTTGTAATGCAAAAATATTTCTGAGTTGATGTGCACAGTTTTGGCTATGTGATTCTTGAGGTCTCTAAATTCAATGAGACAATCAAGAACTGAGCTGTAGTGAAATAGAGAAACCCTCTGTATTGTATATCTTTCTATGGTTCTTGAATATGATATAAGGTCAAGTCAGTGAGACACAGATTGATCTAATGCCAATGAGGCTGATGTATTATCAGTGAGGCTTGTGTTGCTAGTGAGGTAGTGATAAAAGTCAGTGAGACATTTTTCTGTAGCCAGTGAGACATGATTCTTGAATAAGCCAGTGAGGCATTTTACTGAGTGATTTTTCTACCCCAAGAGGGTTTTCCACTCCTGAAATCTTTGTCTTATGGTCCCAATTGTTGCATAATTAATTTGTCCATTATACTTGATTGTTTATTTCTTTAATGCACTGTTACTTGCATTGATAGAGCCTATATCAGCATCTGCTTCAGTTTTGAAAAAAGTGTTTAAACTTGTTTTGTTTTCTACAACACTGATTCACCCCCCCTCTTAGTGTTGTCAAGTACTCCAATATCAAGTGGCCAAATTCTCACCCTTTCCGTTTCATTGGAGGCCTTGACTCCTTACCCAAAGAACTTATATTTCTACTTGAGGAGGTACATGGTGAGTGTATACAACTAAAAATGGCTCGACATCAATTAAATAAATATTTTCGTATTTATTTTATCATTATTCCTCCTATCAATAAATAAATATCCTAATTTATTTATCTGATTCATATTCTTCTTAATCTTTCAAAAATTAAATAAAAATCAATTTATTTAATTAATCATCCTAAATTCTTCTAAATCATCCTTAATTGAATAATCCTAAATTATTTAATTAATCATCATTCCAAAGTCCTAATTCTAAAAATCCACATCATCACTTCTGTTGCAAGTATGAGGTGAACCAGTGTTGTCATTGATGTCAACTTACTCATATTGCATTGGTAAGAAGGTTTGGATGAGTTGTGTGCTGTTGTTATTGAGGAAATTAGTCTCCATCCGGAACAGTGAAGAACAGTGAAGAATAGTGATGAGAAGAAGGCAAATGTACTGTATAGGTTGTGAACCAGAGGATGCGGATTAAAGGGTTTGTAGATATGAGTCTTTAGATGCTTCAGCTAAGATTTCAGAGGTCTGCATAAAGATCTGAAGAAGTTGTGGCTGTCTGTGTGGAACCGGTTCCGGCAAGTGTTCAGAGGTGACAGAGGATCATAGAAAGGTCCGGTGAGGTCCGGAATTGTATTATCCTAATCTGCGGATTGGAAGGAGTGTTTGGGATGTCCTTGTGATGTGTCATCTTGAGTTGTGTATGATTTTGAGGTCTAGAAGTACCTTTTGCATTGTGACAGTGGTGACAGACTGTGTTCTTGAAGTACCGGATGATGAAGAGAAGAATTCTGGTAAGCTGATGAAGTGCGGATGCTTTTGATGATTCAGGGAAGGTTATGATGATCATTGGATCACATTTAGTTCGTGTTGGCAGTTCGCATTGAAGTTAGAGTTGGATTTGATGTTATGGCTACCAGTTGTTGGTGTTCTTCCTGTAACAGGCCGACCAGATGTTCTACATGCCTTGCGAATGTTATTGTGATGTTTACCGACTTAGATGATTGTTCCTAAGTTGATGTCTTGTATAAATAAGTGTTTGAGAATTCATTTTGAGGTGTGGATTGTGTGGATGAGGGTGGCATAGCGAAGAGAAGTGCAAAAGGCAGAGCAAGGGTTTTTGGGCTTAAATGGAACTGATCCAGACATGGTAGAGATGTCATTCTCCAGTTCAAAATTGTGATTTTGATCACTTTGTAGACAGTGTGTCTCCTTGTAGGCAGTGTGCCTCTTTGTGAGCAGTGTGCTTGGGCAGTGAGCCCTAATTGGCATGTGCCATTCATTTTTCTTATTCTTCTAATAGAGAATAATCCTTGGGTTAATCACCCTGTGGTTTTTCCCTTAACCAGGTTTTCCACATCAAAATCTTGGTGTTCAATGTGTTGATGTTTATCTGCTCTTGTGTTTATGCATTATGCTTCCATGGATGGTTAATTGATATGCTGTTAACTAACAAAGAAGAATAAAGTGTTTAAAGTAAGAGCAAGTTTTTATACAACTGATTCACCCCCCCTCTCAGTTGTATGCCCTAGATCCAACACACTTCCACCTCACTTTACACCTCATCATGTTGCACACATAATTGAATATTTTTAATGTTTAATTAGATAATTATACTCACCCACATGTCCTATTTATCCTCTAAGCATTCCTATTCTTAAGAACTTGGTTCCTCCATGTTATCTTAGTCAAAGGAGACTTAGAGACACGTCTCATAGTTCTTAGATTCCTTCCAACCTCCCTACAAAGAAGGACTCCTTCTTTGACCCATGTTCTTTGGTCCTTGAGAGCATTGTGACAAGTGGCCTCATGCTCACGCCTTTCTCTCCACCTTGTCATCGTTAGAGGAATGTTCATTCTCTCCCTTTTATCTCCCTCATCCCAACTAATCAAATCTCCACTGTACACCTCATATGACTCATTCTCCACCATTGAGATTGTGACACTTGGATCTTGGCCTCCTTAAGCCTATAAAAGGAACATCTTACTCCTCCATTTGGTCATATCAAGCTTTAGAAAACTTATGCTACCAAAATCATTCTAGCGTGCCTTTGGCTCATACTCTCATTTTTCATTGCATCCATTAGCATCATAATCTCATCTAGCTACATATCAATATCACTATCCATGGCTTCATATCATAGTCTCCATCATTCATCTTAGTGTTGCATTGTAGTTTATCTCACTTTGCATAATCCTCCACAAAAGCCATTCTCTCTTTGTCATCTTAAAATAGCAAGGAAGTCTACTTCTGAGAGCTCAATCATAATCTACAAAGATCATTGAAGAGATAGGCAACAATGGAAGACACGAGGTAAATCGGTTCACAAGGTATAACTTTGGTTTATTGCATTTGTCTTGTTTTCTTTGGAGTATTGAATATTTAAGTAGATTCTAATGTAGTTTAGATTTTCAATCACATTTTGGCACCCACCATGGGGCCTTGCCCTGTTTTTAACTTCTAAATTTGAGTTTTTGACGTACTTGCAGTCGTAACAGGTTGGTCCTGCGCATTCAATTTCTAGTTCTGCTCATCTATGAAGAAAATAACAATCCAGCGCATTTAAAACTTCTTTCAGTGCATATGAAACTTCTTTCTACGCATTTGTTTTCCTGCGCATATAACTGATCTTTCTGCACATATGATGTCTATTTCAGCGCATATAAAATCTGTCAGTTTTTAGGGTGTCTTTTTGATAATTTTGATGCTAACTTTGGTTGCAAGTATTATCAATCATCAATGGAGACTATTAACAAAATGTTCTTGTAGGTTTAAGAGTTGGTTTAGACATTTTTAGTTACATCTTGCATACAAATCTTCATCTAGTTTTTAATTAGGAGGAGTAAACTGACATCTTGCATACAAATCTTCATTTAGTTTCTAATTAAGAGGAGTAATCATATCATTTTGTGTACAACTTGCATACAATCTTCACCTAGTTTTTAATTAGGAGGAGTAAACAGACATCTTGCATACAAATATTCATCTAGTTTTTAATTAGGACTAAACTTACATCTTTGCATACAAATTTCACATAGTCCCAAACTAGGAGGCTAAAAATTGAACAAATCTTTCATTCAAATCTTGCATTTACAAATCCACATCTAGCATAAATAGGGGAAAGTAACTTGATCAAATCTTCAAATACAATCATCACATAGTTTTGATTAGGAGGTTAAAATCAACTATCTTTTCATTTTATGCTATCATGTCATTTTTGTGCTTGGTAGATTAAATCACATTTAGATTAACTCTAGAAGGTCAATGAACCAGTGTCTACTGTGTTTGTAAAACGGTGATAGGCATATGCTCTCCCCATCTTAGGTGACCAAAAACCCATCGTTTCATTTGTTTAACCTTTAGAAAAGGCCTGCCCTTGGATTGTGTTTCATCCAAGTGGGATGACCTTGAGCGGTAACAAGCTAAAGCCAAGCTAATTCAAACCGCTATAAATAAAAGTGTTTGTGACGAAAGTCATAAACAACAGGTGTTTCTATGTTATACCGACAAATGTTTCCCTTAGTACCCTTGTGGTGCATGAAAACCTATAGAGCTTAACCTCTACAGATCGGGAAGCCTCCTAAATGGAGCGAATCATCGCACATATAACCACCTAAATGAATGCCCTTACTAAGAACCAACTATTTTTAGAGGCCAAAATCCTTCTATTTGTTGACGCATGAGGTCAAACCTCTGAAGCCGCCCAAAATTTTCACTAATCATGTGTAGAGATAGAAAATTCAACTCTTCGGAGGAATTGAAACTTGGTATGCCGGGGAAGTGAGTGTCGTGCAAGGGGGAGCTAGTGCTACCAAGTTTCTAATTGTCTGCCTTGATTTAAGTGGCCGGGGAAATCCAAGTTGGGATTCAATAAATATTGTCCTTGCCAACAATAGGAATTTTACTTGTTTGTAAAATGTTTATAAAAAATGTGTATAAGAAAACTATGAGATCTTCTTGTCTGCTGTGTTTTCTTACAACAAACTGAAAGAAAATCATTACCAAGAACATAGGACACTTTTAGAAAAATGTGCCTCAAACAAACAAAATTGATCAAACACTAAAAATACATAGAGCTGCGCATTTGAAACTTAGAGTTGTGCATTTATTAGTTCTTTCAGTGCATATAAATCCTGCTATGCATTCACGCCTTATTGCTATGCATTTACTTCATCTTGTTATGCATACATGAACCTGCGCATATAAATAACAGCACTGTGCATACAGAATTATGCATTCAATCAACAGTTAGACGCATTTAAACCCTATTTCTATGCATTTAAAACTGCATATTCAAAACAA
Organism: Cunninghamia lanceolata; assembly: GCA_027924645.1. Taxonomy (NCBI): domain Eukaryota; kingdom Viridiplantae; phylum Streptophyta; class Pinopsida; order Cupressales; family Cupressaceae; genus Cunninghamia; species Cunninghamia lanceolata. Next base: position 2,628,679 of record BSBN01000210.1, on the reverse strand, counting down.
AGAGCATTTCTTGAGGTGTTGAGAGAAAAACAAAATCATTTTTAGACACCCTTTTCCTTCTAGTTTTCACTTGAGAAATTAGTTAAACCATACGCAAAGATCTTTTAGCCATTTTCAAACATCTCACTTGTACGCCATCTCTAGTCATTCAAAGAGCAAAACACAAACCAAGATTTCCATTAAGGTATCATTGAGATCCACTAAATCAAACAACCTAGTTAGTTTCCTATTAGGATCAATCATCCTCTACCTCGAAACTACACTAGATTACCTTGATAAAGGTCTAGTCTACATTAATAGCAGTTACCAATTATCCCTATTTGACTTCCTTTATATCAATACTTTAATAGCTATACCATCATAGCTCAAGATCATCTTGTTTGAACAAATAGATCAAGAGAAAACCTTAGAAAATATTATCATAAAACAAACTTCCAATCCAATCAATTATACCTCAACCACATCTTACCAAAAACATCACCAAAATCCACAAGTATCACATTCAACTTCACCCACATCAAAATCTTTATATGGTTGAAACTAGATCGCAATTCAAGAGAAGAAAAGAAATGGATACATCAAACAATAATGTTCACTCCTCTTCTTCTAGTGAGGAAGAGGAAGAAATCCCACATGAAGAACTTGTTAGTGCTTTGCAAGATCCTAAATTCCAAAGAATGATGGATAAGGTCATAACCATGGACCCCCAAAAGTATTTCCTTATGCTAGCACAACAAGGAGCTAAACTACCCACTGATTTTGATATCTCACAATTGAGAACAACAACCCCATCTAATGACACCAGTGCTCCCAAACATGACAAGGCTAAGGATATGTCAAACCCATTAGACACACTAACACTACAAATCCAAGCCTTGCAACAACAATTTGTGGATCTACAAACATGAACTTCCACAAAGCACTACTCACTAGAGGATATCTCACCATATCCTTTTGACAAAAGTTTGGTCATGATACCTTTACCCTCAAGATTTGAGGTTTCAAAATTTGATAAATATAAAGGAAAAGGTGACCCGCGTGACCACATAAGGGAATTTAGCGTTGCATGCTTAGAAGTCACCCACAATAATACATACCTTATGCGACTATTTCCACTCAGCTTAGGAGGACAAGTAATGGAATGGTTCTCCCGTCTACCTCCCAGCATCTGAAATTTTAATGAACTAGTGGATAAGTTTGTGACCCATTTCTCATACAACATTGAACATGAAATTTCAATGTTGGACCTTTGTAACAACAAAAAAAAGGGTGGAGAATCCTTCACCTCCTTTTTACAAAGATGGAGACAACTTGCTAGCAAGTGTCCATACCATATCCTAGAGAAACAAATGATTGAGATGTTCGTCCGCAACTTAAACACTAACTTGAGCTATCAAATACAAATACAATTTCCTACTTCCTTTAGTAAGGTCATTGAAATGGGATTACTCATTGAGAAATCCTTGATAGCTAAGGGACAAATCAAACTCTACAAAGATATCCCTAGTTCAAGTAATAACACGGACAAATCAAGGTTTTGGACAAAGAACAAAAACATTGTAAACGATGGAGTTGTTAATGCTAAACATGTGGTACCAAAACAACCAATCTTTAATCTATCAAATCCACACAATAACACACCATCAAACAAACCTCAAAACAATGATCCAAGACCCACAAACTTTCCTCCTCATAGAAAGTTCACACCACTAGGGGAATCACTTGAATCTACCCTAAGGAAGCTAATATCAAACAACCTCATAACGCTTCCTACGGTAACAGAATATGAACCCAAGTTCAAACCCTCTTGGTGGAAAGATTAAGACTTTTGTGAATTTCATAAAAGCAAGGTTCACAAAACCAATGATTGCCAACAACTATAGAATACCATCGAAGACTTGATTGATCAAAAAGTAATATTAATTGATGGACATGCATCCAATGATGACCATTTGGCATTCAAGAATCCGCTCCCTAATTATGAGAAGGGAGGTCCCTCAAAGCAAAATAATAATGGTGGTAACAATTCCAACTACTCAAATGTATCATATGATTATGTTGTTAAACAAATCTCTGAAAGTGACTCACATGTAAATGTGATTACTATAAATAAAAAGCTCAATTGTAATGTAACCACTCATTGTGGAAATATTACTCTCTAAGGGGCTCCATTCAAACCATCCTCCATGTCTAACCAATATAAAGTCCTTGACCAACTCCAAAAAACACCTGCACATATATCTATTTTGGAGCTTTTGTGTCTTTCCCCATCTCACAAAGCCATCCTAAAAAAAGCTCTCTTGGAAACTACCGTGCCAACCAATCCAGCCCAAGAGCAATTTCAAGCCATGGTGGGGCATCTAACTACACCCCATTTCTTATCATTCACAGAAAAAGATGACATGTATATCACCCAACCACACAATGCATCCCTCCATATTAAATCCATCATCCATAAACATAGAATAAAATGAGACCTAATAGATGGAGGGGCAGGTTTAAATATCTGCACATTAAAACTAATCCTTACATTGGGGTTTTCAGAGAATGTTGTTGATCCTAAGAAGAAAATTACAATCAAGGCATACGATGAAGAAGAAAGAACATCAAAAGGTACTATGGTTTTGTTGATACAGATTGGACCAGTGGAGAAAGATGTGGTTTGCCAAGTTCTAGACATGGAACTAGCGTACGATATTCTTCTTGGTCGACCTTGGATACATGCGATGAAGGTCACGCCATCCACCTATCATCAATGTATCAAGTTCCCTTACAATGGCCAAGAGATCACTATCCAAGGTGATCTTGATCCATTCCAATATTGCAATTCCATCCAATCCAAGCCCAAAGTTGTAATCCCCACCAACCATGCAGCTTCCTCCTCTTCTGCGCGTATTGACCCAGTCTCACTACCTTCTACATCCAAGACATCCGAACTTGAAGTCAAGCTCAAAGACAAGGGTGTAGGAGAGTATACCATTGAGCAAACCTTTTGCCTAGCATAGCTACCCATATCTCCCAAGTCGTATGGAAAACCATCCATGAACAAACAAAATTTGTTGGAGGCTTCTAAAGGTCCTTTTGTCAAATGGGGAAACCTATCAGATGAAAATGATGAGAAGGATATTCTATAATGGCTGTATAAAGATGAAGATAGTGAATCCAAACCACAAGACCATCAACCCCAATTGCAAACTGAACAATATGGTCAAGGGTTCTCTATCTTGCAAAGAATGGGATATGACGGTCATAGTCCCATAGGCTTGAGAAAAGAAGGAATCATAGAACCTATACAACCTTCTTCCTTATTAGCCTGAGACACCACAGGGATAGGATACCAAAGAAAATACAAGGAAAAGGTTACCACCAATCTAGTTGAGTAGCTTCACAAATTACAAGAAGGGAGTGAAATAGACTCCAACAAATATGAATGGGATAGTCTTTCCAAACTATCTTGTGAAGACAAAGGCATTGATGTGGTTCAAACATATTGCTCAACAAACACATACCAGGAGGGTCAAAGCTCAAGGTCTAGACCTCAAGAATTTGATTCGCAACATACAGAGAGTGAGTCTCAAGAGGAAGGTCAGATGTCACACTTGGTAGATAATACTAAGGAGGGTACTGTTTTAGACCTTGTATATACTCCCACAAACCTAGACAACTCCTCTGTCCTAACCATCATTTCCCTTGAGTCAAACCAACCTGATGATCCCCTACCTTTAATGAATCCTAAACTTATAGATTGGGAACTACAAGTGCCTCCTGAACTAGATATCTTTTAAAATGACGATGCTATCACTAACTATCTAGAACTAAGGGATCACTTACCATCAAGAGATCATAAAGTTGGCTATGCTATAGAACTCAATGACAAGGCTTATTTTGGAGAGAGTACCAAGCCTTTTAGTCATAAAAATGTAAAAATAAAAGATAGATCTAATCGTGAAAACTACTCTGTGGCAGTGTTAAATCGTGAAAAAAGTAAAAAAAAAAAGACGAATCTGATGGTGAAAACTTCTCTGAGGTGCCAAAGGATGAAAGGCTTGACACTCTCCCCAATCTCACACATCAAGAGAGGTTCTCAATTTTGATAGAAGCAGCAGAACTTGTTAGCATCGGCACAGAAGACAACTTAAGGATAATCCATATGGCAGAATCTTTATCTGAACATGAGAAGCCAAAATCCATCAACTTCTTCAAACAAAGATAGATTAATTTTGCATGGTCCTATGCGGATATGCCTAGACTTGATCCAGATCTTATAATGCATCATTTATCACTAGCTCCAGGAGCTAAACCAATCAAACAAAAACTAAGAAAGATGTATTAGCATATTACACTATTGGTAAAAGAAGAATTCAAGAAGCTATTAGACGTTGGGTTTATCAGACCAATTGACTATCCAGAATGGATTTCCAATATAGTTCCTTTCTCAAAACTGGATGGAAGAACCAGACTTTGCAATGATTTTAGGGATTTGAATAAAGCTTGTCCAAAGGATGACTTTCCTTTGCCTAACATCGACATCATTATGGACCTTATAGTAGGACATACAATGCTATCTCTCATGGATGGGTTTTCTAGCTACAATTAGATAAAAATAGCGCTGGAAGACCAGCACAAGACCACTTTCACATGTCCCTGGGGCACATATTGCTAGTGTGTGATGTCATTTGGCCTGAAAAATGTAGGAGCAACATACTAAAGGGCCATGACAACAATTTTCCATGATATGATGCACACCATCATGGAAGATTATGTAGATGATATTCTAGCCAAATCACTCACAAGAGAAGGGCATCTGGAAGTATTAGATAAGATATTTCAAAGACTGGAGCAGTTTAATGTATGCCTAAATCCAAAGAAGTGTGTGTTCAGAGTCACATTCGAAAAACTCCTAGGATATATAGTTTCAGCCAAAGGAATTGAGGTGGATCCGGCCAAAGTGAAAGCAATAATGGACATACCACCACTTAGAAATATCAATCAGCTGAGGTCATTGCAAGGCAAGCTACAATCTATCCATCGATTTATATCACAATTAGCTGACAAATGTCATCCATTTACTCACCTCCTTCACAAGAACATTCCTTTTAGATGGGATGAGGGGTGTGAACAAGCTTTTAACCTCTTGAAAGAGTACCTGATGAATCCTCCACTTTTGATGCCTCCAATACAAGGCAAACCTCTTTTGCTTTATATCTCAGCTACACCAACTGCTCTAGAAGCTTTATTGGCACAACAGGACTATGAAGGAAAGGAATGGGCCATTTACAACATCAGTCGAACATTGGTTGGCTGCGAGCTGCAATACACACCCATTGAAAGAGCATGCCTTGCCATAGTTTTTGCTTCCCAAAAACTAAGACATTATACGCTCACGCATTCAATCAAGTTGGTAGCAAAGATAGATCCATTAAAGTATTTGTTTAATAAGGCTACTCTAACAGGAAGGCTATCAAAGTGGGTAATGATTCTTAGTGAGTTTGACATTGAATATGTGGACAAAAGAGCTATAAAAGGTCAAGTCATTGCGGATCAGTTAGCGGATGCACCATTGCAGGATGACAATCTATTAACCTTTGAGTTTCCAGATGAAGTCATTTTCAACATAACTACCCAAACGTGGAAACTCTATTTTGATGGATCCTATACTCAGCATGGGTCAGAAGCAGGCATTTTGTTGGTCACACCTCAAGGGGAGACAATACCGAAATCATATAGATTACTCTTCCCCTATACCAACAATGTGGCAGAATATGAGGCATTAGTCATTGGTCTTAAAATGACTGTAGAATGAAAGGTTTGAGAGCTTCATGTGTATGGTGATTCACAACTAGTTATCAACTAGGTAAATGATGACTATCAAACCAAGGATGAAAAGTTAATACCCTACAAGTGTATGGTAGATGACTTTAAAGAATATTTTGTTGTGATTTCCTTTGAACAGATACCAAGACTAGAGAACAAAGCTATCGATGCCATGACAACCATTGCATCACTACTAGATATACCTAAAAATTAGTCACATTATGAGTTCTTGGTAGAGCCAGTTTCCCATCCAGCTTACGCTGTCCCTAAAACTAGAATCATATGCCACATAGTAGGATATGATTCTCCCTTATACCACTACAACAAAATAGGTAATTAGCACCTAAAATAGCACCAGAATTTAGTGCATTTGAGTCCATGAATTGGACACTTTTGTCGTCGCCAAACTCGGTGCCCAATTGCATTTCACTTTTGCACCAGATTTAGTGCTAGGTTTAGCACTGATTATAATGCCAGGTTTAGCACCAGTTATAATGCCAGGTTTAGCGCTAGATTTTAGTGCCAGGTTTAGCGCTAGATTTTAGTGCCGGATTTAGCGCCGAATTTTGTTGCTTCTAGTTTGGCTTCCGATTTTGCTTCTGGTTTTGCTTCTTGTGTTGCTTCCAAGTTTGCTTCTGGTTTTGCTTCCAATTTTGCTTCCAATTTTGCTTCCAATTTTGCTTCTGATTTTTCTTCCAGGTTTGCTTCTGGTTTTGCTTCCACTGTTGCTTCCAATTTTGCTTCTGGTTTTGCTTCTAAGTTGGCTTCCAGTTTTGCTTCCAATTTTGCTTCCGGTTTTGCTTCCGATTTTGCTTGCAGTTTTACTTCCAATTTTGCTTCTAGGTTTGCTTCCAATTTTGCTTCTAGTTTTACTTCCAGTTTTGCTTCCAATTTTGCTTCTGATTTTGCTTCAAATTTTGCTTCCAGTTTCGCTTCCAATTTTGCTTCTGGTTTTGCTTTCGGTTTTACTTCCAGTTTTGCTTCTAGTTTTGCTTCCAATTTTGCTTCTAGGTTTGCTTCTGGTTTTGCTTCCAGTTTTGTTTCCACTTTTGCTTCCAATTTTGCTTCTGGTTTTGCTTCAAATTTTGCTTCCACTGTTGCTTCCAATTTTTCTTCTAATTTTGCTTCCAGTTTTACTTCTAATATAACATCACTTGTTGCTTCCAATTTTTCTTCCATTTTTGTGTCTTTTGTTGATTCTAATATGGCTACTATTATTGCATCTTTTGTTGCTTCTAAAATTGCTTCCATTATTACTTCTTTGTTTGCTACCTGAATTGCTTCTATTTTTGCTTCCTAGATAATGCCAAGTTTTGCTTCCAAGATTGCTTCTGGTTTGCTTCTAGTCTGGATTCCATTGTTGCTTCCTTTTTTGCTTCTAAAAATGCTTCTTGTTTTGTTTACATTTATTAATTTAATATGTTTTATTTCAATTTAATTAGTTAAATATATCATGCCTCTTAAATAACTCATATGATTATAGAGTAAGTAATTTAATTATTTAACTGATATGATTAAATAACAAGATAATTATTATAACATGATCATCATCTATAATTAAAACAAGTGAGTCAAATATCTATAATTTAATTGAATTTGACAACATCCATCCTGAGCAGTAAATTAAAATCATCATACGTAATAAATATCCATCCAAAAATCATCGACCACTTTCAATATATATAAATTGACAAGTCAATACTGATAAGATCATCATCATATATAACTAAAACAAGTGAAAGTCAAATATGCTAGTAGATCAATAACATGTCAAAATGATACATGTACAAATAATATAAGTAAAATTGATAAATTATGTAACTCAAAATGATACAAGTCAAGATGATACATGTCCAAATGATATAAGTCAAAATGATACATAAATTTATGATACAACTCAATAATATAGTACTACAGGCCGTGAAAATGATACATATGATAGTGACCATGAAAAGATGCATCATAACGATATATCAATAATGATCCATGATGTAGTCTATATGATCATGAATGTCACTGGATACTACCATCAATTGCCTCATCATCATCATCATCACCATCATGATCATCATCATCATCATCATCATGATAATCATCGTCGTCGTCATCATCGTCATCGGCCTTGGTGTATTCTATATCTACGTCATCATTATCCTATGCCATGTGATCTATACCAGAACCAACATAACCTAGATCTCTATCTTGAGGATCATCTTGATCTTCTGGAAGACCCGTGTTCTGCAACAAAAACATTTAAAATGAAAAGTTATTATTTATTTCATGCAATAATTTATTTTTTTGTTATACATCTAATATTACAACATATGAAATGAAACCATAATCATATTACATCATATCAAAGTGCACATACCATAATAAAATTTCAAAAAAGTTACAGCTAATATGTCATTCCAATGATGTAAAACATGCAACAATTCTAATAAATATTAGTAAAGATCATAAAAAAAATTGTTATAAATTTAACTATCAACTGTAAATTCTATTACATAACCTTAAGTGCCACAAATTGCTTGGTCCATGTATGTTCTTTTTCACTATTAATCTAATAACCCGCATTAGACAGAAACATTAAAGAGTTTTTAAGTAGCAGTTGATTAAATTCTCTTACATGTCATTAAGGAATGCACAGTTTTTTTCAATAATTATTTATCTTAAGGTTCATGAGTAATCTTAAGATAAAGTTCTATTTTGTTTAAAAAAAATGAAGTTAGAAATATGGCTTTATCCGACCGATTTTAGAAAGAGAAAATGTTAACCCTATTCCCGCTCACAGGTCTTCAATGTGAGCAGGAATAGGGCAGATTTGGGGATTTAGAAAGAAAGATAAAGTTTAGGGTGTCTTCAAGATAGCTAGCATGGGCAAGGAAGTCAAACATGTACACATAATGATCAACTATAGGTGTAATGCAATAAGGGTTACAAATGTGATTAAAGTATGTAGAGCTCTCATCCACTAAACCTGCATGGCTACATGCACCTAGAATACAAGCAAAGCTTACAATGTTAGGATATGTTCTAGAGTGCTTAATTAATTCAAAGATTTTGAGAGCATCCTTGCAAAATCTATTTTGTGCATATCCTACAATCATTGCATTCCATGAGATAACATCTCTTTGAGGAATTCTGTCAAATAGTTCATTTTTTTTGTCTATGATTCCATATTTTGTGCATATCCTGCAATCATTGCAGTCCATGAGACCACATTTCTTTGAGGCATTCTGTCAAATAGTTCACGTACCTTGTCTATGCTTCCACATTTTGCATACATGTCTAATAGGGCAGTTGCAACTACAATATCTGACAAAATTCCTCTATCCTTTTTTGTTTATGATGAACAAAGTGCCACACTAAGGGGCATACAACTACAAACTATCTAGTGGTGGGAGCTCAAGCTATTAATTCCATATACTTCCCTCTTGCTCAACAGATACCTAATTGCACCATATGTCATGAGACTCATGAAATTGTCCACTACTGCAAAAGTGAAAGGATGTTCCTATCAATTACTAGTGCAAGGTTTGTCACACATCAATCTCTTGAAGGCAAGGACGGAAGTGAGTCTGAATGGAGGTGGGAGGAATGAGCACAGAAGTATTGCTAAAGTGCAAATCAGTTGTAGGCTCAACATAGTTCGTCTGCTTATTTGCTATCCTTAGGATCTGTAGGCTTTGATGAAGCCTCTCAAGGCTTCTATAAAACAAGAGGCTACTGTAGGAGAAGTAGGATACGATGGCAGACTCTAAGAATGAACCTGTAAATGGAGGCGGTCCAAATAATGCGAATGTACCACCTTCCCATAGGTGACAAAATCCCACACATGGAATGGTGATCCTCGAGATTGGAGGTCAGGGGAGAACTTGCCCAAAGGCTTCTTTTTAAGCTAAGGCAAGATTGAAGTAGATTATGCTATTTGTTCTCAGGAATGGTCCAAATGAAGCGATGCCTTAGCATTTCAGAGTGGAGTGCTGCTATGAAGAGGATGAAACTGGAGGGAAATAGATTGCGTACCTATTCAACAAAGCCTCTAATGTAGAAAAAGTGGCCATCTTGAAAGTGATCGGGGTTGTTTTCTGGTCAAGAGGGCACACGCATGATGGAAAAGTGCTGGAAAGTTTTTTCCAGAACTATGTATAGGTTGTGGGAGCAAGGCTCTGGGGGCTAAGAGTTGTGATGAGATTGGTGAGGGAAGATTTAATGGACATGGTTAGGATTGCCATGGATGGTGTGGCAGTGGAGCCTGAATAGGGATTTGCTCTTGCCACCCTCAGCCTGAATGAAGAGAAGAAGAAGGTGAAGCTGCACAAAGCCGGGGCCCTCTACAAAAAGGGTGTGGAGAAAGAAAATAACATAGGAGAGTTTTTGAAATTCCTGGAAGCCAACTCGGGTCTGATTGATGAAAATGTAATAGCTAGGATGGTGGATATTGTTAAAGGCATAGGTTATACAAATCACTAGATGTAATGCCTCAGCTTTTTATGTAACTTTTTTTTGATATTTTAATATAGGGAGCTACCCCCATATCTGGTAGTGTTTACCAAAAAAAACATTTCTTTGAGGCATTATATCAAACAATTCACGTGCCTTGTCTATGCTTCCACATTTTGCATACATGTCTAACAGGGCAGTTGCAACTACAACATTTGACAAAATTCCTCTATCCTTTATGTATTGATGGATGTCCATACCCTATTCCAAAGCTCCCATTTTGACACAGATAGGGAGGATGGTGGCAAAGGTTGTGGAATTTGGCTTTACACCAGCTAATTGCATTTGCTTTAAAATTTCTAAAGCCTTTTCAACAAATCCATTTTGTGCATATCCTGCAGTCATTGCAGTCCATGAGACCACATTTATTTGAGGCATTCTATCAAATAGTTCATGTGCCTTGTCTATGCTTCCACATTTTGCATACATGTCTAACAGGATAGTTGCAACTACAACATCTGACAAAATTCCTCTATCCTTTATGTATTGATGGATGTCCATACCCTATTCCAAAGCTCCCATTTTGACACAGGCAGGGAGGATGGTGGCAAAGGTTGTGGAATTTAGTTTTACACCAGCCAATTGTATTTGCTTTAAATTTTTTGAAGCCTTTTCAACAAATCTATTTTGTGCATATCCTGCAGTCATTGCAGTCCATGAGACCACAATTCTTTGAGGCATTTTGTCAAACAATTCACGTGCCTTGTCTATGCTTCCACATTTTGCATACATATCTAACAGGGCAGTTACAACTACAACATCTGAAAAAATTCCTCTATCCTTTATGTATTGATGGATGCCCATACCCTATTCCAAAGCTCCCATTTTGACATAGGCAGGGAGGATGGTGACAAAGGTTGTGGAATTTGGATTTATACCAACCAATTGCATTTGCTTTAAAATTTCTAAATCCTTTTCAACAAATCCATTTTGTGCATATCTTGTAGTCATTACAGTCCATGAGACCACATTTCTTTGAGGTATTTTGTCAAACAGTTCACGTGCTTTGTCTATGCTTCCACATTTTACATACATGTCTAACAGGGCAGTTGTAACTACAACATTTGACAAAATTCCTCTATCCTTTATGTATTGATTGATGTCCATACCCTATTCCAAAGCTCCCATTTTGACACAGGCAAGGAGAATGGTGGCAAAGGTTATGGAATTTGGCTTTACACCAGCCAATTGCATTTGCTTTAAAATTTCTGAAGCCTTTTCAACAAATCCATTTTGTGCATATCCTGTAGTCATTGCAGTCCATGAGACCACATTTCTTTGAGGCATTCTGTCAAATAGTCCACGTGCCTTGTCTATGCTTCCACATTTTTTATACATGTCTAACAAGGCAGTTGCAACTACAACATCTGACAAAATTCCTCTACCCTTTATGTATTGATGGATGTGTTGGGACAAAAATTCAAAACCTAAAGAATTCACCCATAAGATCCATTTCCCACCATGTACTTTTCATTTATTTAATCAACGTCCCCACCATATCCACCTTTGACCCACAAAAAATTCATATACAGTGTGTCAAAGCCTTAGTCTTTATGGAAGAACCTTCGACATATCAGCAGGACTTCTTCAAAAATCACTTCGGTACCCTGAAAAATGTTAAAAGGTGATTGGGAGGTTGATGTGACACCTTTAATGTGTCGCACCGATAAAATGATTAAATCAATATCTGCATACATGAACACTTGACAAGTATTTCGAGCTGACATTTTGAGTTCGAAGAGACAAAGATATCGAAGTGTCGAGATGAATCTCTCTGAGGTCTCTTTGACATTCCGACCCGAAAGGAACCTATTGATGAGATTTCAAAATATAGAAGTAACATTCCATTTCGGCATGACAGGGTGACTTAGAGATATGTCCTGCCAAACGACTGATATTTTGAAGTGTTGAAGGGAGTCCATATTTAGTCTCCTCGAAAAATGAACACGTCGATAATTAAGGAAAGGCACATATATCAAAAGGAGGGGATTTCAGCAAGACCACCATTTGAGCTATAATGAGGTCCCAATAAATAAAGAAATAATAAATCCTTCAAACAAAATGATTATTTTGGCGAGGTGACAGGGGGTGATATGTTACAAAAATATAATGTTTCCCCGATGACTTGAAATCTGCCATTAATGATCAGAGTAGAGTAAAAGGGGAAATCTTGAAATATTTGGTTCAGTACACAAGCACGGGAGCTGGGGAAAGCATCTGCAGCTGATATAGTTTGGTTTTCCAAGTAAGTATTCTGAAGCTTAAGCTTTCTGATTTGGAATTGCATCTAAGAAAAATCTCTTGCATTCCATCATGGAAGAAACATCTGATAACCCTAAGGCTAAAAGGAAAAAGTTAAACAAAAGACAGCTGAACAAGGACTTAATAGACCAATGTCCAAAATCAGGGAAAAAATCCTGGAGGAATGCCCAATTAAATCCAAACGCAGAGAAATTAGAGGATGAATACAAACAACTAGGAGATGTGTGGACTCTCGTAAGGGGGTTTGATCTTTTCATCTACCACTACAAGAAAATGCATAGGTATTCCCCTGTGTCAAACCCATGGTTGCTGAATTTAGTAAAGTTGGTAGTGCCAAATGTTTTTGTGAATGTGGAATTCCTGAAAATGTTACCTAAAAGCTACAACCTGCAGAACTGCATGATTGAATTGAAGGATGGTACAGGATTTTTCCCTGTCACCCGGGACTACATTTCAATGGTGTTCCAACTAGATAGTAGCTTTGATGTGAAACTCAGAATTAGGGATTTAATTGGTGAATATTCTAACTTGAGCAACAATTACAAAAGATGGAGGTTGCCTATGCACTAACCTCGTGATGGAAACAACAAATTAAGGGTTTTTTTAGTTGTAGAGGATCCCCCATTTTCCATTGAACTATTTGAAGAATACTTTCAATATACTTATTACTCTGTATGCCAATTGTTAGGAGTGGAGGCCTCAATGTTTATGGAAGTAGCTCCCATGGTTTTAACAACTGATATCCAAAGCCAACAGGCCCTACATTTTGATTATGTTGAGTTCTTAGATAGTACACTTCACAACAAACTGGTTTCCATCAAGGGAGGAGGTAGCAAATTCAAGCATTACTCCCCATTAATGCATCTTGTTTTGTATGAAGGCCAAAACTGGGGATTGTGGGACAAATGCCTAGGAGTAAGGGACTTGGATATAAATGGAGATGTGAAGCCCATCCAAAGATGGACTACCATATGGGACAACAGGTGTGACAAATCCCATTATATATATTTTGAAGAGTACTTCATGAAACTAGTGTATAAACACTTAGGGCATCCTTATAATTACAACCTATCACTTGAAATTTAGAAGTTTTTGAGACCAAAGGACAAGTATGAGACTGGAAAATTTGCTCATAATTGGGGAGATTGGTATTCTTACACTAACTGTACAAAAATAAGAGTGTTTGGGTTTGAAGGGTCTTCTCTGCTACTACCAAAAACTTGTCTTGATAGGGTGGCTTATTTAGAGATTGTAAGACAACTTGCTCTTTCTAATTTTATGCACTTAAAAAGACATAATAAGCAGTCTTTTATGCCAGGCACTCTATGTTTTGGTGATTTCACAGTTATGTCCGATAAGGGGTACCTGTTTATTGACAAAAAAATGGAACATTATAGGCTACCATCAGGGAGTTGCAGAGAAAGCTTTGATCCAGAAGTTTTCATAAACAGTGTCAAGACAAAACAAAAGCTTAGAGGATATGACCATGTTTTATTTGTCGATGATGACCTAGTTAGAAACTGTGATAAGCAAGCTACAATTGAAAGAAGAGATTTGTATTATAAGATAACACTTGCTAAGGCTTGGAGGGTAGCCAAAAACCCCACTTATAGCAAAGCCTTCATGGATGTGAATGATCCTATTGAAAGGCTGGATACATTGATAATAAATGTTGCAGATTTGATTCAAAATGTCCCTTCCTATGTTTTTAAAAGAAAAGGAAAAGCTATTAAAGGAACTCAAGCAGAAGATGAGATTCCTATTTGCAATTATCTCCTCAACAAACTCCAAAAATTTCTTTTGAAGAAGAAAGTGAAGAGGGGAAAAATAAAGACTTGCAAGCATCCTCTTCACTTATTGAGGAATATGGGCCCCCTGTGGATAAAGAGGAAGTCAGAATAGAAACTTTTGATTAATTAATAGATGATGTGAGATATTTGGCCAGTCAGAAATTCATTGCAGATGTTGATTTCATTAAAATCTCAGAATTCAAAGCCTTCCTTTATGAGTACAAAGGAAAACAGGCCAAGGAAAGGATGAAGGACATTACTCTTGAAGTTCAAGAGGAAGTTCTACAAGAACTTCAGTCAGAAATAGACAATGCCATGAATGACATTACACCAGAGAAAGGTAGATAATTGCTCAAAGAAGCAGGAGAGGTATTGGTCCCTGGGTGGGACATGACTTCAACCATTGTTTTTGATACCTTTAGAAAGAATCAAGAAAATAAAATGCAGCTTAGTATTGAGGCATTGGATAAGATTAAGAATGGATCAGGCTATGACCCTGATAAAAAGATATTGCTAATATGGTCCCTCTATCCTTCACATAAGAAACCTCAGATTATAAATAATCCTGATGAAGCATTTGGCCATTTGTTGATCCAGAGAGTTGAGGACACATACCCTGTTGAAACTCCTAACCTCAATATCAATGTGGCAAGATTTACTAAGGCTCAGATTGAGCAGTTGATAAAGAAAAATAATTCTTATATGGCTGAGAATGCAAAACTAAGACAAGAGGTGGCCACTTACAAGGATAGATTGCCTTCAAGTTCTTATCCACCCTACCTAGAAAAAGATCAAAAGATCCTTGAAGCAAAAGCTGATTCAAATTACTGGAAGACCAAAGCAAAAAAGTTTCAAAAGAAAAGTGAACAACTTGAGGTCGAGATAAAATCAATCAAATACCACATGGCCTAAACATTGATCAAAAGAAGATTTGATAAAATAATGAAGTTCAGTGACCAAACCTGGAGTATGCATAAAAGGACATATCTTGCACATCAAGAGCATAAAAGGCTTCATTTGAGGCTATTAGAAATGAAAGAAGAATTGAGCGCTAAGTCAGGTCTCCAGGGTCAAATATTTGAGGAATATAACAATTTAATTGTCCAGCATGAAAAGTATAACACTACATTGACTGATGACCTAAATGATTTTGATCAAAACCTTGAGTTAACATTTCCAAACTTCTTTTCTAGAAGTGATCTTTGAGATAAGGATGACTGGGTAAGGGAAATGAGCCAAATGCTGCAACCACTACTAGATAAGGTGAATTATGAAGAAAAAGTATTGGATAATACCTATCAGTGCCTCAAGAAGCTGTTTGCCTTGGAATTTGCTATTTGTGATATAATTGCTTCAAATACATGTGTTGAACATGAGTACATTGATCACCTGGCCAGAGTAAACATGTTTATATCTAGGACATAGTGAATATACAAGAGTGCGGAGATACATTTTTGAGTAGATACCTTGGACGTGTCAAAATTGATCTTGAAGAGATGACTTTGCCAGACCTATGGGTCATGTGTCTACCTCTGATGAATAACCGAGCACAATATTGATCACCTTGCGTATCTGCAAATTATTTTCTTATTTCCTTAATCATTGCATTAGTTAGGAGTATGTTTATGAAAAGGCATGTCCTTTTGGCCTGAAGTTTGTTTTGCATCCCATAAATAAGGGATACCAAGGCCGCTTCAAATTATGAGAACAATTACAAGACTTTTTAATATATATATGCAAATCTAAATCATGCAATACTTATGTTATGTTATATTCTCATGTGCTCTGAACTTATAATTTAATGCAAAGGAGTAGAAGTTATCTGGTGGATTATGTTTTTGGTGTTTAATTGCTGTGTGGAGTTTCATGTTTATGAGCTGTGTGGTTGTCTCCAGAATGATTTCTTAAATCAGTTCAAATTAATATATCAAGGGTATGTTTAATTTGTCAGAGCACAATTGTTGTTTATGTGTGATCAATTTGATTATTTTCTATGGAAAGTTGATTTAATTCCTACTAAACCTAGCTGTGTATATTGGTCTCTGCCTAAGAGTTCAAAATCCTTTAAGACTGCTCATCTTGATAGGTTTCCTTTCCACTTGAATAAAAACCCTTTCCTACGATCACAACGATTTAAGAAAATATCATTGGCATCAGTAAGAAGAACCTTACAACTCAACATCTTTGCACATCTACACAAGGTGTAGATTCACCTAAGTGCCTAGTAATATGAGTTAAACCAATTATAGGGATCCATATACCATTAACTTTTGACTCTATTGCCCAATAGATTAAAGCACTGGTCATCACAAATATCATTTCACAATCCTATTCATAATTTTCAAGCTTCAAACACTTTCATTAGGAACTAATAGGTAAAACTTTGCATCTACCTCACACCCGTGTGCCATAGTGAGTAGATTGCTCAAAATTAGAATCACTTTCAGGATTTCAAAATCTGCTTTATCATTTAGGTACACCTGCTTAGGTTTGCAGAGCCTAAAGAGTAGGGGGTTTTCAATTACATAAACCCTGTTTCGTTAGCCAAAAATGTATTAAGACATTGGCACCCTCTTATGGTTTAATAACCAGTGTTTTTGAGAAAAAATAGGATGTCCATACCCTATTCTAAATCTCCCATTTTGACACAGGTAGGGAGGATAGTGGCAAAGGTTGTGGAATTTGGCTTTACACTAGCCAATTGCATTTGCTTTAAAATTTCTGAAGCCTTTTTAACAAATCCATTTTGTGCATATCCTGCAGTCATTGCAGTCCATGAGACCAAATTTCTTTGAGGCATTGTGTCAAATAGTTCATGTGCCTTGTCTATGCTTCCACATTTTACATACATGTCTAACATGGCAGTTACAACTAAAACATCTGAGAAAATTCCTCTATCCTTTATGTATTGATGGATGTCCATACCCTATTCCAAAGCTCCCATTTTGACATAGGTAGGGAGGATGGTGGCAAAGGTTGTCGAATTTGGCTTTACACCAACTAATTGCATTTCCTTTAAAATTTATAAAGCCTTTTCAACAAATCCATTTTGTGCATATCCTACACTCATTGCAGTCTATGAGACCACATTTCTTTGAGGCATTCTGTCAAATAGTTCACGTACCTTGTCTATGCTTCCACATTTTTCATACATGTCCAACAGGGCAATTGCAACTACAACATCTGACAAAATTCCTCTATCCTTTATGTATTGATGGATGTCCATACCCTATTCCAAAGCTCCCATTTTGACACAGGTAGGGAGGATGGTGGCAAAGGTTGTGGAATTTGGCTTTACACCAGCCAATTGCATTTGCTTTAAAATTTTTGAAGCCTTTTCAACAAATCCGTTTTGTGCATATCCTGCAGTCATTGTAGTCCATGAGACCACATTTCTTTGAGGCATTCTGTCAAATAGTTCACGTGCCTTGTCTATGCTTCCACATTTTGCATACATGTCTAACAGGGCAGTTGCAACTACAACATCTAACAAAATTCCTCTATCCTTTATGTATTGATGGATGTCCATACCCTATTCCAAAGCTCCCATTTTGACACAGGCAGGGAGGATAGTGACAAAGGTTGTGGACTTTGGCTTTACACCAGCCAATTGCATTTGCTTTAAAATTTCTGAAGCCTTTTCAACAAATCCATTTTGTACATATTCTGCAGTCATTGCAGTCCATGAGACCACATTTCTTTGAGGCATTCTGTCAAACAATTCACGTGCCTTGTCTATGCTTCCACATTTTGCATACATGTCTAACAAGGTAGTTGCAACTACAACATCTGACAAAATTCCTCTATCCTTTATGTATTGATGGATGTCCATACCCTATTCCAAAGCTCCCATTTTGACACAGGCAAGGAGGATGGTGGCAAAGGTTGTGGAATTTGGCTTTACACCAGCCAATTACATTTGCTTTAAAATTTCTGAAGCCTTTTCAACAAATTCATTTTGTGCATATCCTGTAGTCATTGCAGTCCATGAGACAACATTTCTTTGAGGCATTCTGTCAAACAATTCACATGCCTTGTCTATGCTTCCACATTTTGCATACATGTCTAACAGGGCAGTTGCAACTACAACATATGACAAAATTCCTCTATCCTTTATGTATTGATGGATATCCATACCCTATTCCAAAGCTCCCATTCTGACATAGGTAGGGAGGATGGTGGCAAAGGTTGTGGAATTTGGATTTACAGCAACCAATTGCATTTGCTTTAAATTTTCTAAAGCCTTTTCAACAAATTCATTTTGTGCATATCCTGTAGTCATTGTAGTCCATGAGACCACATTTCTTTGAGGCATTCTGTCAAATAGTTCACGTGCCTTGTCTATGCTTCCACATTTTGTATACATGTCTAACTAGGCAGTTGCAACTACAACATCTGACAAAATTCCTCTATCCTTTATGTATTGATGGATGTCCATACCCTATTCCAAAGCTCCCATTTTGACACAGGCAGGGAGGATGGTGGAAAAGGTTGTGGAATTTGGCTTTACACTAGCTAATTACATTTCCTTTAAAATTTCTGAAGCCTTTTCAATGAATCCATTTTGTGCATATCCTGCAGTCATTGCAGTCCATGAGACAACATTTCTTTGAGGCATTTTGTCAAACAGTTCACCTGCCTTGTCTATGCTTCCACATTTTGCATACATGTCTAACATGGCAGTTGCAACTACAACATCTGACAAAATTCCTCTATCCTTTATGTATTGATGGATGTCCATATCCTATTCCAAAGCTCCCATTTTGACACAGGCAGGGAGGATGGTGGCAAAGGTTGTGGAATTTGGCTTTACACCAGCTAATTGCATTTGCTTTAAAATTTTTGAAGCCTTTTCAACAAATCTATTTTGTACATATCCTGTAGTCATTGCAGTCCATGAGACAACATTTCTTTGAGGCATTCTGTCAAACAATTCATGTGCCTTGTCTATGCTTCCACATTTTTCATACATGTCTAACAGGGCAGTTGCAACTACAACATCTGACAAAATTCCTCTATCCTTTATGTATTGATGGATGTCCATACCCTATTCCAAAGCTCCCATTTTGACACAGGCAGGGAGGATGGTGGCAAAGGTGTGGAATTTGGCTTTACACTAGCTAATTGCATTTGCTTTAAAATTTATGAAGCCTTTTCAATAAATCCATTTTGTACATATCCTGCAATCATTGCAATCCATGAGACAACATTTCTTTGATGCATTATGTCAAACAGTTCATGTGCCTTACCTATGCTTCCACATTTTGCATACATGTCTAATAGGGAAGTTGCAACTACAATATCTGACAAAATTCCTCTATCCTTTATGTATTGATGGATGTCCATTCCCTATTCCAAAGCTCCCATTCTGACACAAGTAGGGAGGATGGTGGCAAAGGTTGTGGAATTTGGCTTTACACTAGCTAATTGCATTTGCTTTAAAATTTCTGAAGCCTTTTCAACAAATCCATTTTGTGCATATCTTGTAGTCATTGCAGTCCATGAGACCACATTTCTTTGAGGCATTTTGTCAAATAGTTCACGTGCCTTGTCTATGCTTCCACATTTTGCATACATGTCTAACAGGGCAGTTGCAACTACAACATCTGACAAAATTCCTCTATCCTTTATGTATTGATGGATGTCCATACCCTATTCCAAAGCCCCCATTTTGACACAGGCAGGGAGGATGGTGGCAAAGGTTGTGGAATTTGGCTTTACACCAGCCAATTGCATTTGCTTTAAAATTTTTGAAGCCTTTTCAACAAATCCATTTTGTGCATGTCTTGCAGTCATTGCAGTCCATGAGACCACATTTCTTTGAGGCATTCTATCAAACAATTCACGTGCCTTGTCTATGCTTCCACATTTTGCATACATGTCTAACAGGGCATTTGCAACTACAACATCTGACATAATTCCTCTATCCTTTATGTATTGATGGATGTCCATACCCTATTCCAAAGCTCCCATTTTGACACAGGCAGGGAGGATGGTGGCAAAGGTTGTGGAATTTGGATTTTTCATCATGGGAACCTAAATTTTTTGCAAAAAATGGTAGGAAATTTTAGGTTCCAACAAGTCCATTAGTTGGAGGCAGGCAAACAAGGGTTTTATGTTCATTATTAGCTCGTTAAACTTAACCATATGAGATAGCATGGCACACATAAAATGTTGTGGATAATGACCACAAGATTAGGTTAATTGCATCCACTTTTTGTAAGAAAGCACAAGACTAGTATACTCATTATGATCCTAATGGCACCAAGAAGGGTCCCCAAAGATATAAGAGTAATCATTTGTCATCTAAGAGAAATCTTACATTTAAGGGCGCTAGGGCCAATAGAGAAGCACTTTAGAACTCGTCCTACACATCAATAAACAACTCAACACAAGAAATGCAAATTGACATATTAACACAACAATATCCAACTAAGTTATTCAAAGTCAACTATTGATACCTCGTTCTCCATCTAGATTACAAAATCAGTCCACTTTTTGGTTTGTAACATATCCTTTTCAAATTGTGTTGGATACTGGCCATATTTCTCCTCCTGTCAAAACATGGCACATGGACTAGTTAAAGTAATTAATATGCAATCATTTACTTTTTCCTAGGAAATAAAAAAAATATCATTTAACATATTAAATATACTTACAAATGTACAGATCAAGACTTGTAAACCTTTTTGGCCACTATGATGCGTGGCACAAAGTTTGTCAAGCCTAGCCTTGGAGGCCTTGTCCTGAAACATATATTAATTCAATTTAACTATGCACAAATAAAATTTAAGAATCATTTAATAAATTTGATATAATCTGATGACCAAATTCAAATACTTGTGTACTCTCCTCACCAAACTTCCTCCGTGCATCGGACTTCTCATATGCGTTTACAAGCTCTTTCCATACTTTCACACTTACATCAGTTGGCCTTTTTTTGAGCCTTAGCTCAGGAGTGAGTTTTTTTATCTTCTTTGTTTGGTTGCACCGAAATCTCTTGTAGTTTTGATACATTCATAGATTTATCTTCTTTACAGACCAACCTATGCCAAATTCAGTCTCCATGTCTTGGATAATTGCTTTTTGCAGGTGCATGGGTATATTTGAGAATGGCAAATGTAGATGGTCTTTGAACCATTGAAGGCATGATTCCTTCATCCTATTCACAAATATTTTTCCAGCATCTGTCATTCGGACTTCCCCTGAAACCACATCGTATTCTATCTTGGTATCGTAGGTACCAATGCAAGATGCAAAACATGGTGTGGTGGTCGAAGAAGTCTGTGTCCTAGGAGTGGGTGGGACATTGGAAGCCTCTGTTCCCTATTCCACATTATTAGAGGTTATTGTTATTGATTTCCTCTTGGATCTTTTGCTTGATCTAGGACTGGTTGGGGAATCAATTGATTCCCTTAGACACTGTTGATTTGGTTGTAATGTTTCAGGGGCTTTACCAGATCATTTTTCTATGTATCTGGCAAGCATTGTCAAGTCAACACCATCCAATTTGTTCATTTCCTCTACCCCCAATATGGAAGCCAATGCCTCTTTATCTTTGTCAGTCTTGTGTTCCTATATATATAAAATAAATTTCTTCTTTTAAATTTACAAATAAAAAACTAAAAACTAAAAATCAAAGAAATAATGGAAACATTTACAAATCTATAAATTGACAATGAATTACCTCATTGTGGCCAGAGTCTGCTCCCTTTTCTCTCTTCCCTCTATTGCTTGACATTTTGAGGCAACCTAGGGCAAATTATTTTCATTCAGTCTGTGGAGGCAAATGAAGTACACACTGCTAGGTATGAAAGTTTTCGTCTAGGTTTTCTGTATTCCTCAAGGTTTTTGACCTTTACTTTGTAGAGCAAATCATGAAGTTGTTTTCCTATGAATCAATTGGTGCCTTGGGAGGGAATCTATAGTTCCAGGCCTAATTTTAGTTTTCTCACCCTCGTCTCAAAATTCGTATCTCCGTGTATTGTCTCAACCAACCTCTGTTTTAGTTTGCTCATCCTCGTCTCAAAAGCCCTAATTTTAGTTTGCTCACAATAGACTTGTCTTAAAGCACTTGACTACTTTTTTAGGAATGAAGTGAGAAAGTTGTCTTCTGAGAAAGGTATTGATGGGAATGATAAGTGAAACTGGGCATTGAGGTTTGAAAAATGCATTCACTGCTCTTGAATGCAAAGGAAATAAAGCAATGTCTACAATTTTACCCTCCTCCTTTGCAACCACATGAGACTTGAACGATTTGCCTGTAAACAAAACAATATTCACAACCCTTTCTTCACAATCCTCTCCATTTAATCAAAACAAAAATATTTCTGGGAATCAAATTTTTTTATTGTAATTGTAACCTTACCTATGGTGTCACAAACTAAATCGAATTTATTATCTACTTTCTTGTTTTTCCCTTTTTTCTCCTCTCTTTGCATGGCATTTTTCAGCTTTTTTCTCCTCTAATTCACGCGGCATTTTTCTCCTATAATTATCAAATTTCTCATATAATTCAGGCGAGAAGTTTTTATTTTTTATTTTTTATTTATAGGTCCCGCCATTGCCAAAATAAGGGTGAACACAAAAAACCCAAACGCTCGATCTTTGCACGTCAAACACTCGATCTCCAAACAAAAAATGAACACCAAAAATCAATAAAATTTTGTTTTGTTTTTTTTGTTTTGGGGTATGTGCCGGCGGGAATTTTTTTAATTTTTTTTTGATCCAGTAGTCAGTGCTATAGTTAGAGTAGTTACCGCCGACTTTAGCGTCGACTTTTAGGCCTAAATGTAATCTTTTTGGGGCGCAAAAGGTGGCGCAAAGTGCACCTAATTTAGCGCCAAACAGTGCAAAATGATGTATTTTGCTTGGAAGTTGATAAAAAAGTAACCTCACCAAATTTGGATTGTCCTTATAATAAGTAACTATCTATTGTTTCCATGATAGCATTTTGACTTCATGCTTCTCTTATGATTATCTCAATAATGACTCACTCTTTCATGTCCTTACACAGATGGTTGGTGACAATCCTTATGCAAGTGATATGGCTTTGGAAAAACCAAACAACTCTTTTCTTACTATCATGATGACATGATATTGGGACTATATTGGTAGCTTATGGAGTGTGCTTATGGTATTGTGATTTTCATTTCTATGTTCTCATTAACCTATTTTAGGTTGAAGCATGGTAACTAACCCACTAGCTATTATGACAGTCATACAATGACTAGACAATCCTCTCCACTTTGACTATGACAGTCCTATGCATGGTGTTTTCTTCATGACAGCCCCCAATAATGTGAATTATTGATAGTAGCTAGTTCAAATGGAGTTTTGGATGGTGTAGTAAGTTGTCCCTATGGCTCATGATAGTGCATGCCTTGGTTATGTCCTTGTGACATTACTCTCTAAAAATCTCCTCTTTATAGTGACAAGGTTTCAAGAACATGACAACTTAGGTAAGATATCAACTTGTCTCTTTAACCTTTGGATTGTCATTTTTCAAGAATTGATCTCATTGAAATGCAAAGACAACATGTCATAGATTAGATGAAAAGATCAATGAGATGCATGTTATAGAGTATAAAACTCAAAAATCAAAGGTCTTTTTGGGCCTTTTTCCAACAATATGAGCAAAATTCAAACTTTAAACATGTAGCACATGTACCATATGACTCATTCACATACATCACACATGTGGGACCACTAAGAAGGGAGGTAGGTGCTTAATATGAGCAATGACAATTGCACATAATGTTTAAGTTCACTTCAACAGATGGTTGGGGTTATGATAGCTAATGGAGGGTTTTCTTTTCAAAGGAAACCATTAATTTTGGAGTGAAAGGTAATGGTGAAATATAACATAAAGTCCCTATAATTAAAGAATATCCAATGGCTAGGATTAACCTAACAAAGATCTAATGACGTGATTTCAAAATTAACATCCAAATTATCCTTCCCTCCATCAAGAATTTAAAATTTTGGTGCCAAAGACTCTTTGAGACTATTTTGAGGGTTCAATGATAGTTTTGAGGGTTTTATGGCCACTTGGAGAGACATAGATTGCCTTAAAATGACCCATAAAATAAAAAGGAGAGTCAAATATGAAATAAATGTCTTTTTGATGTGAATTTGTAGTCATCTTGTAATCATAAGATTTGAGCTCTAGTTGTCAAGATTCTGCGTGTAAACTTTTTCTGAAGAGTAAAATGTTGCAATGTCCTATTTTGTTTTTCATAGTGTGTCTTAATGAAAAGCGAGTGTATTAACAAGATAAATTCAAGAATATTCTCTTGGTGCACAACTGTTATGTGACTATTGTCATTGTTGTGTATTACAGGATCCAAAGGAGGCCATGGAGAGAGGACGTGGACGGCATAGAACTACTAAATCACAGAGAGGAAAGTGGGTGGAAATAGATATGACAACAAAATCTGCAGATACAATAGAGGTAAGAAGAGAAAGCAACCTCAACCAAAGGAGGAAGGTGTTTATGAATTCACAAATGCTACAACATAGAGGAGATAAAGTTATTTTTCTATCCACGAGGCCTCTGTGGTCAAACTTATTGGTTGAAAATGCATAGGAATGGTGATTAAATGTGATTCTATGATCAAGGGAAAAGTTTGAAAATTAGGATGGCCAAAACATGATATCAATATGTCAAATGTATGACTAAAGTGAGGTTTTGTGTTGGATAGCATATTCGTTGAAATGATATAATTGGTGTACTAAACATTATTTACTATGTTGTGTATTATAGGGGCCAAACGAGGCCTTGGCAACATATCGTGTCATATCAAATGAGGACACAACGGATGAAGCAGGAAATCAGGTACTCAAATCCAATATCCTTAGGAAAAAATGATGTGATGGCATTTTGTGATACGTTCATCTTTTTTTACAGTATTATTGAAATTTATAATGTATTATCCAATCTTGACATAAATTAATGCATGTTGTTGACTATTTTAGATGGAGACTGGAGCAAATGCAGAGCCTGAGCGTTCAACTAGAAAACGAAAAAGATATGTACATGGACGTGGACCTAAAACTGTTAAATCACATAGACAACAGTGGGTGAAAGAGGATATGACAATGGATCCTGCAGATACAACAAATGATTGCACTGAACAAGAGGTTGGTTAGGACTATAGTATATGGGATGAATACTTTGAGAAAATTGTTGTTTGTGGATGTTCTGTATGTCGTGGAAAGAAACAATTCAAATGAGTGATTGTACAAAGACATTAAATATATGATGAGCTTCTAGTCGGTAGTATGCCTCCTACAATCGATTCAAATCCAATAGGAATTGTGGTAAGGAATTTTCTAATTTGATATAAATAACATGTATACTTCGTTTAAACATTGTTTTATATTATTTAAATAACTAATTTTTTTTTTAATGGATACTTGCAGAATAAAGTTCTTGGTTTAAAGTTTCCTGGATCACAGACTTCCAGCCTAGAGGGCAATGATCATTTATCAGATGATACATCTAACAAAAATATGTGCCAATATACTAGCTCGGAAGATGAGGAATTGATGAAAATAAGCAACAGAACAAGAACTAGTTTAAAGATGCATAATTTGCTTAAAGACAAGGGGAAGGTGGATTACATACCCTATGAGAATGAATGTGATGGAGATGATAACTTGCCCGTGAGTTTGAGATCAATTTACAAAGAGACATTTGATGGTTGACTATATTGCGCTTGGCCTAGTGATCAACAACTACCTAGAGTGTACGAGGTGTTTCAATTTTGGGGATACAGCTACATGAGAGGACCCTCCAATATTAATGGAGCGAATCTAGGCATCTTTATTGTCCAAAATGTACATGTGGGGTCTAAACATAGAAACAATTTAGAACAAACCACTAGGAGATTAATGCCATATTATGATCCATCATATTACAGTGGTGAATGGAGAAGGCTAGAAGAATATAAGCCTAGCATGTCAGCATATGGTCTAAATTCGAATATGTATGCACATCGTCTCCAATTGGAAAGTGGAAAAGAAATGAATAGAGGTCATCTTATGTATATAGATGGACGTGCATACACACACTAAAAATTACAGGATTTATAGTAAGGGAAGGGACCCTACTGTAAGACCGAATTGTCAATTTGTTGAGGTTATAAATGATAAAGATGGAGATATGGAAAGAGAGGTTGATAGATTGATAATGGTTGAGGCTACTATGCACCTTACCATTGGGGATGAGTTATTGATTGATTACCCCTTCTTAAAATGCACTCCTACGCGAAAGAAGAGGGAAGAACAAGGTCTCTCTAAGGATGTTCTTAAGGGCAGAAAATCAAAGAATAATAAATGAGTGTGGACTGATGTTTTATAAACTATGTTGTCAAAATTGTGTTTTATTTCAATTATTGTATAAAAAAGGTAGTCTATAAAATAATGTTCCATTATTCAATTAATGTATATATGTTCATACAATTTTTATTTTTATTTTTTAAGCCATATTTGGTTATATTTCTTTGAAATTGATACATTTATGATTTATCCAATTGTTGCCAAACATTAAATAATGCTTGTGTTTGTTGATAGGTAGAAGATGTTGATGAAACACATACTAATACTCAAGATCCAACTGGGTTATTAAGATTTGGACGGGATAATCCAAACCATCTTTTAAACAATACTAGGGTGAAAAGAGCATTATTAAAGAGAATACTATCAGCTGAGAAATTTGAAGAGCTGATGAGATCTGCATACACTGATGGCATGCCACCTAGCCTTAATGATGATGATCATGATAGTGAAAATGTAGTGCATGAAGAAAGATTGAATGAAAAACTTACAGATTTCTTTGGGGATGAAAACAATGATGACAATAATGATCACATGGTTGAAAGTAACGATGATAGCAGGGGTAATTACCACCAACATAATGTTGATGATAACAACTTGAAAGACTCCATCAAGCAAGCATCGAAGACACCCGTGTTCAAATCGGGTGCAAGTAGAACCTCAAAACTAGCATGCACATTAATATTATTAGAAATCAAGTCACTATTTAGTTGGTCAGACAAAGGATTCACTACCCTACTGAAGTGAGTTGAAATCTATTTCTTACTTTGCAATTGTCAATTGGTGTACATAATTCGTAAACATTCATCAACTTCGTTTATATTTATTTAAGGGGATTTTAAAACCATATATTGTATATAAACAATCCTAGTATAGATTGACATATCAAACATGTTCATCATAAGTCAAATATTTAATTGATTTAATCTCTGGCAATCTTACAGGGCACTAAAGACTAAAATATTCCCCGAAGAGAATGTGTTGCCATCAACTTGCAGAGAGGCGTGTCTGTTGTTGGTTGAGTTGGGGATTGAATATAAGAAAATTCATTCATGTAAAAATGATTGCATTTTATATAGAGATGAATATCAAAACAAGGTAGAATGCCCTGTATGCAAAGAGAAGAGATATCGTACAGATGTACAAGGTCCTACAGTTCCAAAGAAGGTTTTACGTCACATGCCAATTATACCTAGACTTCAATGAATATTTCGTTGCAAGTCACTTGCATAATTGATGGACTGGCATGCAAAGAACATGAGTAAAGATGGATTCATGTGAATTCTGACTGACTCCAAAGCAATGAAACACATAGAGGAAAAATGGCCAAGAAAATTCAAAGATGAACCATGTAGTATCAGGTTTGGTCTTGCAATTGATGGAGTGTGCCCATTCTCTTTCCTGAGCTCAAATTATAGTGTTTGGCCAATTGGATTGATAGTATACAATATTCCCCTATGGATGAGTGTTAGAAAGGAGCACCTTATGTTGACTCATTACTCCAAGAAAACATCAAGTTAAAAATATGGATGTTTATCTTGCACCTTTTATTGATGAGATGCAACTGCTACAGAAAGGCATAAGAATGTATGAGATATCACGTCCCCCATCAAATAGGTCCTTCATGTTGTACGGTGTGCTATGTTGGACTATTCATGATTTCCCAGGACTTGGTGTTTGTTCTGGTAAGATAAAATATTTACATATTTACACTCATAATTTATTTTCATCCCAACTTTCATACTTAGTTTTATACTATTTTTTTGATGTTATTAATATTACTTATTGAATTGCAAGGCTTCAAACAAAGGGAATATTTGCATGTCCAAGATGTGCAGAACAATTTCAAGGGCAGTAATCTAAAGAGCTACATAAATTTATTTACACAAACAACAGGGTTTTTCTACCAATAGATCATAAGTTTAGAAATCGCATGAAGAATCAATTTGATGGAAAAGTTGAAAATAGAGGCCCTCCCATGATTATGGGTCTAGGTGATTGGCTTAAGAAGTATGAAGATGTTGAATTGAAAGGTTGGGAGGATTTTTTTGATTGGGGTGATTCAATTGAAGAACCAGAAGTTGTAGTTAATATGCCAGAAGGAATGAAAAGGAAATCCATATTTTATGAGCTCCCTTATTGGAAGGATCTATTAATATCTCACCTATTAGATCCTATGCACGTCTTCAAAAATGTGCCAGATTCTATATTTTGACATATATCTGGAAAAGAGATGGATGCCTTGTCTTCGAAGAGAGATATTGCTCTTTCACGTACCAAAATTGATAGAAAACATGTTGTGTGGCCAAACAGGGAAAATGAAACATATGTAGAAACTCCATGGATTTTGAAAAAAAAAAGAGCTAGACCAACTAAAAAATGTCATCCATTTAATAAGGACACCTACTGGCTATGGGTCATCATTGGCTAAAGCTTTTACAGTTGATGGACATATCACAGGATTTAAAACACATGATTTTCATAATTTTATGAAGGTATTATATATCATCATTTAACATTTACTGGTAACATTGATTAAGTACTAAATATATTTTGATATTTTGTTGTGTGAGAAAAAATTACTAATGACCTTTTCATAAATGTGTTTGATAGCATATCATGCCATTGGCAATTAGGGGGGATTCCTGTCTTAAAGTTGACTTAAGGAATGCCATAAGTCGATTGTCAGCATTTACAAGGTATGTGGTTATATGAAATGTTCATGTGTGAGAGACAAATATATTATATTGCATTTTAATTTTTGACTAAAGGTTCATACTAATTTACTATTCTTATATTAGGTGGGTGACCTCCAAGGAGATCCATGAATGTGAAGTGCCAAAATGGAAGAAGGAAATTGCAGAACTTATATGTGTATTTGAGAAGGAGCTCCCTACAAGTTTCATGGACCTACAAGTCCATTTACTTATACACCTAGTCGATGACATTGAATTGGTGGGTGTCGTATCAACGAGGTGGATATTTTTCTTTGAGAGGTATATGAAAACTCTAAAAAGATATGTCTGACAAAAGACACATCTAGAGGGTTGCATGGCTGAAGGGTATGTATTGAATGAAGCATTTTTCTTCCTGTGTGAATTCCTTGGTAAGGATTTTGAAGATGGGCCACACTTCTGGGATGAAGAACAAGCATCAAATATTATTGATGGAGAAAAACCACAATCTAATGGTGTTCAAGTAGAAATTAGTAAGTAAATTCATGATCAGTGTGGTTTTTTTTATTGCAATCATTAATTTACTCTGTAATTTATTTATCAAATTAACAACATAACATTTGGAGTTTGAAATAAACATATTGACATGTAATAGGTGTAGACGAAAGTGCTATACTCGACAAGTTCATTTTGTACCGCTAGACTTTATGAACAAATGGTTTGATCTGTATGATAAAAAGAGAGAAGAAGTGTTAGAAGCAAGGAGACAATTTAAGAGATCGAACCCAAGGAATACTCCACTTCCCACTAATTTGCTTGGGGAATGGGGCAAAGATTACACACTAGAATGGGTTACTGAATAAATTTAAAATCAAATAGAAGATGTGGGTATAGATTCAAACATAACAGAAGATGAAATCAATATGTCTAGAGGATGTGAAAGAAAGGTACAATTGGAATTTTAAAAAATGTTGTTTCCTTACAATTTTGACACTATTAACTATTTTAATATTTTTCATTACATTTGTTTTCACTGAAATAAATGGTCTTTCATGGGTGAGGAAATATCCAGCAATGTGGGCATATGGTCGACATTATCGTGTAGAAAGTGTAGATATAAAGGGACGATCCTTCGATTGTGGCATCATGGTTGACTTCAAGCAATCCAGTAGATCAAGCTCAAAAGATAAGAATATAATTGAAGGGAATCTACAATATGTTGGAAAAATACAAGAAATTATTGAGTTGGATTACCGCTCTTTTAAATGTTGTATTTTTAAGTGTAGATAGTATGAAGCATTTAAGAGGACATGAAGACATGATACCCATAGTGGATTATTTTCTATAGATTCCTCATGTTTCCTATCGGAGGATAAGGAGCCTTATGTTCTACCAATTCATTGTGAGCAGGTATTTCTTTAACTCAAACAAGAAGCGGTAGTGGTCATTAATCTATTAATTCATAGTTTATTGTGAATATATACATGTGTTTATTAATCAATAAAATTATTATACCATATGTCTATGTATTCGTTCATGTGCAGGTATTTTTCTATGATGATATTTTGGAGCCGAAATGGATATTTGTCATACATTATGATCCAAGATTAAGGCATGTATTTGATGATGCATTAGTGGATACTGAGAAAAACAATGATGGCCAACAAAATGAGAGAGAGGGATTAAAGAACATCGAAGAAATTAACATCCATGATGATGTTGAAGATGGTTATGTTCAAGCACAAGAAGACAACAATCTAGAGTTGGATGATGTTATGGAAGACAACAATATGGATGGTATAAAAAATGGTGATCCAAATACATCTGGTAACAATATAGATGGTCTATAGTCAGATTTCAATGATGATGAAGATGATGCAGGTCAATATGAGGATGATGATAATATTAAATACTTGAAAGAACATATGAACATTGAGAATGATACACTGGATGACATTGTAGCAGACAATAATATTAATGACCAAGACTTCTAAATTTTTAGAATTATTTGCAATCCATGTTTAAAAAAGGATGATTCTTATGGCCTAAACTTTGAAGTGCTTCAGTAATATTATTTGTATCGATACTAATTACCTATTGCAATATCCTTAAATTGTTCAACCTTTGGTATGAATTGTTGGCAGAAAAAATTAGGATTACTTGGATGCAATTTCCTTTTCATTGCTTTATATTTTGCTTGAATGTCAAGGTCTCAACCTAATCCTCATTTTGCGAGGAAACTATGATTGAGGATTTGATGACTATTACATATTTTAATGGGGAAGATGTTTTTCATCACGATGCACATGTTGCACATATGGATAGGCAAGACATGAATCTTACTACACAAATACTTATATCAAACCTTTACGAATTTGAGCAATAATGTTACTACATAAATACACTCCACGTATTATCTCATGTTGCCATTTCCACTCCCATTTTAATCATAACTCCTAATGGTCATCCTTCCAACATAGATGTCATCCTTAAAAGAATTGATGAGATGCAAAGTAAAGTTGATGCATTACCCCTAGTAATCAAAGGATATCATAGGAGAAATCAAGCATAATCCACTTTCATTTGAGTTATTTCTTATCCATTTCTAACTTGCAATTGTTTTTTTAATTTCACATTTTCAAAATACAATTTGTTTACTTCATCATTCATTACTTTCTGAGTTTTCCATAATCTTATAGCCTTTGTTCTAACTTCTTCACAGCAACATGAGTAAACATAGCAGTATGAACATTGAGAGCAGCTGCTTCTGTTGCTGATGTATGTTACCCTAAAGATATGCCAAATCTTATGATTAAGTTTTATAAGTGAATTTGGCCAACTAATAGAATTGCTCAGATTAATCAAAATTCTCTGCACTTTAGGCTCTGTTCTATTGGGAATTAAGGTGTCTCAACCTTGGTAATTCCTTGTATCATTTTCATTGTATTTATTTATTTATTGCCTATGTTGTAAATTAAATTGTAAATTCATATTGTCATCTTGTGGGATGTGGCACAATGATGTTTCATCCTACATGGAAGATGACAACTTGTAATTTTGTCCACATATGAGGAGATAGGCATCCCACTTTGTGGTAGGAATATTTTTGCATGTGACGGCATCTTGGATGTTGTGTAAGGGAATATTGACCGTAACGGTCATGACAAGTTCCTATGACGAAGTTATGACATGTAAGAGTCATAAATAGGAGATTCTATGATAGGTGAAGACATGTGTCGAAGAGCATCTTTGAAAAAGGCATCTTTGGGCACCCCAGGGTGGACTATGATATGTTGTAAGAGAATATGCTATTTATAGCCTGTGTATGACAGATTCTCTTACAGTTGTAAGTTGTAACTACTATGATAGATTCTATGACGGTCGTAAGAGTTGTAAGAACATCTGTCATAGCCCATTTTGGAAATAGGTGACCTCTTTGGGATGGGGTGTGTGGACAAGTGTTAGAAGCATCTTACAATGTTGACCAAGTGTCCATAGGCATGGGTTTTGGGCCATGAGGCCAAGTTGGACGCCCATTCCAAGATAGAGGCAATTTTGCCTTGTATTTTCTATATAAACAGGTGCTTGGAGGAGGAGATGTATTACAGGTTTGATAGGTATTGTTATGTTGCCAGTTTGTCTCCAAATATGAGTGTCGAAGACTCTTAAGAGCTTGCATTGCAAGTGTATTGCAAACCATTTTAGTTTTGTTAATACATTGTGTAGGTTTTGGAGTGTGGGGTTTTTCACCCAATATGGGTTTTCCCCACGTATATCTTGTGTCTCTCTTCTTCTATCTCACTTTCTTGTTTATGTGTTTGCTGCAATATCTCTGTTATCTCTGTTAGTGGGTTTAACATTGTTGTAATAGTAAGGTTAAAATTGAATTTGCACTCTCCTCCCCTCATTAGATTAGTGTAGGAAGTGATTTCCGTACACCTAGCTTCCTTTCATGTTCAAGCCTAGGTGGGTGTTACCTTGTTTCACTAATGACAATTTACTTTCAAGTTTGCCGGTGACTTTAGAACAGATTAAGGAGCTTATGTAATTTTATCAATTAAATCATCCACTTCACTTAACCCAATCTGGCATATGATTTGGATTAATGTTTTCTATAAATCTTTAAACCCTACTCCTAAAACAGAAAACAAAATTGGATTTTGAAAATATATACAAGGGAATGATTTTCAAAAGAGAATGATTGGTGCCTACCACATGAGGAGTTTGTTTATCTTTAATTATTTTTCATATATATCCTTAATTGTATCTATGCCATGTTATCTAATTGTGATAAGTACTTAAGTAAGACCATCAATGAAAAATGAAGTGGACATATTATCATCTATATTAGCTAATTGATTGCACAAATATTTCAATTTATCAACGATCTCATGTTTCTATTCATTTTCAACACTTTAATAAAGACATCATGATCATAATATTCTTCTTCATCATTAGAATGCAACATGTGATCGTCATAGGAAGTAGGAGAAAGAGGTAGTCATGTTTGCAAGGTGAGGGTTTGACCTAGTACTTTGTTGAAGGGGACATAAGGATCCTAGATGTTTCTTAGGAATGCAAAATTAAAGGCATTTGGTTGTTTCCAACAAACGCAAACCACAAAAATCTCAAAATAAAAAATCAATTTTTTTTATCCTAAACTTAGGCATGTAAATTGCGAGTTCAAAAAAATGTAGGGAAATAAATCATACCCTATAATAGAAGATTTAAGTCCAATCCTAGATTTAATTAAACTTTAAAGCACAAGGAGTTCAGAGTAGAATAAAATATTAAGATATTAAGTAATTAAGATAGAGAAATGAACATACAACTCATAAACTCACAGCAAAGAGAATAGAACAGCCCAGAAAGCTTTGTATTTTCCTTAATTTTTCAAAATTTTCCAAGTCTTCAACAACAAGAAATGAGTGATACAGTTCCATTATATAACATGAACGTGTACCCTCAAGAATTAATACATTGTCTTTCAAATTTAATGAATACAGAGAAGCGCCTAAAGGTGTTGGAGAAACATTAATTGCACTGAAGGAAATAGAGAGGAAGGAGTGGTTGGCCTTGAGAAACACTAGGAGTTGCCTATGGATTTGCATTGTTGTGGTTGGAAGATGATAGCCAAGTTGTCATTATTTAGATCCATATTTGTCCTCCCACCCACCGTATGTTCTTTCAGTCGGCCAAGGAAATGAGATGATTTCTTCTATCTTACCATTGTGGCTGACATACTGTGCATCTAGGATACCTTTGACACTTTTACCAAATAAGTCAAATGTAATGTCTACCATGTGCAGTCTTTCAAGTGTCCAACTTAACACATGTTGATCTGGGTCTCCTTAATCATAAAAAGTTGGAATTAACTGATTACCATTATCAATGATTTCCTTCCTCCACTTATTCAAGTCTTTTATAGTCCCATCAGCTTCTAAAATATGAGGCAACCATTTTGTGTCTAGCTTTTCAACTGCCTGCATTTTATCCTTTAATATTGTATCCAATTTTAGTTGATAAGCATCCATCTCCTCAATTTTTTCCAACATTCCCACTACCAACTGTATCTCAGGAGGAGCCTCTAAATCATATCTAGAACACCTGAGAAATTCACTGATTTTCCCAGTCCTTGGCAGCCACTTGGTCTTCATAGCTGATAGCCTCTGTTTGTCTAACTCATGTTTTTCATGTGCTATCTTTAACAGGGAGTAAGACTTATGGGTCTCCTCCAACCTGGCCAATATCTTGTTAACTCTATATGTAACTAAATTTGTGGCCACATCCTTCATTTTACCTTGCATTCCTTCATTCAACTTCTTATTCTCTTCTTTCAATTCCTTTATCTCTTGAAGTAAGGGTTGTGTGTCCAATGGAAATGATTCTACAGTCTGTATGATTGGGGGAGTTTGGGATGGACTAGCTTCCAATTGAGGTTGACTCTCATAGACAATAAGCCTAGCCATTGCCTTTATGTATTTCCCCAATAATTCATTGTAATCTTTATGCAGTTTAAGTGTTGTTACCTCTACAAAATGTGTTGTTTGTACATTCAAGTTGGTTGCCTAAGGAGCAGGGGTGTATTGTTGATAACTGAGAGGGGGGGGGTGAATCAGTTATCCTAATTATTTCCTTTTTGAACTTTCTTATTAATTAATGTAGCATTGAATCAAACACAAAAACATTACCATGAAATAAGAAACACATGACACAGTATTTTTGACGTGGAAACTCTGTTAAGGGAGAAAACCACGGGGTGATTAACCCAAAATTATTCTCTGTTAGAAGAATAGGAAATTACAAAATGGCACTTGCCAATTAGGGCTCACTGCCCGAGCACACTGCTCACAAGAGGCCCACTGCCTACAAGAAGACACACTGTCTACAAAGTGATAAGAATCACAGTCTTGAATTGATTGGAAGCATCTGCATATGCTGGAGTTCAGTTCCGGTTAGGCTCAGTACACTGATCTGCTGCACTTCATCTTTTCTCTGTTCTTTATTCTGCTATCCTTTCACATACCGGATCTGTCTTGGTACTTCTGCTCTATTCTGCTCTTCTTAGTATATATTCTTGACATAGTCACACACTTCACAACTAAATCCATCCTCTATATATATCCGCACAAGTAATTTCATCACCTTTCTAGTCGGCATCCGGAACAGTCTAGTTTCTTACAAACTCTGTTCTGTCGGCTGAATCCTTGCTCACCAAGCAATGGGATCAAGCATATACTTGTAGATATCATTAATCATGTCGGCCAAACATGATTCCTGCCTTCACAACCTTTATCATCAACAGTAACACATCCGGAAAGTAGTCTGATACTCTGTCAGTCAGTTCATCCTCTGTTTTCACTGTCTCTCAGGAATCTGGTACTCAACTATTCATATCTTTTTCCTTGTCCATCACCGGAGGCTAAATCCTTGGAATATACCACTCAAGGTAGTCCTCTTGACTTCCCCAAATCCGCACTGCACCAAGACACTTCCTCTGAGAGATCCGGACCAATCTGTCAGACCTTGCCACATGCTCTGTTCTTGTTCACCGGACCACAACAATCTTTATTCTGACTTCCGGTAGAGACACACCATGACTTGCGGATATGTGGGATGATCTTTGTTGCCATCAATGACAACAACCATGAATCCATATAGTGTCTCTTGCCAACAATCTCCCCCTTTGGCATTGATGGCAACACTTAGTGAAAAATGACTAAGTGTTTACACTATGCTCCCCCTTTGCTGATGCTCTGTCTTTATATACAATTTCCAGAACTCCCCCTTAATTGGATTCCTCATTTTTCACTGCTCCTCACTCCCCCTTTGACATCAATGGCAAAGGGTAGGGTCCGCACATCAAAATTTTCAAAAAATTTCTATACATAGCCGCATATTTACATACTCACATATACTGAAGAATGTCTGCAAAGGATGTCTGCAATTGGATCATTTCTGTAGCCCAACTTTGCTTCATTCTATCCAAAATTGAAATGTGACCACTCAACAAAAATGCAAAAGCTTCTGCCCGCTTGAAATCTGTCGGATCATTTGTTTGGGCGGTGGTCTGAGCATCACTGATGGCCTCATGCATAGTTTCCAACTTAGGGATTATAATCCTTCTAAGTTCTCCCATCCGGTTAGTGATATTCTTCCTTTCCTTCTCAAGATTCTTTATTTCATTCAAGACTGCAATAGTCTGACATTCTTGATTTATTATGAAGAGAGAGGATCAAAACTTTGAGATAAGCTTTGTAGCTTGTCCTGTTCCTCTTTTATTTTCTTATCAATTGCTGCTGTTGCCTTTGACCAGGATATACAAAATTTGTAAATGTCACCGCCATCCTTAAGAGCATTCTCTAAGCTCTTTATTCCAATACTCACAATCTTCCTATCTTTAGAGATTAATTCTAATACTTCTGAAAATCTTTTATCCAAAAATTCCTTCCGGACCTTTTCTTCAGCAGATTTTTCTAGAGATTCAAAATGTGTACTAACACTGCTGACTAAGGTTTTGAGATTACCGGAAGAGGAGGCTGTGGGATCCTTTTGAAAGGATGGCATGATCTTTTCTAGCACTCCAGATGCTACCTCCATAAGCTCACAGTCTTCCATGTGAGATTTCAGCAGCTTCTCTTTGACTTTCTCATTTGCAAATGAGGCTATTTTCATTGTTTGCACCGGTGACAAAGAGTCAAAATCTAATGGTCCTTTTAGCAGGTCCGGTTCATCAATTTCTATAGTGGCTTTGCTCAAAAATTGTTGAACAGTTTGTGCAGTGTCTCTTGCCGGAGACAGATGTTTCTTTTCTTTTGCAGTCTTGGAACTGTCAACCTCTTTATCTTCCACCCCTGCTTCCTTCTCCTGTAATTTCTCTTCTTCTTTGGATCCGGAGACTGTAGGGGAAACCGGAGGAGAGATGTTTGTCTGTTCAGGGCCCACTTCTTCTGGAACAGATGATTCCAAATCCGCAGCTGTTTCTGCACCTAAGTCCTCTACAACAGGAAGATTGAACCTTTTGAAGGCCTTCCGGAGGATCTCTTCTGTCTCTTGGGCCACTTTGTCAGTCTCACCAAGCATGAGTTGATTCATCCTGGCTTTACTTTTGAACTCATCTTTGCTGTCTTTGAAGATTATGTTCATTGTCTTGGGATCAATTTGAGGATATAGCTGAATAGCTATCTGCTCCCGGATCTCAAGATCTTTTGCATGAGCATTATTCTTTCTTATTTCTAATTCCTTTTATAGGCTTTTAGGAATAAGAGATATGATCTCAATGAAAGCCTTATTGTATATGTTCAGATATTTGACTGTGGCTTCCTGCAGAATCTTTTGGTCAGCCTCACTGTAGTCATCATAAAATTCAGTCATTGGTTGAAGGTTTCCATCCACCGTGACCGACTTGATTACACTCTCTAGAGACAGAGTGGGCTTTTCAACAGATACCTCTGCCATTTCATCCTTGTCTTGGCCTGTGGAGGGTTTACCGGATCCTTTCTTCTTCTGCTTCTTTATTTCTTTTACTCCCTCATCTGACTCTGTTTCCTCTTCATCCTTTTGGCTTTCATAAGCCCTTGTGGCTTTTGTCTTGGATCTTTTACCGGATGCCTGGACTTCCAGTTTTGAACTTTTGGTTGTGGGAGGTGCAGATCTTTTTGATGATCTGGTCCGGGTGGGAGTTTCAACCGGAACACTTTCTTTACTTTTCTCTTCTTCCTCAGCCTTCCTCCTCTTTTCCCGGCTGGCATCAAGTGCCTCTTTTGAGATGCCTAGGCCTTGAGCAATATGCTCAACTTCTTTTCTTACCTTCCTCTTTATCTCCAGTTCCCTGAGTTCTACATGTATCTTTACACTCAGTTCCTCAAAGGTTCCAAACCTTTCTGCCTTAGGATCTTTGGGCTGGCTTAGCATGTGTTGAACATGCAGCTCTACTATCTGTTCATCCACTTCATACCCCATGGGCATGATCCAAATAGTCCTTGGCTCCACTGCCTCCATTAGACACTGATCTGTTTCAACCATGAAGCATACTGTGTCTTTGTACTTTTCAACAAGGGATTGGGGTATTCTTTCTCTTGCATGCATCATGCTTTGGAAGTTCTTGAAGTATCCCCATAGAGCTGTATTTCTTGCTTTAGCATCCCCAAGTCCATGTAAATAGTCTCTGATTTAGATGGCAACCGGTCTGTCATTCTGCCATATCCATCCACTGGATCCGGGAAGCTCATTCATGTTTGCCATACTTGAAGGAGTTTTTCTTGTCCTTCTTGATCTTCTGCAGATTTTCAAAGAGTTGGTTCACAAGAAGCTCACACAAGTCATAGTCTGCATTCTCCTTTAACATTTGATAAGCTGTGTAGATTGCAGTTCCCGGTACTGAATTTTCCCTACTGGAATGATAGATTTTGTAACCAATTATCATAGCTACAAATTTGATATCCGGTTCAGTGATGTCATCAACTGTCATAGCTCTCTTGTCAAACTTGGATCCGGTTGCATCACTAACTGTCTGATTTTTGACAGACTTGAGAACAGGTAAACCACCGGATGAGTGCAGACCGGTTACAGCCCTAATTGCATCTTTGGTGATCTTGAAGGGCTGGTTCAACCATAGGAAGTTGTCATGTACTCTACTTAGTACATACCGGACCCATTCATCTTCTTCAAAACAGGGGAAATGAATGCACTGTACAAAGTGTTTGTCCCGGATGGCTTTGTACTGAGGTTTGATCTCAAAGGAGTCATCTATCAATTATTTGTGATAGATATCCATCAGCTTTGA
Organism: Cunninghamia lanceolata; assembly: GCA_027924645.1. Classification (NCBI taxonomy): domain Eukaryota; kingdom Viridiplantae; phylum Streptophyta; class Pinopsida; order Cupressales; family Cupressaceae; genus Cunninghamia; species Cunninghamia lanceolata. The sequence goes on along the minus strand of BSBN01000210.1, from coordinate 2,589,008 downwards.
TTCTCCAAAGTCTTCAAGATTCGCATGGATGTAAACCCTAATATCTTCCGTATGCAATACACCATGAGGAACACTAGAGAAGGCTCCTAGTGGATCTACCTCCAATGATTTGTAAGGATGTTTCTTGAATGTGGGGCGAGGTCTATCAGAGATCTTAACTATATTTGGAGTAGCCATTCTTCAAAGATTTGCAGTGAGATAATGAAAAACGGAGAATACCTTATGCGCCTTCGGTTTGCACGGAGTGGTGGGATTGATTTCTTTATGCAATGACTTCGGCAGGAGATCTTTGGTGTGCTTGATGAATCTTGTTGCAGAGCTCCACTTTTCGCTTCTTCTTGAGTGCAGAATGAGCAAATGATCTTTGAGAAATCCCTTATATTGCTTCGCAAACCCTAATGTCTATTTGCAATAAATGCTTCACCTATATTATTCCGGTTTGCCTTGTCTGGATAGCTTGGAGTATCCCGGATCAGTCCTGATCTGTGAACATCATCCGAATCTTTCAATCATGAATAAATCGAGGTGACACATTGAAAGAACATCCCAAACACTCTGTCCAATCCGCAGAATAAGATAGTGCACTTCCGGATTTCTCCGGACCTTTTTGTAATCCTCTGTCATACCGGAGCATCTCCCAGAACAGGTCTTACTTGATCGATCACAGCTTCTTTATAACTCCATGCGGACCTCTGAAATCTTATTTGGATCGTCTCAAGACTTATATCTTTAAACTTTTTACTCCGCATCTTGTGCCACATCAGGCACCACTTGATTGGCTGGGGGAACAGGATTTTCTTTGAGTCTCCCCCTATGCCAGAGCTAACTTTTTAATTTCCAGAAGAAATATCAGCACCAGAGTCTGGTGCGGATCCAACCTCTACATTCTCTGAACTTTTCTTCACCCAAATCTTGCTCATCTGATTCCTAACTTCATCCGCATTCATCTTTTGTTTACCCTTGTCTTGATTCTGATTATACACCGGACCTCTTTTGTCCTGATTCTTGCTTCTACAGACTTTAGCATTATGACCGGACCTATTACAGATTTGGCAAATAACATTTCTTTGCATAATTGACTGATATCCTCTTGATCTGCATTGATTAGCCATATGACCTACTCTATTGCATGTAAAGCATCTACCTTTGAATGATTTGTTTACTTGCATATTTCTGCATTCATGGGATTTGTGTCCATACCTTTTGCAGTTGAAGCACTGTCCGGAGAAGGATGAATTAATCTGATTCATTCTCTTTCTGCACTGATTAGCTTTGTGACCAAAGTGGTTGCAGCTGTGGCAGTATCCATTGAAAGATGAATATCTTTGAGCATTGGGCTGTCTTACCGGAGGTCTTCTAGGCCTGTTTCTTGGATTTTCTGATGCAAAATTCTTTTGACCGGATCCGGAGCTTTCTCCTTTCTCATATCCCAAACCATACTTGTCATCTGTCCCTTTTTGACTTCCAAGAAGAACTTCAAGTTGAGCAGAACTTATCTTGAATTTCTCTTTATATTCATTTGCTGTTTGAAGGTCTCTTTTGAGAGAGGCAATTTGATCCTCAAGTTTTTCTTCATTATCTTTGGCATCTTCAAGATCAGATTCAAGATGTCTGATAATCCTGTCCATCTGGTGGCATTCTTCTGATTTTTCTTTAAGAGATTGTTTTAGATTGTCTTCAGCCTTTCTTTTTTCTTCAATCTCTTGAGTAAACTTTATAGTTCCTGATTCCATTTCATGTCTTAACATAATGACTTCTTTTGATAACTTTTCACATAACTTGGTTTGCTCAGTCAATTCTTCATTTGTATTGCTTTCTTCACTTTGTCTTGCCAACTGTTGGAGCAGCTCCTTTCTCTTTTTCATAGAGAGACTTAATTTGTCTTTTAATTCTCTCATGAATTCATCACCCTGTTTGAGTCTTTCCTTTAGTTCATTGACTTCAGAATTTGACTGTTCAAGATCCTCAAGAGCAGTCTTGAGTTGCTCCCTTAAACCATATGCATCCATTTGAACTCCCAGATCTTCCTCAAGCTGTTAGGCTCTATTAGGAGGAACTTAGCTCTGATACCAATTGTTGATAACTGAGAGGGGGGGGTGAATCAGTTATCCTAATTATTTCCTTTTTGAACTTTCTTATTAATTAATGTAGCATTGAATCAAACACAAAAACATTACCATGAAATAAGAAACACATGACACAGTATTTTTGATGTGGAAACCCTGTTAAGGGAGAAAACCACGGGGTGATTAACCCAAAATTATTCTCTGTTAGAAGAATAGGAAATTACAAAATGGCACTTGCCAATTAGGGCTCACTGCCCGAGCACACTGCTCACAAGAGGCCCACTGCCTACAAGAAGACACACTGTCTACAAAGTGATAAGAATCACAGTCTTGAACTGATTGGAAGCATCTGCATATGCTGGAGTTCAGTTCCGGTTAGGCTCAGTACACTGATCTGCTGCACTTCATCTTTTCTCTGTTCTTTATTCTGCTATCCTTTCACATACTGGATCTGTCTTGGTACTTCTACTTTGTTCTGCTCTTCTTCGTATATATTCTTGACATAGTCACACACTTCACAACTAAATCCATCCTCTATATATATCCGCACAAGTAATTTCATCACCTTTCTAGTCAGCATCCGGAACAGTCTAGTTTCTTACAAACTCTGTTCTGTCGGCTGAATCCTTGCTCACCAAGCAATGCGGATCAAGCATATACTTGTAGATATCATTAATCATGTCAGCCAAACATGATTCCTGCCTTCACAACCTTTATCATCAACAGTAACACATCCGGAAAGTAGTCTGATACTCTGTCAGTCAGTTCATCCTCTGTTTTCACTGTCTCTCAGGAATCCGGTACTCAACTATTCATATCTTTTTCCTTGTCCATCACCGGAGGCTAAATCCTTGGAATATACCACTCAAGGTAGTCCTCTTGACTTCCCCAAATCCGCACTGCACCAAGACACTTCCTCTGAGAGATCCGGACCAATCTGTCGGACCTTGCCACATGCTCTGTTCTTGTTCACCGGACCACAACAATCTTTATTCTGACTTCCGGTAGAGACACACCATGACTTGCAGATATGTGGGATGATCTTTGTTGCCATCAATGACAACAACCATGAATCCATATAGTGTCTCTTGCCAACATGTATGACACCCTCTTGATGATCACATTACTAGTTTGTTGTTATATGGAGCCTAATCAAACTCGGAGGTTAAATTTTCCTGGCTTTTATCAGCGTGATTTCCCACCAAATTCCTATGGGGTCAAGGGGCAGTGCCCCTTGCAGGGGTTTGGGGGTATCGCCCCCAAGACGGGGTCAAGGGGTAGCACCCCTTGCGGGGTCCAGGGGCAATGCCCCTATCACACTCCCTATCGCGATATAGGGTGGGGTCAAGGGGCAGCACCCCCGAAACCTCACACGTTTTTTTATTATTTTATTAAGGCATCGGGAGTTATTTTTCATTGGCCAGCATAAAAAACCCTATTTTGTAACCGAAAAAAAGTCATGATAAAAATGGCTAAGGGTTAGGGTTTCCATTGAAAATTGTATTGTAGCATTTTGCAGCGGTATTGAGTTGCAGGGATTGTTGGTTGTAATCGGTTTGATTTACTGGATAATAATATTGGACTCTTTGTTGGTGGATGTAGCCCGAGTTTGGGTGAACCACATTAAACTTGTCTCTCGCTATTATTATTTCTATGTATTTTCATTCCTATGTTTAATCTTTATTTGCATTTAATTGATATCATCTGCCAGCTAACCCTAACAAGTGGTATCAGAGCAGGTTGTGTTTGATTATCATTTGTAGGAAGGTCTCACGGTTGAGGGGGACTCTCATGGTTGAGTGGGAGAAATGGCGAATGAGGGTGAATTGAAGGTCGATAAATTTAATGGGTAGAACTATCCGTTATGGAAGATGCAGATGGAGGATTACCTCTATTAGAAGGATTTATGGAGGCCGTTGGAAGGAGTATCCAAGAAACCAGCAGGAATGATGGATGAGGATTGGGAACTTCTGGACAGAAAGGCACTAGGAACCATTCGGTTGTGCCTGGCACCATTTATGGCATTCAATATAATAGAAGCAAAGACAACAAGTGAACTAATGAAAGCTTTGGCTAAATTGTATGAAAAACCCTCAGCCTCAAATAAGGTATTTCTCATGAAGCATTTGTTTAATCTAAACATGATTGAAGGTGGATCTGTGACAGATCATTTAAATAAGTTTAATATGATTACCAATCAGTTAACTTCTGTAAAAGTGAAATTTGATGAAGAGGTGAGGGCTCTCTTGGTTTCATGTTCTTTGCCAGAAAGTTGGAATAGCTCGGTTATGGATTTAAGTAACTCTGTATCTAGTTCAAACACTTTGAAATTTGATGATGTTGTTGGTGTTATCCTTAGTGAGGAAATGCAATGAAAAATATTAGGAGGGTCCACATCAAGTAGTGTTTTGAATGTAGAAAACAGGGGCAGATCAAATGAGAGGAGAAAAGGTTCTGGAGGTCATGGGAAGTCACGAGAAAAATTAAAGGACAAGAGATCCCAATCCAGAGGATAGAAGGATTGCTGGTACTGTGGGAAACTAGGTCATCTGAAGAAAGATTGCTAGTCTCGGAAGAATAAAGAAGGAGACAAACAAAAAGGCAATAAGGAGGTAAATGTGGTAAGTAATAAATCTAAAAATGATGCTTTGATTCTTTCCTTAGATAATGCTAATGATTCATGGGTTTAGATTCAGGGGCCTCATTTCATGCTACGCCCCATAGAAGTTATTTTCTTGATTATGTCCAAGGAGATTTTGGGATGGTTTATTTGGAAGATAATGAACCTTGTCAGATTGTTGGAAAGGGAAGAATCAAGATTAAGTTGTAGAATGGGAATCATTGGCTACTACAAGAGGTAAGGCACGTTCCAAGGTTGAGTAGGAATTTAATTTCAGTAGGGCAGCTAGCTGATGAAGGCTCCATAGTTACTTTCAGTGATAAAAATTGGAAGGTTTCAAAAGGTGCCTTAATAGTAGAAAAATGTGTAAAAGTAGGCACCTTATATCTTTGTACAGGTCATATTGTTCCTTCTACTTTAGATGTTGTAGAGAAAAAATAAATAGGTTCAGGAACAGTTGCTGCAGGTTCACAAGAAGAGACTAAAACAGTTGCTGCAAGTTCTGAGACAACATTGTTGCATAACAGACTTGGGCATATGAGTGAAAAAGGTATGAAGGTACTTCATTCTAAGAAAGTTTTACCAGGTCTGAAATGCATTAATATGGATTTCTGTGAAAGTTGTGTGTATGGAAAACAAAAGAGAGTTAGTTTTCTCAAGGATGGGAAGCAAAAGAAAGATAAAAAGTTGGAGCTTGTGCATACAGATGTATGGGGACTAGCTCAGATATCTTCTCTTGGTGGCTCTCGGTATTATGTTACATTCATAGATGATGCAACTATGAAGGTTTGGATTTATTTCCTCAGGCAGAAATCTGATGTATTTGAAACATTTAAGAAATGGAGAAGTTTGGTTGAGAATGAAATAGATAAAAGATTAAAATGTCTCAGAACTGATAATGGTGGTGAGTATTGCAGCAAAGAATTTGAGGATTATTGTTCCTTGAATAGAATTTGTAGGCAAAAAATGTTCCAGGGACTCCACAGGAAAATGGAGTGGCTGAGCACATGAATAGGACAATAATGGAGCGTGCAAGGACCATGAGATTGCATGTTGGGCTATCTTTAAACATGTGGGCAGAGGTTGTCAACATTGTTGTATATTTAATTAACAAAAGTCCTTCAGTTCCTTTGGGCTATGGTATTCCAGAGTAAGTATGGACAAGTAAGAAGGTGAGTTATTTTTTTCTCAAAACCTTTGGATGTGAAGCATTTGCACATGTAGATTCTGAAAATAGAACCAAACTGGATGCAAAATCAAAAAAATGTACGTTCGTTGGATATGGCATTGATAAATTTGGTTATAGGCTTTAGGATTTTGAAAATTAGAAAATTGTGAGAAGTAGGGATGTTATATTCAATGAGAAGGTGTTGTACAAAGATCAGTTGCAGCAGCATGAGAAGAAAGAAAAAGATTATGTGGTGCTGGATGATACTCCAAATAGTGATGTTCCAGTGGTTCCTCATGCTCCACAACAGCAACAAGAAATACCACAAACTTCAGTGAATGTTAGATGGTCAACAAGGCTAAGTAGACCTCTTGAAAGGTTTTCTCCCTCTTTGTATTCTATTTTGTTAACAGTTACTGGTGAACCGAAAGGGTATGATGAAGCCATGCAGGTGCATACAAAGGTTTAGTGGGAGCTTGCAATGAAAGAAGAAATGGACTCCTTGTTGAAAAATTAAACTTGTGAATTATGTAAGTTGCCTATAGGTAAAAAGGCTTTACCAAACAAATGGGTTTATAGGCTGAAAGAGGAAGCTGGAGGTAAGAACAGATTTAAAGCTAGGTTAGTTGTAAAAGGATTTGCACAGAAAAAGGGCATTGATTTTGATGAGATTTTTTCTCCGGTTGGTATGATAACTTTTATTCGTACTATTTTAAGTATTGTGGCTGCTGAAGATTTATATTTGGAATAGCTAGATGTGAAAACTACCTTTCTCCATGGTGATTTGGAGGAGGAGATATATATGGAACAACCCCAAGGATTTGAGGTCAAAGGTAAGGAGAAATTGGTGTGCAGATTGAAGAAGAGTTTGTATGGCCTGAAACAAGCACCTCGGCAATGGTACTTGAAATTTGATAGTTTTATGGCTAAGCAAGGCTACAACTAGTGTAATTCTGACCTTTGTGTTTATTTTTAAGAGGTTGGATAATGACAGCTACATTATTTTACGTTTATATGTTAATGACATGCTTGTAGTGGGGTCTAACATGGATCACATAAGAGAGTTAAAATAGCAGTTAGCATAGTCATTTGCTATGAAGGATTTGGAGGCAGCAAAACAAATCCTTGGTATGAAAATTTGTAGAGATAAGAAAAATAGAAAATTGACTCTATCTCAGGCTGATTATGTTGAAAAGGTGTTGCAGAGATTTCGTATGGAGAGTGCAAAAGCTGTCAGCACACCTTTGCCTAGTCATTTGAAATTGACTAAGGAGATGTGTCCTAAGATAGAAGAGGAGGAAGAAAAAATGTCTAAGGTACCATATGCTTCAGCTGTAGGAAGTTTAATGTATGCCATGGTATGCACGAGACCAATATTGTACATGTTGTAGGAGTCATAAGCAGGTATATGAGTCATCTCGGATTGGAGCATTGGAATGTAGTAAAATAGAGTCTCAGATATTTGAGAGGTACATCCAATAAACATTTATGTTTTGGGGGCTCTAATACTAATTTAGCAGGTTATGTAGACTCAGATTTGGTAGGAGATATTGATACCAGGTGGAGTACCACAAGTTATGTCTTTACTGTAGGTGGGACAGCGGTGAGTTGGATCTCCAGGTTGCAAAAGGTGGTTGCTTTATCCACCACAGAGGCAGAGTATGTAGCTGCAACAGAAGCAAGCAAGGAGATGATATGGCTGCAATCTTTCATGGAAGAATTGGACAAACAACAGGTTAACAATTATTTGTTTACGGACAGCCAGAGTGCCATACATCTTGTAAAGAATTTTGCCTTGCATTCAAAGACCAAACACATACAGTTGAGGTACCACTTCATTCGGTCAGTGTTGGATGATGGACAATTACGGCTGGAAAAGATACATACAGATTAAAATCTAGCAGATATGTTTACAAAGGCAGTGAAAAGGGAGAAGCTGATCTCCTCTTTAGCTTTGGTTGGTCTTCAAGACTAAAAACAACAAAAATAGAACAGCAGAGTCTAGGGTGCTTATTTCTAGTAGGAGCTACAGGGTCAGCGGTGTTATGATCAGTCTCCAAGTGGGAGATGATATGGTGTGGAGTCTGATCAGTCTCCAAGTGGGAGATTGTTGTTATAAGAGCCTAATTAGACTCAGAGGTTAAATTTTCCCCACTTTTATCAGCGTAGTTTCCCCCCAAATTCCTACAAGCTCAAGGGGCAGCGCCCCTTGTGGGGGTTTGGGGGCAGCGCCCCCAAGATGGGGTCAAGGATCAATGCCCCTTGTGGGGTCTAGGGGCAGTACCCCTGGCGCTCTCTCTATCGCTATATAGGGCGGGGTCGAGGGGTAGCGCCCCTGAAACCTCACAATTTTTTATTATTTTATTAAGACGTCGGGAGTTATTTTTCATTGGCCAACATAAAAACCCTATTTTGTAACCGACAAAAAGTCATGATAAAACTAGCTAAGGGTTAGGGTTTTTGTTGATATTGTATTGTAGCATTTTGCAGTGGTATTGAGTTGTAGGGATTGTTGGTTGTAATCAGTTTGATTTACTGGATAATAATATTGGACTCTCTGTTGGTGGATGTAGCCCGAGTTTGGGTGAACCACATTAAACTTGTCTCTCACTATTATTATTTCTGTGTATTTTCATTCCTCTGTTTAATTTTTATTTGCATTTAATTGATATCATCTGCCAGCTAACCCTAACACAATTAATTCCTCCAAGCCTACCTTTGGTTTCTTATCATTTGGGGCTAATGCCCAGATAGCCAAGGTATCAAATTTAGGGTCAAAGATAGCACCCTGCAATGCTCTCTTGGCTTGTTCTCCACTTACATCTGCATCATCCCTGGTAATGGTATCAAATGCGATAGCATCTGATAATGTCCAGTGTGGTAATAGTAAGATTTTGCTTTTCTTCACAAGTGCTCTTCCTTCTTCAGGAGTCATGGCACTGATATCCTTGTTCATCTCACCCAAAACCCTCCTTGTGATAGCATCATATTTTGAAGGGTTTGCACCTCTTTTTGCTTCTTCTATCCTTCTCTGGAACTCTTCACTCCTCGTTCTCAACACAAAGAATTTGAATTCTGGGGTAGAAATGAATGCATCATCAGAGATAAATTGATTGCATGCCACTTCCTTCACATCTTCAATGTCCACCTCATTGTTAACTGTGGACCTTATCAACCTATTCTCTGGGGAGGCATATGGTGCTATCCTTAGGGGAGAATGCAATGGATGTGGGGGTTGTGGATCTTGTTCCTCTGCCACCTCTGCCTCCAAATTCACAACTTCCATTTTTTATTCTGTCTCAAGATCAATTATCTTTGCTCTTTTTGGGGCAGGGGCATCAGGGGAGTCAGGGGAACGTTTCCTAATATATTTGCCCTTTGAAATGCTCGGTTGATAAGTGGGCCTTTCCTCTCCAGCAGGTGCCTCAGTAATCAATTCATCTCCCTTTTCAAAGAACATTTTGATTCTTTTAATGGGGTTTTGAATTTCAATGAATGCCCCTTGATATATGCAGAGTTAGCATTTTTCTTCCTTTTCTCTGCATCCATTATCAATTTCCATTTATTTCTCAAGAAAAACACTTGCTGCATTGATTCACAATTTCTGATAGTATCCTCATCAAGTAGGACATGGTGTGGATATGCAAGCCTGTCGATTTTATGCCTTGTGTCATGAATTAAGCCTTTAGGATTAAAGAGCCTTATTACCTCTATATTCATCCTATAACATTGCAGCATGAAACCGATCTGGTCTAAACCATTCTTGTCAATTGTAATAAAATCATGAAGCTTCAGAGATGTTGGGATAAGAGATCCCTTCTTATGCTTTCTAAAATGTTCCTTATCTGCTACATTCAGCTGTCTGATGATCTCCATAAATCCTATTCTTCTAGGCACAAATTTTGGTAAGGAATAGGGTGGAGCCTCACACCCATAGATTCTGATACAGGTTGTATTTTCATGTAAAAACCAATCTCCCCAATTGTGATTGATATTCAGATGGGGGGTTCTCTCCATTGGTCTTAGAAAGTCCTTAATTTCCTTTGGTATCCTTTTTGCAACAGGCTCCAGGAATCCCAATACTTTCCTCACAAAATGCTCCTCAAAGGTGACATAACTAGCATATTTGAAGTGCATGTCTAGCATGTAGGTCCACATCTAAACTGGCATGGCATTACCTTCTGCATCAGTCATTCTCAAATGCAATTCCTTGCCCCAATGGCCAGACAGAGAAAACAGAATCATGTGGCACATTAATGAATACCAAGTGAACCTTACATGGGGCCTGGAGTATACATATTGTTCTTAATGGCCATCATATGTTCATGCATCTTCTTTGACAAGTACCCTGCATAATCATATGGCTTGTCAGCTTCATAATCTTGGATATATACTGCCATCTTCATTAGAGGCACCGACATTCTATCTGATGCATCTCTTACGAGCACATGACAGAAGCTATGATAAGTTTTAACAAAATATTCCATGAACAGGTTGCATCGGAGAGGTTCCTCTTCTGTGACAGGGATTTTGATCAGAGCTCCATCAACCCCCTTCAATCTATGCTTGGCCAAGTTGTAAGATCTGTATGCATACCTAAGACCTCTATATTTTTCTCTAAAAGCATTCAAGTCTATAGGTATACCACCAATAGAATTAAGATTGAAGATAGTAGCAATGTAGGCCTTTGTGAATCTAATGATAACACTACCATTTCCAGACAAGACAGACATGGTCTTAGGGTCATACCTAGTTGCTACAGCTCTCACTAAGTCTGTGTTTATGAATACATTAGGGCATATCAATTTGGCCAAGTCTAATGTTCAAGCATGGCAGACCAGGGCTCTGTAGTCACTTCGTTTGTGTCAATACTCAAACAGACTCCAAGTAGACACATGGAGCCTACCATCTCTACAATCTACACAAAGATTGTATATTTTATCATTTCTACCAACCTCTCCTAAACTTGTCAAAGGTCTTTTAGATGAGCTAGGACACTGAATCATGATGTCTTCATCAAGGTTGCGTTTGGAGGTTGAAGCTTCACCGAACTGACTCATTTTGTATTTTATGTAGGCAACCTAGGGTTTATGCAATTAATGGCTGCTCTGAATGTTTTAGAGAATTCTTATAGATAGAAAACTAAGTGCAGGGGAGAGACAATGACTTACTGGTTTTGGATGTCGTAGCAGCTTTGAATTGCTTCTCTTTGCTTGTTCTGATGATTCTCTGGCTCTAAATACGATTACTTCTTGAATAATGACATGAAACAACTTGAATTATGTTGTTATAACATCGAATTCCTGTACCACTGTGTATATAAATGGAGGTCGTGGCAACCATAACTCTACTCATGCCATAGTCATTCAAAAATATTCATTGTTTGCATTTTTGAATTTGGACCGTTGATCTTTTGTTACCTTTCCTAAAATCTACGGCTTTAATTCATTGACTAGATTTGACAATCTTAGTCATCTTGGTTGACAAGTCATCGTTCAATGGGAATGAGCCAAGTCTTTAGCATGGACTAGATGCGTGTCACCTCTTCATAGCATCGCAGTCAAGGAGGAGCCACCATATACCTACCGTACAATGGTGTGACATAGCACCCATGCACCTTTATGACACTTACTTTTTAATCGGTGGATGCCACATGTCTCTATCTCACCATCTCGTGGTGAATATTCCTTCTGAAAAGATTCCCTTGTGCTGGCACATAGCTGTTGGATCTAAACACTCGACACTAACATGTGGTAGTGGACAATTGGCTGAGGCAGACACTTTGCTGGCAAAGGTTACACGAACAGGTGGTGGCCTGTCGCGGCATCGCGGCCAGGTATGACATCATCCTGACATGCTCCGCGACGGTGCAATTTTCATTTTATAAGACTTTAGGAATTACTAGTGGGAATAGGTAACAACTAGGCTAAGAAGCCAGTGAACCCACAGACATCAAGACTTAAGGTTATAACTTAAAGGATCGACAACCGACAACAAATGGTCAACACAAGAACATAACAATGGATTAATGTTTTCTATAAATCTTTAAACCCTACTCCTAAAATAGAAAACAAAATTAGATTTTGGAAATATATACAAGAATAAGGATCCTAGATGTTTCTTAGGAATGCAATATTAAAGGCATTGGGTTGTTTCCAACAAATACAAACCAAAAAATCTCAAAATAAAAAATCAATATTTTTTTTATCCTAAACATAGGCATGGAAATTGCGAGTTCAAAAAAATGTAGGGAAATAAATCATACCCTATAATAGAAGATTTAAGTCCAATCCTAGATTTAATTAAACTTTAAAGTACAAGGAGTTGAGAGTAGAATAAAATATTGAGATATTAAGTAATTAAGATAGAGAAATGAAATAGTTGAGAAGAAAGAGAAATGAAATAGTTGAGAAGAAATACAAAACTTATTTGATCTTTTTAGCATGATGTCAAATGTGAAGTGTGTGATTAACTAATGCATTATGAAAAAAAAATGAAAACTAGGATTTTCTACTAGAATAATGATCATGAGATTGTGGTAGTGATTAACTAATTTTTTGCATTCCTTCTTCACTTGTCCTCTTTTTCCATATTTCCAAAACTTTACTCTTATCTTCCTAGGGATTATAGATTTTCCTCTTGACTTGGATTGATATTTATACCATTCCCCTTTAGATCCACTTTTGTCCTTGGGCCTTTGCGGAACATGCAAGGCATCCTTAGAACCTTCATCATTGAACTTTCTCCTCATATCTCCATTGAGTATTGTAACAATAAAGGATTCCATAGTCACCTTTGCAACACTACCATTTATAACACGCATTATGTTCTCCTAATTTTTGGGTAAAGAAAAAAGGGAGAAGATACATTTGTCTTCCTCACCAATTTTAACATTTATTGAACCTATTCGACTCAAAATCATATTAAAGGTGTCAGAATGTTCTACAGTAGAATCACCTTCATTTTTAAATAATATAAACATCTTTTGAGATATAACCATAACCTCTCTCTCTCTCTCTCTCTCTCTCTCTCTCTCTCTCTCTCTCTCTCCTAGTTAAATCCTTTTCCAACTAGCTTTCCTAGCTAGTTTTCCTTTTCCTTTCCAATTTCCCTTTAGATCCCACCAATTTTTCCCTATTTTACTATTTTCCACCTCTCCTCTCATCATTCTTCCCATCCAATGAACTTTAGTTTTATCTTGTTTCCATTTCATCCTGCCAATTTATATCCCCATCCCTCTTTTCATGTCCTAGTTTTCTCGTTTCTATTTGTTTTGTTGATAAGGGAGACAGATAGAGGCAAAGAAGAAGAGACTAGAGAGAGAGAGAGAGCACCCTAGTTTTCTTGTTCATTTCCTTCATCAATAAGGGAGAGGGAGAATTAATAGAAGGGAGAGATAGGAAGATATTATAGGTTAAATGATAGGGGGAGAGAGGCGAGAGATAGAGAGATAGGCAGAGATAGCTAGGTAGAGTGAGATAGAGAGGAGACAGGTAGGGAGAGATATAAGAGGAGACAGAGGGGAGAGATAGGGAGATAGAGAGTGGCTAGAGAGATGTCTAGAGAGATAGGAAGATAGAGGAATGAAAGGGGAGAGAGAGGAAAGAGATAGGGAGAGAAAGATAGGTAGAGAGAGAGGAGATAGATTGGGAGAGATAGAGGAGACAGAGGGAGAGACAGGGAGATATAGAGTGAGTGAGATGTCTAGAGAGATTATAGGGAGAGAGACTGAGAGTTAGAGGGATGATAGAGAGTTGAGGGAGATAAGGGAGAGATAGGGAGATAGAGGTTTAGGTTTGCTCAGGTTTAGGGTTTAGGGGTTAGGGATTAGGGGCATTATTTAAGGTTGAGGGATTTAGAGAGAGAGAGAGACTTCTTTTGACATGCAACTGTAAACCCTGAATAATGCCCCTAAACCCTAAACTTGAGCAACCCTAAACCTCTAAACCTTAAATAATGCCCCTAAACCCTAAACCCTAACCCCTAACCCCTAAAACATATAAACCCTATATAATGTCCCTAAGCCCTAAGCCCTAACCCCTAAACCCTAAACCTGAGAAACCCTAAACCCCTAAATCCTAAACCCCGGCAAACCCCTAAACCCTAAACACTAAACTCAAACAACCCTAAACCTCTATCTCCCTATCTCCCTATCTCTATCAGTCCTCTACCTCTCAATCTCTCTCCCTATGTCTCTAGCCATGTCCCTCACTCTCCATATCCCTATCTCTTCTGGCTGTCTCTGGCCATGTACCTCACTCTCTATATCTCCCTAGTGGTCCTCTCTCTCTAAACACTAAACCCTAAACCTCTAAACACTAATTAACCGTAAACCCTAAATAATGCTCCTAAACCGTAACCCCTAACAACTAAACCCTAAACCTAAGAAACCTTAAACCCCTATCTCCCTATCTCTATCATCCCTCTACCTCTCAATCCTTCTCTAGCCTATCTCTCTGGATATCTCTCACTCACTCTCTATCTCCCTATCTCTCCCCTCTATGTCTCCTCTATCTCTACCTATCTGTCTCCTCTCTCTCTCTCTATCTAGCTATCTCCAAACCCAAGCAACCCTAAACCCTAATTCCAAGCAACTCTAAACCTATATCTCCCTATCTCTCCCCTATCTCCCTATCTCTATCATCCCTCTGCCTCTCAATAATCTCTCTCCATATGTCCCTAGCCATGTGCCTCATTCTCTATCTCCCTATCTCTCTCCATAGTCTCCTCTATATCTCCCTGTCATTCCTCTCTCTTTATAAACCCTAAACCCTAAACCTCTAAACCTGAACCCCTAACCCCTAAATAATAAACCCTAAACCCTAAATTATAATGCCCCTAAACCCAAGTAACCGTAAACCTCTATCTCCCTATCTCTCCCCTCTCTCCCTATTTCCTTTGTCCCTCTACCTCTCAATCTCTCTCCCTATCTCTCTAGCCATATCCCTCACTCTCTATCTCCCTATCTCTCCCCTTAGTTGCCTCTATATCTCCCTATTGGTCCTCTATCTCTCTCTAAACCCTAAGCCCTAAACCTCTAAACCTTAACCACTAACCCCAAAACCATAAACCCTAAACCCTAAATAATACTCCTAAACCCAAGTAAACATAAATTAGGTGCTAAATTAGGCGCTAAGTTAGGCAAAGAATCAAGCGCTATACCAGGCACTAAATTAGGTGCTAAAGCAGGCGCCAAATTGGGTGTTAAAGTAGGTTTTAATTTAGGCACTAAATTGGGCGTTAAAGTCGGTGCTAAATTAGGCACTACATTAGCTGCTAATTAGCGCCTAAATTAGTGCCAACTTGATCTGATCGGTGCAAAAAATGCCAAAAATAGCACTGAATTTTTCAAAAAATTAGAGAAAAATACATTAATACAGTGGGTGGAAGTAAAAAATGGAGCTAATCACAGGGATTTGTTGTAGTGTATGGAAAAATATATACCTATCTGAAAGAGAATACCCTACCACTAGGTTTATCCAACAATCAATGACAAAATTTCATCCATCAAGCATCTCGCTACACCATAATTGCAAATACCCTTTACCAATGAGGTCTTGATGGTACTCTCCTTAGGTGTCTTGAAAGTGAGGAATATCAAACCGCCTTGAGAGAAGTTGACGAAGGAATTTGTGGAACCCATTCTAGTGGTCCTACCTTGGCTAAGAAACTCATGTGTATGGGATACTATTGGCCAACTATGGAAATGGACTCCTATCATTTTGTGAAAAGGTGCAAGAAATGTCAAATTCATGGGAACCTAATACATGCACCGACACAAGAGCTACAACCTTTAATGACTCCTTGGCCTTTCTATCAATGGGGACTCGACTTAGTGGGCAAGATACACCCCCCATCATCCAACAACCATAAATTCATAATCACCACCACTGAGTACTTTATAAAGTGGATCGAAGTCGTACCCCTAGCCAATGTCACAGGCAAAGAAATCACCTCATTCATCCTAAATTATATCATTTGCCGCTATGGCATTCCCCTATCCATTATCACTGATAATGGAAGACCCTTTAAAAATTAGGATATCAAAGAACTTTGTGACAAATTCCATATACAACACCATTTTTCCACCTTGTATTACCCCCAAGGAAATGGCCAGGCAGAGGCATCTAATAAAACCATCTTGAAAATCCTAAAGAAGATTGTCAATGATGTCGGCTGTGATTGACATATCCAACTGAATCTCACTCTGTGGGCCTACCATACAAGTATCTGCACACCCACAGGTGCAACACCATATTCCCTAGTCTATGGCTCTGAAGTCATCTTTCCCGTTGAATTTGAGTTACCATCCTTGCGAGTATTGTTAAAAGGTCTAATATCTGATGAAGACTACCGGGTTTCCAGACTACAGGAGTTAGAACTGTTAGAGGGAAGAAGACAGAATACCTTTAATCATCTGAAATCCTATCAACAAAGGATGTCAAGAAGTTGTAACCACAGAGTAAAACCTAGTGTCTTTCAAGTTAGTGACCTAGTGCTCAAGGAAAATCCTAGAAATTAGCAGGACAGGGAAAAGAAAGGCAAGTTTGAACCCAACTGGCTTGGTCCATATGTAATCATTGCTGCCTACGGATTAGGAGCCTATCAATTAGCAACATTAGAAGGTGAACTGTTCGATGATCTTAGCAACAACATGCATCTTCGCAAGTTCTATATCTAAACCCCAATGCAAGGGACTCAAAAAAAATCATGCAAATAAAAGCAAGTGGTGAAAACCTAGAAACAGGTGCTACTTGTGATAAACTGCTTCCTCCATCTTTTAGGATTTCAATCATTTTCTATCCTTTCTTATTGCATACATCAAATCACATAAGGATACCTATCATGGCTTGTTCTTTACTCGCCCTTATCGCCTTATCACCTCAGTCTATCCATCTAATCCTTCATCCATCTTGTCATTTGTCATGACCCCATCATTAGTACCATGCCTGAACTACGTTGCCTCTGAGTTATCATGTAGGCAAGGCCATGATTGATGATCCCCCAAGGCTTCCCATCCATCTGTATCCCTCGTCATATCATAAACCTTTGTTACACCATTGTCAGTCTCCATTCCCGAACTACGTCACCTCTGAGCTATCACGTAGGCAAGGCCATCTTTGATGAGCCCCTGAGGCTTCCCACCTCCTAGGTTTTAGGTCTACATGGTCCACACCATTGAACTATGTTGCCTCTGCATTGTCACATAGGCAAGGCCATCATCGATGAGCTCTCGAGGCACTAGGTCAATCCCTTAGGACTCGTCACGTCGTATTTACCATCCGTTCAATCCACATGTTCATCCATAATAAATCGATCCTTAACTTGACTGGGGGCAAAATCCTTGACCTAGTTGGTAATTGGATTCTTGAATGTCACAAAATCTCAGAGGATAGCAATCAGGATCATGATTCTATATCTAGACAACATGCATCACTATAAGCAAACCTTTTCAACACAACACTTGACGCAAGACAACAACCTATATTAGACAACACTGTGCCTAAACTATCAAAATGATTATATTTGTTTTCACGGAAAGAAAACATATCTATGGCAAGAAGATTTGATGATTGTTATAGGTTAAAGTCTTAGGTCTTGATTTTTGTTATCATGTTTCCTATGCTACTCAAGGATGTCCAAGACTAGAGGAGCTATGATGGGAGCATGATTATTTTTCATTTTTTTGTTGTTTGTGGATTAATCTTTATTAATGTGATGACTTGTCTAATGACATGATCAACAAAAGATCATCAAGGACATTATGGGTCTTAGCATGAAAGAGTGCAATACTTGTCTATTGATACATGCAAGAAATACTCAGGTCATCTAGGTTCAATTTTGCCTAGATGCTTGTATTAACTTGCTAAATCAAAATCCATGTAAGAGATACTGAGGTCATCATGGTTTAATTATACCTAGATGCTTGTATTTTCTTACAACATTTTAAAAGCTCAATTATGAAAAAAGTACTTCAAATACTTGTATACAAGATGACAAAGCTGTTAGTTGTCGTTGCACCAAAAGATCGACCTGTTAATGCCCAATACAACCACTTGACTTAAAAGCACAAGAGGTGGTTAAGCCCTTGTCACAAACCACTGCAGCGCAGCGTTGAACAAGGAGACCAAGGGCCACACCTTGCAACAATCCCCCCTAGCACAAACATAGGGTTTGAACCTGTGACCTTAGCTCTGATACCAACTGTTAGTTGCCGTTGTACCAAAAGATCAACCTGTTAATGTTTGATACAACCACTTGACTTAACAAGCACGGGAGGTGGTTAAGCCCTTGTCACAAACCACCGCAGCGCAGCACTAAACAAGAATACCAAGGGCCACACCTTGCAACAAAAGCCTCATTTGTACATGATAGGTTTGCATTTCATTTCCATTTATAAGAATTCCATAAGTTATCATTTTCTAAGTGGCTTAATATCCAAGTTGTTTCTTTCATTTATCTATCTTATTTATTCCAAATCATTTCTTTCATTTGTCCAAATTATTCTTCTAAGTTGTTCATCATATCCAAATCTTTAGTCTAAATTCTTCTAAGTGTTTCTTTCATTTATGATTGAGTATACTTGGCATTAACAAAAAAAAAAGAGATCATTATGATTTTGCATATTATAAGCATATCCATCATTAGTTCATTAGCTACATTAAACATTTAACTCATGCTTGTTAACAACAGTTTCATATAGTGATATCATGTTGCATAGTATAAGCATTGTCAATCATAAGTTCATTATCATTTAAGTGCATTTAATTGTATTAAGCATTTAGATCATGATAGTGATGTCATTTATCCACATAGGTCTCATGCATAACATTTATCATCAAAAAATTCAAAAAAAAAACATAGATATCATTTGTCATAATAGTTGAATAATAGATCATCATACATAGAAACTTAAACATCAAGTATTGCATGTAAAACTCATCAACATATGTATTAGGACATCATAAACTATAAGCACATAGGATCATTGCATATAGCATTGATATAAGTCATCATATGAACCATTGGTCACATCATAAGTATCATGTACATCATAGGACCAGCATGTTAGAATCATCACAATGTAAACATAAACAAAAGTATCCATCAATATAGATAATATCAAATAGATCACATCCATCATATAGAAAGCATCCATCCATCAAAAACACATGCATGTAGTCCACCAAACTCATATAGATCATCGTAAAAAAAATCATAATGCCCAAGTATACAATGATGTCATAAATGTATATCTCGAGTTGTCAAAAAATGGTGTATACAAAAATGATATAAACATGATACATGTATCCAAATGCCTAGGTGGTACTACTGCCGGAAGGTACTGGCTGTTGAGGCTGATGCTGAGGCTGTAAACCTGTAGGACTTGTAGGATGAGGAGGTGGTGGCCCCATAACTCCTCTGCTCTCTATCAATGTGCGCCTAGACCTGCTATGTGAGCTCGGGTGGAAGCTACTCACCCTCTACTCTGGGGGAACTACCTTCTCTTATAGGGATCTCCAGTAAAAGATCTCCTGCCCAACTCAAACCATATCTGTGACAATCTACCCATGGGGACCCTAAGCTACGGTCTGATGCACCTGCTACAGTAAGGTCTCTACCCTAGTATATCTCTAGATCACAGTATCTCGCTCTAAGATGGCAGTCCTCACATCTCCCTGTAGCTATGTAACCTACCCCTATAACTGAGCCACTTGGGCTCGTAGTGCTGCCATAGCCCCATCATCCTATTCGACATGTACCTGGCCTTGCATATGTGGCTATACCTATGGTTGTGCCTATACCTGTGGCATTCCCTCTACCCTCTGTCTAACCCTCCTTTGTCCACCATCATCCCTGTCGTCATCCCCATCATCGCTATCATCACCCCTCCCACCTCTATCCCCATCATCACCCCTCCCACCTCTACCTCCATCATCACCTTGGCCACCTCTGCCACCTCTACTACCCTATCGTCACCTCCTCCTATGGCGCGAAGTGTCATCATCATCCTCATCCTCTAGTCTCAGAGCCCGCTCTCCAGGTCCAAAGTATCTCGATACAAGATGCGCTATGAAGTGGGCCACAAAATCAATAGTCATACCCGCATCCACAATCTGTCCCCGCAAATCCCACGCCTGGTATGGAATCTACATAAAGTTTGTCTTTGCAGTCTTATAAGACGCCATCAAATCCCAACGTGAACGCTCCTTGTGCGTCCAAGAAAATATGGCAGTCCCCTGGGGCATCCCCTGGACTCTGCCAAATTGTCAGAGCACATAAGAAATGATATGTCACTCAAGTATGTAGGGAGACCTCCCTATCAGCCATCAAGTCTAAAAATAGTAAGGCAACTCTACAGCATCCTCCTCCCATACTTCACAATCCAGGTACGGTCACCACTCAACTGAATCCACATTATCTAGTGCATGTCTCCAATACTCGAGCTTTCCCAACTTGGGCTGGGAAAGGGTCTCCTGAAACCTCTAAGAGTAGGGTCTATCATGGCCTCTGACTCCCATGCCTATTGGTCATGTGACCTCTATGTGTAACCATGCCCAAATCTATAATAATGACACACCAGCAGATAGACTGGTAGCTCCATCATAGACAAACTGATGCAAATCATGGTATAAGTGTGCAAGTATGCATGGACCCTAGGTGAAGCGGGTCTTGTCAACTATCATCCACTCTAATGTCCTCCCCCATCCAACTTGGAATCCATGAGATCTCTTGTCTGGATAAACAACTCCCCTAATCAACTCTACTAGTATGGCTTCCAAGAGCTCGTAATAATCTACCATATCAGCCCAGCTAATCTCCATCCCCTCAAGCTCAACGTTGTCAAATACATGTCTACACTCCACTAATCTAGCTCCTGAGTGTGACTCATACTCAACAAGATCTCCCTATATCAGAATACGCAGAATTTGAAGCACATCCTCCAAGGTCACTGTCATCTCCCCAATAGGCAATGAAATGTGCCTGTCTCACTGTGGTATCTCTCCCCAAGAGAAGTCAGCAATACTAGATTCACCTGCACCTTAGGCATAAAGCAAACAAACCATAGTCCCACTAATCCGAGCACCAAGTGATCTGTATCAGTCAAGTATGGTTGAAGAAGCTGCATAATAGGGAATCTCTCCCGTGACATCAAGACATTATCTAGCTCCTCCTGCAATCAATAACAAAGTGCGTTAACAAAACAACTAAGTTGCATATCTACATCATCTATCTAAACAATTACCTTAGCTATCCTATTAGTAACCTCTCCTATCATCTCTTCGGAGATTCTATCAATCTCAAAGATGACCTATGAGTTGGCCAAAATTGACCTCCATGTTGACTCTATCAAACCAACTAAGTAATTAACTGCTTCTATCAGATGCACAGCTCTGTTTATTAGATGTGCAAGTTTATCTCATATGCACAGGAGACCTAATCATTTGCACAAATTTGGTCATATGCACAGAATCAGGACTCAAAAGCGTAGTTTAACTTCAGATGCGTAGCATCACAATGCATGCGCTGAATCCCTAATCATTTGTACAGTTTTATTTTGCATGTGTGGTATCATATTGAATGCGCGGGACTATTCTCTAAATGCACAAATTTAATCATTTGCATGGAAACCCTAATTATTTACGCAGACCTATTTATCAAATGCAAAAAAATTGCGTATGCACGGATTCCTTTATCACATGCATGGAATCACGTTGTATGCGCAGAAATAATTATCAAAAGCGCAGAAAAAGTCAAATGACACATTCAAAAATGACATCTTTGACCCTACATTTTGACTGTAATTAATGCACTTCAACCGAAATTGAAAGCATACATACCGGGGGTTCATACTCTGCTGGCCGCCCAAATTGTCAGATCCTCTCGAATCTGTGGTCCTCTATTGGAATCTGTACCATCTTCACTAACTGCTAAGCTCTGCTATAAACTAGGGCTCCTATAATCTCTCCTCAAATGACAAGTGTGCAAATGAGTAGAGATAGGACCCTACATCACTACTTATAGCCAAGTCAACCCTACCTGGGAGTGTTTGACCTTGCCCATGCATGCCATGTTCTTCATTCGTTTCTCATTCTCTGTCAACCAAATTCTTCACATGTCGATCATGTTGTCAATTCTTCTTCATCATGAGATCGTTTGTCATCCTTCTACCAAATTCAACCCAACCAATCTCTCGAGGGGGCATCCTAATGTTATTAAACCTATACCAGGGGCAAACTGGGGCATGTATCATACTCAAAAAAAAATTATTCTTTGAAACAATGTGATAAAACACATTGTCTCAAAGAGGGCAAAATGTATACACCTAAAAATGGTTCGACATCAATTAAATAAATATTTCATATTTATTTTATCATTATTCCTCCTATCAATAAATAAATATCCTAATTTATTTATCTGATTCACATTCTTCTTAATCATCCAAAAATTAAATAAAAATCAATTTATTTAATTAATCATCCTAAATTCTTCTAAATCATCCTTAATTGAATAATCCTAAATTATTTAATTAATCATCATTCCAAATTCCTAATTCTAAAAATCTACATCATCACTTCCACCTCACATGTTGCACACATAATTGAATATTTTTAATGTTTAATTAGATAATTATCCTCACGCACATGTCCTATTTATCCTCTAACCATTCCTATTCTTAAGAACTTGGTTCCTCCATGTCATCTTAGTCAAAGGAGACTTAGAGACACATGTCTCATAGTTCCTAGATTCCTTCCAACCGCCCTACAAAGGACTCCTTTGATCCATGTTCTTTGGTCCTTGAGAGCATTGTGACAAGTGGCCTCATGCTCACACCTTTCTCTCTACCTTGTCATCGTAGGAGGAACATTCTCCCCCTTTTATCTCCCTCATCCCAACTAATCAAATCTCCATTGTACACCTCATATGACTCATTCTCCACCATTGAGATTGTGACACTTGGATCTTGGCCTCCTTAAGCCTATAAAAGGAACCTCTCACTCCTCCATTTGATCATCTCAAGCTTTAGCAAACTTATGCTGCCAAAATCATTCTAGCGTGCCTTTGGCTCATACTCTCATTTGTCATTCCATCCATTAGCATCATAATCTCATCTAGCTACATATCAATATCACTATCCATGGATTCATATCATAATCTCCATCATTCATCTTAGTGTTGCATTGTAGTTTATCTCACTTTGCATAATCCTCCACAAAAGCCATTCTCTCTTTGTCATCTTAAAACAACAAGGAAGTCTACTTCTGAGAGCTCAATCATAATCTACAAAGATCATTAAAGAGATAGGCAATAATGGAAGACATGAGGTAAATCGGTTCACAAGGTATAACTTTGGTTTATTGCATTTGTCTTATTTTCATTGGAGTATTAAATATTTAAGTAGATTCTACTGTAGTTCAAATTTTCAATCACAGTGAGTAACTTCAAGATTGATTGTTGACCATTATACCACACTAAAAGATCGGTCGAGAGGTCTTAGCTAGGCTTCAACAAGCTTTCTAGGGGAGTCCCCAATATACACGAGGTATGAGGGCACAAGTCCATGAATACTAGTCCATCGAAGGCATGTGACATAAGTGATTAAGAAAATGCCACTTCACCTTGTGTCTAGAATCACCCAAGGCCCCAAGGCTGTGCCAATGATGATGCAACTAGATTGGGGTACAACTTCCACTCTCCCCTTTGATTGACCATGCTAGAAAATGTGGTTGAGGTCGTCCCTTGGGGTGATGAAATCCCCAAGCAGACATCCTAAAGGGAAATACTAAGTTATATGTTTTCAATCCCTAGGCTCATACTAGGCACAAGAGGAGAGCATACACATGCTGCTAACACAATCTTCGGATCTAATCTAAAACACAAAGGAAATGCGAGATTCCTAATCTCCAATATCACACGAGGTGCATGGAGAGAGCATACATCAATGCAAATTTGCAAACACATAAAACAAGATTAATTAACCCTCTAATTAACCTTAATGTGCCTAGATCTAGTGGAAAATAGGAAGCCTTCGACAAACGATCATGTACCAAGATATTACTGTTAGATTTAGGGCACACAACTAAGAGGGGGGGTGAATCAGTTGTGCAAAACTTTCTTCCAATTAAACACTTAACTCCACTTTGCAATTCAACAGTATAATAATAAATCAATCAAGGAAACACAATGCAACAAATTAAAAGTAGAAACACATCAACACATGAGACACCAATATTTTGACGTGGAAAACCCGGTTAAGGGAAAAACCATGGGGTGATTAACCCAAGAATGTATTCTTTGTTAGAAGAATAGAAAGAACAAAATGTCACATGCCAATTAGGGCTCACTGCCCGAGCACACTGCTCATAAGAGGCTCACTGCCTACAAGAGACACACTGTCTACAAAGAAATAAGTATCACATACATGAACTGGAGAATAGCATCGTCACCATGCTTTAATCAGTTCCATTTAAGCTCAATACTTCTGCTCTGCCTTTCAAGTGTGTGGTAGCAAGGAATGATCATCTAAGTCGGCAAACATCAAAAAGAACATCCACAGGATGTGTAGCTGATCCGGTCGGCCAATCTCCAGAAGAACACTATCATCCAGAAGTTAATCTCTAATTGCGAGCTCCAACTCTAATGTGGATCACCAACACAAACTGGACATGATCCAAAGACCTCCACAAGCTTTCCTAAATCACCAAGAACATCCACACTTCATCTGCTTATTGAAATCCATCTCCCCTTCATCTGGAACCTCAAGAATACAGTCTGTCATTACTGTCACAAAGGAATAGATGCTTACGGACCTTCAAACCATGAACTAATCTAGTTGATACTCCACAAAGATTTCCTCAACACTCCCTCAAATCCATAGAATAGGACAATGCAATTCTGGATCTCACCGGACCTATCTGTAACACTTTGTCACCACTGAACATCTATCGAAACTGGTTTTACTTGAGTGGCCACAACTTCTTCAGATCTTCATGCGGACCTCTAAAATCTCTACTAGACCACCTTAAGACACATATCTACAAACCCTTTAAACCACATCCTTTTATACTCATCTTATCTTGGATTTTTACCTTACTATCATCACTGATCTTCACTGTTCCTGATTGAGACTAATTTTCTCAATATCCTCAGCACATAACTCATCCAATCCTTATCATTAATGCAACAGGAGTATGTTGACATCAATGACAACACTGGTTAGGCCCATACTTGCAACAATCTCCCCCTTTGTCATTGATGGCAACATATGATGTGAAAAACTGTTTTGACCATCAAGACAAGAACTTCTCCTCACTGTCACAACTCCCCCTATTAGCAACAACCATTCACATGTCTTCTCTCCTTTTATTGCTCCCCCTTTGATCAGCAACCACTTGTTTTTCACATGTCTTCTCACCCCCTTTGACATCAATGGCAAAGGGCACATACTTGCAATTCCAACACTTCAGAATCATACCTGCTACTCCCCCTAAGTAGTAGCTCCCCATCATCAATCTGGATCACAAGATATGACTGTGATATCCACCAGACTGATGCACCTTAGTGCACCTTAGTTCATTACCGGAGGGGCAATAACCCCTAACTTCTCCCTGAGATACTCAAAAGAGTCCTTAGGTAGAGGTTTAGTAAAGATGTCTGCAATCTGATCCTTGGAAGGCACAAACTCCAATCTGACTTCATTCTTGTTCACTTGCTCTCTCAAAAAGTGAAATTTGATGGATATGTGTTTAGTTTTTGAATGCAACATCAGATTCTTAGATATGTTTATTGCACTTGAATTATCACAGAAGATTGTGATAGGTTCCTCATATTCCACTTTGATATCTCTTAGCATCTGCTTCATCCACAAAACTTGAGTGCAACTACCTACTGCTGTAATATATTCTGCTTCAGTTGTAGACAGAGATATTACCTCTTGTTTCTTGCTTAGCCAAGAAACCAATCTCTTCCCCAAAAAGAATGCTCCACCACTGGTACTCTTCTGGTCATCCACATCTCCTACCCAATCTGCATTTGTATATGCAAGAAGAGAGAAATCATGATCTCTAGGATACCACAAACCATACTCAATTGTCCCTTTTAGATATCTAAAGATCCTCTTGATTTCCATGACATGAGATTCTCTAGGATCAGCCTAGAATCTAGCAGCAAGACCAACAACTTGCATAATGTCTGGTCTAGTTTGAGTGAGATACAACAATCCTCCAATCATTGACCTATACTTTGTCTGATTAGCCTTAGGAGAGTCATCATCTTTGCTCAAATTACATCTGGTTGCCATGGGAGTATTCATTGGTTTTAAATCTTCCATCCCAAATTTCTTCAACAATTCTTTCACATATTTGGTCTGAGAAATGAAGATTCCTTTATTTGTTTGAGTAATTTGTAAGCCCAAGAAGAAATTCATTTCACCAAGCATGGACATCTCAAACTCACTTTTCATTTGATTTGCAAATGTTTTACACATACTATCTCTTCCTCCAAAAATGATATCATCAACAAACACTTCAACAATCAAGATGTTTTCATGATCAATTTTGAAATATAGATTACTGTCAGCAGTACCTTTGTTGAAACCAATCTTCAAAAGATGTTTGTCCAGTCTTTCATACCAGGCTCTTGGGGCTTGCTTCAGTCCATACATTGCCTTCTTCAACTTACAGACCATATCACCGTGATCAGACAATTGAAATCCATCTGGTTGCACTATGTACACTTCTTCTTCCAAGTCACCATTCAGGAAGGCGGACTTGACATCCATCTGGTATACCTTGAAATCCTTGAAGGCAGCAAAAGAAAGAAACAATCTGACTACTTCAATTCTTGCCACCGGAGAAAAAGTTTCTTCAAAATCAACTCCTTCTATTTGAGAGTAACCCTTGTAGACCAATCTGGCTTTATTTCTGATTACTTCACCAACTTCATTCAGTTTGTTTCGGAAGACCCATTTTGTTCCAATCATATTTTTGTTTCTAGGTCTGGGAACAAGATCCCAAGTGTGATTTTTCTCAATTTGCATCAGCTCTTCCTCCATTGCTTTCGTCCAGTTTTCATCATTGCAAGCTTCGTTTACTGTCTTAGGCTCAATCTTTGAAATCAGACAATACTCTTCTGAATCTTAAGAAATTCTCCTTCTTGTTTGTACTCCTTTGCTTATATCACCTATGATCTGATCTTCAGAGTGATTTAGTCTTACATACCTGGGAACTTTGGGAATTTCTTGCACTTCTGATTCTTGATCAGGCTCATTGAAACTCATCTCTTCTTCCTGATTTACTAGATTAATTTGAATCTGACTTACAGAGGAAGCTTGGGCTCCTTGAGTCAGAACACCATTCTGATCATCTTCATCATATTCATAAAACCTTGAGGGTTTCTCAATTCCCTCATCAACCTTCACATTTGTACTTTCTATCATCTTCCTCAATCTCTTGTTATAATACCGGTAGGCTTTACTTTGGGTAGAGTATCCCAAGAATATTCCTTCATCACTTCTAGCATCAAACTTTCCTAGATCTTCATCTCTTTTAATGTAACATTTGCTACCAAAGACTCTGAAATACCTTACAGTAGGAGTGATACCAAACCAAAGTTCATAAGGAGTCTTACTAGTATTGCTTCTGATTTGAACTCAATTGAGAGTATAGACTATAGTGCTGACATCTTCTCTCCAATAGATTTGAGGAACATTTTCTTTCATCATCATGGTCCTAGATGCTTCCTGGATGGTCCGGTTCTTTCTCTCCACTACTCCATTCTACTGTGGAGTCCTAGGAGCAGACAACTGTCTCTTTATTCCATGTTTCTCATAGAACTCTATGAACTCACTGGATGTGAATTCTCCACCTCTATCAAACCTCAAACACTTCAATTTTAATCTGGTTTTATTCTCTACCATAGCCTTGAATATTTTGAATTTCTCAAGAGCTTCTGATTTCTCTTTTAGAAAGGTTACCCACATCATTCGAGAATAGTCGTCGATTAAAAGCATCAAGTATCTATCACCTTGAATACTCCTAATTCTTGTCAGACCACAAAGATCAGTATGAACTAAGTCCAATAATCCGGTAGAAGATAGTTCCTTACTTTTGAATGTGACTCTGCTCAGCTTACACAACTGACATTCTTTGCACAAGTTGATAGTAGGTTTCACCAATTTTGGAAGATCTCTTACAGCCTGAGTATTTCTTATCTTGATGATATTATCAAAATTCACATGACACATCCTCCTATGCCACAACCAACTTTGATCAATTTGAACAAACAAGCAACTTTTACCAATACCAACCAAGTGAAAGATATTACCTTTAGTTTGAGTATCAGATGCAATCTCTATTCTGAAACTTTCAAAGATCTTGCATTTTCCATTTTGAACCGGAGATCATAGCCTTTGTCCACCAACTATCCAACACTAAGAGGATTGTGCTTCAATCCTTCAACATACAGTACATTACCAGTTTTCTTTCTTCCATCAAGAGAAATAGTTCCTCTACCTCTGATTCTACCAACAGAATTATCACCAAACTTTACCACTCCTCCTTCATACATTTCCAAATCTACAAACATATTTTTGTCACCTGTCATATGGTGAGAGCATCCACTGTCAATGACCCAATCATCCTTCTCTTCAACTTGGGCAGCCAGAGCTCTTTCCACAGTCTTATGATTGACAGATACAGAGGACATTGGATCTTCTTGCTTGATGGCAATGAACACCCATTCATTTCCAGATTTGTTTCCTATCTCTGATTCATCATCTATTACTCCTTCATTGTCATCATCTTCATGTACATAGTAACAGTTCTTTTGGAACCTTGGCATGTTAGGATTTTGCCTTAAAAACCTTTCCGGACACCTTGAAGCAAAATGACCAATCTTATTGCAGTTAAAACACTTAAAAGGTAATTTTCCTTCATACTTACCGGATCCTCTTGGCAGCCTCTTTGCAATAAGGGCTTCAAGTTGAGCAGTTTCTACTTCTTATTCTTCCAGATCTTTTCTTGCTTTTTCATACCATGACAGGTTCCTTGATGAATTCTCTCCAGGATCAAACCTTTGTTTACCTTTAACAGAGGCACTGGCTTTGAATGCAGATTCAGTCTTGGGGGGGTCATCTCCAAACTCTATCATTTCAAATACAGCCAATTTTCTAGCCAATTGATCTCATGTGATAGTTGTATGGGCTCTGAATTCTTCAATGGTAGCAGCCTTGATTTTGTAAGAAGCAGGTAGGGATCTGAGAATTTTGCCAACAATCTCATTTTCATCCAGGACTCCACCAGCATTTCTAATTCCATAAACAATCTCATTTACTCTTGGCATAAAAGTAGTAATATTTTCATCATCTCTCATCTTCAGATTTTCAAATTTCCCTTTTAGACTCTGTAACCTTGCACATTTAACATACTTGTCTCCTTCATGCAAAAGTTCCAATTTTTGCCAAATCTCAAAAGCAGTTGGTAGGTCAATAACATTTGAGAGCTCTGAATTAGATAATGCGCTTAGAAGAGCCTCTATAGTCCGCAGATTGTTTTCAGCATCTGTGATTTCATTTTGGGTTTTCGGACCACCTTGTGGAGGTACATACTGTGTTGTAGCCATGGTCCAGTATGCCATTCCCATACATTGCAAGTGACATTTCATGCGACCTTTCCAGAGATTAAAATTGGTTCCATCAAACTTCGGACTATCCTTCTTGTAAGACAACATCCTAGATCTCCTCGAGCGGTTAAGCTCCTTTTAGAGGAACTTGGCTCTGATACCAATTGTTAGACTTAGGGCACACAACTGAGAGGGGGGGTGACTCAGTTGTGCAAAACTTTCTTCCAATTAAACACTTAACTCCACTTTGCAATTCAGTAGTATAATAATAAATCAATCAAGGAAACACAATGCAACAAATTAAGAGTAGAAACACATCAACACATGAGACACCAAGATTTTGATGTGGAAAACCTGGTTAAGGGAAAAACCACGGGGTGATTAACCCAATAATGTATTCTTTGTTAGAAGAATAGAAAGAACAAAATGGCACATGCCAATTAGGGCTCACTGCCTGAGCACACTGCTCACAAGAGGCTCATTACCTATAAGAGACACACTATCTACAAAGAAATAAGTATCACATACATGAACTGGAGAATAGCATCTTCACCATGCTTTAATCAGTTCCATTTAAGCTCAATACTTTTGCTTTGCCTTTTGCTCTCCTCCTTGCTACCACACACTCATCTCCACAAGGACAAGTTTGAAATGACTTCGCAATCCCTTATTTATACAAGACATTAACTTAGGAATGATCATCTAAGTCGGCAAACATCAACAAGAACATCCGCAGGAAGTGTAGCTGATCCGGTCGGCCAATCTCTAGAAGAACACTATCATCTAGAAGTTAATCTCCAATTGCGAGCTCCAACTCCAATGCAGATCACCAACATGAACTGGACATGATCCAAAGACCTCCACAAGCTTTCCTAAATCACCAAGAACATCCACACTTTATCTGCTTACTGAAATCCATCTCCCCTTCATCCAGAACCTCAAGAACATAGTCTGTCATTACTGTCACAAAGGAATAGATGCTTGCGGACCTTCAAAACATGAACCAATCTAGTTAAAACTCCACAAAGATTTCCTCAACACTCCCTCAAATCTACAGAACATGACAATGCAGTTCTGGATCTCACCGGACCTATCTGTAACACTCTGTCACCACTGAACATCTATTGGAACCGGTTTTACTTGAGCGGCCACAACTTCTTCATATCTTCATGTAGACCTCTGAAATCTCTACTGGACCACCTTAAGACACATATCTACAAACCATTTAAACTGCATCCTTTTATACTCATCCTATCTTGGACTTTTACCTTATTGTCATCACTGATCTTCACTATTCCTGATTGAGACTAATTTTCTCAATATCCTCAGCACACAGCTCATCCAATCCTTATCATTAATGCAACAGGAGTATGTTGACATCAATGACAACACTGGTTAGGCCCATACTTGCAACAATTACTAGTTTGAGTTTGTTTTGATCTTTGACATGCAAATAAGATGTTGCACCAATTGATTAGTCAAAAAATCAACACAAGTTAGCTACAAAATTGAAATTGAAAGTGCCATGATGCATTGTAGGACCTAGAAATGAAGGTTACCTAGATTTGTTTGTTTGTTTTTGTTCTTTTTATATAGTTAAGCTAAACATGATTATTTTGTAACATTTTGGGCCTTAAAATTAAAAATGCAAAGAACAAACCCCTACTAAATTTATGAGAGCTTTCGAAAAATGTAAAAATATCCAAAAAATTCTTTGATTTGCGGCCTAGAGAGTATATTTATGAAAAATCCATAGTCAACTTAGATTTGATGATTTTGTAACTTTTTTGAACTCAAATAAAAATAAAAAGAACAAACCCTTACTAAATTTTTGAGAGATTTCTAGAAATGTAAGAATATCTAGAAATTTCACTGATTTGCACCCTGAAATGCAAATTTACAAAAAATCATAAATAATCATAACTCATAAACTATAGATGATATAAACTTGATTTTTCTATTGTAGCTTCCTTAGATGATCCAAAAACTTCAGTGAAAAAATTGTAAAAAAATTCCCAACCATTTGAAAGATATGAGGAAATCTTTAAAAACTAGCAATATTGGGTTAGAAAATAAATTCAGGGATGTGGGTCCCATCAGGCGTGCCAAAATGTATATGCAAAAATATGGAATGCAAACAAGAAACAATGAAGCTCCTAATCCATACTTTTCATAACCTTAGGAATGATCAAATAGAAAATGGAAATCAAATGCAAATGATAAAATAATATTACCACAATGATTCTTGCTTGCTCCAAATGATATGTTGCTCCTGAAGATTGTATGTGGATTGCTCAAATTTGCAATACAACTTTGATGTGATAGTGGGTTTTGATAGAGACCAAAAATATGTGGATTTTATGCTAGAGATAGATAGATTTTGAGCTAGTGAATGAGAGATTTGTTGATATAAGCTAGAGGATGATAGATTATGGAAGAGGATGATAGATTTTGCAAGATAATTCGACAAAGTAAGTGTGCCAAATGGATGTGATGTTCATGGCTTAAATGAGGTCAAATTTATAGATTCTCAAAATTCACAATCAATGGTGGAGAATGGATTAGAAGATCAACAGTTGAAATTAGTTGAGAGAAATTGATTTGGGAAGTTAACAAAAATTGATTAGAATTGATTCCATAGCTAACTCTTTTGTGTCATTAGTATGCATCATATGTATCATTAGTAGGCATCATATTCATCATTAGTAGGTGTCATTTGCTAAATGAGTTGAGAGAAATTAGTGGAGAGAATCATGGGAGTGATTAGTGGAGAGAAATTAGGAGAGTGATTTATGGATAATTTAGAAAGTAAATAAATTAAATTCATGGATAATGGATAATTTGAAAAGTAAATATAAATTTCATTTACTTTGTTGATAAGAAAATGGAAATCGATTAATTAAAATAAATTACATTTATTTAATTAATAGATAGAGGAAATGTTATTTGATTTAGAAGACATAGAATAATTGATGGATTAGGAAGATGGTGTAGATGAAGTGTGACAACATAGAAATGCATTAGTCAATTTTAGGTGTCTACAAAAATGATTATTATATGGTCTAAAGTAGTCACCTTGAATGTGGTATTAGAAGTTGGATTCCTTCACATTGGAACTTAGGTTTGTTAGGAGTGAATGTGATCATTGTGATAATTTAAAATTGATTGATGATTAGTTGCTAAGCATTGTCGTGTATGTTGATGACACATTCATTGGAAATAGTAAGGGTGTGATTAGGGTGCTCAAAACTTAGTTATCTAGTGCCTTTGACATGAAGGATTTGGGGGCCATAAAATATATTATAGGTATAGCTTGATCAGTAGGGATCAGGCTGGCAAAAATATTTGTCAAGTTTTTGTTGTTATATGGAGCCTAATCAGACTCAGAGGTTAAATTTACCCCACTTTTATCGGTGCAGTTTCCCCCCAAATTATCTAACGGGATCAAGGGGTAGCACCACTTGTGGGGGTTTGGGGGCAACACCCCCAAGACGGGGTCAATGGGCAACACCCCTTGTGGGGTCTAGGGGCAGTGCCCCTAACGTTCCCGAAACCTCAAACAAATTTTATTATTTTATAAAGGCGTCGAGAGTTATTTTTCTATTGGCCGACATAAAAAACCCTATTTTGTAACCAACATAAGGCTTGATAAAAGTGGCTAAGGGTTAGGGTTTCTATTCATATATTGTAGCATTTTCCAGTAGTATTGAGTTGCAAGGATTACTGGTTGTAATCAGTTTGATTTACTAGATAATAATATTGGACTCTCTTTTGGTGGATGTAGCCCGGGTTTGGGTGAACCATGTTAAAACTTGTCTCTCGTTGTTATTATTTCTGTGTATTTCCATTCCTCTGTTTAATCTTTATTTGCATTTAATTGATATCTTCTGCATGCAATCCCTAACAAGTGGTATCAGAGTGGGTTGTGTTTGATTATCGTCTGCAAGAAGGTCTCAAAGTTGATTGGGAGTCTCACAGTTAAGTGGGAGCAATGGCAGACGAGGGTAAATTGAAGGTCGACAAATTCAATGGGCAGAACTATGAGTTATGGAAGATGCAGATGGAGGATTATATCTATCAGAAGGATTTATGGAGGTTGTTGGAAGGAATAGCCAAGAAACTGGCAACAATGACTGATGAGGATTGGAATCTTCTAGATAGAAAGGCACTGGGAACCATTCAGTTGTGCCTAGAACCATCAGTGGCATTCAATATAATAGAAGCGAAGACAACAGATGGTCTGATGAAAGCTTTGGCTAAATTGTATGAAAACACTCAGCCTCAAATAAGGTATTTCTTATGAAGCATTTCTTTAATCTAAAAATGATTGAAGGTGGATCTATGACAGATCATTTAAATGAGTTTAATATGATTATCAGTCAGTTAAGTTTTGTAAAAGAAGTTTTGATGAAGAGGTGAGGGCTCTCTTGATATTATGTTCTTTGCCAGAAAGCTGGAATAGCTTGGTAATGGTTGTAAGTAACTCTGTCTCTAGTTCAAATACTTTAAAATTTGATGATGTTGTTGGTGTTATCCTTAGTGAGGAAATGCGATAGAAAAGCTCAGGTGGAGCCACATCAGGTAGTGTTTTGAATGTAGAAAGCAGGGGCAGATCAAAGGAGAGTGGAAAAGGTTCTGGAGGTCATGGGAAGCACGAGAAAAATCAAAGGACAAGAGGTCCAAATCTAGAGGACAGAAGGATTGTTGGTACTGTGGGAAACTAGGCCATCTGAAGAAAGATTGCTGGTCTCAGAAGAATAAAGAAGGAGACAAACAAGAAGGCATAAGGAGGCAAATGTGGTAAGTAATAAATCTGAAGATGATGCTTTGATTCTTTCCCTAGATAATGTTGATGATTCATGGGTTTTAGATTCAGGGGCTTCATTTCATGCTACGCCCCATAGAAGTTATTTTCTTGATTATGTCTAAGGGGATTTTGGGCTAGTTTATTTGGGAGATAACGAACCCTATCAGATTGTTGGAAAGGGAAGAATCAAGATTAAGTTACAGAATAGGAATAATTGGCTACTACCAGAGGTAAGGCATGTTCCAAGGCTGAGTAGGAATTTAATTTCAGCACGACAGCTAGCTGATGAAGGTTACATTATTACATTTACTGATAAAAATTGGAAGGTTTCAAGATGTGCCTTAATAGTAGCAAAAGGTGTGAAAGTAGGCACCTTATATCTTTGTACAGGTCATATTGTTCCTTCTACTTTAGCTATCGCAAAGAAAAAATAAACAGGTTCAGAAACAGTTGCTGCAGGTTTGCAGGAAGAGATTGAAACAGTTGCTGTAAGTTCTAAGACAACACTGTGGCATAACAAACTTGGGCATATGAGTGAAAAAGGTATGAAGGTACTTCATTCTAAGAAAGTTTTACCAGGTCTGAAATGTATTAATATGGATTTTTGTCAAAGTTGTGTGTATGAAAAACAAAAGAGAGTTAGTTTTCTCAAGGATGGGAAGCAAAAGAAAGATGAAAAGTTGGAGCTTGTGCATACAGATGTATGGGGAACAACTCATGTATCTTCTCTCATTGGCTCTTGGTATTATGTTACATTCATAGATGATGCAACTAGGAAGGTTTGGATTTATTTCCTTAGGTAGAAATCTGATGTATTTGAAACATTTAAGAAATGGAGAAGCTTGGTTGAGAATGAGACAGGTAAAAGATTAAAATGTCTCAAATCTGATAATGGTGGTGAGTATTGCAGCAAAGAATTTGAGGATTATTGTTCTTTTAATAGAATTTGTAGGCAGAAATGGTTCCAGGGACTCCACAGGAGAATGGAGTGGTTGAACACATGAATAGAACAATAATGGAGTGTGCAAGGACCATGAGATTGCATGTTGGGCTACCTTTAAACATGTGGGAAGAGCTTGTCAACACCATTGTATATTTAATTAATAGAGGTCCTTCAGTTCCTTTGGGTTGTGGTATTCTAGAGGAAGCATGGACAGGTAAGAAGGTGAGTTATTTTTTTCTCAAAACCTTTGGATGTGAAGCATTTGCACATGTAGATTCTAAAAATAGAACCAAACTGGATGCAAAATCAAAAAAGTGTATCTTCGTTGGATATGACATTGATGAATTTGGTTATAGGCTTTGGGATGTTGAAAATCTAAAAATTGTGAGAAGTAGGGATGTTGTATTCAATAAGAAGGTGTTGTACAAAGATCAGTTGCAACAACATGAGAAGAAAGAAAAGGATTATGTGGTGCTGGATGATAATCCAGATAATGATGTTCCAGTGGTTCATCATGTTCCACAACAGCAACAAGAAATACCACAAACTCCAGTGAATGTTAGATGGTTAACAAGGGTAAGTAGACCTCCTGAAAGGTTTTCTCCCTCTTTGTATTATATTTTTTTAACAGATGTTGGTGAACCAGAAGGGTATGATGAAGCTATGCAGGTGGATACAAAGGCTCAATAGGAGTTTGCAATGAAAGAAGAAATGGACTCCTTGCTGAAAAATTAGACTTGAGAATTATGTAAGTTGCCTATAGGTAAAAAGGCTTTACCAAACAAATGGGTTTATAGGCTGAAAAAGAAAGATGGAGGTAAGAAAATATTTAAAGACATGTTAGTTGTAAAAGGATTTGCACAGAAAAAATGTATTGAATTTGATGAGATTTTTTCTCTCGTTGTTAAGATGACTTCTATTCGTACTGTTTTAAGTATTGTGGCTACTAAAGATTTGCATTTGGAATAGCTAGATGTGAAAACTACCTTTCTCCATGGTGATTTGGAGGAGGAGATACATATGGAGCAACCACAGGGATTCAAGGTTAAAGGTAAGGAGAAATAGGTGTGCATATTGAAGAAGAGTTTGTATGGCTTGAAACAGGCACCTCAACAATGGTATTTAAAATTTGATAGTTTTATGGTTGAGCAAGGCTACAACTAGTGTAATTCTGACCATTGTGTTTATTTTAAAAGGTTGGATAATGACAGCTACATTATTTTATATTTATATGTTGATGACATGCTTGTAGCAGGGTCTAACATGGATCACATAAGAGAGTTAAAACAACAGTTAACACAATCATTTGCTATGAAGGATTTGGAGGTAGCAAAACAAATCCTTGGTATGAAAATTTGCAGAGATAGGAAGAACAGAAAATTGACTCTATCTCAAGCCGATTATGATGAAAAGGTGTTGCAGATATTCCATATGGAGAATGCAAAAGCTGTCAGCACACCTTTGCCTAGTCATTTGATATTGACTAAGGAGATGTGTCCTAAGACACAAGAGGAGGAAGAAAAAAATGTCCAAGCTACCATATGCTTTAGCTGTAGGAAGTTTAATGTACACCATGGTATGCACGAGACCAGATATTGCACATGTTGGAAGAGTTGTAAGTAGGTATATGAGTCATCCCAAATTGGAGCATAGGAAGCGGTAAAATGGATTCCCAGAATATTGAGAGGTACATCTAATAAACACTTATGTTTTGGGGGCTCTAATACTGGTTTAGCAGGTTATGTAGACTCAGATTTGGTAGGGTATATTGATACCAAGTGGAGTACTACAGGTTATGTATTTACTGTAGGTGGGACAATGGTGAGTTGGATCTCCAGGTTGGAAAAGGTGGTTGCTTTATCCACCACGGAGGCAGAATATGTAACTGCAACATAGGCAAGCAAGGAGATGATATGGCTGTAATATTTCATGGAAGAATTGGGCAAACAATAGACTAACAGTTACTTGTTTATGGACAGCCAGTGTGCCATACATTTTGCAAAGAATTCTACCTTGCATTCAAAGACCAAACACATACAGTGAGGCATCACTTCATTCGATCCATGTTGGATGATGAACAATTACGATTGGAAAAGATACGTACAGATTAAAATCCAGCAGATATGTTTACAAAGACAGTAACAAGGGAGAAGCTGAGCTCCTCTTCAGCTTCAGTTGGTCTTCAAGACTGAAAACAAAAAATCAAAACAACAGAGTCCAGAGTACTTATTTCTAGTGGGAGCTATAGGGTCATTGATGTTATGATCATTCTCCAATTGGGAGATGATATGGTGTGGAGTCTGATCAGTCTCCAAGTGGGAGATTATTGTTATATGGAGCCTAATCAGACTTGGAGGTTAAATTTACCCTACTTTTATCAGAGCGATTTTCCCCCAAATTATCTAACAGGGTCAAGGGGCAATGCCCCTTGTGGGGGTTTGGGGGCAGTGCCCCCAAGAAGGGATCAAGGGGCAATGCCCCTTGAGGGGTCCAAGGGCATCGCCCCCGAAACCTTCAATGAATTTTATTATTTTATAAAGGCATCAGGAGTTATTTTTTCTATTGGCCAACATAAAAAAACCATATTTTTTAACTGACATAAGGCTTAATAAAAGTAGCTAAGGGTTAGGGTTTCTATTGATGTATTGTAGCATTTTGTAGTGATATTGAGTTGCAAGGATTGCTGGTTGTAATCAGTTTGATTTATTGGATAATAATATTGGACTCTCTGTTGGTGGATGTAGCCCGGGTTTGGGTGAACCACGTTAAAATTTGTCTCTCGCTATTATTATTTATGTGTATTTCCATTCTTTTGTTTAATCTTTATTTGCATTTAATTGATATCTTCTACATGCAATCCCTAACAGTTTTTAGAGTATGTTCATATTGTTTTGTAGTGGTTTACTATGCAGGATTGTAAGCCAATATTCCTTTACATTTTACTACTAAATTATCATTGGATAATTATCCTAAGTTATATGATGATTTGGATGATGTTTAATGTTCCATCTGCTAGTGCCATATGTAGGATAATGTATGCTATGGTCTTTACAAGACCACAATTTTCCCAAGTAGTGGGATTTCTTAGCTCAAGTTTATGTCTGACCCTAGTAGGGTGCATTATAATTATGTGAAAAGGGTTCTCAACTATTTTGGAGTGAATTTTGGTTATTGTATTTTCTTACATGGGACTAATGGTGTGGACACATTTCTTGATATATAGGGATTGATTGATTTAGATTATGTTGGTGATTTAGATAACAAGAGGTCCACAAGCATTTATGACATGTTCACTCTTTTTGGAGGAGTTAGTTGGATGAGTAAGAAACAACCTAGAGTTGCATTGTCCACTACAAAAATAAAGTAAATAACTATGACACATGCTTGTAAGGAGACAATGTGGTTATAGAGATTGTGCAGGTATTTTCTTTAAGGGGAGAAAAATTAGGATTAGTTGTGATAGTTATAGTGCCATTTGTTTGGCGAAGAACTTAATGTACCATGCTCATCTGAAGCATATTGATGTTCAATATCACTTTGTCTATGAGATGATTGAGGGTGGAAAATCATGATACAAATGGTTGACACCTTGGTTAATGTTGTAGATTATCTCACTAAGCCAATGCGTATAGAGAAATTTAGTTGGTGTAGAGAGGCCTCGGGCTTTACCTCTTCTAGAACTTGATTTATTTATTAGTTTCCCTTTATGTCTTTGTATTGTAAATATAAAATGAGAGAGTGTTAGGTGTGCCATCCACCTTACAAATCCTAAGTCTTGTAAAATGTATTTAGTTATGTAGAAGATAAATAATGTATTATATCCAAACATCATGAAGTGGGCAAAATGAGATGCCCATGTAAGGGTGGGGATATTATTTATCAACTATTTAATCTCAAGGATACTTGGGATAATATGTAAGAAGGTATTAAATAGAGAGTTTTCATTGAAAAAAGTAAAGAAAGGGAGTTATAGAGTATTTCCCCAATTTGATGGTTATAACACAAACATTGAATGCCGCCCCTTCAAAACTTGTTTTACCCTTCAATCAAAAACACAAACATTGAATTCCCTCATGGAGTGCTTAGATTTGGGAAAGTGGTATCTTTGACCATTATGATGTAATCTATGATGCATAAGAGAGGTATGTCATTTGTAAGAGGAGCTACTTGTTATTCCTATTTACTTGACCATGACTATGGGGGTGCTAGATTTTTGTTGTGGTTCATGGTTTTGACTCATAGTTTTGGATACCATTTGGTGGTTTCTTGATTCTAAATATTCTATATAGTAGAAGCATGTGATAGAAGTTTTTAAGGTTCTTTTGTAGGTAGTCTTATGTTACTAGTTTACTATCAGAGGGATAAGTGATTGTATTGGTGTATACTCTTTATTGAAATCAATACAAGCTTGGGTCTCTCTAGTGGTGGAGTTTTTTTGGCAAGAGTTTTTCCATGTAAATCTGGTATTTATATGGTTTACATTTGTTATGTTTGTTTCTTCTTTGGCACATTAATTTTATTGTATTATTCATATGCTTTATTAGATTAAATCACTATTTTGGTAATATTTTTATTTTGTCATTTACCTTGTTATTCAACATGGACAAACAATAGAACTAAAATAAATTTGTGATAATTAAATAAGAGGATAGGTGTACTTAGATCAAGGATTGATGATGGATAAATGATGTTGATGTTTTTTTAGAATGATTCTCCGTTGTCATATTTTTTTTTACTTTGGTATGATGATTATCTAAGAACTTGAACTTGCATAGAAAACTCTATAGGTCGATGTCACACATTATGTGTTTGATCTCAATTGCCACAAATTTGATATGACATGTGCAACTAATTTGACTTGTGTAGAATTGATCTAACACAAAGTGCACATGAAAATCCATTTTATTTCACCTACTAGATATTTGAGAAGTCAAGGTGGTGTCTAGACACATTGTTACGGAGCTTGAAACTTGATAGGTGAATTGTTTCTCCTAGGTCAAACCTCTTTGTGGAATGGATTAATGGTGATTGGAAATATTAAAGAAAACTTTCATAAAGAAGTGGCCTACATGAAAATACATATAAATAATTAATTTATTACCTTATAGAATTGAAGTGTGCTCTAATTATCATGATCATTCCTTACATATTTCTCTCATAATTTAATCATTCTTCATTCATTTTTTTAGGTGCTCAGTGAATATATTTAAAT
Source organism: Cunninghamia lanceolata (assembly GCA_027924645.1). Classification (NCBI taxonomy): domain Eukaryota; kingdom Viridiplantae; phylum Streptophyta; class Pinopsida; order Cupressales; family Cupressaceae; genus Cunninghamia; species Cunninghamia lanceolata. The sequence goes on along the minus strand of BSBN01000210.1, from coordinate 2,548,570 downwards.
TCCATGAAATAGCATGTCACATGAAACATGTGTTAAGCCATCTCATAATGGCTAGTAGGAAGAGGTCGGGAAAGTTGGAAAGCATCCCTCAAATTGATCTGAAGGGATAAAGTTGTGATCTCAAGGTAGAGAATGAATATATGAAAATTGGTACAAAACAAAAATGAAATAGGGATGAATGAAATACATTTAATACAAAAATATATCACTTGTCAATATATTACTACATTAAAACACCTACATCAAAACATGCCAAAAAAAGCACTAAATAAACTAGTATAGATATCTTAAATACATCTATCTAAAAAATGCTGAGAGATATCACTCTTAAGTTATTTTATTTTACTTTAGAACTATTTAAGAATTATTTTATTTTATTTACATTGTTTACTTTATTTTTATTGGAATAGAGCTATTTTTATTTACTTAAGAGTTTATTTTATTTTATTTTTTTGAATTGATTATCTATTACCAAAGAAAAGTAGCATGTTACAGTATGATTTAGATGCCTACATTGGGCAATCAAAGTTTTATGACACTACTACCCATCCAATTGGAGCAAAACAACATTTACAAAAAATAATATATATGCATTGTACTAAAACATCACCAGTCCTAAGATAATGAATAACTTATACTACTGTTGTTTTAAATTAGATAACTGGGAAGGGCCTGAACCCATAACATAAAGCCAAAAAGGTGAAAGAAGCAAGTTTCAAGAGGAGTAAAATATAACAAAGAAACCATACAAAATAGCAAAAAATAGTGACAAGACCAGCTGTTATCACCCAGTTTTGCACCCTTGCATACAGCCGTGAAGCCTCTGCAAACTGGAGTAACATGGGACTGATCTCTAAGTGTGGGACTTTGCTAAGTGAGATCAGACCTCCGGAGAAGGCCGGCTTCCTTGTCTAGCTATCACTTGAAACTGTTGAATTTTGGGGGGAAAAGGAGAGAGAATGCTTGTAATGAAAATGAATAAAAGCTTGAAAACATAAAAGGGTGATACACCAGATAGATTTAAAGAAACTTCCACAGAACTGAAGGATGCATAATACAATCAGAACATGGCAAGTAGGCATACACAGGTTAGATGACTCTAGCAGAGGTGAGAAGCAATATGATTGAGAGGAATAAAACATTCATAGACAAACCATATGCAGATTTACACAGAACTAGAAAAAATCAGTAAAGAGGTAAAAATAACTTGCATATATTTGACAGAGAGGCAAGGTTACAGTACATGAAAACTCTGTTTGGAAACAGAAAAGTCTTAATGCCAAAAAATTTCTAACCTTATTTACAACATTTGAATGCATATATATAGCATTCCAAAACTATCCTAAGTCGGTTACAAAATTCACTCAAAGAGCTGTCACAGAAAATATCTACACCGATGAATGTCCAGCTACATCAGTTATGGCGTTAATATCTGGCATTGGGTGGATATGAGATATTTTGGAGTCTTGAATGCAAGTAGCTTACTCATCGATCTACAGTAGAAAAGATGAAAATATTTGGAAGAGGAAGGTGGGAAGATATTTCTGACCATCAATGCGAGCTGCTTGTTCTGTCTGCTGCAATGAATGCCCAAAAATATCTCCATCTGCTAAAAGTTGTCTCTGAAATGTTCATCGCTCACAAATATGCATTTCCAGATCTAAAATTTGAAAAGTGACAAAGCTCCTGAAAAACCCTGCCAAATGAAAGGGGGGACCAAAATATGCAACTTTGCCTCTTGGAGCATGCCGAAATTCACCAAAATGAAGGAGATACAGGCGATCAAACTTTCGTTCAACTACCTATATATATCGCTTTTGCATTTCTGTGTATATCGCTGCATCTTGGCGCCTGAATCGGCATTCAAAAACTCATCCTGCAACTCCTTCTGCACATACATGGCACTTTGCATATCGTGCCCTGTACATCCCTTTGTATTTCAAAAATTACATATACATACAATTTCCCCTTGCATATGCGGGCCCCACCTCTTTGAAAATGCCTAGCATATATCTTTGTATCTGTGCCTTTGTATGTCAAAACATACAATCACCTTTTATACAAAGTGTACCCCAAAAGACCATCAGCTGCATTTCATTGTTCTGCCAGGTCCGGCTTGTATATTTTCTCCTTGTACATTTCTTTGTATATGCAAAATATACAAACACCTATTCATACAAAGCGGACTCCAAACTCTTATGTGTCGAAACTAATCCTTGATTCAAATCCGCCTTGTATATCGCAATGCATATACAAAGCACTGCGGACGTGAAAAAGCATTGGCTGCGTTTGAAACTGCCTTGAAATCCGCCTTGCACCTTCCGCTTGTATATCGCGATGTATATGCAAATATACAAGTCGCGGACCTGAAACTCTTTATGAAACCATTTAAAAATGCATTCGGGTCCGGCTTGTATGTAAACTCTTGTATCTTTGGTTGTATATGCAAATATATAACCGCATATACAAACCACTGTAGCACCTATTGAATGTACATACACTGCCCTTTGCCTTTGCATATCTTGACTTGCATGTTTACTTGTATATCACCGATATACAAAAGCTCTTGTATATGGTGGACCCCACCTTCTGTACATTCAGCCATGTATATCTCCTTGCATATTCGATTGTATGTGGAAGACATACAAACCTCCTTGCATCTGCGCAAGACCCACCATTTGTATCTCCCTTTGCGGCACTGTAGCAAATGCACATTTGTTTGTATATGCGGATATACAAACGCAAATATACAAACTCCCTTACATACAAATAGGGAATCTTTGGGGAATATTCCCACAATGTATCTTTTCATTGTATATTTCCTTTTGTATATTGCGAACATACAACTGCAGAATATTCTGGGGAATCTTTGATGTATATTTGCTTGTATGTGTGAACATACAAGGCAAACATACAAGCTGTCACATGCAAATACAGAATCTTTAAGGAATATTCCTTGAATGTATCTTATACCTTGTATGTTTCACTTGCATCTCCACTTGTATATCGCCGATATACAAACCTGGAATATTCCCAGGAATCTGCGAAAGATTCCTGAAATGTATATGCATTTCCCTAGCCCGATATACATTCAAAAAATGTATATAACTTAATTTTTTATTATTTCCTAAGGCCGATGGAGATTTTCAAGCCCACCAAATGTATATTTGAACTGTATGTTGACCAAAGCTTTGACCATCAATAACTTTTTTATTTGGCCGAATTTCAGGGTGATGTAAAAATCAAACCTGCCTATTTTTTCAAGCTCTTTCCAATGGTAAGGTTTTTTAGGCAATTTGGCACTTTTTCATTTTTAGGCAACATTCTCCAAAGGCTTTTTAAGGAAAATACCAGGTTGACTGTTTGGCTCTGGTTAGAGGAAAAAATGGGTCAACACCAGCAGAACCAAAAACTACCAGAAAGGCCAACTACAGACTAGTAGTGTAAAACTATTGCTTAGTTTTTTTAGGCCACTTATGGCCTGCCATTCCCTGTTAAAAAAGTCCATCTTATCTTCAAAGGTGCTTTCCTACGTCTTCTTGTCTTGATCAACTTGAGGGTCTTTGATGATCTCCTTGCCTTTGCTACTTTTGCTTTTAGCCCTTGTCCTATTGGCAGGTCCTGCTGCAACATGCATCAAATTGTTACTAGAAGTAGCCCCAACTTGAGTTTCTCTAGCAGCCTTATGTTTTTCCATTTCTACTTGAAAAACATATAGTGTTTTAGTAGAATTATTTACTATCTCCTTGCTAAAGGCTACTATCTCCTCCATATTCTTCTTTATGTTTTCTTGGTTAGCCTTTTATCTTGTTTATTTCCTTCTCCATACTTTCCCATTTCTCAAACATCCTAGCAAGGTTCTCAACTTTCTGCCATAGCTAATCCTTGTTCTCCCTTATCCATTCAGAAGTCTCAAGTTGTGTGATTACCTTAAGATGCTAGATTTTATGTTTCACATGGTGCATTTGTGCTAATTTCCACTTGAGGACTTGATTTTGTAGGTCCATTGCTTGTATAAAGTTCCCACTTTATCCACCATCTATTGACAGAACTTGCATTCATTCTTCTCTGTGTTGGGATTAGTGGCAAAGGGGCTATTAGGGGTGAACTAAACTTTCTTGGTGGGCAAGTTCATATCCCTATTTTTAGTGCTCTATATCCCCATAGTATCCAATAATTTCCTTTTTCCCTTCACCTGGGGCAACTCATCAACATTAGGGGAGACATCCCTATCAATTACTTTACCTTTATCCTTCTCACCCAGGACAGGGGAAGTATCCTTCATAAGGGGGAAAGTCCTTATCCTTCCTTTTGCCCTTAGCCTGGGGCATCTCCTCAAAAATAGGGAAATCCTCCCTAACAATACCTTTACTTTTATCCTTCCCCCCAGGGCAGGGGAGTCCTCCTATAACTTTTGGTTGCTTTTGTTGGGAGTAATGATAGTATCCTTCTCAAGGCTAGACCCAATGGTATTAGACCCCTCATTTTTCTTATTACTAGTCTGAGCTTGGGGAGTTGTATCTTTAGGTGTCTTAATAGGGGTGGTCTCTACCTCTCTAGCAAGGGTTTCAGCAGAGGTAGTAGGGTTAACAGCTTGGGTTTTCTTTCTCCCTGTTTCATTGAGCAACTTCTCAACTAGTGAAGGATTGTATATTCTCGGCTTAAAAGCCAGGGCTAGGGTTAAAGACAACTCAAACTTATATATTGCAAAATTAAACCCTAGTGGAGAGGGAGGGATTTCTCCCCAACCAAGACCTTTTGGATAGAGTCCTCAAGGGAGGTAAACAACCAGTAGGGAAAGTTGATTTGAATATTATACCTAAAATGATTAAGAAAAGGCAATATGTAAGCATGAAATCTTTTGAATCTACCATCAAGGGTGACATACCTCATGATCACCTCTGCAACCATTTTCCAAACTCCAAGCAAGTCATCATGATAGTACTCGTTCTGTAATCTATTTACTTTCTCCCATTCCTATAGAAAACTTCTCATATCTTCCTAGTAATTTCCCTTTACCTTCTTAGGGAGAGAAGTTCCCTCCATTCTCAACCTAGTGACCTTAGTGATAAGCTCTTCAGTCACTCTGAAAGAGATACCTCTCAGATACACTACACTAGCCGTCTACAAGGTAGATAACTCTTTAGAAAGGAGCATATCATAACCATTCATAGCCTTAATGAAAGGGGTGAAATTACCTCTCTCCAAGATATCCCAGAGCTCAACATCATTCTCAATGTTATCATGATCACTCAACTCTATTTGAAGCAAGTCCCCTCCCATGGTAAACAACTCTGCATCAATAGCTTGAATATCTACTCTGTATCTAGTCTTAATTGTGATGAATAACTAAATGCGATGAGAAAGATAAGCATTGAGCTTAGGACTTAACTTGACATTATTATTTCCTGTCCTACAATAAACTTCCCCCATGTGAGAGGTCCTTTCCTTCGTAGGGACACTCAATACCTTAAGTGGATTTGTTTTATTCATTGTTGATTATGGTTTTGATAATGTCAGGGATGATCTCCCCTTCTTTCCAACATATTATGTCTTCAACTCTAGTCCCTAGGTTTGCTAGGGAGTCGGCAAGCCTGTTCCCCTCTCTATAGATATGGTGAATATCTACCTTCTCTAAGGTTGTCAACCTATTTTTGCTTATTTCAATTAGTTCTTTAAAGGACCAACAAGGTTTTGCTTTAGATTGGAGCATGTTGAGAATATTTTTGGAGCCACCTTCCACCACGAGACTCTTTATACTTTTGTCTATTGCCATTTTTATGCCTTGAAAAGTTGCATTGGCTTTAGTAAAATTGCATGTCTGAACCCCCAAATTCTCAATGCAAGCTTATACTACTGTTGTTCTCAAAGTATCAAAATTGTAATAGGTATCAGTTCATCATATACCATTGTCTAAATACATCATTTGTTACAACTTTCCTTATAACTATCAATCTCATAGGTACCAATGGGGGGAGTAATTAATGATATGTTGTCATTCTACCTAACCACCTCTAGATTAGCACCATCAGAACATATTTCTTTATGTTTGAGTCCCATATCTTCAAGAAGCCTATCAAAGGTGTAGTTCTTATTGTACTTATTCTATAATTGCATGTATTGTTTAACAAACTTATCATCCACCTATCTAGCATCATGTGGACAAAATTTGGTAGTTTTGATCTCAAATTTCTTGATGCATGCTTGTCCTTCATCCATAAGCTCCAAGAATTTCTCTTTTGATATCTCTAGTGTCATGGTAACCTGCATACCAATATAATGAAAGGTGAGTCTTCTAGAAGACTCCGTAAGGTGTCTCCTCTTACTCTAAAAATTATCTTCATTTCTCCATTTCTACAAGAGCCAAAGAATCTTAGTGGTTAAAATAAGCCAAAAATAATTATAATGAATATCCAAACCTTCAACATATCCAAACAATATTTCATGCCAAGAAAAATTAGCTCTCCTATCCCAACCCACTCTATTAGAAAGGAAAAGCAACCAAATTTATTTAGCAAACTTACCATAAAAAAAATATGTTTAATAGTCTCAGGCATATTACAAAGTTTACAATTGCTCTTAATTGGGTTATACTTGAAACAATTCATACCAACAACTAATCTTTTAAGCAAAAATAGTCATTTAAAACAAGACTTCTTTGGATCAATAATATTAGACCAACAACACTTTAAGTTTTTAAAGCACCGAGTTTAACTAAGATTAAGGTTCTGGATCCTATTCACATGATTGATGACCTTTAGGGAATCAATTAAAATCCTATAGAGATTCTTGGGGCTGATTTTAAAAAAGACAAAGCTATCCACCCATAAGAAATTCTCATAAACTTTAATATTAAATATGATATCAATAGGGAAGTGCATATTGTAGTAAGTTTTTTTCAAGATTGAAAAAGTCATTCTTTGCGACTGAAGTAGTCCAAATTTATTATTGAGCTAATGTCAATCTCTCAATTGATCACTCGCAATGATGTCATTAAAAACACTAATCCCATTGCTATTCCATTTTTTTGCAGAACATCCTTAAAGGAGAGCAAGTGGCTTATTTTTCCAATGAAGGTTCCACCATATGGACCTGAGAATACAAATTTTGATGTTACCTTTACCATAATCACTATAGCCTTTGATGAATTTTTTCTCCATTTCCCATTCTTTCCAAATACTCCTAAACACATTAGAGCTAGAGGGAGAGATATAACATTTACCAAATAATATATCTTGTGGATGAAGCCCTTTCCACTAGTTAGATTTTTTAGGAACAACCATGTAAATATTATTCCTAATGAGCACCTTCCATGGTTCCTCACCATTAAAAGACTTTATTATCCATTTTTTTGCAAGAGTAATTCCTTGGATCTTCAAGTCTTTTAAGCCACGACCACCTTGTTCTCTATCCAAGAAGCACCATTGCCAATTGATAGTTGCCCTCTTCTTATTTCCTTTTCCATCAGACTAGAGAAACTTTCTAATAACCTTCTGAATATAATGGATTCAGTAACTATTAGAAATCTAGACTAAGGCATAATAAATTCTATAAGAGGACAAAATATTTTGACAGAGTTGAAACCTACTATCCATTGACAAATATTGCTTATTCCATTTTGAGATTTTTTATCAATTTTATCATGAATCTAGTTCCACATGTCTTTTAAAGAGGGGTTGATAGAAAAAGGGGATGCCAAGATATCTTACTTGCTTTTTAGCACCCCCCAAAGAAGACCCTGCTTACTGATCTAATTAGGAGGGATATCTTCCCAACTAAGAAGAGTAGATTTACTCTCTGAGATTTTAGTACTAGATGCTTTATAAAAAAGATTTAGTTTATTCATCATATTATCAAATCTTTTCTCTTCTAGATCCACAAAAAGTGTAGTATCATCCACGAACTGTATATTTAATAGGTCATCATTAGTTGGAAGAATAAGCCCTTTGATCTTCTCCCCATTACTATTTATTCTTAGTAAAAAATGCAATGCATCTGAAGCAATCACAAACAAGGCTAGAGCAAGGGGGAAACCTTTCCTAATAGACCTCTGAAGAGTAAAAGGCTTAGTTAAGGTACCATTCACATCAATTTGAGTAACATCATCCTTAAACAATAGTTTAATCATCTTTCTCTAACTTGGGTGGAAACCCAAAAGCTTCCAAAGTCATAACAATGAATGACCATTCGACACTGTCATATGCTTTCTTAAAATCAAGAAGAAGAATGCCAACATTCTGGCTAGTGATCTTAGCACAACTCATAGCTTCCTAGCTAGTGATCAAATTCTCTAAAATATATATGCCTTTAATAAAACTAGTTTGAGTGGTATTTATGAAATTAGGGAGGATATCAATAAGTTTGAGAGCCAAAATCTTGGCTAATATTTTATAGGAGACATTAAAGAGAGTGATTGGTCTCCAATTCCTCATTTGTGATCTATCCCCTTCTTTGGGTAACAACTTTATAACACCTCTGTTAATATCATTGCCTAAAGTACCTTTTCTAATAGCCTCATTGTATACCAATAATAAATCATCAGCAACCCATTCAATATTTTTCTTAAAAAACTCAACACGAAGCCCATCAATTCTTATATATTTATCTTTCTTAAAGGATTTAATGGCATTGATGATCTCATCCTTACTAATATCCTTGTTCAGGATGTTGACATCATCCTTCTGGATCTTTTTAGGAACTATTTGCCTACAATACTCTTGAGCTTCTCTACACTCATCATTGTCATCATTGGAAGTAAACGGGTTTTGATAAAATTTTGAATTCATTCTTAATACTATTTGTGTTATTGATCTGGGCATTATCCACCTTTATCCCTGATTTTGAGCCAGTTTAATTTGGCCCTGATTTTCAATCCCCGATTCTTTTTGGTTTGAACACACCTCAACTTATGCTTAGTGTTAGTCATTTAAGAAATTAGTGTCTCATTATTAGGGTCATTCTGTAGGAGACTCTACAATATATATGTCCTCTTGAAGCTTACCCTCAGTCCTCCTTCCATCAATAGAAAACTTTTTTCCCATAGTTTGAAAATGAATTTTCAAGCCATTGACATTCCTATTCCACTGTTTATTTACCCAACTTTTTCTCCAAAATGGAAAAGAAAGATATTTATGAATAAAATTATAAGAGGATAATGTTTATTTACCATTTATAAAAAAGAGAAATGGAAAATAAAGGATATTATGATCCTTTGGTTATAGTGGATATAAATAAATAATAATTATGAAAAACCCCTTTTAAAAGGGAGGAGTTATTATGTTAGTTAAACCATTATTAATTCAAACCTTTGTGAAAAGGGGTGATGGTTTAGAAATTACCCCTTAAAAGGTTATATAAAGCATTTGTGTGAGACTTGGAAGAGGAGGAAGCATCACTCAAAGGAAGAAGAAGGTGGAGAAAGGAGGAAAAAAGAAGAAAAGGAAGTGCATGAATCATGAAGGAGAAGGATTATACATTCGACAGGCAGTGAGAATTGGAGAAGGGACATGTAAAGTGTGTCCAACTCGGGGTACAAAGTACACCTGAGATTGTCCTGGTCAGGGCTTGTGTGTGCTCTTGTGTTGAGCATGTTTTGTTGAACATGGCTCTAGAGAACTTGCGTTTGTGTGTGTTTTCTAAAAAAGAGTTGAATGCTTGGGAAACACATGGTTGGTTTTGAATAAGAACTGGATTCCTCCTAGAAGTTCTCACTTGCTGAAAGGGGGTTGAATCTGTAATCCATTTTCTGGACTGATATTGGAAGAACTTTACAGAACACCAAAATATATGTATTTATTCCTTTCTATGATGGAAATTAATTAAGTACTAAACTTAATGCTAAGGAAAGATATTAGAATCATGATATATGTGGGTTTTGATGTTAATCTAATTATGGATTGTGTTATTCAATTGAATATGTTAATTATTTACTTTAGAGTTCTTATTAAAATATTACATGTTTCTATTTATATCTATTGATATCTTCACATATTCTAAACTATCTTAACTCTAAATATTAACCATAATAAATCCACTGCAAAATAACTCTAGAGAAAAGTAGCATTACAATTGACATTCCTATTCCATTGTTCAATATATGGGTGCACTCTCAATTCTTTTGTTAATCTCCCTTAAAGTATAGATTCCATTATTATAGTCTTAAATGTTGAACAACTCAGTATTAAGTTTGAACATGCTATCTCTTCTCAATTTATTATTAGTATTGCTACCTTGGATCAAAATTTTGGTTTCAATGGGATGATGATATGATATAGTGTAGGGGTGAGCTTTAAGATAATTACCATTATCAATGGGCTCAAAACTAAAGTGATTATTATGAGCATAGAATCTATCAAGTCTGCAATAGATTTCTCCCCTCTTTTTGATTATTTCACTAAGTATACCAGTTGTCCTTGCTTTCCCTTTTCCCATTCTCAAGAGAGTAAAAAAGATTCAAGTTTCTTTTCATCTTGTTCCAAAAAATTGCTCATTCCCTTTCCAAGCCATCTCAATGCCTCCACATTTGTCTTCTTTCTTATCTATAATGTTGAAATCTCCCCCTATAATCTAGGGGACCCTAGGGAGGGTTTTCATCCACTTCCACATCTTAATTCTATCCCTATAGTCATTGGCTACACATACTAAGCACAATCTAAATGAACATGTCTTTTTCAATGACAATCTAGACACCTCTGTTACATTGAGAGCTACCTAAATCCTTAGTATGATTGGCCCATTTATTATTGATTAAGATAGTAGTTCCTCCCATCCCATTTGTTAGGAAAAGTGTCTCAACCTTGCAACTTTGAAAGGTTACTATTCTTCCCAGTTTTGGTCTTTTTGAATACCCTTTATCTTGGAGAATGGTCTAAAACTTTCAAAGTTTCCAAAAGGGATAAAAATGGCAGGACTTACTATTTTTAGTAACTCTACATTTAACCTTAGATTGACCCAAAAATTTTCCCAAAAGGTGTGAAATTGCTAAGTAAACATCTCGGGTGAGTTTCGATCATATATGGATTGTGAGATATTAAAGTTTCTATTTTTTGAAACTATCAAAAAAAGTTTTAAACTCATTTTTGAGGCACTTAGAGGTCCCTAAATGTCCCAAAAATTTTCATAACTAACGAATTGGTTTAAAGAATGATAGCTCTCTTCATGAACTTTTCGACGCATTAAACAATTCATCAATCAGACAACCGGATCAAAAGTTATGGCCTTCAGAAGTTGGACCTCCTATTTTTGGGAAATGTAAAATTGGACACTCAAAAGAGTTGTAAAGTGGAGAGTTACATGTGTTGGGGTGTGATTTGATACATCACAAGGCATCATTGATTGGAGATAATTTGGGCACCACTTTTGGGTGCTTTTGGCTCATGGTTTTGTAATTACCATTGACGGTTTCTGTATTATATCTCCTTTATATCAAGAGCTTGAGATGGAGGTTATGTGTAAGAGTCTTATAGATGTTGAGTTACCTCCTGGATCTCTAGTTTGTTATACTTCTGTGAAAGCTTGCTCTGCAAGTATATTGTAAGCTTCTTGATTCTTGAATAATATATTGGGCGACTTTGGAGTGTGGGGTTTTTTACCTGAAAGGGTTTTCCCCATGTATATCTTGTGTTGTGAGTTTTGTATTTGCATTTTTGGATGTTGTTATTACCTTTCTGTTAATGTGCATCTTAATTTGTAACTGTAAAACTTAAAATTTGCATAAATCTTTCCTCAGTAGATCAGTGTAGGAAGCATTTCTGCATACCTTGCTTCCTTTCACCATTGTCATGATTAGTGTAGAACTGAATAACATTCTTCCAAATGAATTTAAAATTAGTTTCCAATTGAAACCCCACAACTTTGACTTCTTGCAAAAGAAAGAAGTCCAAGGAATTCTTCTTATTACAAAAGCTCTGAATTATATATTTCCTATCAGAAGACTCAAGTCCCCTTATGTTCTAGCTAATGCATTTTAGACTCATAATTGTTGGGAGAAGAATTGGAAGCTTTATGATTTTTCTATAATCTGTCAAAAAAATTTGGGATCTTTTCTTCTTTTCCCTTCTTTCTATTTTTTTTACCACTATCTTCTTTGCTCACTTGTTTTCTCTTCTTCTTCTTCTCATCTTTTCTGTCTTCTTTTTTTATCATTTTCCATTCCATGTTCCTCATCACTGATGAACAAGGGGTTGTTGCAATCTAAATCAATGTTTTCTTTATCCCCTTCCAAAATATTCTCATTTGGTATGTTCTTGATCCCCTCCTCTGGCTCTAATGTGAGGGAAGTATCAATTTTATTCTTGTTAGAAACTTCTTTTATTTTTTTCTTCTTAGCCATGATTCTTTCTTTCATTTTATCGAACCTTAACTCTTGTGCATTCTTCTTGTGTTGGTTGACAACCTTAGTGGTCTCCACTTCAATTTTCTTGTTAGCATCCTCTATATTATGAGTGTCTTTATTAAGATCCTCAAGATTGTTTCTACTTTTTCCTCTACCATCTTTTATTGAGCCCCCTTTCTCTTGTTTGTCTTTGTCATTATCAACTTGAGTGTTTTGAGCATTAGTTTTTTCTTTGAATTCAAGACTAAATTTTTTGTTGCTTCTATTAATCTTCGGGGAATCTCTCTTTTGGTGCCCTTCATTTTAAACAAGAAATAGGTGTTTAGCCCAGCTACTAGCTCAAGATTATAAGATACTATATATAACTCACCATGTTTATTCCTAATTTCTTAGGAATATTAACACCAGGTAAGAGAGAAACTAGAACCCTTGCATCCATGTGTGGCAAGGTGGCCTTGCTTTCCTCTATATGGAGAACCTTGCCCATAGGCTGCAATAACCAAGGAAAGAAAGCCCAGAATTGAGATGATAATTTTTTATTATTGTCCATCTAGGCACATTACAAACATTTCAAGCAAGAACTTCTTAATTCAAAACCTCTAGCAACTAGACTACAACCTTAAATATGGACTTGCCAACATTCCAATATTCCTTGTTTAGTGCTCTCTTTTGCATACTATGGTTTTTAAAGAAGACAACAAATGGTCCTTTTTGCACCATCCTACAAAATGAGACTGTTGCACGAAGTTTGCATTGATGTCAAAGGTATGATGTTGATCATTTCATGTTGTTTGTACCATCTCATGTTACACATATTGTGTTGATGCAAGTTGAGTGATAGGTGTTGTTATGCTAGGTGGTGATGCAAGTTGAGTTGATGTTGATGAGATGATGTTGGATGCATGATATGGTGTGTTCATGTGTTACAAAACAATTCGCCAGGAGATGGAATTGTGTTTGTCATCAGAGATTTAGTGACGTTGATCAAAGGAGATATGTTTGTCATCAAAGATTCAGTGTTGTCATTGAAGAATGTTTCATCCTTAATCAAATCAGTAAGATGTGTTTGATATTGCTTCATAAGACTTGTCATGCTTCATAAGACTTGAGATGCAAGGTAAGAGCCATGGTGATGATGTTCATGCCAAGATGTCAGTTTTGTGGTCATTATCAGTCTCATCTTGTTTGAGTTCATGTTGTTGAAATTTGAATGTTGTTGACTTGTCCTGTGTTCATATCCAACCTTCATGATTCCTTGATCACAATGTGCACAAATGTATTTCTATGTCAATGTGTTTGAGTGTGCACTTTAAAGCTTTATTTTATTAGTGAAATAGTTAATTTGTTTTACAAGGTTCAAGTAATGTGTCCTCATTGTGTTCATGTCTTTCCACTTAGCATTTGGTGCCCTTGTTTATCCTCTATCAGAACACTTTTGTCTTGAGTGAGTGCATAATGTAAGTCCTAGAGCTTGTGATATGATTAGTTTTATTTGATCCTTTGTGCCCTATTTTCTTATCCAAGTTTTCCTAAGATTATACTAAGTGTCATGCTTTAATATTACTACATTTGAAGTCACTGAAACCCTTATAGAGTCATCATGATATCCTTTGAAGGGGTTACTGTGTCAAGTTCTTCTTTTTTGTTGTTTAGGGTTTGTATTATTTAGGGTTTTAGGGCCACAAACCATAAACCATGTGTTTGTTGCTCCAAGGCACAAAGCTCTCTCTTACCCGTATACACTTTTATTCTAATCACTCATTGACTAGGTATCATAGGTAATGGTTCAATTAAGTGAACACTTAAGGGGGTCAAGTCCATTGGATGACCGACCCTGACTCCTAATCACTACCGAACTCGATGGTGATTGCATATAGTTTGAGAATCAATGGTTCTTGTGAAGGTGTGAATGCAATGATCGACGGCTTAAATTCAAACATATTTCAAACTACAACAGGTCAGTTTGTGTGATTAAAGTTGATGGGCAGATCCTTGAATGAAGCCCTAACTACGTTAGTGCTGGTGTTCTAACTATTTGAGTTGGTTGGTTAGTGTATTTAATTCATAACAGTGATACCTTAGAGACAATATATATAATGCTCATACTTTGAATGTATTTTGGATGATTTAGATGGTTTAAACTAGAAGTAACCATAAAATTTTAGTATGCTTGAGGAGTGACATAGAAGTTTTATTAGAAGAGCAACTTTGTGTGAATGATTGCAGTATACACAAGATTTGAACATGTTTGTATGCAGAAGAAGACCTTGGTGTTGATGAAAGTAATGTTGGAAGTGCATTAGAGAAGATGCAGAATTGAAGTAATTAAGGATGATAGAATGCTAAGAAACAAAGTGTCCCTCTGTGTTTTTCTTTTTCATTCAAATCTTTGATGTAATCTTTTTGTCAGTGAGACATCTATTTTCTAGTGAGGCTGACTTACCAGTGAGGCTTTGTCAGTGAGATATTAAATGTAACTAGTGAGGTTTTGTTTTTGCCAGTGAGGCTTAATGAAGTGAACTTTTAAGAGTGGTTTTTATCCCTTTTAGGTTTTTCCACTCATAATCCCTGTGTTATGTTTTTGTCTTGACTGTTTATTAATTTGCATTTGATAAGTCATTGTGGTCCAAGTTTCTTGTTCTGGTTAATATCATTATGATTCACTCAACATTAACTATCTATGATGTTTGAAGTGATCTTAATAGAATTTGTAGATGAGAAATTTGGACTTTTTACTCAAACCTTCCAAATACCTCGATATCTTGAAAGATTGATGCATGCATGTTTGATAGATGTAGCTGATTTGATGTTGATTGCTCATGTTCACAGCATAATGACGAAGATGAAGATAAAGGATAGAAGATGATCAATGAAAGATAGATAGATGGAAATGTGAGGTAGAATTTTGGTAGAGTAACGTTGCATGCAAGAGGTGGGATCCTTTGAAAAGGCAAAAAGAGGGGTTTAAATAGATTTTTAGTGGGAGAGGAGTTGGAAAGTTTCCATGTTGAAATGGAAGATCCTCTCAAGTTGAGTGATGTGGGTTGGGGAAGGTTTCCATTTTGTGAGAGGAGATAGAATTGGAAAGTGAGGAGTAGTGGAATTGGAAAGTGAAAGAGTTAACTTAAAAGATGAGTTGAGTCATCTCAAGAGACGGAAATGGAAGGTAAGTGAAGTCATAATTAAATAATTTAAAACATATTTAAATTATGATGCATGTGAGGATAAAATAAATAAATAAAATTATTTATTTATTTTAAAAGGAAAGGTGGATTAAATAAATAAATTACATTTATTTATTTAATAATGTGAAGGGATGGGATAAATTAAATAAATGTTAGATTTATTTAATTTATTAGAGGAAGTGTTAATTAGGTGATGATATGGGTGCTTAGGGCAAAAATTCTACAAGATGCCTAAATGATGTAATGTTGCGACAAGGTGGACATTTTTGCGTGTTTGCATTTTGCCTCTCTTTGAGATGATGTTCAAGATGATGAAATCTATGTCGAGTAAAGAAGCTACGATATGGATAGAGGAAAAATATGAGGATGGAATGATAGGATGATGATGCCCCCTCACGAGGATAGGCGGGTTGGACAAACACGGGTAGGCTCTCGAAATGAAATGGATTGGTTGAAAAAGATTAGGAAATGGATAGAAGAAAGGATGATGCATTATGCTGCAATGAAAGTGAGCAACCATGATGTTTGATTTAGCACTAGACGTTATGCACCAATGTATAAGGACCAAGGTGATGATGTGTCTTGTGCCCTAGCGTAATACAACCTTGTCTAGATGCAAGATATGAATATTAGTTGGGAGGATACATATGCAAATGCAAGATGAAAATGATAACACACACACAAGCAAGCAGGAAAGCATGCACAAATGATTAAAAAACAAACAAGGTATTGCCCCTGTCAAGCTGTAAACCAGTGGTTGATTGATTGATTTATTGATGATGATATGGATTGGATTGAGTTTGAGGAATGGATGAATTGATTGGTTGGATTTGAGGGATTGATTTGATGATTGATTTTTGATTAAATGGTTGGAAGAATTAGCTTAGTGAATTGATTTGGCATGATTGTTTGGATTTTTGCTAGATTTGATGATTTTTTTTGTATTTTTTCAGGACATTTTACGATTTTAAAAAAAAATTCAGGACATTTTACGATTTTTTTAGGACATTTTATGATTTTTTTTGTATTTTTTTAGGACTTTTAATGATTTTTTTGGATTTTTTAATGTTTTTTTTTTTTTAATTTTGATATGTTTTTAGGATGTCAATGGATTTACAATTTGGATGGCCTTTGTGCTAGATACCAATGACAAGGTAAAACCAAGTCTAGATGCAAGGATGGAGATAGGATGGATGGATAAACGGATAGGCGATTGTAAATGGAACAGATGGATGTATACGTAAGAGAAAGGATGTGATCTCAAAAGGCTATGTCGTATCATAATAACATGCCCCCATTCTAGGTGTAATACTTAGGATTTTTCATGACAAAGCTTATGACGAAAGGATGACATGATAGATTTTACATGGCAAGGCTTAGGACGATAGGATAGTGATAGGATTGATAAGATGGATTTGAAGGGATGAGGTATACCAAGATTTTTTCCAAAGGTTGTTTCAACATTTTGCCCCCATATCTTTATCAAGATCAAAAGACGAAGGGATGAATGGATTCAATAGGATAGGTATGTGGATGTGGGTGTAATGGATAAGGATGGAAGATAGGATATGATAGGATGGAAAATGATAAGTTGGAACATGATAGGAGGATGAGACAAGGTGCCCCCAAGTGCAGGTGCCATAGAAGATCAATCTACACATGACACCTGTTTGCCAGGTTTTCATCATGGTACTTATCCAAGGTGCTTGTTTACCAGGTTTTCACCGTTGGACGAAGGGATTTCTCTTTACTTTTTTTTTTGATTTTTTTGGAATATTGTGGAATGGGATAGGTGGATATGGACGAAAGGGACTCAAGTTTCTAGTTCCATGAAAGTATAGTCCCGCTAGATGGATGTCATCGCATGGACCATGTCAAGTGTGCTCATAGATGTTGGTAGAGGAGATTGCATGAAAGATGGATTAGGTAGATGGTGGATATTGAAGGGCTTATGTATGGAACAATAGTGGATAATGGATGACTTATGCAAGAGGATGGGTGAAAGGCTTTGTTGATGATTATTTTTACATAGTCATAACAAAAGTTAAAATTCATAAATGAACCTAACTATCTTGAAAGATATAAAGAAATCAGTTAAGATTACTTAATCCCAAGTTTCTGTACGGTCAGGTCTTGACCTGTTGGATAGTTCAGTAGGTTACTATGAAGCTATAATATGCAAGAGGCCTTACGTGATTTAAGGTGATTACTGACTTACTAGACTCTATTTATGCAAATTGTTACAAATAACACCAAATTATCATTATCTTTGCATAAATTTGTTACCGTATATCAAAGCTCTAAATGATCTATGTTAAAACAAGATTTTCCTTTCCAATATGTATAAAGATTGCTAGATATCAACTCAATTGCTCTTAATTCATTCAAATGTTAGACAATCGCTTTTAGATTTCTGTGTTTCAGCTAATTATTTCAAAGTTTTGAGAAAAGTTAGAGAAAATTCAAATTCAACATCATTTGCTACAGGATCTAAATGCTCTGTTATGTACATGGTAAAGATTATAGAAAATTCAATTAACTTAGCAAATCAAATCATTAAATGCAAATGTTCTGAATATTTTCACAAACAAGCATCTAAGATTGTGAACTTTAAGAGAAATTGTTTCAAATATAAAGAAGAGCTAGAAGACACTCAGAAAATAGATGTAGACCTCCAGATTCATTTATATTCAAAACACATAGCCATATATGGTTTACAATGTAGGTATGACTCTTAGCTTTATTAACCAAATTCACAAAAACTTACAATGCTTTATAGATATAGTAAGAAAGCTAGACATTTCCAGGCATTCCTTAATGCAGACACAGGCAACCTCCTCTATGCTAAAATACTCCTTCTATTCAAAGTCTCGAAATGAATTACAATTGCTATACTATTTTCTACAAATCCCTGTGTAAATAATATACATGTAGCAAAGTCCAATATATAGACTTTTGAACTTTCAAATTGCTACGGCTATACTTCCATCCACGGTTGAGATTTCTCCATCCTTGATCAACGGTACATTTTGTCTCATAACCGTCTACCAAAATATCTATTTGGCATCTTTTCCCTTGCTCAAAGGATGCCATTGGAATCTTTACGAAATAAGATTCCCCTTTCTCTTCGTTGACTCTTTCCCACCAAGGTTCCTTATTTGACCTTTTTTCAAAACCTTTACACTTGTTTGCCTTCTCACTTTTTCAAATATTTTTTGAAATTGTCAATTACACCTTCTACAAAGGTGCGGTCTGCTCCTGGACTTTTTGCCAAAATATACTCTTGCATCACCACCCTTTCTTTCAACTTCTTCTCTTCATTCTCTAAGCCTTCTCTTTTCTTCTTGTATTTGTTCATTTTAGCTTGCTCTTCCATTAATGTTTCTATCATTTGCTTACTGAGAATTGCATCAGGATTTTCTATACAAGGTGTGAATATGGCCTTGAATTCTATTAAGGCCCTCTCTAAATCATATGCTGGCATCTCAACACATTCATGTTGTAGGAGTCTTTCTATGATCCTTTTATGCATTTTTATCATGTCTTCTACTTTTTCTTCCAACTCCTGTATAATTGTTGTACATCTTTTGAGGTTATCTTCCTCAAATTGAAGCTCCATTATTGTTCCTGGCAATTTATTTGTCAATGCAACACTAAGTGCTCCCTCATGAATCAATTCATCTACTCTTCTTTCCATTTCCATCAACTGCTCGATCTCTGACCTACATTCTTCTTTTCAGACTTGGCAGTTATGTATGAATATCCTACATTTATTCTTCTCTTCGGAACTTATCTTCCAGCTTTCCACAACTTGCTTTATTATTTGCTTTCCCTCTTGCATGAAATCATTAAACCACTCATCAAAAATATTAGCTTTAAACCTTTTATTTTCCATATCTTTTATCTCCTCTTTGGACACTACTGCTATGTAAGTAGGTAAATCAGGAACTGTGGCATTGGGATCAAATATCCCCTTAATGAATTGTTGCAGCTGGACAATGTGTCCTTTTAAATGTTCCAATTTATTTTTATCCTTGCTTAGGATATCAGTTGTTACTTGGTGCATATCCTCCCATTCATGGAGGTGATGTTCTCTTGTTGAATGCCCAAGATCAATATTCAATATCTTATATTCTTCTAAGGCTATTTCACCTTTTGCTTTTTCTTTCTGTGGTATAGCTAGGTTTAGAGTTCTTGATCCATCTGGACCTCTCTGGATTGCTGACATTGTCCTAGCTTTTCTTTTCTCTTTCCTTGGAGTTGTCTTTTCTCCTAATAAGCTCTTAATATCAATTGGAGCTAACTGTATTTCTTTCTTCTCCCTCCTTATTTCTCCTTCCAGCCATGTAGGAACCTCTTTTGTGCCCTCTGCAGCTTTCTCTTCATCAATTACCTCCTCATGAGGTTTGTCTGTCTCTACTTCTCTTTGTTGTTGCTTCTGCTGTTGTTGTTGCTTGGGTAGCTGTTCTGGAATTTGCTGTTGCTGTTGGGGTTCCTCTTCTGGATTTTGCTGTTGTAATGAAGGCTCTTGTTCTTTTGACTCAACTTCATTTTCTTCCTCCTCTAACTCAGTATCTTCCCCTTCTTGATCTTCTTCTTTAGGAGCTTTTTCTGTTGATGATTCCTTTTCTTGATCATCTTTTGCCTATTTATCAGGTTCATTTTCATCCATTTTTTCTTTTGCTTCTTTGTCTTCAGGCCTTTTAATTTCTTCTTCTGATTTGTCTATGTTTTTTGCCTGTGGTTGCTCTGTATGTATTGGTGAACTAGCCTTTACATCGTCCTCTTTTACTTCTTCTTCTTGATCTTGCATGATTTCTGTATTTTTCTCTTCTTCCCCTGGCTCACCATACATGTTTAGCATATTTAAAGCATCTGTACCTGAAGTTTCTTGTTTTGCTTCTTCTTCTGCAATTTCCTTTTCAATTTCTTTAATTTTATGTGCTTCTTCCTGCACATCCTTAATGATTTATGGTGGAACTAAAGTACCAAAGGGATTTGTTGACTCTATTTCTTCCTGTACTTTTTCTTTTTCTTGCTCTGTTCCATGTCCAATCTCCATTTTAGTTTGATTGCCTGGCCCTTCCTCTTCACTCAGGAAGTCACTCGAATCCTCTTCTATGTCAGTTGCCTTTCCTTTATACATTGTTTCTTCTTCACTATCACTGCTCTTAATGTGTACAGTTTCCACAGATTGTTTGGCTTTTTTGCTTTTTGCTTCTTGCTGCATTTCTCCAGCCAATTCTGTCTTCACCTTAATATATGCTTGTCTGGGGTTTATAGAAGTGGAAGCACCTTGTATGTTGCTCAGTTTTTCTCCTACCTCCTGTGCTCCAATTACCCTCTCTGATTTAGAAGTTTCTCCTTTAGTCAAACCTATTGGTATTGCTCTCATAATTGGTTGTCCTGCTACTCCTTTAGCTGTTTGTGCCTCCTCTGCACTTACTTCATGGCTTATAGACTTTGCATCAACAAAAGTTTCAGATGCTACTGCAATTGTTATGCCTAAGGCATATGGATCCATTAATGTGGCATTTTTGTCTTTTTCCACAATTTTAGCTTCAGCAAATTTTCTCTTCTTTTCATAAAAACACTGCAAGTCTTCACTGGGCTCTGATTTTCTTTTCCTTCCCTTCTTGGGATATGTGACCTCCTTGCCTTCATCTTTTAGCTCCTCAACTCTGTCTTTCATCCATGCTTTTGAAAATAATATTACCAGCTTAGATAATACACCCAATGATGTGTTCCAAGGCTTTGACCAATCAAGCTTTGTAATAGGAGCCAGCCTTGCCTCTGCATAACTTTGATGTAATAATTGATCATCTTCCCGAACCTCTGGAGGGACATATATATTGCCAATAGATTTCATTTGCTCCACAGTTAATCTTTTGTGAGCTCTTTTCCTCACCTCCCTATTGTTTTGACAATCAGCCCAAAAATCTTCAATGTGTACTTGTTTATATTTTTTATCTACAAAATTCTAAATTCTGTGGAAAGGGTCAAATCTTCTTGCTAAATCAAATTCTTTGAAGCCATAATACCCTAATTCTTGCTCTGAATAACTTGCCACCTCTTCACTAAAACAAGAATATTGGCCAATTGTTCATGGCAATTTCACATTTCCCCTATTATTGAATTTCCTTTTGTACATTTTAAACACATTCAAATTATGTCTCAAAAAATCCAACACAATCGACTTGTCAGAAGGATACCTGGGAAGCATGAATGGTTTCCCTTCAAAACCCTCAGTCCTTATGTAAGTGAAGTTCTCAAATTGAATGAACCATGAACTGTGCAATCCAATTGCATTTTCTGCATCCTTAGACAATCTTTTATCAGGTTCCTCCCTTAATATCCTTACCAGGTAGGTATAAAAAACATCATTCACTAAAGCAAATTCCTTTACTGCATTCTCTTCTTGTAATATGGGGTAATGTTCATACACTAGCTTCTGATTAAGGCCTTTTCCTAAAACACCAATCCTCTCTATCCCATGAATAAAAGGCCTAATTTCTGCAGCACAAGAATATAACACATAAGAGGATAAATAAAATGGCAAGCCCTTCTATTGTCTCTGCATGGCCTGCCTCCAAATAGTTGTACTAATGGCCTTGGCCTAGTGAATTTGTCCTTGCTTCATTTCCCCTATTCTTATGAACTCGATGATAGTGAACATCCAAGGTTCACATTTGGTGCCATCCCTCAATCCAACTAGTCTGCTCAGCATAGTGATCATCAAATAGATCTCCTCCTTGAAATGTATCCTCATCAGATTTTTAGGAATTCTAGCCACAGCCTTGGGTTTATTTCTAGACTGTACCAGTTGCAAAATTTTTTACCCTTACAGTCTCCCTCATTTGTGTAGAAACTCTCATTATACTGATCAATATTAATAGCACTCATTTTCTCCTTAATCTCTAAGCCAAATGTTTTTGCAATCCCTTCTGGAGTCAGATTAGCAATTAATCTGTCATGTAACATTATCTTTCTTGTATTAGGGTCATACAAAATTATACAGTCCAAACATAAATCTCTAGCCTCCATTGCCAGAGGAAAACCTGCAGCTCTATATAGTCCATTTTCCCAAATGTACTTCATATCAGGAGTAGCATCTGTAGTAGTAATCTTTTTTAGCACATCCTCTGCATCATAGTTTCCTATGTTAGTATTTGTCCCCACTCCATTCGTACTGATTAGGGTCGGATACCCTCTATGTGTTGGTAATTCCTCTTTCTCCACCTCTTTCTGTGGTTTTCTTTCCTTTTTTATATCTTCCCCTATATCTTTCTTCGGTTTAGGGGCCATCCTGTAGAAGTATACATCTTTTTAACTTCTCATTTTACTTCATGTTTAGGGTTTTTTACTGTGAATACCTACTTTTACCATTTACCCTAGCTTGTTTGTCGTTTCTATTTTAACCTCCTTGAATTCGTTAAGCTTTATTCAACTAATTAACAATTAAAACAGTAATTTGACCAATGCTTACGTTTTTTCAACAAAATTACTGAAATTAACAGTATATCTTAACAACTGAAACTAAATGGCATTTTGGATAAATACCTGTTTGTTGCGACCATTTACCCGTTGACTTACTTTACCGTTTTCACCTTTTTCCAACTACTGTAACTTTCTTCTCCTCTGGTAAATTCTGCTCTTTCACTACAACAGCTCTTTTTCTGCAATTTTCAGTCTTAACAGTATATTTAACAGTGAAAAAACATTGAAATGGTTCTAACCCTCGTTAAATTTCCCTTTGTTTGAGTGTTAAATTTGCATTAATTACAGTAATTAATGTGCAACAACTCTCGGCCTTCATTACAGTGTTTATGCCTTTTGAATTTTTTAACCATTAGTCAAATTCTGCATACATTACTCTCTTTGTGCATTTCATTGTATGTTCCCTTTGTATATTTTCATTGTATCTTTCGAACATACAAACGCCCAAACCTACAAAGGCTTTTCTATTATTTAATCCCTTTTGACATCCAAACTATGTATATTAGCTTGTATATTGGATATACATTATAAACATACAAAACTAATATACAACTGATGGGGTCCACTTTATCTTTCAAATTTGCATTTCCACGATGCCTATACCTTTGTATCTCTTTCAGACTTCAACTTCTTATAGATCGCATTATACTTACCTTCAAATCCGTGATGTATACATCCTAATGTATTTCTTGATATTTGATTCGGACGTGATACATTGGATTTTTCATATTTCAATCTTATTGAGTTCCAGCTCGTATGTATAAAGCAATGTACATTTCAGAACATACATACAAGCACGAAAATATGCAACAGTTTAACTTCATTTGATAACCCTTTTGATTCCATGATGTATAAAGTGCAATGTACATCGGATTGTATACAAAGAATATACAATGCGTGATATACGAAGACTTTACTGTCTTTTATAATTCTTCGGTTCTGTGATATATATGAATCATTGCATCACCAGATATACTTTAAGTTCGAATGCATCGTTTATATTGCATTTTAATTTTCTTTCCATTCCGTGTTGTATATATCGCCATGTATCTCTCCCGACATCTTACATACGAACCTAAAATATGCAATCATTATACGTTATTTCACTACCATTTCGATTCCGCCTTGTATATAACTGCAATGTATATGACCAAACATACATATACAAAATGCAAAAATATACAACGATTATGTCAATTTTAATAACCTTTCAGTTCCGTGCTATGTATAACTCGTTGTATATTTTCTTTGTATGTCTGTCGTTTACCAAATATACAAACCAAAATATACATAGCGGATTCAACATTTATTCACTTCAACTTTGACTTTTTTCGGGCTTGACTTGTATATTAAGATAAAACATTAGCAATATGTATACAAGTATAACAACATACATTTAAAACTCGATGACCTCCTTTTTGCGACTAAGGTAACAACCCAATATACAAACACATTTGTATATGAAATGACCTTGTACATACAAAGAACTTTGTATACACAAAACACAAACCTTTTGATTGTACATTTACCAAAAACCCTATAACTTGCAAAATACAGGGAATTTTGAGACGGTTCAAAAAGCAAACCCTATTCATTTTTCACAACAAAATCACCTATACTATGCACTGGCACTCAATGTTATTTTTTCATTATTTAAACAAGGTTTGTACTTTCAATTACCTTTTCCCTTTACCACCAAGCAAGCCCACACACAGAAGCAACCGAAAGCCAGCTACAACAAGGGTCCTCATTTTGCTAGGGAGTAAAATGGGGCGTGTTGTGAGCATCACAACAGGCTTATACAAAAGCATGGACCATAGGGAAGGTGATGAGGTAGATATGTAGGATTGTGGATGAAGGATGGGGGCATAGAAGTATGCAGAAATGTTGTGGGATGGAAGGGAACCATGACCAATGGTTGCACACACCGTGGTATACATTAAAACTTTTGTGTGGATGGTGGTAGGAAGCAATGGGGATGTTTTCTTAGAAGATGGGTGATTTAGGAATTTTGGTACCCACATAGACTTAGTATTTCTATGATTTTTGCTTGACTTGTGGGATGGAGGAATTGTATATGTTTGAATGGAATGGGATTTTTGAATGGAAGTGGTTGGTTGGGATTCTTGAGAGGTGGATGCTTCATTTGATTTGCTTTCTTTTTGCTTAGGAACCCAAACCATTTTAGTTTTGGCTTTTTCTTTTGGAGGCATAGGCTTGGATTGCTTTTTGGATGGATTGGGCTTTGATTCTTTGTATTTGTACCCTAAGGCACGAGGATTTTTAGGATTTTTTGCTTTATGAGTGTAGGCATCCAAGTTTTTATTTTTGAATCCTATGGGTATGGTGGAAGTGAGGTTGGTGGAAGCTCCTAGTTTAGACAAGGTGTGCATTTGTTGGTCATGATTGGTATTTTTAGGGTACTTATGGATAAATGGGTAAGGGGATTGGATAATGGGGATATCAGGTGTCAGAAGTAGTGGAGGTAGATTCGATGGAGGGATGTTAGGATTTGGAAGTTATGAAGGCAAAGTGGATGGTGGAAGGGTATGGTCACATGCTTTTGACATTTGTAAGATGATGGAGGTGGAAAGGCAACATATGTCTTAGGTGTATGATAGGGTTCATGGTGGAAAGTGGTAGATTTAGGATGCATGGAGGAAGTGGAGGAATTACCAACATCTTTAGATTGTTGTCCTTGCGGTGTGTAACCAAGGCCATGTGAGCACGGAGGTGTTTTAACATGGATGGGCTCCAAAATACCTTGTTGATGAGGGCCTAAGCCTTTACCTCGGTAGTTCATGTTTTGAAGCATGCAATGGACAATGGGACTAGATGTAGGTGGAACACTAGACACGAGTTCCTTATTGGATGGAGAAGATGAGGTGGTAGACAAAGGTTGTTGTGTTCCTAGGGAGTAACATTCATGAATGTATGTGGAAAGACCAATAGGATATGATGGATTTGCAATGGGATTGATGGTGGATGTGGAAGGAGGATCATTATTGGTTTGATCTTTTGTGCTTAATTGGGAGGCAATTGTCTCATCATGGGAAGTAGAAGCTTGTGCATTAGGGCTAGATGGAGGATGGATGGAAGGGGTGCCTTGCTCATGGATGGTTATGGAAATATGGATAAGATCAAGGTGCTCATGGATAGCTTCTTTATAAGTGATATCATCTTGATCATGGAAAAGGTAAATGTTATGGATGGGTAGCATGGGTGGAATGTAAGGGATTTGATCTTGACTCGGATTAGGGACTAATATTTTCACATGCTTAGGATTATGTTCTTGATATAACTCTTGTAGTTTCATGGAAGTGAAAGTGGTAGGATCTTGGATGAGTTTGATGGGTTCTTGATATTCATTCATAAGAGAGTATGATGGACTTTGACTTGGGCTTATGATAGGAGGCTCTTGAATAAACTTGATGGCTTGTGGGTCACATGATGGGGTTGGAGGGATAAGCATGGCATTTGAAGGCTCGTTGCTAGGTGTTTGACATGGGGATAAGTTGTTCCTAGCTAGTAGCCAATGGATCACATCCTTCATTAGGGTATGTGTGAATGGACAATATAGGGGATGAACGATAATGGTGGATAGTGTTGTAGGTGTATGATCATGATAAGGTTGAGGGCTAATTAGATTGGATGAATTAGGATTTGGATTGGATGGAGGGATAGTAGGACTAGATGAATTAGGGCTTGGATTAGAATTAGGATCACATGGTGGTGCTAAGATAGGACTAGTAGGCTTATTTTTTGGCATGTGATTGGATGGTGGAGGTGGATGCTCATAGGATGCATTGGCTAGATTGGTATCTCCCTCGTTGAAGGCTATTAAGTCTTGCTACAAAGGTTAACTTAAGGACACTTGATTTATATACAAGGGGCCACTTGGAGTAGGAGGTGACACATAGGTATCTCCCTCGTTAAAGGATATTAGATCTTGCTCCAAAAGTGGAGTTAAGGACACTTGATTTATGTACAAGGGGCTATTTTGGATTGCATGTACCTCTTGTGAGAACACCTTTTGGCCTTGTAAATGGGTTGGGTGATGGTGAGGTGGTATGTTGGAAGAAGTAATTGGAGAAGTTGACATGGTATTGACATTATAGGTAGATGGGTTAGATTGGTTTGATGGTGAAGGTGCCACATAGGATGAGATAGAATGGGTTGGAGGTTTGGATAGTGTTGTGATGTGATTGGTTGTTGTATGATTTGTTGTTGGACATGTTGATGTTGGAGTTGTTGGATAGGTTGATGTTGTTGTGGTTGAAGGTGTTGATGTTGTGTTGGATGAGGGATCACATAGGCTAATGATTGTTGATATGGAGATTGATGTGGATAAAGGTTGACATTGGAAGGTGTGTGATAGGTTGATGAAGGGATAACATGACATGTAGATAGATGAGGTTGATATGATGGTATAGAAGAAACATAGGATTGATGTGGAAGTTGTTGATGTGATGATTGGATTTGATGATGTAGGAATTGTTGGTGTTGTGGTGGTGTAGGGACTTGTCCCTTTCTATATAACCACTCAAGTGCATCAAGCATTCTTATAGTGCCATAAGGATCATTCTCATAGGTCTTGTTTGGGAATGTCATGTCCATGTTTACAAGTGGTAGATTAGGATGTGAAGATGTGGAGTGATTAAGATATGATTTGGATATGAAATGGATGAAGTTGATTAGGTAATGATTAGGATGAAGTGATTGAATGTCTTGGGATGATGATTGACTAGGATGGTTAGGATTAAAGGATGTGGAAATTGTTTATTGGAAGTCTGACTTGGGTAATATCAAACACAAGATCTCATATGTACATGCACGAACACACATGCCAAACACAATGATAAATTTCCTTCAAGATTAGATGTTATGATTAAGAAAACACTTGCAAACACAACAATAAGCCCTAATGATTAATCAGGTAGGATATGGCTGATAAGTCTTAAGCTAGGCTGCACAAGGGTTACCTAGGGGTGTCCCTGATAGACACAAGGTACGAGGGGCCCAAATCTGTGAACACTAGCCCGTTGAAGGGATGTGGCATAAGAGTAAGCAAATACCACTTCACCTTGTGTCTGAAATCACCCGAGGCCACAAGGCTGTCCCAATGACTACGTAGCTAGATTGATGTACAGCTTTCGCTCTCCTCCCTTTGATATACCCCGTCAGAACACATAGTTGAGGTCATCCCTAGGGGTGATGAAATCCCCTAGCAGGCCTCCTAAATAGGGTTTGACAAATCATAGTTGTTAATTAACCCTTAGAAATGAAATGTGTGAAAGAAGACAATGCAAACACTTGTTCGTTTTAAGATCCCAAAGCCAAATGTGTAGGAAGATAGTTGTTCATTTTAACTTGATTTCAATGATGTGATAGCAAATAAGATTGATTTTAAGCCCAAATCAAAGTGTGAAGGCAAGCAATGTTTAAAGATATGAGAGATGGATTGATTTCACCTGATTGTTTTTCACCCTTTTATCTACTATTTATATTGATGCCACTGCTATTCTAGCTCCTTAGATGCCCCTAAAAAGTCACCAAGACAGAAAGAAAACCAAACTTGCAAGCCAACAATGGATTAGGTCAAAATATGCAATCTGTTAAAAATATATGATAAATAGTTTGATATAGTAAAACATACTGCACGAATAGAAAGTTTAGACGATTCTAAGCAATTTAAAAAAAAAGTCATAGAAATCTAATAAGTTTTGCAAAAGATATGCTCGTTTGAAGTTTGGAAGGTAGCTGAAGTTTGAAAGAGAAATTACCTACTGAAATGATAAAATTACCTAAACCCATTGATGCCACTGTGAATTTTGTCAAATTACCTTTCCGATGAGTCCTCCTGCGTGTGATTTTGACCTTGTATGTGAAAGTTATGAGAAAAAGAAAAAAAAAAGCCTCCTTTGGCATGTTTGAAGAAGATAGGTTGACCGGGTTGACTTGGTTGTTTGATTGTTGATAATTTGATGGTTTGCAAAGATTTTGTTACACACGCTATGTGGAAGGTAGTTTTATATGTTGGCAGTTTAAATTAAACCCCACCTCTTGAAAATTAAAAAACCAAAGCACAAAAACCCTAGACTTTAAGACCTAAATATTAACTGCTTCAAGCTAAAATCGACTAAGTCAAATGTCAGTTTATACTGATAAGGTAGACTATTATAGATCTCAAGTTGAAGTTTAAGAGTCAAGGGTTTATGTGATCAGTCAGTGACAGGTTGTATGTTATTGTTTAGACTTAGGGTTTTGACAAAATTTAGGGATTTTTGCATGCCAACTCTAATGCCGACCCTTAGAGTTTGGAATGCCGACCTTCAAGTTTGAACACTGATTGTAAGATATTTGGAGAGTGCGTCGGGGGGGAGCTGTCATCGGACAGAGGCTTAAAGCAGACCACTTGATGTATGATACGGAGGTCACATATCTTAGGTAAACCGCGTGATGCAAAGGTCGCAGTTTTGAGGCTTATAGTCTGGTCAAAACAAGTTAAGGCAGAGTCAAAGGCAGTGAACGGGCGAAGGGAAGCTAAACAAGTGGCGGTGACTGGTTTCAAAGCTATCAATAGGGTGGAAGGATGATGGCCATGGAGGGTGGTGACAAAGTAGATCTTGGTGGCGACTATGTTCCAAATGGTGGTTGAATATCAAGGACTACGACTCGGCTGAGCGGGGGAGATTAAGTGGAGGTCGGGATCCTTACTAGTGGCGATGACCTTGTGAGATATGGTCGATGATATGGAATACAATAGGGTGATAGGAGTTAAATGCAGGTGTCGACTTGAAATCAGGAGGTGACTAAGGATAAAAGGGTAGCAATGAATAGCACGGAGTGGAGTGGTTGCGAAACAAATGCAACAGATATTTAGGGTTTGATGAAAAATGATAGCAGAGATGAGTACTGACAGAACAAAAATTAGTGTCGACCGAGAGGATTAAGGTAAGACAATATTATAGAGAAGGCTCGGGCTTGATTTTAACAGCGACAGATTTGCTTGTAGGTAGCGACCAAGCATTGGAAAAGGTGACGACTGTGATGGAATGGGCGACTTAGATTTGATGACGACCAGTATGCAAAATCTACGGATCTAGGGTTTCTAGCCAGTCGATCAGCAAATAAAAGTGTTAAAGTCTACAACATGCAACAGAAATCAAACAATGATGAAATATGCTAAAAGATATGCTGCACAGGCCATAAGGCCGTATGATACTGCTTATGAAAATTTAAAAAAATTCAAATTTTTTTCGAAAAATTTCATAGCTGCCCAACATAGATAAGTTTATAGTCAAAAAACACAGAATCGGCCTCCCAGACGTGATGGTGGAGTCGGTTTGAGCCTCAGAGATAACCTATGACAAATCCTCTCCGAAACTTGCAAACGAGGGTTAGAATGCATGCAATTTTTTACTATAGAAACTTGCAAAAAAATATGATTAGATCAGGAGAAGTAGGTCCCACTGAGCGTACCATTTTGTAGATGAGAAATTTAGACAAATTAGAAGATAAAACAATTACATGCAATTACCTTTTTACCCAAACCTTCCAACTACCTTGATATCTTGAAAGATTGATGCATGCATGTTTGATTGATGTAGCTGATTTGATGTTGATTGCTCATGTTCGCAACATAACGAAGAAGATGAAGATAAAGGATAGAAGATGATCTATGAAAGATAGATAGATGGAAATGTGAGGTAGAATTTCAGCAGAGTAAAATTGCATGCAAGAGGTGGGATCCTTCGAAAAGGAAAAAAAGAGGGGTTTAAATAGATTTTTGGTGGGAGAGGAGTTGGAAAGTTTCCATGTTGAAACAAAAGATCCTCTCAAGTTGAGTGATGTGGGTTGGGGAAGGTTTTCATTTTGTGAGAGGAGATAGAATTGGAAAGTGAGTAGTGGATTGTAAAGTGAAATAGTTAACTTAAGAGATGAGTTGAGTCATCTCAAGAGACAGAAATGGAAGGTAAGTGAAGTCATAATTAAATAATTTAAAAATAATTTAAATTATGAGGCATGTGAGGATAAAATAAATAAATAAAATTATTTATTTATTTTAAGAGGAAAGGTGGATTAAATAAACAAATAACATTTATTTATTTAATAATGTGAAGGGATGGGATAAATTAAATAAATGTTAGATTTATTTAATTTATTAGAAGAAGTGTTAATTAGGTGATGATATGGGTGCTTAGGGCAAAAATGCTACAAGATGCCTAAATGATGTAATGTTGCGACAAGGTGGACATTTTTGGGTGTCTACAAAATTATATGCTTAAATTCAAGTGGGTTTTTAATCATTTTTTATTTGAAATTTGACCATTGATTCACCCCCCCTCTCAGTGGTCTTGTACTCCAACAAGTGGTATCAGAGCCTTGGGTTCCTTGTTCAAAGTTTAATCAACTTAGGAGATCTTGTTAGTGGAGTACTTGTCATGGCCAATCAGAAAGGTTATTCTACTTTCAAAGCACCATTATTTGATGGGTCTAGTTTTTCTTTCTAGAAATTTAAAATGGAGTCCTACTTGTCTTCCCTAGGTTATGATGTTTGGGCAACAGTAGAGAATGAGTATATTGAAACAAAACTTCCTTCCACTGCTGATGGAAAGAAGGCATATGACAGTAATGCTAAGGCCAAAAATGCTATTTGTTGTGGCTTGACCAATGAGATCCTTGTCAAAATTATGGATTGTAAGTTTGCTAAGGCTATTTGGGATAAGTTGTCCAATATCTATCAAGGTGATGCCAAAGTTAATGAAGCCAAATTAAAAACCTTTAGAGCCAAGTTTGAGAGTCTTAAAATGAGTGAAGAAGGGAAGGTTCCTGATTACCTTTGAGGGTACACGAGACTATCAATGCTATCCGTGGTCTTGGTGAGACCTTGGAAGAAAAAGTAGTTGTCAAGAAGGTACTAAGGTCTCTAACATCTAAGTATGATTCCAAAGTATCTGTTGTAGAAGAGAGGGATATAAACAAACTTACCTTAGATGAACTTCATGGAACATTTACTGCTTATGAGATGAGGGTTTGTAATGATGATTCAACAAGTAAGGAAGTTGCTTTTAAATCTGTCAAAAAGGACAAAGAGACAAATTCTGATCCAGAGAAATTTAATGACCAAGAGTCCTCCTTTGTAAATAGATTGAAAAAGGGGTCATCAGGAAAGTATAAGGGGAAGCTTCCATTCAAGTGTTTCAATTGTGGTAAGATAGGATATTATGCTGCTTAATGTCCCTATAAAGATTTTGAAAGTGATGAAGAGGACAGTAGAAGACAAGGAAGGAAGAAACAATTTAACCTTAAAAGGAAAAACTCTTTCAAAAAGAAGACAAGTTTGTTCACTAAGGATACTGATGCAACAGATAGTTGTTTAGAATATTCTCTTGAAGAAGGAGAGGAAACCTTGTTCTTGGCTATTGTTAGTGAAAATCAGAATGAAAAGAGTGAAGATCAATCTAAAAGTGATGAAGAAGAGGTTGATCTTGAAGGAGAGTTGAAATGTGCTCTTGATGAAGTTAAAAGACTCAAGAAGGAGGTAGTTATACAAAGAAATCAGACTTAAAAAGATCATGAAAATCTAATCAGCAAGGTCATTGACTTTGAAAAATTAATTGCAGACCTAAAGATGCAACTTGAAGAGAGCAAGAGAGTTGTAGAAATCACAAAATTAGAGTTAGAAACCAAAGAAAAGGAGTGTCATACTTTAGAGGCAGAAGTTGTAGCCTTAAGGAAAAGGCTTGACATGTGTAACAACAGTGATAAATTAGAAGATCTTTTGGGAAAACAAAAAGGCTACAAGGATAAGACTGGTCTAGGGTTTGAAGAAGGTCAATGTTCACATTCCAAGGATCTTCAATATGCTGGTGGATTTGTCAATGTCACAAATAAAAGGCTCATAAAATCATCAAGCATCAAGAGGAATATTCCATTCAGGTATAATCTACATTTCTTTGGTTATTGTTTTCATTGTAACCAATATGGACATAATGCCAGTGAATGTAGGATTGGTTCTAGAAGAAGAACAAGTTTTGTAAGAAGAAATCCTTTTGAATTCTTGAATAAGTTGAGATGCTTTAATTGTGACAACTTTGGGCACATAGCTAAGTTTTGTAGATCTAACTTGGAAATGCAACAAAATAGAATAAGTGCTCATTCCAAGATGACTTCTTCTAATGCTGATAAGACAAAACTAGTTTGGAGACTTAAGATGATGGACAAAAATGTTGAATCTATGATTGTTCAAACTGCATTTCATGCCAAGAAGAAAGAACAATGAGTTATAGACAGTGGGTGCTCTAACCACATGACAAGAGATATGAGCAAGTTCATCAAGTTTGAAGACTATACAGGAGGATCAATCAAGTTTGGAAATGATGTTTGTGTTCAAATCAAAGGAAACGTCACATTGCTCTTAGATGATGACACACCTTTGCATGATGTGTATTACATAGAAGGTCTAGAACATAATCTCTTAAGTGTGAGTCAGTTTTGTGATAATGGTTTTAATGTTCTTTTTGATGTTCATGGGTGTGAAATTAGAAAGAAATTAGGTGAAACTGTTGCAGCAGGGTTAAGGAATAAAGGAAACATCTATAACTTACAAGGGACCAAATCCATGGATATTTTTGAACAGCTGAGGGAGAGATTAGATGGTCTTTCTCCTGCTTCTCTTCACTAAATCAAATTTTGTAAGCATGGTTTCAGGGGGAGACTATGTCTTTGCTCCATCATCCCTCTTTCTTGATTGGTTGTTCAGTTTTGGTGTCTTGGTTTAAGTATTGGTGGTGATTCTAGTTTGATTTTTTTCACTGTTTTATGGTTCCTTGGATTGTGATAAGACACTTGATCTTTACAATGTCAATTCTTCTTACTACTTTGTTACAGTGTACTGATGTAGTGTGCAGAGAGGGACTGCACATGCAATGTC
The DNA here is from genome assembly GCA_027924645.1 of Cunninghamia lanceolata. Lineage (NCBI taxonomy): Eukaryota > Viridiplantae > Streptophyta > Pinopsida > Cupressales > Cupressaceae > Cunninghamia > Cunninghamia lanceolata. Next base: position 2,514,618 of record BSBN01000210.1, on the reverse strand, counting down.
AGATGGATAAAATAGAGAGAATACCAAATACACAAAACAATGCCATATATGTTGTTGAGTACAGGTGATAGGGTAGGTGGTATAGTGAATATGGTGTCTTGTTTGCTAAGTGCAGGTGGTACAGGTGATTAGGACAATGCTTATTCAATATTTGTTATGATAGTGTTTGTTGCTAGGACAAATGATAGCAGGACATGACAAGTAGCAGTGTTAATATTATCTGTGACAGGATTGTAAAAGTGACTGTGTTATGCTAGTTGTTAGGGTTTTGTTGAAGATCCCTATATTGTTCAAAAAATGCAATTGGTAGGTGTAACACCAGACTCCACAACTTTTATTAGCATTCTTGATGCCTTGGAACAGGGTATGGTGTCAATCAAGGTGTAATCTTGTTATCAAATGTTGTAATTACAAGTGCCTTGGTAGCAAAATGTAGAGAAACAGTCAAGGCAAATGTGATATGAGATCATGTATTATTATGATAATGTGTTATGATAATGTCACATGAGTTTGTTATACTGTTGATTAGTGCTGCTTGTTCAGTGGGTTTATGGCATGATTTCATGAGAATAATGCAGTCTTGTGATGTCAGCACAATGTAAGTTGCAAATGCTTTTGTGGCATAAAGTGTTTGGTTTGTCAAGAAGTCAGTAGGTATTACAAACATTAAGAGCGACAAACTTTTTAAAGCATAGTCTTCAAGGGAGTATGATACTTTACTACATTCATAACTTAGTATCTGGGACAGTTATGTGAGTATTTTGATGAAAATACAGTGTTTTCTTCTACTCTGACAGTGAAATACAAGTGCCCCGACAGTGTAATAATAGTGTGTTGTTTGTGATATAACAATGCTTCAATAGTGTTTTTACCAAATTGTTTATGGATAGGTGTTATAGCAGAACAAAGATGGTCTTGAGAAGTGATTTCTATTGATCTGCAGTACAGGGAAAGGTGCAGTGTGATTATCTCTCTAAGCAAGCTATGATCCTTAGCAGAGTATACCAGTCAGGGGGAGTCAATTGAAGCATTGAATGAGTGCACCTTTGTCCTTGATGTCAAAGGGGGAGAGAGAGAGAGAGTTGATTAGAGAGAGAGAGAGTTGATGGAGTTTGAGTTTTTGCCATCAATGACAAAGGGGGAGTTTGTTGCATGAAGTTTGTCATTGATGTCAAAGGTATGATGTTGATGTCATGGTGTTGGTCATTTTATGTTGTTTGTACCATCTCATGTTACACATATTATGTTTATGCAAGTTGAGTGATAGGTGTTGTGATGCTAGGTGGTGATGCAAGTTGAGTTGATGTTGATGAGATGATGTTGGATGCATGATATGGTTTGTTCATGTGTTACAACAAAATTCCCTAGGAGATGGAATTGTGTTTGTCATCAGAGATTCAGTGATGTTGATCAAAGGAGATGTGTTTGTCATTAGAGATTCAGTGACGTTGATCAAAGGAGATGTGTTTGTCATCAGAGATTCAATGTTGTCATTGAAGAATGTTTCATCCTTAATCAAATCAGTAAGATGTGTTTGATATTGCTTCATAAGACTTGTAATGCTTCATAAGACTTGAGATGCAAGGTAAGAGCCATGGTGATGATTTTCATGCCAAGATGCCATTTTTGTGGTCATTATCAAGCTCATCTTGTTTAAGTTCATGTTGTTGACTTGTCCTATGTTCATATCCAACCTTCATGATTCCTTGATCACAATGTGCACAAATGTCTTTCTATGTCAGTGTGTTTGAGTGTGCAGTCTAAAGCTTCAATTTGTTGGTGAAATAGTTAAACTATTTTACAAGGTTCAAGTAATGTGTCCTCATTGTGTTCATGTCTTCCCACTTAGCTTTTGGTGCCCTTGTTTATCCTCTATCAGAACACTTCTGTCTTGAGTGAGTGCATTGTGTAAGTCTTGGAGCTTGTGATATGATTAGTGTTCTTTGATCCTTTGTGCCCTATTGTCTCATCCAAGTTTTCCTACGATTATACTAAGTGTCATGCTTTAATATTACTGCCTCTGAAGTCATTGAAACCCTTGCAAAGTCATCATGATATCCTTTGAAGGCGTTACTATGTCAAGTTCTTATTTTTTGTTGTTTAGGGTTTATATTATCTAGGGTTTTAGGGCCACAAACCCTAAACCATGTGTTTGTTTCTCCAAGGCACAAACCTCTCTCTTACCCTTATACACTTTTATTCTAATCGCTCGTTGATCAGATATCATAGGCAATGATTCACTTAAGTGAACACTTAAGGGGGTCAAGTCCATTGGAGGACCGGCCTTGACTCCTAGTCACTATTGAACTCGATGTTGATCGCATATGGTTTGAGCATCAATGGATCTTGTGAAGGTGCGAATGCAATGATCGACGGCTTAAATTCAAACATATTTCAAACTGCAATGGGTCAGTCTGTGTGATTAAAGTTGATGGGAAGATCCTTGAATGAAGCTCTAACTACCTTAGTGCTGGTGTTCTAACTACCTTGAGGGCCAAAAAATTATTTATTTAAGACTCTGTATGATAGTTTTGAGTTGGTTGGTTAGTGTTTTGAGTTCATAACAGTGATACCTTCGAGGCAATATATATAATGCTCATACTTTGAATATATTTTGGATGATTTAGAGGGTTCAAACTAGAAGTAACCATAAAATTTTAGTATGCTTGAGGAGTGACATAGAAGTTTTATTAAAAGAGCAACTCTGTGTGAATGATTGCAGTGTGCACAAGAGTTGAACATGTTTGTATGCAGAAGAAGACCTTGGTGTTGATGAAGGTAATGTTGGAAGTGCATTAGAGAAGATGTTGAATTGGAGTAATTAATAAGGATGATGGAATGCTGAGAAACAGAGTGTCCCTCTGTGTTTTTCTTTTTCATTTAAATCTTTGATGTAATCTTTTTGTCAGTGAGACATTTCTAGTTGTCAGTGAGACATGTATTTGCCAATGAGGCTGATTTACCAGTGAGGCTTTGTCAATGAGACATTAAATGTAACCAGTGAGGTTTTGTTTTTGCTAGTGAGGCTTAATGAAGTAAACGTTTAAATGTGGTTTTTTATCCCTTTTAGGGTTTTCCACTCATAATCCTTGTGTTATGTTTTTGTCTTGACTATTTATCAATTTGCATTTGATAAGTCATTGTGGTCCAAGTTTCTTGTTCTAGTTAATATCATTATGATTCACTCAGCATTAACTATCTTTGATGTTTGAAGTGATCTTAATGGAATTATATGCTTAAATTCAAGTGGGTTTTTAATCAATTTTGATTTGAAATTTGACCACTGATTCACCCCCTCCCCTCTTAGTGGTCTTGTACTCCAATAGAGACATACAACCCTAACTTCTTGCCCCAAACACTTAAAAGCCAATCATCAAAAAAATTATGCGAAGGAAGATTTTCTCTATCCATGGCAGCAATGAAGATAGCTCTATTATTTAACCTTGTTTCTTCTTTAGCTATTGTAGAAAACATATCTAGGTTAGGCTCCATGAGGAGAGTTTTGAGGGGAGGAGAAATCTTACCATTTTATCCTCCTGCTTGTTCACTTTCGAGGATTCCTCCATCACCCTCAATCCGCTTCACCTCGAACTTAGCTTCTGTAGATACTTTTGTGTTGGTTCCTCATTGCTAAGGACTTCTTTGTAGGATTTTTTTCTTTTGTTCTATTTCCTCTTCTTTATTTCCTCCATCTTCTTCCATATTATCTACTCCATCTTCCTCCATAAATTCGCACACTCTGACACAACTTGTCCTAGGAAGTACACTAGTCTTTACCTACTAGGCAAGGGAGAATTGTCTGACTAGATAATCAATTCAGAAAAAAAGCATAAACTAAAGTATACTCGACAACTAAAACCTCTCCAAAACCCTTAACCAAAAACCAATCCAAACACCAACACCCCAAAACAAACCAAACCATAAACTAGCAACACCAAAATAAAAAGGAAAAAGAGGATAATTTGATCAGATGTGACAAAGAACACTAATTAGAGTCGATTCTAGAAGACAAAGTTGATTCAAGGTCGACAATGGAGGGTGACCATTCATCTCCTCCATGAACCTCAGAGCTCCTCTTATTTTATTGTATTTTACTTACTTAACAATAATTTAATAGTTTTATTTTTTAAAAAAATATATGTCGTTGTGTTTTAGTTTTTATTATTTTGCATGCCAACTTTTTAATAGTTTTTGTTAACACACTCACGCCATTATACTCCACCCCTCGATGCCACTCTAATTACGCCTCTTAACATAAAAATAACACGAATATACTAATTTCATCAAGGTGGGAGTTTAGACTATTTTGAATATAATAAAGAGGCCCAAACAGAGAGCTACAATATTTAAACAATCTATTATAATAGATAATCCTTTTCAAAGTTTCTATAAGAGATCTCAACCTTGATACTAAAGTACCTTGCTTCTCACTTGCCTCGCAAAAAACAAATCTGACCTTTACCTTTTTTTGATAAGATTATATTTAAAAAATAAAGGATAAACTCACATAACTAACCATTCCATGGATCTAAACAAAGGGAGGGAGGAAAATGATTAGAGGAATGAAGGTAGATCTAGGTACTAAGTTGAGAATAACAGTTATTTGTTAGCCCTCGTACGAGTAGTTGAAAGTTCATTTTGAGAATGGTTTGTAGGGAACAAATACATTGTTCATTCGAATTCAAAATTTGAAAGGAAGGGAAAAAAATCAAAACCACACTGTTAGGACTCACACTGTTACCAAAAAAGATTCTATTTCAAAAATAAAATGAAAACATAATGAAATGCATTGAAAAAAAAACACTTAAATAAAGGGCGAGGGAGTGAGAGTAGGTATCTATTCAAAATCCCCGAATTCAAAAATAAAGGATAAATTCACATAACCAACCATTCCATGGATCTAAACAAAGGGAGGGAAGAAAATGATTAGAGGAATGAAGGTAGATCTAGGTATTAGGTTGAGAATAACAATTATTTGTTAGCCCTTGTACGAGAAAGTTCATTTTGAAAACGGTTTTTGGGGAACAAATACATTGTTCATTCGAATTCAAAATTTGAAAGGAAGGGAAAAAAATCAAAACCACACCGTACCAAAAAAATTCTATTTCAAAAATAAAATGAAACCATAATGAAATGCATTGAAAAGAAAAAACACTTAAATAGGGCGAGGGAGTGAGAGGAGGTATCTAATCCCCGAATTCAAAAAAAAAGGATAAACTCACATAACCAACCATTCCATGAATCTAAACAAAGGGAGGGAAGAAAATGATTCGAGGAAAAAAAAGGATAAACTCACATAACCAACCATTCCATGGATCTAAACAAAGGGAGGTAAGAAAATGATTAGAGGAAGCAAAAAGGATAAACTCACATAACCAACCATTCCATGGATCTAAACAAAGGGAGGGAAGAAATTGATTAGAGGAATGAAGGTAGACTAGGTACAAGTAGTTGAAAGTTCATTTTGTAAATGGTTTGTAGGGCACCAATACATTGTTCATTTGAATTCAAAATTTGAAAGGAAGGGAAAAAAGTCAAAACCACACCCTTGGGACTGGCACTGTTACCCAAATAGATTCTATTTCAAAAATAAAATGAAACCATAATAAAATGCATTGAAAAAAAAAACACTGAAATGAGCAGGTATCTATTCAAAACGAAATTCAAAAATAAAGGATAAACTCACATAACCAACCATTCCAAATTCAAAAATAAAGGATAAACTCACATAACCAACCATTCCATGGATCTAAACACCAGTGCGGACTTGCACTGTTACCTTAAAAGATTCTATTTCAAAAATAAAATGAAACTCCCCGAATTCAAAACCCCACCGTTGGGACTGCTATTTATTCAAAATCCTCGAATTCAAAAATCTCATCTCCCCAGGCAATAAAAATTCAAAATCAAACTCAAAGATAACCCCACAAACAAACAAGTCCCTCTTTAAATTCCCTCTTCCTCTTTTTTTTCCTCTGGGATCAGAAATCCATTACACTTTTCTTCAACTCCTCACAACCCAACTGGGGAAAAGAAGAAAAAAATGGTTGTGCAAACCGTCAGAGTACACAGGGGAGGAAAAGTGCCAGGCAGTCCAGCCTCCAGGGGACAGCCTAATGGCTCTGCACGATCCATTTCTCACTTGGGTTGTGCTCAAAATGGGGACACTCAGGCTAACAAGGAAGAAACGGAGAAGACCAGATTGGAAGCCTACATGGGTGTGAAGGACAATCATAAGATTAAACCACTTTCCAGTTTGGATTCCAACAAGGTGGTCAAGAGGAGCTCTATGCCTGCCAAGCATTCTTCGTTGAAGGTCAGCTCATGCTTGGAATTTTTTAATTGTTTTTTTAATGGGTTCTTCAGAAAGTTGTCCATTTGGGTTGCTTCAGGTTTGAAGGGATTATTAAGCTTCCATTGGTTTTCTGTATGAAAATGGGGTTATCCATGATTTCCTTAGTTGTCCAGTTGGGTTGTCTGTGCAAGATTTGGGCTGTTTTCGGGAATGAGGATCTTTTGAGCTTCTATTGGTTGTCTGTACAATCGTGGTTTTCGCCGTTTGGTTTCTCCGTGAAGGATTTAGCTTGTTCTGGGTTTGAAGGAATCTTTGAGCTTCCATAAATGGTTTCATCTGCTGTTTATTTCTTAAATTCTATCTCTCTATCTTATGAGATCTATTCTATTGTGTTTCCTAGTTCAATGACAAATTCTTTTCTTCGGTGTCAAGTCCTTTTTCTGATTAATTGGGCGGTTGGGGTTCCCATAACTTGTGTGCTTCGTGTGAATGATTGGAAAATGCAGGAATCGGTGTTCTTTGCTCCTATTCATATTTTTGTGGTATTACGTGCACATCCTTTTATCTGACAGTCATATTTCGTGCTTAGTTAGGACTTTTTGCAGAGAAGATAAGGTGAATCTATACTTATTTACTGATTTTAAATATGCTAGTAAATTGCCTCTATGTCTAGGTTTGAAGGTGATGTAAGTTGGAGTTAATTTACTTTTGCAATAGCCTGGGTTTCAAATGATGAATAAGCATTGCTATCCAGGGAACTAAACTGCAATATATGTGCCTAAATCTGGCCATATATGGGTGGAATAGGCCTGTATCTAAACCAGGTTATAGCATTTGTAGCAGATGAGTAGGATAGCTTCTTTCCGATTTTACATTTCTTCCTGCAATTAAGTGTATTCCCCGGACCAACTGCCTCTAGCAGCCAGTGCATATCTTCTGCTGCATAAAATCTCGTGTTGCTCCATCTCCGGTGGCCTAATAAGGAGTCATTGCGTAGCCCCTGCTGGAGAATTTTTCTGCTGTATTACTTGAACTCAGGTGTCCTAAACAGCACGTGTACATTGCCCCAGTAGCTCAAAATTGAAATTATTGCAGTTTAGTTCTCTGGGTAGTGATTGCTTTTATGAATCTAGATTTAACCCAATTTCAGATACCTTGGTAAATTTTGTTTTTGTTTAGCGCCCGGTTTTATTGGTTGTTACTTGTTTCTTATGATTTATGTTCATTCGCTTGATGTTGAAGATAGCATGTATCTTGATTCCAGGTTGTTTTGGGCATAACTGCACGAGAAAAGTCTAATTCGTCTTCGGTAAAAGAAAATAACGAGAATATAGAGGATGGCCCGTCAAAGTATTCTTTGGCTTACAAGGAAATCAAGCAAAGTTGCCCCGAAGTTTATGAGGATTCAGAAGGTATTCCCCCTTCGGCATTTATTTAAAAATAGTTCCAACAGCTTGAATTTGAATAATTGTTTTGGTTACATGATAGTTTTCATTGTTGTGAGGCTTGTGATCAGGGTTTGTGTTTATTTTCTGCCTTCCCTACTTCGTCTTTTTGAAGTGGTTTGAAATTTTCAGGTCTATTATAACACAGGATGAGGAATTTAAAATGATTTACTGTTCATGCCTATGTTCTGTTTCCTATCTGATTCATATTCAGTGTGAGCTAACAATTGTCATGCTTTCTTTCATCAAAATGACATCAGTGTGTTACTTATGCCTGGTCTGCGATGTGTTCTGTTTTTGCAAACAGGTTAAACAACCAAACCAGTTCTATGAGCTTCTGAAGTTGTTTTTGAGTGGAAATAGTTTTTTTGGCTTTTAGGCTAACCCCCATCAAAAAAATCTTTACGTAGAAAGATAGGTTTGAAGTACATTTTGTGTAAGTACTTTGTCGTTGTGCACTTTCAGAGGTAGACCAACTCCAAACACCATATATGGTTTGGAAGTAAAGCCCCCATACCTTATATCATCCAGTGTAGAAATTTTAGTGTATTGCATGATTTCTTTGTCCAATACAAATCATGTTCTTTCAAGTCTGATCATTCTATTTGTATGCATATTGCAAATGCTCTTGTATTGTTACTGAAATTTGAATTATGTCCTCTTCTGTAGGATCCAATAATGACTCTAGTTTGAATTCAAAAAGGAGGAGGAAAACCATTCACTATTCTGAATCTCAAACTGCAGACGCAAAAATGAAATGCCTGGAGGAAGGTGAATTGCCACTATTTCCAGAAAGGGTCAATCAGAATGATATTGTTTCTGATACATTAAATGTATGCGTTACTCTTCAAGCATTCACTTCAACATCTTGGTCTAAATCAGTACAGAACTTTTCCTGTACAACTGCTACATCATCAGTTGCTCCTCTTCCAACAGAGCAAACAACCTCTAAATATGTTCCAAGTGATGTGAATGCTCTGCCATTATTTCAGCGTTCTGATTCATCAAAACCCACAGGACAGGTAATTTCTGGAAGTGACAACGATGGATTGTCCCTTTTGGGAGCAGCTGCTTTCCTTAGTTTAGGATTGGATGAAACTTGCCTCCAGTCTGCTAAGAGATCAATCTGTACAGATAATCAGATGAACAATTCAAAAGGTGATAGTAGATGTCAGGAATCAGACATTGGTATCAATATGCCTTGTGCAGTGACAGATGATGCCACAACTCATGGAGCTATCAAACAATCTTCTCCTGTTCTAGGAGCTGATCTCACCCTTGGGCTTCCCATGGATGTTGCAGAATCACAGAAAGCTCAAATCATTAATAAAGATAATGATGATGATGCTTTACCATGGGATGAAATGGGTAACAGGCTACAAACATCTCAAGCTTTGCAACCAGACAATGTTTGTACACATCTGGATAAAGCCGTCAAATTTGGAAAACAAGGTTCTTCTGAGCCTCAACTTAGAAGTGATGTATCTCCACGTTCTTTGAATGCAGATCCCCAGACTATAGACGATCATTTGGGCCACAAAGACATAGTGGACGAGGATCATGCTGGGCACATGGGCACAAGGAGGGACTACATGCATTTTCCTGATCTTTCTATTGCTTTGCGAGGCACACTTCTTTTACCGCGAGGACAGAAACGTGCGAGAAGATTCCCTGTCCCATTCAGAAGACTTAAAAATGAAGTCTTACAGCAGAAGAGGGATCTAGGCAAGAAAGAGCCAATATCTAAGTTTTCCAGAGTTACTGCCCCTAGTGGCTTGCTTGCAGATCTGAACCCAGGGATTATCAACTGTGTGAGAAACAGTAGACAGGTACATGCTATCATTGAGGCTGTTGTTGGACCAGATGCATTGACTGATTGTCAGGATAAACAGAAACCTAAAGTAAATCCAGAAAGGAAAACATTAGGTGCGAGTCATCCAATATCCATGGTTGATAATGATCATTCAGAAGTAGTGGATATGCATAATGGTAGCAATGATACATTAGATAGGCACCAGCAACTTGGTGGTGTTGAAGGTCTCAAGTGGAAATTAGACGAAAGAATGATTGCAGCTATGGATGCTGGTGCTTCTCTTCATTTGCACAGTCAAGAGACGCCTACTGATGCAAGCCTTTTAGATGAAACCTTTGAGTGCCTAGATGCTAGGGTAGACTTGATCCCACCACGGTGCAGTGGGGATCGGTTTAACTTGAAGCAAATTGTTGGAGAACATTATAATATGAAGGGAACTTTCAATTGCCATTGCCATTATTGCCATCCTGGTGAGATTTCGGGCACTGATTCAACTTGTTCTGCATCACTTTCACGAAAAGGTTAATTCACAGACCATTTGTACCTTTATAGTTTAGATTTTGTTCAAGTCTTACAACCTTGATGTTGTTTGTTAACTCTTAGTTCTGACACAACGTCTGTTTCTTGCATCACATTCAGCTGCTACTATGGCTTCCCATTGGTTAGAGCTTTATTATCAGGATGTCAAAGGCCGTTTAGCTGGTAAGACTGTCTTATTTGCCTCTGTTAAGACAGTTTCTCTTTTCTGATTTTGCTTATGATTAGTTTCTAGTTCGTAATGATTTAGATGGCAGTACCCGTGCTTATATTACTACTCTGGTCCATATTCTTAAATATGCTGGATTCTTCTTAAGGAGTCAAAGGAAGGCTGTGCGGAGATGGGGAAAATCAGCAGAATTTGGTGCCCATCATTTGACAACACTATATATATTGTAAATTCAGTGTACCAATAACTATTATATTAGAAAAGTCATTTGGGAAAAAATTGTGCAAGATTTTTTCAATCAACATTTGGATCACACCCTGTGATCCATTATCAGGATAAATCTTCAACCTTGATTGAAAAACTTTACTAAGTTTTTTTTGCCAAAACTCGTTCTAAATTCCAAAATGGACTGTGGCAGATTGAGCTATTTAAACTATGATATTTTCTTCTATTCCAAAGCTAATGAAGAGGTCATTTAATGGGTATTGACAAAGCCTTTTGTCTTTATGCAGCATTAAAACGGAGTAGGAGGAGAGTTAGGACTCTGATTAAAGAAGTGTTCAGTCATGCTGCTTTATACCCAACATCATCTTCTCATGATAATAATGAGCTGTTGGGCAAAGTTTCCAACACTGACCAACATGCGAACATGTTGGCTGGTGCAGAACAAGATCATATGGAAAAGTGGAGATCTCTTTTCATCCATATGGACCAACGCCTGACTGTTGAGGGCACCCAGCTTGTAAGTAATGGATACTGGGTACTAATCCTAATTTTAAAATTATTTGCATCTAGTGGCTTTGTTGTACCTTCTTGGATATGCCTTCCAATATGTAATTCTGGTTTGTCAAAATTTGATTTTTACTAGAAAGATGGGAATCTGTAAATGACATATCTCTGGGTTAGAAGGTCATATCGAAAAGCAAAGAGGTTTGAGAGGGAAGCATGCTCAGCTTTCCCCCTTAATCCATTTCCATGAGAACGTAAAAAACTAAAGGAAAAATAAATTCCAGAGAGTCATTGCTAATAGAGGGTTAATAGAAGGAATAAATTTTTTATCTGGGTAGTATCCATACAGTGTTCAAAACCAAATAGGGTAAACGAGATTAAGGGTATATATATATATACTAATATTTGTGTTTGCCAAATAATTTCATAACCATATTTACAATTAAATCTTTGTCTGCAGGAGACTAGTTTGCAGCAGATCAAGGGCATGCAAGCACATTGCAAGTGGGGTTTACAAGAGGTTCCAGGCAATCAACGAGATGATCACCAACTGCAACAACCCGAAGGATTGGAAGATAAGTTCAGGTATTGAAAACTGAACTTTACCCAGTAAAAATTCTCATAACTTGGAGTAATGTATGCAATAATAGTGTGATAGTTCTAAGTGGGTGGAACTGATTTTCAGGCCCAATCTTGCATCCGCCAAAACAATTGAGAGACAATATGTTGTGGGGGCAGCAGCAGCTTCAATTTATTCAACAACCAATTTTGTGTTGACGTCGGAAGATGTTCCATGTTTCTAACCACATTTTGGCTCTTGGCAATTCTTTTATTGTGTTGGTGTGAATTCTTAATTGGCACTTTTGCTACATGTCGGTGCCTTGAAAATCAAAATATTAGTTTTCAAAAGATGCCCACATGATAGTATATCATGGAAGGACTATATTTAGAGGTATTATATCAGATTTTATGACCTCTGTAAGGGTAAAAAATAGGGGAGAATGTTTTGGACGTGCGAGCCTAATTTTAACGTGGAATCTTGCCTATCTTGGGCACCACACCTCATGGGAATTTTAGCAAATGGTTTTGTAAACCACAAATGGTTTCTAGTTTGGAAGAAGTCTATAAATTGAAGGCTTGAGGAGGAATTTGTAATGAGTTTTGTTTGCAAGTCCGTATGTTGTTGAATTTTCTCCAAGATTGAGTTGAGGTGGAAACACCTGTAAGGACTTGCATTGCAAGTGTGTTGTAATCTATTTCTGGATTTGATAATACATTGTGCAGGTTTTGGAGTGTGGGGTTTTTCTCCCGAAAGGGTTTTCCCCACGTATATCACTGTGTTATGGTTTTATTGTTATTTTGTTTATGATATTTCATGTGTTTCTTGAAATTTTTGTAATAGTTGTAATGAAATTTGCATAATCACCTCACAAGATTAGCGTAGGAAGCGTTTTTGCACACCTTTGCTTTCTTACAAGTGGTATCAGAGCTTGGCCAGTTTTGGTTCTATTTGTTGGGTACAAGGTTTTTTGAGCTAATCATGGTTTGAGTGGGAGTTTGTGCAAAGTATTTCATGTTCTGTATTGTAGGATAGTAGAGATGGCAAGCACATCTGGGAGGATTGAGGTAGAGAAGTTTTTTGGCACGAACTTTGAAATGTGGAAGCTGAAGATGGAAGATCTGTTGATTGATCGGGATCTATGGGATGCGGTGGATGAAAAAGTCTAGAGGCCTATGGATCCAACTTTGGTTGCACTATATGATGTGATGGATAGAAAAGCTAAAGGTCTCATAAGACTGTACTTTGCAGACTTGATTTTGGTAAATGTCCACGAATAATCCACTTCGAAGAAGCTATGGAAGAAGTTGAGTGAGATATACCAAGCCAAATCTCTAGTAAATACGATTTTCTTGAGGAAAAAGTTGTATTCCTTGAGAATGGAAGAAGGTGGACGAATTTCTAAGCATCTAGAAACTTTCAATATGTTGGTGACTCAGTTGGCCTCAGTTGGGGTGAAAATGGATGAAGAAGAAAGGTGCCAAACTTTGTTGTGTTCGCTGCCAGACTCATGGGGCAGCCTGGTCGTGGCCATTGGGAACACTTTAGTCATCTTGAAGATGAAGGATGTTGTTGGTTCTCTACTCTCCGAGGAAATGAGAAGGAAGGTTTCTTTGAATGCCAAAGAGGCTTTGAGTGTTCGAGGAAGACCAAAAGAATGAGGCAAAGATGAGAAGCAATGTGGCCGTTCTAAGTCCAAGAATAAGGGGAGATCAAAATCTCTTGGTAAGTCCCAAGGTGATATGTTGGAACTGTGGCAAAAATGGACACTTTCGAAAGGACTGTAAAAAAGAGAATAAAAAGAAGAAGCAAGATTCTGATTTTGAGTCTGAAAAAGAAGATGGAGATGCCTTTATTGCAGCCTTGGCCACTCGTGTAGGTGATAATGCATGGTTGATAGACTCAGGTGCATCTTTCCACATGATTTCGAATAGAAATTGGTTTAGTAAGTATGAAAAATTTGATGGTGGTAAGGTGTATTTGGGTGACAATTCTTTCCTTGATATTGTTGGTCGTGGAAATATTCATGTAAAATTTTCTGATGGTAGAGTTAGAAGATTTGATGGTGCCTTGCATATCCTAGGACTATCAAGAAATTTATTATCTGTTAGCAAGCTAATAGATGTGGGTGTGCATGTACAGTTTTCTGAAGCAGTGTGCAAATGGTGAGAGGTGCTATGGTGATAGCAAGAGGAAGCAGATTGGATACATTGTACTAGCTTGATGCATGCACGGTTGAGTGTAATAGTACTTCCTGATGAGATTAAGCCAAAGACTACATCGCTGAAAAAAGAGATGGTTTCCTCTTCTGCGGATGGTCGCGGCCTCTGGGTACCCAAGGGTGCTCTGTCTATTGAATCAAAGTTGCCTGCAGAGAAGGCCATGTTATGGCACTAGAGACTTGGCCACATGGGAGAGAAGGGTCTACGGACCTTGAAAAATAAGAACCTCGTTGAGGGGTTGAATGATTGCAGTCTGGAGTTTGATTTCTGTGAACACTGTATCTATGGTAAACAAAACCGTGTTTAGTTTTACTTGTCTTCAAATAAGCCTTCATGTATCTTGGATCTAATCCATTCGGATGTATTTGGTCCTGTTGATGTTGCTTCTATTGGTCAATTAGTTTATTATGTTACTTTCATTGATGATTTCAGTAGGAGAACATGGCTATATTTTTCAAAGAGTAAATCTGAAGTTTTCAGTTGTTTTAAGGAGTTCAAGGCTATGGTAGAAACTCAGACTAGAAAGAAAATTAAATGTTTGAGGACTGACAATGGCGGTGAGTATTGTTCTGTAGATTTTGATAGATTCTGTATAGATTGCGGGATTAAAAGACAAAAGACAACTCTGTATTCTCCTCAGCAGAATGGAGTTGCAGAAAGAATGAACAGAACATTATGGAGAAGGCTAGGAGCATGTTGAGTGGAGTTGGCCTAGAACAAAAGTTTTGGGCTGAAGCTGTTGCCACTACTTGTTATTTGATCAATAGATCTTCTACATCAACACTTGTTGATAAAACGCCAATGGAGGCGTGGTCGGGGAGAAAGCCCTCACGTAGACATCTGAGAGTTTTTGGTTGTGAGGCATATGCACATGTGCCTAAGGAGAAGAGAACAAAGTTGGATTCTAAGGCTATCAAATGTATTTTCATCGGGTATAGCTATGGTGTGAAAGAATACAAGCTTTGGGACCCTATTGCACAGAAGGTAATTTATTCCAGAAGTGTTATTTTTAGATAGACTAAATCTTCTCCTGTTAATTTTTAGCTAGAACAGATTAAAGTAACTGAAGAGAAAAAAGATGTGATTCAACTTCCTGCTATGCCTGAGAAAGTTGCATCGAGGCCCCAAGATAGACAAGAAGTTGAGGAGAGCTCATCAAGCTTTGAATCTTCAGAAGCGGAAGAGGAGGAAGAAGTGGAGGAACCTCCACCTCAGCTTGTTTGAATGTCTACTAGGCATAGGCAACCACCAGAAAGGTATGGGTATTCACTTGATGATTGGAGATGTATATTTGCTTTGAATGCTAATGTTGATGAACCTTTATCTATAGAAGAGGCTCTTGGTATGAATGATGCAGAGTCTTGGAAAATAGCCATGGATGAAGAGATGGCAGCTCTTAAAAGGAATGATACATGGGACCTTGTACCATTGCCTGAAGGACGAAAGCCTGTTGGTTGCAAATGGGTGTTCAAAAAGAAAATAGGTTCATACGGCAACATTGAGAAGTATAAAACACGGTTGGTTGCGAAGGGTTACTCCCAAGTTCAGGGAGTTGGTTATGGTGAGATATTTTCTCTTGTAGCTAAAATGACATCCATTCGTTTTTTACTTTCTATTACAACAACTTATGATCTAGAGATCAAGCAAATGGATGTGAAAATAACATTCCTTCGTGGTGATTTGGAGGAAGAAATTTATATGACACAACTAGAGCACTATGTGCTGAAAGCTAAAAGTCATATGGTCTGTAAGCTGGAAATCTTTGTATGGTTTAAAATAAAGTCCTAGGATGTGGTACCAGAAGTTCGATACATATGTGTTGAATTTGGGATTTGTGCAGTCTAAATCTGATCATTATGTGTATTTCAAATCTAATTGTGATCGTTTCTTGGTTATTGCCCTATATGTTGATGACATGTTTATTGGCAAAGGAAAGGGTTTGATTGCAGAATTAAAATCTTAGCTCTCAGCAAAGTTTGAAATGAAGGACCTTGGTGTAGCAAGACACATTATGGGGATGGAGATCAGAAGAGATAGACAAAACAGAAAGCTTTGGTTAGGCCAGAGTAAGTATGTGATACTATTCTAAGAAGATTCAATATGCAGGATGCTAGACCATTGTGTGTTCCTGTTACTATGGGAACAAAGCTTTCTATCTTGCATTGTCCTACATCCCCATCGGAGATGGAAGACATGAGCCGAGTACCATACTAGAGTGAAGTTGGCAGTTTAATGTATGCTATGGTCTGTACAAGACCAGACATTGCCCAAGTAGTGGGAGTTCTTTCCCGTTACATGTCTAATCCAGACATAACACATTGGGATGCAGTAAAGAGAGTCTTCAGATACTTGCAGGGTACCTCAGAGTACTCTATGTTTTCATGGAACAGGAGACCAACATTTCTTGGATATTAGAGGCTATGTGGATTCAAACTAGCCTGGTGATGTTGATAGCAGAAGATCCATCAGTGCCTAGATGTTTACATTATTTGGTGGTGCAATCAGTTGGATGAGCAAGCGACAGGCTGTGGTTGCTTTGTCCACTACTCATGCCTGTAAGCAAGCCATTTGGATTAAAAGACTGTGGTGCAGTTACGGTAGGAGGGTTCACAGAATGAATTGTCTGGACCATGCAACAAGAGTAAACACAACTGAAACAACTCAAGGAAATGAAACAAATGCAGATTCAGTCATTCAGTATATCAAAGAATTCAAATACAATTTGGCCGGCAACATGCGGGCTTACAATTACAGCTCACAAGCCTGATTACATACATGCACAAGATAAAACTTTGAGGCTCCCCGCAGAAAATCCAAACTATCAACTATCACTATGACAAGAATTACTTTCCTAGGGATCTATTACATCATTATATATCATTTCCAGACCAATAGATTCCTCCGCGTCGGCCAAGAAAGGTCACAAACTCCAATGAAGAGCTGTAACATGTTCATAGATAGGTCAGACCTAAAAGCATAGAACACTTCCTCAAATGAATGGAACAACGTGTAGACCCTTGGGGAAGGTTTGCTGCGAACCAAAGGACATTGAATGATGTGTCATTGAGATCCGCAAGTCAAGGAATGATCCGCAAGCCTTCTCCTTTAGCTGATTGTTTGAGACTGTCAAGATGCTCTGTTATGAGAAAACAGTCAATCTTCTGATAGCGATATCTTTCCAGTAACTGATCCAAATGCTCTGAATTCTTGATGTGATGTAGATGAATGAATGTAGATGCTAAGTCCAGATCCACAAGATGTGAAATGCCAATACCAGACCACGAGCTGAAACTGCTTCTGACTGAACTGAACTGGAAAATGAAAGAACTGAAATGCAAACAAACTGAAATGCAAATGTTTTTGGTTGATGCAAGATTGCTCTTGAACCAGGGATGCTCCTGCATCAGACATCTGGGGTTATTGAAAAAGTGAGTCCCTCACTTTGTTGGGGCTAGGGGAGAACCAAGACGGTCCACCTCAGCCTGAGAAATCCAAGATGAATCTTCTTCCGGTTTGCGTTTCCACTTCACAAGATATTCTTTGTATTATCTTCCTCTAGTGCTGCGTCCAACTCTGCTGTCCAAAATATCTTCTATCTGCTCTGGTATTTGTTGTGGTAACTTCTTCTTCAAGTTTTCTTCCATGCTATCACTGAACTCTGCTTCGTGATACTGGTAAAGATCTGCAATGTTGAAAATAGGTGATATACCCAATGTCTCCGGTAGCTCTACTTCATATGCATTTCCTGAATCAAATTTCCTGAGTATCTTACAAGGTCCAAACTTCTTCATCTTCAACTTGTTATATGTCCCAAACTGGAAATCTTTCTTTTTTCAAGTACACCATCACTTCATCTCCAACTTCAAATTCCTTATGTCTTCTCTTCTCATCAGTCTTTTCTTTGTACTTACGGTTCATATTCTCCACATGCTTTTTCACTTGATTATGCACTGTCTTCATATGATTTGCAAATTCTTCTGCTTCTGCACTCCTCTTGTCTTCCATACCAATGTCTTTCAATTCTGCAACTCCTCTAGGATTCACTCCGGTCACAATCTCAAAAGGTGTTCTTTCGGTACTCCTATTTATTGAATTATTGTATGCAAACTCTGCTTGTGAAAGAATCAAATCCCAACTTCCGGTCTTTTCTCCAACCAAACATCTCAACAAGTTTCCCAAACTCCTGTTCACTGCCTCTGTCTGTCCATCTGTTTGTGGATGAAAAGTTGAACTGAACTTCAAATCTATCTTCATCTTCTTCCAAAGCGTCTTCCAAAAGTATCCAACAAACTTTGTATCTCTGTTTGAAACTATACTCTTAGGTAATCCATGCAATCTCACAATCTCCTTGAAAAATAGGTTAGCTACATGCATTGCATCAGTTATCTTCTTACAAGGTATGAAATGAGCCATTTTTGAAAATCTGTCAACCACTACAAATATTGAATCATGTCCTCTCTGTGTCTTAGGTAGTCCCATTACAAAATCCATGCTTATTTCTTCCCAAGGTCTCTCCGGTACTGTCAAAGGTTTATACAATCCAGTTTTTTGACTACTCCCTTTTGCAACTTGACAAATTCTACAACTCTGCACAAATCTCTGAACATCCTTATGTATTTGAGGCCAAAAGTAGTTTTCACTTATCAAAGCCACTGTCTTATCAATGCCAAAATGTCCTACCAATCCACCACTATGCTTCTCCTTGATCAAATTATCTCTCATTGAACTTCTAGGTATGCACAGTTGACTTCCTTTGAACAACATATCTTCTTGAATGAAATAATCCAACCACTTGCTCCTATCTGTCACAATAGGTTCCTTACATGCTTTCAAAGGTTCTGCAAAATCAGTGTCTCCCTCATACATGTTCTTCAATTCATCAAAACCCAACACTTCAACTCTCATCTCTGTCAACAAGTTTCTTTTTCTACTCAATGCATCAACGACTTTGTTTGATTTTCCACTCCTATGCTTCAACACAAAAGTATAACTATGCATGAACTCTACCCATCTCATATGTCTTTGATTCAACTTACCCTGACTATTCAAATATTGCAAAGCTTGATGATCTGTATACAACACAAACTCCTTAGGCAACAAGTAATGTCTCCACTTCTTCAAAGCTTGAATTATGGCATAGAACTCCTGATCATAAATTGAATATCTTCTCCTTGCATCATTCAACTTCTCACTGAAATATGCTATAGGTCTACCTTCTTGACTTAACACTGCTCCAATTACATTTCCACTTACATCACAATCAACTTGAAATACCTTATTGAAATCCGGTAATGCCAAAATAGGTTGCTCTGTCACTTTCTGCTTCAACAACTCAAAACTTTTATCTGCTCCTGATGTCCACTTAAAATCTTTTCTATCACCTCTCATTGTCTCTGTCATAGGGTTACAAACTGAACTGAAATTTATGATGAACTTTCGGTAGAAACTAGTCAATCCATGAAATGATCTAACTTCTCCAATGCTCTCCGGTGTAGGCCATTCAATAATTGCTCTCACTTTCTCAAGGTCCATCTTCAATCCTTCCGCATAAATCACAAATCCCAAATATACCAACTCTTCTTTCATGAAACTACACTTTTTGATGTTTATCAGCAATTTCTCTTCTCTCAGTCTCTGCAAAACTTGTCTAATATGCCACAAATGTTCTTCTTTTGTCTTACTGAAAATCAGAATATCATCCAAGTATACAATCACAAACCTACCCAAGAATTTCTTCAAGACTTCATTCATCAATCTCATGAAAGTACTCGGTGCATTTGTCAATCCAAAAGGCATCACTAACCACTCAGACAATCCTTCATTTGTCTTAAAAGCAGTCTTCCATTCATCTCCTTCTCTGATTCTGATCTGATGGTATCCACTCTTCAAGTCTATCTTTGTGAAATATCTTGCTCCACTCAAACAATCCATAATGTCATCCATCCTAGGCAAAGGAAATCTATACTTAACTGTGATCTTGTTTATTGCTCTAGAGTCAGTACACATTCTCCATTCTCCATCCTTCTTCGGTGCTAACACTGCAGGTACTGCACAAGGACTCAAGCTTTCTCTGATCAAACCTTTCCTCAACAATTCTTGTATTTGTCTATTCAATTCTTCATTCTCTACCGGTGTCATTCTATGTGCTGCTTTGTTAGGCAAACTTGCTCCCGGTATAAGATCCATGTGATGACTGATACTCCTTATAGGTGGCAATCCTTCAAGTACATTATTTGATATGATGTCTTCATACTCTGTCAGCAATTCTCTTATTTCCTCTGGTTGCGATTCTTCAGTCTCCTTCTTCAATGTTTTAGGGTTCTTAGGAATCAAGGCATAACACATGTTCTCATGTCTCAAACCATCTAGAAATTTTCTTTCATCTACCAAACAGATTCTAGCATTTCCACACACTTCACTCTTAGGATCATCCTCCAAATGAATCAAAGTAATTCTTTTTCCATTTGCTGTTATAGTATATGTATTCTTTTTCCCATCATGTATATCTTTTCTATCATACTGCCAAGGTCTACCCAACAAGATATGACAAACATCCATAGGCATAATATCACACAAGGCTTCATCATGATAAGATCCAATATAAAATTTTACCAAACATTGTTCACTCACCAATACCTTATGATAATCCTGAATCCATGCTATCTGATAAGGCTTAGGGTGTTTCAACCTTTCCAACTTTAGCTTAGTCACCATCTCTTCTGAAACTAGGTTATCTGAACTACCACTATCAATTACAACTTTACAACACTTACCTCCTGATTTGCATCTAGTTCTGAACAGACTCTTCCTTTGCGGTGGTTCCTCATTTTATCTCTATTTGAAATAGTGCTCTCCTCATCACCAATGATTCTCTTTTCTCAGGTTTACCAACTGAACATGGGTCACTTAGTTCAACCGGTTCTTCTTCAACATAGGCTGCTCTTCCACTGTTTTCTGTCCTCTTACTTGTACTACCCTGATTACATTCAAATGCTCTATGTCCTTCACCTCCACACTTGAAACAAGTACCTTTGAATGCTCTCTTGTCAAATCCTCTTCCTTCTCTTCTATATCCTTCGCTCTAGTATGTACTAGGATTTCCTCTCTAGTAAAAATTTTTGTCATCTCTCTGATAAGCATTGTTATCTTTGTCATCCTTCTTAAATGGGCTGTCAAACTTGTTCTTCTCCGGGTATGATCTGTCTCCTCTAGAAAATGTCCTACCTCTCAGAAATTTACCTCCTTTGCCTCTCTAATATTTAACTTCTCTTCAACCTTCAAGGCAAACTGATTTCTTCCAAATATGTCATCCTTGCCAAGCTTAGTTCTTCTTGAATGTTCAATCTCAGTCCATTGATGTATCTAGCCACGTTCTCCTTGTTAGCTTCACTATTTCTTGTCCTTATGATCATTTTATGAAATTCTTCAGTGTACTCCTTCACAGATTTCTCCTTTTGTCTCAGGTTTTGCAATCTTTTCAACAGTTCCAACTCATAGTCAGCAGGTATAAACTGATTCTTCAATTTTGTCACCATCCGGTCCCACTTTGTAATATTTTCTTTTCCTCTTCTATTTCTTTCCAACTAAACTTCTTTCCACCATATAGCAGCATGTCCTTTCAACTTTGTCTTTGCAAATTTCACCTTTTCTGGATCTTCAACCTCCTCATATTCAAAGTATTCTTCCATGTCATTTATCTAGTCAATCAACTCTTCAGGATTCAAATTACCAGTATAATTCGGTACATCAACTCTAGGTCTCTTTCCAATCTTTGAAATAGCTTGCAACATCTTTACCTGATCTAATTCTTCTTCTTTATTGACCTTCTAGGGTTTTACTAGTTTGTTCAGCAGATTGAAATTCTTCTACATCACTTTCAACATTAGGTCTAGGTGTCAATCCTCTTCGCTTATCTTCCTCAATAGCATCCAAACAGATTCACATTGTTCTCATCAATTCCATCATCTCATCCATTCTATTATCCATTGTACCAATAGGAGGAACTCTTCACGGTGACATCTTCCTAGGATCAAGTGCAAATTGCCTCAAATTCGGCGATCAGGCTACAAGTGACAACTGCCTCCCAATCGGCGATCGGTTGCACACAAGTAACCTGCCTCGGATCGGCGATCTGCTTATAACAAGATCTTACAGAATTCCCTTGCCAACTTCGCTCCAAAGAATCAAACTTTCGCTCTGATACCACTTGGTGCAGTCATGGTAGGAGGGTTCATAGAATGAACTATCCAGACCGTGCAGCAAGAGTAAACACAACGGAAACAACTCAAGGAAATGAAACAAATGCAGATTCATTCATTCAGTATATCAAAGAATTCAAATACAATCTGGTCGGCAACATGTGGGCTTACAATTAGGGCTCACAGGCCTGATTACATACGTGCGCAAGATAAAGCTTTGAAGCTCCTCACAGAAAATCCAAACTATCAACTATCACTATGACAAGAACTACTTTCCTAGGGATCTATTACATCATTATATATCATTTCCGAACCAATAGATTCCTCCGCGTCGACCAAGGAATGCCACAAACTCCAATGAAGAGTTGTAACGTGTTCATAGATAGGTCGGACCTAAATGCATAAAACACTTCCTCAAATGAATGGAACAACGTGTGGACCCTTGGGGAAGGTCGGCCGTGAACCAAAGGACATTGAATGATGTGTCATTGAGATCCGCAAGTCAAGGAATGATCCGCAAGCCTTCTCCTTCAACTGATTGTCTGAGACTGTCAGGATGCTCTGTTATGAGAAAATAGTCGATCTTCTGATTGCGTTATCTTTCCGGTAACTCATCCAAATGCTCTAAATTCTTGATGTGATGTAGATGAATGAATGTAGATGCTAAGTCCAGATCCAAAAGATGTGAAATGCTAATACTGGACCACGAGCTGAAACTGCTTTTAACTGAACTGAACTAGAAAATGAAAGAACTGAAATGCAAATGTGTTTGGTTGATGCAAGATTGCTCTTGAACTAGGGATGCTCCTGCATCATACTCTGTTCATATATAGAGTTCAATCAGGTTTCAGTGATAGTATATTGTGATAGTCAGAGTGCAATCTGCCTAGCGAAGAACCTGACATTTCATGCCAGGACCAAGCACATAGATGTACAGTATCACTTTGTGAGAGATATGGTTGAGGATGGCAGGGTAAAGTTCGAGAAGGTAGAAGCTTTGACAAATGTTGTAGATTCGTTAACTAAACCCGTGAGCACAGAGAAGTTCATATGGTGTTCGGAGTCTATGGGCCTCTTGGCCCCTAGCAGTTGAGTTCATGATGACATCGATACCCTGACTCTTGCAAGGTATTCGACAAGTGGGAGAATGTTAAAAAATTAGGTGTCTCAACCTTGCAAAATTTTCTGTTATTATTTTATATTTGTCATTTAATATTTTCCTATGGTTAGTTATTATTTTTATTGAGCTCCAAAACAATGTAGGGCGTGTAAATTCTTAATTGTTACTTTTGCCACATGTCGGTGCCTTGAAAATCAAAATATTAGTTGTTAAAAGATGCCCACATGATAGTATATCATGAAAGGACTATTTTTAGAGGTATTATGACATATTTTATGACATCTGTAAGAGTAAAATATAGGGGAGAATATTTTGGACATGAGAGCCTAATTTTAGCCTGGAATCTTGCCTATCTTGGGCACCACACTTCATGGGAGTTTTAACAAATGGTTTTGTAAACCACAAATGGTTTCCAGGTTGGAAGAAGTTTATAAATTGAAGGCTTGAGGAGGAATTTGTAATGAGTTTTGTTTACAAGTCTGTGTTGGGAATTAAGGTGTCTTAACCTTGGTAATTCCTAGCATTAATTATTTGATTATGTATTTATTTAATTGCCTATGATGTATTTTGGATTGCACATCCTGTTTCGTCATTTAGTGTGAAGTGGCATAGTGAGTTGTCACTCCACTTGTAATGTGACTAGGATGGTCAACTCATCCCAAGTGGACATAGGTGTCCCATATTGTGGTAGAGATTTTCTACCATGTGTTAGCATCTTGTGTAGCATGTAAGAAGTTATGACGCGTAAGTGTTATGACGGATCCTATGACATATTCTATGATGCGTAAGAGTCAAAAATAGAAGATTCTATGACAGGTCAAGACGTGTATTGAAGAGCATCCTTGAGGAAGGCATCTTTGGACGTCCAAGGGAGGTTATGACATGTTGTAAGAAGAATATGCTATTTTTAGTCAGTGTATGACAGATTCTCTTACAGCTGTAAGCGTTGTCAGTTATGACAGATTCTATGACAGCTGTAAGGTGCGTAAGAGCATAGGTCATAGCCTATCCTGGGAATAGGTGCCCACTTTGGGATGGGGTAATATGACAAGTGTAAAATCCATGTTGTGATGATGGACAAGTGTCCTTAGGCGTGGGTTTTGGGCCATGAGGCCAAGATGGACGCCCATCTCAAGAAGGTTCCATTTTTGCCTTGCAAACTCTATTTAAACAGGTGCTTGGATGGGAGATGCATAGTGTAATTGACAGGTATTGTTATGCTGCCGGAATATCTCCAGATACGAGTGTCGAAGACTCTTGAGAAGACTTGCATTGCAAGTGTGTTGTAAACATTCTTTGTTTTGATAATACATTGTGCAGGTTTTGGAGTGTGGAGTTTTTCACCCGAAAGGGTTTTCCCCACATTATATCTTATCTCTCTCTCTCTCTCTCTCCTGTCTACATTCTGTGTGTATGTGTATTGCTGTAATATCTCTATTGTTGTGTTAACAGGGTTTTCCCCACGTTATATCTTATCTCTCTCTCTCTTCTGTCTACATTCTGTGTGTGTATTGTTGCAATATCTCTGTTGTTGTGTTAACATCACTGTAATTGTAAAGGTTGTAAAGAATTTGCATACATCTCTCCTCATTAGATTACTGTAGGAAGCGATTTCTGCACACCTAGCTTCCTTTTAGTTGGTATCAGAGCTTGATCACCTTTGGTCCTAGTTGTTGGATAGGGGTTTTTTGAGATGATCTTAGCTTGAGTGGGAGTCTATGCAGAGTATTCTAAAATCTTGTTGCAGGAAGGAGATGGTAGGCACATCCAGAAGAGTAGAGGTGGATAAGTTTAACGACACCAATTTCGAGTTGTGGAAACTTAAGATGGAAGACATGCTTGTTGATCGAGACCTATGGGAAGCAATTTCCAGTGTAAAACCAACGACAATGTTGCAAGATGATTGGATCTCAAGGATCAGAAAGCTAAGAGTCTTGTGCTCAGACTCTGTTTGGCTGACTCTATCTTGTTAAATGTCCATGAGGAGATGACTGCGAAGGAGCTATGGAAGAAACTTGGTGATGTTTATCAGGCCACATCCCTGGTAAACAAGTTATTCCTACGGAAGAAGCTATATTCTCTAAGGATGGAAGATGGAGGATCTGTTGCAGACCCTATAAATGCTTTTAACATGCTAGTTGCATAGTTGACATCCATTGGTGTGAAAATGGAGGAGGATCGATGTATGACCTTGCTTTGTTCTTTGTCAGATTCGTGGGATCATCTTGTTATGGCCATCAGGAGTACCACATCCACTTTCAAAATGGATGAAATGGTGTCTTCGGTGTCATTTGAAGAGATGCAGAGAAAGTCATCTGTGTGGCCAAAGAGGCTCTTGCGGTTCGTGGAAGACCCAAGGAGAAAGGGAAAAAGAAGGACAAGAAAGCTGAGAAGGGTAGATCCAAATCCCGTGGGAGATCCAAATTTTCTGGAAAGTCCAAGGCTCTCTGTTGGAATTGTGGTAAATCTGGACATTTCTGAAAGGAATGCAAAGAGGAGAAAAAGAAAAAGAATGTCATAGATTCAAATTCTGACAAGTCACAAGATGATGGTGATGCTTTCATCGCATCCTTGGCCACCCATGCATCTGATGATGTGTGGCTAATTGATTCTGGTGCATCTTTCCACATGACCTCACATCAAGACTGGTTTACAAAGTAAGAGGAGTTCGATGGTGGAAGAGTGTACCTTGGTGACAATTCTCATCTGAAGATAGTTGGCCATGGAAGAGTCACAATCTAATTTCCTGATGGACGAGTGAAGGGGATCTC
The DNA here is from genome assembly GCA_027924645.1 of Cunninghamia lanceolata. Taxonomy (NCBI): domain Eukaryota; kingdom Viridiplantae; phylum Streptophyta; class Pinopsida; order Cupressales; family Cupressaceae; genus Cunninghamia; species Cunninghamia lanceolata. The sequence goes on along the minus strand of BSBN01000210.1, from coordinate 2,488,760 downwards.
TGGGGTCATGCATTGTTGGCAGTGAGCTGCCCCCTTGTTAGTGAGGTGTTCAACGCTGACCTCAGGATTTGTGACATGGCAGTGAGCCTCCTGTGGATCTGGGTTAAGTCTGGTGTTTGTAGCGAGCGTTGATAGCTCGAGCTTTTGGCGCAATGTCAAACGATTCCAACAATTGGTATTAGAGCCATGGGTCACGGGTTCGAATCCCTCAGGTTGCATTGAGGGGGGATTGTTGGTAGTGAGCTGCCCCCTTGTCAGTGAGGCATTCAACACTGACCTCAGGATTCGTGGCATGGCAGTGAGCCTCCCATGGATCTGGGTTAAGTCTGGCGTTTGTAGCGAGCGTTGATAGCTCGAGCTTTTGGCGTAACAACAAACGATTCCAACAATGCACATCCCAGGCTTGGCATGGAACCTGCTCTCTGTAAGTAAATTGAATGATGTAGGTGTGCAGGTTGTCTTTTTGAAAGAAGGATGTAAGATGACTAGAGGATCTATGGTGCTTGCGAAGGGTACTCAGAGAGGTACTCTGTTTCATCTGGAGGCATGCACTTCACAGTGCAATAGTTCTTCTGACTCGAAGAAAAGAGCTGCAGTCACTTCATACCCACCATTGGAACCAGCAGTGAAGAGATCTGTTGTATCAAATTCTGATGGTAGTGCATTTTGGGTACCTAAGCGTGCTCATGCTTTGGAAGTCAAGCTTCCTGCTGAGAAGACAATGTTATGGCATAAGAGACTTGGCTACATTGGTGAGAAGGGTCTTAGAACCTTGAAAAATAAAAACCTCGTTGAGGGGTTAGATGATTGTAATCTCGATTTCAACTTTGTGAACATTGTATATATGGAAAGAAAAACTGTGTTTAGTTTTACTCGAGTTCTCATAAGTCTTTTGGTGTGTTGGATCTTATTCATTCTAATGTGTTTGGTCCAGTTAATGTTCCTTCAATCTCTAAATCTGTATATTTTGTATCTTTCATAGATGATTACAGTAGGACATGGATTTATTTTCTCAGAAGAAAATCTGAAGTCTTTAGTCGGTTCAAAGAGTTTAAATCTTTTGTTGAGAATCAAACTAGTAAAAAGATTAAGTGTTTGAGAACTGACAACAGTGGTGAGTTCTGTTCCACAGAATTTGATAAGTTCTGTAAAGAACATGGGATTGAAAGACATAAGACAACTCCATACACCCCGTAGAAAAATGGAGTTGCAGAGAGGATGAACAGGACACTGATGGAGAAGGCTAGGAGTATGCTTAGTGGAGCTGGCCTCGAACATAAGTTCTAGGCTGAAGCTGTTGCCACTGCTTGCTACCTAGTAAACAAGTCTCCTACATCAGCGCTTGTTGGTAAGACACCCATGGAAGTGTGGTCTAATAAGAAGCCTTCAGTAAGACATCTTCATGTTTTTGGTTGTGAGGCATATGCTCATGTGCCTAGGGAGAAGAGGTCAAAATTGGAGAACAAGGCTGTTAAGTGTATCTTCATTGGCTATCGTGTCGGTGTGAAAGGATACAAGCTTTGGGATCCTATGGCCAAAAAAGTGTTGTATAGCAGAAGTGTTATTTTCAGAGAACTAACACCTTCTTCCGTTGTTCTACAACTAGAAGAGAAAGAAAAGAAAGAGGATGTGGTTTAGTTTCCCACTACCCCTGAGAAGACTGAACCGATAGACCTTGTGAGACCTGATGATGAGGAGAGCTCTAGCAGCTCTGAAAGCTTAGAAGAAGAAGCAGAACCTCAACCTCAACCTTTGAGGAGGTCTACATGAACAAAGAAGCAACCTGATAGGTTTGGTTATTCACTGCTTGATTCTAGTTGTGCTTTTGCCTTGCTTACTAACACTGATGAGCCTAGAACTGTGACAGAGGCTATGGGCATGAAAGATACAAGTTCCTGGAAGGAGGACGTGGAAGGAGATGGCTTCTTTGGAGAAGAATAAAACTTGGGACTTGGTGCCTTTGCCTGAAGGACGGTAACTCATTGGCTGTAAATGGGTGTTCAAAAAGAAATTCGGTGCAGATGGCAGTGTTGAAAAGTACAAGGCCAGATTGGTTGCAAAGGGGTACTCACAAGTGGAGGGAATTGATTATGGTGAAATTTTCTCTCGCATTGAAAAGTTGACATCTATTCGGTTCCTGTTATCTCTTACAGTAGCTTATGAATTAGAGGTGGAACAGATGGATGTGAAGACATCATTCCTTCATGGTGATTTGGAGAAAGAGATTTACATGTCACAACTAGAGCATTACATAGAAAAAGGTAAAGAAAATTTGGTTTGCAAACTGAAGAAGTCTTTGTATGGTTTGAATCAATCTCCTAGGATGTGGTATATAAAATTTGATGCCTTTGTATTGTCCATTGAATTTCTAAGGTCGAAATCAGATCATTGTGTGTATTACAAATTTGACAATGATCGCATTCTCATAATTGCATTGTACGTTGATGATATGTTGTTAATTGGGAATGGTAAGAATATGATTTCTGATTTGAAGTCTCAGTTGTCAGCACAATTTGAGACGAAAAACTTAGGAATAGCTAGGTACATTTTGGGAATAGAAATCATAAGAGATAGAGCAAACATAAAACTTTGGTTAAGCCAGAGTAAGTATATGAAGACCGTGTTGGATAGATTCAACATGACAGATTGTAGACCATCGTGTGTTCCTGTTTCTTTGGGGACAAAGTTATCTGTTAATGACTGTCCAAAGTCTTCTTTTGAGACGGAGGACATGAGCAAAGTACCTTATGCTAGTGTTGTTGGCAGCTTGATGTATGCTATGGTCTGTACTAGACCAGACATTGCCCAAGTAGTGGGAGTCCTTAGTTGGTTTATGGCTAATCCTAGACGGGTACATTGGGATGCAGTGAAGAGAGTGTTCAGATACTTACAGGGTACGTCCAAGTATTCCCTATGTTATCATGGTCATCCTATAGGACCTCTGCATTCTGTAAGTATTCATGGATTTGTGGATTCTGATTGGGCAGGTGACATTGACAGCAGGAGATCCACCAGTGCTTATATGTTCACTATGTTTGGTGGTGCAATTAGTTGGATGAGTAAGTGGTAACCTGTGTTCGCTTTGTCCACGATAGAAACTGAGTATATGGCAGCTACTCATGCTTGCAAGGAAGCCATTTGGCTTAAGATATTGTGTTCAGATATTGATGTTGATGCAGGACAAATTACTATCTGTTGTGACAATCAGAGTGTGATTTGCTTAGCAAAGAATCCAACTTTCCATGCTAGAACAAAGCATATTGATGTATAGTTTTATTTTGTGCGAGACATGGTAGAGGATGGAAAGGTGACATTGGAGAAGGTAGACACTTTTAAGAATGTTGCGGATGCATTGATGAAACTAGTGGGCACAGAGAAGTTCAGATGGTGTTAAGAGTCTATGAGCCTCTCGGCCTATAGCAGTTAAATCATGTTATTTCTAATGGCTCTTACAAGGTGTCCGACAAGTGGGAGAATGTTGGGAATTAAGGTGTCTCAACCTTGGTAATTCCTAGCATTAATTATTTGATTATGTATTTATTTAATTGCCTATGATGTATTTTGGATTGCACATCCTATTTCGTCATTTAGTGTGAAGTGGCATAGTGAGTTGTCACTCCACTTGTATTGTGACTAGGATGGTCAACTCATCCCAAGTGGACATACGCGTCCCATATTGTGGTAGAGCTTTTCTGCCATGTGTTGGCATCTTGTGCAGTGTGTAAGGAGTTATGACGCGTAAGTGTTATGACAGATTCCTATGACATATTCTATGACGCGTAAGAGTCGAAAATAGAAGATTATATGACAGGTGAAGACATGTGTTGAAGTGCATCTTTGGGCGCCCAAGGGAGGTTATGACATGTTGTAAGAGGAATATGCTATTTTTAGTCAGTGTATGACAGATTCTCTTAAAATTGTAAGTGCTGTCAGTTATGATGGATTCTATGACAGCTGTAAGGTGCGTAAGAGCATCAGTCATAGCCTATCTTGGGAATAGGCACCCACTTTGGGATGGGGTGATATTAAAATCCATGTTGTGATGATGGACAAGTGTCCTTAAGCGTGGGTTTTGGGCCATGAGGCCAAGATGGACGCCCATATCAAGAAGGTTCCATTTTTGCCTTGCAAACTTTATTTAAATAGGTGCTTGGATGGGAGATGCATAGTGTAATTGACAAGTACTGTTATGCTGCCGGAATATCTCCAGATACGAGTGTCGAAGACTCCTGAGAAGACTTGCATTGCAAGTGTGTTGTAAACATTCTTTGTTTTGATAATATATTGTGCAGGTTTTGGAGTGTGGGGTTTTTCACCTGAAAGAGTTTTCCCCACGTTATATCTTGTCTCTCTCTCTCTCTCTCTTCTGTCTACATTATGTGTGTATGTGTATTGCTACAATATCTCTGTTGTTGTGTTAACATCACTATAATTGTAAAGGTTGTAAAGAATTTGCATACATCTCTCCTCATTAGATTAGTGTAGGAAGCAATTTCCGCACACCTAGCTTTCTTTCAGTCTGTATGTTGCTGAAATTTCTCCAGGATTGAGTTGAGGTGGAAACTCCTGTAAGAACTTGCATTGCAAGTGTGTTGTAATCTGTTTCTAGATTTGATAATACATTGTGCAGGTTTTGGAGTGTGGGGTTTTTCTCCCGAAAGGGTTTTCCCCACATATATCAATGTGTTATGGTTTTATTGTTATTTTGTTTATGCTATTTCATGTGTTTCTTGAAATCTCTGTAATAGTTGTAATGAAATTTGCATAATCACCTCTCAAGATTAGCATAGGAAGCATTTCCGCACATCTTTGCTTCCTTACAAAAATAATGTAATATTTTATTATGTTAACATGATTTTTTTTTCATTTTCCTTCTAATCAGTGGTCTAGTCTAGTTCGTTGACATCTGAGTAAAGCCAGTCCAATGGCCTTCAAAATGCTACAATAAAAGTATTCAACCGGCTAAGATGTGCAATAAAAAAAACCAAACAAATGTAGTAAATTAATTCAAAATGCAAGTTTACAACTTCAAATACAAAATGGTCAAACAAGGTTGAATTGTTGCTTATTTATATCCATGAGATTAAAAAACTATTTTTGACGTCTTTAGTTGTAGGCAAATCATTGAAAATTTGAGGTATAAAGAAATAGATAAAAGTAAAATAGGAATGGAATATAAATATTTTAGCAGTAGGCAAGATCTAAGCTTTCACTTGGGCTCGATCTACAATCGTTCACATGTTTCCTTGCAAGACATTTTTGTCTCTCTCTTCTAATTTGAGCTTTTGGAAGAAATTTATTCTTATGTGAAGTTCAATTTTTTTATAGATTCATTTGGGTTATATATGTTCCTTTGTAAGACATTTGAGTTACTTTTGAATAATTTGGAATATATTTATTTTTATTATCTTTTAAAATGGATTTAATTAGATTACATAGATATTGGTATGTTGAGTAAGTGTATATCAAAATTCTTTTTGGTTAAGTTATTAATAGGAATATTTTTGGCCTTAAGTTTTTTATTTGCCTTTGTTGTTAACTTAACAACATAAGCCTCTTTTGATTAAGCTAGTATGACTAGAAAGATCTAGTATGTTAAAGTCACCTAGAAATTGAACTTGGTCCTCACTATACTTGAGAAAATTTGAACCTTGGTGGATGGAGCAACACATTGTCATTCTCAACAATTGAGTTCAACTCCTTTTATTTCTTCTTTTCAATTTATACTTATGTACAACAAATGGTGTATAAAAATATGGTTACATCAAGAAATAGAATAAGCTCTTTCTTGATGTAAAAAATAAAATAGAAATTATAAGGTTTGTTTTGGTGCAAAAAAAAAAAAAAATATGGTTAGATTTGTAAAAGGTAATTAATTATTCATTTAACTTTATAAGTTGAGTTGAATTTTTCAATTTTAATTATAGTTTATTTTTTGAGTTGTAATTCAAGTTGAACATTTTAACTTTATAATCTTGTTTTATATTTTATAAGAATTTAATTGAGAGCATTTATATAGATTGATGTTTTGCTTATTTCTATTACTTTTTAACTCATTGTAATGGTGAAAATTGCATACCCATGCCCTTTTTCTTTATGTTTTGGGTCCACTTTGATTAGTGTCAAATACAATAATTAACATAAAGTGGTATAATTGTGCATAAAATTGGCTCATGACATCACACATTCCAAACTCTTCATCGTTGATCCTTAGATTTGCATTCTTGACCCCTAGACTTATTTTTTACCATCTTGTATCAAATCTACGAGTGCAAACTTGACCTAGGTCACTTTTGCAATTGTGTTTAAATGCAATATGTAAATCTATTTATAGTCAACCACTTAACTAATTGTTGTGAGTTGAATTAGCACACAACTGTGTTGATTTGTGTGCTTGGTGTATTTAAGGACTCTCATTCACTCATTTAAAAATCATCTAAGAGAACTTAGGACTTGTTGAACATTTCTATTTGGAGAGTAAAAAGAATCTAGTTGCATTCACATTTCATCCTAGGCCCACTGCATGATTGTTAGTTGTTCTCGATTCTTTGCTTAGAGTCGTATGGTTACTCCATCCAAGGGTCTGACCTATGAGAACATGAATTTGTAGACAAACCTTTGTTATTGCAAGTTATTAACTCGACCTTGATAAAGAATCAAACACAACAGAATGAAGGAGAATGTAGTAGGAAATACATGTAGCAAAATTATAACTCTTAACACAAAAAGCATAAGAAATCTTATTTACTTTAGAAAATACAAGTTTACATATTATCTAACTCCTAGCTCCTAATTCTAGAAAAATGTTTCTTATATACAACCAAAAGGCATTAGAAAAGAATCCCTCTTCTAGTCCAACTATGTATAGAGCTATAATAGCTAGCCCATCCTATAGTCAATATTTGTTTCCCTTTCCTCAAAAAGAAAGGTAGTTCCAACACTTCTATTAATTGAAAAAAATTCCCCCCAATTTCTCAACTATGCTAACAATATAATAGGTTTTGATTGTGCATCAATCACCTCATTATTTTAAAGTTTTGAATCTCTTGGTTCATAGTCATATGATGGAGTCATTCTATTGTACTTAAGCAAGTTAGCTTCTATGATCTAGGTATTATGGGAATTTGATAGGCATTCCCATTTCCCAAAATACATTTTATATGCCTTCTTTTAGAAACCAATTTGGTATTCAACACTCTTTTAATTTGTTCTCTTTTCTTCTTTGGCAAGTGCTTGTTCCATTTGTTATCTTCCTTGTCATATTAATTATCATTCATTTCAACATGGTGCAAACAAAGTAAAGCCACATTAAAGATAGGATTGATATCTAAATCCTTAGGTAGGTTAATCATATAAACATTGTCATTTATCCTCTTCCAGATCTTATAAGGACCAATTTTCGTGTCCTTTAACTTGTTGTAAGTACCTTGATGATAGATCTCCTTGTGTAGATGTACCATGACCAATTATCCTTCTCCAAAGACCCTTTCCCCCCATGCAAACCATTTGTTTTATATTGTTCATTCATTGCTTGCAATTTGTGCCAAAGTTGTTGATGTATCTCTTGAATGCTCTTTATGAATCTATAACATCTTAATTAACTTGTGGGCCTATTGGTAGATCCATTAAGCCCACAATTCCTTTATGATTCATACTAGACATGATTTGAAATGTATATTTATTTGTAGACTTACTATTGTTGGAATTAGAAGCAAATTTAATTTGGGTTAGAACCAAATCCCATTGCTCGGGGTTGCCACCAACTAAGTACCTCAGTAGGTTGCCTAGGCTCCTATTTACCACCTTTGTTTGTGTTGATCTTCAAATTTGCACTTGCGTACAAACTTGTACCAACATAGATAGTCTATAAGCATGGGATGTGGCTTGCAAAATAACTTTCAGGATTTTAGAAGTAGACTCTTAAGATTTTGAATTTAGTATTATAAATAAGTGCAAGAAAAGGGAGAAGGAAATGCAACAAAAATTGTGAATTAATTTAAATGAATAGTGATATCATTCATTGGACAAAATGACTAATAACACTTTCTTGCACAACTATATCTAAGAAGTATATTCAAAGTAAGAATGAATTTTCAAAAAGTCTTTCAATATGAATAATGTAGAGAGACAATAAATCATGACTTCATATATTCAATTGATAAAGTTGCACATACTCGAATTCAATTGTCACTTGAAAGATTCTAACATATGGAAGGCTATAGAGACTAACGAAGTATTTGGAATAAAAACATATAGAGATGAACTTTGGCATGAGTACATTTCATCCCCTTAAAATGAGTATCAAATTCTTATTTAAACTCCCTCTATCCAAAAAACTTGGCACTATCATCTCCCTAACTTAAAGCAACTGTTAATCTATTTATTACATTTTGCATGATTACATTATATCTATAATTGAAAGAAGAATGTTGTTCTAAGATTTTGGCATGCTCTGTGATTCATTGGAAGTGTCACTCTTTATTACATTACTCTAAAGTTTTGAAATAGGGGGTGTGCTTTTGCTTGTCAGAGACTTAATTTTTCCTCTAAGAAAACTTTGACTGTTAGATAGAAATATCTTTTTAATATCCTTTCACCAATAGTGCAACTAGAGAGAATTGTCAAACTAATATCCAAGTGTTTGAGTACAAGGTTGCTAAGTGTCTTGCTATAGAATTAACTTTTCTATTATTTCCTTTTAGGTGGTGGGACTTATGTGTTCTTTTCAAACCAATGACATAATTTTTTTGGAGTTGTCAGACTAATAACTCCAAAATGATGCACATACCATTGATCTTTGAAATGATCAGACAACTTCAAAGTTCTCTAGAGTGTTTGCTTTGAAAAATATTTGAAAAGGAAGGGAACCACCATCTCAATTACCTTTATCACCTAGCCAATGGTGTAACAAAAACTTGTTGCCAGACTAACAACTCTTTTGAGATGTGAAAATTCACCATGTGATACTGTTCCATTTATTTTATTTTATTTTTCTTTTACTATTGGGCCACTAGCTAATAAAACAAAAGTGGACCACTAGTGACATCTTGTCGATCTCCATGCAATAGCACAAAGTTTTGGGGTTGTCATATTGATAACTCCAAAATGCAGCACATGTCATTGATCTTGTAAAATGATAAAATAGTTTTGAAGTGCTCTATGTACTTGCTGTTGAATTTCTTGTGACTTTGAGTATAAATAAATAAGTACTAAAAAACTTTTGGAAGGAAATGCTTGGTTGAGTGTAGTGATCAAAAGAACATAGGTGCTACTACATGCCTCAACAATATAAAATCTTGTGAAAAGGAAAGGTCGATAGGCTTTGGAATGAGCATGGAGAGCAATACTCTAGAGTTTTATCATTGGGTTGGAGGTGGTGAGTTGAACTATAATATAGCATGATATCTAATTTCTTCCACAAGGTCCTTAAAAATGGCTTAAAAATTTGGTGTCCTTGTCATTGGTTGTGTTTTTTGGAATGCCATGCAACCACACCACTTCCCTGAAGAAGAAATGAGAAACTTGACTTACATCATTTGAATTTTTACAAGGTATGAAGTACCACTATAAATAATGAATCATGTCCTCTTTGTGTTCATGGAAGCCCCAAGACAAAATCCAAGGAAATATCAATCCATGGTTCCATAGGCAAATGTAGAGGTGTATATAGGCTTGTATTTTGTTGCCCTCCTTTTGATATTTGAAAAAATCTACAAATAGGACCAAACCTATCTTACACATATGGTTCTTAAGGTTGTCATTGATGTCAACACTGTCATGAATGTGTGATAGTGTTCATCGTTGGATGTCATGTCCTAAAGAAGATATATTAGGATGGGAATTAGAAGTTCATGGTTGGATGTCATGTCCCCATCAAGCAGAGAAGATATAGTTCATGATTGGATGTCATGTCCCCATCCAACAGAGAAGATATAGTTCATGGTTGGATGTCATGTCCTATCCGGTGGCTAAATAGAAGATATATTAAGATGGGAATTAGAAGTTTATGGTTGGATGTCATGTTCCTAAAGCTCTTAGTCAGCAGAGACTGTATTCATTAAGTATGTTTGTTGACAACAAAGAAGACATATTAATATGGTAATTAGAAGCACTAAGATGATCAGATGTGTTGCTGATGTTGGGAAGATGTTACTGATGATCTAAAGCATACTATATGCTCTCTCTTGTTGTTCCTAAGAATGTATGTGTTGATACAAAGAAGTTTTGGCCTTCAGATGTTGGTGAAAGTTTCTGCTACAAGAAGACTGTTTGGGAGATTGCTCTGCATTTTCATGATTTTAATGTTGTATCTTTGTGGATTGGAAAATAGCTTCATATAGTATCAAAGCATGTATGTTCCAAGTTTCATATTGTTTGGATTACTGGAAGAATATTTTGCAGTTGACAGTTTGAAGACAGTGTTGATCTTAAAGAATGTATACATGTTGAATGCACAAGACAACTAAGAGGGGGGTGAATCAGTTGTAACAAAATTTCAAACACTCATAAACATTTAGATCCACATTAACCTTCAAACTTGTTATAATGATTAAGCATGAAAAGAAAATAATAGAAACTTAAACACATCAACACCATGCACAAGAGAACACTAGATTTTTACGCGGAAAACCCTAAAAGGGAAAAACCACAGTGAGGATTAGCTCATAATATAATGTAGTATCAATATCAAATTATAAAGGCTCATTACCCAAAAGAAAGAATGCTCACTACAATAGGGCTCACTACCCAAAGGGCTCACTACCCAAGGACTCACTGTCCAAGTGGGCTCACTACTCACTGAAGAAGAAAGATAGAAGAGGGGTGGATCATTGCCAAAATTTGAACTAATATAATTGCATTTACCACATGCATGGATTTCAGTTCCAATGAAGATCAATATCCATCACAACACAAAAATCTTCACATCAATACTAAAAGATTGTAGACACCTTCTGCTCACTGCATCCAGTAGCCTAACACATGTAAGCTCTCACTACTCTGATCAAATTCACATTACACACACCATTTCCTTCACCCACACACACATACATGAACTCTTGACATTTATTTATACCACCATCAACCTTGAAATCAATCTCCAAGGTCGGCAACACAATCTTCAATCCTTGAAACATTCTCCAAGGTCAGCAAACACACGATATTTGAATTAGGTCTAGACCTAAACATTCCACGACACAAGGAATGAATTCAAACCACTTTATGCCTTATCTTGGACCTAAATCTATCCAAGCATGTTACATGATACACACAATCACCAAATCAACTCCTCAATCAACACAAACATTCAAGGTCAGCCAAACCATGTAAACATAAGGAATTCTTGATCACACACTTCCACGATCACAACCATAACTTGTGGACCATACATAGGGATTTAAAACAATCTAGAAACATTCACGACCATCTTGAAGTCACCTAGAAATTAGAAAATTCATCTGCAACAACTTTCACTTGAAGAAGGTTCACTGTTTGCTCACAAACAACACTGTCAAACTCTGCTACACACAAACTTGTTTTTCAGAGCACCAAATCACAACTCCTCTAGAATGAAGATAGATAAGGACCTTATGAACACATATCTAGAACTGCAACACCTAAAACCATTCTGCAGAGAAATGCAAAGCAAAATACTTTCTCCCAGATACCTCTGTACAACTTAGAAATACTATCAAAAACTGTCTTCAAACTGGGGAACATTGTTGGTGTGAACACATAATTCACACATGTTAAGTTGACTTAGTGAGTCTTCTAGATGTCTAGCTGAGTCTAGTTGTGTGTTGAGTCATTGATAGTTGGAGTGAGTTGTCTTATCCTCCACATATGCAATTAGTTATCATCCTCTAATTGACACATGTTGTAGGAATATCTCCACTTTCCACTCCACCTTTCACTCCACCCTTCTAGCTCTCACCTTGCCTTTATAAGCAAGGCTCACTCATTATATTTCAAATAGTTTCATATGGTCTTTGTATAGATTCTTGCTCCATTGTTTTAGCATCTTCTCTTGTCATCTTTGTGTGGAAGGTTGTCTTGATTGCAGGTGATCCTGGCTTGCTGAGTCACATTGACTCTTACATGGTATCAGAACCTAATCTGCAATTCCCTTCCCTCATTGGGGAGGTTTTGCTGGGAGCTGCAACATAGGAGCGTCCTAGAGCAAATTTGACATCATGGTTGCGATTAGGAGGCCCAAATCTATATAGATCGGCTGTTCATTCGCCGAATTTCGTCATCGAGAAAATTGTGGCAAATTTTTTTGCCTCTGGGCCTTTGGCAAAAAATCCATACCCCATACGGTCATTGTGTCAGCGCTGCATGGGATCTACATCATACTGCGTCATCAGATCTGAGCTCATATCTGCCGGGTATTAATTTTTTGTTCCCCGGTTATAAAATTTCATTTGCCGGATAAAATCTTTGACTGCAGATATTGAAAGTTTTTGTTTTAAAAAATTTTAAAGAAAAAAGTTTAAGTACAAAGCCCGACAGGCCAGGCCTATTGGATCTGTACCCTTGCCATAGTAGGCGGGCCCATGTGGCCGAGCATCCAAACTCCCACTGCTCCTGCACTATAGGCTTCAGCCTTTATTTCAAATCTGTAGGTTTAAACACAAAATTCTCGGTGGGTTTTCTTTTCAACCGGCAACAACCCACGATCCGGTGGTATCAATCAACCCCAGGCCAAGTCATTTCCCATAGGCAGTTTTAAGCCTGTTATCAAGGATTGAGAGTTTCCTTGCATTACCAAGCTCATCTGTTGTTCCTTATAGGCCATGTCTTAGGCGTTTGCATCGGTAGTTGTGATAAGCATAAACCATTTCTATAACCATCAGCGGCGGTCAATATACTATCGGCGGATTCCTTGTAGTCTGCCACCACTGACGGTCAAATCCACAGTGACTTCAATCTTTGCAACGGTCATCAATCAGCATTGGCGTTGGCAGTTTATGCTTTGGTGGTGATCATTCAACTGTCAACATCTAAGATCTCGGGCAAACGAGGGGCAGTCAGCGTCAAGATCTCGACAGTTTAATAGCAGTCTTTACACTGGTGTTTTCATCCTACGATCAATCCTCGACGACGGTTTTGTTTTGAATGATCTTCACATTCCTGTCGACAAATCAGTGGCTATTCCTTCACTGGTAGCTATGTTCTCAGCAGTCATTTGAGTTTCTTCGGTGAATAATACCTTAGCATCAGGCGGTTTCCATACATTGACGGTGGTCCACAGATCTAAACATCGATAGCTTGATCTCTGGTGGTAGTTTTTTGGTTGAGGTTTTACCAGTGGCTTTTGGTGGTAATTTTGGAAGGCAATTCTTGGTTGTTAAAACAGTTTCCAGTGGTCATTGCAGTCAACGGCAATGATTTCACTTCGGCAATCTACACATAACCATCGACAGTCATTACCTTCAGCAAACACTTTGTGGTTGTCTTCATCTTTCATCGACCAACATTCTGTGCCCTTCACATTGCATCGGTGGTCTTCAAATCTTTGCAGTCTTTTTCCAATCTCGACGGTGGTTCCTCCAAACAGTCCATAGTCTTTGGCGGGGAAGACATTACCTAGCGGTCTGTTGTCTCATGCCGAGAAAATTTCTAGCTTGTCGGTTGTTCCTCGGCGGTATAGGCGGGAGCCTTTTGGCTCGGGCCCCCGCGGCCTTATACAAATGGGCAGTTTTAACCTTTTTTACTGGTAGTTTTGTGACAAACGCGGTTTCTGCCTTAAATCAACTGTTTCCTTTGGTGGTTTCCATACAACTAGTCAGACTGGTTTTGACCACACAAAAGGTAGTTTTTTGCACAGTATAAGTGGTTTTGTGCCAACGAGACAGCGTTTTCACCTCAAGATAGTGGTTTTCCGCAATTCGAAGGCAGTTTTGCACACAGGCTGGTAGTTTTCACCCAAACAGACAGTTTTTTTTTCTTAATTGTGGTTTTATGCTAGTGGTTTTGCAGCCTGCAGAGGATATTCCGTCTGAAAAGGGAATATTTCGTCGACAGGGCCCTGTTTTGCCCTCAAAGTCCTAAAGTAGGGCTTTTTTCCTTTTTTGCACAACTTTTGCCCATGGTATCGAAATCGGGAAAATTATATATCGACGGAAAGATGACAGAGAGCTCTTCACAATGATTTCATAATTTGTATCTGATTTTGCTATTTGACAGCATTTATTGTAGGTCAAAGACAAATCTTCCTTTTTGGCTCCTGAGCTCATAACTTTTTGCCACGATCTCCAATTTTTACGATTCAAGCGGCATTGGAAAGGTATTTAGGAGATATACATAGCCATCCATGCACTTTTCTCAGTTTTTGCTCCAAGTTTATTTTATTTCATTTGTCAGGTTTTTGGCATTTGATTGATAACTTGGACATTTTGATACTTGAGAGGGTGAAAATTGTTTTGAGAGGATTTGTTTGCTGTAATACATCATTGTGAGTGATTGTAATCTCAATCAGATCTCTTTTTTAAGAGATTTTGATTATTTTTCCCAATTTTGGTCCTTTGAGGACAATTGTAAAAATGCACTAAATATAAAGTGCCACAAATAAATTGGGGGGGCTCTCTTACATAGTAAAGGGGTGTTGTTGTGTTGTTGTCTCTCTTTTTCATCATGGATGTGCCTCAATTTCCACTTTTAACTCCATATAATTATATTGAATGGAAGAAAAACATGGAGTTTCTGTTGTATAAACAAAAGTTACATAGAATAACTTTAGGCACAGATCCTGAACCCACAGGTGCTACTGAGAGAAGAAAATGGTTAGACAGAAGAGATGAGGCTTTTGGCACACTTGTTTTTCTATTTCTCCAGATTTGAGATTTCATGTTGAGTCTTGTACAACACCAAATGATATATGGACAACACTAGCCAATCTATTTGGCAAGCAAGATAAGATAAGAAGGTTCAAATTGGAAAATGAGCTAATTGCACTTAATCCTCAAGATTTTGATCAAATCGAAGACTTCTTCACCAAGTTTAAGTCTCTCAAGTTGTAACTCAAACAAAGTGGTCTTGAGAAAGAAGATGAACAATTGATTCTATCTATTCTTGCAAGATTGGGTCCTGCATATTCAGTTTATGTTTCTACCTTTTATGCTACAATGGATGCCTTTGGTAGTAAGTTTACAATGCCTTCACTTGAGGAGTTTGCTACACAACTCACTAGAGAACAAGCGAAGCTACTACACATGGGCACATTGAAGTCTCCTAGAAAACAGGCTCTAGTTGCAACACAAAGCACAAAAGATCCTAAGACTTCAAATAATAAGGGAAAGAAACAAAAGGATTCAAAGTCTAATGCGCAAGAGAAAGAATCAAAGAAAACCCCCAACTCTTCTTCCAAAGAGGAGTCCAATAAGAAGAAGAAGCCAAAGTGTTCTTATTATAAGAAATTGGGTCATGATGAGACTAAGTGTTATGAGAAAAAGTTTGAAGAGATGTCACAACTTCTTCAAAAACATAACATTGAGTATTCTCCATCAACAACTATTTTACCCAAGTCTTCTTCTTCGCCACCATCATCATCTACACACACAGGACCAACAAGATTTGCAAATGGGACAGATAAAGGAAAAGGATAGGTACTCTTTGCTTTTACAAGTCTACAGTCAGAGAGATGGCTTCTTGATTCTGAAGCTTCTCATCATATGGTATCTTCACAGGGGATGTTCTCTTCATTTTAGTCATGTACTTTGCCACCTATTTTGATGGGTAACAATACATACATGCATGCAACTGGAAAAGGAATGATTGATGTTGGACATAATACATTCAACAATGTGTTGTGTGTACCTTCCTTGACAACCAATCTCCTTTCCATCTACTAGATTACTCATTGTGGTGCAGGGAAGACAATTGAGTTCACTCTTGATTCTATGATCATTTGGGACTTGGAGAGCAGAGATATCATTGCAGTTGGGATGGCTGATCATGCATCTCGCTTGTACACTTTCTCCCATTTTATTTTTGATGATGATGTAGATCCATTGGTTGCTATTCACACTCATGCATCAAGTGTGAATCATGTTTCTAGGAGAAGCTTGGTCACTTGAACCTTGGTGTTCTTGCATCTACTTCAGTTCCTAAGACTAGTTTTGAGATTCCTCCTTCTCCTGCTTCTTTAGAGATTGGCATTGACATAGCTTCTTCCACTTCAGTTGAGTAGGATATTCTTTGTCTTCCAGATACAGGTTTATGGGATGAGTACTTGACAGGTATTGTAGACTTGTTTCGTGAGTCCTATCTTGATGACTTGGAGGACATCATTGATGACATTCATCTCCTTTTTGAAGGAGTTGACTCTTCTACTTCGGATGAGTGGGCACCATTTTCTCCTCTTCACTTGTCATAGTTTGGCATTGAGTTGGAGTATGTTGAGCATCATTTAGAGAATTCTTTGTCTTTGGAGATTGATGATCTTGAGTTTTCATCTTGTCTTGGATTGTCGCATGCAGTACCTGATTATGTGGCATTTTTTGGTTATGACATGTGGACACTTGAGAAGTTTTCAGAGACAACATACATCATGAGGCTTTTTCCCTCATACCTTGAGATGGAGTTTCTTCATCAGCCTTTGGACCTATTTCTTCCTAAGGGGAAGAATGTTGTTTGCAGGCTTTGGATTCTCTTCAGCATTCTTCTTCGGGCATTCACCATTGGCACAGGAGCTACTTCATTGTGGGGGGACCTATAGTCTCACACTTTCTCTTGTATGGGGGGGTACTTGATTGTAAATATGTGTTGGATGTAGTTCTTGGGGGGTCTTGAGTCCTCTTTCCATCACATTGTAATGTCCCCTTTTTAGCTGATGTTGTTTGCGGATGGTTTAGTCTATTCCTGACCCTCGTAGGCTAATGTACATGGTTAGGGGGTCTTCTTGAGGCAGTCACCTCGTCGATGGTTGGTTTCCTGGATTCAGTTGGATGGGAAAAATAAGGGAGATAATAATTAAATTAATTATTTGTAAGGTTATTAAATAAATAAATATTATAAAGTGACCTTATATTTAATTAATTTAATAAAGTGACTTAAATAAATATTATTACATAAAGTCACTAAAATAAAATAATATTATTTTTCTAGAAGCTTCTTGAAGTGGGATTGAAAAAGTATAAAGGAAGGGGGAAGGCAAGCTTCCAGGCATCCAGGGATTGATATTTGCTTTGATGTGATTGTTTGGTGAAGGAGCCAGCAAGGGTTTCTGCCATTGAGCCATTGAGAATGAAAAATCTCATTGGTTATGCAATTTTGAGGTTGTGAAATATCAGCTGAATTATTGCTTCATTGTGGGCTTCATCCAGGAGTCCAATCTGTGCTTAAATTGGAGAAGACATTAAGTTTCACAAAGGTTCCAAAGGTTAATCATTTGCAGATTTGAAATTGTTGGTGGCATGAATAGTGGCGTGAATAGTGTCACGCTACAGTAACCAGCCATAGAGTTTTTAGATTTTCATTGTTGGAGGCCTATCTAGACATTTTTTTATTCTGGGTATTTGAGGGATCAATTCTTCTTGTGAAGACAATCATTTCTATACCAGTTTGGAGGTGTTTCAAGGCTGCAATTAATTCATTCTGAGGACTGATATACTACAGCAAGGGTGCCATTAGCAAGACATTTTTGTTCATATCTCATCAGTGAAGCATCCTATGGTTCTGGGCATTGTTGCATTTTGATCCTTTGATCCTACCAATCATTTCAGGTACCATAAAGTGGAGTTTTATTGTTGCATTTATTTTTAGTTAAGATTGTCAGGCAAGGGCAAGGACGGCTACTTCTAGGAGGTGCAATTTCATGTAAGGAGGCTCAATAAAATCGAATAAAAAATCAGAGATAGATATCATTGCATCTGTTGATCATTCTGAACTTCATAATCAGGTTCTTTGATGTATTTTGCATTGTCATATCAATTTGCATAAGGTGCTGCTGTAGATGGTCATTTTATATCAAATTTGGTATTGTTGTATATATCATTGTAAGCCAAGAGTCTTGGCAAATACATAGCATCATTGTACTTTAGATTGCACTCAATTAAGGAGATATATGTTGCATACCATATGTTTGATGAAATGTCCATCTTATAGCATACATAATCAGCATAGTAGTTTGCATGCCAATTGTTTGACAAAATGTCAATTGGCTGTAGGAGTTGATTTACATTTGCATTAGTCATCTATTGCATTTGGAAAATGCTAAGACACTTGCATTTCATGCTATACTTGTAGTTTAGTCATTTAGCATTTATTTCAAGGCTTTTGCATCATCTTATCTTCCAATTTCATCAAGCAAAGCAAACTGAAACTCAGAAACAGCAAGAAATACTTTACATACAAAGTGTTTGACGATATTCCTTGAGGTTCAAATCAGCAATATAAGGTCTGAAATAGCAAGGGATATTACACACATCTTTTATTTGTTTTTTGCATTCTCACTTTTGGAGAGGAGTTTTGTCCCACGAGGTTTTCTCCTTTTCTCCACTTGAGATTTTGTACATGAGTACCTAACATGGCCTAGTAGCCGGGACCCATCCATTAGTGCATCTTTGTTTTAGTCAACTACTCCCTAAGTTGCACTTAAGGGGGGGTGTTGGTGTGAACACATAATTCACACATGTTAAGTTGACTTAGTGAGTCTTCTAGATGTCTAGTTGAGTCTAGTTGTGTGTTGAGTTGTTGATAGTTGGAGTGAGTTGTCTTATCCTCTACATGTGCAATTAGTTATCATCCTCTAATTGACACATGTTGTAGGAATATCTCCACTTTCCACTCCACCTTTCACTCCACCCTTCTAGCTCTCACCTTGCCTTTATAAGCAAGGCTCACTCATTGTATTTCAAATAGTTTCATATGATCTTTGTATAGATTCTTGCTCCATTTTTCTAGCATCTTCTCATGTCATCTTTGTGTGGAAGGTTGTCTTGATTGCAGGTGATCCTGGCTTGCTGAGTCACATTGACTCTTACAAACATAAATTTCAATTCACAGCAATCTGGAGCACCAAATTCTAGATTTAGCATCTTAAAACACTTCTCAAAAATATATCCAAACCCACACTTAGATCTCCAACACAGAAGAAATGTGGAGAAAAATCTCGAACAATATTCTGTAAGCTAGAAGACTCCTTCAACACACTGTTTCCAGTATTAATCAAATTTTCTCAAAAGCACTTGAAAACCTAGCAACATCATCAATCTACTAACATCATCAGTACCTCTACAAAGTATTCAAATCACTTTAACACATCAAATCAATCAAACAACAACAACATCATGTTGACATCAATGACAACATTGATTAGCACATACTTGCAACAATCTCTCCCTTTGTCATTGATGGCAACATATGATGTGAAAAACCATCATGACATAACTCTGCACCAATCTCATTCTCTTTCATGCTCTCCCCCTTTCTTTTTCACATCTTACTCTTTCTATGTCTGATCACTGCTCCCCCTTTGTTTTTTGCATGAACTCGCTTCCCCTTTGACATCAATGGAAAAGGGTGACATATCTTTCTCAAGTTCTCTCCCCCTGATTATAATATTGCACATACTTGCACTATCTTCAACTGTCCTAAATATTCCCCCTTAAGAGTACACACCAACCTGTAACCGTCATTAATGCCACTACCTTCTCCCTTTGAGAGGTAGCCTCCATCATCAGTCCAGAAAAGAATGAATCTTGAATTACATTAGACTGATGCATCTCTTTATGCATCTAGTTCAAATAAGGAGGGGCAATAACTGATGCAGGGACTTCCGGAGGTCATAACTTTTGACTCGGATGTGGGTTTTCTACGAAATTTTACAGGTGGATGCGTTATGAGGTGGCCAGTGGTTCCCAACCCACCCTAGTCGGTTGGACCTCATCTTGGCACTTTTTCGGGGCTTCAAACTTTCATCTTGGCCCTCAAAATGGCAAATTAGTGTTTTTTTCTAGTTTTTTAAAAGTTACTTTTTTTAATAACTCGAAACTCATGTTTCAAATTTAGGATGTTAGTTGGTTTTTCGTCCTACCTTAGCTTTATGAGCTTTTTGGAAAAAAACTGGATTCTTGAGATATGATTGTAAAATTACCTAAAATGGCAAAATCTGACAATTGTCGAAATCTGCCAAAAAAGGTAATTTTTTGTTTTTTTTGTTTTCTTAGATATAAGAGAGTTTTCTCTCATTGTAGCAGCAGAGTTGAGGAATAGAAATTTTGTTATGTTTCAGCTTCCAAATTTTTGTCTCTCATGCTTAATGACACAATTCTGATGATGATTTTTGGGAGATTGTGGAACAATTGAAGGCACCACTATCTGATAACTTGGATCACTTTAGGGGTGAATATTTTATGCAAGATGGGTATCTATTTAAAGGAAAACAACTATGCATACCGGCTGGCTCAATGAGGGACAACATTATCAGAGAATTTCATAGTAGTGGGTTGGCTGGACATTTTGGCAAGGACAAGACAATAGCCTTGATAGAAGATAAATATTACTGGCCAAAGATGAAAAGGGATATAACTAAGTATGTAACAAGGTGTAGAATCTGACAAGTGGCTAAGGGACATTCATAAAATACAGGATTGTATATGCCCTTACCAGTACCAGCTGCACCATGGACAGATTTGAGCATGGACTTTGTGTTGGGACTTCCACATACTCAACGAGGTAATGATTCCATTTTTGTAGTTGTTGATAGGTTCTCCAAGATGGTTCATTTTATTGCCTGTAAGAAGACTAATGATGCAACAAGGGTAGCAGAGTTATTTTTTTCAGAAGTTGTTAGACTACATGGTGTTCCAAAGACTATTACCTCTGACAGGGATACCAAATTCCTCAGTCATTTCTGGAGGACTTTATGGAAGAAGATGGGGACCAAGTTACAGTTTAGTAGTGCCTATCATCCTCAAACAGATGGGCAAACAGAGGTAGTTAATTGTAGTCTGAGAAATTTGCTGAGGTGTATTGTTGGAGAAAAGCCAAAACAATGGGATTTGGCTTTACCCCAGGCCGAATTTGCCTATAATAGTTCTGTTAACCGATCAACAGGAAAGTCCCCTTTCCAGATTGTGTATGGCAGGAATCCTCAGGGTGTTCTAGATTTGGTACAACTACCAATGAAAGATCAGGTCAGTGATGATGGGGAAGCATTTGCAGAACACCTTCAACAGTTGCAGCAAGAAGTGAGACAGAAGTTGCAGGACAGTAATGAGCGGTATAAGAATTCAGTGGATCCTAGTCGGCGACATCAGACATTCAGTGAAGGTGACTTAGTGATGGTATATTTGAGAAAAGAGCGGTTTCCTACTGAAACATATCACAAGTTGAAGTACAAGAAAATTGGTCCTTGCAGAATTATAAAGAAGATCAATGATAATGATCTCGCTATTTCTCCCGTGTTTAATATTTCTGATTTATATGCATTCCATGGTGAGGATGATGCTGAAGATAGTCAACCAGAGGTGTCATGGCACAACCACATTCCCCATAAGAAGAAGGAATAGATTGCACAGATTCTTGATAAGAACACTATCTCCACTCGGCAAGGGCGTTACAACAAGTATTTAGTGCAGTGGGAAGGATTGCCACCAACAGATAGCACATGGATTACAGAGTGGGACCTGCAGAGGTTAGATCCTGTCACATGGCAGCAGTTTGAAGACACTCACTTGCAGGAGCTGCGTTCTTTTCAACCAGAGGAGAATGATGCAGGGACTTCCGGAGGTCATAACTTTTGACTCGGATGTGGGTTTTCTACGAAATTTTACAGGTGGATGACTTATGAGGTGGCCAGTGGTTTCCCAACCCACCCTAGTCGGTTGGACCTCATCTTGGCACTTTTTCGGGGCTTCAAACTTTCATCTTGGCCCTCAAAATGGCAAATTAGTGTTTTTTTCTAGTTTTTTAAAAGTTGCTTTTTTTAATAACTCGAAACTCATGTTTCGAATTTAGGATGTTAGTTGGTTTTTCGTCCTACCTTAGCTTTATGAGCTTTTTGGAAAAAAACTGGATTCTCGAGATATGATTGTAAAATTACCTAAAATGGCAAAATCTGACAATTGTCGAAATCTGCCAAAAAAGGTAATTTTTTGTTTTTTTTGTTTTCTTAGATATAAGAGAGTTTTCTCTCATTGTAGCAGCAGAGTTGAGGAATAGAAATTTTGTTATGTTTCAGCTTCCAAATTTTTGTCTCTCATGCTTAATGACACAATTCTGTTGAGTGTATGTTGTGTGTTGCATCAATAACCCCTAACTTCTCCTGGAGATACTCAAATGTATCCTTAGGAAGAACCTTAGTGAATATGTCAGCAACCTGATCCTTTGTAGACACATACTCAAGCTTCACCTCATTCTTTGCAACCTTCTCTATCAGAAAGTGATACCTAATAGAAATATGCTTTGTTCTTGAATACATCACTGGATTCTTTGAAATGTTAATAGCACTTGTATTATCACATAAAATAGAAATGGGTTCATCATACACAACTTTGATATCCTTTAGAGTTTGTTTCATCCATAATACCTGTGCGCAACATGATGCTCAGAAATATACTCTGCCTCTGCATTAGATAAAGACACTGAATCTTGTTTCTTGCTTAGCCAAGATACAACTCTACCACCAAGAAAGAATGCACCACCACTTGTACTTTTTATGTCATCTACACATCCGACCCAATCTACATCTGTGTAGGCACTTAGAGTAAAGTCATTGTTCTTAGGATACCACAAACCATGATCAGGAGTGTCCTTCAAATATTTGAATATCCTCTTCACTGCCATGACATGTGACTCTTTAAGATCTTCTTGAAATCTTGCCATAAGACAAACTGCATGCATGATATCCGATCTAGTAGCAGTTAGGTATAGTAGTCCTCCAATCATTGATCTATATTTTCTTTGATCAGCCTTAGGGGATTCATCATTTTTACTCAGCTTGCAACCAGTAGTCATGGGAGTACAAATTGGTTTAGAGTCTTCCAGTCCAAACTTATTCAACAATTCCTTGACATACTTTGATTGTGAAATGAAAATGCCCTTATTAGTCTGATTAATTTGCAATCCAAGGAAGAAGTTCATCTCTCAACACAATGACATCTCAAATTCCTTTTGCATCTCATTTCCTAAGTCCTTACACATACTTTCATTTCCACCAAAGATTATGTCATCCACATAAACCTCAATAATCAGGATTTCATCTTTGCCTACCTTGATGTACAAATTACTATCTACAAACCCTTTACTGAATCCCCGCCACAACAAATATCTATCTAACCTTGCATACCAAGCTCTTGGAGCTTGCTTCAATCCACACAATGCCTTCTTCAATCTGCATACCATATCTGGTTTGTTTGACAACTAAAATCCATCTGGTTTCTCTATGTATACTTCTTCTTCTAACTCACCATTCAAAAAAGCAGACTTCACATCCATTTGATATACTTTGAAATCCTTATGTGTTGCATAAGCCAAAAATAGTCTAATAGCCTCCATTCCTACCACTGGAGCAAAAGTTTCCTCATAGTCTATTCCTTGCACTTTTGAGTACCCTTTACATACAAGCCTTGCTTTGTTCCTTACCACTTCTCCATTCTCATTCAACTTATTCCTGTATACCCACCTAGTTCCAATCACATTCTTATTCTTTGGTCTTGGGACAAGTTCCCAAGTCTGATTCTTCTCAATCTGCATTAGTTCTTCTTCCATAGCCTGAATCCAATACTCATCCTTGCATGCCTCAATCACTATTTTAGGTTCAATTTTGGATAGTAAGCATAGATTTACCTATTCTTCTACAGCTCTGCTTCTTGTCAATACACCTTTGCTCATATCACCAATGATCTGATTTTTAGTGTGATGCCTCTGCACATACTTAGGAGTTTTGGGAACTTTTTCCAGAGTTTCTTGTTCTTCAACTTGTACTTCTCTTTTTGGAGCTTCTTGAACATCAACATGTACTTCCTTCTCTTTGATCTTTTCTTCTTCTTCACAAGATGACTCATCTGATCCGTATTCATTAATCTCTAAAAACTTCTGTATATCTTCATCAACCTTAACATTAGCACTTTCAACAATATTTCTTAACCTCTTATTATAGCATCGGTAAGCTTTTCTTTTGTTAGAGTATCCAAGGAAAATACCTTCATCACATCTTGCATCAAACTTTCCTAGTTCTTCATCTCTTCTGATATAACATTTGCTTCCAAAAACTTTAAAATATTTAACAGAAGGGATCCTTCCATACCACAGCTCATAGGGATTCTTTGTGTCATTTTCTTTTACTTGAACTTTGTTTTGTATGTAGACAACAGTATGAATTGCTTCTCTCCAGTAGGCTTCTGGTAGGTTTTCTTCTTTTATCATTGTCCTTGTAGCTTCTTGAACAATCCCATTCTTCCTTTCAACCACTCCATTCTGTTGGGGAGTTTGTCATGTCCCCTTTTCTTAATATGTGATTAATTATCAATAATAACCCATTTTATTCTTCTATGGGTTAATTGGGCAAGCATAGGAAGAATAAATAATCTAATATTTATTATTGTCCAAATATAATTCAATTCTTGAGGACAATTAAATATTAAATTAAATATTTTTAGGCTCAAAAGAGGTGTTGGGTTGTGTGTCATGAGAGGTGTCCATTTGCATGAAGATTTTGAAAATATTGGGAAATTACAAGCGGTGGGGGAATTTATGACAATGTATGACAACTTATGACAACTGTCATATCCCAAAATAGCAAGGAATCCAAGAAAAACATGGGAAACTTGTGCACCCATCTCTCCCAAGGAAGATTGATACAAAAGATGAAAATTCTGTCATTTGGGGGCATTGTTGATATCATATTTTTCTCTTACACTTGCAGATTTGCAGAATACTTCTTTAATGGACTAAACCCCGTTGGAGTAGAGGCTTGTGGATGGAAAACCATGAGCATCAAGTGATCAGAGGATAAAAAACTATTTTCTCACAGGAGGCAATATCATCCAGAGCTTGCATTTGGGCTAAAGGAATTTGGAGGTTTTGGCAGTTTTAGTGTTTGTGTGTGCAGGAGTAGATATTTGGTGTTTTTGGAGCATTTGTGTTGTTGTAGGTTTTTCATGTCATTGCATGTTAGTGTAGAAGGTGTATTTCATCCATTCTAGAGGTTTGGATCAGATTTGGCAAGCTGGGTATTGCTGGTTTGATCTCAGAAGTGTTGCATGTGTAGGCTTTGTGTGTATAAATACACATTGTGCAATCTAGTTTTTGTGTAGTTTGCAGATTAGTGTTGTGGGTGTTTTTGCAGAAGTTTTATGTAGCTTTCTCCATTTGTATCAGACCTTTTATTAGGTTCTTATGACAGAAATTTCAAATAATTTCAGTTTATGGAGTTTGCAGTGACCTTGGGTGTTATTCAGTGATCTTAGTTTTTGTGGGTTTTGCATAAAAATGTTGTATGACCTCATATTGCTTGATGCTATTGTAAATTAGTGTATCAGACCTTATTTCATGTTATTACATCAAAAATTAATGCAAAAAACATTTTGGAGAAGTTTCATGCCTTTGGGTGTTATTTCTATATAAGACTAGCTAGCTATTCATCCCAAATTCGATGCAATTTTGGTAGAATTGTTGAAATTCAATTTCAGATCTGATTTAATTAATAGAATTTGAGCTTGGCTCATTACAATGGTATCAGAGCAAAGATCTTGCCAACCTACAGGGTATAAGGTTAATGTAATGCAAAAGATGAAGGCATTTGAAGAATCAATGATGGAAATGTTTCAAGAATTTCAAAAACAGCAGAAGAATCTATTAGCATTGATGGAGTATCCAGAAATAAAGAAAATATTTTTTAAGAAAAAATTAGTGAATGTTGAAGGAAAATTAGATAAAGTGCTAGAAGAAGATTCAAAAGTGGAGCCCAAAAAGAAGTCAGAGCTAGAGGAAGATGAATACTTAATCCTTTCAGAAGAAGATGGTTTAGAAGAATCAACAAGGGAAGAAGAGTTGAAAGATGCTAAGGGGTATAATACAAAGCTACAAAAGGGTGAAGATGTGTGCAACAAAAGTGACAAAACTGCAACCTTAGATACACATTTAGAGCTTCCCAATGAAGCTGATAACACTAGTGAAAATGTTGGAATAGTTGAGATCATTGATATACCTTCAGATGATGGGCTTGTTGAAGGCAAAGAGGATGAGGTTTTCAAAACAGATAACAATGATGATTCCTTATCTTATTTTAGTGATGATGACACAAGTGGTTGTTGGTTTGACTTTCAAACCAAGCCTATGGATACGAATGACAATGTTGATGACAGTACTAGGGAGTTGGAGAGTGATTTGTTAACAAAGGCATCCATTCATGAGGAACATGTTCTTCCTGAACAGAGCAATCAAAATTTTAGCACTTGGGATCCAAGGGTGTTGGCACTGAAGTATGACAAGGGTCCTGTTTGGGATGAATTCCCTTTTGCTTGTAGTGTTGTTCTATCTTCATCTCCATAGCTATGCACGGAGGGTGGTATGGATGGTATTATTTTTGATCATGAAAACAAATCTGATTTCACATTGCATGTAGCTGATCTTGAGCAGAGTCTTAGTGACCTTGTTGATTTGGATCCACCACTCATTGTTGAAGATGATAAGGAAGAGGCACAGGTGATTTGGGACAGCCTTGGAGTCATTGATGACAGGTATGAAGGTTCTAATTTTAGTATTCATCATAGTAGCAGCTCATTTCCTTTACATGAATATGACTGTAAGAATAAATTTGTGGTGATTGTTGATAACCCATTATTTGAGATGGGTGTTGATATGACTTATGAGAATCCACTCTTTGAGTTGGATGATGGAGTTGTTCCTAATTGTAGTATTGCACTTGGTAAAAATAACAAGGTATGGGATCCAGGAAAAGATTCAAAACTTGAGTTAGAGTGTGTTACTCATCTTGGTTTTGATTCAGGTTCACTTTATGAGGAGTTTGGTTACTCTCCTAGGAGACCACTAGATACGAAATGTGCAAATGAAGAGATAAATGAAGTTTGCATTTGGGATGATACGGCACAAGGAGACATCATAATTCCTTGCTACATGAGGAATTGGAAGGTAACTTGGGTATGCAAATTGATGATTTCAGTTGAGAATCATTTCCTTTGTAATGCCCCCTTATTTTTGGTTTCGACAGTTGATAGTTTTTCTATTGCATTTAGACAGTTTTGAGACATTTGAGTTGTTAGATTTATGGTTTATGCTTATTACGTTCATGACGAACTATGGTTGACTAATGTGGTTATTGACATGTCTTATGAGTAGTATGAAGACATTATTGTTATTACAGTTTATGATGTATTTTGACATGATTAGTTGATGGTTAATTGATTATGCAGAATAATGTTACTATGCTTTTTAGATTGAATGTTATCTGATTGTAGCTAGAAATGTTTATGTTTATTGCTATGCTTGAGAGCAGAGATAGTGTAGTATTGCTCATTCGAGCACCCTACTACGCTGTGATTCCCTGACTCCGTGTGTCTGATATATTTGCATATGTTCATATACAACCTATCATTTTGATGCAGGTTGCAGGTATCGGGCATCGACTCCACTTGACTTAGCAGGTCTGAGCATGCCCTTACACCAATGGATCATGTTGATGGGAGATAACATGGGGTTTTCCTAGGTCAGTCTCTGTTTTCAGTCTATGGTTGTGGGTCTTGATGTCACTCTGGGATTCTTGTCTCAGTTTTGGTCGTCATGTGGTTGTAGAGGTATTGTTGAGTTTTGCTTATTAAGCCAATGTGTATTTTGGGAATGCATTAATTATTATATTAATAATGTTATTAATACATCAAATATAATAGTATTTTGCTTAGTCGTAAATTATTAAGGAAATTTGGAATATTATTTAAGTAAATTTTAATAAAGATTAAACTAATTATTTTAATGTTTTTATAAAGATTGAGTTATGAGTATGTACCATTGTGTTAATAAAATGGTATATAGTAAATTATAGAATAATATTAGTTAATAATTTAATTCTTGTTAGTTGTCGAATAAGTTTTCAGTTTTGGGGAATCTCCAAGAAAAGTAAAAAAAAAATATTTGCTTTAGAGTAGTGGGATTTTCTGTAATAGAATTATGATAGTGGACATTTATGACTCTTGGCTATTTTTGCTTTTGGGGGTTTTTTATTTTGAGGGAGTTGTTCTGAGGAAGGGGACAACAATTGGGGGAAGAAATTGTCATGGGAAATAGAGGAAGAACTTGAGGAAGCTGAAGGAATTTGTAGCCTGGGATCGAAATTCTGGGTATGCTTACTTGTATCAGACATATTACTTTAAATTTCTAGCTAAATCTTTGGTGTGTATTCGAAAGTGTCTCTTTAGTCCAGTGAGCTCTTTGTCTTCCTGTCACCGTTCGAAGTTTCCAAATAACTCTGTATTTGATAGTTTGCTTTTCCATTCTTGAGAAATTTAGGATTCTCTTCTTTTGTTTTGTTGAAGCCTCAGTGATCCATATGTAAAATCTGCAAACTTTTTTTTATCAAACTAATAGATCATGAGAATCCATTGCTGCTCTCAATTCCGTTAAATTGCTTAACCAACATTGCATCTCTTAAAACCATTGCCTGAAAATGAGATTTTAAGCCATAATTTGAATGAAGATTAAATGGAATGCTATCAAAACTTTACCTCTGCTTGGTATTCACCTCTTATTTCTTTTATCTGCCAGACTTTATCATACTGTTGGGTCGATTTCTGCTAAAATTCAAAACTACAATCTTCTACCATATCCAGCTGCCACCATACGGTCGTACCATATGCAAGTCTTTGAATCTTTTTGACGGATAAGAAAATGCTTAAAACTGAAGATTTATGGTGTTAACCTGAATTTTATCTCAACCTTCGCTTTTACCTTTGTCCCCTCTCCCACGCGG
Source organism: Cunninghamia lanceolata (assembly GCA_027924645.1). NCBI lineage: Eukaryota > Viridiplantae > Streptophyta > Pinopsida > Cupressales > Cupressaceae > Cunninghamia > Cunninghamia lanceolata. The sequence continues at coordinate 2,459,833 of BSBN01000210.1, read as the reverse complement.
CCATACAACTGGTCATACGCCGCTGGTTGGGTGAAAGTGTTTGCCTGAGGTTTTCCATCTTCCTTTGCTGCCAGTTGTTCACTCCTCATCATTGGACCTGCATTCTCTTTTGATTTTAATCTCTTTATTGTTGATTTTAATCTCTTTAAAAACTTTGGAAAATTCTTACACCTATTATCTCTGAATTCTTCTTCCATTCCATAATTTCCCTTGCAAGCCATTTTTCTTTGAAAATCACTTTCTGGTAATGACCTCTGAGAAGATTTCATCATCAATATATTGAATTCTTTTTTGTTTAGCAATAGTTTATAGAAACTGAAATTTATTTTGCCTGAAGAAAAAACCCTTATGCTGAGATTCATCCTGTACCTCTGAAATATGTATTGCAATCTTGCTCTCATGGTCCAATTTTTTTCTTCTCTCTGGATCCTCTTTTCCATAATTTCTCCTTTGCAAGCCATTATTCCTTTGAAAATATTTTCAAGTAATGATTTATGAGTAATATTCATTATCAATATAATGAATTTATCTTGTTTAGCAATAGTTTATTAAAATTGAAATCAATTTAGAATGTATGCAAATGTAAGCTAAGAATTAGAAAAACTTCTATTTGAAACTCCTTGATCAACTAATAAATCTTGCTTTGTGATTATTTTTAGTTAAATTGTTAATTTGACTTGCTTTTAATCAACTCATTAATTGGCAATAGAGATAAAGATAATATTAGTTTATCTCATAAAATATTAGGATAGACTTGTAATATTTTAAATTAATTTTTATTAGAATAAAGTTGATTTAGTAGATGCAAATTGTTAAATGAATGTTTAATAAACTTGCCTAAATGATCATTATTTTGAGTTAGTTAACAATTGTTAAAAATAATTTTATTTTCTTTTAGAAATTAAAAAAAATGATGAACTATTGATTAGTGTAACTCATATATATTTATTAGGATAGTTTTGTAATATTTTATCCTATAGAAGAATTTATTTATTGAAATAGAGTAGGAGGCTTGGCAAATAAGTTTATTTAGAAAGTTGCTATTAGATACTCCATGAATGTTTAGTAAATATTGCCTAAGTGAATATCACTTTGAATTAGTAAATTGTTATCTAGATTTTTTTATCAACTTTTTAGGAATAAAATTTGGTGAACTCATATTTGTGTTAGAATAGATTTGAAATATTCTATTTAGAATAAAATTTAATTAATAGATGTATGTTTGTCAAAAGAATTAAATTAGAAGTATTAATAGGTTATAATGGTAATGCTAGTGAATAAATAAATGATGAATGGTATTATTATTCTAGAATTAAATATATTGAGTTAAATATTAGTTATACTAATTTTATCTTATTTAAATTTGTTTAGTTATGATTTAGTAATATACTATCTTGTGGTACATTGATTTTAATAAATAAATAATAAATTAGAGATTTTTTTTTTGTGAATTGAGTTATTATGGTAATGGTTAAACAAATATTAGATGAAGCCTTTTATGCTCCTCTAAGTGCCTCAAATTTGACTTTGAATATTTCAATAGGATTTTTAGAATTTGAAATTTTAATATCTCACAAATGACAAATGATATGAAGTGATTTCTTCACCATTAGCTTCAGTTCACTGTTCTAAAGGTCTGTGTAAGATTTTGTATCCAACCGTGCACCAATACAAACTTACTAAAAATAGTAACCCTGCCAAATTTAGCCCTTATTGAAAAGAAACAACATTTTCTTTTGGTTGATGCAAGATTGCTCTTACACCTTGGATGCTCCTGCATTAGACACCCGAGGTAATTTGAAAAGTGACCCTGTCACTTCTCATGAGTTAGAGGGAAACCAAAATGGTTAACCTCAGTCTTAGATAACCATGATGAATCTTCAACAGGCCTTCCTTTCCATTTCACCAAGTATTCTGTATACTGCCTGTTTCTTGTACTCTTACCCACACGACTATCTAGAATGCCCTCTATCTTCTCCTTCTCTGAAGTAGATGCTGGAATGTTCCACTGTGTTCCTTTATCAAGTCCATCATCATGATACTCTATCAAATCTGAAATGTTGAACACTAATGAAATATTGACGTCATCAGGGAACTCTACCTCAAATGCATTTCTTAAATCATGCTTCTTCAGGATTCTACACGGTCCAAATTTCTTTATTTTCAACTTATTGTATGTTCCAATTGGGAACCTTTCTTTTCTTAAGTGAACCATGACTTCATGTCCTACCTAGAACTCCTTATATCTCCTCTTCTGATCTGCCTTAGCCTTGTACTGAATATTCATCTTATTAATGTGCTTTCTCACTTCTTCATGCAAATTCTTCAGGTGTTCTGCAAAGTCTTCAGCCTCGGCACTTGTCTTTTCTCCTTTGTTTAGCTTCCTTAACTCCGAAGCATTTCTTGAACTATTGCCATATACAATCTGGAATGGTGATTTACCAGTACTCCTATTGACAGAATTGTTGTAAGCGAATTCCACCTGTGACAAAATCAAATCCCATCGCTTGGGCTTATCTCCTACTAAGCATCGTAGTAGGTTACCCAAACTCCTATTCACCACTTCTGTCTATCCATCAGTCTATGGATGGTGTGCAGAACTGAACTTCAAATCTATTTTCAACTTCTTCCACAATTTCCTCTAGAAATAACCAACAAACTTGGTATCTCGATCTGAAACTATGCTCTTAGGTAGACCATGTAGTCTCACCACTTCCCTGAAAAATAAATTTGTAATATGAACATCATCATTAGTCTTCTTACAAGGAATAAAATGGGCCATCTTTGAGAATTTGTCCACCACCACAAAAATGGAATCATGTCCTCTGTGTCCTTGGTAAACCAAGAATAAAATCCATACTAATATCATCCCATGGCTTCTCTGGTGCAGATAATGGCTAATATATCCTTGTATTCTGACTTGTTCCTTTTGCCATCTGACACACTCTGCAAATCTGCACAAATTTCCTCACATCTTGCTGCAATTGTGGCCAGTAATAATGTTCACCAAAAAATAGCAATGGTCTTATCTCAACCAAAGTGTCCAGCTAATCCTCCACTATGCTTCTCCCTAATCAGGTTCTCTCTCATGGAACTCCTCGGAATGCACAACTAGCTTCCTCTAAACAACATGCCATCTTGGATTATGAAATCCAACCATTTTGTCCTATCCAAAGTAACAGGTTCTAGACAACCTTTCCAGGCCTCTACAAAATCTAGATCTTCAAGATACAAACTTTTGAGCTCATCAAACCCAACAACCTCTATCATCATTTCTGTCAACAAATTTTGCCTTCTGCTCAAGGCATCTGCAACTCTGTTGGACTTCCCACTCCTGTGCTTCAAAAAAAAAGTATAACTCTGCAAAAACTCAAACCATTTTAAGTGCCTTTGATTTAACTTTCCTTGACTATTAAGATACTGCAAAGCCTGATGATCAGTATATAAAACAAACTCTTTCAGCAACAAATAATGTCTCCATTTTTTCAAAGCCTAAACTATTGCATAAAACTCCTGATCATAAACATGATAATTTTTCTTGGCATCATTAAGATTCTCAATTAAATAGGCAATGGGCTTACCTTCTTGACTCAAAACAACTCCTATACCACTACCACTAGCATCACAATCTACTTGAAATACCTTATTGAAATCTGGAAGTGCCAAAACAGGTTGTTCTACGACTTTCTGCTTCAATGTATCAAAACTCTTGTCTACTCCTTTAGTCCATCTAAACTCTTTTCGATCCCCTCTCATTGTCTTAGTTAGGGGTGCACAAATGCTACTGAAATTCCTAATAAACTTTCTATAAAAAATTGCCAAACCATGAAAAGATCTTACCTTGAAAGCACTCCTTGGCGTAGGCCATTCAATGATAGCCCTCACCTTCTTTGGGTCCATCTTAAGACCTTCCTCTGAGACAACAAATCCCAGGTATACCAACTCCTTCTTTGAAAAACTATATTTCTTGAGATTGATCAACAACTTCTCCTCCCTCAGCTTCTCTAAAACTCTTCTGATATGCATCAAATGCTCATCCCAAGTCTTACTAAAAATTAAAATGTCATCTAAATAAATAATAACAAAACTTTCCAAGAATTCTTTTAGTACCTCGTTCATGAGCTGCATGAATGTGCTTGGTGCATTGGTTAGCCCAAATGGCATGACTAACCACTCATACAAACCTTCCTTTGTTTTGAAAGTTGTCTTCCACTCGTCTCCTTCTCTAATTCGAATCTGGTGATACCCACTCTTCAGATCAATCTTCATGAAGTACTTGGCTCCACTCAAACAATCCATTATGTCATCCATTCTAGGCAATGGAAATATGTACTTAATTGTGATCTTGTTGATGGCTCGGGAATCTGTAGACATCCTCCACTCTCCATCTTTCTTCAGTGCTAGTACTACAGGTACCGTACATGGACTTAGGCTTTCTCTTATCAATCCCTTCCTCAACAACTCCTAAACTTGTTTGTTCAACTCTTCACTCTCTGCTGGAGTCATTCTATGGGCTACCTTGTTTGGAAAACTAGCTCCTGGTATCAAATCCATTTGATGACTTATCTTCCTTATTGGTGGTAAACCTTCTGGTACATTATCAGAGATAATGTCCTAAAATTCTTCCAGCATATCTGAGACTTCTGTTGGTACATCTTCACATTTCTCTTGACTAATCTTAGGAATCAATGCAAAGTAATGACGCTCATGCTTCATACCCTCCAAAAATTTCCTACCATCTACCAAGCAAATTCTGGCAGTACTACATACCTTTTCTTCCACCTCCTTCAAGGGCTTCAACTTATGACAAACTCCATCCTTTGTTAGGGAATATGTGTTTGCATGACCATCATGGATAGCGCTCCTATCATACTGCCACGGCCTCCCCAATAACATATGACATGCATCCATTGGTTGGATGTCACACAACACCTCATCATGGTAGTCACCAATCTTGAACTTCACTAAACACTGCTCATTGACCAAAGCTCTATGGTCCTTCTACAACCATGCAATCTGGTATGGATGCAGATGCTTTCTTCTTGTCAACTTCAACTTGTCAACCATCTCCTCTGAAACAAGATTATCAGTGCTTCCACTGTCAATAATAATATCACAGCACTTACCTTCACATTTGTACCTTGTGTGAAATAAACTCTTCCTCTGATTGGGTTCTTTCTCCTCATTCAACAAAGTTCTTCTCACAACTAGGGTTTCTCCCCTTTCAGCATCTTCAGAGCACTCAGATTGTGCATCTTCATCAACATGTGCAACTTGTGCATTACCTTCAGCTCTTCTATTTGTCCTTCCTTGATGTTACAGACACTCGTATGCTCGATGTCCTTCTCCACATTGGAAATAGGTTCCTCTGAAACCTCCTCTCCCAGGTCCTTGCCCACGTCTGCCTCTTCCTCTTCCTCTTTTCTCACCATTGTTTTGGTCACGAGGGCGGCAGGTATTATCTCCTCTCTGATTTCGACTGGTGTCGACTTCTTCACTTTTCTTTGAATCTTCATTTCGGCCCACATAGGGTCTTCCACCAGTCCTTCCACCTTGACCTCTTCCCCTTTGCTTGCTATCAAATCTTTTATTCAGCTTCTCTTCCACCTTTAGGGAAAACTGGTATGCATCTTCTATGGTGGTCATTCTGACCAGGCTCTGCTCCTCTTGAATACTTGGCCTCAACCCATTAATGTAATGGGCTACCTTCTCCTTATTGGCCTCTGCATGACCGATTCTAATAGTAATCTTATAAAACTCTTCTGTATACTCCTTAACAGACTTGTTGCCTTGCTTCAATCCTTGCAACTTCTTCAACAACTCCATCTCATAATCCATAGGAATGAACTGCTTCTTCAGTTTCTCCACCATCCGATCCCATCTGGTGATCTTTCCTTTTCCTCTTCTATTCCTCTCTAACTGGACCTCCTTCCACCAAATACTGGCATGGCCCTTGAATTTTGTTTTTGCAAACTTGACCCGATCTGGGTCTTCCACATCTTCATACTCAAAATATTCCTCCATGTCATTGATCCAATCAATAAGCTGTTCTGGATTCAAATCTCTAGAATATGTAGAAACTTCGATCCTGGGCCTCTTTCCAATCTTAGAAATGGCCCTCAACAACCTAACTTCTGCAGGATCTCCTGCAGCTTCTTCTTCTTCCTCAGATAGCTCCTCTTCTGCTTCATCCTCGCTTTCTTCTCTTGTTCTTGGCTCAAACCCTCTTTGCAACTCCTCTTGCAATGCATTGATTTGTCTTTGTAGGGCTCTAAAGCCCTCTTCTGTCAAAGCATTCCTCCCAATACGATTTCTTCGTGGAGGCATCTTGATCTTCGCAGCAAACCCACAACCTCAGGTCCTGGTGCAAACTGCCTCACGGTCAGCGATCTGTCTACACACTCAGGAACCCTTGCTCTAATACTACTTGATGAAGGGGGTAAATCATATAACACATAATAACATAAATTGCACATAGAAAATAGATTGATTTTTTATTAATATGGGAAAAACATTACATTACAGAAGCTCAAATACAATCAGAGGATGAATCCCCTACAGGCTGCAACACATTACAACTCCCTCTCTCAAGACTCTAGAATCTTTAGCCTTCTATAACCCCAAATCAATTAGGGTTTATATTTTCCCGCCCTTTTCTTGACTCTACACCTTCCCCCTTAACTCTACTACCCAAGGGTTCCCAAAAATTGTCATATATAGCCCTTTTTGGCGGCCACCAGCTTAATTTCAAAATTTGCATCTCCCTCCAAAAATAGGTCAACTTCGCGGGGCCATAACTTTCGATCCGACCGTTGGATTTTCAATTATAATACCTTTTTGGAAAGCTCTCAAAAAGACAATGGTGCACAAACAATTCCAAAAGGTAGACTGCTTGGGTTTCCCACCAAATTTCAGGCCCATCTGGAGCCTCTAAGTGCCTCAAATTTGACTTTGAATATTTCAATAGGATTTTTAGAATTTGAAATTTTAATATCTCACAAATGACAAATGATATTGAAGTGATTTCTTCACCATTAGCTTCAGTTCACCGTTCTAGAGGTCTGTGGAAGATTTTGTATCCAATCGTGCACAAATGCAAACTTACTAAAAATAGTAACCTTGCCAAATTTAGTCCTTATTGAAAAGAAACAACATTTTTTTTTGGTTGATGCAAGATTGCTCTTACACCCTGGATGCTCCTGCATCAAGTTAAATATTAGTTATACTAATTTTATCTTATTTAAATTTGTTTAGTTATGATTTAGTAATATACTATCTTGTGGTACATTGATTTTAATAAATAAATAATAAATTAGAGATTTTTTTTGTGAATTGAGTTATTATGGTAATGGTTAAACAAATATTAGATGAAATTATAATTCTAGAATGGAATAGTATTTGGATTTTATTTAAAAGAAAGTGAAAACCTTATAGTGCTTTCCGGTTTAAATCGTTCAATGGTGTTATGTTGAGTTAATTTTAAATATGGTCTTGCTTGAAATTTCATTGTTTGTTAATAGTGTCAAGTAGTAATGATGTAATTGGTTTATTATATTATTCTTTGGTTCTGAGTCATATTGTACTAATTAAGTGTCTAGTCATTTAAATCTTCATTTTTTTCCATATCAGGAAATGGATGTATTAATAGTGGTATGGTGTTTCATTTTATCCGACTCTAGAGGTTAGGCTTCTTGGGTTCCAGTACATCATTGAGTAATATCATTTTAAATATTTTATTTGATTTGAGATTTTGAAGTGGATAGAGGAAGTTTTGTGGTTGAAGTTTTGGATTTAAAATTGTCTATGTAATGCTTTGGTTTGCAAAAAGATAGATGCTTTCTAGTCCCTTGTCCATGCATGTTATTTATTGGTTTCTGGATGTTGGTTAGGGGTGGCTAGTTGCATGTAGGAGAGTGGCTTTCATGGTGGGTCCGGTGCCCAAAGTGGCTACCTGGATAACACCATGGAAGTTGTAATCAAGTGATAACTTAACAATTTATCTAGGTGGGTTGGGTAGTAATTTACATAACAAGATAAGTATTATGCCTCACCCATGCCTTGAGTGCTCTTACAGGCTAAGGATGGGATGAGAAGGCCTAGTTGGCAAGGTCGACCTCCTTGTCTCCATGAGAAGATGTGTCAGCTCCGCATGTGTCACCCTATGAGGCCAGTGCCTAGTGAGAGATAGCCTGGATAACCCATGCTAGGACCATTCAATGACACTCTCCCTACTGCAGTCTAGTTACTTCCTCTTTATCTTTTGTTGTTGCCTCTGTAGTACTGTCTTGTCTTGTTGATTTGTGTTGTCTTGATTATCTATTTTGCTTGTGTCAAGTTTGTATCAGCTTGCTTGTATCCCTTGACTTAATGGAACCTCATTGTTATCTCCTAGCTTGGAGGGGTGGACCTTAGGGTTCCACATGGTTGGGTGGAAGAGATTAATCCATTGGTTATTCTTGGTCGTCTTGATTCATGTTCATTGCAGATGTGCTTCCAGTTCTAGATTTGCACTTGCATCCCCAGAGCTGTGTTCTACTTTTATAATTTTATAATTTTGTAGTATATTGTAAACCGATGTAATCGGTCATGAATTTTGTAATCATGTAATCTTGTATTTGAACCTTTGTAATTATTCATCTCTGCAAATGAGACATGTAATCATCTTCTGTTGTACTATAATGTATATCACTTGTATTGTTATGATTTCATGTTTATCTAATGCAGTTATGTTCCCTAGAGGTGTTAGTTGTACAACTTGTTTAAATGTTGTTAATAGTGTAATTTTATCTAATATTGCATTTATTTGCTTCAAAAAAAACATTTCTATAAATTTTGCACTTGTTAGTCTAGCACTCTAGGGTTGCATGATGGGGCATCACATCCTTGTTGGTATTCATTATGAGTTGATTCATTCAGTCTTGAGTTTGGGAGTTGGCCAACAAGTCTGACATTTCATACCTTAACTGAGTTGATGAGTAGTATTGCATGCTTTTCATATTTAGTTGGAGATGAATTCCTTTCATGGGATGTATTGATCCTTGGAGATTATTCTTGGTTGGATATCCATGCTTGGGGTTCTCAACAAGAATTGACAGAGATTATTGGGAGTCATAAGAGTGACCTTTGGAGTGATAAGCATCAAAATTTTAGTCTTAAAGATGTTGTTCTTTTTCTTACCAGGCACTATGTGATTCAATTACTTCATATACAGGTAGATTGGAGAAAGATTTTAAGTGATTATTGGAGCATTGAACGAATGATCACTCTTGGGGATGTCACTTGGCGAAGAATGAATCAGAATTTTAGTTTGGAGGTTACTGATTGGTTGTAGGTCAGCCACTTTACACCATGGTTTTCTCTCATTCAAGGGGGTTGGTACACTATTCTTTGTCAAGGAAGTGAGGAGTTTCTATTGGTGATTGTTTGCATGTGTTTTCCAAGCACTTTAGATTTATTTTGGCACAACACAATGCTTTTCACACATGGTCATACTTGGGAAATTCGTTGGTGTTGTTGTTGTCCTTGGTGTAGAGCACTAAAATTAGATTGTATCTCACTGATTTCAGTTATGGACAGTAGTATATTGGTACATTTGGAGGAAGCTACCTTGCATACTTATGTCAGTAGAAGGTCTCCACTACTATTGGGAATTACTCCATCCATCCTGACATTAACTTGGAGGAGATCTAGGGAGGTTTGTGATTACTATGGTGTGTTTCCAGCCTACTTGTAAGTTGATTTTTGCCATGAGGGATTCTCATGGAGGAGATTTGAGGAGGGAGTTCATAAACATTCTAAGGAATGCATAATCTTCCATCAAATTGAGATAAAGCATGTATTTTTATTGAATTTGTTGCAGCCATTGCTTACTCCTCACGAAGGTTGTAAATATGTGTACAAAGATATCATTGTATGTATATATGGAGTACATGATGAAAATTTTAATTATGTTGTGAATAGATTAGAGGAGTATACCTTCTTTCTTGATATCCACTTTAAGTTTAGGACACATCATGAGATAGACTCATTTCTTAGAGAGGTGTTGAAGCTTGATGGTTGTGTTGAGAATATTATTAGTAATAAGGATAGCATATTTTCCAATTCAGTTTTGGGGGAGTTGTTTGGTTTGACCTTCTCCTAGATCATGTCTCATGCTATGGCACATTCACAAATTTGGGTTCAAATAGAGAAAGGAAGGTTATTGATGGAAGAGGATTGGAGGTATGCTTCATGCCAACAGGTAGCACATAGTAGATGGTGGCACCTTGGAGATTGCTGCTACAAAGCTACACTTCACATGTTCACTAGAGTGTTGTGGTATGAATGTTGCTATTGTATGATGCTAATGGATGCTCCACTATGGTACCTTGGATCCTACAAATCAGTCCATGAAGCTGAGATTAACACCTCACAAAGCAGGGTAATGTATAGGTCTATTACTACGCATTTCTATATTGTATATTCCAACAATGTGAAGGTGAAAGAAGTAATTGTTTCTAGAATATGTACTTGCTGTTGTGGAGGATGCAATTACTGTTATAACAGCCCTATAAGTAACAAAAACCAGATCCATAACATTATAAGAAGTCTCAGGAGTATTTGGTATAAATTGCCTAATACTAGTGCATTTACACAGTTTGGGAGACAAGTTGTGAAATGCAAGTTATCAGTGGAAGGAAAATGGAGACTAATGGAATGGACAAGTTGGATAGGATTTGGAGATGGTCACAACAATATCATTCAGCTTAGGTCCACTATTCTAAGAGTTCCCAGAATGTTGGGAAGAAAGTTGGATAAAGCTGCAATTGGAGAATTTACATTTCAAAATTACACTTATGATTCGGTAAGTACTGTACACTTTTTTTTATCTATATTTTCATGAGAGAAAGTTGATCTTCAAAGAAGTAATAAAATCACATGATGTGTACAAAAATGTTATGGATATTGGAGAGCAAAATTTACAGTGTTCTATGGTAGGAGTTATCTCACTTGGCAGGTACAGTATCCAGGCTCTATGGACAGTTTAGCATGACTTATTACATCAGCACCATGATTCCAATGCCTCTTGGTTTGCATTTCTTGAGGACAAGCAATCTTGAGGAGGGAGGACTTGTCATGTCTCCCTATCTTAATATGTGATTAATTATCAATATTAACCCATTTTATTCTTCTGTGGGTTAATTGGGCAAGCATAAGAAGAATAAATAATTTAATATTTATTATTGTCCAAATATAATTCAATTATTGAGGACAATTAAATATTAAATTAAATATTTTGAGGCTCAAAAGAGGCGTTAGGTTTTGTGTCATGAGAGGTGTCCATTTGCATGAAGATTTTGAAAATATTGAGAAATTACAAGTGGTGGGGGAATTTATGACAATGTATGACAACTTATGACATCTGTCATATCCCAAAATAGAAAGGAATCCAAGAAAAACATGGGAAACTTGTTCACCCATCTCTCCCAAGGAAGATTGATACAAAATATGAAAATTCTATCATTTGGGGGCATTGTTGATATCATATTTTCTCTTACACTTGTAGATTTGCAGAATACTTCTTCAATGGATGAAACCTTGTTGGAGTAGAGGCTTGGGGATGGAAACCAATGAGAATAAAGTGATTAGAGGATGAAAACCCTTTGCTCATAGGAGGCAATCTCATCTAGAGCTTGCATTTGGGATGAAGGAATTTGGAGGTTTTGGGAGTTTTAGTGTTTGTGTGTGCAGGTGTAGATATTTGGTGTTTTTGGAGCATTCGTGTTGCTGCAGGTTTCGTATGTCATTGCATGTTAGTTTAGAAGGTGTATTTCATCCATTCCAGAGGTTTGGATCAGATTTGGCAAATTGGGTATTGCTGGTTTGATCTCAGAAGTGTTGCATGTGTAGGTTTTGTGTGTAGAAATACACATTGTGTAATCTAGTTTTTGTTTAGTTTGCAAATTAGTGTTGTGGGTGTTTTTGTAGAAGTTTGTTGTATCTTTCTCCATTTGTATCAGACCTTTTATTAGGTGCTTATGACAGAAATTTCAAATAATTTTAGTTTATGGAGTTTGCAGTGACCTTGGGTGTTATTCAGTGATCTTAGTTTTTGTGGGTTTTGCATAAAAATTGTTGTATGACCTCATAGTGCTTATTGCTATTGTAAATCAGTGTCTCAGACCTTATTTCATGTTATTACTTCAAAAATTAATGCAAAAAATGTTTTGGAGAAGTTTCATGCCTTTGGGTGTTATTTCTATGTAAGATTAGCTAGCTAGTCATCCCAAATTCAATGCAATTTGGTAGAATTGTTGAAATTCAATTTCAGATCTGATTTAATTAATAGAATTTCAGCTTGGTTCATTACAGAGTTATAGGAGTAGATAGATGCCTCTTTAACCCATGACTCTCACAAAACATGTTAAACTCATTAGAAGTAAACTCTCCACCTTTCTCAGACCTCAAACATTTGATTTTCATATCTAATTTATTCTCAACCATTGCTTTAAAAGCTTTAAACTTATCTAGGGCTTCTGATTTTTCTTTAAGAAAAGTAACCCATGTCATTCTAGAGTAATCATCAATAAATAACATGAAATAACTGTCACCTTGAAAACTCCTTACTCTGGTAGGACCACATAGGTCTGTATGCACCAACTCCAATAGTCTGGTAGATGACCGATCCTTACTTTTGAAGCTTCTTGTTTTCTTTCCAAACTGACATTCCTTACATACAACAGTGATAGGCTTTGTTAACTTTGGTAGATCTCTCACAGATTGGACTAAACTTATCCTTACCTGGCTATCAAAATTGATATGACACAATCTCCTATGCCATAGACAACTTTCATTGATCTAAGACATAAGGCAATAACTGACACCACCTTTGAGATGATAAAAATTTCCACCTGTCTTCTTTCCAGCAGCAATTACTGTTCCAAACCTTTTTCTTATCTCGCATCCTTTCCACTCATTCTACACATCTATCTAACACTCAAGAGATTATGCTTTAAACCTTTCTACACATCTGTCCAACACTCAAGAGATTATGCTTTAAACCTTTGACATAAAGAACATCATCGGTATTATGCTTTCCATCAAAATTGATTGAACCTTTTCCACAAATCTTAGCAACTTCATCACCACCAAACCTAACTACTCCACCATCAATTTTTTTAAGATTAATATACTTATTCTTATCCCCTGTCATATGATTTGAGCATCCACTATTAATGACCCAATCATCTCTTTCACTTTTAGCATGAAAAGCAAATATTTAAGTGCCTTTAAGGTTAATACATGCTTCCAGACCCTTTTCCTTCACACAACTTCTAGAGTTAGCAAAGCTAGTTTCATCTCTAATGGTAATAAATAAGCATTCATCATCATTATTATCCTCAAAATCAGATTCATCATAAAAAATACCTGCATAGTGATTTTTCTTGAGCATCTTTCCTTTGATTTCCCTATTCTTGATTCTCAGAGCTCTGTCTGGACACCTTAAAGCATAATGACCTATTTTTCCACAACTAAAACATTTAAAAGACAACTTACCACTGAATTTACCAGTACCCTTTTTCATCCTTTTCACAAAGTTTGCTTCCACTTCATCAAAGTCTTCCGGATTTGATTCAACAGTCTTCTATGTTTTACCAGCTTTAAAATCAGTCTCATCCTTTGCAGTTCCACTAGTTGAGACAAACTCTCTTATTTCAAAAGTAGTTAGAGTTCTAAGCAACTGATCTTTGGCATACTAATTCAAACTCTATAATTCTTTAATAGCATAAACCTTATGATTGTAAGCTTTAGGTAGAGTTCTAAGTACCTTCAATATTACTTCTTGATCACTTATATCTCCACCAAGTCCTTTGATGCCATTGACAACTTCTTCCACCTTCTGCAAGTAACTTGTGATGTTTTCATATGCATGGTCTCATAAGTGAGCTTCAAATTCTGCATTTTAGCCTATTTAACCTTCTCATCTCCTTCATAAACACTTTCCAACCTTTTCCATATTGCATTAGTAGTTTTCAAATTCACAACTTTCACTAATTCAGAATTAGTAAGACCATTTAAAAGAGCATGCTTTGCCTTACCATCAATTTCAGCTGCTTTGATCTCATCAATAGAATTTACACCATTCTCAGGTTCAGTGTAATTGGACTTGACACGTTTCCAGACCTCATAACCAAGAGAAATTAGAAAAGCTTCCATCCTTAACTTCTAGAGTGCAAAGTCAGATCCATCAAACAAAGGAACATCCTTCTTGTGCGCCATCTCAGATCTACCTCAAGCTCTTAAGATTTCTTCAAAAGAACCTTGCTCTGATACCAATTGTTGAATGCACAAGACAACTGAGAGGGGGAGGGTGAATTAGTTGTAACAAAATTTCAAACCCTCATAAACATCTAGATCTACATTAACCTTCAAACTTGTTATAATGATTAAGAAAGAAAAGAAAATAATAGAAACTTAAACACATCAACACCATGCACAAGAGAACACTAGATTTTTATGTAGAAAACCCTAAAAGGGAAAAACCACAGTGAGGATTAGCTCACAATATAATGTAGTATCAATACCAAATTACAATGCTCACTACCAAAGGGCTCACTGGCCAAAAGAAAGAATGCTCACTGCAACAGGGCTCACTACCTAGAGGGTTAACCACCCAAAGGGCTCACTACCCAAGTACTCACTATCCAAGTGGACTCACTGCCCAGTGAAGAAGAAATATAGAAGAGAGGGGTGGCTCACTGCCAAAATTTGAACTGATAAAATTGCATCTACCACATGCATGGAGTTCAGTTCCAATGAAGTTCAATATACCTCACAACACAAATAACATCTTCACATCAATACTAAAAGATTGTAGACACCTTCTGCTCACTGCATCTAGTAGCCTAACACATGTAAGCTCTCACTGCTCTAATAAAATTCACATTACACACACCATTTACTTCATCCACACACACATACACAAACTCTTGACATTTATTTATACCACCATCAACCTTGAAATTCAGCCAAACCATGTAAACATAAGGAATTATTGATCACACACTTTCATGATCACAACTATAACTTGTGGACCATACATAGGGATTTAAAACAATCTAGAAACATTCATGAACATCTTAAAGTCACTTGGAAATTAGCAAATTCATTTGCAACAACTTTCACCTGAAGAAGGTTCACTATTTGCTCACAAACAACACTGTCGAACTCTGCTAGACACAAACTTGCTTTTCGGAGCACCAAATCACAACTCCTCTGGAATGAAGATAGATAAGGACCTTATGAACACATATCTAGAACCATAGCACCTAAAACCATTCTATGGAGAAATTTGGAGCAAAATATTTTCTCCCAGACACCTCTGCACAACTCAGAAACACTGTCAAAAACTGTCTTCAAATTGGTGAACATAAATTTCACTTCACAGCAATCTGGAGCACCAAATTTTGGATTTAGCAGCTTCAAATACTTCTCAACAACATATCCAAACTGCACACTTAGATCTCCAACATAGAAGAAATGCAGAGCAAAATCTCGAATAGTATTATGTAAGCCAGAAGACTCCTTCAACACACTATTTACAGTATTAATCAAATTTTCTCAAAAGAACTTGGAAACCTAGCAACATCATTAATCTACTAACATCATCAACACCTCTACAAAGTATTCAAATCACTTTAACACATCAAATCAATCAAACAAAAGCATCAACATCAGAAGACACAATTGAAACCAATGACAACATAAGCATGTTGACATTAATGACAACACCGATTAGCACATACTTGCAGTTCAATCCACAATATTGCAATGTTTGGCTTTGTATTTCTCTGTGTTTGAAGATAAGGTCTTGTGGTTTAGAAGTTAAGTGTCTAATGGAGGTGCTATTTCCAAAGGTTCAGGTATCTACACCCTTAGTAGTTAAAGTTATAAGTGGTGGAGTTTCGGTCTGTATTCTGTCTAAGAAAAGTAATGTTGAAGGCTTGTTGAAATGCTCCTCATTCCTCTAGAAGAGCATAATTGCCTATGCAGTTTGGTGGACATGTTCATGGATGTGTATTACATGCATCCTTGTAGTTTTAGATGTTTTGGTGCTCTGCAAGGTTAATTTTTGAATAACAGTGTGTTTTGGATGGCTATTTGATCTCAGTGTGCATGTTTTAAGGTATGCGGCACAATGTACTTGTTGTACGGAGTTAGAGATGTATCTGAAGGTGTTGTATGAGTCATGAAGACTCATCTAGAATAATTTCCTGAGGATCCTTCATGTTTTTAGTACCGCACAAGGTTTTCAAGTGGTGGTGACCATTATACTTCAAATTTCATGTCTTCCTGCTTAAGGCCATCCTATTTAAAATGAGCGATGGGTGCGGAGGTGATTTCTTGAAGAGTAATGCTGTGAAGAATGCTTAGGACTAGAATAAGAATATATTGGGATCTTCAAGGCTTGTGTTTCCTTCTGGAGTAGCATGTTGTTCATGATAGAGCTTGCCCTATTCATGTTTCATGTTGTATAATCTCTGACTGACTTGTAAAATGTAATATTCTTATTGTAATAGCTGACTTGTAATGAAATCAATGTAATGTTATGTATATATTGTAAACGTAGTTTGTCTAGGTGAGGTATGATTGTGAAGACAAAAATGTGAATGTGTAAAAAGTAGAGTATGAATATTACATGCATTATGAGGTGTGATTGAAGGAGAAAGAGCAGAAGAGTTAGAGCTTGTCCTGATTCATCTTGAAGACATTTTTGTGATAGGAGGGAAGCGAAGAGTGTGCCTAATTGATCCAATCATTAGAAGTAGAATTGCAATCATCAAAGGTGGGAGCTTTAATGTCAATTTTTAGGCAGGAGAAGGACTCTCATACTGTAATCATTTCTGAGTTCGTTCTTAGATCGGGGAGTAGTTTCTTCTTTGGGTTGTATCCCTAAAACAAAGTCTATAGGGAGTTGTAGCTTCCTTGGGAGTGACCCTAAAGCAAAGTGTTCAGGGAGTAGTAGCTTCTTTGGTTCTAGCCCTAAAACAAAGTTATTCTTTTGAGTTTCATATATTGTGAGTTAATCCTCACTGTGGTTTTTCCCTTCTTAGGTTTTCTACGTATATATGGTGTTATGTGTTGATGTGCATTGTGTTAATCTTTCATGTTTATGTTAATGTTGTAATGCTTAAGTGTTAATCTGCTCTAGAGGATTTGAAGTTTGTTTAGATACTGATTCACCCCCCTCTTAGTATCTTGGTGTGTTCAACAACCTATTCATATCCTTTCTCATATTCGGTTAAAATAAATTTTCACTCACCAAGCCAAAGGTCTTATCTCTTCCAAATTGTTTTCTCAACCCACTTGCGTGTACTTATCTCACTAGATTTTCTCTCCTTGATCCAAGGGTGATGAAAACTAATACACCTTAAACAAAAAACCATCAACTAATAAATAGTCTTCAAAACAATGCGTACTTGTATGGTCTTGATTACTTAGAGCTCCATATATTCTGATAAAGTATGAATCATTTGCATAATCACCCTTTACATCCTCAAAACCAACCAGCCCATTACTCATCATAACTAGCAAGTGGCATCTCCTACTTAATGCATTAGAAACCACATTTGTTTCACCATTCTTATGTTGCACAACAAATGTGTAGGCATGAAAAAATGAAGCCCATTTAGCGTGTTTGTGGGACAACCTAGCTTTTGAATTTATGTACTTCAGGGTTGATTGTTAGTTATCAAAATGAATTCCCTATGTAGGAGATAATGCCTCCAAACTTTTAATGCTTGTACAACAACATAGAATTCCTTATCACAAGTGGTATACTTTTTTGTTATCATTCAATTTTTCATTGAAAAAGACCATAGATTTACCTCCTTGGCTTAACACTTGTCTAATAGCTAGCCCTAAGGCATCACACTTTACCATAAACTTTTTCTCTAAATTTGGTATAACAAGAATTAAAGCTTCAGTTATCTTCCTTTTGAGCTGTTCAAAGTTTTCATAAGTTTAAAATTTCTAAGGAACCTCTTATAGAAGTTTTCCATTCCATGGAAGCTCCTCACCTCTATGATACTTTGAGGAGTGGATCATTCAAGAATCACCTTATTTTTTTAGATCCATGCTCAATCCATCAATTGAAATCCCACTACCAAGGAATACCAACCTATCATTGCAAAACTAACTTCTTTCAGGGTTGGTGAACAACTTTTTTGCTCTACGTATGTCAAACACCACTCTCTAGTGTTCTACATGCTCCTCTATGTTTCTAATAATAATCAAGATAGATTATGATAAACTTTCCAATGTATGGTCTAAATACCTAATTTATTGTTTGCATGAAGGTAGATTAAGCAATGGCCAACCCAAATGACATCACCACCCACTCATATAAAATATCCTTATTTTTGAAGGTAGTCTTCCACGCATCTCCTTTGCAAATTTAAATTTAATGAAAACCACATTTTAGGTCAATATTAGAGAAGATCTTGGCACTTGACAAGCAATCTAATATGTCATCCATTTGTTAATGGGTGTTTTGACACACTCTTCAACTTCAAATGAAATTCTAAGTATCTCATCTCTCTTGAAAGGAATCAACCTTTTGAAAGAAGATAAATTACCCCAAGGTCTTTGTAACCAAGTCTTGGCCATGCAGGATAACTCAATTGTCATTGTAATGTTGTTCTCATCAAGGGTCCTGCAAAACTTAATACATTGTTGGAACTTGTTTCTAGGTTAGGATTAGTAACTTTAACATGTCATGCAAACTTAACCCAAGAATAAAATTGCTTTCATAATTGAAAATTAAAAATTAAAAATTGAAAGTTATAATGATGAAAGCACACTACTAACATCATATTCTCAATTTGCTTCCAATGCCTTTAATCACAAATTAAATTCTACTCTAATCCTAATCTAACCATTTTGTAAATAAAATGTTAAAATATAAGGGAAGAGAAAATGATATAGAAAGTCATCTCCAGTAATACAAAATCTCTCCCAAAAAGCAATAGGAAGTCATCTCCAGTCTAACTAAACTCCATCTGATACATGAGTAGGTTGGAAAGATATCCTCAACCCCCAAAATAGTCAACTCCCAGTTGCTGGGTGATCAAGGGAAAAAGGCCTAGATTAGAGGGTTCATAACTGCTTCAGATTGAGCTATTTTAGCATTGAACTCCTCTTCTTAAGGTAGTTGACCAAGTAGACTTCCAAAAATAGTCTTGTTTGACAAAAAGTCAAAATAAAAGAAAAAATATCTCCTGCATGACTTTGCAACTTATGTTTGACTCCTCTTTGCTCTTTTACATGTTTGGAAGACAACTATAGCTATCTTAACAAGTATTAAAGGCAATCAATGTTTATGATTTGTTATGTCAGAAAAAGTAACCTTGGGGGCTTTTTCCTATTAAGGTTTAGCTCCCGGATCCCGTTAGTGCATTTAGAGCATCTTGCATGTTATTTCTGACTCCTGATGAGAAAACCCTTGGGTCTTGTGACAAATAGGACCTAGGGGGCTGCACTTTAATGAATTCTGAGCAAAAATGGCAGGGTGGACTTGGGCGCTAGTGCCCTAGTCCAACCCTATTTTGGGTTTGCCCTAATTTCAAATGTCAGTTTTATGACCGTTAATTAGGTCCCATGCTGACATCTAAAGTTTGAATTACGAAATTCTTAGCGGGAATCTTTATTGTTGCATATATAAACATGATTAGGTTTCATTTTCAAACTAGATGGAAATTAGATGGACATTTTGATTGACAAGTTTATGTGAAAGTGATTCAAGGCATTCATTGTGTTATAGAGTAGTACTTTATTGTTATTGTGTTTGTATTTGTAGATTTGACATCCATCTCCTCATGGCATGAAGAACATCTTCCTTCCATGAGATCTTCACTACAAGGTGATATCAATTGTGTTTTCAATCATTTATCATTTGGATTTTTGCCTCTATCCCACTGGGATACGCACTCTCATCTGATAACGGTGTTCAGAAGACTTGAATGTCTCTCCGGGGATTGACCAAGGCAAGCCTCTAAACACCAAAACCCCCTCCCACACTCCTTGTGATTGCAGGTTACAGGTGTTGAGTCCCATGGAGTGGAGTTGCAGGGAAGGTTAGTAGACACAAAGGATTCGGGATCTGGAGAGACGTAGGACACTGGTGCTTGTCCTGGACTAGGGTGCTAGTCCCCGTGTCCTCCACCTTGGAATTTCTGGAAACTGAAGTTGCAATGTAGATCAGTGTCGAAAGGAGCTCAAGACCCCTAAAAGAAATTGGTACCTTGGACTTGGGCGCAAGTCCCTGACTTCTTCGCCTTCTGAACTTTGAAAAATAGTAAATTAAGTATCTCTATCTTTTGTTCCAGTCTGAAAAGATTTGTCGTAATTTGATAATTTGCTTACTGATTTGCATAATTAGGGTTTCTAAGCATAATTGAGCATTAGATAGAGATATTGTTTGACACATCCAAGAGTCCACAGCTTCCCAAGTGGCTTCCCAACATGATAGGTGACTGCTCTCGCTTAGTGGAGATTCAACTTGGTTGATAAGCCCTTGGAATGTTTGTTGGGAAAGGAGGATTACACATAAACCATTAAAACAACTAACAACCATCACTCCTCATTTTCCACACAAAAGATTTTGGTGAACCCATGTTTTTGAAACTTTTGGCATCTTTCTGAGTGTTTTTTGATATATTTGCATTCATTCATCTTATTGCATTCAAAAAATTACAAAAAAATTGGCATTTTAGACTTGCATTTTAGCATAATTTGAAATATTTGGCATTCAATTTCATTAAATTTCTGTCATTTTCAGTAGATCTGATTTAATTTTCAGAAATTCATCATTTAGAATACATTTGCATTGCATTTGCGTGCTTAATTTGACAAATTGCTTGAAATTGTGCATTTTTCATAAAAACCTAGTTTTGCATTAACTAGGGTTTGTAGTCAAAATCTTGTTTCAGATTTTACTACCATTTTAAAACACTCATTAGGAATGATTTATAATAGTAGTGTTACATCATAGTGGTCTTCTTGCAAAATCTCATGCCTAGGGTTTGAGAACCTTGTATTTTCACTAGATTTGGGCCTTATCGTCTCTCTAGATTTACACCATAGGCGTGTTCTAAGGGATTTTTATGCATAAATTGGCTATTTTTAGTGTTATTATCTTTTGCCCCTCCTCATATTCCTTACAACACCCTTTCTACTAGGCCTTTACATTGAAAAATTGTGAAAACTTACATATTTTGACTATATTCTCACTAGGGTTTGACCTTGAGTGGCACTACAAGCGTATTGTGACAGATTTTTTAGAATTAGGTGGCTGTTACTACTGTTATAATTTTTTTCCATCATCATTTTTCTCACAACACCCTTTGTCATACTCTTTTGCATTGAGATTTGGTGAAAAATTACATATTTTGGGCCTATTTTCACTAGGTTTTGACTTATCATCACTCTAGAGTTGCTTTAAAAGCATGTTGTGAAAGATATTGCTGCATCATTAGACTGTTACTAGGCATATTATTTTTTGTCACTCTTGAAAATTTTCACAACACCTTTTCTCCTAGTGTTTTGCATTGAAAAAAGTGAAAAATCAAGCAATTTTAGGTCATTTTCATACATACTTTTGTATTTGTTCTTGCATAAGTTTTGAAAACCTTTTGAAACTGATCTAGAACTTGTTTGAAAACATACACATGGATTCTCAATCTAATAATAATTCTAGGCTTCCGCCTAGGCTTCATTTGAAAAGACGAGCCCCTGAACTTGAAATAACATTTACACCTCACGACAAAGAAATGGTAGATACTGAAGGGCCTCTTTACATTACAGTGAAAATAATGGAAATTCCTATGCATGGAACACTTATAGACCCTAATTTCATGACTAATGTGGTTACATAAGAGTTCCTTCTTAAACATGATTTGGCACAAAACTATTATGACCCATCGGATTTGAGAATTAAAACACATCATGGATCTTTGATGAAAACATTTGGATTGGTAAAACTATTAGTCTTGGTTTATGACAAAGCCGTGGATCAGTTATTTGATGTTATTCCCTTATCTAACCTCTTTCATGTAAAACTAGGACACCCATGGCTTAAGGCTATGAATGTCATCCCTTCAACTATTCATAAATGTCTAAAATTCCCTTTGCATGGAGAGATCCGTACTGTCTGTCATAACACATACCAACCTTCGGCTAAGAGAAAGAATTTCACCCTTGATTACTTTTGGCCACAACTTGAAACAAACCCTGAGCCATGAAGAGACCAATCTTTCTTAAACTACAAACGATACAAAGCAAAACAACTAGCTAGAGTGGCTAGGCCTCCTTTACAAAGATTGAGGGATGAACAACATGTGTTTGAGGATCCCCTTAGAGCAAAAGGAAAATGAACACAAGACTACCATGGACATAATGAGATAATTGGTGTGATAGATGTGGATAAGGAAAAGTTTCATAACTCACCTAGTCCATGGAGAGATGGTATTTATGCTGAGGTTCCTCCTCTGACATCCTTACAAGGATCATGAGGCTTTCATAGACAACAAAATATTCCACCAAGACCAATGAAATTTGAACATGGTGCTTCCTCCTCTAATGTGCAAAACCCTATGGAAAAATATGATAATGCCTTTGAAAAAATAAGTAGTAACACAAGAAGGGATAGACAAGCAAAAGAAAGGAGGAGGCGAAGACAAGATTTTGCCCAACAACTTGCTACTCAACAAGAAAACATTCAACCTAACATTGGAATAAATATAGAAAACCTCAACACTAAAGAATTGGAAGATAAAGACAAAAGTTGGGCTATGGTACCTTACACACCTCTTTCCCCTAGCATCCGAGATTGGGAAGAGGATGATTTTCTTGATGACAACCCTTAGTGCAGTTGTCCCTATAGGTAAGTATTTCTAACCCTTTACCTCTATGATGTGTTTCCCGCATGATGTGCTATGTGTTGTTTAGGCCTCCTAGGATGACCCTTGATACTCTCGTAAGGTCAAGGATACTGGGAGATTGCCTCTGTTGTGACCCTTCTTCTATTTGTATCATCATTCTTCTATATGGTTTCTCCTCTATTTTCATTTTTGTGTGTTATGACTTGCAGACATAGCGTTGTGGTTGGTGACTTGGGGGCACCCTCCTACGTGATTGTCCCTAAGACACTTGTTTCTCCTCTCTTGAATTGTTTCCCTTCCTCTAGTGGTTCTATCTGTTGGCAAGAGACATAGTGTAGCTTCATGAGTATTGTCATTGATGGCAACAAAGTCCATCCCACACATCCATAGGACATGGTGTGTCTTTACTGGAAGTCAGATTGAAGAAATGTTGTGGTTTGGTAAGCAAGAACAGAACATGTAGCAAGGTCTGACAGTCAGGTCCAAATCTCTCAGAGGAATATCTCAGTAAAGTGTAGATTTGGGGAAGTCCAGAGGAGTACCTTGACTGACAGATTCCAAGGATTGAGCCTCCGGTGAAGAAAGAGTGAAGATATATGAGCACCTTAGCATTGGGTCCGTGTTTGGCAGAGTAGACAGAGGAAGAACTAACCGGAAGAGCATCAAACTTTAATCTGGATGAGTTATTGATGGTGATCAAGTTTCTTAAGGTATCATTCATGATTGGCTGACATGATTGATGACTTCTATAAGCATCTCTTTGATACGCATCACTTGATAAGTAAGGATTCAGCCAACAGATCAGAGTTTGGGAAAATATTGACTATTCCGGATGCTGACAAGAAAGGTGTTGAAATCATTGGTGCGGATATATATACCAGATGGATTTAGATGTGAAGGTGAGTGTTGAGTGTTGAAATGTGCAAATAAAAGCAGAAGAGTAGTGTGGAAGTAGTAAGGCAGGTCCAGTATGTGACAGAACAACAGTACCAAAGAAGAGGAAGAATGAAATGTAGCAGATCAGTGTATTGAGCCTAACCAGAACTGAACCTTAGCATATGTGGATGCTTCTCATCAGTTCAAGTATCTAGTTTCCTTGTATAAACTATTGTAGGCAGTGAGCCTCTTGTGAGCAGTGTGCTCGGGTAGTGAGCCCTAATTGGCAAGTGCCATTTTGTACTATCTTATTCTTTTAACAAAGAATACAATCTTGGGTTAGTCACCCCGTGGTTTTTCCCTTAACCGGGTTTTCCATGTCAAAATCATTGTGTTATGTATCTTGACTTTGTTTCTGC
This sequence comes from Cunninghamia lanceolata, assembly GCA_027924645.1. Lineage (NCBI taxonomy): Eukaryota > Viridiplantae > Streptophyta > Pinopsida > Cupressales > Cupressaceae > Cunninghamia > Cunninghamia lanceolata. Next base: position 2,435,619 of record BSBN01000210.1, on the reverse strand, counting down.
TTTCATGATTATGAATGCTTATTTGTTTTGATGCTGCACTAGGTTTTAAAGAAGAACAGAAAGTTAAATTAATTAAGATAACTGAGTCACCCCCCCTCTCAGTTATCAACAATTGGTATCAGAGCCAAGTTCCTCCAAACAGAGCCTAACAACTTGAGGAAGATCTGGGAATTCAAATGGATGTGTATGGTATGAGGGAACAACTTCAGTCTACCCTAGATGATCTTGAGCAATCTAACTCTGAAGTCAATGAATTGAAGGAAAGACTCAAATAGGTAGATGATTTCATAAATGAACTAAAAGGGAAACTGAGTATCTCTATGAAAAAGAGAAAGGATCTACTTTAGCAATTGGCAAATCAAGGTGAAGCCAATGATACAAATGAAGATCTGAAGGAGAAAACTAAGCTATGTGAAAATTTATCAAAAGAGGTCATTATGGCAAGACATGAAATGGAATCAGGAGTTATGAAATTCACCCAAGAAATTGAAGAGAAAAGAAAAACTGAAGATGATCTAAGACAATCTCTCAAAGAGAAATCAGAAGACTGCCACGAAATGGATAGAATAATCAGGCATCTAGAATCTAATCTTGAAGAAGCTAGAGATAATGAAGAACAACTTGAGAATCAGATTGACACTCTTAAAAGGGATCTTCAAACAACAAATGAATACAAAGAGAAATTCAAGATAAGCTCTACTCAACTTGAAGTTCTTCTTCAAAGCCAAAGAGGGTAGATGACAAGCAAGGCTTGGGGTATGAAAAAGGTGAAAGCTTCGAATCCGGTCAGAAGAACTCCAGATCAGAAAATCCAAGAAACAGGCCTAGAAGACCTCCGACAAGGCAACCAAATGCCCAAAGATATCCTTCCTTCAATGGATACTGCCACAATTGCAATAACTTTGTTCATAAAGCAAATCAGTGTAGAAGAAGAATGAACCAGACTAATTCATCCTTCTCCAGACAGTGCTTTAATTGCAAAAGGTATGGTCACAAAACTCATGAATGCAGAAATATGCAAATGAACAATTCATTCAATGGTAGATGTTTTGCATGCAATAGAATGGGACATATGGCTAATCAGTGTAGATCAAGAGGATATCAGTCAAATATGCAAAGAAATGTTGTTTGCTACAATTGCAATAGATCCGGTCATATTGCCAAATTCTATAGAAGTAAGAATTAGGATAAAAGGGGTCAGGTGCATCATAATTAGAATCAAGACAAAGGAAAAGGAAAAGTGAATGCGGATGAAGTTAAAAGGGAGATGAACAAGATTTGGATAAAGAGAAGTATAGAAAATGTTGGGTATGGATCTGAACCAGAATCTGGTGCTGATATTCCTTCCAGAAATTAAATGGTGAGCTCTGGCTCAGGGGCAGACACAAGGAAAAACATTTTCCCCCAACCAGTTAATTGGTGCTTGAAATTGGCAGAAGGAAAGTTGCGGATTAAAGGGTTCACAGAGGAACATCTAAATAAGCTTTGGTAAAGAGATGGAAGATCCACAAGAAGTTTTGAACAAGTTAATCTTCTAAGACTAATCTGGTTCAACTGTCATCCGATAAGAAGTAGGTCTTTCACAATTAGATTCGATATGATTCAAACTAAAGAATCTTGATTTGTGGATAGATGAAATGTGAGAAAAGAAGATAGATTGTCAATCATTACCAAGAACAATTCTAAATGCTTCTCAGTAATCCAGAAAAGATTTTTCTCAGAACAAGGAGAACAAGGCAAACCGGAATGACTTAAGTTATGCATTTATTGCAAAATGAAATTAGGGTTTGCAAAGAAATATAAGGGTTCTCTTATTGAACATTTGCTCATTTTACATTCGAGAAGAAGAGAAAAGGAGCTCTGCAACAAATTGCCTCAAGCCCATCAAAGATCAACTGTAGAAGTCGATTCATCCAGCAATCCAATCCAGTTCATATCGTGAACCCTAGAAGCGTAAAAGGTATTTTCCGCTCTTGAAAATCTCTCTGTGAATCTTTGAAAGATGTGTTGATAACTGAGAGGGGGGGTGAATCAGTTATCTTAATTACTTCAACTTTTTGATCTTCCTTTACAATTAATGTAGCATCAAATCATATAAGCAGACATAACCATGAAATAGAAATAACATCAATACACATGACAATGATTTTGACGTGGAAAACCCTGTTAAGGGAAAAAACCACGAGGTGATTAACCCAAGATTGTATTCTCTGTTAAAAGAATAAGATAGTACAAAATGGCACTTGCCAATTAGGGCTCACTGCCCGAGCACACTGCTCACAAGAGGCTCACTACCTACAATAGTTTATACAAGGAAACTATATACTTGAACTGATGAGAAGCATCCACATATGCTGAGGTTCAGTTCCGGTTAGGTTCAATACACTGATCTGCTGCACTTCATTCTTCCTCTTGTTGGTGCTGCTGTCTTGTCACATATCAGACCTGCCTTACTACTTCCACACTATTCTTCTGCTTTTATTCGCACACTTCAACACACACCTTCATACTAAAATTAATCTGGTATATATATCCGCACCAAGGATTTCATCCACTTTCTAGTTGGCATCCAGAATACTTACTATTTTCCCAAACTCTTGGTCTGTCGGCTAAATCCTTGCTTATCAAGTGATGCATATCAAAGAGATGCTTATAGAAGTCATCAATCATGTCAGCCAATCATGAATGATACCTCAAGAAACTTGATCACCATCAATAACTCATCCGAATTAAGGTCTGATGCTCTGCCGATTAGTTCTTCCTCTATTTACTCTGCCAAACAAGAACCCAATACTTAGGTGCTTATATCTCTTCACTCTTTCATCACCAGAGGCTCAATCCCTAGAATCTATCAGTCAAGGTACTCCTCTTGACTTTCCCAAGTCCGCACTTCACATAGATACTTCCTCTGAGAGATCCAGACCTGATTGTCGGACCTTGCTACATACTTTGTTCTTGGTCACTAGACCACAACACTCTTCAATCTGACTTCCGGTATGAGCACACCATGTCCTACGGATGGGTGGGATGAACTTTGTTGCCATCAATGACAACACTCATGAAGCTACAATATGTCTCTTGCCAACAATCTCCCCCTTTGGCATTGATGGCAACACTTAGTGAAAAATGACTAAGTGTCACACTACACTCCCCCTTAGCTGATGCTCTGTTCTAATGTACACTTTACCTGAGCTCTCCCTTAGCTGGATTCCACATTTTTCACTGCTCCTCACTCCCCCTTTGACATCAATGGAAAAGGGTAGGGTCTGCACACCAAAATTTCCCAAAAACAAATTTATACTTGGCCGCAAAAACATTTATACATGTTTTACTTACATATACTTAAGTATATCTGCAAAAGTGGTTTTCAACTGTACCACTTTTGTTGGCCAACTCCTCTTCATCCTATCCAAAATAGAGATGTGACCACTCAACAGGAATGCAAAAGCTTCTGCCCTCTTTAGCTCTGTCGGATCATTGGTCTGGGTTGTGGTCTGTGCATCACTTAGGGCTTCATGCATGGCTTCTAACTTAGGGATAGTTATCCCTCTAAGTTCACTCAACCTGTTTATTCTATTTTTCTTCTCCTTCTCAAGCTTCTTTATTTCATTTGTGGCTATAATAGCCTGACACTCTTGATTGACTATGGAGGAGGAGAGAGGATCAAAACTTTGAGATAAACTTAACAGTTTATCCTCTTTCTCTTTTACTTTCTTCTCAATGTCCTTGGTCACTTTAGGCTAGGATAGACAAAATTTATATATATCTCTACCATCTTTAAGAGCATTTTCTAAGCTCTTTATTCGAATATCCATAACTCTCCTATCATTGGTTATTAGACCTTGTACTTCAGAGAATCTCTTTCCCAAAAACTCCTTCCGGACCTTTTCTTCTGCTGACATCTCTAAGGAATCAAAATACGTATGAACAGAATTTACAAGAGACTTTAGATTACCGGATGTAGAGGCTGAAGAATCCTTTTGGAAGGATGGCATAATCTTCTCCAATACACCAGATGTAGCTTCTATGAGCTCACACTCTTCCATGTGAGACTTCAGAAGTTTTTCTTTTACCTTTGCTTAAGTGAAGGATGCTAGCTTCATGGTTTGCACCAGAGAGAGGGAATCAAAATTGAATGGACCTTGAAGAAGTTCTAGTTCATCAAATTCTATCATCTCTTTGGTTAAGAAATCTTTGACTACTTCTACTGTGTCTCTTGCCGGTGACAGGGTTTTCTCCCCTTCTGCAGCCTTAGCACTGTCATCTGTGGTCTTTTCTATTTGACCTTCTTCTCTTCCCTTTACTTGTTCTTCTTGACTGATGCTCTCTTATTTTATTTCTTCTTCTTCAATTCTGGAGTATGCAGGAGGATCCAGAAGATAAGTGTCTTCTTCTTCATGAACTTCCTCTTCCAGAGCAGAGGAATCTAAGTCTTTAGCTTTCTCTTCACTTGTCTCCTTTGCCTCTTCTGCCATTGTCTCAGTAGATTCTTCTTTGTCATCCATGGCTGAGGGATCATCACCTAAGTCCTCTATAATAGGAATATTGAATCTTTTGTATGCATTCCGGAGGATGTCTTCTATTTCTTTAGCCACCTTGTCAGTTTCTCCAAGCATAAGCTGATTCATCCTAGCTTTGCTCCAAAACTCATCCTTGCAATCTTTGAAGATCATATTCTTTTGCTTAGGAGTGATGGAAGGATAGAGCTGAATGGCTATCTATTCTTGGATCTCCATATCCTTTGCTTTGGCATTATTCTTTCTGATTTCAAGTTCCTTCTCAAGGCTTTTAGGAATTAGAGATATGATTTCGATGAAAGCTTTGTTGTAGATATTCAGATACCTGACTGTGGCATCTTGTAGGATCTTCTAGTTAGCTTCACTATGTTCATCATAGAATTCTATTAATATTTTTCAGGTTTCCATCCACAGTAATTGCCTTGATGATATCGTCAAGAGTAGGCTTCTCAATACTTTTATGTGTCTTTTCTTCTTCCTTGTCTAGACCGGTAGATGATTCACCGGATGTCTTCTTTTTCTTCATCATTTTCTTTACTTCCTCATCTGATTCTGTCTCTTCATCATCTTTAAGGCTTGTGTATGATCTTGAAGCCTTTGTCTTTGTTCTCTTTTCTCCTTTACCGGATGATTTTGCTTCCGGTTTTGATGCCTTTGAGCTCTTAGCAGTGGCAGATGCAGAGCTTTTAGAGAATCTAGTCTGGGAGGGGGCTTCTACCGGAGCACTTTCTTTTTCTGCCTCTTCCTTTTCTTTTTCTATCCTTTCCATCTTTTCTCTATGTGCATCAAGTGCCTCTTTTGAGATGCCATACCTTTTGGCAACATTCTCTACTTCTTTTCTCACTTTTCTCTTCATCTCCAATTATCTTAGTTCCACATGAATCTTTACACTCAATTCTTCAAAGATTCCAAAACTTTCTGCCTTGGGATCCTTGGGCTGACTGAGCATGTGTTGAACATGCAGCTCTACAATTTTCTCATCCACTTCATACCCCATTGGCATGATCCATACTGTTCTTGGTTCCACTGCCTCCATTAGGCATTGATCAGTGTCTACCATAAAGCACACTATATCCTTGTATTTTTCAACTAGGGATTGGGGAATTCTTTCTCTAGCCTACATCATGCTTTGGAAGTTTTTGAAATAACCCCACAGTGTAGTGTTTTGAGCCTTGGCATCACCAAGCCCATGCAAGTAATCTCTGATTTGAATTGCAACAGGTCTGTCATTTTGCCATACCCAACCACTGGATTCAGGCAGCTCATTCATAAAGTAGAAGAATAAACACAGTATCAACCCACCATACTTGAAGGAGTTCTTCTTGTCCTTCTTGATCTTTTGTAGGTTTTCCATCAGTTGGCTTAGAAGGAGCTCACAAAGATCATAATCTGCATTCTTTCTCAACATTTCATAAGTAGTGTAGATTGTTGTTCTGGATATAGAGTTTTCTCTACTAGAGTGATATATCTTGTAGCTAATAATCATGGAGGCAAACTTGATGTCCAGATCTGTGATATCCTCAACTGTCATTGCTCTTTTAAGAAATTTAGATCCGGTAGCCTCACTCACAGTTTGGTTTTTGACTGATTTTAGAGTAGGTAGCCCACTAGATGGGTGCAATCTAGTTATTGCCCTAATTTCTTCCTTGGTTATCTTTAATGGCCTCATCAACCACATAAAGTTGTCATGCATTCTGCTCAAAACATACCAGACCCAATCATCTTCAGTAAAATAGGGGAAATGAATGCACTGTCCAAAATGTTTATCCTGAATGGCCTTATACTGAGGTTTTAGTTTAAATGAATCATCTATCAGTTCCTTGTGGTAGATATCCATCAGCTTGGATTCACCAAATTCTTCAATGTTTGCGTGAATGTAAACCCTAATGTCTTCTACATGTAGAATTCCATGTGGAATGCTAGAAAATGCACCTAGAGGATCAATTTCTAGGTATTTATAGGGATGTTTTCTGAATTTAGGGCGCGGCCTATTAGTAATCTTCACCACATTTAGAGTAGCCATCTTTCAAAGATTCAGAGAGAGATTTTCAAGAGAGGAAAATACCTTTTACCCTTCTAGGGTTCACGATATGAACTGGATCGGATTGTTGGATGAATCGACTTCTGCAGTTGATCTTTGATGGGCTTGAGGCAATTTGTTGCAGAGCTCCTTTTCTCTTCTTCTCGAATGTAAAATGAGCAAATGTTTAATAAGAGAACCCTTATATTTCTCTGCAAACCCTAATTTCATTTTGCAATAAATGCATAACTTAAGTCATTCCGGTTTGCCTTGTTCTCCTTGTTCTGAGAAAAATCTTTTCCGGATTACTGAGAAGCATTTAGAGTTGCTCTTGGTGATGATTGACAATCTATCTTCCTTTCTCCAAACATTTCATCTATCTTCCTTAGTTTGAATCATATCGAGTCTAATTGTGAAAGACCTACTTCTTATCGGATGACTGTTAAATGGATTAATCTCAGATGATTAACCTCTTCAAATTCATTGCGGATCTTTCATATCTTCTCTAAGGTTTATTTAGATGTTTCTCTGAGATCCCTTTTAGTCCGCAACCTTCCATGTGCCAATTTCAGGCACCAATTGACTGGCTGGGGGAAAATATTTTGTGGCTCCCCCTGAGCCAGAGCTCATCTATTTAGATTCCAGAAGGAATATCAGCACCAAATTATGGTGTGGATCCATCCCCATCATTTTCTGTACTTCTCTTCACCCAAATCTTGTTCATTTCCCTTTGAACTTCATCTGCATTCATTTTTCCTTTTCCTTTGTCTTGGTTTTGATTATGATGCACCGAACCCTTTTTGTCCTGATTCTTGTTTCTGCAGAATTAGGCAATATGAATGGATCTATTGCAATTGTAGAAAACAACATTTATTTGCATATTTGACTGATATCCTCTTGATCTACACTGATTAGCCATATGTCCCATTCTATTGCATGCAAAACATCTACCATTGAATGAATTGTTCATTTGCATATTTCTGCATTCATGAGTTTTGTGACCATACCTTTTGCAATTAAAGCACTGTCCGGAGAAGGATGAATTAATTTGATTCATTCTTCTTCTACACTGATTTGCTTTATGACCAAAGTTATTGTAATTGTGGCAGTATCCATTGAAGGAAGGATTTCTTTGAGCATTTGGTTGTCTTATCGGAGGTCTTCTAGGCCTATTTCTTGGATTTTCTAATCTGGAGTTCTTCTGACTGGATCCAGAGCTTTCACCTTTTTCATACCCCAAGCCTTGCTTGTCATCTACCCTCTTTTGGCTTTGAAGAAGAACTTCAAGTTGGGCAGAGCTTATCTTGAATTTCTCTTTGTATTCATTTGTTGTTTGAAGATCCTTTTTAAGAGTGTCAATCTAATTCTCAAGTTGTTCTTCATTATCCCTAGCTTCTTCAAGATCAGATTCAAGATGCCTGATTATTCTATCCATTTTGTGGCAATCTTCTGATTTCTCTTTGAGAGATTGTCTTAGATCATCTTCAATTTTTCTTTTCTCTTTAATTTCTTGGGTAAATTTCATAACTCCTAATTCCATTTCATGTCTTACTATAATTACCTCTTTTGATAACTTTTCACATAACTTGGTTTTCTCCTTCAGATCTTCATTTGTATCATTGTCTTCACCTTGACTTGCTAATTGCTAAAGTAGATCTTTTCTCTTTTTCATATACATACTCAGTTTCCCTTTTAGTTCATTTATGAAATCATCAACCTGTTTGAGTCTTTCCTTCAATTCATTGACTTCAGAGTTAGATTGCTCAAGATCATCTAGGGTAGACTGAAGTTGTTCCCTCATACCATACACATCCATTTAAATTCCCAGATCTTCCTCAAGCTATTAGGCTATGTTTGGAGGAACTTGGCTCTGATACCAATTGCTGATAACTGAGAGGGGGGGTGAATCAGTTATCTTAATTACTTCAACTTTCTGATCTTCCTTTACAATTAATGTAGCATCAAATCATATAAGCAAACATAACCATGAAATAGAAATAACATCAATACACATGACACAATGATTTTGACGTGGAAAACCCTATTAAGGGAAAAAACCACAGGGTGATTAACCCAAGATTGTATTCTCTATTAAAAGAATAAGATAGTACAAAATGGCACTTGCCAATTAGGGCTCACTGCTCGAGCACACTGCTCACAAGAGGCTCACTACCTACAATAGTTTATACAAGGAAACTAGATAATTGAACTGATGAGAAGCATCCACATATGCTAAGGTTCAGTTCCGATTAGGTTCAATACACTAATCTGCTGCACTTCATTCTTCCTCTTGTTGGTGCTGCTGTCCTATCACATATCGGACCTGCCTTACTACTTCCACACTATTCTTTTGATTTTATTCGCACACTTCAACACACACACCTTCATACCAAAATCAATCTGGTATATATATCCGCACCAAGGATTTCATCCACTTTCTTGTCGGCATCCAGAATACTTACTATTTTCCCAAATTCTTGGTTTGTCGGCTGAATCCTTGCTTATCAAGTGATGCGTATCAAAGAGATGCTTATAGAAGTCATCAATCATGTCAACCAATCATGAATGATACCTTAAGAAACTTGATCACCATCAATAACTCATTCAGATTAAGGTCTGATGCTCTGCTGGTCAGTTCTTCCTCTGTTTACTCTGCCAAACAAGAACCCAATACTTAGGTGCTTATATCTCTTCACTCTTTCATCACCGGAGGCTCAATCCCTGGAATCTATCAGTCAAGGTACTCCTCTTGACTTTCCCAAGTCCACACTTCACATAGATACTTCCTCTGAGAGATCCGGACCTGATTGTCAGACCTTGTTGTATACTCTGTTCTTGGTCATCGGACCACAACACTCTTCAATATGACTTCCGGTATGAGCACACCATGTCCTGCAGATGGGTAGGATGAACTTTGTTGCCATCAATGAAAACACTCATGAAGCTACAATATGTCTCTTTCCAAAAAGATGCCTACTCCGAATGTGGTGAAGATCACTAATAGGCCGCGCCCTAAATTTAGAAAACATCCCTATAAATCCCTAGAAGTTGATCCCCTAGGTGCATTTTCTAGCATTCCACATGGAATTATGCATGTAGAAGACGTTAGGGTTTACATTCATGCAAACATTGAAGAATTTGGTGAATCCAAGCTGATGGATATCTACTACAAGGAACTAATAGATGAATCATTTGAACTAAAACCTTAGTATAAGGCCATTCGGGATAAACATTTTGGATAGTGCATTCATTTCACCTATTTTGCTAAAGATGATTGGGTCCGGTATGTTTTGAGCAGGATGCATGACAACTTTATGTGGTTGATGAGGCCATTAAAGATAACCAAGGAAGCAATTAGGGCAATAACCGGATTGCACTCATCTAGTGGGCTACCTACTCTAAAATTAGTCAAAAACCAAACTGTGAATGAGGCTACAAGATCTAAATTTGATAAAAGAGCAATGACAGTTGAGGATATCATAGATCCAGACATCAAGTTTGCCTCCATGATTATTGGCTATAAGATATATCACTCCAGCAGAGAAAACTCTATATCTGGAACAACAATCTACATTGCTTATGAAATGTTGAGAAAGAATGCAGATTATGATCTTTGTGAACTCCTTCTGAGCCAACTGATGGAAAACCTACAAAAGATCAAGAAGGACAAGAAGAACTCCTTCAAGTATGGTGGGCTGATATTATGTTTATTCTTCTACTTTATGAATGAGTTGCCCAGATCTAGTGGTTGGGTATGGCAGAATGATAGACCTGTTGCAATTCAAATCAGAGATTACTTGCATGGGCTTGGTGATGCCAAGGCTCAAAACACTACACTGTGGGGTTATTTCACAAAATTCCAAAGCATGATGCAGGATAGAGAAAGAATTCCCCAATCCCTAGTTGAAAAATATAAGGATACAATGTGCTTAATGTAGACATTGATCAATGTCTGATGGAGGCAGTAGAACTAAGAATAGTATGGATCATGCCAATGGGGTATGAGGTTGATGAGAAGATCCTAGAACTGCATATCCAACATATGTTGAGCCAGCCCAAAGATCCTAAGGCAGAAAGGTTTGGAACTTACCAAGAACTAAGTGTAAAATTTCATGTTGAACTGAGACAACTTGAGATCAAGAGAAAGGTAAGGAGGGAAGTAGAAGATTTTGCCAAGAGGCATGGAATTTCAAAGGAGGCACTTGATGCAAATAGAGAGAAGATAGAAAGGGCAGAGAAAGAAAAAGAAAAGGCAGAGAAAGAAGGTGCTCCTGTGGAAGTCCCCTCCCGGACCAGATCCTCTAAGACCTCTGCACCTACCACTGCTAAGAGCTCAAAGGCATCAAAACTGGAAGCAAAATCATCCGGTAAAGGAGAGAAGAGAACTAAGACAAAGGCCACAAGATCTTATGCCAGTTAAAAGGATGATGAAGAGACTGAATCTGATGAAGAGGTCAAGAAAATGAAGAAGAAGAAGAAAACATCTGGTGAACCCTCTACCGGTCAAGACAAGGAAGAGAAGGCAGAGGAATTTATTGAAGAGCCCACTCTTCACATTAATGATATCATCAAATTAGTTACTGTGGATGGGAACTTAAAACCAATGACTGAGTTCTATGATGAGTATAATGAAGCTGACCAGAACATCTTGCAAGAAGCTACAATCAGGTATCTGTATTAGAGAAAATCATGCCATCCTTCCAAATGGATCCTTCGACCTCCACATCCGATAATCTAAAGTCTCTTGTGAATTCTGTTCATTCACATTTTGATTCCTTAGAAAAGTCAGCAGAAGAAAATGTTCGGAAGGAGTTTTTGGAAAAGAGACTCTTTGAAGTACAAGGTCTAATAAAAAATGATAGGAGAGTTATGGATATTGGAATAAAGAGCTTAGAAAATGCTCTTAAAGATGGCAGAGATATATATAAATTTTGTTTATCCTGGCCTAAAGTGACCAAGGATATTGAGAAGAAAGTAAAAGAGAAAGAGGATAAACTATTAAGTTTATCTCAAAGTTTTTATCCTCTCTCCTCTTCCATTGTAAATCAAGAGTGTTAGACCATTGCAGTCACAAATGAAATAAAGAAACTTAAGAAGGAAAGGAAGAACATAATAAGCCAGATGGGTGAACTTAGAGGGATCATTATCCCTAAGTTAGAGGCTATGCATGAAGATCTAACTGATGCTCAGGCCACAGCCCGGACCAGTGATCTGACAGATCTCAAGAAGGCAGAAGCTTTTGTATTCCTGTTGAGTGGTCACATCTCAATTTTGGACAAGATGAAGCAAAGTTGGGCGACAAAAGTTGTACAGTTGAAAAATACCATTGCAGATATACTTAAGTATATGTAAGTACAACTTGTATATATACTTATGTGGATATAGATTGATTTTTGGAAATTTTGGTGTGCGGATTCTACCCTTTGCCATTTATGTCAAAGGGGGAGTGAGGAGCAGTGAAAAATGAGGAATCTAGCTAAGGGGGAGCTCTGGTAAAATGTACATTAGAACAGAGCATTAGCCAAGGGGGAGTGTAGTGTGACACTTAGTCATTTTTCACTAAGTGTTGCCATCAATGCCAAAGGGGGAGATTGTTGGCAAGAGACACAGTGTAGCTTCATGAGTGTTGTCATTGATGGCAACAAAGTCCATCCCACACATCCGCAGGACATGGTGTGTCTTTACCGGAAGTCAGATTGAAGAAATGTTGTGGTCTGGTAAGCAAGAACAGAGCATGCAACAAGGTTTGACAGTCAGGTCCAGATCTCTCAGAGGAAGTATCTCAGTAAAGTACGGATTTGGGGAAGTCCAGAGGAGTACCTTGATTGATAGATTCCAAGGATTGAGCCTCTGGTGAAGAAAGAGTGAAGAAATATGAGCACCTAAGCATTGGGTCCCTATTTGGCAGAGTAGACAGAGGAAGAATTGACTGGCAGAGCATCAGACTTTAATCCGGATGAGTTATTGATGGTGATCAAGTTTCTTAAGGTATCATTCATGATTGGCCGACATGATTGATGACTTCTATAAGCATCTCTTTGATACGCATCACTTGATAAGTAAGGATTCAACCGACAGATCAAAGTTTGGGAAAATATTGACTATTTCGGATGCCGACTAGAAAGGTGTTGAAATCATTGGTGCGGATATATATACCAAATGGATTTGGATGTGAAGGTGAGTGTTGAGTGTTGAAATGTGCGAATAAAAGCAAAAGAGTAGTGTGGAAGTAGTAAGGCAGGTCCAGTATGTGACAGGACAATAGTACCAAAGAAGAGGAAGAATGAAGTGCAGCAGATCAGTGTATTAAGCCTAATCAGAACTGAACCTCAACATATGTGGATGCTTCTCATCAGTTCAAGTATCTAGTTTCCTTGTATAAACTATGGTAGGCAGTGAGCCTCTTGTGAACAGTGTGCTCAGGCAGTGAGCCCTAATTGGCAAGTGCAATTTTGTACTATCTTATTCTTTTAACAGAGAATACAATCTTGGGTTAGTCACCCTATGGTTTTTACTTTAACAGGGTTTTCCACATCAAAATCATTGTGTTATGTATCTTGACTTTGTTTCTGCTTTCATGATTATGAATGCTTATTTGTTTTAATGCTGTACTAGTTGTTAAAGAAGAATAGAAAGTTAAATTAATTAAGGTAACTGATTCACCCCCCCTTCTCAATTATCAACACTATCTAGTGGGCGGATGACGAAATTTTTTTATACTGATGTGGACCTAGTGTCCCTTTAGTGAGTAATCAAAAAATGGATCTAGTCCATACATGATGACGGTGTTGATATATATATTATCCGACGCTTGGCTAGTAGAATCACTCCGTGTGATCTTGATGGTGTCTTATCACGCTTACAAAACATAATAATACTACTGCTCCGTGCACTTTGTCTATCTTGAATCTTGCATTTCTCGGTTCTCTATTTGATTGATCATATGCATTGTTGATTATCATGATTATATGGACACTAACACTTTTCTTGCAGGAATGTGTTTGTGGGAACATTTAGCGATCATAAAGTACATGTCACCTCTGGGGGGCATGGGCTTTGCGAGATCTTGTGTTCCCTTGTGTGTTTTTTCCTACCTTAATGTGCTTGATATCGGTACATGACATCAACCACCTTAAAATGGGGGCATATATAAGATAAGCTGTCTGTTGTAGATGCTAGCAATGTGCGTTTGTGAATCTTGAATCTATTGCAATCACTTAAGTCCTCTATGGAGGTAGGATATCATGCATATCCTTTTTATCTTAAGCCATCCATGCGAGGTGGGGATGGTGTATTTCTCGAGGAGAGTGCACAATCCCATCATTTTCAAAAGTCCTATGCAGAGGTGGGGAGTGGTTCTGTGACTAACTCAACCCTTAAGCATGTCTTTGGTGATTGTTGTGGCGAATCCCAATCGTCAGTGTGTGCCTATAATGTGTCTGAGATGGTGATGAACCTAGCAATAGGTACACTCCATTACTTGTTTGCCATGTTTTCTCCATGTCTTCCAAGTGTGTGTGTATTGCATGTTTGTTCCCAAGCATAGTCTAAAGACCGGTGGCGATGAGTCCCTCCTATGGTTCAGGATTTGTTTGGCATGTTTGATTTGTATGGCATGTTTGTTCTCAAGTGCATTCTAAAGACTGGTGGCGAGAGGTCCCTCTTGCACTCTGGGATTTGTTTGGCATGTTTGTTGCCCCATGTGTAGTCTAAAGACTAGTGGCAATGAGTCCATCCTGCATTATGGGTGGTCTGTTTACTTTTCTTGTACTTGCATCTGCATTTCATATATATGAGAAAATGAAAAAGAAAATAAAATCATTACTGTCTTCACTGCATTCACTATGTTTGGCGTGTCTTCAATGCTGTCTTCTTCGTGTTTTGCATGACTGTAACTGTCTTCTCCATGTTTTGCATGCCTGATATTGTCTTCAATGTGTTTGGTGTGTCTTCTTCGTGCTTGGCATGTTTGCTGTGTTTGTTGACCATACTTTAATGCATGTATTGGCCTTGCATTTATACATACATTAAAGTGGGGGCTAAATGTTATGTCATAAAAAGTAACCTTGGGGGCTTTCCTATTAAGGTTTAGCTCCCGGATCCTATTAGTGCATTTAGAGCATCTTGCATGTTATTTTTGACTCTTGATGAGAAAACCCTTGAGTCTTGTGACAAATAGGACTTAGGGGCTGCACTTTAATGAATTATGAGTAAAAATGGTAAGGTGGACTTTGGCGCTAGCACCCTAGTCCAGCTCTATTTTGGGTCTGCCCTAATTTCAAATGTTAGTTTTTTGACTATTAATTAGGTCCTATGTCGACATCTATAGTTTGAATTACGAAATTCTTAGTGGGAATCTTTGTAGTTGCATATATAATCATGATTAGGTTTCATTTGCAAACTAGATGGAAATTAGATGGACATTTTGATTGACAAGCTTATGTGAAAGTGATTCAAGGCATTCATTGTGTTGCAGAGCAGTACTTTGTTGTTATTGTGTTTGTATTTGTAGATTTGACATCCATCTCCTCATGGCATGAAGAGCATATTCTTTTATTGAGATCTTCACTACAAGGTGATATCAATTGTGTTTTCAATCATTTATCATTTGGATTTTTGCCTCTATCCTGCTGGGATATGCACTCTCATCTGACAACGGTGTTCAGAATACTTGAATGTCTCTCTGGGGCTTGACTGAGGCAAGCCTCTAAACACCACAACCCCCTCCCACACTCCTTGTGATTGCATGTTACAGGTGTCGAGTCTCATGGAGTGGAGTTCCAGTGAAGGTTAGCAAACACAGAGGATTCAGGATTTGGAGAGAAGTAGGACACTGGTGTTTTTCCTGGACTAGGGTGCTAGTCCCCATGCTATGCCCTTAATATTGGTGTACATAGGGTTATGAATAGTCAGCTTGTGGCTATCTTAACTCCTAATTAAGTCATATTATCATTATTATATTGTTATTTAGTTGTTTCGGTCAGCCTAAGGCTTCTATAGGTCTATCTAAGTCGGCCTGGGTGATATCCTAGGCATAAATAGGTATATATAGGAGGTAGTGAGTCTCATTTCATATCATATTCAGTATTGTGTTCTTATTGAAGACTATTGGAGGTATCTCCCTCGAAGTGGATTAGGAGGTTGCCCCCTCGAAGTGGCATATTATTATCAAGTATTTACAGCATATTTTCTATTATATTCAGATATTGTGCAAGTTGTTTCATTACAAGTGGTATCAGAGCATGATCTTGGCACCATAGAGGCAAGATTTTTTCTCAACATTGGAGGCGATTTTGGGAAGAGCATAACTTTCAGATTTTAGCGAATTTTTTAAAGATTTTTAAAGGGTTTTTGAATACCATATTAAAGAAGATACCATCTAGATTTTAGAGGAATTGAAGCAAAAATAAGCAAGTTATTGCAAAATTAGGGTTTCCAATAAATTCGCTCTCAAGGCAGCAAATTTGCTAAGTTTTTGGATTTTTTTCTGGGTAAGTGGTATCTTGGCCTTAGTAAGTTATAGTAAATTTTTTTGAAAATTTCCATTTCATTTGTGTGATTTATTTCAAAAATATTGGTTTCCATCATGACAGGGCCTGCAACAAGAGGCAAAAAGAATGCTACCACACTGAGGAAATCCTCTGATAAGGATGAGGAAATAAGTAAGGTCAAAGAAGAGGTGTCCTTAATTAAGAGGGATATGTGTGACCTAAGAGGAGATATATCAGATCTATGAAGTATGTTAAGCACCTATATGAATGAACCAAGAAAGGAGTTCTCAAGCAACCAAGGTGAAACCTTCAAGTCGGCTAATAATGACACAAATTTTAATACTCCTATGGGATCTAGGAATTTCTTTCCAAAGGTGGATATGTGCAAGTTTGATGGTAAGGATCCTCTAACATGGATTAACCAAATGGAGATTTTTTTTGAAGTACATCAAATCCCATATGGACAAAAGGTCACAATGGCTTCCCTATATCTCGAACCAGATCAATTCATTTGGTATCATTGGCTTTGTACTCATCAGAGAAAAAAGGGTCTCACCGTCTCATGGTTAATTTTTACAGAAGAACTCCAAGCACAATATAGCAATAGTGTGACAAACAACTTCTTCAGCCAGCTTGCTAAACTTCAACAAATAGGATCGGTTAAGGATTATATTCAAAAATTTTGAAATCTATCATTAAGAGTGGATACAATTACAGAGGAGAACTTGAATGATTTATTCTTGGGTGGTCTCAAGGATTACATTCAACATGAGGTACGTATGTTTAGTCCTAGCTCAGTAAATGAGTCTTTTATCTTGGCACGTAGGGTAGAGGAGAAATATTTGATTCCTAGAAAGTAAGGGGCTAATATGACAAGAGAGAAAGGATATTCAACACCTTCTCTTCCTCAACCTACTAGGTTGACTCCACAGCAAATTGAGGAGAAAAGAGCAAAAGGGTTGTGTTTCAATTGTGATAGCAAATACAGTCAAGGACATAAATGTAGTGAAAAGAAATTGTTCTATATTGAAGGTCCAAGTGAGGAAGAAGAGGAGGAACCCATATTAGAGGAGGATAGGGAGTCAAGTGAGGAATCGCATGATTCTCAACCAATCATTTCTTGTCATGCACTCTCAGGTTTCAGTGCACCACAAACTCTCAAGGTAGTGGGTTTCTTAAAGAAGCAAAAAATAACAGTGTTGATTGACTCAGGTAGTACTCATAATTTCATCAACAAAAAGTTGGCAACTCGTCTAAATTGTTTTATATATCCAGCCCCAGAGTTTCAGGTTTTGATTGCAGATGGGGGTACAGTTAGTTGTTTGGGGAAGTGTCATAGCATTAAATTATCCATGGGAGATTATCAACTTGATACCCCAATGTATGCAATATCCATGGGTGCAGTAGATATTGTTTTGGGAGTACAATGGCTTACTACATTGGGAACAATTGAGATGAACTTCCAAGAACTATTCATGAGATTTCAATCAGAAGGAAAGGTAGTGGAGCTAAGGGGGTTGAAGGCAAAATCCCCACAGATGGTAAGCTCTCATCAAATGCAAAAGTTTCTTAAGAAAGGAGCGGATGGATTTGTGGCCCAGCTATGTTCATTAGAAGTCTCTCAATCTAATGTTCCTACTCATCTAGATTTACAAGCAATAATTGATCGTCACTCAATGGTTCTTGGAGATATACCTAAAGGACTTCCTCCTAAGAGGGATCATGACCATGCCATACAACTAGTTCCAGGGAGCCAACCACCAAACATCAGGCCTTATAGGTACCCACACATACAAAAAAGTGAGATAGAAAAAAATTGTTGAGGAGATGCTAGAGGCAGGAATTATCAGGCATAGCCAAAGTGCTTACTCTTCGCTTGTGGTGATGGTGTGTAAGAAGGATGAAACTTGGCGCATGTGTCCAGATTATAGAGTGCTCAACATGTACACCATTAAAGACAAGTTTCCTATTCCAATCATTGATGATTTGCTAGATGAATTGAATGGAGCTATGTATTTTACCAAGTTAGATCTTAGATCTGGTTATCACCAAATTCGGATTAAGGAGGAAGATATTTGTAAGACAGCATTCCGAACTCATGAGGGTCATTATGAATTTTTGGTGATGCCATTTGGCCTTACCAATGCACCATCTACATTCCAAAGTTTGATGAATTCCATTTTTAAGAAGTTCTTGAGAAAGTTTGTGTTAGTGTTCTTTGATGATATATTGATTTATAGCAAGACTTGGGAAGAAGATTTGTAGCATGTAGATCAAGCATTACAATTACTCAAAGATCATCAACTCTATGCTAATCCATCCAAGTGTGCTTTTGGTCTTAAGGAGGTGGAGTATTTGGGACACATAGTTTCACATGAAGGAGTAAAGGTGGACCCTAACAAAATTAAGGCTATCATGGAATGGCCTATTCCAAAAACCATTAAGAAACTGAGAGGTTTCTTGGGATTGACAGGGTACTATAGAAGATTTGTGAAGAATTATGGTCATATAGTAGCACCCCTCACCACTCTCTTGAAGAAGGATTCTTTTCATTGGAATGAGTCCGCTAATGTAGCATTTGAGCAATTGAAGGAGGCTATGTGTACAACTCCAGTGCTTGCCACTCCGGACTTCACCAAGCAATTCATTGTGGAATGTGATGCTTCTGAAAATGGGATAGGAGCAGTTCTCATGCAATAAGGTCGACCAATTGCTTTTGAGAGTCATCAATTAAAGGGTAAAAATCAGCTCAAACCTATTTATGAGAAGGAAATGCTAGCAATCCTTCACGCAGTTAAACAATGGAGGCCTTATTTAATGGGTCGACACTTCAAGGTTAAGATAGATCATGATAGCCTAAAATATTTTTTGGAACAAAGACTATCCTCTGAAGAGCAACAAAAATGGGTCACTAAGATGTTGGGATATGACTTTGAGATTGTATATAAGAAAGGGAAGGAAAATATTGTGGTTGATGCACTTTCTAGGAAGGATGAGAAAGATGAAGCCTTATTGTGTGCCCTTTCAATATTACAAGCAAATTGGGTGGAAGAAGCCAAAGCAAAATGGCAAAATGATGTTGCAACAAGTAATATCATCCAACAATTAAAAAGTGATCATAGTAGTTTAGATAAGTTTTGTTTGAAGGGAGATATTCTTTGGTATAAAGAGCGTTTGTATCTCTGCAAGAATTCCACTCTTAAACACAAGATTCTCACAGAGCTACATGAGTCCCCAGTTGGTGGTCATTCAGGATTTTTGAAGACATATCATCGGGTCAAGCAAGATTTTTTTTGGGAAGGGCTAAAAGGTGATGTTCAAAAATTTGTGGCTGAATGTTTGGTTTGTCAAAGAAATAAGGGGGAGACAATTAAGACACTAGGTCTCTTGCAACTCTTATCTATTCCTAGCCAGTGTTGGGAAGAGGTATCCATGGACTTCATCACAAGGCTTCCCAAATCTAAAGGTCATAATGTCATCATGGTAGTAGTTGATCGCCTCACTAAATATGCACATTTCATTGCATTATCACATCCTTTTACAGCAAGTGCAGTGGCAAGAGTTTTCTTCGAGAATATCCAAAAGCTACATGGTACACCTAAGGTTATTGTCAGTGATCGTGATCCTATCTTTACTAGTCACTTTTGGAAAGATTTATTCTCATGTTTGGGTACTCAATTGGCTCATAGTTCTTCATACCATCCTCAATCAGATGGGCAAACTGAGGTTGTTAATAAATGTTTGGAAGGATATCTACATTGTTTCACTTCAGAGAAGCAATCTCAATGGGTAGATTGGCTACCACTAGCAGAATGGTGGTATAACACTTCTTTTCATAGCTCATCAAAAATGTCTCCATTTTTGGCACTTTATGGATATCATCCTCCTTCCATCACATCATCATTAAAGGTGTCACCAAGAGTTCAGGCAGTAGAGGACCACTTGCATCATCAACAACAGGTAATTTCAGGACTCAAGGAGAATTTAGCTATGGCACAAAATTGAATGAAACAACAGGTGGACCAACATCGTAGTGAAAGAAATTTTGAAGTTGGGGATTGGGTCTTCTTGAGATTGTAGCCTTATAAACAAATCTCAATGAAGCAACACAAAAAGAATAATAAGTTGTCTCCAAGATATTATGGGCTATATCAAATCATGCAAAAGATTGGTAGTGTTGCCTACAAGCTAGAGTTGCCACCAACAACAAAGATACATCCAGTTTTTCATGTTTCTTGTTTGAAGAAGGTAATTGGGCAGAATATTCCTACTCAAACAGTACTACCAGAACTCGATGAAGAAGGAAGAATAATTTTGGAACCAGAGGGCATTCTTCAAACTCGCACAAAGAAGCTGAGGAATAGAACCCTCACTCAGTATCTCATCCAATGGAAGAATTTACTAGTTGAAGAGGCCACATGGGAGGATGAGGAGTTCATTCAAAAGAATCCACATTTGGTTAGCATTGAGGACAATGCTTCTTTGAAGAGGGGGGGCATGCTACGCCCTTAATATTGGTGTACATAGGGTTATGAATAGTCAGCTTGTGGCTATCTTAACTCCTAATTAAGTCATATTATCATTATTATATTGTTATTTAGTTGTTTAGGTCAGCCTAAGGCTTCTATAGGTCTATCTGAGTCAGCCTGGGTGATATCCTAGGCATAAATAGGTATATATAGGAGGTAGTGAGTCTCATTTCATATCATATTCAGTATTGTGTTCTTATTGAAGACTATTGGAGGTATCCCCCTCGAAGTGGATTAGGAGGTTGCCCCCTCGAAGTGGCATATTATTATCAAGTATTTATAGCATATTTTCTATTATATTCAGATATTGTGCAAGTTGTTTCATTACACCCTGTGTCCTCCACATTGAAATTTCTAGAAACTAAAGTTACAGTGCAGATCAGTGTCGAAAGGAGCTTAGGACCCCTCAAAGAAATTGGTACCTTGGACTTGGGTACAAATCCCCATTTCCCTGACTTATCTGCCTTCCGAACTTTGAAAAACAATAAATTAAGTATCTCTGTCCTTTGTTCCAGTTTGAAAGGATTTGTTGTAATTTGATAATTTGCTTACTGATTTGCATAATTAGGGTTTCTAAGCATAATTGAGCATTAGATAGAGACATTGTTTGACACATCCAAGAGTCCACAGCTTCCCAAGTGGCTGTCCAACATGATAGGTGACTGCTCTCACTTAGTGGAGATTCAACTCAGTTGATAAGCCCTTGGAATGTTTGTTGGGAAAGGAGGATTACACATAAACCATTAAAATAACTAACAACCATCACTCCTCATTTTCCACACAAAACATGATTTACCTTAATAAGTGTTAAATAATTATCTCTTTTTTGGTTTTTATGTAACAAATATTAAGGTAATTTGTAGAATATTACCTTTAATAAGTGTTAAAATACAAAATATTGGCTACTATTCATGCAACGGAGAAAGGGGTTTCATGATTACATTGTCCTTGACTCCCAACCTTTACAAAAATTCACAAGGTTTATAATTATGCTTCTCATGATGCAAAATTTTGACCCAAGTCAAAAGGAGAAGACCTTATAATGTCATAATAGTTCACTCTAATTTTTTAACCTTAATAATCCCCTTTTATTCCTTAAGGTCGAAAGAAAAAGCAACTCCAAAAGAGTCTCTTATCTCCATAAGTACATTACCTTGTATTTTCCTTATCCTCAGGCCTCATGGTGCTTGGTCTAGTCATTAACACTTTGAAAAGTGTTGACCCCTGCCTAAATTTGATTTTCTATAATGATTTCTCCAAAAAATCACAAAATACTCATGAGAGGCTAGGGCATCATGAAACAAAAGAATTTCTCTAACCCTAAAAAGAATTCATTTTAGCTTTCACTCTTCTTTGTTTACTCTCTGCTACTCTGCGCTGCCAAGGGTTTGAGTTTCTCTTGTTTGAAGGGCTTTCACAGACTGCTCTAGATGGTCTTCTTCTCACTATTTTACCTCGTTCTACTAGTAAACAATCTATGCATACTTTCTATGGCTACACTTGTTCTTATGATGTAAAAATATAGCATATTGCTCCTTTCATGATGAATTTTCTTTTCTTTCTACTTTGCCATATATGTTTAAACGACCCTCTTCATGTATCTGTGGAAGCTTCTCATTCTGACAAAGCAGTGAGAAACTCTTGTTGTTTACTACCTCCTGGATGTGCTCTTTCTGTGCATAGTGAATCATATTGCTATATACTATTTTCATTGTTTCCTGTGGTGTAAACTGTTGAGTACTAGTGACTCAAATTACAGGTTAAATGGTTCATCGGTTCAGAGGTTCATTGGCATCGCGGTGACATTGGTCTATCGGTGTAAGATGTGAGGTGTCTCTTCGATGGAATGGTCATCGGTATGAAGATCTCTGTCGGCCCAGTTTTTGATTTGTTACTCCGATCTCTTTGGTCTTACCGATGGTAGTGGCCATCGGCTTGACTTTGTGTATCGATGGGAGTGATGAGCACTTGGCCGATCTGTTAAGTCTCACCAACCAAGGGCTATCGGGCTGACTTTCACTATCGGCTTGGTCTAGGGAAGATTCTCCGATGGGCATTGGTCTCACCGACGATGGATGCAGGGTTAGCGAAGAGTAAGTGATCTAGTCGGCGTGAGTCACCCCGATGAAAGATCATCGGAGTGAGTATTGATATCGACGCAGCTGGAAGGTGTATCCCTGATACTTCATGTTATACCGATGAAGGGTTGGCATCAGCGTGAGAAACACTATCGGCCAATCCTAGGGATGTTGTTCTGATGTCATCTGTCACCCCGATGGAAGTTGGTGAGGCATTGGCGTCGGCATGAGATACTTGGTTGGTCTGAGATTTGGGTGTCTATCTGATGGTTGTCTGTTATTCTAATGAAGGCATGTTGTCTTTGGTATCGGTGGGATGTGGAACCGTCGGAGTGAAAGATGGAATGTTGGCCGATGGTTTGAGTTGTGCCGATGGGGATAGACTGGGGTCATTGGCGGCAAAAGTGCCGACAATAGTCTTACCATGTCATCAGACATATAAACTGGAAATCCTCCAACGTCAGATGCATGTGGGACTAAAGGTCTTCACAAAAATGTGAAACGGTTTGGATAGTTGGATGTCAGCGATGCTGGGCAGTTGGAATGAACGGTCGTTTGCATGAGAATAGATTAGATTGCTAAAGCATTTTTTGGGATCGATGGGGTCGGTGTGAGTGTGAGAGAGTTCTTCTTGAGAGGGACCTCTGGTTTTCTTCTTCTATGAAGTCTTATGCTGTATGCAGCATGTGAACAGCATGTGAAGGGACTAAGAAGAGGATGAAAACAGAGTTCAAATGAAATTATTCTGGCTGAGAAGATGTAGTTCTATACTGTGTGCTGTTTGTGGCATGATCACAGTATGAAGAACCAACCAAGTGCTGGAGAACTTTGTGCAGGGATACTATCAGTCATTCTTCAAAAGGAACAAGATGTAAATCTTCATGAAAGGCTTATTGCTAGTTTTGTATTGTAACTATTTTTTCTATTGCTGAATAATAAAATGGTGATCTGGGCTTTTGGAGTGTGGGGTTTTTTACCCGTAAGGGTTTTCCCCACGTAAATCTGTGTTCTTGTTCTATCTTTCATGTTTAATGTCTCTGCTGTTGAAACTGGATATTGTTCACTTGTGCTTTCCTCTAAGGGTCAATGTAGGAAATGTTCTATGTCAGTTTCTGCTTTAAAGGCATAGTTGTGCGTGTTTTTGAAGCATTTGGAAAGAATTTAAATTTGTCGAAGACACCACTTTTCTTAGAAATACGTTCTGAGATGCCCTCATTTCCTTACAAGTGGTATCAGAGCCTTCTTCTGGGATATGCTTTGTTGCTCACATATGTACATTTGTGTGTTGCATGTGTTTGCATGTAAGAGTTCCTGGTGTATAAGGTTTGGGTATTCCTTCTGTGATGATTTCTTAGTGTGACAGGCTTGAGAAAATCTGAAGGAAATGTCTGTTTGTTTGATCCTTGTTTGAGTGAAAGTCTGGCAGTTAATTTTGTGTTTCTGTTTCAGCAGTGCTTGAAGGATGGTGAAGAGACTGGAGCTGGTCATGATGTGGCCTGAGGCTCTTAATTGATAGTATTTAATCTTGTTGCATGGGGTTTGCTTTGAGGCTGTGTTGTTGCAGTAACTTTCATATTGGGTGTCTGTGTGAGAGGCTCTCTGATGATATGAAGGAGTTTGTGTTACTGCTCAGCCATGGAGTATTGTGCTTATGCTGGGTGTTTTGTTCCTGGTATTGGAAGGCATAATTTTTTGTTACCCTGATTGCATGCAGGCTTTGGAGTTGATCATTGGATGATCTGAGAGCTTCTGTAATAGCCTGATTCTCTCGGATGCATGTGCATGTTGGTGGTTGAGGGATTGGTCTACAAGTGGGCCTAAAGCTCTTGAACTGCTATTTCCTTAAGTGGATATTTTGCACTTGCATGACTCAGATTCATGTTTTTTGGATTTGAGGGGTTTTATAGTTTTTCCTTAAAAACTATGGTTTTGCATATTCATGATGATCCATTATTCTGGTTTAACTGTTATGGAGTTTTGTTGCAGACTTTTTGGGTTTTCCAAATGTGAAGTGGGTATGGATGTGCATGGGTGTTTTTCAAACACAAGTGGTTTTTGCAGGTTTTACACGGTCAAAAGAAAAACTTGTGGTTTTGTGAAGCTGTAGTTAAGCTATTTCTAGACCCTGGCTTTTGGGATGTTGCTGGATGATATAGTTGTAGTTTTGCATGCATGCTTTGTGCATGGTGTGAGGAGGTGAAATGCTTGCTCTGCATGGGAGTGCTGGTATGTGATTTGTCACTCAGCATTTCTATGGTAATGCTTCTAGTTTCTTGACTATGGTGCTCTGGTTGTGGACATGTTGGGCGAATCAACGAAAAGTAAGTTTTCTGATGCTTGAGTCTTGTTGTCTACATTGTTATTTATTCCTTGAAATCTCAATTTTGCAGTTTCTAGTGTGATAGTGAGTTTGCATGATACATTGGTTGGATCTACGAGTTATGTAGTTTTGTGGGCTGATCACCTATTAAGCTACAGTGAGATGACTCGGATGTGGACTATCTTTATCCACAAGGTTGTTTCAGTGTTTATGCAGATTTGTTAGCTGGCCTTGTCTGTGGTCACTTGTGCATTGGTGTGACTGTTTTGGGATGAGAGGATGGATGTTGTAGAGTATCTGAATAGTTGGTTATGGAGACTTGTAGTAAGTGTATCATGATGTCATGTATAGCTTGAATACACAGGTTTGTGTAAGCTATTGAAAGTGATAGTTTAATTCCTTGTTTTGGAGATCTTGGTGTCACTTGGTTTTATAGTCACATGGACATGTTAATGTGTGGACCTGGAAGATTTTCAGATTAGGAGATGTTTGGTCAGGATGCTTGGAAAGCTCTGTTGTTACAGTTCAGTGGGAGCTTTAGCATTGACTGTGTGTTTCATCACTTAGTGGTGAATGATCTTCTTTAGTGTTGCAGATGTTACTAGGAGGAGCTCTTTGATCCTGTTGCTGCAGAAGGGTTCTTTCGCATTTGTAGGGGCACTATTTCAGGATGAGTAACATCTTGGAGTCATGGGGGATTCATGAAATTCTTGGCTAAGGTGTTGGTGGTGCTTGACAGGTGATGTTGGTTTAGAATTTTGGTTTGTTTCATATCATGATTTCTGCTTTTGAATTTTGGTATGATACATTGATCTAGAGACAATGGTTATGTTCACCTGGAGCATGGAATCTCCTAAAGGAGATGGTAAGATCATGATGTCATGATAAGTTCCTGATTCAGATGATTGGAGTTTTGACAGTGGTCTGGTTACTTCTCTATGTTTGGGTACATCTATCATTTGCTTGATTACTTCATAGTGTTGTAGTGATGCAGTTGGAGTTCAGCATGAGGTGATTGTTCAAAGGTACTCATGGATACATGGAGAATAAGGTGAGACTATATATGCTGTGTTTTCAGAGTTTACAGCTGGAAGTTCGAGGAGTCTTTACCTTGGTTGAATGTGAATTCAACAAAAGATCTAGAGGAGATTGTTCTTGGAGAAAGTTATTGGGACTTGGGTATCTTGGAAGAACATTCTCTTTCCCCACTCTTGGTCTCCTCGACAAGTTTCACTTGAGAGGTATAGCCCATTGTTTCTCTCAGGTGTTTTATGCTTTCTTTCATAGATATGGTTCTGGTGGATTCATTGTGAGAAATGAATAGCATGATTATCTCCTTGTGCATTTGAGTTTAGAGATATCATTCATTGATGAGGACTGTTAGGAGATGGTTAATGGGCTGATTTCCTGAAATGGGAAATGAATTAGTTTGATCTTCTTTGGTTTGTGAGGCTTACATCCATGTTAGTTGCGTTTGATCTTGGAGATTGAATGTTTGTTTAGATGTTGTTATGCTGGTTCACTCTGGGGTGTTTTGAAGGAGATCATACTTGACACAGTTGGCATTCAGAGGTGTATGTAAAAGGATTATCTACAGGTATATGATGTGCAATGTTTCTCTTGGTCTCAGTTAGTTTCTCTGATGGTGTGTTTCACATTACATTGTTTTGAGATTTGATTGGAGCTGAAGTGATCACTAGTTTGTGGTCATGTGTCTTCACTTATACTTTTGGGTGATGACAAGGAAGTTCTGTTATCTCTTTCTTTTGTTGGATGTGGAGAACTTGGGGAACTTTGGACTGGTGGTGAGGGGTTGTTCTTGCAGGTTATTGATTTGCATATCATGGTGGATGTTTCCTTGGTACTACATGATATTTACACTTTCTATGTAATGCTATTGGTGGATTTTGTATGCCATGATCTTTTTCAGATCTGCATTATCCATGCAGTGGGAGTTCTTGATGTGTCTGGTCTTCATTGACTAGTTGACATATGGAGCTTGTATTTGCAGTTGATGGGTGTATATGTAGGTGGCATGAGTCTACTGATGTTCATACCTTTAAGGTATGAGTGATTGGATGTTTTTAGCACTAGCTGTGTGTGCTATTTTCAGTCATGTGGGTTTTATGTTCAGTTGGATGGGTACAGTCAGCTTACTGATTGTTGTTCTAGCTGATGGTTTATCTTGTTTCTGGAGAATGGTTTCATGGCTGTGTTCTGGAAGCTTTGAAGTTTGTTATGTTGAAGCTTCTATGGAGCTTGTGAGTACAGTGGAGTGAAGGCAGTGTTAACTTTGATTCTGTTGACTTGGACCATTGATGGTTTCCTGTAATTCCTTCATCAAGTGGGAGAATGTTGAGTACTAGTGACTCAAATTATAGGTTAAATGGTTCATCAGTTCCTTGGTTGATCATCGGTTCAGAGGTTCATTGGCATCGCGGTGACATTGGTCTATCGGTGTAAGATGTGAGGTGTCTCTCCGATGGAATGGTCATCGGTATGAAGATCTCTGTCGGCCCAGTTTTTGATTCGTTACTCCGATCTCTTTGGTCTTACCGATGGTAGTGGCCATCGGCTTGACTTTGTGTATCGGTGGGAGTGATGAGCACTTGGCCGATCTACGAAGTCTCACTGACCAAGGGCTATCGGGCTGACTTTCACTATCAGCTTGGTCTAGGGAAGATTCTCCGATGGGCATTGGTCTCACCGACGATGGATGCAGGGTTAGCGAAGAGTAAGTGATCTAGTCGGCATGAGTCACCCCGATGAAAGATCATCAGAGTGAGTATTGATATCGACGCAGCTGGAAGGTGTATCCCTGATACTTCATGTTATACCGATGAAGGGTTGGCATCGGTGTGAGAAACACTATCGGCCAATCCTAGGGATGTTGTTCCAATGTCATCTGTCACCCCGATGGAAGTTGGTGAGGCATTGGCGTTGGCATGAGATACTTGGTCAGTCTGAGATTTGGGTGTCTATCCAATGGTTGTCTGTTATTCTAATGAAGGCATGTTGTGTTTGGTATCGGTGGGACGTGGAACTGTCAGAGTGAAAGATGGAATGTTGGCCGATGGTTTGAGTTGTGCCGATGGGGATAGACTGGGGTCGTCGGTGGCAAAAGTGCCAACAATAGTCTTACCGTGTCATCAGACATATGAACTAGAAATCCTCCAACACCGGATGCATGTGGGACTAAAGGTCTTCACGAAAATGCGAAATGGTTTGGACAGTTGGAATGAACGGTCATTTGCATGAGAATAGATTAGATTGCTAAAGCATTTTTTGGGATCGATGGGGTCGGTGTGAGTGTGAGAGAGTTCTTCTCGAGAGGGACCTCTGGTTTTCTTCTTCTGTGAAGTCTTATGCTGTATGCTGTATGCAGCATGTGAACATCATGTGAAGGGACTGAGAAGAGGATGAAAATAGAGTTCAAATGAAATTGTTCTGGCTGAGAAGATGTAGTTCTATACTGTGTGCTGTTTGTGGCATGATCACAGTATGAAGAACCAACCAAGTGCTGGAGAACTTTGTGCAGGGATACTGTCAGTCATTCTTCAGAAGGAACAAGATGTAAATCTTCATGAAAGGCTTATTGCCAGTTTTGTATTGTAACTATTTTTTCTGTTGTTGAATAATAAAATGGTGATCTGGGCTTTTGGAGTGTGGGGTTTTTTACCCGTAAGGGTTTTCCCCACATAAATCTGTGTTGTTCTGTCTTTCATGTTTAATGTCTCTGCTGTTGAAACTGGATATTGTTCACTTGTGCTTTCCTCTAAGGGTCAATGTAGGAAATGTTCTATGTTAGTTTTCGCTTTAAAGGCATAGTTGTGCGTGTTTTTGAAGCATTTGGAAAGAATTTAAATTTGTCGAAGACACCACTTTTCTTAGAAATACGTTCTGAGATGCCCTCATTTCCTTACATAAACTATGAAAATACTATTTCATTCTTGTCTCTGTTTACTCTTGATGGTGAAAATTGTGAATACTCTATGCTTCTTTCTTTCATAAAATCATGAGAACTCTTTTCTGGCCATGTTTTATTGGACAACATTGGCAGACTACTTCATATCTTTGTATCTCTTCATGTAAATCTTCATGTAGCTCTTTATTCATTGCATGAAAATAGTGAGAACTTGCTTTGCTTATGATAAAACCCTGTTAGGGTTTGTTTGGAAATTGTGAGTATCTTATTCCTCCTTCTGTGAAACTATGAAGAACAACCTTCTTTCTGTCTATGTACCTTAATGTTGGTTCTTTTTGGTTCATGATGAGATTGGTGTAGTTGTATGTGCTCCTAGCTTGAATAACAATATATAGAAAGTTTTATTTCTACCCGCTCTTGAGACTGTAAAAGACAACTTTGGCTTTACATGCTCCTCAAAGACTATACTTTCACAGTTGACTGCCTTTCCTAATGTTGTTCCTGAATATCTTGTGTTCTATAAGGGGTATGTGACTAAAAAACCTATCCCCACATGACTGTCTCTTATGCTAGATCTTTGTGTTGGGCCTTCAAACTCATATGGACTTAATGATGCATAAAAGACTTTGTAGAAGCTTGTATACTTCTTACCACCACGTGTATTTGTACACCTAAGACTTTTAGGGCTAGCAATGAATTCTTTATGCCAACTACTTGTATTACTGGATGATTGACCTATGTGTGATAGTCATTTTAAACCCATTATGCTGACCTTATTGTCCTTAGTTTGCACTTGACAGTGTTCCTCTATGTGTCCTTTATTGTTTCCTTGCCTTCAAATCCTCCAAGTTGTGGCAATCCTTTAGCTGTGACTTTATGTTTCATAGTCCTACTTAGTGATTGTTCCCTCTTAAATGATGTCATGCATCTGACCAACTAGCACTCTATCATATTGCTTTATGTTCCCTATTTGTAGTCTCCATACCCTATTGCTCATGCTAGAAAACCTTCGTGTTGATTGTTGTTCCTATCATTCTTGATAGTTTGCTCACTATTAACTGCACTTTTTCCCTGGTCACTTGTGGGATGCACTATTCCCTCGTTGTTTTCTCTATGAAGATCGAGATGGTTTCTTTGATGATGAAACCATATTCAAATTGACATCCTTGCTTTGTTCCATATGTTATTTTTATAATTAGATTGCTTAAATTATTATCCAGTTTGGTAGTTGCAAGAAATGAAGCAGTACCCCAGGCATAGTGGCTATAGCCATGGCATTCCCCATCTTTCATTCAAGCTCATTGATATGCTTTCATGTATATTTCTATCTCATAATTGTTGGCTGTCCCTTTGCCTTTTATGACTGTCACAAGACTTTGAACAGAGGATATAAGCATGAACAATAGACTAAAGTCTTAAAATGATGGATAGGCTACATATATAACCATGCAATGTTAAGAGAAATAACATAAACCTCCAAAGGTAGCGTTCTCTGACTGCATTAGACCTCCAAAACAAATAACTGCTTTTTCATCTCTATCTTCAACCATTTATAAACCAAGTGTTGTTATATGGAGCCTAATCAGACTCGGAGGTTAAATTTATCCCACTTTTATCGACGCAGTTTCCCCCTAAATTCCTACGGGGTAAAGGCACCGGGAGTTATTTTTTATTGGTTGACATAAGAAAACCCTATTTTTGTAACCGACAGAAAGCTTGATAAAAGCAGCTAAGGGTTAGGGTTTCTATTGATTGTATTGTAGCATTTGCAGTGGTATTAAGTTGCAAGGAATGCTGGTTGTAATCGGTTGATTTACTGGATAATAATATTGGACTCTCTGTTGGTGGATGTAGCTCAAGCTTGGGTGAACCACTTTAAAACTTGTCTCTTGCTGTTATTATTTCTGTGTATTTCCATTCCTCTGTTTAATCTTTATTTGCATTTAATTGATATCTTCTGTCGGCTAACCCTAACACCAAGACTGTCCCTTCAAGTAACTATCCTTGTTTTCTTATTGTCTCTTGTCATTCTTTTTGACTGATCTGCTGCTCCTTGACAAGGTCTCAAAGATTCAAACCCCTACATGTAACATCATTACATTACTTAAAAAGGATATCAAACCTCTTCATTCACTTCAGACAATACCTTGAAACTTGCAAACTTTGTACCTCACCCTCGTAGACTGTTTTCTTGACAGCTTTGCATGCTTCTTGAAAGACCATTTACTTCTTTCACCTAAACTTTGCTTGTTGTATCTCTATAAAAAAAATCTATCTTAAATATTTTAGGAACTTGTTCCCTTGTAGCAGAACTCTGCTATGTGGTTGTGTAGGTCATTGCCCCTATGTTGGTAGTCCTCCTTAAGCTTTACCTTCTCCTTTTTGTGGTTGTGACAGTCATTTTATATTCCTTTTGTCTATGATATTTCCTGACTGTTACTCTTATGTTATGAGCTGCTCTTTCAACTATGACAGTCCTCAATGATTGCCTCTTCATTACTAGACAGTCAATGGGATGTCCTATTGCTTCAACCACAGTCATCAAAGAATTTCTCTTACTTTTGAGGCAGTCAACAATAATTGGTTTTACCTCTGAATACAATCCTCCAATGGCTGCTACTTCTTGCTCTTAAACTCCCAAGAACATGATTGTTCTTTCTGTTAGGGGTGATGTTCCTTTATGTGTTTGCTAGTTGTCTTCTCCACATTGATATACCTTTGTGTTGTTTGACACCATGCAGACTTCAAGATACTTTCTATTTGCATCATTTTCATTGACTGTTACCTTGATGTCAACAATGTGCTATATGTATGTACCTGCACACTCAACACACATGTTAGGAGAAAACATAGAGGCAAAAGCCTCTCTTCTAATTATTATATGATCTTCTCTTTCTTATCCCTTCTTGTGATTGCATATCTACATCTAAGAGCTGGCTATCTCTTTCATCTTCTTGCTTAGATGCTTGTGAAGGATAACATGTACATTTGATGTTATTACATACAAGAGTGAAAGGCATCCTGAGCTCTAACATATTTTTCTCTCCTGTAGGTACCTTGGAAGATATCAATGGAGAATATGAAGATGGGTGCAACCACTAGTAGGGGTTCATCATTCAGGAAATGACGGATCCCCTCTCTCTCTTCTATGTTTACTTTTTACTTCAGATGTATATGTTTTTCTTTCATTTCATCTTGTATAGTCAATTCCCACGACTTGTGTGGGAACTATGAATAGATTCTCTTTATGAATATAAGTAGTTATTTCATGCAATGATTTGTATATTGTTCTTCTTTTGTAAATCATTCAATTGCATAAGGGAAAATTTGAAATCTTTTGCATGGTACAGTTGTTTATAATCATAAGTAGATTTAGCAATTTTGTGTACCTTTCTCATTTGATACTTGAACAAACTATAATGAATTCATTTGGTACTTGAACAAAATACAATGAATATATCTAAAACAAAATGAAACTCATTTCCTCCTGCTAACTTTGGGATGCCTCCTGCTCTAGTGGGATGCCCTTCCCACTTTTATCTGGCTCTTGTAGCAACTCTTACTGAGTTGCTACATGATTTTGGTAACAGTGATGATTGGAATGGCCTTCTACATGAGTAGTAGGCCTTCTAAAGATGGTTGTGAGTTTTCATCTTCCCCACTCTTCGTCCTTTCCTCCTGCTTTAGACAACTTGGCCTTAGATTCTATTGAACCTATCTCCTTCTTCAAGGGCAAAAAACATCAGTGTTGACCTAGCCTAACCTTATTAGGCTAAAGTGCACAATTAGGTAACATATACAATAGTTTGTAGCTCAAAAATAGAGTTAATGATGTAAGATGTGCAAAGTAAAATTAGGCCTAAGTGTTTTTCCCAAAATGTATTAGATTAACTGATATTTTAGAAAACCTAAGGCTTGTAAACTCTATAAAATGAGAAACTAGAACCCTGTAAGCACACAATCAGTGAAAAACCAAACGCTAGAAATGATTTTGAGATAAAAATTTGTTGCTATTATGACCAGAGCCACTGAACCAGAGGCCGAAGATGGTAAAGCAGGGATCTAGGGTGCTAAAATAGAACCCTTTTGGACTATGACAAAGGCTTACTGTACTGACAGACCGACCGATTGCACTGACAGGTAGCTTGTATGCGCTAAATAGAGGACTAAATGCACTAAACCTGCAAAACTAGCTTGTCGTTAGATAAAAAGCGACCGGTGCTAACAGAGCTATCAAAGGCGCGACTGCAGAGACCGAATGCGCTAAAGAAACCTGCACAACATAATCTTCCAAAACCTCACACAAAAAAGATTAGTAACAGGGACAGGTGTCCCATTGAGCGTGCCAAATGAAGATAAAAGAGACTAGAAAGACTAAATAACATGAAATAACTCAAAAACAAAGAGATTTATACCTTCAAAGCCTTTCAATCTCCTTTTCTCCTTGATAAGGTGGAGGAGAGATTCACCCAAGTCACTCCTAGCTATACCCAAGTATGAAGTATGTAGATTGCTCTCAATATTCAACACTATGAATTTAATGGAGGATTTGGCTAGAGATTTGGCTTATGATTTTGACATAATAAGGATGCATGAAACTTGAGATGGGATGTTATTTGGACATCATAAGATTGCAATGGGATGAGATGCTATTTTGGCATGATAATGATGCAATGAGAACGAGATGAAAATGGCTTGGATTGAGCTTGTATTTATAGGCATTTTGGAGGGGATTTAAGATCAAGGGTGGAGATTGAAAGTTGAAATCCAATGGTGGAGATGAAGAGTTGAGATGGAGGGCTGAGATTTCATCAACAAAAATGGAGGGTTGTGATTATTTTTGAATTTTAAATTCACCTTGGGAAGGCTTTGCATTAATGAGGATTAAGACTTGTGAGTGAATAAAAAAATCATTTCCATGGGAGAAGGTGGAATAAAAATTGTGATTTATGGGTGAATGTGATGACATGTGACACAAGTGTTTATTTGGAAAAAACATGTGTGAGATATTTTTATTAAAAAGAGCTCTAACATGGAAAAGGAAAAATGAGTTGGAAGAGTCATGTGACCCCTTTGAATAAAAAAATGTTTTTTATTCAAAGGGTGTGGGGAGATGGGTTAATGAGGGTTTAAGACTAATTAATTAAGTGTTTAACTTAATTAATGTGGTTGTTGGAAATTAGTGAGGGAATTATTTATAGGTTAGAATTAATTGAGGGTTTACTTAATTAATTTGGGTCTAGGGGCTAGGTAGGGTATAATAGCTAATTAAATAATGTTATTTATTTAATTAGGCTAGGTTTAGGTCATATTCTAGGGAAGATTAATCAAATAAGTATGTTTTATTTAATTAATCTAGGTTAGGGAATGAGGGAAATTAATCAAATAAATATTAGAATATTTATTTAATTAATTGTGGATGATGTCTAAGGTATAGTGATAAATTAAATGAATTAATTTATCACAAGTGAATAATTGGTGATGAATGGCTAAGGATGAATGGCTTAGGAAAAATTAATTAAATAATTTATTTTTGTTATGTATGCAAATGGGGAATGATAAAATTGTGTGTTAATTAGATTCAATCAAACCCTTCTTTCACACATACATTCAAGGGCATAGACTGAGCTAAGTCACTACTGTGATAGAGGACTTAGCTACAGGTCTGATGTCATTATGAGATGATTAGAAAGATAGAATAGATTGATAGTTTTTTAAAACCCTATCTGATTAAGCCTAAAACCTTAATTATGTGAAATCATAAACAAACGGATGAAACCCGACAAATGCATGCATAGGAAGGCACTAAATGCATATTAGAAACATACCAGGATTTGAATTTTAGGAAACAAAAAATTCGGGGACAAAAGAGCGGGCACTTGTGTCCAAGGTGGCACTTTTTCTAAGGGTTGGGAACTAAAATATGCTTCAGATTGTAACCTGCTTCAGAGATTTCTGACAATGCTAAACTAGAGGACATTGGAGTAGGCACCTGTATCTAATCAGGGATATTTTTTGTTATTTTCTTTAGATTTGGAATCTTTATGCTATGCTCTGATCTCCTACAACTCCTCTCCACAAGATCTGACACCTGTAACCTGCAATCACAAGAGAGGGGTTGGGGGTTGTGGTGTTTAGGAGCTTGCCTCAGTCAAGCCTCGGAATGGCACTCAAGCCATCCAACACCATTGGTAGAGAGAGTGTGTGTCCTTGGTGGTCAGAGGCAAAAGCAAATAATATGATAAATTGATTGAAACACAAAGTAGATGTCACCTTAGTAGGTGTAAACTCTCACATGGAGATGAAGATCTTTCACGCCATGAGGAGATGGATTGATGAAGACAAATCTACAACAAACAAGTACAAACACAACACAATACTACTCTACAACACAATGAAAGCCTTGAATATCCTTAACATAAGATCACAAGTTCGCATTATCCATCTCTAGTTAAAATGAAGTCCTAAACATGTTTATATATGCATTCTTGCTAAACATTCGTAAATTAAATTAAATAGGCCAACAAAGGGAAACCTTTTAATGGTCACTCTTCTGACATTTAAAATTTGGGTCTCGACAAAATAGGTCTGGACTAGGGCACAGGTGCCCAAGTCCAGGGGCCTATTTTGGGACTTGGCTAAGCTTAAGAGTGGCCTAAGTCCCATTTGTCATAGGTTTCAGGGGATTTTTCTCTAAGATTCATTTTTAACATGCATGATTAAGTCTAAGGGACCCGGGAGCTAAACTTAGGAGGTAAAAGTCCTAGGGGAACATTTTACGACATAACAGTTTTTGTTTAATTAATTGGTGGAAGGGATAATTAGTAGTGCAAGGATGTGGGAAAGTGGCTTGCATGGTCAAGTCATTTTTAGGTGTCTATAGTAGCTTCATGTTTAGGTGATGTGTGAATTTATTGACCATCATTAGGAATTGTAGGAGATTTAAGGGAGTAGGATGTCTGGATGAAGGAATTAGTGGACTTATGGATAAAGGGATGAGGGGATTTGAGGATGGTAAATTAGGAGTTGGGAGGAGTGGAGGAAGAGTGGATTTAGGGAGATGCATGGTCACATGCTTTTGATATTTGTATGACAATGGAGGGATGGTGACATATGATTTGGAGGTGCGATGAGGTGCACTGGGTTTGGGATTTGAAGAAGTGGATTTAGGAGGCACAAAGGTGGTATCATCATTAGATTGTTTGCCTTGAGATGTATAACCAAGGCCATGCACTCAAGAATAGATTTTGACATGGATGGGCTCCAAGATACCTTGTTCATGAAGGCCTAAGACTTTGCCTTGATATTTCATGTTTTAGAGCATGCGATGTGCGATGGGATATTTGTTGTTTTGGAAACAAGATGTGAGTCCATTATTAGATGGCGGAGGATGGTTGGTGGATAGAAGTTGTTCCTCTCCTACAAGAGAACCACCACAGGTAAAGGTGTTGGGTCCAAGGGGATAGTATGATGGATTTGAGATAGGGTCGATAGGGTATGATGAAGGATCAATAGGAGATAGTGTAGGACTGGGAAAAGGATGAATTATAGTGCTTGGATCTTGATTATCATTATGCTCATTAGGTTGTGATATGATGTGATCCAAGTTATTTTTGGATTGTTTATGTTTTCTTGGGGACTAAGTGTCTCATCATAGGATGTTGTTGGATGATGAATGGGAGGAGTGTCAATCTCTTGCTCATGGATGATGGTGGCTTTGGTAGGGGAATCAACTTGGCTCTCTTGATTAGAAATAGGATCTTAATCATGGATGGGAGCTTTATCATAAATAGGATCTTGATCGTGCATATCTTGGATAATTTTATTTTGGCTTATGAGGAACAAGGTTGATCATGCTTTGGATTGGACTCTTGATATAGCTCTTAGGGTTGGATAGAGAGAGAAGATTCTTGAATGGGAGTGGTATACTCTTGATAGTCAACAACATGGCTACTTGATGGATCTTGACTTGCATTCATGGTAGGAGATTATTCAATAGGCTTGATAGGTGTTGGACTACATAATGGTAATGGAGGGATAGGCATGATATTTGAAGGCTCTTTGCTAGGCTCAAGTATAAGCATCGTATTACATAATAGTATTTGGATAGGACTAAGTGGCTCTTTGATAGGTTCAAGGATAGACATTTGAGTGCATGATGGTGTTTGATTCCTTATTAATAGCCATTGGATCACATCCTTCATAACTCTAGGGGTTATTGACTCAGGGGAGGAATAAAATGGATAATATAATGGATGGACAATAATGGCAGATGTTGTAGGATTAAGATTAGGATTAGTTGGAGGGATAATAGGAGGGGAGTGTGTAGTTTGTCTTGATGTTTGGATAGGATCCTCTAATGAGGTTGATGGAGAAATGGGAGATGTTTTGGATGGAATGGAGGATGGGGTGGATGATGTGGATTTTATGTGTTTTTGGTGGGTGACAACATCATCAGCAACACATTTGGATGGTTTTGGGGAAGTAGGATGGGATGATTCCACATATTTGTTTTTAAAATTTTGATCCTTGGCTAGGAATTTGTTCAATTCTTCTTGGAGATAAGGCTTGAAATCTATTATGGATTTAGTAGGAGGATTTGATAATGTCGCATCTCAAACTTTTTGGATTGATTTCATTTACGTTTAATGCATGGAAAACTATTGAATTCTACTTAATGATCGATTTTAGATAAATATAATGATGATACACTATTGAGCTTATGATTCAGTTCTTTTATGTTGCTTTGGCTATGTTTTTACGGAACTAACCTATTAACCATGGAAAATGAGTGGGATTGGTTGTAGGTATTGTCGAAGGCAAGAACATGTTTTAGGTAGAGGGGAACTAGAGTCATTTGTCAACAATTGGATGGGTTTTGTCTAGTGCCCTATCACACACTCATGTAGAATCATTTTTCTTTGCATTGATGACTATATGTTTAACGTTCTTCATGATATACATATATATGTGACTTTGTTTTACTTGAAAATGTCTAAATGCATGATTATTTTGATGCTTGAATCGTTAAATTAAATATGCCTATCTTCGTTTACATATATATACAAATAAATATTACTGCAATATTAAATACACTTATCTTTATTTACATATATATATATATATAAATATTGTTTGTGAAATTATAGATGCCTATCTTTGTATATATATAAATAATATTATTGTGAATTATGAAGAATCCTTTTTTTTATAAAATTATGTATATAAATATATAAGTATTTTAATGAAAAGCATGCATAAGTTTCAATTTTAAAAATAAACTAGATTAAACTCTTGCATGAGTTTTGGATGGGAAACAAAGGAAAGATAAAAGAACAGAAAGTGAAAAACAAAAAGGAAGTGCCCTAATTGAAGGAAAAGGGAGATAAAAATAAAGCAAAAAGAGGCATAAGGAGGGAGGCACAAACAGGAACATGGAAGAGGAAAAAAACAGGAGGGTAAAGGAAAAAAAGGCAAGAAAGAAGCAAGGAATTAAGGGCATCATAGTTTGAATGGCTTCTCTAATTGTTCTAGGTTTTCTTCTTCATTCTTTGTGCGATTGTAATTCCATTCTTTTCCTTGTAGCAAAGATTGATTTATTGTTTGATTTTTATGGAGAAATCTATGTATAAAAGAAGAAGTTGTTTTACTTTTTATTAAAAAATCTAGTTGAAGAATTGTTAGTTTGTATTTAAAAGAAAATTGTGTTTTACTAAAGTTTGTGATACTGCCTTTGAAGGTAGGCCACAACCCTCTTGCTGAAACAGTGGGAGGCCTGTGGGCCTTCCCATGTCCCTAGCAAGGAGGACTGAGGACAGCATATTAGTTATTTTTTAAAATCTTCTATTGAAACCCAAATAAAACTTTCTTTATTTGTTATCTCTCATTGTTGTTCCGGCATACTTATCATTGTTCTGGCACACATCTATTGTTCTAGCATGAATTTTAAACCAAATCTGAGTTTACTTCTTATATATTGTCGTTCCAGCATGAGAAACAAATCAAATCTAAGTTTTACTTCATATATTTTCACTATTCTGGCATACTTTTCATTGTTCTGGCATGCATTTGTTGTTCCAACATGAATAATGATCCAAATATGAGTTTTACTATATATACTTTTTGTTGTTCTGGCATGCATTTGTTGTTTGAACATGAATATTGATCCAAATATGAGTTTTAATGTTATATTTATC
This sequence comes from Cunninghamia lanceolata, assembly GCA_027924645.1. Classification (NCBI taxonomy): domain Eukaryota; kingdom Viridiplantae; phylum Streptophyta; class Pinopsida; order Cupressales; family Cupressaceae; genus Cunninghamia; species Cunninghamia lanceolata. The sequence goes on along the minus strand of BSBN01000210.1, from coordinate 2,396,543 downwards.
ATTGTTCTAACATGAATTTAGTGAACAACCAATTATTTTTGTTAAAATTGATATAGAAAAGTGAAATCTTTTCATTACTACCTCTCTTTAAAGATGAAATTCGTCATTATTTTTTTTTGATTCGTAAATATAAAGTTTGTATTAATCCGAAGAGAGAATGAACATGCAGGTGCCTATAAGCCGTTTACCTGCCACAGCCAGATGACAAAAAAACTCCTAAACCCTTCCTTGAAACTATAGGGTAAATATATAAACATATATATTTATATATAAACCATATATATATATATATATACTCGTTGTTAGAGACACATGCTGAGATATTCCAATTGCTTTATGACTGAAATTATTGTATTATACCCTGCAAAACAGCATAGGAAAAGTCAAAATCATGAGCCGAAATAGTAAAATGTACTAGCAAAATACTGATCAAACATTCTGATAAAACCAAGTACATATAAAAACAAGGAGATACTAATTTTATAATAGAAAGATTGATTGCTATTGTTTATTGCACGAAGGATTGATTTATTATCATTATTTTAATGTGCTTGCAAAGGAAATAGAAGTACATATGTTTGTTTATTATGCATTGTCTATTTGGGAAAGTTACCTTCTAGTATAGGTGCTAAATATGGCTAAAACAGAGAAGTAGGTCTTCTTTTTCAGGATCTACACACCCTTAAACAGTTTCATACTTTGGACAAAGTTAAATTGTGACGTTGAAATAGACGAATGAACCATTGAAATAGATGGATTTTTATGCCTAGTTATTTATTTTATTCTCTACCATATCCTATTAATGTAATGCTACACTCAAGTTAGGGATGTATGTAGGTTAATAGGCATGCACCATATTCCACCTTGCCAACTGTTTACAGGTTGCTAGGCCCTTCATGCAGGGTCAGGCATTCTTCAAGTTTGAAGAATACCAAGGAAGCATAAGCTTTGTGGTTGGGCGGAAAAGCGCCTGAAACATGTTCTTGTCCTTTGATGTAATAGATGACTAGATGGTCGATGGTGGTCAAGGACTGATCTATGTTTTATGGATTCTACTTGTATATGCTAACATATGCATTACACCATTGTATTGGAATGAATTGTAAGGCACTTAAGCCAATATTGAAACATGTACATATTATTTCATGGAGCTCTATAACTGTACTTCTGTATGATGAATTGTAACAATATTGTTTACAATATCAATGTATGAAATCTTGTGTTTGTCTATTATTAGTAAAACTCTCTCTTTCCCTTGATAGTGTAATTGCAGTTACTTTTACTTCAGTTGTTTATGTGATGGAATTTAGTACTTTACATTTGGTATCAGAGCACTAGGTTCTACACTAGGCCTTTTTGGACTATTACGCTAAGTTGTAAACTTGTTACAGATCAATCAACATGAATACTAGAAACTCTGGATGTAGGGGAGCAACCTTAGGATCTGGTAGTGAGCAAAATGTGGGGAACAAAAACAAAGGAAACAATGAAGGAGACAATGTAGGGAACAATGCCAGAACCAATGAAGAGAACTAAAATGAAGCAAACAACAATAATGGACAGAACAATAATGGACAAAACAATCATGGATAGAATAACCAGCTAGATCAAATCCTTGCTCTTTTAACTCAACAAGGGACCTGAATGAACAATCTTGCATAGGAAGTCCATGGAATGAGAGGAAATTAGAATGAGAATGACAGAAATGTGGACCAGAGGGAAGAAGTATGAGTCCCAGAAGGTGAAGCGAACATGACCAATCGGGATAGAATTGCAAAGGAGTTGGGAAAAGACCTTAAAAAGGTCACCCCTCGTAAATTTGATGGTAAGACCATTGGTGATGGAGCTGAGGCATGGATTGTAGAGATGGAAAAATACTATGATCTTCAGAACCTGTTCAAGGAAACTAAAGCAATGTGGGGATCTTACCAACTTACTAGCAAAGCAAAGACCTAGTGGGACAATGAAAATGCAGAAAAAACTATTACTTGGAGTAGTAACGTGGGACTGCTTCCTCCAACTCTTTAAGAAGAGGTGGTTACCACAACTTTATTTTGATAAAAAGATGACAAAATTTGAAAACCTAACTTAGGGAGGTATGATAGTGACTCAGTATTGGGAGAGATTCTCACATCTACTCAAGTATGTTCCGCAGTACCAGATGGACGAGAGGTTTAGGATTCAAAAGTTTATCTTAGGTTTAAGACCACAAATTAGGGCAGAGGTAGATATTCATAACCCCTTGACCATGGACAAAGTGTTCGAGAAAGAGACTAAGCAAGAGCAGAAATTGCAACAGATTGCCAATTATCGTAAGAGTCAAGATACGAAATACAGAAATAAGAGGTTCCAGAGTGACAATCATAATCAGAGTAGAAACAACAATCAAGGAAACAAAAAATGTCAGATTCAGAATCTAAAAAGAGGCAACAATTTTTAGGAAAGGAACAGTAGAAATCAAAGTGGAAATAATAAGAAAGGTAACTTTGGTAACAATAGTAACAATAACAGAAGAGAGATGCTAGCTAGACCCAGAGGACCCCGCAACGGATGCTATACATGTGGAGGAGAGCACTGTGCTAGTGCATGTCCTTGGTGATCAACAAACTAAAAAGATGGGAATCAAACAGGAGTTACACATCACCAAATTCACACAGATGTAGACCATCATCAAGCGGATTTTCAAGCAACACCCATTCAGTTATCCAGTAAGCTCTTTGGCCTTCCAGTTTCAATTTTGATTGATATCAAAGCTATAGAATGTTTTGTAGACCCTAAAATTGTAGCAAAGTTATTTGTAAAACTGGGACACATGGAAAACCCTTGGATGGTGCAATATGGTAATAGTGCAAAGAAGAGAGTAGACTCCTATCTAGTATGCAGTGAATTAGATCTCCCAACTTTCCAAACTCAAGTCAACCTTTATGTTGCACCTCTAGGATCTTATGACATGATTCTAGGAACCAATTGGCTATATGAGCACAAGTCCATAGTAAACTATGAAGAAAAGGTAGTGAAATGCCTTGATGACTTTGGGAATCGGGTAGAGATTCATGGTTCTAGGAAACGCCTTAAGCTAAGACATATTTCAGCCATGCAATTAAAGAAAGCTAAAAGAAAGGGTTGTTCAATCTATGCAGTCAAAATAAGAGATCTTGATAACTAGGAACCATCCTTTGATAAGTATCATATCCTTAGAGAGTTCTAGGATGTATTCCCTAATGAATTGACAAAGCTACCACCAAAAAGGGAATTTGATTTCTCAATAGAATTTGAGTCTCAGGCACCCTACAGAGTGACAACAACAGAATTGTATGTGCTTAAGGCACAATTAGAAGATTTGTTGAAGAAAGGGTTTATTAGACCTAGTGTGTCATCTTAGGCCACACTGGTCATTTTTGCAAAGAAGAAGAATGGAACTTTGCGGTTATGCATTGATTACAGGATGCTCAACAAGGTGACTATAAAGAATAAGTATCCACTTCCAAGGATAGATGAGTTATTTGATCAGATGAAGGGTGCAAAGGTATTCTCCAAAATAGACCTTACATCTGGCTATCAACAATTGCGGATTAAGGACGAGGATATCTCCAAGACAGTGTTTAGAACTCTCTATGGTCACTATGCATTCACAGTAGTACCATTAAGGTTAACTAACGCACTTGCAACATTTATGAACTTGATGAACAGTGTGTTCAGGGATTATTTGGATGAATTTGTGTTAGTCTTCTTGGACAACATTTTGGTTTATTTTAAGTTAGTAGAGGAGCATGATAGACACTTGAGAATATTTTTGCAACACTTGAGAGAGTGTAAACTTTTTGGCAAACTATCTAAGTGTACGTTCTACCAGAGTAAAGTGCACTACCTTGGTCATGTGATTTCAGCAGATGGGATAGCAGTAGATCCATAAAAGATCAAAGCGATAATGGATAGGCCCGCACCACAAAATGTAACTGAGGTTAGAAGTTTTGTGGGGCTGGCTGGATATTACATGAAATTTGTGGAAGGATTCTCAACAATCGTAGCACCAATAATCTCATTACAGAAGAAAGGTATGAAGTTTGACTGGATAGACAAATGTGAGCAATCTTTCTAGCTCCTAAAGGAAAAGCTCATGACAAAACCTATTCTGACCATACCTGATTCTAATGGTCATTTCATAGTTATAACATATGCTTTAGGTGAAGGTGTGGGGGGAGTGTTGATGCAAAATAGGCAAGTGGTGGCATACGAATCCAGGAAGCTAAAATTGTTGAATGCACAAGACAACTGAGAGGGGGGGTGGATTAGTTATAACTTAAAATTCCAAAACCCTCATACATAAATAGATTCACAATGATTTAATTAACCCTTAAATGGTTATGATGATTAATTATGAAAGAAAATAACAGAAACTTAATCAAACCAACATCTAGTACAAGAGAATACCAGATTTACGTGGAAAACCAAAGAAGGGAAAAACCATGGTGAGGATTAGCACACAAGATAAAATAGTATCAACACTAAATTACAAAAGGCTTACTGCCCAAAAGAAAGGCTCATTACCAGAATAGAGAAGAAGAAAGAGAAGATTGTTACAAGGAGAAAGCTATCTCAATGCAATATGGAATTCCACCGCAACACCATCAACACCTTCGTAGTCACACTTGAAGAATTGTAGACACCTTTTGTTCACTACATCCAGTAATCTAACACATGAAAGCTTGTACTACACCACACATTCAACCACACTATTATTCACATCATATCCATTGCGCGCACACCCAATCATGATCCCTTGACACTCATTTATACTGTCTTCAACCTTGAGAACATTCTCCAAGGTCGGCAATGTAAAGGAAGAAAAAGAGGGTTTTCAATTTGATGAAGGTTTATGTGAGATCCTCCTTTCACACCTTACATTCAAGGACATTCAATCGAGTAGAGGACTCTACTATAGATCTCCTGTCACTTGGAACAAAGGGGAAGTTTGGAATTTGTAGATTTGTTGTTCAACTAAGTATAATTATGCTTAAAACCCTAATTTTATGAAATCGTAAATAAACAGATGAATAATAGAAAATGCTCACAGACAGGAATATCAAATGACAATCAAATACATACCAGATTTTAGAATTTTGGATGCAGAATAGTTGGGGACTAATAAGCAGGGACCCAAGTCCAAGGTACTAGTTTCTGTTGGGATCTCTGAAGAATGTCTGCAACTTGTTTCTGTTGTTCTAGAGATTTCACTGTTTTAGGATCCAGAGGACTAATGAGCGGGTGCCTTAGTCTAGGTCCTACTTTTTTGCTTTCCTCCACATTTTCAACACTCTGCTCTGCTTCCTTGCAACTCCACTTCTTCTGCTTCCACAACCTATAACCTGCAATCACAGAAAAGGGGGTTGGGGGTTGTGGTGTTTAGAGGCTTGCCTCAGTCAAACCCCAGAGAGACATTCAAGTCTTCCAAACACCATTGTCAGATAAAGAGCGTGTATCCTTGTGGGATAGAGGAAATATCCAAATGATAAATGATTGAAACATAAACAAATGTCCCCTCAGAGGTGTATCTCACATGACATGAAGATCCTTCACATCATAAGAAGATGAAGCCAAATCTGCATAACAAACAATATAGCAAGACAAGTCTGCTCTGCAACAATGAATATCTTGGATGCTCTCAAATCACAAGAATGCCCAAAGTTCCTAATCATCTTCTAGTTTAGAAATGAATCCCTAAACATGCTTATATATGATTCTAAACATATTCCTGCTAAGAGTTTCGTAATTCAAACTTGAGATGTCGGTATGGGACCTTATTAACGGTCACATAACTAACACTTAGATTTAGGTCTTGACCTAAAATAGGGCAGGACTAGGGTGCGGGTGCCCAAGTCCTCCCTCCCTATTTTAGTCAGGATTCATCACAATAGCATCCCCTAGGTCCTATTTGCCATAAAACTTAGGGGTTTTCTCATCGAGAGTGAACATGAATATGCAAGATGATAAAAATGCTTTCTAAAGGACCCAAGAGCTAAACATATGAGGGAAAAAGTCCCAGGGGGACATTTTCTAACATAATAGGCAAATCACCTTATCCCATAAAATTCAAATTAGGTCTAGACCTAAACATTCCCACAGTGGAAAGGAATGAAGGTGTACTACAACACATCTTAGCTTAGACCTAAATTCATCCAAGCACGCCACTCTACACTTTCACAATCACCAAAGCACCTCCGCAATTAGTGTAAACACCCAAGGTCAGCCAAACCTATGTTAACACAATGAAATTTTAAGTACATGATTCTTCAAGAAAAAATACAACTTTGCGGACCACAAACCAAGCTTTAACATAATCTAAAATATTCCACGAACATCCTAAAATATCCTAAATCTAACAAATTCCTCCATAACAACTTCCACATGCCGCACAACCTTATCCTATTTACCTAGCAAACTCAAATGTCTCTGGAATACACTGCAACTCAATAAGTCCTCTTTGAGAGCACCAAACCATGAACTACTTCTATTGGAGAAAGATATGAACATTATAAGCACACGTCTAGAACTGCAAGACCAAAAACTACTTTGCAGAGAAATGTAGAGCAAAGACATTTCTCCCAGACACCTTTGCAACACTCAAAAACATAGTCCACACATTGGTGAATACAACTTCCTCTATTCAACAAACCATAACAACAAATTTAGAATATAGCATCTCTTAACATCTCTGAAGAACATATCCAAACCGCAAAGTTAGATCTTCAATATGGAGGAAATCTGGAGCAAAACTAGAACACTACTCTATAAACTAAAATGCCACTTCAACATATTATTTCCTTTATTAATCAATTTTTCTCAAAAGCACTTGGAAACCAACCAGAAGAAACATATTATTAACATATTCAACACCTCTTCAAAGCAACCAAATCATCTTCAGCAAAGCAACTCAACCAAATAACTTATACCATTGCAACAACCTCATATCTTCTCAACCAACCTCATCTCTACTCAACTAGTTGACATAGTTGACATCAATGACAACACTAGCTTGTTGACATCAATGACAACACCGACTACACATGCTTGCAACAATCTCCCCCTTTGTCATTGATGGCAACACATAATGTGAAAAACCATCAACACAACAACATCCTCAATACTATGCTTCATACCAACTCTTTTCCTTTCTCTTTCTCTCCTTTTTTCACATTGCTCTCTCTCCCCCTTTGACATCAATGGCAAAGGGTTTCATCTTTCTCTTTCCCATTCTCATACTTGAACTTGCTCACCATTGCTTTGTCACATCTTTTCTTTTACTACTCTCCCATAGAAGCAACCAAAACTAGCAATTTCTCCCCCTAACTGCCACAACCATCATGACCACTACCTGCTCCCCCTGAGAGGTAGCCTCCAACATCAGTCCAGAATAAGGATTAAATCTTGAAATCCACTGGACTAATGCATCTCCTTATGCATCTAGTTAAAATAAGGAGGGGCAATAACCCCTAACTTCTCCCAGAGATATTCAAATGTATCCTTATGAAGAGCCTTGGTGAATATATCAGTAACTTGATCCTTTGTAGGCGCATACTCAAACTTCACTTCATTCTCTACAAACTTCTCTCTTAGGAAGTGATATCAGATTGATATATGTTTTGTCCTTGAATGCATCACCAAATTCTTTGAAATGTTAATAGCAATTGTATTATCACAAAAGATAGGAATAGGTTCATCATATACAACTCTGATATCCTTCAAGGTTTGCCTCATCCACAACACTTGTGTGCAACAAGATGCTACTGCAATGTATTCTTCCTCTACAGTAGACACAGATACTGAATCTTTCTTTTTACTTAACCATGACATCACTTTGCTTCCAAGAGGGAATGCACCACCACTTGTACTTTTCATGTCATCTACACAACCAGCCCAATCTACATCTATGTAAGCACTTAAAGCAAAGTCATTATCCTTTGAATACCACAAACCATAATCTGGAGTTCCCTTTAAATATCTAAATATCCTCTTCACTGCTGCAACATGTGACTCTCTAGGATCTTCTTGAAATCTAGCCACAAGACAAACTGCATGCATAATATTTGGTCTAGTAGCAATTAAATATAACAATCCTCCAATCATTGACCTATACCTGCTCTGATCAGCCTTGGGAGATTCATCATTCTTGTTCAGCTTACAACCAGTTGTCATAGGGGTACATACTAGTTTAGAATCTTTCATACCAAACTTATTTAACATCTCCTTGACAAAGTTAGATTGTGAAATGAAAATACCTTTATCTATCTAATTGATCTGTAACCCAAGGATTTCATTTCTCCACACATTGACATCTCAAATTCTTTCTACATTTCATTTGCAAAACTCTTACACATACCTTCATTTCCTCCAAATATTATATCATCTACATACACTTCCACAATCAAAATATGATCTTCTCCTACTTTGATGTACAAATTGCTATCTGTGGTACCTTTATTGAATCCTTGTTGTAATAAATATTTGTCTAACCTTACATATCAAGCTCTAGGGGCTCGCTTCAATCCATATAGTGCTTTGTTCAAACTGTAAACCATATCTGGTTTATCTAATAATTGAAATCCATTCGGTTGTTCTATGTATACTTCTTCTAACTCACCATTCAAGAAAGAAAACTTCACGTCCATTTGATATACTTTGAAATCCTTATGTGCTGCAAAATCCAAAAACATCCTGATGGCCTCCATTCTTGCCACTAGAGCATAAGTTTCCTCATAGTCTTTTCCTTCTGCTTGTGAGTAACCTTTACACACACGCCTTGCCTTGTTTCTTACCACTTCTCCATTCTCATTTAGTTTGTTCTAGGATACCCACTTAGTTCCAATCACATTTTTGTTTGCTGGTCTTGGGACAAGTTCCCAAGTCTGATTCTTTTCAATCTACATTATTTCTTCTTCCATAGCCTTGATCCAATACTCATCTTTGTGTGCTTCAGTCATTGTTTTAGGTTCAAGTTTAGAGAGTAAATGTAGATTTACCCATTCTTCAATAGCTTTCCTTCTTGTCAGCACACCTTTGTTCTTGTCACCAATGATTTGATCTTCAGAGTGATGCTTCTACACATACTTGGGAGTTTTAGGAGTCTTTTCTAGAGCTTCTTCTTCAATCTGTACTCCCTTTTCATTGGCATTTTCTTCTTCTCTGCAAGATGACGCATCTGATTCATATCCATTGACTTTTGAATTCTTTTGTAGATCTTCATCAACATTGACATTTGCACTCTCAACAATCCTTCTCAACCTCTTGTTGTAGCACTAGTAAGCTTTGCTTTTAGTGGAATACCCAAGGAAGATACCTTCATCAGACCTTGCATCAAACTTTCTTAGATTTTCTTCATCCCTTCTGATATAACATTTGCTTCCAAACACTCTAAAATGCTTGGCAGTAGGAATCCTTCCATACCATAGCTCATAAGGAGTCTTAGTATCATTTTCCCTTGCTTGAACTCTATTTAGTATGTAAATAATAGTATGAATTGCTTCTCTCCAGCAGACCTCCGGTAGGTTTGCTTCTTTTATCATTGTCCTTGCAGCTTCTTGAACAGTCCTATTCTTTCTTTCAACCACTCCATTCTATTGAGGAGTCCTAGGGGCAGATAAGTGCCTCTTTATTACATGATTCTCACAAAACATGTTAGACTCATTGGAGGTGAACTCTCCACCTTTGTCAAACCTCAAACATTTAATTGTCATATCCATTTCATTCTCAACCATGACTTTGAATGCTTTGAACTTATCTAGGGCTTTAGATTTTTCTTTGAGAAAAGTAACCCATGTCATCCTAGAATAATCATCAATCAATAGCATGAAATACCTGTCACCTTGAAAAATCCTTACCTTGGTGTGGCCACAAATATCTGTATGCACCAATTCCAATAGTCTGGTAGAAGACCAATCCTTGACTTTGAAACTTCATCTTGCTTGCTTCCCAATTTGACATTCCTTACAAGAAACATTGATGGGCTTTGTAATCTTTGGTAGATCTCTCACAGTTTGAACTGAACTTATCCTTACCAAGCTATCAAAATTTATGTGACAAAATATCCTATGCCATAGCCAACTCTAATTGATCTGAGTCATGAAGCAATAACCATAACCACCTTTGAGTTGATAAACATTTCCATTTGTCCTCTTTCCAACAACTATCACAGTTCTAAAATCTTTTCTGATCTCACAGCCACCATCCTGAAACACAAGATTATATCCTTTGCCACACATTTGTCCAACACTCAAGAGGTAATGTTGTAAACCCTTAACATAAAGAACATCATCAGTATTATGCTTGTCGTTAAAACTAATTGAGCCTCTTACACATATCTTAGCAGCTATATCATCACCAAATCTAACTAGTCTTCCATCATATTTTTCAAGTTTAACAAACTTACTTTAGTCACTGGTCATATGATTTGAGCATCCAATGTTAATAACCCAATAGTTCTTTTCCTGTCTAGTATGAAAAGTAGATATCAAAGTGCCTTCAATATTAAGACTTACCTCTAGAGCCTTTTCTTTCACACATTTCTGAGAGTTAGTAGAAACAATATCATCCTTTAAAGCTATGAACAAACATTCATTCTCCTCATCATTTTCATAATCAGATTCATCATCAGATATACTGGCATCTTCTGTAACATAGTAGCTTTTCTTAGGCACTCTACTTTTGTTATCCCTATTCTTACTTCTCAAAATTCTTTCCAGACATCTTGAAGCATAATGACCTATCTTTCCACAACTGAAACACTTGAAAGGCAACTTACCACTGTACTTACCAGTACCCAATTTCATTTTTCTCACAAAGTTAGCTTCCACATCATCAGAATCCTTCTGATATGATTCCACAATCTTCTTAGATTTGCCAACCTTGAAGGCAGTCTCAGCCTTTTCACTACTTGTACCAAATTCTCTCATTTCAAAAGTAGTTATGGTGCCAAGCAACTGATCTTTGGTAAAATGATTCAAATTTTGTACTTCTTCAATAGCAAAAACTTTATGATTGTAAGCCTTAGGAAGAGTTCTGAGTACCTTCAATACCACTTCTTTTTCATCTATATTTCCACCAAGTCCTTTGATGCCATTGACAACTTCATCCACCTTCTGTAAATAGCTTGTAATGTTTTCATCTTTAGACATCCGCATGGTTTCAAACATGAGCTTTAAATTCTACATTTTATCTTGCTTGACATTATCATCTCCTTCATGAATACTTTTTAACTTTTTCTAGATTTCATTAGCAGTTTTTATATCCATCACTTTCACCAATTCAGAATTAGTAAGACCACTTAAAAGAGCATACCTTTCTTTACCATTGGTTTTAAAGGCCTTGATCTCATTTACAGTACTTGGACCATTTTCCAGAATTGTGTATTTAGTCTCAATAGCCTTCCAGATCTCATATCCAAGAGAAATCAGATAACCTTCCATCCTTACTTTATAGAATACATAATTTGTTCCATTGAACTAGGGAACATCCTTCTTGTGCACCGTCTTAGATTTACCTTAAGCAGTTAAGCTCACTTCCAAGGAACTTGGCTTTGATACCAATTGTTGAATGCACATGACCACTAAGAGGGGGGTGAATCAGTCGTAACTTAAAATTCCAAAACCCTCATACATAAATAGATCCACGATGATTCAGTTAACCCTTAACCTGTTATGATGATTAAGCATGAAAGCAAATAACAAAAATTGAATCAAACCAACATCAAGCACAAGAGAACATGAGATTCACATGGAAAACCCAAGAAGGAAAAAATATGGTGAGGATTAGCTCACAATATAAAGTAGTATCAACACCGAATTACAAAAGGCTCACTGCCCAAAAGAAAGGCTCACTGCCAGCATAGAGAAGAAGATAGAGAAGATTGTTACAAGGAGAAAGCTATCTCAATGCAATAGGGAATTCCACTGCAACACCATCAACACCTTCACAATCACACTTGAAGAATTGTAGACACCTTCTACTCACTGCATCCAATAATCTAACACATGAAATCTTGTACTACACCACACATTCAACCGTACTATTATTCACATCATATCCATTGCGCACACACCTAATCATGATCCCTTGACACTCATTTATACTGTCTTCAACCTTGAGAACATTCTCCAAGGTCAAAAAATCACCTTAACCTAGAAAATTCAAAATAGGTTTGGACCTAAACATTCCTGTGGTGGAAAGGAATGAAGGTGGACCACAACACATCTTATCTCAGACCTAAATTCATCCAAGCACACCACTCTACTCTTTCACAATCACTGAAGTACCTCCACAATTAGTGTAAACACCAAAGGTCGCCCAAACCTATGTTAACATAATGAAATTTTAAGTACACGCTTCATCAAGACAAAATACAACTTTGCGGACCACAAACCAAGCTTTAACGTAATCTAGAGTATTCCACAAACATCTTGAAACATCTTGAAATCCAACAAATTCCTCTGCAACAACTTCCACCTACCGCACAACCTTATCATGTTTACCTAGCAAACTCAAATCTCTTTGTCATACACTACAACTCAATAAGTCCTCTTCCAGAGCACCAAACCACAAACTACTTTGACTGGATAAAGATATGAACCTTATAAGCACGCATCTAGAACTGCAAGACCAAAAACCACTTTGCATAGAAATGTGGAGCAAAGACATTTCTCCCAGACACCTCTACAACACTCAAAAATGCAGTCCACACACTGGTGAACACAACTTCCTCTACTCAACGAACTAGAACACAAAATTCAAAATATAACTTCTCTTAACATCTCTGAACAACATATCCAAACCACAAAGTTAGATCTTCAACATGGAGGAAATGTGGAGCAAAACCAAAACACTACTCTGTAAACCAAAATACCACTTCAACACAATGTTTCCTTTATTAATAATTTTTTCTCAAAAGCACTTGGAAACCAACCAGTGTAAACATATTCTTAACATCTTCAACACCTCTTCAAAGAAACCAAATCATCTTTAGCAAAGAAACTCAATGAAACAACTCATACCATTGCAACAACCTCATCTCTACTCAACCAACCTCATCTCTGCTCAACTAGTTGACACAGTTGACATCAATGACAATGCAAGCTTGTTGACATCAATGACAACACTGACTACACATACTTGCAACAAAAACAACATGAGTTAAACTATGCACCACATGATCTTGAGTTAGCCTCCATTGTTCATGTACTCTAGATGTGGAGGCACTACCTCTTGGGTAAGTCCTTTAAGTTAAAGATAGATCATGTAGGGCTCAAGTACATCTTTACCCAACCTAATATCAATGCACGACATAGAAGGTGGTTGGAATTCCTTAGGGAGTATGACTTTGGAATTGAGTACATAAAGGGAAAGGAGAATAGGATCACAGATGCTCTTAGTAGGAGAAGACACCTGGCTACCATGATCACTACCAGATCCAATATGAGACAACAGGTGATCTAAAACTTGCAAGGAGGTAAACATTATGACCAAGTTAAGAAAGCATTAGTAGAAGACCCTCGGATCATCGATTTGATGGGTATGTGATTGAGTCAGATGGGATTTTTTGATACTAGGGAAGGATGTATATCCCAGATTTGGGAGAGTTGAGGAAGCTAGTTCTTGAGGAGGTCCATAGTGTACCATATTTAGGGCACCTGGGAGTGACCAAGATGATGGAAGGGTTGAGACCATTATAATTTTTCCCTGAGCTTAAGAAGAACGTAAATGAGTTTGTCGCTCAATGTTTACAGTGTCAACGTGTCAAGGCTGAACATGTCCATCCTGCAGGGCTTCTATATCCACACAATATTCCAGAGTATAAGTGGCAAGTAATTAGCATGGATTTTATTTAGGGATTGCCCATGTCCAAGAACCAACATGATGTCATCTTGGTGGTGGTAGAAAAATTGACAAAAGTAGCCCATTTCATTCCAAAAATCTCTTAGATGGATCATTGCCCTTAGCTAAAAAGTTTGTCCAAGAGATCTTTCGATTACATGGAGTGCCAGAGACGATTAGTTTAGATCATGACACTAGCATGAATTCTAGGTTTTGGACCATGTTGAATGTAGCCTTAGGCACTAAGTTGAATTTTAGCACGGCATATCATCCTCATACAGATGGTTAGATGGAGAGAGTCAACCAAGTAGTGGAAGATCTTCTAAGGATGTACTGTATGGATCAACAATATAAATGGGAAGAATATTTGCCATTGGTAGAGTTCACATACAACAATTCATACCATGCATCTTTAGGGATGACATTGTTCGAGGCTCTTTATGGGCGTAAGTGTTAGACACCCATCAGTTGGGACAAGGTTGAAGACAAAATAGTGATTGGACCTGACATGTTAAAGGAAATGGAAGATTAGATGAGGTTAATTAAAGAGAAATTAAAGCAAGCCTCGGATCACCAGAAAAGTTATGTAGACAGAAACATAACTTTCAGACAATTCTTAGTAGGCGACAAGGTTTTTCTAAAAGTCAAGCCTCACAAGAGTTTGATTACATTTGGCAAGGCATCCAAACTTGCTTCGAGATTCATAGGACCATTTGACATACTTGAAGTGATCAATCTAGTTGCATATAGACTTGCTCTGCAATCGGATCTCACCAAAATCCATAATGTTTTTCATGTGTCTTTACTCAAATCTTATCATCCTTATGCATTGCATATTTTTTATTGGCGTGCCCTATAGGTATAGGATCTAAGAGTGGTTCTAGTGGAGCCCATTCGAGTCTTGGAGAAGTGCAATGTTAAGTTGTGTAATAGAGACATAGTGTAGTATAAGATTCAGTGGGACTAGTATTCAGTGGAGAGTGCCACTTGGGATGATGCTACAGAGATTGATAGATCATTTCCGTATTTGAGGAATTAGCATAGTTGTTTTTATTTCATGCATATTAGAGATATTGTGATACTTTGATGAGATACATTTGAATCATTGGTAGTGTTAGTATGATACATTATTAATTTTGTAGGATGTAATAAGACATCGAGACGATGTCTCTTCCAAGTGGGGAAGGATGTCACATCTTAAACTTTTTGGATTGATTTCGTTTACGTTTAATGAATGGAAAACTATTGAATTCTACTTAATGCTTGATTTTAGATAAATATAATGATGATACACTATTGAGCTTATGATTCATTTATTTTATGTCACTTCGGCTATATTTTTACGGAACTAACCTATTGACCATGGAAAATGAGTAGGATTGGTTGCAGGTATTGTCGAAAGCAAGAACATGTTTCAAGTAGAGGGGACCTAGCCGTTTGTCAATAATTGGATGGGTTTTGTCTGGTGCCCTATCACACACTCACGTAGAATCATTTTTCTTTGTATTGATGACTATTTGTTTAACCATCTTCATGATATACATATGTATGTGACTTTTGTTTACTTGCAAATGTCTATATGCATGATTATTTTGGTGCCTGAATCGTTAAATTAAATATGCCTATCTTCGTATACATATATACAAATAAATATTACTACAATATTAAATATGCTTATCTTTATTTACATATATATATAAATAAATATTGTTTGCGAAATTATAGATGCCTATCTTTGTATATATAAATAATATTATTGTGAATTATGAAGAATCCTTATTTTTATAAAACAAAATCTATATATATACATACATACATACATACATACATACATACATATTTATATATACACACATACATACATACATACATACATATATATATATATAAGTATTTTAATGAAAAACATGCATAAGTTTCAATTTTAAAAGTAAATTAGATTAAACTCTTAAATGAGTTTTGGACAGGAAACAAAGGAAAAATAAAAGATAAGATTGAAAAACAAAAAGGAAGTGTCCTAATCGAAGGAAAAGGTAGATAAAAATAGAGAAAAAAGAGGCATAAGGAGGGGGCATGAATAGGAACAGGGAAGAGGAAAAACCCAGGAGGACAGAGGAAAAAAAGGTAAGAAAGAAGCAAGGAATTAAGGGCATCACAGTTTGAATGACTTCTCTGACTGCTCTAGGTTTTCTTCTTCATGCTTTGTGTGATTGCAATTCTGTTTGTTTACCTGTAGCAAAGATTGATTTGTTGTTTGAATTTTATGGAGAAATCTATGTATAAAAGAAGAAGTTGTTTGATTTTTTATAGAAAAATCTGGTTGAAGAATCGTTAGTTTGTATTTAAAAGAAAATTGTGTTTTACTAAAGGTTGTGGTGTTGCCTTTGAAGGCAGGCCACAACCCTCTTGCTAAGGTCGTGGGAGGCCTGTAGGCCTTCCCACGTCCCCAGCAAGAGGACTAAGGACAACATATTAGCTATTTTCTAAAATTTTCTATTAAAACCCAAATAAAACTTGCTTTATTTGTTATCTCTCATTGTTGTTCTGGCATACTTATCATTATTTTGGCGCACATTTGTTGTTCTGGCATGAATTTCAAACCAAATCTGAATTTACTTCATAAATACTATCATTCCAGCATGAGAAACAAATCAAATCTGAGTTTACTACATATATTTTCACTGTTTTAGCATACATTTTGTTGTTCTGGCATGCATTTGCTATTCCGACATGAATATTGATCCAAATCTGAGTTTTACTATATATACTTTTCGCTGTTATGGCATGCATTTTTTGTTTTGGCATGAATATTGATACAAATCTGAGTTTTAATATTATATTTTTATTGTTTCGGCATGAATTTAGCGAACAATCATTTATTTACGTGAAAATTGATATAGTATAGTGAAATCTTTTCATTACTACCTCTCTTTAAAGATGAAATTTGTCATTATTGGTACACACATATATATATACCCACTATTAGAGACACGTGCTGAGATGTTCCAATTGCTTTATGACTGAAATTATTGTATTATACCCTGCAAAACAGCGTAGGAAAAGTCAAAATCATGAGTTGAAACCGTAAAATGTACTAGCAAAATATTGATCAAACATTCTGATAAAACTAAGTACATATGGAAACAAGGAGATATTGATTTTATAATAGAAAGATTCATTGCTATTGTTTATTGCACGAAGAATTGATTTATTATCATTATTTTAATGTGCTTGCAAAGGAAATAGAAGTACATATTTTTGTTTATTATGCATTGTCTGTTTGGGAAAATTACCTTCCGAGATGGGTGCTGAATATGGGTAAAACATAGAAGTAGGTCTTCTTTTTCAAGATCTACACACAGTTAAATGGTTTCATACTTTGGCCAAAGTTAAATTGTGACATTGAAATAGATGAATGAACCATTGAAATAGATGGATTTTTATGCCTAGTTATTTATTTTATTCTCTACCATATCATGTTAATGTGATGTTGCATTCAAGTTAGGGATACATGTAGGTTAATAGGCATGCACCAGATTCCACCCTGCCAACTGTTTACAGGTTGCTAGTCCCTTCGTGTAGGGTCAGGAATTCTTCAAGTCTGAAGAATATTGGGGAAGTGTAAGCATCGTGGTTGGGTGGAAAAGTGCCTAAACCATGTTCTTGTCCTTTGACATAGTAGATGACCAGATGGTCGATGGCGGTTGAGGATTGATCTATATTTTATGGATTCTACTTGTATATGTTGACATATGTATTACTCCGTTGTATTGGAATGAATTGTAAAGCACTTAAGCCAATATTGAAACATGTACATATTATTTCATGGAGCCCTATAACTGTACTTCTATATGATGAATTGTAACAATATTTTTTACCATATCAATGTATGAAATTTTGTATTTGTCTGTTATTAGTAAAACTCTCTCTTTTCCTTGATAGTGTAATTGTAGTTACTTTTACTTCAGTTGTTTATGTGATGGAATTCAGTCCTTTATAGAGAGTGGATTATATGGTGGATTGGATTGAGGATATGGTGGATTGGATTGATAAGGGGATGATGAATTTGGATAAGAGGAACTAGGAAATGGAGGAATTGCATATGAAAATGGTTGTTGAGACATGGATGGAGTTGAATACGCAGATAGGGGATGAACTAGATTTCCCTTGTCATAGGATATGCAATTAGGTATAAGGGTGTAGCTTGTGCTAACAAATGTTTGGTCAAAGGTATAATAATGATGTTTGAAGGAAGTTTGGTTTGAGCTTATAGGATGGATAGTTCTAGCATACTCTTGGTTAAAGGAATCTTGATGGCTACAAGCATTCACATTAGATTGGATATGTTCAAAATATGTGTCATGATCTATAAGGTCCTCATAATCATTAGTAGAAAATTGGGGACCTCTTAGGATTGTGATTTTGGGCTTATCATTGTCAATTTGAGGAGCTCCTTTGAGTATGATTTTAGTTTTGGCATGATCTTCATACAAATGATAGGACATAAGTATTCTACTCATGATGTTTGTATGTAGGTGTTAAATTTTGGATGAGGATTTGGTGATGTCTTGGATGAGGAGATTTGGATTGGATGTGGATGGGGTTTGGAAGATAGAGGATGATGGTGTTGCAAGTATGTGCCTAACCAGTGTTGTCATTAATGTCAACATATCTGTGTTGTCATTGGTGTCAATTGTGCTCTTGTTTTGATGCTTTCTTGTAATCAGTTAGATTCTTTGTATTGGCATATATGAGTGTTGGAGATAATGAGTAAGTGATCTTAATATTGAGTTTCCAAGTGCTTTTGAGAAAATTTTCTCCTCTGGTGGAAACAGTGTACAAAAGAGTATCTTTATTTACAGCAAAACAGTCGAGTAAATTGCTCCGTATTTCTTATAGAATGAATACCTTTATCTACGGATTGGAAGTTAATTAGAGACATGTCTGAAGATGCTATGTTCCAAGTTTGAGCCTCCGATATGAAGATTTGTGTGAGTTATGTTCACCAAAGTAAAAACTATTTTTTATGTACATTCACTGGTGACATGGAGAAAGTATTTTTCTTCGCATTCCTCCGCATTGAAGTATTATCATCTACAGTTTTAGAATTAAGTCTGAAATGATGATAAATGCCTTCAACTCTAATGGTTCATGATTTGGTGGTCTACAAGCGATCTTTTTCTTATGACAGTGGTTGACAGTGTTGTTTAAGTGCTCCAGTTTGAAGAATCTTCTTGACAAAGTGATTAGAGGTTTTACGAATGTTCTTGATAATTACAATGTGCTTGTGGATGTCTCCTGATTGTGTTCCTACTTTTAGATTGGTTTGCAAAGAGAAATTTGGATTGTAGATGAAGACTATTCTTAGAAGACTTAGTGTTAAAACCAGTCTTGGCCGACTTGGTTGTTTTCACTACTTGCAGAGATGCATCGAAGATTGTGAAAGTGTGTTGTGGTGTGGAAGATTCCATTTGAGTCCTAGCTAAAGCATAACGTGATCCGCATACATCTTTACCCTAGCAAATTTTGTTTAGGTCCAGAACTATTTCTATGTATGATTTTAATACCGACCTTGGAGATTGTTCCAAAGGTTGATGAATGTAATGTTTACCTTGATGTACATTCCAAGGTTGATGAAGTGTATAAAAACATGTAATAAAGTTGTGAAAAAGATATGTAAGTGCGAAGATGCGAAGATAAGTGGAAATGTAAAAATAGAGCAGAGCAGAAGAGATACATTGCACTTCAATGGAACTAAATCTTGGCATGGAGTAGATGCTACTATCTTAGTTCACAATCTCTTGGCAGTGAGCCCCTTCTGGTAGTGAGCCTATTTCTTTTGTAGTGAGCATTTAGGCAGTGAGTCCTGGGCAGTGAGCCTCTAATTTTTGGTATTGTTATTAGATATTATATTGTGAGCTAACACTCACTGTGGTTTTTCTCTTATAGGGTTTTCCACGTAAAAATCTGGTGTCTTATGTGTCGAATGTGTGATTGTGCTTAAGTTTCTCATTTCATGCTTTCATGGTTAAATCATTATAACAGTGATTAATTGATTGATGTGTTGATGTTCATAAGAAGTTTAGTTATGGTGACAACTGATTCACCCCCCCTCTCAAATGTCTTGTGCATTTCAACAATTGGTCTTAGAGCCAAGTTCCTTGGAAGAAAGCCTAACAACTTGAGGTAGATCTAGGATAGCGCACAAGAAGGTTGCTCTTGAAGACCTAGAAAGAACTAAAGAAGAAATCAGAGATATAAAGGAGAATGTCAAAGAAGCAGATGAATGTATTAGAAAATTAAGAGAGCAAGTCAAGAAGTTCAAAGAAAAATATAAGGAGGTTAGTGAACAACTTATATCAGCAAATGAGACCTTGAATGATTTGAAAGTGGAAGTTGTAGAAAGAGCAAAAGCAGGAGAAGACCTAAATCTGTTGGTAGAAGACAAATTAGAAGAATGTGCTAAGCTTGAAAAGGAAGTTTGGAACTTGAAGTTAGATTTGGAGAAAGCAAAAAGTTATGAAGAAAAGTTTAACAACAGTTCTGCAAAACTTCATTAGATGATTGCTAGTCAGAAGAGACCTAATGACAAAGAAGGCTTGGGATTTGAGAAAAGTGAAAGTTCAAAAACAGGACAAGAAATGAATGTTGAGATCAAGGACAAAGGCAAACAGATCCAGAATTAAAGAAACAAATCCAGAATCAAAGAAACAGACCTAGAAGACCACTGGTTAGACAACCAAATTCTCAAAGGTACCCATCTTTCAATGGTTATTGTAATTCATGCAATAAGTTTGGTCATAAGGCTACTCAGTGTAGGAGCAGAATGAATCAAAATGTTCCATCATTCTCTGGTTAGTGTTTCAATTGCAAGAAAATTGGTCATAGAGCAAATGAATGTAGAATTCAGATTAGAAAAGGTTTCAACAATGGAAGGAATGATCAATCTTTCAAAAGTAAATGTTTCACATGCAATAAAGTTGGCCATAGAACTGTTGTATGCAGAAGTAAAGTAAGTAAGAATTCTATTAGGTGCTATGAATGCTATAAGATGAGACATAGGGCTAATGAGTGCAGAAGTCAAGTGAGAAATGGCTATGGCAAGGATAAGATAGTTAAATCCTTCAGTGACTACCGTTATACATACAATAAATTTGGGCATGAGACTAACCAATGCAGGTCAATAAATGGAAGGAACAATGGTCAGAAAAATATTGTGTGTTTCAATTGCAACAAGCCTGGACATATTGCAAGATTTTACAAAAGTAAAAACATGGAGAAGGATACTCAGGTAGAATTGAAGAAACCAGTTGAAAAGGTTGATCCAACAGAAGTCAAGAAAGGGATGAACAAGGTTTGGGTCAAGAAGGAAGTAAATGAAGTTAAAGATGGGTCCACACTAGACTCTGGTGTAGATACTTCCTCCGGGAAGTAAATTGGGTGCCTTGGCTCAGGGGGAGCTTTAATGAAAAATCTTTTCTCCCCTACCAAAGGATAGGTGCTAATACCTCATCATGAAGAGACAAAGTCAAGGATTAGAAACGAAGGTTTAAGTTAGGACTAAGAATTGTGTTTTAAAGGTTAAAGGAAGATTTGTACAGTTTAGGAAGTCTGCTATGCAAGAAGATTTGATCAAGAAAAGAAGACAGGTTATGAATTTTGGCTAAGTATCTATCTAGTAAAATCAAGATATAGTCCTTTGGTAATTTGGTTTGCATTGGTCTACTGTTGAAGACATTGCTCTGCAGTTCTGACATATGGTTATTGATCATTGGTTAAATCTACATCCAGAAATTTGTTTGATTTTGATAATTGGCTTGAGAGTAATAAGTAACAGAAATTCAGGTTGACAGAACACAGTTGTTTTCAATACAAAGTAGTTTTCACGATGACTGGAAGTATTTGATGAAATCAGAGGCAAATGGACATGAATCAAATGAGTCTTCAAGAAAAAGATGAAGAAAGTATAGGTTGAAGAAGCTCCAAAAAGAATTTTTGAGACTCCTAGGGTTTGTGCAGAAGCATCACACTAAAAAGAGCAAAGGTACATTGACAAAGAAGAAGAATTGCAGAAGAATAGGAACAATGTTATGTACCTAGGGATATGATATTATAATACATTTGGGTGGATGGAGATGCCGACATGTGGCACACATCCCTTAAGTTAGTTAGATTAGGTCTTATGGGTAACTTGTGTAATTAATTTAGGTGTTGAGTAGGCATTCATTAGGATTACCCTCCCATTATGTAATTAGGAGGTGGTATATATATAGGAGGTGAATATCATTG
The DNA here is from genome assembly GCA_027924645.1 of Cunninghamia lanceolata. Taxonomy (NCBI): domain Eukaryota; kingdom Viridiplantae; phylum Streptophyta; class Pinopsida; order Cupressales; family Cupressaceae; genus Cunninghamia; species Cunninghamia lanceolata. The sequence goes on along the minus strand of BSBN01000210.1, from coordinate 2,374,394 downwards.
TAAGGATATGTGTAGAGTATGATATTGTATTGGAGATGTCTTGGAGATATAGTGTGGAGTGGCTTCTTCCATAAGGAGTGTTATATGGTGTTACCCTACCTTAAGGGTTTATTCTATTTCTGCATACATTGGATATTAGGGCATATTGGCCCACAAACATCTCTTGTGTTGTATGAGATGTATCTTCTGCATTATATTATTTCCATTATTATATGTTTAGATCTTATCAAGTGGTATCAGAGCATGATCGTGGCACCGTGAAGGCAAAAACTAGGCAAATTTTTTTTCTGATTTGGAGGTCATTTTTGAAATTGCATAACTCTCAGATTTTGGTGAATTTTTTTATGATTTTTAAAGGGTTTTTGAAGAACATATTGAACCTACTACAATTTAGAATTTAGAGCATTTGGAGTAGAATTAAGCGAGTTATAGTAGAATTAGGTTTCCTGCCATTATTTTTTGAGTACCACATATCTCTCTTATTTTGGTGAATCTATGCAATATTTTTTGTGGGTTTTTCAAGATCATATTGAAGCTAATACAGACCATATTTGAGCACAATTGGAGCCGAATTAATGGATTTATTGAAGAATTAGGGTTTTCACTATTTTCACTCCTACGATTGAAATTCAATGAATTGTTTCCTAATTTCTGGAGGGTTGATTAGAAACATAATGATACATCTACAATCTTGATTTGGAAGAATTTGGAGGTGTTTTCAATAAGTTATGGCAATTTTATTATTTTTCATAAATTCACTTTCTAGGCCGCAAATCAGGGAATTTTTCTGAGATTTTGATATTTATGGAAAGCTCACAAAATTTTATTAGGGATATATTAATTGTGTTTTCAATTTTGAGGCTGATAACATTACGAAACAATTCAATCAAAGTAGGGTAGGCTGGAAAAATTTAGAAACCCTAGTTTCAATGAGGATTCCTTATTTTGATGGAAGTGGAGATGCATTAGAATGGTGGAAGCAATTTAAAAGAGTTTATGTTCAAAGGAAACTATGGAAAACAAAGCTTATTTTACATTTAATGGGTGAAGCTTTTCAAATGGTATATACCATTGCATAAGGATATTTCTTTAGATGAACTAGAACAAGCTTTATTCGATAGATGGGCTCAAGAAGAAGAGGAAGAGGAAGAGGAAGAAGAAGAGGAAGAGGAAGAAGGAGGAGGAGGAGGAGGAGGAGGAGGAGGAGGGGAAGAGAGGAGGAGGAGGAGGAGGAGGGGAAGAAGGAGGAGGAGGAGACGAGAGGAGGAGGAGGGGATGAGGACGAGGAGGGGAGGAGGACGAGGAGGGGACGAGGACAAGGAGGACAAGGACGAGGATGAGGACGAGGACGAGGAAGAAGCAGAAGAAGAAGAAGGAGGAGAAGGAGGAGAAGGAGCAGAAGGAGGAGAAGGAGGAGCAGGAGGAGCAGAAGCAGAAGGAGCAGGAGGAGGAGGAGCAGGAGGAGGAGGAGCAGGAGTAGGAGGAGGAGGAGGAGGAGGAGGAGGAAGAAGAAGAAGAAGAAGAAGAAGAAGAAGCAGAAGAAGAAGGAGCAGAAGGAGGAGCAGAAGGAGAAGAAGCAGAAGAAGGAGGAGGAGGAGCATGACTTTGTGAAGGTTTTTAATGGGTTTATTTAAAATTGCATGGACACCGAAAGGTAAGGCAAAAGGCATCGAATTACTAGGGAAGCATAGTATGTATTAAAAGTTTTTATTTAGGATGTCATTCCCTAAGACTTTTAAGGCTTTAGTTTCTTTTTAGAAACTTTACTTAAACACTAAGTGGTCGACCTATACCACTTTTATGAATTCTAAAATTGTGAGCTTTAATTGGTGATTAGTGGTTCTTAAATTAGAAATTATTTTTTTCTAATTTAAAGAAATGACATTAGAATTTTTTTGAGGAGATTTTTTTACAAGGCAGATTGGATATTATTATTGAAAAAAAAATTTAAGAAGAGAATTGAAGATATTGAAGAAATTTTTTTCAAAGGCAAATTAAGATTTCATAGAAGAAGTTGAAAAATTTTTGCAGAGAAGATGAACAAAATTTTTGAGAAGGAGATGAAAGATTGGAGAATACAAAAAGAATATTCAAAATGAAAATTGAAAAGAAATTGATTTTTTGCAGAGATGTGATTTGTTTGGTTCAGGATTTGTTGCAGGTTCTTTATGAGAGAGAAGTTGAAAGGTCTTCTTTCATCTCGAAGAGGGAATATGAATGGGATTTTGGTTTTGAAGATTGAAGAGGTCAAATTGAAAAATGCAAGAATATCAAGGAATATGAAAAGATTTTTCTTTGCAGGTGAAAGGTTATTCAATTTGTATAAAATTGTTTTTCAGGTGCATTGATGGTGGGTCTTGAAAGATAGAAATGAAATATATAGATGATGAGAGATTGAATACATATAGTGTGAGTGATGTTGTGCAAATTGATGATGAACTGATAGTATCAAATACAGATACATAGATTGACAAGATTATCAGAAAGACAATATGCAATTGCAATGTAAATCAGGTTGTATGTAATTGAACAGAGATATATAAATTTAGAAAAGAATGTTATGAAATGGTGCAAATCAGATTGTGTTACAATCATTTATTGCACACCTTATTTTATGTTTTGATGATGGGGATTGGTTTGCCAGTGAGGCCTTGTTTTAGCCAGTGAGGCTTGTAGGTCAGTGAGACCTAATTGTTTGCCAGTGAGGTATATCAGTGTAGGAAGTGGGTGCTTCTATTTGGTATTGGATTTGGTGCTCCATAAGGAGTTGGTGCTCCTAGATACATTTTGTATTGCCAGTGAGGCATGCTTTTCAGTTAAGCCAGTGAGGCAGTTTCGAGTGGTTTTTCTACCTCGAGAGGGTTTTCCACTCCAATAATTCTTGTGTTAATGATATGCTTCTATGTGTGTATCTGCTTCTATGTTGAGATTTATCTCTATGTGGTCCTGCTCATAATTTTTATTATCAAACCTGTACATGTATGTGTAATAGTTTATTGATGACTTTCTCTTTCTGAGTCTTGTAAATTAAAAGTTCTAATAAGTTGCAAAAATCTACACAACACTGATTCACCCCCCCTCTCAGTGTTGTCCTGGACTCCTAGATGTAAATGCATAGCAGAGTAGAATAGATACATTGCACTTCAATGGAACTTAACCTTGGCATGTAGTAGATGCTACTGTCTCAGTTCAAAATCTCTTGGTAGTGAGCCTATTTTTTTTGCAGTGAGCATTTGGGCAGTGAGCCCTAAGGCAGCGAGCCTCTAATTTTTAGTAGTGTTATTACATATTATATTGTGAGCTAACACTAACCATGGTTTTTCCCTTATAGGGTTTTCCACATAAAAATCTAGTGTCTCATGTCTCTCATGTGTGATTGTGCTTAAGTTTCTCATTTCATGCTTTCATGGTTAAATCACTATAACAGTGATTAATTGATTGGTGTGTTGATGTTCATAAGAAGTTTAGTTTTGGTGACAACTGATTCAGCCCCCAGATGTCTTGTGCATTTCAACAATTAGTATCAGAGCCAAGTTCCTCGAAAGAAAGCCTAAAAACTTGAGGTAGATCTAGGATGGCACACATGAAGGTTGCTCTTGAAGACCTAGAATGAACTAAAGAAGAAATCAAAGATCTAAAGGAGAATGTCAAAGAAGCAAATGAATGTATTAGAAAATTAAGAGAGCAAGTCAAGAAGTTCAAAGAATAATATAAGGAGGTTAGTGAACAACTTATATCAGCAAATGAAACCTTGAATGAGTTGAAAGTGGAAGTTGTAGAAAGAGCAAAAGTAGAAGAAGACCTAAATCTATTGGTAGAAGACAAATCAAGAGAATGTGCTAAGCTTGAGAAGGAAGTTTGGAACCTGAAGTCTGATTTGGAGAAAGCAAAAAGTTATGAAGAAAATTTTAAGATCAGTTCTGCAAAACTTGATGAGATGATTGCTAGTCAAAAGAGACCTGATGACAAAGAAGGCTTGGGATTTGAGAAAAGTGAAAGTTTAGAAATAGGACAAGAAATGAATGTTGAGATCAAGGACAAAGGCAAACAGATCTAAAATCAAAGAAACAGATCTAAAAGACCATTGGTCAAACAACCAAATTCTCGAAGGTACCCATCTTTCAATGGTTATTGTAATTCATGCAATAAGTTTGGTCATAAGGCTACTCAGTCTAGGAATAGAATGAATCAAAATGTTCCATCATTCTTTGGTCAGTGTTTCATTTGCAAAAAAATTGGTCATAGAGCACATGAATGTAGAAGTCAGATTAGAAAAGGTTTCAACAATGGAAGGAATGATCAATCTTTCAAAATTAAATGTTTCACATGCAATAAAGTTGGCCATAGAACAGTTGTATGAGGAAGTAAGGTAAGTCAGAATTCTATTAGGTGCTATGCATGCAATAAGATGGGACATAGGGGTAATTAGTGCAGAAGTCAAGTGAGAAATGGATATGACAAGGATAGGATAGTTAAATCCTTCAGTGACTACTGTTATACATACAATAAAAGTTGGGCATAAAGCTAACCAATGCAGGTCAAGGATGAATGGAAGGAACAATGGTCAGGAAAATACTGTGTTTCAATTGCAATAGGCCTGGACATATTGCAAGATTTTGTAAAAGTAAAAACATGGAGAAGGATACTCAAGTAGAATTGAAGAAACCGGTTGAAAAGGTTGATTCGGTAGAAGTCAAGAAAGAGATGAATAAGGTTTGGGTAGAGAAGGAAGTAAATGCTAAGTATCTATCTGGTAAAATCAGGATATAGTGGTCTAGTAATTTGGTCCACATTGGTCCACTGTTGAAGACATTGCTCTGCAGTTCTGATATATGATTATTGATCATTGGTTTCATCTATATCTAAAAATTTCTTTGATTTTGATTATTGGCTTGAGATTAATAAGTAACAGAAGTTTGGGTTGACAGAACATAGTTGTTTTTAGTACAAAGCAATTTTCATGATGACTGGAAGTATTTGATGAACTCAGAGGCAAATGGACATGAATCAAATGAGTCTTCAAGAAAAAGATGAAGAAACTATAGGTTGAAGAAGCTCTGAAAAGAATTTCTGAGACCCGTAGGGTTTGTGCAGAAGCATCACATTTCAAAAGAGCAAAGGTGCATTGACATGAAGAAGAATTACAGAAGAACATGAACAAGCTGAATGAGAATGGAGAAGTAGTTAGAAACAAAGCAAGGTTGGTATGCAAAGGATACTCTAAGGCTAAAGGGATAGATTTTGAGGAGACCTATGCTCCTGTGGCAAGGATTGAAACAATCAGAATGTGTCTGGCATTTGCAGTACATAAAGATTTCCAAGTGTATCAAATGGATGTGAAATCTGCATTCTTGAATGGTGAGTTGGAAGAGGAAGTTTACATTGAACAACCGAAAGGATTTCAGTTATCAAATCAAGGTGACATGGTGTGCAAATTGAAGAAAGCTTTGTATGGACTCAAGCAAGCCCCTAGAGTCAAGTATGTGTAAGTAATTTGCAGAGGAAATGCAAAAAGAATTTTGAGATGGAGATTGGGCTGGAGATGTAGACAAAGAGTAAAAGTGGAGGTGCTTTTCTCTTGGGTAATAGATTGGTTTCATGGTTATGCAAGAAGCAAGAATTAGTTTCTTTATCTACTGCAGAAGCAGAACATATTGTTGTAGCATGTTGTACTCAAATGCTTTGGATGAAGAAAACATTGAAGGATATAAGAGTTGTGTATTAAGAACCAATTTTAATCTTTTGTGACAATACAAGTGCTATAAACATTTCAAAGAACCTAGTGATGCACTTAAGTAAGAACAAAGCATATATCTATAAGGTATCACTTTTTGAGAGAAAAGGTGACAGAGAATGAAGTAAAGTTGGAGTATGTGTCTACAAAGGATCAAATTGCAGATATTTTCACTAAGCCTATGTCTAAGGATACTTTTGAGTATCTCAGAGAAAAGTTAGGGGTTATTACCCATCCTGGTCTAAACTAAGATGCATATGAATGCATCAATCCAGTGGAGCCTAGATCCTTATTGTTTGATCTAGATTATTTTTTGAGGGCTACCTCTCAGGGGAAGTACCAAGTGTTCCTGATATGTGTTCTTGACCAAGAGCAGTAAGTGTTATAGTACTATTTGATCAGAGCAACAGAGTGCAAGTATGTGCCCTTTGCCATTGATGTCAAAGGGGGAGAAGGAGTGTAGATGTGTAAAAAGAAAGGAGGAGTATCTTGTCTTGGTGGTCTTTACAGTTTTTCACATCATATGTTGCCATCAATGACAAAGGGGGAGGTTTTTGCAAGTATGTGCCTAACCGGTGTTGTCATTGATGTCAACATATCTGTGTTGTCATTGGTGTCAACTATGCTCTTGTTTTGATGCTTTCTTGTAATGAGTTATATGCTTTACATTGGCATATATAAGTGTTGGAGATAATGAGTAAGTGATCTTGATATTGATTTTCCAAGTGCTTTTGATAAAATTTGCTCCTCCGGTGGAAATAGTGTACAAAAGAGTATTTTTGTTTACAGCAGAACAATCCAGTAAATTGCTCCACATTTCTTATAGAATGAATACCTTTGTCTGTGGATTGGAAGTTAATTAGAGACATGTTTGAAGATTTGTGTGAGTTATGTTCACTAGAGTAAAAACTATTTTTTATGTACATTCAGTGGTGACAGGGAGAAAGCATTTTTCTCCACATTATTTTGACTTGAATTATTATGGTCTACAATTCTAGAGTTAAGTTTGAAATGATGATAAGTGACTTCAACTATAATGGTTCATGATTTGGTGGTCTGCAAACGATCTTTTTCTTATGGCAATGGCCGATAGTGTTATTTAAGTGCTCTATTTTGAAGAATCTTCTTGACAAAGTGATTAGAGGTTGTGTGGATGTTCTTGATAATTACAATATGCTTATGGAGTCTCCTGATCATGTTCCTACTTTTGGATTGGTCCGCAAAGAGAAATTTGGATCATGGATGAAGACTATTCTTAGAAGACTTAGTGTTAACACCAATCTTGGCCGACTTGGTTGTTTTCACTACTTTCAAAGATGCATTGAAGATTGTGAAAGCATGTCATGGCATGGAATATTGCATTTGAGTCCTAGCTAAGGCATAACATGATCTGCATACATCTTTACCTTAGCAAATTTTGTTTAGTTCCAGACCTATTTCTATGTATGTTTGTATTGCCGACCTTGGAGATTGTTCCAATGGTTGATGAATGTAATGCCGACCTTGATGTACATTCCAAGGTTGATGAAGTGTATAAAAACATGTAATGAAGTTGCAAAAATAATATCTAAGTGCGAAGATAAGTGGAAAATATAAAAGCAGAGCAGAGCAGAAGAGATACATTGCACTTCAATGGAACTAAACCTTGGCATAGAGTAGATTCTACTATCTCACTTCACAATATTTTGGCAGTGAGCCTATTTCTTTTGCAGTAAGCATTTGAGCAGTGAGCCCTAAGGCAGCGAGCCTCTAATTTTTGGTATTGTTATATTATATTTTATTTTGAGCTAACACTCATGGTGGCTTTCCCTTATAGGGTTTTCCACATAAAAATCTAGTGTCCCATGTGTTAAGTGTGTGATTTAGCTTAATTTTCTCATTTCATGGTTTCATGGTCAAATCATTATAATAGTGATTAATTGATTGATTTGTTGATGTTCATAAGAAGTTTAGTTTTGGTGACAACTGATTCACCCCCCTCTCTCAGTTGTATTGTGCATTTCAACAATTTCTATCAGAGCCAATTTCCTCAGAAGAAAGCCTAATAGCTTGAGGTAGATCTAGGATGGCGCACAAGAAGTTTGCTCTTGAAGACCTAGAAATAACTGAAGAAGAAATCAGAGATCTAAAGGACAATGTTAAAGAAGCAGATGAATGTATCAAAAACTTAAAAGTGTAAGTCAAGAAGTTTAAAGAAAAATATAAGGAGGTTAGTGAATAACTTATATCAACAAATGAAACCTTGAATGATTTGAAAGTGGAAGTTGTAGAAAGAGCATAAGGAGAAGAAGACCTAAATCTGTTAGTAGAAGACAAATCAGAAGAATGTGTTAAGCTTGAAAAGGAAGTTTGGAACCTGAAGTTAGATTTAGAGAAAGCAAAAAGTTATGAAGAAAAGTTTAAGATCAGTTCTGCAAAACTTGATGAGATGATTGCTAGTCAGAAGAGACATGATGTCAAAGGAGGCTTGGGATTTGAGAAAAGTGAAAGTTCAAAAATAGGACAAGAAATGAATGTTGAGATCAAGGACAAAGCCAAATAGATCCAACATCAAAGAAACAAACCCAGAAGACCACTGGTCAGACAACCAAATGCTCAAAGGTACCCATCTTTCAATGGTTAATGTAATTCATGCAATAAGTTTGGTCATAAGGCTACTCATTGTAGGAGCAAAATGAATCAAAATGTTCCATCATTCTCTGGTCAATGTTTCAATTGCAAGAAAATTGGTCATAGAGCAAATGAATGTAGAAGTCAGATTAGAAAAGGTTTCAACAATGGAAGGAATGATCAATCTTTCAAAAGTAAATGTTTCACATGCAATAAAGTTGGCCATAGAACTGTTGTATACAGAAGTAAAGTAAGTCAGAATTCTATTAGGTGTTATACATGTTATAAGATGGGACATAGGGCTAATGAGTGCAGAAGTCAAGTGAGAAATGGTTATGGCAAGGATAGGATAGTTAAATCCTTTAGTGACTAATCTTATACATACAATAAATTTGGGCATAAGGCTAACCAATGCAAGCCAATGATGAATGGAAGGAACAATGGTCAGAAAAATATTGTTTGTTTCAATTGCAATTGGCCTGGACATATTGCAAGATTTTGCAAAAGTAAAAACATGGAGAAGGATACTCAGGCAGAATTGAATAAACCAGTTGAAAAGGTTGATCCGAAAGAACTCAAGAAAGATATGAACAAGGTTTCGTTCAAGAAGGAAGTAAATGAAGTCAAAGATGGGTCTACACCAGACTCTAGTGTAGATACTTCCTCCAAGAAGTAAACTGGGTGCTTTGGCTTAGGGGAAGCTTTAATGAAAAATCTTTTCTCCCCTACCAAAGGATAGGTGCTAATACCTCATCATGAAGAGACAAAGTCAAGGATTAGTAACAAAGGCTTAAGTCAGGACTAAGAACTATGTTTGTAAAGGTTAAAGGAAGATTTGTACAGTCTAGGAAGTCTACTATGCAAGAAGATTTGATCAAGAAAAAAAGACAGGTTATGAATTTTGGCTAAGTATCTTTCTGGTAAAATCAGGATATAGTGCTCTGGTAATTTGGTTCGCATTTGTCCACTGTTGAAGACATTGCTCTGTGGTGCTGACATATGGTTATTGATCATTGGTTACATCTACATCTAGAAATTTGTTTGATTTTGATAATTGGCTTGAGAATAATAAGTAACAGAAGTTTGGGGTGACAAACCACAGTTGTTTTCAGTACAAAGCAGTTTTCATGATGACTGGAAGTATTTGATGAACTCAGAGGCAAATGGACATGAATCAAACGAGTCTTCAAGAAAAAGATGAAGAATGTATAGGTTGAAGAGGCTTTGGAAATAATTTCTGAGACCCCTAGGGTTTGTACAGAAGCATCACACTAAAAAGAGCAAAGGTGCATTGACAAAGAAGAATAATTGCAGAAGAACAGGAACAAGTTGAATGAGAATGGAGAAGTAGTTAGAAAAAAGCAAGGTTGGTATGCAAAGGATACTCTTAGGCTGAAGGTATAGATTTTGAGGAGACCTATGCTCCTGTGGCAAGGATTGAAACAATCAGAATGTTTTTGGCATTTGCAGCACATAAAGATTTCAATGTGTATTAGGTGGATGTGAAATCTACATTATTGAATGGTGAGTTGGAAGAGGAATTTTACATTGAACAACCAGAAGGATTTATTTATCAAATCAAGGTGACGTGTGCAAATTGAAGAAAGCTTTGTATAGACTCAAGCAAGCCCCTAGAGCCTAGTATGTGTAAGAAATTTGTAGGGGAAATACAAAAAGAATTTTGAGATGTAGATTGGTCTGGAGATGCAGATGATAGAAAGAGTACAAGTAGAGGTGCTTTTCTCTTGGCTAATAGATTGCTTTCATGGCTATGCAAGAAGAAAGAATCAGTTTCTTTGTTTACTGCAGAAGTAGAATATATTATTTGAACATGTTGTTGTACTCAAATGCTTTGGATGGAGCAAACATTGAAGGATATAAGAGTTGTGTATGAAGAATCAATTTCAATCTTTTGTGACAATACAAGTGCTATAAACATTTCAAAGAACCTAGTGATGCACTCAAGAACAAAGCATATATATATATATAAGCTATCACTTTTTTAGAGCAAAGGTGACAGAGAATGAATTAAAGTTGGAGTATGTGTCTACAAAGGATCATATTGCAGATATTTTCACTAAGCCTTTGTCTAAGGATACTTTTGAGTATCTCAAAGAAACATTAGGGGTTATTACCCCTCCTGCTCTGAACTAAGATGCATATGAATGCATCAATCTAGTGGATCCTAGAGCATTATTCTTTGATCTGGATTGATGTTTTGAGGGCTACCTCTGAGGGGAAGTAGAAAGGGTTCTTGATATGTGTTCCTAACTAACAGCAGTAAGTGTTACAGTATTGTTTGATCATAGCAGTAGACTGCAAGTATGTGCCCTTTGCCATTGATGTGAAATGGGGAGATAAATAATGTGAAAAACTCAAGGGGAGAAAGAGTGCAGATGTGTAAAAAGAAAGGTGGAGTATCTTTTCTTGATGGTCTTTAGAGTTTTTCACATCATATGTTGCCATCAATGACAAAGGGGGAGATTGTTGCAAGTATGTGCCTAACGGGTGTTGTCATTGATGTCAACATATCTGTGTTGTTATTGGTGTCAACTATGCTCTTGTTTTGATGCTTGCTTGTAATGAGTTAGATACTTTACATTGGCATATATAAGTGTTGGAGATAATGATAAATGATCTTGATATTGATTTTCCAAGTACTTTTGAGAAAATTTGCTCCTCCTGTGGAAATAGTGTACAGAAGAGTATCTTTGTTTACAGCAGAACAGACCCCTAAATTGCTCTGCATTTCTTATAGAATGAATACCTTTTTTTGTGGATTGGAATTTAATTAGAGACATGTCTGAAGATGCTATCTTCCAATTTTGAGCCTCTAGTATGAAGATTTGTGTGAGTTATGTTCACTAGAGTAAAAACTATTTTTTATTTACATTCAGTGGTGACAGGGAGAAAGTATTTTGCTTTGCATTCCTCCACATTGAAGTATTATGGTTTGCAATTCTAGACTTAAGTATAAAATGATGATAAGTGCCTTCAACTCTAATGGTTCATGATTTGGTGGTCTGCAAGCGATCTTTTTCTTATGACAGTGGCCGATAGTGTTATTTAAGTGCTCCGATTTGAAGAATCTTCTTGACAAAGTGATTAGAGGTTGTGCGGATGTTATTGATAATTACAATGTGCTTGTGGATGTTTCTTGATCATGTTCCTACTTTTGGATTGGTCCGCAAAGAGAAATTTGGATCGTGGATGAAGACTATTCTTAGAAGACTTAGTGTTAACACCAATCTTGGTCGACTTGGTTGTTTTCACTACTTGCGGAGATGCATCGAAGATTGCATTTGAGTCCCAGCTTTGGCATACAGTGATCCACATACATCTTTACCTTAGCAAATTTTGTTTAGGTCTAAACCTATTTCTATGTATGTTTGTAATGTCGACCTTGGGGATTGTTCCAATGGTTGATGAATGTAATGCCGACCTTGATGTACATTCCAAGGTTGATGAAGTGTATAAAAACATGTAATGAAGTTGAAAAAAAGATATCTAAGTGCAAAGATGTGAAGATAAGTGGAAAATGAAAAAGCAGAGCAAAGCAGAAGACATACATTTAGCTTCAATGGAACTGAACCTTGGCATGGAGTAGATGCTACTATCTCAGTTCACAATCCCTTGGCAGTGAGCCTATTTCTTTTGCAGTGAGCATTTGGGTAGTGAGCCCTAAGGCAGCGAGCCCCTAATTTTTTGTAGTGATATTACATATTATATTGTGAGCTAACACTCACCATGGTTTTTCCCTTATAGGGTTTTCCACATAAAAATCTGGTGTCTCATGTCTTCAATGTGTGATTGTGCTTAAGTTTCTCATTTCATGCTTTCATGGTTAAATAATTATAATAGTGATTAACTGATTGATGTGTTGATATTCATAAGAAGTTTAGTTTTGGTGACAACTGATTCACCCCCCCTCTGAAATGTCTTGTGCATTTCAACAATTGGTATCAGAGCTAAGTTCCCCAGAAGAAAGCCTAACAAGTTGAGGTAGATCTAGGATGGCGCACAAGAAGGTTGCTCTTGAAGACCTAGAAAGAACTAAAGAAGAAATCAAAGATCTAAAGGAGAATGTCAAAGAAACATATGAATGCATCATAAAATTAAGAGAGCAAGTCAAGAAGTTCAAAGAAAAATATAAGGAGGTTAGTGAACAACTTATATCAGCAAATGAAACCTTGAATGATTTGAAAGTGGAAGTTATAGAAAGAGCAAAAGTAGAAGACCTAAATCTGTTGGTAGAAGAAAAATTAGAAGAATGTGCTAAGCTTGAAAAGGAAGTTTGGAACCTAAAGTTAGATTTGGAGAAAGCAAAAAGTTATGAAGAAAAGTTTAAGATCAGTTCTGCAAAACTTGATGAGATGATTGCTAGTCAGAAGAGACCTGATGACAAAGAGGGATTGGGATTTGAGAAAAGTGAAAGTTCAAAAATAGGACAAGAAATGAATGTTGAGATCAAGGACAAAGGCAAATAGATCCAGAATCAAAGAAACAGACCCAGAAGACCACTGGTCAGACAACCAAATGCTCAAAGGTACCCATCTTTCAATGGTTATTGTAATTCATGCAATAAGTTTGGTCATAAGGCTACTCAGTGTAGGAGCATCTAATGAATCAAAATGTTCCATCATTCTCTGGTCAGTGTTTCAATTCCAAGAAAATTGGTCATGGAGCAAATGAATGTAGAAGTCAGATTAGAAAAGGTTTCAACAATGGAAGGAATAATCAATCTTTCAAAAGTAATTGTTTCTCATGCAATAAAGTTGGTCATAAAACTGTTGTATGCAAAAGTAAAGTAAGTCAAATTCTATTAGGTTCTATGCATGCTATAAGATGGGACATAGGGCTAATGAGTGGAGAAGTCAAGTAAGAAATGGCTATGGCAAGGATAGGATAGTTAAATACTTCAATGACTACTGTTATACATAAAATAAATTTGGGCATAAGGCTAACCAATGCAAGTCAACGATGAATGGAAGGAACAATGGTCAGAAAAATACTATGTTTCAATTGCAATAGGCCTAGACATACTGCAAGATTTTATAAAAGTAAAAACATGGAGAATGATACTCAGGCAGAATTGAAGAAGCCAGTTGAAAAGGTTGATCCGACAGAAGTCAAGTAAGATATGAATAAGGTTTGGGTCAAGAAGGAAGTCAATGAAGTGAAAGATGGGTCCACACTAGACACTGGTGCAGATACTTCCTCTGGGAAGTAAATTGATTGCTTTGGCTTAGGGGAGCTTTAATGAAAAATCTTTTCTCCCCTACCAAAGGATAGGTGCTAATACTTCAACATGAAGAGACAACGTCAAGGATTAGAAATAAAGGTTTAAGTCAGGACTAAGAGCTATGTTTGTAAAGGTTAAAGGAAGATTTGTGTAGTTTAGGAAGTTTTCTATGCAAGAAGATTTGATCAAGAAAAGAAGATAGGTTATGAATTTTGGCTAAGTATCTATATAGTAAAATCAGGATACAGTGCTCTAGTAATTTGGTCTGCATTGGTACATTGTTGAATAAACTGCTCTGTGGTTCTAATATATGGTTATTTATCATTGGTTACATCTACATCTAGAAATTTGTTTGATTTTGATAATTGGCTTGAGAGTAATAAGTAACAAAAGTTTAGGCTGACAGAACACAGTTGTTTTCAATACAAAACAGTTTTCACGATGACTGGAAATATTTCATGAACTCAGAGGCAAATGGTCATGAATCAAATGAGTCTTCATGAAAAAGATGAAGAAAGTACAGGTTGAAGAAGCTCTGGAAAGAATTTCTGAGATCCCTAGGGTTTGTACAGAAGCATCACACTAAAAAGAGCAAAGGTGCATTGACAAAGAAGAAGAATTGCAAAAGAATAGGAACAAGCTGAATGATAATGGAGAACTAGTTAGAAACAAAGCAAGGTTGGTATGCAAAGGATGCTCTCACTCTAAAGGGATAGATTTTGAGGAGACCTATGCTCATGTGGCAAGGATTGAAACAATCAGAATGTTTCTTGTATTTGCAGCACATAAAGATTTCAAAGTGTATCAGATGGGTGTGAAATCTACATTTTTGAATGGTGAGTTAGAAGAGGAAGTTTACATTGAAGAACCGGAAGGATTTCAGTTATCAAATCAAGGTGAAATGGTGTGCAAATTAAAGAAAGATTTGTATGGACTCAATCAAGCCCCTAGAGCCTAGTATGTATAAGAAATTTGTAGAGGAAATGAAAAAAGAATTTTGAGATGCAGATTGTGATGGAGATTCAAATGGCAAAAAGAGTACAAGTGGAGGTGCTTTTCTCTTGGGTAATAGATTGGTTTCATGGTTGTGCAAGAAGCAAGAATCAGTTTCTTTGTCTACTGCAGAAGTAGAATATATTGTTGTAGCATGTTGTTGTACTCAAATGCTTTGGATGAAGCAAACATTGAAGGATATAAGAGTTGTGTATGAAGAACCAATTTCAATCTTTTGTAACAATACAAGTGCTATAAACATTTCAAAGAACCTAGTGATGCACTCAAGAACAAAGCATATATGTATAAGGTATCACTTTTTGAGAGAAAAAGGTAACAGAGAATGAAGTAAAGTTGGAGTATGCGTCTACAAAGGATTAGATTGTAGATATTTTCACTAAGCCTCTGTCTAAGGATACTTTTGAGTATCTCAGAGAAAAGTTAGGGGTTATTACCCCTCCTGCTCTAAACTAAGATGCATATGAATCCATCAATCCAGTGGAGCCTAGAGCCTTATTCTTTGATTTGGATTGATGTTTTGAGGGCTACCTCTCAGGGGGAATAGAAAGTGTTCCTGACCAAGAGCAGTAAGTGTTATAGTATTGTTTGATCAGAGCAGTAAAGTGGAAGTATGTGCCCTTTTCCATTTATGTCAAAGGTGGAGAGAAATCATGTGAAAAACTCAAGGGGAGAAAGAGTGCAGATGTGTAAAAAGAAAGGGGTAGTATCTTGTCTTGATGGCCTTTACAGTTTTTTACATCATATGTTTCCCTCAATGACAAAGGGGGAGATTATTACAAGCATGTGCCTAACCGGTGTTATCATTGATGTCAACATATCTGTGTTGTCATTGGTGTCAACTGTGTTCTTATTTTGATACTTTCTTGTAATGAGTTAGATGCTTTGCGTTGGCATATATAAGTGTTGGAGATAATGAGTAAGTGATCTTGATGAGTTTCCAAGTACTTTTGAGAAAATTTGCTCCTCTGGTGGAAACAGTGTACAAAAGAGTATCTTTGTTTACAACAGAACAATCCAGTAAATTGCTCCGCATTTCTTATTGAATGAATACCATTGTCTGTGGATTGGAAGTTAATTTGAGACATGTTTGAAGATGCTATGTTCCATGTTTGAGCCTTCGGTATGAAGATTTGTGTGAGTTATGTTCACCAAAGTAAAAACTACTTTTTATGTACATTCAGTGGTGACAGGGAGAAGTATTTTGCTCCGCATTCCTCTGCATTGAAGTATTATGGTCTGCGGTTCTAGAGTTAAGTCTAAAATGATGATAAGTTCTTTCAACTCAAATGGTTTATGATTTGGTGGTCTGCAAGCGATCTTTTTCTTATGACAGTGGCTGACAGTGTTGTTTAAGTGCTCCGGTTTGAAGAATCTTCTTGACAAAGTGATTAGAGGTTGTGCGGATGTTCTTGATAATTACAATGCGCTTGTGAATATTTCCTGATAGTGTTCCTACTTTTGGATTGGTCCGCAAAGAGAAATTTGGATCATGGATGAAGATTGTTCTTAGAAGAGTTAGTGTTAACAACTGTCTTGGCCAACTTGGTTGTTTTCACTACTTGCAGAGATGCATTGAAGATTGTGAAAGCATGTCGTGGTGTGGAAGATTACATTTGAGTCCCAGCTAAGGCATAATGTGATCTACATACATCTTTACCTTAGCAAATTTTGTTTAGGTCCAGACCTATTTCTATGTATGTTTGTAATGTCGACCTTAGAGATTGTTTCAATGGTTGATGAATGTAATATCGACCTTGATGTACATTCCAAGGTTGATGAAGTGTATAAAAACATGTAATGAAGCTGCAAAAAAGATATCTAAGTGTGAAGATAAGTGGAAAATGTAAAAGTAGAGCAGAGTAGAAGAGATACATTGCGCTTCAATGGAACTAAACCTTAGCATGGAGTAGATGCTACTATCTCAGTTCACAATCTCTTGATAGTGAGCCCCTTCTGGCAGTGAGCCTATTTCTTTTGCAGTGAGCATTTGGGTAGTGAGTCCTGGGCAGTGAGCCTCTGATTTTTGGTATTGTTATTACATATTATATTGTGAGCTAACACTCACCATGGTTTTTCCTTTATAGGGTTTTCCACGTAAAAATTTGATGTCTCATGTGTTGAATGTGTGATTGTGCTTAAGTTTCTCATTTCATGGTTAAATCATTATAACAGTGATTAATTGATTGATGTGTTGATGTTCATAAGAAGTTTAGTTTTGGTGACAACTGATTCACCCCCCCTCTCAGTTGTCTTGTGCATTTCAACAGATGGATGATTGGGGATCAAATGTCAAGACCTTAAAATGATTTGATTTGATTGAACGAGGGATGATTCTCTATACTTAAGATAGCCTTATGCTCTTAAGCAAGAGGTTTGATTGGATTGACTTGATTTCTACTTAAGATAGACTTACATTCTTAAGAAGGAATTGAAGAGATTTGATAACTATACTTAAGATAGACTAATGTTCTTAAGAAAGTTTGGATGATGATAATAAGATCAATTTAAGGTCTTGATTTGACTGGTTTTGAAAAGGTTGATGGTGGATTGGGGCTAGGATCCTTTGGATGAAGGATCTTGATGATGATTTGGATAAACTATGATTAGGATCTGTATGTGTGATTAGGAAATCCAAATCAAAGGTAAAAACACAAACTAAATGCATACAAAACAAGAAGTTATACCTTAATATGAAGACCCAATCTCATCAAAAGGGGAAGGAGCTTGCACCCAAAAGTTCCTAAGATATACCCTAGATAATGAAATCAAATGTGAAATGCTCTATTCTAATGCAACTCACAAGCTAGCTCAATAGATATTTTGGCATGGTAACAATACTTGAAAATTGGATCCTAAAATGGGTTGGAGGATGTTGTATTTATAGACATTTTGGAGAGATTTTGATCCAAGGGTTGAGATTGATTTGGAAGATCAATGGTGGAGGATGAAGATGATGTGGAGGGCCTAGATTTCATCTTGGGAGAATGGAGGGCTAGGAATAAAGATCAATTTTAAATTCATCTTGGAAAAGGGGTGGAGTTAATGAGGTTGGGTGAGATGGAATATGTGTGAATTAAAAATTCACATGGGGAAGGGTAAAATGAATTAAAAATTCATTTGGGGATGAGTGGACATAAATGAGGCATGGCATGGGTAAGGGGTGTAAGAGATATTAAATGTGATGTTGGACATGTTTTTATTAAAAATTGATTTATGTGGGATATTTTTCAATTTTTAATTTGGAGGATGTGGGGAAGGTGTTGATAATTGAGAGGGGGGTGAATCAGTTATCTTAATTATTTTAACTTTCTTTTCTTCTTTAACAACTAGTGTAGCATCAAATCATATAAGCATGCATAACCATGAAAGTAGAAATAAAATCAATACACATAACACAATGATTTTGACGTGGAAAACCCTATTAAGGGAAAAAACCATGGGGTGACTAACCCAAGATTGTATTCTCTGTTAAAATAATAGAAGTACAAAAATGGCCCTTACCAATTAGGGCTCACTGCCTGAGCACACTGCTCACAAGAGGCTCATTGCCTACAAGAGACTCACTATCTACAAGGTATAAAGAATGTAACCAAGTGATTAAACTGATGAGAAGCATCCACATATGCTGAAGTTTGGTTCCAATTAGGCTCAATACACTGATCTACTGCACTTCATTCTTTCTCTTCTTTGGTGCTGTTGTCTTGTCACATACCAGACTTGTATTGCTACTTCCACACTACTCTCTACTTTTCTTTGCACAACACAACACACCACACACCTTCATATCGAAATCAATCTGGTATATATATATTCGCATCAATGATTTCAATCATCTTTCTAGTCAGCATCGAGAAAACTCAAGATATATCCAAACTTTGGTCTATCGATTGAATCCATGCTTGCTAAGTGATGCGTATCAAAAAGATAGTTATAGAAGTCATCAATCATGTCAGCCAATCATTAATGATACCTCAAGAAACTTGATCACAATCAATATCTCATTCGGATTAAGGTCTGATGCTCTGCCGGTTAGTTCTTCCTCAGTCTACTTTGCCAAATAGGAACCCAACACTTAGGTTCTCATATCTTTTCACTCTTACATCACCGGAAGCTCAATCTCTAGAATTTATCAGTAATAGTACTCCTCTTAACTTCACCAAGTCTATACTTTGCTGAGATACTTCATCTGAGAGATCCAGACCTGATTGTTAGACCTTGCTGCATGCTCTATTCTTATTTACCGGACCTAGACATTTTTCAATCTGACTTCCGGTATAGACATACCATGTCCTGCGGATGTGTGGGATGGACTTTGTTGCCATCAATGACAACACTCATGAAGCCACACAGTGTCTCTTGCCAACAATCTCCCCCTTTGGCATTGATGGCAACACTTAGTGAAAAATGACTAAGTGTCACACTACACTCCCCCTTGGTTGATGCTCTGTTCTAATGTACACTTTTTTGGAGCTCCCCCTTGGCTAGATTCCACATTTTTCACTACTCCTCACTCCCCCTTTGACATTAATGGCAAAGGGTAGAATCCGCACACCAAAATTCCAAAAAAAATCCAACTATACTTAGCTGCATAAGTATATATACATGTTATACTTACATATACTAAAGTATATCTGCAAAAGTTATCTTCAACTGGGCAAATTCTATTTCCCAACTCTACTTCATCCTTTCCAAAATTGAGATGTGACCATTCATTAGGAATGCAAAAGCTTCTGCCCTTTTTAGATCTATCGGATCACTGGTCCGGGCTGTGGTCTGAGCATCAGTTAGGGCCTCATGCATGACCTCTAATTTAGGGATAATTATCCCTCTAAGTTCACCCATCCTACTTATTATATTCTTCCTTTCCTTTTCAAGTTTCTTTAGTTCATTTAGAATTGCAATAGTCTGACATTCCTGGTTTATTATGGATGTGGTGAGAGGATCAAAATTCTGAGATAAACTTGACAGTTTACCCTCTTGTTCTTTCACTTTCTTCTCAATATCCTATGTCACTTTAGACCAGGAAAAACAAAATTTATATATTTCTCTGCCATCTTTAAGAGCATTTTCTAATCTCTTTATCCCAATATCCATATTTCTCCTATCATTTGTTATTAGCCCTTTTACTTCAGAGAATCTCTTACCCAAAAATTCTTTCTAAACTTTCTCTTCTGTTGCTTTCTCTAAAGAGTCAAAATGTGTATTAACAGAATTAACAAGAGAATTTAGACTACCGGATGAGGAGGCTGAAAGATCCTTTTGGAAGGATGGCATGATCTTCTCCAATACACCGGATGCAATCCCTATCAGCTCACAGTCTTCCATGTGAGACTTCAGAAGTTTTTCTTTTGGCTTTGCTTGAGCAAAGGATGCTATCTTCATTGTTTGAACTAGGGAGAGGGAATTAAAATTGAATGGTCCTTGAAACAGTTCTGGTTCATCAATCTCCATCATTTCTTTGGTCAAGAAATCTTTAACTGTTTCTGCAGTGTCTCTTGCTGGAGACAGAGTCTTCTTTCCTTCTGGAGCCTCAGAACTGTCTCCTAGAGTCTTCTCTATTTGATCTTCTTCTCTTCCCTTTACCTCTTCTTGACTGATTTTCTCCTCTATTCTTTCTTCTCCTTTATATCTGGAGTCTGCTAAGGAATCTGGAAGAGAGATGTTTACTTCTCCATGGACTTCCTCTTCCAAAGCAGAGGAATCCAGGCCCTTAGTTTTTTCCTCACCTATCTCCTTTGATTCTTCTGTAGTTTTCTCTGTAGGATCTTCCTTTGATGTACTTAGTCCTTCATCATTCATGATAGAAGGTTCATCACCTAAGTCCTCTATAACAGGAATATTGAATCTTTTGTATGCATTTTGAAGGATGTCTTCAGTTTCTTTTGCCACCTGATCAGTCTCTCCGAGCATAAGCTTGTTCATTCTGGCTTTGCTCCAAAACTCATCCTTGCAATCCTTGAAGATTATGTTCATTTGTTTAGGGGTAATGGAAGGATAGAGTTGGATAGCAATCTGCTCCCGGATTTCTAGGTCTTTTGCTTTGGCATTGTTCTTTCTCATTTCAAGTTCCTTCTCTAAGCTTTTGGGAATCAAAGATATAATTTCAATGAATGCTTTGTTATAGATGTTTAGATACCTGACTGTGGCATCTTGCAAAATCTTCTGATCAGCTTCACTATATTCATCATAAAATTCAACCATTGGTTGCAGGTTCCCATCCATAGTAACTGATTTGATGATATCATCAATGCAGAGAGAAGGCCTTTCAACGAATTCTTCTACCTCTTATTCCTTGTTATGACTGGTAGAGGGTTTACCAGATGTTTTCTTCTTCTTTTTCATTTTCTTGATCTCCTCATCAGATTTTGTCTCTTCATCATCCTTCTGGCTGGTGTAAGACCTTGAGGCCTTTGTCTTAGTTCTCTTCTCTCCCTTTTCGGATGTCCTGGCTTCCAGTTTTGAGGCTTTTTGACTCTTAGAAGTGGCTGGTGTAGAGCTTTTGGAGGATCTAATCTGGGAGGGGGCTTGCACCAGAGCACTTTCCTATTCTATTTCTTGCTTTTCTTTCTCTGCCCTTTCCATCTTCTCTTTGTTGGCATCAACTGCCTCCTTTGAAATTCCACATCTCTTGGCAAATTCTTCTACTTCCTTTCTCACTTTTCTCTTGATCTCAGGCTGTCTTAGTTCAACATGAACTTTTACACTCAACTCTTGGAAGGTTCCAAACCTTTTTGCCTTATGGTCCTTAGGCTGACTTAGTAGGTGTTGGATATGCAGTTCCAAAATTTTCTCATCCACCTCATACCCCGTTGGCATGATCCAGACTATCCTTGGCTCCACTGCCTCCATTAGGCATTGATCAGTGTCTTTCATAAAGCACACTATATCCTTGTACTTCTTAACCAAAGATTGGGGAATTCCTTCTCTGGCCTACATCATACTTTGAAAGTTCTTGAAGTATCCCCAGAGTGCTATATTTTGAGCCTTGGCATCACCAAGCCCATACATGTAGTCTCTGATTTGTATGGCCACAGGTTTGTTATTTTGCTATACCCAACCACTGGATCCAGGTAGCTCATTCATAAAGTAAAAGAACAAACACAGTATTAGCCCACCATACTTAAATGAGTTCTTCTTGTCCTTCTTGATCTTTTGTAGGTTTTCCAACAATTGGCTTAGAAGAAGCTCACAAAGATCATAATCTGCATTCTCCCTTAACATCTGATAAGTAGCATAGATTGTAGTTCCAGATACAGAATTCTCCCTGCTGGAGTGATATATCTTATAACCAATTATCATAGATGCAAAATTGATATCCGGATCAATGATATCTTCTATAGTCATTTCTCTCTTGTCAAATTTTGATCCGGTAGCCTGACTTACAGTTTGATTTTTGACTGATTTGAGAGCAGGCAACCCACCAGATGAGTGCAATCCGGTTACCACCCTAATTGCATCCTTGGTTATCTTGAATGGCCTCATCAACCACATAAAGTTGTCATGCATTCTGCTCAGAACATACCGGACCCAATCATCTTCAGCAAAACAGGAGAAATGAATGCAATGTCCAAAATGCTTATCCCGGATGGCCTTGTATTGGGGTTTAAGTTCAAATGATTCATCTGTCAGTTCCTTGTGATAGATATCCATCATCTTGGATTCCCCAAATTCTTCAATGTTTGCGTGTATGTAAACCCTAACATTTTCTACATGCAGAACTCCATGTAGAATGCTAGAAAATGCGCCTAGGGGATCAACTTCTAGGGATTTATAGGGATGTTTCTTGAATTTAGGGCGCGACCTATCAGTGATCTTCATAACATTCAAAGTAACCATCTTTCAAGGATTTAGAGAGAGATATTCAAGAGCAGAAAATATCTTTTACGCTTCTAGGGTTCACGATATGAGCCGGATCGGATTGCTGGATGAATCGACTTCTGCGGTTGATCTTTGAGAGGTTTGAGACAATTTGTTGCAGAGCTCCTTCTCTCTTCTTCTCGAATGCAAATGTGCAAATGATGAACCAAATAACCCTTTTATTTTTGTGCAAACCCTAATTCCATTTTGTAATAAATGCACAACCTAAGTTATTCTGGTTGCCTTAATTTCCTTGTTCTGAGAGAGATCTTTCCAAATCACTAAGATGCACCTAGAATGATAACTTACAATGTATCTCCCTTTCTCCAATCATTCCATCTAACCGTAAATCCAAATATTTCAATTTTGAATTATACTGAATCTAACTGTGAAAGTCCTACTTTTGCCAAATGACTGTCAAACCGGATTAATCTTGGATGATTAACCTTTTCAAACTTCTTGCGGATCTTTCAAATCTTTACCAAGGGTTATTTAGATGTTTCTCTGAGAGCCCTTTTAACCCGCAACTTTCCATGTGCCAATTTCAGGCACCAATTGACTGGCTGGGGGAACTTGTTTTCTTTTGTGACTCCCCCTGAGCTAGAGCTCATCTATTTAGTTTCTAGAAGGAATATCAGCACCAGATTCTAGTGCGGATCCATCCCCAACATTTTATGTACTTCTCTTCACCCAAATCTTGTTCATCTCCCTTTAAATTTCATCCGCATTCACTTTTCCTTTTCCTTTGTCTTGGTTTTGATTATGATGCACCGGACCCTTTTTGTCCTGATTCTTACTTCTGTAGAATTTGGCAATATGACCGGATCTATTGCAATTGTAGTAAACAACATTTCTTTGCATATTTGACTGGTATCCTCTTGATCTACATTGATTAGCCATATGTCCCATTCTATTGCATGCAAAGCATCTACCATTGAATGAATTGTTCATTTGCATATTTCTACACTCATGAGATTTGTGACCATACCTTTTGCAGTTAAAACACTGTCCGGAGAAGGATGAATTAGTCTAATTCATTCTTCTTCTGCACTGATTTGCTTTATGACCAAAGTTATTGCAATTGTGGCAGTATCCATTGAAGGATGGATATCTTTGAGCATTTGGTTGCCTTACCGGAGGTCTTCTAGAACTGTTCCTTGGATTTCCTGATCCAGAGTTCTTCTGACCG
The DNA here is from genome assembly GCA_027924645.1 of Cunninghamia lanceolata. Classification (NCBI taxonomy): domain Eukaryota; kingdom Viridiplantae; phylum Streptophyta; class Pinopsida; order Cupressales; family Cupressaceae; genus Cunninghamia; species Cunninghamia lanceolata. The sequence goes on along the minus strand of BSBN01000210.1, from coordinate 2,350,748 downwards.
GATCCGGAGCTTTCACCTTTCTCATACCCCAAGCCTTGCTTGTCACCTACCCTCTTTTGGCTTTCAAGAAGAACTTCAAGTTGAGAAAAGCTTATCTTGAATTTCTCTTTGTATTCATTTGTTGTTTGAAGATCCCTTTTAAGAGTGTCAATTTGATTCTCAAGTTGTTCTTCATTATCTCTAGCTTCTTCAAGATTAGATTCCAAATGCCTGATTATTCTATCCATTTTGTGGCAGTCTTCTGACTTCTCCTTGAGAGATTGTTTTAGATTATCTTCAATCTTTTATTTCTCTTCAATTTCTTGGGTGAATTTCATAACTCCTGATTCCATTTCATGTCTTACCATAATGACCTCTTTTGATAGCTTCTCACATAACTTGTTCTTCTCATTTAGATCTTCATGTATTATTGGCTTCACTTTGACTTGCTAATTGTTGAAATAGTTCCTTTCTCTTTTTCATAGAGATACTCAGTTTCTCTTTTAGTTCATTTATGAAATCATCAGCTTATTTGAGTCTTTCCTTCAAGTTATTGACTTCGGAATGAGATTGCTCAAGATCATCTAGGGTAGACTGAAGTTGTTCCCTCATACCATACATATCCATTGAGATCCCCAGATCTTCCTCAAGCTGTTAGGCTGTGTTAGGAGGAACTTATCTCTGATACCAATTGTTGATAATTGAGAGGGGGGGTGAATCAGTTATCTTAATTATTTTAACTTTCTTTTCTTCTTTAACAACTAGTGCAGCATCAAATCATATAAGCATGCATAACCATGAAAGTAGAAATAAAATCAATACACATAACACAATGAATTTGACGTGGAAAACCCTATCAAGGAAAAAAACCACGAGGTGACTAACCCAAGACTATATTCTCTGTTAAAAGAATAGAAGTACAAAAATGGCACTTGCCAATTAGGGCTCACTGCCTGAGCACACTGCTCACAAGAGGCTCACTGCCTACAAGAGACTCACTGTCTACAAGGTATAAAGAATGTAACCAGGTGATTGAACTGATGAGAAGCATCCACATATGCTGAAGTTCAGTTTTGGTTAGGCTCAATACACTGATCTACTGCACTTCATTCTTTCTCTTCTTTGGTGTTGTAGTCTTGTCACATACCAGACTTGTATTGCTACTTCCACACTACTCTCTGCTTTTCTTTGCACAACACAACACACCACACACACCTTCATATCGAAATCAATCTGGTATATATATCTGCATCAATGATTTCAATCATCTTTCTAGTTAGCATCCAGAAAACTCAAGATATATCCAAACTTTGGTCTGTCGGTTGAATCCATGCTTGCTAAGTGATGCGTATCAAAAAGATAGTTATAGAAGTCATCAATCATGTCGGCCAATCATGAATGATACCTCAAGAAACTTGATCACAATCAATATCTCATCCGGATTAAGGTCTGATGCTCTATTGGTCAATTCTTCCTCAGTCTACTCTGCCAAACAGGAACCCAACACTTAGGTGCTCATATATTTTCACTCTTACATCACCAAAAGCTCAATCTCTAGAATATATCAGTCATGGTACTCCTCTTGACTTCCCCTAGTCCACACTTTGCTGAGATACTTCCTCTGAGAGATCCGGACCTGATTGTCGGACCTTGCTGCATGCTCTGTTCTTGTTTACCGGACCTAGACATTCTTCAATCTGACTTCCGGTATAGACATACCATGTCCTGCGAATGTGTGGGATGGACTTTGTTGCCATCAATGACAACACTCATGAAGCCACACAGTGTCTCTTGCCAACAGAAGGGTGTTAAGCTAGGTTTGACTATTTTAATGAGAGGTTAGGATTAATTTAAATAAGGTTTTATTTAATTAATCCTAAGGCTAGGATGAGATAGGCTAGGGTAGGTAATTAAATAATGGCTATTTAATTACCTAGGGTAGGGATAGGTCTTGTAATAGGCTGAATTAATTAGTTAAACATGATTTATCTAATTAATTGGGTTTAGTGAGGAGGGAGAAATTGACCAAATAAATATTGCATATTTATTTAATCAATGGGCTAAAGCTTTGAACTATTGAATTAGTAGAATTAACTCAATTATTGGGGATAAAATGGTGAAAAATTAGGTGATGAAAGGATAATTAATTAAATAAAAATTTAATTAATTGATTAGAAGTGAAATTGGTATGTTTAGGGATGTTGGGAGTAGGTTTTATGATAAAGACATTTTTAGGTGTCTACATTTGCCCCTCTTTGACGTGGTGTTAGGACCTAAAAGGGAAATGGCGTCAGGTCAAAGAAAAATATGCCCCAGCTGCCGGGAAGGAATAAGATGGGTGAGGGATGCCCCCTCAAGAGGTCAGCGAAAAAAATAATTTTTTTTAGGGTGAGCTCTCGAAAGGACGCGACGGGAGTGAAAGCTGGATAGAGGATGGAAAAAGAGGATGACGGGAAGAAAAATGGAAGAAAAAGGTTGTGATCTGCACCCTGGAGGGAAAAAAGAGTGGGCGGAAGGATGACATGGCTTACTATATTTAGACTAGTGGGCCATAAGGATGCCACATTTGCACACATTGACCTTGTGAGAAGAAGGAGCAAAGGAGAGATGGCAGAGTGCAATCCCCAATTCTCGCGACTCACACACATTTTCGAGCATTTCTGATCATATGGTTGGGCACCAGAGGCTGGACCCTAGGTAGGGCCTAACCCTGGCTTTGTGATTTTTTGATTGTGTCACATTTTTTGTGTTTAGGAATTAGGTTTTGGGATTGTGGCGCTATAGCAAGATCGCGCAACGTGAAAAATAAGAGGATTGGCACAATCCTCTAGATTAGCATTGTCCGCTAGGGTAGAATAGAGGCGGATTATCGCCATGTGTTTAGTGTTTTGGCACTATCTTCTGTAGTAGCGTAATGTGTGAAAGCATTAAGGTTTTAGCGTTTTAGTGCCAAATGGGTATTAGGGTCGCGATGTTCTTGACTAGCACTATTTTAGGTAGTGGCGCTATATTTAGGTTTAGCGCAATGTAGAGGATCAGCGCCATATGTGATATGTGCGCTATTGGGAGAACTGACGCTATTCTTTAGATTAGCACCAAGTGGTAGGGTGGCGCCATTTGTGAAAATGGCGCAAAGTGGCTTGCGCAGTGGCACTATTATTTGTAATAGTGCCATGAGGAAAAGTGGTAGCACCATTGTTAAAAATGGCACAAAATATGGTTTGTTTTGGCACCAAATGATTATGGCTTTCAACATTAGAAGAAAGGGGTTGATTCGGCAGAAGATAGGTAGATTTTTTTTACCAGAAAGTTGTGGATGCAGGAGACGAGGTCATTTATAGTGTCCTCGTAGGACTGACGCGTGCCATCTGTGATGGTGCTTTTTATTAGTTTTATGATGCCACCAGGGCCTGATTGGAGAGGTTAGGGTTCTTGACAGCTGCATCGATGCCAGTGTTGTGAGCTCCTAGAGCTCTGATTACCACGGTTGTAGAGTGGTACCAGCCAGAGACTTGTACATTTTTGCTTCCTACTAGCGAGATTACTCACTCTTGAGGATGTTTATCGCATCCTCAAGCTACCTATTCATGACCTGCAGGTGAGGTACGACACAAGGAGGGGATGGAGGTCCTTGATCAGAGTGTTTGGCTGTGATCATATGGCTTTATCAGCAGACAAGCAGGAGATGAGTTATGAGGGGTCACTAGTAGCAGGTGCAAACCACTTTGCTTTATTCCTGTGTGCATTGATTGGTGGCGTAGTGATGCCCGATAGGAGAGGCAGGGGATTTCTGATTAGATGGGGAGAGATGATTGAGGGGATGGTCAAACATGAGACTGTGTATGCCTGGGGACCGGCAATGCTGGCGCAGCTCTATCATGAGATGCATATAGTTGTCTATCACTATGATTCAGCTTTATCAGTTGGGGTTACTTTGCTGCATATGTGGATCTGGGAGCATATTACAGTCACTCAGCTGAGATGTGGGTACTATTGCCATCCGTTGGAGGCCTTTGTGTTCCTGTATTGGGATGCTGAGTACACATATACTGGACAGGTTCGGTATTGGAGACAGGTGCTAGATGATGTCATTCAGGTGACCTGGCAACCTTACATCGAAGTGGAGCCGTGGCTAGATAATGATGTGCACATGCCTTTTACTTTTCAATAGTGCTACTTGATAGGTAGAGGAGACCATATGATTGACATGTATCTACCATCGCGAGTTATGCGATAGTTTGGGTTATGGTAGGATGCCCCACAGCAGATGGTTATTTTTGCACGGACCCATCGAGATGTCTGGTATTGGCCTGCAGCCATACAGCCGCGGGTTGCCCTAGAGGATTTTGTGAATTTGCAGCCGTTGCGGTGGGATTGGTAGAGTACAGTCAGGGATGCAGGTACTACTCCTACATATGAGACATGGTGGCAGATGTGGCGACCGACTCGGTTCAGTGACCCAGCAGATGAGGTAGTTCCTGCGGAGGAGGCGGTGGGGTCAGGGGATGAGGAGTCAGAGGATGATGGGGATGATGATTTTGATGGAGATGATTTCATAGAGGAGGGTGAGGAGATCATTGCAGACTATCTCATGGAGGTTGGAGGAGATGGAGAGGAGAGGGAGGTTGCGAGGGATGGGCAGCCGATGGATGTGCTAGTAGCAATGGCAGCTGGACAGGTGCCCTAGTAGTAGGTGAGATAGCAGGCACCTGTACAGCATGTGCCTGTTGAGTAGGTTCAGATTGGAGTGGTACGATGACACGGAGGGCCTCGATGGCGTGGGGGATAGCCGAGGGTGGACAGGGGTGTTCTACCCCCACTGCAAGTATCGCAGCAGCAGTAGGCTATTGCAGCAAGGCAGTAGGTAGAGGTGAGCACCTTAGGGGCAGGTGGAGAGTCAGGGATTCAAGGGTTGACCTCTCGTCGGTGACCTCAGAGTGGAGAGGAGGAGGTTGAGACCCTGCGGGCATAGGTAGCCAGCCTGCAGGAGGCTCTGGAGAGCCGTGAGGCAGAGTTGGTGCAGCTGTGGGGGATAGTGGCATTATTAAATGGTTTAGATGGACATGTGGCTTTATTGTGGGCACAATTAGCCCAGGCTCAGGGTGATATAGTGGTTTTGATCAGAGAGTGGGATGCGGCACTTGCGAGAGCCCGGCAGGCAGAGGCTACGGTGAGCAGTTTATAGGCCTCAAGTGCTGGTATGGCCCCAGTTTTGACATTGATGCAGACACAATTGTCTCAGGCACAGGGATAGTTGTCAGAGGCCAGTCGACAGGTAGATTATTATCAGGTTCTCTATCATGTGGCAGTGCCAGCAGAGCAGCGTGCACTGAGCTATAGTGAGCTCAGTGGGGCTAGGTCATCTAGGTCACACAAATCTAGATCAGTTCAATCTATTCAACAGGTGATGGGTCCTCCATCACATGTGCCCCAGCAGGTTCCACCAGTTCAAGTTCAGCCGCAACTGCAGCTACAGCCATAGACAGGACCACAGCCACCACTAGGGCCAGGATCCCCCACTGCATCAGAGAGAGGGTCCTCTATGTGACAGTGTATCATTTTAGCCCTTAGAGGCATTGTATCATGACATATTATATTTTTTGATGTATATGTATGAGCAATGTGTATTTTGTGATGATCATATATGATATGATGCTATTTGATGGCCTACTTGTTTATTTATTATGATGATGCTTATGTTGATAGATGCAGTATGCTTTATGGATTATATGCTGTGGATGTGTTATGTTTATGCAATTTATTATGTTGATGTTATGGATGTACATGTGGATGTAACCTGATGGATGTAATGATGGTTTAGTTGTTTTGATATATGCATGTTTGCGATCTATTGACTATGATGTATAATGCAAAATAAATGTTTAGATTAATAAACATTTATTATGGATGCAAAATGTAATGTAACGGAAATGTATGTTTATCTAAATAAACATATGTTATGTATGGAAATAGCTAGATAGTTATAAAATGCAGCTAAATGATTATGATTGTGATTATGCACTGTAACTAAATGATTATGAAATGATATATGGCATGCAATGTAATGATTATGGAATGTAATGATTTATGCTTTTAAAATGCACCTACGTGATGGCAAACTAAATGATTATGATATGCAACTAAAGGATTCTAAAATGCACCTAAATGAATTGCAAACTTAAAGGATTATGATATGCAATGTTAAATGAGATAAAATGTGCAACTAAATGATTCTAAAATGTAGCTAATGAATATGCAACTTAAATGATATGTGATATGCAACTAATGAAATGTAAATGATATATGATATGCAAGCTAAAGGATTCTAAAATGCACTTAAATGAATTGTAAATGATATATGATATGCAAACTAAAGGATTCTAAAATGCACTTAATGAAATGTAAATGATATATGATATGCAAACTAAAGGATTCTAAAATGCACTTAATGAAATGTAAATGATATATGATATGCAAACTAAAGGATTCTAAAATGCACTTAATGAAATGTAAATGATATATGATATGCAAACTAAAGGATATGTGGGATTGGAACTAAGTGATTCTAAAAATGCACCTAAATGAAATGCAACTTAAATGATTACTAAGTGATTCTAAAATGCACCTACATGAAATGCAACTTAAATCATTACTAAAATGCAAGTTAAATGATATATAATATTGAAATTAAATGATTTGTGAGATGCAAAGTAGGTGATAGGTGAGATGCAAACTAGGTGATAGGTGGGATGCAAATTAGGTGATATGCGAGATGATTAAGTCTTGATACACATGACGTTCTTTGTTGGACCCTGGGTGGTGAGGCTGTGTGATAGGGGAATAGGTGGGGAGAGGATAAGGGTGAATGGATGGAGTACAGATAGGATTAGCTGCGGCTAGATTGGGAGGGGTGGGGGAGTTGGGTGGTTAATGAGGAAGTTGCAAGGTCATGCAACACCACGTCATTGAGGGGGATTTACTTTGGTTCAGGATGTGTTGAGTGAGAGTAAGTTGGAGGGGTGGGATTAGTGAGGGGATTTGGGAAGGGGGTGAAATAGGCTAGGTGATTATGAAATCTAGGCCCAGATGGTGTAGTTGAATAAATGATTAGGATGATGATTTGAGCTAGTAACAGTAGTTGCATAACATTAATTGAGAACATTTCTTAGTTTACTATAGCAATGTAGGATATAGTTCACAAAGGTATGAAATGACCTAGGTGATGATATGTATCCCACGATTGCATGGACTAGACCCACAAACAATAGGGTGATTTCATGCGTGCCCAAGGTAGTATAACCTTGCTTGGCCTAGGAAGGGGACTCATAGCGATGAGTGCCAATAGTGCATATAAGGTATTGATGCCTATTTATACAAATGAGGCACATCATACTAGAACCGACCCAAGCTTCAAGATATGAATACTACTCTTGGAGTGATGAAACCAACCCACAACCACAACATACAGAAACAATGACCTTGTTTATTCCAGGTGTTGTCCGCCACTTACCATGATATAATGAGATCAAGGTAGCTTTGGAGATGACCTAGAGTGAGACAAAAAGATAAAAATCAATAATCAAAAAGACCAACAAAAAGATACAAATAGCATGTGTGTTCTTGCCAAGATACGTGATGACAGATTCTTGTCCATTATAGGAATGATATATCCTAGGATGTGAATCTGTTGGATGTGGTTGGATAATTTTCAAAAGGTAGGCAAAAGGATAGTCAGGCCATGTGTGGGATTTATAGTTGGTATGTTGATTGATGATTTTTGTGCTAGGGAACATGCTTCAAGCATATACTTAGAATGTGTATCATTTATTGGGTCCAACAAGCTCAGTGTATGGGAACCATCCAAATGGGGTGGATGGGTGCATCTTAGGTACCTGAGTACTGGAAAATTCCTTCATATTCCAAACTGCCTACATACCCTATGTCCATGAGATCAAGGTACTTTCAAGATGTGGGCGAGATGAATATGTAGTTCTGGCATGACTTGATGATGTGGGAATGGTTTAGGATGGTTGTGATGTTGAGAGTTGATCGATGTTGATGGTCGTGAGTTGCAGCAAGATCAATGTATGGGGGTGATTTGTGGTGAATTGTTTAGGATGGATTTTTTGGATTTTTTGGATTTTGTATTATTTTTGGATTTTGTGATTTTTCTATTATTTTTGGATTTTTTGATATTGTAATTTTTTTGGATTTTTGATTTTCAGCTGTACAGAAGGAAGCTTACAAGGATCCTCGTTCCATGAGTTAGCCTTGGGTGGGATACTGCGGGGTGGGTGATAGGACTTGATGTTTCAGAATTCCAAGCCATGGGATGTGTGTGATATGGAGTGTTGTGACGGAAAGAGGACTTATTAGATGGTAGAACTGGCCACTACACATGGCGCCTGAAACAGGTTTTCACCATGGTACTTATCCAAAGCATCACCGAAGTGATTTTCACCATTGGAAGTCTTTATTGCACTCAGGTTTTTCTTGATTTTTTTATTTTTTTTATTTTTTGATTGGGGTACTCTATGGGTTATGCGTAGAATTTCTTGAGGTGTAGAATGTTCATAGGCTCATCCAGAGGCTGCCCCTCAGGGGTTGCAAGCTAGTATGCTCCTGATCCATAGCTGGTTGTGATGACATAAGGCCCTAGCCAATTGGGTTCAAACTTTCCTTTCTTAGGGCACTCCTGCAAGTTTTTCTAGTTTTCCATGAGAACAAGGTCACCTACTTCAAATTTTTAGTTTCTGATTCTCTTGTGATAGCTTCTTCTGAGGTGATTTTGATAGGCCTGTAGGTGATTCAATGCATCTAGACATTTCTCATCCAGTAATTCTAGCTAATGCAACCTTGCGACTCGGTATTCCTCATCATTGATTATGTTTTGCAGGGATACTCTTAGGGATGGGAGCTCGACCTCAATAGGTAAAATGGATTTGGATCTGAATACAAGGAATATGGAGTGGCTCCTATGGGGGTGCGAATGCTAGTACAATAGACCCATAGGGCGGGGTTGAGCTGGAGGTGCCATTCATGGCCAGCTTCATTCATGGCCAGCTTCATTAACTATCTTCTTTAGAATGTGGAGGATGGTTTTATTTGAAACTTCTGCTTGACCATTTCCCTGAGGGTAAATGGAGTGGAGAAGTGGTGTTGGATTTGGAATTTTTTGCACAAAGTGTGAACTTCCTGGTTCTTGAATGGCTTTCTATTGTCAGTGACGATGGAATGAGGGATACCATAATGACAGATGATATAATGGAGGATGAACTTGGACATCTGGGTTCCAGTGGTGAAGGTGAGTGGTATTGCTTCCATCCACTTAGTGAAGTATTCGGTAGCTGTGATGATGAATTTATGGCCATTGGATGATGGTGGATGTATTTTTCCTATGAGGTCGAGTCCCCATTGTGAAAAAAGGCCACGGTGTCGTGATTGGTTGCAATTCCTGTGCTGGTGCATGAATGAGATTTCCATGCTATTGACATGGTAGGCATTTTTTGATAAACCGGCAGGTGTCTCGTTCCATGGTTAGCCAATAGTATCCTATCCTTAGGATCTTTTTAGCAAGAGTGGGTCCACTTGAATGTGCCCCACAGATGCTCGCATGTACCTCTTGCAAGCCCACTTCAGCTTCCCTAGAGTCTAAACATCGTAAAAGCGTGTCATCGAGACTCCTTTTGTATAGGGTATCTTCTACAAGGGTGAAGCGGGAGGCTCAGCGGATGAAAGATTTTCATTGTGAGGTGGATAGGTTAGGAGGGATGATGTTATCATGGAGATATATATAGGTTTCTTGATACCACGTGGATAGGGGACCAATGACTTCACACACTAGCTCTAATTGGGGAACATCATATGCCAGAATAGGGAGTTCTTCTATCAGGAATTCGCACCTCTTACTGTCTTTCTTCATGTCGACCAGGGATCTGATGGTGGCCATGGCATCTACAGCTTTGTTGTTTAGCCTTAGGATTTGTTTGAAGTGGATGTCATCAAAATAGTCTTTGAAGTCATTGACCATCTTTTTATAAGGCAGGAGTTTATCATCCTTGGTCTTGTACTCATTGTTTACCTGTCGGATGACTAGTTGAGAGTCTCCATACACTGTTAGCTTCTCAATTCTCCATTTGATTGCCATTTGGAGACCTGTGATAAGGGCTTCATACTCTACCACGTTGTTGGTACATGGGAATGTGATTTTGAATGACTTAGGGATGGTGTCACCTTGAGGGGTAACAAACAATATGCCTGCCCCCAAGCCTCTGTGTGTGTATGACCCATCGAAGTACATTTTCAATGTTTATGTTGCTGATGCTATTGTCAAGATGGCTTCGTCAGGGAATTCTACCAGTGTGGGATTTTCTACAGGAATGGATGCTTCAACCAATTGATCAGCGATAACCTGTCCTTTGATGGCTTTTCTCTCAGTATTTTCAATGTCAAATTCTATGAGGATCATGACCCATTTTGCCATTCTCCCAGTAAGAGCAACTCTGTTTAGCAGATATTTTAGTGGATTGATCTTGGCAATGAGCTTAGTTTTGTGATTGAGCATGTAATGTCTTAGTTTTTGTGAAGTAAAGACTAGGGCTAGACATGCTCGTTTAATTGGTGTATAGTTTAGCTCATAGGATATCAGGGTGCGGCTGATGTAATATATGGCTCTTTCCTTCCCTTGTTCATCGTGTTGTGCTAATAAGGCTCCAATAGCTATTTCTATTGCTGAGATGTATAATAAGAGAGGTTCTCTTTGCCATGGTGGAGTTAGGATAGGGGGATTAGCTAGATAATCTTTTAGCTGGTCGAAGGCAGCCTGACACTGAGTGTTCCATACAAAAGTTGTATCCTTTCTGAGTAGATGTTGGAACGGTTGGCATTTATCGGCAAGTTGAGCAATAAACTGACGAATGGACTAGAGTTTCCCTTGCAGACTTCTTAGTTGTTTTAGTGTTTTTGGAGGAGGCATTTCAGTGATGGCCTTGACTTTTGTGGGGTCTACCTCAATTCCTCTTCTGGAGACTATGTATCCCAAAAGCTTTCCGGAGGTGACTCTGAAGACACATTTTTTTGGATTCAAGTGAACATTGTATTGCTCTAGTTGATCAAAGATCTTTGCTAATACATCCAGGTGTTCCTCTCGTATCTTTGATTTTCCTAGCAAGTCATCCACATAGTCTTCCATGATCTGGTGGAAAAGATCATGGAAGATGACAATCATGGCTCGTTGATATGTGGCTCCAACATTATTTAGGCCAAACGGCATTACCACCCAACAGTACGTCCCCCATGGAAATATAAAGGTTGTCTTATGTTGGTCCTCTTTTGTGATCCTAATTTGATTATACCCTAAGAAACCATCCATGAGGGATAACATCTCATGTCCTGCCATAAGATCTACTATCATGTCAATGTTTGGTAACGGGAAGTCATCTTTTGGGTAGGCTTTGTTAAGATCTCGGAAGTCGGTGTAGCAACTGATTCGGCCATCTGGTTAGGCTACTGGTACTAGGTTGGAAACCCATTCGGGATAATCAATTGGTCGGATAAACCTGACGTCTAGTAATTTCTTCAATTTTGCTTTGACTAGGAGGGCCACTTGGGGCTTCATTTTTCTGAGCTTCTGTTTCACTGGTTTTGCATCAGGACGTACTACAAGGTGATGGATGACCAAAGTGGTTTCGAGCCCTGGCATGTTTGCATAAGTCCACGTAAAATTGTGATTTCTACATTTGAAGAAGGCCAAGAAATTTTCTTGCTCTTTTGTGCTAAGAGATTCTGCTCTGAAGGTGATTTTTGGCTCTTCTTCCATCCCAAGATTCATCTCTTGAGCTGGCTCGACCAGGACGGGTGATCTGTCGGGTTATACCTTGTCTATCTTAGGAAGGCCCATGCTTCCATCTCCTGGCGCCTCATGGAGGTTTTCACCAGGAGATACGTCTTTTATTTTTACTTTTTTGGGATCTAACACTGCCGCAGAATGGTTTTCACCATCAGATCCATGTTTGATTGTTATATTTTTATGACTAGCGGCAGGGGTTGTCTCCTTGAAATAGATAGCCGTATTGAGTTCCATGATGTATCCTACTCTATGATCTCCCAGGGGGAAGTGATCTCTAACCCCCATCATTTCAGCTATTGCTTCATCATTTGGTGCTATGTCGAAGACAGGAGGTCCCTGTTGGTCCCAATCTATGAGGTCTGGGTATACAAGGGGTAAGTCATTGGATGAAGAGGTTAGGGTGGTGACTATGTATATGGTGCATATGGATGAGTCGAAGAAATCAGTGAAGTCACTAAAGGAGTCTTGATGGCCTATTTCATTGACATTATTGACTTCAAGAGAGACCGTAGCGACCTCAGCTAGGATACATTCGCCAGTAGTGAGGATATGTTGTCGTTGACCATATCCTAACCCTTGAGTATAAGGATTTCTTGTTGCTTGGACTGGTTCCACGATCCCTTGTTCATGAAGGCCGATACCGCCTTGTCCTTTATAGCCCATGTTTTTGACCATTTTTAACCCTTTACCATAGATTTCTATTGGTATTGTGGGAGCTTCTTGCTCGGTTTCATCTTTATATAGCCAGGATGTTATGTCTTCGAGCACATCTTGATCAAGGAGATGTTTCCTCTCAAAGGTAGGTGATGGTTTGCATTTGATGACAACTGTATTGGCTTCTTCTTGCTTTGGGGTACCAAACATTTTAGGGTTGGGTAACGTACCCACACAAAAGGTGTCACGTAGGTCGTATTCCCCACATCCCATGTCACTAAGCTTGATCTTGATCTCAGGTGGTGGAGGTGTTTAGGATGAAGTGGTGGCAATGTTGGTAGGGTCGATGTTGTGGGGTTGGCTTTTGTGATGGCTTTGTTATACAGACAGAAGGTGTGGTCATGGCCTTCCAAGAAACTACAATATTGGAAGGGGCGGGGATCGGCATAGATAGTTACTTCCGTGCCGTTGTGAGGGAACTTTAGACATTGATGGAATGTAGAGGGGCCGCTTGCATGGCATGGATCCATGGTCAGCCGAGAAGAATGTTGTAGGGGAGATCAAGATCAAGGACCTGACATTTTGTTTCCATTATCTTTTGTCCCACTTGGATAGGGAGCTTGATAGTACCCTTAGAGAGTCGTTCAGTGTCATCATACCCTTTGATTGTTATGCATTCACTGGTATCTACAACCACATCTGAGTACCCCAAGTGTTTTAGTAATTTAAGAGTGTATATGTTTACACTAGAGCCACCATCTATTAAGACTCTCTTAATGGTATGCTTGTGGATATAGACATTGATGTGTAAGGCGTCATTATGTGAGTGTTGTGAAGTGGGAAGATCCTTTTCTGAAAATGTGAGGTGATGAGGAGCGGTGATATGGCCCACCATGGCTTGGAATTGACTCACATTTAGGTTGGCGGGAACTTGGGCTTCCAAGAGTGCTTTATCAAGGACTTCTTTATGGAGAGGTGATGTGCGGAGCAACTCAATTATGGAGATTTATGCAGGGGTCTTTCCTAGATGTTCTAGGAGGTTGTACTGATTGGTAGGCGATGGATGTGTGGTTGGACGAGGGGTTAGGGAGTCTAATGTGGATGCGGACATCTAATCAGTGGTAGGAGCTGTGAGGATGGATACATGGCTATGATGAGTTGTGACGGCGCAATCGGGTGCTTGAGCCTGAATGGTGATGGTGTTGACATGGTTAAACGATGGCTCTATCCACCCTATGATAGAGTCATAGGATGCGGGAGGTGGGGTGACGTTGTAGGCTTGATTGGATGAGGAGGCTTTGTTATGGTTGGGGGGTGGATCCTTGTAAGCTCCTAGATTAGCATTAGGTGATGGTTGGGTGTTTTTCTCAAGATTGACTTTGTTCTGATCGATGAGGTCTTGCACACAATGCTTTAACTTCATGCAATCAGGGGTCTTATGGCCCAAAATGTGGTGGTAGTTGCAATAATCATTTTCGTTGTACCATGCAGCTTTGAGCTCACTCTCTTGGTGGGGTTTAACAGGTGGGAGAGTGATCAATCCTTTCTTTAGACATCTGTCGAGGATATCCTCAATTGGTTCCCCTAAAGGTGTGAATTGTCTTCGAGGTTTGTTTTGTTTAAATTTCCCCTTTGGGTATTTACATTGGCGGCATATGTATTTGAGGGTGTTTGATTCTGTACATGTTGGATGGCCTTTACATCAGTGACACCGTCGTTTAAGGTGTTTTTGTTCTTTCCCCAATAGCGTGGCTTTTCGTTTGATTGCATGTTGTTGTTGTTGTTGTTGGCATTGGGGACATTGATATTGAGTTTGTTGTTGTTGTTGTTGTTACTGTAGGACTTGTTGTCATACAATTTGATCGAGCCCTTGGCGACGATGGCCCTTTCTATGGTAGTACCTTTTGTCAATGACTTCTTCAAAGGTAGACATGCAAAGGATCTATAGATGGAACCCTATTTCTTGGTTTAGGTTAGTCACAAACATGGTGACTAATTGTTTCTTTGGGATTGGCCAAGGGAGTTTGCTTGCTAAGCCTCTCCACCTCTGCAAGAAGGAATTGAAGGATTATCCACCTTTTTGTTTTGTGTTGCAAAGGTCTGTCATAGATATTTCATGTTTGAAATTATAGGAGAAATTATTGACAAATTTTTCTGTGAGCTCAGGGAAAGACCTAATGCCCGGAGGAAGATGTGCGAACCATTCAGTGGCTTGACCATCGAGGCTTCTTGGAAATAGTCTCATTAGATATGTATCGTTGTTCGAGACTTCTAAGCAAGCAAGGTAGAACTCCCTAAGATGATCTCTAGGGTCTCCCTTTCCCTTGTATGTGTCAAATTTAGGCGTTTCAAAATTTTTGGGGAAAGGTGACATGTACAATGTGTGATCAAATGGATAGGGACAAATATCCTCAAAGGAATAATGCTTGCATTTGCCCCCAGTTTGTATATCGTCTACTTTTTGAATCAAGGTTTGTACAATGCTTGTTAGATCCAGGGTTGGTGGTGGTTGTGGTGTGTAGGTTTGTAGATTGATGAGATGTTGGAGATTGGATGGGATTTGATGTTGGAGGTTTTGAGAGGTCGTGTTTTGGTACTGTGGGGTAGTGTTTTGGTTGAGTCATGTGAGTTGTTGTTGATAAGCATGGATTTGTTGGAGAATATGGGGAGGTATTTGAGGATTGGGATTATGGTGTGTTGATGATGCTACGGGGTTTTGTAGATACGTGAGATGAGATGGATTGACATTGGATGGGTTAACATTGGATGGGTTGACATTGGATGGATTGACATGAGATGCGTTGACGTTAGATGGGTTGGTCGTGTTGTAAGGTGGTTGTGAAAAGAATTGTCGCATGTAGGCTATGGTTTGAGGGTTGAGTGGAGGTACACTCGTGGAGGCGCTTGTATGTGTGAGGTTCCCTTGGATGCCTAAGGTGATTTGCAAAACGAAAGAGTGGATGCTAGTTGTGGTTGTGGATGTGGTGATGGGTTGGGAGGTCGTAGGATTGGAGACACTTGTGCAAATCGTAGATGTCGTAGCATTAGAACTTGTGGGGGTGGTAGATACGGTGGGTGTTGAGGTTTGAGAGATGATAGGTTGGGTGTTTGATGTAGATGGTTGGGACGATGTGGTAGGATTGATGTTAGAGGTGGATGGTTGAGATGATGTCATTTTGTGGGGTGTTTGGGCACCAATTTTGAGGAGGTGGTCAAGATATCTATTTGGATCCAACCTTAGGATTTTGTCAAGTAAGTCCATGTTGTCGGCATCTTGTGTAAAGTTCAAGACATCTTGGTCATCTTGGCTAAGGGTGGGTGGTGGTGGTGGTGGTTGTGGTTGCAAGAAATGAAAGGGAATTTCATTGGGATTATATGTCAGAATTTGAAAGACCGTAGGTGGGTTGTGTGTTTGGTTGATTGGTAGGTTGTTGTCGTTGGTATTAGGCATTCCTATGCCCATATATTGTCCAAAGTCTGCCATTGCTTGATTCTTCTTGTGTTGTGATCTTGTTATGGGCATGCAAGTGTATGGATTTGATTTTTAGGTGGATGGAAGGGGGATGGAGACCTTAAATAATCCAGATTGATTTGTTGGACCCAAAAGAGGATGTGATAGTGGAATGGAAGATGAAAGGATGATTGTAGCATGATAAAGGATAGATTTTTCACTTTTAAGAGATGAATCTTCCAAAAAGTGTCAATCTAAGGATGATAAGAGTGGGTGATATTGATGTTTGTAAAGTTTTGGACCAAAAAGGTAGATGGTAGATGAAGTTTGTTTTAGGATGATTTGACGGAAGGGATTTTGATGTTGATTTGGATGGTGAAATTTTTAGATGAACTAGATGTTTTGTTATGAGAGATTAGGATGATGTTTTTGACAAAAGATTTTGAAGGTCAACGGATGAGTTCAAGTAAGATCTATTTTTGTGTCGCACAAATGGATGTTTCTCTTTGTTTGGGGTAGACTAATGACCTTACACAAAGAAGGATGATTATTTCACTTGAAAGGTTGACTAATGACTCTCCAAGCAATGTATGGTGTAAAAGATGAAATCTAGATCTATCTTTAACTCAAAGGGATGACGATTTTTTTGGTGGATGATTTGTTTGATGGGTGTTTTGGATTTGGAAGATTTTGGATATGTTTTTGGTGAGAGAAGCGAAAGGATTTTGGAATGATTTCTTGTGACAAGGATGTTTGTTTGGTCAAAAAGGTATGCAAAGATTAATGAGGATGAATGGATATGAAATTGAGTGGATTATAGTATATCAAGGGGTCTGATAATGATAATGATTGATTCTCTAAGGTCAAAATGAAGGTATGATTGGAAAAATTAGGATAAAATGAGTGGGGTATTTGACGGATTTTTGGAAGGTGATTATGGATTATGGCAAAGCAGGTCCTAAGGATCACAATGGAATTTGCTTTAGTTTTAGGCAAGTCAATTTGCAAATAGCGCCAATCCACAGGTGAAATGGCACCAAAAGCAAACAGAGTTGGCACTGAAACAGGCCAATGTTGGTCGAGGCTCTGAAAAAGGTGGATTTTGATGTCAATTTTGGATTTGTTTTGATATGACGTTTGATCAAATGATTTTTATTGTCTCTTGGCAAGTTTCGTGAAATAACTTTAAGCACAATAACACACCATAATCAAGATTTTGTTTGTGAAAAGACGTGTGATTTTCTTAAACAAGCACTTTGCACAACCTAAGGCAAAGATAGGACAGTATTTGTTGAATCCCCTAGCTGTGCCATTTAAAGTGGGTAGCTCCAGGATCTTGGTAGCATCAGCTCCCCCTTATAGTGCACTCACTTCTCACGCATACCAAGATCTGGGTTTCCATGAAGGCTTGTCCCTCACCAAACCTTAGGATTGTCCCTACTACCTCAGCTAAGAACCGCATGAATCGGGGCCACTTCAAAGGTTACCCTTCTGCGTCAACAAATAGAAGGTTTTTGGCTTGCTAAAACAAAGGTTCGTAGTAAGTGCATTCGTTCAGGTGGCCATATGTGCGGTAGTGCTACTCTCTATTATGGAGTCTCCCAGCCTCCAAGGGTTACGCCTTGGAGGGTTTTGGGGAAAGTTGGTTGTTGGTATGACACAACAACACTTGTTGCTTGTGACTTTCGTCACAAACACATTATTTTATATAGCGGCTTGAAAGAGCTTGGCTTTAGCTTGTTGCCACTTGGGTCATTCCCACCTTTCAAAGCGGGGTGGCAGGCCCTCTAAAGGATTAACAAAAGCAACACAACCACAAAAATACTTTTGATCCCCAAGTTCATACAAGGATGCAAGGGGAGAGCATACGTATATTTTGTGCTTATGTCACACTAAACAAGGTTCATTTTAGTTCTTTGGATTATGTTGGGGGTGATTTATGCAAGCGTTGTGAGAAGCTTTTGATTCCCAAGATCACCAACGGTGCGAGGGAAGAGCATACACTTTTCACACCACAAACATCATCACGAAAACACTTCACACAAACTTGATTTGTTTTCTTGTTTAGATGAGTGAAAAATGCAGATTGTTGTTCTTTTTAATCCAATGAGTTGTGATGCATTTTGTGGTTCTTTTTAAAGCCCAAAATCAAAATGTTTGTGGAGTTGTTGGCAAGTACTTGTGAATTTTAGAGCACTAAATTCAAATGTTTTCTAAGCTAAGGCACACAAAGATTTGTTTGTTGTTGTTGATCAATTTTAGTGCACCAAATTGAAATGTTTGTTTATGCTAACATAAAAAGAGGTTCCTTTTAAGCACCAATTGAAGTGTTCGTTTAAACTACAAATAAAAACCCTGCAAGAATTGGTTAGAGGCTGTAGAGTGATGGTGATGACCTACAAACATCATATCAGTCCTTGCACAGAACCCAAAGTTAGCCTGCAAACATAGCGCTAAAACAGAGACCAAATGGCGCCACTATAGACTGTAATGACGCTACTGACAGAAACTAACCTAAAAACTTGACACCCTAGGAAATAGCGCTGATATACATACAGATAGTGTTGCTTTACAAAATAGCGCTAAAACTAGATACAGACTGTGCCAAAACAGAAGATAGCGCTAAACCTAGATACAGAAGGTGCTAAAATAGAAGATAGCGCTAAACCTAGATACAGAAGGTGCTAAAACAGAAGATAGCGCTAAAATAGTTTATAGAAGGCGCTAGAACAGAAAATAGTGCTAATATATAGGTAACAAAGTGCCACTACGCGTGCGACTGATTTGTTTGATCAATAGTTGAAAATAGCACCGCTTTGGGTACCGATAGCGCTGATACGGTGTTGAGCTTGTCAGGCCTACAAAATAGAGGTCTTCCTAACCAAAACAGAGGGTTAGACTACAAAGGAAAGGGTCTTGTTAGTCTGTTTAGTCTACTGAATGGAAAGAAAGACAAAAATGAAAGCCAAAATGCATGTTTGGTCCTTAAGAAAATTTTGGCATGACCTCCCCCTCTTCGTTCAAGATACTTGCAAAAATAGAGAGCAGATAACCTAGAAAAATAGCAGGAAGAACAAAGATCAGATGGATATGTGAGTGAGATTTAGGAGAGAAAGTGCTGTGTGAAATAGCGCTAAAATAACAGATAGTGCTAAAAGGTGCCACAGATGGCGCCGCTGCGCAGGTGGATAGTGCTAGACCTGAAAAGCACGTCTCAAACAACAAAACTCACAAAAAAGTGATTAGATTTGGACCTTGTGGATCCCACCGAGCGTGCCAATGTGATTAGGAAATCCAAATCAAAGGTAAAAACACAAACTAAATGCATACAAAACAAGAAGTTATACCTTGATATGAAGACCCAATCTCATCAAAAGGGGAAGGAGCTTGCACCCAAAAGTTCCTAAGATATACCCTAGATAATGAAATCAAATGTGAAATGCTCTATTCTAATGCAACTCACAAGTTAGCTCAATAGATATTTTGGCATGGTAACAATACTTGAAAATTGGATCCTAAAATGGGTTGGAGGATGTTGTATTTATAGACATTTTGGAGAGATTTTGATCCAAGGGTTGAGATTGATTTGGAAGATCAATGGTGGAGGATGAAGATGATGTGGAGGGCCTAGATTTCATCTTGGGAGAATGGAGGGTTAGGAATAAAGATGAATTTTAAATTCATCTTGGGAAAGGGGTGGAGTTAATGAGGTTGGGTGAGATGGAATATGTGTGAATTAAAAATTCACATGGGGAAGGGTAAAATGAATTAAAAATTTATTTGGGGATGAGTGGACATAAATGAGACATGGCATGGGTAAGGGGTGTAAGAGATATTAAATGTGATGTTGGACATGTTTTTATTAAAAATTGATTTATGCGGGATATTTTTTCAATTTTTAATTTGGAGGATGTGGGGAAGGGTGTTAAGCTAGGTTTGACTATTTTAATGAGAGGTTAGGATTAATTTAAATAAGGTTTTATTTAATTAATCCTAAGGCTAGGATGAGATAGGCTAGGGTAGGTAATTAAATAATGGCTATTTAATTACCTAGGGTAGGGATATGTCTTTTAGTAGGCTGAATTAATTAGTTAAACAAGATTTAGCTAATTAATTGGGTTTAGTGAGGAGGGAGAAATTGACCAAATAAATATTGCATATTTATTTAATCAATGGGCTAAAGTTTTGAACTATTGAATTAGTAGAATTAACTCAATTGTTGGGGATAAAATGGTGAAAAATTAGGTGATGAAAGGATAATTAATTAAATAAAAATTTAATTAATTGATTAGAAGGGAAATTGGTATGTTTAGGGATGTCAGGAGTCGGTTTGATGATAAAGATATTTTTAGGTGTCTACAGTATGAAAGTGGATGGGGTTGAGGAAGGCTAAGTCCTTAACCAAATTGTGATTTTCAAAGGATGATTTTTGATCAAGGATTAGGGATTGGATGCTTGATAGAAATTGATAAATCAATAATAGATTATTGATTGTGGATAAGGGATAATTGGATATGATTAGGATTTGGTCAAAATGGGATTAAGTAGATAAAGAGATTGGATTAAGATGATGACGAAGGATTTGGCTTAAGCTTGATAATTGGATTATGATGTGGATTAAGGATGATAGTGTATGAAGAATAATAGATTAAGGATTGGATTAGGATGTGATTAAAATTAAAATAGGTTGGACAAAGCTCAATGATGGGATTATTATTAGGATAATGATTGTGATTAGGAAGTGGATTATGTGGATACCTAATTAGGATTAGGACCTTGATTAATTTAGGCAAATTGATTAGGATTAGGGTCCTAAATGATGGATTAAGATTGGATTGGGGATAGACTAGGATGATGTGGATAAGGTTATTAGGATGATTGGGATGAATAAGGATAGGTGGATGCATAGGATAATTAGGAGATGATGTGGATTGGATTAGGTGGATAGATAAGATTTGAATGAAAATGGATGATTAGAGGGTGATTAGGGATGGCTTGAAGTTTGACCTTGGTAAACTTTGTACATAATAGGTTTCACACAACATGCACAAGCTTACAAAAGGATTTAGATTTTGGATTAGGGAAATGCACGAGTTTCAAAAAATGAAGACACTCCAAGCACAATAACAAGCCTAAGATTATTCAAGTGGGAGTGACTCTTAGTGTGGGCCCACACTCAATACCTCTCAATATTCCTACCTAGCTAGGAATATCTTCACAAGAGTGAATAACTAGGGGTCAAGTGGCCAAAGGCTCACCCTTTCCATTTCCTTGGAGGTCTTGACTCCTTACTCAAAGAACTTATATTTCTACTCAAGGAGGTACATGGTGAGTAACTTCAATATTGATTGTTGACCCTTGCACCACACTAAAAGATCAGTCGAGAGGTCTTAGCTAGGCTTCAACAAGTTTTCTAGGGTAGTCCCCAATATACATGAGGTACGAGGGCACAAGTCCATGAACACTAGTCCATCAAAGGCATGTGAAATAAGCAATTAAGCAAATGCCACTTCACCTTGTGTCTAGAATCACCCGAGGCCCCAAGGCTGTGCTAATGACAATGCAACTAGATTGGGGTACAACTTCCACTCTCCCCTTTGATTGACCACACTAGAACACATGGTTGAGGTCATCCCTTGGGGTGCTAAAATCCCCAAGCAGGACTCCTAAAGGGAAATACTATGTTAGATGTTTTCAATCCCTAGGCTTGTACTAGGCAAAAGAGGAGAGCATACACATGTTGCTAACACAATCTTGGGATCTAATCTAAAACACAAAGGAAATGCGAGATTCATGATCTCCAAGATCACATGAGGTGCATGGAGAGAGCATAGATCAACACATATTTGCAAACACATAAAACAAGATTAATTAACCCTCTAATTAACCTTAATGTGCCTAGATCTAGTGGAAAATAGGAAGCCTTTGACAAATGATCATGTACCAAGATATTAGAAGTTTGAGTTTGTTTTGATCTTTGACATGCGAATAAGATGTTGCACCAATTGATTAGTCCAAAAATCAACATAGGTTAGCTACAAAATTGAAATCAAAAGTGCCATGATGCACTGTAAGACCTAGAACTGAAGGAAACCTAGATTTTTTTGTTTGTTTTTGTGATTTTGTTGTTTTTTTTGTTTTTTTATATAGTTAAGCTAAACATGATTATTTTGTAACATTTTGGGGCTTAAAATTAAAAATGCAAAGAATAGACCCCTACTAAATTTTTGAGAGCTTTCCAAAAATGTAAAAATATCCAAAAAAAACTTTGATTTGCGGCCTAGAGAGTAGATTTATGAAAAATCCATAGTCGACTTACATCTGATGATTTTGTAACTTTTTTGAACTCAAAAATAAAAATAAAAATAAAAATAAAAAGAACAAACCCCTACAAAATTTTTGAGAGATTTCTAGAAATGTAAGAATATCTAGAAATTTCACTGATTTGCGCTCTAAAATGTAAATTTACAAAAAATCATAAATCATCATAACTTACAAAATCTAGATGATATAAACTTGATTTTTCGGTTGTAGCTTCCTTAGATGATCCAAAAACTTTAGTGAAAAAATTGTAAAAAAATTCCCAACCATTTGAAAGATATGAGGAAACCTTTAAAAACTGGCAATATTGGGTTAGAAAATAAATTCACGGATGTGGGTCCCACCAGGCGTGCCAAAATGTATATGCAGAAATATGGAATGCAAACAAGAAACAATGAAGCTTCTAATCCATACTTTTCATAACCTTCAGAATGATCAAATAGAAAATAGAAATCAAATGCAAATGATAAAACAATATTACCACAATGATTCTTGCTTGCTCCAAATGATATGTTGCTCCTGAAGATTGTATGTGGATTGCTCAACTTTGCAATACACCTTTGATGTGATAATGCGTTTTGATAGAGACCAAAAATATGTGGATTTTATGCTAGAGATAGATAGATTTTGAGCTAGTGAATGATAGATTTGTTGATATGAGAACATATGAGAGATTTGTTGATATGAGCACATAGGGATTTTGAGACTAATGGTATGGACACATTGCTTGATATATAGGGATTTATTGATTTAGATTAGGCTGGTGATTTAGATAGAAAGAGGTCTACAAGCATTTATGACATATTCACTCTATTTGGAGGAGTTAGTTGGATGAGTAAGAAACAACCTAGAGTTGCATTGTCCACTACAAAATAGAGTAAATGACTGACACATGCTTGTAAGGAGGCAGTGTGGTTATAGAGATTATGTGCATGTATTTTCTTTAAGTGGAGAAAAATTAGGATTAGTTGTGATAGTTATAGTGCCATTTGTTTGGCGAAGAACTTAATGTACCTTGCTCCTCTGAAGCATATTGATGTTCAATATCTCTTTGTCTATGAGATGATTGAGGGTGGAAAATTCATGATATAGATGGTTGACATCTTGGTTAATGTTGTAGATTCTCTCACTAAGCCAATGCATATAGAGAAATTTAGTTGGTGTAGAGAGGCCATGGGCCTTACCTCTTCTAGAACTTTATTTATTTATTAGTTTCACTTTATGTCTTTGTATTGTAAATACCAAATGAGAGAGTGTTAGGTGTGCCATCCACCTTACAAATTCTAACTCTTGTAAAATGTATTTAGTTATGTAGAGGATAAATAATGTGGGTAAAAGCACAATAGTGTGTCACACTTTTGGCTAAATAAATAATTCCGCGTGGATCGTTTACACGTGATTTATTTATGCCTGGTTTTGTTATGCCTGAAACCATGTTGGACCTATGTGGTGCCTACGTGGTTGTACGTTCCCTGGCAGAACCTTATTGGGCAGTACATTTATGCCTAGTTAGGTTTCAGGCGTAACCAAAGTAAATAAAAATTAAAAAAGATGAAAATGTCATTTTTGCCCGGATTGATAGAGTTTTCAAGTGTTCCACCTAGAGCCCACGACGGATAGCGACCCCACAACAGACAATGACCCCACAATAGACAGCAAGCCCACCCATGTTTATTCCACTACACTGTGCCACCTCCAGGTACCATCACTACAACTCCACTATTCTATCACTGCAACTCCACAACACCCACATGCACAAATGTTTATATAAACTATACCCACCTGCAGAGATGTGCATATATAGCCTAATCATAATATACACAAGATTATCGTATGCATGCTAAGAATGTGTCATAGTTTTGTGAACATGTTACAGAGAATGATTCCATCCCACAGAGGAAGAATGCAAAATCCTAATTCTACTTGTCGACTGCAAAATCCTATATAATTTTTTATAGTTTGTTCAAAATCTCTCCTTTCATATGATACAATATTTTCTCCTTCGATATGATACCTAGTCTTTTTAAAAATAACTGCATATAGCTATACTTGGTCTTTTTAAAAATGACTACATACAGTTATACTTGGTCTTTTTAAAGAATTGTATAGTTGTATTTAGGCATTTTTACTGTAAAATACAATTGAAATTTTAAAAAGACTGTATCATATGAAAGGAGAGATTTTGGACAAACTGTCAAAATTCATATAGGGATAGACAGAATCAAACTATTGTTGTTATGCTAAATTATAGTAAAATGCCAAAGCTTATCAAAATTAGGCTATTAAATAGTTTGCCAAGCTTAATTGGAGATTTTTCAAAACTACCATACAAGACAAGATGCTTAATAAATTCCCTTAACCCACACAACAACAATAGTTTTGATTCTGTCCATCTCTCATCCTATATGAATTTTTACAGTTTGTTCAAGATCTCTCCTTTCATATGACACAGTCTTTTCTCCTTCGATATGATACTTGGTCTTTTTTAAAATGACTACATACAACTATACTTGGTCTTTTTAAAGAACCAGGTATAGCTGTATTTAGGCATTTTTACTGTAAAATATAATTGACATTTTAAAAAGACTATATCATATGAAAGGAGAGATTTTGGACAAACTGTCAAAATTCATATAGGATGAGGGATGGATAGAATCAAAACTAGAAGCAGTTTGTAGGGGTTTCCAATTGAGAGTAAATAAAGTTTGAATGCAAATCTCCCAATTTGTAGTAAGAAATTGGGTGGATAAGTTGTCCTTTGTGTTTGAAATAATGCATTTATTCCTTGGTTTCTTTGCATACATTTATCTCAAATTTTGACATGTTTTTATCTTTTATCATGTATGTCACATTCATCCTTGACACACTTATGACTTTATAAAAATTTAAATGAATAATTAGTGAGATATTTTTACAGTATTATTATGTTGTAGTTTCTTAAAATGTGATTAGATTTATAGCTTATAGTTTTGTTAGTTTAAATTTTAAATTCCTGAGATGAGATGTAGTAATGTATAGAATATGAATGTGGCTTTCTTGTTGCATAAATAAAAAAATAGTCATAGAACATTCTTTAATCTTAATAAATGGTATAAATCATATGTTAACAATTTAAATATAATTTTCACTATAAGATGTTGGTTAATATTTTAGAGATAGAACTTTATGATTGCTTATTTAGAGATAGAATAAAAGAAGGATCATTTAATTATCTTCAATATTCATCTAAAGTAGGTCTAGTCATATGGATGCGAGTGTGCTCTTTATGGATGTTTTATTTTACCATTGTTATCTTTTACCTCCATTGGATATGTTGGTGTTTACCCTCTCCTATTAGAGACATTTATGGCATTTACCCACACACTTCATAATGATCCTCTTCCTTGTGATAACAATGAACATCTATTTAGCAAAATATTATTATGTGATTCTACCACACCCCTTTCACTTATGTATGACAAGTTAGTATACCTCTTGATGATACATTCTTTAAATGTCATGTTATCCCTATGTCCATAGATTCATCTAATTTGAATGAATTAACCTATTTCATACATCATGATGAGTATAGTGATGACCATTCTTCTATATTTATCGTGAATCTATGGATACTTGTGATAGTCTTTTGCATAATCTTGTTCTACATGATAATAACTTATCCCTTGATTATAATTCATAATCTTCGCATGTACCATTCATTTTAATACTTTGAAATGTCCCATCCTACATTACATAAATATATTATGAGACTTAGTGATGAACTATTGCATGATGGTCCTATGATGGATCTACCAATGCCACTTACATGTAAAGTCATTGACTTGCTAATTATGAAAATTTAGATGATATATTATTGATTAGTGAGTTTAGATTATACTTGAGTGGTAGAGCTTTACAAGGGTTTGATTCATCTTCCTTGCGTTGTACACTTCCTTCATGAACGTGGCCCATGCTTTTATTGCATATATCTCTAGCCTTAATTCACGTGAGGATAATATATACTTAGAAATGACTTCTAATGATCATCCCTAATCATCCTTCTATCCATATGGTCAATGTCTCTCCTATACACTACTTTCATGTGGCCCTCAATTCACATGATCATAATTTAGTGGGGCATACACATCAAAGGTTAGGAAGAGGACAAGATGTTAACTTACCAACACCAATTTTTCCATCTATTACACATGAAAATTGATATAAAATTTATAAATTAGTTAAATGGATATTAAATTTATAAATTAATACACTTATAAAAATTAATTAAATTGATATAAAATAATTATATTGATATAAAATAATTTAATTTAAATATGAAATTTGATATAAAGGTTATAAATTAATTAAATCTAAGAAACTATTTAGTTAACTAATCTAATCTAATATTAGATCAATGGAATTCATAACTTTTTAAAGTATAAAATATAGTTATGAAAGATAAATATACAAGATCCATGAACATATCAAATAGATCAAATATGTACCATATATGAATGTATATATAATGATACTTAAAATTATGCAATGTTCATGTGTATCAAATATAAAAACAACATACAATATATAGATTCTCATCTCCTAAATCTACAATGATAAGGTCTGCCTCCTAGAAGAGCAAGCTTTAGAGTGTAAACTTCTATCCCCTGAGTGTTGGTGTGAACCATCCTACATGCACATGTGTGTACATGTAAGCACATATGTATGTATGTAAATAACATGTAATTGATTTTTAAATATTTATTATAAAAAATAAAAAAAATGTACACTTGTATTATCTCACTTGGTGAATACTATCCTAATATAAATCATGGTGATGTACAATGCCACTCTGTCTAATAGGAATGTTCCCAAATAACCCTTGTGTCCACAAAAACACATGTTTTAAAAATTAGTAAAAGTTCAAAATATCTAGATATTGAATTATATACAAAAGGTCTCAATTTATACCTCTTTGCTTACAAGAGGATCATCATGGTGTTCTAGATCTTTGTAACATGGATCATATCTATCAACATTAGTATCAACAATGTATCATCTACTAAGTGTTACATGGAATCACCAAAAAGTGTATATATCAGTGTCCCCAACGAATCAACCAAACTCAAATGCGTAGAAGGCATGGCCTTCAACATCATATCTGCATAGATTAATATATGCTTAGAATGGCTAACTACTCAAGTATGCCATGATTAGTAGATGTATAACCACCATGAGTAGCTGAGGAAATCAAAATTTAATTAACTTTGTAATTTTCCTAACAACATTATATGTGTGATAGGATTGCACTTTTGTCCATCAAAAAACCATTGAAAACCCCAAATATAGTCATTTTCATTTACTTGGTCTTCTCAAATTTACATTCATTTCAATAGGAAAAATCTATTTGTTGAAAATGGGAAATTTGAACTCTAATGTATTTTAATTCAAAAGGATAGAGCTTTGCCATTATAGAAATAGATTAGTGAGTTTTGTATTTACATTTATTTCAATAAAACTTGCATTTTTATTCAAGATCTATTCAATCTAACTACATTATTAGTTTGAAAATCTGAACTTGGCTAGATGTATTTGAAATATGTGCACATACTTGAAACATGCTTGCCTTGGTGTATGTGACCCACAATAACTAATTTAGTATAAATAAGAACATGTAGGTTGTTTCATGTTTTATACTCCTTGTTGCACGTCTTGATTTAATATAAATGTTTAGATTGAAGTAATTTAATTTTTAAATTATAAATGTTTATATATAAATTTAGTAGTCTCTTTATTTATATTCTAGTTTAAAATTAAATTATATAAACATTTTAATTTTAAATGTTTATATAGTTTTGTAACTAATTTAAATGTGTAGATTGTTCATGTGTATTTAATTCTTAGATTTTAAATGTTTTTAATTTTGTTAATTTAAATGTAAAAATTGAATACATATAAATTCATTTTATAAATTAAATGTATGTTCAAATTTTTTAAAATGTATAAATTTGCACATACATGGCATCTCATCATAGTGATGGTCATAATAGTGAGCATAATAGTGGTGATGCACATAGTTTAACTAGAAGTGAGTTATATGATGCCACTCTTGATAGACTCAATAATGCTTTGACACATTTAGATCAGACGATCCATAGTACACCAAACCTGTCTAATAGAGACAGGTTGGTGGGGACTAGAGCAAAGTTTGTCTATATGATTGACATAGTCAAATCATACAATCCCTATGATGATTTGAGTATTGAGGATTTTTATGTGTCACTTGCTAGCATTGTTACTGGGACAACGAAATGGCCAGAAATAGGGTTGTTTCATTGGATATGGTGCATAGTATGTTTCCACATTATCACAGACATGACAGAGTTCGAGGCTATTTTGTCACCAGGTGTATAGATGTTGTTTCTACACCACTTATATATCCTAAGTGGTTAGCAGCACATCATAGATGGCCACACAATGATGAGTTGCCATTATATTTTTGTAAACAATTATTTGTTGTTGTTCATTTACAACTTGATGTTGATTTCACATCTATCCCTTGACATGCGGGATAGGGTTATGGGAGGTTTTTAGAGAAATTCTGACGTCCTAATCAGGATCCATCTGACAATAAGAGGGAATTATTGGGTCCCAACCTTTTGGTACTTCCCAAAAGGTTGAATCTAGGACAATTAGTTGAGGCGGCAGTTACATCATCGAGACATCGCATTTTTGAGAGTTTAGGTTCTATTGCCAGTGATATTGACTGCTTGGCATCAGATCGCGTTGGTAGATATATGTTGTGTCCATGCACCAACATAGGATTAGTTGATTTGACTTCCACCTGTTATGATCCTTACATACATGCTGACATAGTTTCACCATGCGATGTGGCGCAGACTTCTAGAGAGAGTGCTTTACATAGATTGAGTACATGTCTAGTGTAGGATCTACTTTCTGCATATTAGTTTGTCAATTCAAAGTACAGGATCCCTTTCGAGACCGTGTCCACATTTGTCAGTCAGTATAGTGATTAGGGAGCTACACATATGACTGACACAGTGCCTTCATAGTAGACTCCATCATAGCATGATGCTAGTATTATGCCACCTTACGTACCAGGATCATTCCATGGACTTTTGTTTGAGGATAACATTGTGATGACCCTCAATTCATCTAAGCTTAGTGGGATTGGGAGGGTCATCCATGGAGCTACACATGTTGCTGATGACAAGGTATACATTTTAAATTTTGTGTTTAATCTCTAGTGTAATTTATTTGTTAAATAAATAATTTATATATTTAAATTATAAAATTTAGTCTTGTGCATCATGCATGTGTTGACTCTTATTTAATCAATCTTACATTAGGGACTGACGAGAGAGGTGGTATGACATGACACTGTGCAGCAGACATCAGATGCGGTTGAGGCTGGATGCGAGGTATTTAGTATTTAATTGTACATTTAAAATTTGAACATGTGTACTTGAGATTCCATATTTTTTAATATATATAAATTTAATTTAATAGAGATAATTTTTATGTTCAGTGATCTACACATCACTTAGATGTTCATAGATGGATGGGATTAGATACACATAGTTTAAGACAGGGCTCAAGATGGGGATCAGTACATGGCTTAGCTCATCATTCTAGTCCTAGGTTGAGTGAGGCCTATTCCGCCCATAGGAGGGAGTCATGATGTTGTGCAGTTAGATGTATTCATGTTCTTTGTTATGTTCAAGCCTGAACTCTCATGTGATGTTGCAGTTAGACTTGATGTTATATTGAGTTTACATGTTATATTGCAGTTAGACTTGATGTTATATTACAGTTAGACTTTATGTTATTTAGACTTTATATATATGATATGTATATATGCACATTTAGATGTTTAGTTATATAGATCTGTATGGATGTTTTCCTTTGAATATATGATTCTTAATTTGGATAAAATCAAGTTTTAACTTATAGTTTAAATGTGTATATATGTTTACTTGTAGATGCATATAAATGTCTGGAAAAATAGATACATTATGTTGTGTAATAACTTTTAAAAATGATGAATAATTTAATTTAATTTGTATCTATTGAATCTTGTGAATTAAAATATATAGTTTTTTATAATATATAGTCGACCTTATTAGATGTGTCCACTACATTGAATTTGATAGTTTTGTCACATGTTTTTATATGGCTAATAAAATTTAAGAAAACTTTGAATTATTCTTTTTTTGTTTGGTTTAAATGACTTCTAATATATCATTGACAAGATTGTTCAAGTCTATATATAACATGTATTAAGAGTATTACATGAGGATTTGAGGTCACTTTTCCCATTGGATAATGCATTATTACTTCATTCCCCATGTACTAATGTCTTTAGAAACAAATATATATTTTATTACTTTTACCCAACTTCCCCTCAATTTTTTCAACATTTCAATAATAATAATTTGTGAAAACAATCCTATACAATGATCTAGAATTAATGTCCAACCCAATTTTTTTCTAAAACCACATCTCCATTAAAAAAATTTAATACTCAATATTCAAATGCAATTAATTAATTATTGTCTCTAACTTAAAATCTAATGTATAAAAATTCTTTCAAAATTAAAATAATATTCTTAACTAATCAAATTACATCTTAATTTATAAAGTATATAAAATGAAGGATAAACACACTAAATCAAAGGCACAACCTAATCTTAAGCATCATAAAGTTCAAAATATATTTGACTTAAATTTTTAATCACTATCAAGTACCAACTTTTAATTCCCAACTCTCTCTCAATTCCCAACTAATCACTGTAGTCAAAGTTTCTATGGTATCATATTATGACTTAACATTAATTAATATATAGTAGACATTAGCTTTCCATAGTCCATGATATTATATGTGAATGTTGATATATTTCAATTATTGGCAAAAAATACAGTATCTATATCTCTACCTTCTAATTAGTAATTAGACTAGGTAATTCCTATGAGATTTTCATTTTTAACTTTGATAATTATTTCTAAAAATATGCGTTGTATTGTCTATCTTATTAGTTCCTTTCATGCTATTTTTCAACCAATTAAAATTTTGAAAAAAAATTAGTAATGTGAATATTTGTTTTCCTAATGTCAACATGTAAATTTTTTAATCAAATAATTTTTAAAAATTAAAGTTGTGAATTGTGCTTGGTTAAATACTATGAAGTGACATAAAGTTCTTATTGTGAGATTTTTGTTAGATAACATAAGATATATCCTTTTAGGAGACACCTTGGATAGGGATGATGTTGATATGCATCGGACAACTGAGAGGGGGGGGGGGTGAATCGATTGTCTCAAAAACTTAAACACTTACTACAATTAAACATTCATCACTTATCCACAATTATTATGATTTAACAATGAATGCATGAAATCAAAAACTTAACCACAGAGATAACATCAAACGCAAGAGACACCAGATTTTACGTGGAAAACCCCAAGGTGGGGAAAAACCACGGAGAGGATTAGCTCTCAATATATATTCTAATCTTGAAATAATGATGTTCAGTCTTGGTCACTCCATGGGCCTAAACATACTAGCTTACTACCATGAAGAACAACTAGGTCTAACAGGCTCACTGCCTCAACCCTAAACCTAGCAAGATTACAATAGGGGTTGTTAAACCCTACTGGTAGCTCACTGCCAGGCTCTCTACTATGATCAACACTTTCTTATGTCTATGATTGAAGTACAATAATTCCTCTGCTCTGCTCTACCTTTTGGACCTTTCTTAATATCTTTCCTTTTTCACTCAAGGACACTTTTTCCATGACTCAACTACAAGTATTTATACACTACATCAACCTTAGAATGATCATCAAGGTTGGCGTCACAATCATCAACCATTGGAACAATCTCCAAGGTTAGTATTACAAACACTTACAAAATAGGTCCTAACCTATTACAACATTGTACAAAGGAAATGAAATGAGGATCATGCCATGCCTTAGCTGGGACTCAAACATGATCTTCCATGCCACAACACACTTCAACAATCTTCCAGAGATCTTTGCAATCACTGGGATTAACCAGGTCGGCCAAGACTAGTTACACGCTACATTATCTGGGAACAATCTTCAAACACAATCTCAATTTCTCAACACGGACCAAAGTCCAAATAGGAACATGATTAGGAGACATCCACAAGCATGTTATAATCATTAGGAGCAACCGCACAAACCTTAACCACTTTATCCATAGGAATCTTATTATCAGAACACATGAACTTCACTGTCATAAAAGAAAGATAGCTTGCGGACCACCAAACCATGAAACATTGCAAATGTAGGCACTTATCATCATCCCAGACTTCCTTCTAGAACCACAGAGAAAAATACATTATTACGGAGGAATGCAGAGCAGAATACTTTCTTCCTGTCCCAACTAAACTTACAGAAAAAGAAGGTTTCACTCTGGTGAACACAACTCACTCAGATCTTCATGCAGAGGGCTCAAACCCAGAATGTAGCATCTTTAGTCATACCTCTAACTTACTTCCAATCTACAGACCATGATCTTCAAGTAGAAATAAATGCAAAGCAGTTTACCAGACTGTTCCTCAGCATACAACTCACTATCTGTACTGCACTTCTCTGTAACTCACTTGTTCCTTTCAGAGAGGCTAATTTTCTCAATATCCTCAACATACAAGTCTTCTAAACAAGTAATAGAATAAGATACAATTGACACTAATGACAACAAGGATATGTTGACATCAATGAAAACACCGATTAGGTACATACTTGCAACAATCTCCCCCTTTGTCATTGATGGCAACATATGATGTGAAAAACTGCAACAACCATCAAGACAAGATTCTCCCCTTTCTCTTTACACACCTGCACTCTTTCTTTCTTCAAAATTCTCCCCCTTTCTCTTACACATCTGCACTCTATGTTTTTCACATGACTTCTCTCCCCCTTTGATATCAATGGCAAACGGCACATACTTGCACTCATCTGCTCTGATCTAATCTCTCTTCTAAACTCTCTGACTACTCCCCCTGAGAAGTAGCCCTAAAAGCATAAAAAAAAACCTCTGAGTACCTCCGGACTGATGCACTACTGTGTATCTTAGTTTAGAGCAGGAGGGGTGATAACCCCTAACTTTTCTCTAAGATACTCAAAAGTATCCTTAGGTAGAGGCTTGGTAAAAATGTCTGCAATCTGATCCTTGGTAGAAACATACTCCAACTTGACTTCATTCTTTGTCATCTTTTCTCTCAGAAAATGATACCTAATGGATATATGCTTTGTCCTTGAATGTATCACTAGATTCTTTGATATGTTTATGACACTTGTGTTATCACAAAAGATTGCAATGGGATCTTCATACACAATTTTGATGTCCTTCAAAGTTTGCTTCATCCATAACACTTGAGTGCAACTGCATGCTACTGTAATGTATTCTACTTCTGCAATAGACAGGAATATTGAATCCTGTTTCTTGGTCAAGAACCAAGATACTAATCTTTTTCCCAAGAAGAATGCACCTCCACTTGTACTTTTTCTGTCATCCACATCTCCGGTCCAATCTCCATCAGTATATGCACTGAGAGTAAAGTCATAGTCCTTAGGGTACCACAAACCATAATCTATTGTACCTTTTAAATATCTCAGAATTCTCTTGACTGCGATCACATGTGATTCCTTGGGTTCTGCCCGAAATCTTGCCACAAGACATACGGCATGCATTATGTTAGGTCTAGTTTGAGTCAGATAAAGTAATCCTCCAATCATAGATCTATACCTTTTCTAGTTTGCCATGGGTGAGTTATCATCTTTGCTCAACTTACAATCGGTTATCATAGGTGTGCATACTAGTTTAGAGTCTTCCATCCCAAATTTCTTTAACAACTCTTTCACATACTTAGACTGAGAAATGAAGATACCTTTATCTGATTGACTTATTTGCAGACCTAAAAAGAAGTTCATCTCTCCAAACATAGACATTTCAAATTCACTTTGCATTTCTCCAGCAAAAACTAAACACATACCTTCATTGCCTCCAATAATAATACCATCAACAAAAATTGCAACAATCAGGGTTTGTTCATCATTGATCTTGAAGTAGAGATTGCTATCTGTAGCACCTTTACTGAACCCTATCTATATCAGGTACCTATCCAACCATGCATACCATGCCTTGGGAGCTTGTTTTAATCCATACAAAGCTTTCTTCAATTTGCATACCATGTCACCCTGATCTGATGACTGAAATCCTTCTGGTTGTTCTATATAGACTTCCTCTTCCAACTCTCCATTTAAGAAAGCAGACTTCACATCCATTTGATAAACCCTAAAATCTTTATATGCTACAAAAGCCAAAAATATCCTTATTGCTTCAATCCTTGCCATTGGAGAGAAAGTTTCTTCAAAGTCTATTCCTTCAACTTGAGCGTATCCTTTGCATACCAACCTTGGGGTTTTTTTCTTACCACTTCACCATTCTTCTTGTTTTTGAAGACCCACTTTGTACCAATTACATTCTTATTTGCTGGTCTGGGAACAAGATCCCAAGTTTGATTCTTCTCTATCTACATCAATTCCTCTTCCATAGCCTTTATCCAATTCTCATCTTTGCAAGCCTCATCCATAGTTTTAGGTTCAATCTTGGAAATCAGATAGAAATTTACTTGTTCTTCTGAATCTTTTCTTCTAGTTAAGATCTCTTTGCTCTTATTTCCTATGATTTGATCTTTAGAATGACCGATTCTCACATATCTTGGAGTTTTGGTAGCACTTACCAGAGCTTGTTCTTCTTCATCTGGGTTGTCTTCATGCTACACCACTTCTGAAACATTTGGATCAGCTGACTCATATCCACTTGATTCTGAAGACCTTTCCTTACATTCATCAACTTTAACATTTGCACTTTCAATGATCTTATTCAGCCTCTTATTATAGCACCGGTAGGCCTTGCTCTTGGTGGAATAACCAAGGAAGATTCCTTCATCATATCTAGCATCAAACTTGCCTAAATCTTATTCTCTTTTGGTATAACATTTGCTACCAAAAACTTTGAAATATTTCACAGTAGGAACTCTAACATGCCACAATTTATAAGGAGTCTTTGAACTGTTACCTTTTACTTGAACTCTTTTTAGGATATATACATCAGTGTGAATTACCTCTCTCCAATATGCTTCTAGAAGATGAGCTTCCTTCAACATGGTTCTAGCAACTTCTTGAACTATTCTATTTTTCCTTTCAACAACTCCATTTTGTTGTGGAGTTCTGGGAGCAGAGAGCTGTCTCTTTATTCCATGTTCTTCACAAAAGAAATTGAATTCATTTGATGTGAACCCTCCTCCTCTATCAAACCTCAAGCATTTGATTTTCAAATCCATCTCATTTTCAACCATTGCCTTAAATTCCTTGAATTTTTCTAGAGCTTCAGCTTTCTCTTTCAAAAAGGTGACCCAAGTCATTCTAGAATAATCATCAATGAGCAAAATGAAATACATGTCTCCTTGCAAACTTCCTACTCTGGTAGGTCCACACAAATCTGTATGCGCTAACTCAAGTAGTCCTCCAACTGATTGGTCCTTGCTTTTGAAACTCGTTCTTGTCTATTTCCTAAATTGACATTCTTTGCAAATAGGATTAGCAGGCTTCACAAGCTTAGGCAAATCTCTAACAACCCGTGCAATACTTATCTTCATAATATTATCAAAATTTATGTGACACAACCTTCTATGCCATAACCAACTCTCATCAATCTGATTCAACAAGCAATAGTTCTCAATTACTTTCAAGTGATAGATATTACCTATGGTCTTCTTACTAGTTGCAATGACTGTTCTGGAGCTTTCCCTGATCTTGCATCCATTGTGCTTGAAGCTTAAATCATAGCCCTTTTCACACATCTAACCCACACTCAAAAGATTGTTCTTTAATCCTTTCACATACAAGACATCTTCAGTATTATGCTTGCCATCAAAAGAAATAGATCCTTTCCCACAAATCTTACCAGTTGTATAATCTCCAAACCTAACCAGTCCACCATCATATATTTCCAAACTCACAAACTTACTTTTGTCACTAGTCATGTGGTGAGAGAAACCACTATCAATAACCCATTCATCCTTGTCCTTAATGACCTAAGTAGACAAAGCACTTCCAACTGGTTTTTCTTCCTTCACACAGCTAGTAGAATTAGTAGACACAGGATCTTCCTTAATAGCAATGAACAAGAATTCATTTACAAAGGAACTAGCATTATTTGGTTCACCATTATCTGATACTCCTTCATCATCATCAAAATTTTCAACATAATAACACTTCTTTTGGGTCTTAGGCCTGTTCTCATATCTTCTTCTATTTCTTTCAATTCTCTTAGGACATCTGGAAGAAAAATGATCTACTTTACCACAGGAAAAATATTTGAAAGGTAATTTGCCTTTATACTTATCAAACCCTCTTTGCAGTCTATCCATGAAGTTGGCTTCAACTTCATCAAACTCATCCTCAGATTCTACCTTGTACTTTTCTGATCTGGAAGTACTTCCAAGAGTACTGGCTTTGAAGGTCGTCTCAACTTTTGGCAGAGCATCATCAAAACTCCCTCATTTCAAAAGTAGTAAGCTTACCAAGCAGCTAATTCCTGTTAACCATTTTTACTTGCATGAATTCTTCAATTGCGGCTACCTTGTGACAGTAGGACTTGGGTAGAGATCTACAAATTTTCATAACTTCCTTTTCGTCGAGAGTTACACCTATGGCTTTTATCCTTGTAACAAGTTCATCAACTCTTTACATAAAGGCTGATATGTTTTCATCATCATTGATCTTCAAACTTTCATATTTCACTTTCAGACTTTGTAACTTGGCTTCCTTCATAGAATCATCTCCTTCATATAGATTGATGCAGAGGCATCCACACTATAACCTTCGCAGATAGCATGGATGTCTGCAGACCAACCTCATCATCATCATCTTTGCCATCATCATCATATTTCCTAAAACCACCAACAGCATCATCATATTTCGCGTTACACAGTCAGCATCATCATATTTCGGACGATCACAATCATCCTCCTGCCGACTACTATTCACCTCCTCCGCCAGTCGCCTATCATCATCATGATATTCAGCGGGCGCAAACATCCTCCGGTTGCACTGTTCATCAGGCTCCAAACACTATCGTCATCATCATGACCTTCAACACTCTCTTCGTCAGCAGGATATCAAATATCCGGTTGCTCAAATATCCTGATGACGATCACCTTCAGCACCTTCCCTTCGATGCTCCACTAGCCGACGACACAAGCAACAGCATCATGATCTGCTTTATCCGGTTCTCTCGAAACCTCCTGATGATGCTTCACACTTTCTGCCGATGCCGATACTTAACCACTTAACAATGGCAGGATAAACTCGCACAGGGGGATATCTCAATATCCTGATGACGATGACGTCATATCCTGATGACGATGACGTCACCCAATATCCTGATGACCTCTTCAACACTTAGCCAAAAAACCCGAACTTTCACTCCCGCATCTGTTAGCGATATGCGGATGATTGGCACTCCCGATAGATGATCCTGATGCCGATACGCTCCTCCTCGGCTCCTGATGATGATCACCCCGACGTACTTGCACTTCATGCAATCGACAACATCATGCTCTCCTCCACTTATCCGGATGAGGATGTCCAAACCCGACTGCAGGATATTCACCTAGATATCCTGATGATGCCGTCTTGACCAGTTTCTTCACTTAGCAAAATTTCACTTCGCCGATCCTCCAGGGATGACCCGATCCAACCTCAGGGTGATCTTTCACACTCAATCAGCTCGACCTAGCACATGAGGATGCTAGGCTTCTCAACATCTGTCGACCGCGATCCTGCACACCTGCATGCAAACGGAAAACAAACTAACTACTAACCTATTGTACATTGCCATTCCACCGATCAGATGAGTCAACCGGTGGAATGGATCAGGAAATCCATGAAACCACTCAAACCAGCAGATCGATTACACCAAGGAGACCAAACAGGAAATGAAACAGGATCTTTATTGATTTCACAAGATGCAATACAATATACTGCTTCTCACACAGCACACTCGAACTCCTCTGCTTAATGCGATACTATACTGCCGATCGATGATCTACAATCAACCGATCCTCATGCTTATAAAGATTTGCCTACGAGTACTACTGACCCGACTCCAAGCGGCTGGGAACTCTCCAGGCGGCTGGGAGATCCAACCGAACATACATCATGACAGCTGTTATAACCAACTAACTAAAAATAGCAAAAGCCTGGTCAGCATGATCTTATCATGATCAGCATGACCTTATTACATGCATTTGGTCTTACTAGACCTTCTTGGAAACATAAACAAGACCTAAACTACTAACTGTCTCATGAAGGCCAACTGTCAGGTAGGTGCTCCTGCACCATACTCCCCAACAGAAAAGAACTCATGTCCCATGAGTTTAGTATGTGGAAGTCCTCCACCTCTACACTTTGCCTGTGCAATGGTTTGCCCTGTTCCAGCTTTGTCTGCTGCTGTCTCTTGGCTGCTCCAAGTCTTCTGCGCTGTAACTTGCTTTCTGGCAAGTAAATCTGCATGCCTGTTGATGTAGGCCCTTCTCAGGTTGTCTCTGTGTTTGTCAGATTGTCTGACCAGAACCTCTTTCTGAACTGCCTCTTGAACTTCTGCAATGTTCAACTCTATCTTCCTGTCAATCTTTATAGGACAAGCAATAGTCCCAACGATGACAACATCCTTGTCATTCTTTTCAACTGGTTGCTGTTTGCACCCCTGTTTCTGAACCTGCTGCTGACCTCTGTCAGTCACAACTGAAACTGTCTTCAGCTTGTTGTCTGTAACAACTCCTTTCCCTGCAGTGTCCTGAACTGCCTTTATGCCTGCTCCTCTAGGCATCTGCACAAATTCCTTCTTTCCCATTAGAATGATTTGAGCTGCCTTCTGTACTGCAGCTTTTGCCTGCAATGGCATCAACTTAATAGTCTTCCCATCCTTCTTGATGGTGTAGGTATTAGCATACCCATCATACAGTACCCTTCTGTCAAATTGCCATGGTCTACCCAACAGTAGGTGACAACATTCCATAGGCAAAATATCACACAAAATTCTATCCTGATATGGTCCAATCTGGAAATCCACATATGCCTGTTCAGAGACAAAAAGTGATTGACTATCACTCACCCAAGATGTCTTGTAAGGGTGTGGATGTGGAATCCTTTCCAACTGCAGTTTATCCACCATTTCCTGAGATACCATGTTGTCTGTTGAACCAGTATCAATGACAACCTTACATACTTTACCTTTACTCTTGCATGTGGTCTTGAAAAGAGCTCTTCTTTGCATCATATCCTTTGATGCCTGCAAACTAATTCTCCTTAGCATCAATGATTCTCCACTCTCTGGATATCCATAATTCTCAGGACCTCTGTTTGAACTCTGTGCACTTTCTTCTACTTTCTCTTCTTGTACCAGTTGTACTCTCTTGTCACTAGTTCTATCATTTCTGGATGATGAACCTTTGTTTTCTGGACATTTGAAAGATGGATGACCAAACTCTCCACAGGTGTAACATTTTCCTGAAAAATGTAGTAGAACCTCTACCACCTCCAAATCTTCCTCTACCTTTCCATCCACCTCTGAAATCAGACTGTCCCTGTCCTTTACCAGTGTCTTCTTGACCCTCATTGGTTTGCTTTTGTGCAGGGGCTGCTCCCCTTCCCCTATTGTTTCCTCTTCCTCTCATGGACTTATCATGTCCTCTATTCATCTTTTCTTCAATCCTGATTGCCATTTGGTAACAATCCTCCACATTCTTAGGGTTAGCTAAAACTAACTCATCCTGTATGTTAAACCTCAAACCAGCCAAGTACCTAGCCACCTTTTCTACCTCATTCTCATGATGACCAGATCTCATACTCAACAGATAAAACTCCTCAGTATATGCTTTCACATCCCTGTCTTTCTGCTTTAAAAATTGCAGCTTCTTAAACATCTGGATTTCATAATCCCTTGGCAAGAATTTACCCTTGATCCTTGCTACCATCTTATCCCATGAAGTGATCTTAGACTTCCCTTGTTTCCTTCTCTCAGATTGTACATAATCCCACCATACCAAAGCATGACCTCCTAACTTGGTCTTTGCAATCTTTACCTTCTGATCCTCAGCAACATCTTCACATTCAAAGTGATTATCAAGTGCAGCAATCCAATCTAACAACTCATCTTCATTCAAGCTTCCAGTATACTTGGTAACATCAACCTTTACCTTAGGTTTTTCACTCTGCACTGCCTTTAACAGTTTTGCCAATCTCTGGTCTTCAGCATCCAGATCTTCAGCTACCTCTTCATACTCTTCAACAGTATCTTCATCTTCTTCAGACTCACTGTCTTCCACTTCTCTCTTTTTGTTCTTTTCCAGGGCTGTCAGCCTGGCTTGAAGTGCTTCAGCAAGCTCCTTCATCTTCCTCATCTCTCTAGCATGTTTCTCCTTCATTTCCTGCAGTTCCCTTGCAGTACCACTACC
The DNA here is from genome assembly GCA_027924645.1 of Cunninghamia lanceolata. Taxonomy (NCBI): domain Eukaryota; kingdom Viridiplantae; phylum Streptophyta; class Pinopsida; order Cupressales; family Cupressaceae; genus Cunninghamia; species Cunninghamia lanceolata. Next base: position 2,309,947 of record BSBN01000210.1, on the reverse strand, counting down.
TTTAGGAGGCATTTTGTCAACCTCTCAAACAACACACAACACACAACTCAACTCTACCTCTGCCCTTTCGGTGACAGAATCAACACACAACAGCCCAGACCTTTTGCTGAGCTCTGATACCACTATGATGCAGAGGCATCCACACTATAACCTTCGCAGATAGCATGGATGTCTGCAGACCAACCTCATCATCATCATCTTCGCCATCATCATCATATTTCCTAAAACCACCAACAGCATCATCATATTTCGCGTTACACAGTCAGCATCATCATATTTCAGACGATCACAATCATCCTCCTGCCGACTACTATTCACCTCCTTCGCCAGTCGCCTATCATCATCATGATATTCAGCGGGCGCAAACATCCTCCGGTTGCACTGTTCATCGGGCTCCAAACACTATCGTCATCATCATGACCTTCAACACTCTCTTCGTCAGCAGGATATCAAATATCTGGTTGCTCAAATATCCTGATGACGATCACCTTCAGCACCTTCCCTTCGATGCTCCACTAGCCGATGACACAAGCAACAGCATCATGATCTGCTTTATCCGGTTCTCTCGAAACCTCCTGATGATGCTTCACACTTTCTGCCGATGCCGATACTTAACCACTTAACAACGGCAGGATAAACTCGCACAGGGGGATATCTCAATATCCTGATGACGATGACATCATATCCTGATGACGATGACGTCACCCAATATCCTGATGACCTCTTCAACACTTAGCCAAAAAACTCGAACTTTCACTCCCGCATCTGTTAGCGATATGCGGATGATTGGCACTCCCGATAGATGATCCTGATGCCGATACGCTCCTCCTCGGCTCCTGATGATGATCACCCCGACGTACTTGCACTTCATGCAATCGACAACATCATGCTCTCCTCCACTTATCCGGATGACGATGTCCAAACCCGACTGCAGGATATTCACCTAGATATCCTGATGATGCCGTCTTGACCAGTTTCTTCACTTAGCAAAATTTCACTTCGCCGATCCTCCAGGGATGACCCGATCCAACCTCAGGGTGATCTTTCACACTCAATCAGCTCGACCTAGCACATGAGGATGCTAGGCTTCTCAACATCTGTCGACCGCGATCCTGCACACCTGCATGCAAACGGAAAACAAACTAACTACTAACCTACTGTACATTGCCATTCCACCGATCAGATGAGTCAACCGGTGGAATGGATCAGGAAATCCATGAAACCACTCAAACCAGCAGATCGATTACACCAAGGAGACCAAACAGGAAACAAAACAGGATCTTTATTGATTTCACAAGATGCAATACAATATACTGCTTCTCACACAGCACACTCGAACTCCTCTGCTTAATGCGATACTATACTGCCGATCGATGATCTACAATCAACCGATCCTCATGCTTATAAAGATTTGCCTACGAGTACTACTGACCCGACTCCAAGCGGCTGGGAACTCTCCAGGCGGCTGGGAGATCCAACCGAACATACATCATGACAGCTGTTATAACCAACTAACTAAAAATAGCAAAAGCCTGGTCAGCATGATCTTATCATGATCAGCATGACCTTATTACATACATTTGGTCTTACTAGACCTTCTTGGAAACATAAACAAGACCTAAACTACTAACTGTCTCATGAAGGCCAGCTGTCAGGTAGGTGCTCCTGCACCATAGATTTTTCAACTTTTCCCATACCTTATTTGTAGTTTCAAGATCCACAACTTTTGTCAATATTGAGTCGGTTAATGAGCTTAGCAGAGCATCCTTTGTCTTGATATCTATCTCATATTCTTTGATTTCATCTTAAGTCGTCAGACCATTTTGAGGTATGGTGTATTCTATTTCTACAGCTTTCCAAACTTTGTAACCAAGAGAAAGAAGATGGCTTTTCATCTGAGTCTTCCAGAGAACATAACAAAATGTAGTGCTTCCTTCTTGTAAGACATTTTGAATCTTCCTCACGCTGTTAAACTTTCTTTAGAGGAACTTAGCTTTGATACCAATTATTGATATGCATCAGACAACTAAGGGGGGGGCGGGTGAATTAGTTGTCTCAAAAACTTAAACACTTACTGCAATTAAACATTCATCACTTATCCACAATTATTATGATTTAACAATGAATGCATGAAATCAGAAACTTAACCACAGAGATAACATCAAACACAAGAGACACCAAATTTTACGTGGAAAACCTCAAGGTGGGGAAAAACCACAGAGAGGATTAGCTCTCAATATATATTGCAATCTTGAAATAATGATGTTCAGGCTTGGTCACTCCATGGGCCTAAACATATTGGCTTACTGCCATGAAGAACAACTAGGTCTAGTAGGCTCACTGCCTCAACCCTAAACCTAGCAAGATTACAATAAGGGTTGTTAAACCCTGAGGGCTATTAAACCCTACTGGTGGCTCACTGCCAAGCTCTCTACCACAATCAACACCTTCTTCTGTCTATGATTGAAGTACAATAATTCCTCTGCTCTGCTCTACCTCTATTCTGCTCTTTCTCTTCTTTCCTCTTCCTCTTCTTTGCTCTACCTTTTGGACCTTTCTTAATATCTTTCCATTTTTTCTCAAGGATACTTTTTGTACGACTCAACTACAAGTATTTATACACTACATCAACCTTGGAATGATCATCAAGGTTAGCATCACAATCATCAACCATTGGAACAATCTCCAAGGTTAGTATTACAAACACTTACAAAATAGGTTCTGACCTATTACAACATTGTGTAAAGGAAATGAAATGTGGATCACACCATGCCTTAGCTGGGACTCAAACATGATCTTCCATGCCACAACATGCTTCCACAATCTTCTAGAGATCTCCGCAATCACTGGGATTAACCAGGTCAGCCAAGACTGGTTACACGCTATGTTATCTGGGAACAATCTTCAAACACAATCTTAATTTCTTAATATGGACTAAAGTCCAGATAGGAACATAATTAGGAGACATCCACAAGCATGTTATAATCATCAAGAGAAACCACACAAACCTTAACCACTTTATCCATAGGAATCTTCTTACTAGAACACATGAACTTCATTATCTTCAACTATCATAAAAGAAAGATAGCTTGCGGACCACCAAACCATGAACCATTGCAATTATAAGCACTTATCATCATCCCAGACTTCCTTCTAGAACTGCAGAGCAAACTACGTTATTGCAGAGGAATGCAGAGCAGAATACTTTCTTCCTGTCCCAACTAAACTTACAGAAAAAGCAAGTTTCACTCTGGTGAACACAACTCACTCAGATCTTCATGCGGAGGGTTCAAACCCATAATGTAGCATCCTTAGTCATACCTCTAACTTACTTCCAATCAGCAGACCATGATCTTCAAGCAGAAATAAATGCGAAGCAATTTACCAGACTGTTCTTCAGCATACATCTCACTATTTGTACTGCACTTCTCTATAACTCACTTGTTCCTTCCGAAGAGGCTAATTTTCTCAATATCCTCAACATACAAGTCTTCTAAACAAGTAATAGAATAAGATACAGTTGACACTAATGACAACAAGGATATGTTGACATCAATGACAACACCGATTAGGCACATACTTGCAACAGATGATCCATTAGTCCATCTTATATCATCCAATATTTTAGTATTGAACCTCACATTAATAGAAATTTTACATTGTATAAAACTTTACAAAGAATATAAAAGGTTCTTTTCTAAGAGTCAAGGATTGAATATCTAGATTCTACATCATCCCTAGTAATCAATTTAATATTATTGTATATATCTTTGAAATCTTTTATACCTTTTGATGCCTATAGTTTAGCATAAACCCTATAGTTGGAAGATAGAAAAACAAAGTTTCTTCTTTCTTAAGGTGTGTGAAAAATTAGATCAAACAAAGATATTTAATAGTGTGTAAATGAGTGTGTAAATAAGCCTAGATTTGATCTAATATAACCACATAGGAGCGAGTGGTAGAAAACATATATTTGGAAACACAATTTAGGAGATAAAAATGATTAATTTTTTATTAAGACTAGAGTTAGAAAACTAAAAAGTAGAGGGTACAAATAAACTTGGTGATAGATGGTGTTATAGAAAATGTATAACGTGCTAATTAGGAGCTACCTCAATAAAGTTCTTGACAATTCTAATTTTAAAATAGGTGTGCTAGTACTAGAGTAGGAGCTCACCTACCCTAGGGTAAATGCACTACTACTAGTATACGGGAAACAATTCCATGACCTATAATAGAATATTATTAGATTCTTAGATTTGTTAGACACAATGTCAAAGATACAAGACCATTGAGTTTAGATGCTAAGGTAGGGATGCTAGTTTAGTGACCCTAGAGGCGCTGGTGAATTTTTTTGAAATTACTTAAACATTTTAAGGATTGAGTGTCTTGACCTCTTGATCACTTCTTATAACTATTCTAATGGGCTCAAATGCTCAAAAAGTTTTGCAAGTGACCTAAAAAAATGTATGTTATATAGACTTGAACAATGTATAACATGAGTATTTTTTTTTGGTTTATAATGACTTCTAATATATCATTGACAAGATTGTTCAAGTCTATATAACAACTTTATGCCAATAATGCATTATCCAATACAACCCTTCAAAAGTTTAAATAAACACATTTCATACAACCTAAAGAGTATTGGTTACATTACCAAATAATAAACCCCATCAGAGCCTTCAAACCAAGCGATAGACCTCATAAAACTCAACAAGCTAGAAACCAACATAAATGTTCATCGGGCTACTCAAAACAAAATCACCAAACTTGCACACACAAGTCTCTTATCCACATACCAAGAAAAAAACCTAGATGAAAATAACAATCAATATCCTTAAATATCATTATCATACTAATAACAATAATCTAAATTCATATGAATCACTTTCAAGACATACAAATAGTATAAATTGCACTCAACTTCTCTCTTGAACTCAATTCCAAAATTCAAAGTGCCCCACTATTTAGAGAACCCATATAAGAACAATTCACAAAATGATACACGTAAGTAACATACCAAATCATGGTTGCTACTCTAAATAAAAGAAAAGAAATTACAACATGCCTATACATTCCGATAAGGATAATGTCAAGGATTGGCTGCGAGTGATAGCTTCTGTAGACACCTAAAATTGACTTGCTCCGTAAATTACACCAATTATCCCTCCTATTAATTAAATAAATTCATTTTATTTAATTAATTTATCCCTAACCATCTATCATCTATCCTTTGTAATCAATTAATTCACTTAATTTATCACTATACCTTATAACTATGTCCTCATTTGATTAAATAAATATTCCTAATATTTATTTAGCTAATTTGTCCATCTCCCTAATCCATATTAATTAGAAAAATCATTCTTATCTAATTAATCTACCCTCTAATCAACTTAAACCTAGCCTAGTTGATTAAATAGCCATTATTTAATTACCTACCCTAGCCTACCTATCCCCTAGACCTAGATTAATTAAGCTAAACACTTAATTAACCTTTTTTAGCCCATCCTCCCACACACCTTTGAATAAAAATCATTTTTTTATTCAAAGGGTCAAATCTCCCTTACAACTCATTTATCACCCTCTTACACATGTAAGTGTACATGTGTCCTTCAACCTTCACATCTCCACATAAAAGTGAATTTTTAATTCACACTCCCCCATGAGTTGAATTTTTAATTCACTTGTCATATCCACTCTTCCCAAAAAATGAATTTTTAATTTATTTTTATCCTCAACACCTTTCCCCATGTGAATTTTTAATTCACAAATAATGAGAACCCTCCAATCCCATTGACTAAACCTCAACCATTGATCTCTCTCATCCACTCCTCTTGTGACACTTGTCACAAGGCTATGACTTCAATCCTAACCCTAACTCTCAATCATTTCTAGCCCTTGATCTCAACTTTTGATCCTCACCCTCCATTCTCTTTTCAAAAACTTATAAATGAAACCCTCACCCAAGCCATTTACAACAACTTCTTCTTGTATCAAAACTATGCAAAAATTTCTATCTTCTCCATCTCTCATCCTCATCTCCATCTCAATCTCTATCTAAATCCATTATCTCTCATCCTATTGTGTTGAGCAAGCAAGGAGCAATCCACATTCTTCATCTACTTGGGTAAATCTAAAGAGTTTGGGTGCAACTCCTTCCAACCTATCTTGGATTTGTGGGTCACATTGTGAGGGTATATCATTTGTGTTTGCATTTGATTTATGTTTTTGGCTTTCATTTTGACTTCATAGATCATAGCTTCCAATAAGGATCGCAATGTATACGAGCTACGCTATTTCAACATTGCTGAGAATGAGGCATAAGATGAAGATTAGATTTAAGTTTTGTCAGTATTTAGGTGTGAGTGATACTAATTTTTTAAACTATATAAAGAGTTAGCTGCTACAATTCTCTTATAAATGTCATACATAGAAAATCATGGTTGCTACTCTAAATGAAAGAAAATAAATTACAACATGCCTATATATTCCAATAAGGATAATGTCAGGGATTGGCTATGAGCGATAGCTTCCAATAAGGATCACAATGTATACGAGCTACACTATTTAGGTATGAGTGATACTGATTTTTTAAAGGAATTTAAAGGCAAAATATATGATCTAAAGTCACTAGGTTTTGTATTGAAAGCATATATATGATCTAACACTGTACATTATGAATTCCACATGGAACAAATTTAAATACAATTGGACAAAAATAAATGACCAAGCCTTTGAAAAAAACCCATTCTAAATCATGTCACATGTCCAATCAATATAGATATCTAGATAGATCTATAAAAAAATTTGAGTACATATATATATATCCAATCATACATGTATGTACATATATCAAAAAACAACTTAAAGCTCCTAGTACATATAATACGGATCCTCTCTATCTTTAATTATCTCTAAAATCTTTTCATGATCTTCAATAGGCAACCTCCACTTTTGTTTGGCACATCCTCTTTTAGGTAAAGTTTCTAAATTTATTTTTGTTGCTATAACTAAGTGACTATAATGTAGAACCTTTTGTCCTGGCATGTAATCAACAAATATAATACCATGTCTATCTATCTTTATTTGTTGATAATATGTGCCTTCAATAACGACTAATCCAATGGGATACTCTTGTCCATCACCATCTGTCATCGATTCCACCAATTTGCTTTTTGGTTGCGTACATCTTAGTAGATAGTAATCTACACCTTCCACATTGTCAGGATCTGCAACAACAACAAAAATATCTCCTGTACACACACCATGTAAAGTTTACGAAAGTTGTAAATATATTTTTAATATATATAAATTTAAATATATATAAACATGCTTGAATCAAACTTACTTGTACATAGAATATATAAATCAATTTTAAGTTAATCAATTAAATACATACCTGTAACAACTAAATCAGATACATGTTCGTAATCAACTGAATATAGAGGATCGTAGACATTGACATTATCATTTTCTTCAAAAGGAGGCATTGATATTAATTTTTTCATTTCCCATCGTGAAACATACCCATCTCTAATATTCTCACATTGAACAATATTTGCATTATCCTTGATGCAATCAACACAAAAACATGATTTTTCTCTCACATTAATTACATAAGGCTTTCTACCTCCCGTTGTCATGATTTGATGCATGCTTCTAATACCATTAATCGTTTGACAATTAATAGCATTTGATCAATCAATATCTGTAAATTATGCAAACATCCAAGTGATTAATTTATATATATATATGAAAATTCAATTAAATCATGTGTACACACTTTGAAATTCAAACTTAACAAATTTTGACTACATGCACCTATAACTTCCCAAAAATACTGTGTGTTGTATGTTGAGTCGCGAGTGGAAAAATAACTTTTGCACTATTCAACAATTTCATTTGCATTCCATATGGCATTACCTACAAGTACACATGTTGGCAAAATTTGTCACCTATTACTTTCAAGGTTTATTTAAGAATTAAAATTTAAAGTTTAAATATAGATCTAATTTTTAAAAAAATATCTCTAGATTCCATATATATATGGCACGAACTACTTGCAAGTTCATGTTGACGAAGTGCGCGCTTCACACATGCTCCTACTCCATCGTGCTCTCCTTTTCCATGTCCACTCTCACAAAAATTCCACAAGAATTTGGTGTTGTGTTTAGCATGTTGATGGCTTAACCAAACAAAAGTTTTTGCGGACTTAAATTGTCCTATGAAGTTACAAATAATTACACTCAAACCAAATTAGCTTAAAAAAACTTGACATATTAAATATATTATAAGTAATTGAACAATTTAAGTCTCAAAGTTAAAAGTAAATAAAAATTTAAAATTAAACCCTAAACAATGTACTTACCAGCACATCCATCAGACCATATCCAGTGTTGTTCTTGATTTATGTCATGCCATCTCAGGTCTTCATAAAATATTTTCAAACAATGAGCTACATAACTTCTATCATGACCCGTATCAGCACTGATATAAAAGTGAACCTCTTTGATGATAATTCGATCATCTTTGCTACTTTGTATACCATCTACTTGAAACTTGGCATGTCTATAGCAAACTTGCACAAAGATTGCAACTTGCTCTGAATGATAATATTGACTTTGAATCTCAGTTTGAGGACTAAATGTATAGTCCTCATAGAAATCTACAATAGAGAGAATACAAATTGGTGGAAAGCAATTCTTTGAATCACGAAATTGCTTAGCTTGCCATCTTGCACCATGACAATGCTGGATATGTGGATATATGATATTGTGAAATTTATTCATAAATTCATTGTAAGGAAATCCATTCTCTTTGAGAACAATTTTTCTGGCCTCGACTCCTGACTTTGTTAAGTATGTCTCATATTCAAATCTCTTCCAAATAACTTGCATTTCAATGTTGTCAACTTGTAAAAAATTCTTCAAATTTCCACAATCATTACATATACTTTTTATACACTGAACATTGAATTCATCTGAATCTTCTGATTTTTTGCATAAAAGAGACTTCACAAATTGTGTTTTGCTTCCAGGGATGGCTATATTTCGATCAATCACTGCCATAGCTTTTTTATATGCTTGTAGATGTAGATCAAATTCAACATGATTTTGACAACAACAAGTTTCACGTACTTTATTTATACGTACAAATGATGGTCGTAGTTTCTCAAACATCCTTTGACAAATTTTCACATTTGAAAATTCTTGCTTGAATGCTTCAAAAAGTTCACTGTGTTGTATCTATAAAATGTTTTGGATGAGAAATTTTTGTACCATCTTCTCCTATTATTTGTATAGTATCCCTTCTATTGGAAGAAACACGAGAGTGATTGGTCCAATATTCAACCACCTGTTTCTTTACATCTTCTAAAATTCTATCTTTTCAGGGAACTCTACAAATATTTATCCAATTTTTCTCAATTTTTTCATCTATTTCATTTCTCTTTTCAATATACCTTTGAATAGTTCTCCTAGAAACATTTAGTAATTCAGAAATTGCTTGAACTTGTCTTCTATGTGATAATTTCTTACTAGAAATTAGAGTCATCAATGCTCTACGTGTAACAATTGGATCACTAGCTCGACTCTTGTTATCAATACAATTCAATGCTTCTTGCAAGTTTTCAATAATTGTTTGTTTTAATGAGCCTGATGACTTTTTCCTATTATCAACCCCTAACAACTCTAAAATAGGGGTCATTTCTTTTCGTCTAAATAACTTTGCAACTAATTGTACTCTTCCAATTAGAGGTTTTTCTTTAAAAAATTCATCCCATATTCTTTTAGAGTGTAATTTTACTGTGCTTTCAGGTAACATATCTTCAGATGAAATATTATTGAAAAGAGAATCCTCATCCATCTCCATCAGATTTTCCATACCATAGAAAAAAATTCTATTACTAGGTTCGGTTTCTTCTTGTACCTGTACGTCACCTTGGTCATCAATATTTTCCATGGGCTGTTCTTTAGTAGATGTTCCTTCACCCACTTTTCTCTTCCTCTCTCTTGTTCGATCATACTTCCTCAATCTAGTCCTTGGATTCCCCATCACAAATTACACTCAAATTTGAATTCACCTGCATACAAATGTACACACATGTGCTTTCAATGAATGCACAGTTAATATTACATAAATATCTAACACTAAATTATAAATTGTTCATTTGTTAAAGCTAAAGTAAAAAAAACATTCAAATTACAAACATATCATGAGCAAATTTGGTATATCATGATGCCTCTAATTTAAATATATCGTAATAAAAGACTTATATGATGTGAAAGAGAGAAAACATGATATATATCCTATGAAAAAGTATATAGCAATGAAAGGATTGTTGGATCTAGGGCATACAACTGAGAGGGGGGGGTGAATCAGTTGTATGAAACTTCTTGTCATTCAAACACTTAACTCACTGTTGTTAGTTAGCAGCACATCAAATAATCATCCATGGAAGCATAATACATAAACACAAGAGCAGATAAGCATCAACACATTGAACACCAAGATTTTGACGTGGAAAACCCGGTTAAGGGAAAAACCACGGGGTGATTAACCCAAGAATTATTCTCTGTTAGAAGAATAAAGAAAAATGAATGGCACATGCCAATAAGGGCTCACTGCCCGAGCACACTGCTCACAAAGAGGCCCACTGCCTACAAGGAGACACACTGTCTACAAAGTGATGAAAATCACAGTCTTGAACTGGAGAATGACATCTCTACCATGTCCGGATCAGTTCCAATTAAGCCCAACAATCTCTGCTCTGCCTTTCGCACCTTTCTTCACTAGATCATGCTCATCCTCACACCACACACTGAAATGAACTCACAAATCATTATTTATACAAGACATCGACTTAGGAACAAGCATCTAAGTCGGCAAACAACCATAGGAGTATCCGCAAGATGAATAACACATCCGGTCGGCCATCACAAGAACATTCGCAGGATGAACAACTCATCCGGTCGGCTACACAGAGCAAGAACTTCATCCGGAAGAATAACTTCAATTCCGGGCTCTACCATCAATGCGGACCAACAACACAACCTAAACATGATCCAAGAACCTTCACAAGCCTGTCTGAATGTCCGGATACATCCGCACTTCCTCTGCTTACTGGGATCTCTTGTCTTCCTCATCCGGAACTTCAAGAACACAGTCTGTCGCCACTGTCATAATGCAAGAGGTACTTCCGGACCTCCAAATCACACACAAATCAGGATGACACATCACAAGGACATCTCAAACACTCCTTCCAATCCGCAGATTATGATAATACAATTCCGGACCTCACCGGACCTTTTTGTGATCCTCTGTCACCTCCGGATACTTGCCGGACCCGGTTCTATACCGGCAGCCACAACTCCTTCAGATCTTCATGCGGACCTCTGAAATCTTAACTGTAGCATCTCAAGACTCATATCTACTAACCCTTTAATCCGCATCCTCCGGTTCTCATCCTATACAGTATATTTACCTTCTTCTCATCACTGTTCTTCACTGTTCCTGACTGAGGCTAATTTTCTCAATATCCTCAGCACAAAGCTCATCAAATCCTTCTTGTCAATGCAGTATGAGTATGTTGACATCAATGACAACACTGGCTCACCTCATACTTGCAACAAGGATAAGATTACAAAGGGGAAGACCTATGATTCCTTAAATGCAAGGATGTGACAAATAAAATCACACTATGTAATTGATTTCATTTGTTAAATACTAATGTAAATGATTTCATTTGTTAAATACTAATTTGTAACAAGGGATGGAACCCACACATGAGAAATAAATGAAAAGTAGAGAAGAGAAGAGGTGCAAGGGAAAACATGATTGTGCACATGCATAAAGCTAGTTTTCCCTAGATGGGTAGGATAGTATATATAATGATTTACTTATGAGGGGGGAAAGACATGATGCCTCTATTTTAAATATATCATAATAAAGACTTATATGATGTGAAAGAGAGAAAACATGATATGAAATGAACATTCTTTGTTGAAATAAGTCTTCTTTTGTCCAAATAAGCCTTCCTTTGCCAAAATTTGCCTTCTTTTGTATTTAATCGAATTTTCTTGAGTTGAAAATTTTTAAATTTTTTTTTGTATATATATGGACTATTTTCGGTCGATACGTTATCGACCGACTAAGTACCAGCCAATAAATTATCGGCTGATAAAGTTACACCTGAAACATTATTGGCCATAACTTACTCGACCGAGTATGTCTAGTTGGTTGCCTACATGGCAGCCACCTCACCTTTTTTCACAAATTTATGAAACATTAAACTTTAACAAGGTATTTCTCCTATCAGAATGAATTTTTTGCAACAGAGAAAAATACCCTTTTGTAGAGCTCAGAGTGGTGAATCCAAATATGTAATTTTTTTTCATATTTTGATTAGTTTTAATATATTTTATTTTAAAAATAATGCAAGTAGGTTGTTAAAGTTAAAAAAGAGGCTGATTAGAAATTAAAAAAATAGTAAAACATATTAAAAAAAATTAAAAAATATACGGTGCACTAGACGAGAGAGTCCTCTTCAAAAGGGTATAATTTGTTTTTTGAAAATCATTAAAAAAAATAGACAATAGTTGACGTCCCATGAAAACTGTCAAATTCTGACAAATTTGACTTTGAAACGTTATTACGAGAAAAATATACATCAAAATTTGATTTTTTTTCCATGCACTAGATATTGAAGTTACCTATTTGGAAAAAAAAACTTGAGGGAGAAATGAAGTTTTTTTTAATTTGTTTCTTGACGTCCCGTGAACGTCACTTTTTCTTGAAATTTTTAGCATTCCAAAATTTGTTCTTAAATTGATAAAAAAAATGAAAACAATTTTTAAAAAATCTAAAAAATTACAAGAATAAACTTCATCAAAAGTTCTACATTTCATTGGGGTGGTAGGGTGGGCACCCAATCCAAGAATAGTTGGATGGGTCGTTGCCATAAGGTCTCATTATGGCCAATCTCTTAGGCCATAAATCTTATTTATGGCTTTCATGAAAGGGTGATACCCCTTTCTCTCTGCTGAGATAGCAGCCCGTCGATTTGAACCATCGCATGCTCCAATTTCGCCAAACTCTCTGTGCAATGAATACAAGCATCGGTTAAATGAATGTGATCCCTCTTTGTTTTTGACAGACAAATACGTGTGGATTTCATTCCTTGCTAGCAGTTCGGTCGATCATTTGTTGTTCTTGGCATTGGTAGTAGCGGACAGTATGGAGAGAGGCTCTAGATTCATCGCTAGGATCTCTGTGCATGGGATGGTGAATATGGGAGCATTGACACCTCTCCAGTTGGAGAGCTCAGTTCGGCAGATGGCCTTCAAAGGCGCCGTCATAGACTTGAGGTTGAAGCGTATCTTGCGAAGGCATGAGGGCCTTCTTCTCCCGACGGTTAAGATAATATTGGGAGTCAATTTTATGGCTGCGGATGAGTTCTACAGGGTAGACTCTCACGTCTCTTCCCGTTTCCTGGCATCAATCTTGGATGCAGGGGTGTCTACAGAGGCAGCGAAGCACCTCATGGTGAAGTTGTTCAAGCCAGAATTCCTCTGGGGCCTCAATTCCATTCTCGAGGCAGCCATCCCCGGGGTGGGTATTCCCTGCCCGAATGACATTACTTCTCCTAAAGATCCTTTGGAGGTAATGAAGGTCTATCCTTTCATTCTCAACCTGAAAGGCATGGCGCTGATAGAACATCAGGATCGAGTTCTTCAGGTTTTCGGTTTCCTCTAGAACATGCTGCAAGAGAATGCTGACTTCGGGGAAGGGGTCTAGGTTGGAAGGCTCCAAGCCATGGCAGTGGAGCTCGGCCTTCTCTGAAAATAGGGTCGCTATGACCCAGCTCTGTGTGACCACTCTCAAGTAGGTTTTGTTTATAATCCAGTTACTATCAGATAAATAAAGCTTCAGTAAGCTTTTTGTAAAGTTCCAATAGGTCTGCATATGGAAGGATATCAGGAGGTTTTGCCATAGAAATCAGTTTGGATGGTGCAGGTAAACTGCTTATAGGCACCTGCTTGTAAACATCTTTCTCCGATCAATATAATACTATATATTTACGAATAAAAAAAAAAGTTCTACATTTCATTAGTTTACATCATTTTAAAATTCAAAACATAAAGACCACTTTTATGTGGTCAAAGTTCATAATTTTTCTTGTTGTTGGCTGATTCCTTTATAAAACTTGTCACAAGGTTTGTGCTTTTACCCATGTATTATATCCAAACATCATGAAGTGGGCAAAATGGGATGCCCATGTAAGGGTGGGGATATTATTTATCAATTATTTAATCTCAAGGATACTTGGGATATTATGTAAGAAGGCATTAAATATAGAGTTTTCATTGAAAAAAGTAAAAAAAGGAAGTTATAGAGTATTTCCCCAATTTGATGCTTATAACACAAACATTGAATGCTGTCCCTTCAAAACCTATTTTACCCTTCAATCAAAAACACAAACATTGAATGCCCTCATGGAGTGCTTAGATTTAGGAAAGTGGTATCTTTGACCATTATGATATAATCTATGATGCATAAGAGAGGTGTGTCATTTGTAAGAGGAGCTACTTGTTATTCCTATTTACTTGACCATGACTATGGGGGTGCTAGATTTTTGTTTTGGTTCATGGTTTTGACTCATAGTTTTGGATACCATTTGGTGGTTTCTTGATTCTAAATTTTCTATATAGTAGAAGCATGTGATCGAAGTTTTTAAGGTTCTTTTGTAGGTAGTCTTATGTTACTAGTTTACTATCATAGGGATAAGTGATTGTATTTGTGTATACTCTTTATTGAAATCAATACAAGCTTGGGTCTCTTTGGTGGTGGAATTTTTTTGGCAAGGGTTTTTCCATGTAAATCTGGTGTTTATATGGTTTACATTTGTTATGTTTGTTTCTTCTTTGACACATTAATTTTATTGTATTAATCACATGCTTTATTAGATTAAATCACTATTTTGGTAATATTTTTATTTTGTCATTTACCTTGTTATTCAATGTGGACAAATAATAGAACTAAAATAAATTTGTGATAATTAAATAAGAGGATAGGTGTACTTAGATCAAGGGTTGATGATGGATAAATGATGTTGATGTTTTTTTAGAATGATTCTCCATTGTCATAATTTTTTTACTTTGGTATGATGATTATCTAAGAATTTAAACTTGCATAGAAAACTCTATAGGTCGATGTCACACATTATGTGTTTGATCTCAACTGCCACAAATTTGATTTGACATGTGCAACTAATTTGAGTTGTGCAGAATTGATCTAACACAAACTGCACATGAAAATCTATTTTCTTTCACCTACTAGATATTTGAGATGTCAAGGTGGTGTCTAGACACATTGTTAAGGAGCTTGAAACTTGATAGGTGAATTGTTTCTCCTAGGTCAAACCTCTTTGTGGAATGGATTAATGGTGATTGGAAATATTGAAGAAAACATTCATAAAGAAGTGGCCTACATGAAAATGCATATAAATGATTTATTTATTACCTTATATAATTGAAGTGTGCTCTAATTATCATGATCATTCCTTACATATTTCTCTCATAATTTAATCATTCTTCATTCATTTTTTTAGGTGCTTAGTGAATATATTTAAATACCATGAAATAAAATGTCACATGAAACATGTGTTAAGCCATCTCATAATAGCTAGTAGGAAGAGGTCGGGAAAGTTGGAAAGCATCCCTTAAATTGATCTGAAGGGATAAAGTTGTGATCTCAAGGTAGAGAATGAATATATGAAAATTGGTACAAAACAAAAAATGAAATAGGGATGAATGAAATAAATCTAATACAAAAACATAGCACTTGTCAATATATTACTACATTAAAACACCTAAATCAAAACATGCCAAAAAAAGCATTAAATAAACTAGTATAGATATCTTAAATACATCTATCTAAAAAATGTTGAGAGATATCACTCTTGAGTTATTTTATTTTACTTTAGAACTATATAAGAATTATTTTATTTTATTTACATTGTTTACTTTATTTTTATTGGAATAGAGCTATTTTTATTTACTTAAGAGTTTATTTTATTTTATTTTTTTGAATTGATTATCTATTACTAAAGAAAAGTGGCATGTTACAATATGATTCAGATGATTACATTGGGCAATCAAAGTTGTATGACACTACTACACATCCAACTGGAGCAAAACAACATTTACAAAAAATAATATATATGCATTGTACTAAAACATCACCAGTCCTAAGATAATGAATAACTTATACTACTATTGTTTTGAATTAGATAACTGGGAAGGGCCCGAATTCATAACATAAAGCCAAAAAGGTGAATAAAGAAAGTTTCAAGAGGAGTAAAACATAACAAAGAAATTAGACGAAATAGCAAAAAATAGTGACAGAACCAACAAAACCAACAACTACCAGAAAGGCCAACTACATACCAGTGGTGTAAAACTATTGCTTAGTTTTTTCAGGCCACTTATGGCCTGCCATTCCCTATTCAAAAAGTCCATCTTGTCTTCAAAGGTGCTTTCCTGCGTCTTCTTGTCCTGATCAACTTGAGGGTCTTTGATGATCTCCTTACCTTTGCTATTTTTGCTTTTAGCCCTTGTCCTATTGGCAGGTCCTGCTGTAGCATGCATCAAATTGTTACCAGAAGTAGCCCCAACTTGAGTTTCTCTAGCAGCCTTACATTTTTCCATTTCTACTTGAAAAACATATAGTGTTGTAGCAGAATTTTTTACTATCTCCTTGCTAAAGGCTACCATCTCCTCCATATTCTTCTTTATGTTTTCTTAGTTAGCCTTTATCTTGTTTATTTCCTCCTCCATACTTTCCCATTTCTCAAACATCCTTGCAAGGTTCTCGACTTTCTGCCATAGGCCATCCTCGTTCTTCCTCGGCCATTCAGAAGTCTCAAGTTGTGTGATTACCTCAAGATGCTGGATTTTACATTTCACATGGTGTATTTGTGCTAATTGCCACTTGAGGACTTGGTTTTGTAGGTTCATTGCTTGGTATAAAGTTCCCACTTTATCCACCATCTGTTGATAGGACTTGCATTCATTCTTCTTTATGTTGGGATTTGTGGCAGAGGGGCTATTAGGGGTGAACTAAACTTTCTTGGCGGGCAAGTTCATATCCCTGTTTTTAGTGCTCTATAACCTGATAGTATCTAGTAATTTCCTTTTGCCCTTCACCTGCGGCAACTCATCAACATTAGGGGAGACATCCCTATCAATTCCTTTACCTTTATCCTTCCCACCTAGGACAGGGGAAGTATCCTTCATAAGGGGGAAAGTCCTTATCCTTAATTTTGCCCTTAGCTTGGGGCATCTCCTCAAAAATAGGGAAATCCTCCCTGACAATACCTTTACCTTTATCCTTCCCCCCAAGGTAGGGGAGTCCTCCTGTAACTTTTGGTTGCTTTTGTTGGGAGTAATGGTAGTATCCTTCTCAAGGCTAGACCCAATGGTATTGGACCCCTTGTTTTTCTTCTTACTAGTCTGAGCATGGGGAGTTGTATCTTTAGGTGCCTTAACAGGGGTGGTCTCAACCTCTCTAGCAAGGGTTTCAATAGAGGTAGTAGGGTTAACAACTTGGGTTTTCTTTCTCCCTATTTCATCGGGCAACTTCTCAACTAGTGAAGGATTGTATATTCTAGGCTTAAAATCTAGGGCTAGGGTTAAAGACAACTCAAACTTATATATTGCATAAATTAAACCCTAGTGGAGAGGGAGGGATTTCTCCCCAACCATGACCTTTTGGACAGAGTCCTCAAGGGAGGTAAACAACTAGTAGGGAAAGTTGATTTGAATATTATACTTAAAATGATTAAGAAAAGGGAATATGTAAGCATGAAATCTTTTGAATCTACCATCCAGGGTGACATACCTCTTGATCACCTCTGCAACCATTTTCCAAACTCCAAGCAAGTGATCGTGACAGTACTCGTTCTACAGTCTATTTACTTTCTCTCCTTCTTGCATAAAACTTCTCATATCTTCCTAGTAATTTCCTTTTACCTTCTTAGGGAGATGAGTTCCCTCCATTCTCAACCTAGTGACCTTAGCGATAAGCTCTTCAGTCACTCTGAAAGAGATACCTCTCAGATACACTACACCAGCCTTCCACGAGGTGGCAAACTCTCTAGAAAGGAGCATATCATAACCATTCATAGCCTTAATGAAAGGGGTGACATTACCTCTCTCTAAGATATCCCAGAGCTCAACATCATTCTTAATGCTATCATGATCACTCAACTCTATTTGAAGCAAGTCTCCTCCCATGGTAAACAACTCTGCATTAATAGCTTTAATCTTTGCTTTGTATCTAGTGTTAATTGTGAAGAATAATCAAATGCGACGAGAAAGATAAGCATTGAGGTCAAGACTTAACTTGACATTATTATTTCCAGTCCTGCGATAAACTTCCCCCATGTGAGAGGTCCTTTCCTTCACAAGGACACTCAACACCTTAAGTAGATTTGTTTTCTTCATTGTTGATTATGGTTTTGATAATGTCAGGGATGATCTCCCCTTCTTTCCAACATATTATGTCTTCAACTCTAGTCCCTAGGTTTGCTAGGGAGTCGACAAGCATGTTCCCCTCTCTATAGATATGGCGAATACCTACCTTCTCCAAGGTTGTTAACCTATTTTTGCTTATTTCAATTAGTTCTTTAAAGGACCAACAAGGTTTTGCTTTAGATTGGAGTATGTTGAGAATATTTTTGGAGTCACCTTCCACCACAAGATTCTTTATACCTTTGTCTATTGCCATTTTTATGCCTTGAAAAGTTGCATTGGCTTTAGCAAAATTGCATGTCTGAACCCCCAAATTCTCAACGTAAGCTTATACTACTGTTGTTCTCAGAGTATCAAAATTCTAATAGGTATCAGCTCATCATATACCATTATCTAAATACATCATTTGTTACAACTTTCCATATAACTATCAATCTCATAGGTACCAATGGGGGGAGTAATTGATGATATGTTGTCATTCTACCTAACCACCTCTAGATTAGCACCATCAGAACATATTTCTTTATCTTTGAGTCCCATATCTTCAAGAAGCCTATCAAAGGTGTAGTTCTTATTGTACTTATTCTATAATTGCATGTATTGTTTAACAAACGTATCATCCACCTATCTAGCATCATGTGGCCAAAATTTTGTAGTTTTGATCTAAAATCACTCGATGCATGCTTGTCCTTCATCCATAAGCTCCAAGAATTTCTCTTTTGATATCTCTTGTGTCATGGTAACCTGCATACCAATGTAATGAAAGGTGAGTCTTCTAGAAGACTCCGTAAGGTGTCTCCTCTTACCCTAAAAATTATCTTCATTTCTCCATTTCCATAGGAGCGAAAGAATCTTAGTGGTTAAAATAAGCCAAAAATAATTATAATGAATATGCAAACCTTCAACATATCCAAACAATATTTCATGCCAAGAAAAATACCTCTCCTATTCCAACCCACTATGTCAGAAAGGAAAAGAAACCAAATTTATTTAGTAAACTTACAGTAAAAATATGTTTAATAGTCTCAGGCATATTACAAAGTTTACAATTGCTCTTGATTGGGTTATACTTGAAACAATTCATACCAACAACCAATCTTTTAAGCAAAAATAGTCATTTGAAACAAGACTTCTTTGGATCAATAATATTAGACCAACAACACTTTAAGTTTTTAAAGCACCAAGCCTCACTAAGATTAAGGTTCTAGATCCTATTCACATGACTGATGACCTCTGGGGAATCAATTAAAATCCTATAGAGATTCTTGGGGCTGATTTTAAAAAAAGACAGAGCTATCCACCTATAAGAAATTCTCATAAACTTTAATATTAAATATGATATCAATAGGGAAGTGCAAATTGTAGTAAGCTTTATTCAAGATTGAAAAAGTCCTTTGGGATTGAAGTAGTCCAAATTTATTGTTGAGATAATGCCAATCTCTCAACTTATCACTCTCAATGATGTCATTAAAAACACTAATCCCATTGATATTCCATTTTTTTTCAAAACATCCTTAAAGGAGAGCAAGTGGCTTATTGTTCCAATGAAGGTTCCACCATATGGACCTAAGAATACAATTTTTGATGTTACCTTTGCCATAATCACTACATCCTTTGATGATTTTTTTCTCCATTTCCCATGTTTTCCAAATACTCCTAAACACATTAGAGCTAGAGGGAGAGATATAACATTTACCAAATAAGATATCTTGTGGATGAAGCCCTTTCCACTGGTTGGATTTTTTAGGAACAACCATCTGAATATTATTCCTAATGGGCACCTTCCATGGTTCCTAACCATTAAAAGACTTTATTATCCATTTTTTGGCTAGAGTAATTCCTTGGATCTTCAAGTCCTTTAATCCAAGACCACCTTTTTATCTATCCAAGAAGCACCATTACCAATTGATAGTTGCCCTCTTTTTATTTCCTTTTCCATCAGACTAGAGAAACTTTCTAATAACCTTCTAAATATAATGGATTCGGTAACTATTAAAAATCTAGACTAAGGCATAATAAATTCTATAAGAGGACAAAATATTTTGACAGACTTGAAACTTGCTAGCCATTGACAGATATTGCTTATTCCATTTTGAGATTTTTTTATCAATTTTATCATGAATCCAGTCCCAAATGGATTTTAACGAGGGGTTGATAGAAAAAGGGGATGCCAAGATATCTTACTTGCTTTTTATCCCGCCCCCAAAGAAGACCCTGCTTACTGAACTAGTTATGAGGGATGTCTTCCCAACTGAGAAGAGTAGATTTACTCTGAGATTTTAGCACCAGATGCTTTACAAAAAAGATTTAGTTTATTCATCATATTATCAAAGTTTTTCTCTTCCAGATCCACAAAAAGTGCATTATCATCTACAAACTGTATGTTTAGTAGGTGATCATTATTTGGAAAAATAATCCCTTTGATCTTATCCCCATTACTATTTATTGTTAGTAAAAAATGAAATGCATCTGAAGCAATCACAAACAAGGCTAGAGCAAGGGGGAAACCTTTCCTAATATACCTCTGAAGAGTAAAAGGCTCAGTTAAGGTACCATTCACATCAATTTGAGTAACATCATCCTTAAACAATAGTTTAATCATCTTTCTCTAACTTGGGTGGAAACCCAAAATCTTCAAAAGTCATAACAATGAATGACCATTCGACACTGTCATATGCTTTCTCAAAATCAAGAAGAAGCATGCCAACATTCTGGCCAGTGATCTTAGTACAATTCATAGCTTCCTAGCTAGTGATCAAATTCTCTAAAATATATATGCCTTTAATAAAACTAGTTTGAGTGGTATTTATGAAATTAGGGAGGATATCAATAAGTTTGAGAGCCAAAATCTTGGCTAATATTTTATAGGAGACATTAAAGAGAGTGATTGGTCTCCAATTCCTCATTTGTGATCTATCCCCTTCTTTGGGTAACAACTTTATAACACCTATGTTAATATCATTGCCTAAAGTCCCTTTTCTAATAGCCTCATTGTATACCAATAATAAATCATCAACAACCCATTCAATATTTTTCTTATAAAACTCAACACAAAGCCCATCAATTCTTATATATTTATCTTTCTTAAAGGATTTAATGGTATTGATGATCTCATCCTTACTAATATCCTTGTTCAGGATGCTGACATCATCCTTCTTGATCTTTTTAGTAACTATTTGCCTACAATACTCTTGAGCTTCTCTACACTCATCATTGTCATCACTGGAAGTAAATAGGTTTTGATAAATTTTTTGAATTCATTCTTAATACTGTTTATGTTATTGATCTGGGAATTATCCACCCAAGTCAGCCCAATGTCCTCTTTGATATTCTTAATATTGAGAAAATTGAAATGAAAAATGATCCATTATCCTTGACTTTGAGCCAGTTCAATTTGGCCCTGATTTTCAATCCCCGAGCCTTTTTGGTCTGAACACACCTCAACTTATGCTTATTGTCAGTCATTTAAGCAATTAGTGTCTCATTATTAGGGTCATTTTGTAGGAGACTCTCTACAGCATAGATGTCCTCTTGAAGCTTACCCTCAGTCCTCCTTCCATCAATAGCAAACTTTTTTCCCATAGTTTGAAAATGAATTTTCCAACTATTGACATTCCTATTCCACTAGTCATTTACCCAACTTTTTCTCTAGAATGGAAAATAAAGATATTTATGAATAAAATTATAAGAGGATAATGTTTATTTACCCTTTATAATTAAAAGGGAGATGGAAAATAAAGGATATTATGATCCTTTGGTTATAGTGGATATAAATAAATAATAATTATGAAAAACCCCTTTTAAAAGGGAGGAGTTATTATGTTAGTTAAACCATTATTATTGACAACCTTTGTGAAAAGGTGTGATGGTTTAGAAATCACCCCTTAAAAGGTTATATAAAGCATTTGTGTGAGACTTGGAAGAGGAGGAAGCATCACTCAAAGGAAGAAGAAGGTGGAGAAAGGAGGAAAAAAAGAAGAAAATGAAGTGCAGGAATCACGAAGGAGAAGGATTATACATTTGACAGGTAGTGAGCATTGGAGAAGGGGCACACAGAGTGTGTCCAACTTGGGGTACAGAGTACACCCGAGATTGTCCTGGCCAGGGCTTTGTGTGTGCACTTGTGTTGAACATGGCTCTAGAGAACTTGTGTGTGTGTGTTTTCTGAAAAAGAGCTAAATGCTTGGGAAACACATGGTTGGTTTTGAATAAGAACTGGATTCCTCCTATGTAAGTGCTCACTTGCTGAAAGGGGGTTGAATCTGTAATCCATTTTCTGGAATGATATTGGAAGAACTTTACAGAACACCAAAAGATATGTCTTTATTCCTTTCTATGATGGAAATTAATTAAGTACTAAACTTAATGCTAAGGAAAGATATTAGAATCATTGTATATGTGGGTTTTGGTGTTAATTTAATTATGGATTGTGTTATTCAATTGAATATGTTAATTATTTACTTTAGAGTTCTTATTAAAATATTACATGTTTCTATTTATATCTATTGATATCTTCACATATTCTAAACTATCTTAACTCTAAATATTAACCATAATAAATCCACTGCAAAATAACTCTAGAGAAAAGTAGCATTACAATTGACATTCCTATTCCACTGTTCAATAAATGGATGCCCTCTCAATTTTTTTTGTTAATCTCCCTTAAAGTATAGATTCCATTATTACAGTCTTAAATGTTGAGCAACTTAGTATTAAGTTCAAGAACATGCTATCTCTTCTCAATTTATTATCAGTATTTCTACCTTGGATCAAAATTTTGGCTTCAATGGGATGCTGATATGATATAGTGTAGGGGTGAGCTTTAAGACAATTACCATTGTCAATGGGCTCAAAACTAAAGTGATTGTTATGAGCATAGAATCTATCAAGTTTGCAATAGATTTCTCCCCTCTTTTTGACTATTACACTAAGTATACCAGATGTCCTCTCTTTCCCTTTTCGCATTCTCAAGAGAGTAAAAAAGATTCAAGTTTCTTTTCATCTTGTTCCAAAAAAATGCTCATTCCCTTTCCAAGCCATCTCAATGCCTCTACATTTGTCTTCTTTCTTCTCTATAATGTTGAAATCTCTGCCTATAATCCAGGGGACCCTAGGGAGGGTTTTCATCCACTTCCACATCTTAATTCTACCCCTATAGTCATTGGCTACATATACTGAGCACAATCTAAATGAACATGTCTTTTTCAATGACAATCTAGACACCTCTGTTACATTGAGAGCTATCTGACTCCTTAATATGATTGGCCCATTTATTATTGATTAAGATAGTAGTTCCTCCCATCCCATTTGTTAGGAAAAGTGTCTCAACCTTGCAACTTCGAAAGGTTACTATTCTTCCCAGTTTTGGTCTTTTTGAATACCCTTTATCTTGGAGAATGGTCTAGAACTTTCAAAGTTTCCAAAAGGGATAAAAATGATGGGACTTACTATTTTTAGTAAATCTACATTTGACCTCGGATTGACCCAAAATTTTTCCCAAAAGGTCTAGAACTGCTAAGTAAACATCTCAAGTGAGTTTTGACTCAAGATCATATCTGGATTGCGAGATATTAAAGTTTTTATTTTTTGAAATTGCCGAAAAAAGTTTCAAACTTAGTTTTGAGGCACTTAGAGGTCCCTAAACGTCCCAAAAATTGTCATAACTGACAAAGTGGGTTAAAGCATGATAGCTCTCTTCACGAGATTTCTGACGCATTTAACGGTTTGTCAATCAGACACCCAGATCAAAAGTTATGGCTTTCAGAAGTTGGACCTCCTATTTTTGGGAAATGTAAAAACGTGTTGGACACTCAAAAGAGCTGTAAAGGGGAGAGTTACATGTGTTGGTGTGTGATTTGACACATCACAAGGCATCCTTGATTGGAAATAATTTGGGCACCACTTTTGGGTGGTTTTGGCTCATGGTTTTGTAATTACCGTTGACGGTTTACTGTATTGTATCTCCTATATATCAAGAGCTTGAGATTGAGGTTATGTGAAAGAGCCTTATAGATGTTGAGTTACCTTCTGGATCTCTAGTTTGTTATACTCCTGTGAAAGCTTGCTCTTCAAGTATATTGTAATTTTCTTGATTCCTAAATAATATATTGGGCGGCTTTGGAGTGTGGGGTTTTTTACTTGAAAGGGTTTTCCCCACGTATATCTTGTGTTGTGAGTTTTGTATTTGCATTTGGATGTTGTTATTACCTTTCTGTTAATGTGCATCTTAATCTGTAATTGTAAAACTTAAAATTTGCATAAATCTTTCCTCAGTAGATCAGTGTAGGAAGCGTTTCCGCATACCTTGCTTCCTTTCACCATTGTCATGATTAGTGTAGAACTGAATAGAATTCTTCCAAATGAATTTAAAATTAGTTTCCAATTGAAACCCCACAACTTTGACTTCTTGCAGAAGAAAGAAGTCCAAGGAATTCTTCTTATTACAAAAGCTCTGAATTATATATTTCCTATCAGGAGACTCAAGTCCCCTTATGTTCTAGCTAATGCATTTTAGACTCATCATTGTTGGGAGAAGAATTGGAAGCTTTCTGATTTTTATATAATTTGTCAAAACATTTTGGGATCTTTTCTTCTTTTCCCTTCTGTTTATTTTTTTACCACTATCTTCTCTACTCACTTGTTTTCTCTTCTTCTTCTTCTCATCTTTTCTGTCTTTTTTTTTTTTATCATTTTCCATTCCATGTTCCTCATCATTGAGGAACAAGGGGTTGTTGCAATCTAAATCAATGTTTTCTTTATCCCTAAGTTCCAAAATATTCTCATTTGGTAAGTTCTTGATCCCCTCCTCTAGCTCTAATGTGAGGGAAGTATTAGTTTTATTCTTGTTAGAAACTTCTTTTATTTTTTTCTTCTTAGCCATGATTTTTCTTTCATTTTATTGAGCATTAACTCTTGTGCATTCTTCTTGTGTTGGTTGACCACCTCAGTGGTCTCCACTTCATTTTTCTTGTTAGCATCCTCTATATTATGAGTGTCTCTGTTAAGATCCTCAAGATTGTTTCTACTTTTTCCTCTACCATCTTTTATTGAACCCCCTTTTCTTGTTTGTCTTTGTTATTGTCAACTTGAGTGTTTTGAGCATTAGTTTTTCTTTGAGTTCAGGACTAAAATTTTTGTTGCTTCTATTAATCTTCAGGCAATCTCTCTTTTGGTGCCCTTCATTTTAAACAAGAAATAGGCGTTTAGCCCTCCTAGTAGCTCAAGATTATAAGATACTATATATAACTCCCCGTGTTTATTCCTAATTTCTTAGGAATATTAACACCAGGTAAGAGAGAAACTAGAACCCTTGCATCCATGTGTGGCAAGGTGGCCTTAGTTTCCTCTATATGGAGAACCTTGCCCATAGGCTACAATAACCAAGGAATGAAAGCTCAAAATTGAGATGGTAAATTTTTTATTATTGTCCATCTAGGCACATTACAAACATTACAAGCAAGAACTTCTTCATTCAAAAACTCTAGCAGCCAGACTACAACCTTAAATATGGACTTGCCAACATTCCAATATTCCTTGTTTAGTGCTCTCTTTTGCATACTATGGGTTTTAAAGAAGACAACAAATGGTTCTTTTTGTACCATCCTACAAAATGAGACATACAACCCTAACTTCTTGCCCCAAACACTTAAAAGCCAATCATCAAAAAAATTATGCGAAGGAAGATTTTCTCTATCCATGGCAACAATGAAGATAGCTATATTATTTAACCTTGTTTCTTCTTTAGCTATTGCAAAAAACATATCTAGGTTAGGTTCCATGAGGAGAATTTTGAGGGGAGGAGAAATCTTACCATTTTATCCTCCTTCTTGTTCACCTTCAAGGATTCCTCCATCACCCTCAGTCTGCTTCACCTCGAACTTAGCTTCTATAGATACTTTCGTGTTGGTTCCTCGTTGCTAAGGACTTCTTTGTAGGATTTTTTTTCTTTTGTTCTATTTCCTCTTCTTTATTTCCTCCATCTTCTTCCATCTTATTTGCTCCATCTTCCTCCATAAATTCCCACACTCTAACATAACTTGTCCTAGGAAGTACACCAGTCTTTACCTACCGGGCAAGGGAGAATTGTCTGACCAAATAATCAATTTAGAAAAGGCATAAACTAAAGTATACTCAACAACTAAAACCTCTCTAAAACCCTTAACCAAAAACCAATCCAAACACCAACCCCCCAAAACAAACCAAACCATAAACTAGCAACACCAAAACAAAAAGGAAAAAGAGGATAATTCGATTAGATGCAACGAAGAACACTAATCAGAGTCGATTCTAGAAGAGAAAGTTGATTCAAGGTTGACAATGGAGGGTGACCATTCGTCTCCTCAATCAACCTCAGAGCTCCTCTTATTTTATTTTATTTTACTTAACAATTATTTTATAGTTTTAATTTTTCTACAAATATATGTCGTGTTTTAGTTTTTATTATTTTGTATGCCAACTTTTTAATAATTTTTGTTAACACACTCATGCCATTATACTCCACCCCTCGATGCCATTCTAATTACGCTTCTCAACATAAAAATAACATGAATATACTAATTTCATCAAGGTGGGAGTGTAGACTATTTTGAATATATTAAAGAGGCCCAAACAAAGAGCTACAATATTTAAACAATCTATTATAATAGATAATCCTTTTCAAAGTTTCTACAAGAGATCTTAGCCTTGATACTAAAGTACCTTGCTTTTCACTTGCCCCGCAAAAAACAAATCCGACCTTTACCTTTTTTTGATAAGATTATATTTAAAAAAATAAAGGATAAACTCACATAACTAACCATTCCATGGATCTAAACAAAGGGAGGGAAGAAAATGATTAGAGGAATGAAGGTAGATCTAAGTACTAAGTTGAGAATAACATTATTCGTACGAGTAATTGAAAGTTCATTTTGAAAATGGTTTGTAGGAAACAAATACATTGTTCATTCTAATTCAAAATTTAAAAGGAAGGGAAAAAATCACAAAATTTGAAAGGAATGGAAAAAAGTCAAAACACACCGGTGGGACTGGCACTGTTACGTAAAAAGATTCTATTTCAAAAATAAAATGAAAATCCCCGGATTCAAAACCACACCGTTGGGACTGGTATTTATTCAAAATCCCCGAATTCAAAAATCTCATCTTCCCAGGCAATAAAAATTCAAAATCAAACTCAAAGATAACCCCACAAACAAACAAGTCCCTCTTTAAATTCCCCCTTCCTCTTTTTTTCCTCTGGGATCAGAAATCCATTACACTTTTCTTCAACTCCTCACAACCCAACTGGGGAAAAGAAGAAAAAAATGGTTGTGCAAACCGTCAGAGTAAACAGGGGAGGAAAAGTGCCAGGCAGTCCAGCCTCCAGGGGACAGCCTAATGGCTCTGCAAGATCCATTTCTCACTTGGGTTGTGCTCAAAATGGGGACACTAAGGCTAACAAGGAAGAAACGGAGAAGACCAGATTGGAAGCCTACATGGGTGTGAAGGACAATCATAAGATTAAACCACTTTCGAGTTTGGATTCCAACAAGGTGGTCAAGAGGAGCTCTATGCCTGCAAAACATTCTTCGTTGAAGGTCAGCTCATGCCTGGAATTTTTTAATTATTTTTTTAAAGGGTTCTTCAGAAAGTTGTCCATTTGGGTTGCTTCGGGTTTGAAGGGATTATTAAGCTTCCATTGGTTTTCTGTATGAAAATGGGGTTATCCATGATTTCCTTAGTTGTCCAGTTGGGTTGTCTGTGCAAGATTTGGGCTGTTTTCGGGAATGAGGATCTTTTGAGCTTCTATTGGTTGTCTGTACAATCGTGGTTTTATCTGTGATTTTCGCCGTTTGGTTTCTCCGTGAAGGATTTAGCTTGTTTTGGGTTTGAAGGAATCTTTGAGCTTCCATAAATGGTTTCTATCTGCTGTTTATTTCTTAAATTCTATTTCTCTATCTTTTGAGATCTATTCTATTGTGTTTCCTAATTCAATGACAAATTCTTTTCTTCAGTGTCAAGTCCTTTTTCTGATTAATTGGGCGGTTGGGGTTCCAATAACTTGTGTGCTTCGTGTGAATGAATGGGAAATGCAGGACTCTGTGTTCTTTGCTCCCATTCATATTTTTGTGGTATTACGTGCACATCCTTTTATCTGACAGTCATATTTCTTGCTTAGTTAGGACTTTTTGCAGAGAAGATAAGGTGAATCTGTACTTATTTACCGATTTTAAATATGCTAGTAAATTGCCTCTACGTCTAGGTTTGAAGGTGAGGTAAGTTGGAGTTAATTTACTTTTGCAATAGCCTGGGTTTCAAATGATGAATAAGCATTTCTATCCAGGGAACTAAACTGCAATATATGTGCCTAAATCTGGCCATATATGGGCGGAATAGGTCTGTATCTAAACCAGGTTAGAGCATTTGTTGCAGATGAGTAGGATAACTTCTTTCCGGTTTTACAATTCTTCCTGCAATCAAGTGTATTCCCCGGACCACCTGCCTTTAGCAGCCAGTGCATATCTTCTGCTGCATAAAATCTCGTGTTGGTCCATCTCAGGTGGTCTAATAAGCAGTCATTGCATAGCCCCTGCTGGAGAAATTTTCTGCTGTATTACTTGAACTCAGGTGTCCTAAAAAGTACTTGTACATTGCCCCAGTAGCTCAAAATTGAAATTATTGCAGTTTAGTTCCCTGCGTAGTGATAGCTTTTATGAATCTAGATTTAACCCAATTTCAGATACCTTGGTAAAATTTGTTTTTGTTTAGCGCCTGGTTTTATTGGTTGTTACTTGTTTCTTATGAATTTATGTTCATTCGCTTGATGTTGAAGATAACATGTATCTTGATTCCAGGTTGTTTTGGGCATAACTGCTCGAGAAAAGTCTAATTCGTCTTCGTTGAAAGAAAATAAAGAGAATATAGAGGATGGCCCGTCAAAGTATTCTTTGGCTCACAAGGAAATCAAGCAAAGTTGCTCCCAAGTTTATGAGGATTCAGAAGGTATTCCCCCTTAGGCATTTATTTAAAAATAGTTCCAACAGCTTGAATTTGAGTAATTGTTTTGGTTACATGATAGTTTTCATTGTTGTGAGGCTTGTGATCAGGGTTTGTGTTTATTTTCTGCCTTCCCTACTTCGTCTTTTTGCGGTGCTTTGAAATTTCCGGATCTGTTATAACACAGGATGAGGAATTTAAAATGATTGACTGTTCATGCCCAGTTTCCTATCTGATTCATCTTCAGTGTGAGCTAGCAATTGTCATGCTTTCTTTCATCAAAATGACATCAGTGTGCTACTTATGCCTGGTCTGCGAGGTGTTCTGTTTTTGCAAACATGTTAAACAACCAAACCAGTTCTATGAGCTTCTGAAGTTGTTTTTGAATGGAAATAGTTTTTTTGGCTTTTAGGCTACCCCCATCAAAAAAATAATTACTTAGAAAGATAGAAGGTTAGAATTTCATTTTGTGTAAGTACTTTATCGTTGTGCACTTTCAGAGGTAGACCAACTCCAAACACCATAAATGGTTTGGAAGTAAAGCCCCCATACCTTATATCATCCAGTGTAGAAATTTTAGTATATTGCATGATTTCTTTGTCCAATACAAATCATGTTCTTTCAAGTCTGATCATTCTATTTGTATGCATATTGCAAATGCTCTTTTATGGTTACTGAAATTTGAATCATGCCCTCTTCTGTAGGATCCAATAATGACTCTAGTCTGAATTCAAAAAGGAGGAGGAAAACCATCCACTATTCTGAATCTCAAACTGCAGACGCAAAAATGAAATGCCTGGAGGAAGGTGAATTGCCACTATTTCCAGAAAGGGTCAATCAGAATGATATTGTTTCTGATACATTAAATGTATGTGATACTCTTCAAGCATTCACTTCAACAGCTTGGTCTAAATCAGTACAGAACTTTTCCTGTACAACTGCTACATCATCAGTTGCTCCTCTTCCAACAGAGCAAACAACCTCTAGCTATGTTCCAAGTGAGGTGAATGCTCTGCCATTATTTCAGTGTTCTGATTCATCAAAACCCACAGGGCAGGTAATTTCTGGAAGTGATAATGATGGATTGTCCCTTTTGGGAGCAGCTGCTTTCCTTAGTTTAGGATTGGATGAAACTTGCCTCCAGTCTGCCAAGAGATCAATCTGTACAGATAATCAGATGGACAATTCAAAAGGTGATAGTAGATGTCAGGAATCACATATTGGTATCAATATGCCTTGTGCAGTGACAGATGATGCCACAACTCATGGAGCTATCAAACAATCTTCTCCTGTTCTAGGAGCTGATCTCACCCTTGGGATTCCCATGGATGTTGCAGAATCACAGAAATCTCAAAGCATTAATAAAGATAATGATGATGATGCTTTACCATTGGATGAAATGGGTAACAGGCTAGAAACATCTCAAGCTTCGCAACCAGACAATGTTTGTACACATCTGGATAAAGCCGTGAAATTTAGAAAACAAGGTTCTTCTGAGCCTCGACTTAGAAGTGATGTATCTCCATGTTCTTTGAATGCAGATCCCCAGACTACAGACGATCACTTGGGCCACAAGGACACAGTGGATGAGGATCATGCTGGGCACATGGGCACAAGGAGGGACTACATGCATTTTTCTGATCTTTCTATTCCTTTGCGAGGCACACTTCTTTTACCGCGAGGACAGAAACGTGCGAGAAGATTCCCTGTGCCATTCAGAAGACTTAAAAATGAAGTCTTACAGCAGAAAAGGGATCTAGGCAAGAAAGAGCCAGCATCTAAGTTTTCCAGAGTTACTGCCCCTAGTGGCTTGCTTGCAGATCTGAACCCAGGGATTATCAACCGTGTGAGAAACAGTAAACAGGTACATGCTATCATTGAGGCTGTTGTTGGACCAGATGCATTGACTGATTGTCAGGATAAACAGAAACCTAAGGTAAATCCAGAAAGGAAAACATTAGGTGCGAGTCATCCAATATCCATGGTTGATAATGATCATTCAGAAGTAGTGGATATGCATAATGGTAGCAATGATACATTAGATAGGCACCAGCAACTTGGTGGTGTTGAAGGTCTCAAGTGGAAATTAGACGAAAGAATGATTGCAGCTATGGATGCTTGTGCCTCTCTTCATTTGCACAGTGAAGAGACGCCTACCGATGCAAGCCTTTTAGATGAAACCTTTGAGTGCCTAGATGCTAGAGTAGACTTGATCCCACCACAGTGCAGTGGGGATCGGTTTAACTTGAAGCAAATTGTTGGAGAACATTATAATATGAAGGGAACTTTCAATTGCCATTGCCATTATTGCCATCCTGGTGAGATTTCAGGCACTGATTCAACTTGTTCTGCATCACTTTCACGAAAAGGTTAGTTCACAGACCACTTGTACCTTTATAGTTTAGATTTTGTTCAAGTCTTAAAACCTTGATGTTGTTTGTTAACTCTCAGTTCTGACACAACGTCTGTTTCTTGCATCACATTCAGCTGCTACTATGGCTTCCCATTGGTTAGAGCTTTATTATCAGGATGTCAAAGGCCGTTTAGCTGGTAAGACTGTCTTATTTGCCTCTGTTGGGACAGTTTCTCTTTTCTGATTTTGCTTATGATTAGTTTCTAGTTCATAATAATTTAGATGGCAGTACCCGTGCTTATATTACTCCTCTGGTCCATATTCTTAAATATGCTGGATTCTTCTTAAGGAGTCAAAGGAAGCCTGTGCAGAGATGGGGAAAATCAGCAGAATTTGGTGCCCATCATTTGACAACACTATATATATTGTAAATTCAGTGTACCAATAACTATTATATCAGAAAAGTCATTTCGGAAAAAATTGTGTAAGATTTTTTTAATAACATTTTGGATCACACCCTGTGTTCCATTATCAGGATAACTCTTCAACCTCGATTGAAAAACTTCACTCAGTTTTTTTTCTTTCTAAAACTCGTTCTAAATTCCAAAATGGACTGTGGCAGACTGAGCTATTTAAACTATGATGTTTTCTTCTATTCCACAGCTAATGACGAGGTCATATAATGGGTATTGACAAAGCCTTTTGTTTTTATGCAGCATTAAAACGGAGTAGGAGGAGAGTTAGGACTCTGATTAAAGAAGTGTTCAGTCATGCTGCTTTATACCCAACATCATCTTCTCATGATAATAATGAGCTGTTGGGCAAAGTCTCCAACACTGACCAACATGCGAACATGTTGGCTGGTGCAGAACATGATCATATGGAAAAATGGAGATCTCTTTTCATCCATATGGACCAACGCCTGACTGTTGAGGGCACCCAGCTTGTAAGTAATGGATACCGGGTACTAATCCTAATTTTTAAATTATTTGCATCTAGTGGCTTTATTGTACCTTCTTGGATATGCCTTCCAATATGTAAGTGTGGTTTGTCAAAATTTGATTTTTACTAGAAAGATGGGAATCTGTAAATGACATATCTCTGGGTTAGAAGGTCACATCGAAAAGCAAACATGGAGTAGTAGATTGCTGAAAGAGGTTTGAGAGGGAAGCATGCTCAGCTTTCCCCCTGAATCCATTTCCATGGGACAGTGTAAAAAACTAAAGGAAAAATAAATTCCAGAGTCATTGCTAATAGAGGGCTAATAGAAGGAATAAATTTTTATCTGGGTAGTATCCCTACAGTGTTTAAAACCAAATAGGGTAATGAGATTAAGGGTATATATATACTAATATTTGTGTTTGCCATAACCATATTTACAATTAAATCTTTGTCTGCAGGAGACTAGTTTGCAGCAGATCAAGGGCATGCAAGCACATTGCAAGTGGGGTTTACAAGAGGTTCCAGGCAATCAACGAGATGATCACCAACTGCAACAACCTGAAGGATTGGAAGATAAGTTCAGGTATTGGAAACTGAACTTTACCCAGTAAAAATTCTCATAACTTGGAGTAATGTATGCAATAGTATTGTGATAGTTCTAAGTGGGTGGAACTGATTTTCAGGCCCAATCTCGCATCCGCCAAAACAATTGAGAGACAATATGCTGTGGGAGCAGCAGCAGCTTCAATTTATTCAACAACCAATTTTGTGTTGACTTCAGAAGATGTTCCATGTTTCTAACCACATTTTGGCTCTTGCCAATTCTTTATTGTGTTGAGAAGTATTCCCTTGTGTTAGCGGGAAATTTTCCAGATTAATTTCCTGACAGTGCATCTATGGATGAAAATAATGTAATATTTTATTGTGTTAACATGATTTTTTTTTTCATTTTCCTTCTAATTAGTGTCTAGTCTAGTTCGTTGACATCTGAGTAAAGCCAGTCCAATGGCCTTCAAAATGCTACAATAAAAGTATTCAACCGGCTAAGGTGTGCAATAAAGAAAACACAACAAATGTAGTAAATTAATTCAAAATGCAAGTTTACAACTTAATATACAAAATTGTCAAACAGGGTTGAATTGTTGCTTATTTATATTCATGAGATTAAAAAACTATTTTTGCTGTCTTTAGTTGTAGGCAAATCATTCAAAATTTGAAGTAAGTAATGGAATATAAATGTTTTAGCAGTAGGGAAGATCTAAGCTTTCACTTGGGCTCGATCTGGAATCGTTCACATGTTTCCTTGCAAGACATTTTTGTCTCTCCCTTCTAATTTGAGCTTTTGGAAGAGATTTATTCTTATCTAAAGTTCGATTTTTTTTTGATAGATTCAATTGGGTTATCTATGTTTCTTTGTAAGACATTTTTGTTACTTTTGAATTATTTGGAATAGATTTATTTTTATTATTTTTAAAATTTTTTAAATGGATTTAATTAGGGTACATAGATATTGGTATGTTGAGTAAGTGTATATTAAAATTCTTTTTGGTTAAGTTATTAATAGGGGTATTTTTGTCGTTAAGTTTTTTAGTTATCTTTATTGTTAACTTGACAACATAAGTTTCTTTTGATTAAGCTAGTATGACTAGAGAGATCTAGTATGTCAAAGTCACCTAGAAATTGAACTTGGCCCTCACTATACTTGTGAAATTGAATCTTGGTGGATGGAGCAACACATTATCATTCTCAACAATTGAGTTCAACTTCTTTTATTTTTTCTTTTCAATTTAGACTTATGTAAAACAAATGGTGTATAAAAATATGGTTACATCAAGAAAGAGCTTATTTTTATACACCATTTGTTTTACATAATTCTAAAACAAATGGTGTATAAAAGAAATAAAAATAGAAATTACAAGGTTTTTTGTGGGGGAAAAAAAAAAATGGTTACATTTGTAAAAGGTAATTAATTATTCATTTAACTTTATAAGTTGAGTTGAATTTTTCAATTTTAGTTATAGTTTATTTTTTGAGTTGTAATTCAAGTTGAACATTTTAACTTATATAATTTTGTTTTATATTTTATAAGAATTTAATTGAGAACATTTATATAGATTGATGTTTTGCTTATTAGCTCATTGTAATGTTGAAAATTGCATATCCATGTCCTTTTTCTTTATGTTTTGGGTCCACTTTGATTAGTGCAAATACAATAATTAACATAAAGTGGTATAATTGTGCATAAAATTGACTCATGACATTACACATTCCAAACTCTTCATCGTTGATCCTTAGATCTACATTCTTGACCCTTTAATGTATTTTTTACCATCTCGTATCAAATCTATGAGTGCAAACTTGACCTAGGTCACTTCTACAATTATCTTTAAATTCAAAATGCAAATCTATTTATAGTCAACCACTTAACTAATTGTTGTGAGTTGACTTAGCACACAACTATGTTGGTTCGTGTGCTTGGTGTATTTAAGGACTCTTATTCACTCATTTAAAAATCATCTAAGAGAACTTAGGACTTGTTGAGCATTTTTATTTGGAGAGTAAAAAGAATCTAGTTGCACTCACATTTCATCTTGGGCCCATTGCATGATTGTTAGTTCTCAATTGTTTCACTTAGAGTTGTAAGGTTACTCCATCCAAGGGTTTGACCTATGAGAACATGAATTTGCAGACAAACCTTTGTTATTGCAACTTATTAACTCGACCATGATAAATAATCAAACACAACAGAATAAGGAGAATGTAGTAGGAAATACATGTATCAAAATTATACTCTTAACAACAAAAAGCATAAGAAATCTTATTTACTTTAGAAAATACAAGTTTACATATTGTCTAACTCCTAGCTCCTAATTCTAGCAAAATGTTTCTTATATACAACAAAAAGGCATTAGAAAAGAATTCCTCTTCTAGTCCAACTCTGTATAGAGCTATAATAGCTAGCCCATCCTATAGTCAATATTTGTTTCCCTTTCCCCCAAAAAGAAAGGTAGTTCCAACACTTTTATTACTAGAAAAAAATTCCCCCCCAATTTCTCAAATATGCTAACAATATAATAGGTATTGGTTGTGCATCATCCACCTCATTGTTTTAAAGTTTTGAATTTCTTGGTTCATAGTCATATGATGGAGTCATTCTATTGTACTTAAGCAAGTTAGCTTCTATGATCCTACATATTATGGGAATTTGATAGGCCTTCCCATTTCCAAATATACATTTTATATGCCTTCTTTTAGCAACCAATTTGGTATCCAACAATCTTTTAATTTGTTCTCTTTTCTTCTTTCGCAAGTGCTTGTTCCATTTGTTATCTTCCTTGTCATATTAATTATCATTCATCCCAACATGGTGCAAACAAAGTAAAGCCACATTAAAGATAGGAGTGATATCTAAATCCTTAGGTAGGTTAATCATATAAACATTGTCATTTATCCTTTTCCATCTATCTTGTAAGGACCAATTTTCATGTCCTCTAACTTGTTGTAAGTACCTTGAGGATACCTCTCCTTGTGTAGATGTACCATGTGTTGAACACCCAGAATACTGAGAGGGGGGTGAATCGGTATTCTATTAAACCTTTTACTTGTTAAAACCATTTTCCACATTTGATAATAACAAAGCAAATTAAACACAGAAGAAGCAACCACAAAGCATCACACATAAACACCAGGATTTTTACGTGGAAAACCCTAAACAGGGAAAAACCATGGCGAGTGTTAGCTCACAATAATTATGTAATAGCAATATTGAATTACAAGAAGGCTCACTGCCCAGGGCTCATCGCCCATAGAAATGCTCACTGCAAGAAAGGCTCACTGCTAGGTTGAACTACTTTGATTGCATCTACACATGCATGGTTATAGCTCCAATGAAGCACATAAATACTATCTCAAAACTCTTCATCTCTAACTACTCTATTTCACTACTCTGCTTTTACATGGGAACAAGATCTCTCTTCTTCTGTTCTTATCGCCTTCACAAAATCACCTTACTTTGCATGTCGCACCCACATGTATTCACCTTCTCATATCATCACTCAAACACCAAATTTGATTCCATATATATATCCACAACACTTAGAATCTTCATATTAGGTCGGTCTAATAAGGTGTAGTGTGTAGTCATACCTTATGTAGTTTGTCGGCCAAACTCATTCACCAAAATTCACAGTGGACCTAAACAATACTTGAATTACATTCACATATGTCAGCTACAATTATAGAACTACTTAGGATAAGATTGCAAACAATAGATCTTACCGCACACAGATCACACTGTCATGTCAGCCTTAAACACAGACTGTTACTTACTCAGTCTATCTGTTAGACTACATCTTTCACTGCAAATCACAAGACTTGCTCAAAAACATATCAAAGACTCTTCAGACATCACATATCATACCTTCAGAACCGCAAAGCAAAATATCCTCTTGCGGCAAAATGCGGACCCCAAGAATACATGCCCTGTCACAGTGAAGCTTTGCCAAACTAAGTAGCGATACTGGACGCTCACAACTATCTTTTCGGTGGATCTCAGAACCTACAACTCTGGATTTAGACACTTCATACAAGTGTTTACAGCACCTCAAAACTGCATAACAAGATATGCAACACCGGAGGAATGCAGACCAAATCAACTGAGTGTTCTACTCTAAATAGCACTGTGTTTTGCTCTACTGGACTTAGAGTGTTTGAAGATATGCTTCCAGTACTTATCAAGGGCTAAAATATTGGATATAAGATCACTTAAGGACTACAAACAACATACCAGAACTGCATAATTTAGTCTTCAACTATGGACCTGTAGCTCAAAATTGTGACTCCGGTTGCCTGGGGCTGTCGGGGCAGATTTCGGCACGCACACGGACCCTTTCCCTCCTTACCACGGGTGATCCGCCACGTCACTCTCTCTCATGTGGAATTAGCCAGTCAAGAGGAGGCGAGACACGGTGGGGGTCTAGGTCGTTGGAGAGCTGGACTTCGCGGAGAGGAGTCGGCAAGTTCTGTGGCCTTTGTTGCTGTGTGCTTTGTTGTATGTCGTTCAATTACTGTTGTAGTTGAGATAACCCTATGACCCGAAGGGTCACTGGTTTCTCTTCTTCTGTTTGGATTCCTTAAATTCCACCTCTGTGTGGGTAAATGATTGTTCTTGTTGATGTCTTCTTGTCTTTGTATGCGTTGTAAGAGTTCTTGTTGTATATGTCGTTGTCTGGTTTCTTCTAGCAACAAGAGGACAAGTGGGTCTCCTTGTGGTAAGACAAATGTTTGTTGTTGAGGTCTTGGATGGATCTCCTCGATCTCGTCACGGATAGTACTCACCCACTCTCCTCTCACTCCTAAGCACACTTGTGAATCAAAAGAGAGGGAGTCATGTGATTACTAACCTTAACCAGATCTAGGGTTTTGACCTAGGGTTTAACTCACAAAACCCTAGGGTTTAACTCGTGTTTTGACTTTATTTTTACCTTGTGATGAAATCAAGGGTTTGTTTGGAACCGTTTGAACCATGATTACCTCATGATGGAATCTAGGGTTTGCAATTTTGTCTATTCTAATGTCTCTAGATGCATGTAAACTAAAATGATATGCAAAACACTCTTTTTGGTATTTTTTAGAGTGTTTTGGAATGAAAGTGCTTCTAATCTATGAAAGGGAAATTTGTGTGCAATCCTATATGACTTTTCCTGTAATGTTTAACCTATGTTTTTTGTGTTTTTGATGTTTTGAATGCAATTTAATCTAAGAAAAGGGAAAATACTTCTTCTAACAATCTAGATCTAGAAATATGAAAGCGATTAATCTAACATGCAAGATCTAACTATCAAGGAAAAAGTAATGTTTTACTGTTCCCAAGAGAAAATTTGATTCTCTAATTACTATTAAAGAAATGAAAACAATGAAGGAACCTGAGAGAAATGAAGATTTGTTGACTCCACTACCCTCAGCAATCCTTGTAATAGGCAACCTCGAATCCTTCTGTGGCAGCAGGTGGTCCTCTTGACAACAAAATGACTCAAAGAAGCAGAAAGAAGCTTTCATGAAGCTTGTATGAGCTCGATGAGAGCTTGGATTGAGCACAATGGCATAGAATGAAGCAGCATGATACTACTTGGTTGAACAAATAAAGCAAAAGGCACCTTCATCCTGTAAGAGCATTTGAATGCTAAGTTGGAGAGAAAAATTTGGCAAGAGCTGTGTGCATAATGAATTTGCCTCCCTTTGTGCTTGGGGGAGGGGGGTATTTATAGGTTTAGAAGAATGGATTGATTGGAGAGTTAACTCATTTGATTGATGAGTTAACAAGAATAGATTGGGGAGTTAACAAGGTTGATTACGCAATGAACTCATCTGATTAGAGAGTGATGAAGCAATGATAGCTTATCACTAGAGAGGAAATGGAGGTGAGGGAATGCATGAGATTGATTAGAGAGTTAATTTTAGATCAAATAGAGCTAATTATGCATGTGTGGGTGCATGAAATAGTTAAATCTATATCAAGGATAAAAAATCATGCAAATAGAAAGAAAAAACAGGTGAAAACGGAGCAAAAATGAGAGAGAAACTCGAGTTTTTCTGTGGGTCCAAAAACGGCAGGGTCGCCCCTTTTACTAGTAGGGTTGCCCGGGGGGCAACCCTAGGTCGCCTGGGGGAGATCCAGGTTGGACAGGGTCATATGCAGAAAAATAGGCTGGGAGATGGTAGAAGAGAAGAAAAGTATGGGTTCTCCATCAAGAAATAGGTCAGTCATGTGGAAGAATCCAAATCTCTATTTGCATCTTGTTGTGACGTAATCACACATCACCCCATTGCAAATGGGGACCCCCCTTTTTTTTTGCTTCCTGTCGTCATTGGGTGTTAGGTCAAGCTTCATGTCATGAGTCTTGGGAAGTATCAAGTAGTCAACCAAGTCTCCTCCATAAATTGAGGAAGTGAGCCTCACCATAAACAAGTCAAGTGAGTTAATCTCCTTGCAAATAAGAAATTAGGAAGGTCATCCATCAAACAAGGTACAATTGAGAACACTGATGTCAGTCCCTGAGACACTAAAATTGACTAACTCTAATATCCTGAAATCTGATGTTCTAAGATCCTAAAATTGACTAAGTCTGAAATCTGGTGGATCCTTAAAAATCTAGAATCTGCATGTTAAATCCCATGGATCCGGGACCTATCTCAAACATCCTGGAAGTATATTTCAAAATATTTAAAGTATATCTAAGCATATACTTAAATATATTTTTAATATACTTCCACCCTGGATACTTAAAAAAATGGCTAAGTCAAAAAGTTTAACTCTTGAACCTTGGGTGAAAAATCCATGCCTATGAACAATTTGCACCCAGGATGAGCAGGAATTTCACCTCCACATGCAATATGTGCCCCATGTTCTTAGGGAAAAAACTTGTGTAATGTGGAGTTTGTTGAAAATCATAGTTTACCTTGAAAAGAGTGGAGTGAAAGTTTGATGTTGATCAAAGACAAGGTTTAAATGAGGAAGGCGCATAATGTTCTACACCATGCAATATGCGCCCTAATGAGGACCTCATGTTTTTGAGCCAAGATGATCAAGTGCTACTTTCCTTAGTTGAATTCATGAGATCACTGAGGAAATTAGATCGAGTTGCTTCAAAGAGTTGATAGAAATAAGAAGACCTTATGAAAATCTGACTAAGTGTGATGAGTGAAAGAGGAAAATGTTCTCACACATGCATTATGCGCCCTAGTTGGAAGTCTTCCTTTCTGGAGTGAATGCAGATGATGAAACATATGATTGCCTTTGATAAATTCTTGAAAATAATTGTAGGAAGCATGACAAATTGCTTGAGGAAGTTTGAGAGGTTTCTAGGATAAAATGCTTAAGTAGAAAAATGACAAAATGAGGAAATTGTTTTGCCCCTTGCATTATGGGCCCTAAGAATTTCATGGTAAATGCATGAAGGGTGAAGGATATTGACACTCAATCCATGTTTAAGGTGATGAAGAAAGTCCAAGGTGGAAGATACATCCAACATTTGAAACTTAAAGGAAAAAACGATTAAGTGTTAAAATGACAAATGGAGGAAAATGTTCTACTCCATGCAATTTCCACCCTAAGTAGTCATGAAGAAGTTGAACTAAGTGAGAAGTATCTTGAAGAATCCAGTCTTGTTTTGAAGCTCCAAGTGAAGGTTTGTCAAAGGTTGATACAAGGTGGAAAATGTTCTCAAGCTTGCAATTTGCACCCCAAGTAGAAGGTGTTAGAGGTATGCTAAAATGATTCAACTTCATAAGTTTGAAAGAGAAGTTTCCAACATCATTCACCAAGGAAAAAGGATTGAATTGGATAAAACTTCAAGATTTGACTAAGTATGGTGGACGCAAAATGGGGAAAATGTTCTGCCTCTTACATTTTGTGCCCTAGTGGAGATGAGTTGCAAAGTGAGGACATTGTTTTAGAACCTACAATTTGCGCCCAAGGTTTGCACTAAGAAACTTGTCAAATGTAAGATATATCACAAATCTAAGCTTGCCTTGAGGAGTTTGGAGTGAGGGTTTGATTCATGAAAAAATTAATAAGTAGTTCAAGTATCAAGTGAAATTCGTCAAAAGGAAGGAGGACTTTGAAACATTTGAAGAAAAGGTAAGAAATTTGACTAAGTAAATGATTAAAAGAAGGGCGCATAATGCTCTAACCCATGAAATTTCTGCCCAAGACTACCCAAGATCGCCATGAGGAAGTTTGAAGTGCAATTTGATGATAAGTCGAGGTTTAACAAATGAAAATGAAGTGGAAGGAATTGAAAAGTAACAATTAAACACCTAAGGGAGGAGCGTTGAAGGAATATTGCAAGGTTGACAATTTCTCATTGCTATGCAATATGCGCCCTTGTAGAGGAGTACAAAATCAACTTAACCAAACTTTGTTCAACAAGTTTCTCATTGCAATGTAACTCCAAGGACAAATGCAAAATTGAATGTAAGGTCATTAAAATTGAGGGAGAATTCATCAAAAGAAGAAGCAAAACTTGAAGGAGAAAATGAAGAAAATATTCTAAGTTTCAAGGCTTGCAAATGAAAATTGGGAAAATGTTCTGCCATTTGCAATATCTGCCCTTACAAAGGAGACAATTTCACTGATTACAAATGCAAAATTACCTATCTTTGAAGATGAGTTCACCAAGGGAGGAAAGTTAGACAAGTAAAAACCAATAAATATTCTAAGTGAGAATTGGAGAAATTTCTCATAGGTAAGGAAATCCTGCCCTTCTAAGGGCGCATAATGTTTTTCTAGCTACAATTTTCACCCAAGATAATGTTCTTAACATTGCAAAATCCGCTCATCTCAAGACCCAAGTCAGCCTAAAGGAGAAAAAATGGTTTTGATGAAAATGTACCTAATGTGCTAGCTGACCTGCCTTAGAGGAAACTTTAAGCGCTATATATAGAGGATGAGATTTTCATTTCAAATCATTTCAAATTCAAAACAAAAAAGGCAAAGATAAAAGTGCAGATCAGAGCAGAGCAGCGAATAAGAAGGGCAGATTTCAACAAAGAGAAACTAATTTTATCAAAGAAAAGACAAGTTTTTTTTGCAAAAAATAAAGGTTAGTGTGTGAGTGCTTTAAAGGAGAGGAGAAATTTCTTCATTTGTATCAAGTTTGAATGGGAAAATCAGACCTGCAGGGCAAAAAAATCTGACACAGCAAGAAACTCCTCATGAAAAGAGTAAAATTAGTGAAAATTAGCTAAGTTTCTTATGTTCTCCATACATGCAATTTCAATAGTTTCAGATAAATAGATGTATAAAATTGTTTCACAAGGATGATTTGTCTCACATTGGCGAGGAGAATTAATTTTATCATATTTTGCTCTTTATATCAACTATCATGTTAATATGCTAATGTGAGGTATTTTTACTTGTAGGTTGATGACACATGTTTAAGGAGTGTGGATGTTGAAGGAAAATAAAGATGAAGATCAAGATCAAGATTTCATCAAAGAAGGCGTTGTCATAAAAATGGAAGAAGAATGCTACACTTTATTGAAGCATCGTCAAGTCTGCCATCATCCAATTTCTAGAGGAAAATTTCACCGAAGAGACAAGAACTTCATCATCAGTTTGCAAGCCAAATCATCCGAAAGTGAAGAATATCATTCTACCTTGCATGTTCATCAACAATTCAAGTTCATCATCATACTTCCATCGAAGAACTTCATCAAGTCCACTTCCAAGATCTTGCACAAGAATTCAAGAATACCAATTAATTACAACATCACAAG
The DNA here is from genome assembly GCA_027924645.1 of Cunninghamia lanceolata. Lineage (NCBI taxonomy): Eukaryota > Viridiplantae > Streptophyta > Pinopsida > Cupressales > Cupressaceae > Cunninghamia > Cunninghamia lanceolata. The sequence goes on along the minus strand of BSBN01000210.1, from coordinate 2,266,867 downwards.
AGTGACAAATTTCCTGAAAATCTCAAGTTCACTTGTACAAGAATTCAAGTAGAGGCATCCTCTATTTCATGAAATTTGCTCCAAGAATGTAAGTACATAACATCTTCCTGCATCATCCAAAGTTGAAGCCTGCACAGGAAACAAGTAATTGCACAAAGTTGAGCAATGATCATCAAGAAATCAAGATTATCAAGTAATTTGTAAATTTCATTAAGGCATGAAGACAACTTGAGAAATTTGACAAATTCCCAAATTTGCAAGTTCGAACAATGCAAAGTTCCAAAGTTGAAAATCCAAAATCAAAGATTACTTAAAAAAATCTACAATTTGGGAAAACATTTCAAGCAGTGTGAATGCAAAGAGGAGCAAACCAGTTTGTTCCAGGCTGAGGTGGCATGTACACATCATCCATCCTATTATATTTCGCCACATCACCTGACTACATTTAATGCATTCATAACAAACAAGAAGCCAAAGAGGACGCCCATATGGAAGATGTTCTAAAGATTCCATTTCATGCTTATCACATTGGGAAACATGCCTTCATTCCCTCTCTTGTATTCTAAAAATAGCAACTTTTGTAACAAACTATCTTGTTGTCTTCATCTGGGCTGTTGATTCACGAATCAATCTGAGCCATTCATTGTAATTTCTTGGAATCTATAAAAGGCTCACCTCTCTCATTTGTAAAGGCTACATTAGATATATCATTAGTCCTTAGAAGGTAAAATGTTAGAGTAGAAGCTCTTGAAGCATTGACAAGACTTTGGCAAATTGTTGTAAAGATACTACCAAAATCAATACATTCTCATTGAGCTTGGTGAAAATTGTGTTGTTTTGGGATGTTAGCATGGTTTCCAATTTCTTGAAGTTGATTCAAAGAAAGTTAGATAGATTTTAGATAAAGTTCGTTGATTTGATGAATAAATGTGAAGATATTTAATGAATTCCTCGGTTCATACTTTTTGTGGATTGCCGATGGTGATTTGCAATGCAAAGTTAGCCTGAACCTCATGTTGCAATAGTTTGATTGTGAATGTTCATTCAGGTTGCGCCAGCTGTGGGTATTTGGATGTATGTTTACAATTTGAAAATCTTTCATTTCCCTTTGAAATTTGCACTAGCTTCATGTAGTTGTTGTTCTCATGGCGAAGAGTGTTGGGAATTAAGGTGTCTCAACCTTCATAATTTCTTGCATTATTTATGTTTGTATTTATTAATTCAATGCCTATGTTGTAAATTAATTAGAAATTCCATATTGTCATTTTGTGGGATGTGGCACGGTGTTGTGTTATCGTACATGGAAGATGATAACTTGTAATTTTTTCCTCACATGAGGAGATAGGTGTCCCGCTTTGTGGTAGGAGTATTTTGCCATGTGTCAGTATCTTGGATGTTGTGTAAGGGAATGTTTGACCGAAATGGTTATGACGGATTCCTATGACAAAGTTATGACATGTAAGAGTTAGAAATAGAAGCTTGTAAGACAGGTGAAGACATGTTTCATGAAGCATCTTTAAAAAAGGCATCTTTGGGTGCCCCAAGGTGGACTATGACATGTTGTAAGAGAATATGCTATTTATAGCCTATGTATGATAGATTCTCTTACAACTGTAAGTTGTAACTGCTATGACAGATTCTATGACAGTTGTAAGAGTCCTAAGAGCATCTGTCATAGCCCATTTTGGAAATAGGCGACCTCTTTGGGATGGGAGTTGTGGACAAGTGTCAGATACATTCTAGAATGTTGACCAAGTGTCCTTAGACATGGGTTTTAGGCCATGAGGCCAAGTTGGACGCCCATTCCAAGAAAGGGCCAATTTTGCCTTGTATATTCTATATAATCAGGTGCTTGGAGGAGGAGATGTATTACAGGATTGAGAGGTACTATTATGCTGTCGGATTGACTCCAGACATGAGTGTCAAAGACCATTGAAGCTTGCATTGCAAGTGTATTTTAAACAACATTCAGTTTTGTTAATACATTGTGCAGGTTTCTGAGTGTGGGGTTTTTCACCCGATAAGGGTTTTCCCCATGTTATATCTTTGTCTCTCTTCTTCTGTCTTCTTTCTGGTTCATATGTATTGCTGCAATATCTCTGTTGTATGTTTCATGTTGCTGTAATTGTAAGGATTAAATTGAATTTACATAGCTCTCCCCTCCTTAGATTAGTGTAGGAAGCGATTTCTGCACACCTAGCTTCCTTTCAGTTGGTATAAAAGCTTGATCACCTTTGGTCCTAGTTGTTGGGTAGGGGTTTTTTGATCTGACCTTAATTTGAGTGGGAGTCTATGTAGAGTATTTTGAATCTTATTGCAGCAAGGAGATGGTAAGCACATCCGGAAGGATAGAGGTGGAGAAATTCAATGGCACTAATTTCAAGCTGTGGAAGCTCAAGATGGAAGACATGCTTGTTAATTGAGACCTCTGGGAAACTATCAGTGGAACTAAACCAGTTGCAATGTCACAAGCTGATTGGGATCTTAAGGATTGGAAGGCTAAGGGTCTCATAAGACTTAGTCTTGCTGATTCTATTCTGTTAAGTTCCATGAGGAGGCTACTATAAACTTGCTTTGGAAGAAGTTGGGAGATGTGTATCAAGCCAAATCCCTGGTTAACGAACTTTTTCTGAGAAAGAAGTTGTATTCTCTTTGAATGGAGGACGAAGGATCTATTTCTGAACATATGAATGCTTTCAACATGCTGGTTGCACAATTAACATTCGTTGGTGTGAAAATGGAGGAGGAAGATCGGTGTATGACCTTGCTTTATTCTTTGCCGGACTCGTGGGATCATCTTGTCATGGCTATTGGAAGCACCACATCCAGATTCAAAATGGATGAAGTGGTTTCTTCGCTATTGTCTGAAGAGATGCAGAGAAAGTCTTCTGAGGCAGCCAAAGAGGCTCTTGCGGTTCATGGAAGACCCAAGGAGAAAGGGAAAAAGAAGGACAAGAAAGCTGAGAAGGGTAGATCCAAATCTTGTGGGAGATCTAAATCTCCTAGAAAGTCTAAGGCTCTCTATTGGAACTGTGGCAAATCTGGGCATTTCCAAAAGGAATGCAAAGAGGAAAATAAAAAGAAGAAGAAGAACCCAAATTCAGATTTCGACAAGTCACAAGATGATGGTGATGCCTTCATCGCAGCCCTGACAACCCATGCATTTGATGATGTGTGGCTGATTGATTCTAGTGCATCATTCCACATGAAATCGCATCGAGACTGGTTCATTAAGTATGAGGAGTTTGATGGTGGAAAGGTGTACCTGGGTGATGACTCTCATTTGAAGATTGTTGGTCATGGAAGAGTCTCTATTTGATTCCCTGATGGACGAGTGAAGGGGATCTCTGGGGTTATGCACATCCTAGGCTTAGCACGAAACCTACTTTTTGTAAGTATGTTGAATGATGCAGGTGTGCAAGTTGTCTTTTTGAAAGAAGGATGCAAAATGACTAGAGGAGCTATGGTGCTTGCTAAGGGTACTAGGAGAGGTACTCTATTTCATCTGGAGGCATGCATTTCGCAATGCAATAGTTCTTCTGACTTGAGAAAGAGGGCATTAGTCACTTCATCCCAACCATCTGAATAAGCAATGAAGAAATCTGTTGTGTCTAGTTCTGATGGTTGTAATCATGCCTTGGAAGTTAAGCTTCATGCTAAAAAGACAATGTTATGGCATAAGAGATTTGGCCACATTGGTGAGAAGGGTCTACGTACCCTGAAAAATAAGAACCTCATTGAGGCGTTAGATGATTGTAATCTTGAGTTTGACTTTTGCGAACATTGCATATATGGAAAACAAAACCGTGTTCAGTTTTACTCGAGTTCTCATAAGTCTTCTGGTGTGTTGGACCTTGTTCATTCTGATGTATTTGGTTTGGTTAATGTTCCCTCATTATCAAAATCTGTATATTTTGTATCTTTTATAGATGACTATAGTAGGACATGTATTTATTTTCTCAGAAGCAAATCTGAAGTCTATAGTAAGTTTAAGGAGTTTAAGGCCTTTGCTAAAAATTAGATTGGTAAAAAGATTAAATGTTTGAGAACTGACAATGGTGGTGAGTTCTGTTCTATAGAATTTGATAAATATTGCAAGGAACTTGGGATTGAAAGACATAAGACAACTCCATACACCCCGCAGCAAAATGGAGTTGCAGAGAGGATGAACAAGACACTGATGGAGAAGGTTGGAGTATGCTTAGTGGAACTGGCCTAGAACAAAAGTTTTGGGTTGAAGTTGTTGCCACTGCTTGCTATCTTATAAATATATCTCCTACATCAGCTCTTGTTGGTAAGACACCCATGGAGGCATGGTCTGGTAGAAATCCTTCAATAAGGCATCTTCGTGTTTTTAGTTGTGAGGCATATGCACATGTGCCTAGCTAGAAGTGGTCAAATTTGGAGAACAAGGCTGTTAAGTGTATCCTCATTGGCTATGGTGTTGGTGTGAAAGGATACAAGCTTTGGGACCCTGTGGCTGAAAAAGTGTTGTATAGCAGAAGTGTCATCTTCAAAGAGCTAACACCTTCTTCCACTGTTTTACAGCCAGAAGAAAAAGAAAAGAAAGAGGATGTTGTTCAGTTTCCTGCTACCCCTGAGAAGACTGAATAGAAAGACAATGTTGGACCTGACAATGAGGAGAGCTCTTGCAGCTTAGATGAAGAAGGTGAACCTCAACCTCAGCTCTTGAGGAGGTCTACACGAATCAAGAAGCAACCTGCGAGGTTTGGTTATACATTGCTTGATTCTAGTTGTGCTTTTGCTTTGCTTACTAACAGTGATGAACCTAGAACTGTATCAGAGGCTATGGATATGAAAGATGCAGGTTCCTGGAAGGAGGCCATCGAGGATGAAATGGTTTCTTTGGAAAAGAATCAAACTTGGGACTTGGTGCCTTTGCCTCCTAGACAGAAACCTGTTGGATGCAAATGGGTGTTCAAGAAGAAATTTGGTGTAGATGGCAGTGTTGAGAAGTATAAATCCAGATTGGTTGTGAAGGGGTATTCACAAGTGGAGGGTATAGATTATGGTGAGACCTCTCTCCCGTTGCAAAGATGACATCCATTTGATTCCTGTTATCTCTTGCAGCAACTTATGACTTAGAGGTAGAATAGATGGATGTGAAGACAACTTTCCTTCATGGTGATTTGGAGGAAGAAATCTACATGTCACAACTAGAGCATTACATGGTGAAATGTAAAGAAAATTTAGTTTGTAAATTAAAGAAGTCTTTGTATGGTTTGAAGCAGTCTCCTAGGAGGTGGTACTTGAAGATTGATGCCTTTGTGTTGTTAATTAGATTTGTGAGATCAAAATCGGATCACCGTGTGTATTATAAGTTTGATGGTGATCATATTCTCATTGTTGCATTGTATGTTGATGATATGTTGCTCATTAGGAAGGGTAAGAATATGATTTCTGATTTTAAATCTCAGTTGTCAGCACAATTTGAAATGAAAGATTTAGGGGTAGCCAGATACATTCTAGGAATGGAAATCAAAAGAGATAGAACTAACAGAAAACTTTGGTTAAGCCAGAGTAAGTATGTGAAGACCGTGTTGGATAGGTTCAACATGACAAATTGTAGATCATTGTGTGTTCTTATTTCTTTGGGGACAAAGTTGTCTATTGAGGATTGTCCAAAATCTCCTAGTGAGGTGGAGGACATGAGCAGAGTACCTTATGCTAGTGTTGTTGGCAGTTTGATGTATGCTATGGTCTGCACAAGACCAGGCATTGCCCAAGCAGTGGGAGTCCTTAGTCAATTTATGGCTAATCCTGGATGGGTACATTGGGATGCAGTTAAGCGAGTGTTCAGATATTTGAGGGGTACTTCTGAGTATTCCATATGCTATCATGGTAATGTTACAGGACCTCCGCATTCTGTTGATATTCATGGATTTGTGGATTCAGATTGGGCAGGTGACATTGACATCAGGAGATCCACCAGTGCTTATGTGTTTACACTGTTTGGTGGTGCTATTAGTTGGATGAGTAAGTGACAACCTGTGGTTACTTTGTCCACAACAGAAGTTGAGTATATGGCAGAAACTCATGCTTGTAAAGAAGCCATTTGGCTTAAGAGATTGTGTTCAGATATTGGTGTTGATGCAGGTTAGATTACGATCAGTTGTGATAGTCAGAGTGCGATTTGCCTTGCGAAGAATCCAACTTTCCATGCCAGAACAAAGCATATTGATGTTCAGTTTCACTTCGTACAAGACATGGTAGAGGATGGTTAGGTAAATTTAGAGAAGGTAGATACTTTGAAGAATGTTGCGGATGCATTGATGAAGCTAGTGAGCACATAGAAGTTTAGATGGTGTTCGGAGTCTATGGGTCTCTCAGCCTATAGCAGTTAAATCCTGTTATTCTATTGGTTCCTACAAGGTGTTCAACAAGTCAAAGAATGTTGGGACATAAGGTGTCTCAACCTTGGTAATTTCTTGCATTATTTATGCTTGTATTTATTAATTCAATGCCTATGTTGTAAATTAATTATAAATTCCATATTGTCATTTTGTGGGATGTGGCACGGTGATGTGTCATCCTACATGGAAGATGACAACTTGTAATTTTGTCCTCACATGAGGAGATAGGCATCCCACTTTGTGGTAGGATTGTTTTGCTATGTGTCGACATCTTAGATGTTGTGTAAGGGAATGTTTGACCGAAACAGTTATGACGGATTCCTATGATGAAGTTATGACATGTAAGAGTCAGAAATAGAAGCTTATAAGATAGGTGAAGACATGTGTCATGAAGCATCTTTAAAAAAGACATCTTTGGGTGCCCCAAGGTGGACTAAGACATGTTGTAAGAGAATATGCTATTTATAGCCTGTGTATGACAGAGTCTCTTATAGCTGTAAGTTGTAACTGCTATGACAGATTCTATGATGGTCGTAAGAGTCGTAAGAGCATCTGTCATATCCCATTTTGGAAATAGGTGACCTCTTTGGGATGGGAGTTGTGGACAAGTGTCAAATACATTCTACAATGTTGACCAAGTGTCCTTAGGCATGGGTTTTAGGCCATGAGGCCAAGTTGGACGCCCATTCCAAGAAAGGGCCAATTTTGCCTTGTATATTCTATATAAATAGGAGCTTGGAGGAGGAGATGTTTACAGGATTGACAGGTACTGTTATGCTGCCGGATTGACTCTAGACACGAGTGTCAAAGACCATTGAAGCTTGCATTGCAAGTGTATTGTAAACAACATTCAGTTTTGTTAATACATTGTGTAGGTTTCTGAGTGTGGGGTTTTTCACCCAATAAGGGTTTTCCCCACGTTATATCTTTGTCTCTCTTCTTCTGTCTTCTTTCTAGTTCATGTGTATTGCTGCAATATCTCTGTTGTATGTTTCATGTTGCTATAATTGTAAGGATTAAATTGAATTTACATAGCTCTCCTCTCATTAGATTAGTGTAGGAAGCGATTTCCACACACCTAGCTTCCTTTCAAAGAGAAGCTCAGTTGGAAGGAATTTGTCTATCAAAGCATTGTTCGTCATATCATTGTCCTTAGATTAGTTTTCTCAACCCTTGTCTTTTGCATTTTCTTTTCGTAGCCAGTCAGAAGCAGTTCCATTTCATAAGGAAGAAGTAACACATTTGAGTGGAATAAGGAGCATATTCAACGTAAGTCCCTTTGTGATTACCAGCAAAATCACATCAACTACTGAGTCTATCCATAGCAAAACACGAATAAGGAACCTTGGAGTTGTCTCGATTGATCACATTGTTTAGCATTCGAGAGACTTTATTCAAGAGAGGATAGAATACTTAGTATTTTATTCTGAGTTTACATGTGCAAGAAAAACACATCAACAGAATTAGCGCTAGAAGGAGGGCTAGATCAAGATATTGCTCCATTCAAAGACATTGCTTCATTCGTTGCACACCCTTCTCCTCCTAACGCTCATCAACTGAATTGGTGCTAGAAGGAGGGGCATAACAACAAATTTCTCCATTTGTTCCAAGAATATAAAAGATATTCTAGTGTTTTATCATTCATTGCTCGACATAATTCAACAAGGAGGAGGCCATAACGAGGAATTTCTTACATCTCTACTTAGGATAAAAAGGGCATGAACAAGCAATTACATTGCTTCTTTCATTCCTAGCACGCGAATGAACTCTGAATTATGGAATTGGAACCAAGTGAGCTTTCAAGGATGAATTCAAGAATTCAAGATCTCTTTTATGCCAAAAATCCAAAAAAAGTAAAAAAAAAAAGAAAAAAAGTGAAAAATTAGAAAAATAAAAAAAATAGACATGGATTTCTCAAGATCTTCAAGGCAATTCAATGTGGATCATTCTCAAGTCAATATTTTACAGCTTTGGTGGAATTTGAACGCACAACTCTATCCTAAGAGTTTGAGCAAATTTGCATCAAAGAAAGGATGTATGATTCATGACACCAATTGACACGAGGAGCTATATTGCATGACATTTTTATCAAGGATGGAATTAGCATTGCAAGGGAAAATTTCTTTTTCACAGGTGCATGAGCCAATTGTTCCTGCAAAGGTGCTTCCCGAAGGTTTATTCAATGAAAGAGAGTTCTTCATAAGTTTCAAGGAAATGATCAAGAAGAGACTAAGTATTGAGAAGGACCTGCCTGCAGAAGACTTGTTGATTCCGGGTGGTTGGTGCAGGATTCATAACACCACTCATTCGGAACTCATATGTTCGTCTTGTCAGGAAGATATTCATTAATTGAAGGAAGAATTAAGGTTGGAAGATGAATCCAAAATACAATTGAGGCTAGAAAGCTTGTGGAGCAAATGTCTTCAAGAAATCAATTCACCACCCAACGGAGAAGATGTTCCCATGTTATTTGAAAGTGTAGATAGAACAAGTGAATTTGATAATCAAATGGAAAGTCCATTTGCATACCTTCTTCCAAGTAAGAATGAGCTTGTTGAAGAAAAAGTTGAAAAGGTAATAGAAGAAGTTCAAATAAAGGTAAGTGAAGAACAAGATGTTGATTCCACCATCATAGAAGAAAGCGAATCGAGTTCATTACAAGAAGAGGAATTCTTTGATGAACACTCATTCATGCTACATAAGGAGGTCCTTGAAAATGAGTTGCAAGAAGTTCAAATAGAGTTGTTGGAAGATAATTAGTTGGATGCATTACAAGCAGCACTTCAAGCCATCATCGAAGAGCCATCGAATGAACAACAATTCGGAGGGGCGCTAGATGCTTATATCCAAGAAATACAAAAGGAGTCCCAATCGAAGCTGTCTCAAGATGAACAAATTGAAGAAATAGAGTTAAAGGACATGAAGCAATTTGAGTTGGTGCTAGGCCCTTTATTGAAGATCCACAATGAACTAATAGGTGAAATGTTCCATGCTTTCAAAATTCAATTGTTTTCACCTTTTCATTTTGATATGCCCACTATTGATTATAATGTTGATTTGCATATTATAGATGCAAGTGGGATGATTCATCACCAACTCCGACCTCCTGACATGTGTGTGAACGATGAGCAATATCCATTCAAGGACAAAGACCACTAGGTTGTATCTTTCCCTGCTATTAATTGGAAAGATTTTGAATTTGATGATTACTAATTTCTGTTAAAATCTGTAGAACAGATTATAACCCAGAATCAATTGAAAGAGTTAGAAACATAAACTGTAAATGCAAAAAAAAAAAAAAACGATACCATGAGATTGATGTGAAATGCTCGAATGGCAAAATAACACCAGATAACTATCTCCAACATCGAATGAAAATACAAGATAGGTAGCATGCTTATATAAACCAGAAAGAGGGAGGAGGTGGCAACATGGACCAATGAGGAGCAACCATCTATTGGACTAAAGATAGCAAAGTATCTTCCCAAGATAGCTAATGGATGCTCACATGTAGGAAGGTGACACCTCGCAACCACTCACATAATAAGACATGCTTTATTAACCTAAGCAAGCTTAAATAAATGTGTAGGAAAAACCTTATAATAAGGAATAAAAAACCTACACTAACACCCCCCCTTAAGCGTAGCTTAGGTGAATTCCCCCCCAAAAGAGAAGTAGCCCCCCCCATAAAAGAGAGTACACCCCTTGAATAGAGAGAGAAAGAAGAAGCTAAGAAGCCCCCTAAAAGGAGGACACCTACCGCACCCCAATCAAAGCTCGCAAATGAATGAACTTGCTCTCAGTAAAGGGTTTGGTGAAGATGTCAGCTGTCTGATATGATGTCGAACAATACTGAAGATCAAGAACCTACTCATGAATCAGCTCCCAAATGTAGTGCATGTGAATCTCAATGTGTTTGGTTTGCTGATGATGGACCGGATTGCGAGAGATCTGAATAGCACTCTGGTTGTCACAAAAGATGACCATAGGCTTCCTGAAGGAAATACCAAACTCAGTGAGAATGTGTTGAAGCCAAATGGCTTCAGTAGCAGCATTAACGGCTCCTCGATACTCAGCCTTTGTAGATGAAAGAGCAATAGCAGACTGCTTCTTGCTCGACCAAGAAATCAGACTAGAACCAAGAGAGAAGCAATACCCTGAAGTAGACTTGCGATCCTGAGAATCACCTGCCCAATCTGAATCTGTGTATCCCACCAAGTCAATATCCATGCCTGCTGCATAATGAATCCCATAACTGTGAGTGCCCTGTACATAGTGAAGAATCCGCTCAGCTACTTTCTAATGTAGCTCATGTGGCTCCTGCATGAACCTGGAGACTAGGCCCATGGCATATGAAATATCAGGCCTCGTGTGAGTCAAGTATATGAGACTCCCAACCAATTGGTGATACAAGGTAGCATCTACCAAAGGTGAAGAACAAGAAGCCTCAAGTTTGACTCTTGACAGAAAGGGAGTCAGTGCAGACTTACAGTCAACCATGCAAAATCTGGAGAGCATATCAAAGAATACTTGGGCTGTGAAAGAAAGATACCATCCAAAGACTGTGTAATCTCAATGCCCAAGAAATAGTGAAGAAGACCCAAGTCAGACATCAGAAAATGATCATGAAGGGAAGTTTTCACTGCCTTGATGGTGGTTGAGGAATTCCCTGTAATCAACAAGTCATCAACATAGATAACAAGGAAAGTGAGAGTATCATCCTATTGCAAAATGTAGACGTTCGGATCAGAATGGCATTGAGTGAACCCAACTGATAGAAGAAAGGAGTCCATCTTGGCATACCAGGCTCGAGGGGCCTGTTTAAGGCCATAGAGAGACTTCTGAAGTTGGTAGACAAGTGAAGGATCCTGGACGAACCCCTGTGGTTGCTCCATATATATCTCCTCCTAAAGGTCACCATGAAGAAAAGCACTCTTCACATCCATCTGATGAACTTCCTAGCGATGGGCTACAACAATGGCAAGGACAAGTCAGATTGAATTCATCTTGGCAACCGGTGCAAAAGTCTCAGAGTAGTCAATCCCAGGAACTTGGGAGAATCCTTTTGCGACCAAGCGAGCCTTATGTTTATCGACCGACCCATTTGCAGCAAATTTTGTTTGATAGACCCACTTGCATCAAACAAGTTTTCTTCCCTTAGGAAGTGGGACTAAATCCCATGTATGGTTCCTTTCTAAGGAACTGAACTCTTCCTGCATAGCAGCATCCCACTCGGGGACACTAGAAGCTTCCCTGAAGGACTGTGGATCAGAAGCTGAAGAAAAGAAGAGATGAGGAGCCTGCTCGAACTGTGACCTTGTTCTTCTCACATCTGAAGGATCACCAACCCAATCACCTGCTGACTCTAAAGTCTGACAAGCCCAAAGAGGCCCAGTGGCAAGAGAATCTGGAGGAGAATCAACATCCTCTAAATGATGACTAAGAGAGGAGGAAGATGAACCCTCATCATCGCCATCTAAAGTGGAGGAAGAAGACTCTTCAGGAGGATTAAGGTCCTCAGAAGAACTATCATCATGAAGTCGCAATGTCTCCATGGGAATGGAAGATGGAGAAGTGGTAGAAGAAGTATCCTCCTCCAACCGAACACTCCTCTTAATAAAGAGCTCATGTGTGGTAGGGTGGAGTAGCCTGTAGCCTTTGACACCATTTGGATAGCTAACAAATATGCAAGGCCTACTCTGCGGATCCTTAGCCTTGCGTTTCTCTGTTGGAATGTGGGCCCATGTAGGAGACCCAAACACTCAGAAGTGCTTGATTGTGGGTTTCTGACCAGTCCAAGCTTGAAAAGGAGTTACCCCCTTCACAGCTCATTGAGGAACCTGGTTCTAGATATAACACACATAGCTGATGGGCTCTGCCCAATACTGAGGTGCCAATGATTTGGAGTGAATCATGCAATTAGCCATTTCCTTCAATGACCGATACTTTCATTCTGCAACTCTGTTTTGCTGTGGACTATAGGGAACTATGTGCTGAAGATCAATGCCCTCTAAGGCTCAAAACTGCTCAAACCTTTGGTTGACATATTCCCCGCCATTATCAGTGCGCAGAATCTTGACAACCTTCCCAGATTGTTTCTGTACAAAAGCTTTAAAGTCTTGAAAAGACTCAAAGACTTCAGACTTTTGTTTGAGAAAGTATACAAAGGTGTATCAGGAAAGATCATCAATGAAGGTCAATACATATCTAGCTATGCTGAATGAAGGATGTTGAAATGGACCAGCCAAATCACTGTGTACTAACTCCAAGAGCTGTGTGGCTCTCAGTGCTTTGCCTTTGTTAAAATTTTCTTTAGGATGCTTGTCAAGAATGCAACCTTGACAAACTCCATCAAAGAATCGAATAGAAGGCAAACCTGTAACCATGTCATGCTGACTGAGCTACTACAAGTAGCGATAGTTCAAGTGGCCAAACCGCTGATGCCACAAACGACTCACCTTATCTGAGTGAGTGAGCAATGCAAGTGAAGGAGAATCAAGAACAAAATGAGAAAAGTGGTAGCGTCGAGAATGGTTATCAACTTTCCCTACAGCAACTGTAGACCCACTGTACAGATCACTGATAACCACTGAGTCAGGTGTAAATTCAACTCTCTTACCGGAACCTATATGGGTGATCTAGTAGATAGATAGGATATTAGTTGACAAAGAAGGCACACAAAGAACATCATGGAATGTCCCATCACCAACGTCAACAGACCCTCTCCCAAGAACTTCCTCTGGTGTATCATTACCCATAAGAATATCAGGCACAAAACATGACTCCAAGGATGAGAAACTTTCCTTTGTTTTGGCCATGTGGTGAGAAGCACCTGAGTCAATTACCCAACTATCTGGTAGTGTAGCAACTGCAACAAGGGCCTTGCCCTTCCCCTTACTATTTTTCATGTCTTTTGAAGATTGTGAAGAATCTTCCTTAGCTGAATCTGGCACTTTGATATTATTCTTCTCAAGAAGATAAGTGAGATGAGCTATTTGCTTTTTCAAACACTTATGCTCATCGTGACCAAATTTCTTACAAAAGGCACACTTTGTCTTCTCCTTTTTAGACATGTTGTCTTTAGAGGAAGACTCGGGAGCTGCATTGTTTGCAGCTTGTTTTGGACCTTGTTTCTTCTCTCCTTGATCCTTTTGTTTCTTATTTTGCTTTCCATTGCCTTTTTGATCTTTAGTGCCCTGATTTGCAGCCAAGGCATGAGACTTAGAAGGCTTAATAGTGCCCATGTGAACTAATTTATCCTGTTCTTTAGTGAGTTCAGCAGCAAATTCATCTAAAGAAGGCATTTTGTAGGTAGTCCCAAGAGCACTTTTGGTGGCATAAAATGTAGAAACAAACACTGAGTAGTTAGGACCAAGCTTAGAAAGAATACTTAAGATCAATTATGGATCTTTCTTTTCAATCCCACATTGCTTCAACTGTAATCTAACGACCTTTAGCTTTGTGAAGAAGTCTTGTATTGTATCAAAATTACATGGATTTAACCCTATTAGCTCATTCTCCAATTGATGTCCCCTTAATTCATCTTGTTTACCAAAGAGATTTTCTAAAGTAGTCCATACATCATTTGGTGTTGTAGCAGATTCAACATGAAAAAGAAGATCAGGAGATACAGACATGCATAGAGTTCCAAAAGCTTCATCTAGCCTGTTATGAAATTTAGGCCTTTCTGCAATTAAGGTTGGTTCAGTTTCTAGACCCATTGTTACTCTATATAGTCCTAACTTCTTAAGTTGGATAGTCATCTTGGACTTCCACTCATAGTAGTTGTAGGGTGTTAGAATAGACACTATTAATTGATCCATCTTAATGCATAATTAGATTGTTGTTGTTGTGAGGAAATAAAAGATGCAAGAATACACAAGACACCCCCCCTTTTCCACTCAATCAAAGAACCCCACCAAGAAAATTTGATTTGACACTTTATATTTAGTGTGTTTACAATTTCCACCAGAAAGAAATACTGAGTGGACTTGATCTCAATGCTATTACAGATCCTCAAAAAGAGCATATGCTGAAAATAATACTTAGGGCCAATCCCTAGTAAAATAAATAGTACCACTACAAACTAGACGAAAAAAATCCACTTTCAAAAAAAGAATCACCTTGATCCGAGGTTTTATACAAAAGTTATACCTCTTCGAAGTTCCCAAAATGAGGACTGCACAGTGTCCTAATTGAGAATCTGTAATTTCTGAAAAATCTCTACACTAAAATAAAAAAATGACTACACTAGTGCATAGAGCATGAAAAAATAACCAAGATAAAAAAATATTTCATGAGAAATGGAGTCCGTATGAGCAAGAACGGAGCATTTGAAAACTGCATTCAAATCTGCTACTGCCAACGGAGAGGGGGTCTGCTGTAGCTTTCCGAGTTTGATTTTGTAAAATATACAGACTGTATGCAAAACGTAAAAGATACCCAGATGGTTTTTCTGTGTTGTGAAAAAAACCCAGAAGGTGTTTTCTTGTAGATGTACGAAAGATGTAGATCTAGTGTAAATTAGATGCCTTTAGCAACAAAAAATGACCCCAGAACCAAAAAATGACATGCAAAGGTAGAATCAGCTACCTAGGACAAGAAAAGGCATGCTATAACCTGCAATACTAATTAAAACACCAAATATGCACGCCGTTTGACAGATTCAAGCAAATCAAGATTTACTGGATCTTCATAAATCCTTTCTGATTCTCCAGATCATTCAAAAAATGCAAGAGAAGAGCATACGGGATTTTGCAAGATCTCTACAAAGAATCTAACCTTACAAAACTTGCTCTGATACAATGCTAAAATCCGTAGAACAGATTATAACCCAGAATCAATTGAAAGAGTTAGAAACATAAACTGTAAATGCAAAAAAACAATAACAACGATACCATGACATTGATGTGAATTGCTCGAATGGCAAAATAACATCTGATAACTATCTCCAATATCGAATGAAAATACAAGATAGGTAGCATGCTTATATAGACCAAAGAGAGGGAGGAGGTGGCAACACAGACCAATGAGGAGCAACCATCTATCAGACTAAAGATAGCAAAGTATCTTCCCAAGATAGCTAATGGATGCTCACATGTAGGAAGGTGACACCTCGCAACCACTCACATAATAAGACATGCTTTATTAACCTAAGCAAGCTTAAATAAATGTGTAGGAAAAACCTTATAATAAGGAATAAAAAACCTACACTAACAATTTCTTGATGATGAATATGAAGACTATGAGTTTGACTATGGAAATTCAGGAAAAGCAACTTGTGTTTGGATAAATCATGGTCCTTTTGAATTGCCACAATTGATAATCTTGGGTAAAATTTTGCTTGAGTATGAGAAGTGTACTGTGCAAGATATTTTTTCTGAATTCAAAGATGAATTTGCAAAACTTCGTACAATCACTTGAACATTGTTACTCTTGTTCATTCTGAGAAATCATGCCGGGTCGTGTATATACTTAGGTCTTTTGAGTCTTGTCCACTCATTGTACATAGTTAGAGTAGGTTTTCTTTTTCATTCTGTTATAGTTTAGATTTGCCGCCTTTGATGCCTTTTGTCTTAAGTTCTGTTGACTTTAGTAGTTAGTTGTTTTCCAGGGTTCCCAAGTTGTGAAAAGGTGATGAAGCTTCAAGAAACATAATCTGGTAGATGTTTAAATTCATTTCTTTGATAAATATTCATGAAATTTTCTAGATGCTAAGGATGATTTTCTCTAACTCTTTCACGAGGTTAGGATTTGTACTTGACTCAAAAGGAATTATGAATTGTGTCTTGACACTGATATCTTGTGATTACACATAGTTTTTTCTTATTGAATTATTGATATCTTTCAATCTTCTTTTGAGAAATTTGAGTCATGAGTTGGAAGTTTATTGTGGACTCCATGGTTAGAATTGAATAGTGTGACTGCTTGTTCACGAGAAGAAGAATCCATTGTTTATCCTGACTTGAAGTATTTAAAGGCCTCATAATTTTACACACCTTAATAGTCCCGAAGTTCTAAGTGAGTCTTGGTGAGCTTGAATTAAGTGAATTCATGGTTTCATTTGATTCTATTATACAACATTTCTGCATACCTCCATCTTTCCATTCTATCCATCACCTCATATACATAATAAAGGTTTCCATCCACTTTGCATTCTCCATTGAATAATGAACTCAAGTCTAGTGTCTATATCATATATAGTCCCATTGTTTGTTGCATACTCTAAAGGGATAAATTATCAAGGTAAAAGGTTGAAGTCCTTTATGTATGAAGTATTTGAGGTCCATCCATGTCAATATCCATTCATATAACCTTTTCCATCTCAAGGTAAGCAAGGTCAAGATGTTGGTATTTTCATCCATTCCGCACAAATCCATTGTTTTCCATTATCCACCTATTACATATGTATCCATTCCACCTTCGTTACTATGCAATTCCAAAAGCATATGGCCACACACTTTCCGCCATCTATCTTACCTCCATTTGCCTAACTCATATATGTTGTGTGGTTACACAACATGCCCCATTTTGACTTGACAAAATAGGGACCCAACTTTTTGGCTTGTGTTTTGTGCTTTCTGGCGGTCTGGTAAGAGTAAGTCATGCAGATCATCATGCATTGAAAGGCTGGGTAAGTGATCATCATGAGGTCAGTTCCTCAAATTTCATATTTTATTCCAGAAACCTCATATTTAGAAAGAGCATTAAATTCCATGCAGGTTTGTCTTTTACATCACCCTGATATTCGTCAGGATGTGAAAATTATGAGTGGTCAAAGTTTGAGTCAAACCTGATATTCCCAGGGGGAGGGTCATATTTTGTAACATCAGTCATATTATAAAAGGTCACCCTGATATAGTATATCACCCGATAAAATCATGCGGTCTGAATATCCAGACGTCAATTTTAGGTGATAGTAACCTTTACCCATCAATAGCCTTATGCATTTTGCGAGGATCATATTTTTCAAAGTAACCCGATATTTCATAATATCCTCCCACTATGAAATATCCCCCTAAGCCAATATCCTGATGACGTCATCCAAGTCTGATAAACGAAGAAACAAACATGACAATGACATCATCATCATTTTACCTCTCGCGGTATATTTCTTGAGCATGATCCTGCTTATATATCATGACAATGACGTCATGATGCCTTGCCGATACACTGAGCGAATATCAGGATGACGTCATCTCGATATTTTGAAAGAGAGACATGTACGTTTGTCCAGTCATCATCATCTTTGAAACATCACCCGATATATCGAGATATCCTCCTGATGTGCTAAACATAACCAAAGGGTGCGTTCGTCACCTGATCTTGTCAACGATAGTTTTTCCTCTCAAGGAGGATGATCATATTAAACTCAGGACGATATTTGCAAACATCCTCCTATCATTTGAATATCATCCTGTCTTGCAAATATCACCCCGCTCCCATTGCCACCATTGTCATTTAATGCGCGCAGACATGGTAGGTAGTTCCCGTCGATCACAAGACCCGATGGAACAGCTGGTGAAATCCTGACTTTCCATGCGAAAATTAACGAATAAGATCCAATCTGTCAGGGTTTGCCCTAAATTCACCCTAAGTGTATGGTTAAAAAGGTGAATTCACCGTCATTTCATTTTTACCTTGCGATAAATTTGTTTTTACAGAGCACCAGCTTCCATATCCTCATATAGACGATAGTTGCACGAATTGAGCTCACAGACAGTAGGGAGTGCGTGATCATCAGCAGAATTAAGAGCATTGTCAAAAGTCCACTGGTATAAAAGGAAATTTGCATATCCAGGTAAGTAAATGAAACCCTCGTCCTGTTGTTTCTGTAATAGTCAGGTATGGGTGGTTAATCTGAAGTTTTGGTTTATGCATCCATATGATTAAATAATGTTGAACAGATACAGTAGGCATGATGATTAGTAAAGTTAATTGTAATATGCATGCATGTGTATACCCATTGTAAGATAGGATTTTGTTAATTGCAGGCACCCATGGTTGACAAGAGGTTAGTTAAGTGTTAAGCAGAATTCAATAAGCCTATGTTCTCCTCTCAGAGGGGCGTCCTGTTTAAGTACGGTGCAATTACAGATACCCATCAGGGGAATACCGATTTAGAGGCATGGTCAGCCAGGTTGAACGATGAGAATAACAAGAGTCCTGTGCTAGATGTAGTTTTCATATCCGGGATGTGGAATGCCGCCGGTTTTTCGTACTCCATGGAATCTCCGGAACTGGTTATCGAGTGTGCCAGGAACTATAATCCAGAGACCAGGCAGGTGATGAAACATGGGAGGATATATGCTGACTTATCCATCGAGGGTCTTTTGAAGACATTTGGATTGCCATTGGGCAGCAAGGTTAAAAGTGTGGACCTGAAGAAGTCAGAGAAAGAATATGAAAACAAGAAGAAACAAGCCAGGAAGAATATGTATCAATGGAGGGCTAAAAATAGTACATATCTTGCAGTAGCCAAATTTCCTGTGCATATATTCAAATATGATTTTGCTGATAAATATCAATACATAATTGCACTACTGAACAGAGTAACAGGCCAGCCTGATGCTGGTAGTTTTAGAGACTGGATGTATGGTGTAATAATGATGTGTTTGTATTCAGATATCAAGCCACTATGGGGCCAGCTAATAAGTGATGCTCTGCATGAGCAGCTGATGAACCTAGGAGGTTCAAATTGTGCTTTTTATATGACATCATACATTATTTACTCCTGTCCTTATAAAGGCACATTTGATGCACTAGTTACAGATGGAAAGCTTACAGGCACAGTTAATGCTGTGCACATTTGGGATCATCATCCCCAGCTGTAAAGAGCCCATTACCTCCAAGATTACAAACTGGTAAATGATGCATTTTCTATGCATTTGGTCAGAACCATGGAGGAGGATAGAACAAAGAGATTGAGCATGGAAGCTCAAGAAATAATCTACAGGCACGGAGCCTGGTATATACAATTTGCCACATTTTCCTACATGAGGATTGAGGGTTTTGAAGGACCTCTCCTCATGCTGCCAAGGTATCCCACTGATGCAGTGATACTGATGGAGTTCATAAGGCAGAGCTCCACAATATTAAAAACATACAAGGATGCAAGGAAGTTGCCACCAATTTTGTTTCCAGTCACCATTGGCTGGTACATGTGTCCTGATTCAGAGAACATAAAGAAGGTGATGGTCACCTTGAATAAAATGAAACTGTAGCCTTTTCCATTGACAAGACCATATGATCCTTACGGTAGGATGCAGAAAATAATAGGAAAGCCTATTCATCAGAGGCACCTAGAAGACTTCTGGGCTGACTATGAAGATGAAGCAGAAGCAAGAAGAAGAAGATATCAAAGGCTAACTTTGAATCAAATCAGAACCTTTGATTGCATCCCCATCCCCCAACAATTGAAGAAAGATGATGGCAGGATAATTGCAGATGAGTATGAGCAGAAGAAAATATATAATGATACCATCTCTGCACCTGACCTCACCATACAAGAGGACATATCCTTGGACCCCTTCATTGCTAGGACCATACAACTAACCCAAGCTTGGGTTGATGAACAGATAGGGGCATTGAAGAAGAAGGGTGTTGCCATTACGGTGGACAACAAGAAGAAGGGGCAGGATATTCTCGATGGGGAGTATGATGACTTCCTGAATGAGAAGAGAAAGTCTAAGGGAGATAGACTCCCTCCACCACAACAACATAGCAAAAGACCCCCAAGGGGCAAGAAAGTAGATAATGAACCCAAAGGGGTTATTATTGAAAGGGCAGTATTTGTAGCTGAGGAGGCAGCAGCATCAGGATCAGGATCTGGATCAGGATCAGCATCCCCTCTAAGGACAAGGAAAGGAAAGTCTAAGAAGAGTAAGACAACAGAGGCTGGAATTACTGAGACCCTAGAAGAGGGTCAATCCTCAAGAAAACATGATGAAGAAGATATCCTCATGGAGGGAGAACCTAAAGAAGAAGAGGCTCCTTTGATAATAAAAAGAAAAAGAAGAGATCCATAGGTGGTGGTGTCTACCCCACCTAAGAAACTGAGAACCTCCATGAGAGGTGAAATAAAACAATCCCCTACATTGTTACAAGGGGCAGGTAGTGAAGCACACATGGAACTTTAGCACAATGTTCCACTTCCTACCATAGTCAAGTTTAAGATCGAGCTCGCAGAAGAGCAGATGAAAGAAGCCTCCCAGACACAAGCAGAAGGTCACATCTCACTAGACGAGACAATAAATTTGTCTGATGATGAAGTTGTGCAGGAGGTGGCTTCACAAAAGATGGAAACCCTTGCTGCAGGTACGCACATGACCTCTCACAAGACTCCACCAGTTCAAACTATACTGGAGGAGATGAAGCAAGTGGAAACTAAGAAAGAAAAGAGCCTAGAGCAGATAGCCCAAGAAATGGGGCTAGATACATTGATTGCAGAGGTGACAAATCCTACGGTGATAGACATAACAGAGAAACAAAATGTAAATCCTGAACATCCAACAGGATCACCTGACAAGGGGCAACCTGTAGAAGAAGTGAAGATGGTAGAACCAGAAGGCCATGCTTTAGAAATAAGCCAACCAAGCACAAAAGATGCATCAGCAGAACCTGCTATAGTAGAGGTTCAGGAAAGGAAAGCTGATGAGAAAGGTGTGGTAGAAGATCCTGCTGCCAAGGTTCAAGAAATAAGTAGCATAGGTGTAGAACAAATTGTGATTACAGAACCAGCACTAGCACTTAAGGAGACTTCTCAATTATCCACAACTGAGAATGTTCTTCAGCAGGAGGAACAACCAAAGGAGAATGAGGTAATGACAAAAAGGGATCATGGTCATCATGATCAACATAGAGATACATCACAAGATCCTCCACCTCAGGAAGATGCTCCTCCGGAGAAAGAAGTTCCTCAACAGGAGGATGTGCCACAGGATCAACGTCAAAGCAAGCATCATGAAGAAGAATTAAGGAAATCACCTTCTCCATCACATCTGCTAACAGAAACAGGAGACACAGGTGAACATCATGATGATGCAGAGAAACATGATCAGGTACCTCCGTGGTTGGAGAAAGAGGTAAATGCAGAAGAAGAATTTGAAATTCAAGAATTTGATGTCTCCACCTTATTCTCTGAGAATATAATAAAACCTAAGAGGAAGGCCAAAATGACTTCGGCCATCAAAAGAGATCCAACAACTGGGAGGAGGACTGCACAGATTGCAGTACCTACTGTGGAGAAAGAAAAAGGTAAAATTACCTTAGATGAGTTCCAGATCAACACAGTGGACTTAGGATTTGCCAATGAAGACCAAGAGGGTCAAGAGGGCAAGGATATTATTGATTCTTTAATTCAGAAGGTGAAAAGAGAGAAGGAGAAAAATAAGCAACACAAAGAGCACATTGCTCAGTTGCATGCCTACATAGGAAGGCTGACCAATACTGAAGATACTTCAACTAAACATGCAGTCCCATTGACTGCTATTTCTCAAGAGGAGGTGAATAAATTAGACCTCATGAAACATGAGGCATCTGTACTAAGGAGATGGATGTCATCCACATTGGGTGATGTGGAGGAAGTGGTAAGGCCTCTTTGAAGAGGTGGAACACTCTCAGTGACTCCAGGACCAAGGTAGACAAATTGCAGATGCAGACAGGAAAAAGGTCTTACAAATTGGAAAAAGTATTAGACATCCTGGGAGAAATAAGGAGGATAAATCCTCAGCTGCTCATCATAAATAGGTACTAAACAGTAATACTGCCTTGTTGGTTGACATATGGTATAAGGACATTCAATTTGAATGTGGAGTACTCAGAAGATGCAATAATAAACTGAGAGATATCAGCATGAAGTTGCATGATTTAATGTCTGTTAAGGCAGAAATATTGGAAACACTGGAAGGAAAAGTGGAAGGGAAAGTTAAAAATCAAGATGAAGAGTTTGCCATCAAAGCTTTACATGACAACTTCCAATCAGTAGCTGATGATCCACTTGTCCACTTGATAGAAGAAGTCATAGACAAAATAATGAGAATCAAAGTCAAGATAGAAAATTACAATGAGACGCTGCAAGACAGGAAAGACAAACTGGATAATAGTAGACACAAATATGAGGCACACAAGCACGCCATCATCAAAGCAAAGACTCAAGATGGCGGAGAAATAGATAAAATTGTGTAGTTATATGAATAGATCCGGAGCAGCATGTAGCCTCATATGCGAAGTCATCATCATCAAGATGATGAAAGTTCAGGAAGTGATGCACATGATGATGATGCAACATAAAGTAAATATCAGCATCAGATACTTAGTGGAAATAAGTTTTTTAGATAGTTGCCAGCTGGCAACTTGTGCCATTTTGTAAGGTTGACATAGTCAAAGTGAAATCTTGACCGTAGATATTCATAGACAAATCAAGATCGTTGATCTTTTGTAACGGATTCCTCACCTTGTTCTATAAAAGGTGCAGGAATGCTTCATTTTGAACATTCAAAACTTAATTGAAATCTGTCTGCTGAAGTATTCAGGGCTTATTTTAAAGCTTTTTGTATACATCTATATTTTTGCATACTTAATGAATGAGAAGACTTGTTTGATTACAATTCATAGTAAATCTTGAGTAATCAGTGTGTGAATTCTGGATATATGCTGTGATTTGCTGCGTCCCTTGGAGTGCATGTCTACTTGCATATGTTGCTTTCATACAAATTCCTTTGAAGTTAGCATCAACTGTATCTAGTTGTGGAATGTCCTGGTGAACATATGGTTTGGTTTTCTTCTCTTCATGACTGTATCTGATATACATGTGGTTCAATAGCTGAAGATTCATCTTTCATTTGAAGCATTTCTTTCAATTTCTTTAAATTTTAGAACATTTTACTATCATAATTGCAAATAACTGAACATCTAAAGCAAACAATACAAATATGTGGACATCTTGTAGATAAGTGGAAATATTTAGCATATTTGAAGCTAAAGCATGCATTACTGATAAATATCATGCAAATATTTGAGTATAACTGTATCATTGAATCAAATAACTGTGTAAAATGACCTCTCTGTGAAGAATCTTCGCAGAAATAGCGTCATGATGATGAACTCTATGTAAGGCCCCAAAATGGAAACAGCAACACACAACAACCTCTGAGTAACGTCAGAAGATTAAGACCTAATCATCGGAGACTTGGGATCATGAATTCTCTGAATTCATCGCATCTTTCAAGATGAATAAAGGTTAATGTATACTTTTATTCTATGCTTGTTTGTGACTAACATCATGACCAATAATATACCCATATTCCTTTATCCATTTACCCATTTCCTAATCATGATCAATGAATGTAAGTGTTGCCTAAATGAGAAGCTTGCAATCCCTCTACCCATCCCATAGTTTCAAGAAATAAATATTTGGATGCCTTTACCCATGAAATAAAGAAAATTCCTGAAAATCTTAAGATCTTTATGCCTCAGAGTACAAATGCTAGAAATCTAAGAAAAGTATGTTCAAAAGGTTATTTCATTCCATATTTCCAAATGAAAAGGTAAAAGTTTAGGTACTTCAGTCTAAGAAGCCGAATCCAAAGAGGCTTCTGCATTTGAAGAATCCACCTCCATTCATCCCATTTCATTTCTATTCCATCCATAGTTCTACGTTACTTCATCTCACGAAATAAAATCAAAAGGAAAATTCTAAGTTTGTGTGGGTCATGAAGTTACCGCTCCATATATTCACTAGCCATCACTCCCATTCATATAACCCTTCCGCTTGCAAGCTTCGAAGTTTAGTTCGGTATGTGAAAACATTGATTATGATTCCCTTCCGTTTCATTCATTCCACTCTATACCATCTTTTTCCACTACATTTCCCATTATCCAGCATACACCACCACTCCTTTGGTCTATGTTTTGGATACACTTTTCAGATATACCTGGTTTTGCATAATCCACTGTCTCCATCCATCTGTATCATATCCATCATTCCTTACCAGCATTAGTAAGTATAATAACTTGACATGGTTTCTGTATGGAATATCATTTTTCACGGAATTAGACATTTGAGTCCCTTCTGTTCATATCTATCATCCTATGATAGAAAAAAAAGAATAATAGTAAAGAGAAATCCTTTCGTCCATAGGTGAAAACCACCTTTGGTGGTGCCTTGGATAAGTACCATGATGAAAACCTAGCAAACAGACATCAT
Organism: Cunninghamia lanceolata; assembly: GCA_027924645.1. NCBI lineage: Eukaryota > Viridiplantae > Streptophyta > Pinopsida > Cupressales > Cupressaceae > Cunninghamia > Cunninghamia lanceolata. Next base: position 2,242,288 of record BSBN01000210.1, on the reverse strand, counting down.
GCGTAGAGACAATGTCTCATTCCACCTATCCATCCTGTCATTTCCATTGTCATTATCATTTTCATTCCATTTCATACCATCACTATCCATTATGCCCATATATACATACTCCATTCATTCGTCGCCGTCCATGAACTTACCTAGCTTAAGACAAGCGAACTCAGATGATCTTAGCTTCTAAGGGATGGAAATGAACCCAATTGCACACACTTGGGTCTTTGAATTATGAATGGTCGTTCTAAGCTTTTGATTTTGATTCTTGATCAGGTACTCATGTTTGTTCAACCTAACATGTGGGTGTACACAGAAGGTTTCGATTTGTTGATTCTTGTTTATCATTGGAACACTTGGGAGAATCAATGTTTGTTGAACACTGCACACATAGTGGTAATTGAAGGACGAAGTGTCTTAACCCAATTCATCATTCTTTTCCCTTTCGAGTATATGTCCTAGCTAAGTGATGGAATTAGGGCTAATTATCTGAAGTTTCTGAGTTTGGATTGAGTCTTTTTCTTTGAAATGTTCAGGAACATTTATTTGGATTGGTGCTAGATGTTGTGACATAATCACACATCGCCCCGTTACAAATGGGGACCCCCCTTTTTTTTGCTTCCTGTCATCATTGGGTGTTAGGTCAAGCTTCATGTCGTGAGTCTTGGGTAGCATCAAGTAGTCAATCAAGTCTCCTCCACAAATTGAGGAAGTGAGCCTCACCATAAACAAGTCAAGTGAGTTAATCTCCTTGTAAATGAGAAATTAGGAAGGTCATCTGTCAAACAAGGTGCAATTGAGAACACTGAAGTCAGTCCCTGAGACACTGAAATTGACTAAGTCTGATATCTGGTGGATCCTCAAAAATCTAGAATTTGCATGTTAAATCCCATGGATTCGGGACCTATCTCAATATCTCAACATATACTTAAATATATTTTTAATATACTTCCACCCTGGATACTAAAAAAAATTGCTAAGTCAAAAAGTTTAACTCTTGGACCTTGGGCGGCAAATCCATGCCTATGAATAATTTGAGCCCAGGATGAGTAGGAATTTCACCTCCACATGTAATATGCGCCCCATGTTCTCAAGTAAAAAACTTGTGTAATGTGGAGTTTGTTGAAAATTAAAGTTTGCCTTGAAAAGTGCATAGTGAAAGCTTGATGTTGATCAAAGACAAGGTTTAAATGAGGAAGGCGCATAATGTTCTACACCAAGCAATATGTGCCCTAATTGGGACCTCATGTTTTTGAGACAAGATGATCGAGTGCTACTTTCCTTAGTTGAATTCATGAGATCACTGAGGAAATTAGATCAAGTTGCTTGAAAGAGTTGATAGAAATAAGAAGACCTTATGAAAATCTAAGTGTGATGAGTGAAAGTGGAAAATGTTCTCACACATGCATTATGCGCCCTAGTTGGAAGTCTCCCTTTTTGAAGTGAATGCAGATGATGAAACATATGATTGCCTTTGAAAAATTCTTGAAAATACTTCTAGGAAGCATGACAAATTGCTTGAGGAAGTTTGAGAGGTTTCTAGGATAAAATGCTTAAGTAGAAAAATGACAAAATGAGGAAATTGTTCCGCCCCTTGCATTATGTGCCCTAAGAATTTCATGGTAAATGCATGAAGGGTGAAGGATATTGACACTCAATCCATGTTTAAGGCGATGAAGAAAGTCCAAGGTGGAAGATACATCCAACATTTGAAACTTAAAGGAAAAAATGATTAAGTGTTAAAATGACAAATGGAGGAAAATGTTCTACTCCATGCAATTTCCACCCTAAATAGTCATGAAGAAGTTGAACTAAGTGACAAGTATCTTGAAGACTCCAGTCTTGTTTTGAAGCTCCAAGTGAAGGTTTGTCAAAGGTTGATACAAGGTGGAAAATGTTCTCAAGCTTGCAATTTGCGCCCCAAGTAGAAGGTGTTAGAGGTATGCTAAAATGATTCAACTTCATAAGTTTGAAAGAGAAGTTTCCAAGATCATTCACCAAGGAAAAAGGATTGAACTGGATAAAACTTCAAGAATTGACTAAGTATGGTGGACGCAAAATGGGGAAAATGTTCCACCTCTTGCATTTTGCGCCCTAGTAGAGATGAGTTGCAAAGTGAGGAAATTGTTCTAGAACCTACAATTTGTGCCCAAGGTTTGCACTAAGAAACTTGTCAAATGTAAGATATATCACAAATCTAAGCTTGCCTTGAGGAGTTTGGAGTGAGGGTTTGATTCATGAAAAAATTGCTAAGTAGTTCAAGTATCAAGTGAAATTCGCCAAAAGGAAGGAGGACTTTGAAACATTTGAAGAAAAGGTAAGAAATTTGACTAAGTAAATGATTAAAAGAAGGGCGCATAATGCTCTACCCCATTAAATTTCTACCCAAGACTACCCAAGATCGCCATGAGGAAGTTTGAAGTGCAATTTGATGATAAGTCGAGGTTCAACAAATGAAAATGAAGTGGAAGGAATTGAAAAGTAACAATGAAAACACCTAAGGGAGGAGTGTTGAAGGAAGATTGCAAGGTCGGTAATTTCTCATGCCTATGCAATATGTGCCCTTGTAGAGGAGTACAAAATCAACTTAAGAAAACTTTGTTCAACAAGTTTCTCATTACAATGTAACTCCAAGGACAAATGCAAAATTGAATGTAAGGTCATTAAAATTGAGGGAGAATTCATCAAAATAAGAAGCAAAACTTGAAGGAGAAAATGAAGAAAATATTCTAAGTTTCAAGGCTTGCAAATGAAAATTGGGAAAATGTTCTTCCATCTGCAACATCTGCCCTTACAAAAGAGACAATTTCACTGATTACAAATGCAAAATTACCTATCTTTGAAGATGAGTTCTCCAAGGGAGGAAAGTTAGACAAGTAAAAACCAAGAAATATTCTAAGTGAGAATTGGAGAAATTTCTCATAGGCAAGGAAATCTTGCCCTTCTAAGGGTGCATAATGTTCTGCCAACTACAATTTCTGCCCAAGATAATGTTCTTAAAATTGCAAAATCTGCTCATCTCAAGACCCAAGTCGGCCTAAAGGAGAAAAAATGGTTTTGATGAAAATGTACCTAATGTGCTGGCCAACCTGCCTTAGAGGAAACTTTAAGCGCTATATATAGAGGATGAGATTTTCATTTCGAATAATTTCAAATTCAAAACAAAAAAGGTAGAGATAAAGTATAGATCAGAGTAGAGCAACGAATAAGAAGGGCGGATTTCAACAAAGAGACATATTTTATCAAAGAAAAGACAAGTTTTTTTTGCACAAAATAAAGGTTTGTGTGTGAGTGCTTCAAAGGAGAGGAGAAATTTCTTCATTTGTATTAAGTTTGAATGGGAAAATCAGACCTGCAGGGTAGAAAAATTTGACACAAGAAATTCCTCATGAAAAGAGTAAAATTAGTGAAAATTGGCTAAGTTTGTTATGTTCTCCTTACATGCAATTTTAATAGTTTCAGATAAATAGATTTATAAAATTGATTCACAAGGATGAGTTGTCCCACATTGGCGAGGAGAATGAATTTGATCATATTTTACTCTTTATATCAACTATCGTGTTAATATGCTAATGTGAGGTATTTTTACTTGTAGGTTGATGATACATGTTTAAGGAGCATGGATGTTGAAGGAAAATGAAGATGAAGATGAAGATCAATATTTCATCAAAGAAGGCGTCGTCATCAAAATGGAAGAAGAATGCTACACTTTATTGAAGCATCATCAAGTTTGCCATCATCCAATTTCTAGAGGAAAATTTCACCAAAGAGACAAGAACTTCATCATCAGTTTGCAAGCCTAATCATCTGAAAGTGAAGAATATCATTCTACCTTGCATGTTCATCAACAATTCAAGTTCATCATCATGCTTCCATCGAAGAACTTCATCAAGTCCATGTCCATGATCCTGCACAAGAATTCAAGAATACCAATTAATTACAACATCACAAGAGTGACAAATTTCTTGAAAATCTCAAGTTCACTTGTACAGGAATTCAAGCAGAGGCATCCTCTATTTCCAAGAATGCAAGTACATAACATCTTCCTGCATCATCTAGAGTTGAAGCCTGCACATGAAACAAGTAATTGCACAAAGTTGAGCAATGATCGTTAAGAAATCAAGATTATCAAGTAATTTGTAAATTTCATTAAGGCATGAAGACAACTTGAGAAATTCGACAAATTCCCAAATTTACAAGTACAAATGATGCAAAGTGTCAAAGTTGAAAATCCAAAATCAAAGATTACTTAAAAAAATCTACAATTTGGGAAAACATTTCAAGTAGTGTGAATGCAGAGAGGAGCAAACTAGTTCGTTCCAGTCTGAGGTGGCATGTACACATCATCCATCCTATTATAGTTCATGACATCACTTGACTACATTTAATGCATTCATAACAAACAAGAAGCCAAAGATGACGCCCATGTGGAAGATGCTCTAAAGATTCCATTTCATGCTTATCACATTGGGAAACGTGCCTTCATTCCCTCTCTTGTATTCTAAAAATAGCAACTTTTGTAACAAACCGTCTTGTTGTCTTCAGCTAGGCCGTTGATTCACAAATCAATTTGGGCCATTCATTGAAATTTCTTGGAGTCTATTAAAGGCACACCTCTCTCATTTGTAAAGGATACATTAGATATATCATTAGTCCTTAGGAGGTAAAATGTTAGAGTAGAAGCTCTCGAAGCATTGACAAGACTTTGGAAAATTGTTGTAAAGATACTACCAAAATTAGTACATTCTCATTGAAGCTTGGTGAAACTTTTGTTGTTTTAGGATGTTAGCATGGTTTCCAATTTCTTGAAGATGATTCAAAGAAAGTTAGATAGATTTTAGATAAAGTTTGTTGATTTGATGAATAAATGTGAAAATATTTGATGAATTCATTGGTTCATACTTTTTGTGGATTGCCGATGGTGATTTGCAATGTAAAGTTAGCCTAAACCTCACGTTGCAATAGTTTGATTGTGAATGTTCATTCAAGTTGTGACAGTTGTGGGTATTTGGATGTATGTTTACTATTTGAAAATCTTTCATTTCCCTTTGAAGATTGCACTAGCTTCGTGTAGTTGTTGTTCTCATGGCAAAGCAAAGCTCAGTTGGAATGAATTTGTCTATCAAAGCATTGTTCATAATATCATTGTCCTTAGATTAGTTTTCTCAACCCTTGTCTTTTGCATTTTCTTTTCGTTGCCAATCAGAAGCAGTTCCATTTCATAAGAAAGAAGTAACACATTTGAGTGGAATAAGGAGCATATTTAGCATAACTCCCTTTGTGATTACCAGCAAAATCACATCAACTACTAAGTCTATCCATAGCAAAACACGAATAAGGAACCTTTGGAGTTGTCTCGATTGATCATATTGTTCATCATTTGAGAGACTTTATTCAAGAGAGGATAGAATACTTAGTATTTTATTCTGAGTTTGCATGTTCAAGAAAAACACATCAACATGTCTACAGTATCTCCAGGGGAGATCTGGAAATAATAGGGGAAGATTTGGATTGGTTGGTCAAAAACAAAAACTGTCAGTAGGAGATGGATCGGGGGACCTCTAGAAGGCTTCTATGAGGCGCACTAGAGGAAAAACAAAGGGGAGAGGTGAAAAATCACCTATAAGACACTCACAAGGCTTAGGATCAAGGTTGAAAGCCAAAAAACATAAGTCGACAAGTGTCGTAACAAGTGTCGAAAAGCGTCACAAACAAGGAGGGAGAGAAATCGACAAAGAAAAAACATCACAAGACAAGAAAAGAGGACACATCATCAAGAGGCTTGCTGCTTGAAGGATTTATTTTCATTCTTACATATACGTGACAAGGATTTGAATCATCATAGGGGTCCTCGTGGAGGTAGTGCATGATTTTTGTGCTTACATATTTGCCCCCTCAGGGATGGTAGTCTACATGAAAGGTAGGTACCGTTCCTGAACTAGGCCTTACCTATTTTTGATTTTCTTGCAATTGTACCTGCAATAACTAGTATTAGTCTGGCATTTAAATATATCAAAATGAATAATAAAAACTAAAATGATGAACTTACCATAGATCGTTCGAGTTCGACTAGTTGTTTGCCTTTGTTGGTGAGACTTGTAGGAATGAATGCACACAAAACAACGCACGAAAGAGATGCATAAAAGCAAAAGAACACATTCTAAGATAGAGAGGAGGAGAATAGATTCTCCTTTTTATTGTAGATTTTGAAGAACATATTTGATTTTTAAGGATTTTGATGTTTTACAATTTTTTTATGAGATACTAAACTTTTCTACTTCCATAATGCACAAGAGGTAGCATCATTTTTGATGTCTTCCTTAAGTATGTGTGGACCTATCCAATTTGTTCTGAATTTCACTTTAAAGTCTTTGTAAGGACACTCGAAGACTTGGTGTGAAAATGTCTTTGTATTCAGTGAGGAATTTTATGTACTCACATGTTTCATTGTGTGATGATTTGCCGCCTAGCTTTATCATTTTCTATTCTTGTTGAGTTCCCATGTTTGTTTTGAAATTTTGAAGGGAAAATGATGTTGGTGTTGACTCTCCTAGTTTCTGTGTGGATTCTGGTTCTTCTTCTTCAGTCATGATTTCAACCATAGGGATGTTTATGTCTGGTTCAATTGGAATGGCCACTAAGTTGAATGGAGCATAAGACTTTGTTAAGTTGGGATAAAAGGAGAATTCTCCTTTTGCCCCCTTTCCTATACATTTTAAGGTCTTGTCTATGTTTACAATTTGTTTTGATGTCTCTCCTTTTTCAAAAGTGTTGATTTTTGGGTCGCTAGTGGTTTCCATGGTCTTTCCCTTCTTTTTGACTTGTTCAACTCTATAAAGGCTAAAAGGATCAGGATCTCCTTTGATGATGTGGGTTTGTCCCATGTATGAGAAGCGTAATTCTTGAAATAATGTGGAGGGAATGGCCCTCAACCTATGGATCCAAGGCTTTCCTAGGATCATGTTGTAAGTGGTTTCTTCATTAATGACATAAAATTTAGTTGGGAGGGTTTTAGGACCCAATGTGATTTGAATATTGACCTTGCCCATGGTTTGAGTGTTTGGGTGACCATGAATTCTAAGGATGGAAGTTTGTTTTGTGATTTGAGTTTCATCTTAACCCATTCTTTGAAGAAGTGAAAAGGAGACCATGTTGATTGCAGACCCATCAACAATCATTACACAATTAATGGAACAATCTTGAACTTGGACTATCAGATGGAGGGGGAGATCACCCTGTTTAGCTATGTCATTGTCTCAGGGTAAATTTTTAAAATAAAATGTTGAAGAAGAACACTTTTCACTTGAAGTGTTTTGAACTTTATGGCCTAGATCTAAGGCTTTGAGGAGAGCATTCTTGTGTGTAGGAGAACTCTTGATAAGCTCTAGCATGTGAGAAAAATTTGAATTTTTGGTGTCATTTGGTTGTTTTGGTCCTTGTATGACACAAATTTCTTGATCTAATTCCACAAGGCCTAAGGTATTTTGATCAAAGGTGTTGGAACTAAGTTCTTCATCTTGTGAGCATGTGTCCATGAATGCTTTTTGTTGACATTTTGGGAGGTTTAATATGAAGCGGTGGTACCCCCCACACGACTTGATCTCATGCCCCCTTCTCTTGTGAAATGAGCAATATTTATCATAATTGTGATCTCAAGGTTTACGATGATTGTTGTATGACTTCTTGTTGATTCTCAAGGGATAGTTGTTGGCACTTTCATTCCCCAAATTTGTATGACTATCATAGCCAAAAAAATTGTTATTTATAGATTGTGAAGTGTTTTGTCCCATCTATGTCTTGATCATTTTTTGAGTATTTTTCATTTGTATCATGGTTTATCAACCTTCCATTAGAATCATAGTCCCTTCTTTCACTATCAATAGCGGCTTGGTCAATTCTAAGGGCACTTTCAAATGCTTCTTCATATGATTTGTAAGGGAGTTTTTGGACTTGTTCTTGTATGTCATTGTTGAGAGCATGTAAGAAGAGATCACAAAGCTCTCTATGATCCATGTTTGGTGTGCTAGTTGAAGAATAGAAAACTTTTCTCCATCATGTGATAAAATGTGCAACCGACTTGTTGGCTTCTTGTTTGATTGTTAAAAATTCTTGTATTCCTATCTTGACAAGTTTGTTTATGTTGAAGGCAGCCACAAATTGATCAATGAGTTGCCCAAAAGAGTGGATCGATGCTTCTGGAATTCGATAGTACCAATCTAGAGAAATACCCTCTAAAGTTTTTGGAAAGATCTTTGCTACCATCCCATCCCAAGGAAGGAGTTCTCGCACTACCATGATGTAAGCCTTGATATGAGAGTTGGGATCACCCTCTCCTTTAAATTTGGGAAGCTCAGGGAGGGGTCATGGTAGTATAACATGATGAATATTGTAGTCAAGAGGCTCCTTTAAATACTCAAGGTATGTTCCTAGGAGGGAGTTATGTGTAGAGGATTTTGTTCCTCCAAACATTAGCCCTTCGAGTGGAGCTTGCTGTGTTTGTTGAAAGGGTATGCAAGATTGTTGATATCCTAAAAAAGTTGGATGACTAGATGGCGTCATGTTTACTTTTTGAAGATTGGGTGGGATCATTTGTGGTTGATCTTGTGTCATAGGAATCCCACCTATTTGATTAAGACTTGTCATGCTCGATTGTGAGGGCAAGGGAGGCATGAATGCTTCATGGAAGTTTAGATGAGGGGGAATTTGGGTTGCCCCTGGTTTGATTCAATCTTATCAATGGAAGGATTTCCCTGTGCCCTAGGTTTTTCTTGAATTTCTCTTTGACAACCATTTCTAGCTTCAAGGGTCTTGATTTGTTGGACCAAATTTTCTATAAGGTCTGTGAGTGAGGCTTCCTCCATTATTTGAGCTTTACAACCTTGAGATGGATTACTTTGTGTTGGGGTTTGACTGACCCCGCTTGTTCCTTTTGATGACACTTCACATGTCATAGACATTTTATCTTGATGTACTACATGGAGAGGTTTTTGTGCCCCCCAAGCTTCTTGTAAGCTTTTCTTTTGATGGCTTACCTCATTGCCCATTTGGGTGGCCATTTTTGTATCACTGGTTATGGGTTGGTCTTGTCGATGGATCTCAGACTGAACACCCACTTGGCATGTTTTGATTGTTGAGAATTAAGGTGTCTCAACCTTGGTAATTCCTTGCATTATTTTGATTGTATTTATTTATTAATTGCCTATGTTGTAAATTAATTGTAGATTCCATATTGTCATATTGTGGGATGTGGCACGGTGATGTGTCATCCTACATGGAAGTTGACAACTTGTAATTTTGTCCTCACATGAGGAGATAGGCATCCCACTTTTTGGTAGGAGTATTTTGCCATGTGTCGACATCTTGGATGTTGTGTAAGGGAATATTGACCGAAACGGTTATGATGGATTCCTATGACAGAATCTATGACATGTAAGAGTTGGAAATAGAAGCTTGTAAGACATGTGTCGTGAAGCATCTTTGAAAAAGGCATATTTAGGTGCCCTAAGGTGGACTATGACATGTTGTAAGAGAATATGCTATTTATAACCTATGTATGACAGATTCTCTTACAACTGTAAGTTGTAACCGCTATGACAGATTCTATGATGATCATAAGAGTCGTAAGAGCATCTGTCCTAGCCCAGTTTGGAAATAGGCGACCTCTTTGGGATGGGAGCTATGGAAAAGTATCAGGAACATTCTACAATCTTGACCAAGTGTCCATAGGTGTGGGTTTTGGGCCATGAGGCCAAGTTGGATGCCCATTCCAAGATAAAGGCAATTTTGTCTTATATATTCTATATAAACAGGTGCTTGGAGGAGGAGATGTACTACAGGTTTGACAGGTACTATTATGCTACCCGTTTGTCTCCAGATATGAGTGTCAAAGACTCCTAAGAGCTTGCATTGCAAGTGTGTTGTAAACATTCTTTGTTTTGATAATACATTGTACAGGGTTTGGAGTGTGGGGTTTTTCACCCGATAAGGGTTTTCCCCACGTATATCTTGTGTCTCTCTTCCTCTATCTCACCTTCTATGTTATGTGTTTGCTGCAATATCTCATGTTAATGGTTTAATGTTTCTATAATAGTTATGATAAATTTGAATTTGCACTCTCCTCCCCTCATTAGATTAGTGTAGGAAGCGATTTCTGCACACCTAGCTTTCTTACAGTTGGTATCAGAGCCTAGCCTGTTTTGGTCTTAGCTGTTGGGTAGGGGTTTTTTGAGCTAATCTTAGGTTGAGTGGGAGTCTTGTGTATAGTATCCTGTATCTTATTGTAACAAGGAGATGGTAACCACATCTAGAAGGTTAGAGGCTGAGAAATTCAATGGCACTAATTTTGAGTTGTGGAAATTGAAGATGGAGGACCTACTTGTTGGTCGTGACCTATGGGAAATGGTATCCAGTGTGAAACCTATAGAAATGTCACAAGTTGATTGGGACCTCAAAGATCGGAAGGCTAAGGGTCTCATAAGACTTTGTTTAGCTGACTTTGTCCTGTTGAATGTCCATGAGGAGAAGAGCATGAAATATTTTTGGAAGAAGTTGGGTGATGTTTATCAGGCCAAGTCCTTGGTAAACAAACTTTTTTCTGAAAAAGAAGTTGTTTGCTTTGAAGATGGAAGATGGAGGATCTGTTGCGGATCACATGAATGCTTTCAACATGATAATTGCACAGTTGACATCTGTGGGTGTGAAAATGGAGGAGGAGGAGCGATGCATGACCATAGTTTGTTCTTTGCCAGATTCATGGGATCATCTTGTCATGGCTATCAGAAGCACCACTACCACCTTCAAGATGGAAGATGTGGTTTCTTCATTATTATCTGAAGAGATGCAGAGAAAGTCTTCTGAGGTAGCCAAAGAGGCTCTTGTGGTTCATGGAAGACCCAAAGAGAAAGGGAAGAAGAAGGACAAGAAAGGTGAAAAGGGTAGATCCAAATCCCATGGGAAATCCAAATCTTCTGGAAAGTCCAAGGCTCTTTGTTGGAACTATGGTAAAACTAGGCATTTCTAAAGGAAATGCAAAGAAGAGAAGAAAAAGAAGAAGAAAGCTCCTGATTCAGATTCTAACAAGTCACAAGATGATGGTGATGCCTTAATCGTAGCCTTGGCCACCCATGCATCTGATGATGTGTGGTTGATTAATTCTGGTGCATCATTCCACATGACCTCGCATCGAGACTGGTTTACCAAATATGAAGAGTTTGATGGTGGAAGGGTGTACCTTGGTGATGACTCTCATCTGAAAATTGTTGGTCGTGGAAGAGTCTCAATTCGATTCCCTGATGGACAAGTGAAGGGGATCACTGGAGTTATGCACATTCCAAGCCTTGTACAGAACCTACTTTTTGTAAGTATGTTGAATGATGTAGGTTGTCTTTTCAAAGGATGGATGCAAGATGACAAGAGGATCTATGGTGCTTGCGAAGGGTACTTAGAGGGGTACTCTGTTTCAGCTAGAGGCATGCAATTCACAGTGCAATAGTTCTTCTGACTCAAGGAAATGATATGTTGTCACTTCATCCCCACCATCTGAACATGCAGTGAAGAAATCTGTTGTAATTGGTTCCGATGGTTGTGCACATGCTTTGGAAGCTAAGCTTCCTGCTGAAAAGACTATGTTATGGCATTTAAGATATGGTCACATTGGTGAGAAGGATCTACGTACCCTAAAAAATAAAAACCTTGTTGAGGGGTTCAATGATTTTAATCTTGAGTTTGACTTTTGTGAACATTGCATTTATGGAAAACAAAACCGTGTTTAGTTTTACTCTAGTTGTCACAAGTCTGCTGGTGTATTGGATCTAATTCATTCTGATGTGTTTGGTCCTGTGAATGTTCCTTCGATTTCAAAATCTGTATATTTTGTATCTTTCATAGATGATTATAGTAGAAGGGCATGGGTTTATTTTATCAGAAGAAATATTGAAGTCTTTAGTCGGTTTAAAGAGTTTAAAGCCTTTGCTAAAAATTAGACTTGTAAAAAGATTAAGTGTTTGAGAACTGACAATGGTGGTGAGTTTTGTTTGGCAGAGTTTGATAAGTTCTACAAAGAGAAAGGGATTGAAAGGCATAAGACAACTCCATATACCCCACAGAAAAATGGAGTTGTAGAGAGGATGAACAAGACACTGATGGAGAAGGCTAGGAGTATGCTTAGTGGAGCAAGCTTCGAACAAAAGTTTTGGGCTGAAGCTGTTGCCACTTCTTTCTATTTGGTAAACATATCTCCTACATCAGCTCTTATTAGCAAAACACCTATGGAGGTGTGGTTTGGTAATAAGCCTTTAGTAAGGCATCTTCGTGTTTTTGGTTGTGAGGCATATGCACATGTGCCTAGGGAGAAATGGTATAAGTTGGAGAACAAGGCTGTTAAATGTATTTTCATTGGCTATGGTGTCGGTGTGAAAGGATACAAGCTTTGGGATCCCGTGACTGAGAAAGTGTTGTATAGAAGAAGTGTTATCTTCAGAGAGCTAACACCCTCTTCCATTGTTCTACAGCCAGAACAATCAAAAAAGAAAGAAGATGCAGTTTAGTTTCCTTCTACCCCTGAGAAGACTAAACTGACAGACCCTGTGAGGCCTAATGATGAGATCTCTAGTAGCTCTAGAAGTGAAGAAGAAGAAGCAGAACCTCAACCTTAGCCATTGAGGAGGTCTACACAAACAAGAAAGCAACCTGATAGGTTTGGTTATTCATTACTTGATTCTAGTTGTGCTTTTGCTTTACTTTCCAACATTGATGAGCCTAGAACTGTGAAAGAGGCTATGGGCATGAAAGATGCAGGTTCCTGGAAGGAGGCCATGGAGGATGAGATGGATTCTTTGGAAAAGAAGAAAACATGGGACTTGGTGCCTTTACCTGATGGATGGAAACCCGTTGGTTACAAATGGGTGTTCAAGAAGAAATTTGGTGCAGATAGTAGTGTTGAAAAGTACAAGTCTAGATTGGTTGCGAAGGGGTACTCACAAGTGGAGGGAATTGATTATGGTGAAATTTTCTCTCTCGTTGCAAAGATGACATCCATTAGATTTCTGTTATCTCTTGCAGCTACTTATGATTTAGAGATAGAATAGAAGGATGTGAAGACAACTTTTCTTCATGGTAATTTGGAGGTAGATATCTACATGTCACAATTAGAGCATTACATAGAGAAAGGTAAAGAAAATTTGGTTTGCAAGCTTAAGAAGTCTTTATATGGTTTGAAGTAGTCTCCTAGGATGTGGTACTTGAAGTTTGATGCCTTTGTGTTGTCAATTGGTTATATGAGATCGAAATTGGATCATTGTTTGTATTATAAGTTTGACGGTGATCGTATTCTCATTGTTGCATTATATGTTGATGATATGTTTCTCATTGGGAAGGGTAAGAATATGATTTTTGATTTTAAGTCTCAGTTGGCAGCACAGTTTGAAATGAAAGATTTAGGGGCAGCCAGGTACATTCTTGGAATTGAAATTAGAAGAGATAGAACTAATAGAAAACTTTAGTTAAGCTAGAGTAAGTATGTGAAGACCGTGTTGGACAGGTTCAACATGGCAGATTGTAGACTAGTGAGTGTTCCTGTTTCATTGGGGACAAAGTTGTTTGTTAATGAGTGTCCAAAATCTCCTAGTGAGGTGGAGGACATGAACAACGTTCCTTATGCTAGTGCTGTTGGCAGTTTGATGTATGCTATGGTCTGCACAAGACCAGATATTGCCCAAGCAATGGGAGTCCTTAGCCGGTTTATGGCTAATCCTGGATGGGTACATTGGGATGCAGTTAAGTGAGTGTTCAGATATTTGAGGGGTACTTTCGAGTATTCCATTTGCTATCATGGAAAGGCTACAGGACCTCCGCATTCAATTTATATTCGTGGATTTGTGGATTCTGATTGGGTAGGTGACATTGACAGTAGGAGATCCGCCAGTGCATATGTGTTCACAATGTTTGGTGGTGCAATTTGTTGGATGAGTAAGCGACAACTTGTGGTTGCTTTTTCCACTATAGAAGCTGAGTATATGGCTGTAACTCATGCTTGTAAGGAAGCCATTTGGCTTAAGAGATTGTGTTTAGATATTGGTGTAGATGTAGGTCAAATTATGATTAGTTGTGATAGTCAGAGTGCAATTTGCCTTACGAAGAATCCAACTTTCCATGCCATAACAAAGCATATTGATGTACAGTTTCACTTCGTGCGAGACATGGTAGAGGATGGGAAGGTAAATTTGGAGAAGATAGATAATTTGAAGAATGTTGCAGATGCATTAACAAAACCATTTAGCGCAGAGAAGTTTAGATGGTGTTCAGAGTCTATGGGCCTCGCGGCCTATAGCAGTTAAATCCTGTTATTCTATTGGCTCTTACAAGGTGTTTGACAAGTCGGAGAATGTTGGGAATTAAGGTATCTCAACCTTGGTAATTCCTTGCATTATTTTGATTGTATTTATTTATTAATTGCCTATGTTGTAAATTAATTGTAAATTCCATATTGTCATATTGTGGGATGTGGCACGATGATGTGTCATCCTACATGGAAGTTGACAACTTGTAATTTTGTCCTCACATGAGGAGATAGGCATCCCACTTTTTGGTAGGAGTATTTTCCCATGTGTTGGCATCTTGGATGTTGTGTAAGGGAATATTGACCAAAATGGTTATGACAAATTCCTATGACAAAATCTATGACATGTAAGAGTCAAAAATAGAAGCTTGTAAGATAGGTGTAGACATGTGTCATGAAGCATCTTTGAAAAAGGCATATTGGGGCGCCATAAGGTGGACTATGACATGTTGTAAGAGAACATGCTATTTATAGCCTGTGTATGATATATTCTCTTACAATTGTAAGTTGTAACCGCTATGAGATATTCTATGATGGTTTTTAGAGTCGTAAGAGCATCTATCATAGCCCATTTTAGAAATAGGTGACCTCTTTGGGATGGGAGCTATGGACAAGTGTCAGAAACATTCTACAATGTTGACCAAGTGTCCATAGGCATGGGTTTTGGGCCATGAGGCCAAGTTGGACGCCCATTCCAAGATAGAGGTAATTTTGCCTTGTATATTCTATATAAACAGGTGCTTCGAGGAGGAGATGTACTACAGGTTTGACAGGTACTGTTATGTTGCTAGTTTGTCTCTAGATACGAGTGTCAAAGACTCTTGAGAGCTTGCATTACAAGTGTGTTGTAAACATTCTTTGTTTTGATAAACATTGTGCAGGTTTTGGAGTGTGGGGTTTTTCACCTGATAAGGGTTTTCCCCACATATATCTTGTGTCTCTCTTCTTCTGTCTCACCTTCTCTATTACGTGTTTGCTGCAATATCTCATGTTAATGGTTTAATGTTGCTATAATAGTTAGGATAAATTTGAATTTGCACTCTCCTCCCCTCATTAGATTAGTGTAGGAAGCGATTTCCGCTCACTTAGCTTCCTTACATTGATTTGGTCAATGTTGTGTTGATCTTGTTGGATCCCCTTTGAGTCTTTTGAGTTTGATTGATTTGAGATTGAAGCTATTGGATCTGAACATGCACTAATTTCATTGGAGGGGAAATTCCCTTGAACTTGGTGTGATTTTGTCCTAGTTTTGGGGTTTAGGAAACACCACGAAATGAATGAAATGAAGATTGACATGAAAGATGAGCATGCAATGAAAGAAGCACATGGAAATGCAAAATATCCCATCAAAAGTTTCTTTTCATCACGTTGGGTTCACCAAAATATGTGGTGAAGATGATGTTGTATGTGACAATGATGATGGAAATGAGATCCACACAATGGGAACAAAAAAAGCATGACCAAGAGGCTCTGCCCTTCATGTCGAGTTCACCAAAATATGTACGCACAAAATTATGACTCTGATTGCCTAGGGCTATCGGGTTAGATTTTGGCATGCACATGGACCCTTTCCCTCCTTGCCATGGGCAATCCGCCACGTCACTCTCGCTCATGTGGAATTAGCCAGTCGAGAGGAGGTGAGACATGGCGAGGGTCTAGCTCATTGGAGAGCTGGACTTCGCGGAGAGGGGTCGACAGGTTCTATGGCCTTTGTTGTTGTGTGCTTTGTTGTATGTTTCATTCAATTGCTGTTGTAGTTGAGATAACCCTATGATCCGAAGGGTCACTGGTTTCTCTTCTTCTATTTGGATTCTTTAAATTCCACATTTGTATGGGTAACTGATTGTTCTCATTGATGTCCTCTTGTCTTTGTATGCGTTGTAAGAGTTCTTGTTGTATCTGTCATTGTCTGGTTTCTTCTAACGACAAGAGGACGAGTGGGTCTCCTTGTGGTAAGACAAATGTTTGTTATCGAGGTCTTGGATGGATCTCCTCGATCTCATCATGGATAGCCCTCACCCACTCTCCTCTCACTTCTAAGCACATTTGTGAATCAGAAGAGAGGGAGTCGTGTGATTATTAACCTTAACCAAATCTAGGATTTTGACCTAGGGTTTTGTTGACCTAGGGTTTAACTCATGTTTTGACTTTGATTTTACCTTGTGATGAAATCAAGGGTTTGTTTGGAACCATTTGAATTGTGATTACCTCATAATGGAATCAAGGGTTTGCAATTTTGTCTATACCAATGTCTCTATATGCATGCAAACTAAAATGATATGCAAAGTGTTCTTTTTGGTATATTTTAGAGTGTTTTGGAATGAAAGTGCTTCTAATATATGAAAGTGAAATATGTGTGCAATCCTATATGAATTTTCCAATGCAATGTTTAACTTATGTTTTTTGTGTTTTCAATGTTTTGAATGCAATTTAATCTAAGAAAAGGGAAAATGCTTCTTCTAACAATCTAGATCTAGAAATATGAAAGCGATTAATCTAACATGCAAAATCTAACTATCAAGGAAAAAACAATGTTTTACTGTTCCCAAGAGCAAATTTGATTCTCTAATTACTATTAAAGCAATGAAAACAATGAACCTGAGAGAAATGAAGATTTGTTGACTCCACTACCCTCAACAATCCTTGTAATAGGCAACCTCGAATCCTTCTGTGGCAGCAGGTGTTCGTCTTAACAACCAAATGACTCAAAGAAGCAGAAAGAAGCTTTGATGAAGCTTGTATGAGCTCAATGAGAGCTTGGATTAAGCACAATGGCATAGAATGAAGTAGTGTGATGCTACTTGGTTGAACAAATAAAGCAAATGGCACCTTCGTCCTGTAAGAGCATTTGAATGCTAAGTTGGAGAGCAAAATTTGGCAAGAGCTGTGTGCACAATGAATTTGCCTCCCTTTGTGCTTGGGGGAGGGGGGTATTTATAGGTTTAGAAGAAAGGATTGATTGGAGAGTTAACTAATTTGATTGATGAGTTAACAAGAATATATTGGGGAGTTAACAAGGTTGATTACCCAGTGAACTCAACTGATTAGAGAGTGATGAAGCAATGATAACTTATCACTGGAGAGGAAATGGAGGTGAGGGAATGCATGAGATTGATTAGAGAGTTAGTTTGAGATCAAATAGAGTTAATTATGCATGTATGGGTGCATGAAATAGTTAACTCTATATCAAGGATCAAAAATCATGCAAACAGAAAGAAAAATGGGTGAAAACAAAGCAAAACGAGAGAGAAACTCGAGTTTTTCCGCAGGTCCAAAAATAGTAGGGTCGCCCAGGGGAGATCCGGGCTGGACAGGGTCAGATGCAGAAAAATAGGCTGGGAGATGGTAGAAGATAAGAAAAGTATGGGTTATGCATCAAGAAACATGTCAATCATGTGGAAGAATCCAAATCTCCACTTGCGTCCGCAAGATCTCGAAAGGAGGTCTGGAAATAATAGGGGGAGATTTGGATTGGTTGGTCGAAAATGAAAACTATCAGTGGGAGATAGATCGGGGGACCTCTAGAAGGTTCTATGAGGTGCACTAGAGGAAAAACAAAGGGGAGAGGTGAAAACTCACCTACAAGACACTCACAAGGCTTAGGAACAAGGTTGAAAGCTATAAAACACAAGTCAACAAGTGTCGCAACAAGTGTCGAAAAGCGTCGCAAATGGGGGGGAGAGAAATTGACAAAGCAAAAACGTCACAAGACAAGAAAAGAGGACAAGTCATCAAGAGGCCTACTACTTGAAGAATTTATTTTCATGCTTACATGTACATGACAAGGATTTGAATCATCATAGGGGTCCTCGTGGAGGTAGTGTGTGATTTTTGTGCTTACAGGACCAATGCCAACCATTACACTATCTCTCTATCATTATCTCTTGTATACTGCCAACACTTAGCCAAAATGACTCAGTCTATTTGACCGGACCAAAACCTTTGTTCCAACCTTATTGCTTTTCTTTTTTCCATCAATGAAAACACCTTCAAACATCATGCACAATCATTCATCATCATACCAATAGTGTCTGTCTCTTAATGATGTTTGCTCAGTTGCCAACACCATGACCAATTATCCTTCTCGGAAGACCCTTTTCCCCCATGTAAACCATTTTTATTATATTATTCATTCATTGCTTGCAGTTTGTACCAAAGTTGTTGATTTATCTCTTGAATTCTCTTTATGAATCTATAACATCTTAAATCACTTGTGGGCCTATTGGTAGATCCATTAAGCCAACAATTCCTTTGTGATTCGTACTAGACATGATTTGAAATGTATATTTACTTGTAGACTTTATATTGTTGGAATTAGAAGAAAATTTAGTTTGGGTTAGAACCTAATCCCATTTCTCAGTGTTGTCACCAATTAAGTATCTTAGTAGGTTGCCTATGTTAGATTCAGGATAGACAACTAAGAGGAGGGGAGTGAATCAGTTGTCAAAAACTTTCTTTCCAATTACACACTTAAATCCTCTTAGCGATTTAGCAGTATATCAATAAATCAATCATGGAAACATAATGCATTAAATCAAGAGTAGAAACATATCAACACATAGGACACCAAGATTTTGACATGGAAAACTCGGTTAAGGGAAAAACCATGGGGTGATTAACCCAAGATTGTATTCTCTGTTAGAAGAATAGAAAGACCAAAATGGCACATACCAATTAGGGCTCACTACTCGAGCATATTGCTCACAAGAGGCTCACTGCCTACAAGAGACACACTATCTACAAAATGATAAGTATCACATACTTGAACTAGAGAATAGCATCTTTACCATGCTTGAATCAGTTCCATTTAAGCCCAAAACTTATGCTCTACCTTTCGCTCTCTTCCTCGCTACCACACCCTCATCTCCACAAGACACACTTTGAAATCACTTTATAATCCCTTATTTATACAAGACATCAACTTAGGAATATTCATCTAAGTCGGCAAACATCTACAAGAACATCCGCAGGATGTGTAACTCATCCGGTCAGCCAGTCTCAGGAAGAACACCATCATCGCAAGCTCCAACTCCAATGCGGACCACCAACATGAACTGGACACAATCCAAAGACTTCCACAAGATTGCCTGAATCACCAAGAACATCCACACTTCATTTGCTTACTGAAGTCCTCTCCTTCATCCAGAACCTCAAGAACATAATCTTTCATCACTGTCACAAAGGAATAGATGCTTGTGGACCTTCAAACCATGAACCAATCAAGTTGACACTTCACAAAGACTTCCTCAACACTTCCTCAAATCCGCAGAATAGGATAATGCATTTTTGGATCTCACCGGACCTATCTGTGTCACTCTATCACCTCTAAACACCTGTCGGAACCAGTTTTACTTGGGTGGCCACAACTCCTTCAGATCTTCATGTGGACCTTTGAAATCTTTACTGGATCATCTTAAGACTCATATCTATGAACCCTTTGAACCGCATCCTCTGATAGTCATCATATCTTGGATCTTTACCTTACTATCTTCACTGTTCTTCTTTGATCCTGATTAGGACTAATTTTCTCAAAATCCTCAGCACTCAGCTCATCCAATACTTTTCATCAATGCAATAGGAGTATGTTGACATCAATGACAAGACCAGTTAGGCCGATACTTGCAACAACCTAGGCTTCTATTTACCACCTTTGTTTGTGTTGATTGTCAAATTTACACTTTGTTGCAAACTTGTACCAACATAGGAAGTCTATAAGCATGGGGTGTGGCTTGCAAAATAATTTCTAGGATTTTGGAAGTAGACTCTTATGATTTTCAATTTAGTTTTATAAATAAGTGCAGGGAAAGGGAGAAGGAAATGCAACAAAAATTGTGAATTAATTTAAATGAATAGTGATCATTCATTGGACAAAATGGCTAATAATACTTCCTTGCACAACCATATTTAAGAAGTATATTCAAAGTAAGAATGAATTTTCTAAAAGGATTTCAATATGAATAATGTTGAAAGATAAGAAATCATGACTTCATATGATGTAGGAGCATCCCTGGTTCAAGAGCAATCTTGCATCAACCAAAAACATTTGCATTTCAGTTTGTTTTCTTTCATTTTCTAGTTCAGATCAGTCAGTTGAGTCAGTAGCAGTTTCTGTATTTTGGTCCTCTTTCTACCACAGTTTCATTTTAGACCTCGTAGAACTGGACTTAGCATCTAGACACATTAATGCACATCATATTTAAAATTTAGATCATTTCAATCAGGTACCAGAAATATATCACTATCAGAAGATCAACTATTTTCTTAGAGCAGAGCATCCTGATAGTCTCAGACAATCAGCTAAAGGAGAAGACCTGTGGAGCGTTTCATGGCTTGAGGAGCTAAACTACACATCATTCAAGGAACTTTAGATCATGGATGACCTTCCCTAAGATCTGCATGCTATTCCATTCACTTGCAGAGGATTCCCATCTATTTAGGTCTGACCTATCCATGTACACATGTTACATCTCTTTCATCAGAGTTTGTAATCATCCTTGGTTGATGTAGAGGAATCTTGTGTTCCGGAGATGATATATATTCATGTATTAGATGCATAGGAAAATAGTTAGTCACATAGAGATAGTTTGATAGTTTGAATTCTTTGTGAAGGTGCTTCAAAGCTATATCTCGTGCATATTCTGTAACTGAGTAATCAGGCCTGTGAGCCCTAATTGTAAGCCTGCATGTTGCTGGCCAATTTATATTTTGAATCAATGATATATTGAATGAATGAATCTACATTTGCATTCTATCTTTGAGTTGTTTTCATTGTGTTTACTCTTGCTGAACGGTCTGAACTGTTCACTTGTGGACCCTCCTAGCCATGACTACACCAAGTGGTATTAGAGCGAAGTTTGAATCTTTTGGGAGTGAATTGAGAGAAGTTGGGGAAGAAATTACATAAGATCTTGCTGTGAATAGATCACCGAATCTGAAGCAAACTACCTGTGTTGTCAACTGATCACCAATTGTGAGGTAGTTGTCACCTTGTAGTCTGATCACCAAATTTGAGGCAGTTACACTTGATCCTAGGAAGAGACGTTGTCGAGGAGAATACTTGTTGTTGGTACTATGGCTAGAAGAATGGATGAAATGATGGAGATGATGAAAACAATGCGAGTTCGCTTGGATGTTGTTGAATAAGATAGGCAAAGAGGACTTACACCTCGACCTAATATTGAAAGTGATGACGATGACGAATTTCAATCCGTTGATCGAAATGACAAAACCCTAGGAGAAGAAGAAGAATTAGATCAAGTCAAGATGTTGCGAGCTATTTCAAAGACTGGGAAAAGACCTAGAGTTGATGTACTAGACTATACTAGTATTTTGAATCTTGAGGAGCTGATTGATTAGATAAATGACCTAGAAGAATACTTTGAATATGAAGAAATTGAAGATCTAGAGAAGGTGAAATTTGCAAAGACAAAGTTGAAATAACATGCTGCTATATGGTGGAAAGAAGTTCAGTTGGATAGGAACAAAAGATTAAAAGATAAGATTACAAAGTGGGACAAAATGGTGACAAAGTTGAAGAATTAGTTTATACCTGTTGACTTTGAGTTGGAACTGTTGAAGAGATTACAAAAACTGAGACAAAAGGAGAAATATGTGAAGGAGTATATTGAATAATTTCATAAGATGATCATAAGGACATGACATAGTGAAGCCAACAAAGAGAAAGTGGCAAGATACATCAATGGACTGAGATTGAACATTTAAGAAGAACTAAGTTTGGTAAGGATGACAACATTGGAAGAAGCATATCAGTTTTCCCTGAAAGTTGAAGAAAAGTTGAACAAGAGGCATGATCAGAGACAAAGAGGTAGGGGAGGTAAATTTCAGAGAGGTAGAACATTTTTTAGAGGAGAGAGATCATATGTAGAGTAGAATAGACAAGAGAACACATTCAAGGAGGACAGAGATAAAATTGCATACCGAAGAGATGACAAAACTTTCTACCATAGAGGAAACCCTAGTCCATACCAGAGCAAAGGATACATAAGAGATGGAAGAGGACTTGATAGGAGAACATTCAGAGGAACCTATTTTAAGTGTGGAGGTGAAGGACATAGAGCATTTGAATTTAATCAAGAGAGTACAAGTAAGAAGACAAAGAACAGTGGAAGAGCAGCCTATGTAGAAGAAGAACTTGTTGGATCACCTAGTTTAGTTGGTAAACCTGAGAAAGGAGAATCACTTGTCATGAGGAGAGCACTATTTCAAGTAGAGACAAATGAGGAACCAGCGTAGAGGAAAAGTTTGTTCAGAACTAGATGCAAATCAAGAGATAAATGTTGTAAAGTTGTAATTGATAGTGGTAGTTCTGATAATTTGGTTTTAGAGGAGATGGTGACTAAGCTAAAGTTGGAAAGATTGAAACACCCTAAGCCATATCAAATAGCATGGATTCAGGATGATCATAAGGTACTGGTGAGTGAACAATGTTTGGTGAAATTTCATATTGGATCTTATCATGATGAAGTATTGTGTGATATTATGCCTATGAATGTTTGTCATATTTTGTTGGGTAGACCATGGCAGTATGATAGAAAAGATATACATGATGGAAGGAGGAACACATATACTATAACATCAAATGGAAAGAGAATTACTTTGATTCATTTGGAAGATGATCCTAAGAGTGAAGTATGTGGATATGCTAGAATCTGTTTGGTAGATGGAAAGAAATTTATGGATGGTTTGAGACATGCGAATATGTGTTATGCTTTGATTCCTAAGAAACCTGAAACCCTGAAGACAAAGACTGAAGAATCATAACCGGAGGAGATAACTGAGTTGCTGATAGAGTATGAAGACATCATATCATACAATGTACCTGAAGGATTACCACCAATTAGGAGTATTAGTCATCACATGGACCTTATACCTGGAGCTAGTTTGCGTAACAAAGCAACATACAGAATGACACTAGCAGAGAATGAAAAATTGAATAGACAAATATAGGAGTTGTTGAGGAAAGGTCTAATTAGAGACTATTTGAGTCCTTATGCAGTACCTATAGTGTTAGCACCAAAGAAGGATGGAGAATGGAGAATGTGTACAGACTCTAGACCAATAAACGAGATCACAGTTACGTATAGATTCCATTTACCTAGGATGGATGATATTATGGATTGTTTGAGTGGAGCAAAATATTTTACAAAGATAGACTTCAAGAGTGGATACCATCATATCAAAATTAGAGAAGGAGATGAATGGAAGACTACTTTTAAGACAAATGAAGGATTGTATGAATGGTTAGTGA
Source organism: Cunninghamia lanceolata (assembly GCA_027924645.1). Taxonomy (NCBI): domain Eukaryota; kingdom Viridiplantae; phylum Streptophyta; class Pinopsida; order Cupressales; family Cupressaceae; genus Cunninghamia; species Cunninghamia lanceolata. The sequence continues at coordinate 2,218,694 of BSBN01000210.1, read as the reverse complement.
TGCCTTTGAATTGACAAATGCACCAAGTACTTTCATGAGATTGATGAATGAAGTTTTGAAGAAATTCTTGGGTAAGTTTGTTATTGTATATTTGGATGATATTTTGATTTTCAGTAAGATAAAAGAAGAACATTTGTGGCACCTGAGACAAGTATTGTAGAGACTGAGAGAAGAGAAATTGCTGATAAACATGAAGAAGTGTAGTTTCATGAAGGAAGAATTGGTATACTTGGGCTTTGTAATTTCTGCAGAAGGATTGAAGATGGACCTTGTGAAAGTGAGAGCAATTGTTGAATGGCTTACACTTGAGAGCATTAGAGAAGTCAGATCATTTCATGGATTAGCTAGTTTCTACTGGAAGTTCATCATAAATTTTAGTTTAGTGTGTAACCCCATGACAAAGACAATGAGAGGTGACAGAAAAGACTTTAAGTGAACATCAGGAGTAGCTAGAAATTTTGAATTGTTGAAGAAGAAAGTGATAGAGAAACCTGTGTTGGCATTACCGGATTTCAATAAGGTATTTCAAGTAGATTGTGATGCAAGTGGAAATGCAATAGGAGCAGTGCTGAGTCAAGACGGTAGACCTATAGCATATTTCAGTGAGAAGTTGAATGATGCAAGGAGAAGATATTCAGTTTATGATCAGGAGTTCTATGCCATAATTCAAACCTTGAAGAAGTGGAGACATTACTTGTTGCCTAAGGAGTTTGTGTTGTATATAGATCATCAAGCTTTATAGTATTTGAACAGTCAAGGAAAGTTGAATTAGAGACATATGAGATGGGTAGAGTTCATGTAGAGTTGCACTTTTGTATTGAAGCATAGAAGTGGAAAATCAAACAAAGTTGCAGATGCACTAAGTAGGAGAAGGAACTTGCTGACAAAGATGAGAGATGAAGTGTTAGGTTTTAAGGAGTTGAAGAATATGTATGAGGGAGATCTTGATTTTGCAGAACCTTGGAAATCATGTAAGGAACCTATTGTGACAGATAGGAGTAAGTGGTTGGATTATTACATTTAGGAAGATATGTTGTTCAAAGGAAACCAGTTATGCATACCTAGGAGTTCAATGAGAGACAATTTGATCAAGGAGAAGCATAGTGGTGGATTGGAAGGATATTTTGGTATTGATAAGATAGTGGCTTTGGTACGTGAAAATTACTTTTGGCCTTAGATACATAAGGATGTTAGGAAATTTGTGCAGAGTTGTAGAGTTTGTCAAGTTGCAAAAGGGAGTAGTCAGAATACCATATTGTACAAACCTTTGACAACACTAGAGAGACCTTGGGAAGACATAAGCATGGATTTCATAATGGGATTGCGGAAGACATAGAGAGGACATGGTTCAATATTTGTAGTGGTGGACAGATTTTCAAAGATGGCACATTTCATACCTTGTAAGAAGACAACTGATGTAGTGCATATCGTTGACCTATTTTTCAAGGAGATTGTGAGATTGCATGGATTACCTAAGAGCATAATTTTAGACAGAGATACAAGATTTCTTGGATACTTTTGGAAGACACTTTGGAAGAAGATGAAGACATAATTGAAGTTCAATTCAACATTTCATCCATAGACTGATGGATAGACAGAGGTATTAAATAGGAGTTTGAGAAACTTGTTGAGATGTTTGGTTGGAGAAAAGGTAGGAAATTGGGATTTGATTCTATCACAAGCAGAGTGTGCATACAATAATTCAGTAAATAGGAGCACTTGAAGAACACCATTTGAGATTGTGACAGAAACTAACCCTAGAGGAGTAGCAGAGTTGAGAGAGATCAGTATGGAAGAGAAGAGGAGTGCAGAAGTAGAAGAATTTGCAGGACACATGGAAACAGTGCATAATCAGGTTAAGAAGCATTTGGAGGAGATGAATAGTAAGTATAAAGAACAAGCAGATGAGAAGAGAAGACATAAAGAATTTTTAGTGGGAGATGAAGTGATGGTGTACTTGAGAAAAGAAAGATTTCTAGTTGGGACATATAACAAGTTGAAGATGAAGAAGTTTGGACCATGTAGGATACTCATAAAGTTTGATTCAGGGAATGCATATGAAGTGCAGTTACTGGAGACATTGGGCATATCACCTATTTTCATCATTGCAGACCTACATCAGTATCATGAAGCAGAGTTCAATGACAACGTTGAAGAATATTTGAAGAAGCAGTTACCACAACAAGCACCAGAGTAGATTGAGGACATCTTGGACACTAGAGTTGGATGCAACACCATAAGAAGTTGACAATACAAAGAATATTTGGTAAAGTGGAAAGGCAGACAAAAGAAGACTCATCTTGGATTTCTCAGGTTGAGGTGGGCCATCTCAGTTTTCCTCTAGCCCCAACAAAGTGAGGGACTCACTTTTTCAACAACCTTAGATGTCTGATGTAGGAGCATCCATGGTTCAAGAGCAATATTGCATCAACCAACAACATTTGCATTTCAGTTTGTTTTCTTTCATTTTTCAATTTAGATTAGTCAATTCAGTTAGTAGCAATTTCTGTATTTCGGTCCACATTTTGTTGCAATTTCATTTTAGACCTTACAAAGCTGGACTTAGCATCTAGACACATTCATTCACATCATATCCAAAATTTAGATCATTTGGATTAGGTACTGGAAAGATATCGCTATCATAAGATCGACTGTTTTCGTAGAGAAGAGTATCTTGACAGTCTCAAACAATTAGCTAAAGGAGAAGACTTGTGGAGCATTTCATGGCTTGCGGAGCTAAATGACACATCATTCAAGGAACTTTGGATTGTGGACGACCTTGCCTGAGATCCGCACACTATTCCATTCATTTGCGGAGGATTCCCATCTATTTAGGTCTGACTTATCCATGTACACATATTACATCTCTTTCATTAGAGTTTGTAATCATCCTTGGCTGATGCGGAGGAACCTTGTGTTCTAGAGATGATATATATTCATGTAATACATGCATAGGAAAATAGTTAGTCACATAGAGATAGTTTGATATTTTGAATTCTTTGTGAAGGCACTTCAAAGCTATATCTTGTGCATATTTTGTAACTGAGGAATCAGGAATGTGAGCCCTAATTGTAAGCCCGCATGTTTCCAGCCAGTTTGTATTTTGAATCATTGATATACTAAATGACTGAATCTACATTTGTATTCTATCTTTGAGTTGTTTCCGTTGTGTTTACTCTTGCTGCACGGTATGGACTATTCACTTGTGGACCCTCCTAGCCATGATTGCACCATCATATATTCAATTGATAAAGCTACACATACTCAAATTCAAATGTCACTTGAAAGATTCTAACATATGGAAGGCTATAGAGACTAACAAAGTATTTGGAATAAAAGCATATAGAGATGAAATTTGGCATGAGTACATTTCATCCCCTTAAAATGAGTATCAAATTCTTATTTAAACTCCCTCTACCCAAAAAACTTGGCACTATCATCTCCCTAACTTAAAACAACTGTTAATCTCTTTATTACATTTTGCATGATTACATTATATCTATAATTGAAAGAAGAATGTTGTTCTAAGATTTTAGCATGCGCAGTGATTCATTGGAAGTGGCACTCTTTATTACATTACTCTAGAGTTTTGAAATAGGGGGTGTGCTTTTGCTTGTCAGAGACTTAATTTTTCCTCTAAGAAAACTTCGACTGTTAGATAGCAATATCCTTTCACCAATAGTGCAACTAGAGAGAATTGTCAAACTAATATCCAAGTGTTTGAGCACAAGGTTGCCAAGTGTCTTGCTACAAAATTAGATTTTCTATTATTTCCTTTTAGGTGGTGGGACTACCAAATTCTTATGTGTTCCTTTCAAACCAATGACATAATGTTTTTGGAGTTGTCAGACTAATAACTCCAAAATGATGCACATACCATTGATCTTTGAAATGCTCAAACTATTTTGAAGTGCTCTAGAGTGTTTTCTTTGAAAAATATTTGAAAATGAAGGGACCCACTATCTCGATTACCTTTATCACATAGCTAATGGTGCAACCAAAACCTATTTCCAGAGTAAAAACTCTTTTGAGATGTGAAAATTCACCATGTGGTAGATACTGTTGCATTTATTTATTTATTTATTTTTGCTTTTACTGGTGGGCCATTGGCTAATAAAACAAAAGTGGCCCACTAGTGACATCTTGTCAATCTCCATGCAATAACACAAAGTTTTGGAGTTGTCAGATTGATAACTCTAAAATGTTGCACATGTTGTTGATGTTGTAAAATGATCAAATAGTTTTGAAGTGCTATATGTACTTGCTCTTAGATTTTTTGTGACTTTGAGTAGCAATAAATAAGCACTAAATTTTTTTTGGAAGGAAATGCTTGGTTAAGTGTAGTAATCAAAATAACGTAGGTGCTACTACATGCCTCAACAATAGAAAATCTTGCGAAAAGGAAAGGTCGATATGCTTTGGAATGAGCATGGAGAGAAATGCTCTAGAGTTTTATCATTGGGTTGAAGGTGGTGAGTTGAACTATACTATAGCATGATATCCAATTTCTTCCACAAGGTTCTTAAAAATGGCTTAAAAAATTATTGTCCTTGTCATTGGTTGTCATTTTTGGAATGCCATGCAACCACACCACTTACCTGAAGAATAAATGAGAAACTTGACTTGCCTCATTTGAATTTTTACAAGGTATGAAGTGGGCTATTTTAGAGAAGTGGTCTACCACTATAAATAATGAATCATGTCCTCTTTGTTTTCATGGAAGCACCAAGACAAAATCCAGGGAAATATCAATCCATGGTTCCATAGGCAAATGTAGAGGTGTATATAGGCTTGTATTTTGTTGCCCACCTTTTGATATTTGAAAAATTCTACAAATAGGATCAAACCTATTCACATCCTTTCTCATATTTGTTTAAAATAATTTCTTGATCACCAAACCAAAGGTATTATCTCTTCCAAATTGTTTTCTCAACCCACTTGCGTGTACTTATCTCACTAGCTTTTCTCTCCTTGATCCAAGGGAGATAAATACTAATACACCTTAAACAAAAAACCGTCAACGAATAAATATTCTTCAAAAGAATGCATACTTGTATGGTCTTGATTACTTAGAGCTCCATATATTCTGATAAAGTATGAATCATTTTCATAATCACCCTTTACATCCTCAAAACCAACCACCCATTACTCATCACAACTAGCAAGTGGCATCTCCAACTTAATGCATTAGCCACCACATTAGTTTTACCATTCTTATGTTGCACAACAAATGTGTAGGCATGCAAAAATGAAGCCCATTTAGCATGTTTATGGGACAACCTAGCTTGTGAGTTTATGTACTTTAGGGTTTGATTGTTAGTCATCAAAATGAATTCCCTATGTAGGAGATAATGCCTCCAAAATTTTAGTGCTTGTACAACAACATAGAATTCCTTATCATAAGTGGTATAATTTTTTGTTATCATTCAATTTTTAATTGAAAAAGGCCATAGATTTACCTCCTTGGCTTAACATTCCTCTGATAGAGACTCCTGAGGGATCACACTTTACCATAAACTTTTTCTCAAAATTTGGTAGAACAAGAATTAGAGCTTCAATTATCTTCCTTTTGAGTTGTTCAAAGTTCTCGTAAGTTATCTTTGGCCAATTAAATACTTTCCCTCTTGTGTAATTGGTCAAGGGTGCACTTATACTACTAAAATTTCTAATGAATCTCTTATAGAAATTTTCCATTCCATGGAGGCTCCTCACCTTTATGATACTTTGAGGAGTGGATCATTCAAGAATCACCTTAGATTTTTTTAGATCTATGCTCAATCCATCAAATGAAATACCACTACCAAGGAATACCAACCTATCTTTGCAAAACAAACATCTTTTAGGGTTGGTGAACAACTTTTTTGTTCTACATATGTCAAACACCACTCTCTAGTGTTCTACATGCTCCTCCATGTTTCTAATTGTTTTGTATGAAAAAGGGGGAATGAAAACAAGGGTTAGATCCTCCTTTCTCTACAAACATTTAAGGACATATCAACCGAGTTGAATCACACTTTTGCAAGAGGATTCACATATAGGTTAGGCTGTCACTTGGAACAATGTGGAAGCTCAGATGTTATCAACTAATGTATCAATTTAATACTCAAATACCCTTAAAACCCTAAGTATACAAAATAATAAGCAAATTGATGAATTGTGACAAATGTTTGTAGACTAAGGTAGTAGACATAGATTAGTTATTGACTATTTTTTGAAGTTCAAGATGTGGAATACTTGGGGACACTACCACTAATGCCCCTATCTAAGGTGGTGTTTTCTCTGTGGTATCCTGATCTCCTTCTGAGATTGGTAATCAATGTACTTTTCATTTCTGTCTCAGGAAATGTGGAGGACACTACCACTAGCACCTAAGTCTAAGGCCAAATGTTTTCTGGGACTGCAGAGCCTCTTCAGATCCCGATTATCACTATCACAATGATTTCTATGTTTGCAACTTCAGAGGACACTGCCACTAATGCCCGTGTCCAAGCAGTCCTTTTCTTCAGGGATCTAGAATCTACACACTGTCTTACTGTTCCCAGCAACGCCACTCTGTCAAGATGTGACACCTATAACCTGCAATCCCAAGGAGATTGGTTGGGGGTTGTGGTGTTTAGAGGCTTGCCTTAGTCAAGCTCTGGAGAGACATTCAAGTCTTCCGAACACTATTGTTAGATAGAGAGTGCGTATCCCTGCGGGATAGAGGCAAAATTCAAAAGATAAATGATTGAAAACACCAATAAATGTCACCTTAGAGGTGTAGATCTCACATAGATGAAGATTCTTTGACACATGAGAAGATGAAGCTAAATCTGCAATCACAAACACAATAACAATGCTCTGCTCTGCAACAATGAATATCTTGAATGCTCTAAAATCACAAGTTAGCGAAAAGCTTATAATCATCTTCTAGTTTACAAATGAAACCCTAAACATGTTTATATATCCAACAACACACATTCCTACTAAGAATTTTGTAATTCAAACTTCAGATGTCAGCATAGGACCTAAGGAACAATCATAAAACTGACATTAAAATTTAGGGCTAACCTAAAATGGGGTAGGACTAGGGCACTAGCGCCCAACCCCACCCTCCTAATTTAGGTTAGGATCTATTTAAATAGCTCTCCCTAGGTCCTATTTTCCTGTTATCCTAAAATTAGCTGCACTCAATTTTGTAAGATGACCCCTACGAAACTTGTCTGTTTTGTAGCCTACAACTCTAAGCACGCAAATCAAGGCAATTATTTTTTCCCTTGTGCGTGGTCCCCTAACCCTGAAGGATCCATCTAAGTATATCCTCATTTCAGTTTCTTGAAGTTTGTGAAGACAAGTCAAATAACAAACTGATCAAATAAGTAAGTTTGATATTTCTGGGAGTTACAAAATTTTTTATTGGCATGCAATGGTGGTGGTTTTTGCCACCAATACATGTCAAAGTCTTTGTAATATGTGAGGGCGATGATTGTCACTACCCGTGCATATTGTTCTTTTTTGTATGTGCGAAGGTGGTATTTTTCACCACTAGTGCTTCTGTCAGTTCACACGAACTATAATTAATGCCGATTTGAGTTATTTTATTTCAATATTTTTAATGGTTTGTTGTTGGTTTTATTTTTCATTATTGTTTTTCTCTGCCTCCATGATTATCTTGCATCCATAGTTGACCATCCACCCCCTCTGGCGCGTGCATTGAGAGGATTTGATTAGGATACAACTTTTATTTCTTTATTAGTTTTCTTTGCCTTTATCATCAGGTAAGGGTCTTTTATTACTTTCGTTCATTTCATTTTTATTTATTTCATGCATTAGGGTTTGCCTATGTTTGATAGATGTTTATTGTGCTTGCGTTCAATGTTATTATTTTCCTCTATTAAAATGATTAGATTTAAACCTTACTGTTTATCTGTGGAAAACCCTAGTCATTTTCCATGTTTAGTTTTTTATTTCTTTTATTTTATTTTATGTTGATGGTTTTTTCTGCCGCTTTTGGTCATTTTTGTATACTCCTGATTAAGGTTTTGTTTTTTTCAATTGTGTTTTTCTTCATGTATAAGTGGTGGTTTTTGTCACTCTTTATGAAAATTGTCTTACCCCATGTAGGGGCTGAAGAGAACTTGAACCTCTTAGTTGAACCTATGTTTTGAACCTCTTTGTTGAACCTTTCTAGAGTTCATTTGGTAGGTTCAATGAATTTTAGTTCAACTGTTCCTTGGTTCATTGGTCTGAGGATATGCGATGTCGGCATCGCTGTGACGAAGCACTATCGGCAGGACCGTGTTGAAGACCATTGGCATCGGTGAGACAAGGGCCGTCGGAATAAGCATCGAAGGTTTGTCCGATGCTAAGTGTCACCCCGATGGAAGCATTCAATCGTCGGCAAGACAAGGCCTATCGGCCAACCTTTGTGGAGTTACGCCGACAGGAGTAGTCACTCCGACGAAGGTTACGGTCGTCGGCAAGACAAGGCCTATCGGCCAAACTTTGTGGAGTTACTCCGACAGGAGTAGTCACTCCGACGAAGGTTACGGGTTGGTCGTCGGCAAGAGAATACCCGTCGGCTAAAGGTGTTGGGCCGATGAACTGCGGACATCCTGATGGAAGTCTTATTGGTATCGGTGAGACAAACCTCTGTCGGAGCGAGGGCTAGATCTTTTGCCGATGGAGAATGTCATACCGATGGTAACCTTGGTGATCGGGGAGACAATGCTCATCGGTGGGAGGTGAAGTCTGAGGGCCGATGGGAGTTGTTATGCCGATGGACTTGGAGACTTGGTATTGTCGGCAACAAAATTGCTGACAATACTCTTTCGCCTGTTGGCGGTTATAAACTGCAAAGTCCTTTGCGACTTGGTACATGTGGGACTAAACGCCTCACTGAAATGTAAACCGTTGCGACGGTTAGATGGCAGCGACGTATGAGGAATCTGTTCTATCAGTTAGAGCAGAAGTCTGTAACGATTCTTGTTCTTGCAGATTGGAAATAGAATGATATGTCTATAGGTGTCGTTGGCATTATGATGATGAGACTTGAATAAAGGTTCGTTCTGTAAATGTACAGGGAGATGAACTGTGTATGATGTCGAGAATCAAACACCTGAGCAAGAAGCTGAGTTCTTTATTGTAACTGTATATCTTACTGTAATAAAGATTGTTTTCTTGTGGTGGTGGGTTTTTTACCCGTAAGGGTTTTCCCACGTAATTCTGTGTGTCTGTGTTCTAACTATTGTCTATTTTGGTTTCTCTTGTGTATTCATCTGTGTTATTGTAATTCAAAAGTGACTGGTCTACACTGTCCCCTGGGAATTAACATTTGGAAAGCTGTTTTCCGCACCTGTGCTTTCCTTACAAGTGGTATCAGAGCCTGGCCCGTTGTGTTATCCTTGTCGGTAGTTTGGGTTTTTTGTGTTAATTCTGTTGTGTGGGAGTTCTGTAGAAAGTTATTTTTAAATTAAATAGAGATGGCAAGTACATCAGACAAAATAGACATTGAGAAATTCAATGGCACAAACTTTGAGTTGTGGAAACTTAAAGTTGAAGACATGTTAGTCTATAGAGATCTTTGGGTTGCTGTGTCTGGAGTTCAACCTACAGGCATGAAGCAAGAAGATTGGGAACTGATATGCAGAAAAGCCAAAGGACTGATAAGACTGAGTTTATCTGACTCTGTTCTATTGAACATCCATGAGGAGAAATCTGCAAGTGATTTGTGGAAAAAGTTGAATAATATTTATCAGGGCAAGTCCTTGGTAAATAAACTTTTCCTCAGAAAGAAATTGTATTCTCTGAAGATGGATGAAGGTGCATCTGTAGCAGAACATCTGAGTGCATTCAATACGATTGTTGCTCAGTTGACATCTATAGGTGTAAAAATAGAAGAGGAAGATCGCTGTATGCTTCTGTTATGTTCCTTACCTGACTCGTGGGACCATCTGGTGATGGCTATTGGAAGTACAACAACTACGTTTTCTCAGGAAACTATTGTTGCCTCCTTGTTGTCTGAAGAGATGCGGAGGAAATCTTCTGGAATGGCCAAAGAGGCTCTGTCAGTTCGTGGTAGATCAAAGGAAAGAGGCAAGAAGAAGGACAAGAAGTCTAAGTCCAAATCAGAGGGGAAATCAAAATCTCCTGGCAAGAAGTCCAAGGTGAAGTGCTGGAATTGTGGACAGAAAGGTCATGTCAAGAAAGACTGCAAAGAGGAGAAAAAGAAGAAGAAGAACTTCTCTGACTCTGAGTCTTCACACAGTGATGCTGATGCTTTCATTGCTGCTCTGGCAACACCTGCTTCTGAAGATGTTTGGCTGATTGATTCAGGAGCATCCTTTCATATGACATCTCATAGAGAGTGGTTCACGAAGTATGAACCCTATGCTGGTGGCAAGGTGTTCCTGGCTAGTGATTCAACACTGGAAATTGTTGGCCGAGGTCGAGTCAGAATCCAGTTCCCGGATGGCAGAATAAAGGGAATGAATGAAGTTCTTCATATACCAGGTCTGGCTCGAAATTTACTTTCTGTTAGTAAACTTAATGATGTTGGAGTGCAAGTTACTTTTGTGAATGGTGGCTGTAAGATGACTAGAGGTTCTATTGTTCTGGCAAAAGGTGAACGCATTGGAACTCTGTATAGGTTAGATGCTAAACCAGTGTGCTGTAATAATGTCTCTGCAAAATCTGAAAAGGCTACTATTGTAACACATGACGTAAATTCTATGGAAGTTAAACTTCCTGCAGAGAAAACAATGCTCTGGCATCATAGACTTGGTCACATAGGTGAGAAAGGTTTAAAAACCTTGAAAAACAAAAATCTGGTAGATGGGCTGATTGATTGTAATCTGGAGTTCGATTTCTGCGAACATTGTATATATGGAAAGCAAAACCGTGTTTCATTTTACTCTAGTTCTCATAAATCTTCTGGTGTTCTAGACTATGTGCATTCTGATGTTTTTGGTCCAGTTGATGTTCCTTCTTTATCTAAATCAAGATACTATGTATCGTTCATTGATGATTATTCAAGAAGGGCATTTGTATATTTTTTGAAAAACAAATCAGAAGTGTTCAGTCGATTTAAAGAATTTAAAACTCTTGTGGAAAATCAGACTGGTAGAAAACTAAAATGCTTGAGAACAGATAACGGTGGTGAATATTGCAATGCGGATTTTGATAAGTATTGTGTAGACCATGGAATTAAAAGGCATAAAACTACACCTTATACTCCACAACAGAATGGAGTTGCTGAAAGGTTAAATCGATCGTTGATGGAGAAAGCAAGAAGTATGTTGAGTTATGCTGGTCTTGAACAGAAGTTCTGGGCTGAGGCAGTTGCTACAGCTTGTTACTTGCTGAATCGTTCTCCTACATCAGCATTGGTTGATAAGACACCTATGGAAGCATGGTCTGGTAAGAAGCCCTCTCTAAGACATATTCGAGTCTTTGGCTGTGAGGCATATGCTCATATTCCTGAAGTTAAAAGATCTAAGTTGGATAACAAGGCAGTTAAATGTATCTTTGTTGGCTATGGAGTCGGTATTAAAGGATACAAGCTTTGGAATCCTGAAACTGAAAAGGTAATCTACAGCAGGAATGTAATTTTCAGAGAGCTGAAACCATTGGTTGTTGATCCTCAGCCAGAAAAGACAGAAGAAAAGAAAGAAAAGAGTGTTGTGTATGTTCCTCTGACTCCTGTAAAAGAGGAACAACAAGCACCAAGTGTAGATGGTTCAGATAAGAGTTCAAGTAGCTCCGAAGATTCTGATCCAGAGCAAGAACCTGAACCTGCACCTCAACCTGTGAGGAGATCTACACGTGAAAGAAGACAACCAAATAGGTATGGATTTTCAGTACCTGATTCAACTTGTGCCTATGCTTTACTTACTAATACTGATGAACCTAGGACTGTGAAAGAAGCTATTAGTGTACCTGATTCAGATTCTTGGTTGGAAGCCATGCATAGTGAAATGACATCATTGGAGAAGAATGGAACCTGGGATCTGGTGCCCTTGCCTGAAGGAAGAAAACCTGTAGGCTGTAAGTGGGTATTTAAGAAGAAATATGGTCCAGATGGTAGTATTGAGAAGTACAAGGCAAGACTGGTTGCTAAGGGGTATTCCCAAAAGGAAGGTATTGATTATGGAGAAATCTTTTCTCCTGTAGCTAAGTTGACATCCATTAGATTTCTGTTGTCACTTGCAGCAGCATATGATTTTGAAATTGAGCAGATGGATGTGACAACAGCGTTTCTTCATGGAGACCTTGAAGAAGAAATTTATATGTCTCAGCCAGAGCATTTTGTGGAAAAAGGCAAAGAACATCTGGTATGCAAACTTAAGAAGTCTCTTTATGGTTTGAAACAGTCTCCCAGAATGTGGTATCAAAAGTTTGATACGTATGTTTTATCCTTGGGGTATGTGAGATCTAAATCTGATCATTGTGTCTATTATAAAACTGAAGGTGACCAGATTCTTATAATTGCACTATATGTGGATGACATGTTGTTCATTGGCAATGGTAAGGGGATGATCTCAGAATTAAAATCTCAGTTGTCCTTGAAATTTGAAATGAAAAATCTGGGGGCAGCAAAGTACATTCTGGGAATGGAGATCAAAAGGGACAGATCTAAGAGAAAAATTTGGCTCAGCCAGAGGAAGTATATTACCAATGTTCTTGATAAGTTTCATATGTCTGATTCTAAACAGTTAGTTGTTCCAGTTTTGCAGGGAACGAAATTATCTGTTGAAGATTGTCCAGAATCTTCAAATGAAATTGATGACATGAAGAGAGTACCTTATGCAAGTGCTGTTGGCAGTTTAATGTATGCAATGGTCTGTACCAGACCAGACATTGCCCAAGCAGTGGGAGTTTTGAGCCGATTCATGGCGAATCTAGGTAGATCACATTGGGATGCTGTGAAAAGAGTTATGAGGTATTTGAAGGGAACTTCTGACTATGCTATTTGTTATCATGGAAACTCAGAAGGGTCTAAGAGATCTATCAGTATTCAGGGATATGTTGATTCTGATTGGGCAGGGGACATTGACAGTCGGAGATCCACCAGTGGATACGTGTTCATGTTACATGGTGGTGCTATCAGTTGGATGAGCAAGCGACAGACTGTAGTCGCTTTGTCCACAACAGAGGCAGAGTACATGGCAGCCACTCGTGCATGCCAAGAAGCTGTTTGGTTGAAAAGGTTGTGTTCTGATGTTGGTTTTAATGCAGGGCAAGTACAAATTCATTGTGACAGTCAAAGTGCCATATGTCTGGCAAAGAATCCTACATTTCATGCTAGGACAAAACATATTGATGTCCAATATCACTTTGTTCGTGATATGGTGGAAGACAGGAAGGTGAAGCTGGAAAAAGTTGACACTTTGGAAAATGTTGCTGATGCCTTAACTAAACCAGTGAACACAGCCAAGTTCAAATGGTGCTCAGATGAAATGGGTCTTCGGGCCCATAGTTCTCAATAATCGAATGAGGACTAAGAGGTAGCAGTAATGTCTTCGACAAGTGGGAGATTGAAGAGAACTTGTGTCTCAAATTACTACTTGAACCTCTTAGTTGAACCTATGTTTTGAACCTCTTTGTTGAACCTTTCTAGAGTTCATTTGGTAGGTTCAATGAATTTTAGTTCAACTGTTCCTTGGTTCATTGGTCTGAGGATATGCGATGTCGGCATCGCTGTGACGAAGCACTATCGGCAGGACCGTGTTGAAGACCATTGGCATCGGTGAGACAAGGGCCGTCGGAATAAGCATCGAAGGTTTGTCCGATGCTAAGTGTCACCCCGATGGAAGCATTCAATCGTCGGCAAGACAAGGCCTATCGGCCAACCTTTGTGGAGTTACGCCGACAGGAGTAGTCACTCCGACGAAGGTTACGGTCGTCGGCAAGACAAGGCCTATCGGCCAAACTTTGTGGAGTTACTCCGACAGGAGTAGTCACTCCGACGAAGGTTACGGGTTGGTCGTCAGCAAGAGAATACCCGTCGGCTAAAGGTGTTGGGCCGATGAACTGCGGACATCCTGATGGAAGTCTTATTGGTATCGGTGAGACAAACCTCTGTCGGAGCGAGGGCTAGATCTTTTGCCGATGGAGAATGTCATACCGATGGTAACCTTGGTGATCGGGGAGACAATGCTCATCGGTGGGAGGTGAAGTCTGAGGGCCGATGGGAGTTGTTATGCCGATGGACTTGGAGACTTGGTATTGTCGGCAACAAAATTGCTGACAATACTCTTTCGCCTGTTGGCGGTTATAAACTGCAAAGTCCTTTGCGACTTGGTACATGTGGGACTAAACGCCTCACTGAAATGTAAACCGTTGCGACGGTTAGATGGCAGCGACGTATGAGGAATCTGTTCTATCAGTTAGAGCAGAAGTCTGTAACGATTCTTGTTCTTGCAGATTGGAAATAGAATGATATGTCTATAGGTGTCGTTGGCATTATGATGATGAGACTTGAATAAAGGTTTGTTCTGTAAATGTACAGGGAGATGAACTGTGTATGATGTCGAGAATCAAACACCTGAGCAAGAAGCTGAGTTCTTTATTGTAACTGTATATCTTACTGTAATAAAGATTGTTTTCTTGTGGTGGTGGGTTTTTTACCCGTAAGGGTTTTCCCACGTAATTCTGTGTGTCTGTGTTCTAACTATTGTCTATTTTGGTTTCTCTTGTGTATTCATCTGTGTTATTGTAATTCAAAAGTGACTGGTCTACACTGTCCCCTGGGAATTAACATTTGGAAAGCTGTTTTCCGCACCTGTGCTTTCCTTACAGGGGCAGCGATCTTTATTGCCCATTCATAGTTGTTCCCTAAGGTAGTAATAGCAGGGGGGGCAATTTTCGCTGCCCATGCAATTACTTATAATGTTTTTTCCCTGAAGTGTAGGGGTGGTGAAAATCGCTGCCCATACACGAAGGTTATGCTTTACATAATACACTAGTAGGGAAATTTGCCGCTAGTGTTAAGATTTTTCTTACCCACGTAGGGGCGGCAATTTTCGCTGCCCATACACGAAGAATATATTTTACCTTACACATGTATAAGCGGTTATTTTTACTGTCAGATCGCAATAAAGTTTTACCATGTATAATATGCACTAGTGGTGCTTTTACCTGCTCGTGCATGTTTATAAGTTTTTACATCCCTACCTGTACAGGTGGTGATTTCGCCCGGCAATGTACTTGCTAGTTCTACCAATATGCAGAGACAGACTTTTTTGCAGCTCCTGCGCAAAATGCAATATCCTCCATATGGAAAGGTAGTGCTTTTTTCCACTCAATCACTTTGCAATAATTTGTTCCTCCCAATATTTAGGGGCAGACATTTCTACCACCTTAATATTGAATGCATTTCCCTTAACATGCAAGGGCAGGCATTTTTTCTGCCTGTGCACTTTCTTCCCAAAATTTTCTAACTCTGGAGAATTTTCACATTTGTTAACTTTAGCCCGCTTTGACTCTGTTGCTCACTTTTATTGCTCTCTAGCCCCACTAAGCTCATGCTGCTGATCATGATTTTCAACACCGCAGTTTCCCCATGTGCCAAATTTTCCCTAACATTGCAAAATCATGCCTTTTATTATTGCAGTTTCTTCTGCAAGATTGTCAAGATCTTTTTCTCAACCAAGGGAGTTCATTTCTCAAATGACCAATCCTTCACCAACGAAAGCTAAAGCTATGAAGTACAAATACCAGGGTGTGTTCCCCGTAACCTCAGTCACATCTAATGTAGATGAAATATGGGATACATAAATTAGTCATGTGGATATGGCTAAGTTTGTAGAAAGGACAAAGCAATAGAATCTAAGTCATTACATGAAGAGAATTGTGGAGAGTAATATCCATTTGGTTGCTTCCTTTCCTGTAGTAGCCCACAACATTGAATTTGTTCTTCAAGTAGCTCATTTCTATAACAGGGATACTAGAATAGTGGTTGATGCACAAGGCAATGTGATAATGAGGTTAGATGCAGAGTTCATAGACAAAGTATTCATGTGTCCTGGTGCAGAGGAAAGTGTAGAGATTAATTTCAATATTGCTTAGAAGGAGTATGACAAAGATACTGAAAAAGAAAAAAGGGTCATAAACACTAAATGGCTGAAAACTTCTAGGTCTAATCTTTATAGATGGCCCAAGAGTTTCCCAAGGAGTGACTTTGTTGAAGAGGTCAGTGACCTGATAACTCTTCTCAGCAGAGTTAGAGGGCTTCCTTCTTCCTCCACTTTTCATCAGTGGATGTATCCTTATATGAAAATCATCCTCCAAGGTAAACAACATATTTTATGGGGTGAGCAGATAAGTAATGCTCTTCATGAGCAATTGACAAAGGTGTCAACAACTTCCAAATTCTACATGACATCTTATTTGGTATATGCGGCTACTTCTATGAGAAGTTTTCCAGGGTTAACATCAGAAGGAGACTAGAGAGTCATTCCTGTAGCACAACATTACCAAGTGTGATATTTTTTGTTCTGCTCATTGTGGGGCCAAACTGACTATGCTAACATGTTGGGGTGGGTGGACAAATGTTAGGGGAGGTCTCATTTCATGTGCCAAGTGTCCTAGACATTCCAAGTTGTAAGCTATTGATAAAGTAGAAAGTTGCTAAGACTAAAATTTTGCATTCCATAGCTCATGGGGTCAAACCAACTGTGCTAACATGTCTGGGTGGGCATGTAAATGCTAGGGGAGGTCTTGTTTCATGTGCCAAATGTCTCATTCGTTGCAAGATTTAAGCTACTAACAAAGTTGAAAAGTGCTAGGAGTGACATTTTGCATTCCATAGCTCATGGGGTCGAACAAAATTTACCAACGCAACGGGGTGGGTGGGTAAATGCCAAGGAAGGTCTCATTTTGTGTGCCAAGGGTCCCAGTTCTTTCGAGCTGTAAGCTACCGACATAGTCACTTTATCGGTAGCTTACAGGATAGAATAATTAGGATGCTTGGCACATGAAATAAGACCTCCCCTGGCATTTACCTAGCCACCCTGATGTGTTGGTGAAGTTCGTTCAGCCCCACGAGCTATGGAATGCAAAATGTCACTCTAGCACTTTTCCACTGCATGAAACTGAAGCATTTTGCAAGAATGCATTTGATTTTGGCATGGTCAAACTGATGCAGAAGCATCCCTGGTTCAAGAGCAATCTTGCATCAACCCAAAAAAAATATTTGTGTTTCAGTTTGTTTGCATTTCAGTTTGTTTCTTTTCATTTTCCAGTTCAGTTCATACAGTTTAGTCAGAAGTAGTTTCAGCTTTTGGTTCGGTATTCTACTGCAATAGCATTTCACATCTTGTGGATCTAGAATTAGCATCTACATTCATTCATCTACATCATATCTAGAATTCAAAGCATTTGGATCTGTTACTAGAAAGTTATCGCTATTAGAAAATCGACTGTTTTCTCAGAACAGAGCATCCTGACAGTCTCAGACAATCAACTGAAGGAGAAGACTTGCGTAGCATTCCTTGACTTGTGGAACCTAATGAGACATCATTTAATGATCTTTGGTTCATGGTTGACCTTCCTCAGAGATCCGTACATTATTCCATTAATTTGAGGAAGTGTTCTATGCATTTAGGTCTGACCTATCTGTGTACACGTTACATCTCTTCATTGGAGTTTGTGACCTTCCTTGGCTGACACAGAGGAATATATTGGTCTAGAGATGATAAATATTTATGTAATAGATCCTTAGGAAAGTAGTTTAGAAGATATCAATAAGTTCATAGTTTAGATTTTGTGCGAATGAGATTCAAAGCTTTATCTTGCGCATGTATGTAATCAAGCCTGTGAGCCCTAATTGTGAGCTCGCATGTTGCCGACCAGATTGTATTTGAATTCTATGATATACTAAATGACTGAATCTACATTTGCTTCATTTCTTGAGTTGTTTCTGTTGTGTTTACTCTTGCTGCATGGTCCGGACAATTCATTCTGTGAATCCTCCTACCGTGATTGCACCAAGTGGTATTAGAGCAAAAGTTTGAATCTTTGGGAGTGAATTGAGCAAAGTTGGTGAGGGAATTCTGTAAGATCTTGCTGTGGATAGACCGTCGAATTGAGGCAAGTTGCTTGTGTCATGATCGATTGCCGATTGTGAGGCAGTTATCACCTTGTAGCCCAATCGATGAACTTGAGGTAGTTTACACTTGATCCTAGGAAGAATGCCGCTGAGGAGAGTTGTTGTTGTTGGAACAATGGCTGGTAGAATGGTTGAGATGATAGAAATGATGAAAACAATGCGAATTCATTTGGATACTGTTGAAGAAGATAGGCCAAGAGGATTGACACCGAGACCTAATGTTGAAAGCGATGATGAAGAGGAATTTTAATCTGTTGAGAAAACTGGTGAAACCCTAGGAGGTGAAGAAGAAGAAGAATCAGATCAGGTAAAGATGTTGTGAGCTATTTCAAAGATTGGAAAGAGACCTAGAATTGATGTGCCGAACTATACTGGTAATTTGAACCTTGAAGAATTGATTGACTGGATAAATGACATGGAAGAATACTTTGAATATGAGGAAATTGAAGATCCAGAGAAGGTGAAATTTTGAAGACAAAGTTGAAATGACATGCTGCTATATGGTGGAAAGAAGTTTAGTTGGAAAGAAACATAAGAGGAAAATAAAAGATTACAAAATGGGATAGGATGGTGACAAAATTGAAGAATCAGTTTATACTTGCTGACTATGAGTTGGAACTGTTGAAAAGATTGCAAAACCTAAGATAGAAGGAGAAGTCTATGAAGGAGTATATTGAAGAATTCCATAAAATGATCATAAGGACATGATATAGTGAAGAAAATAAGGAGAAAGTTGCTAGATATATAAATGGACTGAGATTGAACATTCAGGAGGAACTAAGCCTGGTAAGGATGACATCTTTGGAAGAAGCATATCAGTTTGCCCTAAAAGTTGAAGAGAAGTTGAATAAAAGACATGATCAGAGACAGAGAGGTAGAGGAGGTAAATTTCAGAGAGGTAGGAAATTTTTCAGAGGAGATAGATCATATCCAGAGTAGAACAAGTTTGACAGCCCCTTTAAGAAGGATGGTAGAGATAACAATGCTTACCAAAGAGATGACATAAATTTTTACCAGAGAGGAAACCCTAGTGCATACCGAAATGAAGGATACAAAAGAGAGGGAAGAGGATTTGATAAGAGGACATTTTGAGGTACTTGTTTCAAGTGTGGAGGTGAAGGACATAGAGCACTTGAATGTAATCAGGGTAGTACAAGCAAGAAGACTAAAAATAGTGGAAGAGCAGCCTATGTTGAAGAAGAACCTATTGAACTGAGTGATCCCTATTTAGTTGGCAAACTTGAGAAAGGATAATCACTAGTGATGAGTAGATCACTATTTCAAGCAGAGACAAATGAGGAACCACCATAGAGGAAAAGCTTGTTCATAACTAGATGCAAATTAGGAGGTAAGTGTTGTAAAGTTGTAATTAATAGTGGTAGTTTAGATAACCTAGTTTTAGAGGAGATGGTGACTAAGCTGAAGTTGGAAAGATTGAAACACCCTAAGCCCTATCAGATAGCATGGATTTAGGATGATCATAAGGTACTAGTGAGTGAATAATGTTTGGTGAAATTTCATATTGGATCTTATCATGATGAAGTCTTGTGTGATATCATGCCTATGGATGTTTGTCATATCTTGTTGGGTAGACCTTGGTAGTATGATAGAAAAGATATACATGATGGGAGAAATAATACATACACTGTAACAACAAATGGAAAGAGAACTACTTTCATTCCTTTAGAAGATGATCCTAAGAGTGAAGTATGTGGGAATGCTAGAATCTATTTGGTAGATGGAAGAAAATTTATTGATGGTTTGAGACATGAGAATATGTGTTATGCCTTGATTCCTAAGAAGATTGAAATATTGAAGGAGACTGAAGAATCACAATTTGAGGAGATAAGAGAATTGCTGATAGAGTATGAAGACATCATATCAGATAATGTACCTGAAGGATTGCCACCTATACAGAGTATTAGTCATCACATGGATCTTATACCAGGAGCAATTTTGCCTAACAAAGAAGCACATAGAATGACACTGGTAGAGGATGAAGAACTGAATAGACATATACAAGAGTTGTTGAGAAAAGGTTTGATCAAAGAAAGCTTGAGTCCTTGTGTAGTACATGTAGTGCTTGTACCGAACAAGGATGGAGAATGGAGAATGTGTACTGATGCTAGAGCAATAAACAAGATCACAGTTAAGTATAGATTTCCTTTACCTAGGATGGATGATTTCACAAAGATAGATTTGAAGAGTGGATACCATCAGATCATAATTAGAGAAGGTGATGAATGGAAGACTACTTTTAAGACAAATGAAGGATTGTATGAGTGGTTAGTGATGCCCTTTGGATTGACAAATGCACCAAGTACTTTCATGAGATTGATGAATGAAGTTCTGAAGAAATTCTTGGGTAAGTTTGTGATTATATACTTGGATGACATTTTGATTTTCAGTAAAGGAGGAACATTTGTGGCATTTTAGACAAGTTTTGTAGAGACTGAGAGAAGAGAAATTGTTGATAAACATCAAAAAGTGTAGTTTCATTAAGGAATAACTAGTATATTTGGGATTTGTGATTTCTACGGAAGGATTGAAGATGGACCCTTAGACAGTGAAAGAAATTGTTGAATGGCCTACACCAGAGAGCATTGGAGAAGTTAGATCATTTCATGGATTGGCTAGTTTCTACTCGAAGTTCATCAGAAATTTTAGTTCAGTTTGTAACCCTATGACAGAGACAATGAGAGGTGACAAAAAAAACTTTAAGTGGACATCAGGAGTAGATAAAAGTTTTGAACTATTGAAGTAGAAAGTGACAAAGCAACCTATTTTAGCATTACCAAATTTCAATAAGGTATTTCAAGTTGATTGTGATGCAAGTGGAAATGCAATTGGGGCAATGTTAAGTCAAGAAGGTAAACCTGTAGCATATTTCAGTGAGAAGTTGAATGATGCAAGGAGGAGATATTCAGTTTATGATCAAGAGTTCTATTCCATAATTCAAGCCTTGAAGAAGTGGAGACATTATTTGTTTCCTAAGGAGTTTGTGTTGTATACAGATCATCAATCTTTGCAATATTTGAACAGTCAAGGTAAGTTGAATCAGAGACATATGACATGGGTAGAGTTCATGCAAAGTTATACTTTTGTGTTGAAGCATAGGAGTGGTAAATCAAACAAAGTTGTTGATGCATTGAGTAGAAGAAGAAACTTGTTGACAGAGATGAGAGTTGAAGTGTTGGGTTTTGATGAATTGAAGAACATGTATGAGGGAGATACTAATTTTGCAGAACCTTGGAAAGCATACACAAGGAACCTGTTGTGACAGATAGGAGTAAGTGGTTGGACTATTTCATTCAAGAAGATATGTTGTTCAAAGGAAACCAGTTGTGCATACCTAGAAGTTCAATGAGAGATAATTTGATCAAGGAGAAACATAGTGGTGGATTGGCAGGACATTTTGGCATTGATAAGACAATGGCTTTGGTGAGTGAAAACTACTTTTGGCCTTAGATACATAAAGATGTTCGAAGATTTGTGTAGAGTTGTAGAGTTTGTCAAGTTGTAAAAGGAAGTAGTCAAAATATTGGATTGTATAGACCTTTGACAGTACCGAAGAGACCTTGGGAAGACATACGTATGGATTTTGTAATGGGATTGCCTAAGACATAGAGAGGACATGATTCAATATTTGTAGTGGTTGAAATATTTTCAAAGATGGTTCATTTCATACCTTGTAAGAAGATAACTGATGCAGTGCATGTAGCTGACCTATTTTTCAAGGAGATTGTGAGATTGCATGGATTACCTAAGAGTATAGTTTCAGACAGAGATACAAAGTTTGTTGGATATTTTTGGAAGACACTGTGGAAGAAGATGAAGACATATTTGAATTTTAGTTCAACTTTTCATCCACAGACTGATGGACAGACAGAGGTAGCGAATAGGAGTTTGGGAAACTTGTTGAGATGTTTGGTTGGAAAGAAGACATGAAGTTGGGATTTGATTCTTTCACAAGTAGAGTTTGCATACAATAATTCAGTAAATAGGAGTACCGGAAGAACACCTTTTGAGATTGTTACTGGAGTGAACCCTAGAGGAGTTACAGAATTGAGAGATATCAGTACAAAAGAAAAGAGAAGTGTAGAAGTGTTACCTTTTGAGTCACCCTTGTTTATTCATTTATCGGTAATTTTTCTTAAGCAAAAGTCGATTTACCGTATTGTGTTTTTGGTCATATCTGCGCTTTGTAAATCGACTCTTAGTCCTTCATTTTTTTACCCGTGTGTCATCTTTGTATAAAAGGTTTGAACCTTTGAACCTGAAACATTCTCAAAGTTCAAGGTTCAATGGTTCAATATGTCTCAAGTTTCACATAAAGCAAGCTGTCTTACTATTTGTCTTAAGCGTCTTTATACTTTCGGGTTGAACTTGAACCTTCTGCGCGTACCCTGTAGCGGGGTTCAAGGTTCAAGGGTTCAACGATTTTAAGGTTCAACACATTGTCTTCCTATGAGTCGGGTCACAGAGTTCCCGTGTTTATTAATGTATCGTTCGTTGAACCTCCCACTTGTACTCTGCCGCGGGGTTCAACGGTTCAAGGTTCAATAGTTCACTATTTATAATTGGCAACCTTTTACCGAAGCCGTATAACTTTTTGTTGGTCCACATAATCCTTGCGTCGTTGAACCTTCATATTGAACCGCGTCTTCATAAGTTCAACGGTTCAAAGTTCAAGTCTTTGTTTCGGTAAGTCAAATCTTTGCCTGCCTACTAAGTCCAATTGACATGCTTGAACCATCACATTGAACCATCGCGTTGAACCATGTCCCATAGGTTTAATGGTTCAATAAGTTTGAAGATTTGGCAATTTTGGTCCCGTTGGCTCCCGCAGCTTTCTAAGTCAAACTTAGCGGGAAAGTTGGAGGAAATTTTGTCAGAAGCCCATCATGAAACAGAAAGCTCTAATTTGGTGGAGACTATGGATAATCATTGTACTTCATGATGGCGCACGGACATTACTTGCTATTAATGAAGAAATCAGAGTTCACGTCTTTTCAAATATTTTTGGCACGTATTGTTCCAAGCGATGATTATTCATTCTGGTAAGCACCATTATTAACCAAGAACAAGCTAATTTTAGCAAGAAAATATACTGTGCATTGCGGAGAAGGATAGCGCTGGAAGTGTAAGGCTCTCGTTTTTCAAGTTTTTGCAGTGAATTCAAATATCCTGAAGGTGAGTCCTGTTTCCCCTGTGCTATTCTAAATTCTTATACTGGAAAAAAGAGCCTCTGGAATTTCTGTTATTTTCAAAATTCGAAGCGTCTTATTATAATCGTCCAAATATGTCTTTGAAATCTACATGTTTGGGAGATGAACATGGCCCTGGTCTCACTTACTCTCACTCAGAATTTGGGGATACTGCATTAGTTCAATATGATTTAGAGGAATTCATAGGAAGAACTAGAAATCCTGTCCAAACCCCCACAATGAAGAAAATTGTGGACAGTGGTTTAGTTGAAGCCACAGCCTTTCCTCAAGCTATATTCTGCCCAGAGTTGGTTCAAGAGTGTATAAACAGATATGATCCCCAACACAGGTGTGTCAGAAAAGCAAACGGGGATGTGTTATTTCACGTTGACAGACAAACCCTCATGTCTGTGATGAAGATACCGCCTAAGGAGGCGTATTCTAATCTTGACATTACTTCCTCCAATGGGTATTTCTCAGAAAAAAGACCAACGTACAGAAGTGTAATAGCAAGAAATTGGCTGCTAAAATTTCAAAAAGGCGGTTCAAGGCTGCCCAGACCCCTTACTAGAGATCATTTAATACAGGAAGTAAGGGATATTGTGGTGTTATTGAACAGATTAAGAGGCAATGAACATGCCTGTTACTGGGAAGACTGGATGTACTTTTTTATACAAGTCATCCTTTGTTGATAACTGAGAGGGGGGGGGGGTGAATCAGTTATCCTAATTATTTCTTCTTTTGAATTTTCTTATTAATCAATGCAGCATTGAATCAAACAAACAAACATTACCATGAAATGAAAAACACATGACACAGTTTTTTTGACGTGGAAACCCTGTTAAGGGAGAAAACCACGGGGTGATTAACCCAAAGATTATTCTCTGTTAGAAGAATAAGGAATTACAAAATGGCACTTGCCAATTAGGGCTCACTGCCCGAGCACACTGCTCACAAAGAGGCCCACTGCCTACAAGGAGACACACTGTCTACAAAGTGATAAGAATCACAGTCTTGAACTGATTGGAAGCATCTATATATGCTGGAGTTCAGTTCCGGTTAGGCTCAGTACACTGATCTGCTGCACTTCATCTTTCCTCTGTTCTTTATTCTGCTATCCTTTCACATACTGGATCTTTCTTACTACTTCTGCTCTGTTCTGCACTTATTCGCATACACCATCACACAATTACACACTTCACAACTAAATCCATCCTCTATATATATCCGCACAAGTAATTTCATCACCTTTCTAGTCGGCATCCGGAACAGTCTAGTTTCTTACAAACTCTGTTCTGTCAGCTGAATCCTTGCTCACCAAGCAATGCGGATCAAGCATATACTTGTAGATATCATTAATCATGTCGGCCAAACATGATTCATGCCTTCACAACCTTTACCATCAACAGTAACACATCCAGAAAATAGTCTGATACTCAGTCAGTCAGTTCTTCCTCTGTTCTCACTGTCTCTCAGGAATCCGGTACTCAACTATTCATATCTTTTTCTTTGTTCATCACCGGAGGCTAAATCCTTGGAATATACTACTCAAGGTAGTCCTCTTGACTTCCCCAAATCTGCACTACACCAAGACACTTCCTCGGAGAGATCCGGACCAATCTGTCAGACCTTGCCACATGCTCTGTTCTTGTTCACCGGACCACAACAATCTTCATTCTGACTTCCGGTAGAGACACACCATGACTTGCGGATATGTGGGATGACTTTTGTTGCCATCAATGACAACAACCATGAATCCATATAGTGTCTCTTGCCAACAATCTCCCCCTTTGGCATTGATGGCAACACTTAGTGAAAAATGACTAAGTGTTTATACTACACTCCCCCTTGGCTGATGCTCTATATACAATTTCCGGAACTCCCCCTTAGTTGGATTCCTCATTTTTCAGTGCTCCTCACTCCCCCTTTGACATCAATGGCAAAGGGTAGGGTCCGCACACCAAAATTTTCAAAAATTTTCTATACATAGCCGCATATTTACATACTCACATATACTGAAGAATGTCTGCAAAAGATGTCTT
Organism: Cunninghamia lanceolata; assembly: GCA_027924645.1. Lineage (NCBI taxonomy): Eukaryota > Viridiplantae > Streptophyta > Pinopsida > Cupressales > Cupressaceae > Cunninghamia > Cunninghamia lanceolata. The sequence goes on along the minus strand of BSBN01000210.1, from coordinate 2,193,357 downwards.
CAGTTGGATCAGTTCTGTAGCCCAACTTTGCTTCATTCTATCCAAAATTGAAATGTGACCACTCAACAAAAATGCAAATGCATCTGCCCTTTTTAGATCTTTCGGATCACTTGTCTGGGCTGTGATTTGAGCTTCTGCTATGGCCTCATGCATGGCCTCTAGCTTAGGGACAATTAACCCCCTGAGCTCACTCAACCTGCTTATTCTATTTTTCCTTTCCTTCTCCAATTTCTTGATTTCACTCAAGACTGCAATAGTCTGACATTCTTGATTTGTTATAGAGGAAGAAAGAGGATCAAAACTTTGAGACAAGCTTAGTAGTGTGTCCTCTTGCGCTTTTATTTTCTTCTCAATGTCCACTGTTACCTTGGACCAGGAGATACAAAATTTGTATATTTCACCGCCATCTTTAAGAGCATTTTCTAAGCTCTTTATCCCAATGTTCATGTTTCTCCTATCATTAATGATCAAACCCTAAACCTCGGAGAACCTTTTATCCAAAAACTCCTTCCGGACCTTTTCTTCAGCTGATTTTTCTAAAGATTCAAAATGTGTATTAACACTGCTGACTAAGGTTTTGAGATTACCGGAAGAGGAGGCTGCCGGATCTATCTGGACCGATGGCATAATCTTCTCAAGCACTCCGGAAGCAGCCTCTATCAACTCACAGTCTTCCATATGAGACTTTAGGAGCTTTTCATTTGCCTTAGCATTTGCAAATGAGGCTATCTTCATTGTCTGCACCGGAGAGAGGGAATCAAAGTTGAATGGGCCTTGTAGTAGCTCCGGTTCATCGATCTCTATTGTTTCTTTGCTCAAAAATTGTTGAACAGTTTGTGCAGTGTCTCTTGCCGGAGACAGATGTTTCTTTTCTTCTGCAGTCTTGGAACTGTCCTTTGGGATATTCTCTCCTTCCACATTCTTGCCACTATCAGTCATGGTCTTCTCTGATGGAGTCTTCTCTTTCTCTGCACCCTTGGTACTGTCAACCTCTTTATCTTTCACCACTGCTTCCTTCTCCTGTAATTTCTCTTCTTCTTTGGATCCAGAGACTGTAGGGGAAACCGGAGGAGAGATGCTAGCTTGTTCATAGGCCACTTCTTCTGGAGCAGAGGGTTCCAAGTCCACAGCTGTTTCTGCACCTAAGTCCTCTACAACAGGAAGATTGAACCTTTTGAAGGCCTTCCGGAGGATCTCTTCTGTCTCTTTGGCCACCTTGTCAGTCTCACCAAGCATGAGTTGATTCATCCTGGCTTTACTTCTGAACTCATCTTTGCAGTCTTTGAATATTATGTTCATTGTCTTGGGATCAATTTGAGGATATAGCTGAATAGCTATCTGCTCCCGGATCTCAAGATCTTTTGCCTGAGCATTATTCTTTCTTATTTCTAATTCCTTTTCTAGGCTTTTAGGGATTTCAGAGATAATCTCAATAAAAGCTTTATTGTAGATGTTCAAGTACCTTATTATAGCTTCTTGCAGGATCTTTTGATCTGCCTCGTTGTAGTCATCATAAAATTCAGCCACCGGTTGAAGGTTCCCATCCACAGTGACTGATTTGACTACACTGTCTAGGGATAGAGTGGGCTTTTCAACAAATTCTTCTGCCATTTCTTCCTTGTCTTGGCCTGTGGAGGGTTTCCCGGATCCTTTCTTCTTCTGCTTCTTTATTTCTTTTACTCCCTCATCTGACTCAGTTTCCTCTTCATCCTTTTGGCTTTCATAAGCCCTTGTGGCTTTTGTCTTAGATCTTTTACCGGATGCCTGGACTTCCGGTTTTGAACTTTTGGTTGTGGGAGGTGCAGATCTTCTTGATGATCTGGTCCGGGTGGAAGTTTCAACCGGAACACTTTCTTTACTTTTCTTTTCTGCCTCTTTCTTTTCTTCCTCAGATTTTCTTCTCTTTTCCCGGCTGGCATCAAGTGCCTCTTTTGAGATGCCTAGGCCTTGAGCAATGTGCTCTACTTCTTTTCTCACCTTCCTCTTTATCTCAGGTTCCCTGAGTTCTACATGGATCTTTACACTCAGCTCCTCAAAGGTTCCAAACCTTTCTGCCTTTGGATCTTTGGGCTGACTTAGCATGTGTTGAACATGCAGCTCCACTATCTGTTCATCCACTTCATACCCCATGGGCATGATCCAGACAGTCCTTGGCTCCACTGCCTCCATTAGGCACTGATCAGTGTCCACCATAAAGCACACTGAGTCTTTGTATTTTTCAACAAGAGACTGGGGAATTCTTTCTCTTGCTTGCATCATGCTTTGGAAGTTTTTGAAGTATCCCCATAGGGCTGTATTTCTTGCTTTGGCATCCCCAAGCCCATGTAGATAGTCTCTTATTTGGACTGCAACAGGTTTGTCATTCTGCCATGCCCATCCACTTGATCCGGGCAGCTCATTCATGAAGTAGAAGAATAGACATAATATAAGAGTACCATACTTAAAGGAATTCTTCTTGTCCTTCTTGATTTTCTTTATATTTTCCATTAATTGGCTTAAGAGCAGTTCGCAGAGATCATATTCTGCATTCTTCCTTAGCATTTCATAGGTAGTATATACTGCAGTTCCGGATACAGAATTCTCCCTGCTGGAGTGATAGATCTTGTATCCTATTATCATGGACGCATACTTGATATCCGGATCAGAAATATCTTCAATGGTCATTGCCCTCTTATCAAATTTTGATCTGGTGGCCTCAGTTACAATGTTATTTTTGACAGATTTGAGGATAGGTATCCCTCCGGAAGAGTATAGACCAGTTACTGCTCTAATTGCCTCTTTTGTGATCTTGCAGGGTCTATTAGCCGTAGGAAGTTGTCATGCATCCTGCTCAGTACATACCAGACCCATTCATCTTCTTCAAAGCAGGGGAAATGAATGAATTGATCAAATTGTTTCTTCTGGATACCCTTATACTCTGGTTTAAGCTCAAAAGCATTGTCTATCAGTTGTTTGTGATAGAGATCTCTCAATTTGAATTCCCCAAATTCCTCAATGCTTGCATGTATGTAAACCCTAATGTCTTCTGTGTGTAAAACTCCGTGAGGAACACTGGAAAATGCTCCTAAGGGATCTACTTCCAATGACTTGTATTGATGTTTCTTAAATTCAGGTCGGGGCCTATCTGAGATTTTTACTATATTTGGAGTAGCCATTTCTTCAACAGATTTGTAGCAAGATATCGAAAGTGGAAAATACCTTTTGCGTCTTCGGTTGCACGGAGTAGATGGATTGATTTCTGTATGTAATGACTTGGTAGGAGATCTTCGGTGAACTTGATGAATTTTGTTGCAGAGCTCTGCTTTTCGCTTCTTCTTGGATGTGGAATGATCAAGTGATTGTTGAGAAATCCCTTATATCGTTTCGCAAACCCTAATATCTGTTTGCAATAAATGCTTCACCTATATTATTCCAGTTTGCCTTGTTCGGATAGCTTGGAGTATCCCGGATCAGTCCTGATCTATGAACATCATGCGGATCTTTCAATCATGAATAAGTTGAGATGACACATTACAAGAACATCCCAAACATTCTGTCCAGTTCGCAGAGTAAAATAATGTACTTTCGGATCTCTCCGGACCCTTTTGTAGTCCTCTGTCATTCCGGAGCATCTCCCGGAACAGGTCTTTACTTGATCGATCACAACTTCTTTATATCTTCATGCGGACCTCTGAAATCTTGTCTGGATCATCTCAGGACTGGTATCTTCAAACCCTTTACTCCGCATCTTGTGTCACATCCAGCACCACTTGATTGGCTGGGGGAACAGGTTTTTCTTTGAGTCTCCCCCTGAGCCAGAGCTCACCTTTTAATTTCTGGAAGAAATATCAGCACCAGAGTCTGGTGCGGATCCAACCTCTACATTCTCTGAACTTTTCTTCACCCAAATCTTATTCATCTGATTCCTAACTTCATCCGCATTCATCTTTTGTTTACCCTTGTCTTGATTCTGATTATACACCGGACCTCTTTTGTCCTGATTCTTGCTTCTGCAGACTTTAGCATTATGACCGGACCTATTACAGATTTGGCAAATAACATTTCTTTGCATATTTGACTGATAACCTCTTGATCTGCATTGATTAGCCATATGACCTACTCTATTGCATGTAAAACATCTACCATTGAATGATTTGTTTACTTGCATATTTCTGCATTCATGAGACTTGTGTCCATACCTTTTGTAGTTAAAGCACTGTCCGGAGAAGGATGGATTAGTTTGATTCATCCTTTTTCTGCACTGATTAGCTTTGTGACCAAAGTGATTGCAGCTGTGGCAGTATCCATTGAAAGATGGATATCTTTGAGCATTGGGCTGTCTTATCGGAGGTCTTCTAGGCCTATTCCTTGGATTTTCTGATCCAAAATTCTTTTGACCGGATCCGGAGCTTTCTCCTTTCTCATATCCCAAACCATACTTGTCATCTGTCCTCTTTTGACTACCAAGAAGAACTTCAAGTTGAGCAGAACTTATCTTGAATTTCTCTTTATATTCATTTGCTGTTTGAAGGTCTCTTTTGAGAGAGACAATTTGATCCTCAAGTTTTTCTTCATTATCTTTGGCATCTTCAAGATCAGATTCAAGATGTCTGATAATTCTGTCCATCTGAAGGCATTCTTCTGATTTCTCCTTAAGAGATTGTCTTAGATTGTCTTCAGTTTTTCTTTTCTCTTCAATCTCTTGAGTAAACTTTATAGTTCCTGATTCCATTTCATGTCTTAACATAATGGCTTCTTTTGATAACTTTTCACATAACTTGGTTTTCTCAGTCAATTCTTCATTTGTATTGCTTTCTTCACTTTGTCTTGCCAATTGTTGGAGCAGCTCCTTTCTCTTTTTCATAGAGAGACTTAATTTGTCCTTTAATTCTCTCATGAATTCATCAGCCTGTTTGAGTCTTTCCTTTAATTCATTGACTTCAGAATTTGACTGTTCAAGATCCTCAAGGGCAGTCTTGAGTTGCTCCCTTAAACCATATGCATCCATTTCAACTCCCAGATCTTCCTCAAGCTGTTAGGCTCTATTAGGAGGAACTTAGCTCTGATACCAATTGTTGATAACTGAGAGGGGGGTGAATCAGTTATCCTAATTATTTCTTCTTTTGAATTTTCTTATTAATCAATGCAGCATTGAATCAAACAAACAAACATTACCATGAAATGAAAAACACATGACACAATTTTTTTGACGTGGAAACCCTGTTAAGGGAGAAAACCACGGGGTGATTAACCCAAAGATTATTCTCTGTTAGAAGAATAAGGAATTACAAAATGGCACTTGCCAATTAGGGCTCACTGCCCAAGCACACTGCTCACAAAGAGGCCCACTGCCTACAAGGAGACACACTATCTACAAAGTGATAAGAATCACAGTCTTGAACTGATTGGAAGCATCTATATATGCTGGAGTTCAGTTCCGGTTAGGCTCAGTACACTGATCTACTGCACTTCATCTTTCCTCTGTTCTTTATTCTGCTATCCTTTCACATACCGGATCTTTCTTACTACTTCTGCTCTATTCTGCACTTATTCACATACACCATCACACAATTACACACTTCACAACTAAATCCATCCTCTATATATATCCGCACAAGTAATTTCATCACCTTTCTAGTCGGCATCCGGAACAGTCTAGTTTCTTACAAACTCTGTTCTGTCGGCTGAATCCTTGCTCACCAAGCAATGCGGATCAAGCATATACTTGTAGATATCATTAATCATGTCGGCCAAACATGATTCATGCCTTCACAACCTTTACCATCAACAGTAACACATCCAAAAAATAGTCTGATACTCAGTCAGTCAGTTCTTCCTCTGTTCTCACTGTCTCTCAGGAATCTGGTACTCAACTATTCATATCTTTTTCTTTGTTCATCACCAGAGGCTAAATCCTTGGAATATACTACTCAAGATAGTCCTCTTGACTTCCCCAAATCCGCACTGCACCAAGACACTTCCTCTGAGAGATCCAGAGCAATCTGTCAGACCTTGCCACATGCTCTGTTCTTGTTCACCGGACCACAACAATCTTCATTCTGACTTCCGGTAGAGACACACCATGACTTGCGGATATGTGGGATGACTTTTGTTGCCATCAATGACAACAACCATGAATCCATATAGTGTCTCTTGCCAACATCCTTCAGGGTGAACAATATTTGGATTGGGCTGAGATAGTAGCTGACTGTCTGCATCAGAGTTTAAATAATCGTCTGGGTAACAGGGATTTCTTTATGTCTTCTTATCTGTTTTACTGTTTAGCATCCACAAGAGATTGGTTTGACCTGCCTCATGAGCCTTTAGATGAGAGCAGCAAAATTTATCAATATTACTCACAGTTGCAAAGAAGAAATTGTTACGAAAATTATAAAAGAATTAATGATGTCTTTACTGGAAAAATGACCTATGAACTGGCAGGCAATCCAGGTAAGAGACTGACCAGTGAAGCAATGCAACTGATCAGTATCTACGGCAGTTTTTTCATCCAGTTTTCTAAATTCACTTATATCAGAGTTGGAGGGTTTGATGGTGAACCCCTGAAGTTGCCTAGATATGTATTCGATCATTTTGTATTGATGGAGGTATGTCGGCAATTGGCACATGTTGATAACAAGTTCCCATCAAAAAAGGGTTGTGGTATTTCTTTTCCTATTGAACTTGGGCATTATTCATGCCATTCAAAATCCGATGCCTTAAATCTGGAGGTGAACCTCAAAAGGTTCAATTTTCAATTTTTCACTGCCAGGGTTCAATTCGATAGTAAATGTTTTGTTAAAGATAACCTAGATTCTAGGACAGGGCACTTGCATCTTCCTAAGCTAGAGGATTACTGGGAGGACTGCCCAGATGAGTTCGAAGTGAGGAGAAGGTTATGGTGCAGAGTTTCTTTGGGGCAAATAATTACCCTTAATCTAAACATAGATGTTTCTGGAATTTTTGTTGATCATGAACAAGTGGTTGATCCACAATTTGAGAAAATAAAACACTTGCCCATCCCAGAGGTGGACTGGAACAAGAAAGAAGAGGACAGAATTGAAATTAAAACCCTTCCTGTGATAAGGAGGACTAAAAAATGGTTGAAAGAAAAAAGGCAGGAAGGGCTGCAGAGTAAAACTGTCCAACAATTCTCTTCAGTGGCCGCATCATCACTTCCCATGGTCTCTTCTAATCAACCCCTTGCTATTTGTGGTGCAGGTGCATCCAAGACATCGGTTGAGAAAAGCCCTGCCTCCAAGAGATCCAGAAGGGTCCTCACGGACATTCTGCCATCCCATGTTACCAGATTGAGGACAAAGGGGAAGAGAAAGAAGCAGACTTTTGAGACAATAATTGTTGACTTAAATTCAGAGGAAGAAGCAGAAGAGCCTATGGGGGACAAAGAGGCAAGCCCAAATAGAACAGAGACAGCTGACACTGGTTCACAGTCAGAGACCTTTCTAGACATCCCTGAGGTGTTGATGATTTCAAATGAACCCTCTGATGGAGAGAAACCCAGGAAGACAGTCTCGGACCCTGCACTGAAATGGCTAGAAAGCTCTATATCTGACAAAAAGAAGGTGATTCCTTTCGTTCTCCCTCTGGAGGACATGGTAAGTAAATGTCTGGGGAAGACCCCCAAGTCCAAGAGACTTAAAACAATGTCCAGGATAGATGTTGACCCAAACACTGGCAACTGGAGTGCAGAAATAGCCAAGCCAGTGACCGATGGAGAGGTTCAAGATCCTATAGTGCATGACTTCACTGTGGAGAGGATAGATCTTGGTACTACCTCCAGAGCTGCAGATGTACACCATCTCAAAGCTTCCACTAAAAGAATGGTCAATCGAACGATGAAAGATGAAAAGGACAAAAGAGAGTTAAAACAAGCTCTGCGTGCAATGGCAGAATATATTGAAGCCATTAACAATCCTAACCCACAGCCAATCTCACAAGTTCCCTTGTCTTTCGACCCAAAGTCGCCTGTCAATCAAAAAATGTTAGATCAAGTGCATCGAAGCAAAATGGTCTCAAAAACTTTTGACAGTTGGTTAGACAGCATAAAGCAAAAGGGAACTAAATATATTTATGAACTCAAAGGCATATATGATCTGACCACCACTACCATTGAAGATCTTAAAACACAGGTTGATGTCTGGGCTAAGGATGAAGGTAAGTGGACAAGTGTGATAAATCAAATAGAGGAAGTCCGGAAATATGGACTGGAAAAGTTTTTGACAGAAAAGAACTTGGCTGGAGTGGACGAAGATTCATTGTACGTGAACAAGAAGAATATCGAATGGAGGTACTCCATATCCAGACAAGGGCGCTTTGAACTCTCAAAGCTGATTAAAGAAATAGCAGAATTTACTCAATCACTACAACATGATTTGCAATGTATCGATGTAAAATACTTAAAGGATGACGGAAAGCCTGTGGATGATGTTGAAGCAGTAGTCCAATCCTTCAGAGACAAAATCCACTTTATTAAAGAAAATGATAATATTCTGATCGAGGATTTCTCCAGGGTCTCCAAAGTCGAATCTCTACTCTATCTCTGCATCGACGCACTCCCTGAGCACAAGGAAAAATTCGGGAGGATGCGAAGGAAAAAGGAGGTTTGGAAATTAAGGATGAAACACATAGGTATACCAAACTTCCCTAAAATTTAGGAGTTCGTGGCTGCCTTTCAGGAGTGGAAAGCCCAGCATACTTCCCAGGCTACCGACAGCAAATCAGGAGATGCTGATTCATCGCCCCAGTCATAACCATGCCAGCTTGTTCTTTTTCTGTTCCTCAATTTATGTTATTTCCAGCATCTTTGATCTTTTATAATTAGTTGTTAAAACTAAATCCCGTACGGGTCAGAGTTATGTTAACTCTGGGTTTAATTTGCTTAAGGACTTGGTTAAGATATTCATATATATATGTTTTTCTTTTTAGAGTAGAGGAGATAGAGAGAAGTTAAAAAAAAGAGGTGAATTTCAGAAATACTGTACTTAACTTTGCATTATATGATGATTGTTTGAGTAAATCTTCATCTGTGAATGAGAAAAGAACAATTGCTGCTTATTTGGATCTGTGCGTCTGAATGTGTGGAATCAGATTTTCTGTGTGAAATCTCCTTTCACTTGGTAATTGCTCTTTATTTGGACAATTTATCATATGTGTTCAGTTCTTTATTGGTTGAACAAGTTCCTATGAATGTATTCACATATTCGAAGATATCAAAGCAAAATCTGTATATTCTATCTTGTTGTTGTATAAATTATCACGTTCATGGCATGGCTATGTATGAATGTTAGTCTGCCTTAAGCGTTTTCTGGTTAAAAATGCATTTGATTAATTGAATAGGTTAAATTCATTGAAAATCACAAAGGGAGCTGTACCTAAAAATTCAGAGGGGAACCAATTTAAAGGGTTCACCCATTTGTTGTTTAACTCATTTGTTCTTTTAAAGAGGGGTATAGAGTCAGAATAGATTATTTTCAAAAAAAGGACAAATCTGTTAACCAACAGTTTTTGGCGACTCTACTGGGGAAATTTTGATAAAATCATTAATTAAAGATTGATCGCCTGAATATGAAGCAACAATGGTGCTTCGACATGAAAACATAATTCCTGTTCTACAACCCAACCTTGGATTTCAAGACGAGCAGGAAGACATTATTGGCCAGCTGAATACCCTTGCCTGGCGTACTCGTCGGAATAGTGAAGATTACAGAAGAGCAAGTAGAGTATTAGAACAAGAAGAAGAATTGGCTGATAACCTGAGAGTGCTGTTACTCAGGCAGAGAAGAAGGCAGGCACGAAACGCTGCAAGAAACCAAGCCCTTGAGGTACAAAGAAATCAATAACTGCCTATCCAGTTTCAATATTTTAAGCTAGATTCTAGACCATACACCAGGTCTTCCAGAAGAGAGGGAGTTGAGGACCCTACTTTTCAAACACTACAAAGTCTTAATTTTCCTTATATCCCTACTCGTACAAGAAGAGCAAGAAGTAGACCCCCTAGTCCTCCTAAATCTTCTACTTCCTCTGTTTGTCAAGCTTTAGTCCTTTCAGGCACTGCTATCCTTTTAGCCATAAATTTTCTACCCATGGCTCAACCTTGGGGAGCTTCCATAGGGCCTCTGAACCTAGAGGCCAACCTAAATCCATTACCTAAAAATGCAAGAGAAAATTTGCCCAGGTTCAATGGAGACGGCAAACAATCACCAGAAGAACATTTGTGTGCTTTTGCAGCAGCATGCAGTGTACTAGGTGTTCAACACCAAGACGTTGCCATAAGACTCTTTGTGCAGACTTTGACTGACACTGCTGCACAATGGTTCTACCACCTGACTGATTCCTCAATTACAAATTGGAACGAAATGAAGACTGCTTTTGAAAATAGGTTCAAAAGTGCAGAGGATGAACATTACCTCCTTGCACAGCTGCCTCAGCTAAAAAAAAGAGATTCATGAACCTATGAGGGAGTTTGTGGCTAAGTTTAATAGAATTGTGAATAAAATCCCTGCTACTAAAAGACCGTCTGGTGAAAATAAAAAATGTTTCTTTATTAATTCTATGCCTCCTGATATTAGCTTCCATCTCAGGAGAGGTGTAATTGCTGACTTGCCAGCTGCACAAACCTTAGCAGTTGGATTGGAGGATGATCTCATTATGGCCGGTAAATGGAAAAGAGAGGTTCAGGTGCCAAATGCCCAGCCCTCATCATCTACAGACCCTGTAGTGCAAAGGTTGGTGAATGATATGATTGCCTTAAAGAGGCAACTACCCAAAACTGGTGCTCCTTTCCAACAACCCTATTAGGATATAAGCAGAAGGAATTTGAATCAACAAGCAAACACTGGCAGAGTTTTACCCCTGACGGCAGCACAGCCAATACTGGCTATTGAACCTGCTCCTGGGAGAGGAAACATGTGTATATTTCACTTAACTACCGACCATGATGGAAATTCTTGCCCAGAAATGCTCAGGTATACTCAGATGACTGCTACTCAAGACATGTTAGGGGAAGCCACAGAAGAAGAAAGGAACTTCCAGGAACCTGGCGGCTCTGAGATACACTTCCTGGAATATGAATCTGATTCAGAAAGGGGAGGTGAAATATTGGTAACCCTTGAAGATCCTTCATGCGCCGTGCTCACCAGGGGTCAGAGGAATATGAAATCCTCTAATACTCAAGAAGTACCTGGCAAAGGTAAGGAACCTTTAACCAGAACTTATGATGCTAATTTGAAAGCTCAGGAAAATAGATTATTACATAGAAATGATCTAGATCCCCCTTTTGATATTGTAACTTTCTGTAAGTCTACAAAAATTCAAATTTCTCCCATCGAGTATCTCAAGTTGAAACCTACTGAACTTGACAAATTGGTCAAACATGTTAAAGGCAGTCCTACACAAACTGAATTTGAGAATCAATTGGATGTTGATACTGAATCCCCCATTGCTAGGTTATTTGCTTCCTCATCTGAATCACCCTTGTCTTCCCCTAAAACAACTCCTAATTCATCCAATAATGCTCCATATACTGATTTGAAGCCTAATCCTTTTTATGTGTCCCTGTTTATCAATGGTCATAAACTTAGTAACTGCATTATAGATTCAGGAGCCTCTGATAACATTATGCCCTCCTCTGTGGCTAAAGCCCTAGGATTATCACTCACAAAAACGTTTGGAAGATGTTATTCTATGGATGGAAAACAGGTTTCCTTGCTTGGGCAGATTAAAGATGCACGAGTCGCACTTGCAGCTTATCCTGACAAGAGGGTGAAATTGACTATTCTGGTAGCAGATATTCCAGCCAATTATGGAATGCTTTTGAGTAGGACATTTTGCAAGGATTTAGGTGGACAAATCAAACTGGATTGGTCAGAGGCCACAATCCTAGTGGGGAAGCAGAGAGTGAAATTGGAACCTGAACCCAAGTGCAAATTCACTGTCTATCCCTCTGATGATCCCAAGGCACAGATTTTATTTGAGGAATGTGAATTTGGCAATTATTTCTTCTCTTCTGAACAGAGCTATGAGGCAGAACCCAAAGAAGAATTAATGCAAAAACTTGTACATTCTAATGACCTATGGGTTATGGAATTCGATGGTAGCTGTGCTATTGCTGGTTCAGGGGTTGGGGTCGTGTTAATCTCACCTGAAGGTGAGTTGTTTTCTTATTCTTTTAAGCTAGAATTTAAAAACACCAACAATACTGTAGAGTATGAAGCTTTACTGCTTGGATTATTTGAAGCCAAAGAAAAGGGTGTGAAGGTACTGAAGGTGAAGGGTGATGCCGACTGATTGTGAAACAGGTAAGAGGGATCTTTTCTATGAAAAATGAAAGACTAAGGCACTACAGAAATAGGGTATGGGATGAGATCGAATATTTTGATGCCTTCTCTATAGAAACAATTCCCAGAGATCAAAACTCCCGAGCAGATTCTTTAGCAGTATCAGCTTCACTCTTTTTGCCACATCCAGATTTCAAGAAAGATTCTTATAGGATAGAAATGATATATCGTCCTAATGTCCCTGATAATGCCGAAAACTGACAGGTTTTTGAAAGTGATAATCAAATCAAAAAGTTTTTAGAAAATGCAGAAATGTTTCTGGGGGCCTACTTTGAAGGTTCCGAAGCTTAGTGTAAAGAATTCAGTCCTGACCCTGGGATTAATCCAAGAGAGGATATAATTCAATTAAAGGGGAACAAAATCCCTAAAGGGTTGGTCTCTTTGGAACATCTGTTTTCTCGAAGAGATGAATATGTTAAAGGCAAACCTTCCCATGTTTCTGATAAAGCAGAGGATTATGAGAAGATAAATATTGGAGATGAAGCTGATCCTAAATGGGTATCCATTGGTAGGTGCTGCTCGTCGGAAGAGAAGAACAAATTGATCAAATTGCTGATCAAATATAAAGATGTTTTCGCCTGGTGCTATGATGATCTCAAAAATTTTAGACATGGACAGTTTCAACATCATATTCCTTTGAAAGCAAATGCAACTCCATTTAGACAGAAGCTGAGGAATTATAATCCAAAAGTTGCTGAAGCCATTTTCAGGGAGATTGATAAGATGCTAAAAGCTAGAATTATATATCCAATTCATCACTCCACTTGGGTGGCAAATATTGTTCCAGTACGAAAAAAGAATGGAGAAATAAGGATTTGTGTCGATTTTAGAAATTTAAACCAAGCCAGCCTGAAGGATAACTATCCCTTGCCTGTGATGGACCACATCTTACAGACAGTTGCTGGGTTTGAAATGATGTCTATGTTGGATGGCTTCTCAGGTTACAATCAGATAGGTGTGGCTGTAGAGGATCAACACAAAACCGCTTTCACCACACCCCGAGGGACTTTTGCCTATAGTCGGATGCCCTTTGGCTTAATTAATGCGAGAGCAACTTTTCAGCGAGCAATGGATTCATCTTTTAGAGACCTGAAGAATAGAATTATTGTTATTTACCTTGATGATTTGACTGTATTCTCCAAGAAGAGAGAAGATCACTTGAAGAATCTGGAGTCTGTCTTGCAAAGGTGTCGAAGCCATGGCATCTCACTCAATCCCAAGAAGTCAATTTTCTGTGTGACTGAGGGAAAATTGTTAGGACACCTGGTCTCAAAGGATGGAATCAGGATCGATCCAGAAAGGGTCAAGGCAATTCAACAACTTAGCCTCCCTTCAAACAGAATTGGGGTCAAATCCTTCTTTGGTCAAATCAACTTTCTCAGAAGGTTCATTCCCGACTTTGCTGAAATTACAAAACATATTGTTGGGATGATGAGTGAGAAGCAACCTTTCAAATGGAATGAAGTTGCTAAGAAGGCGTTTGAGGATATCAAGGAGGCGATTGCAAACACTCCCACTTTGGTAAATCCTAATTTTCAAAAGGATTTTATCATTTACTGTTACTCTTCGGAACATACTATGTCAAGTATTTTGCTGCAGAAAAATGAATTGAACGAAGATGTTCCCATAGCTTTTATGAGCGTCCCCCTTAAGAAACATGAGCTGAAGTATTCTTTAGTTGAAAAACAGGCTTTTGCAGTTGTTAAGGCTGTTAAACAATTCAGATATTATATACTTCATTCCCACTCAGTTGTATTTGTTCCAAATTCAGCTGTGAAAAGTATTTTGACTCAGCAAGAAGTAGGATTAAACAATAGAGCAGCGTGGGTTGCTAAAATTCAGGAATATGATCTAGAAGTTAAGCCTACTAAACTGATCAGGGGTCAAGGCTTATGTAAGTTGATTGCTGAGAACAAAGAACAAGAAGGAGAAGGACTCCCCACAGTCTTATTGGTAAGCTTGCAGGATCCATGGTTTCTGGATATAGGCCACTATCTTACATATGGGGATTGCCCTGATCACCTGACCCCTAAAGAGAAAAGAAATCTGAAGCTAAAAGCTGCAAAATATGTTATCTAGGGAAATATCCTTTACAAGAAAGGGTTAGATGGAACTTTCCTGAGGTGTGTAGACAAAGAACAATAAGAGAAACTCTTGGAAGTTTTTCATAACGAAGCTTGTGGTGGACACTTTTCTTCTTCAGTTACAGCTTTCAAAATCCTCAGAAATTGTTACTACTAGCCAGGAATGTTTAAAGATGCATATAGGTGGGTGGCCAATTGTGAGAAATGTAAAATGTTCTCAGGTAGGCCACAACTTGCAGCTCTACCTTTGAGGCCTGTTGTTGTTGAAGACCCTTTTAAACAGTGGGGATTGGATTTTATTGGGCCTATCTCACCACCCTCAAGTGCAGGGCATACTCACATTTTAACAGCAACAGATTATTTATCAAAATGGGTTGAGGCAGCCCCTGTAAAAAGAACAACTTCTGGAGTGGTTTGTGATTTTCTTAAAAGGAATATCTTGGTACGTTTTGGTGTGCCTCAGAAGATTGTAATAGATAATGCTACTAGTTTCTCTTCAGTCGAAATGACTTCTTTCTGTTATGAGCATAGTATTTCTCTCTCCCATTCATTAGATTATTATCCCCAGGGGAATGGACAAGCTGAGTCCAGTAACAAAAACCTCATTGCTATCATGAAGAAATTGGTGAATGATAACCCCAGAGATTGGCATAAGAGGTTGTATGAAGCACTCTGGGCCGACAGAATAACTCCTAAAAGAGCAATTGGGATGGCGCCTTTTGAATTAGTTTATGGGATAGGTGCCCAATTATCTTTACCCCTGGAGCTATCTACAACCAAACTGCAAAGTGTAATTGAGGATCAATATTTCCAAGATTCCCTGGAGAAGAGGATTATGTATTTAGCCAAAATTGAAGAAGAGAGAAACGAGTTGGTTGACCGAATTACTATGCATCAGGCCAGGGTCAAAGAAATTTTTGACAAGAAGACAAGACCTAGGAAATTTATGGAAGGGGATGAAATATTATTGTGGGACAGAAGGAGAGAACCCAGAGGTGCACATAGCAAATTTGACTCGCTCTGGAGTGGGGCCTTTCAAGATTCACCAGGTACTGGGTCCAAATTCTTTCAAACTAGAATATCCTGATGGAACTGTTTTACCCCTGTCCTATAATGGACAGGATCTCAAACTATATCACCTGTAAGTAGGGTCCCCTGCTTTGTACATAGTCTTCCCTCTTGTTCAGTTTTGTGTTTTCCTTTCCCATTTTTGTTTTGCCCCGGACTGTCTCTTTTCTTCTCTTTATTCATCTTCTGCGAAACCAGAACCTCTGAGTTCTCTGCATTTTTCCATAAAATGCAGTCCCCAGTCAGAGCCATTGTTACCTTTTGAGTCGCCCTTGTTTATTCATTTATCGGTAATTTTTCTTAAGCAAAAGTCAGTTTACCGTATTGTGTTTTTGGTCATATCTGCGCTTTGTAAATTGACTCTTAGTCCATTTTTTTACCCGTGTGTCGTCTTTGTATAAAAGGTTTGAACCTTTGAACCCGAAACATTCTCAAAGTTCAAGGTTCAATGGTTCAATATGTCTCAAGTTTCACATAAAGCAAGCTGTCTTACTATTTGTCTTAAGCGTCTTTATACTTTCGGGTTGAACTTGAACCTTCCGCGCGTACCCTGTAGCGGGGTTCAAGGTTCAACGGTTCAATGATTTTAAGGTTCAACACATTGTCTTCCTATGAGTCGGGTCACACAGTTCCCGTGTTTATTAATGTATCGTTCGTTGAACCTCCCACTTGTACTCTGCCGCGGGGTTCAACGGTTCAAGGTTCAATAGTTCACTGTTTATAATTGGCAACCTTTTACCGAAGCCGTATAACTTTTTGTTGGTCCACATAATCCTTGCGTCGTTGAACCTTCATATTGAACCGCGTCTTCATAAGTTCAACGGTTCAAAGTTCAAGTCTCTGTTTCAGTAAGTCAAATCTTTGCCTGCCTACTAAGTCGAATTGACATACTTGAACCATCACATTGAACCATCGCGTTGAACCATGTCCCATAGGTTCAATGGTTCAATAAGTTCGAAGATTTGGCAATTTTGGTCCCGTTGGCTCCCGCAGCTTTCTAAGTCAAACTTAGTGGGAAAGTTGGAGGAAATTTTGTCAGAAGCCCATCATGAAACAGAAAGCTCTAATTTGGCGGAGACTATGGATAATCATTGTACTTCATGATGGCGCACGGACATTACTTGCTATTAATGAAGAAATTAGAGTTCACGTCTTTTCGAATATTTTTGGCACGTATTGTTCCAAGCGATGATTATTCATTCTGGTAAGCACCATTATTAACCAAGAACAAGCTAATTTTAGCAAGAAAATATACTGTGCATTGCGGAGAAGGATAGCGCTGGAAGTGTAAGGCTCTCGTTTTTCAAGTTTTCGTAGTGAATTCAAATATCCTGAAGGTGAGTCCTGTTTCCCCTGTGCTATTCTGAATTCTTATACTGGAAAAAAGAGCCTCTGGAATTTCTGTTATTTTCAAAATTCGAAGCATCTTATTATAATCGTCCAAATATGTCTTTGAAATCTACATGTTTGGGAGACGAACATGGCCCTGGTCTCACTTACTCTCACTCAGAATTTGGGGATACTGCATTAGTTCAATATGATTTAGAGGAATTCATAGGAAGAACTAGAAATCCTGTCCAAACCCCCACAATGAAGAAAATTGTGGACAGTGGTTTAGTTGAAGCCACAGCCTTTCCTCAAGCTATATTCTGCCCAGAGTTGGTTCAAGAGTGTATAAACAGATATGATCCCCAACACAGGTGTGTCAGAAAAGCAAACGGGGATGTGTTATTTCACGTTGACAGACAAACCCTCATGTCTGTGATGAAGATACCGCCTAAGGAGGTGTATTCTAATCTTGACATTACTTCCTCCAATGGGTATTTCTCAGAAAAAAGACCAACGTACAGAAGTGTAATAGCAAGAAATTGGTCTCAAAAACTTTTGACAGTTGGTTAGACAGCATAGAGCAAAAGGGAACTGAATATATTTATGAACTCAAAGGCATATATGATCTAACCACCACTACCATTGAAGATCTTAAAACACAGGTTGCTGTCTGGGCTAAGGATGAAGGTAAGTGGACAAGTGTGATAAATCAAATAGAAGAAGTCCGGAAATATGGACTGGAAAAGTTTTTGACAGAAAAGAACTTGGCTGGAGTGGACGAAGATTCGTTGTACGTGAACAAGAAGAATATCGAATGGAGGAACTCCATATCTAGACAAGGGCGCTTTGAACTCTCAAAGTTGATTAAAGAAATAGCAGAATTTACTCAATCACTACAACATGATTTGCAATGTATCGATGTAAAATACTTAAAGGATGACGGAAAGCCTGTGGATGATGTTGAAACAGTAGTCCAATCCTTCAGGGACAAAATCCACTTTATTAAAGAAAATGATAATATTCTGATCAAGGATTTCTCCAGGGTCTCCAAAGTCAAATCTCTACTCTATCTCTGCATCGACGCACTCCCTGAGCACAAGGAAAAACTCGGGAGGATGCGAAGGGAAAAGGAGGTCTGGAAATTAAGGATGAAACACATAGGTATACCAAACTTCCCTAAAATTCAGGAGTTCGTGGCTGCCTTTCAGGAGTGGAAAGCCCAGCATACTTCCCAGGCTACCGACAGCAAATCAGGAGATGCTGATTCATCGCCCCAGTCATAACCATGCCAGCTCGTTCTTTTTCTATTCCTCAATTTATGTTATTTCCAGCATCTTTGATCTTTTATAATCAGTTGTTAAAACTAAATCCCGTACGGGTCAGAGTTATGTTAACTCTGGGTTTAATTTGCTCAAGGACTTGGTTAAGATATTCATATATATGTTTTTCTTTTTAGAGTAGAGGAGATAGAGAGAAGTTAAAAAAAAGAGGTGAATTTCAGAAATACTGTACTTAACTTTGCATTATATGATGATTGTTTGAGTAAATCTTCATCTGTGAATGAGAAAAGAACAATTGCTGCTTATTTGGATCTGTGCATCTGAATGTGTGGAATCAGATTTTCTGTGTGAAATCCCCTTTCACTTGGTAATTGCTCTTTATTTGGACAATTTATCATATGTGTTCAGTTCTTTATTGGTTGAACAAGTTCCTATGAATGTATTCACATATTCGAAGATATCAAAGCAAAATCTGTATATTCTATCTTGTTGTTGTATATATTATCGCGTTCATGACATGGCTATGTATGAATGTTAGTCTACCTTAAGCGTTTTCTGGTTAAAAATGCATTTGATTAATTGAATAGGTTAAATTCATTGAAAATCACAAAGGGAGCTGTACCTAAAAATTCAGAGGGGAACCAATTTAAAGGGTTCACCCATTTGTTGTTTAACTCATTTGTTCTTTTAAAGAGGGGTATAGAGTCAGAATAGATTATTTTCAGAAAAAAGAAAAATCTGTTAACCAACAAGAAGCAGAAGAATTTGTAGACCATATGAAGATAGTGCATAATCAGGTTAAGAAGCATTTAGAGGATATGAACAGTAAGTATAAGGAAAAGGTAGATGAGAAAAGAAGACATAAGGAATTTGAGGTTGGAGATGAAGTAATGGTGTACTTGAGAAAAGAAATATTTCCAGTTGGGACATATAACAAGTTGAAGATGAAGAAGTTTGGACCTTGTAAGATACTCAAAAAATTTGATTCAGGAAATGTATATGAAGTGGAGTTAATGGGGACCTCAGGTATATCACCTATTTTCAAAATTGTAGACTTATATCAGTATCATGAAGCAGAGTTTAGTGACAGCATGGAAGAAGACTAGAAGAAGCAGTTACCACAACAAGCACTGGAGTAGATTGAAGACATTTTGGACAGCAGATTTGGACGCAACACTAGAGGAAGACAATACAAAGAATATCTTCTGAAGTGGGAAGGCAGACCGAAAGAATATTCATCATAGATTTCTTAGGCTGAGGTGGATTGTCTTGGTTCTCCCCTAGCCCCAACAAAGTGAGGGACTCACTTTTTTAATAACTCAGGATGTCTGATGCAAGCACATCCCTGGTTCAAGAGCAATCTTGCATCAACCAAAAAAAAAACATTTGCATTTCAGTTTGTTTGCATTTCAATTTGTTTCTTTTCATTTTCCAGTTCAGTTCAGGCAGTTCAGTTAGAAGCAATTCCAGATTTTGGTCTGGTATTCTACCACAATAGCATTTCACATCTTATAGATCTAGACTTAGCATCTACATTCATTCATCTACATCATATCTAGAATTCAAAGCATTTGGATTCGTTACCAGAAAGTTATCGCTATCAGAAGATCGACTATTTTCTCAGAACAGAGCATCCTGATAGTCTCAGACAATCAACTAAAGGAGAAGACTTGTGGAGCATTCCTTGACTTGCGGAACCTAATGACACATCATTCAATTATCTTTGGTTCGTGGCTGACCTTCCCTGGAGATCCTCATGTTATTCCATTCATTTGAGGAAATGTTCTATGCATTTAGGTCCAACCTATCTGTGTACACGTTACATATCTTCATTGGAGTTTGTGACCTTCCTTGGCTGACGTGGAGGAATATATTGGTTTGGAGATGATATATATTGATGTAATAAAGCCTTAGGAAAGTAGTTCAGAAGATATCATTAAGTCCATAGTTTAGATTTTTTGCGAAGGAGCTTCAAAGCTTTATCTTGTGCATGTATGTAATCAGGCCTGTGAGCCCTAATTGTAAGCCCGCATGTTGCTGGCTAGATTGTATTTAAATTCTATGATATATTGAATGACTAAATCTGCATTTGCTTCATTTCTTGAGTTGTTTCCATTGTGTTTACTCTTGCTGCACGGTCCAGATAGTTTATTCTGTGAACCCTCCTACCGTGACTACACCACAAACAGACTAGAGTTGACCAAAACTAAGATAGGTTATTGTGGATGGACCCACATGTACCTGTAGGTCCAAATGGAATGTTCCCAGCTATCCTAAATTCTGAGAACTGCACCATCAAAGTTTGACAGTTTTTTGGTCTTAGGGATCTCAAGGGACTTTGCTGGTAGCCTGCTACCCTGAATGACTAGGGTGTTTGGCACACAAAACGAGATCTCCCTTAGAATTTACTCAACCACCCCAACATGTTGGTGCAGTCAGTTTGACCTCATGATGAGAAGCTAAAAAAATATAGCACCTAGCAAGGTTGTGCTGCATGAAACTGAAGCATTTTGCAAGAATACATTTGATTTTGGCATGGTCAAATGGATTTGAGTTGACCAAGAGGTTATTGTGGAAGGACCCCATGTGCACCTATAGGTCTAAATAGAATGTTCCCAGCTGCCATGAATTCTAAGAACTGCTCCTTCAAAGTTTGGCAGTTTTTAGTCTTAGGATCTTAAGTGACTTTGCTGGTAGCCTGTTGCCCCAAATGATTGGGCCTTGGCACACAAAATGTGACCTCAAATAGCATTTACCCACCCACCCCAATGCATTGGTGAAGTCCGTTCAGCCCCACAAGCTATGGAATGCAAAATGTCTCTCCTAGCACCTTTCCACTGCATGAAATTGAAGTATTTTGCAAGAATGCATTTGATTTCAGCACAGTCAAACGGGCTCAAGTTGACCAAAATTGAAAGAGGTTATTGTGGACATACCCACATGCACCTATAGGTCTAAATGGAACATTCCTAGCTGCACCAACTTCCAAGAACTGCTCCGTCAAAGTTTGGTATTTTTTGGTCTTAGGGATCTTAAGGGACTTTGCTGGTAGCCTGTTGCCCCAAATGACCGGGGTGCTTGGCACATGAAACAATACCTCCCCTATCATTTACCCACCCACCCTGATGCATTGGCAAAGTCCGTTCAGCCCCACGAGCTATGGAATGCAAAATGTCACTCCTAGCACCTTTCCACTACATGAAACTGAAGCATTTTGCAAGAATGCATTTGATTTTGGCACGGTCAAACGAACTGGAGTTAACCAAAATTCAGAGAGGTTATTGTGGATAGACCCCACATGCACCTGTAGGCCCAAACAACACATTCCCAGCTGCCCCAAATTTTGAGAACTTCTCCATCAAAGTTTGGTAGTTTTTTGGTCTTAGGGATCTTAAGGGACTTTGTCGATAGCCTATTACCCCGAATGACTGGGGTGCTTGGCACATGAAACAAGAGCTCCCATGGCATTTACCTGACCACACCGACGTGTTGGCAAAATCCATTTGGCCCCACAAGCTATGGAACGCAAAATGACACTCCTAGCACCTTTCCACTACATGAAACTGAAGCATTTTACAAGAATGCGTTTGAATTGAAGATTTAAACTCTAACTCTATTGGTTCCTTATTTTCCACCACCATTGCTCATGCACATCTTTCTGTAGATATTAGACCATTTAATGAATCCTTAGAAGTGTTATGGGTTAGACATTTTGCTAGATAACTAAAACCATAACAGAATGACAGAATTATATATGGTGTTCTCATTGCCCTGAGGATTCAATCAAATAGTCCTTAGGTTGATATGACCATTCTAAGCTTGACATATGACTGCTACCATTTGCATATAACTGTACATTTATAAAATGAGTGTTCTAAGATCTTTATAACACCCTTCTCTATTTTGTTGGGACAACACTATCCTAATATGTGTTGACAATGCAAATTACTAATATAAAATTGTAGCATTCCTTTGTATGTACCCTTGGTCTTAGATACAAAAAAATATAATCTTTTCTAATAAGGACAATTTTCTGTACCTAGGACTAAATTGACATGTGATTAGTGTCATGCCCACATTTCACGTGTAGACACAACACGCAATACATGCGTGTCATGTCCACATGCGACATGTGACATGGTACAAACTATCAAAAATTTTCTTAACCACTTGAAAAAGTCCCCCTCGCAAGCACAAGCGTGCTCAGTTGCATTTGGATATGTTAGACAAAGGGTTTGCTACTACGGCATACCCTACACACATGTGCCTATTGAGGTCTTTCACTATTGTTATTGACAGTTTAATCTTGCAGTGCTTAGGGGTTCTTGATAGAGGACCGGCCTTTAGTGGGTCTTCTTATCTTGTTTCGGAATCGTCTCGCAATTCTTTAAATACTACCGCCGTTTAGTTATTTAATTATCCATTCATCTCAACTAAAAAGAATCATTATCATAGCCTACCATATGAAATGTTATGTTTTACGGATATCATAGAGGCCCCTAAGTTAATTATCCCAGATAATTCTTTTGCTGCTTACCCCTTTAAAATCACCTTACCATTTCCCTTTTAATACATCTTAAATTTGTGTATAGGAATATCCTTCTACATTTAAACACATGTATTTTCTTTAAACCTATATCTAAATGTATAGATTTCCGAAAATAAATCCCCCAACCTAGATATTTAATATCATTCTTAATACATCCTTTTTACCCTTTACAACATCTTGCCCCACCTTTCAAATTCCTGATGCTATTAACGATATCAAATAATTGAATCAATTTCACAGGAAAATTGCATTCCTCCTCTGTTAAAATCATTCAATTGAGTGTTCATTTTACTATCTAATTAATCACTTGATATTTAGCTTATTACGAGCCCAACTAATTATTTAATATATTGTCAACTTACTTATCTTCCAATACAATACCTATAAGTTCACATAGACACATTTTATTTATATATTAAAAGATGGTTCATGGCTTACAACTATATAAACCATTATTGAGTATAATTACTAAGTCATTAAATACTCCACTCTCCAAATTTAAGTAATCAAGACATATAATCATATTCAATGCATTTATATGTATTTTTATATTTTTAGATACAGTGGTATAAGGATCATGGGATCATTTGTTATTAATATAACCAAGTTACTCTACTTATAAAAATAGGGTTACACTGCAGATAATTTTATATAAAATGTTATTGAAGGACTTTTCCAATTCATAAATAAATATTATATTAACTCATAAGATTATATATATATATTTAAAATACACTTAAAAATATCTACACATCAAATTATATGAATTTCTTTTAAGTGGTGCAAGACACCACACTAACCACATCTACTAATAACTATTAATATTCATTTAAATATAACTCATGGTATTCATTTATTTCCACCACTAGGTGTTACAATATTAAATTATTGATGCCACTCAAATATTTGTTATAACCCTATCTTAAATGTTGATGAATGCTGTGTTTTTGCAGGGTTGTGGTGGTTCGACGGCGGCGAAGGAGGAAATGGCCGAAGCAGGAGCGGTGAGCAGAGACAGGGCCGTGCCTGGTGTTTGTGAAGGCGGAGAGACCGCGTGGAACGACGGCAGTGGAGCGTATGCTGGCACGCAGGGATGCGGGAGTAGCCTGTGACGGCGGTGGTGTGAACGGGGTGCGGGAGGGGCCCCACCCCCCCATGCAAAACTAACGATGGGGGTTAAAACCCCCACCCTTGTATTCTAAATTTTATTTTATTTTATTTATTTTGTTTCATTTATTTGTATTAACAAACAAAACATTTTTAATCATTATTTTCTTTTTCTTTTATTTCTCCAACTAACATTAATAATATAGTATCTAAATTATAAGAAACTTTTATTTAAAAGCATAACAATATAATTATAATTTAATCTCTTCAATATATATATATATATATATATATATATATATATATATATATATATATATATATATATACCATTAAATTGTTTTGATTCCTATCGATTAAAAGATAGGACATAAATAAAGAGTACAAGACCTCTTGAAAATTCTAATTTCTATTTTCAATTTAATATAAATGTTATATAAAATGGTAATAAAAAATAGAATTCCATTGGTTTATTACGACTAATTTTTAATAATGACAAATATACATACATACATACATACA
This sequence comes from Cunninghamia lanceolata, assembly GCA_027924645.1. NCBI lineage: Eukaryota > Viridiplantae > Streptophyta > Pinopsida > Cupressales > Cupressaceae > Cunninghamia > Cunninghamia lanceolata. The sequence continues at coordinate 2,169,086 of BSBN01000210.1, read as the reverse complement.
TACATATATATATTCAATTATATCAAATTCTCCCGACTATATTTAAAAATAAAACTCATATATATGGATTTAATTAAAATGAAGTTTTCAAAGTAAACCCATTTCACAATTCCTCTTCCTTAAAGTTGCATTGTAATGAATACTTGAGTATTGCAGGGAGTAACTAACCAAGTAAACGAAATCTTTTAATCCACATTTTAACCTATCAAGATCCCAATTTAATTCAAATGAATATAAAGCGGTATGGTAAATTCAAGAACTAATGAATCCCTTACTTCAAGTAGACAACAAGTAAATTGATTTAAAAACCCTTTGTCATTGCATACTTACATCAAGCTTAGTTTTGTAATCCAAGAGCAAATTTGCAACTTTCATAGTACAGTAAAATTTAACGCTCTTTAATTAGCACAAGGGATATATTTAACAACTGTTTTTTTTTAACAACACTCACACAACTTACATATTGATAAAACCCCAAAGAAGACAAACAACTGTATATTATTCCACAACTCAATAACATAAAACTCTTACTTATCATTTTCACAATGGAGTAATCTTTAAACTACTCAATTACAGCAACTAGTTTCTCAACTTATATTTATAATTTTGCAATGAGATAGACATATCAAGTCCAAGGTTTAACTAATTAACATTTCTTCCAACTCACACATATGACATAAATTAACAACCAAATAAAGATCACAACTAACAAAATAAGGGTGGATCTTCTCTCCAATCCCAAGCTACAATCTATACAATAAATACAGAGAGAAATTCTCTCTAAACCTCTTTCATAATGAACTATGATGATCAAGATTCTTGTTACAAATAATAGGATAGAACATTTTCTTAAACAAGGGAAAACCTCTCCAAATCCTTTTACAAGCTCCAACAGTAATCTGCAAGACAACAAGGGAAAACAACAAACACCATTTAGCTCTCCTCCCTACCTTTGACCCGCAAGAGGGTCACCCCCGAGCTAGGGAGACCATCCTCATATCTAGGGTAAGATAGACTAACCACATCATAAACATAGAGCAACAACCAAGCAACGATCCACACACCCACAAGGTTGACACACATAACAAAGTCTCAGCTTAGGTGAGTACAAGGAAGGTAGGGGAGTAGACAATCTCTACCTCTAGGTGCCATCCTTTCACAATTAATCACACGGCCTCAAGCCAATATAATCACAAGGCCTCAAGCCAACAGTATAATCTTCTACAAGGCCTCAAGCCTTCCAATGAATCAAGTAACCAAGGATATCCAAACAGGCTCTCAAAGCCAATAAGCCCTCAAGGCTAAAAACAGTACCAATTTGCCCTCAAGGCATATCATGTAACCAGAACTAGGATGACACCTGAGGAGGCTCACACCTCCTTTCCCTAAACACGATGAGCATTGCCTTCCAACTAGAGGGAGCTCTCTCTACACCCAAAACAAAACCCAAAAACAAACAGAAAAGCTCATAGAAGATATTGCAAGACTCTTTCAACAACCAAGATACAAACATGCATATCAAACATTAGACCACACAAGAGAATAGGTTAGTTCACCAACCTTCCAAAGCCCAATTATGAAAGTAATCTGATGAAGAGCTCCTTTCCCCTTCCTTCTCAAATCTCCTTCTTTCACCTCTATGATCCAACCCCTTTACTCTCCTCATCCTCTTTCTTTTTAAAACTAATTTTCTTCTATTTTTCCTAATTTCTCAAGTGGGAATAAACAACTCAACCCCCCCCACTTCCTCCATTAACCTAGTGGTCATATACCAATGTAATCCCACTCAATAGGTTCCCCATTAACAACCCACTTGTAGAATAAAATACAAATGAGAAAACTTAAAATAACATAGAGTGGGTGTCACAACACCCTCATAAAAGGGAACCCCACCAAAAGGAGGCACATGGAGACAAGCACTCCATTAATAGGAGGATCATGGAGTGCTCCATGACTTGGAAGTGGGCATGAGTGGGGATTCCACTCATCCCATGTCCCTCAAGCTTCCAATTTCGTCACTTTACCTCACCCCAAAGTTGAGGTGACCCTATGGAAGTTAACCCAAGGTTAACCTAGTCAAAAAGGTCCCTAAACTCAAGGGGTACAACCTAGGGTTGTTTTTAAACCTAGTTAAGACTCCCAGAGTCAAATAAAACACATGAAAAGGGTCAAAAAAAATTAAAGTTAAAACAAGATTCAAAACATCAACTTACAACACTTATCATAATAAAAGTGATTCAGATAATAGCCCTTATCCCCTTAACCTCATGCAATATTAACACAAAACGACATTACCACATTTTTTTAAAACAAGAGGTTGATCTCAGTTCCTCATGGAACTAGATCGGCTCACAAGGGGAACAACTTAGGATATGGGATGGTCTCCTGTATATGTGGTTTCATTAGTAATACCTGCACACTCAAACTCAAAGTCAATAACTCATAGAGATATCATAGCCGAAGCAATTTGAATACATGCATAACTAAACATACTACCATAGAACATACTGAAATCATAATGCAGTTCCATATCCATTCATCATTTTCTATCTAATATCATTGCACAATTATTTTCTTAAAATCACATAGGTTCAATAATCCAGAACTCAGAAATCAATAGTCTCTCTACATAAAAATAATAACAAAAGCACTGCAAATAGTCTCATGAACAGTAATGTAAAAAGTAGGCCTCACAATTAGGCTCCCCATTATAGGCCACACTATCCTATGGTTGTTACCTTACATGATATGTGAGTAAGTTCTGATTATCATGAATATCCTTTTCTTGATGAACAAGTGACTAGGTTTGGGAGAAGACTTTAATGTTGTGATAATAGTCCCAAAGCTAAGTGATTGCCTTCTTGCTGATGACTGTCACATTCTTGACTTTAAGACTAATTCATGATTGCATGCTTGTCCATAAGTGTACTATGTCATATTTGGTCTATTGGCCTTGCTAGGGTTGTCTTTATGTGGGAATGACATGCTTGACTTGATGGGGCTATCTTCCCTTCTTAATTTAGGATTTCTAATTTTGGTGAGTAATGGTTTCTGAGGTATTTAATGCTTAAGTATGCGCATGAGGGTTGATTTTGTTATGTTATTGAATGCCTTTTGAAGTGACTATGCATGTTTTGAAAGGAGGTATGTTTCCCATTTAGAGGCATCTTGTTGTCAAGTTAGGACTGTTCAAACCATTCATTCATCCTAAAGGTCCCCTAGATCTACCCCAAGACTCTTTACTAGTCATAATAGTCTTAAAGTTAATCCTAGGTTATTTGGAATAAGCTTTGAAACCTTTGAAAGGGCCATTCAAATTATTATTAAACTATTTATAAGTCATAAGAAGATGTGATCATTTATTTTATAAGGATATAAAAGATATGGTATGAACCTCCCTTTCCATTTGCATTTTGAACACTATCCAAAAATGCACCTAGGTATGAGAAGTGAAGATAGTGTGAGGATCTCTAGGGGATATAAATGAAGAAGATAGTCATAACAGTACATTAGCATTTTGTCTCTTTTAAATTTTGATGTGGCCTAAATATTGTCAAGAAGATTTATATGAGAGTAATGGGATATAGGCTGTCTTTTCTAGGTTAGAGTTCCTAAATCCATGCATGCAATGCTAGCCCATGATTTCCTCTTTTGAACTTGACAAATATTTGTGTAGCAAGGTATTTTTGCCATGGCTGCTAGGGCTCATTACTTGTGACTATGTATTAAGAATTATCTTTGCTTCTTGAATCCATTCAGTGTATTGTAAGGAGAAAGGATGTCAAAATACTATGGGTGTGTCATGGCAACTTGGTGGGATACCTAAAACTTTCACTACATTTACCAAAAGCACATAAAAAATTTGACAGTCATAGGACTGTAGAAATAACAAGAAGTATTTTTCTCCATATGCATTGACCAAAAACCATCTCAGGAGATTCCTATACTCATAATCCCTGAAACCTTGTTAAAAGAAATGGAATAAAGGTGATAAAGTGGTCCAAGCACCACCACTAGAGTTGTGAAATAGTTGGATATTAAGGAAATAGGTTTTAATAAGGTATGGGACTGTCATAGCTGCATGAAAGTCATAATGTTTACTTGTACTATTCAAGATTTACAACATCTTCCTCATGGAGAGGATGGTGGAAATTAGGCTTCTATCTTCCTGATCCAGAATGCAAATGAAGATACTCTAACCCTCATCTTGGGAAGCAAAGGGCCCAGTCAAAACAATGAAGGGAAGACCTGACTGTCATATAACACATAAGCCCCATGTTTTTTTTGCCACCTGATTCTTTGTTTTAAACTTGACTATTTGGACATCCCAAGCAGTGTCTTTCTATACAACGTTGTCATGGGTCTAGGGTGAAGGGCAGTTTTGTCATTAAGAGGAACAACATTATGTGGATGGTTTGTCTTGTCACAATATTTTTGCTTAGGATATTTACATTGATCCATGTTGTCATGTTGAGGGTTGGGACATAGTTATTATCAAGATTTAGGAATCCAAGGTCATAATGGAAATTTCTAAGATTGTTGTCTAGTAATTCATGTTTGTTAGGATAGTGAAGGTTAGAATTAGTCACCTTACACTTCATTTTTTCAAAAGTGACCCACTTGATCACAATGTTGTATGAACTTGTCACTTAGGCTTGGGAGGTTATCATCATTGCATGAAAATAACTTGTCAAATTAGATCTTTGGAACAACATATGGACAACCATCAAAGCATAAAGGATATAGGAATTTTGTCACATGTTGTAATTGCAGCTATCCTTGTAGACATGTATGCAAAGTGTCGAAACATAGACAAAGAACGTGGATTTTTTGATAGAATACCAGAAAGAGATGTCCTCTCATGGGATGTAATGATTGCAAGATATGCAAAAAATGGATTTGTTGAAAAGACTTTAGAAACTTCCAAGCAAATGCAATTGGCACGTGTAAAACCGAATTCCACAACCTTTGCCAGTATCCTCCATAGCTATACCAAAATAGGATCTTTGGAACATCGTATGGACATGTTGGCATGATTGGCATATTGTGTGTGTTGGCATTGATGTCAACATTGAGGTCACCTTGTTGATTATTCAGATGGAGTTGATCATGTATTCAAATGGAGTTCACATGTTTGGTTGTCTCAGGAGATAGAGTTCACATGCCTTTCATGCTTCAGGATATAATGTTCATGAGGCATTGATAATATCCATATTGGAGTTATTCAAAGAATCAGGATGCCTTCAATGCTTCAGGATCTTAGTTTCTCAAAGAACCTCAGGATGTTAGTGAAAATGCATAACAGGATTTGGTTCTTCATGTGTTGCTTCAGGATCTCATATTATCACTCATGCCATAACAAGAGTTTGTGATGTATCATGTGATAGGATAAGTACAAGGAGTTACAAGGACTTCATTAATGAAATAATGTTCACATTCTTGATAAGTATCATGTAATATAGGATAAGTACAAGGAGTTACAAGGACTTCACTAATGAAATAATGTTCACATTCTTGAACATGTTCTTCATGTGATTAGTATAAGGGAGTTCATGAGAATTGCTTACAAGAAGAATGGAAGTCTCCTTCTTGTAGTTGATGTCTTTGATGCATTAGGGTTTGCCATATGTTGATCCTTATGTCTCTTGTGCTTTGTGAATGTTTTATGTACTGATGAATTTGTTATATGTTTCATGATGGGTTATAACATGCTATATTATTTTGATATTATTGTAAGAAGATCTTGTTTGAAAAATTAGTTTTGTTGACCACTGATTCAAACCTGCCTCTCAGTGGTCTAAAGGATTCCAACAATTGGTATCGGAGCCAGGTTCCCTGTAGGAGTCTAACAGACTTGGGTAGATCCTAGAAGATGAATACTATGGGTAAGTGTAGAAGAAATAAGGGAAGGAGAGATGCCAAGCAAAAAGTTGTTCAACAAGTCCAAAGCAAATCAAGTGATGATGTGTTGCAAGAAATACCCCTGCCAGTTGACATAGGACATGATATATCTAAAAGAGAAGATGATCTTGTTGTTGAGATTGATGACAAAGAAGGAGACCTCTTTGTGGGTGACTATGATTTGAACAGGAGTATGATGAAGATGAATGTGAAATTGATGTTGAAGAAGAACTCATGTGTGCCCTAGGTGAGATCAAGAGATTCAAAAAGGAGAACTAGAGATTAGAGTTGCAGCTACAACAAGAAAAGGACTCCAAGGATAAAGTATTTTTAGACCTTGAAAGAGCATTTTCAGATCTTGAAGAAGCAAGAAATCTGATTGCAAATTTAAGGGTACAAGTTGAAGAATCAGATAAATTGATTATCAGCCTTAAGATTGAGATTGAAGAGGCCAATAGGATAAAAGATGTTACTAAGTCTGAATGTGAAGTCAAATCAATTAAATGCCTAAAACTAGAGGTTGAGATAGTCACCTTGAGCAAAGATATTGAAAATCTCAAGATTCAATCAGAGAAATATTAGAAGTTTGAGGACAACACCAGAAAATTGTATGAGATTTTGGGGAAGAAAAAACAACACAAGGACACTGCTGACCTAGGATTTGAAGAAGGGTAGACTTCTAAAGTCAGAGAGACTCCTAGAAAGAAAATTGATCTAAGTCATCATGTTGTTTCTCCTGAAGGCAAAAAGAAGAGTTGAGATGAACACCAAAGATCATGAGTTTGTCAAAATACACAACCAAAGGAGAAATCTTAGAAGAACTGCTCCAGCAAGGAAAGCATATATGTATAGGTATAATTACTCATTTTTTGGTTATTGTTATACCTGTAATCATTTTGGACACAAAGCTATTGATTGTAGGAGTCAATCTGCTTCAATAAGAAATGTTGATCTAGTGTGTTACAATTGCAAGAAAGTTGGACACATAAAAAGAAATTGTAGAGTACATGGAAGGTATGATCATGCATGGAATCACAATAGAAGTGCTCATTGGTTGTCAAAAGGGAACTATCATTCATTTGATCTTGATTACACTATAGTATGTTATAAGTGCAACTCTCTTGGTCAAAAAGCACATAGTTGCATAAAAGCATCACTTGGTTTGAAAGGTTGGAAAAGAAAAGTTCTTGAAAAGGTTTAGAAGAAGAAACTTGAACTAAAGAAAGAACCTATAAAAGTATGGAGAAGAAAACTTGAGCAAAACATGGAGGATCCTAAACTTGTGCATAATGAACAAGACACATCATCTGTTGCATAAGGTGTAGCATGAGGCTAGGGGGAGATATTCAATGCTCTATCTCTTACCCCAAGGTGAAAATTAGGTAGTTGTAGTAGTCAAGGAGTAAGTGGAAGTATATCAGGAATCAATCTCTTCTTTCTTCAAAATTTAGACCTACTACTGTCAGACTCTTCATGTGATATTTCATATATGATAGGTGACTTTACTCAAGTTGTTTTTGAAAGTAAGATCATCATCAACAAGATCTAGTCCAATACACTCATCAAACCTTATACATAATGATCTATTTTTTGAAAGAAATGGAATAAGGATAGTGAAACTACAGTAAGAAGAAATACTAAGGTGTGATGTTATGATATGAACAATACATATCATTACTTCTTTCATTAAGTACCCTAATAAGATAGCATGCGAAAATGTAGTAGAATAGACAAGGTACATCAACTCTTTGTCAAAAGTATGCAATGATGATGAAGAGTCTTCATAAGAATAGTCAAAGCTTTTGAATTTTATGACAAAATGACCTCAAAGAAATGTGATCTATTAAGATTGTCATGTGTTAGGAGACCTCCAAAGGAAGACAATTGGTATTTGTCACCATTCTTACATCAGATAGCAGTTCTTATAACCTATGATGAGATATAGAGTCTTGGAATAGGGTATGACATTCATCATAGAATAAAGAAGAAGGATTATTGTCAAATGTTGATTAGACAAGAATAGTCAGTAATAGCAGTCAGTGCAGTCATAATGGATAATGCTATTTCTTCTTGTTGTTTGGAATTTGTGATTGATCTATATCTTTGTGACAATGTTTATGTCTTCAAGATAGTGATTAGGTGGTTTGGTGATAGGTGAATTGCTTCTGATCAGACAGTGGTGCTTTGTCTTAGTGATAAAGGTGATGATGAAGAGTTTGATGAGTTTTATGTGAGTACTATGTTTGGCAGAACAATCTTTGGACTGTATAATAGGACAGAGTTAGTTTTTAGAACAGTACATTGCTTTGAGGATGTTGTAGATCAGGACAGTTGTCATGAAGATCTAGGATAGTCATAAAGCATTCTAAGGAGCAAAGGTAGTAATGAGTATGCATGTAATGATTGATATGAAGACTTCTTGTTGTTTGAACAATCCTACTCAATATGACAATGCCTTTGAGACACTGTGAGATATTTGTAGTGTGTAGTGGCAAAGAAATGACAGTTTAATAGAGCAAGATAGAAAAACAAGATGTAGTTAGAGAACTGTCACAGAGGATAGTACATGAGTCAGTCAAATAATAAAAGAGATAGTCAAAGTACTAGAAGTGTAAAAGAAAGTAGAAACTTGATTGATCAAACTATACATCAGTGCAAATCAGACTATGATGACTAATCATTGAGGAAACTATGATGAATGATACCTCATACCATGTTGACAGTGAATGATATGTTGCAGAGGTTGAGATCTCAGTTTATGGTATGGCTTTAGGGGGAGTGTCTGCTTCTCTATGCATGATAAATTTTTCTAGTGGAAGAACTTATGAAGTTTGCAATTGTGGCTGAAGAACGTAAGAGGAAAACAAGAGACATGAACTATGCAAATGAACTTGAAAAGATGGATATAATAAAAAAGATGGATATAATAAAATTTCAGATTAACCTAATGATTCCGCCAGCTAGAATAATGTACTTGTATTTATCTTCAGGGGGTGTATAGGGTGTTCTGCTTGATCAAGAGCCCTTTTCCATAGATGTCAAAGGGGCAGAATGAAGTGGAGTGAATTTTGTGTTGCCATCAATGCCAAAGGGGGAGATTATTGGCATGATTGGCATATTGTTTGTGTTGGCATTGATGTCAACATTGAGGTCGCCTTGTTGATTATTCAGATGGAGTTGATCATGTATTCAGATGGAGTTCACATGTTTGGTTGTCGCAAGAGACAGAGTTCACATGCCTTGCATGCTTCAGGATATAATGTTCATGAGGTGTTGATCATATCCATATTGGAGTTGTTCAAAGAATCAGGATACCTTCAATGCTTTAGAATCTTAGTTGCTCAAAGAACCTTGGGATGTTAGTGAAAATGCATAACAGGATTTGGTCCTTCATGATCAGTATAAGGGAGTTCATGAGATTTGCTTGCAAGAAGAATGGAAGTCTCCTTCTTGTAGTTGATGTCTTTGATGCATTAGGGTTTGCTATATGTTGTCCTCCATAATCTTCAAGTGTTAAAAGTCTTTGGAACCCTATAATCTTTGATGTCATGTTTTAGTCCCTATATCCTATTTCTATATTTGTAGGTTTGTGTTAAAATCTAGGGTTAAAATCTTACCAGTAGTCATGTTTTGTTTCAAGCTTCTAGTCTTAAAACCCTAAGAAACCCTAAGAGCTTTCTATGCCTTTATACCTTAATCCTACCCGTCACCTTACAAAAGCACTTTATTTTATGTTTTGAGGTTGACCTACAATCACAACTCATTGTCACTTAAAGTGACCGGTTGAAGGGTCCTTTAGTCATGATTGTAACCGGCCCCTTGTCTAGTGTAATTGCCTCCTCTAGTCACCTTGCATATGCCTGAGCACCAAAGACCAATCAATGGTTATTATTTAAAAGTGAATGGGAGTGAAAAAGCAAATCAAAGGGTAAAATTTAAACCTACAAATGGCCATTTCCTGCAAGTTAAAGTTGATGGGCTCTATCAACTAACTGCCTTGCAAAGGTAAGAACAAAGGCTAAATTTAGCCTGATTTTAATACATATTTGGTTGGCAAAACATGCACATTGTATGAAGCATGCAGTGGATTCTTTTCTCCATTTAGAGTGACCTCTCTCTTGTTCTATTAATTATTTTTACAATTGTTATTTGAGGTACAAATTTGTATAGGCATGATGTGCAGTGAACAAGTGAAAATGTATTATGAAGAGAGATTAGGGTGAAAGAAAGATATAGAAGATGGGAAAATAAAATAAGATTGACTGTGTAATTATAATCTAAAGAAAATATAGGGTAGTGTGTGAATATAGAGAAGCAAATGATGCCTTGAGGTAAAAAAAGATAAGGAGGAGAGGTTTTCTGTATGATTATTGTTGTTGAATTCAAAAAGACCGAGTATGGTTTTTGCAAATGATGAATGAAAAGAAAAAGAATGTGAAATAGTAGATGGAGTATAATAATGCATAGATAGAGAATCAAAAAGGGATCTTAATGAAGAAGAAATATTGATTGTGATACAGAGCAGATTGAATATGAGATACTTGTGTGTGTGATCAAAAAGGAGATGATTGAGAGACTTTGTTGATTGCAAATGAGAGGTTTTGTTTTGCAAGTGAAAGATGTAGAGTAAGAAATATTTTTTAGGTGAATCAAGTATAGTGAGAGGACATCAGGGAGAAGATATGCAAAGCAAAAACGTAGATGAATTAATTTCCAGACTGAGGAAGAATGATATGTTGTTATGAGCATTGGATTGAAATAGAGAAACCCTCTGTACTCTTTATGTTTTTCTTCTGAGATTATTGTATGTACTCCTATTGCCAGTGAGTCATAGGATCTGTGGTTAGTGAGGCATGTTTGTAGCTAGTGAGGCTTGCATGTAACCAATGAGGTTTATGGTCAGTGAGGCTTGTTTGTAGCCATCGAGGCTTGCATGTAACCGGTGAGGTTTTTGGTCAGTGAGGCCTGTTTGTAGCCATCAAGGCTTGCATGTAACCAGTGAGGTTTATGGTCAGTGAGGCTTGTTTATAGCCAGTGAGGCTTGCATGTAACTAGTGAGGTTTTCCAGTGAGGCTTAATGGAGATTAAAGTTTATAGTGGTTTTTACCCTTTTGGGGTTTTCCACCCAATCACCTATATTGTGCGTTGATGCTATCTGTCTCCTTGCTTTGTTATTGCTTTTATGTTTATCTTGTGATTCATGATCATGTTAGATTGTTTTATTATATGAAGATCTTAGGTTGAAGTTTTAGTTTTATCAGATAACTGATTCACCCCCCTCTCAGTGATCCTTAGTATTCCAACAATTAGTATCAGAGCAAAAGGTCATGGGTTCGAATCCCCCTAGGTAACGCTGGGGGGAGTTAGTTGGCAAATGGTCAATTCTCCCCATGAGATTTGTGACATGGACTAACCGCCTCCCGTTGATTCATTAACTCTAGTGCTTGTATAAAAAATTGACGGGTCAACCTTTTGGTTTAACGACAATCATGGGCCAACAGGACAACCATCAAAGCATAAAGGATATAGGAATTTTGTCACATGTAATTACAACTACCCTTGTAGACATGTATGAAAAGTGTGGAAGCATAGACAAGGCACGTGGGTTGTTTGATACAACACCACAAAGAGATGTCCTCTCATGAGATGCAATGATTGCAAGATATGCAAAAAATGGATTTGTTGAAAAGACTTTAGAAACTTTCAAGTAAATGCAATTGGCATGTGTAAAGCCAAATTCCACAACCTTTGCCAACATCCTCCCTATCTCTACCAAAATAGGATCTTTGGAACATTGTATGGACAACCATAAAAGTATAAAGGATATATGAATTTTTTTAGATGTTGTAATTGCAGCTACCTTTGTAGACATGTATGCAAAGTGTGGAAGCATAAACAATGCATGTGGATCGTTTGACCTAACACTCAACCATGAAAATTGGAAGCATAGACAAGACATGTGGATTATTGAAAAGGCTTTAGAAACTTTCAAGAAAATGCAATTGGCACATGTAAATCCAAATTCCACAACGTTTGCTAGCATCCTCCCTATCTATACCAAAATAGGATCTTTGGAACAATGTATGGACAACCATCAAAGCATAAAGGATATAGGATTTTTGTCACATGTTGTAATTGTAGCTTCCCTTGTAGACATGTATGCAAAGTGTAGAAGCATAGACAAGGCACATAGACTATTTGATAGAATACTACAAAGAGATTTCCTCTCATGGGATGCAATGATTGCAAGATATGCAAAAAATGGATTTGTTGAAAATACTTTAGAAACTTCCAAGCAAATGCAATTAGCATGTGTAAAGGCAAATTCCACAACCTTTGCTAAGACTTTATAAACTTTCAAGAAAATACAATTGGCGGGTGTAAAACCAAATTCCACAACCTTATCCAATATCCTCCTTGCCTATACCAAAATGGACATCCATCAAAGGATAAAAGATATGGGAATGTTTTTAGATGTTGTAGTTGCAACTTCCCTTGAAGACATGTATGTAAAGTGTGGAAGCATAGACAAGGCACGTGAACAGTTTGGCATGATGCCTCAAAGAAATGTCACCTCATGGAATGCAATGATTGCAAGATATGAACAAAATGGATTTTTTGATAAGGCTTTAGAAACTTTCAAGCAAATGCAATTGGCCGGTGTAAAGCCAAATTTCAAAACCTTAGAATGGTATCTTTGGAACACAGTATAGACATCCATCAAAGCATAAATGATATAGGAATTTTTTAAAATGTTGTAGTTGCAACTACCCTGCGAGACATGTATGCAAAGTGTGGAAGCATATACAAGGAACATGAACTGTTTGACATGATGCCTCAAAGAAATGTTGTCTCATGGAATGTAATGATTGCAAGATATGCACGAAATGGAGTTTTCATAAGGCTTTAAAATTTTTTACAAATGCACAAAAGAAACTTTCAACCAAATGCAATTGGAAAGTCTAAAACCAAATTGCACAACCTTATCCAACATCCTCCTTTGCTATGCCAAAATGGGATCTAGGGAACATGGTGTGGGCAACCATCAAAGCATAAAGGATATAGGAATTTTGTCACATATTGTATTTGCAGCTACCCTTGTAGACATTAATGGAAAGTGTGGAAGCATAGACAAGGCACATGAACTATTTGACATGATGCCTCAAAGAAATGCACAATCTCACAGAATGTAATGATTGCAAGATATGCACAAAATGGATTATTTGAAAATGATTTATAAACTTTCAAGCAAATGCAATTGGCATGTGTAAAACCAAATTCCTGTAACGATAATTGATCATCATATTAAATATTTAATATAAACCATCATATACATAATGTTATGAACATAACATCTAATTTATATACAAAGCCATATAGGCATGTCCAAACAAAGCCATACGGGCATATACAAAATATACATCGGTAACATGCAAAAGTATGTATACAAATCCATCTAGGCATACAAAAAATGTCCCAAAAACTAGTTTCCTAAGGACTTTTATGAAATAATCGATGGCCCTTGCTTGACCATGAAGATGGAGAGCCAATCAGTGACTCATCCTTTCTTTATCGTTGAGTAGACCTCCTTGATAGACATTCATCTAGCTCCACCTATTAATACAATCAAACAATATGCACATTATTATAGAAAACATGAAATATATAACATCACATATGTAATCAATCACTTACCGCCATCCGATGATCACTCTCCATCATCTTTTCTCTCTCTTCATCCATAGTTGGATAGGTTGGAGTTGTGACCTCCTATGAGAAGCATCAAGAAGCAAAATTGACTAAACATAAATATCATTTATGTACATCAAATGAAGTTATCTATAAAACAAGAAATAGAAAATTATGACATTTTCATGTTAGTGGCTCATACCTCGGTCAAAGTATTTGAAGACATCATGGCTGCAGCAATGCCTACCTACACTGACTCATGAAGATGAGGAGGAGTCTCCATATTCATCATCTAAAAATAGAGTTCAAGATTATTAAACCAAAATAAATACATAACATTATTTAAATTCATTATGATTAGAAATGGTTAAATTTACCTCTATATAAGTGGTGGTTTTGCATCCAGGGGACCAAGCAAATCATGGAGGTGCTAGTGAAGCTCCCTATTGAAATCATCAAATTGTCACAAAATAATATTACCATTTATATATGTACAATAATTACGATCATGTGATAAATTACATACCTACTGACTTGACCTCCTCTCATAACCCATCAATGGAGGGCTAACGAAGGTAGGATGTAGACTCTGACTCTGGAATTTCATTGTGCAGATAATTACATACATTATTTTTGACTTATAATATAGATAGTCATATAAAATTAATTACAAATTTCAAATAACAATATATTAAATCAAGATGAAACTTGTAAATAATCTCATTACACAATGCTTCACTTTGCTCCCATAGCTCCATCTCCTCCTTCCGCTGGTGAGATTATTATCTCAGACAATGGCCTTCGAAGCGGTGATGATGCTAGTGTTGTCTCTCAGATTTGCACCCTTACTGAGTTGTAAAACTTGGCAATCTGGAGAAACATGGGATCTTTCCAGGTTTGTGGGTCACCTATGATGGAAAGAACCTTCGGAGAAGGCCGGCTTCCTGTTGATACTTCACCTAAACTACTTATACTAAAGTCTTTGCAGAGAAAAGGGTAAGAAGGATTGCATAAAAATGAAACCTACTGTCTAAGGTGATGCACCAAAAGATCATCAGAAAATACATAGAAATGACACACTACAGAACTAGTAATAATAAGAATCCCCTACACAACCCAGCAAATCATAATCTTTGCATCATTACTTTGTAAGGAGGCTAGATAACAACAGTCCTACAAAGGAGAAAGAGGTTTTCTCACTACCCAAAACTGATTGTTATCCCTTGCACATCTCACAACCTGCAAAAAATATGTAACCCCTGCATAAAGGCACCAACATGAAATACAGCTTCAAGGACAAAGAACATCACAAGGATCTGTACTAACACTGAGGACACACAATATCAAAAGAAATGAGAAGGTATAAACTACTTATTACTGGCAAAAAGGTGTTACAATACTGTATATCTCTAAAAATGGGTTACAAAACTGTTCACTTCTGCAAAAGAACTCAGAAAGTTACAATATACAGAGTAGTGAATAGCCATAACTCCTTAAAAATGAACAAGGAAGAAGACTATATACTTCCTAAATAGCTGTAAATAGATAAACATCCACCACCTCCATTCCTGTGCATCTCATAAATGCCCACAAAATATCTCTCTAAAGTCCTCCAAAAAAGTTTCCTAAGGCATAAATGGTCAAGGCATGCCATCAACTATCATAAAGGCACCTGAAAATGTCATAGAATGCCTTTAAATGATCTTTAAGGCTTCTAACATACATCAGATCTGTGTCATAATCTCCTGCAGCATCATAAATAACTGATATTTTCCAAATAAATGACATAATACACTTTTTCTGCATTTAATTAACATTTAACTAAGAGGATTATAATTATACCACCTTAGTAAATGTTTTACAATTCAGAATCATACAAGCCTATGCAGAAAATAATGACATTTATGACATAAAAAGGACGTCCATATCTCCTAGGCAAAATAACATGACACATCACATGGTATATTTGTATCTCAAAGCCATGTCAAAACAAAAAATCTCACAACTCCTAGCCATCTCTATTTTCGCATACATTTCCACCATCATGAGCGAGGTTCAGTGCAATACATACCCAAGAAAATAACCCTTATGACTCCCATATACATCATCATGATTTACGGCCTCCACTTCACTTCCATACCACCTTGCAACTCCTAGCCAACATGCCTTATACCTACACTTCATCCACTTCGTCACTATATCATGGGATGCTTTAACAAAATAAAGCATTCGACCTTGTGTTTCTTACAATGCATATTTGACTTAGAAAAGATAAAAAGGCAGAAAAAATCATGCCTCACGGCCCCTTTTGCACCATCACTAGGTTTGGAGACTTGCAAGAGTCCTTACCACGGGCATGGAATAGATGGAAAATGACACTTTAAAATAAAAGTCAAAAACTCAAATTCGATCTAGGTCTATTTGACCCAAAAAGGAGGCGAAACCTAAAAAATCATTTCATTTTGCATTTGCTTTCTACTGCTTGAGCTTGGCCGCCGCCACCATGGAGGGTTTGAAGGTAAAAATGTATCATTTCTGCTGATTTCTTAGAGGATTTTGGCCAATTTTTGAAGGAAAATGCAAGGTAAGTTGCATTTTTGAGGTTTTGACTCCTTTTTGAAGTCAATTTTGGGGCAATTTTGGTCTTTTGCGGCCATGTTTTGACTATTTATTGATACATTTTTAGTTGTTCTTGATGGCCAACCACCATGACATCAATTTTTTCCTATGTGAGGCCGTTCTAGAAGGTTGAAAGAGGAAAAGAAAACATCCTTTTACTGGCAAAAGGCAGAAACACAGAGGTAATTCCTCACTGTCGAGTTTTCCTTCATTTTGTTTTTCTATTTCTATTCGCTGCCAGAAGCAAGATTCGAGGGCACTCTAAGCATTTTGTAGTTTGAAAAGAGTTGAAACTTTGTATTTTTCCTCCATATTCTGCTATTTTTTGGCTGTGACAAGCTCCAGTCCTAACAAAAAAACTTGGAAAAATGACATATACGTATTGCTGTAACTTGAAATCTATATTTCTATTAGTTCTGGGCATTGTTTTTGCTATTCTTCATGACTAGAACCTCTTGAATGACATCCTTGTCCATTCTGTTTCTTTAATACCTAAATTTTCTCCTTGCTGCTATTCAAACTTGGAAAAGAAAATTGTATTTTCTTTGAAAATCGCTGCCAAAAGGCATGATTTTGGACATTTTCTGAGTATTAATGCTTGAAATGAGTTGAAAAAACTTACTTTTCTCCTCTCGTATTTGCATTCCTCTAGAAGAAACCTATATTTGGCCAATCTTGTTCATGATTCCCACTAGCTACCATGTAAGGAACTTTTGAAGCAATGGGTTCTATTTGTCATGTAAATTGATCCTACTGAGAAAGGTATCCATTTGCATAAACCAAGTCCCCAATATGAAAGACTATGTCAATGTTCCCCAAGTCCTCAATTAAGCGATCAGTAGTGTTAAGTGCCCCAGGCTGGTAGTTGTTATACTCATTAGACCCACCATGTTCTGCCTTTCGCATGTCACCAAAAAATAATTACATGCCGTACAGAATCTTGCCCAAGATATGGAGATGACATAAATGAATTCAGCTACCCCCAAACATATGAGCCATTGAATTTTGCATTTGGAAAAGAATGGAGGTGCGATTTCATGAAAATTTGAGTACCTTTGTGTCTAAAATGAGTTAACAACTTCATTTTCTTTTACATCTGCACTTGTCTGGCTCAAAACGCCAATGGATTTAACCTCTGTATTGTTCTTTCGAGACTACTCTATCCATTTTATCACTACCTTTTATACCTTCAAGAACACTATCCCTTACAACATTTGGTGACCGCCCCTTGTGAACTGAATCTTTTGTCTTTCAAGTATGACTGTTATAGACTGCAATAAAGACCTTCATAGATCTTTAAAAGTTATGTGTGACAATCCCATATATAGCTGTACCTTCCATTGCATATTTCTTGTACGGTGTGTTATCAGCTCCCTCGAAGCTTCTATAATCCTAATGCTCCTTGACCTTTTGTCTGTACTCTCTTTTGGATAAAGGATATATCATGATGACTTGATCATTTGAAAGTTGTTTCAATCCTTCTTTTATGGCTGCACTTCATTCTTGTATTTTTAATTGTATGAAAATACCACATTCCATTTGGCATGGTTGTACCTAGCTTGCTGCAATCCAGACTGATATGATTGCCCTTTTATAACAGATATATGACTGTTTCTCCTTGTGATTGGTGACTGCCACTACCTTTGATTAGGTGCCTTCACTACTTATGAGAAGACTGTCTTCTTGTTGTATATTGCTGCTCTTTCATACTACATGATTGCTGTCTCTTTATTATGACAATCTGCTATTCCGTATGATCTTTGCTGCTCCATTGTGCCTTGTTGTCCTACTTTGCTTGGATTCCTTTGATTGTTTGCTGTCCTATCATGACTAAAACCTCTTGAAAGTTGAGATCAGCCTTCTAAATGTGTTCCTTGAGCTGTTCCTTTGCATTTGTACATTGTATCTGAGATGTTCTGTAAGGTCCATGAGCTGGGCTCAACCCTTGTGGGAGCCACATTTCCTCCACTCATAATGTAACTGATGCATGAAATAGAAACATAGTTACATTTGTATCTGTACATGAAGCAAACATGTTAAGAAAAATAAGGACCTGCAGTCAATATACTTAATTTGTCTTCTCAAAAAGTTTCTATGACACTAACTGGTTTACTGCATCTGAAGAACAAATTGTACATTTATAGATGTATATCATATGATGTATGATGCCTCGTCATTGCTCTTACATCAGTTTTCCAACATTTTATGCAGATGACGGGGTAGCAAGTAGATAACAGTTGGATACGGGACACACAGATGATCTAGGATGACACAAGACACATCAACAACATGAAGGCTTGTCATTCAGGCAATGATGAGTCACCCTATCTCATATGCATATTCATCTTTCAGTTCTTTTATAAATGTATAGTTTGTCTTTTTCATTTTGCAATGAAACAGTTAGTCTCACGACTTGTGTGAGATCTTATACATTTATTTTTTTATACCAATTGCTGATCTTACAAAAGATTTGTACAATTTCTTAAGTTTGAAAATCATCTAAATGCAACAATACAATTTAATCTCTATTTGTATCAAATATGTGCATGGATATAATGCAGCAGAAATAAAATGTATCTTTTCTCTCCTTTAAAACTAGAAGTTCTACCTAATTGAGCTAGTAGTGAAATCTAGGTAACAGCTGGCATATGTGCCATGAGGTTTTTGCTGCTAGATCAAAGCAAAGGTCTAGATTTAAAAAAAATTGATCTCAGATTCTAGGGCACGTGACTGCCATTGCCCTCCTCCATGGCAATGATCCTTGTAGGCTCGACACCTAGGTGATAGGGGCCATGATCTAGAGTTTGAACTTGCCTAAACATGCTCTGTGGTTCCATTAAGGTAGTCACCTCCATTCCAAAAAAAATGTCTGGACAATTTAGTTTGTCATAGGGAGGTATTTTTGTGGAGGCATGCCCTAATTTGTAGATTCACAAAACTATGGCCTAAATTAAGTGAATTGCACACCTGGATTTCAGAAAACTGGAGAAATTTCCTGAAGGAAGAATTATGCCTTTTCCCTTGCGCCAAAGGGTTTTTTATACTGGAATTTGAGTCTCTTGTAGTCAAGGATTGGGTGCTCAGAAATAGTCCCTAGGCTTTTCAAGGAGACTTCCTATGCATGAAATCCGGGTTTCCTTCGATCTGTGAACCGAGACTTTCTCCTCTGCATTTTTTGGGTGAGACTACCTTACCTCCCTTTTCAAGTTTAGGAATTAGATTGCTTGTAGGCCATAGGTAATGGCTTAGGCAAGTATGTATGCAGTTTAGAGGAAACAATCAATTACCAGAGCTCCACATGTGCATGCATATGTGTGGAAATGGATCTCTCCAAGGGTCTCCTAACAGAGATTTCATTGAAGGTGGGAGACCGCTGCTAGAAACAACTAGTTGATTATGAGAAAATTGCTTTTCGCTGTAGGAAATGCTTCTCAATAGGAAATTTCATGCCCCAATGTCAAAAATTACAAGCTCATGAGAAAAGAAAAAATGTCTCAAGGGACAAGCCTACTTGATGGATTGGGGCTGAACCCCAACATTATATCATACCTTCTAACACAGAAAATAAAAAGTTCTCAACCCAAGTTTCTTCAACTAGACAAATCCCCTCCTCGCTCTACAAGTGGGAATGTACATGCAAATAAATTAGATTTGGGTGACTCTACAATATCCCCACTCTCAATATCTTCACTCTTTGAGATCTTTCAAGAGCAACCGGTTACTCCTAAGGTTGCATGCAACAAAGAAAGTCCATGCGAAAACAACAATAAACCCTAATCAGATCAAGATCGGTCAAAACCAAGAGAAAAAAGCATAAGGGCTCGGGCTCTTTAGAGCAAACTGGAGATGACAACAATCAGTGGACTATGGTGAGGAGGAGAAAAAAATTAGTAGAGAATGAGAAATACAAGATCATTTTATGTTCCTAGGTTAAGGTGGGCAAGTTAGAATCAAAAGTTTAGACTATTTAGGTGTTTGTTGCACCCCTTGTGGCAAGGGAATGCATTTTAAGGTCTCAATTGGCACCCCTAACTTTTAGGGCATGCACCTTAATTTTGGTTCATTATTCTTCATATAGAAAGGGAACTGTCCCCTCTGACAGTACTTACCATTTAAAAAAAAGATGAAACTTGTGAAAAATTACCTAAGAGTCAATACAAAATGTATGTTGTAAGACATCATCGGTGAGAAAAATCTCGTCCAATATGGATGTCTCCATCATTGGATGTTGCCCCTACGTCACAACATCCTTCCATACATCCTACATCCCATAATCACACAAGTACCCACATGAACTACACAAATGTGGGGATAAATGACGCCTACTACTCTCACCCTCATCGGCTTGGGTAAGATCATCAACATGTTGCAATAGAGATTGCATGAGAGTAGTCAATTAATGTAATGTCTCCACCTCAACACTTTCCTTCAAAGTCAAAGGGAGTGTGACATGTTCTAGCCTCAACAGGGGTCTAGGTACATGGTTTTCATCTCATTGAGCCCCCTCTCTATCTTGGGCAGAACCACAACCTCTACCTTGGAACTCTCGAATGTTAAAATAATTGGGAATCTTCTTGAGGAAGAACTTGCAATGGAGTTTCCTCAAGAAATATTGTGGAACCTCATCGTTGTTGCATGGGTGCTCATCGAAGACCATGTACCATCTATCCCAAAAGTTTTGGGATATTTCTTCATTCCTACACCAATGAGTAAGGAACCGTTTGCAAGTTTCTTCTAATCTTTGGCTAGTTTTAGGATTAATAAAGTGTGCACATAATTGAGATTTTGTAATTTTTTGATTCTTCACTTGTTCATATGACAATTTGTCGACATAGTACTGCCAATACCTCTCCCTATAGTCTTGAAATTTGGTGATTTGTTTTGTCACCAATTTGGTGTGGGAAACAATCTCCTCTAATGACTTCCCAAGCGCTCTCCTACGATCAGTGCTTGCACTTGGATTGTTTAGCATTTGAATAATGGTTTGAAGATGTCTTTTGTTTTCTTCTATAAATGCCCTACGTAGTTTTCTTGAGTATCCCTTACATTGTAAGGATGTGAAGGTGGGTTTTGAGGGTTTAGAGGGTTTTGGGGGTTGTTTTGACCCTCCTCAGCTGGATTTGGGTTTTCTCTTGCCTCATTAACTGTAAATGCAAATAAAAAACTAATCAAACATTGCAAAAGTAAAAAATTCTTCTCAAACTAACAAAAATCAATCAAACCCTACCTTCTTTGGTTGCTAGACCCTCTAAATTTGCTTCACGACGTCTTTAGCAGCAAAGTGGCATTGTGAAAATGTTAATTTATCTCTTGCACTTGCTTGGAGAGACTTTCCTTGAACATGCTTGCGCTTTGATCCCTATTTTGTTCTGCAAACTCACTCTTTGGTCACGGGTAATGGTAGAAATGCCTATTTTTTCACTTTTAAGGCAATAGAAAACATGAGCGCATTATAATGCATTCACATTTTGCCTTGTTTTAAACCAAAAAGTCCCATGGTGGCAACTTTTTGGTCCCTCATCTTTGTGCATACACCCTTATGGTGGGGGGATATTTTGAAACCCTATGTTTGAATTCTTGTTTGACAACAATCTAATTACCTTATTACATCATGTCATGATAATTGTTGTTATTACCATACCTTTGATGCAAAGGACCTAGGTGAACAAGACACTACAAGAATTCAATCAAATAACTCAATAAAGATGGGGAAATTCACTGTTTTGACATAGACAAATCTTCCTTGACTCAAGGCCTATTTCAATGGACTCTATTTAAAACATGGCACAAAACACAAGATGATCTCAGGGAAGACACCTTAAGGGTCTCAAACCAACACACATGATTCATCCAACTCACTATGTAGGGCCTAAATGGTGTGGTTTGTTGCATGTTTCATGGACCAGTCACAGTTCTTGTAGCACTGTCTGAGGGACAGTCACAATAACCTTCTACAATGACCCTAAATTGGTCAGCTCTAACCTCTGCTAGGTGTTCTTATGATAGACCAACAACATGACAAGACATAACAAGTACTTTCTTTGGGACAGTTGCATCCAATGAGGAATGGCACAGTCAAAACAGGGTAAAATAGGTCAGTTTTACAAAGGAACCTTCCTTGATTCCTATCACAGGACCATTCCAAACACTTTGACACCTTGCATTCATGGAAAAAAAAGATATTTCATTGGGTTTTCACTCCCACAGTTGACTATTTGGCATAGAATCATTGTTGTTCCTCACAAAGCCCCACCACATGGGTTTGTTGGGCCTTTACATGGCAAACTCAAACAAAACTAGTCCCCTGCATTGGAAACCATCATAGAAAACAATTCATTCCACTGATTCTAGGGAGAGGAGATCAGTGGAATGAAGACAAAACCCATCGCTTGCACTCAAAAACCCTAAATTAGGGTTTTGGGTAGTTTACAGAAAAATGTTGCTTCCTTCGCCCTACTTCACTGTCAAGACTCCAAACCACATTGAAATCAAAGGTAATTCGACACTCTTTCAATCCAATGTACAGAGAGGCTATGACAATTCCGTACCGGGCAGAGTACGGTATGAAAACAATAGAAAACATAGAAATTGCAGAAAAGATTGAGTTTTTTGTATTGAATTGCTCACAAAATCCTTCCTCATCCTCTCCACGGGCATGCGAAAGTTTATAGACATGTTGACAATCTCCCAAGATAGTTTTGGGTTGATTGGCAACTGGAAACTGCCTTGTAACCTCTAAACTATCTAAGCTATCTCTGTTTGTCATCTTGTAACTATACTTACTAACATGTATTGATTACAATATGAACAAATCTTCACCAAACTACTACAAACTCCTCTAAAACAATGTTAACATGCCATGAATGGCCTCTAAACATGAAAGTGGAATGCACTCCACCCTTACAACCATATGACTGCAATGGACCACCTTACGACTTGATTGGACTACATAGGAAGATGACTACATATGACTTCACTATGACTCAAAATGGTTACAAGACCTTATTGTATTACATCAAGAATGGTCTTCAAGACCTTATGAAAACTCAAAACAAGAAAACATGACTAGAACTCAAAATAGGCCTCTTGGACCTATGGGTGCCCCTGCACCATGCTCCCGGGAAGAGAAAAATATGAAGTCCCTTTTGAGGTGAGGTCTTCAACTAAAACCCCATGTTGTTTGATGTCATTCTTAGACATCCAAGTGGCATCTTCTGCAGGGAGACCTTGCCATTTGATGAGGTACTCCTTATATGTCTTCCTCCTAGTCTTCTTCACCTCCTTTGTGTCCAAGATGCATTCAAGTTGCATGGGTTGGCTTGGTGGCAACTCCTTCACCCAATCATCATCTTCATGTGCTACTACACCTGCATTAGAGTCACCAACCATATATCCTTTGTATGGATATAAGTCAGAAACATTGAAGATTGGAGATATGGCTATCCCAAGAGGCAACTCAATTTCATAGGCATTCTGCCCAAATTAATGGACCACCCTGCAAGGCCCTATCTTCTTCATCATGAGTTTGGTGTACTTACCTTTATGAATCCTTTCTTTCTTCAAATGTGCTAACACCAAGTCACCAACCTTGAATTGAAGTTCCCTCTTCTTCAAATCTGCTTTTTCCTTGTATTTGTCTACATTCTTTTGAAGAGTGTCTTTTACTTGCTGATGTATATCTCTGATTGTAACAACAAAATCTTCCCCTTGAACACTCCTTCTATCCAAACCTTGTAGATCTCTCAATTCATAGACACCCCTAGGATGCATTCCATAAACCACTTCAAAAGGGCTCTTCCCAATACTCCTATTCATGGAGTCATTATATGCAAACTCTGCCTGGGGTAAAATCAGATCCCAAGCCTATCCATGCTCCTTTGTTAGACACCTTAGAAGGCTTCCCAATGATCTATTTACCACCTCTTTCTACCCATCCATTTGAGGATGATAGGTAGAACTATATGACACCTTTGTGCCTAGCTTCTTCCACAAGGTCCTCCAAAAGTGACCTATGAACTTGGCATCCCTGTCAGAGACAATATTAAGAGGTAAACCATGTATTCTTACTATTTCCTTGAAGAATAAGCTAGCAATATGTGATGCATCATTGGTGATTTTACAAGGAAGAAAGTGTGCCATTTTACTAAACCGATCAACAACCACAAAAACACTATCAAAACCCCTTTGTGTTCTAGGCAGCCCCATTACAAAATCCATACTTACACTCTCCCAAGCCTATTAGGAATGGGAAGTGGCTGATAAAGCCCTACATTTGATGAAGTTCGTTTGGCTCTTTAACATATGGTGCAGCCCTCAACAAATTTTCTGATATCCACTTGCATTTTAGGCCAATAGTAGAACCTCCTAACCTGTTCCAAAGTTTTATCAAGTCCAAAATGACCTCCAAGACTCCCACTATGCTTCTCCTTGATAATATTCTCCCTCATTGAACATCTAGGCACACATAATTGACTCCCCTTGAAAAGTAAACCATTCTAAAGAAAAAAATTAGAATATACACTGTGAAATGTATTCAAAAACTAAGTGCAAACCTCATAAATTTATTTGAAATCAGGATCATCATGGTACATGTCCTTGAATGCATCTATTCCCATGCTTTGAAATTGCATTTCTTGCACCATAAGTGCCCTCCTGCTAAGTGCATCTGCCACCTTATTGGCTTGGCCTTTCTTATGCTTGATGGTGAAGGTATAGTCTTGTAGATACTCCACCCATTTCATATGTCTATGACTTAGTTTGTCCTGCCCATTCAAGAAACTTAGAGCATGATTGTCAGTAAAGACAACAAATTCCTTGGGTAACAAGTAGTGCCTCCATTTCTTAAGTGATTGAACCATAGCATATAGTTCTAGATCATATGAGGAATACTTTTGCTTGGCCTCATTCAGCCTTTCACTAGAAAATGTAATTGGTCTGTCCTCTTGGCTTAAAACAGCCCCTATTGCTTGGTTACTAGCATCACACTCAATGGTAAAAACCTTATCAAAATCAGGAATCACAAGTATAGGCTACTGGGCTACCCTCTTCTTCAAATAGTCAAACCCTTTATCAACTTCATGGGTCCAAGAAAACTTACCCTTATTACCTCCTTTGATGGTGTCAAGGATTGGTGCACATATGTGGCTAAAGTTCCTTATGAATTTCCTATAGAAAGTTGTAAGTCCATGAAAACTCCTCACATCTCCCTTGGATTTTGGAGTGGGCCAATTAAGAATAGCATCTACTTTGGAAGGATCCATCTTTAACCTACCTTTGGAAATGACAAAGCCAAGGTACACCAACTCTTCTTTCATGAAGTCACACTTTTCCAAGTTTATCATCAATTTCTCCTCATGTAGCCTCTTTAGTACGATGTCAAGGTGCCTCAAATGTTCTTCCTTGGACCTGCTAAAAATAAGAATGTCATATAGATAAACCACAACAAACTTTCCAATGAAAGGTTTCAATACCTCATTCATAAGGTACATAAAGGTGCTAGGTGCATTGGACAACCCAAAGGGCATCACCAACCACTCATATAGGCCCTCATTTGTCTTAAATGCTGTCTTCCATTCATGCCCCTCTCTGATCCTTATTTGATGGTAGCCACTTTTCAAATCAATCTTAGAAAAATAACAAGCTCCTCCCAAACATGTTGGTAGGTGGCGATTGATCAGGAAAGTACTCGGGGGCACAACCCCCGAAATTTTTTTTTGGACCAAGATAAAAAAACCCTATTTTGTAATCGACATAAGGCTTGATAAAAGTGGCTAAGGGTTAGGGTTTTTTTGATATATTGTATTGTAGCATTTGCAACGGTATTGAGTTGTAGGGATTGTTGGTTGTAATCAGTTTGATTTACTAGATAATAATATTGGACTCTCTGTTGGTGGGTGTAGCCGAGTTTGGGTGAACCACGTTAAAACTTATTTCTCGCTGTTATTATTTCTGTGTATTTTCATTCCTCTGTTTAATCTTTATTTGCATTTAATTGATAACTTCTGCCAGCTAACCCTAACAAGTGGTATCAGAGCGGGTTGTGTTCAATTATCATCTGCAGGAAGGTCTCACGATTGAGTGGGAGTCTCATGATTGAGTGGGAGAAATGGCGGACGAGGGTAAATTTAAGGTTGATAAATTCAATGGGCAGAACTATTAGTTATGGAAGATGCAGATGGAGGATTACCTCTATCAAAAGGATTTATGGATGCCATTGGAAGGAGTAGCCAAGAAACTGACAACAATGAGTGATGAGGATTGGAATATTCTTGACAGAAAGGCATTGGGAACCATCTAGTTGTGCCTGGCACCATTGGTGGCATTTAATATAATAGAAGTGAAGACAACAGATGGTCTGATGAAAGATTTGGCTAAATTGTATGAAAAACCCTCAGACTCAAATAAGGTATTTCTCATGAAGCATTTGTTTAATATGAAAATGGTTGAAGGTGGATCTGTGACAAATCATTTAAATGAATTTAATACGATTGTCAGTCAATTGACTTCTGTAAATGTAAAATTTGATGAAGAAGTTAGAGCTCTCTTGATATTATGTTCATTGCCTAAAAGCTAGAATAGTTTGGCAGTTAGTAACTCTGTTTCTGGTTCAAATACCCTGAAATTTGATGATGTTGTTGGTGTTATTCTGAGTGAGGAAATTCGTAGGAAAAGCTCAGGTGGATCCACATCAGGCAGTGTTTTGAATGCAGAAAGCAGGGGCAGATCAAAGGAGAGAGGAAAAGGTTTTGGAGGTCATGAGAAGTCACAAGGAAAATCAAAGGATAAGAGATCCCAAACCAGAGGACAGAAAGATTGCTGGTACTGTGGGAAACCAGGTCATCTGAAGAAAGATTGCTGGTCTCAGAAAAATAAAGACTGAGACAAACATGAAGGTAATAAGGAAGCAAATGTGGTAAGTAATAAATCTGAAGATGATGCTTTAATTCTTTCCCTAGATAATGCTAATGATTCATGGGTTTTAGATTCAGGGGCCTCATTTCATGCTACGCCCCATAGAAGTTATTTCCTTGATTATGTCCAAGGGGATTTTGGGCTGGTTTATTTGGGAGATAACGAACCCTGTTAGATTGTTGGAAAGGGAAGAATCAAGATTAAGTTGCAGAATGGGAATCATTGGCTACTACAAGAGGTAAGGCACGTTCCAAGGCTTAGTAGGAATTTAATTTCAGCAGGGCAGCTAGCTGATGAAGGTTGCATCGTTACATTTACTGATAAAAATTGGAAGGTTTCAAAAGGTGCCTTAATAGTAGAAAAAGGTGTGAAAGTAGGCACCTTATATCTTTGTACATGTCATACTGTTCCTTCTACTTTAGCTGTTGCAGAGAAAAAACAAATAGGTTCAAGAACAGTTGCTGCAGGTTCTGAGACAACACTGTGGCATAACAGACTTGGGCATATGAGTGAAAAAGGTATGAAGGTACTTCATTCTAGGAAAGTTTTACGAGGTTTGAAATGTATTAATATGGATTTTTGTGAAAGTTGTGTGTATGGAAAACAAAAGAGAGTCAATTTTCTCAAGGATGGGAAGCAAAAGAAAAATGAAAAGTTGGAGCTTGTGCATACCGATGTATGGGGACTGGCTCAGGTATCTTCTCTCGGTGGCTCTTGATATTATGTTACATTCATAGATGATGCAGCTAGGAAGGTATGGATTTATTTCCTTAGGCAGAAATCTGATGTATTTGAAACATTTAAGAAATGGAGAAGCTTGGTTGAGAATGAGATAGGTAAAAGATTAAAATGTCTTAGATCTGATAATGGCGGTGAGTATTGCAACAAAGAATTTGAATATTATTGTTCCTTTAATGGAATTTGTAGACAGAAAATGGTTCTAGGGACTCCACAAGAAAATGGAGTGGCTGAACGCATGAATAGGACAATAATGGAGCATGCAAGGACCATGAGATTGCATGCTGGGCTACCTTTAAACATGTGGGTAGAGGTTGTCAACACTACTATATATTTAATTAATAGAGGTCTTTCAGTTCCTTTGGGCTGTGGTATTCTAGAGGAAGCATGGACATGTAAGAAGGTGAGTTATTCTTTTCTCAAAACCTTTGGATGTGAAGCATTTGCATATGTAGATTCTAAAAATAGAACTAAGCTGGATGCAAAATCAAAAAAGTGTACCTTCGTTGGATATGGCATTGATGAATTTGGTTATAGGCTTTGGGATTTTAAAAATTAGAAAATTGTGAGAAGTAGGGATGTTATATTCAATGAGAAGGTGTTGTACAAAGATTAGTTGCAGCAGCATGAGAAGAAAGAAAAGGATTATGTGGTGCTAGATGATACTCCAAATAGTGACATTCTAGTGGTTCCTCATGCTCCGCAACAACAACAAGAAATACCACAAACTCCAGTGAATGTTAGACGGTCAACAAGGCTAAGTAGACCTCCTGAAAGGTTTTCTCCCTCTTTGTATTATATTTTGTTAATATATGCTGGTGAACCAGAAGGGTATGATGAAGCTATGTAGGTGAATACACAGGTTTAGTGGGAGCTTACAATGAAAGAAGAAATGGACTCTTTGCTGAAAAATCAGACTTGGGAATTATGTAAGTTGCTTGTAGGTAAAAAGGCTTTACCAAACAAATAGGTTTATAGGCTAAAAGAGGAAGATGGAGGTAAGAAAAGATTTAAATCCAGGTTAGTTGTAAAAGGATTTGCATAGAAAAAGGGTATTGATTTTGATGAGATATTTTCTCCGGTTGTCAAGATGACTTCTATTCATACTGTCTTAAGTATTGTGGCTACTGAGGATTTGCATTTGGAACAACTAGATGTGAAAACTGCCTTTCTCCATGGTGATTTGGAGGAGGAGATATACATGGAACAACCCCAAGGATTTGAGGTCAAAGGTAAGGAGAAACTAGTGTGCAGATTGAAGAAGAGTTTGTATGGCCTGAAACAAGCACCTCAACAATGGTATCTGAAATTTGATAGTTTTATGGCTGAGTAAGGCTGCAGTCGGTGTAATTTTGACCATTGTGTTTATTTTAAGAGGTTGGATAATGACAACTTCATTATTTTATGTTTATATGTTGATGACATGCTTATAGCTGGGTCTAACATGGATCACATAAGAGAGTTAAAACAACAGTTAGCACAGTAATTTGATAGGTGTTGCAGAGATTCCATATGGAGAATGCAAAAGATGTGAGCACACCTTTGCCTAGTCATTTGAAATTGACTAAGGAGATGTGTCTAAAGACACAAGAGGAGGAAGAGAAAATGTCCAAGGTACCATATGCTTTAGCTATAGGAAGTTTAATGTATGCCATGGTATGCACAAGACTAGATATTGCACATGCTGTAGGAGTCGTCAGAGGTATATGAGTCATCTCGGATTGGAGCATTGCAATGTGATAAAATGGATTCTCAGATATTTGAGAGGCACATCCAATAAACACTTATGTTTTGGGGGCTCTAATACTGATTTAGCATGTTATGTAGACTCAGATTTGGCAGGTGATATTGATACCAGGTGGAGTACTATAGGTTATGTCTTTACTGTAGGTGGGACAACAGTGAGTTGGATCTCATGGTTGCAAAAGGTGGTTTCTTTATACACCACAGAGGCAGAGTATGTAGCTGCAACAGAGGCAAGCAAGGAGATGATATGGCTGAAATCTTTCATGGAAGAATCGGGCAAACAACAGGCTAACAGTTCTTTGTATACAAACAATCAGAGTACCATACATCTTGCAAAGAATTCTGCCTTGCATTCAAAGACCAAACACATATAGCTGAGGTATCACTTTATTTAGTCGGTGTTGGATAATGGATAGTTAAGGATGGAAAAGATACATACAGATGAAAATCCAGCGGATATGTTTACAAAGGCAGTGACAAGGGAGTAGGGTTAGCCGGCATAAGATATCAATTAAATGTAAATAAAGATTAAACAGAGGAATGAAAATACATAGAAATAATAATAGCGAGAGACAAGTTTTAATGTGGCTCACCCAAACTCGGGCTACATCCACCAATAGAGAGTCCAATATTATTATCCAGTAAATCAAACCGATTACAACCAGCAATCCCTGCAACTCAATACCGTTGCAAATGCTACAATACAATATATCAAAAAAAACTAACCCTTAGCTACTTTTATCAAGCCTTATGTCGGTTACAAAATAGGGTTTTTTTATGTCGGTCCAAATTTTTTTTCGGGGGCTGCGCCCCTGAGTACTTTCCTGATCAGTCGCCACCTACCAACAAAACAGTCCATGAGATATTCTATTCTAGGCATAGGAAATCTATACTAGATTATGATCCTATTGATGGCTCTAGAATCAGTACAATGTATCCATTTCCCATCCTTCTTGGGTGCTAGGACAGTAGGTACAGCACATGGGCTCAAGCTCTTCCTCACTAGAGCCTTATCCATCAATTCTTGCTCTTGTTTGGCAATCTCCTCATTTTGGGCTGGTGTCATCTTGTAGGCATCCTTATTAGGCAATGTGGCTTTGGGAATCAGATCTATGTGGTGGTTTATATCTCTGATATGAGGCAAGGTAAGGTATTTCTTCTACTACAATGTCCTTATACTTCTCCAACAAATCTTGGACTTCACTAGGGATAGGCTCCTTCTTGTTCGTAGACAAAACAATCCCACACTTTGGTTTGGCAATCAATGCAAATCCTAAACCTCCCTCTTCTTTCAAGGTTTGTAAAAACTCTTTTTCCCCAACCACCATGATACTAGAACCTACATGTTTATCCATGCCTTCATCCGAAAAAGGACTCATGGTGAAAGACTTCCCATCCTTGGTTATCATATAAGTGTTTTTCTCACCATCATGATGAGCTTTCCTATCATATTGCTAAAGATGACCTAGAAGTCTGTGGCAAGCATCCATGGGAATGACATCACACAATATGTTGTCCTTATACTCCCCAATTTGGAAATTTACCCAACATTGTTCATTAACAAGGACTTGTTGACCCTTATTCAACCAAGACACCCTATATGGAGTGGGATGAGGAATTCTTTTCAAATTAAGTTTTTCAACCATCTCTATGGACACTAAATTATCTATGGAACCTAAATCTACAATCACTTTACATACCTTGCCATGGGATTTGCATGAAGTTCTAAACAAAGACTTCCTCTGGGGTGGCTCCTTGGCACTTGGAACCTTGAGAAGTGTCCTCCTCCTCATAAAAGCTTCTCCAAATTCAGGATTAGTAGGCCTAGAAGGTGAAGCCACACTTTGAGCATCCTCCTCTTATACCAATTGATTCCTCCTTTCTCCTCCATGAGTGCTAGAGCCTTGTTTCTTAGGGCATTTGAAGGATGGGTGTCCCACTTGGTTGTAGTTGTAGCATCTACCAATAAAAGTGTTTGAACCTCTTCCTTGGCCACCAAATCTGCCTCTCCCATTTGGTCTTCTCCCTCTAAAACTTCCTCTACCACTTGAATCTCCACTTTGTTCACTAGAATTAGACTCACCTTGCTTCTTTTGAGACTGATTTCTGCCCCCAAAACTGCCCCTTCCTCTAAAATTTATGCCTCCTCTACCCCTATTTTGCTGATCACGCTTTCTTTTCAACTTCTCTTCTGCCCTCAATGCAACTTGAAAGCATTCATCTACTATCTTAGGGATTAGGAGACTGATTTCATCTTAGATATTGTACCTTAATCCATTAAAGTATCTGGCCACCTTCTTCTTTTCACTTTCCTCTTGTCTGCATCTCAAGTTGAGTTTGTGAAACTCCTCGGTATATGCAGCCACATCCATATCTTTTTGTTTCAGATTTTACATCCTCTTGTAGACTTGGACCTCATAGTCAATAGGTAGGAATTGGGCCTTTAGTTTGTTCACCATCCTCTCCCATGAATGGATCATAGACTTACCCACTTTCACCCTTTCTCCTTGGGTGTAGTTCCACCATGTCAAAGCTGACCCCTTCAATTTAGTTTTTGCAAACTTAACATTCTTATCCTCTGCCACTTCTTTGTATTCAAAGTAATTGTTCAAGGCATCAGTCCATTCTATCAACTCCTCAGGATCCATCTTCCCTCCATACACTGGCAGGTCCATCCTCACTTCAGAGGCTTCTCCTTTCACTAACTTCAAGGCATTGAAAAATCTTCTTTCATAAGGGGGTAACTCTTCCTCTTGCTTTGGAGATTTCCCCTCTTCACCTTCTTCTTCTTGTTCAAAATCACTGTCTCCTTCTTCTTCTTCTCTCTCTCTCTCTCCTTTTCTCTCTAGCCTTCAAGGCCTCTATTTCATCTTCTAGGGCCTTAATTTTCTTGGCAATCACTGATCCACGTTTTGGAGGCATTGTCTTTTACACTTCAACTCACAAATTCTCTTCACAACTTTCCCAAATCAGATTGGGCTCTGATACCACTATGATGCAGAGGACCTAGGTGAACAAGAAACTACAAGAATTCAATCAAATAACTCAACAAAGATGGGGAAATTCACTACTTTGATAGAGACCAACTCTTCCTTGACTCAAGGCCTAATTCAATGGACTCTATTTGAAACATGTCACAAAACACAAGATGATCTCAGGGTAGACACCTTAAGGGTATCAAACCAACTCACATGATTCATCCAACTCATTGTGTAGGGCCTAAATGTTGTGGTTTGTTGCATGTTTCATGGACCAGTCACAGTTCTAGTAGCACTGTCTAACCTTCTACAATGACCCTGAATTGGTTAGATCTAACCTTTTCTAGGTGTTCTTGTGATAGAACAACAACATGACTAGACATAACAAGTACTTTCTTTGGGACAGTTGCATCCAATGAAGACTGGCATAGTCAAAACAGGGTAAAAAAGGTTAGTTTTACAAAGGAACCTTCCTTGATTTCTATCACATGACCATTCCAAACACTTGGACACCTTGCATTCATGTAAAAACAAGATATTTCATTGGGTTTTTGCTCCCATAGTCAACTATTTGGCATATAATCACTGTTGTTCCTCACAAAGCCCCAACACATGGGTTTGTTGGCCTTTCACATGGCAAACTCAAACAAAACTAGTCCCCTACATTGGAAACCTTCACAAGCCTTAAGAATACATAGAAAAAAATTCATTCCACTGATTCTAGGGAGAGGAGATCAGTGGAATGAAGACAAAACCCATCACTTGCACTCAAAAACCCTAAATCAGGGTTTTGGGCAGTTTGCAGAAAAATGTTGCTTCCTTTGCCATACTTCACTATCAAGACCCCAAACCACATTGAAATCAAAGGTAATTTGAAACTCTTTCAATCCAATGTATAGAGAGGCTATGACAATTCCATACCAGGCAAAGTACGGTCTGAAAACAAGAGAAAACATAGAAATTGCAGAAAAGACTGAGTTTGTTGTATTGAATTGCTCACAAAATCCTTCCTCATCCTCTTCCACAGGCATGAGAAGGTTTATAGACATGTTCACAATCTCCCAAGATAGTTTTGGGTCTACTAGCAATTGGAACCTGCCTTGTAACCTCTAAACTGTCCAAGTTGTCTCTGTTTGTCATCTTGTAACTATACTTACTAACATGTATTGATTACAATATGAACAAATCTTCACCAAACTACTACAAATTCCTCTAAAAAAATGTTAACATGCCATGAATGGCCTCCAAACATGAAAGTGGAATGTACTCCACCCTTACAACCATATGACTGCAATGGACCACCTTAGGACTTGATTGGACTACATAGGAAGATGACTACATATGACTTCACTATGACTCAAAATGGTCACAAGACCTTATTGTATTACGTCAAGAATGGTTTTCAAAACCTTATGGAAACTCAAAATATGCCTCTTGGACCTATGGGTGCCCCTGCACCAACCTTGTGTTATCATTTTAATGAATTTTGGTGGATAGTGTAAGGTTGTTTTAGGGATTTAGGCAGAAGGCCCATGCCAAATATATCAGATGAAAAGTACTTGAGGAATAATTATAGTAAGTTCTTTTATGAAACCCTGAGGGTAGGAACCTGTGTGTATAGCCCTTGAGAGTCTAAGTGAGGAGAACTACATGTGACTTCGATCCCATTTGGAAGTGGGTATGAAGATAGTTCTTGGGCGAAGGATGCCCCTAGACTTCAAGTTCGTAGGGGAGGGGTTTATGGAATGACTCCAAGGTATGGGGTGTTCCTAAATTTGGCAAACCTTTCCTCTTTGGTATGTTTTAGCTTAAGGCTAAAACTACATCAGATGGATATGATCTCACCTTCCAATTGGTAAAACCCCACTATACAAGCTTGATCCAGTAAAAGGCTCTCTAACAACCCTAAGCTCCCTAACTTGAGGTTGTTGGGTTAGGTTCTCTAAATCTAACCTAATCTTGGATGAACTTTTAGAATGGTCATCTTCATGGTTTGTCTATAATGGGAATGTATGAAGGTGACTTTGGACTCATTTAGACTAAAATGATCAAAGTTTTATGTATTGAACACTATGTAAAAATAATGGTGAGAATTACCAACTATGTATTGTGTTATGCCTTAACACCTGGATGGTGGATATTAGTATGCTATGATTGTTATAGGTGTTATGCAAATGTTAGGCACTTAAAAATATAAGATTTTCTAA
Source organism: Cunninghamia lanceolata (assembly GCA_027924645.1). Taxonomy (NCBI): domain Eukaryota; kingdom Viridiplantae; phylum Streptophyta; class Pinopsida; order Cupressales; family Cupressaceae; genus Cunninghamia; species Cunninghamia lanceolata. Next base: position 2,134,297 of record BSBN01000210.1, on the reverse strand, counting down.
TATTGTCATTATAAGTTGAACTTTTGTATAATGCATAATGTGATTCCAATTAATAATTGAATGTAAGGAATGACTATTGATATTACTTGGTGTTTGTATATGCTTATGCATATGTGACCAAATAGAGTCCAGATCATGTGGGTCCAACATGTTTATTGAGTGTTGACCTATAATTAGATCCCTTGACATAAAAGACCATGTGTATTGGTTTATGGACCCTTACATGTGGAATGTAACCCAATCAACCTGACCAGTGTTGGAGAATCCTTGTGATATCCTTATTGCATGTGTACTTGGCTATAAGATGACCTACATGTCAAAACCTAGTCTAATATAGCTGCAGATAGTTGATTATCACCAGTACCATGCAGGAGATGGATGACAGGTGCTATCTGCCATATCTTAGGATGAGACAGTTGTCGCCAATAGAACGAAGGTGAAAAATACCATGAGCCATCTAGGTTATAATACATGTGTAAATGAGATGATTTTCACCAGTACCATGTAGGTGACAAATACTAGGTGCTATCTATTGTATCTTAGGGTTAGCCAACTATCACCAGTAGCACGGAGGTGACAAATGCCAGGAGCTACCCATTGGTATGATAGGGCTTAGCTAGCTTTCACCAGAAGCATGCATGCGATAGATGCTAGGAGATACCCCATACCAAGTTAGACCAAATTTTTCCAATGGCATGGAGGTGATAGATGTCAGGATCCATTGACTCGACAGGTTCAACAAGCTATGGAAATCATCTTAATAGCCACATGTGATGTATGTTGTTACACCTACTCCTTAGCCAATGATGAACATAAGTAGTATGGGATGCTCATTGTCACCATAGTTGGTTGTGGGTGTGTATGTTGTTACCTCTACTCCTTAGCCTGGGATGACAACAAGTAGTATGGGATGCTTGCTTGTCATCATAGTTGGCTATGAATCAAGAAAATGGTTGGGATCCTTGGGGTAGCAGGTGATGCACCAACATTACTTTTTCTTGTAGGGGCATTTATGATCTTGTGTTAGTGAATAGGTAATGGGAAGATAAATGTAGTAGGTTGCATCCACTTCCTATTACTAGTTGATCACTATGTATGTGTGAGTCAATCACTGTGTACATTTGTACTAAGGACCTTATGTGTTATGTGTTGTACTTGATCCCTAGCCAGTGTTGACAACAAGTAGTAAGAGATGCTTTCTTGCCATCATAGTTGGCTGCAAATTAGAAATAAGGATGGAACCCATAGTGTACCATTAGATACACTAGGTTTCCTTTCCCCGGTTGGTATATATATTTGAGGACTTATGGGATTTCCTTTTGCTACCTAGTCACTAGGTTCATGCATGATGTGCATATGATCTCATCACCTTGTGTATATATGATTCCTACATGAGCTATTCACATTATGCATATGTAATATAGATGTGAACTAATCACATTATGTCTGTGTTGTATGCATGAGCTAGTCACTCTTTGTGTATGTGGCGCATGCATGAATTATTCTCCATGTGTATATGTGTTGTATACATGAGACAGTCACTCTGGTTATATGTGACACATGCACGAGTTATTCACTCTATGTATATGTGATATGCATGAGCTAGTCACATTGTATACAAGGAATGTATGCTTGAGCCAATCCCTATGTGTGAACAAGTAATGTTTAAATGAGCTGGTCACTATGTGTAGTTGTGTGTCTGCATACATTGATATTGACATTGTACTATCATTTGATTAGAATGTTTCTAGTATCATACTATAATGTATGGATTGAATTGGAAGCATAAAATTAACTAATGGTTGTGATTTAAAAGCGAGATCATAGATCTCATATCAAAAGAGAGGATGAAGCCTCTCTATTGTTGAAGTACAAACTATGGAGCCTCTGATTCCCATGAAGGGATATGTAGGCAAGGCCATTGCAAATGAACCCTCGAGGTTTAGGTTTGGGTCTAGGGATGAGCTTGACCTTGGAAGCTTACTACACTCTAATGCGAGTATATGAGTTGTGACATAGGGTTGTTTCCATGGCTATGGTTGGTTTAAGTCTCTAAGGTTGGCACTTCTAAATCAAATAGAAGATGCTTTATTGATTAAGCATGTACTTATTGTTTAAAAAAAATAATGAAGATAAAATAATTCACAATCATTTAATATTCACAAAAAACACTTTCAATAATCCTCAAGCTTCAAAACTTGTATATTTCTTCTCTAGAATTACAATAATAAAAATAAACTAAATTCTATTCTTTTAATAATTCTTTTCTTTTTCTTTCCAATTCCTAATTTAAGAACTAAAAGAAAAATATAATGTTGCATTCCACATAAAAGAAAATAATATTAAAACATCTTTATTCTTCCCCATGCATATTCTTTTGAAAATTTATTAATATTAAAATATTAACTTTTCCAATTCAATCCAAAAAGAATGAACTTACAATTAATATTGATATATTATATTTTCTATTATTTCCTAATTTCCTATAATAAACTTGCACATTCCATAAATAAATAAATTAACAAATTAAAACAATTAATCTTATTTCTTTTCCCAAATAGAGATTTATCACCAAAATAAATAAATAAAAGAAGTAATATTATGCAACCATAATTTTCAACACTATTTATTTATTTATTTTAAATTAAGCTATTTATTTTTATATTAATTAATTAATGTATCTCTTCCTATACACTTGGATCATAGGATGAAACAATTCATCCCTAAGACCTTGTTTACCTTTACTATTACCTATACTTGGTTGCACAACATATGTGGCTACACAAACCCTTAGTAACATTTGTTAGTTACAACATATACACAATGATCAAAATTAGCATTTAATAATTACTTGTCATCCACATGCATGTATATTGCATATGAGCACCAAAGAAAGTGATCAAACCACTAATTCCAAATAACATAACCAACAAAGTCATAAAACACCATGGAATGAAATGTTAGCACATCATAGAAAACATCCAAAAGAAAGTCAAGTGAAGGATGTTACAATGATCATTAGAAACTATAAAAGTGCAACCATTAGGAAAAAGAGAATTATTTGAAGGGGTTGGCATTTGAAACAATTTATTTTACACTTGTTCTTCCATTTTATTGCATGGAAGGATAAATGAATAATATATTTTGTGTAAGTATGAAGTTGGAAGGGTTGACTCATGTTGGAATCTTCATCTTTGTGAGATTACAAGTATGTCAAACACAATCTTTGAGTTGCAAGGGTTACATAACAATTATGGAGGGGATTTATAAGTGATATGAGAAGCACTCTTGTTGTAGTTTTCACCTTTTAGGGTTTCTCTATGGTAATTCGTATGTTAAGTATTGTGTCTACATATTTGCTTGTTAGTTGATGCTTTGTTGTACATGTTTCTTGTATATTTTTATTGTGGAGAACAACTATTTTTATTGTTTACATCTTTAGGTGGTGTTAAAACATCATTTTGAAGGTTGTTTGTTGAGTTGGCATAGTATGTTTGTTGGTGACGAGTTCTAGAGAAGTATCTCCTCAATGTTTATGGATCAAGAAGAGAAATTGGTTTTTTCTATTTGCTATTTTTGTGGTAGCTACCACAATGTTAGATTCATAGTCCATAATTTGCTTTATTTTAACTACATTTATTGTGATAGAAATATATGTTTATAGTTGGCATTTGAAACAATTTATTTTACACTTGTTCTTCCATTTTATTGCATGGAAGGATAAAGGAATAATATATTTTGTGTAAGCATGAAGTTGGAAGGGTTGACTCATGTTGGAATCTTCATCTTTGTGAGATTACAAGTATGTCAAACATAATATTTGAGTTGCAAGGGTTACATAACAATTATGGAGGGGATTTATAAGTGATATGAGAAGCACTCTTATTGTAGTTTTCACCTCTTAGGGTTTCTATAGGGTAATTCGTATGTTAAGTATTGTGTCTACATATTTGCTTGTTAGTTGATGCTTTGTTGTACATGTTTCTTGTATATTTTTATCATGGAGAACATCTATTTTTATTGTTTACATCTTTAGATGCTGTTAAAACATCATTTTGAAGGTTGTTTGTTGAGTTGGCATAGTATGTTTGTTGGTGACGAGTTCTAGAAAAATATCTCCTCAATGTTTATGGATCAAGAAGAGAAATTGGTTTTTTCTATTTGCTATTTTAGTGGTAGCTACCACAATGTTAGATTCATAGTCCATAATTTTCTTTATTTTAACTACTTTTATTGTGATAGAAATATATGTTTATAGTTGGCATTTGAAACAATTTATTTTACACTTGTTCTTCCATTTTATTGCATGGAAGGATAAAGGAATAATATATTTTGTGTAAGCATGAAGTTGGAAGGTTTGACTCATGCTGGAATCTTCATCTTTGTGAGATTACAAGTATGTCAAACACCATCTTTGAGTTGTAAGGGTTACATAACAATTATGGAGGGGATTTATAAGTGATATGAGAAGCACTTTTTTTGTAGTTTTCACCTTTTAGGGTTTCTCTAGGGTAATTCGTATGTTAAGTATTGTGTCTACATATTTTCTTGTTAGTTGATGCTTTGTTGTACATGTTTCTTGTATATTTTTATCGTGGAGAACTGTTTACATCTTTAGGTGGTGTTAAAACATCATTTTGAAGGTTGTTTGTTGAGTTGGCATAGTATGTTTGTTGGTGACGAGTTTTAGAAAAGTATCTCCTCAATGTTTATGGATCAAGAAGAGAAATTGGTTTTTTCTATTTGCTATTTTTGTGGTAGCTACCACAATGTTAGATTCATAGTCCATAATTTGCTTTATTTTAACTACTTTTATTGTGATAGAAATATATGTTTATAGTTGGCATTTGAAACAATTTATTTTACACTTGTTCTTCCATTTTATTGCATGGAAGGATAAAGGAATAATATATTTTGTGTAAGCATGAAGTTGGAAGGGTTGACTCATGTTGGAATCTTCATCTTTGTGAGATTACAAGTATGTCAAACACAATCTCTGAGTTGCAAGGGTTACATAACAATTATGGAGGGGATTTGTAAGTGATATGAGAAGCACTCTTGTTGTAGTTTTCACCTTTTAGGGTTTCTCTATGGTAATTCGTATGTTAAGTATTGTGTCTACATATTTGCTTGTTAGTTGATGCTTTGTTGTACATGTTTCTTGTATATTTTTATCGTGGAGAACATCTTTTTTTATTGTTTACATCTTTAGGTGGTGTTAAAACATCATTTTTAAGGTTGTTTGTTGAGTTGGCATAGTATGTTTGTTGGTAACGAGTTCTAGAATAGTATCTCCTCAATGTTTATGGATCAAGAAGAGAAATTGGTTTTTTCTATTTGCTATTTTAGTGGTAGCTACCACAATGTTAGATTAATAGTCCATAATTTGCTTTATTTTAACTACTTTTATTGTGATAGAAATATATGTTTATAGTTGGCATTTGAAACAATTTATTTTACACTTGTTCTTCCATTTTATTGCATGGAAGGATAAAGGAATCATATATTTTGTGTAAGCATGAAGTTGGAAGGGTTGACTCATGTTGGAATCTTCATCTTTGTGAGATTAAAAGTATGTCAAACACAATATCTGAGTTGCAAGGGTCACATAACAATTATGGAGGGGATTTATAAGTGATATGAGAAGCACTCTTGTTGTAGTTTCACCTTTTAGGGTTTCTCTAGAGTAATTTGTATGTTAAGTATTGTGTCTACATATTTGCTTGTTAGTTGATGCTTTGTTGTACATGTTTCTTGTATATTTTTATCGTGGAGAATATCTATTTTTATTGTTTACATCTTTAGGTGGTGTTAAAACATCATTTTGAAGGTTGTTTGTTGAGTTGGCATAGTATGTTTGTTGGTGACGAGTTCTAGAAAAGTATCTCCTCAATGTTTATGGATCAAGAAGAGAAATTGGTTTTTTCTATTTGCTATTTTTGTGGTAGCTACCACAATGTTAGATTCATAGTCCATAATTTGCTTTATTTTAACTACTTTTATTGTGATAGAAATATATGTTTATATTTGGCATTTGAAACAATTTATTTTACACTTGTTCTTCCATTTTATTGCATGGAAGGATAAAGGAATAATATATTTTGTGTAAGCATGAAGTTGGAAGGGTTGACTCATGTTGGAATCTTCATCTTTGTGAGATTACAAGTATGTCAAACACAATCTTTGAGTTGCAAAGGTTACATAACAATTATGGAGGGGATTTATAAGTGATATGAGAAGCACTCTTGTTGTAGTTTTCACTTTTTAGGGTTTCTCTAGGGTAATTCGTATGTTAAGTATTGTGTCTACATATTTGCTTGTTAGTTGATGCTTTGTTGTACATGTTTCTTGTATATTTTTATCATGGAGAACATCTATTTTTATTGTTTACATCTTTAGGTGGTGTTAAAACATCATTTTGAAGGTTGTTTGTTGAGTTGGCATAGTAAGTTTGTTGGCGACGAGTTCTAGAAGAGTATCTCCTCAATGTTTATGGATCAAGAAGAGAAATTGGTTTTTTCTATTTGCTATTTTTGTGGTAGCTACCACAATGTTAGATTCATAGTCCATAATTTGCTTTATTTTAACTACTTTTATTGTGATATAAATATATGTTTATAGTTGGCATTTGAAACAATTTATTTTACACTTGTTCTTCCATTTTATTGCATCGAAGGATAAAGGAATAATATATTTTTTGTAAGCATGAAGTTGGAAGGTTTGACTCATGCTGGAATCTTCATCTTTGTGAGATTACAAGTATGTCAAACACAATCTTTGAGTTGCAAGGGTTACATAACAATTATGGAGGGGATTTATAAGTGATATGAGAAGCACTCTTGTTGTAGTTTTCACCTTATAGGGTTTCTCTAGGGTAATTCATATGTTAAGTATTGTGTCTACATATTTGCTTGTTAGTTGATGCTTTGTTGTACATGTTTCATTTATATTTTTATCGTGGAGAACATCTATTTTTATTGTTTATATATTTAGGTGGTGTTAAAACATCATTTTGAAGGTTGTTTGTTGAGTTGGCATAGTATGTTTGTTGGTGACGAGTTCTAGAAAAGTATCTCCTCAATGTTTATGGATCAAGAAGAGAAATTGGTTTTTTCTATTTGCTATTTTTTTGGTAGCTACCACAATGTTAGATTCATAGTCCTTAATTTACTTTATTTAACTACTTTTATTGTGATATAAATATATTTTTATATTTGGCATTTGAAACAATTTATTTTACACTTGTTCTTCCATTTTATTGCATGGAAGGATAAAGGAAAAATATATTTTGTGTAAGACTGAAGTTGGAAGGGTTGACTCATGTTGGAATCTTCATCTTCGTGAGATTACAAGTATGTCAAACACAATCTTTGATTTGCAAGGGTTACATAACAATTATGGAGGGGATTTATAAGTGATATGAGAAGCACTCTTGTTGTAGTTTTCACCTTTTAGGGTTTCTCTAGGGTAATTCGTATGTTAAATATTGTGTCTACATATTTGCTTGTTAGTTGATGCTTTGTTGTACATGTTTCTTGTATATTTTTATCATGGAGAACATCTATTTTTATTGTTTACATCTTTAGGTGGTGTTAAAACATCATTTTGAAGGTTGTTTGTTAAGTTGGCATAGTATGTTTGTTGGTGATGAGTTCTAGAAATGTATCTCCTTAATGTTTATGGATCAAGAAGAGAAATTGGTTTTCTCTATTTGCTATTTTTGTGGTAGCTACCACAATGTTAGATTCATAGTCCATAATTTGCTTTATTTTAACTACTTTTATTGTGATAGAAATATATGTTTATATTTGGCATTCGAAACACATTATTTTACACTTGTTCTTCCATTTTATTGCATGGAAGGATAAAAGAATAATATATTTTGTGTAAGCATGAAGTTGGAAGGGTTGACTCATGTTGGAATCTTCATCTTTGTGAGATTACAAGTATGTCAAACACCATCTTTGATTTGAAAGGGTTACAGAACAATTATGGAGGGGATTTGTAAGTGATATGAGAAGCACTCTTGTTGTAGTTTTCACGTTTTAGGGTTTCTCTAGGGTAATTCGTATGTTAAGTATTGTGTCTACATATTTTCTTGTTAGTTGATGCTTTGTTGTACATATTTCTTGTATATTTTTATCGTGGAGAACATCTATTTTTATTGTTTACATCTTTAGGTGGTGTTAAAAATCATTTTGAAGGTTGTTTGTTGAGTTGGCATAGTATGTTTGTTGGTGACGAGTTCTAGAAAAGTATCTCCTCAATGTTTATGGATCAAGAAGAGAAATTGGTTTTTTCTATTTGCTATTTTTGTGGTAGCTACCACAATGTTAGATTCATAGTCCATAATTTACTTTATTTTAACTACTTTTATTGTGATAGAAATATAGGTTTATATTTGGCATTTGAAACAATTTATTTTACACTTGTAATTCCATTTTATTGCATGGAAGGATAAAGGAATAATATATTTTGTGTAAGAATGAAGTTGGAAGGGTTGACTCATGTTGGAATCTTCATCTTTGTGAGATTACAAGTATGTCAAACAAAATCTTTGAGTTGCAAGGGTTACATAACAATTATGGAGGGGATTTATAAGTGATATGAGAAGCACTCTTGTTGTAGTTTTCACCTTTTAGGGTTTCTCTATGGTAATTCGTATGTTAAGTATTGTGTCTACATATTTGCTTGTTAGTTGATGCTTTGTTGTACATGTTTCTTTATATTTTTATCATGGAGAACATCTATTTTTATTGTTTACATCTTTAGGTGGTGTTAAAACATCATTTTGAAGGTTGTTTGTTGAGTTGGCATAGTATGTTTGTTGGTGACGAGTTCTAGAAAAGTATCTCCTCAATGTTTATGGATCAAGAAGAGAAATTGGTTTTTTCTATTTGCTATTTTTGTGGTAGCTACCACAATGTTAGATTCATAGTCCATAATTTGCTTTATTTTAACTACTTTTATTGTGATAGAAATATATGTTTATAGTTGGCATTTGAAACAATTTATTTTACACTTGTTCTTCCATTTTATTGCATGGAAGGATAAAGGAATAATATATTTTGTGTAAGCATGAAGTTGGAAGGCTTGACTCATGTTGGAATCTTCATCTTTGTGAGATTACAAGTATGTCAAACATAATCTTTGATTTGTAAGGTTTACATAACAATTATGGAGGGGATTTATAAGTGATATGAGAAGCACTCTTGTTGTAGTTTTCACCTTTTAGGGTTTCTCTAGGGAAATTCGTATGCTAAGTATTGTGTCTACATCTTTGCTTGTTAGTTGATGCTTTGTTGTACATGTTTCGTTTATATTTTTATCGTGGAGAACATCTATTTTTATTGTTTACATATTTAGGCGGTGTTAAAACATCATTTTGAAGGTTGTTTGTTGAGTTGGCATAGTATGTTTGTTGGTGACGAGTTCTAGAAAATTATCTCCTCAATGTTTATGGATCAAGAAGAGAAATTGGTTTTTTCTATTCGCTATTTTTGTGGTAGCTACCACAATGTTAGATTCATAGTCCATAATTTGCTTTATTTTAACTACTTTTATTGTGATAGAAATATATGTTTATAGTTGGCATTTGAAACAATTTATTTTACACTTGTTCTTCCATTTTATTGCATGGAAGGAAAAACGAATAATATATTTTGTGTAAGCATGAAGTTGGAAGGGTTGACTCATGTTGGAATCTTCATCTTTGTGAGATTACAAGTATGTCAAACACAATCTTTGAGTTGCAAGGGTTACATAACAATTATGGAGGGGATTTATAAGTGATATGAGAAGCACTCTTGTTGTAGTTTTCACCTTTTAGGGTTTCTCTGGGGAAATTCGTATGTTAAGTATTGTGTCTACATTTTTGCTTGTTAGTTGATGCTTTGTTGTACATGTTTCGTTTATATTTTTATCGTGGAGAACATCTATTTTTATTGTTTACATCTTTAGGTGGTGTTAAAACATCATTTTGAAGGTTGTTTGTTGAGTTGGCATAGTATGTTTGTTGGTGACGAGTTCTAGAAAAGTATCTCCTCAATGTTTATGGATCAAGAAGAGAAATTGGTTTTTTCTATTTGCTATTTTTGTGGTAGCTACCACAGTGTTAGATTCATAGTCCATAATTTGCTTTATTTTAACTACTTTTATTGTGATAGAAATATATGTTTATAGTTGGCATTTGAAACAATTTATTTTACACTTGTTCTTCCATTTTATTGCATGGAAGGATAAACGAATAATATATTTTGTGTAAGCATGAAGTTGGAAGGGTTGATTCATGTTGGAATCTTCATCTTTGTGAGATTACAAGTATGTCAAACACAATCTTTGAGTTGCAAGGGTTACATAACAATTATGGAGGGGATTTATAAGTGATATGAGAAGCACTCTTGTTGTAGTTTTCACCTTTTAGGGTTTCTCTGGGGAAATTCGTATGTTAAGTAATGTGTCTACATTTTTGCTTGTTAGTTGATGCTTTGTTGTACATGTTTCATTTATATTTTTATCATGGAGAACATCTATTTTTATTGTTTACATCTTTAGGTGGTGTTAAAACATCATTTTGAAGGTTGTTTGTTGAGTTGACATAGTATGTTTGTTGGTGACGAGTTCTAGAAAAGTATCTCCTCAATGTTTATGGATCAAGAAGAGAAATTGGTTTTTTCTATTCTCTATTTTTGTGGTAGCTACCACAATGTTAGATTCATAGTCCATAATTTGCTTTATTTTAACTACTTTTATTGTGATAGAAATATATGTTTATAGTTGGCATTTGAAACAATTTATTTTACACTTGTTCTTCCATTTTTTTGCATGGAAGGATAAAGGAATAATATATTTTGTGTAAGCATGAAGTTGGAAGGGTTGACTCATGTTGGAATCTTCATCTTTGTGAGATTACAAGTATGTCAAACACAATCTTTGAGTTGCAAGGGTTACATAGCAATTATGGAGGGCATTTATAAGTGATATGAGAAGCACTCTTGTTGTAGTTTTCACCTTTTAGGGTTTCTCTAGGGTAATTCATATGTTAAGTATTATGTCTACATATTTGCTTGTTATTTGATGCTTTGTTGTACATGTTTCTTTTATATTTTTATCATGGAGAACATCTATTTTTATTGTTTACATCTTTAGGTGGTGTTAAAACATCATTTTGAAGGTTGTTTGTTGAGTTGGCATAGTATGTTTGTTGGTGACGAGTTCTAGAAAAGTATCTCCTCAATGTTTATGGATCAAGAAGAGAATTTGGTTTTTTCTATATTTGCTATTTTTGTGGTAGCTACCACAATGTTAGATTCAGTCCGTAATTTGCTTTATTTTATCTACTTTTATTGTGATAGAAATATATGTTTATAGTTGGAATTTGAAACAATTTATTTTACACTTGTTCTTCCATTTTATTGCATGGAAGGATAAAGGAATAATATATTTTATGTAAGAATGAAGTTGGAAGGGTTGACTCATGTTGGAATCTTCATCTTTGTGAGATTACAAGTATGTCAAACACAATCTTTGAGTTGCAAGGGTTACATAACAATTATGGAGGGGATTTATAAGTGATATGAGAAGCACTCTTGTTGTAGTTTTCACCTTTTAGGGTTTCTCTAGGGAAATTTGTATGTTAAGTAATGTGTCTACATTTTTGCTTGTTAGTTGATGCTTTGTTGTACATGTTTCGTTTATATTTTTATCGTGGAGAACATCTATTTTTATTGTTTACATCTTTAGGTGGTGTTAAAACATCATTTTGAAGGTTGTTTGTTGAGTTGGCATAGTATGTTTGTTGGTGACGAGTTCTAGAAAAGTATCTCCTCAATGTTTATGGATCAAGAAGAGAAATTGGTTTTTTCTATTTGCTATTTTTGTGGTAGCTACCACAATGTTAGATTCATAGTTCGTAATTTGCTTTATTTTAACTACTTTTATTGTGATAGAAATATATGTTTAGAGTTGGCATTTGAAACAATTTATTTTACACTTGTTCTTCCATTTAATTGCATGGAAGGATAAAGGAATAATATATTTTGTGTAAGCATGAAGTTGGAAGGGTTGACTCATGTTGGAATCTTCATCTTTGTGAGATTACAAGTATGTCAAACAAAATCTTTGAGTTGCAAGGGTTACATAACAATTATGGAGGGGATTTATAAGTGATATGAGAAGCACTCTTGTTGTAGTTTTCACGTTTTAGGGTTTCTCTAGGGTAATTCGTATGTTAAGTATTGTGTCTACATATTTGCTTGTTAGTTGATGCTTTGTTGTACATGTTTCTTTTATATTTTTATCATGGAGAACATCTATTTTTATTGTTTACATCTTTAGGTGGTGTTAAAACATCATTTTGAAGGTTGTTTGTTGAGTTGGCATAGTATGTTTGTTGGTGACGAGTTCTAGAAAAGTATCTCCTCAATGTTTATGGATCAAGAAGAGAAATTGGTTTTTTCTATTTGCTATTTTTCTCATAGCTACCACAATGTTAGATTCATAGTCCATAATTTGCTTTATTTTAACTACTTTTATTGTGATAGAAATATATGTTTATAGTTGGCATTTGAAACAATTTATTTTACACTTGTTCTTCCGTTTTATTGTATGGAAGGATAAATGAATAATATATTTTGTGTAAGCATGAAGTTGGAAGGCTTGACTCATGTTGGAATCTTCATCTTTGTGAGATTACAAGTATGTCAAACACAATCTTTGAGTTGCAAGGGTTACATAACAATTATGGAGGGGATTTATAAGTGATATGAGAAGCACTCTTGTTGTAGTTTTCACCTTTTAGGGTTTCTCTATGGTAATTCGTATGTTAAGTATTGTGTCTACATATTTGCTTGTTAGTTGATGCTTTGTTGTACATGTTTCTTGTATATTTTTATCGTGGAGAACATCTATTTTTATTGTTTACATCTTTAGGTGGTGTTAAAACATCATTTTGAAGGTTGTTTGTTGAGTTGGCATAGTATGTTTGTTGGTGACGAGTTCTAGAAAAGTATCTCCTCAATGTTTATGGATCAAGAAGAGAAATTGGTTTTTTCTATTTGCTATTTTTGTGGTAGCTACCATAATGTTAGATTCATAGTCCATAATTTGCTTTATTTTAACTACTTTTATTGTGATAGAAATATATGTTTATAGTTGGCATTTGAAACAATTTATTTTACACTTGTTCTTCCATTTTATTGCATGGAAGGATAAAGGAATAATATATTTTGTGTAAGCATGAAGTTGGAAGGGTTGACTCATGTTGGAATCTTCATCTTTGTGAGATTACAAGTATGTCAAATGCAATCTTTGAGTTGCAAGGGTTACATAACAATTATGGAGGGGATTTATAAGTGATATGAGAAGCACTCTTGTTGTAGTTTTCACCTTTTAGGGTTTCTCTAGGGTAATTCGTATGTTAAGTATTGTGTCTACATATTTTCTTGTTAGTTGATGCTTTTTTGTACATGTTTCTTGTATATTTTTATCATGGAGAACATCTATTTTTATTGTTTACATCTTTAGGTGGTGTTAAAACATCATTTTGAAGGTTGTTTGTTGAGTTGGCATAGTATGTTAGTTGATGCTTTTTTGTACATGTTTCTTGTATATTTTTATCATGGAGAACATCTATTTTTATTGTTTACATCTTTAGGTGGTGTTAAAACATCATTTTGAAGGTTGTTTGTTGAGTTGGCATAGTAGGTTTGTTGGTGACGAGTTCTAGAAAAGTATCTCCTCAATGTTTATGGATCAAGAAGAGAAATTGGTTTTTTCTATTTGCTATTTTAGTGGTAGCTACCACAATGTTAGATTAATAGTCCATAATTTGCTTTATTTTAACTACTTTTATTGTGATAGAAATATATGTTTATAGTTGGCATTTGAAAGAATTTATTTTACACTTGTTCTTCAATTTTATTGCATGGAAGGATAAAGGAATAATATATTTTGTGTAAGCATGAAGTTGGAAGGGTTGACTCATGTTGGAATCTTTATCTTTTTGAGATTACAAGTATGTCAAACACAATCTTTGAGTTGCAAGGGTTACATAACAATTATTGAGGGGATTTATAAGTGATATGAGAAGCACTCTTGTTGTAGTTTTCACCTTTTAGGGTTTCTCTAGGGTAATTCGTATGTTAAGTATTGTGTCTACATATTTTCTTGTTAGTTGATGCTTTGTTGTACATGTTTCTTGTATATTTTTATCGTGGAGAACATCTATTTTTATTGTTTACATCTTTAGGTGGTGTTAAAACATCATTTTGAAGGTTGTTTGTTGAGTTGGCATAGTATGTTTATTGGTGATGAGTTCTAGAAAAGTATCTCCTCAATGTTTATGGATCAAGAAGAGAAATTGGTTTTTTCTATTTGCTATTTTTGTGGTAGCTACCACAATGTTAGATTCATAGTCCATAATTTGCTTTATTTTAACTACTTTTATTGTGATAGAAATATATATTTATAGTTGTGAGAAAAGTGTTTTCATAACATGATATTCCTTGATGATTCCTTGTTAAACTGATTTTTACAATTATATATGTTGCGCTACTCTCTATTCTTATATATTTTGTATTTCCTCTTCAAATTTTGTGTTCTCAACTTTAAACTTACAATTCTTATTAAATAGTGTTTGTTTACAATATTTTCAATGATATAAAATCTTTATTCTTAAACTTGTTTTCACTTTATTTTAATTTTAATTTATTTTAAAGAAAGGGATGAAATCCATATCAAATTGAATATAAATTCTTAAGCCTAACCTATACTTCATAATTAAATTTTACTTAATTTTAATATGTAAATATTTGTTATTTTCTTGAATACAATAATCAAGGCTGAAAGAAGCTATGTATGTATCATTGTAATTTCCAAAATGGTACCTAGCATGTTTCTTTCAAGTAGTTAACAAAACCATTTTGGATTCAGTTATGCATAACAGTAAGATCATCATCATCGACAGTACACCATTTTTTCACACAGGAAAACCTTGTTTTTTTATCAAGGTCCACATGTTTGTTATATGATGTCTGACCACCAAGAAATTTCTTGATTGACTAAAATTTTCTTGGAAAATTGCAGCAGTATCTAATGTGTAACGTAAATTGCAGTAAGTTTTTAAAAAGACGACAAGATATTCTGAGAGAAAGAACAAGAATGCCCAATCCCTTTGTTTTAAATTATCCTAGCCCTTCCTTTCTCTGGTCTGCATCTTCTTTTCTATTTATTTCTCCTTCAATTATTCCAAATCTAGTTCAAGCAGAAAATAGGTTGTAATCTTGTATTAATTTTAAGAGTATTTTTACATTTTATACCCTGTCCTGCTTTTGATTTTATGTTAAAGATATGCCCATAATTTTATAATCTGTCCTCTTTCCCCAATATGATCATCTGTTGTTTTGCCACACAAAATGAGCTTGTTTTTTTCTTTGGATTTAAATTCATTGAATTATTGCATTTGCCTTTGATGTTCAACATTTGGCAAAATGGTCAAACAAAAACCTGCATTTGGATAAAACTGTTAAGAAAATAGGGCAGATAAAAAGAACATATAACACCAGCAGTGAATAAAAAGAAATACCAAAAACAAAGACTTAGCAAATTTAAGGGAATAAACAGAGATACCAAAAACACAGACACAACAAATGTATGTGGTTCACCAAAATGGCTACATCCACGGGTATTTTTTTTTATTAACTGCATCAAATACATAAAATTCTCTTCCACAAATTTATAGTAAAGAAGAAGGGAGATGAAAAAGAACAGTTGGACTTCAATTCTTGCTTTTGGAATTTTCAAGAAAGCCAGTGATCTTGCTGTATTATGTGGGTCACTCACAACAATCATAACAAATTCTCCAACAGGGAAGCTCTTTATATTTGGGAGACCTGACATTGATTGTGTTGTCGATAAATATCATAACATTCCTCTCACTCTTGACAATGACAAAGTTCAAAAATCTCAGAAAGCACAAGAGCATTACAACTCCCTACAAACAAGTTTGATGCAGAAAGAAGCTCAAGCATATACTGCAAAGACTACAACTTAATATACATAATTTACAATTGCCAGAATAGATTGAATTTGCTGAAAGGCTTAAAAATTTGCAGGATTCGATCAAAACTGCACAGGAGAAGGAACTTACAAACTGCTCTGCCAAGGACCCCAATGCAATGGAGGATGCTCAAATGGCTCAACCATTACAACATTCTAAATGCTCATCTTCACAATCAACTTCCTCTTCTTTTGTGGAGGCCAATGTCAGCAAACACCTTTGAAAAGTGCCCTTAATCTAGTGAGCCCATCGAGTTCTCAACCACAAGTTTGTAAGCATATGATGGGGTCTTCTCTGTATTCATCCACCTCTGCAACAAGGGATTTCAATACAACCCAATTTAGTCCAATCGTGCAACAATTCAGTATAGGTATACAAGATGGCAGAGCCGCAAAGAAAAGTGCATCCTCAAGCATGCCATCTACTTCACTTCTTCGGCATGAGACATGTCACACAACTCTGTCTGCTCAGCAATCAGAACTGCCCGGATTGACAAAGGTAGAAAGACAACATTCATTAAATATTCCTGATCTAAACCTAATCGGTTATGGTTGTTGGGATTAGGTTTATCATACATCTTTATAAGTCCTAATATTTGAAATATTTAGTTAATTGTATTTAGCACATATTTTAGGTATCCCACTTGGAGTGACACTATGTGTCACTTGTAGTTTGTATTTTGGCAAATTGTATTTATCCCTTAGTGTCATGGAAGTTGTTAAATGCAACTACGTCAACTTATAATAAGGTATGTAAGAGTTTCTAAAATGGAACTTGTAAAAAGGAAGTTACCATGGAAAATTGATAAGCATGATTTTAAGAGCCAAAAATAAAGTGTCATATTTAGAGAGTTATGATGTAACATGTGTGAGTAACTTTTTATTTTATGGGGGATTTGGTTGAAACTCCTATAAATTGAATGCTTAAGGAGTCATCTCTCAAGAGAGTTATATATCTTCATGTTAAGGTTTTGAGCCTACAAGTGTATTTTAACATGTTTGTTGTTGCAGATTAATACATTGGTTCATTCTCCACGTATATTGGTGTCTCCTCTTTTGTCTATCTTTCTTCTATTCTTCTTTTTTTGTGTTCTTAAAGTGTTAATTTATATGTGGTTATACTGCCAAAATTTACTTAGATCTATACGCTACATTATCTTTCCTCTAATGGTTAATATGATAGAAAAACATCTATGTTTGTTTCCACTTAAAGGCATAGTAGTATGTGGTTGTATCCATAGATCTTTATTATTTATGCAGATTCAATCAGTTGGCCTTGTCTATGGTCATTTGTGCATTCTTATGTTGCATTGGGATGAAAGGATGGATGATTAGAGTGTCTAGATAGTCAATTATTGGAACTTGTAACATATTTATCATGATGTCATGAATAACTTGGTTACATAGTTTAGTGTGTGGTTTTGACAGTGATGGTTTTATCTTCTTGAATTGGAGATCTTGGTTCTACTTTATTCTTTTGTGTTACTGATATTGCAAGTGAAGTATTTGATTATGTTGGAGCCATGGATGATCTTCATTCAAAGGATGGTTATCATGATGCCTTGTATAGCTCGGTATCAAAATTTGAGTGGGAGCTTTGGCAGTGATGTGAATCTTTAAATTGGTGATGGATGATCTTCTACAATGGTTGTAGGTGTCATGGTAAGGCTCTTGGATTATGATTCTAATATGATTTCAATGTATTTTGACATCTTGAGTTCCATTGTCAAAGGATGGTTATCTTGTTGTGATTGGAGATTGTATTGTGCTATGATGGACTATTGATTTTGGATTGGAGTTATGGTGTGATGATGCCCCTTTGGGAATACATGTGATCTCTGAAGAGGAGATGTTAGATCATGATGTCATGTACATGTTCCTAGATGTTTTAGACATGTAGTGGGAGTTTCAATAGTGGTATAATGAAGTTCTATTTGGTGTTGAGTATTAATCATTTGCTTGGAACTTCATAATACTGTAATGTTGCATTTGGAGCTTAACATGGATTGATCAGCTATAGGTGCTCATGAATACTTGGAGACTTGGGTGAGGTTGGAGTTTTCTTAGGTTTAGAAATTTTGTCCAGATAGTTACTCTTTGGAGGTTTCAGCAAGAAGACCAAGGAGCTTACACCTAGATATGGACATGAGTTCATTATGGAACTTGAGTAAATTTTTCTTGGAGAGAGTCATTGTAGCTTGGTGTATCTTAGAGGAACATTCTCATTCCCCACTCTTGGTCCACTTGATAGATAATCATCTTAGAGGTATTTCCCATATTTTTCTTTATGCTTTATCTTTTCATGGATATGGATCTTGAGCTATGCTTGTCAGCTTTAGAGGCTTTATTTGAGTAAGATTTGGCATGGTTATCTCCTTGGTTATATGGTTTGATTTATGAGAAGTTTTAGAGATGTTATTGAGCTGAATTCCTATTTATGAAATGACTTTTGAGTTTGATCTTCCTTGGTTAGAGAAGCTTACATCCATTTTGGTTATATGCAATATAAATCTTTTGTTTGATCTAATGAGATTGAACATTTTGGTGTTGTTAAGGCTTTTCAATTGGGGTTTTGTGAAAGAAATCTTACTTGGCAAAACTTAGAACTTAGTGGTGTTGGTAGTAGGATGTGATATGTTTTGCAAATTCTCTTTTATGGTCTTATGTTTCTTCCTAGGGATTCTTATTCATCTAGTATGATTATTGAGTTTGTGGTCATCTATTGTTGTTGTACTTTATTGTTTTGTTAGCAATAGTATGTGTTCTTTTAATGTATATCATTTGAGATTTGGAGGACTTGAGGAGAAGTGAAGGAGATCAAAGGTGAGAGAAGGAGAAAAAAACTTTTTGTGGAAGTATGATATATTTTGCAGTAGGTTGGTTGCAGTTTGCAAATCATTGTGATTGTTCTTTGTGTTACATGATTTGATTCTTAGCCACACTTTTTATGTAAGTGGTGGCTGGTAGACTTTGAGTTGCTTTGGCTGACATTGCTCATCCAGTATGAGTCCTATGATGTATGTGTGTCTTTGGTAGATTTTTTTTATTGGACTGTAGTACCAACGGTCTTCTTATTTTTTGTACATCAGTGCCTTTAATGTGTTCGTTATCATGGAAGATGGTAACTTTGAGTAGGATAGTGGATTATATAAGGATGAGAGCTGCAGTATGGGTTGGATATGTCATGTGTAGGTTTATCAATGGTGGGGTTTTTAGTTGGATGTAAACAACTAGTTGTGGTTGTTGTTCTAATTGTTCTAGAGCATTTGTGCTTGATCTTATTTTGGAGGAAGTTTAGACTTTTGAGTTTTCTTTTGGTAATGGGTTTGAAGTTGGATACATTGGTATGTCTATGTGGTATTTAGTGTTTCATCATGTTTTTGGAATCATAATCTTTTGTCATATTGGTGATCAACTAGAAGATGTTGTGAGTGCTTCTGTAAATACATTGGTATGTCTATGTGGCATTTAGTGTTTCATCATGTTTTTAGAATCATAATCTTTTGTCATATTGGTGATCAACTAGAAGATGTTGTGAGTGCTTCTGTAAATCTTGTGAGCACATTGGAGTTTAGTTGAGATAGTATGGTAACCTTGGTGGTTCACAAATTGGTTGTGTTTCCCTTTGGGTCTTTCAAGGTATAGAACAAGTGGGAGAATTTTGGGATTAGGTGCATCATACACCTTGCAAGTCCTAATATTTGAAATATTTATTTAATTGTATTTATTATGCACACACATATCTTGGGCATCCCACTTGGAGTGGCACTATGTGTCACTTGTAGTTTGTATTTTGGCAATTTGTATTTATCACTTAGTATCATGGAAGTTGCTAAATGCAACTATGACAACTTGTAAGGTGTGTAAGAATTGTTAAAATTAAAATAGCTTGTAATAAGGAAGTTATCATTGGAAACTTGACAAGCATGATCTTAGGAGGCAAAATGGAGTGCCATATTTGGAGAGTCGGTTATACTTTAATACATGCATAAGTAACTTTCCATTTCATGGTGGATTTGATTGAAACTCCTATTGAATTCTTGAGGAGTCATTTGTAAGGATAGTTTTATGCAGGGTTATGCTATCAGTTTTCCTCCAAAGAAGAAAGAGGTTTATATTGCATATGGGTTATGATTAAGGTGATGTTAAAAGTTCCATCATGCAGTGTTTACATGTCTTTCATTTCTAAAATTTGGATCAAAGAAATATTATAAAAAATTTCTTGACCCTATTCGAGCTTTCATAAGTTCCACAATGTAATTATCTTTTGTTTTTTCAGGTTTTATTAAAGAATGATAATTAGAAATTTTGGCATCCCATACATAGATTTATGGAGATGCATTAGTCCTCATTCATATGGGATGAAATTCTTTGCACTATACCTTATATCCAATTTTTCATCATATCTTGTGATTTCATGTTAAATTTTCTTATAAAATGATTGTGAATTTGGTCATTTTTATTAGAGTTCACTGAATACAAAGGAACTAGGCGGTGAAAATGTTTATGTACAACATATGGCTCAAACATCTTTGTAGAATAATGACACTGTATATATGTGGTATTTATGTCATTTAATGTTCATGGGACCAAATTCAAAGTTAAAAACAAATTAGACTACTGTGTAGCTGAAGTTGTACATTGCATGGTCATTATGATGTTTATGTTAAAATTTCATTTTACATTAAATAAATCAATGACATCAACGTAGAGCAAGCTTTTTTGTGCTATTTAATCAAGAATCCTTGTTTTCTTTTCTCTACGTTCTCACATTTGATTTCTTTGGATGTCAAATAAACTTTGATTTTTTAACCCTTTCGAATGGTTGATTAAACCCTCCTAGAGTGCCCCTCTATCTCTTCACCACAACATCACCTAAGGGCCCTCTTCCCACTATGGTGTCTAACCATATAGTTTCCCCACTTGCCTTAAACCTATGTCAGAGTACCATGAAGCGAAGGTACAAGACAAGGCCAACCCTTCGATTAATAAAACTATCGAGTCTAAGTCTGAACCTATGACCGCCTCTCTCACTATCTTGAGGATTACATACCATCCATTGGTGGACATCTCTGTCTCTCTACACATGAGTTCCTAGCTAAACTTGAATTTATCTCTTTACGACCACCCCTTCTAAGACATTTGAATGTTTTTTCTGCTAATTTCCCTTTATCTTCAAATTGTCACTATTCACTCCAAAACCCTATCATAGCCCCTAAAAAAGTGTCAAAGAATGAAGCCTATGCATTCATCCACCATCTTTCCATGACTGAGAGAATGCATGTCAATAAGAATCTTTGATCTTAGAAGTGCTTCTAGAGGTAAAGTGTTCAAATTTTCTCTTCCTAGTGATATTATTGATGTTATTTTAGACTACAAAGGAAAGGCTAGTGTTTTTTTCGTTAGGGGTGTGTGCACATTTCTATAAGTAGGATAGGGCTTGTATGCATTAGAATATGAACACAATAAATAGAATAAAACAAGATTAACCTATTCATTCACCTCACATTGTCCTCAGATTTAGCATAAAGGAAAGCATAAAACATGAAATTAAAATTGTCTAATTCACCTCACATGCTATCCCTTATTGTGTGGATATGATCTTTGATGTTTTTGATATGTAGGTAGCTCCTCAAAATAGCAGCATAACTTTACAATGCATGGAGTCTTGAAAATGCTTCAGTTGAGGGTCAATTTATAGAGTTTTTAGATAGGGATTGGATGGCCAAGATTGGATTGAAAGATCAGGGGTGGAGAATTGTTGAGATCTCTCAAGCAAGGATAGCTTGCCAAGTGGCATCATGAGATTGGTGGATGGGAGATGTCCTTGGATTGAGAACAAATCAATGGTTGGAAAGTGAGTTGGGAAAAGGGGATGGTGAGATTGAAGGAGGACAAGAAGGACCAAAGGGACCTTGGTACAAAGGACCTTGGCCATACTTTTGTAAGAGGCCCATGTGGGCATGTGCAAGAGACCATGCCTTTGTACACATGGACAGATGGGGAGGATTTTACTGGGATTAGGTTAGGGTGATGGAATGTGCAAGTGGGGAATAAGGTCATTAATTAGGTTTAGGTCACCTAATCAAAAGTGTAGAAAATAGGAAATCAAATAATTGTAAACATTTATTTAATTCATGGGATAGGAAAAGGGAATAATAGATAAATTAAATTTATCTAATGTTTGGACCATAGAGGAAGGGGATTATTGATTAATAAATCATTTAGGCTAGGGATAGGTATTGATGAAGGTACCGATGCAGGTATAAATGAATAGTGAATAGTGATTAAATAGTGATTTTGACAATAAAATATTGTAAAATCACTTATTGAAGGGGATTTGATCAATTAACTGTCTAAAAATGTGTTTATTTAATTAATTGTGGAGAAAATGTAGTTTATGGATGTCTAGAAATGATTAGTTATGGTTTCGAGGAGTTTTGAGATGAATTAGGGATGTTTAGGGATGACATGAAGAGTGGACAATTTTAGGTGTCTGCATTTTGCCTCTTTGAGATGGTGTTGCGAAGTAGCACCATTTCAAAGAAAGATAAAACATAGTGCTAGATAGGATTAGAAGAAGGTGGTAGGATTAGAAAAAAATATGCCCCAATCACTCGAAAGGAGAGTGGCAAGGAGAGATGATGGTATGGATGATGCCCCCTCAAGAGGGCAGGTAGGGTTGAAGAACATGGGTGTGTTGTTGATAAGGGATGGGTGGGTGAGTGCCCTTTTTTCATATTATTGTGGAAGGGATCCCCCAACAACTAATCTACCTCCATGAAGGGGCCCAATAAAAATATATATTTCCTCCCACCAACCCCTGATGCCATTGTTAGGTGGGGTGTCGGTTCCTCAAGCCCCTCGAAAGGATGAAGAGGGTTGGATTAGAAAGAAGAGAGTGGAAATTAAAAGACCACATGGATGGAGGGATAATATAGGTTGGATGTAAGGGATTAGTGGAAGCGGACAATGGGGAATAAATGATAGGATAAATGATGAGAAAGATGGGGTTAAAGAATTTAGGAGGAAAAACGGATGGATGTAAAATGGGGAAGTGGCAGAGAGGTTCAACCCAAACCTTCTAGAAAATATGTTGGACAAGAATTATGACAAGGGATGTAGGGTGTCAATCCAAATCCTCTTGGAAATATCCTATACATATACTCTCTAGAGAGGCTCAAGGCTGCAATGAATGGAAGAAAGGGATGGATGCAAGAAGATACATGAATCCATGGACTATGTGTTATGCTGCATTAATAAATGAGAGCCATCTTTATTTGATATGGCATGAGACGTTATGCACCAAGGTATAAGGAACTAGGGTTTCAATGTGTCGCATGCATAAAAGACAATTGATAAATTCACAAGAAACCCTATCGTATAACACCATGATATGGAATACCATGATACCATTGTGGCAAGTAGGTTATAGGGACCACAACAAGATAAAATAATAATGCACATACACAAGCAAGCATACATGCAAACAAAATATTCAAAGACAAACATGATGTTGCCCCTGTTGAAGATGAAAAGCCAAAGATGGATGGATGGATGACATTGGATTATGTTGTTGATGAGAAGAACAACATGAGGATTGGGAATGATTATCCCAATGATGATGATGGATGATGTGGATCAAAGACTTGCAAGAAGGATAGGAACAAGACTATGGATGTGATTGGATGATCTTGATTATGATACTAGATTGCGATGCACATTGATAAGGATGTTCTTACAATTTTAGATGTTAAGGAGATTTGAATATTTTAGGGATTTGGATTGTTGGGAGTGGAATGCAAAGGTTTGCATGTAGGTAGCCTTTATCTAGATACCAATGACATGGGAAAGTTGATTCTATCAATGAGGCATGAGAGGATGATGAGGATGAAATGACGAGGGGATAAAGGATAATGGATAGGTGATAGTGGATCGTGGATATGAAAGACTAGTGATAATAGGATAATGGATAGGCGATAGTGGATAGTGGATAGGAAAGACTAGTTATAATGGGATAATGGATAGGGAGTAAAATGAAAGGATAAAGGGATGAAGGGATAACAAATGGTGTGAATAGGGTAATGAAGTGATTGGGTGATAGATGGGGGGAATAGAGTACTCATATTAGATTCAAGCTATTAAAATCACAATCAAGGGGAGAATAGGATGGGTATGTGGGGATAGGGGGATGATGGATTAGGAGGGAAGGATAGGGAATGAGAGAGGATAGGTAGGTGATAGAGGACGATGGATGTAGGATGGATGTATGTAATAGAGTGACCAATGAGGTAACTTGTTTGCAGTGTGAATGGGTGATGTTATAAAACCACCAAAGGGACTAGGGGATGAGAGATGGGAGAGGGGGTAGGATAGTGGATAGAGGATAGAGGAGAGATGGATATAGGGAGTATGAAGGTGATCTCAAAGGACTATGTTGCATAGGAAGAAGATGCACCAATCGAGATGTGTTGTGCATGACCAAGTGTTATGATGGTGGGATGGATGGGCATTATAGGATATGCTTTGAAGGAAGGTAGGTCAAGGTGTGTCCAAGGAATGTCTTATATTTATTACCCTTGTCCTTAGTAGGATCACAAGTGGGGAAGGAGGATGAAAGGATGATGATATGATAGGATGGGAGGTATGGAGAGGAAACAATAGGATAAGTGGATAGGGATAGTGAAGGGGATTAATGGATATGTAGATGGAAACAGATAGGATGATAGGATGGGGAAATGATAACCTAGGCAAGATTTGCCCCCAAGTGTAGGGTGAAAATGGATGAAGGATTACACATGAATCCCACAAGGGGTTTTCATCATGGTGCTTTCCCATGAGGAGTAGTTTTCACCATTGTATGAATTTATTTCTCTTTACTTTTTAAATTTTTTTTCTATTTTTTTTATTTTTTGCATTTGATATTTGGATGGGATGGATGGATTTGGATAGATGAAGTGATTTGGAGGGGGATTGGTAATCAAGTGTCTATTTTCATAGCATCCCATGTTGGAGAGATGTCGCATGTGGACCATGTCAAATGTAAGGACGCACATGCATGTTGGTAGATAGAGAACAATAGATTATGATGTGGATTATGGATGGATGGCGATAGTGGATGGATAGATTATGTGAAATCATGGACCATAGGGAAATGATAGGAAAGATATATAGGAGAGGGGATGTATGATGGAGGGATGAAGACATGCAGGAATGACGTGGGGTCGAGGGGAACCAAGACCAATAGTTGCACACACTATAATGGATTTTGAATCTTTTGATTTGGAGGGGGAGTGGGGGGTAATAGAGATTTGGGATTCACGATGCCATGGTAGGATTGGGATGGGGGATTTTGGGGATGTTGTTTAGGGAGTTTAGGGACCCAAAAAGACATAATTTTTGGGATTTTTTGGTGGGGAAAGGGATTTGTTAGATTTGGGGATGGAGTGACATGTTGATGCTCCACTTGGATTTGTTTCTTTTTGCTGAGGGACCCAAACCATTTTTATTTTTGATTTTGGGGGTGTGACCCTTAGTAGCCTTTTGGAGGGATGTTTTTGGGTTTTACCTATCAATGCCCTATGACATGATAATTTTGAGTATTTTGTGTATTTATTTCTTTATGTAGGGAGGCATCCAAATTATTATTTTTGAATCCCATGGGGTGTTTGATATCTTCATGTTTGGATGATGTGTGCATTCATTGCTCTTGATTAGGACCTCTAGGGGATCAGGATTTATGGACAAGGATATTAAGGATGGGGAATAAGGGGATTTATAGATGGGGATACTAGGACTTGGGAGTAGTGGAGGAAGTGTCAACTTAGGGAGGTGTATGGTCACATGATTTTTGGATTGATAGATGAAATAAGATGGAGGAGGAGGGATGGCATCATATTATTTGGATGTGCAATGAGATACAATGGGTGTGGGTTTGGAAGAAGTGGATTTGGTAGGTGCATGGGTGGTAACAACATGTTTAGATTGTTTACCTTGGTATGTATAGCCAAGGCCATGTGTGCATGGATGGATTTTGACATGGATGGGCTTCAAAGTTCCTTGTTCATGAAGGCCTAGGCCTTTACCTTGATACTTAATGTTTTGGAGCATATGTTGTGCAATAGGATGGACGTTGTTTTGGAAACTATTGCACATATGTTACCTAAGGTTGTCACTGGTGTCATTTCCATTGATGTCAACACTATGCTTGGATGCTTATGATGATATACTATGTTGATGGTGTGCTAGTAGTGGTTGCTAATGTTCATGGTTGGTTGTTGATGTTCATGATTGGTTGTTGATGTTCATGGTTGAATGTCATGCCTTGATTAATGTCAAGTAAAGTTGCATTGAGCATGTTTGTGGTCAACAAAGATGATTTCATGATGATATATTAAGATAGGAACTAGAAGCATTAAGATGAATGATGATATATTAAGATGGGAATTAGAAGCTATGTTGAGGTTGAGAAAATGTTGTTGATGACCTGTAGCTTGTTGTATGTTCTTTCCCAATGATCCTAAGGAAGTATGTGTTACTATAAGAAGGTTTTGATCTCCAAATGTTGGTAAAGGTTGTTGTTGTAGGAAGCTACCTAGAAGACTGCTTAGTAAAATGCTCCACATTTGAAGATATGGTCATGCAATTTAGATGTTAAGTTTAGTATGCTGTAAAGGTACTAAATCCAAAGTTGCAGATCATTTTGTCCTCCCCAGTGGAAGTTACAAGTGACAAAGTTTTGGTAGGTGTTCTAGTAAAATAAAGTAATGATGAAGCCTTGTTGAAATGCTTCACATTCCTCCAAAAGAAAAGGTTTGTCCATGTGGCTTTGAGGACATGTTCAGATATGTGCAATACACACTACGTTGCAGTTTCAAGTGTTTTAGAGGTCTACAAGTTCAGTTTTCAAATGACATAAGTGATATAGATGGTTTTGGATGCCTAATTGTTCTTTTGATATAAGAATTGTAAGCAATGTAATATCATGTATATATTATAAACCTAGTTGAGCTAGGCAAGGGTGTGATTGCAATAATATTTGGAGAGGTCGCAAGTGTGAGAGCAAAATATGAATAAGATATTCATTATGATGTGCGGCTGAAGGAGAAAGAGCATAAGCAATAAGGGATGTCTTGATTCATCTTGAAGACATTTTTATGATAGGAGGGAAGTGAAGAGTGTTCCTAATTGATCCAATCATCAAAAGAGGAGTGAAGAGGTAGAATTGCAATCATCAAAGGTGTGAGCTTCATTGTGTTACCCAAATTTTTAAACCTAGAGAATTTTAAACTTTTCCCATGTCTTGGGCTACTACATATTGTCAACTCAACTTCACCATACTATTTCATCTCCTTGAGTTACATATGAAATCATCTTGTCATTTCAACTTGGTCATTTTATAAATGTTGCATCATATTCATCCTTCCAAGTAGATTGTCTCTATATACTAAAGCACTCTCATATCTAGCCAAAATTGGCATTGCTTTGGAATACATGTATACAACTCCCCTTGTAAATATTTTTCAAGCCAAGGAGTCCATACCTGAGCCAATTCTTTTGTTATCATACTTCAATTCTCGCATGAAGTGAGCTTTTTGCATGAAGAACCAAAAATCATGGAATTTGATATTGGTGCTGGTTTGGAGAAACTTGTTGCAATCCTCTGCCCTTATTGAGAAAAGCTTAGGTGATGAACTAAAAAAGAGATATCAGTAAGGAGGACACAGTCAATATTAATTTAGGTTGAGTTGGTTCAACATGCATATGCATGTGTGAAGTATGAGTTGTGGACAAATAGCAATGATGAATGTAAATTGAAGTGTAATATGAAGATGGAGTTTCAAAAGAGCCACCATGAAAGAAATTTGTTCTGATTATAAGGAAACCACTAAACTTGTAGTTTGTTGAAACATAACATGGAGACAAATCAATGTTCGGTAAATAATGGTGACTGCTGGCAAGATAAAAAGGCAAATATAACAACCTATAAGGATACTTTTCAGGGAAGGGTCTATGAAAAATGTGAAAAGTCTAGATGCCCATCATAGTACATTGGTTAAAAATGCTTAATCTATTTGTAAACCACCTGAAAGATCTGCGAGAATCTCTAGTCAAATCTCCTTTGCATCATGTTTATGAAGGTTTATAAGGGAAAAGGAACATCTCATTGAATCTCTTACTACAGGCTTAAGTTGTTATAAAGAAATGTTTGTTGTTGCTCTTATAGATGAGATTGTAGAGGAAATTAGGCTTGGACTGGAGTTGATAGATTATGGAATGCAATTGGCATATATCACCAAAGTTTTTTATCTTCTTCTAGTGTAGTTCAACTGTAGAAATACGAACCACATAATAAAGATAGATTTTTGTCCAATATTATGAGGATCTTCAAATGCATAAGAAAATATGGAAATGTGGAAACAAGACGTAGACCTTTGACATACTGTACAAAGAAATGCTATGTTTAAATGCGTTGATCATGGGATATGCACATCCATCTACTATTGTGTCTCCAAAGTATATGAAATGACAAATCATTTGATTCAAAGTTGTACCTCAGTCAAATTCATCATGTTGAGATATGCTAGACAGTGGAAACATGGCTGAATGCATGGATGTGGGGTTTATGAAGTTAATCCTTGTTTGGTATGGGATAGATTCTACTTTGGTGAGCTAGAGTCTGATCCTATAGAGTGCACTGCTGGGATATCCGCTATAAAGTCATGTCTTAGTATGGAATAAAAGGAAGATTCTCACCAAGGATATCCTAAAGAAATAAAATGCTATGATTGCATGATCTATATAAAGCATGTTGAAGCTATGGTTTCAATTTGCATGCACGTGAAATGAGGAACCATCAACAAAACCACAACCTATTTTTGGATCACAATGAATGTTTTATGAATGCAAGCATTGCGGGATATGCATAAAACGGATTTGTTGATAAGGCTTAAAAAACTTTCAAGAAAATACAATTGGCTTGTGTAACACCAAGTCCACAACCTTTGCCGGTATTCTCCTTCTATGGATGTGCTAGAACTAAAAGATTCCTTTCAGATATTACAGTTGGAAATGCTCCTATAGATATGCATGCAAAATGCGTGAACAAGAAGGTAATAAGTAGTGGCATCTGGATGAAATGATCACATGACTTGTATAAAATAGATCCACTAAAGAGGTTTCAGAAACTTTCAGACAAATGCCATGGGTGGGTGTAAGGCTATTTTCCAGACCTTTACATCATTCTCTTATCCGCAGCAGAACATGCAAAGCATTTTAAAGCAAAATACTTTCCCATTGAACTTGACAGGAGTGTCTACGAGATGGAGTCATGGGAAAGATATGAAAAAAATGAATTTGCCGA
The DNA here is from genome assembly GCA_027924645.1 of Cunninghamia lanceolata. Classification (NCBI taxonomy): domain Eukaryota; kingdom Viridiplantae; phylum Streptophyta; class Pinopsida; order Cupressales; family Cupressaceae; genus Cunninghamia; species Cunninghamia lanceolata. The sequence continues at coordinate 2,104,878 of BSBN01000210.1, read as the reverse complement.
AAATACTTCAAAGATCATCATGAAAATGCAATAGGCATGTATGATGTCAAACTCCACAAAGTATTGATCTTGAAGCTCATATGCTTGCCAATGATGGTTTTGTTGTGTTTTCAAGCTGATGGAAATTTGTATTGTGGATGTGCTGCATGTCGTGGAGACTGTTATCAACTGCTTCCATGTCTTCACAATATTCATGCTTTGAAAAATGTTGCAAGTTACAGTGTACACTAGCATGTTGCATATGCAAATGTGAGGTATGAACATACAGTGGGTTGGAAGACTTGTTCTATTCGATGCCAAAGTAAATTGCCTGAGCTATGCAAGGTTCCTATAAATGAGAAATATTGACACATCGTTAATGTATAAAATGGGAACTATGCTAACAATATTCCAAGATCATCTATACTAAAAGGTGATCCTATTATAGATGCAATTGAAAGTAGGAAGGCCATTGGATGCAACGTGTTGTTGATTCAGAAGAGTATCATGGAAGATGTTGTCACTGATCTTTCATTGCATTATCTGTCCAAGGCAAAGATTTTGATGGTCAAGGATGTGGAAAGGGATGAAATTGAGTTCATTGCCAAGACACTATATTGTTTTCTCATTACTAATATTGGACACTTTGGGGATCTGCAAAGGCACTTGATGAAGTTGCAGCTCCAGATGAAATAGGAAATGAGTCAAAGAATGGACAAAGATCGAGCTCTCTGACTTATAATTGGGATGAGATGTTCAAGGATGATTATGCTTGGTGTCAATCACTGCTAACATAGATGGGTTCAGTTTCAAATGAGAATGCTAAAGTTCATGTTGGTGCACTAAGAATTTTGTTATATTTTCTAGAAAGGGAGGGTAACAAACTATATCATTATCAACCAAGCATTTTGAATATGTTAAAGTTGGTTGTAAATGCATTAGAGAAGCACCTCATACCGTTTTCTTTTCAGTGTGTCCATGTCATCATGATTGATGGTCTCTTCGCAGTCCCTACACATTGTCTCGACATATATATAAATGTGGTCTAGGAAAGATATATGGGCTTCTTGGGAGTTGTATCTCTCCGGCTGGCTAATATGCCATTTTCAAACTAAAGGCCAAAGGTCATCTGTGACCTTTCATTTTGTTTTCATTTTCATTCTGTATTCTTCTTGGAGGGAGGATGGCTTTTAATCTTCCAATGGAAGTAGTCTACATAGAGGATGTATTTTTCATTTTAGGGGATCTTTTTGCTTCCTGTGTATGGGAAGCTTTGTAAAGGGGAAAAACTAGAAACTTTGTGTTCTAAGTTCATTTTCAATACATGATTGTTGTTCTTATGTCTGCATTCCTAGTGAAGTTAGTTATTCCTATGTTTAGCTAGTTTCTTTGCGGTTATTTCCTCATTCTTTGCATTGATATACATGTATTTATAGAGGACATTGTGCTTCTGCTATTGTGTTTTCCTTTTCTTCTCTCTCCCTTTTTTCTTTCATTTTCATAAATTCTGGTTAAAAGTACCTAAGATTTAAAACACACATCATACAAGGGAGCTGCCTCTCTCTAATGTAGAGGAGAATTGTTGCAATCACAACAATATCTCCATTTGTTACCATCTTTTGTTGTTGCCTTGGTGGGTGAATCAGGGTGTTTTTGCAGTGACAAAATTATATGCTAATAGTTTTTGGTGACTCTAATGGGGAACAAATCGAAGTTCTAGTGTCTCATTTACTCGAAAATTTAATGATACCTCCACTGGAATGGAGGATGGTGACACTATTGTATCTGAAGAGCTCAGAAAATGCTTCAATGCAAGGTAGATCAAAGAAATCAGCCCAAAGCCAGAAGACAACCTATGCCAACAATTGAAGAGATATTGGCTGAAGATGATGAAATACTTCATTTATTATGGAACAGTCTCAAAGCAAGCATCTCTGAAGCAGAGAAGAAGAAGCTGCATCCATCCAAATATTACAAATCCATGTCATTGCTTAGGAGTTTGCATGATAGGTTTTATTTTCTCAAAGGTCTTGAATAGAAGATTCATCAGGTAGCTGTAGAAAAAGTAATGTTTCTCAAAGACGAACCGGAAAGAGAAGATCAAGTTTCTAATAACTTTTTTGTTCTTGGTGAACAAAATTCTATGCAAGCATTTGTTAAGCGCGGAGATATGATAGTGACATGGAATCACAACCAACAACAAGAAAGAATTCTGAGCAAGGATGAAAATAAAGGACTAGGATCTTTCTTAACATGCATACAAAGGAGTGAGATTGAACAATCATCTACTTTTGTTGAAGAGAATAATGAAAAAATACTATCGAAGAAACCCAATTTCACTCTCATTCCAAACTGGTGCCTGGAGGGGTTGAATGATAACTTTTTATGTGGATCCCTGGATGAAGATGGTCACATTACTGAAATTGAAATCTATGTAGCCACTTGTGTCTCTAATGATAAGAAAGAAGATGAAGAAGAGCCTGGTGAGGGAATGAACAAGTTGCAATTTGCTTGTCCTCTCCGTGATGATTTTCCTTGTGCAAGAGGAGAAGAAGTTCATTCTACCAAACTAGATCCCATGCTTGTAGAATGTGATTTTCAAGAATCACAATCAACTGTCACATTTCCTGAGATTGATTCATATGCAATTTACAGAAAGAATGCTTCATTCTTGATGTTTTCTATCCAAGTTCTGGTGTTGATAATGAAGTTATGATTGATACACAACTAGACTATATGGTTTTCAAGTTTCATGAAGAAAATGATAAAGAAGAAATATTGTAGCCGAAGGTGAGTGGAGAAGTCATCTTTGAGTTATTTTACTTTGAAGATGAAATAATGCCTTTTGAGAATGACTCATCAAATGGAGCTTGTGTTAAAGGTGAAATAAATATATGCAATGTTGATGATTTTTCAAAATTTGAAATTATGAAAGAAGAAGAAATTGTTGAGGTTAATGAAGAGAAAAGGAATAGTCAAGTTGATGAAGGATTACATTCTAAATTTTTTTTAGAAGTTTCAGATGATAACATTCTTTGTGAAGAAGATGTTGTGCTCTATCCTATAACATGTGTTGAGGAAGAATACTCTGTTGTTGAATGTCCAAATATGGGTGGTCTAACAACTCCTATTACAGCCAATGAACACATTTTTAATGAGAAGAATAGATGGAATGATACATGGGAAATATTTTTGAATCATCTGCAGTTGGAGAGTGAAGTTGCTGAAGTTCCCACATCAAATCTTGAAGAGGCAAGGATGCAAGCAAAGTTTAGCAATGATTCTACTCTTGAATCACCTCATTTTGAATTTAATTCTAAAGTTGTGAAACATGGGATAAATGATGGTTATATGAATAAGTATGAAAAAAATAATGCTAATTTTGTAAATGAGGATGTTCAGTCCCATGTTGTTCACACTCCAAAATGGTGCTTAGAAATGTCAGGAGATGGTTTCCTATGTGGAGAAGAAGTGGTTGTGCCTCCCTTGCAGGTTGTGGAGAAGGATGATTTGGGTGACAAATCCAAAAATTTAGAGTTGCCATTAGAAAAGCATGAATCAGATTATGGAAGTAAAAGTGAAAATGCATTCAAGCCCAACAAGGCTTCTATTCATGGTATGACTATTCAATTTTTTTTAGGAGGAGTCTATTCAGATCTAATTTCAATTGCAGACCTAAATGATATGCAAGAGAGTTCTCTAGAAATTATAGAAGTTTTTGATGAAAGGTGGCTATTTGGTATACATTTCGGTGAGCTCTTGTCCTTCATAGATCTCATTTTTACATTCATGATTCTCAATAGGTTGCTGAGTTTACAAGTGCTTCATGAATATGCACCTCTGTTTCACAGTGGCATATAATTTTCCCAGCTAGTTAATGGTTTTGCACAGTCTTTGGGGCAACGGTGGTGTGTTGTACCCAGTCTAGGTACATAGGTGTCTTAGGAAGTTTCATTTCATTTCTTGTCGTGTGTTGTTCGGTTCTATTCCATTTTTGGCTTTGTTCAAGTCTCTTGTTATTTTCCCTTTGACTCTATTTGCCCATGGATTAGCACTAGTCTTCACCTGAGATTCTAGGGTTCTTTGCATCCCTCACTGTCTTTATCCCCAATTAGAGCCTATTGTTACCCAAATTTTTAAACCTAGAGAATTTTAAACTTTTCCCATGTCTTGGGCTACTGCATATTGTCAACTCAACTTTAGCATACTATTTCATCTCCTTGAGTTACATATGAAATCATCTTGTCATTTAACCTTGGTCAAGTTATCAATGTTGCATCATATTCATCCTTCCAAGTAGATTGTCTCTATATACTAAAGTACTCTCATATCTAACCAAAATTGCATTGCTTTAGAATACATGTATACAACTCCCCTTGTAAATATTTTTCAAGCCAAGAAGTCCATACTTGAGCCAATTCTTTTATTGTCATACTTCAATTCTCACATGAAGTGAGCTTTCTGCATGAAGAACCAAAAATCATGGAATTTGATATTGGTGCTGGTTTGGAGAAACTTGTTGCAATCCTCTGCCCTTATTGAGAAAAGCTTAGGTGATGAACTAAAAAAGAGCTATCAATAAGGAGGACGCAGTCAATATTAATTTGGGCTGAGTTGGTTCCACACACATATGCATGTGTGAAGTATGAGTTGTGGACAAATAGCAATGATGAATGTAAACCGAAGTGTAATATGTAGATGGAGTTTCAAAAGAGCTACCATGAAAGCAATTTGTTCTGATTATAAGGAAACCATTGAACCTGCAGTTTCTTGAAAAATAACATGGAGACAAATTAATGTTTGGTAAATAATGGTGACTGCTGGCAAGATAAAAAGGCAAATATAATACACTGCAAGGATACTTTTCATGGAAGGGTCTATGAAAATGTGAAAAGTTTGGATGCCCATCATAGTACATTGGTTAAAAATGCTTAATATATTTGTAAACCACCTGAAATATCCATGAGAATCTCTAGAGTCGAATCTCCTTTGCATCATGCTTATGAAGGTTTATAAGGGAAATGAAACATCTTATTGAATCTCTTACTACGAGCTTAAGTTGTTATAAAGAAATGTTTGTTGTTGTTGTTATAGATGAGATTGTAGAGGAAATCACACTTGGACTGGAGTTGATAGATTATGGAATGCAATTGGCATATATATTACTGAAGTTTATTATCTTCTGCTAGCATAGTTCAAGTGTAGAAATATGAACCACATAATAAAGACATATTTTTGTCTAATATTATGAGGATCTTCAAACGGATAAGCAAATATGGAAATGTGGAAACAAGATGCAGGCCTTTGACAAACTATACAAAGAAATGCTATGTTTAAATGTGTTGATCATGGGATATGCACATCCATCTACTACTATGTCTCCAAAGTATATGAAATGACAAATCGTTTGATTCAGAGTTGTACTTCGTGAAAATTCATCTTGTTGAGATATGCTAGATAGTGGAAATGTGGCCGAATACAAGGATGTGGAGTTTATGAAGTCAATCATCATTTGGTATGGGATAGATTCTACTTTGGTGAGATGGAGTCTGATATTACGAAGTGCACTACTGGGATATCAACTATAAAGTCATGGGTTAGTATGGAATACAAGCTAGATTCTCAAGGATATCTCGAAGAAATAAAATGCTATGATTGCATGATCTATATAAAGAATGTTGAAGCTATGGTTCTAATTTGCATGCACGTGAAATAAGGAACCATCAACAAAACCACAGCCTATTTTTGGATCACAATGAATGTTTTATTAATGCAAGCATCGCGAGATATACATAAAATGGATTTGTTGATAAAACTTTAAAAAATTTCAAGCAATTACAATTAGCTTGTGTGACGCCAAGTCTGCAACCTTTGCCGGTATTCTCCTTCTATGGCTATGCCAGAACTGGAAGATTCCTTTTAGATATTACAGTTAGAAATTCTCCTATAGATATACATACAAAACATGTGGATAGGAAGGTAATAAGCAGTGGCATCCAAATGAAATGATCACAGGACTTGCATAAAATAGATCTGCTGAAGAGATTTTAGAAACCTTCAAGAAAATGCCATTGGTGGGTGTAAGGCTATTTTCCAGAGCTTTACATCATTCTCTTATCTGTAGCAGAAGATGCAAACCATTTTAAAGGAAATACTTTCCCCTTGAACTTGATAGGAGTGTCTGCGAGATGGAGTCATGGGAAAGATATCTACAAAATGAAATTACTAAAAAAGCTTCAAATATCTTCATGCAAATGTAATAGGCGTGTATGATGTCAAAATCCACAAAGTATTAATCTTGAAGCTCATATGCTTGCCGACGATGGTTTTGGTTTGTTGCCAAGATGATGGAAATTTGTATTGCAGATGTGCTGCATGTCATGCAGACTGTTGTCAGTTTCTTCCATGTCTTCACAATATTCATGCTTTGGAAAATGTTGCAAGTTATAGTGTAGACTAGCATGTTGCATATGCAAATGTGAGGTATGAACATATGGTGGGTTGGTAGACTTGTTCTATTCGATGCCAAAGTAAATTGCCTAAGCTATGCAGGGTTCCTATAACTGAGAAATATCAACACATCATTAATGTAGAAAATGGGAATTGTGCTAACAATATTCCAAGAGCATCTATACTAAAAGGTGATCCTATTATAGATACAATTGAAAGTAGGAAGACCACTAGATGCAACGTGTTGTTGATTCAGAAGAGTATCATGGAAGATGTTGTCACTAATCTTTCACTACATTATTTGTCCAAGGAAAAGATTTTGGTGTTCAAGGATGTGGAAAGGGATGAAATTGAGTTCATTGTCAAGACACTATATTGTTTTCTCATTACCAATATTGAACACATTGGGGATTTGTGAAGGCACTTGATGAAGATGGAGCTCCAGATGAAATAGGAAATAAGTCAAATAATGCACAAAGCTCGAGCTATCTAACTTATAACTGGGAGATTTTCAAGGATGATTATACTTGGTGTCAATCACTATTGACACAAATGGGTTCAGTTACAAATGAGAATGTTGAAGTTCATGTTGGTACACTGAGAATTTTGTTATATTTTCTAGAAAGGGAGGGTAACAAACTATATCATTGTCGACCAAGCATTTTGAATATGTTAAATTCCATTGTAAATGCATCAAAGAAGGATCTCATACCATTAGCTTTTCTGTGTGCACATGTCATCATGATTGATGGTCTCTTTGTAGTCCCTACACATTGTCTTGACATATATATAGATGTTCTCTAGGAAGGATATATGGGCTTCCTAGGAGTTGTATCTCTCTAGCTAGCTAATATGCCATTTTCAAACTGAAGGCCAAAGGTCATCCATGGCCTTTCATTTTCTTTTCATTTTCATTTTGTATTCTTCTTAGAGGGAGGATATCTTTTAATCTTCTTACAGAAGTAGTCTATATAGAGGATGTATTTTTCATTGTAGGGGATCTTTTTGCTGCCTGTGTATGGGAATCTTTGTAAAGAGGATAAACTAGAAACTTTGTGTTGTAAGTTCATTTTCAATACAGGATTGTTGTTTTTACATCTGCATTCCCTATGAAGTTGGTTATTCCTATGTTAAGCTAGTTTCTTTGCATTTATTTCCCCATTCTTTGCATTGATATATATGTATTTCAAGAGGACTTTGTGCTTTTGCTATTGTGTTTTCCTTTTCTCTTCTCTTTCCCTTTCTCTTTCCTTTTCGTACTTTTTGGTTAAAAGTACCTAAGATTTAAAACACACATCATATGAGGGAGCTACCTCTCTCTAACACATAGGAGAATTGTTGTAATCAACATCTTTTGTTTCTACCTTGTTTTGCGAATCAGGGTGTTTTTGCAATGACAAAACTATATGCTAATAGTTTTTGGTGCTGCTGGGGAATGAATCGAAGTGCCAGTGTCTTCTTTCCTCAGAAATTTAATGGTACCTCCACTAGAACGGAGGTTGGCAACTCTATTGTATCTGAAGAGCTTAGAAAATGTTTCAATGCAAGGTAGATCAAATAAATCAGCCCAAATCCAGAAGATGACCTATGCCAACAATTGAAGAGATATTGGCTGAAGATGATGAAATACTTCATTTATTATGGAGTAGTCTCAAAGCAAGCATCTCTGAAGTAGAGAAGAAGAAGCTGTATCCATCCAAAGATTACAAATCCACATCATTGCTCAGGAGTTTACATGATAGGTTTTATTTTCTCAAAGGTCTTGAATAGAAGATTCGTCAGGCAGCTGTAGAAAAAGTAAGGTTGCTCAAAGAAGAATAGGAAAGAGAAGATCAAGTTTCTTATAACTTTTCTATTCTTGGTGAACAAGTTTCTGTGAAAGCATTTGTTGATCCTGGAGATTTGATAGTGCCATGGAATCACAATCAACAACAAGAAAGAATTCTGAGCAAGGCTGAAAATAAAGAACCAGTATCTTTCTCAACATGCATACAAAGGAGTGAGATTGAACAATCATCTAATTTTGTTGAATAGAATAATGAAAAGATACTATCAGAGGAACCCAATGTTACTCCAAAATGGTGCTTGGAGGGGTTGAATGATAACTTTTTATGTGGAGCCCTGGACGAAGATGGTCACATTACTGAAATGGAAATGGATGTAGCCACTTGTGTCTCTAGAAGATGAAGAAGAGCCTAGTGAGGGAATGAACAAGTTGCAATCTGCTTGTCCTCTCAGTGATGATTTTCCTTGTGCAAGAGGTGAAGAAGTTCTTTCTACCAAACTAGATCCCATGCTTGTAGAATGTGATATTCTAGAATCACAATCAACAGTCACATTTCCTAAGATTGACTCGTCATGCAATTTGCAGAAGAATGCTTCATTCCTGATGTTTTCTATCCACATTCTGGTGTTGATAATGAAGTTATGATTGATACATAGCTAGAGTATATGGTTTTCAAGTTTCATCAAGAAAATGATAAAGGAGAAATATTGTAGCCGAAGGTGACTGGATAACTCATCTTTGATTTATTTTTCTTTGAAGATGAAATAATGTCTTTTGAGAATGACTCATCAAATGAAGCTTGTGTTAAAGGTGAAATAAATACATGCAATGTTGATGATTTTTCAAAATCTAAAATTATGAAAGAAGAAGAAAATGTTGAGGTTAATGAAGAGAAAAAGAATAGTCAAGTTGATGAAGGATTACATTTTCAAAAAAATTTAGAAGTTTCAGATGATAACCTTCTTTGTGAAGAAGATGTTGTGCTCTCTCCTACACCATGTGTTGAGGAAGAATACACTATTGTTGAATGTACAAATATGGGTGGTCTAACAACTCCTATTACAACTAGTGAACAATTTTTTAATGAGAACAATAGCTGGAATGATACATGGGAAATATTTTTGAATCATCTGCAATTAGAGTGTGAAGTTGTTGAAGTTCCCACATCAAATCTTGAAGAGGCAAGGCTGCAAGCAAAGGTTAGCAATGATTTTACTCTTGAATCACCTCATTTTGAATTTAATTTTAAAGTTGTGAAACATGGGATAAAGGATGGTTATATGAATAAGTATGAAAAAAATAATGTTGCTTTTGTAAATGAGGATGTTTAGTCCCATGTTGTTCACACTCCAAAATGGTGCTTAAAAATGTCAGGAGATGGTTTCCTATGTGGAGAAGAAGTGGTTGTGCCTCCCTTGTAGGTTGTGGAGAAGGATGATTTGGGTGACAAATCCAAAAATTTAGAGTTGCCATTAGAAAAGCATGAATCAGATTATGGAAGTAAAAGTGAAATTGCATTCAAGCCCAACAAGGCTACTATTCATGGTATGACTATTTAGTTTCTTTCAGGAGGAGTTCATTTAGATCTGGTTTCAATTGAAGACCTAAATGATATGCAAGAGATTTCTCCAGAAATGATAGAAGTTTTTGATGAAAGGTGGCTGTTTAGTACACATTTCGATGAACTCTTGTCCTTCATAGATCTCAGTTTTACATTCGTGATTCTCAATAGGTTGCTGAGTTTACAAGTACTTCATGAATATGCACCTCTATTTCACAATGGCATATATTTTTCCTAGCCAATTAATGGTTTTGCATAGTCTTTGGGATAGAGGTGGTGTGTTGTACCCAGTCTGGGTCCATATGTGTCTTAGGAAGTTTCATTTCATTTCTTGTTGTCTGTTGTTCAGTTCTATTCCATTTTTGGCTTTTCTCAAGTCTCTTGTTATTTTCCCTTTGACTCTATTTGCCCATGGATTAGTAGTGGTCTTCACCCGATATTTTGGGGTTCTCTACATCCCTCACGATCTTTGTCCCCAATTAGAGCTTGTTGTTACCCGATTTTTTAAACCTGGATAGTTTTAAACTTTTCCCATGCGTTGGGCTACTACATATTGTCAACTCAACTTAACCATACTATTTCATCTCCTTGAGTTACATATGAAATCATCTTTTCATTTCAACTTGGTTTATTTATCAATGTTGCATCATATTCATCCTTCTGAGTAGATTGTATCAATATACTAAAGCACTCTCATATCTAGCCAAAATTGGCATTGCTTTGGAATACATGTATACAAGTCCTCTTGTAAATATTTTTCAAGCCAAGAATTTCATACCTGAGCCAATTCTTTTGTTATCATACTTCAATTCTCACATGAAGTGAGATTTCTGCATAAAGAACCAAAAATCATGGAATTTGATATTGGTGCGAGTTTCGAGAAACTTGTTGCAATCCTCTGCCCTTATTGAGAAAAGCTTAGGTGATGAACTAAAAAGAGCTATTAGTAAGGAGGACACAATCAATATTAATTTGGGCTGAGTTGGTTCCACACACATATGCATGTGTGAAGTATGAGTTGTGGACAAATAGCAATGATGAATGTAAACCAAAGTGTAATATGCAGATGGAGTTTCAAAAGAGCCACCATGAAAGCAATTTGTTTTGATTATAAGGAAACCACTGAAACTGCAGATTGTTGAAACATAACATGGAGACAAATGAATGTTTGGTAAATAATGGTGACTACCGGCAAGATAAAAAGGCAAATATAACATTTTGCAAGGATACTTTTCAGGGAAGGGTCTATGAAAAATGTGAAAAGTTTGGATGCCCGTCATAGTACATTGGTTAAAATACTTAATATATTTGTAAACCACTTGAAAGATCCACGAGAATATCTAAAGTCAAATCTCCTTTGCATCATGTTTATGAAGATTTATAAGGGAAAAGGATCAAATCTCTTACTAAGGGCTTAAGTTGTTATAAAGAAATGTTTGTTGTTGCTGTTATAAATGAGATTGCAGAGGAAATTAGGCTTGGATTGGAGTTGATAGATTATGGAATGCAATTGGCATATATACCACCGAAGTTTATTACCTTCTGCTAGCATGGTTCAAGTGTAGAAATGCGAACCACATAATAAAGACATATTTTTGTCTAATATTATGAGGATCTTCAAACAGATAAGCAAATATGGAAATGTGGAAACAAGACGCAGGCCATTGACAGACTACACAAAGAAATACTATGGTTAAATGCATTGATCATGGGATATGCACATCCATCTACTACTGTGTCTTTAAAGTATACGAAATGACAAATCATTTGATTCAAAGTTGTACCTTAGGTAAATTCATCATGTTGAGATATGCTGGATAGTGGAAATGTGGCCGAATGCATGGATGTGGAGTTTATGAAGTTAATTGTCATTTGGTATGGGATAGATTCTACTTTGGTGAGCTGGAGTCTGATCCTGCGGAGTGCACTATTGGGATATCAACTATAAAGCCGTGGCTTAGTATGGAATACAAGGTAGATTCTCACCAAGGATATCCTAAAGAAATAAAATTCTATGATTGCATGATCTATATAAAGCATGTTGAAGCTATGGTTTCGATTTGCATACACGTGAAATGAGGAACCATCAACAAAACCGCAACCTATTTTTGGATCACAATGAATGTTTTATGAATGCAAGCATCGCGGGATATGCATAAAATAGATTTTTTGATAAAGCTTTAAAAACTTTCAAGCAAATATAATTGGCTTGTGTAATTCCAAGTCCGCAACCTTTACCGGTATTCTCCTTCTATGGGTGCGCTAGAACCAGAAGATTAATTTTAGATATTATAGTTGGAAATGCTCCTATAGATATGGATGCAAAACACGTGGACAAGAAGGTAATAAGTAGTGGCATCTAGATGAAATGATCACAAGACTTGCACAAAATGGATCTGCTAAAGAGGTTTTAGAAACTTTCAAGAAAATGCCATTGGTAGGTGTAAGGCTATTTTCTAGACCTTTACATCATTCTCTTATCCGCAGTAGAACATGCAAAGCATTTTTAAGGAAATACTTTCCCATTGAACTTGATAGGAGTGTCTGCGAGATGGAGTCACTGGATAGATATGCACAAAATGAATTTGCCAAAAAAGCTTCAAAGATCTTCATGCAAATACAATAGGTGTGTATGATGTCAAACTCTACAAAGTATTAATCTTAAAGTTCATATGCTTTCCAACGATGGCTTCGTTGTGTTTCTAAGATAATGGAAATTTGTATTTTGGATGTACTCCATGTCGTGGAGATTGCTGTTAGCTGCTTCCATGTCTTCGCGATATTCATGCTTTGAAAAATGTTGGAAGTTACAATGTACACTAGCTTGTTTCATATGCAAATGTGAGGTATGAACATATGGTGGGTTAGCAGACTTGTTCTATTCGATGCCAAAGTGAATTGCCTAAGCTATGCAAGGTTCCTATAAATGAGAAATATCAACACATCATTAATGTAGAAAATGGGAACTGTGCTAACAATATTCCAAGAGCATCTATACTAAAAGGCGATCCTGTTATAGATACAATTGAAAGTGGGAAGGCCACTGGATGCAACATGTCGATTTAGAAGAGTATCATGCAAGATGCTGTCACTGACCTTTCACTGTATTATCTATTCAAGGCAAAGATTTTGGTGGCCAAGGATGTGGAAAGAGATGAAATTGAGTTCATTGCCAAGACACTGTATTGTTTTCTCATTACTAATATTGAACACTTTAGGGATCTGTGAAGGCACTTGATGAAGTTGCAGCTCTAGATGAAATAGGAAATGAGTCAAAGAATGGACAAAGCTTGATCTATCTAACTTATAATTGGTAGGGGATGTTCAAGAATGATTATGTTTGGTGTCAATCATTGCTAACATAGATGGGTTTATTATCAAATGAGAATTCTAAAGTTCATGTTGGTGCACTAAGAATTTTGTTATATTTTCTAGAAAGGGAGGGTAACAAACTATATCATTGTCGACCAAGCATTTTGAATATGTTAAATTCAGTTGTAAATGCATCAGAGAAGGACCTCATTGTTGCAAGTATGAGGTGAGCCATTGTTGTCATTGATGTCAACATACTCATATTGCATTGACAAGAAGGATTTGATGAGCTGTGTGTTGAGGATATTGAGAAAATTAGCCTCAGTCAGGAACAGTGAAGAACAGTGATGAGAAGAAGGTAAATGTACTGTATAGGATGAGAACCGGAGGATGCGGATTAAAGGGTTAGTAGATATGAGTCTTGAGATGCTATAGTTAACATTTCAGAGGTCCGCATGAAGATCTGAAGGAGTTGTGGCTGCCGGTATAGAACCGGGTCCGGCAAGTATCCAGAGGTGACAGAGGATCACAAAAAGGTCCGGTGAGGTCCGGAATTGTATCATCCTAATCTGCGGATTGGACGGAGTGTTTGGGATGTCCTTGTGATGTGTCATCCTGATTTGTGTATGATTTGGAGGTCCGAAAATACCTCTTGCATTATGACAGTGGCGACAGACTATGTTCTTGAAGTTCCGGATGAGGAAGACAAGAGATCCCAGTAAGTAGAGGAAGTGCGGATGTATCCGGACATTCAGACAGGCTTGTGAAGGTTCTTGGATCATGTTTAAGTTGTGTTGTTGGTCCGCATTGATGGTAAAGCCCGGATTTGAAGTTATTCTTCCGGATGAAGTTCTTGCTCTATTTAGCCGACCGGATGAGTTGTTCATCCTGCGAATGTTCTTGTGATGGCCGACCGGATGTGTTATTCATCTTGCGGATACTCCTATGGTTGTTTGCCGACTTAGATGTTTGTTCCTAAGTCGATGTCTTGTATAAATAACGGTTTGTGAGTCCATTTCAAGGTGTGGTGTATGGATGAGTATGGCATAGCGAAGAAACATGTGAAAGACAGAGCAGAGATTGTTGGGCTTAATTGGAACTGATCCGGACATGATAGAGATGTCATTCTCCAGTTCAAGACTGTGATTTTTATCACTTTGTAGACAGTGTGTCTCCTTGTAGGCAGTGGGCCTCTTTGTGAGCAGTGTGCTCGGGCAGTGAGCCCTTATTGGCATGTGCCATTCATTTTTCTTTATTCTTCTAACAGAGAATAATTCTTGGGTTAATCACCCCGTGGTTTTTCCCTTAACCAGGTTTTCCACGTCAAAATCTTGGTGTTCAATGTGTTGATGCTTATCTGCTCTTGTGTTTATGTATTATGCTTCCATGGATGATTATTTGATATGTTGCTAACTAACAAAAGAGAATTAAGAGTTTGAATGAGAAGAAGTTTTATACAACTGATTCACCCCCCTCCTCTCAGTTGTATGCCCTAGATCCAACAATTGGTATCAGAGCTAAGTTCCTCTGATAGGAGCTTAACCGCTTGAGGAGATCCAGGATGTCGTCATACAAGAAGGATAGTCTGAAGTTCGATGGAACCAAATTCACTCTCTGGAAAGGTTGCATGAAGTGTCACTTGGAATGTATGGGAAAAGCATACTTGGCTATGATTTCAAAACCATATATACCTCCACAAGGTGGTCCGACAACTCTGAATGAAATCACAGAAGCTGAAAACAATCTGCGGACCAAGGAAGCTCTTCTAAGCGCATTGAATGACTCAGATCTCTCGAATGTCATTGACCTACCAACTGCATATGAGATCCTAACTAAACTGGAACTTCTGTATGAAGGAGATGAGTTTGTCAAAAGTGCAAGGTTGCAAAGTCTGAAAGGGAAATTTGAAAGATTGAAAATGAGAGATGATGAAAACATCACTACCTTTATGCCAAGAGTAAATGAGCTGGTATGTGGAATCAGAAATGCTGGTGGAACTTTAGATGAAAATGAGATTGTCTGCAAAATCCTAAGATCCCTTCCTGCTGCCTACAAAATCAAAGTTGCTGCCATTGATGAATTCAGAGCCCACACAACTGTCACAAGAGAACAACTGGCTGGCAAACTAGCTGCATTTGAAATGACCGAGTTTGGAGATGATCCTCCCAAGACTGAATCTGCTTTCAAAGCCAGTGCCTATGTGAAAGGAAAACAGAGATTTGATCCGGGTGAAAACTCATCAAGGAAAATGTCATGGTATGATCAAGCAAGAAGAGACATGGAAGAAGAAGAAGCAGAAACAGCTCAACTTGAAGCCCTCATTGCAAAAAGACTGCCAAGAGGATCCGGTAAGTATGAAGGAAAACTACCCTTTAAGTGTTTCAACTGCAATAAGATTGGTCATTTTGCCTCAAGATGTCCGGAGAGATCTGCAAGATCTAATACTCACAGACAAAGGTTTCAAAAGAATTGCTATTATGTTCATGAAGAAGATGACAATGAAGGAGTAACAGATGATGAATCAGAACTAGGAAGCAAATCCGGAAATGAGTGGGTGTTTATAGCCATCAAGGAAGAAGATTCCATACTCTCTGAATCTGTCAATCACAAAGTTGTTGAAAAAGCCTTGGCTGCTCAAGTGGAAGAAAAGGATGATTGGGTTATTGACAGTGGATGTTCTCACCATATGACTGGTGACAAGAATAAGTTCTTAGATTTGGAAAGATATGAAGGAGGAATGGTAAAGTTTGGTGACAATTCTGCTGGCAGAATCAGAGGTAGGGGAACTATTTCCTTTGATGGTAAGAGCAAAACTGGAAATGTACTGTATGTTAAAGGATTGAAGCACAATCTTCTCAGTGTTGGTCAGTTAGTGGACAAAGGCTATGATCTCTGGTTCAAGAATGGAAAATGCAGAATCTTTACAAGCTCCGGAACTGAAATTGCATCCGGTACTCAGACAAAAGGTAACATCTTTCATCTGGTTGGTTCAAATAAAAGTTGTTTGTTTGTTCAAATTGATCAGAGTTGGTTATGGCATAGAAGAATGTGTCATGTAAATTTTGATAACATCATCAAGATAAGCAATACTCAGGCTGTGAGAGATCTTCCAAAATTGATGAAACCTACAAATAGTGTGTGTAAAGAATGTCAGTTAGGTAAACAAAGCAGAGTCTCTTTTAAAAGCAAAGATCAGTCTTCTACCGGATTGTTGGAATTAGTACATACTGATCTATGTGGTCCGACAAGAATCAAGAGTCTGCAGGGTGATAGATATTTCATGTTGTTAATTGATGATCATTCCCGGATGATGTGGGTTACCTTTCTAAAAGAAAAATCAGAAGCTTTTGAGAAGTTCAAAATCTTCAAAGCTATGGTGGAGAATCAAACCGGATTAAAACTAAAGTGTCTAAGGTCTGATAGAGGTGGTGAATTTACATCTGGTGAATTCATTGACTTTTGTGAGAAACAGGGTATAAGGAGACAGTTGTCTGCTCCTAAGACTCCACAGCAGAATGGAGTAGTTGAGAGAAAGAACCGGACCATCCAGGAAGCTGCTAGGACAATGATGTTGGAAGCAAATGTTCCTCAAATGTTTTGGAAAGAAGCTATCAGCACTGCAGTCTACACTCTCAATCGAGTTCAAATCAGAAACAACACCGGTAAGACCCCCTATGAACTCTGGTTTGGCATCACTCCTACTGTGAAATATTTCAGAGTATTTGGTAGCAAGTGTTATATTAAAAGAGATGAAGATCTAGGAAAGTTTGATGCTAGAAGTGATGAAGGAATTTTCTTGGGCTACTCCACTCAAAGCAAAGCATACCGGTGTTACAATAAGAGATTGAGGAAGATGATAGAAAGCACCAATGTAAAGGTTGATGAAGGAATTGAGAAGCCTTCAAGATTTTATGAGTTTGATGAAGATGACCAAGACAGTGTTCAAGGACCTCAATCCTCTCCGGTGAGACAGAGTCAGCCTGATCCGGTAAATCAGGAAGAAGAGTTAGGTTTGAATGAGCCTGATCAAGAAACAGCAGTGCTGGATACTCCCAAAATTCCAAGGTATGTAAGATTGAATCACTCTGAAGATCAGATCATAGGTGACAGAAGCAAAGGTGTACAAACTAGAAGGAATATTGCTCAAAATCAGAATGAATGTTGTCTGATTTCAAAGATTGAACCTAAAACAATAAATGAAGCCTGCAATGATGAAAACTGGACCAAAGCAATGGAAGATGAATTGATGCAAATTGAGAAAAATCATACTTGGGATCTTGTTCCCAGACCTAGAGACAGGAATGTAATTGGAACCAAGTGGGTCTTTCGGAACAAACTAAATGAAGCTGGTGAAGTAATCAGAAACAAAGCTAGATTGGTCTACAAAGGCTACTCTCAAATAGAAGGAATTGACTTTGAAGAGACTTTTGCTCCGGTAGCAAGAATTGAAGCAGTCAGATTACTTCTTGCATTTGCTGCCTTCAAAGACTTCAAGGTATATCAGATGGATGTCAAGTCTGCCTTCCTAAATGGTGATCTGGAAGAAGAAGTCTACATTGAACAACCGGATGGATTTCAATTGTCTGATAATAATGATATGGTCTGCAAGTTGAAGAAAGCTTTGTATGGATTGAAGCAAGCCCCAAGAGCATGGTATGAAAGGTTGGATAAGCATCTTGTGCAGATTGGATTCAACAAAGGTACTGCTGACAGTAACTTATATTTCAAAATTGATCATGAAAACATTCTGATTGTTGAAGTGTTTGTGGATGATATCATTTTTGGAGGAAGAGATAGTATGTGCAAAACTTTTGCTAATCAGATGAAAAGTGAGTTTGAAATGTCTATGCTTGGTGAAATGAATTTCTTCTTGGGACTGCAAATTACTCAAACAAAAGAAGGGATCTTCATTTCTCAGACCAAATATGTGAAAGAATTATTAAGGAAATTTGGTATGGAAGACTCAAAGCCAATGAACACTCCTATGGCAACCGGATGTAAGTTAAGCAAAGATGATGATTCTCCAAAGGCAGATCAGACAAAGTATAGATCAATGATTGGTGGATTGTTGTATCTCACTCAAACTAGACCAGATATAATGCAGGCTGTTGGTCTTGTGGCAAGATTCCAGGCTGATCCTAGAGAATCTCGTGTTATGGCAATCAAAAGAATTTTTAGATACTTGAAAGGAACAGTTGAGTATGGTCTATGGTACCCTAGAGATCTGGATTTCTCTCTTCATGCTTACACAGATGCAGATTGGGCAGGAGATGTGGATGATCGGAAAAGCACTAGTGGTGGAGCATTCTTTTTGGGGAAGAGATTGGTTTCTTGGCTAAGCAAGAAACAAGATGCAATATCTCTGTCTACAACTGAAGCAGAATACATTGCAGCAGCAGGTAGTTGCACTCAAATCTTATGGATGAAGCAGATGCTAAGAGACATCAAAGTTGAATATGAGGAGCCTATCACAATTTTCTATGATAATTCAAGTGCAATTAATATTTCCAAGAATCCGGTATTGCATTCTAAGACTAAGCACATATCTATCAAATTTCACTTTTTGAGAGAACAAGTAAACAAGGAAGAAGTCAGATTGGAGTATGTTCCCTCCAAGGATCAGATTGCAGATATCTTTACAAAACCTCTTCCCAAGGACTCTTTTGAATATCTCCGGGAGAAGTTAGGGGTCATGGCCCCTCCGGTGATGAACTAAGATGCACTGATGTGCATCAGTCCGGTGGCTATCACAGTCATATCTTGTGATCCGGACTAATGGGGAGCTGCAACTAAGGGGGAGCAGCTGGTATGATTCTGATGTATGAGAATTGCAAGTATGAGCCCTTTGCCATTGATGTCAAAGGGGGAGAGAAGACATGTGAAAAACAAGTGGTTGATGATCAAAGGGGGAGCAGTAAAGGAAGAGAAGACATATGAAAAGTTGAAGTTCTTGTCTTAATGGTTTTTCACATGATATGTTGCCATCAATGACAAAGGGGGAGATTGTTGCAAGTATGAGGTGAGCCATTGTTGTCATTGATGTCAACATACTCATATTGCATTGACAAGAAGGATTTGATGAGCTGTGTGCTGAGGATATTGAGAAAATTAGCCTCAGTCAGGAACAGTGAAGAACAGTGATGAGAAGAAGGTAAATGTACTGTATAGGATGAGAACCAGAGGATGCGGATTAAAGGGTTAGTAGATATGAGTCTTGAGATGCTACAGTTAACATTTCAGAGGTCCGCATGAAGATCTGAAGGAGTTGTGGCTGCCGGTATAGAACCGGGTCCGGCAAGTATCCAGAGGTGACAGAGGATCACAAAAAGGTCCGGTGAGGTCTGGAATTGTATCATTCTAATCTGCGGATTGGACGGAGTGTTTGGGATGTCCTTGTGATGTGTCATCCTGATTTGTGTATGATTTGGAGGTCCGGAAATACCTCTTGCATTATGACAGTGGCGACAGACTGTGTTCTTGAAGTTCCGGATGAGGAAGACAAGAGATCCCAGTAAGTAGAGGAAGTGCGGATGTATCCGGACATTCAGACAGGCTTGTGAAGGTTCTTGGATCATGTTTAAGTTGTGTTGTTGGTCCGCATTGATGGTAGAGCCCGGAATTGAAGTTATTCTTCCGGATGAAGTTCTTGCTCTGTTTAGCCGACCGGATGAGTTGTTCATCCTGCGAATGTTCTTGTGATGGCCGACCGGATGTGTTATTCATCTTGCGGATACTCCTATGGTTGTTTGCTGACTTAGATGTTTGTTCCTAAGTTGATGTCTTGTATAAATAACGGTTTGTGAGTCCATTTCAAGGTGTGGTGTATGGATGAGTATGGCATAGCGAAGAAACGTGCGAAAGACAGAGCAGAGATTGTTGGGCTTAATTGGAACTGATCCGGACATGATAGAGATGTCATTCTCCAGTTCAAGACTGTGATTTTTATCACTTTGTAGACAGTGTGTCTCCTTGTAGGCAGTGGGCCTCTTTGTGAGCAGTGTGCTTGGGCAGTGAGCCCTTATTGGCATGTGCCATTCATTTTTCTTTATTCTTCTAACAGAGAATAATTCTTGGGTTAATCACCCCGTGGTTTTTCCCTTAACCAGGTTTTCCACGTCAAAATCTTGGTGTTCAATGTGTTGATGCTTATCTGCTCTTGTGTTTATGTATTATGCTTCCATGGATGATTATTTGATATGCTGCTAACTAACAACAGAGAATTAAGAGTTTGAATGAGAAGAAGTTTTATACAACTGATTCACCCCCCCCCTCTCAGTTGTATGCCCTAGATCCAACACTCATACCATTAGCTTTTTAGTCTATCCATGTCATCATGATTGATGGTCTCTTTGTAGTCCCTACACATTGCCTCGACATATATATAGATGTGGTCTGGGAAGGATATATGGGCTTCTTGGGAGTTGTATCCCTCCGGCTGGCTAATATGCGATTTTCAAACTGAAGGGCAAAGGTCATCCATGTCCTTTCATTTTCTTGTCATTTTTATTTTGTATTCTTCTTGGAGGGAGGATGGCTTTTAATCTTCCAACAGGAGTAGTCTATCTAGAGGATGTATTTTTCATTGTAGGGGATCTTTTTGCTACCTATGTGTTGGGACCTAAAATTTCATACCAAATTTTGGATAAAATTTTGTCTTGAATCACATTTGATGAAGCTAGGTATAACAAATTTATTTTCAAGACTGGCTCCATCAGAATCATTGCAAGAAAAGACCCTTGGTTGCAATTCGAATGCATGATTTGGACACGCTACATATAAGGCATTGCCACCATCCATATCAAGTTTATTCCTTTGAAACAGTAATTTATGACAGCAAGAGAGTAGTATTATCTTTGCCTCCCATAATTAATCATGCTTATTCTACTATTTCTTTGAAAACAAAGAATGTATTCATTGAATGTAGGATAACTAACCTGACAAAAGCACAAATTTGTTTTGAATACAATGGTGACAATGAAATATAAAAGAAAGTTTGAGGTTGAACTGGTTTAAGTGATAGCCCCAGATGAAAATAATTTGTTTATTTAGATTTACTTATGTGAAACTTGGAGGTTAATTGGAGTGTATGTTTTCAAGATGCCATTGAAGAGTGTCTTATGGAACTTGTAAGAGTTGGTATATTATCAGAAGATGAAAATGATGAGGTCATGGCAGTAACTTTTAATCTTAATAGATGCAGTTTCATGGGCAGATGTGAAGTCTGAATATAGGATATCCTAAATCATGGAGTCTGTTCAAGATATACAATGCAAGGAATATTTAGCTGATAAGTCCTGATTAGCACGAAAGTGGTATAGTACCGATGGGCTCAAACAATATAATGAATAGTTTTGTTACTTTTGGAATGGCATCATCAAAAACAATGCTTGCAGTGGATTCTCAAACTAAATGATCACTTTGTGGATACTCATGACAGTATAATGGAGAATGGAATTTCATCAGATATTGTAGTTGTCAACACCCCGGATGACATACATGCGAATGTGGGAGCTGAGATAAGGAGGCGAGTCAAGCGATGCTGTAGGGAACCTTCAGACCTGATCATCATCATTCCTAAAGGCAAGAGACATAAATGCAAGGATGACCAAGAATTGTGAGCCTGAGTCCTATTTTGGCAAGGATGTTGATAACCTTCAAGTGTATGTTGACCACCAATTGCACCTCTCATATGCTCCAACAACGATCATAAGGTGCCATTACCATCCGCTACTCATCTCAATCTCACATGAACTTGTAGAGGGGACAACCAAAGGAGGCACTGTAAATTCATCTATATGTCTTCGATTATTGCAGACCTGCATTCTCAAAGATGCACCTTCACAGAGGAAGATAAGTTCACACTGTTGATAACTGAGAGGGGGGTGAATCAGTTATCTTAATTATTTCAACTTTCTGAATTTCCTTATCAATTAGTGCAATATTAAATCCTTTGAGCAAACATAACCATGAAATGGAAATAACATCAATACACATGACACAATGATTTTGATGTGGAAAACCCTGTTAGGGGAAAAACCACGAGATGATTAACCCAAGATTGTATTCTCTGTTAGAAGAATAAGATAGTACAAGATGGCACTTGCCAAATAGGGCTCACTACCTGAGCACATAGCTCACAAGAGGCTTACTGCCTACAATAGTTTATACAAGGAAACTAGATACTTGAACTGATGAGAAGCATCCACATATGCTGAGGTTCAGTTCCAGTTAAGCCCAATATACTGATCTGCTGCACTTCATTCTTCCTCTCTTAGGTGTTTCTGTCCTATTACATTCTGGACCTGTCTTATTGCCTTTACACTACTCTTCTACTTTTCTTTGCACCACACAATACACCACACCCACCTTCACATCCAAATATATCTAGTATATATATCCGCACAAAGGATTTCATCCTCTTTCTAGTCAGCATCCAGAATGGTCAATATTTTCCCAAACTCTAGTCTGTCAGCTGAATCCTTGCTTACCAAGTGATGCGAATCAAGGAGATACTTATAGAAGTCATCTAACATGTCAGCCTATCATGGATGATACCTTAAGAACCTTGATCATCATCAATATCTCATCCAGAATAATTTTAATGCTCTGTCGGTCAGTTCTTTCTTTGTCTACTTTGCCAAACCGGACCCCAATACTTAGATGCTCATATCTCTTCACTCTTTCATCACTGGAGGCTCAATCGCTAGAATCTATTAGTCAAGGTATTCCTCTTGACTTCCCAAGTCCCCACTTTTCATAGATACTTCCTCTGAGAGATCTGGACCTGATTGTCGGACCTTGCTGCATACTCTGTTCTTGGTTACCGGACCAAGTTACTTTATAATCTAACTTCTGGTATTGACACACCATGTCCTGTGGATGGGTGGGATGAACTTTGTTGCCATCAATGACAACACTCATGAAGCTACAATGTGTCTCTTGTCAACAATCTTCCCCTTTGGCATTTATGGCAACACTTAGTGAAAAATGACTAAGTATCATACTATACTCCCCCTTGGCTAATGCTCTATTCTTATGTACATTTTCCAGAGCTCCCCCTTAGCTGGATTCCTCATTTTTCACTGCTCCTCACTCCCCCTTTGACATCAATGGAAAAGAGTAGAATCCGCACACCAACAATCCAAAAAAAAAAATCAACTATACTTAACCGCATAAGTATAAATACATGATACACTTACATATATTGAAGTATATTAGCAAAAGATGTCTTCAATTGGGCAAATTCTGTTGCCCAACTCTGCTTCATCCTGTCCAAAATTGAGATGTGACCACTCAACAGGAATGCAAAATCTTCTGCCCTCTTAAGATCTGTTGGATCACTGGTTTGGGCTGTGGTCTGGGCATCAGTTAGGGCCTCATGCATGGCCTCTAATTTAGGGATAATCATCCCTCTAAGTTCACCCATTTTTCTTAATATGTTCTTCCTCTCCTTGTCAAGATTCTTAATCTCATTTATGATTACAATAGTTTGACATTCCTGGTTTATTATGGATACAGTGAGAGGATCAAAATTCTGAGAGAGGCTTGACAGTTTATCCTCTTGTTCTTTCACTTTCTTCTCAATATCCTTTGTTACTTTAGTCTAGGATATACAAAATTTATATACTTCTCCTCCATCCTTAAGAGCATTTTCTAATCTCTTTATTCCAATATCCATATTTCTCCTATCATTGGTTATAAGGCCTTGTAACTCAAAGAATCTCTTATCCAAAAACTCTTTTCAGACCTTTATCTCAACTGATTTCTCTAAAGATTCAAAATGAGTGCTAGCACTATTTACTAGAGATTTGAGATTACCGGATGAAGAGACTGAGGGATCCTTCTGAAAAGATGGCATGATCTTCTCTAATATACCGGATGCAGTTTCTATGAGCTTGCAGTCTTCCATGTGAGACTTCAGAAGTTTTTCTTTTACCTTTGCTGAAGTAAAGGATGCTAGCTTCATGGTTTGAACTGGGGAGAGGGAGTCAAAATTGAACGATCCTTGAAGAAGTTTCGGTTCATCAAATTCTATCATCTCCTTGGTTAGGAATTCCTTAACTGCTTCTGCTGTGTCTCTTGCCGGTGACAGGGTTTTGTCCCCTTTTGCAGCCTTACCACTATCATCTGTGGTTTTTTCTGTTGGAGTTTTCTCTCCTTCTGCACCCTTATTACTGTCATCTTCTTTTTCCTTTTCCTCTGCTTCTTGACTAATCTTTTCTTCTACTCTTTCTTCTTCTTTAGATCTGGAGTCAGTAGTGGAAACTGGATTAGAGATGTTTGCTTGATCATGGACCTCCTCTTCCGGAGCAGAGGAATCTAAGTCCTTACCTTTTTCTTCACCTGTCTCCTTTACCTCTTCTGTCACTGTCTTAGTAGATTCTTCTTCGACATCTGTAGCTGAGGGATCATCACCTAAGTCCTCTACAATGGGAATGTTGAATCTTTTGTATGCATTCCAGAGAATCTCTTATGTCTCTTTTCCTATTTTGTCAGTTTCATCGAGCATAAGTTGATTCATTCTAGCTTTGCTCCGAAACTCATCCTTGCAATCTTTGAAGATTATATTCATTTGCTTCAGAGTGATTGAAGGAAAGAGCTGAATGGCTATTTGTTCCTGGATCTCAAGATCCTTTGCCCTAGCATTATTCTTTCTTATCTCTAATTCCTTCTCTAGGATTTTGGGAATGAGCGATATGATTTCAATAAAATCCTTATTGTATATGTTCAAGTACTTAACTGTGGCTTCCTCCAAGATCTTTCTATCTGCATCATTATATGCATCATAGAATTCTGTTATTGGTTGCAGGTTCCCATCCATAGTAACTACTTTAACTACATCATCTAAGGACAGAGTGGGCCTTTCAACAAATTCTTCTGTTACTTCTTTAGTAGAGGGTTCACTGGATGTTTTCCTTTTCTTTTTCATTTTCTTTACTTCCTCATCTGATTCTGTCTCTTCATCATCCTTTTGACTGATGTAAGACCTTGTGGCCTTTGTTTTAGTTCTTTTCTCTACTTTACCATATGATTTTGCTTCTGGTTTAGATGCTTTTGAGCTTTTAGCAGTTGCAGGTGCAAAGCTCTTAGAAGATCTAGTCCGGGAGGGGGCTTTTACTGGAGCACTTTCTTTTTCTGCTTCTTCCTTTTCTTTTTCTTCTCTTTCCATCTTTTCTCTATGGGCATCAAGTGCCTCTTTTGAGATTCCATGCCTCTTGGCAACTTCTTCAACTTCCCTTCTCACTTTCCTTTTGATTTCAGGCTACCTAAGTTCCAGATGAACTTTTACACTCAGCTCTTGGAATGTTCCAAATCTTTCTGCCTTAGGGTCTTTGGGCTAGCTCAGCAGATGTTGGATATGTAGCTCTACAATTTTCTCATCTACTTCATACCCCATTGGTATGATCCAGACTGTCCTTGGCTCCACTACCTCCATTAGGCATTGATTAGTGTCAACCATGAAACACACTGTATCTTTGTACTTCTCAACCAATGATTGGGGAATTCTTTCTCTGGTTTGCATTGTTGGGAATTAAGGTGTCTCAACCTTGGCAAATTCCTAATGTTGTATTTATTTATCCCATGTTGAGTTGGCATAGTCAGCACCTTGTGTATATGCAGGAGGATAAATTTTGGTGACTTTGGCAGCCGCGGTTTCCCCCTTGAATAATTAACAGGGTTTGGGGGCAGCGCCCCCAAGACGTGGTCAAGGGAGGTTATGACATGTAAGAGGAATATGATATTTTTAGTCAGTGTATGATGGATTCTCTGACAGCTGTAAGGTGCGTAAGAGCATCTGTCGTAACCTATCTTGGGACCAAGCACCCACTTTGGGATGGGATGTTGGACAAGTGTCCTTAGGCATGGGTTTTCGGGCATGAGTCCAAGATGGACACCCATCTCTAGAAGGTTCCATATTTGCCTTGTAAACTCTATATAAATAGGTGCTTGGATGGGAGATAGATAACTTTGGTACAAGTACTGTTATGCTGCTGGAATATCTCCAGATTTGACATTTAAAGACTCCTGAAAGAGCATTGGCTCTGAAACTGTATTGTAATATGTTATTGTTTACTGTAATACATTTGAGCTATGTTTTGGAGTGTGGGGTTTTTCACCCGTAAGGGTTTTTCCCACGTATATCTTGTCTCTCTCTCTCTCTCTATCTTCTTTCTGGTTCTTGTGTTTTTCTGCAATATCTCATGTTAATGGTTTAACATTGTTGTAATAGTTAGGACCAGAAAGAAGATAGAGAGAGAGAGACAAGATATTACACACACCTAGCTTCCTTTCATGCATCATATTTTGAAAGTTCTTGAAGTAACCCCACAGAGCTATATTTCTAGCCTTAGCATCCCCAAGCCCATGCAAGTAATCTCTGATTTGAATTGCAACAGGTTTGTCATTCTGCCATACCCAACCACTGGATCCGGGAAGCTCATTCATAAAGTAGAAAAACAAGCATAATATCAATCCACCATACTTAAAAGATTTCTTTTTATCCTTCTTGATCTTCTGTAAGTTTTCCATTAGTTGGCTTAGAAGGAGTTCATAGAGATCCTAATCTGCATTCTTTCTCGACATTTCATAAGCACTATACACAGCAGTTCTGGATATCAAATTCTCCCTACTGGAGTGATATATCTTATAGCCAATTATTATAGATGCAAATTTGATATCCAGATCAGTGATATCTTCTATGGTCATTGCTCTCTTATCAAATTTTGATCTAGTGGCCTTAGTCACAGTTTGGTTTTTGACAGATTTGAGAACAGGTAACCCTCCGGAAGAGTGTAAACTGGTTACTGTCCTAATTGCATCCTTAGTAATCTTGAATGGTTTATTCAACCATAAGAAGTTATCATGCACTTTGCTCAACACATACCGGACCCACTCATCTTCTTCAAGACAGGGGAAATGGATGTACTGACTGAAATGTTTATCCCAGATGGCCTTATACTGAGGTTTTAGTTCAAAATATTCATCTATTAGTTCCTTGTGGTAGATGTCCATTAGCTTGGATTCACCAAAATCTTCAATGTTTGTGTGAATGTAAACCCTAATGTCTTCTACATGTAAAACCCCATGTGGAATGCTGGAAAAAGCCCCTAAGGTATCCACTTCTAGAGATTTGTAAGGATGTTTCTTAAATTTAGGTCGAGGCCTATCAGAAATCTTTACAACATTTGGAGTAGCCATCTTCAAAAGATTTACAGAGAGATTTTCAACAACAGAAAATACCTTTTACACTTCTAGGGTTCGATGAATGAGCCGGATTAATTTGGTCGATGAATCGACTTCAACGGTTGATCTTTTGAGAATTTGAGATAATTTTTTGTAGAGCTCCTTTTCTCTTCTTCTTGAATGCAAATGTGCAAATGACAGACGAATGAGCCTTTTTATTTTTGGGAAAACCCTAATTTCATATTGTAATAAATGCACGACTCAAGTTATTCTGATTGCCTAGTTCTTCTTATTTTGAGAAAGATCTTTTTCCAGATCACTGAGATATACTTAGATTTATCCTTGGTGATTAATAACAAACTATCTTACTTTCCCCAAACACTTGATCTATCCATAGAACAAGATGCCTCAAATTTGAATCATACCGGATTTAACTGTGAAAATCCTGTTTTACTGGATGACTGTTAAACCGGATCAATCTTGGAAGATTAGACTCTTCAAATCTTCCTGCAGATCTTCCATATCTTTACCAATCTTTCTTTAGATGTTTCTATGAGAATCCTTTTATTCCGCAACTTCCCATGTGCCAATTTCAGGCACCAATTAACTGGTTGGGGGAAAATGTTTTTCCTTGTGTCTCTCCCTGAGCCAGATCTCACTTTTTAATTTCTGGAAGGAATATCAACACCAGATTCTGGTGCGGATCCATCCCCTATATTCTCTGTACTTCTCTTCACCCAAATCTTGTTCATCTCACTTTTAACTTCATCCGCATTCACTTTTCCTTTTCCTTTGTTTTGATTATGATTATGATGCACCGGACCCCTTTTGTCCTGATTCTTGCTTTTACAGAATTTGGCAATATGACCAAATCTATTGCAATTGTGGCAAATGACATTTCTTTGTATATTTGAATGATATCCTCTTGATCTGCATTGATTAGCCATATGTCCCATTCTATTGCATGCAAAGCATCTACCATTGAATGAATTGTTCATTTGCATATTTCTGCATTCATGAGATTTGTGACCATACCTTTTGCAGTTGAAACACTGTCCGGAGAAGGATGTATTAGTCTGATTTATTCTCTTTCTACACTGATTAGCTTTATGACCAAAGTTATTGTAGTTGTGGCAGTATCCATTGAAGGATGGATATCTTTGAGCATTAGGTTGCCTTACCGGAGGTCTTCTAGGCCTGTTCCTTTGATTTCCTGATCCAAAATTCTTCTGACCAGATCCAGACCTTTCACCTTTCTCATATCCCAAGCCATGCTTGTCATCTACCCTCTTTTGGCTTTCAAGAAGAACTTCAAGTTGAGCAGGACTTATCTTGAATTTCTCTTTGTATTCATTTGCTATTTGAAGATCCTTTTTAAGAGTGTCAATTTGATCCTCAAGTTTTTCTTCATTATCTCTAGCATCTTCAAGATCAGATTCTAGATGCCTGATTATTCTATCCATTTTGTGGTAGTCTTCTGACTTCTCCTTGAGAGATTGTCTTAGATCATCTTCAATTTTTCTTTTCTCTTCAATTTCTTGGGTGAATTTCATTACTCCTGATTCCATTTCATGTCTTACCATAATGACCTCTTTTGATAACTTTTCACATAACTTGGTTTTCTCCTTCAGATCTTCATTTGTACCATTGTCTTCACTTTGATTTGCCAATTGCTGAAGTAGATCTTTTCTCTTTTTCATAGAGATACTTAGTTTCCCTTTTAGTTCATTTATGAAATCATTAGCCTGTTTGAGTCTTTCCTTCAATTCATTGACTTCAGAGTTTGATTGCTCAAGATCATCTAGGGTAGACTGAAGTTGTTCCCTCATACCATACACATCCATTTGAGTTCCCAGATCTTCCTCAAGCTGTTAGGCTTCTTTTGGAGGAACTTGGCTCTGATACCAATTGTTGATAACTGAGAGGGGGGTGAATTAGTTATCTTAATTATTTCAGCTTTTTGAATTTCCTTATCAATTAGTACAGTATTAAATTAAATAAGCAAACATAACCATGAAATGGAAATAACATCAATACACATGACACAATGATTTTGATGTGGAAAACCCTGTTAGGGGAAAAACCACGGGGTGATTAACCCAAGATTGTATTCTCTGTTAGAAGAATAAGATAGTACAAGATGGCACTTGCCAATTAGGGCTCACTGCCCGAGCACACTGCTCACAAGAGGCTCACTGCCTACAATAGTTTATACAAGGAAACTAGATAGTTGAACTGATGAGAAGCATCCACATATGCTGAGGTTCAGTTCTAGTTAAGCCTAATATACTGATCTGCTGCACTTTATTCTTCCTCTCTTAGGTGTTGCTGTCCTGTTACATTCCAGACCTGTCTTATTGCCTTTACACTGCTCTTCTACTTTTCCTTACACCACACAATACACCACACCCACCTTCACATCCAAATCTATCTGGTATATATATCTGTACAAAGGATTTCATCCTCTTTCTAGTTGGCATCCAGAATAGTCAATATTTTCCTAAACTCTAGTCTGTCAGCTGAATCCTTTCTTACCAAGTGATGCGAATCAAGAAGATACTTATAGAAGTCATCTAACATGTCAGCCTATCATAGATGATACCTTAAGAACCTTGATCATCATCAATATCTCATCCAGAATAATTCTGGTGCTCTGTCGGTTAGTTCTTTCTCTGTCTACTCTGCCAAACCGGACCCCAATACTTAGATGCTCATATCTTTTCACTCTTTCATCACCGGAGGCTCAATCCCTAGAATCTATCAGTCATGGTATTCCTCTTGACTTCCCCAAGTCCGCACTTTTCATATATACTTCCTCTGAGAGATCCAGACTTGATTGT
Source organism: Cunninghamia lanceolata (assembly GCA_027924645.1). Taxonomy (NCBI): domain Eukaryota; kingdom Viridiplantae; phylum Streptophyta; class Pinopsida; order Cupressales; family Cupressaceae; genus Cunninghamia; species Cunninghamia lanceolata. The sequence continues at coordinate 2,074,766 of BSBN01000210.1, read as the reverse complement.
CAAACCTTGTTGCATACTCTGTTCTTGGTTACCAGACCAAGTTACTTTAAAATATGACTTCCGGTATTAACACACCATGTCCTGCGGATGGGTGGGATGAACTTTGTTGCCATCAATGACAACACTCATGAAGCTACAATGTGTCTCTTACCAACACACTCTTCCATCACCCACAGTATTTAACCACATGAATGAGCCAACGTCTCTTGAAATATGATAATTGCAATATACACAAGACATGCACATCCTCATGAGGTAGTTGCATTATTTCACCAAATGCAATGAACAAGTCTCTAGCCTGATAAGTTTGGATTTTCCAGCATACTCCTAGGCAATGCCAAAATGCAAATTTGTGGAACAAGTTTATAATGATTGCAGAATATGAACCAAATGGAATCGTTGAAAAGGTTTTAGAAACTCTCAAGCAAATGCATATGGTAGGTGTAAAACCAAAATCCATAACCTTCACCAAGATCCTCACAGTTGTGCCAGAACTGAGCTTTGGGATGTATGAAACCCTAAAAAATGGCACTGCAAAGCAAAAGCTAAATCAAGCGCATCATTGTAACACATGAACATTGGTGGGATAAATGTTTGCATTCAGCCGATGGCCCGATATAGCCGCAGATCAAATGTAAAACATATATCGGTGGAATTAAGGTGTATCGGGGTGATGATATGTGGCGTCCCACTAATAGACCAAAGGAAAGTTGATCATCAGTGGAGGATGGCTATCGGTGGAAGAAGAACCACAGTCCCGCTGATATGCTGATTGGCAAAACACAACCTTGATATCAAGCAAATATTTGGAACACAATAAAGCTATAGAAATCATATTTTAATCAATAGTGGTTCACAAGACAAAATATTTTCAGAGAAGAAGATGGAGAGATCCTTGGAGAATGCCAAAGCACGAGCTGAGCAGAAAAAGTGGAGAAGGAAAATATGCAATCGAGACACATAATGAAGTGTTGATTATCTGAGAGTAGATCATATTGGCAAAATAATATCCCCAAGGACAAAGTCATCGATTTGGAAAATCTTCAAGAGTAATATGGGGATGATAGAATTTGATCCACAGGGCATTTAATATATTATTAAAATACTTTAGATGACGGATTGAGTTAAAAGGGTATGAGTATTATTAAAAGGAAAAATAAACATGGACAGAAGATCAAGTAAAATATGAATACAATAAAATAAAATAATCACATTAGGAGGTGAAATATTTTAAGAATTAACCAAATGGGTGATTATTCTACTTCATATGATGGCCAGTGAAACAAGGAGTAATTATTTTCATACGAGTAAACATTTTTGCTAAATGGAAGTGGAAGTACACACAAGTAAATGTGAACGTGAAAATTGCCAGTAAAGTAATAAAAATAATGATGATTATCATAATGAAGGTCAAGATTAAATATTCAAGTATTCCCGAAGACAATTAATTAAATGAAATGCTGCACAGAACAAATATGCAAAGGGTCATAACCCTTGAAGATACAATGTATATACGAAGGGTGAAATTAAAATTAATCAGAATCAGTAGCAGTAGGTTAGGAAATCATCAGTTGATCAGTTGCCTCAATAGAACAATAGGCTATGTATTGCAAGATCTTTTGAAATTATATAATGGAGAAGAATGTATAAATTGGTGGCAAAAAATTGGTGTCAATTGTTTGTTGTTAATATCTGATTATTTGGCTATCTCTAGATTGGTGCTTTCATATTATTTAAATTGAAGTGTCAGAACTCAATTTATCAAAACACATTTGTTGTTCTTGTGTGGTTTCATTGATTGGTTTCTCTTAGAGAATTAAATGTCCTTTTAATAGATCATAATAATTTGGGTGTATCACTTGGATTATTAAAGAAGAGCCCTATAATCGATAAAATTATCATACTGTCTCGAACTTGATTTTATCTTGTTATTCAAATCTACATTTGATTTGTCAGGACACATTTGATGCTTTTGTGTGATCCAATTAACTGGTTCCTTCAAAAGGATTAAAATTTCCTATTAATTAATCAAAGTAACCTAATAACAATCTTTCGGATTATTAAAGAAGAGTCTGATAGTTACATTCTTGCATGTTTGTACAAGGTGCAAACAATCACAAGTGCCAAGAAATTCGAATTGTAGCCAGCGAGTAAGCCATATATCATTCACCTCTTGACTCCATTAGCCCACAGAAGAAGGCATTGGTCATACTCATTTCATTTTAGAATTTTATAAAATCTTATCCATACATTCACATTTCAAATTTCAGTAGGAATAGTTAGTAAGACTTCATCTATTTCACTTCATGCCACTGTGAATAGATCCATAAATTCAACTAAGTCATATGACTCTTAGTCTGCATCAATCATCAAGGTCCACCGGCCTAGGTTTAGCAGAACCTGAAGTGTAGGGAGTCATCAACCATATAGGCTAACTCCATTCATTGGTTCAAAAATGTTGCAAGTTCGATCATAGAGCCTGGTATCCTCTTAGAATTCTGAAGTTCATGTTGGTGCACTGAGAATTTTGTTATATTTTCTAGAAAGGGAGGGTAACAAACTATGTCTTTGTCGACCAAGCATTTTGAATATGTTAAAGCTGGTTGTAAATGCATCAGAGAAGGACCTCATACCATTAGCTTTTCAGTCTGTCCATGTCATCATGATTGATGCTCTCTTCGCAGTCCCTACACATTGTCTCGACATATATATAGATGTGGTTTGGGAAGGATATATGGGCTTCTTGGGAGTTGTATCTCTTGGGCTTGCTAATATGCAATTTTCAAACTGAAGGCCAAAGGTCATCCATGGCCTTTCATTTTCTTTTCATTTTCATTTTGTATTCTTCTTGGAGGGAGGATGGCTTTTAATCTTCCAACGGAAGTAGTCTATATAGAGGATGTATTTTTCATTGTAGGGGATCTTTTCACTGCTTGTGTATGGGAAGCTTTGTAAATGGGAAAAAATGGAACCTTTGTGTTCTAAGTTCAATTTCAATACAAGATTGTTGTTCTTATGTCAACATTCCTTGTGAAGCTAGTTATTCCTACATTTAGCTTGTTTCTTTGCATTTATTTCCTCATTCTTTGCACTGATATACATGTATTTCTAGAGGACTTTGTGCTTCTTTTGTTGTGTTTTCCTTTTCTTTTCTCTTTCCCTTTCTCTTTCCTTTTCATACTTTTTGGTTCAAAGTACCTAAGATTTAAAACACACATCATACGAGGGAGCTACCTCTCTCTAACATAGAGGAGAATTGTTGCAATCACAACAATATCTCCATTTTTTAGCATCTTTTGTTGTTACCTTATTGGGAGAATCAGGGTTTTTTTGTAGTGACAGAACTGTATGCTTATAGTTTTTGGGGAGTCCACTAGGGAACAAATCGATGTGCCAGTGTCTTCTTTCCTCAGAAATTTAATTGTACCTCCACTAGAATGGAGGTTGGTGACCCTATTGTATCTGAAGAGCTTAGAAAATGGTTCAATGCAAGGTAGATCAAAGAAATCAGCCCAAATCTAGAAGATGACCTATGCCAACAATTAAAGAGATATTGGTTAAAGATGATGGAATACTTCATTTATTATAGAGCAATCTCAAAGCAAGCATCTCTGAAGCAGAGAAGAAGAAGCTGCATCCATCCGAAGATTACAAATCCACATCATTGCTCAGGAGTTTGCATGACATGTTTTATTTTCTCAAAGGTCTTGAACAAAAGATTCATCAAGCAACTGTAGAAATAGTAAGGTTGCTCAAAGAAGAACCGGAAAGAGAAGATCAAATTTCTTATAACTTTTCTATTCTTGGTGAACAAGATTCTGTGCAAGCATTTGTTGAGCCTGAAGATTTGATAGTGCCATGGAATCACAATCAACAACAAGAAATAATTCTAAGCAAGGCTGAAAATAAAGGACCAGGATCTTTCTAAACATGCATACAAAGGAGTGAGATTGAACAATCATCTACTTTTGTTGAAGAGAGGAATGAAAAAATACTATCAAAGGAACCCAATGTCACTCTCATTCCAAATTGGTGCTTGGAGGGGTTGAATGATAACTTTTTATGTGAAGAAGATGTTGTGCTCTCTCCTATACCATGTGTTGAGGAAGAATACTCTGTTGTTGAATGTGCAAATATGGGTGGTCGAACAACTCCTATTACAACCTATGAACAAATTTTTAATGAGAAGAATAGCTGGAATGATACATGGGAAATATTTTTGAATCATCTCTAGTTGGAGTGTGAAGTTGATGAAGTTCCCACATCAAATCATGAAGAGGCAAGGCTGCAAGCAAAGTTTAGCAATGATTTTACTCTTGAATCACCTCATTTTGAATTTAATTCTAAAGTTGTCAAACATGGGATAAAGGATGGTTATATGAATAAGTATGAAAAAAATAATGCTGATTTTGTAAATGAGGATGTTCAGTCCCATGTTGTTCAAACTCCAAAATGGTGCTTAGAAATGTGAGGAGATGGTTTCCTATGTGGAGAAGAAGTGGTTGTGCCACCCTTGTAGGTTGTGGAGAAGGATGATTTGGGTGACAAATCCAAAAATTTAGAGTTTCCATTAGAAAAGCATGAATCAGATTATGGAAGTAAAAGTGAAATTACATTCAAGCCCAACAAGGCTGCTATTCATGGTATGACTATTCAGTTTCTTTCAGGAGGAGTCCATTTAGATCTGATTTCAATTGAAGACCTAAATGATATGCAAGAGAGTTCTCCAGAAATGATAGACATTTTTGATGAAAGATGTCTATTTGGTACACATTTCGGTGAGCTCTTGTCCTTCATAGATCTCAGTTTTACATTCATGATTCTCAATAGGTTGCTGAGTTTACAAGAGCTTCATGAATATGCACCTCTGTTTCATAGTGGCATATATTTTTCCTAGCTAGTTAATGGTTTTGCATAGTCTTTGGGGCAACGGTGGTGCGTTGTACCCAGTCTGGGTACATAGGTGTCTTAGGAAGTTTCATTTCATTTCCTGTTGTGTGTTGTTCAGTTCTATTCAATTTTTCACTTTGCTCAAGTCTCTTGTTATTTTCCCTTTGACTCTATTTGCCCATGGATTAGCATTGGTCTTCACCTAAGATTCTAGGGTTCTGTGTATCCCTCACAATCTTTGTCCCCAATTAGAGCCTGTTGTTACCCAAATTTTTAAACCTGGAGAATTTTAAACTTTGCCCATGTCTTGAGCTACTGCATATTGTCAACTCAACTTCACCATACTATTTCATCTCCTTGAGTTACATATGAAATCATCTTGTCATTTCAACTTGGTTGATTTATCAATGTTGCATCATATTCATCCTTCCAAGTAGATTGTCTTTATATACTAAAGCTCTCTCATATCTAGCCAAAATTGGCATTGCTTTAGAATACATGTATACAACTCCCCTTGTAAATATTTTTCAAGCTAAGAATTGCATACCTGAGCCAATTCTTTTGTTGTCATACTTCAATTTTCGCACGAAGTGAGCTTTCTGCATGAAGAACCAAAAATCATGGAATTTGATATTGGTGTGGGTTTTGAGAAACTTGTTGCAATCCTCTGCCCTTACTGAGAAAAGCTTAGGTGATGAACTAAAAAAGAGCTATTAGTAAGGAGGACATAGTTAATATTAATTTGGGCTGAGTTGGTTCCACACACATATGCATGTGTGAAGTATGAGTTGTGAATAAATAGCAATGATGAATGTAAACTTAAGTGTAATATGCAGATGGAGTTTCAAAAGAGCCACCATGAAAGCAATTTATTCCGATTATAAGGAAACCACTGAACCTGTAGTTTGTTGAAAAATAACATGGAGACAAATGAATGTATGGTAAATAATAGTGACTGTTGGCAAGATAAAAAGACAAATATAATAGCCTGCAAGGATACTTTTTAGGGAAGGGTCTATGAAAAATGTGAAAAGTTTGGATGCTTGTCATAGTACATTGGTTAAAAATGCTTGATATATTTGTGAACCACCTGAAAGATCTGCGAGAATCTCTAAAGTGGAATCTTTTTTACATCATGTTTATGAAGGATTATAAGGGAAAAGGAACATCTCATCGAATCTCTTACTACGAGCTTAAGTTGTTATAAAGAAATGTTTGTCATTGCTGTTATGGATGAGATTGTAGAGGAAATTAGGCTTGTACTAGAGTTGATAGATTATGGAATGCAATTTGTATATATATCACTGAAGTTTATTATCTTCTGCTAGCGTGGTTCAAGTGTAGAAATATGAACCACGAAATAAATATAGATTTTTGTCTAATATTATGAGGATCTTCAAATGGATAAGCAAATATGGAAATGTGGAAACAAGACGTAGGCCTTTGACAGATTGCACAAAGAAATGCTATGTTTAAATGCATTGTTCATGGGATATGCACATCCATCTACTACTGTGTCTCCAAAGTATATGAAATGACAAATCAATTGATTCAGAGTTGTACCTCAGGCAAACTCATCATGTTGAGATATTTTGGACAGTGGAAATGTAGCCAAATGCTTGGATGTGGAGTTTATGAAGTTAATCGTCATTTGGTATGGGATAGATTCTACTTTGGTGAGATGGAGTCTGATCCTACAGAGTGCACTGTTGGGATATCAGCTATAAAGTCATGGCTTAGTATGGAATATAAGGTAGATTCTTACCAAGGATAACCCAAAGAAATTACAAGGTAGATTCTCACCAAGGATATCCTGAAGAAATAAAATGCTATGATTGCATGATCTATATAAAGCATGTTGAAGCTATGGTTTTGATTTGGATACACATGAAATGAGGAACCATCAAAAAAACCAAAACCTATTTTTGGATCACAATAAATGTTTTATGAATGCGAGCATCACGAGCTATGCATAAAACGGATTCGTTGATAAAGCTTTAAAAACTTTGAAGAAAATACAATTGGCTTGTGTAACACCAAGTCCGCAACCTTTGCCGGTATTCTCCTTCTATGGCTACGCCAGAACTTGAAGATTCCTTTCAGATATTACAGTTGGAAATGCTCCTATAGTTATGCATGCAAAACACGTGGATAGGAAGGTAATAAGCAGTGACATCTGGATGAAATGATCACAGGACTTGCATAAAATAGATTAGTTGAAGAGGTTTTAGAAACTTTCAAGCAAATGCCATTGGTGGGTGTAAGGCTATTTTCTAGACCTTTACATTATTCTCTTATCCACAGCAGAACATGCAAAGCATTTTAAAGGAAATACTTTCCCATTGAACTTGATAGGAGTGTCTTTGAGATGGAGTCGTGGGAAAGATATGCACAAAATGAATTTCCCAAAAAAGCTTCAAAGATCTTCATGTAAATGCAATAGGCATGTATGATGTCACACTCCACAAAGTATTAATCTTGAAGCTCATATGATTGCCGATGATGGTTTCGTTGTGTTTCCAAGCTAATGGAAATTTGTATTATGGATGTGCTACATGTCGTGGAGACTGTTGTTAGTTGCTTACATATCTTCGCGATATTCATGCTTTGAAAAATGCTGTAAGTTATAGTGTAGACTAGCGTGTTGCATATGCAAATGTGAGGTATGAACATATGGTGGGTTGACAAACTTGTTCTATTCGATGCCAAAGTGAATTGCCTGAGTTGTGCAAGGTTCCTATAAATGAGAAATATCAACACATCATTAATGTAGAAAATGGGAACTGTACTAACAATATTCCAAGAGCATCTATACTAAAAGGTGATCCTATTATAGATACAATTGAATATGGGAAGGCCACTAGATGTAACGTGTTGTTGATTCAGAAGAGTATCATGCAAGATGTTGTCACTGATCTTTCATTGCATTATCTATCCAAGGCAAGGATTTTGGTGGTCAAGGATGTGGAAAGGGATGAAATTGAGTTCATTGCTAAGACATTGTATTATTTTCTCATTACTAATATTGAACACTTTGGGGATCTATGAAGGCACTTGATGAAGTTACAGCTCTAGATGAAATAGGAAATGAGTCAAAGAATGGACAAAGCTCATGCTATCTAAGTTATAATTGGGAGGAGATGTTCAAGAATGATTATGTTTGGTGTCACTCATTTCTAACACAGATGGGTTCATTATCAAATGAGAATTCTGAAGTTCATGTTGGTGCATTGAGAATTTTGTTATATTTTCTAGAAAGGGAGGGTAACAAACTATATCATTATCAACCAAGCATTTTGAATATGTTAAAGTCAATTGTAAATGCATCAGAGAAGGACCTCATACCATTAGCTTTTCAGTCTGTCCATGTCGTCATGATTGATGGTCTCTTTGCAGTCCCTACACATTATCTCGAGATATATATAGATTTCATCTAGGAAGGATATATGGGCTTCTTGGGAGTTGTATCTCTCCGGCTGGCTAATATGCCTTTTTCAAACTGAAGGGTGAAGGTCATCCAATGCCTTTCATTTTCTTTTCATTTTCATTTTGTATTCTTCTTAGAGGGAGGATGGCTTTTAATCTTCCAATAGAAATAGTCTATATAAAGGATGTATTTTTCATTGTAGGGGATCCTTTCGCTGCCTGCGTGTTGGGACCTAAAATTTCCTACCAAATTTTGGATAAAATTTTGTCTTGAATCACATTTGATGAAGCTAGGTATAACAACTTTATTTTCAAGACTAGCTCCATTAGAATCATTGCAGGAAAAGACCCTTGGTTGCAATTGGAATGCATGATTTGGACACGTTACATATAAGGCATTGCCACCATCCATATCAAATTGTTCCTTTGAAATAGTAATTTATGACAGCAAGAGGCAGTATTATCTTTGCCTCTCATAATTAATAGTGCTCATTCTACTATTTATTTGAAAACAAAGAATGTATTCATTGAATGCACGATAACTGACCTGACAAAAACACAAATTTGTTCTGAATACAATTGTGACAATAAAATATAAAAGAAAGTTTGAGGTTGAACTGGTTGAGGTGATAGCCCTAGATGAAAATCTTTCATTTATCCAAATTTACTTATGTGAAACTTGGAGGTTAATTGGAGTGTATCTCTTCAAAATGCCATTGAAGATTGTCTTATGGAACTTTTAAGAGTTGGTATATTATTAGAAGATGAAAATATGAGGTCATGGCAGTAATTTTTAATCTTAATAGATGTAGTTTCATGGGAAGTTGTGAAGTTTGAATATAGGACATCGTAAATCATGGAGTTTCTCTATTCAAGATATACAATGTGAGGAATATTTAGCCAATAAGTCTTGATAAGCACGAAAGGGGTATAGTACTAGTGGGCTCAAACGATACAATGAATAGTTTTGTTACTTTTGGAATGGCATCATAAAAAACAATGCTTGTAGTAGACTCTTGAACTACATGATCACTTTATGGATACTCATGACAATATAATGGAGAATGGAATTTCATCAGATATTTTAGTTGTCAACACCCCGAATGACATACATGCAAATGTGGGAGTTGAGATAAGGAAGTGAGTTAGGCGACACTGTAGGGAACCTTCAGACCTGCTCATCGTCATTCCAAAAGGCAAGAGACATAAATGTGAGGATGACCAAGAATTGTGAACCCAAGTCCTCTTTCGGCAAGGATGTTGATAACCTTCAAGTGTATGCTGACCGCCAACTGCACCTCTCATACGCTCCAACCATGATCATAAGGTGCCATTACCATCCACTACTCATCTCAGTCTCATAGCAAACTTTTAGAGGGGACAGTCAAAGGAGTTGCTGCAAATTCATCTATATGTCTTCGATTATTGCAGACCTATATTCTCAAAGATGTACCTTCATAGAGGAAGATAAGTTTACTCTTCCATCGCCCATAGTATTTAACCACATGAAAGAGCCAATGTCTCCTAAAATATGATAATTGTAGTATACACAAGATATGCACGTCCTCATGAGGCAGTCGCATTATTTCACCAAATGCAATGAACAAGTCTCTAGCCTGATAAGTTTGCATCTGCCAGCGTACTCCTAGACAATGCCAAAATGCATACTTGTGGAAGAAGTTTATAATGATTGTAGAATATGCACCAAATGGAATCATTGAAAAGGTTTTAGAAACTCACAAGCAAATGCATATGGAAAGTGTAAAACTAGAATCCATAACCTTCACCAGGATCCTCGTAGTTGTGCTAGAGTTGAGCTTTGGGACGTATGAAACCCTAAACATGGCACTGCAAAGAAAAAGTTGAATCAAGCACATTGTTGTAACACATGAGCATCGGTGGGATAAATGTTTGCATTCTGCCGATGGCCTGATATACCCATGGATCAAATGTAAACATATATCAGTGGAATTAAGGTGCATCAGGGTGATGATATGTGACATCTCGTCGATAGATCGAAGGAAAGTTTTTCATCAGTGGAGAATGGCTATCAGTGGAAGAAGAACCACAATCTCCCCAATATTGCTATGGGAAAAATAATACCTTGATATCAAGCAAATATTTGGAAGAAAATAAAGCTATAGAAATCATATTTTAATCAATAGTGGTTCACAAGGCAAAATATTTTCAGAGAAGAAGATGGAGAGATCCTTGGAGAAGGCTGAAGCATGAGCCGAGGAAGCTGAGTAGAAAAAGTGGAGCAGGAAAATATGCAATCGAGACACATAATGAAGTGTTGATTATCCGAGAGTAGATCATATTGGCAAAATAATATCCCCAAGGACAAAGTCATTGATTCAAAAAATCTTCAAGAGTAATATGGGGATGATAGAGTTTGATCCACAGGACATTTAATATATTATCAAAATACTTTAGATGATGGATTGAGTTAAAAGGGTATGAGTATTATTAAAAGGAAAAATAAACATGGACAGAAGATCAAGTAAAATATGAATACAATAAAATAAAATAATCACATTAGGAGGTGAAATATTTTAAGAATTAACCAAATGGGTGATTATTCTACTTAATATGATGACCATTGAAACAAGAAGGGGTAATTATTTTCATACCAGTAAACATTTTTGCTAGATGGAAGTGGAAGTGCACACAAGTAAATGTGAATGTGAAAATTGCCAGCAAAGTAATACAAATAATGATCATTATCATAATGAAGGTTAAGATTAAATATTCAAGTATTGCTGAAGATAATTAATTAAATGAAAGGTTGCACAGAACAAATATGCAAAGGGTCATTGTTGGCAAGAGACACCATATGGCTTCATGGGTGTTGTCATTGATGGCAACAAAGTTCATCCCACCCATCCGTAGAACATGGTGTGCCTATACCGGAAGTCAGATTGAAGAAGTATTGTGGTCCGGTAAGCAAGAATAAAGCATGCAGCAGGGTCCGACAGTTAGGTCTGGATCTCTCAAAGGAAGTATCTTAGTAAAGTGCAGATTTGGGGAAGTCAATAGGAGTACATTGACTGGTAGATTCCAGGGATTGAGCCTCCGGTGATGGAAGAGTGAAGAGACACGAGCACTTGAGTGTTGGGTTCCAGTTTGGTAGAGTAGACAGAGGAAGAATTGACCGATAGAGCATCAGAATTATTCCGGATAAGATATTGATGGTGATAAAGGTTCTTAAGGTATCATTCATGATTAGTCGACATGTTAGATGACTTCTATAAGTATCTCCTTGATTTACATCAATTGGTAAGCAAGGATTCAGCCGACAGACTAGAGTTTGGTAAAATATTGACTATTCTGGATGCCGACTAGAAAGAGGATGAAATCCTTTGTGCGGATATATATACCAGATATATTTGGATGTGAAGGTGTGTGTTGTGTATTGAGAAGTGTGAAGAAAAGTAGAAGAACAGTTTGAAGGAAGTAAGACAGGTCTGAAATGTAATAGGACAATAGCACCTAAGAGAGTGAGAATGAAGTGCAGCAGATCAGTCTATTGAGCTTAACCAGAACTGAATCTCAGCATTTGAGAATGCTTCTCATCAGTTCAAGTATCTAGATTCCTTGTATAAACTATTGTAGGTAGTAAGCCTTTTGTGAGCAGTGTGCTCGGGCAATGAGCCCTAATTGGCATGTGTCATTTGTTCTTTCTATTCTTCTAATAGAGAATACAATCTTGGGTTAATCACCCCGTGGTTTTTTTTCCCTTAACATGGTTTTCCACATCACAATCATTGTGTCATGTGTATTGATGTTATTTCCATTTCATGGTTATGTTTGCTTATTTAATTTAATACTGCACTAATTGATAAGGAAATTTAGAAAGCTGAAATAATTAAGATAACTGATTCACCCCCCCTCTCAGTTATCAACAATTGGTATCAGAGCCAAGTTCCTCCAAAAAGAGCCTAACAGCTAGAGGAAGATCTGGGAACTCAAATGGATGTGTATGGTATGAGGGATCAACTTCAGTTTTCCCTAGATGATCTTGAGCAATCAAACTCTGAAGTCAATGAATTGAAGGAAAGACTCAAACAGGTTGATGATTTCATAAATAAACTAAAAGGGAAACTGAGTATCTCTATGAAAAAGAGAAAAGATCTACTTCAGCAATTGGCAAGTCAAAGTGAAGACAATGGTACAATTGGAGATCTGAAGGAGAAAACCAAGTTATGTGAAAAGTTATCAAAAGAGGTCATTATGATAAGACATGAAATGGAATCAGGAGTTATGAAATTCACCCAAGAAATTGAAGAGAAAAGAAAAACTGAAGATGATCTAAGACAATCTCTCAAAGAGAAGTCAGAAGACTGCCACAAAATGGATAGAATAATCAGGCATCTAGAATCTGATCTTGAAGATGCTAGAGATAATGAAGCAAAACTTGAGGATCAAATTGACATTCTTAAAAAGGATCTTCAAACAACAAATGAATAGAAAGAGAAATTCAAGATAAGTTCTGCTCAACTTGAAGTTCTTCTTGAAAACCAAAAGAGGGTAGATGACAAATGTGGTTTGGGATATGAGAAAGGTGAATGCTCCGGATCTGGCCAGAAGAATTTTGGATCAGGAAATCAAAGGAACAGGCCTAGAAGACCTCTGGTAAGGCAACCTAATGCTTAAATATATCCATCCTTTAATAGATACTGCCACAACTGCAATAACTTTGGTCATAAAGCTAATCAGTGCAGAAAGAGAATAAATTAGACTAATACATCCTTCTCTGGACAGTGTTTCAACTACAAAAGGTATGGCCACAAATCTCATGAATGCAGAAATAAGCAAATGAACAATTCATTCAATGGTAGATGCATTGCATGCAATAGAATGGGACATATGGCTAATTAATGTAGATCAAGAGGATATCATTCAAATATGCAAAGAAATGTTGTTTGCCACAATTGCAATAGATCTGGTCATATTGCCAAATTTTGTAGAAGCAAGAATCAAGATAAAAGGGGTTCGGTGCATCCTAATCAGAATCAAGACAAAGGAAAAGGAAAAGTGAATGCGAATGAAGTTAAAAATGAGATGAACAAGATTTGGGTGAAGAGAAGTACAGAAAATGTAGGGGATGGATCCACACCACAATCTGGTGCTGATATTCCTTCCACAAATTAAAAAGTGAGCTCTAGCTTAGGGGGAGACACAAGGAAAAACATTTTCCCCCAGCTAGTTAACTAGTGCCTAAAATTGGCACATGGGATGTTGTGGAATAAAAGGATTTTTAGAGAAACATCTAAAGAAAGCTTGGTAAAGATAGTAAAGATCCGCATGAAGATTTGAAGAGTCTAATCTTCCAAGATTGATCCGGTTTAACAGTCATCCGGTAAAACAGGATTATCATAGTGAAATCTGGTATGATTCAAATTCAAGGCATCTTGTTCTGTGGATAGATCAAGTGTTTGGGGAAAGTAAGATAATTTGTTATTAATCACCAGGGATAACTTTAAGTATATCTTAGTGATCCAGAAAAAGATCTTTCTCAAAATAAGAAGAACCAGGCAACCGGAATGACTTGAGTTGTGCATTTATTGCAATATGAAATTAGGGTTTTCCCAGAAATAAAAGGTTTCATTCACTCATCATTTGCATATTTGCATTCAAGAAGAAGAGAAAAGGAGCTTTGCATCTAATTATCTCAAACTCTCAAAAGATCAACCGTTGAAGTCGATTCACCCAACAAATTAATTCGGCTCATTCAGCGAACCCTAGAAGCGCAAAAGGTATTTTTTGTTATTGAATATTTCTCTGCAAAATCTTTTAAAGATGTCTACATTGAATGTTGTAAAGATCACTGATAGGCCACATCCCAAATTCAAGAAACATCCATATAAATCCCTAGAAGTTGATCCCCTAGGCGCCTTTTCAAGCATTCTGCATGGGGTTCTGCATGTAGAAGATATTAGGGCATATATTCATGTGAATATTGAAGAATTTGGGGAATCTAAGCTGGTTGGTATCTATCACAAGCATTTGATAGATGACTCATTTGAATTCAAAACTCAGTACAAAGCCATCTGGGACAAGCATTTTGCACAATGCATTCATTTCCCCTATTTTGCAGAAGATGAATGGGTCTGGTATGTTCTGAGTAGAATGCATGATAACTTTATATGGTTGATGAGGCCATTTAAGATAACCAAGGATGCCATTAGGGCAGTAAGTAGATTGCACTCATCCGGTGGGATTCCTATTCTCAAATCTGTCAAGAATCAAACTGTGAGTGAAGCTACCGGATCAAAATTTGACAAAAGAGCAATGACAATAGAAGACATCACTGATCTGGATGTAAAGTTTGCCTCCATGGTCATCAGTTATAAGATATATCACTCTAGTAGGGAAAATTCAGTACCCAGAACTGTAATTTACACTGCTTATGAAATGTTGAGGAAAAATGCAGATTATGATCTTTGTGAACTCCTTTTGAGCCAACTTATGGAAAACCTACAAAAGATCAAGAAGGACAAGAAGAACTCCTTCAAGTATGGTGGATTGATACTGTGCTTGTTCTTCTACTTCATGAATGAGCTTCCCAGATCCAGTGGTTGGGTATGGTAGAATGGTAAACCAGTAGCCATCCAAAACAGAGATTATATACATTGGCTTGGTGATGCCAAGGCACAAAATACAGCGCTCTGGGGCTATTTCAAGAATTTTTAGAGCATGATGCAAGCAAGAGAGAGAATCCCCCAATCCTTAGTTGAAGAGTATAAAGATACAGTATGCTTTATGGTAGAAACTGATCAATGTCTAATGGAGGCAGTAGAGCCAAGAATAGTCTGGATCATGCCAATGGGGTATGAAGTAGATGAGAAAATTGTTGAGCTACATGTTTAACACATGCTCAGTCAATCGAAGGATCCTAAAGCGAAAGGTTTGGAACCTTTGAAGAATTAAGTGTGAAGATCCATGTGGAGCTAAGACAACTAGAAATAAAAAGAAAAGTGAGGAGGGAAGTAGAAGAGTTTTCCAAGAGGCATGGAATTTCAAAAGAGGCTCTTGATGCAAATAGAGAAAAGACAGAAAGGGCAGAGAAAGAAAAAGGAAAAGCAGAGAAAGAAGGTGCTCTGGTGGAAATCCCCTCTTAGACTAGATCCTCTAAGACCTCTGCACCTACCACTGTAAAGAGCTCTAAGGCATCAAAACCAGAAGCAAAATCATTCGGAAAAGGTGAGAAGAGAACCAAGAAAAAGGCAACAAGATCTTACACAAACCAAAAGGATGAAGAAGAAACAGAATCAGATGAGGAAGTAAAGAAAATGAAGAAGAAAAGGAAAACATCCGGTGAACCTTTTGCTGAAGAAGTGACAGAAGAATTTGTTGAGAAACCTACTCTGTGCATTGATGACATCATAAAATCAATTACTGTGGATGGGAACCTTCAACCAATGGCTAAATTCTATGATGATTACAATGAAGCTGACCAAAAAAAATCTTGCAAGAAGCCACAGTCAGGTATCTGAATATCAACAACAAGGCTTTTATTGAAATCATATTTCTTATTCCCAAAAGCCTAGAAAAGGAATTAGAAATAAGAAAGAATAATTCTATGGCAAAGGATCTTGAGATTCGAGAACAAATAGATATTCAGCTATATCCTTCAATCACTCCTAAGCAGAAGAATATGATCTTCAAAGATTGTAAGGATGAGTTTCGGAGCAAAGCTAGAATGAATCAGCTTATGCTTGGAGAAACTGACAAAGTAGCAAAAGAGATAGAAGAGATCCTCTGGAATGCATACAAAAGATTCAACATTCCTATTGTAGGGGAATTAGGAGATGATCCCTTTGCTACAGATGTTGAAGAAGAATCTACTGAGATAGTGGCAGAAGAGGTAAAGGAGACGGGTGAAGAAAAAGGTAAGAACTTAGATTCCTCTGCTCTGGAAGAGGAGGTCCATGATCAAGAAAACATCTCTCCTCCAGTTTCCCCTATAGACTCTGGATCCAAAGAAAAAGAAAGAGTACAAGAGAAGATCAGTCAAGAAGCAAAAGAAAAAGAAGATGATAGTAGCAAGGCTGCAGGAGAGAAAACTCCAACAGAGAAGGCCACAAATGATAGTGGTAAGGCTACAGAAGGGGAGAAAATTCTATCTCCAGCAAGAGACATAGCAGAAGCAGTCAAAGAATTCTTGACCAAAGAGATGGTGGATTTTGATGAACCATAATTTCTTCAAGGTCCATTCAATTTTGATTCCCTCTCTCCGGTCCAAACCATGAAACTAGCTTCCTTCACTCAAGCAAAGGCAAAAGAAAAAATGCTAAAGTCTCACATGGAAGACTGTGAACTCATAGAAACTGCATCCGGTGTATTGGAAAAGATCATGCCATCCTTCCAAAAGGATCCTACAGCCTCCATATCCGGTAATCTAAAGTCTCTTGTAAATTCTGTTAATACACATTTTGATTCTTTAGAGAAAGCAGCAGAAGAGAAAGTCAGGAAAGAATTTTTGGATAAGAGATTCTCTGAAGTACAGAGTCTAATCTCAAATGATAGGAGAGTTATGGATATTGGGATAAAGAGTTTAGAAAATTCTCTCAAAGATGGTGGAAACATTTATAAATTTTGTTTATCCTGGCCCAAAATGACCAAACATGTTGATAAGATAGTAAAAGAGCAAGAAGATAAACTACTAAGTTTGTCTCAAAGTTTTGATCCTCTCTCATCTCCCTTAATCAATCACGAATGTCAAACTATTGCAGTCTTGAATGAAATTAAGAAACTTGAGAAGGAGAAGAAAAATAGAATAAGTAGGTTGAGTGAACTTAGAGGGATCATTATCCCTAAGTTAGAGGCCATGCATGAGGCCCTAAGTGATGCTCAGACTACAGCCCAGACCAATGATCCAACAGATCTAAAAAGGGCAGAAGCTTTTGTATTCTTGTTGAGTGGTCACATCTCAATTTTGGATAGGATGAAGATGAGTTGGGCGACAAAAGTGGTACAGCTAAAGACCACTTTTGCAGATATATTTCAGTATATGTAGGTAAAACATGTATATATGTTTTATGCGGCTAAGTATAGATTGTTTTTGAAATTTTGGTGTGCAGACCCCACCCTTTGTCATTGATGTGAAAGGGGGAGTGAGGAGCAATGAAAAATGAGGAATCCAGCTAAGGGGGAGCTCTGAAAAATGTACATAAGAACAGAGCATCAGCCAAGGGGGAGTATAGTGTGACACTTAGTCATTTTTCACTAAGTGTTGCTATCAATTCCAAAGGGGGAGATTGTTGGTAAGAGACACTATATGGCTTCATGAGTGTTGTCATTGATGGAAACAAAGTTCATCCCACCCATCCGCAGAACATGGTGTGCCTATACCGGAAGTCAGATTGAAGAAGTATTGTGGTCCGGTAAGTAAGAATAGAGCATGCAGCAGGGTCCGATAGTCAGGTTCGGATCTCTCAAAGGAAGTATCTCAGTAAAGTACGGATTTGGGGAAGTCAATAGGAGTACATTGAATGGTAGATTCCAGGGATTGAGCCTGTGGTGATGGAAGAGTGAAGAGACACGAGCACTTGAGTGTTGGGTTCCAGTTTGGCAGAGTAGACAGAGGAAGAACTGACCGACAGAGCATTAGAATTATTTTGGATAAGATATTGATGGTGATCAAGGTTCTTAAGGTATCATTCATGATTGGCTGACATGTTAGATGACTTCTATAAGTATCTCCTTGATTCGCATCAATTGGTAAGCAAGGATTCAGCCGATAGACTAGAGTTTGGGAAAATATTGACTGTTCCGGATGCCGACTAGAAAGAGGATGAAATCCTTTATGCAGATATATATACCAGATATGTTTGGATGTGAAGGTGTGTGTTGTGTATTGAGAAGTGTGAAGAAAAGTAGAAGAGCAGTTTGAAGGCAGTAAGACAGGTCTGAAATGTAACAGGACAGCAGCACATAAGAGAGTGAGAATGAAGTGCAGCAGATCAGTCTATTGAGCTTAACCAGAACTGAACCTCAACATTTGAGAATGCTTCTCATCAGTTCAAGTATTTGGATTCCTTGTATAAACTATTGTAGGCAGTGAGCCTTTTGTGAGCAGTGTGCTCAGGCAGTGAACCATAATTGGCATGTGCCATTTGTTCTTTCTATTCTTCTAACAGAGAATACAATCTTGGGTTAATCACCCCATGGTTTTTTTCCCTTAACAGGGTTTTCCATGTCAAAATCATTGTGTCATGTGTATTGATGTTATTTCCATTTCATGGTTATGTTTGCTTATTTAATTTAATACTGCACTAATTGATAAGGAAATTTAGAAAGCTGAAATAATTAAGATAATTGATTCACCCCCCTTCTCAGTTATCAACAGTCATAACCCTTGAAGATACAATGTATATACGAATGGTGAAATAAAAATTAATCAGAATTAGTAGCAGTAGGTTAGGAAATCATCAGTTGATCAGTTGCCTCAACAGAACAATAGGCTATGTATTGCAAGATCTTTTGAAATTATATAATGGAGAAGAATGTATAAATTGGTGGCCAAACACTGGTGTCAATTGTTTGTTGTTAATATTTGATTATTTGGCTGTCTCCAAATTGGTGCTTTCATATTATTTAAATTGAAGTGTCAGAACTCAATTTATCAAAACACATTTATTATTCTTGTGTGGTTTCATTGATTGTTTTTTCTCAGAGAATTAAATGTCCTTTTAATAGATCACAGTAATTTGGGAGTATCACTTGGATTATTAAAGAAGAGCCCTATAATCGATAAAATTATCATACTGTCTCCAACTTGATTTTATCTTGTTATTCAAATCTACATTTGATTTGTCAGGGCACATTTGATGCTTTTGTGTGATTCAATTAACTAGTTCCTTCAAAAGGATTATAATTTCCTATTAATTAATCAGAGTAACCCGATAACAATCTTTCAGATCATTAAAGAAGAGTCTGATAGTTACATTCTTGCATGTTTGTACAAGGTGCACACAATCAAAAGTGCCAAGCAATTCAAATTATAACTAGCAAGTAAGCCTTATATCATTTGTCTTTTGACTCCATTAGCCCACAGAAGAAGGCACTAGTCATTCTCATGTCATTTTAGAATTTTATAAAATTTTATCCATACATTCACATTTCAAATTTCAGTAGGAATAGTTAGTAAGCCTTCATCTATTTCACTTCATGCCACTATGAATAGATCCATAAATTCAACTAAGTCATACGACTCTTAGTTTGCTTCAATCATCAAGGTCCACCCGCCTAGGTTTAGCAGAACCTGAAGTGTAGGGAGTCATCAACCATATAGGTTAACTCCGTTCATTGGTTTAAAAATGTTACAAGTTTGATCATAGAGCTTGGCATCCTCTTAGGATTTGTAGCCTGGACTTTTGTAACCTGTACTCCCCATCCGAGTTTACCCCAACAAATTGGTGACTCTACTTGGGAAAACTTGAGAAAATATAGTAACAGGCCATCTTGCCTTATAGAGTCATTAACAATTTCAAATCAAGTCTTCAAACATAGATTCATAATTGTGAAATTTGCACTCCCCATCCGAGTTTACCTTGAAAAATTGGTGACTTCACTGGGGAGTCAGTCAAAATCTCCTATTTAAAGATTGTCTCATTACAGAGTCAGTAAAGTTTTAAATTCAAACATAGATTGGTAACTCTGCTGGCAATAAGGACCTGAAAAGATATAATCATTTTCCTACTCATGAAACGTAGGTGGTGACTCTGAAAATATTTTAATATTATCCAATAATGAATGGAAGAAGATCTCTATTCCAAGAGAGTCCTAAGAAAAGGAGGATAGACAAGCATGGATCTCCTTATGGAAAAGAACTTCAAAAGGCAAATAAATCGGAGGAACAGATGGAAGAAAATCAAGAGGGGTTTGCTAACCATCCAATCATTGATTTTGATAGTATGACTAACCAAGAGCTTGAAGTGCATCTAGAATGGCAAAGATGGCGGCTTAGAAGACTACAGATGATACAAGAAAGCCAATAACAGATAGACAAATGGCACAATTAACCATCCAAACATCAAAACCACCAAAATATGTCCCTCCACATAAACAAGGTGGAAATGTTAATTCACATGGGTCATCTCAGAACACAAGTGCTCTAGGAACTTCAAGACTATCTCATAATGCATGTAGTAACCCTACCTAGCATAATATACCATCACAAAGGCCCCAACCTATAAATACATGGCTGAATGTATGGATGTGTAATTTATGAAGTTAATTGTTGTTTGGTATGGGATAGATTCTACTTTGGGAGCTGGAGTTTGATCCTGCAGAGTGCACTTTGGGATATCATCTATAAAGCTGTAGATTAGTATGGAATACAAGGAAAATTATCACCAAGGATTTACTGAAGAAATACAATTCTATGATTGCATGATCTATATAAAGCATGTTGAACCTATGGTTTTGATTTGCATGCACGTGAAATGAGGAACCATCAACAAAACCACAACCTATTTTTGGATCAGAATGAATGTTTTATAAATGCAAGCATCATGAGATATGCATAAAACATATTTGTTGATAAAGATTTAAAAACTTTCAAGCAAATACAATTGGCTTGTGTAACACCAAGTCCACAACCGTTGCCTGTATTCTCCTTCTATGGTTGTGCTAGAACTGGAAGATTCCTTTCAGATATTACAGTTGGAAATGCTCCTATAGATATGCATGCAAAACACATGGACAGGAAGGTAATAAGTAGTGGCATTTGGATGAAATGATCATAGGACTTGCATAAAATAGATCCATTGAAGAGGTTTTAGAAACTTTCAAGCAAATGCCATTGGTGGGTGTAAGGCAATTTTCTAGACCTTTACATCATTCTCTTATCCGCAGTAGAAGATGCAAAGAATTTTAAAGGAAATACTTTCCCATTGAACTTGACAGGAGTGTCTGCGAGATGGAGTCATGGGAAAGATATGCACAAAATGAATTTTCCAAAAAAGATTCAAAGATCTTCATGTAAATGCAATAGGTGTGTATGATGTCAAAATCCACAAAGTATTAATCTTGAAGCTCATATGCTTTCCAATGATGGTTTCATTGTGTTTCCAAGATGATGGAAATTTGTATTGTGGATGTGCTGCATGTTGTGGAGATTATTGTCAGTTGCTTTCATGTCTTCATGATATTCATGCTTTGAAAAATGTTGCAAGTTACAGTGTACACTAGTATGTTGCATATGCAAATGTGAGGTATGAACATATGGTGGGTTGGCAGACTTGTTCTATTCGACGCCAAAGTGAATTGCCTGAGCTGTGCAAGGTTCCTATAAATGAGAAATATTGACACATCATTAATGTAGAAAATGGGAACTGTGCTGCAATATTCTAAGAGCATCTATACTAAAACGCGATCCTGTTATAGATACAATTGAAAGTAGGAAGGCCATTGGATGCAACATGTTGTTGATTAAGAAGAGTATCATGCAAGATGTTGTCACTTATCTTTCATTGCATTATCTATCTAAGGCAAAGATTTTGGTGGTCAAGGATGTGGAAAGGGATGAAATTGAGTTAATTTCCAAGACATTGTATTATTTTTTCATTATCAATATTGAACACTTTAGGGATCTGTGAAGGTACTTGATGAAGTTGCAGCTCCAGATGAAAAAGGAAATGAGTCAAAGAATGGACACATCTTGAGCTATCTAACTTATAATTGGGAGGAGATGTTCAAGGATGATTATGCTTGGTGTTAATCACTACTAACACAGATGGGTTCAGTTTCAAATGAGAATGCTGAAGTTCATGTTGGTGCATTAAGAATTTTGTTATATTTTCTAGAAAGGGAGGGTAACAAACTATATCATTGTTGACTAAGCATTTTGAATATGTTAATTTTGGTTGTAAATGCATCAGAGAAGGACCTCATACTGTTAGCTTTTCAGTGTGTCCATGTCAACATGATTGATGGTCTTTTCGCAGTCCCTACACATTGTCTTGACATATATATAGATGTGGTCTAGGAAGGATATATGGGCTTCTTGGGAGTTGTATCTCTCCGGCCGGCTAATATGTCATTTTCAAACTAAAGGCCAAATGTCATCCGTGGCCTTTCATTTTATTTTCATTTTCATTTTGTATTCTTCTTGGAGGGAGGATGGATTTTAATCTTCCAACGGAAGTAGCCTATATAGAGGATGTATTTTTCATTGTAGGGGATTTTTTTGCTGCCTATGTATGGGAAGCTTTGTAAAAGGGAAAAAATAGAACCTTTGTGTTCTAAGTTCATTTTCAATACAGGATTGTTGTTCTTATGTCTGCATTCATTGTGAAGCTAGTTATTCCTTTGTTTAGCTACTTTCTTTACATTTATTTCCTCATTCTTTGCACTGATATACAGCTATTTCCAGAGGCCTTTGTGCTTCTATTGTGTTTTCCTTTCCTTTTCTCTTTCCCTTTCTCTTTCCTTTTCATACTTTTTGGTTAAAAGTACCTAAGATTTAAAACACACATCATACGAGGGAGCTGCCTCTCTCTAACACAGAGGAGAATTATTGCAATCACAACAATATCTCCATTTGTTAGCATCTTTTGTTGCTGCCTTATTGGGCGAATCAGGGTTTTTTCGCAGTGACAAAACTGTATGCTAATAGTTTTTGGTGATTCCACTGGGGAACAAATCGATGTGCCAGTGTCTTCTTTCCTCAAAAATTTAATGGTACCTCTACTGGAACAGAGGTTGGCAACTCTATTGTATCTGAAGAGCTCAGAAAATGTTCAATGCAAGGTATATCAAAGAAATCAGCCCAAATCCAAAAGATGACCTATGCCAACAATTAAAGAGATATTAGCTGAAGATGATGGAATACTTCATTTATTATGGAGCAGTCTCAAAGAAAGCATCTCTGAAGAAGAGAAGAAGAAGCTGCATCCATCCAAAGATTACAAATCCAATTCATCGCTCAGGAGTTTGGATGACAGGTTGTATTTTCTCAAAGGTCTTGAATAGAAGATTCATCAGGCAGCTATAGAAATAGTAAGGTTGCTCAAAGAAGAACAAGAAAGAGAAGAACAACTTTTTTATAACTTTTTTGTTCTTGGTGAACAAGATTCTATGCAAGCATTTGTTGAGCCCAAAGATTTGATAGTTCATGGAATCACAATCAACAATATGAAAGAATTCTGAGAAAGGCTGAAAATAAAGGACTAGGATCTTTCTCAACATGCATACAAAGGATTGAGATTGAACAATCATCTACTTTTGTTGAAGAGAGGAATGAAAAGATACTATCAAAGGAACCCAATGTCACTCTCATTCCAAATTGGTGCCTGGAGGGGTCGAATGATAACTTTTTATGTGGAGCCCTGGATGAAGATGGTCACATTACTGAAATCAAAATGGATGTAACCACTTGTGTCTCTAATGATAAGAAAGAAGATGAAGAAGAGCCTAGTAAGGGAATGAACAAGTTGCAATTTGCTTGTCTTCTCAGTGATGATTTTCCTTGTGCAAGAGGAGAAGAAGTTCTTTCTACCAAACTAGATCCCATGCTTGTAGAATGTGATATTCAAGAATCACAATCAACAGTCACATTTCTTGAGATTGACTCATCATGTAATTTGTAGAAAGAATACTTCATTCTTGATGTTTTCTATCTAGGTTCTGTTGTTGATAATGAAGTTAGGATTGATACACAGCTAGAGTATATGGTTTTCAAGTTTCATGAAGAAAATGATAAAGGAGAAATATTGCATCCAAAGGTGAGTGGAGAAGTCATCTTTGAGTTAGTTCGCTTTGAAGATGAAATAATGTCTTTTGAGAATGACTAATCAAATGAAGCTTGTGTTAAAGGTGAAATAAATATATGCAATATTGATGATTTTTCAAAATATGAAATTATGAGAGAAGAAGAAATTTTTGAGGTTAATGAAGAGAAAAAGAATAGTCAAGTTGATGAAGGATTACATTCTCAAAAAATTTCAGAAGTTTTAGATGATAACCTTCTTTGTGAAGAAGATGTTGTTCTCTCTCCTATACCATGTGTTGAGGAAGAATACTTTGTTGTTGAATGTCCAAATATGGGCGGTCTAACAACTCCTATTCTAGCAAGTGAACAAATTTTTCATGAGAAGAATAGCTGGAATGATACATGGGAAATATTTTTGAATCATCTGTAGTTGGAGTGTGAAGTTGCTGAAGTTCCTATATCAAATCATGAAGAGGCAAGGTTGCAAACAAAGGTTAGCAATGATTTTACTCTTGAATCACCTCATTTAGAATTTAATTCTGAAGTTGTGAAACATGGGATAAAGGATGGTTATATGAATAATTATGAAAAAAAGAATGCTGATTTTGTAAATGACAATGTTTAGTCCCATGTTGTTCACACTCCAAAATGGTGCTAAGAAATGTTAGGAGATGGTTTCCTATGTGGAGAAGAAGTTGTTGTGCCTCCCTTGCAGGTTGTGGAGAATGATGATTTGAGTGACAAATCCAAAAATTTAGAGTTGTCATTAGAAAAGCATGAATCAAATTATGGAAGTAAAAATGAAATTGCATTCAAGCCCAACAAGGCTATTGTTAATGGTATGATTGTTCAGTTTCTTTTAGGAGGAGTCCATTTAGATCTGATTTCAATTGAATACCTAAATGATATGCAAGAGAGTTCTCAAAAATTATAGAAGTTTTTGATGAAAGGTGGCTGCTTGGTACACATTTCGGTGAGCTCTTGTCCTTCATAGATCTCAGTTTTACATTCATGATTCTCAATAGGTTCCTAAGTTTACATGTGCTTCATGAATATGGACCTCTATTTCACAGTGGCATATATTTTTTGTAGCCAGTTAATGGTTTTGTATAGTCTTTGGGGCAGCGGTTGTGTGTTGTATCCAGTCCGAGTACATAGGTGTCTTAGAAAGTTTCATTTCATATCTTGTTGTGTGTTTTTCAGTTCTGTTCCATTTTTGGCTTTTCTCAAGTGTCTTTTTATTTTTCCTTTGACTCTATTTGCCCATGGATTAGCACTAGTATTCACCTGAGAATTTGGGGTTCTCTGCATCCCTCACGGTCTTTGTCCCCAATTAGAGCTTGTTGTTACTATAATTTTTAAACCTGGAGAATTTTAAACTTTTCCCATGTCTTGGGCTACTGCATATTGTCAACTCAACTTCACCATACTATTTCATCTCCTTGAATTACATATGAAATCATCTTGTCATTTCAACTTGGTCTATTTATCAATGTTGCATCATATTCATCCTTCTGAGTAGATTATCTCTATATACTAAAGCACTCTCATATCTAGCCAAAATTGGCATTGCTTTGGAATACATGTATACAACTCCCCTTGTAAATATTTTTCAAGCCAAGAAGTTGATACCTGAGCCAATTCTTTTGTTATCATACTTCAATTCTTGCATGAAGTGAGCTTTCTGCATGAAGAACCAAAAATCATGGAATTTGATATTTGTGCTGGTTTTGAGAAACTTGTTGCAATCCTCTGCCCTTATTGAGAAAGCTTAGGTGATCAACTAAAAAAGAGCTATTAGTAAGGAGGACACAGTCAATATTAATTTGGGCTAAGTTGGTTCCACACACATATGCATGTGTGAAGTATGAGTTGTGGACAAATAGAAATGCTAAATGTAAACCAAAGTGTAATATGCAGATGGAGTTTCAAAAAAGCTGCCATGAAAGCAAGTTGTTCTGATTATAAGGAAACCACTGAACCTGCAATTTGTTTAAAAATAACATGGAGACAAATGAATGTTTGGTAAATAATGGTGATTTTTGGCATGATAAAAAGGCAAATATAACAGCCTGCAAGGATACTTTTTAGGGAAGGGTCTATGAAAATGTGAAAAGTTTAGATGCCCGTCATAATACATTGGTTAAAAATGCTTAATATATTTGTAAACCACCTGAAAGATCCGTGAGAATCTCTAAAGTTGAATCTCCTTTGCATCATGTTTATGAAGGTTTATAAGGGAAAAGGAACATCTCATTGAATCTCTTACTGCGGGCTTAAGTTTTTTTAAAGAAATGTTTGTTGTTGCTGTTATAGATGAGATTGTAGAGGAAATCAGGCTTGGACTAGAGTTGATAGATTATGGAATGCAATTGGCATATATATCACCGAAGTTTATTATCTTCTGCTAGCATGGTTCAAGTTTAGAAATACAAACCACATAATAAAGATAGATTTTTGTCCAATATTATGAGGATCTTCAAACAGATAAGCAAATATGGAAATGTTGAAACAAGACGTAGGCCTTTGATAGATTACACAAAGAAATGCTATGTTTAAATGTGTTGATCATGGGATATGCACATCCATCTACTACTGTGTCTCCAAAGTATATGAAATGACAAATCATTTGATTCAGAGTTTTACCTCAGGCAAATTCATCATGTTGAGATATGATGGATAGTGGAAACATGGTCGAATGCATGAATGTGGAGTATATAAAGTTAATCATCGTTTGGTATGGAATAGATTCTACTTTGGTGAGCTAGAGTCTGGTCCTGGGGAGTGCAGTGTTGGGATATGAGCTATAAAGCCACGACTTAGTATGGAATACAAGGCAAATTTTTACCAAGGATATACCGAAGAAATAAAATTCTATGATTGCATGATCTATATAAAGCATGTTGAAGCTATGGTTTTGATTTGTATGCACGTTAAATGAGGAACCATCAACAAAACTGCAACCTATTTTTGGATCACAATGAATGTTTTATGAATGCAAGCATCACAAGATATGCATAAAACATATTTATTGATAAAGCTCTAAAATATTTCAAGCAAATACAATTGACTTGTGTAACTCCAAGTCCACAACCTTTGCCGGTATTCTCCTTCTATGGCTACACCAGAACTGGAAGATTCCTTTCAGATATTACAGTTGGAAATGCTCCTATAGATATGCATGTAAAATGCATGGATAGGAAGGTAATAAGCAGTGACCTCTGGATGAAATGATCATAGGACTTGCATAAAATAGATCCATTGAAGAGGTTTTAGAAAGTTTCAACCAAATGCCATTGGCGTGTGTAAGGCTATTTTCCAGACCTTCACATCATTCTCTTATCCGCAGCAGAAGATGCAAAGCATTTTAAAAGAAAAAACTTTCCCATTGAACTTGGTAGGAGCGTTTGCGAGGTGGAGTCGTGGGAAAGATATGCACAAAATGAATTTTCTGAAAAAGCTTCAAAGATCTTCATGCAAATGCAATAGGTGTGTATGATGTCAAACCCCACAAAGTATTAATCTTAAAGCTCATATGCTTGCTAATGATGGTTTCATTGTGTTTCCAAGCTGATGGAAATTTGTATTGTGGATGTACTACATGTCATGGAGACTATTGTTAGCTGCTTCCATGTCTTCGTGATATTCATGCTTTCAAAAAATTTGCAAGTTATAGTGTACACTAGCATGTTGCATATGCAAGTGTGAGGTATGAACATATGGTGGGTTAGCAGACTTGTTATATTCGACACCAAAGTGAATTCCTTGAGTTGTGCAAGGTTCCTATAAATGAGAAATATCGACACATCGTTAATGTAGAAAATGGGAATTGTGCTAACAATATTCCAAGAGCATCTATACTAAAAGGTGATCCTATTATAGATACAATTGAAAGTAGGAAAGCCACTGGATGCAACATGCTATTGATTAAGAAGAGTATCATGTAAGATGTTGTCACTTATCTTTCACTACATTATCTGTGCAAGGCAAAGATTTTGGTGGTCAAGGATGTGGAAAGGGATGAAATTGAGTTAATTTCCAAGACACTGTATTGTTTTCTCATTATCAATATTGAACACTTTGGGGATCTATGAAGGTGCTTGATGAAGTTGCAGCTCCAGATGAAACAAGAAATGAGTCAAAGAATGGACAAATCTCAAGCTATCTGACTTATAATTGGGAGGAGATGTTCAAGGATGATTATGCTTGGTGTCAATCACTGTTAACATAGATGTGTTTAGTTTCAAATAAGAATATTGAAGTTCATGTTGGTGCACTGAGAATTTTGTTATATTTTCTATAAAGGGAGGGTAACAAACTATATCATTGTTGACCAAACATTTTGAATATGTTAAATTTAGTTGTAAATGCATCAGAGAAGGACCTCATACCATTATCTTTTCAGTGTGTCCATGTCATCATGATTGATGGTCTCTTCACAGTCCCTACACATTGTCTTGACATATATATAGATGTGGTCTAGGAAGGATATATGGGCTTCTTGGGAGTTGTATCTCTCTGGCTGGCTAATATGCCATTTTCAAACTAAAGGCCAAATGTCATCCGTGGCCTTTCATTTTATTTTCATTTTCATTTTGTATTCTTCTTGGAGGGAGGATGGCTTTTAATCTTCAATCGAAGTAGTCTATATAGAGGATGTATTTTTCATTATAGGGGATCTTTTCGTTGCTTGTGTATGGGAAGCTTTGTAAACGGGAAAAACTGGAACCTTTGTGTTCTAAGTTCATTTTCAATACAGGACTGTTGTTCTTATGTCTGCATTCCTTGTGAAGTTGGTTATTCCTATGTTTAGCTAGTTTCTTTGCATTTATTTCCTCATTCTTTGCACTGATATACATGTATTCCCAGAGAACTTTGTGCTTCTCCTATTGTGTTTTCCTTTTCTTTTCTCTTTCCCTTTCTCTTTTTTTTTTCGTACTTTCTGGTTAAAAGTACCTAAGGTTTAAAACACACATCATACGAGGGAGTTGCCTCTCTCTAATGAAGAGGAGAAATGTTGCAATCACAACAATATCTCCATTTGTTAGCATCTTTTGTTGCTGCCTTGTTGGGTGAATCAGGGTGTTTTTGCAGTGATAAAACTATATGCTAACACATTGTCAATTTTAAACTGTAGAAGGGCTGTCATGCTGTAATCATTTCTAATCTTCTTTTTAGTTCAAGGAGTGGTTTCTTCCTTGGGTTGTAGCCCTAAAACAAAGCTTGCAGGGAGTTGTAGCTTCCTTGAGAGTGACCCTAAAAACTTTCTACAGGGATTAGCTTCCTTGGGTTGTATCCCTAAAACAAAGTTAGCAAGGAGTAGTAACTTCCTTGGATTGTATCCCTAAAACAAAGTTGTAATTTTTATACTAGTGAGCTTTATATATTGTGAGTTAATCCTCACCATGGTTTTTCCCCTTTTGGGGTTTTCCATGTATATCTGGTGTTATGTGTTGATATGCATTATGTTGATCTTTCATGTTTATGTTAATATTTTAATGTTTAAGTTTTAATCTTCTCTAGAGGATTTGAAGTTCGTTTGGATATTGATTCACCACCTCTCTCAACATCTAGGTGTGTTCAACAGTTGGTATCAGAGTTAAGTTACTTAGAAGAAGATTAACCACTTGAGGAAGGTCTAGGATGGCTCATAATGGATCTCACAAGGCACCTATGTTTGATGGAACAAATTATTCCTTTTGGAAGCTAAGGATGGAAAACTATCTATCTTCTCTAGGGTTTGTTATTTGGTAATTTGTCAAGAAGGGTTACACTACTCCTACTAGTGATCTTACAAATGCAGATGAGATTAAGTTGTATGAGAACAATGCAAAGGCAAAGAGTGCTATGATGAGTGGGCTAGCTAATTCAGAACTTGTAAAGGTAATGAGTTGCAATTTTGCTAATGATATCAGGGTAAAACTTGAAAGAATTTATGAAGGAGATAGTAAAGTGAAGCAAGCCAAGATGCAAATATTCAAGAGCAAATTTGAGACCCTAAGGGTGGTAGAAGATGAAGACATTGCCAATTATATACTCCAAGTGGATGAAATAGTTAATGGCATCAGAGGTCTTGGTGGAGAAATGAAAGAAGATGAGATTGTGAGGAAGGTTATGGGATCTCTCCTAAATCTTATAGCCATAAGGTGTATGCTATTGAGGACACTCATAATTCAAATAATATATAGTAGATCAATTGTTTATCTCTCACATCCTTTGAAATGAGAGAATTTGACAAAGGTGCTTCAAAGAAGGAAGCAACATTCAAAGCAAGTAAGAAGATAGAAGATGAAGCAACTGATCATGATGATGACCTTGATGAGGTAGAGGCAAAATTTGTAAGAAGATTAAAGAAGGGCACCAACAATTACAAAGGTAAGTTACATTTCAAATGCTTTAATTGTGGGAAAATTGGTCATTTTGCTTCTAAATGTCCTTTTAAAGATTCAAAGCATAACAACAAAAGAGAAAATCCCAAAAGAAGTCAGTATTCCATAGAGATTAGTTGTTCTTCAGAAGATGAAGATCATGATGACTTAAATGATGAAACACTTTTCATGGCCTTGAATGTTGGTGACAAAAAGGATGATATTGGGAATTGTGAAAAGTTGAATACCTTGTAGGATGATCAAGATAATAGAAAATCAATGGTTGTATGGACTCCCTTTCATGCAAAAGAAGAAGCCAATGCATGGGTAATTGATAGTGGTTGCTCTAACCACATGATTGGTGACAAAGAGAAGTTTATAAGCCTTAAGAAGTGGAATGGTGGATCTGTTAAGTTTGGTGGTGATGAGTCAGTACAAATCTATGGAAAGGGTACTATAACTATTGATGGGAAGAACAAAATTGAGGATGTCCTCTATGTCAAAGGGCTAAAGCACAACCTTCTCAATGTCAGTCATATGTGCAACAAAGGATACAATCTTACTTTTTATGCCAAAGGTTATGAAATCAAGAAGGCAGGGTCCCAAAAACTAGTTGCCAAAGGTACTCAAGACATATGGAGATATCTATCATCTAAAGGAGGTAAATGGAAGAACTTTTTTATTGGCTCAATCTAGTGAGTGTTGGTTGTGGCACAAGAGAATGGGACACATCAACTTTGATAATATGGTAAATACCAGCTCTATTCATGTTGTGAATGATATGCCTAAGATAACCAAGCCTACAAACACATTATGCAAGGAATTTCAAATGGGAAAGCAGAGAAAGATAAATTTCAAGGGCAAGGAGTACTCCTCTATAATGTGTCTGGAGCTGATTCACACTGACCTTTGTGGTCCTACAAGAACAAAGAGTCAACAGGGTGAAAGGTACTTTATGTTACTTATTGATGATTACTCTAGAATTACTTGGGATACTTTATTAAGAGAAAAATCAGAAGCCTTTGATAAGTTTAAGGTTTTCAAAGCAATAGTTGAGAATGAAATGGATGCTAAGAACAAATACTTAATTTCTGATAGAGGAGGTGAATTTACTTCAAATGAATTTGAAAAGTTTTGTGAAGATCATGGTATTAGGAGACATCTATCTACTCCTAGGACTCCTCAATAGAATGGGGTAGTGGAGAGAAAGAATAGGACTATGTAAGAGATGGATAGGGAAATATTGAAAGATGCAGATCTACTTGATATGTACTAGAAGGAAACAGTTCACATTGTTGTCTATCTAATTAATAGATTACAATTGAGGGTCAATAGCACTAAGACCCCTTATGAGCTATGGTATGGAAGACCTCCCGCTATTAGATATTTCATAATCTTTGGCAGCAAATGCTACATCAAGAGAGATGAAGAAGACCTTGGGAAGTTTGATAAAAGGTGTGATGAAGGGATATTTCTTGGTTACTCAACCAAAAGCAAGGCCTATAGATGTTACAACAAGAGATTGGGAAAGATGATTGAAAGCACAAATGTCAAGGTAGATGAAGACTTGTATCAAATCTCACAAGAACTAGAGGACTACAGATCAGATATACTTCCTTGCATTAAAGAAGAAGAAGAGGAGAAGGAAGAAAAGGAACAAGAATCATAGTAGTTCCCTAAGACTCCAACAAAGTATGTTCAGAGGAATCATTCAATAGATCAAATCATTGGGGGTAAGAATTGTTAGAATAAATGAACAATCTCTAATCCAATTTTTAATCATCAAATCACTAAGATATGGTACCAATTGGTGAGATACAAGGCTTTGACTACTACAATATAGAAATCTAAAAATTGTATGCAAATCTAAAAATAACTTTGCTTAATCCTTGAAATACCATGAAGAGATTCAACTTCTTTATAATGCTAAAATCAGCCACTCTAACATGCTTGATAAAACCACCTTAGATGAACTTATAACAACAATAACATCACCATAAGATAGTAGCAACAAGGAGGCACGAATCATCAACATAAGAATGCAAGATCTCACAACACAAGGTAACAATGGAACAAAAGAATAAACACATAACACAGTGTTTACATGGAGAAACCCTTGCGGGAAAAAAACTCCACCAAGAAGAGAGGCCCAATTTGTATTATCTTCAAAAAAAGATTACAATACATCCATTTCCAATCTCCTCTTCACTCTTCAATCCAACAGCACCTCTGTACCTATAAAACTGAGATATCCTCTCACTGTTACTCTACCAAACTTCACTCTCAAGTCTCATATTTGTAGAAAATGAGTACCCACCAAAGAAATTTGCGGGAGATGGACAAAATCCAAAATTTCTATCTTGGGATATACCAAAATAATCTTCTTACAAATTCCCTTACACCTGTCATAGGCATCTTCCCAATATAGGTGCCTAGAACCAATAATAGAAACTTACAAGACAATAATTGTTGTCATATGTTGTCATAGAATCTCTTACACCTTATGACAATTGTAAGTTGTCATAGATGCTCTTGTAAACTTATGACACGCATCATAACAACCCAAAAATACATTTCCCTAAGATAGGCACCAAGATTCTCCACCTCACCTCATTTACTATTTACCAAGATTCCTTGAGCAGTAAAAGTAACTATGTAACAACCTATTGGTGAAACTTGTACATCCCTTATGGATAATTACAAATTACCAATAATGCATGGAATAAATACAACATTGAGATTTACAAGGTTAGTGGCACCTTATCCCAACAAGAATGAAGGTGTGCAGACTAGAAGAAGATTTGCAAAGGCAAGTGAGAAAGTGAATTTATGTTTACTATCAAAGGTAGAGCCCAAGACCTTTGTTGATGCTAGCAAAGATGATGGATGGATGAAGGCAATGGAAGAAGAATTGAATCGGATAGAGAAGAATGGGAATTGGTTCCCAGACTAGCCAATAAGAATGTTATAGGAACAAAGTGGATGTTTCAAAACAAACTGAATGAATATGGTGAAGTTGTGAGGAATAAAGAAAGATTGGTGTGTAAAGGTTATTCACAAGTTGAAGACATTAATTTTGAGGAGACTTTTGCTCCGATAGCCAGGATGGAGGTAATCAAGATGTTTCTTACCCTTTCTACTCACAAGAACTTCAAGGTTTATCAGATGGATGTGTTGGGTCTCAAAAATGTAGGTTGTGGATTCTAAGGGGATGCCAAGCCCTATGGTCAAATCCACAACGTTTTTGAGCCAATGACTGGAGTTTGACCTTAACGATCAACTTCTCCCTGTGCTTTAGGTCCTGCTACAACCTAGGCGGGTGAACCTTTTATTATGAAAGCAGGTTGTATGATTAAATCTATGTTGGTTTGCTCTAGTTTATCTAATTACAATGGCATACTTGTAAATCAGATAAGATATTGTAAACTAATTCTAAAGAAAGCAAATGATTTAATCTAAATTCTAACAGAAATAAATAACAAATAACATGAAATGAATCTAAACTATAACAATAAAACAAAGTAAAGATTTTAAATATAAGATGAATCAATAGTTAGACTGGTGCTTTGTCCATTCAGGCAATGGAGTCAGGATATCAAAAACAAATAACTTGTATCAGGTAATAACTCGATCTAATTGGCACATATAACTATTTGCAACTTGTACAAACGTGCAAGGAAGAAATTATTAATTCATTCTTAATAATGCAAAGGACTTAATTGTATTAAATGCAAAATATTAAAAGGATTTTAATCTTTCCGGAAAGAACCAATTTAACTTTGCAAAATAATAAATTAGATCAACTATGGAGACAAATTAATAACCCTAATCAATTAATCGTACTTAGTAATCCATTCGACATTCTAAGATTACTATAATTGATGAGAAAGGATTTAATTCTCTCTGAGAAACCAATCAAATCAACTATACTGGATTAGCAAATGTAATCAGACAATTTGAACATATCCTTAACACATTCAAATTGAATAATCAGAAAATGAATGACATGGAGGTAATTAAATTGATTGAATTATAAACAACAAACAGATGATACCATCACAATGTATTTCAAATTCGAATCCTCAACCGCTGCCTTAGAATGTATCATGCACCATAGCCTTTCTCAGAATGAAATTGCATAGAAGGATCAAATTTGCATCAAATTGAATCAAATCTAACCTAATCTAATCCTAAAATATTTCAGCTGTCTTTTTGTAAAAATCTCTATTTCTAATTTAATTCTAACCTCATTCTAACTTCTTATTCCGGGTCCTGGGATCTCTATTTAAAGAGATGCAACAAGCCTCAGACCCGTTACATTCATTTTGCAGTTTAAATAACTGATATAACAGATATATGGTTTCACTTGATAAGAAAATCATTAATCATCTGGGAAAGTATTTAATCTTCATAACTGCATCCTTTCATCTCCGTCTTGAAACACTTAATAAGCATCCCAGGCTTAAAATTAATCTTCCCGAGCCGCTTCATTCAACTACCAGTTGAGAACTGCTTCAACGTAACCAAAATCCTGCATAGAAAACAAATTATTCATCAGATAAACAACATATAAACATATAATTTACATTGAGGTAATCCTTAGGACCTGTGGTATGC
Source organism: Cunninghamia lanceolata (assembly GCA_027924645.1). Taxonomy (NCBI): domain Eukaryota; kingdom Viridiplantae; phylum Streptophyta; class Pinopsida; order Cupressales; family Cupressaceae; genus Cunninghamia; species Cunninghamia lanceolata. The sequence continues at coordinate 2,039,744 of BSBN01000210.1, read as the reverse complement.
GGTATAGTTTCCTTACTTCCATTGTATATTCGCTCATGTATTTAGGGTTTTATCCTTTCCATAGAAATCCCTAACTTCTTTTCCTTTATGTTGAATGCCTTTGGCAGAAAATAAAATATTCCATATTAACCTTCATTATAGTATCATCACGAAGAAAATAAAATTATTATTTTATTTCTTCTTTGGCCATTAATCTTTATTTTCACATTTGCTAGTTATATTTTTCATATTTGTTGTGAAAATAATTACCCTTAATTAGGGTTTGACAATAACCTTTGTGAAAATAATAATTATTATTCCTATTTACCTTCCCTTGATTATTATTTTTCATTTGTATTAACCCACATATCTTTCACTTAAGTTGGACAAAATTAATTCAAAAACTATTACTCCTTCTCGGCAAAATATTTTACCAACCTATATATGCACTTGAAAAAAGATTACCACTTGGTTAATTTATTCCAGAAAATATTTTATCTCCAAGTGAAAATAAATTTGATTATAAAATCTTCATTTGGTAATTTGATCATAGCTACAAGTAAAATGATTCGCCATTCATATTTTGGTGAAAACATTTCAACATCGTATCATTCTTTATCACATTCATTTTCCTTTTATTGTTGTAGGAAAGTACTGGGTAATTTTTGTTTACTTCAATCTCTTTTATGTTGCTAACTTTTTCTTCAGATAATTATTTGTTTTCTTAGGCTGGCTATCAAAGGTAGTGCTTTAATATTTACTTTTCTCAGTATACGTAATCTATTGCTTATTTGATGAAATTGTAAATTAGTTATGTTCTTTGAATTCACAGTGGGGCATGCATATGCACTGTTTCTCACCTTTCAACTTGGATTCATAATGAAGTTACTCTTGAAAATTGTGCTTTGATAGCCCTCCATATAAATTATTTTGATCTATTTTTCTCAGTTTTGAAAATTTCCACTAGTCTTTCCTTTTGCCATTCATGACTTCCACTTCTCGGTATTTTGTTTTGCATACTTGTAGAAATGCGACCAATACTTCATTATTGTGTTCAACCTCAATTTCTACAAATGACTCCTTGTCAACATCCATCAAACTTGCTTGCATCACCTGCAGTTCCCTCGATGCATCTCTAGAATCAGTATCTTGAAACTTCAATTGATCTGAAGATTCTTTACCACTAGACATCGGTGTTTCCTGTAAGATAGTCACCCTATGATCTATCTCATCACATATTGTTGCAGGACCCATCTACTGTTCCCCTTTAGATGATTTATCAGAACCCATGTATTTCCCTTCAACTAAGCTGCCAGAACTAATATTGCTAATAGAATAAGGTTTTTTGTCATTTTTTAGGTGGGAAAATTTGGTTGACTTCTGCTCATATTCAACTTGAGCATCATAACTTCCTGCTAGATCATCATTTGACACTTGTTTATTCCCTGAAATTAGACTAACAGCATTGGACATCCCAACATCAGAATTGCAAAGATCATTCAACTCTTGTACCTAATTTGGTTTCCTTGAAACAGTAGGCTTTTGTGTTTCTTCCCCTTTGCAAATCTGTGGTGATTTTGATTTGCGAACTCAAGTTTGGATTTGTGGGTTTTTGTGATCTTTAGAGGTTGATTGCATGGATTGGCTCAGAGTTTGTCAGGTGTTCATGGTGTTTTCTGTTGTTGGTAGTTTTACTCCATATAGATTACATGAAAGTTTGATACCAGGTCATTAAGGAAAATGTTGCTAGTTACATTTGATGTCGATGGAACATGGCATAGTTAGTGTTTGATGCCACTATTGTTACAGACAGTTAAGGGTTAAATAAGAGATCACATTGAACAATCCTTATGATAAAGTTACAGTTGCAGCATTTAGCAGAAAAAGATGTAAGCTTAATACAAATACCAATACCCAAATCTAAAGGCTAAAAATGGCATTTAAAGGTGCAACGCCACTCCAAATCCATTTAAACAACCACAACGCTACTCAAGAAACTGCTGAATGTTAAACAAGAATATAAATAATAATAAGGACACTATGCTAGCAGTTATCACAACAAATATTGCATATACCAAGATTTAAAATCAGTTATAGTTTAAAACAATTTGAAACTTATGCTATTTTAACCTCACCAGTGGCTATGGTAGATTCTAATTGATTCTTCTGTTCTTTAACAGGGGAAACAACTATGGAAAATAATTTGTTTAAAACTGATAATCCAATGGCTTGTAAACAAATAAAAACTTTCAGATTATTTCAACCACCTTACGCATTTGCAAACCCTCTTCCACCTATATACTAGCACTTGCACCTATAGGAGGCTCAATGAATATAACAATAGGAGCAACCGATGAGTTTAGAAAATTTTCCAGCATGAATGCCTTTTACGGCACGAGATGATTTTCTTAGCACTATAATGTTCGCATATAGAAGAACAGAAATGAATGCGTTTTTATCGTGTGAGACAATTTTTTAAAGCATTACAATGCTTTCATATGGAAAATTGCACTGATAAACAACAGATTTTCAATGTGAGTTTGTTTTTGCACAACATGAGACAAATTTTTGAAATAACCAACATTTGCATGCAAAAGAATATGCCAATAGGAACAACAGAAGAGTTTAGGAAATCTTCCTAGCGTAAATTTATGTTGAAGGCATGCAAGGACAACTGGCGAGTTTTAGAGCATTTATGGCATGATCTTATTTTACATGCCCTACCTATGTTTCAACATTTTGCAAATGTGTCTAGAAAAACATTGTTGAAAGAGCAAACTGTTGATAACTGAGAGGGGGGGGGGGGGTGAATCAGTTATCCTATTTATTTTCCTTTCTGAACTTTCTTATTAATTAATGCAGCATTGAATCAAACACAAAAACATTACCATGAAATAAGAAACACATGACACAGTATTTTTGACGTGGAAACCCTGTTAAGGGAGAAAACCACGGGGTGATTAACCCAAAGATTATTCTCTGTTAGAAGAATAGGGAATTACAAAAATGGTACTTGCCAATTAGGGCTCACTGCCCGAGCACACTGCTCACAAAGAGGCCCACTGCCTACAAGGAGACACACTGTCTACAAAGTGATAAGAATCACAGTCTTGAACTGATTGGAAGCATCTACATATGCTGGAGTTCAGTTCCGGTTAGGCTCAGTACACTGATCTGCTGCACTTCATCTTTCCTCTGTTCTTTATTCTGCTATCCTTTCACATACCGGATCTTTCTTACTACTTCTGCTCTGTTCTGCACTTATTCGCATATATCTTCACACACTCACACATTTCACAACTAAATCCATCCTCTATATATATCCGCATAAGTAATTTCATCACCTTTCTAGTCAGCATCCGGAACAGTCTAGTTTCTTACAAACTCTGTTCTGTCGGCTGAATCCTTGCTCACCAAGCAATGTGGATCAAGCATATACTTGTAGATATCATTAATCATGTCGGCCAAACATGATTCATGCCTTCACAACCTTTACCATCACCAGTAACACATCCAGAAAATAGTCTGATACTCTGTCAGTCAGTTCTTCCTCTGTTCTCACTGTCTCTCAGAAATCCGGTACTCAACTATTCATATCTTTTTCTTTGTTCATCACCGGAGGCTAAATCCTTGGAATATACTACTCAAGGTAGTCCTCTTGACTTCCCCAAATCCACACTGCACCAAGACACTTCTTCTGAGAGATCCGGACCAATCTGTCAGACCTTGCCACATGCTCTGTTCTTGTTCACCGGACCACAACAATCTTCATTCTGACTTCCAGTAGAGACACACCATGACTTGCGGATATGTGGGATGACCTTTGTTGCCATCAATGACAACAACCATGAATCCATATAGTGTCTCTTGCCAACAATCTCCCCCTTTGGCATTGATGGCAACACTTAGTGAAAAATGACTAAGTGTTTACACTATGCTCCCCCTTGGCTGATGCTCTATCTTTATATACAATTTCCGGAACTCCCCCTTAGTTAGATTCCTCATTTTTCACTGCTCCTCACTCCCCCTTTGACATCAATGGCAAAGGGTAGGGTCCGCACACCAAAATTTTCAAAAATTTTCTATACATAGCCGCATATTTACATACTCACATATACTGAAGAATGTCTGCAAAGGATGTCTTCAATTGGATCAGTTCTGTAGCCCAACTTTGCTTCATTCTATCCAAAATTGAAATGTGACCACTCAACAAAAATGCAAAAGCTTCTGCCCTCTTGAGATCTGTCGGATAATTTGTTTGGGCGGTGGTCTGAGCATCACTGATGGCCTCATGCATAGTTTCTAACTTAGGGATTATAATCCTTCTAAGTTCTCCCATCCGGTTAGTGATATTCTTCCTTTCCTTCTCAAGGTTCTTTATTTCACTCAAGACTGCAATAGTCTGACATTCTTGATTTACTATGGAGGAAGAGAGAGGATCAAAACTTTGAGATAAACTTTGTAGTTTGTCCTGTTCCTCTTTTATTTTCTTATCAATTGCTGCTGTTGCCTTTGACCAGGATATACAAAATTTGTAAATGTCACCGCCATCCTTAAGAGCATTTTCTAAGCTCTTTATTCCAATACTCATATTTCTCCTATCGTTAGAGATTAATCCTAATACTTTTGAAAATCTTTTATCCAAAAATTCCTTCCGGACCTTTTCTTCAGCAGATTTTTCTAGAGATTCAAAATGTGTACTAACACTGCTAACTAAGGTTTTGAGATTACCGAAAGAGGAGGCTGTGGGATCCTTTTGAAAAGATGGCATGATCTTTTCTAGCACTCCAGATGCTACCTCCATAAGCTCACAGTCTTCCATGTGAGATTTCAGCAGTTTCTCTTTGACTTTCTCATTTGCAAATGAGGCTATTTTCATTGTTTGCACCAGTGACAAAGAGTCAAAATCTAATGGTCCTTTTAGCAGGTCCGGTTCATCAATTTCTATAGTGGCTTTTGTCAAGAATTCTTGAACAGTTTGTGCAGTGTCTCTTGCCGGAGACAGATGTTTCTTCTCTTCTGCAGTTTTGTCCTTTTGAATCTTTTCTCCTTCCTTACTCTTACCACTTTCAGTTGTGGTTTTCTCTGTTGGGGTCTTCTCTTTCTCTGCATCCTTGGTGCTGTCAACCTCTTTTTCTTTAACTGCTGCTTCTTTCTCCTGTAGTTTCTCTTCTTCTTGGGATCCAGAGACTGTAGGGGAAACCGGAGGAGAGATGTTAGTCTATTCAAGGCCCACTTCTTCCGGAGCAGATGATTCCAAGTCCACAGCTGTTTCTGCACCTAAGTCCTCTACAACAGGAAGATTGAACCTTTTGAAGGCCTTCCGGAGGATCTCTTCTGTCTCTTTGGCCACTTTGTCAGTCTCACCAAGCATGAGTTGATTCATCCTGGCTTTACTTCTGAACTCATCTTTGCAGTCTTTGAAGATTATGTTCATTGTCTTGGGATCAATTTGAGGATATAGCTGAATAGCTATCTGCTCCCGGATCTCAAGATCTTTTGCATGAGCATTATTCTTTCTTATTTCTAATTCCTTTTCTAGGCTTTTAGGAATTAGAGATATGATCTCAATGAAAGCCTTATTGTATATGTTCAGATACTTGACTATGGCTTCCTGCAGAATCTTTTGGTCAGCCTCATTGTAGTCATCATAAAATTCAGTCATTGGTTGAAGGTTTCCATCCACCGTAACTGACTTGATTACACTCTCTAGAGACAGAGTGGGCTTTTCAACAGATACCTCTGCCATTTCATCCTTGTCTTGGCCTGTGGAGGGTTTACCGGATCCTTTCTTCTTCTGCTTCTTTATTTCTTTTACTCCCTCATCTGACTTAGTTTCCTCTTCATCCTTTTGGCTTTCATAAGCCCTTGTGGCTTTTGTCTTAGATCTTTTACCGGATGCCTGGACTTCCGGTTTTGAACTTTTGGTTGTGGGAGGTGCAGATCTTTTTGATGATCTGGTCCGGGTGGAAGTTTCAACCGGAACACTTTCTTTACTTTTCTTTTCTTCCTCAGCCTTCCTCCTCTTTTCCCGGCTGGCATCAAGTGCCTCTTTTGAGATGCCTAGGCCTTGAGCAATATGCTCTACTTCTTTTCTCACCTTTCTCTTTATCTTAGGTTCCCTGAGTTTTACATGGATCTTTACACTCAGCTCCTCAAAGGTTCCAAACCTTTCTGCCTTTGGATCTTTGGGCTGACTTAGCATGTGTTGAACATGCAGCTCCACTATCTGTTCATCCACTTCATACCCCATGGGCATGATCCAGACAGTCCTTGGCTCCACTGCCTCCATTAGGCATTGATCAGTGTCCACCATAAAGCACACTGAGTCTTTGTATTTTTCAACAAGAGACTGGGGAATTCTTTCTCTTGTTTGCATCATGCTTTGGAAGTTTTTGAAGTATCCCCATAGGGCTGTATTTCTTGCTTTGGCATCCCCAAGCCCATGTAGATAGTCTCTTATTTGGACTGCAACAGGTTTGTCATTCTGCCATACCCATCCACTTGATCCGGGCAGCTCATTCATAAAGTAGAAGAATAGACATACTATAAGAGTACCATACTTAAAGGAATTCTTCTTGTCCTTCTTGATTTTCTGTATATTTTCCATTAATTGGCTTAAGAGCAGTTCGCAGAGATCATATTCTGCATTCTTCCTTAGCATCTCATAGGCAGTATATACTGCAGTTTCGGATACAGAATTCTCCCTGCCGGAGTGATAGATCTTGTATCCTATTATCATGGACACATACTTGATATCCGAATCAGAAATATCTTCAATGGTCATTGCCCTCTTATCAAATTTTGATCCGGTGGCCTCAGTTACAATGTTATTTTTGACAGATTTGAGGATAGGTATCCCTCCGGAAGAGTATAGACTAGTTACTGCTCTAATTGCCTCTTTTGTGATCTTGCAGGGTCTATCCAGCCATAGGAAGTTGTCATGCATCCTGCTCAGTACATACTGGACCCATTCATCTTCTTCAAAGCAGGGGAAATGAATGAATTGGTCAAATTGTTTCTTCTGGATACCCTTATACTCTGGTTTAAGCTCAAAAGCATTGTCTATCAGTTGTTTGTGATAGAGATCTCTCAATTTGAATTCCCCAAATTCCTCAATGCTTGCATGTATGTAAACCCTAATGTCTTCTGTGTGTAAAACTCCATGAGGAACACTGGAAAATGCTCCTAAGGGATCTACCTCCAATGACTTGTATGGATGTTTCTTAAATTCAGGTCGGGGCCTATCTGAGATTTTTACTATATTTGGAGTAGCCATTTCTTCAAAAGATTTGTAGCAAGATATCGAAAGTGGAAAATACCTTTTGCGTCTTCGGTTGCACGGAGTAGCTGGATTGATTTCTGTATGTAATGACTTCGCAGGAGATCTTTGGTAAACTTGATGAATTTTGTTGCAGAGCTCCACTTTTCGCTTCTTCTTGAGTGCAGAATGAGCAAATGATTTTTGAGAAATCCCTTATATTGCTCCGCGAACCCTAATATCTATTTACAATAAATGCTTCACCTATATTATTCCGGTTTGCCTTGTCCGGATAGCTTGGAGTATCCCGGATCAGTCCTGATCTATGAACATCATGCGGATCTTTCAATCATGAATAAATTGATATGACACATTACAAGAACATCCCAAACATCTTGTCCAGTCCGCAGAGTAAAATAATGTACTTCCGGATCTCTCCGGACCCTTTTGTAGTCCTCTGTCATTCCGGAACATCTCCCGGAACAAGTCTTTACTTGATCGATCACAACTTCTTTATATCTTCATGCGAACCTCTGAAATCTTGTCTGGATCATCTCAGGACTGGTATCTTCAAACCCTTTACTCTGCATCTTGTGCCACATCCGGCACCACTTGATTGGCTAGGGGAACAGGATTTTCTTTGAGTCTCCCCCTGAGCCAGAGCTCACTTTCTAATTTTCGGAAGAAATATCAGCACCAGAGTCTGGTGCGGATCCAACCTCTACATTCTCTGAACTTTTCTTCACCCAAATCTTGCTCATCTGATTCCTAACTTCATCCGCATTCATCTTTTGTTTACCCTTGTCTTGATTCTGATTATACACCGGACCTCTTTTGTCCTGATTCTTGCTTCTGCAGACTTTAGCATTATGACCGGACCTATTATAGATTTGGCAAATAACATTTCTTTGCATATTTGACTGATAACCTCTTGATCTGCATTGATTATCCATATGACCTACTCTATTGCATGTAAAGCATCTACCTTTGAATGATTTGTTTACTTGCATATTTCTGCATTCATGGGATTTGTGTCCATACCTTTTGCAGTTAAAGCACTGTCCGGAGAAGGATGAATTAATCTGATTCATTCTCTTTCTGCACTGATTAGCTTTGTGACCAAAGTGGTTGCAGCTGTGGCAGTATCCATTGAAAGATGGATATCTTTGAGCATTGGGCTGTCTTACCGGAGGTCTTCTAGGCCTATTCCTTGGATTTTCTGATCCAAAATTCTTTTGACCGGATCCGGAGCTTTCTCCTTTCTCATATTCCAAACCATACTTGTCATCTATCCTCTTTTGACTTCCAAGAAGTACTTCAAGTTGGGCAGAACTTATCTTGAATTTTTCTTTATATTCATTTGCTGTTTGAAGATCTCTTTTGAGAGAGGCAATTTGATCCTCAAGTTTTTCTTCATTATCTTTGGCATCTTCAAGATCAGATTCAAGATGTCTGATAATCCTGTCCATCTGGTGGCATTCTTCTGATTTTTCTTTAAGAGATTGTCTTAGATTGTCTTCAGCTTTTCTTTTTTCTTCAATCTCTTGAGTAAACTTTATAGTTCCTGATTCCATTTCATGTCTTAACATAATGACTTCTTTTGATAACTTTTCACATAACTTGGTTTGCTCAGTCAATTCTTCATTTGTATTGCTTTCTTCACTTTGTCTTGCCAATTGTTGGAGCAGCTCCTTTCTCTTTTTCATAGAGAGACTTAATTTGTCTTTTAATTCTCTCATGAATTCATCAGCCTGTTTGAGTCTTTCCTTTAATTCATTGACTTCAAAATTTGACTGTTCAAGATCCTCAAGGGCAGTCTTGAGTTGCTCCCTTAAACCATATGCATCCATTTGAACTCCCAGATCTTCCTCAAGCTGTTAGGCTCTATTAGGAGGAACTTGGCTCTGATACCAATTGTTGATAACTGAGAGGGGGGGGTGAATCAGTTATCCTATTTATTTTCCTTTCTGAACTTTCTTATTAATTAATGCAGCATTGAATCAAACACAAAAACATTACCATGAAATAAGAAACACATGACACAGTATTTTTGACGTGGAAACCCTGTTAAGGGAGAAAACCACGGGGTGATTAACCCAAAGATTATTCTCTGTTAGAAGAATAGGGAATTGCAAAAATGGCACTTACCAATTAGGGCTCACTCCCCGAGCACACTGCTCACAAAGAGGCCCACTGCCTACAAGGAGACACACTGTCTACAAAGTGATAAGAATCACAGTCTTGAACTGATTGGAAGCATCTACATATGCTGGAGTTCAGTTCCGGTTAGGCTCAGTACACTGATCTGCTGCACTTCATCTTTCCTCTGTTCTTTATTCTGCTATCCTTTCACATACCGGATCTTTCTTACTACTTCTGCTCTGTTCTGCACTTATTCGCATATATCTTCACACACTCACACATTTCACAACTAAATCCATCCTCTATATATATCCGCATAAGTAATTTCATCACCTTTCTAGTCGGCATCCGGAACAGTCTAGTTTCTTACAAACTCTGTTCTGTCGGCTGAATCCTTGCTCACCAAGCAATGCGGATCAAGCATATACTTGTAGATATCATTAATCATGTCGGCCAAACATGATTCATGCCTTCACAACCTTTACCATCACCAGTATGTTGGCAAGAGACACTATATGGATTCATGGTTGTTGTCATTGATGGCAACAAAGGTCATCCCACATATCCGCAAGTCATGGTGTGTCTCTATCGGAAGTCAGAATGAAGATTGTTGTGGTCCGGTGAACAAGAATAGAGCATGTGGCAAGGTCCGAAAGATTGGTCCGGATCTCTCAGAGGAAGTGTCTTGGTGCAGTGCGGATTTGGGGAAGTCAAGAGGACTACCTTGAGTGGTATATTCCAAGGATTTAGCCTCTGGTGATGGACAAGGAAAAAGATATGAATAGTTGAGTACCGGATTCCTGAGAGACAGTGAAAACAGAGGAAGAACTGACTAACAGAGTATCAGACTACTTTCCGGATGTGTTACTGTTGATGATAAAGGTTGTGAAGGCATGAATCATGTTTGGCCGACATGATTAATGATATCTACAAGTATATGCTTGATCCGCATTGCTTGGTGAGCAAGGATTCAGCCGACAGAACAGAGTTTGTAAGAAACTAGACTGTTCCGGATGCCGACTAGAAAGGTGATGAAATTACTTGTGCGGATATATATAAAGGATGGATTTAGTTGTGAAGTGTATGATTGTGTGAAGATATATGCGAATAAGTGTAGAACAGAGCAGAAGTAGCAAGAAAGATCCGGTATGTGAAAGGATAGCAGAATAAAGAATAGAGGAAAGATGAAGTGCAGCAGATCAGTGTACTGAGCCTAATCAGAACTGAACTCCAGCATATGCAGATGCTTCCAATCAGTTCAAGACTGTGATTCTTATCACTTTGTAGACAGTGTGTCTCCTTGTAGGCAGTGGGCCTCTTTGTGAGCAGTGTGCTCAGGCAGTGAGCCCTAATTGGCAAGTGCCATTTTTGTAATTTCCTATTCTTCTAACAAAGAATAATTTTTGGGTTAATCACCCCATGGTTTTCTCCCTTAACAGGGTTTCCACGTCAAAAATATTGTGTCATATGTTTCTTATTTCATGGCAATGTTTTTGTGTTTGATTCAATGCTGCATTAATTAACAATAAAGTTCAAAAAGGGAAATAATTTGGATAACTGATTCACCCCCCCCTCTCAGTTATCAACAATTGGTATCAGAGCTAAGTTCCTCCTAATAGAGCCTAACAGCTTGAGGAAGATCTGGGAGTTCAAATGGATGCATATGGTTTAAGGGAGCAACTCAAGACTGCCCTTGAGGATCTTGAACAGTCAAATTCTGAAGTCAATGAATTAAAGGAAAGACTCAAACAGGCTGATGAATTCATGAGAGAATTAAAAGACAAATTAAGTCTCTCTATGAAAAAGAGAAAGGAGCTGCTCCAACAATTGGCAAGACAAAGTGAAGAAAGCAATACAATGAAGAATTGACTGAGCAAACCAAGTTATCTGAAAATTTATCAAAAGAAGTCATTATGTTAAGACATGAAATGGAATCAGGAACTATAAAGTTTACTCAAGAGATTGAAGAAAAAAGAAAAGCTGAAGACAATCTAAGACAATCTCTTAAAGAAAAATTAGAAGAATGCCACCAGATGGACAGGATTATCAGACATCTTGAATCTGATCTTGAAGATGCCAAAGATAATGAAGAAAAACTTGAGGATCAAATTGCCTCTCTCAAAAGAGACCTTCAAACAACAAATGAATAAAAAGAGAAATTCAAGATAAGTTTTGCTCAACTTGAAGTTCTTCTTGGAAGTCAAAAGAGGATAGATGACAAGTATGGTTTGGGATATGAGAAAGGAGAAAGCTCCGGATCCGGTCAAAAGAATTTTGGATCAGAAAATCCAAGGAATACACCTAGAAGACCTCTGGTAAGACAGCCCAATGCTCAAAAATATCCATCTTTCAATGGATACTGCCACAGCTGCAACCACTTTTGTCACAAAGTTAATCAGTGCAAAAAAGGAATGAATCAGATTAATTCATCCTTCTCCGGATAGTGCTTTAACTGCAAAAGGTATGGACACAAATCCCATGAATGCAGAAATATGCAAGTAAACAATTCATTCAAAGGTAGATGCTTTACATGCAATAGAGTAGGTCATATGGCTAATCAATGCAAGTCAAGAGGTTATCAGTCAAATATGCAAAGAAATGTTATTTGCCAAATCTGTAATAGGTTCGGTCATAATGCTAAAGTCTGCAGAAGCAAGAATCAGGACAAAAGAGGTCCGGTGTATAATCAGAATCAAGACAAGGGTAAACAAAAGATGAATGCGGATGAAGTTAGGAATCAGATGAGCAAGATTTGGGTGAAGAAAAGTTTAGAGAATGTAGAGGTTGGATCCGCACCAGACTCTGGTGCTGATAATTCTTCCGAAAATTAAAAAGTGAGCTCTGGCTCAGGGGGAGACTCAAAGAAAATCCTGTTCCCCCAGCTAATCAAGTGGTGCCGGATGTGGCACAAGATGCGGAGTAAAGGGTTTAAAGATATAAGTCTTGAGATGATCCAGATAAGATTTCAGAGGTCCGCATGGAGTTATGAAGAAGCTGTGATCAATCAAGTAAGACCTGTTCCGGGAGATGCTCCGGTATGACAGAGGATTACAAAAAGGTCCGGAGAGATCCGGAAGTGCATTGTCTTATTCTGCGGATTGGACAGAGTGTTTGGGATGTTCTTGTAATGTGTCACCTCGATTTATTCATGATTGAAAGATCTGGATGATGTTCATAGATCAGGACTGATCCAGGATACTCCAAGCTATCCGGATAAGGCAAACCGGAATAATATAGGTCGAGCATTTATTGCCATCAGATATTAGGGTTTGCGGAGCAATATAAGGGATTTCTCAAAAAGCATTTGCTCATTCTGCACTCAAGAAGAAGCGAAAAGTGGAGCTCTGCAACAAGATTCATCAAGCACACCAAAGATCTCCTGCCGAAGTCATTGCATAAAGAAAACAATCCAACCACTCCGTGCAAACCGAAGGCGCATAAGGTATTCTTCGTTTTCATTATCTCACTGTAAATCTTTGAAGAAATGGCTACTCCAAATATAGTGAAAATCTCAGATAGGCCCCGACCTGAATTTAAGAAACATCCATACAAGTCATTGGAGGTAGATCCCTTAGGAGCATTTTCCAGTGTTCCTCACGGAGTTTTACACACAGAAGACATTAGGGTTTACATACATGCAAGCATTGAGGAATTTGGGGAATTCAAATTGAGAGATCTCTATCACAAGCAACTGATAGACAATGCTTTTGAGCTTAAACCAGAGTATAAGGGTATCCAGAAGAAACAATTTGAGCAATTTATTCATTTCCCCTGCTTTGAAGAAGATGAATGGGTCCGGTATGTACTGAGCAGGATGCATGACAACTTCCTATGGCTGGATAGACCCTGCAAGATCACAAAAGAGGCAATTAGAGCAGTAACTGGTCTATACTCTTCCGGAGGGATACCTATCCTCAAATCTGTCAAAAATAACATTATAACTGAGGCCACCGGATCAAAATTTGATAAGAGGGCAATGACCATTGAAGATATTTCTGATCTAGATATCAAGTATGTGTCCATGATAATAGGATACAAGATCTATCACTCCAGCAGGGAGAATTCTATATCCGGAACTGCAGTATATACTGCCTATGAGATGCTAAGGAAGAATGTAGAATATGATCTCTGCGAACTGCTCTTAAGCTAATTAATGGAAAATATACAGAAAATCAAGAAGGACAAGAAGAATTCCTTTAAGTATGGTACTCTTATTATATGTCTATTCTTCTACTTCATGAATGAGCTGCCCGGATCAAGTGGATGGGTATGGCAGAATGACAAACCTGTTGCAGTCCAAATAAGAGACTATCTACATGGGCTTGGGGATGCCAAAGCAAGAAATACAGCCCTATGGGGATACTTCAAAAACTTCCAAAGCATGATGCAAACAAGAGAAAGAATTCCCCAGTCTCTTGTTGAAAAATACAAAGACTCAGTGTGCTTTATGGTGGACACTGATCAGTGCCTAATGGAGGCAGTGGAGCCAAGGACTGTCTGGATCATGCCCATGGGGTATGAAGTGGATGAACAGATAGTGGAGCTGCATGTTCAACACATTCTAAGTCAGCCCAAAGATCCAAAGGCAGAAAGGTTTGGAACCTTTGAGGAGCTGAGTGTAAAGATCCATGTAGAACTCAGGGAACCTGAGATAAAGAGAAAGGTGAGAAAAGAAGTAGAGCATATTGCTCAAGGCCTAGGCATCTCAAAAGAGGCACTTGATGCCAGCCGGGAAAAGAGGAGGAAGGCTAAGGAAGAAAAGAAAAGTAAAGAAAGTGTTCCGGTTGAAACTTCCACCCGGACCAGATCATCAAAAAGATCTGCACCTCCCACAACCAAAAGCTCAAAACCGAAAGTCCAGGCATCCGGTAAAAGATCTAAGACAAAAGCCACAAGGGCTTATGAAAGCCAAAAGGATGAAGAGGAAACAGAGTCAGATGAGGGAGTAAAAGAGATAAAGAAGCAGAAGAAGAAAGGATCCGGTAAACCCTCCACAGGCCAAGACAAGGATGAAATGGCAGAGGTATCTGTTGAAAAGCCCACTCTATCTCTAGAGAGTGTAATCAAGTCAGTTACGGTGGATGGAAACCTTCAACCAATGACTGAATTTTATGATGACTACAATGAGGCTGACCAAAAGATTCTACAGGAAGCCACAGTCAAGTATCTAAACATATACAATAAGGCTTTCATTGAGATCATATCTCTTATTCCTAAAAGCCTAGAAAAGGAATTAGAAATAAGAAAGAATAATGCTCATGCAAAAGATCTTGAGATCCGGGAGCAGATAGCTATTCAGCTATATCCTCAAATTGATCCCAAGACAATGAACATAATCTTCAAAGACTGCAAAGATGAGTTCAGAAGTAAAGCCAGGATGAATCAACTCATGCTTGGTGAGACTAACAAAGTGGCCAAAGAGACAGAAGAGATCCTCCGGAAGGCCTTCAAAAGGTTCAATCTTCCTGTTGTAGAGGACTTAGGTGCAGAAACAGCTACGGATTTGGAATCATCTGCTCTGGAAGAAGTGGGCCTTGAACAGACTAACATCTCTCCTCCGGTTTCCTGTACAGTCTCCGGATCCCAAGAAGAAGAGAAACTACAGGAGAAAGAAGCAGCAGTCAAAGAAAAAGAGGTTGACAGCACCAAGGATGCTGAGAAAGAGAAGACCCCAACAGAAAAACATTTGTCTCCAGCAAGAGACACAACACAAACTGTTCAAGAATTCTTGACAAAAGCCACTATAGAAATTGATGAACCGGACCTGCTAAAAGGACCATTAGATTTTGACTCTTTGTCACCGGTGCAAACAATGAAAATAGCCTCATTTGCAAATGAGAAAGTCAAAGAGAAACTACTAAAGTCTCATATGGAAGACTGTGAGTTGATAGAGGCTGCCTCCGGAGTGCTTAAGAAGATTATGCCATCAATCCAAATAGATCCAACAGCCTCCTCTTCCGGTAATCTCAAAACCTTAGTCAGCAATGTTAGTACACATTTTGAATCTCTAGAAAAATTAGCTGAAGAAAAGGTCCGGAAGGAATTTTTGGATAAAAGATTTTCAGAAGTATTAGGATTAATCTCTACCGATAGGAGAATTATGAGTATTGGAATAAAGAGCTTAGAAAATGCTCTTAAGGATGGTGGTGACATTTACAAATTTTGTATATCTTGGTCAAAGGCAACAGCACAAATTGATAAGAAAATAAAAGAGGAACAGGACAAACTACAAAGTTTATCTCAAAGTTTTGATCCTCTCTCTTCCTCCATAATAAATCAAGAATGTCAGACTATTGCAGTCTTGAATGAAATAAAGAACCTTGAGAAGGAAAGGAAGAATATCACCAACCGGATGGGAGAACTTAGAAGGATTATAATCCCTAAGTTAGAAACTATGCATGAGGCCATCAGTGATGCTTAGACCACCGCCCAAACAAATGATCCGACAGATCTCAAGAGGGCAGAAGCTTTTGCATTTTTGTTGAGTGGTCACATTTCAATTTTGGATAGAATGAAGCAAAGTTGGGCTACAGAACTGATCCAATTGAAGACATCCTTTGTAGACATTCTTCAGTATATGTGAGTATGTAAATATGCGGCTATGTATAGAAAATTTTTGAAAATTTTGGTATGCGGACCCTACCCTTTGCCATTGATGTCAAAGGGGGAGTGAGGAGCAGTGAAAAATGAGGAATCCAACTAAGGGGGAGTTCCAGAAATTGTATATAAAGACAGAGCATTAGCAAAGTGGGAGCATAGTGTAAACACTTAGTCATTTTTCACTAAGTGTTGCCATCAATGCCAAAGGGGGAGATTGTTGGCAAGAGACACTATATGGATTCATGGTTGTTGTCATTGATGGCAACAAAGGTCATCCCACATATCCGCAAGTCATGGTGTGTCTCTACCGGAAGTCAGAATGAAGATTGTTGTGGTCCGGTGAACAAGAACAGACCATGTGGCAAGGTCCGACAGATTGGTCTAGATCTCTCAGAGGAAGTGTCTTGGTGCAGTGCGGATTTGGGGAAGTCAAGAGGACTACCTTGAGTGGTATATTCCAAGGATTTAGCCTCCGGTGATGGACAAGGAAAAATATATGAATAGTTGAGTACCGGATTCCTGAGAGACAGTGAAAACATAGGAAGAACTGACTGACAGAGTATCAGACTACTTTCCGGATGTGTTACTGTTGATGATAAAGGTTGTGAAGGCATGAATCATGTTTGGCCGACATGATTAATGATATCTACAAGTATATGCTTGATCCACATTGCTTGGTGAGCAAGGATTCAGCTGACAGAACAGAGTTTGTAAGAAACTAGACTGTTCTGGATGCCGACTAGAAAGGTGATGAAATTACTTGTGCGGATATATATAAAGGATGGATTTAGTTGTGAAGTGTATGATTGTGTGAAGATATATGCGAATAAGTGCAGAACAGAGCAGAAGTAGCAAGAAAGATCCGGTATGTGAAAGGATAGCAGAATAAAGAACAGAGGAAAGATGAAGTGCAGCAGATCAGTGTACTGAGCCTAACCGGAACTGAACTCCAGCATATGTAGATGCTTCCAATCAGTTCAAGACTGTGATTCTTATCACTTTGTAGACAATGTGTCTCCTTGTAGGCAGTGGGCCTCTTTGTGAGCAGTGTGCTCAGGCAGTGAGCCCTAATTGGCAAGTGCCATTTTTGTAATTTCCTATTCTTCTAACAGAGAATAATTTTTGGGTTAATCACCCCGTGGTTTTCTCCCTTAACAGGGTTTCCACGTCAAAAATACTGTGTCATATGTTTCTTATTTCATGGCAATGTTTTTGTGTTTGATTCAATGCTGCATTAATTAACAATAAAGTTCAAAAAGGGAAATAATTTGGATAACTGATTCACCCCCCCTCTCAGTTATCAACACAGTAACACATCCGGAAAATAGTCTGATACTCTGTCAGTCAGTTCTTCCTCTGTTCTCACTGTCTCTCAGAAATCCGGTACTCAACTATTCATATCTTTTTCTTTGTTCATCACCGGAGGCTAAATCCTTGGAATATACTACTCAAGGTAGTCCTCTTGACTTCCCCAAATCTGCACTGCACCAAGACACTTCTTCTGAGAGATCCGGACCAATTTGTCAGACCTTGCCACATGCTCTGTTCTTGTTCACCGGACCACAACAATCTTCATTCTGACTTCCGGTAGAGACACACCATTACTTGCGGATATGTGGGATGACCTTTGTTGCATCAATGACAACAACCATGAATCCATATAGTGTCTCTTGCCAACACAAACCTCCTCTAAGATTCTATAGATTCTGCATTACTTTGTGCTCCTTGAATACTAATTGAGTGGTTTATCAAATCTATAAACAGTGAATTCTCTCCTCTTCAAAATAGCCTCATAAATCTCTTTGACATTAAAGAAACATCGAAAATGGAAAAAGAAACAAATCAAACTCTTCCACCAAAAAATGCTTGTGAATTCTGCATATGATTGATATTTCATTTTAGTCCAAAAAAAATATTAGAGCACCAGATTCATGAAATTTTTAGATACTACACTCAAGTTAATCATCATGGAACTTTTAAAATTTTTTGAAAGAATTTACTGAAAATTTTCAGTTCCAACAGGATGTTAAGAGTATTCTTGACTGATGATTTAGAGGAAGAGGTCTACATTGAGCAACCAGATGGATTTCAGTTATCAAAAGATCCAGATATAGTATGCAGACTCAAGAAGGATTTGTATGGACTCAAGCAAGCTCCTAGATCTTGGTATGCTAGGTTGGATAAATACTTACTTCAACAAGGTTTCAAGAAAGGTACCACAGATAGTAATATTTACATTAAGGAAGAAGGAGACATGATTTTGATAGTTGTAGTATATGTTGATGACATTATCTTTGGTGGAGATGATAATATGTGTAAGAAGTTTGCAAAAGACATGCAAAAAGAGTTTTAGATGTCTATGATTGGAGAGATGTCTTTCTTCCTAGGGCTTCAAATTGTTCAACTAAATGATGGTATCTTTATTTCTCAGGGTAAGTATGTTAGAGAGATGTTGAAGAAGCTTGGTATGGAGGAATCCAAACTAGTAAGTACTCCTATGGTTACAGATTATCACTTGAGCAATAATGATGAGTTACCAGAGGTTGATCAAACTCTATAGATCTATGATTGGAGGATTATTGTATTTGACTACTTCTAGACCTGATATTATGCATGTTGTTGCTTAAAATTTGAACTTGAAGATTTTCAAATTTTCAGTGCATCCTCTTATAGGCCCTTAAGCCTGCAAATCATGAAAACAATTAATTTTGAAAATCTATGCAAGTTGGTACAACATCCTTTTATAGGCTTAATCCTAGATGTATCCTACCCAATCTGGCTAGCTTTTGTACCAAAATGCCTCATTGTTTGAAAGATTTTAAGCTTTACATTTTCTTGATGACAACTCACAAATGAGGGTAAAATCCAAGACCCGAGTTGCCAGAGATTAAAAGATTTCTAGGTTTTTCTCAAGAATGTACAATCACCCTACAATCCAAATTTCATGCAAAACAGAGTTGCTAGGAGAAAGATATGGAGTTTTCCGTCTTCGACTTCAAGTATGTTTTCAAAAAGATTTCCAATTTATTCATGGAGTAAACTTTTGCTGTGACATTATGAAATTTAATATTATTTCCAAGGTTAAAAAAAAAGAGTGAATAAAAGTATTGCTAAGAGGGATGATTTTATTCACTTCCATGACAAAGTTGTAAATGACTTTATTAAAGTCATATTTATGAAAAAAGTGGAAGACTTTATTAAATGCACTTCTTTGTTGTCGGGGAGTCGGGAGTTTCTGAAACTCCCGAACTCTTAACTAAAGGTTCTAAAGTTCTAAAAATCCCCAACTTCCTAACTTCTTTGTTGTTGGGGATTTCAAAGGTTCTAGAACTTATAACATCTCTGTCCACAATGTTCATCAGCATTCTCCTACTCTGCACTTTGAATGGGAGCGTTGAAATCAAGGTACGAGCATTCACATAGTATAATAAACTATAAAGAAATTACAATTGGAAGGTTGTACTATTGCCTTCTACAACATCCAATGTTGTGATGATTGCAAAATATCATAAAATGGATATGTTGAAAAGGCTTTAGAAACCTTGAAGCAAATGCAATTGTTGAGTGTAAACCCGACTCCACCACAATTTTTAGCGTCCTCCGAGTCCACACCAAACTAGAATCTGAACAGGTTATGGACATCCATCAAAGCATAATGATTGAAACTTTCATCAGTTATTATAATTTGAAATACTCTGATAGACATGTATGCAAGTTGCAGAAGGCAAAGACAACGAACTCTTTGACAAAATGACACAGAGAAACATAGTCCCATGAAGATCTTCACATCTATTATTGGGATGCTAATAGGGTCGATTGGATGTGTCTAGAATGGCAATTTGAATGATGGATGAAGAAGATAATTCTTTTTCTTTACTTAGTTTTTCTCTCTTTAGCATCAATCTTCAGATTCGCCCAGTGTAAAGGTACAACTTTATTAAGTGTTGAATCAAGTTGGAGAGGTTGCTCTTGAAAGCAGAAATAATAGATACCTTAATACAAGCGTGGAATACCATGGTAGCGGCCCCAAGAAACATAGACAAAGTGTCATGAATTTCTCATACAAAGATTATGGGCTCTTGAGATTTCTACCAGTGAAAAGTGATCGCTCAAGAGAGATCAACATTGTAGCATTAAACGATTCAGGGGTTTGCCAAATCTTTGAAACTGTAGAATGGCTAAAAACCCATAGCAATGGTTCTAAAAAAGGTGTATGGTCCAATTCTTGTTGAGATTTGAAGTCGTTTGGCATTGAAAGGAATCATTACAAGGAAGACACTCATGTCTTACCTCAACCACCTTCAACACATCACCCTTCACACAATTGAAACTCGTCCATTTATTGAGAAATCTATTTTACACTGAAGGGAATTGTAGAAGAATGCAATTAGAGTGATTCTTCAATGCACTAAAGGCATGGTGCCATCTTTCATCTTGTGCTCCTTCCATTTGAAAATTATGAGTACAAAGGACATGAAGACATAATACATTTTCTTTGAGAAGAGTTTAATGACTACCAAGGAAATCATCGATGAATTTAAGGCTTGAATTCAATGGAGTATGTTCAATATAATCATTGGCGCATGCTAGTAACTATTTACAGTGGATCAGGTAGTTATGTCTTGAAAAGAAACATTTAAGCCTAATAACAATTGTATTGTAACGCCCTACTAGGAAACCCCAGAGGACAACACAACTATGCTAAATAAACAAGATTTTTTTTTTAAAAGATAGAAATAACAAAGAAATGTCAAACACATCAATACATATCATTAAACTAACTTGTCCTCTAAGGTTCCATAGCTGCATTACTTACTAACTATTTATAGGATCAAGAATTAACTAACATCAATAGTTCAATTCTAATCTATTGCTTCACATGTAAGAGCACATACATTTCCATATTTAACAAGATCATATAATTAGAACTACTAGTACATATACAATTTCCCATACATAAAGGTACATCATTACATCATTCACACTATCACTTTCTGGATTACATTGGAATACTTACAATATGATATATCTGATACACAAAACTAGCACATGAGTATAAATAGCTATCTCATCCATCTAGAACATGATCTGGAAACTACAACACAAGGTCCATCCTTCTCGCACACGAACATGAGCAAGGAAAAACCAATGGAGAAAAAATAGCACAACCACCAGTCCATGTGGAACCCTAAGGTCCACCCCCCGTGCTAGGAGATAACATAAGGTTCTGCAGCAACAACAGACAAGAAGTCAAAAGACTAACAGGTGCAAGGACTACACAAGACTCAAGTACAACACAAGCATCATAAACATCACTTCCACACTTAACAGAACTTCTAGAGGCATTCACACAACAAAGGGAAAGAACACCAAAGAGGGAATGCTAGGCTACAGTATGGAAAGTGTCATCGCATGGCCCAGACATGGATTACCTAGGCTATCTCTCACTAGAAACTGGCCCCCATCTATGGTTACCCTAGCAGCTCTCTCTAGGCACCGGCCCCATAGGGTGACACATGCAGAACCAACATTCCTTTCATGAGGACAAGGTAGTTGATCTTGCCAACCATGGCCTTCT
Organism: Cunninghamia lanceolata; assembly: GCA_027924645.1. Taxonomy (NCBI): domain Eukaryota; kingdom Viridiplantae; phylum Streptophyta; class Pinopsida; order Cupressales; family Cupressaceae; genus Cunninghamia; species Cunninghamia lanceolata. The sequence goes on along the minus strand of BSBN01000210.1, from coordinate 2,018,184 downwards.
CATCTCATCTCAAGCCCAAATGAGCACTTGAGCCATGAGTGAGGCATACTTTATCTTGATTAATGTGAAATCTCTCCCACCCTCCAAATTTATTATTAAGTTATCATTGGATTAATAATTTTCAATGGGTTACCCTGGCATCCACTTTGGGCACCGCCCCCTCACTGAAAGCCACTTCCCCACCTACATCTAGAAGACCCTATCCATCAAGCAAGACATAAGAACAAGTATCCATATACTATGCAAGGCATTTACCTTCTTGCATACAAATCTCAACAAAAAGTATCCAGAGCAAGGCATGGGTCCTCTTGCTCCAAAAATTTCAAATGAATATAAAAACCACATAATATTTTAATCCAAACTCAAAACAATAATGAACCCCAACATACAAGAAGGACTCTACCACGACATCACGAAAAACCACACCAACACGAGTTTAAAACCACAAAAATAGGTACTCTGAGAAAGGCATTACCCCTCCTGCACAAGAATCATACCAACGTGAACCATAAATAGGGAAAGTTAATATTACATAAGACCAAAACATGTTCAACCTTTAACAAGATTACAAAATCACAAGGGTCAAACCCACAACCACCCCTTCTAGCCTCTGGAATCAACTTTCACTAGACACTACTGCAACACAATAATCCCATGACATTCACTCTTAAATGTACAACTTCATCTAATAAACCAAACTACTATCCCTCATCAATAATCCAATTACAATACTGCATTTGCAACATAAGAATTAATACACTAATTATGGGTCATAAGAACGTTCCTCAAATGATAACATTACTAAGAAAAGACTTATTCTTATTTCTATTTTCAACAATAACACACAATTAAAAGAATAAAGATTGATCCTTTTCTCTTAAAAAGAAAAACCTAGAATTCTATTAACATCACTATTGTTAGGAGCCTAATCACAAAACTATTAAGAACATAACTCCCTATTAAAACAAGGCAAAGGTTTATCAAACATACCATAGGGTTAAAGTCTCTTGAGTATCCATTTCCAAAAGTGTCTCCCATGAAAGCATCAAAGTATAACTATGCATAAAGAGGGTTACTAAGACATCTGAGTTAATGAGATTGATATAACCTATCCTTCTGATTACACAAAATTACCAATAGTAAAATTGAATAAATTTGATTTGGTAAGAATACTGTTGGCATGCCCTTCTAAAAGAAAATACAATATATAGAGCACAATCGTGACTCGAAATGGAGTGAATTATAGAGAAATAAAAGTTTGAGTATGAGAAAATCTACTTGGTTCAAAACCGGAAGAAGAATAGGAAAACTGATGACATCTCATACAACTGGTTTAAGATAACTCGAGTCTGATTAGATGGGCATGGCCTAAAACCCACATACAAATGAAAACTGCACATATTCCCTTCGAGTATTTATACGATGTATAAAATGCACATAGTTTATTTAAGACAAGAACAACGTACTTGCAGATGGGTATTGGTGGAATGTGAACCAGCTTCTTCCAATGACATGGATGTTGCAACCACCATGTCAATCGAGTTACAGAATCTGAGGATTACCCATTTGAACCAGAGCATCTCTGGAAAGAACTCTTTGTTAACATATGTTGTGGCATCCATAGCTTGCACTCCCTTATGCTACCTCTTCCTCCTCCCTTCTAATGTGAACGGATTATTTTCTCTCTATGTGAGCATCCCCCTTCATCTATGCATACCTCTCTTTTCTACTAGATTCCCCTCACATCACCATAGCCATCCTCCCCAAAAAATAACAAAACTTAACTAATTAAAGAGAGAGAGACATCCCACCAAATCCTCCTGAAGATTCCTCATAAGGGGTAATAAATTCTACATGCAACCCTATCTAATAAAATGCTATTTTTGTCATTTATGATCAGACAATAATTATTTATTTAACGAAACACAATTTAGTTTATTTGCATTTAATACTCTTCTTTATAACCTGATTTATAATACTTTGTTTATCCTATAATTACAACCATTATTTATTGACTCTAGCTAACAACATAATTTTTTTGCAGACATTCTCATTCACTACTCAACAATACAAATAACCCAAGTGCCATATCAATCCCAGACCATTAAGCATAATAAAAAAACATGACCTCGACAACAGAAACAGACTTCTATACCATACTGACAACATTGACTGGGTACAAAATAGGTTACTCATCCTCTTCAAGGATGATGACAAGGCAGATAGGGAAATCTTACGTTATCTCCATTCAATAATTTTCCATTGGTTAAGGCATGCTCAGACCTGTTAATTCAGGTGGAGTCAATACTTGATACCTGTTCACTCAAGCATACCAGTTAGAGTACACACAATAGACCAAGCATTGGAAAGGATCTCTGACGTTTGTATCTCATTCTCGTATGTCCATACGTTCAATGGTATGAGGTCGCCCTTTCCTCCTATTCTAACAACCTACTACTGCATCATCTGACTATAATATTAACATAATAATATACATTTTACTTACAGGAGCTCATATTCCATCTTCATCTTCAGATTCCTTAGTCAGACTACATGCACAACCAAGGTGAAAATGGAGGGGCACTACATGTATTCTGGACTATTTATACTGATGATGATTTCAATAGTTGGAATGAAACTAGTGCTTGGTTCTAATTATTTTGTGAGTAGTGCTAGTGCCTCATCATTCAACTTTGGAATATACACTTTTATCCTTCATGTAGGGGTTGTTTCATCAAGGAAGTTTGTGTGGGAATATTTCTTCTACTTATTCCGAGGTGTGTAATAGCTAAGCACTCTTTGCCAGGGTTTTTCACCCATGAGTATTTTAGAGAGGGATATAAGCTATGGAGAAACTATCAAGAACACCACAATGGTGATAAGGAATCATGGGAAATACTTTTCTATAGTTGAGTCTTCATAAAGAAGCTGATGCATGAAATGATAGAAGAGTCACAAGTTATCACTGTAGGATTGCAAAGACTACTTTGATATCCATCTATCAGTTTAGGAAATTCTTATTTTACTTGTTGTTGATCACCTTGCAAAGGAAGTATTAGGATGAACACAAGTCATGAGAAAATACTCAGTGGCTCAACTCAAGAGCTTTAGCATTAGTTTGCCTTTTCTGCTTTCTAGTAAAAAGCATACCCTATGTTTTCATTCATTACACATTGTTCAAAGGTAGTTGCACCTTGTAAAATATGCAGAGAGCACTTACAAATACCATTGCAAGTGATTCAGCTGTTGGTTCATTTGTGATTGGTGTGGGCGAGGGAGTATAAAATTTAAGTGACAAATCTCTTAACCAACATATTTTTGGTGACTCTATTGGGGATTTGAAATTGAAGAATGGTGCTCTTGTTTTCCCTAGAAATTTAAAGGTGCCTCCCCAAGGACAGAGGCTGGTGAATCTATGAAGTAGAAAATACTCAAAATCTTTCCATTCTAGCAAAGACTCCTGCTGATTAATTTTTCAGAATTTCATTATGGCATTGATTTCTTTCCATCCATGGGGAAATCACTTTGGACCATTTTCTTTGGCTCGATATTCACCGTTGCCTGAAGGATTGAGAAAACATTTTATGAAGTTCAGTGGAGAAAAACATCAAGATGCAGAAAATCACATTCTAGCATTCACGGTTGCATGCGGTGTTTTGGGGGTAAGTGAAGAGAATGTATTTGTACAATTATTTATTGAATCTCTTATTGGGCTTGCAATAGATTGGTTTAATCATTTGGAGGATAAATGTATTACTGATTAGGACTCATTCAAGAATAAGTTCTTGGGAAGATATAAAGGTCCTATTGATGATGCTGCTCTATTATGTCAATTCTTCAATAAATGAAAGAAAGAAGATGAATCCATCATAGATTTTGTAGATAGATTCAATAGACTACTCAGAAAGATTCTTGCCTCTATTTGACCAAGTAAGCAACTTCAAGTTTGCACTTTTATTTCTTCATTCCATCCAGATGTTCAGTTTGGCTTGAAATAGAGTAAAGTAAATGACATTGAAGTTGCACAACAAGAGGCCATAAAGATTAAGGATGATATGATTATAAGTAGTTTATGGAAAGCAAATTAGGTTGTAGATAATTCGATTCAAAGTGAATCTATGAGGAAGTCTATCATACACAAACCCAGTTTTAAACCTGTAGGATTTCAAACTACATAGCCTCCTTCTATTGAAAGTTTTAATCTCACTATTTTTTATCTAAAAGATTTTTGTAGAAATGAGGTAAGCAATGTAGGAATTAAACCTCATGTGGATAGAAGATCTAAAGCTTATTATTTTCATTATGAAGAAGATAATGATGAGCTCAAAAGTTCCTCAAGTGTTGAAGAAGATAAACAACCCTTCCATGATGTAAAATATAAAGAGGGCAATGCAGATGATGATGTCTTAGTCTCATTATCTACAACAGAAATGGAAGCATTCACTTTTGACAGCAATGAAGAACAATCTAAGGACACACAACATAAAGATGAGGTTTTGAATATCTTTTCTTCTAATTGCATGCAATCTGAATATGGAGTCTTCAAATTTCCTGAGCAAGATGATATGGAAATGTGGCTGCGAGAAGAGGTCAGAAATGATTTTTCTTTTGAATCCTTTCATTTTGAAAATTTGGATGCCAAAATTTTTAAACAGAAATTAGAAGATGGTGCTATAATTAATCATGATAGCTTCCATGAAAGTGATCAAATAAATGAATGTGTTGAACCTCATATTGTTTACATTCTGAATTGGTGTCTTAATGCATCTAAGGATGAATTTCTGTGTGGAGTAGAGGTTGCAATGTCTAATCTGCAGGATATGGATAGAGACAATGAAGTGTGTCATGAAATTGTTGAACCAAATCTCATAGAGAAAGAGGAGATTGTTCTAGTTGGGGGTGATTTTCAGTCACATGAACATATTGTTTGCAATGAAGATTTTCAGCTTAATCCACCTCCAATTTTGTATGAGACATATACGGTTGATGATTGGCCTTCAAATGATTTAAACAGTTATTTTCAAGCATGGGATATCAATTTGTCTGCCATAGTGCATGAGGTAACAGTTGATTATGTGTAGGAATATGTTGGGAAAATTCTAGAGATTTATGATGCAAAGTGGTTTTTCAGTTTTGAGACTTCATCCAGTGAGTCTTCTTGGTTCATAAATTCCAAATTTTTGTCTTAAATCAGCAGATGGCTTCTAAGTTTATAGGTGCTTCATGGGTACATCTTCCTTTTCCACTTAGGCATTTATTTCTCCCAGTCTGTTAATAGATTTACGTGATCATCTTGGAGCCATATGAGGTAGGGTCTTCCTACCATGTACATATTAGAAGTTTTTGTTGTGCTGGTAGTTAGTTTCCTTTCTTGTTTGTCATGTTTTTGGCTTGCTCTGCTCCCTTTGTCCTCCATGCTCTTTGACTCTATTGCCCAATGGAACTTAAGCACTGGCCCATGCATGAGATTCTAGATTCCTTGCTTCATCCTTCGTAGTCCTCATCCCCAATTAGAGCTTGTTTTTGCCCATAATTTGAACTTGAATAATTTCACATTTTCAGTGCATCCTCTTATATGCCCTTGAGCCTACCAAATCACAAAAATAATTAATTTTGAAAATATATACAAGTTTGTACAAAATCCTCTTATAGGTGTAATCCTAGATGCATCCTAACCAATCTGGCCATTTTTGTACCAAAATGCCTCACTATTTGAAAGATTTTAAGCTTTACATTTTCCTAATGACAACTCACAAATGAGGTTAAAATCTGACACTTGGGTTGCTGGAGATTAAAAGATTTCTGGGTTTTTCATACAAAATAGAGTTTAAAGGAGGAAGATACAGAGTTTTCTGTCTTCAGCGTCAAGTATATTTTTTAAAAAGATTTCCAATTTATTCACAGAGTAAACTTTATTGTGACATTATGAAATTTAATATTATTTCCAAGGTTAAAAAAAGAGTGAATAAAAGTATTGATAAGAGGGATGATTTTATTCACTTCCACGACAAAGTTGTAAATGACTTTATTAAAGTAATACTTATGAAAAAAGTGGAAGACTTTATAAAATGCACTTCTTTGTTGTCGGGGAGTTAGAGGTTTTTGAAACTCCTGAACTCTTAACTAAAGGTTCTAAAGTTTTAAAAATCCCCAACTTCCAAACTTCTTTGTTGTTAGGGATTTCAAAGGTTTTGGAACTTATAACATCTCTGACTCCACAACATTCATCGGCATTCTCCTACTCTGCACTTTGAATGGGAGCGTTGAAATCAGGGTACGGGCACCCACATAGTATAATAAACTATGAAGAAAATGCAATTGGTAGGCTGTAATGTTGTCTTCTACAACATCCAATGCTGCGATGATTGCATAATATCATAAAATGGATATGTTGAAAAGGCTTTAGAAACCTTGAAGCAAATGCAATTGTTGAGTGTAAACCTGACTCCACCATAGTTTTTAGCGTCCTCTGAGCCTGTGCCAAACTAGGATCCAAACATGTTATGGACATCCATCAAAGCATAATGATTGAAACTTTTGTCAGTTATTATAATTTGAAATACTCTGATAGACATGTATGCAAGTTGCAGAAGGCAAAGGTAGTGAACTGTTTGACAAAATGACATAGAGAAATGTAGTCCCATGAAGATCTTCATAGTTGATGTTGTGATGCTAATAGGGTCGATTGGATGTATCTAGAATGGTAATTTGAACGATGGATGAAGAAGATAATGCTTTTTGTTTACTCAATTTTATTGTCTTTAGCATCAGTCTTCGGATTCACTCAGTGGTAAGGGTACGACTTTATTAAGTGTTGAATCAAGCTGGAGAGGTTTCTCTTGAAAGCAGAAATAATAGATACCTTAATACAAGCATGGAATGCCATGGTAGCGGCCCTAGAAAACATAGACAAAGGGTCATGACTTTCTCATACAAAGATTACGGGCTCTTGAGATTTCTACCAGTGAAAAGCAATTGCTCAAGAGAGATCTACATTGCAGCATTAAAGGACTCAGGGGTTCGCTAGATCTTTGAAACTATAGAATGGGTAAAAACACATAGCAATGGTTCTAAAAATGGTGTATGGTTTAGTTCTTGTTGATATTTGAAGTCATTTGGCATTGAAAGGAATCATTACAAGGAAGACACTTGTGTCTTACCTCGACCACCTTCAACACATTGCCCTTCACACAATTGAAACTCATCCATTTATTGAGAAATCTATTTTACACTGAAGGGAATTGCAGAAGACACTCATAATGCAATCAAAGTAGTTCTTCAATGCACTAAAGGCATGGTGCCATCTTTCATCTTATGCTCCTTCCATTTAAAAATTATGAGTACAGAGAACGTAAAGACATAATACATTTTATTTGAGAAGAGTTTAATGACTACCAAGGAAATCATTGATGAATGTAAGGCTTGAATTATGGCATATGTTCAATACAGTCATCGGCGCATGCTAGTAATTATTTACAGTGGATCGGGTAGTTATGTGTTGAAAAGAAACATTTGAGGCTAATAACAATTATATTCTGGACTATTTCTACTGATGATGATTTCAACAATTGGAATGAAACTAGTGCTTGGTTCTAATTGCTTTGTGAGTAATGTTGGTGCCTCATCGTTCAACTTTGGAATATACACTTTTAGCCTTCGTGTAGGGGTTGTTTCATCAAGGAAGTTTGTGCGGGAATATTTCTTCTGCTTATTTTGAGGCATGTAATAGCTAAGCATTTTTTGCTAGGGTTTGTCACCCAACGAGTATTTTAGAGAGGGATATAAGCTATGGAGAAACTATCAGGAATACCACAATGGTGATAAGGAATCATGGGAAATACTTTTCTATAGTTGAGTCTTCATAAAGAAGCTTATGTGTGAAATGATAGAAGAGTCACAAGTTATCACTATAGGATTGCAAAGCCTGCTTCAATATCCATCTGTTAGTTTAGGCAATTCTTATTTTACTTGTTATTGATCACCTTGCAAAGGAAGTATTAGGATGAACACAAGTCATGAAAAAATACTCAGTTGCTCAACTCAAGAGCTTCAACATTAGTTTGCCTTTTCTGCTTTTTGGTGAAAAGCACACCCTATGTTTTCATTCAATGCACATTATTCAAAGGTAGTTACGCCTTGTAAAATAAGCAGAGAGCACTTGTAAATACCATTGCAAGTGACTCAGCTGTTGGTTCGTTTGTCATTGGTGTGGGCGAGGGAGTATAAAATTCAAGTGACAAATTTGTTAATTAACACATGCATACTCTATGTGCGGTTGCCAGATGTCAAGATAATCCTAAATACTCTCATGAGAATGTAGTAAAAGGAATATTCAAATATTTAAAAGGAACTCTGGATTATGGCTTATGGTATCCAAGAGGTAATGACTTTGATCTAAGTGCTTACACTGATGTTGATTGGGTTGGTTTTGTGATAATAGAAGAAGTACAAGTGGTGGTGCTTTCTTTTTAGGAAGAAAATTGGTTTCATGGCATAGTAAGAAATAAGATTTAGTATCTCTATCAACTGCAAGGGTAGAGTATATTGTAGCAGCATCTTGCTGCACACAAGTGTTATGGATGAAGCAAACTTTGAAGGATATCAAGGTACTATATGACGAGCCTATTCCTATTTTGTGTGATAATACTAGTGCTATCAATATTTCTAAGAATCTAGTGACGCATTCTAGAACCAAGAATATATCAATAAGATATTACTTTTTGAGAGAGAAGGTTGCAGAGAAAGAAGTGAAGTTGGAATATGTTCCAACAGAGGATCAGATTGCAGACATTTTCACAAAGGCTCTTGCAAAGGATACTTTTTAGTATCTTTGACAGAAGTTAGGGTTATTTTCCCCTCATTCTTTCTAGATGCATAAGTGGTGTATCTAGCTAGGGGGTAATTCAAGCTATATCTATTACTAAATTTTGTTCACACTAAATTTAGTTAGACCTAAGTGCAAGTTGTTCAGAAGAAATAAAATAAAATTTAGAAGTTATTGTATTCAATGAACAGTTGATGTCTTGATAAAGTAGAGATGATATTCAGTTGTCAGGATAACCCATTAGTCCAATCAGAACTGATGAATCATCACAACAAGTGAATCGGCATGTCAAGGAATCAATCATTCAAGAAATACAGTTGATCTAACAATAGTGTTATCTTTCAAGAGTTATAAGATAGATTGATTATTCAGTTGATCATATTTGAAAGAAAAAAAGAAAGATATTTATTAAATTGTTATTTCATGTCATAGTTGGAACATACAATTTAGTATCTGTTACTTTATCCTATGCATTGATTGAAAAAAAAATACATCAAGTGCATAAGATAAATTAACTAATCATGTTTAAAAGAAGTGTTAAAATGTGTCCCACACAAGCCATGGCAGTAACTAAACTGAGCAATGCGGACATATGCAAGCTATACATCTGATGATAAAAGAAATAAAGGAGAACACATGATAAAACTAAATATCCATCATTGCCTAAGCAAGGAGGTTGTTGAGCTAGTTGACAGTTGATCTCCAGTCCTCATCTTTAGCTCCAGTTGTATCAGTTGAACCTACAAAAAAATTGGGGAAAGTCCTATAAGATCTCCGTATATTTAATCTTATCATATGCTTTATCATGCAGACATATCAACTTGTCACATCATGCATTTCATATGAAAGATCAAATCAGACATGTGCCATAAATCAGAACATCATGAAGAAGATCAATCAACTCCATAAGGTATGTTTTTATGCTAACTTGTTTGTTCACTGTGCAAGTATATGAAAAGTAATGTTGCTTATTTGAAGACATTAAAGCATGTGGAGAAAAATGTGGCTCCCACAAGGGTTGAGCCCAGCATGCTCCCTTCTTATCCATTCAAGAAGGGCATCAATAGATTGCATAAACAGAGTAATCATGCATAGGAGCAGCCATCACTGAAGCAGTCAAGAGGTCATAATAGAAAGACAAAAGGGCAGTTCCTCCTATAAACTATGCCCCATCACAAGAGGAGTCTACTAGATCATTTTCATATCACAAAATGAATCAAATGTATCCATGCAGAAGAAGGATGAAGTGCAGATGCAGAGCTAACTGACCAAAGAAATGTCACATCAAGAGATGTCAAGTGCAAGTACAAAAGGTACAGAGACCCATAGAAGGTACTTTCATCTCTTAATTATGATTGAAGTGTGTATTGTTGTCTAAAATGTACTTTATAGATAAACCAATCATGATAGAACAACATAAGGAACATTCTACCATAAAATATCACATGTAGCAGTCTTCATTCAAGATCAGATACATTTTACAAAAGAGGAGAATCAACTATGTAGAATCATGTAGCAAAACTATTGTAAAGAAGTCAAGTAAACAGGGAGTAATGTATGAGTCCACATGACTATACAAAGCTACAGGAGTCATATCAATTTATTGCAGTGCCACTAGACTATCATAGTTTCTTTTTGGAGCATAAAAGGTGCATAATTTATCAAAAGTCAAAGAGTCATATGACCAATCAAACATTCATAACAACAATAATGAAAGTGACAGACTTTTATCCATGAATTAAAGATACAGTTTAATTTCTGTAGGATGGTCATAGAAATTCCAAATGCATCAGTGGAGTAAGCCATGAACCTATACAAGGACATGAAAAACAAGATGAACATCTAATGAATGCCACAGCCAAGTGCAAATAATCATACAACAATGATTTATCATGAAGCTCAAAAATTTGTAAACACTGAATGAAATGACAATCATTTCAATTGGCATCATTATGAATAATTGTTTGAAATCCTTGATATCATGAAGTTCTTAGAACCTTGTATGTTTGTAAACAATAGTTCATAATGGAGGAACAACAAAATACATGGTTAAGAATGGATAGATACAAATAGGACAATCACACATGAGGCAATAGTCATAATCTATCTAAGTAAAGGAGCATCAATCAACTCTGAACATCATCCACTTCAATAGTTGAAAGCCTAGTCTAGGCCAATGAAAATAGGACAAATATTTACCACTCTTTGTTGTGAATAAAATGTAAAGCTACTTATTAAGTGTTTTCACCATTGAGCTAGATGATATCCAAATAGAATGATGGTTTGAAATCTAGAAGTATTTTTCATGATAATTGTGCAAGATACAATCAAAATGCCATGAATGATTGATTGCTAAAGGAATACAGTGTAGACAAATGCAATTGTAATGCCACATGTCAAAGAAGTAGATACAGACAGACAGTCATATAAGAATGATACATATACAGAAATTTCTACAGATAAAAGATAGTCTATAAAAGATCTAATGCATTGATTTGTAAGGTCTTATCATGGATGTTCTTTTGAAAAAATTTCCATTCTATTTATGCAAAAAAACAAAAGACCTCCATGAATATTAGAGCAGAGCACAACAAAAAGATATCTTCTATCTTTCCAAGAAGTTCAAAGGTCTAAGAATAAAGGCAGAAGAATAACTAAACTTATAGCACATTCACTGCTTACAACCAGACGCTAGGGTTTAGCAAATAAAAAGATGAATGAGGTGTAAGTTGTAATAGCAATTTTGGGAAACTGTGACAGCAAGTCACATAATACGTTTTCTTTTAAATTATAGTCAAGAGTTCTTTTCTTCAAAGCACAAAATATAGAGTACAAAGGCCATGGCCATGTTTTTTCTGTAAACCTTCATTCTCCTTCCTCACAAAGAGAGTTTCTTTTTTCTGGGCAAAGCTACAACAGGATATAGAAAATGTATAGAAAAGATATGATATGTTATGCTTTTGAAACAGAGGCCTTGTATATAGAGCAAAGAAATAACATATGTAGGCATGGCCGCTATAAAAGAGTCTATTTCTTTGAGAAGGAATAATAATCAATTCGCATCTTTCAAAACCCTTACTATTTCTAAAATCTATAGCAATGTCAAAGAAAATACAGTAAAGGAGAACCAAGAACTCACCATTCAATTGCAGTTATGGACATCAATGGCCACGGCCCCCTTTTTTTAGGGTTTTGTCATTTCTTTTTGCCACATTTGCAAAGTAGAAACACAGAGAAAACATAAAAGGTTTATCAAAAGATTGCAAAGAGTAATGATCAGGATGGCGGCCATTCGTGATATGAGTAGCTATAGAAGTTAATAAAAATGCCAATAAAAGCCTCAGAGTAAATATTTACCTTCTTTTGCATTTGAAATGCTAAAGTATTGACCAGGGAAGGCTAAGAATATGAAGGAAATCCTGAGAACCATAAAATCCTAGGTCGGCCATCAACAGAGGTGCAGAGCTGAAGTGACTCAAGTGCCAAATGAAATACAAGAATCTATTTTAGGGTTTCTTTGGTTTTGATCGATGACTCATAAGTCTCTTTTTTTATTTTTTAACTTTTCAATTTTGAAATTAGTACCTCATATAAAATGCAAACCACGATCAAGACCTTGTCTTGACAAGATCCTAGTCATCATTTTTTTTTGAAAGGGCCGACATGTTCTATTTATACTTGATTCTTGTTGAAGTCAATGGTCACATTATCATGAGAAGAAAAGTAGGGGATATTCCTTATGCCTTATGAACTTTCAAAACCCCTTATTTCTATATGTCGACAACATGGTCAAAAGTGCCTTAGGTATGATACCTTTCATTTTGCAAACATAGAAAAAAATAAAAAATTCCTCATTATCATGCCTAGTGCCCGATTAGGGTCAAAAGAGGAATCTTTTATACCTTATGTATTTTACATCAAAGGACAAAGGAGGGAACATCATGTGAAGACTTGGTATGCATAATGAGGTGGTAGAGGATAAGGTAATTTTTTGCATTGAGGTATTGATGCAATGAAAAGAAGAAAGTATATGTGCATAAAGATGCAAGATAAGACAAATATTGCAAGGTGGCAAAGGTTGTTTAGGGTTTTGATTTATTTTTGCATGATGGAGATATATGGCAGTAAGGCCACGTTTATGCATGAAGACATTTTGATATTGTAAATGGAGTTATAAGGATATATTTTTGCCTTAAATACACATGTCATGCAAATAGGTATTTTTTCTCACAAGGGGCTATAAGGGGATTTTATTTTCTTCTAAGTCCTAATTTTGGCTCAAATCATGCAAATTAGGCAAATGTAATTGGAGAGATAAGGAGATTTATTTTTCTTTTCATGCATGATTTTATAAACAAATCAAATGTAAATAAATAATAAAGTAATATTCTTCAAATTACTTTATTATTTTTCACAAATTGTAAAATTAGAAATAGTACAAGTTGTAACTAATAATAGAGTAATTATTCTAATTACTTTATTATTTACTCACATCAATTTTGTAAATACAAAATCATGCAAATTGATGAGTTGAATTAACTAGGCCATCTAGGGGAGTTTTGCATGATTTGAGGAGCATCTTGAGGGTTCTTGGTCAACTTCTTTATCAAGCATATGGAGAGGTCCAAATTGAAGCTATTTTTGCTTGATTTGTGGCAGTTTGAGCCCTTATTTTTAGGGATTTTTAATTTTGCTCGTGGATCACTTTGGAGGACTTATTTTTAGAGGTAGTTAGCTGCAGTTCATTTTTTGCATGCCTCTTAGTGAGAGCAAGCTATATATTGTAAACCAAAATTTATTTTTGCTAGTTCTTGCCTTTTTGTTCTTTTACACTTTGAGAGAGAAGAAGGTTTTTGATTAGTAAGTGAGGGATTTTTAGGCTGGCCCACTCTAGGGGAGGTCACAAGGAGGACCTCCTCTCTGTAGAACTGCCACCACCACTGCAGCGTGGATCACCAATGGTGTGGTCCTGCTAAGCCTGCCATCATGTCACTTGTGGCGCGGATCACCACCAGTAGATTTGTCATTGTACACCATTGCTACCATGACCTGTTGAGCTGCGGAGACCAGAGAACACCAGAATTTGAGTACACTCCACTTAAGGACCTTAGAGTGCCATGTGTCACTTACATAGAGCCACAACCATTTAGAAGCCAAGATGTCTTTGGGGGGATTTGAACCTTGGTCTCCACAATAAGGACCAAGTGGTCTTAACCACTAGACCACACCCACTTGACAGAGAGAAGAAGGTTTTGTAGGTCATTGTTTTGACAGTTTTATAGAGATCACAACAGATTACAGGGCCAATTCCTTTGTTCTTATGCAATATCTCCTTTATTTTGTGGAATCAAGTAGTTGCCTTTCCATTTAATGCTAAATGTATGGGGTGATTTGATGAAGTTTTACTGTGTTTAATTATCAAAACCTTTAAAACTATTGTCTCATTCTTAATTGAAGTATTAAGCATAGTGATATCACAGGTCTTAGGTTGTGTTACCAAAAATAGTTCTTTCATTGTGGTGAAAAACCTTTTCTTTCATAAAGAGTTTATTTTCCAGCCTTCCTTAGAAATACTTTTGTGATATTTATGCCAAGATTGGATTGTGTGTGTTAGATTTCCAAATTCTATTGTGAACTAGATTGCAAATTTTCCATCCTTATTAGGTGCATCACCAAATTTTATAGTTTTATTTCATTATAGTTTCCTTCTTACCCTTTTCCAAAACAAAAAATCATAGATTTACATAGAATATTTTAAGGGAACTAGCCCACAATCTGGAGGTTCAAACTCACTATAGGTCACTCACATCCTGAGTTTGTCCCCATGTTTCGAAGGATTGCAGAGTGTCACAGCTTTGCATAAGGGTGCAATCCTCATCGACAACAATATGTTTTTCCTAGACTGATGGTGGCTACCTCTCAGGAGGGGCAGGTAGTGGTTGTTGCTGACAGGGGGAGAAGGTTGAAAAGGAGAGTTTGTAACCTAAGGAGGAGAAGAAGTTTCCCTTTGTCCTTGATGTCAAAGAAGGAGAATGAGTTGGAGCATGTTTCCATCCATGCCAAAGGGGAAGATTAGTGCACATATGTTATCTAAGGTTATCACCGGTGTGGTTATCATTGATGTCAACACTCTTTTTGGGTTGTCATTGATGTCAACACTATGCTTGGATGCTTATGATGATGAAATACTATGTTGATGGTGTACTAGCCATGGTTTCTAATGTTCATGGTTGGTTGCTGATGTTCATGATTGGTTGCTGATGTTCATGGTCAGTTGTCATGCCTTGATTAATGTCAATCAAATTTGTATTGAGCATGTTTGTGGTTAGCATAGATGATTTCATGATGATATATTAAGATGGGAATTAGAAGCATTAAGATGAATGATCATATATTAAGATGGGAATTAGAATCTACGATGAGGTTGAGAAGATTTTGTTGATGACCTATATCTTGTTGTATGCTCTTTCCTAATGATCCTAAGGAAGTATGTGTTGCTATAAGAAGGTTTTGATCTCTGAATGTTGGTAAAGGTTGTTGTTGCAAGAAGCTACCTTGAAGACTGCTTAGCAAAATGCTCTGCATTCCTCTACATTTGAAGATATGGTCAAGTTGTTCAGATGTTGAGTTTAGTATTTTGTAAAGGTGCTAAATCCAAAGTTTTAGATGATTTTCTCCTCCATAGTGGAAGTTACAAGTGACAGAGTTCTAGTATGTGTTATGGAAGAATAAAGTAATGATGAATGCTTGTTTAAATGCTCCACATTCCTCTAGAAGAGAAGCTTTGTCTATACAATTTTGAGGAAATATTTAGAGATGTGCAATACATGCTACATTGCAATTTTAGGTGTTTTGAAGGTCCGCAAGTTCAGTTTTCAAATGACAGAAGTGATACTGATGGTTTTGGATACCTAATTGTTCTCTGGATATATGTTTGGGTACTTACACTAGTGGAAGAGTATACAGATTAGTTATATGAGTCTGTGTGGACATTATACATGTCTCAGAGTGTTTTAGGTTTGAAGAGCATTAAGATTTATCTTGTTTCCTATACCACAAATTATTTTCAAGACAGATTGTGAAGAGTTGTTGCTATTAAAGTCATCTTGAGTATGTTGGTGATGTATGCCACAAAGTCCTTGCTATACAAAGATCAAGGAATGTCTAGAGATGTTGTATGGTTCATGTTGAGTCATCTGGAAGAAGTGCAAGTGATGTTTGATCTTTCACAATTTTTGCACCAAGTTTTCAAGTCAGAGTTGTAACCAAGCTTCATGTTTTCTTTCTTAAGGGTGACCTAATTCAAATTTGTGAAGCGTGTGAATGTTATTCCTTGAAGGCCAATACTGTGAAGAATGTTTAGGACTAGGTTAAGTGTGTGCTGGGGTTCGCAAGGTGTGTTTCTCTTATTGGTACTGTGTGTAGTCATGTTTAGGGCTTGCCCTCTACACATTTCATGTAGTTTAATCTTTTCCCGACTTGAAATTGTAATGTTCTTATTATCTCTAGCCGACAAGTAATGTAATCAATGCAATATCATGTATATATTGTAAACCTAGTTAACCTAGGGAAGGGTGTCATTGCAAGAATATTTGTGGAGGTTGCAAGTGTGAAGAGTAGGATATGAATATGATATGCATTATGATGTGCGACAGAAGGAGAAAGAGCAGAAGCAATAAGGGTTGTCTTGATTCATCCTGAAGACATTTTTGTGATAGGAGGGAAGTGAAGAGTGTGCATAATTGATCTAATCATCAAAAGAGGAGTGAAGAGGTAGAATTGTAATCATCAAAGGTGTGAGTTTCATTGTTAGTTTCAGACAGTAGAAGGATTGTCATGTTGTAATTATTTATGAGCTTGTTCTCAGTTTAGGGAGTAGTTGCTTCCTTGGATTGTAGCCCTAAAACAAAGTCTGCAGGGAGTTGCAGCTTCCATGGGAGTGACCTTACAACCTTTCTTCAGGGAGTAGTAGCTTCCTTGGGTTGTAGCCCTAAAATAAAGTTGTAATTTTTATAGTAGTGAACTTCATATATTGTGAGTTAATCCTCACCGTGGTTTTTCCCCTTTTGGGGTTTTCCATGTATATCTGGTGTTATGTGTTGATGTGCATTGTGTTGATCTTTCATGTTTATGTTAATGTTGTAATGTTTAAGTTTTAATTTGCTTTGGAGGATTTGAAGTTTGTTTGGATACCGATTTACCCCCTCTCAGTATCCAAGTGTGTTCAACAAAAACAAGATGTGAGTCACCTTTCTCTCTCCATCTCCCTGTCTCTATCTTTATCTTTCCCTCACTCTCTATCTCACTCTCTCTCTATATCTCTCTCTACTTGCCTCTCTCTAGATCATGTAGAATGAAGTTCTCATCACTATGTATGGTAGAACCTTTAACAAATATGATAGAGAGTAGTGAAACTATTGATTAGTCTTTTTTATAAGACTTTAGAATTACATAAGCCTATTGTTCAATATGATGATTAAATAAGAATTCCTCTATGAAACATTAAATTGACATGTTGGAAAATGATTAGTATAGATTTTCAAAGTCTAAAGAACTTTTTGTAAAGCCTTATTCAACTCTTGATATCGCTTTATCTCTTTATCCCCATCTCTTTATCTCTCTCTCTCTCTATCTCCATCTCTCTCTCTAACTCTCTCCCTCCATCAAGCTCTCTCCCTCTATCTCTTTATCTCTCTATCCACTCTCTCTCTTTATCTCTCTCCCTCTCTATGTCTATCTCTCTTCCTCTCTCTCCATACCTCCCTCTATATCTCTCCCTCTCTAACTCTATCTTTTTGTCTCTCCCTACCACTTTATCTCTCTCCATCTATCTCTATCTCTATCTCTATCTCTATCTCTATCTCTATCTCTATCTCTAGATCTCTCTCTCTCCTTATCCATCTCTCTCTATCTCTCTCTCTATATCTTTATATTTCTCTCTCACTATCAATATATATCTCTCCCTCTCCCCCTCTATCTCTTTCTATCTCTCACTATCTCTTCATATATATATATATATGTCTTTGTCTCTCCCCTCCCTCTCTCTTTCTCTCTCCTTCTCTATCTTTATCTCTCTCCCTCTCCTCTCCCTCTATTTGCCCCTATTTCTATAGTTGTCCCCCTCTCTAACTTTATCTCTCCATCTCTCCATCTCTTTCTATCTTTTCCCATCTCTCTCTATCTCTCACTATTTCTCTTTCTCCCCCTCCCTCTTTCTATGTATCTTTCTCTCTAATTCTCTATCTATATATCTCTCCCTCTCTATCTTTCCCTCTCCCTAATGCTATCTTTCTATTTCTATATCTTCATTTCTTTATATCTTTCTATCTCTATCCCCTTGTCTCTATATCTCTATCTATTTATCTTTCTATCCTGCCACTCTCTCTATATATCTCTCCCTCTCTCCCTCTCTATGTCTCTATCTATCTCTCCCTTTATTGTTACTATGTGGTGACTGATCATGCTATTGGGCTGCAAGATACCTGTAGCAACTACAAGGTTCATGCAACAAGCTAAATTGTGGTGACTTTGTTAGCCACGGTTTCTCCCCAAAATAATTATCAGGGGAGCTTAGGGAGTGTCAGTTGTTATTTTGGTTATTAGCCTACATGGAAAAAATGACTTTGTTAATTACCAAAGAGGCTTGATAAATAAGCAGTTGGAGAATGTGAAAGGCCATGAGTCACACATGAGTCACAGATAAGGCATGAATGAGATAGTAGTATATTTCATGTAGTATAGTAGTGGATAAGCTATGAGATTGTAATTCGTGAGTTTTGTTGGATAATAAAATATTGGGCCATTATTTCTATGGATGTAGCCCACATTGGGTGAACCACATTAAATCTCTATTGTGTGATTGTGTTATTCTTCATTGCTATTTCTATATATTTATATCTGCATTATAATTATTAATTTGTATTGCTCTAGTTTGTCATTGAAATTATAACATTTATCTCTTTATTTCTCTATCCTCCCTCTCTCTTTATCTCTCTACCTCTCTATCTCTATATATATCTCTCCCTCTCTCTATGATCCCTCTAACTCTATCTTTCTATCTTTCCCACTCTTTATCTCTCTCCCAATCTATCTTCCTCTCCTATATCTTTCTCTATCTATCCCTCTCTAGCTCTATCTCCTCATCTAACAAGGTGCATATGATACTACTTGTTCCAACACTCCCTCTTTTATTTGAAAGTATGGAGGCCTTGAATCTTTCTCCTCATCATTACCCAATGATATTATAGTTGCCTCTTCCTAGACATGAGGCTACTCTAGAGTGAAAGAAGATGGAAAGGTGACATGATACCTCATAAAATTTGTCCCACTTATCATCAAAGTTTTAAATGATCTAAGTCTCAAGCATGTTATAACTCACTCATGTTATAATGTGCTCGCATTATAACACACTTACATTATAGTGTGCTCATGTTATAACACACATTATAGTGTGTTCATGTTATAATGTGAGCATGTTTTTGACTACTTTAGGAAATTCCAATGCTAAGAGTTGGATTTGCCTTGGAAATCCAACCCAAAGGATTGGGTCTGCCTTTTGGATGCCAAAGACATGTTTTTAACAAAACATAGAACATCAACTAAATCTCAAGCATTCTCTGAGCCATCAAGATTACATGTTTTTCAATGTTAATACAAAAAAATGTCAGGATGACTTCAAGTTTTTTATTAGCTTTCTAAGCACGTAATTTTTCTAAAATATGACAACATTAAGGTTTTCATCATCAATTTGTTTTGCTAATGTGTTATTTTTTTGCAGAAAACCTGTGTAGTATTTCTGGTATCATTTTTTATACATTCATAAAAAATTGAAAGAAATTACTGTAATGACCCCTTAAAATGCAACCAATTTTTTTTGCTTTTAAAATTAGATCTTAATACAATCATATACTATTACCATGACTACACTAAAACTACATAGAGATGATTGGAATACATTCGTAGTCTATAAGCCTACACAATGAGTTTTAAGTTAAACATTTACAACCTAGTTAAGATTTGGCAACATTAATACATGATATAAATATGTAACATCACTAAGAGAACATGTACAAATTCAAAACAACAGTTGGAAAATTCCATTAATTTATTCATGTTCATCATACAACCAACCAAAGGACGTAAGACTATTCTAGTTATCCACCTGTTGTCTCTCATAAGCCCATTTACATTCTTGCACCCTGGAATCCAAGTTCACATGTTAAAGCATTAGCCAAAGTACTCTCTTCCTACTTTTCATAGAAAGCATAATATGAACTTGCAATGATTACCCATCAATTTTGCAGCATTATTAAGGAAATATGAATAATGAAATGCCATAATGAATAATACTCACCTGGGTACTACCTTAAGTAAGATAGTAGGAAGAAGGTGGTTGTTCACATCAGAGAATCGGTCTCCCTCCAGCCTCTAGAGTGCATGGTGAATCCTACCTTAAGGATAGAATTCCCTATCCCAACCCACCAATGGACTTTAGGATCCATAAAGAGAGATGATTGTTCATGCCAAGGCTTTTAGACTCAGGTAACTACTGACCCACGATATCTAGCTTCCCAAAGGACTTCTATTACTATATTGGCACAAATAGACTAGCAACCATGAGAGTAAGAAAGAACTAGAACTAGCACCTAAAACTATTGGGAATTAAGGTGTCTCAACCTTGGTAATTCCTTATATTATTTCATTGTATTTATTTAATTATTGCGTATTATGGTAATTAGGATGCAAATCCTTATTGTCATCTTGTGGGAGTTGGCATGATGTTGTGTCATCCTATGTGGAAGGTGACAAGTTGTAAATTTGTCGTCACATGAGGAGATAGGCATCCCACTTAGTGGTAGGAATATTTTGCCATGTGTCAGCATCTTGAATAGTGTGTAAGGGAATATTGACCGAAATGGTCATGACAAATTCCTATGACAAATCTATGACGTGTAAGAGTCATAAATGGAAGATTCTATGACAGGTGAAGACATGTGTCACAAGGCATCTTGGAAGAAGGCATATTTGGGTGCCCCAAGGAGGGTTATGACATGTTGTAAGAGAATATGCTATTTATAGCCTATGTATGATATATTCTCTTACAACTGTAAGATATGACAGCTATGACGGATTCTATGATGGTCGTAAGTGTCGTAAGAGTATCTATCATTGCCCAACATGGGAATAGGAGACCTCTTTGGGATGGGGTGACTTGACAAGTGTCAGGAACATCTTACAGTGTTGGGCAAGAATCCATAGGCATGGGTTTTAGGCCATGAAGCCATGTTGGAAACCCATCCCAAGATAGAGCCATTTTTGCCTTGTATTTTCTATATAAACAGGTGCTTTGGAGAGGAGATGTATTATGTGATTGACAGGTACTGTTATGCTACCAGATTGTCTCCAGATACGAGTGTCGAAGACTCTTGCAAGAGCATTGGCTCTGTAACTATATTGTAAACCTCATTGTTTAGATAATACATTTGAGCTGTGTTTTGGAGTGTGGGGTTTTTCATCCGTAAGGGTTTCCCCCACATATATCTTGTCTCTCTCTTCTTCTATCTTACATTCTTGTGTATGTGTTTCCTACAATATCTCTATTGTTGGGTTAACATTCTTGTAACTATAAAGATTAAAATGAATTTGCACTCATCTCTCCTCATTAGATTAATGTAGGAAGCAATTTCTGCACACCTAGCTTCCTTTCAGTTGGTATCAGATCTTGATCACCTTTGGTCCTAGTTGTTGGGTAGGGGTTTTTTGAGCTAAACTTAGGTTGAGTGGGAGCTTTGTACAAAGTATTATGTAATCTTGTTGTAGGAAAGAGATGGCAGGCACATCCGGAAGATTAGAGGTGGAGAAATTCAATGGCAATAATTTTGAGTTATGGAAACTTAAGATGGAAGACATGCTTGTTGATCATGACCTATGGGAAATTGTATCCGGTGTAAAACCAACTGTAATGGCACAAGATGATTGGGATCTCAAAGATCGGAAGGCTAAGGGTCTCATAAGACTCAGTTTAGATGACTCTGTCCTGTTAAATGTCCATGAGGAGAAGAGCACAAAAGACCTTTGGAAGAAGTTGGGAGATGTTTATCAGGCCAAATCCCTGGTGAACAAATGTTTTCTAAGAAAGAAGTTGTATTCTCTAAAGATGGAGGATGGAGGATCTATTGCAGATCACCTAAATACCTTCAACATGTTAATTGCTCAATTGACATCAATTGGTGTGAAGATGGAGGAGAAGGATCATTGTATGACCTTGATTTGTTCTTTGCCAGACTCGTGGGATCATCTTGTTATGACTATTGGAAGCACCACATCCACATTCACAATGGATGAAGAGGTATCTTCACTGTTATCTGAAGAGATGCAGAGAAAGTCTTCTGGGGTAGCCAAAGAGGCTCTTGTGGTTCATGGAAGACCCAAGGAGAAAGGGAAAAAGAAGGACAAGAAATATGAGAAGGGTAGATCCAAATCCCATAGGAGAACCAAATCTCCTGGAACGTCCAAGGCTCTTTGTTGGAACTGTGGAAAAATTGGGCATTTCTAAAAGGAATGGAAGGAAGAAAAGAAAAAGAAGAAAAAGAATGTCCCAGATTCAGATTTTGACAAGTCTCAAGATGATGGTGATGCCTTCATCACAACCCTGGCCACCCATGCATCTGATGATGTGTGGTTGATAGATTCTGGTGCATCATTCCACATGACCTTGCATCGAAGCTGGTTCACAAAATATGAAGAGTTTGATGGTGTAAGAGTGTACCTGGGTGATGATTCTCATCTAGAGATTGTTGGTCATGGAAGAGTCTCAATCTGATTCCCTGATAGACGAGTGAAGGGGATCACTGGGGTTATGCACATCCCAAGCTTGGCAGAGAACCTACTTTTTGTAAGTATGTTGAATGATGCAGGTGTGCAGGTTGTCTTTTCAAAGGATGGATGCAAGATGACTAGAGGATCTATGGTGCTTGCGAAGGGTACTCAAAGAGGTACTCTATTTTAGCTAGAGGCATGCACTTCACAGTACAATAGTTCTTCTGACTCAAAGAAAAGAGCTGCAGTCACTTCATCCCCACCATCTGAATGAGCAGTGAAGAAAACTCTTGTAGTTCAAATTCTGATGGTAGTGCACATGCTTTGGAAATTAAACTTCTTGCTGAAAGACTATCTTATGGCATTTGAGATATGGCCACATTGGTGAGAAGGGTCTTAGAACCTTGAAAAATAAAAACCTCGTTGAGAGGTTAAATGATTGTAATCTCAAGTTTGACTTTTGCAAACATTGTGTATATGGAAAGCAAAACTGTGTTTAGTTTTACTCTAGTTCTCACAAGTCTTCTGGTGTATTGGATCTTATTCATTATGATGTGTTTGGTCCTATTAATGTTCCTTTGATTTCCAAATATATTTATTTTGTATCTTTCATAGATGATTACAGTAGAAGGACATGGGTTTATTTTATTAGAAGCAAGACTGAAGTCTTTAGTCGGTTTAAAGAGTTTAAAGCCTTTGATGAAAATTAGACTAGTAAAAAGATTAAGTGTTTGAGAACTAATAATGGTGGTGAGTTTTGTTTGGCATAGTTCAATAAGTTCTGTAAAGAGCAAGGGATTGAAATACATAAGACAACTCCATACACCCCATAGCAAAATAGAGTTGTAGAGAGGATGAGCAAACAATGATGGAGAAGGTTAGGAGTATGCTTAGTGGAGCAAGCCTCAAACAAAAGTTTTGGGTTGAAGCTATAGCCACTACTTGCTACCTAGTAAATAGGTCTCCTACATCAGCTCTTGTTGGTAAGACATCTATGAAGGTGTGGTCTAGTATGAAGCCTTCAGTTAGACATCTTTGTGTTTTTAGTTGTGAGGCATATGCACATGTGCCTAGGGAGAAACAGTCTAAACTAGAGAACAAGGTTGTTAAGTGTATTTTCATTGGCTATGTTGTCGGTGTGAAAGGATACAAGCTTTGGGATCCTGTGGGTAAAAAAGTGTTGTATAGCAGAAGTGTTATCTTCAAAGAGATAACACCTTCTTCCATTGTTCTACAACCAGAAGAAACAAAAAAGAAAGAGGATGTGGCTGA
Source organism: Cunninghamia lanceolata (assembly GCA_027924645.1). NCBI lineage: Eukaryota > Viridiplantae > Streptophyta > Pinopsida > Cupressales > Cupressaceae > Cunninghamia > Cunninghamia lanceolata. Next base: position 1,994,270 of record BSBN01000210.1, on the reverse strand, counting down.
GTTTCCTTCTACCCTTGAGAAGACTAAACCAATAGACCCTATGAGACTTAATGATGAGGAGAGCTCTAGCAGCTCTGAAAGTTTAGAAGTAGAACCTCAACCTCAGCCATTGAGGAGGTCTACACAAATAAAGAAGCAACCTGATAGGTTTGGTTATTCATTACCTGATTCTAGTTGTGCTTTTGTATTTCTTACTAACACTGATGAGCCTAGAACTGTGATAGAGGCTATGGGCATGAAAGATTTAGGTTCCTAGAAGGAGGCCATAGAAGATGAGATGGCTTATTTGGAAAAGAATAAAACATGGGACTTGGTGCCTTTTTCTGAAGGACAGAACCTTGTTGGATGCAAATGGGTGTTCAAGAAGAAATTCAATGCAGATGGCAGTGTTGAAAAGTACAAGGCCAGACTGGTTGCGAAGGGGTATTCACAAGTGGAGGGAATTGATTATGGTGAAATTTTCTCTTCCGTTGCAAAGCTAACATCTATTTGATTCCTGTTATCTCTTGCAACAACTTATGACTTAGAGGTGGAGAAGATGGATGTGAAGACATCATTCCTTCATGGTGATTTGGAGGAAGAGATTTACATGTCACAACCAGAGCATTACATAGAGAAAGGTAAATAATTGCAAGTTGAAAAAGTCTTTGTATGGTTTGAAGTAGTCCTCTAGGATGTGGTACTTGAAGTTTGATGCCTTTGTGTTGTCGGTTGGATTTTTGAGATTGAAATCAGATCATTGTGTGTATTATAAGTTTGATAATGATTGCATTCTCATTATTACATTGTATGTTGATGATATGTTGTTAATTAGGAATGGTAAGAATATGATTTCTGATTTGAAGTCTCAGTTGTTAACATAGTTTGAGATGGAAAATCTAGGGGCAGCCAGGTACATTCTGGGAATGGAAATTGGAAGAGATAGAGCTAATAGAAAACTTTGGTTAAGCTAGAGTAATTATGTGAAGACCATGTTGGATAGGTTCAGCATGATAGAATGTAGACTAGTGTGTGTTCCTATTTCTTTGGGGACAAAGTTGTCTGCTAATGATTGTCCAAAATCTCCTAGTGAGGCGGAGGACATGAGCAGAGTACCTTATGCTAGTGTTCTTAGTAGTTTGATGTATGCTATGGTCTGGTCTTAAGCAGTGGGAGTCCTTAGTCAATTTTTGGTGAATCTTGGATGGGTACGTTGGGATGCAGTTAAGCGAGTGTTCAGATATTTGAGGGGTACTTTCAAGTATTCCATATGCTATCATGGTAATGCTTCAGGACCTCTGCATATAGTCTGTATTCATGGATTCATGGATTCTAATTGGGTAGGTGACATTAATAGCAGGAGATCCACCAGTGCCTATGTGTTCACTATGTTCGGTGGTGTAATTAGTTGGATGAGTAAGCGACAACCTATGGTTGCTTTGTCCATGATAGAAGATGAGTATATGGTAGAAACTCATGCTTGTAAGGAAGTCATTTGGCTTAAGAGATTATGTTCAGATATTGGTGTTGATGTAGGATAGATTACGATTTGTTGTGACAGACAGAGTGTGATTTGCCTAGCAAAGAATCCAAATTTCCATGCCAAAACAAAGCATATTGATGTACAATTTCACTTCGTGCAAGACATGGTAGAGGATGGGAAGGTAAATTTGGAGAATGTAGATACTTTGAAGAATGTTGCGGATGCATTAATGGAACCAGTGGGCACAGAGAAGTTCAGATGGTGTTCAGAGTCTATGGGCCTTTTGGCCTATAGCAGTTAAATCCTGTTATTTCCATTGGCTCTTACAAGGTGTTTGACAAGTGGGAGAATGTTGGGAATTAAGGCATCTAAACCATGGTAATTCCTTGTATTATTTCATTGTATTTATTTAATTATTGCCTATTATTGTAATTAGGATGCAAATCCTTATTGTCATCTTGTGGGAGTTGGCACGATGATGTGTCATCCTATGTGGAAGGTGACAAGTTGTAAATTTGTCCTCACATGAGGAGATAGGTGTCCCACTTAGTAGTAGGAATATTTTTCCATGTGTCAGCATCTTCAATAGTGTGCAAGGTAATATTGACCAAAATGGTCATGACAGATTCTTATGACAAATCTATGACGTGTAAGAGTCGTAAATGGAAGATTCTATGACAGATGAAGACATGTGTCACAAGGAATCTTGGAAGAAGGCATATTTGCATGCCCCAAGGAGGGTTATGACATGTTATAAGAGAATATACTATTTATAGCCTATGTATGACATATTCTCTTATAGCTATAAGATATGAAAGATATGATAGATTCTATGATGGTCATAAGTGTCGTAAGAGTATATGTCATTGCCCAACTTGGGAATAGGTGACCTCTTCGGGATGGGATGACTTGACAAGTGTCAGGAACATCTTACAGTGTTGGACAAGTGTCCATAGGCATGGGTTTTGGGCCATGAGGCCATGTTGGACGCCCATCCCAAGATAGAACCATTTTTGCCTTCTATTTTCTATATAAACAGGTGCTTTGGAGAGGAGATGTATTATGTGATTGATAGGTACTATTATGATGTTGGATTGTCTCTAGATATGAGTGTTGAAGACTCCTACAAGAGCATTGGCTCTATAATTATATTGTAAACCTCATTGTTTAGATAGTACATTTGAGCTGTGTTTTGGAGTGTGCAATTTTTCACCCGTAAGGGTTTTCCCCACGTATATCTTGTCTGTCTCTTCTTTTGTCTTACATTCTTGTGTATGTGATTCTTGCAATATCTCTATTGTTGGGTTAACATTGTTGTAACTATAAAGATTAAAACAAATTTGCACTCATCTCTCCTCATTAGATTAGTGTAGGAAGCAATTTCTGCACACCTAGCTTCCTTTCAAAAACAACCTGGTCTTTTTCTTAAACTTCAAATTGCACTAGTATGACTTTCCACTAATCTCAAAAGATATAGAATAGAAATTAATGGCATCCTTCACCCACATGCCACTGGCTCTAGAAACTGCAAGTTGTTGGTGATAGCCATTCAAGCCTGAGAAGTACCTAGCATTCTTCACCAGTATACCTGGGTGATAGCCTACTATCTCTGGATACCACTGTATCACTCTATTTGTAGAGTACTCTCCCTAACTATTGTCAAGATGGAGCATCGATAAGCTTATCTTCAAAAGGGTCATAGGATTTAAAGTTGGTGATCACCATAGAAGGAGTGGAACTACTACGTTATAGGAGTAATGCATTACTCCTACCTATGCCCTCATAGAGTCCATACTCCAACCGTCATGTGTTGCAATAGAGGTCAGAAGCTATATCCAGCTTGTTTTGTAAGTGGACTAAGCCATCCTAGAGTTAGATATGTGAATTGCACTAGACAACTGAAAGGGGGGTGAATCAGTTGTCCTAAAACTTTTAACCAATTTCAATCCTTAACTTATCAATCACTTATGTTTAGATATAACCATGAAAGCATAGAATAAGAAGCATAACACAAAAGCACAAACAACACGTAAGAAACTAGATTTTTACGTGGAAAACCCTAAAAGGGAAAAACCATGGTGGGTGTTAGCCCAGAGAAATATATATGTTATATCAATACCAAAAATTAGAGACTCACTGCCTACAGGGCTCACTACCCAGAATGCTCACTGCAAGGAAAAATGCTCATTGCCAAAAGGGTTGAACTGAGATAATAGCATCTACTCCATGCCAAGGTTCAGTTCCATTGAAGCACAAACACCTCTGCTCTGCTCTTTAGTTTACTTCCACCTTATCTTCAGATCTTCAGCACTCCGCTACATTTTCACGAATCAATAATAAATATTTATACACTACATCAACCTTGGAATGAACATCAAGGTCGGCATCACAAACATCAACTGTTGGAATAATATCCAAGGTCGGCATTACAAACAATTACAAAATAGGTCTTGACTTAATACAAAGTTTATACTAAGGAAATGATATAATAATATATGTGAATCACACCACGCCTTAGCTAGGACTCAAACACGATCTTCCATGCCATGCCACACTTTTTAAATCTTCAATAGATCTCCGCAATCATAGGAATTAACCAAGTGGGATAAGACTGGTTACACGCTACCTATCTGGGAACAATCTTCAATTCCAGTCTGAAATAGTCCTCGCAGACCAATGCAAAGGTAGGAACATAATCAAGAAGCCTCCACAAGCACGTTGTAATTACCAAGAGCAACCGCACAAACTCTAACCACTTTATCCATGAGATTCTTCACACCGGAGCACATGAACTTCACTGTCTTCAACTGTCATAATAGAAAGATAGCTTGCGGACCCCCAAAACATGAACCATTGCAATTGTAGGCACTTATCATCATACCAGACTTTCCTCTAGAACCGTAGAGAAAAATACTTTAATGCAGAGGAATGCGGAGAAAAATACTTTCTCTCTGGCACCAATGAATAATCAGAAAAAGCAAGTTTTACTCTGGTGAATGTAACTCATTCAATTCTTCACACTGAAGGCTCAAACTCAAGATTTAGTATCTTCAGACATACCTCTAAATAAATTCCAATCTACAAACTAAGATCTTCAATCAGAAAGAAATGCAGAGCAATCTTCTGGACTATTCTTCAGTATGCAACACACTGTCTTCAATGCAATTCACTACAACTCTCTGTTTCTTCCGGAGAGGCAAATTTTCTCAATATCCTCAACATATAAAGCTTCTAAACAAATAGTAAAATAGGATACAGTTGACACCAATGAAAACAAGGATATGTTGACATCAATGACAACACCAATTAGGCACATACTTGCAACAATCTCCCCCTTTGTCATTGATGGCAACATATGATGTGAAAATGCCATGTCCCTATACTAATGATTTATAATTGAATTGTTTATTTAAATAATAAATTAGCCTTATATAAACTAATATAATTAAAATATAATATATAATATATTTATTTAAAATATATTATTAATATGTATTATTTAATAAATAATATTATTAAATTAATATAATTAAATATCTTATAAATATAAATATTTAAATATTATAAAATATATGAAATATATATATTTAATTAACTAGATATATTATAAATATAAGTATTTTAATATAATATTTATGTGAATAATTAATAAGATATATTATTATATATAAAAATAAATATTACAAATATTAATGAAGAGTCTTATCCATTAAAGCTAGAAAGTAAAGTAATTTAGAAAGTAAAGTAATTTGGAATAAGGCAAAGTAATACGGTTAAACAAAAGGTCAAATTCAAAATAAAATCATATAAAGATAAAAGTCTAATAAGACAAAAACATTATCCAACGATATATGCTTGTGAATAAAACAAGATAAAAGAGCTTCCATACTTAATAACAAATGTATTTATTTATACTATATATATTAAATAAATAATATACTTTAAAAAGGTTAAGGGGAGGTCGATCACTCCTTAATATGTAAGGAACGAGGATATTTATAAGTGTAGTGATTAAGTTGGTTGACACTAGCGATCACCTTAATAAATAATAAATTAAAAAAAAAATATTATTAATATGTATCCTTGTTAAATAAATTAAAGCCACAACTGTTGGAAAGTGTATATCCTTTTACCCACGGTAAACCCTTGGAAATATATAAAAGGGCATAAGGGAGTATGATGGGAGGAAGGGTGTGAAATATATATTATAAAATTTATAAACAGTAGCAGCAATACAATAAAAAATATATTAGTCATTCCATCGAGCCTAAAAAACATTGGAAAATAGAAAGAAGATTGCAGCAATAGGTAAGGAATCCCAGGTAAAGCTACGACAGGTAAGTATTTATATTTACTTATTATTTGTAAGAATTTATTTTGTTCAATTTATAATTTGTAAGATATAAATGATAAGGTTATTAAGTAGCGAAATTCTAATAATGAAAGTGTTAGTTATTATATGAGATAAGACTTAATAATTGTGAAACATATGAGCAATGCAATTAATACATTAACTTCATATGAGAGGGTGATCATGAGATGACCATCTAGCCCACCATGGGTATTTAGTGGCCCTTGTCTCAGCTGGTACAAAAGGTACCCCTCATGCCAAAGGATTATTATATGGTGGCCTTGGTTATAGCTGGTGCAAAAGGCACCCCTTGTACCAAGGATTATCATAGTGGCCTTGACTCAGCTGGTGAGTATCCACCCCTCGAGTCAAAGGATAATTAGTGGACCCATGATGGTAATTGGCCAAAGGGCATCCTATCACCACCTCTCATATGAAATTAATGATTAATGCATGGATCCAATATGATGGATAATGATAGAAAATGTTATATATATAGTGAACATAAGAGTAATGAGGGAAATGATAAATGTATATTGATAGTGATCATATGATTATTGATGAAAAATGTGAAATGTATATTTGATGTTGATCATAAGTTTATAAGATTATAAGGGCAATGTCATTATGCAATTTGAATATTTCTTATATATATTACAATCAGTTGGAAATCAAAGAAAGATTAGTGTCCTAATGTTCTTTTTTTGGAAGATGAAATTGTGTACAAGGTTGTGAAATTTTGACTTGTGACAAAGGGACATTACAAGTGGTATTAGAGCAGTCTTCCTACCATCTTGTGAATAATAGTTAAATAAAAAAAATTAAATTTACTAAATATGTTATGATGCAACATTAAAAAATTAAAATTTACTCCCAAATATGTAATAAATAATGAGTAAATAAGGTAAAAGATAAAAATAATACAAGTCTTAATAACAATAAAATTACATTAAGTAAATATACTAAATGAAATAGTAAAATGAAGTAATTAAAATATAATTTATAAATAAATATATATTAAGATATCTCTATTAAATTAATTTGACAAAGTTATTTTTCTCAACTTAGTGTTATTTTATAGATGTAAGATTATATCATATTATATATGTTGCAAACATGTTCCTAAGTGGTGTTGTCATTGATGTCAACATATTCTTGTTGCCATTGATGTCAACTGTATCCTATTTTGCTATCTGTATAGAAGACCGGATTGTTGAGGATATTGAGAAAATTAATGACAATCAATGCATGCAGACCATATGGCTGTGTAGAGGATTGTCAGAGGTTGCTCCAGTCAAGAATTGAGAGATCCGCATGAAGATTTAAAGAAGTTATGGCCATCTGAGTAGAACCAGATTTTGTAGTATTCAAAAGAGACAGTGTGATAGTAAGTTGGTCCGGATTGCTCCGCAGTGAAATATCTTGGTCTGTGGATCTGAAGGCATGTTTGGGAAGTTAGTGTGTATCATCAACTCTAGTGGTTCATGGTTTGGAGGTCTACAAGCTATCCTTCTAGTTTGACAGTCATGGCAGAAAGTGTTCTTGAGGTTCCGGAGGAAGATTTAAATGTTTCTGGTAATATGGTTTAGAGTGAATGCTATTGGTGATTTCAATGTGCTTGTGGTGGTCTCTGGATCGTGTGGCTACTATGTTGGAGGTTTGCATTGAAGTTTGAGCTTGTTGATTGAAGATTTCTCCTTTGAGGTTGATGTTCTTCCCAGTCTTGGCCGACTGGATGTTCCTAGCATGTTGCGGATGCTTTAAGAGCATTTTTATGAAGTGTGGATTGGTTGTAGAAGTAGATTCAAGACTCAGGTATGTTTGGCCGATAGTGTGATGATCCACATCAAGTTTAGCTGACCTTGTTGATCATTCCAAGGTTAATGAAGCATATAAATACTTGTTGAAGAGTTATTGAAAATCATCCTTGTGCAAAACAGATAAAATCTGAATAAAGGATCGGGAGTAGAGCAAAGAAGAAAAGGAGCAAGAGTAGTATAGAGTGTGAAGTTAGTAAAGAAGAATTTGGGGCAAAGTAGAAGTTCTTGAGCATTCATTGAAACTGAATCAGGTATGAAGTAGATGATATTTCTCAGTTAATTCTTTCTGTTTTAAATAAATTTTGTAGGCAATGAGCCTCTCTTTTCAGAAGTGAGCTCTAGGCAGTGTGCTCGAAGGCATGTGCCTTCTATTTTTATAAATTAGTTTTAACAGAGTATAAATCTTGTGGGTTAACCCCCACCGTGGTTTTTCCCTTAACTGGGTTTCTACGTCAAAATCTTAGTGTCAAGTGTTTTGATTATGTTTTTTCTCTTATGTTGTTGATCTATGCTTTAATGTTTACATCTTTAATTTGATAGTAAGATAATAAAGAAGGTTAAAAGAAAAAAAAGTTATTAATGTGGGACAACTGATTCACCCCCCCTCTTAGTTGTCTGGTTTAATTCCAATAATTGGTATCAGAGCCAGATCCTCTTATAAAAGCCTGACTACTTGAGGAGATCCAGGATGTCGACCTACAAGAAGGATAGTTTGAGATTTGATGGAACAAATTATTCTATTTGGAAGAATTGCATAGAGTTCTATTTGCAATGCATGGGCGATGCCTATTGGGTGATAACCAGTGTTGAGTATAAACCTCCAAAAAAAGGACCTTGAACTCTAGATCAAATCAAAGATGCTGAAAATAACCTTTGAGATAAAGAAGCCTTGTTGAGTGCCCTGACTGATTCAAAAATGACAAATGTCTTTGGTCTAAAAATTGCTCATGAAATCTGGAAAAAGTTGGAGTATCTGTATGAAGGTGATAAATATGTCAAATGTGCCAAGCTGCAAAGTCTGAGAGGAAAATTTGAAACTATGAGGATGAGCGAAGATGAAAACATCACAATCTACATGCAAAAGATAAATGAACTTGTGTGTGGTATCAGGTGTGCTGGTGGAACCTTGGAGGAATCAGAAATTGTATCAAAAGTGCTCAGATCTTTACCAGATTCATACAAACATAAGATTGCAGCTATAGAGGAGATCAAGACTATCTCAGAGGTTACAAGAGATCATCTGGTTGGAAAAATTTCAGATTTTGAATTAAGTGAGTTTGGTGATTCTCTTCCCAAGTCTGAATCTGCATTTAAGGCCACTGTATATGGAAAACAAAGAAATGATTTGGGTGAAAGCTCTTCTACAAGATCAAACAAATTCCTGATGACAAGGAAGGATCTTGAAGATGTTGAAATTGAAACTGCAGATCTTGAAGCTCTTCTTGCCAAAAGATTGCCAAGAGGATCTAGTAAGTATGAAGGAAAATTGCCACTCAAATGTTTTGCTTGTAATAAGATTGGTCATTTTGCATCAAGATGTCTGGAGAGGTTTTCAAAACCAAACCCTAACAGATACAGAAATCAGAACAAATGTTACTATGTCTAAGAAACTGGAGAAGAGGGAGTCACAAATGATGAATCTGATCATGGAGGTTCCCCTAAAAATGTCTGGGTGTTCATTGCCATCAAAGAAGAAGATCCGGTGTGTACTGAATCTGCCAGCTATGCAAATATGGAAAGTGCCTTGGCCGCTCAGGTTATTAAGAAAGATGAATGGGTGATTGATAGTGGATGTTCTCATCATATGACTAAAGACAAGAGTAAGTTTGTGAATTTTGAAAATTATGAAGGTGGGCTTGTGAAATTTGGAGATAACTCAGTTGGTAGAATCTGTGGTAGAGGATCCATCTCTTTTGATGGTAAGAATAGCACCAATGATGTTCTGTATGTGGAAGGACTGAAACATAATCTTCTCAATGTTGGTCAGTTGGTTGATAAAGGTTATGATCTTCGATTCAAGGATGGAAAGTGCATAATCTTGGAGAGTTATGGAACTGAAATTGCATCCGGTACTCAAACTAAAGATAACATTTTTTATTTAAGCAAATCTGGAAAAAGTTGTTTGATTTCTCAGATAGATCAAAGTTGGTTATGGCATAGGAGGATGTGTCATGTGAATTTTGATAACATTGTCAAAATAAGTACCACTCAGGTTGTAAGAGATCTTCTAAGACTTGTGAAACCTAATAGCATGTGTAGAGAATGTCAATTGGGGAAACAGAGCAAAATCTCTTTCAAAAGTAAGGAACAAGTTTCAAATGGTCGATTAGAACTAGTACATATTGATCTCTATGGTCCTGCTAGAATTAGGAGTGTGCAAGGAGATAGATATTTCATGTTACTGATTGATGACTACTCAAGAATGATGTGGGTAACCTTCCTAAAAGAAAAATTAGAAGCTCTTGATAATTTTAAGGTGTTCAAAGTGATGGTGGAAAATGAAATTGGTGAAAATTTGAAGTGTTTGAGATCCGATAGATGTGGAGAATTTACTTCTCATGGTTTTGATGCTTTCTGTGAAAAGCATGGCATAAAAAGATAGTTATCTACTCCTACGACTCCCCGACAAAATGGAGTTGTAGAAAGAAAGAACTAGACCATTCAAGAAGCTGCCAAGACCATGATGATGGAAACAAATGTTCCTCAAGTTTATTGGAGAGAAGATGTGAGTAATATTGTCTACACTCTTAACCAGGTGCAGATCAAAGGCAATTCTGGTAAGACCCCTTATGAACTATGGTTTGGTCATCCTCCTAGTGTGAGATATTTCAGATTTGTTGGTAGTAAATGCTATATCAAAAGAGATGAGGATTTAGGCAAGTTTGATACAAGAAGTGATGAGGGAATATTTTTGGGATGCTCTACTCAAAGTAAGGCTTACCAGTGCTTTAACAAGAGGTTGAAAAAGATTGTTGAAAGTGCTAATGTTAGAGTTGCTGAGAGCAAGGAAGGACATTCTAGATTCTGCGGATATGATTTAGATGATCAAAATGAAAGTCAAAGTCAAGGAAGGTTAGTTCAAACTTTGAATCAGATGTAGATTGATTTGGAAACTCTAGAAACTCAAGGAATTAGTATAGATGTTGAGGAACAAGCTCAAGAAATAGAAGCCCAAGCAATTCCCAAAACCCCCAGGTATGTAAGAATGAATCATCCTAAAGATCAAATCATAGGAGATAAAAATAGAGGTGCTCAAACTAGGAGAAGAGATTTGTTTGATTTCAAAGATTGAACCTAAATCAGTAAGTGAAGCTTATGTTAACGTGCTTCTCGATTTGACTATGTTGATAATTTTTCCCTCAACGTTTCGAATCACACACAGTGATCCATCATCAGTAAGTGAAGATTGTAATGATGAAAAATGGGTTAAGACAATGGAAGAAGAATTGATACAAATTGAATAGAATCACACTTGGGATCTTGTTCCTAGACCTGAGGATAAAAATGTGATTGGAATCAAATGGGTCTTCTAGAATAAACTAAATGAAGATGGTGAGATAAATTTCTTCCTAGGTCTACAATTTGTTCAGTCAGATAAAGGTATCTTCATATCTCAGTCCAAGTATATGAAAGAATTGTTGAAGATTTTTGGAATGGAAGATTCAAAGCCAATAGGTACTCCTATGGTAACCGGATGCAAACTAAGTAAAGATGATGACTCCCCAAAGGCAAATCAGAAAAGATATACATCAATGATTGGAGGATTGCTCTATCTAACTCAGACCTGACTTGACATCATGAATGCAATTGGACTTGTTGCTAGATTTCAAGTTGATCCAAAAGAATCCCATGTTGTGGCAGTCAAAAGAATTTTTAGATATCTCAAGGGGACAATTGATTATGGATTGTGGTATCCAAAGGACAATTATTTCACCTTCATGCATATATAGATGCTGATTGGGTAGGAGATGTGGATGATAGAAAAAGTATTAGTGGTGGTTCATTCTACTTGGGAAGAAGATTGGTCTCTTGGATGAGCAAAAAGCAAGAAGTAATTTCTCTGTCTACTGTAGAAGTAGAGTATATAGCAGTAGTGAATAATTGTTCTCAAGTTCTGTGGATGAAGCAAATGTTGAAGGACATCAGTGTTGTGTTTGAGGAGCCAGTTGCAATCTTTTGTGATAATTCAAGTGCTATAAGCATTTCCAAGAATCTGGTATTGCATTCAAAGACAAAGCATATTCTATCAAGTTTCACTTCTTGAAAGAGAAAGTTAATGAGAATGAAGTCAAGTTGGAGTTTGTATCTTCCAAAGATTAGATTGTGGACATCTTCACTAAGCCTCTTCCCAAAGATACTTTTGAGTATCTCAGAGAAAAGTTAGGGGTAATTACCCCTCCTAATCAAAACTAAGATGCACTAAGGTGCATCAGTCCGGTGGAATTTACAGTCATATTTTATGATCCAGATTGATGTTAAGAAGGTACTACTCAAAGGGGGAGTAGTCAATATGCAAATTTTGGGATAAGTTTGAAGCAAAAAGAAAAAAAAGATAGCAAATATGTGCCCTTTGCCATTGATGTCAAAGGGGGAGAGAAGTCATGTGAAAAACTAGTTGCTGATGTAAGGGGGAGTAGTAAAGGAAGTAGTTGCAGAAGTGAGAAGAGAAAGAGGGAGAAGTTCTTGTCTTGATGGTTAAATTTAGTTTTTCACATCATATATTGCCATCAATGACAAATGGGGAGATTGTTGCAAATATGTGCCTAAGTGGTGTTGCCATTGATGTCAACATATTCTTGTTGCCATTGATGTCAATCGTATCCTATTTTGTTGTCTGTATAGAAGATGGGATTGTTGAGGATATTGAGAAAATTAATGACAATCAATGCATGCAGACCGTATGGTTGTGTAGAGGATTGTCAGAGGTTGCTCCAGTCAAGAATTGAGAGATCTGCATGAAGATTTAAAGAAGTTATGGCCATCTGAGTAGAATCAGATTTTGCAGTATTCAGAAGAGACAATGTGATAGTAAGTTGGTCCGGATTGCTCCGTAGTGAAATATCTTGGTTTGTGTATCTAAAGGAATGTTTGGGAAGTCAGTGTGTATCATCAACTCTAGTGGTTCATGGTTTGGAGGTCCGCAAGATATCCTTCTAGTTTGATAGTCATGGTAGAAAGTGTTCTTGAGGTTCCGGAGGAAGATTCAAATGTTTCTAGTAATATGGTTTAGAGTGAATGTTATTGGTGATTTCAATGTGCTTGTGGTGGTCTCTGGATCGTGTGGCTACTATGTTGGAGGTTTGTATTGAAGTTTGAGCTTGTTGATTGAAGATTTCTTCTTTGAGGTTGATGTTCTTCCCAGTCTTGGCCGACCGGATGTTCCTAGCATGTTGCGGATGCTTTAAGAGCATTTTTATGAAGTGTGGAGTGGTTGTGGAAGTAGATTCAAGACTTTGGTATGTTTGGCTGACAATGTGATGATCCATGTCAAGTTTAGTCGACCTTGTTGATCATTCCAAGGTTAATGAAGCATATAAATACTTGTTGAAGAGTTATTGAAAAGCATCCTTGTGCAAAATAGATAAAATCTGAATAAAGGATCAGGAGCAGAGCATAGAAGAAAATGACCGAGAGTAGTATAGAGTGTGAAGTTAGTAAAGAAGAATTTGGGGCAAAGTAGAAGTTCTTGAGCATTCATTGAAATTGAATTAGGCATGAAGTAGATGCTATTTCTTAGTTAATTCTTTCTGTTCTAAATAAATTTTGTAGGCAGTGAGCCTCTCTTTTGAGCAGTGAACTCTGGGCAATGTGCCCAAAGGCATGTGCCTTCTATTTTTCTAAAGTACTTTTAATAGGGTACAAATCTTGTGGGTTAACCCCCACCGTGGTTTTTCCCTTAACTGGGTTTCCACATCAAAATCTTGGTGTCAAGTGTGATGATTATGTTTTTGCTCTTGTGTTGTTGATCTATGTTTTAATGTTTACATCTTTAATCTGATAGTAAGATAATAAAGAAGGTTAAAAGCAAAAAAAGTTATTATTGTGGGACAACTGATTCGCCCCCCGCTCTCAGTTGTCCAGTCTAATTCCAACAATATATAACCACATATAGTAAATTCAATTAATAATTTAAATATTATATGTTGTATAAATACATCATATATAGTTTATATATAGATCTATTTTAAGAAACACATATATAAATTAATTAACGATCTATTTAAATATAAAATATGTGATCATAATAACCATGTGACTAGACCCACAATCCTATTAAACACAACTATAACGTTTAAAATAATAATAATAATAATAATAAGTATTATATACTTTAATATTAAATTTATTATTACCCTTTTAACATTTTATGTATACTTTAATATTAAATTAACTATACTTTGCCTAATCCTTTTATCCTAATTGTGATTACTTGAGAACAAGCAATCTTAAGTGGGGAGGGCTGTCATGTCCCTATACTAATGATTTATAATTGAATTGTTTATTTAAATAATAAATTAGCCTTATATAAACTAATATAGTTAAAATATAATATATAATATATTTATTTAAAATATATTATTAATATGTATTATTTAATAAATAATATTATTAATTCAATATAATTAAATATCTTATAAATATAAATATTTAAATATTATAAAATATATGAAATATATATATTGAATTAACTAGATATATTATAAATTTATAAGTATTTTTAATATAATATTTATGTGAATAATTAATAAGATATATTATTATATATAAAAATAAATATTACAAATATTAATGAAGAGTCTTATCCATTAAAGCTAGAAAGTAAAGTAATTTGGAATAAGGCAAAGTAATACGGTTAAACAAAAGGTCAAATTCAAAAAAAAATTATATAAAGATAAAAGTCTAATAAGATAAAAGGGTAAGTGCAAGAAGATGGGGGGCCAAAAAGTGGCCAAAATAATTTAAAAAAAATGTAAGTCATAACGTGAGTGCGTTATAACGCGCTCACGTTATGGCTTGGTAATGACAAGCCTTAGGCTCATCATTACTGAGCCATAACACGAGCGTGTTATGACCTAGTATAAATAAAAAAAAGCAATCGAATTTCATTTCATTCTAATTTTCTCCTTTGCCCACGGCTTCCAAACCCTCAAAAACGTGCTCGTGTTCTGCAAAACGCCAATCAACACAAAAAGCTTATCGATTCGTCGCCAAAATGCCGTCGTGACGTCGAGCACGCCAAAGGGGTGAGTTATCTTTGTTTTTTTGTTTGAATTTCTTTCTAAATAGGTAGGTTTTTGTTGATTTTTTATGTATATTTCGTTAATTGTCAAAAAATGTTAATGCACCTCCTCCTCCTCCTCCTCCTCCTTCTCCTCCTCAAAATCCACAAAATCCTGAGGAGGAAATACCTGCAGAACAACAACCTCCTCCATTCATTCCTCAACATGCCCCTGGAACACAAGATAATATAATGGGGCAAATTGAAAACAACAAAAAGGAAATTGAAGATATAATTGCAAGGTTGAAAGATCCTTCCACTTCAACCTTGCATAGGTCCACGCTTGCCGAATCTCTTGAGTCTATGTTATCAAATGTAAATTCAATTAGCAAGCAAATAACTAGTTGGACCGATAAAAAGACAGAGTTTAGAGATTACTATGCAAACAAGTTGTCATACCAAGATGTCAAAAAATTGCAAATTACAAAATTAGACTTGTGTTCAATTTTCACAAACCCACAAACAAATCAACCTCCACCCATTACATGCAAGAGGTTCCCTATCCATTGGTGCAACAACCAAGCGATAAGGGACAATTTCAGGCAGAGGTGGTGGATGGTTTTTGACCATCCTCCATGTAATATTAATGAGGTCCCACAATACTTTTTGAGGAAACTCTACTGTGAGTTTGTCCTCAATAAAGTGCCAAACTATTTTGATATGCAGGACTTCCAGGGTAGAGGTGGGGGCTCAGCACAGGATAGACCAGGGGCACGTCTTGACCCACAGCGGGTAGTGAGACGAGTAATCAGCAGACCAGCCCACGAGCATGTCTCTATCCCTTCCATTGTGAATGAGAGTGTTGAGGTCGATACACTGAGGTTGATTAGTGCCTTGACCCAGAGCATCATAGAGCATGTTGGTCCTGCAACACAAAGTGGGTTGGGAGATAGTGTGAGGAGTAGGGTCCCATCGCATACTTGCCAAGCTTGTGGGTCAGCCTGTGGTTATGACCCCATGGATAGTCAGGACGCAGGTGCACAGGCTACACCTGCAGCTGAGCAGATGGTGATGCTAGATACCCTCCTGAGTGAGACTTTTGGCCTTGATACTTAGGTAAATATTAGCAAGTTTATTGAATTTAATTTATTAAATTTTATTTTTGAAATACAAGATTAACTAATTTAAATTGATGATTTTAATGAAATTTCAGGGTCATAGCATCGATGCAGTTTTCAATGGTTCTCCACCTGCATTTTTCACTAGATCATCTACTGTCGAGGTATGTAACTAGTAAACAATTATAAATATTACATGTGAATAGCATCATTATATGAATGGTATTCTAATTTCTGATTTTGGATGTTGAATAGGTTAATACTGTAGATTTCATGGCAACACCTACCAGCGGTGGTGGACTTCAAAGCTTTATGGAGGTAATAAAATAAATAGTTTAATGAATGAATTGTACTTACTAAATTTTTGTATGTGATTTGTGTGCTTTATTGTGTGTACTTCCATGTTGAGATGAACGTGTGTGTATGTTAGGAGCCATGATTTGCATCACTATTATAGTTTTCGTAATTGAATAATGTTGTTTTATTTCTAGATGATGTAGGATGCGGAGACACCTCCCCATGTTCATAGGGCAATGGAGCAGGGTGTGGCCTCTACGATTCATAGCTCCATGGCATTGACAGGGGTATGAGGCAGATTAGTAAATTTCAATTTACATTCATTGTTATAGTTGTCTATTTTTGAAAAATCAAAAGATTATTGATTTGAAGTTTAATTTCTATCTGGATGGTTTCTATAGGACATGACATCACCAAGGCCTATTCCTGCTACTGAGGCAAGCAAGGAGATAGATTATATGTTAGCAGTGAGTGATTATTTTGTTAAATGTTTCATTTTTTATAACATGTAATTTCTATATATTAATGTCTATACTTTTTATTGTAACAGGTAAAGATGTAGGAAGACCTAAATAGGAGGAGTAGCCCTCGGGTTCGTAGTAGACCACCCACATGCGCATCTCCATCCCTTAGAAGATCAAAGGCTGCTTGTGATTTATTCTCTTCACCAGCCAGAGGGGAATGACTTTTTATTGTGTTCCTTTGTTGTATGCCTATATGGCATTTGTGGACATATATTTTGTATTGTACATAGTTGACATTGTATGCCTATATGGCATTCTTGTAAGACTATATGGCTATTTTGTATATATGTTATACTTATATTGACAGATATTGATGTATGCCTATATGGATATTTGGTTAATACAAATCTTTTTTATTGATGGCATCCATACTTGCATTATAAATCCACGTTTGAATGGATATTTGTAGATGGCTACTTCAAATATTTAAAGTCTGATTGTATTACATAGGATGTTTGCATTTTCTTTGATAGGCTTGATAGGCCATGGATTAAATGATGGTGTTTGATGGAAAAGTATGGTACTAGAAGACTCTAGTTCATTCTTAATAGGCTTGTGATTGATAATATCTTTGCATGATTGCACTTGATCTTGGATCATGGGCATGTTGTTAGGATTTTGATTTGCATTGTGGTGTTTGATGGATAGGCATGGTGTAAGATACCCTACTAGTTCTACGAAAATTTTTCCTTACTTAAACAATTTTACTTGCTATCAATTCATCAACTACTTCAACAACACAAAGATATACATCAAAGATAACTACTTGAATGAATCAACCTTAGAGTTGGGTACTTGTCTAGTTATTTGACTCAATCAACTTGCAATGTCTTATTACATGGATAATGCTTTCAATAGCATGAAGTTACAACTTATTCAATGGAGATACAAAAGAAAGGCCTTGAAGCCTTGATGTTTACAATGGCGTCTACACTTGATCAACTCAATCAAACTCAATAATGTCAACTGAATGTCAATACCTCACAATATCACAAGGGAGCATCACCTTGCTTGTTGAGGGAGCATCACCCCAACACTTGAAACTTGCAGGCCTCAAGATCACAAGCTAAATAGCTTTGCAGAGAGAATTCTGTCAAAATGATTAGATAACAAATGAATGAGAGGGATCCTCCTTTTATAAGCCTTCCAAAGGTAATGAAGGCACATTTTTCAATGCACAAAGAGGAACCAAGGCATGTTTTCCAAGAAGCATATACAAGGGAATATTCCATCTAATGACTCATTCTGAGTTGGCAAACTTATCCAGGGGCCATGACATGGATCCAAATGCTACCCTTCTGACCAATGAGCATTTAGGTAATGTAACAACCTTAACTCCTAAAGATCCTTAGGCGCAGATTTCTGACTTGGGCGCCAAGTTGAGGTGATCTCCTCCTGAAGTTGTGCCTTGCCAACATTAGGTGCCTATTAGAGTTTATGGATGCTCTGGATTGTTTCCAAGAGTAGGCGCCCAAATGAGTTCTCTGGAACCCAGGTGTTGATTTCATGCATCATGAGTTCTAGGCACCAATATGATGTCATAGTTGCAAGACTCTTAGGGTTAGGTGCCAACTGAAGGTAGTAGAGACCAGACTAGGCGCCATCCTAAGCTGGGCACTTCCTTGAGGTGGCAGAGACATGGATGAACTTTTGGTAGGGTTTGATGACTCTATATTGACACTCAAATTCACTTAGGCACAATATTAGTGTTCTTCTGACTAGGCGCTAGATAGGAGGATTCTCAGGGGTTTTGGTGCCTAGGTTACAACTTGTCAATTTCTCAAAGAATCTTTGAAACACTTGACTTCCAAGGATTATCATCTTACCCTCTGATGGAGTGCCTTGTTCCAAAATTGGTCTTGGGGACTTGCATCTCTCTTAGGCACATGTTTGGAGTAATGTCAATTGGTATCAGCACCTATTATCTCAATTCACACTTGACATCAAACTTTTGAAGCTCTTTTACCCTAGTGCCTTTATCTTCTATCAAGCGCCTAACATTCTGGAGGTGAATTCCATCTTAATCCAAGTCTTCAAGGTACTTCCAAGTTTAGGTGCCAAAACAGGATTATGGAGGAGCAGAACCATGCCTTAGGAGGATGACTGAACCCTAGGTGCCAATTTGAGGTTGTAAGAGCATAGGTATGCCCCAAGCAGAGTTTGATGCTCAAAACATTAACATTATTCAGTGAAATCCTTTTTTGACTCTAGGTGCCATTTGGAGGCTAGAAAGAGGGAAGTTGACACCAACTGCATTAGGTGCATTTCTAAGGTGATGGAGACCAATAAGTGCGCCTTGTCCTCTGGCTCTATTCCTTGTTAACTTTACAACTTAGATTATCTGAACAACACTGAGAATGCTTCCCTTCTTCC
This sequence comes from Cunninghamia lanceolata, assembly GCA_027924645.1. Lineage (NCBI taxonomy): Eukaryota > Viridiplantae > Streptophyta > Pinopsida > Cupressales > Cupressaceae > Cunninghamia > Cunninghamia lanceolata. The sequence goes on along the minus strand of BSBN01000210.1, from coordinate 1,975,106 downwards.
TGATACAAGTTGAAAGATCCATTGGGCACCATTTCAGGTGTCTGGAGAGATCATCAACCAAGGGCACTAATAGAGCCTTTGGCAAATGGAAAGAGCGCCTTACTTAGATTTGATTTCTGGATGCCAGAATTGAGGAATTTTGTGCCTTGGCTAGGAGTTTCTCATTTCAATCTTGATTATTCATCTAAGTGACTTTCCTTAGCTCCCAAGCCTTCAATCTATCCATTACCCCCTGCTAGGCACTCAAAATAGAGTGTTAACACCTTATGAAGGTTAGGCGCATTCTGAGGGTGGGGTAGGCAAGTGAGGGCACCAAACCAGGCCTTGAGACTTCTCTCCTCATCAAAGGCTTTCAATCCTAGGTGCCAGATCCAAGGAATTCCAACCAACACATGCGCCTAGTGCTGTGAGTTCACCCAAAGGACATCTTTAACTTGAAAACTTTCAATCTTCATCCATCTATGCTAGGCGCTCAATTGGAGGATCCCTAGAAACATGTATAGGCGCCTTGAGGTTCTTAGGCGCTTAATTTGGATGATCCTTGTGCTAGGCACTTAGTAAGGAAAATTGGAGTGAAATGGGTGCCTAGGCTCCCAAGCTTCCATACTTAGTCAAATTTTAGGGTTCTGACCTTGTTCCTGCAAAACAAACAGATAGAGTTAGTCTGAAACCAATTCATTCCCTCATCATTCAGAATTAGCCTCTGGGAATGAGGAATAGGCTAATCCATTATACACTTGATGATCAAGCTGGGAACAGGGACATGACACATGGTACTAGGCTAATCATTTTGGGTTTTGCATGAGCCTCGGACAAGGTAATAGGCATAGGGTTTTTATCTTACATAATGATTTTTTCAAACCAAGGGTCCATGATGGAAATGATTAAGGATGATAGAATGTTTGGATTTTGGACTTTGAGATGTTTATGGTTGTAAATGTTTATTGTTTGGACTCAAATTTTGTTAAATGGTTGTTTGAAAGAGGACACATCAGACACAACAATAAGATTGGTTTAAGTATGGATGCAAATGATGTTTACTAGTTTACTAATGTGATGATGATTACTAATGTGATGATGATTTTGCATGTTTTCAATGGTTAGGATCTACAAGTTATGCATTTTTTTGGGATGCACACCTCATTGATTGTAGTGGGATGACTTGAATGCATATTGCCTATATCCATGGGATGACTTTGTTATTTTTCCTTGTCTATGCTCATTTGCGCATTGGTATGTTGCATTGGGATGAGAGGATGGATGTTGCTTTGATAGTGATGTGTATTCATCACCTAGTGATGGATGATCTTATATAGTGGTTGGGTGTAATGGACAAACTCTTGGATTATGATTATTATTTGTAGTGAGAGTGCTTTGACATCTTGGCTACTATTTTTAGGAGATGGTTATCTTCATGTGGTTGTAGATGTTGATCCTTGGTTTAGAGGTGTTTGGTAGTGTGTCTTGGTGGACTCTTGATTCTAGATTAGAGTATTAGCATGTTACAAGTTCTCTTGAGACTAGGATGTCTGTATTGGTGCATGTGATCTTCTAGGAGGAGATGTTAGATCATGATGTCATGTTTGGATACCTAATTTTGTAGTTGGAGTTTTGATAGTGGTCTTGTTGGTTCTCTTGGTATTGAGTACATTGGTCATGTGCTTGGGAGCTTCATGATAATGTGGTGTTGCATTTGGAGCTTAACATGGATTGATTGGTTGTAGGTTCTCATACATACTTCGAGACTTGGGTGAGGCTAGAGTTCTCTTGGGATTAGAGACACTTGTTGAGATGGTTACCCTTTAGAGGTTTTAGCAGAAAGACCAAGGAGACTTTCACTTGGATATGGGTGTGAGTTAACTATGGACCTAGAGAAGATTATTATTGGAGAGAGTCATTGTGGCTTGGTGTATCTTCAACGAGCATTCTCATTCCCCACTCTTGGTCTACTCAGCAGACTATCATCTAAGAGGTATTTCCCATCCTTTAGATGAATTTTTTTTAATCCTACACCCTCAACAGACTCGATACTATACCTTAAACTCTAATCCCTTATCCCTAAACCCTCCAACCCTATCCCTAATCCTGACACCCTCCACACTCTACTTTAACCCTAATCCCTTGAACCTTAACCCTATCCCTAAACCCTTGACCCTCGAACCTCAACCCTCAACCCTCGACGTCAAACCCTAATCCCTCAACCCTTAACTCTGTTCCCTCATCTCTCAACCCTAACCCTAAACCCTAAACCCTAAACCCTCAACCCTCAACGTCAAATCCTAATCCCTCAACCCTTCACTCTAATCCCTCAACCCTAAACCCTATCCCTAAACCCTCAACACTATACCTTAAACCCTAAACCCTCAGCCCTCAACCCTAAACCTTATCCCTAAACCCTAATCCCTCAACCCTCAACCCTAATCCATCATCCCTCAACTCTAATCCCTCATCCCTAAACCGTAAATGCTATCCCTATTGCTACACCCTCAACAGACTCGATACTATACCTTAAACTCTAATCCCTTATCCCTAAACCCTCCAACCCTATTCCTAATCCTTATACCCTCCACACTCTACTTTAACCCGAATTCCTTGACCCTCAACCCTATCCCTAAACCCTTGACCCTCAAACCTCAACCCTCAATGTCAAACCCTAATCCCTCAACCCTAAACCCTAATCCCTCAAACCTAAACCCTATCCCTAAACCATCAACCCTCAACACTATACCTTAAACCCTAATCCCTATCCCTCAACCCTTAACCCTTAAAACTTAAACCCTATCCCTACACCCTCAACACTTGACACTATATCTTAAGCCTTAAACCCTCATCACTAAAGCCTCAACCCTCAATCCTTAAACCTTCAACCCTAAACCCTATCCCTAATCCCTCTACCCTTGACACTCTAACCCTAACCTCAACATTAAATGCTAATTTGTCAACCCTAAACCCTAATTCTAAACCCTCAACCCTCAACAGTATACCTTAAACCCTAATCCCTCAACCCTCAACCCTAAACCTTATCCCTAAACCCTAATCCCTCAACCCTCAAACCTAATCCATCATCCCTCAACTCTAATCCCTCATCCCTAAACCCTAATCCCTCAGCCCTCAACCCTAAACCTTATCCCTAAACCCTAATCCCTCAACCCTCAACCCTAATCCCTCATCCCTCAACTCTAATCCCTCATCCCTAAACCCTAAATGCTATCCCTAATCCTACACCCTCAACAGACTCGATACTATATCTTAAACTCTAATCCCTTATCCCTAAACCCTCCAACCCTATCCCTAATCCTTACACCCTCCACACTCTACTTTAACCCTAATCCCTTAAACCTCAACCCTATCCCTAAACCCTTGACCCTCGAACCTCAACCCTCAACCCTCGACATCAAACCCTAATCCCTCAACCCTTAACTCTGTTCCCTCATCTCTCAACCCTAACCCTAAACCCTCAACCCTCAACGTCAAATCCTAATCCCTCAACCCTTCACTCTAATCCCTCAACCCTAAACCCTATCCCTAAACCCTCAACACTATACCTTAAACCCTAATCCCTCAGCCCTCAACCCTAAACTTTATCCCTAAACCCTAATCCCTCAACCCTCAACCCTAATCAGTCATCCCTCAACTCTAATCCCTCATCCCTAAACCCTAAATGCTATCCCTATTCCTACACCCTCAACAAACTTGATACTATACCTTAAACTCTAATCCCTTATCCCTAAACCCTCCAACCCTATCCCTAATCCTTATACCCTCCACACTCTACTTTAACCCTAATTCTGTGACCCTCAACCCTATCCCTAAACCCTTGACCCTCGAACTTCAACCCTCAACCCTCAATGTCAAACCCTAATCCCTCAACCCTAAACCCGAATCCCTCAAACCTATACCCTATCCCTAAACCATCAACCCTCAACACTATACCTTAAACCCTAATCCCTATCCCTCAACCCTTAACCCTTAAAACTTAAACCCTATCCCTACACCCTCAACACTTGACACTATATCTTAAGCCTTAAAATCTCATCCCTAAAGCCTCAACAGTCAATCCTTAAACCTTCAACCCTAAACCCTATCCCTAGTCCCTCTACCCTCGACACTCTAACCCTAACCTCAACATTAAATGCTAATCCGTCAACCCTAAACCCTAATTCTAAACCCTCAACCCTCAACACTATACCTTAAACCCTAATCCCTCAACCCTCAACCCTAAACCTTATCCCTAAACCCTAATCCCTCAACCCTCAACCCTAATCCATCATCCCTCAACTCTAATCCCTCATCCCTAAACCCTAATCCCTCAGCCCTCAACCCTAAACCTTATCCCTTAACCCTAATCCCTCAACCCTCAACCTTAATCCATCATCCCTCAACTCTAATCCCTCATCCCTAAACCCTAAATGCTATCCCTATTCCTAAACCCTCAACAGACTTGATACTATACCTTAACTCTAATCCCTTATCCCTAAACCCTCCAACCCTATCCCTAATCCTTATACCCTCCACACTCTACTTAAACCCTAATTCCTTGACCCTCAACACTATCCCTAAACCCTTGACCCTCAAACCTCAACCCTCAGCCCTCAACGTCAAACCCTAATCCCTCAACCCTTAACTCTGATCCCTCGACCCTCAACCCTATCCCTAAACCCTCAACCCTAAACCCTCAACGTCAAATTCTAATCCCTCAACCCTTCACTCTAATCCCTCAACCCTAAACCCTATCCCTAAACCCTCAACACTATACCTTAAACACTAATCCCTCAACCCTAATCCCTCAACCCTAATCTGTCATCTGTCATCCCTCAACTCTAATCTCTCATCCCTAAGCTCTAAACGCTATCCCTATTCCTAGACCCTCAACAGGCTAGATACTATATCTTAAACCCTAATCCTTCTACCCTCGACACTCTTATTTAACCCTAATCCCTTGACCATTAACCCTATCCCTCAACCTCAACCCTCAACCCTCAACCCTCAACCCTCAACTCTCAACTCTCAACATTAAACCCTAATTCATCAACCCTAAACCCTAATCCCTCAAACCTAAACCCTATCCCTAAACCATCAACCCTCAACACTATACCTTAAACCCTAATCCCTATCCCTCAACCCTTAACCCTTAAAACTTAAACCCTATCCCTACACCCTCAACACTTAACACTATATCTTAAGCCTTAAACCCTCATCCCTAAAGCCTCAACCCTCAATCCTTAAACCTTCAACCCTAAACCCTATCCCTAATCCCTCTACCCTCGACACTCTAACTCTAATCCCTCAACCCTCAACCCTAATCTGTCATCCGTCATCCCTCAACTCTAATCCCTCATCCCTAAACCCTAAATGCTGTCCCTATTCCTAGACCCTCAACAGGCTCGATACTATGTCTTAAACCCTAATCCCTCTACCCTCGACACTCTTATTTAACCCTAATCCCTTGACCATTAACCCTATCCCTCAACCTCAACCCTCAACCCTCAACCCTCAACCCTCAACTCTCAACATTAAACCCTAATTCATCAACCCTAAACCCTAATCCCTCAAACCTAAACCCTATCCCTAAACCATCAACCCTCAACACTATACCTTAAACCCTAATCCCTATCCCTCAACCCTTAACCCTTAAAACTTAAACCCTATCCCTACACCCTCAACACTTGACACTATATCTTAAGCCTTAAACCCTCATCCCTAAAGCGTCAACCCTCAATCCTTAAACCTTCAACCCTAAACCCTATCCCTAATCCCTCTACCCTCGACACTCTAACCCTAACCTCGACATTAAATGCTAATCTGTCAACCCTAAACCCTAATCCTAAACCCTCAACCCTAAACCTTATCCCTAAACCCTAATCCCTCAACCCTCAACCCTAATCCCTCATCCCTCAACTCTAATCCCTCATCCCTAAACCCTAAATGCTATCCCTATTCCTAAACCCTCAATAGACTCGATACTATACCTTAAACTCTAATCCCTTATCCCTAAAGCCTCCAACCCTATCCCTAATCCTTACACCCTCCACACTCTACTTTAACCCTAATCCCTTCAACCTCAACCCTATCCCTAAACCCTTGACCCTTGAACCTCAACCCTCAACCCTCGACGTCAAACCCTAATCCCTCAACCCTTAACTCTGATCCCTCATCTCTCAACCCTAACCCTAAACGCTAAACCCTCAACCCTCAACATCAAATCCTAATCCCTCAACCCTTCACTCTAATCCCTCAACCCTAAACCCTCAACATTATACCTTAAACCCTAATCCCTCAGCCCTCAACCCTAAACCTTATCCCTAAACCCTAATCCCTCAACCCTCAACCCTAATCTGTCATCCCTCAACTCTAATCCCTCATCCCTAAACCCTAAATGCTATCCCTATTCCTACACCCTCAACAGAATCGATACTATACCTTAAACCCTAATCCGTTATCCCTAAACCCTCCAACCCTATCCCTAATCCTTATACCCTCCACACTCTACTTTAACCCTAATTCCTCGACCCTCAACCCTATCCCTAAACCCTTGACCCTCGAACCTCAACCCTCAACCCTCAATGTCAAACCCTAATCCCTCAACCCTTAACTCTGATCTCTCGACCCTCAACACTATACCTTAAACCCTAATCCCTATCCCTCAACCCTTAACCCTCAAAACTTAAACCCTATCCCTACACCCTCAACACTTGACACTATATCTTAAGCCTTAAACCCTCATCCCTAAAGCTTCAATCCTCAATCCTTAAACCTTAAACCCTAAACCCTATCCATAATCCATCTACCCTTGACACTCTAACCCTAACCTTGACATCAAAATGCTAATCCGTCAACCCTAAACCCTAATCCTAAACCCTCAACCCTCAACACTATACCTTAAACCCTAATCCCTCAACCCTCAACTCTAAACCTTATCCCTAAACCCTAATCCCTCAACCCTCAACCCTAATCCATCATCCCTCAACTCTAATCCCTCATCCCTAAACCCTAAATGCTATCCCTATTCCTAAACCCTCAGCAAACTCGATACTATACCTTAAACCCTAATCCCTTATCCCTAAACCCTCCAACCCTATCCCTATTCCTTACACCCTCCACACTCTACTTTAACCCTAATCCCTCGACCCTAAACCCTATCCCTAAACCCTTGACCCTTGAACCTCAACCCTCAATGTCAAACCCTAATCCCTCAACCCTTAACTCTGATCCCTTGACCCTCAACCCTATCCCTAAACCCTAAACCCTAAACCATCAACCCTAGTCTGTCATCCCTCAACTCTAATCCCTCATCCCTAAACCCTAAACGCTATCCCTATTCCTAGACCCTCAACGGGCTCCATACTATACCTTAAACGCTAATCCCTTATCCCTAAACACTCCAACCCTATCCCTTATCCCTTAACCCTCATGATTAATAGCCTTGAACGTAAAAAAATTTAAGGGGAGCATAATGCGAGCATGTTATAACGTGCTCGTGTTATGTCAAACATGACAAATAGCAAACTTGCGGGAAAGGAAAAATGCAAAGCAAAATATAACGCGAGCGCGTTATAACGTGCTCGCATTATGTCTTTCTTTGGGAATCCCAAACCTTGCGCTTGGGATTTGCTTTGGATTTCCAACCCAAAGGCTTGGAGTGCCTTATGAACAGTCACAGACGTGTTTTTCTATATTCTTCAAAATTTCACATAATTTCGTTCGTGCTAACCCTCAGATTTGCACGTGTTTCAAGGTTGAACAAATCGAATAAATGGGTAATGTTAGGCTTTCTCTTAGCTATTTGACGATGTGATTTTTTTCACATTTTAACAATGTTAAGCCTTTCATCTTTAATTTCTTTTGTTTGTGTGTCTGTTTTTAGGCAAAAACCACTGTTTGGTCTTTTTTTCATTGTAAAATAACTATTCATTCAAATTTCAAAAAAATTACATATTTAGAAACTAGATTCCATTCTACAAATATTAAAAAAATAAAAAAATAATTTTCAATTAGTTTTCAAAATTTATAGGGGTAGCACGGCCAAAATTTTATTTTTTAGGATGTGTCCACTTTGAAAATTAGTTAAAAATCAAATATTCATAAAAAAAATATTAGAAAAACTAGGCATAAACTACATGCTATTAGCTAATTTCTTACTGAAGCAATTTTAAAAATACCAAAAAAAAGTTGACCTTTTGAGGGAGCCACAAAACATGCTATGTTATGTTTTTTGACAAAAACAACACCAATTTCTGTGGCTCCCTCTTTTGAGCCCCTTAATCTATGCCATTTCAAAACAAAATAATAGTTTAGAAAGTAGACTCGGAGCACTACAAACATTGTTTTGGTTGCATCTCTAAATTTTTAGTGTAACTATGCTCAATTTCTCATCCAAGGCCAATATTTCCTGATTTCAGAAAAAAAGTGGCCACTTAAGACCCCTTTTTGGCCCCCCATCTTCCTGCACTTACCCAAAAACATTATCCCACGATATATGCTTGTGAATAAAACAAGATAAAAGAGCTTCATACTTAATAAAAAATGTATTTATATGTACTATATATATTATATAAATAATATACTTTAAAAGGTTAAGGGGAGGCCAATCACTCCTTAATATGTAAGGAAGGAGGATATTTATAAGTGTAGTGATTAAGTTGGTTGACACCAACGATCACCTTAATAAATAATAAATAAAAAAAGACAAACATTATTAATATGTATCCTTGTTAAATAAATTAAAGCCGCAACCGTTGGAAAGGGTATATCCTTTTACCCATGGTAAACCCTTGGAAATATATAAAACGGCATAAGGGAGTATGATGGGAGGAAGGGTGTGAAATATATATTATAAAATATATAAACAGTAGCAGCAATACAATAAAAATTATATTAGTCAATTCATCGAGTTAGGAAAACATTGGAAAATAGAAAGAAGACGACAACAATAGGTAAGGAATCCCAGGTAACGCTAAGCAGGTAAGTAAGTATTTATATTTACTTATTATTTGTAAGAATTTATCTTGTTCAATTTATAAATTGTAAGATATGAATGATAAGGTTATTAAGTAGTGAAATTCTAATAATGAAAGTGTTAGTTATTACATGAGATAAGACTTAATAATTGTGAAAGATATGAGCAATGAAATTAATACATTAAGTTCATATGAAAGGGTGATCATGAGATGACTATCTAGCCCACCATGGGTATTCAATGGCCCTTGTCTCAGCTGGTACAAAAGTACCCCTCGAGCAAGTGGATAGTGGCCTTTGTCACATCTAGTATAAAAGGTACCCCTCGTGCCAAAGGATTATTATATAGTGGCCTTGGTTACAACTGGTGTAAAAGGAACCCCTCGTACCAAGGATTATATAGAGGCCTTGGTTAGAGCTGGTGCAAAAGCTACCCCTCGTACCAAGGATTATCATAGTGGCCTTGACTCAGCTGGTGAGTATCCACCCCTCGAGTCAAAGGATAATTAGTGGACCCATGATGGTAATTGGCCAAAGGGAATCCTATCACCACCTCTCATATGAAATTAATGATTAATGCATGGATCCAATATGATGGATAATGATAGAAAATGAGAAATATATATATTGATAGTGTACATAAGATTAATAAGGGAAATGAGAAATGTATATTGATAGTGATCATATGATTATTGATGAAAAATGTGAAATGTATATTTGATGTTGATCATAAGTTTATAAGATTATAAGGGCAATGCCATTATGTAATTTGAATATTTCTTATATATATTACAATCAGTTGGAAATCAAAGAAAGATTAGTGTACTAATGTTCTCTTTTTGCAAGTTGAAATTGTGTACAAAGTTGTGAAATTTTGACTTGTGACAAGGGGACATTACCATCCTGTGAATAATAGTTAAATAAATTTTTTTTTTAAATTACTAAATATGTTATGATGCAACATTAAAAAAAAAAAAAAATTCTCCCAAATATGTAATAAATAATGAGTAAATAAGGTAAAAGATAAAAATAAAACAACTCTTAATAACAATAAAATTATATTAAGTAAATATATTAAATGAAATAGTAAAATGAAGTAATTAAAATATAATTTATAAATAAATATATATTAAGATATCTCTATTAAATTAATTTGACAAAGTTATTTTTCTAAACTTAATGTTATTTTATAGTTGTAAGATTTTATATATTATATATAACCCCATATAGTAAATTCAATTAATATTATAAATATTATATGTTGTATAAACACATCATATATATTTTATATATAGATGTATTTTAAGAAACACATATATAAATTAATTAACAATCTATATAAATATAAAATATGTGATCATAATAACCATGTGGTTAACAATCCTATTAAACATAACTATTTAAAAAAAATAAATAAATAATAATAATAATAATAATAATAAGTATTATATACTTTAATATTAAATTTATTATTACCCTTTTAACATTTTATGTATACTTTAATATTAAATTACCTATACTTTGTCTAATCCTTTAATCTTAATTTCTCAACTTAATGTTATTTTATAGCTATATTATGTATAATCCCATATAGTAAATTCAATTAATATTATATGTTGTATAAATACATCATATATAGTTTATATATAGATGTATTTTTAGAAACACATATTATTTTATAGCTATATCATATTATGTTTAATCCCATATAGTAAATTCAATTAATATTATATGTTGTATAAATACATCATATATAGTTTATATATAGATGTATTTTAAGAAACACATATATAAATTAATTAACAATCTATATAAATATGAAATATGTGATCATAATAACCATGTGATTAGACCCACAATCCTATTAAATGTAACTATAACATTTTTAAAAAATAATTTAAAAAAAGAAAAATATTATATAGTTTAATATTAAATTTATTATTACCCTTTTAACATTTTATGTATACTTTAATATTAAATTACCTATACTTTGCCTAATCCTTTTATCCTAATTGTGATTGTTTGAGGATAAGCAATCTTAAGTGGGGACGGCTGTCATGTCCCTATACTAAGGATTTATAATTGAATTGTTTATTGAAATAATAAATTAGCCTTATATAAACTAATATAATTAAAATATAATATATAATATATTTATTTAAATATTATAAAATATATGAAATATATATATTTAATTAACTAGATATATTATAATATAAGTATTTTAATCTAATATTTATGTGAATAATTAATAAGATATATTATTATATATAAAAATAAATATTACAAATATTAATGAAGAGTCTTATCCATGAAAGCTAGAAAGTAAAGTAATTTGGAATAAGGCAAAGTAATACGGTTAAACAAAAGGTCAAATTCAAAATAAAATCATATAAAGATAAAAGTCTAATAAGACAAAAACATTCCCACGATATATGCTTGTGAATAAAACAAGATAAAAGAGCTTCCATACTTAATAACAAATGTATTTATTATACTATATATAATATATAAATAATATACTTTAAAAAGGTTAAGGGGAGGCCGATCACTCCTTAATACGTAAGGAAGGAGGATATTTATAAGTGCAGCGATTAAGTTGGTTGACACCAACAATCACCTTAATAAATAATAAATAAAAAAAGACAAACATTATTAATATGTATCCTTGTTAAATAAATTAAAGCCACAACCGTTGGAAAGGGTATATCCTTTTACCCACGGTAAACCCTTGGAAATATATAAAAGGGCATAAGGGAGTATGATGGGAGTAGCAGCAATACAATAAAAATTATATTGGTCATTCCATCGAGCCAGGAAAACATTGGAAAATAGAAAGAAGACGATAGAAATAGGTAAGGAATCACAGGTAAAGCTACAACAGGTAAGTATTTATATTTACTTATTATTTGTAAGAATTTATTTTGTTCAATTTATAATTTGTAAGATATAAATGATAAGGTTATTAAGTAGCGAAATTCTAATAATGAAAGTGTTAGTTATTACATGAGATAAGACTTAATAATTGTGAAACATATGAGAAATGAAATGAATACATTAACTTCATATGAGAGGGTGATCATGAGATGACTATCTAGCCCACCATGGGTATTCAGTGGCCCTTGTTTCAGTTGGTACAAAAGGTATCCCTCATGCCAAAGGATTATTATATAGTGGCCTTGGTTACAGCTGGTGCAAAAGGCACCCTTTGTACCAAGGATTTTATAGGGGCCTTGGTTATAGCTAGTACAAAAGGCACCCCTCATACCAAGGATTATCATAGTGGCCTTGACTCAGCTGGTGAGTATCCGCCCCTCAAGTCAAAGGATAATTAGTGGACCCATGATGGTAATTGGCCAAAGGGCATCCTATCACCACCTCTCATATGAAATTAATGATTAATGCATGGATCCAATACGATGGATAATGATAGAAAATGAGAAATATATATATTGATAGTGAACATAAGATTAATAAGGGAAATGAGAAATGTATATTGATAGTGATCATATGATTATTGATGAAAAATGTGAAATGTATATTTGATGTTGATCATAAGTTTATAAGATTATAAGGGCAATGTTATTATGTAATATGAATATTTCTTATATATATTACAATCAGTTGGAAATCAAAGAAAGATTAGTGTACTAATGTTCTCTTTTTGCAAGTTGAAATTGTGTACAAGGTTGTGAAATTTTGACTTGTGACAAGGGGATATTATAGAATAACTGAAAAGACCATCAAGACAAGATTCTCCCCCTTTCTCTTTACACATATGTACTGCATTCTTTCTCCTCTTGAGTTTTTCACATGATCTCTCTCCCTCTTTGACATCAATGGCAAAGGGCACATACTTGCACTCTGCTGCTCTGATCCAACTCTCCTCTAAACTCTCTGACTACTCATCCCTAAGAAGTAGCCCTTAAGGCATCAATCTAAATTTGGAAGTGGGACTCTAAGCACCACCAAACTGATGGATCCTTGTGCATCTTAGTTTAGAGCAGGAGGGGTGATAACCCCTAACTTTTCTCTGAGATATTCAAAAGTGTCCTTAGGTAGAGGCTTGGTGAAGATGTCTGCAATCTGATCCTTTGTGGACACATATTCCAACTTTACTTCACTGTTACCTTCTCTCTCAAAAAGTGACACCTTATTGATATGTTCTTTGTTCTTGAATGCATCACTAAATTCTTTGAAATGTTTATAGCACTTGTATTGTCACAAAAGATTGCAATTGGATCTTCATACACAACTCTAATGTCCTTCAATGTCTTCTTCATCTATAGCACTTGAGTACAACAACATGTTGCTGCAATATATTCTGCTTCTGCAGTTGACAAAGAGATTGAGTCTTGTTTCTTGCTCAACCATGAAACTAGTCTTCTACCTAAGAAGAAAGCACCTCCACTTGTACTCTTTCTATCATCAACATCTCTGACCCAATTTGCATCTGTATAAGCACTGAGAGTGAAGTCATTGTCCTTTGAATTCCATAAGCCATAATCCAGAGTACCTTTCAAATATCTCAAAATTCTCTTGACTGCTATAACATGTGATTCTCTTGGGTCATCTTGAAATCTTGCAACAAGATAAACTACATGCATAATATCTGGTCTGGTTTGAGTTAGATAAAGCAATCCTCCAATCATGGATCTATATTTCTTCTGATCAACCTTAGGTGCTTCATCAGTTTTGCTCAACTTCCAACCAGTCACCATGGGAGTACACACTAGTTTAGAGTCTTCCATCCCAAACTTCTTCAACAACTCTTTCACATACTTAGACTGAGATATGAAGATTCTTTTATCTGATTGATTAATTTGCAGACCCAAAAAGAAATTCATTTCACCAAACATGGACATTTCAAATTCACTTTTCATTTCACCGGAAAAGCTTATGCACATACCTTCATTTCCTCCAAAGATAATGTCATCAACAAAGACTTCAACAATCAATATTTGATCTTCATTAATCTTGAAATAGAGATTACTGTCAGCAGTACCTTTATTGAATCCTAGTTATAGTAAGTACTTATCCAACCTTGCATACCATGCTCTAGGGGCTTGCTTGAGTCCATACAAGACTTTCTTGAATTTGTACACAACATCTCCTTGGTCTGATAGCTTGAATCCTTCCGGTTGCTCAATGTAGACTTCCTCTTCCAACTCATCATTTAGGAATGCATACTTTACATCTATTGGATACACTTCAAAGTCTTTGTGGGCTGCAAATGTCAAGAACATTCTGATTACTTCAAGCCGGGCTATAATAACAAAAGTTTCTTCAAAATCTATTCCTTCAATCTAAGAATATCCTTTGCATACAAGTCTTGCTTTATTTCTTACAACTTCTCCAATTTCCTTCAACTTGTTCCTAAAGACCCATTTAGTTCCAATAACATTTTTGTTAGCAGGTCTAGGTACTAGTTCCCAAGTTTCATTTTTCTCAATCTGCAATAGTTCTTCCTCCATCGCCTTCACCCAATTTTCATCATTGCAAGCTTTATTCACATTTTGTGGTTCAATATTTGAAAGCAAATAGTAATTAACATGTTCTTCTGTAGCTCTTCATCTTGTTAGCACACCTTTGTTCTTGTCACCTATAATCTGATCTTCAGAATGGTTGATCCTTACATACCTGGGAGTCTTGACAACACTTTCTAGAGCCTCTTCTTTATTCTGACCATCTACTTGCTCATCTTTTTCTTCAATTTCTATAGTCACAGGTTTATTTGGTTCATAACAACTTGGGTATGATATTCTTTCCTTGCCTTCATCCACCTTCACATTTGCACTCTCAACAATATTTTTGAGTCTTTTGTTGTAACACCGGTAAGCCTTACTATTGGTAGAGTATCCAAGGAAGATTCCTTCATCACATCTTGCATCAAACTTTCCTAGATCTTCATCTCTCCTAATATAACATTTGTTTCCAAAGACTTTGAAATATTTTACTGTGGGAATTCTTCTATACCATAATTCAAAGGGAGTTTTAATACCATTACCTTTCACTTGAACTCTATTTTGGATGTAGACAACAGTGTGAATAGCTTCTTTCCAAAAGACTTCTTGTAGACCTTCTTCCTTCATCATTGTCCTAGCAGTCTCCTGAACTATTATGTTCTTCCTTTCCACAACTCCATTCTGTTGAGGAGTCTTAGGTGTGGACAGTTGTCTCTTTATCCCATGCTCTTCACAGAAAATGTTGAGTTCATTTGATGTGAATTCACCTCCTCTATTAGATCTCAAGCATTTGATCTTCAAATCTATTTCATTCTCAACCATTGCCTTGAAAGATTTGAACTTCTCTAGGGCTTCTAATTTGTTTCTTAGAAAAGTAACTCAAGTCATTCTAGAATAATCATCAATAAGCAACATGATGTACCTGTCACCTTGTAGGCTGCTTACCCTTGTAGAACCACAGAGATCTATATGCACTAGATCCAACAAACCTGTAGAAAATTGTTCTTTTCTCATGAAGCTTGTCCTTATCTGCTCTCCCAACTGACATTCTTTACAAATTGAATTGGAGGGTTTCACAAGTTTTGGTAAATCTCTCACATCCTGACTTGAGCTTATCTTTACCAGACTATCAAAATTTATATGACACATCCTTCTATTCCACAACCAACTCTCATCTGTCTGTGCCAACAAACAATAATCATTAGTTCCCCTTAATTGATAGATGTTACCTTTTGTCTTCTTACCAATAGCAATCATAGTTCTAGAACTTTCCATGATCTTGCACCCATTATCTTTGAATCTCAGATCATATCCTTTTTCAGACATCTATCCAACACTCAAAAGGTTATGCTTCAAGCCCGTAACATACAGGACATTGTCAGTATTATGCTTTCATCAAATGAAATGGATCCTTTTCCACAAATCTTACCAGCTGCATTATCCCCAAACCTAACCAGTCCACCATCATACTTTTCCAAACTTACAAACTTACTTCTGTCATCGATCATGTGATGTGAGCATCCACTATCAATAATCCATTCATCCTTATCTTTCTCAACCTGAACAACCAAAGCACTTTCTTCTACTGGTTTTTCATCCTTCACATAGCTAGCAGAATTAGTAGACACATGATCTTCTTTAATAGCAATAAATAGGCATTCATTTGCACTAGTACTAGCGTCATTAGATTCATCATCAGTCACTCCTTCATCATCAAAATCTCTGACATAGTAACACTTCTTTGGAACTCTAGGCCTGCTATCATATATCTTCTTATTCCTTTCAATTCTTTCAAGGCATCTAGAAGCATAATGGCCTACTTTACCACAAGAAAAATATTTGAAAGATAATTTGCCTTTGAACTTACTGGAGCCTCTTTGAAGCCTATTAACAAAGTTGGCTTCAAGTTCTTCAAATCCATCATCCACTCTATATTTCTCATCTCTAGAGATCTTTGTTGAAGTACTGGCTTTAAAAGTTGGTTCAACTTTAGGTAGGGCATCACCAAATTCTCTCATCTCAAAGGCTGTAAGCTTACCAAGTAATTGATCTCTGTCAATTGTTTTTACTATCATAAATTCTTCAACTGCAACTACCTTGTGACTGTAGGACTTTGGTAGTGATCTGAGATTTTTCATCACAACTTCCTTATCATTGAGGGTTCCTCCCATACCTTTTATCCCAGTGACAAGTTCATCAACTCTTTGCATAAAGGTTGTTATTTTTTCATCTTCATTCATCTTCAAACCCTCATATTTCACTTTCAAACATTGTAGCTTGGCTTCCTTCACATAATCATCTCCTTCATACAGATTTTTTAGCTTTTCCCATAACTCATTTGTAGTTTCAAGATGGACAACTTTTGTCAGCACTGATTCACTTAAGGAACTTAACAGAGCATCTTTTGCTTTGACATTCACTCATATTCTTTGATTTCATCTTCAATCGTCAAACCATTTGGAGGCATGGTATATTTTTCTTATGCAGCTTTCCATACTTTGTAACCAAGAAAAAGAAGATGGCTTTTCATTCGTACCTTCCAAAGAGCATAATTTGTCCCACCAAAATGCTGAGCTTACTTCTTATAAGACATCCTAGATCTTCCTCAGGTTGTTAGGCTCTCTTCAGAGGAACTTGGCTCTGATACCAATTGTTGAACTGCACTGGAAAACTGAGAGGGGGGGTGAATCAGTTGTCCTAAAACTTTTAACCAATTTCAATCCTTAACTTATCAATCACTTATGTTCAAATATAACCATGAAAGCATAGAATGAGATGCATAACACAAAAGCACAAACACGCATAAGACACCAGATTTTTACATGGAAAACCCTAAAAGGGAAAAACCACGGTAGGTGTTAGCCCACAGAAATATATATGTTATATCAATACCAAAAATCAGAGGCTCATTGCCCAAAATGTTCACTACAAAAGGAGGCTCACTGCATAGAATGTTCACTGCAAGGAAAAATATTAACTACCAAAAGGGTTGAACTGAGATAATAGTATGTACTCCATGCCAAAGTTCAGTTCCATCAAAGCATAAACACCTCTGCTCTACTTTTTACTTTACTTCCACCTTATCTTTGCATCTTCAACACTCCTCTACATTTTCATGATTCAATTACAAATATTTATACACTACATCAACCTTGGAATGAACATCAAGGTTGGCATCACAAACATCAACCATTGGAACAATCTCCAAGGTCGGCATTACAAACAATTACAAAATAGGTCTTGACCTAATACAAAGTTTATGCTAAGGAAATGATATAAGAATATATGTGAATCATGCCATGCCTTAGATGGGACTCAATAACGATCTTCCATGCCATGACTCACTTCTACAATCTTCAATTTTGATCCAAAATACTCCTCGTGGACCAATGCAAAGGTAGGAACATGATCAGGAAGCCTCCATAAGAACGTTGTAATTACCAGAAGCAACTGCACAAACTCTAACCACTTTATCCATGAGATTCTTCACACCGGAGCACATGAACTTCATTGTCTTCAATTGTCATAATAGAAAGATAGCTTGTGGACCACCAAAACATGAACCATTGCAATTGTAGGCACTTATCATCATCCCAAACTTTCCTCTAGAACTGCAAAGCAAAATACTTTAATGTGGAGGAATGCGGAGCAAAATACTTTCTCTCTAGCACCCATGAATAATCAAAAAAATTAGGTTTTACTCTGGTGAATGTAACTCACTCAATTCTTCACACCGGAGGCTCAAACGCAAGATTTAGTATCTTCAGACATGCCTCTAAATAACTGTAGACACTAAAAAATGTCTACTTGTCGCAACGTTACATTAGTTAGGCATCTTGTAGCATCTTTTCCCTAAATACCCCTTTGCCATCCTAACCTAACGTCTTCCTCTAATAAATTAAATAAATTCAATATTTATTTAATTAATTCCTTTTCTTCTATGATTAAATAAATAATTATTATTTATTTAATCAATCATGCCACTTATAAAGTCACTTACCAATTTCATCTCTAATTATCTCTCTAGTTAACTTGATTCCCTTTCTAATTTATCTTCAGCTCATCTCTTCCACTTACTAATTTCCTCACAAGTTAACTTGATTCACCTTTCCAATTCCATCTCCAACTCAACTCATCACTCTTCCACTTTCCATTTCTTTTCCCAAGTTGCACAATGCAACTTCCAATTTTATTGTCACTCATGAAATGGGAGACCTTATCCCTCCACTCTCTCATATTTGCCTATTTAAACCCCTCATTTCCAAGCCATTTTCATGGATGAATCTTCTAAGTACCATTATTCTACTGAAATTCCACCTCATCCATCAACCTCTACCTATCTTTCTCTCACCTATCAATCTTCATCTTCGTCATTGTGCTGCAAGACACGAGCAATCAACAAATCATAATTGAACCAAGGAATCGAAGCATCTAGGTGATCTTGTTTATGTTGCATGTTGTTTTAATCACTTAGGTTGGATTTCTTGAAGGTATCTAGGTTTTTATCTTGATTTGTTAAATGATGAAATTTTCCCTGGTATACATTCTGGCACACCCGGTGGGACCGAATCATTAGTTTTTGTATGTTTTTGCTTTAAAAATTTGCTTTTGTCTAACCCTCATTATTGAGTTTTTGTAAGTGATTGTTACAGGTGACCTCCTAGGCTAAAACAGACATCACGGTTGTATTCAGAAGGGCCAAGAGGTGAAGAAAAACATATAATTTGACCCTATTTGGTGTAGGCAAAATTTGAGCCAATGTTTGTAGGGTGATGAATAGTGTTTCCATCAGTGAACAGTGCTTTCCAGCTATGAACAGTGTTTTCCGACAATAAATAGTACTTTCTGGCTATAAGTGTTTCCGTCGATGAATAGTGTTTTCCGTCGATGAACAGTGCTTTCTACAATGAATAGTGTTTCTGACAGTGAATAGTACTTCAGGTAATGAACAGTGTTCTCAGGCCATGAACAGTGTTTTCAGGCTGTGAATAGTGTTTTTTAAAGCTTAAAATAGTTTTCTTTTTAAAACTACCATAACTTTTGCATATCATATCAGATTTTTGTGTTTTTATAGGCGTTGAAAAGATGACTTTGCAAACTTCACAGTGGTGTCAATATCTTCAGGTAATTCTACTATTTCAGTAGGTAATTTCTCTATCAAAGTTCAGCCTTCTTTCAAACTTAAAATGCACATAACTTGAGCAAAACACATCGAAATTTAACAATTTTTTTTTTTTAAATCACATAGAATCATTTGAACTTTCTATTTTTGCTATATATTTGGCTATATCAGATCATTATTTGCAATTTTTAATCATATCATGTATCTTTGGCATCTAACAATCTATCTGCGCAACTTATCTTAATCGCTTGTCAAAGAATGGAGAAAACAAACTACTGATCTATCTTCTATAGGTTTGAGCAGTCAAAGAACAATCTTTTATCACTAGAATAGGCACATTTGGTTTTGGGCATTAAAATTAACAATCTATCTTCATTGTGCCTACTTTTCTTTTCTTTGCTTGCCTGCTAAGTCTGATTGTCACCCAAGATAGCAATACAAGTATCCTCTCCCCCTGCCTGACCAATGGATCTGGGGTGTAAGAGAATGTGTTGCTAACATTTAGGTGGGCCTGCCTTCCCATTGTGAGAAGGGGATGACCCAGGTGGAAATAGGTCAAAGCCAGACCATTTCAATCCACTATATAAATAATGCATTTGTGACAAAAGTCACAAATGATGGGTGCTGATCCGCTATATTGACAACAAACCTCTTGCAAAACCCTATAGAACGTAACCTCTTTGGGTTGGGAGACTCCATAATGGAGAGTAGTGCTGCCACACGTATAGCCACCTGAACAGAAACCCTGACTAAAAACCATGTCTTAGTGGCCAAAAACCCTCTATTTGTTGGCACAGAAGGTGGGACCTTCGAAGCTTCCCCGACTCATGTGGTTCTTAGTAGAGGTAGCAAGGACAATCCTAAGGTTCGGTGGGGGGATGAGTCTTAGAAAACTTGGATCTTGGTATGCGTGAGAAGTGAGTACCATGGAGGGGAGCTGGTGCTACCAAGATCCTAGAGCTACCTGATTTGAATAAGTACAACTAGGGGATCCAAAAAATATAGCCTTTTCTTAGCCTTAGGATGTAATGATTGAGCATGGCTTGTGTATGAGTGTCTTCCATCTTGTTTACTTGCCATAAAATTGCCAAAAAAAGTTGTCAAAACCAATATCCCTATCACAAAACAATCTCATCCTAAGACACACATTCTAAACATCATCCACGTCCTCTAATCCTAATCATCCTAGCCAAGTCATCATTCTAATTTCATCATAATCACTTCATCCTAGTCATTACCCAATCAACTTCATCCATGTCTTATCCAAATCACATCTTATTCATCCCACATCCTCATATCGTAATCTACCACTTCTAAACATGGACATGACATTCCCAAACAAAACCTATGAGAATGATCCTTATGGCACCTTAAGAATGCTTAATACCCTTGAGTGGCTATATAGAAAGGAACCAATCCCTACGCCATCACAACACCAACAATTCCCACAGCATCAAGCCATAAGCCAATGCCAACAATCCCAAATCTAATCATCACATCAACCCTATCCATCCACCTATCATGTTACCCCCACACCAACCTATCCCATTTCTACTAATATCAACCCTTGTCCACATCACTTCACCCTTCAACAACCATTATCCTATGTGATCCCTCCACCACAACACTATCACAACTTCCAACACATTCAACCTACACATCCTACCATGTCATCTCTTCATCAAACACATTCACCAGCCTATCAATGCCCCCCACAACATGAACATGCAAATCCAAGTGGCTCTTTCAACATAAATCAAGTGAACCCAAGTCTACTCTTGCCACAAGACCTAATAGACTTAAGTCCACCTATACAACAAGACTTAATAACCTTTGACTCAAGTCTAAGTGACCCTTTGTACATAAACCAAGTATCCTTAAGTCTGCCTATGCATCAAGACTTAATAGCCTTTGACAAGGGAGACACCAACCTAGAGCAAGCATCTTATGAGAATCCTCTATCACTGTCTGAGCACATACCAACACATGAGTCAACCAGTCCTCCCCCAACACCTTCAAGTCAACCTTCTAATCCATCAAGCCCTCCGTTAATGGATCCCTTAGAGATGACCCTACAACAATTGGTCCAAGAAAATTTGATTGAGCTACCACCGATAATATCCTTTGAAGAAGTCTACTTTAAACCCCATTGGTATAAAAATGATGAATATTGTGCATACAATAGGTGTAAGGGCCATCTCATATCCACTTGTAAACAATTCAAAATATTGATCAAGAACCTAAAAGATTATGGTGAGATTGGGTTAGATAAAACCAATCCATCTAATCCCTGTATCCTTCCATCTAGCCCAAGTCCTTGCCCATCTAATCCCATTATCCATCCCACAAGTCCTAATCTGAAGCCTTCAACTTCCACCATCATTGTCCATCCACTATATTGTCCATTCAACCATACCCTTGCAAAGGATGTGATCCATTGGCTATTAGCAAGGAATAAATCATTGCCATGTCATCAAAGTCCCATTCATGAGCTTATCAAAGAATCTCCCAATACCTTGCTTATTCCTCCACCTCCACCATGTGGTCCACAAACCATTGACCTTATTGAAAAGACTTCTCCCATGAGTCTACATCAAGACCTATCATACCCTCATGTTGTTGACCAAAAGCCTATCCAAGAGTCATCCACTTCCATGCAAATAATCCAAGAGGTATATCAAGAACATGATCCTAAGTATGTGGAAACATTAGTCCCTAATTCAAGTCAAGATCAAATCCCTTACATGCCATCTATGCTACCCATCCATAATATTTACCTCTTCCATGATCAAGATGAAATTATCTATGAAGAAGCTATCCATGAGCACCTTGATCTTATTTGTAATCTTTTACCCATCCGTGAGCAAAAAATCCAAACTGCTCCTATCCATCCTCCATCTAACCCTAATGAGACAACTTCCATTTCTCATGATGAGACATGTGCCTCCCACATAAGAATAGAAGATCAAATCGATACCTTGGATCATAATGAACATAAGCAAGATCCTAATGATCCTCCATCACCTACTATCGACCCTATCGCAACTCCACCATCAGGTTCTATTAGTCTATCCACTTTTATCCATGAGTGTTCCTCCTTAGAACACCACCAGCCTTTGTCTTCCACTTCACCTTCTCCATCCAATAAAGGACTCGTGTCTAGTGTTCCACCTACACCTAGTCCTATTGTCAATCGCATCTTCCAAAAGATGAACTATCAAGGTAAGGGTCTAGGCCCTCTTGAACAAGGTATTTTGGGCCAATCCATGTCGATGTCCCTCCACGCTCATTTGGCCTTGGATACACCCCTCAAGGTCAATGATCTAATGATGTTGGTAATCCCTCCATCCCTCCTAAGTCTACCACTTTACATCACAAATCCTATCATATACCTAAAACATATGTCACCATTCCACCTCCATCATCCTATAAATGTCAAAAGCATGTGACCATACACCTCCCGCCATCCACTTTGCCTAAGTTTCTTCCAACTCCTAACATCCCTCCATCGAATCTACCTCCATTACCTCTAACACCTAATCCATCCAATCATAGATCCTCTAAAAATCCAAATCATGGCCAACAAATGCACATATTGTCTAAACACAAAGCTTCTTCTCCTTCCATCCACTCCATGGGATTCAAAAATAAAAATTTGGATGCCTCTACACATAAAGAAAAATATCCTACAAATCCTAATGCCTTAGGGCACAAATGCAAAAATTCAAAGCAATAATCCAACCAAGGAATTAAAGTATCTGATTGAGGTTTTTAATCACTTTGATCAAATTTCTTGAAGGTATCTGGGTTTTTTTTATCTTGATTTGTTAAATGATGAAATTTTCCTTGGTATACATTCTAAACAAGAAGCTTCCACTCATTCCACCATGTCCATGGGATTCCAAAGCAAAAATTTGGATGCGTCTACCTATAAAGCCAAAAATCCTACAAATCCGCATGCCTTAGGACACAAAAGCCAAGAATCAAAGAAACATTCATCTCAAAAGATGCACAAAAGATGCATACATCCAAACCCATACCTCCCCAAGCAAGAATGGTTTAGGTTCCTAAGAAAAAATACAGCAAGTCAAATGAGGCATCCACCTCTCGTGAATCCCAACCATCTCCTTCCATCCATTCCATCCAAAAGCAGCAAAATCCTCCATCCCACATGAAAAACAAAAATCATAAAAAATATTGAGTCTATGTGGGTCCCTAAATGCCTAAATTGACCATCTCCTAAACGAACAACACCATTGCTTCCTACACCACCTTCCCATCATAAGCTTCAATGTTTATCATGGTGTGTGCAGAAGTTGGTCATGGTTCCTTTCCATCCCACAACATTTCCACATACCTCCATCTCCCCACCTTTCATCCAATATCCTACATATCTTTCCCATCCTATCCCTATGGTCCATGCTTTTGCATAAGCCTTCCATCCATCATTGCATAAATCTTCCATCTATCCTCATCCACTATCTTCCCTCCATAATCCGCATCATAATCCACTATCACACCTTTCATAATCCGCTATCTACCTTCTCCATCTCACTTTCGTGTCATCTCATGTACCAACATCTATGAGCACACTTGACATGGTCCATGTGACGACATCCCTCTCTAGTGGGACTATCACCTTTAATGGAACCAAACACTTGAGTCTCTCTTATCCATATCTACCTCCCATCCAAATTTTTTTTTTTAAAAGTAAAGATAAATCCCTTCGTCCAATGGTAAAAACCTGGCAAACAGGCACCCTGGATAAGTACCATAATGAAAACCTGGCAAACAGGCGTCATGTGTAAATTGATCTTCTATGTCACCTACATGTGGGGCACCTTGTCTCATCCACCTTATCATTTCATATCCTATCATATCCTACCATACCATTTACTACCATCCTTATCCATCAACATACATATGCCTATCCCATTGCGTCCATTCATCCACCCTTCCTCTTTTAATCTTGATAAAAGATTGGGGGCAAAATGTTGAAACATGCCATGGAAAAAACTCTTGGTATACCTCATCTCTTCTAATCCATCCTGTCATCCTACCATTATCCCATTATCGTTAGCCTAATCCTATCATGATCCTATCATCTTGAGCGTTGTCATGAAAATCCTAAGTATTGCATCTAAAATGGGGCATGTTATTCCTATGTGACATAGTCTTTGAGATCACATCCTATCTCTCTTATGCATACATTCGATGTCACCTATCCCCTCATCCATCCATCTATCACGAGCCTTCCATCCCTTTTCCACTATTGTACATCCTTCTGTTCATCCAATCTGTTCTGCAACCTTGCACCTAGACTTGGTTTTCTCCCTTGTCATTGGCATTTTGCACAAAGGCTATCAAAAGTGTAAATTCATAAAACGTCCTAAAAAAATCCAAAAATTCATAAAATGCCCTAAAAAAATCCAAAAAATTCGTAAAATGTCCTAAAAAAATCCCTAAAAGTCATAAAAAGTCCTGAAAAAATCCAAACAAATATAAAATGTCTTGAAAAAATCCATAAAAATCATAAACTGTCCTAAAAATTCTAAAAAAAATCATATAAAAGCCCTGAAAAACAAATACATAAAAATTAAATCATCAAGTCCAACCATCAAATCAAATCATTTAATCACCAAATCTAATTCTTCCAATCAGTTCAAATCATCAAGTCCAATCATCAAATCTGATCATCAAATTCTATCATCAAAGATCAATCCATCAAATCAATGTCAAATCAAATCCAATCAAACCTATCGAATCAAGCCAATCTATCAATCAATCAAAATCACATCATTAAAAACAAATTCAATCAATCCAATCAATCAATGAATCAACTCTCATCGTCGTCATCATCATCAAACAAAATCAGAACTACATCCCATCTCTATCGTTAAGTGCCTTAATCCTATGGATACAGGGTATGTAGGCAGTCTGGAGTACGAAGGAGGTGCCCAGATTCATGCACAAGGCTATATTCCTCTTTCTTCTCTCATCATCTTCTTCTATCATCTATCTCCAATCAATCTTTCAAAACAATTCTTCAATCACTTCTTCTTCTTCCAATCATCCAAGAAATAAACTCAAATGCAAGTCATCCTTATCCATACCAATCAAGTTAATCAAGCTTGTCAAATTATCCAATCGCAATCAATGGTCTTGATCCTATCCTTGTTGTAAACCCAATCAATCATCAACCAATTAGTCATCATCATCCTTGTGTTGATCTAGGGATATATCATTCCCTACCATGACAACACTCTCATCTTCATCAATCAATCAATCAGCAATCAATCATCAGTTTATAGCTTGATAGGGGCAATACCTTGTTTGTTTTTGAATCATTTGTGCATGCTTGCTTGCTTGCTTGTGTGTGTGTTATCATTTTTATCTTGCATTTGCATCTGTATCCTCCTAGCTAATATTCATATCTTGTATCTAGACAAGGTTGTATTATGCTGGGGCATGAGACACATCGTCACCTTGGTCCTTATACCCTGGTGCATAACATCTCGCACTAAATCAAACATATGGTTGCTCACTTTCATTGCAACATAATGAATCATCCTTTTCTTCTATCCATTTTCTTATCTCTCCTTTACCAATCCATTTCATTTTGAGAGCCTACCCGTGTTCTTCTAACCCACCTATCCTCTCGAGGGGGCATCATCAACCTATCCTCATCCTATCTTTCCTTCGTTATCTTTTTCTCCTATCCATGTCTTAGCTTCTTTGAAATGATGTTACTCAACATATATCTCATCATCTTGAACATCATCTCAAAGAGGGGCAAAATGTAGACACTCAAAAATGTCCACTTGTCGCAACGTTACATCAGTTAGGCATCTTGTAGCATCTTTGCCCCAAATACCCCTTTGCCATCTTAACCTAACGTCTTCCTCTAATAAATTAAATAAATTCAACATTTATTTAATTTAATCCCATCCCTCTTATCATTAAATAAATAAATTTTATTTATTTATTTAATTCCTTTTCTTCTATGATTAAATAAATAATTATTATTTATTTAATCAATCATGCCACTTAATTAATTAAAATTTTATTTTTATTAATTAAAGTCACTTACCAATTTCATCTCTAATTATCTCTCTAGTTAACTTGATTCCCTTTCTAATTTATATCTCAACTCATCTCTTCCACTTTCTAATTTCCTCACAAGTTAACTTGATTCACCTTTCCAATTCCATCTCCAACTCAACTCGTCGCTCTTCCACTTTCCATTTCTTTTCCGAAGTTGCACAATGCAACTTTCCAATTTCATTGTCACTCATGAAATGGGAAACTTTATCCCTCCACTCTCTCATATTTGCCTAATTAAACCCCTCATTTCTAAGCCATTTGCATGGATGAATCTTCTAAGTACCATTATTCTGCCAAAATTCTACCTCATCCATCAACCTCTACCTATCTTTCTCTCACTTATCAATCTTCATCTTCGTCATTGTGCTACAAGACACGAGCAATCAACAAATCATAATTGAACCAAGGAATCGAAGCATCTAGGTGATCTTGTTTATGTTGCATGTTGTTTTAATCACTTAGGTTGGATTTCTTGAAGGTATCTGGGTTTTTATCTTGATTTATTAAATGATGAAATTTTCCCTGGTATATAATAACTTCCAATCCACAGACCAAGATCTTCAATCAGAAAGATATGCAGAGCAATCTTCTAGACTATTCTTCAGTATGCAACACACTGTCTTCACTGCAATTCACTGCAACTCTCTATTTCTTCTAGAGGGGCAAATATTCTCAATATCCTCAACATATAAAGCTTCTAAACAAATAGCAAAATAGGATACAGTTGACACCAATGACAAGGATATGTTGACATCAATGACAACACTAATTAGGCACATACTTGCGACAAGATCAACAAGATAAGCCATATAGTTCACCTACCTATGGTCTTGACCTATGACTTTGTTGGCAAGAGACACTATATGGATTCATGGTTGTTGTCATTGATGGCAACAAAGGTCATCCCACATATCCACAAGTCATGGTGTGTCTCTACCAGAAGTCAGAATGAAGATTGTTGTGGTCCGGTGAACAAGAACAGAGCATATGGCAAGGTCCGACAGATTGGTCCGGATCTCTCAGAGGAAGTGTCTTGGTGTAGTGTGGATTTGGGGAAGTCAAGAGGACTACCTTGAGTGGTATATTCCAAGGATTTAGCCTCCGGTGATGGACAAAGAAAAAGATATGAATAGTTGAGTACCGGATTCTTGAGAGACAGTGAGAACAGAGGAAGAACTGACTGAAAGAGTATCAGACTATTTTCCGGATGTGTTACTGTTGATGGTAAAGGTTGTGAAGGCATGAATCATGTTTGGCTGACATAATTAATGATATCTACAAGTATATGCTTGATCCGCATTGCTTGGTGAGCAAGGATTCAGCCGACAGAACAGAGTTTGTAAGAAACTAGACTGTTCCGGATGCCGACTAGAAAGGTGATGAAATTACTTATGCGGATATATATAGAGGATGGATTTAGTTGTGAAATGTGTGATTGTGTGATGGTGTATGCGAACAAGAGCAGAACAAAGCAGAAGTAGTAAGAAAGATCCAGTATGTGAAAGGATAGCAGAATAAAGAACAGAGGAAAGATGAAGTGCAGCAGATCAGTGTACTGAGCCTAACCGGAACTGAACTCCAGCATATGTAGATGCTTCCAATCAGTTCAAGACTGTGATTATTATCACTTTGTAGACAGTGTGTCTCCTTGTAGGAAGTGGGCCTCTTTGTGAGCAGTGTGCTCGGGCAGTGAGCCCTAATTGGCAAGTGCCATTTTTGTAATTTCTTATTCTTCTAACAGAGAATAATCTTTGGGTTAATCACCCCGTGGTTTTCTCCCTTAAAAGGGTTTCCACGTCAAAATACTGTGTCATGTGTTTTCTTATTTCATGGTAATGTTTTTATGTTTGATTCAATGCTGCATTAATTAATAAGAAAGTTCAAAAGGAAAACAATTAGGATAACTGATTCACCCCCCCCTCTCAGTTATCAACAATTGGTATCAGAGCCAAGTTCCTCCTAATAGAGCCTAACAGCTTGAGGAAGATCTGGGAGTTCAAATGGATGCATATGGTTTAAGGGAGCAACTCAAGACTGCCCTTGAGGATCTTGAACAGTCAAATTCTGAAGTCAATGAATTAAAGGAAAGACTCAAACAGGCTGATGAATTCATGAGAGAATTAAAAGACAAATTAAGTCTCTCTATGAAAAAGAGAAAGGAGCTGCTCCAACAATTGGCAAGACAAAGTGAAGAAAGCAATACAAATGAAGAATTGACTGAGCAAACCAAGTTATGTGAAAAGTTATCAAAAGAAGTCATTATGTTAAGACATGAAATGGAATCAGGAACTATAAAGTTTACTCAAGAGATTGAAGAAAAAAGAAAAGCTGAAGACAATCTGAGATAATCTCTTAAAGAAAAATCAGAAGAATGCCACCAGATGGACAGGATTATCAGACATCTTGAATCTGATCTTGAAGATGCCAAAGATAATGAAGAAAAACTTGAGGATCAAATTGCCTCTCTCAAAAGAGATCTTCAAACAGCAAATGAATATAAAGAAAAATTCAAGATAAGTTCTGCCCAACTTGAAGTACTCCTTGGAAGTCAAAAGAGGACAGATGACAAGTATGGTTTGGGATATGAGAAAGGAGAAAGCTCCGGATCCGGTCAAAAGAATTTTGGATCAGAAAATCCAAGGAATAGGCCTAGAAGACCTCCGGTAAGACAGCCCAATGCTCAAAGATATCCATCTTTCAATGGATACTGCCACAGCTGCAACCACTTTGGTCACAAAGCTAATCAGTGCAGAAAGAGAATGAATCAGATTAATTCATCCTTCTCCGGACAGTGCTTTAACTGCAAAAGGTATGGACACAAATCCCATGAATGCAGAAATATGCAAGTAAACAAATCATTCAAAGGTAGATGCTTTACATGCAATAGAGTAGGTCATATGGCTAATCAATGCAGATCAAGAGGTTATCAGTCAAATATGCAAAGAAATGTTATTTGCCAAATCTGTAATAGGTCCGGTCATAATGCTAAAGTCTGTAGAAGCAAGAATCAGGACAAAAGAGGTCTGGTGTATAATCAGAATCAAGACAAGGGTAAACAAAAGATGAATGCGGATGAAGTTAGGAATCAGATGAGCAAGATTTGGGTGAAGAAAAGTTCAGAGAATGTAGAGGTTGGATCCGCACTAGACTCTGGTGCTGATATTTCTTCCAGAAATTAAAAAGTGAGCTCTGGCTTAGGGGGAGACTCAAAGAAAGTCCTGTTCCCCCAGCCAATCAAGTGGTGCCGGATGTGGCACAAGATGCGGAGTAAAGGGTTTGAAGATATAAGTCCTAAGTAAATCCAGATAAGATTTCAGAGGTCCGCATGAAGATGCAAAGAAGTTGTGATCCATCAAGTAAGACCTATTCCGGGAGATGCTCCGGAATGACAGAAGACTACAAAAGGGTCCGGAGAGATCCGGAAGTGCATTATCTTATTCTGCGGATTGGACAGAGTGTTTGGGATGTCCTTGTGATGTGTTATCTTGATTTGTTCATGGTTGAAAGTTCCGCACGATGTTCATAGACCAGGACTGATCCGGTTCTTCAGGTTATCTGAATAAGGCAAACCGGAATAATATAGGTCAAGCATTTATTGCCATCAGATATTAGGGTTTGCGGAGCAATATAAGGGATTTCTCATAAAACATTTGCTCATTCTGCACTCAAGAAGAAGCGAAAAGTGGAGCTCTACAACTAGATTCATCAAGCACACCAGAGATCTCCTGCCGAAGTCATTGCATAAAGAAATCAATCCATCTACTCCGTGCAACCGAAGACGCAAAAGGTATTTTCCACTTTCGATATCTTGCTACAAATCTTTTGAAGAAATGGCTACTCCAAATATAGTAAAAATCTCAGATAGGCCCCGACCTGAATTTAAGAAACATCCATACAAGTCATTGGAGGTAGATCCCTTAGGAGCATTTTCCAGTGTTCCTCACGGAGTTTTACACACAGAAGACATTAGGGTTTACATACATGCAAGCATTAAGGAATTTGGGGAATTCAAATTGAGAGATCTCTATCACAAGCAACTGATAGACAATGCTTTTGAGCTTAAACCAGAGTATAAGGGTATCCAGAAGAAACAATTTGATCAATTCATTCATTTCCCCTGCTTTGAAGAAGATGAATGGGTCCGGTATGTACTGAGCAGGATGCATGACAACTTCCTATGGCTGGATAGACCCTGCAAGATCACAAAAGAGGCAATTAGAGCAGTAACTGGTCTATACTCTTCTGGAGGGATACCTATCCTGAAATCTGTCAAGAACAACATTGTAACTGAGGCCACCAGATCAAAATTTGATAAGAGGGCAATGACCATTGAAGATATTTCGGATCCGGATATCAAGTATGCATCCATGATAATAGGATACAAGATCTATCACTCCAGCAGGGAGAATTCTGTATCCAGAACTGCAGTATATACTGCCTATGAGATGCTAAGGAAGAATGCAGAATATGATCTCTGCGAACTGCTCTTAAGCCAATTAATGGAAAATATACAGAAAATCAAGAAGGACAAGAAGAATTCCTTTAAGTATGGTACTCTTATAGTATGTCTATTCTTCTACTTCATGAATGAGCTGCCCGGATCAAGTGGATGGGTATGGCAGAATGACAAACCTGTTGCAGTCCAAATAAGAGACTATCTACATGGGCTTGGGGATGCCAAAGCAAGAAATACAGCCCTATGGGGATACTTCAAAAACTTCCAAAGCATGATGCAAACAAGAGAAAGAATTCCCCAGTCTCTTGTTGAAAAATATAAAGACTCAGTGTGCTTTATGGTGGACACTGATCAGTGCCTAATGGAGGCAGTGGAGCCAAGGACTGTCTGGATCATGCCCATGGGGTATGAAGTGGATGAACAGATAGTGGAGCTACATGTTCAACACATGCTAAGTCAGCCCAAAGATCCTAAGGCAGAAAGGTTTGGAACCTTTGAGGAGTTGAGTGTAAAGATACATGTAGAACTCAGGGAACCTGAGATAAAGAGAAAGGTGAGAAAAGAAGTAGAGCACATTGCTCAAGGCCTAGGCATCTCAAAAGAGGCACTTGATGCCAGCCAGGAAAAGAGAAGAAAATCTAAGGAAGAAAAGAAAGAGGCAGAAAAGAAAAGCAAGAAAAGTGCTCTGGTGGAATCCTCAACCCAGACCAGATCATCTAAAGGATCCACACCTATCAAAACCAAAAGCTCAAAACCAGAAGTCCAGGGATCCGGTAAAAGATCCAAGACAAAAGCCTCAAGAGCTTATCAAAGCCAAAAGGATGAAGAAGAAACTGAGTCAGATGAAGGAGTGAAAGAAATAAAGAAATAGAAAAAGAAAGGATCCGGTAAACCCTCTTCTGGCCGAGACAAGGAAGAAATGACAGAAGAATTTTCTGAAAAGCCCACCCTGTCTCTAGACAGTGTAGTCAAATCAGTCACTGTGGACGGGAACCTTCAACCGGTGGCTGAATTCTATGATGACTACAATGAGGCAGATCAAAAGATCCTGCAAGAGGCCATAATAAGGTATTTGAACATCTACAATAAAGCTTTTATTGAGATTATTTCTGAAATTCCTAAAAGCCTAGAAAAGGAATTAGAAATAAGAAAGAATAATGCTCATGCAAAAGATCTTGAGATCTGGGAGCAGATAGCTATTCAGCTACATCCTCAAATTGATCCCAAGACAATGAACATAATATTCAAAGACTGCAAAGATGAGTTCAGAAGTAAAGCCAGGATGAATCAACTCATGCTTGGTGAGACTGACAAGGTGGCCAAAGAGACAGAAGAGATCC
Organism: Cunninghamia lanceolata; assembly: GCA_027924645.1. Lineage (NCBI taxonomy): Eukaryota > Viridiplantae > Streptophyta > Pinopsida > Cupressales > Cupressaceae > Cunninghamia > Cunninghamia lanceolata. The sequence continues at coordinate 1,942,664 of BSBN01000210.1, read as the reverse complement.
TCCGGAAGGCCTTCAAAAGGTTCAATCTTCTTGTTGTAGAGGACTTAGGTGCAGAAACAGCTGTGGACTTGGAACCCTCTGCTCCAGAAGAAGTGGCCTATGAACAGGCTAGCATCTCTCCTCTGGTTTCCCCTACAGTCTCTAGATCTAAAGAAGAAGAGAAATTACAGGAGAAGGAAGCAGTGGTGAAAGATAAAGAGGTTGACAGTACCAAGGGTGCAGAGAAAGAGAAGACTCCATCAGAGAAAATCCCAAAGGACAGTTCCAAGACTGCAGAAGAAAAGAAACATCTGTCTCCAGCAAGAGACACTGCACAAACTGTTCAACAATTTTTGAGCAAAGAAACAATAGAGATCGATGAACCGGAGCTACTAAAAGGCCCATTCAACTTTGATTCCCTCTCTCCGGTGCAGACAATGAAGATAGCCTCATTTGCAAATGCTAAGGCAAATGAAAAGCTCCTAAAGTCTCATATGGAAGACTGTGAGTTGATAGAGGCTGCCTCCAGAGTGCTTGAGAAGATTATGCCATCGGTCCAGATAGATCCGGCAGCCTCCTCTTCCGGTAATCTAAAAACCTTAGTCAGCAGTGTTGATACATATTTTGATTCTCTAGAAAAATCAGCTAAAGAAAAGGTCCGGAAGGAATTTTTGGATAAAAGACTCTCAGAAGTATTAGGATTAATCTCTAACGATAGGAGAAATATGAGTATTGGAATAAAGAGCTTAGAAAATGCTCTTAAGGATGGTGGTGATATTTACAAATTTTGTATCTCCTGGTCAAAGGCAACAGCAGAAATTGATAAGAAAATAAAAGAGGAACAGGACAAACTACAAAGTTTATCTCAAAGTTTTGATCCTCTCTCTTCCTCCATAGTAAATCAAGAATGTCAGACTATTGCAGTCTTGAATGAAATAAAGAACCTTGAGAAGGAAAGGAAGAATATCACTAACCGGATGGGAGAACTTAGAAGGATTATAATCCCTAAGTTGGAAACTATGCATGAGGCCATCAGTGATGCTCAGACCACCGCCCAAACAAATGATCCGACAGATCTCAATAGGGTAGAAGCTTTTGTATTTTTGTTGAGTGGTCACATTTCAATTTTGGATAGAATGAAGCAAAGTTGGGCTACAGAACTGATCCAATTGAAGACATCCTTTGCAGACATTCTTCAGTATATGTGAGTATGTAAATATGCGGCTATGTATAGAAAATTTTTTGAAAATTTTGGTGTGCGGACCCTACCCTTTGCCATTGATGTCAAAGGGGGAGTGAGGAGCAGTGAAAAATGAGGAATCCAACTAAGGGGGAGTTCCAGAAATTGTATATAAAGATAGAGCATCAGCCAAGGGGGAGCATAGTGTAAACACTTAGTCATTTTTCACTAAGTGTTGCCATCAATGCCAAAGGGGGAGATTGTTGGCAAGAGACACTATATGGATTCATGGTTGTTGTCATTGATGGCAACAAAGGTCATCCCACATATCCGCAAGTCATGGTGTGTCTCTACCGGAAGTCAGAATGAAGATTGTTGTGGTCCGGTGAACAAGAACAGAGCATATGGCAAGGTCCGACAGATTGGTCCGGATCTCTCAGAGGAAGTGTCTTGGTGCAGTGCGGATTTGGGGAAGTCAAGAGGACTACCTTGAGTGGTATATTCCAAGGATTTAGCCTCCGGTGATGGACAAAGAAAAATATATGAATAGTTGAGTACCGGATTCTTGAGAGACAGTGAGAACAGAGGAAGAACTGACTGACAGAGTATCAGACTATTTTCCGGATGTGTTACTGTTGATGGTAAAGGTTGTGAAGGCATGAATCATGTTTGGCCGACATAATTAATGATATCTACAAGTATATGCTTGATCCGCATTGCTTGGTGAGCAAGGATTCAGCCGACAGAACAGAGTTTGTAAGAAACTAGACTGTTCCGGATGCCGACTAGAAAGGTGATGAAATTACTTATGCGGATATATATAGAGGATGGATTTAGTTGTGAAATGTGTGATTGTGTGATGGTGTATGCGAACAAGAGTAGAACAAAGCAGAAGTAGTAAGAAAGATCCAATATGTGAAAGGATAGCAGAATAAAGAACAGAGGAAAGATGAAGTGCAGCAGATCAGTGTACTGAGCCTAACCGGAACTGAACTCCAGCATATGTAGATGCTTCCAATCAGTTCAAGACTGTGATTCTTATCACTTTGTAGACAGTGTGTCTCCTTGTAGGCAGTGGGCCTCTTTGTGAGCAGTGTGCTCGGGCAGTGAGCCCTAATTGGCAAGTGCCATTTTTGTAATTTCTTATTCTTCTAACAGAGAATAATCTTTGGGTTAATCACCCCGTGGTTTTCTCCCTTAACAGGGTTTCCACGTCAAAATACTGTGTCATGTGTTTTCTTATTTCATGGTAATGTTTTTATGTTTGATTTAATGCTGCATTAATTAATAAGAAAGTTCAAAAGGAAAACAATTAGGATAACTGATTCACCCCCCCTCTCAGTTATCAACAGACTTATGGTATCTAGCTTAATATTAGGAGTAGGTAACCATTTTCTTTTCATAAATAACTTCTTTCTACCAGTACATAAGCTTGGAAAAAGATTCATTCTTACATGGCTAAAAGATAAATATTTACTTTTCATTATTTAGAGGCTATGTAATTTAACCAGCTCTTACTTCATCAATATCTAACTGAATCCCCTTTGCATCACAAGGGGATTGGCATGTTTTTAGCCTATTGGTATTCATATTAATGATTTTAATCCATAATTATAACCTGGTTGTCCCAATTTTCTGCTAGCACTCATTATACAAACATTTAAACAATTCCAAAGCATATGACAGTAGGTATACAACCTCACAAGCCCAACTAAAAACAGTGTACTACATGTGCTAAGATAGCCAAGAAAAGAACCACACCATCTATAATCTTGATAAAGGGATTAAAAATCTCTTTTGCTATGTTCATAACATACTACATAACACCCAATCACGTAGAAATAGTTGAGTACATATATTTTATTATTGTTGTCCTATTTGTAAAGAAGTCCAAGGGAAACATGGAGCCAAAATCTAAGAGATGTGGCTACATATTGACCTTTGTTATTGTTGTCCACTTATAAAACATGACCGAGAATATAGTGCTAACCTTTATTTATAAAAGTCGGTCCTTTGTTAGGATACCAACCATTTCATAGAATGCTACCCCCAATTTTTAAGAGTGTTATGAAATAAATAATAAGAATTACAGCTGCAAATTTGAAATGAGAGGTTCCATTACCCTCTTTCTACACACAATTTAAAACCCTAGTAGGCAAGAGCTGAATTTGTATACCTTTAGAAGTTTCAGGTAACCTAGGGCAGCTTATTATGACCTAGCATGGCATTTTATAATCTCCTTCCCTTGAGACATTTTGTCAAACAGTTCATAGGTATTGTCTAAGGGAATATCAATAGCAGCCCATTACAATCATTCTAGCATTCCAATTTTATATCTGCACATTCGATCCAAGGTATGTCTCTTGTTTATGTTGCTGTTACAGTTACTATCCAATGCATTCATCTTTATAATGAGTATAAATAAATGAATCTCTCTTAATTAAATATGGTATGAAATAAACAATAGTTAATGCATAATGAGATCATATCGATAGCTGTTGTTCATAGTTATAAATATGAGATAGTAATGCATAGCATGAAATTATCATAGAATAAGATATGAATTGCTTATAGGATGCATTACATTATATGGATTAGGATAGCAATCAATTGAGTTGGATCATGTAATCGATATAGAACATTTATATGCCTTATCATTATGAATATGAAATCTAGAATAGAGGGTTAAATGATTATATTATGAGTTTAAGAAAGAGATGTGATAAGTTAATAATGAAGGAGAGATTAGAAATAGAGGCTCATGGCCCATCAATCAATATCCCAAGGATCGAGACAAAGGGAAAGGAGGCAATACAACATGGTATTTTGGTTGATGCCTAAGTTGGTCAAGAGAACCTTCTAGGCTAAAGACCCAATAGGCCTTATCTCAATGTTGGTCCATAGGACCCCACAGGGATAAGTTTCCCATTGTCTCATGTTGGTCAAAGGGACCCCATGGGACAATGGATAGGCCCTTGCCTAATGTTAGTCTAGAGGACCCCACGAAGTAAGGGATGGGCCTTTGATTTGGGTTGGTCTCCAAGTCAAAGGAATAGAATATGGACCCCGTGATTGTACCTCCTATAGGCCCTCTCTCGTGGGAAAGTGAATTGATGGACATGTAGACCTAAGTACAACTCTCTCAATGGATATGTGTAATAGTTATAGTGAAAGTATAATACATATGGTTTATGTTTATAAGTTTGATTTAAGATTTCTTATGGTTTATTATGATTAAAATAGAAGAATTGGATTCTAATGTACTATTTTTGCAAGTTGAAATTGTGTCCAAGGTTATAAAATTATGCCTTGTGACAAGGGGACATTACAGTGGTATCAGAGCAGTCATCCTGCCATCTTGTGGATGATAAGAATTTATTATTTATGTTGTTAACATCACTAATTGCAGGGATTAAATATGCATGCAAAAGTAACATTACATTCGTATTAATTATTATTAATGATGATACTAACTTCTGTTACTCGAAATTATTCTTGTTACATGTTGAGAAATCAAGGATATCCTAAAGAGACCATTATAAGACATTATATAACTCACACCTTGCGTATTACTTGTATTCTTGCCTTATTTGTATGCTCTTTGTGTGTATTTACGTATATTTTGTATTTGTGTCATGCTTTATGTCTGTGTTCATGTGTGTTTTACATCTTATCTGAGTAATCTTGTGTGTTTCTGTGCATGGCTTCTTACTTGCATGCTCCTATATGTTTATTGCCTTGATTGTATGTGTGAGCCACTTAGACAATCATGTGTATGTTTTATGTGTATACTTCATTGAGTGTATTTGTATGCAAATGTATACTGTATGACTTTATACTTGTATACTCTGACCTTGTAAGCTCTATGATTTGGATACGAAACGTACACCCTATGAACATGTATGCTCTATGAAGATGCATTTGTATGTGATTGTATACTTTCTGACTATGCAAGTGTATACTATATGATTTGTATTTGAATGCAAGTGTACCCTTTCTGACTTGAAATTCAAGTGTATACTCCGTGGTTTGTATCTATATTTGAGTGTAAACTCTATGTCTTGTGATTGTATTTGAGTGTATACTTTATGATTGTAATTGTATTTGAGTGTATTCTATATGACTTTGTGCAGTTGATTGTATAATTATGACTATGAACTCCATGACTTATATATGTTCAAATGCATGCTGCCTTTCATACTCGTACATTACATACATGTTTGTGTCTTATGTGTTATACCTTATGTACATTCCTATGTATGCTACAATGCTTTATGTATTCATATGCATGCTTCATCTATAACTTGTATGTATATGAATGTTTCATGGTTTAAGTGTATTTGTTAAGTTTATGATCCATTCAATTGTATGCTTCATGATTGTACTCTATGACTTGCATACTCTATGATTTATATTTGCATGATCTATATGCGAGTGCATACTTTACAAATTGCATGACTTTGTAACTATATTTGAGTGTATGCTTTTGCAATTGTATTCATGTGTATACCCTATGAAGTTGTAATTGAATTGGAGTATGACTTTGACTGTGCTTGTGCTCTATGACTTATATTTGAGTGCATGCTCTATGAATTTGTAATTGTATTGTATTTGAAAATTGAGTGAGTGCATGTGTATACTCTATGACTTTGCAATTGTATGAAATTGTATGACTTGTAGTCCAAATTGAATGAGTACATGCTCTATGACTTGTATTTGCAATTGTATAAAGTGTAATTGTATGATTTGTATTGGTATTTGAGGGTGTACTCTGTGACTTATATTTGTAATTGAGTGCATACTCTCTGACTTTGTATTCAAGCATGATAGTGTTCGTGAGTGACTAATTTATGGCCTATATTCATACTTGAGTATGTTTGATGACTATGTATTCGAGTGTGTGCTCTATGACTTTGCACTTGTATTCAAATGTATGCTCCATGATTGTATTTTTATACAAATGTATACTTTATCATTTGTATACAAATGTATACTCTATGATTTGTATGTGAATGTATACTCTATGGCTCACAAGTGCATTCAAATGTATACTCTATAACTTCGTATTCAAGTATGATTATGTATTCACATGTATATCCTGTGACCCGTATTTGTATTTGAGTGGCTACTCTGTAAATTGAAATTGTATTACTTGACTTGTAACTGCATTCAAGTGTATGCTCTATGAAATATATGCTCTATGAAGATGTATTTGCATTCTAGTGTATGCCCTATGATTCTATGAGTAAACACTCAATGACATGCATACTTATGACTTGTACTTGTATTCAATGATTTTATGAATGGTATTACTTGCAATTGTATTTGAGTGTTGTTGTATGGTTACACAACACGCCCCATTTTGACTTGGCAAAACAGGGACCCAACTTTTCTTTTGGCTTGCGTTGTCTGCTTTCTGGCGGTTTGGTAAAATCAGTCATGTTCATCATCATGTGGAGTCAAGATGAGGTAAGCCCCAATATGAGGTCAGTCTGTCAAAATTCATATTTCATATATATGACCACATATTCTGAAAGAGCATTAAAATTCATGCAGGTTTGCCTTTTACATCACCCTGATATTCATCAGGATGTGAGAGTTATGAACAGTCAAAGTCTTGGTCAAACCTGATATTCGCAAGAAGAGGGTCATATTTTATAGCCTTAGTTATGCTGTTTGAAGAACATCATCATCATATTTGAAACGTCCCCCCCCCCCCCCCCCGATAATATCCTGCGGTTCAAATATCTGGACGTCAACTTTAAGTGATAGTAAGTCTTCCCCGTCGAACGGTCTTTTGTATCGGGAGCATCATGTTTTCAAATGTAACCCGATATTCGTTAATATCATCCTGACGCAAAATATCACCCTTAGCAAGTATCCTGATGACATCATCTGAATACGATAAACAAAGAAAGAAACATCCTGATGACATCATCATCATATTTACATTTCGACAGGATACTTTGTAAACATGATCATGTTCACCCAATGTGATGATGACGTCATGAGACATTTCCAATACAAAGAACAAATATCATGATGACGTCATCCCAATATTCAAAGAGGAGAATGAGTAAGTTTGAAGGTCATCATCATATTTTGAAATATCACCCGATAGACCGAAATATCCTCCTGATGTGCTAAAATGTAAACAAAGGTGCGTTGTCACCCGAATTTTGTCACGATAAAAATTTCAAGACTAGGGAGGATGATATTGAAACTCAACCTGATATTTATAAATATCATCCTGCCCTCATGATATCTTGTCGGGTGAATATCCCCCCGCTCCCTTTGCCTCCATTGCTATTAAATGCACGCAGATATGGTAGGTGATTCCCGCCGACCCCAGAACCCAATGAAACGTCTGGCGAGATCCTGAGTTTTCGCACGAATGATCAAAGATTGCGATCTAACTTGTCAGAGTTACCCTAAGTTCACCCTAACTGTGAGGTTAAAAGGTAATTCAACTGCCATTGTTACATTTACTTGTGTTAAAATTGTTTTACAGAGCACCAGCCTCCATATCTGCATAACATCTACCGTTGCGCGACTGGAGCTCATAAACTGAGGGAGGAAGGTGATCAGCAGCTGAATTAAGGGTGTCTTAGAGATATACTGGTATAAAAGGAAATCGGCATAACTAGGTAAGTAAACTGAAACCCTCATCATGTTGTTTCTATATGATGCTGTAAGTTCTGGTTATGTATCCGTATGAATAAGTAACGTGAAATTGGTGCAATAGGCATGATATTTGCAATATGTATGCATACATATCCCTGTTGTGAGAGGAGATATTGTTAATTGTAGGTACCCATGGCTGAAAAGCGCTTAGTCAAGTGTCAAGAGGAATTCAGTAGGCCTATGTTCTCTTCACAGAGAGGGGTCATGTTTAAATTTGGGGCAATTACAGACACCCATCAGGGGAGTACAAACCTGGAAGCCTGGTCAGCCAAGCTAAACGATGGACATGACAAGAGTCCTATACTGGACGTGGTATTTGTATCCAGCATGTGGAATGCTGCTGGCTTCCCCTACTCCATGGAGTCTCCGGAGCTGGTTATTGAGTGCGCCCAGAATTACAACCCTCAGACGAGGCAGGTGGTGAAGCATGGGAGGGTGTATGCAGACCTGTCCATCAAAGGTCTATCCCGAACGTTTGGACTGCCAATGGGCAGTAAGGTAAAGAGTGTAGACTTGAAGAAGTCTGAAAGAGAATATGAGGCCAACAAGAAGACAGCCAGAAAGAATATGTATGCTTGGCGGGCCGAGAACAGCACGTATAATGCAGCGACCAAGCTCCCAGTGCACCTGTTCAAATATGATTTTAATGAAGAATATCAGTACGTGATTGCTCTCCTGAATAGGGTGACTGGCCAGCCTGATACTGGTGAATTCAGAGATTGGATGTATGGCATAATAATGATGTGCCTATATGCAGACATTAAGCCACTGTGGGGCCAAATCATAGGTGATGCTCTGCATGAGCAGCTGCTGAACCTGGGAGGTTCAAATTGTGCCTTCTATATGACTTCTTACATTGTTTATTCTTGTGCATATAGAGGTACGTTTGATGCCTTAACTATAGATGGGAAGCTAACAGGCACAAATGCAGCCTATATCTGGGATAATCATCCCCAGCTGCAAAGAACCAATTACATCAAGGACTACAAACTGGTCAATGATGCATTCTCTATGCATCTGGTAAGGACCATGGAAGATGACAGAACTAAAAGACTAAGCATGGAAGCTCAGGAGGTAGTATACAGGCATGGGGCATGGTACATACAATTTGCCACCTTTTCCTATATCAGGATAGAGGGTTTTGAAGGACATCCCCTGATGCTGCCAAGATATCCTACAGATGCAGTAGTATTAATGGAATTTATCAGGCAGGGCTCCACCATGATACAAATGTATAAGGATGCCAAGAAGCTGCCACCAATTTTGTTCCCAGTCAGCATTGGCAACTACATGTGCCCTGACTCTGATAATATAAAGAAGGTGATGGTCACTCTGAACAAGATGAATCTACTGCCCTTCCCAGTAACGAGACCATATGATCCTTACGGCCGGGTACAGAAGATCCTAGGGAAGCCTATTCACCAAAGGTACCTAGAAGATTTTTGGGTTGACTGCGAAGATGAGGCAGAAGCCAGGAGGAGGAGGTATCAGAGGTTGACTCTGAACCAGATTAGAACGTTCGACTACATCTCCCTCCCTCAGCAGTTAAATAATGATGACGGCAGGATAATGGCAGATGAATATGAATAGAAGAAGATCTACAATGATACCATTTCTGCCCCTGACCTCACCATGCAGGAGGATATGTCCTTAGACCCATTCCTTGCCAGAACCCTACACTTGACCCAAGCTTGGGTAGATGCACAGGTAGAGGCATTGAAGAAAAAGGGTGTTGCCATCACGGTGGACAACAAAAAGAAGGGGCAGGACATCCCTGCAGATGAATATGATGACTTCCTGCTAGAGAAGAGGAAGACTAAGGGAGAGAGAATCCCTCCACCACAGCAGCCAAGCAAGAGAGCCCCAAGGGGCAAGAAGGTGGAAAAGGGACCCAAAGGGGTCATAATTGAAAGGGCAGTATTCACGGCTGAGGAGGTAGCTAGATCAGGATCAGAATCAGATTCTCCTCCCAAGCCCAAGAAAGCCAAGATAGCAGAGGCTGGAACCACAGAGACCCAAGAAGTGGGTCAGTCATCTAGACAACCAGGCAAGGATATCCTCATGGAGGAAGAGCCTGAAGAAGAGGAGGAAGCTCCATTGATAATCAGAAGAAAGAGGAGAGCTCCGCAGGTGCTGGTTCCTACCACACCTAAGAAACCAAGAACCTCCATGAGAGGTGAGATGAGTCAACCCCCAGTGCAATTACAAGGGGCAGGTAGTGAAGTGCAGAAGGAACTTCAGCACAATGTTCCACTTCCTACCATTGTCAAGTTCAAAACAGAACTTGCTGAAGAACAACAAAAAGAAACCTCCCAGGCGCAAGCAGAAAGGCATGTCTCGCTAGACGAGACAATAAACTTGTCTGATGATGAGGTGGTGCAGGATGTAGCTGCACAAGAAATGGAAACACTTGCGGCTGCTGGCATCAGTGTGACTCCTCACAAGCCTCCAATGGTTCAAACAGTGCTTGAGGAGATAAAACAAGCAGAAGCGGAGTGAGGAAAGAGCCCAGAACCAGAGAAGAGCCCAGAGCAGGTAGCTCAGGACATAGGGCTGGATACATTGATCGCTGAGGTGACAAGTCCTGTAGTGGTAGATTTGATGGAGAAAAGGGATGCAAGTCCTGAACAGCCAGCAGGATCACCTGATAAGGGCCACTTAATAGAAGAGATAGAGATGGAAGAAGCAGAAGGCCACGCTCTTGAATCAGGCCAACAAAGTCCACAAGATACATCAGCAGGACCTGCTATAGTAGAGGTCCAAGAAGCAAAGGCTGATGATGAGAAGAAAGAAGCGATAGAGGATCCTGCTGATAAGGCACAAGAGGTGGATGCTGCAGGTACAGAGCAAATAGCTGCCGCAGAGCAGATGCCATCACCTCAGGCAGATTCTACAATATCAAAGGTGGTGGACATACCACCAGAAGTAGAAAAACAAAAGGAGGATGACCAACCTCCACAAGGGGAAGAACTGGGAACAGGTGAAATAACGAAGGAAAAAGATCATGATCATCATGATCTACATATAGGTACACCGCAGGGTTCCCCACACAGAGAAGATGCTCCCCCGGAAAAGGAAGCTCCTCAACAGGAGGAGGCACCAAAGGATCAGCAGCAAAGCGAGCATCCTGAGGAAGAAAAAGAGAAATCACCGTATCCACAGCACTTGTTAACAGAAACAGGAGATAGGGGTGAACAACAGCATGATGCCAAAAAACATGATCAGGTACCTCCATGGTTAACAACAGAAGTGAATGTTGAGGAGGAGCTGGAGATTCAGGAGTTTGACGTCTCCACCCTGTTCTCCGCGGATATAATGAAACCCAGGAGGAAGGCCAGGATGACTTCGGCCATCAAGAGAGATCCGGTGACAGGGAGAAGGACCGCACAAATTGCTGTACCTGCGGTGGAGAAGGAGAAGGGCAAAATCACTGTGGATGAATTCCAGATAAGCACAGTAGATCTGGGTTTTGCCAACGAAGAACAGGAAGGTCAAGAAGGTAAGGATATCATTGACTCTCTAATTCAGAAAGTGAAAAGAGAGAAAGTGAAGAATAAGCAACATAAAGAGCACATTGCTCAGTTGCATGCATATATTAAAGGCTTGACCACTCCTGATAGTACCACAAGTGAAGCTACAGTCCCATTGACTGCCATTTCTCAGGAGGAGGTAAATAAACTGGACCTCATGAAGCATGAGGCGTCCATGATAAGGAAATGGTTGTCATCCACATTAGATGATGCCATTGAAATAATGAAGGCCTCTTTGAAGAGGTGGAGCATCCTAAGCGACTCCAAGGCTAAGGTGGATAAATTGCGGATGCAGACCGGAAAAGGGTCTTATAAACTGGAGAGAGTCCTAAGCATGTTGGGAGAAATAAGGAAGATCAACCCACAACTGCTTATCAGTAAGCAGGTGTTAAATAATAATACTGCATTGTTAGTAGATATCTAGTACAAAGATGTACAGTTTGAATGCGGAGTCCTTAAGAGATGCAATAATAAGCTGAGGGAGATCAGCATGAGGCTACGTGATTTAATGTGCATTGAAGCAGACATGCTCGAAACATTAGAGGGCAAAGTGGAAGGGAAGATAGAGAATCAAGATGAAGATTCTGCCCTTAAGGCTCTGTGCAATAACTTCCAAATGGAAGATGATGGTTCGCTCGTCCACTTGATAGAGGAAGTGATAAATAAGGTGATGAGGATCAAGGTCAAGATGAAGAGTTATAATGAGACACTGCAGGACAGAAAGAATAAGCTGGACAACAGCAGGGATAAGTATGAAGCGCACAAACACGCCATTATCAAGGCAAAGACTCAAGATGGCGGAGGAATAGACCAGGTTGTGCAGTCATACGAACAGATCCGCAGCAGCATGTAGCCCCATATGCAGCAGCGTCATCATCAGGATAGCGAAGAGTCAGGAAGTGATGCACATGATGATGACCCGCATGCATCAGATGAGGAGCATGATGAAGATACATCATGAAGGGGAACATTTTGCATATGCAATATAGATAGTTGCCAGCTGGCAACTTGTGCCATTTTGTGTAAATTGACAAGTCATGAAATGATGACCGTTGATTTATATTGATAAATCGGATCCGTGGATCTTTTGTAAAGGATTCCTCACCTTATTCTATAAAAGGTGGTGGAATGCCTTGTTATATTCATTCCAAACTTAATTGAAATTTGATTGCTGAAGTATTCAGGACTTATTTCAAAGCTGTTGTATATGTACATGTCATTTGCATACTTAATGAAAGAGAAGAGTATTCCGATTACAAATCTTAGTAAATCTTGAGTAATCTGTGTTTGAATTCTGGATATATGCTTTGATTTGCTGTGTCCCTTCGAGTGCTCATCATGTTGCATGTATTGTTTTCATTCATTATCCTCTGAAGTTTGCATCAACTGTATCTAGCTGTGGGATGTCCTGGTGAACATATGGTTTGATTTCTTCTCCTCATGACAGTATCAAGCATGTATGTGGATCAAAAGCTAAAGGTTCAACTTAATTAGAAGTATTTCCTTTAATTTCTTTCAATTTCAGAGCATCTCACTATCACAATTGCAAATAAACTGATAATCTTAAGCAAATAACACTAAATATGCAGACATCCCGTAGATAATAGCAAATATTTAGCATATTTGAACACTAAGCATGCGCAATTGAAAATATCATACAAAGATTGAGGTATTTTACATCCTTTTATCAAATAACTGCATAATTTGACTCCTCTGTAAGGAATTGCTGCAGGAAAGTCATGATGATGGCACATTTTCACGTAAGGCCCCAAAATGGAAACAGCAACTCACATTAACCACTGAGTAACATCAGTCGATTAAGACCTAATCACCAGAGACTTGGGATCATGAATTCTCTGGATTCACTGTATCTTTCAAGATGAATAAAGGTTAATGTGTACTTTTATTCTATGTTTGTTTGTGACTAACATCATGATCAACATAAATTGGCGCTAGAAGGAGGGCCTGAGTCTGGAAGATCACACTCATCATCAGTATTTTCAGGTTTGATGACGCATAGAGTAAGGTAACCTCATATCGCCTGTGAATTTCAGTAAATTACGTAAATATTTGCTGTGAGAAGTTTGTATGTGTTCATTCTATGTAAAGATTTCCAGATCTCACATAAATACTGCAAGCTTTACAGTAGATCTCTCTGAATTCAATAATATCAGCTAAAGATACGTAAATTTGTTCAAGCTTTGAGAATTTGAGCCTTAAACACTTGAGATCTCATGCTACGGGTCAGGATATCCCAATATCCTGTCATATTTGCAGTATCTTCGCAAATATGTCGTAAATATCCAGTCTAATTTGCCATTTGACCGCAAATATCACCTCATCCGGTGGAATCCAGCTAATATTTGCAAAGTTTCAGCCAATTTGCCTCCAAATCGAGAAATCCTGGCTCACAAGATAAGTACCAGGTCTAGACCTAGTGAAATTTTTGAAGAATTGCCTGTTAGAGGTTTCAGACCTAGGACTGTAGACATTCACCATACTCCAGGGTCAAGCGCGTCTAAAGCTTCGCCAGAGCCTCCTCCTGTGACCCCTGTCAGTTTGCAAATACCTTCTGGTATATCCGCGACACCTCTAGTTCAACCTCAGGGTGTGCCTTTAGTTCAAACTTAGCCAGCTGCACCACCAGTTCAAACCCCTCAAGTTGCAATGTCTTTCTTTGCAGTGGAGTCACCTTTGACCTTTACTGCATATCATGAGTTACCAAAGAATCCAGACAAAATTTGCCCAAAATATCATCCTTACCAAGACGCTGATGATCATATCAGGACATTTAAGGAGGCTTGCTGCAGAGCTAGAATAGAACATCAGGACGTGGTGTGTAGATTATTTCCTTTTTCCCTAGGGGAAGAGGCTTATAATTGGTTCATTAGTCTTGGTCAATCTTCTGTCGGTTCATGGGCTGTCTTAGAGAAAGCCTTTCTTGACAGGTTCAAGGTCCCTATTGATCCATCCATGAATTACCATATGTTTGCCACAATCAAAAGATTTGAGAATGAGCCTATTGCCAATTTCAATGCTAGGTTCCAGAAAATGTTGTCCAAGCTAGTTGCCCCATATGTGGTGGCTGATGCTGCTGCTAGGAGTATCTATTATTCAGCCCTGGATCCATTAACTTCCATGTTCATCAGAAGAACACATCCTAAGATCACTACCTTGACAGGAGCTTTTCAAGAAGCTATCAAGGTAAATCAGCAGTTGACACCTGCTCCTACTCCAAATATAGTATTCCCTACTTTGCCTGGCGTGCAAGCACAATATCCAGCACAATATCCTGCAGCTTATCCTTCACAATATCCTGCACAATATCCTAATGGATCAGTGATACCCCCAGCAGTCATGCCTGCACCTTTGCAAGTACCTCCATTGAGTATTATGCCTCCTAATGGAAATAGCCAATTGCCACAATATCCTGCACATGCTCAGACACCTCAGGGTACCGATCTATCCAACAATAACCATGGATCTTCCTTTTTCAAGCCTCAGACTGAAAATGTAGTGGCCAAAGCTCAAGAGGAGAAGGAGGAAATCAAAGAAATTTCTGCTCAACTCAGAAAACTCACCACAGAAGTAACACATTTGAGAAATCAAGGGTTTTATTCACAGTCAGGTCAGAATAGAAATTATTCCAATGACAGACCAAACTACCCTGACAGAGGATATAACAACAATAACTTCAACAATAATGCTGGAAGTAATAATAATCCTCCTAGACAGCCCAGAGTGTGGAACTCCAGGCCAAATAATGGCTCATTACCATCACCCCTAGACAATCAGCCTCCTGGTGAAGCCAAATAGACTACTAGAGTCAATCTTGCTGAGGCAGCCCTTACCAATTGGTGCAGGATCCACAATACCAATGCACATGCAGAATTAGATTGTCCACAATTTAGGATTGCTGCCAGCATCTTTCAGACTGAAGTGTCTAACACTTCTGGAAATCCACCTCAAGTAGAAGGAAATGAGATAGTTCCTTGTGGATATGACTCAGCTTTTGTGCTAGAAACGTACACAAATCAGCCTCATCTGAGTTATGATCAGACCTGTGAGGAATCTGCCTTAACCTTTGAAACAAACTATGTTTTCCCCTTTGAGGATGAAAATGAACCTGCAAGAGAGCATGAGGAAGTACATGCATACCAGCAACAATATCCTGGTAAGCACAATTATAACCTGAGAAGTAGTGCCAACAGACCTACTGGTCCGTTGACATCATCTTTACCTCCAAACAATTTCAATACACCTCCTAATCCTAAGGCTAGCAATAACCCTGGGTTCCCTAAGGTGAATGCTCAATACTTGTCTCCTCAAAACACAGGATCAAAGATTGCAAATGCACCTCATGAGTCCGACAAGTTAGTCAGCTATTTGGCTGATGAAATGAAGAAAATCAAGATCAGCCTGTCCCTATCTGAGTTATTGAAAACTCCTGCCATCAAAAAGGCATTCATGAAGTCATTAGATGATCCTACTCCTAGAGAAGATAGCCATCTTTCAGGTCAGTCTAGTGGCAAGGATCATGCTGCTAAGGATAATATTAGCAAGCCCAAAGTGTCCGCTACAGTCCAAGCTGCTGAAACCTCCCACATGACCTTGTACAGAGATAAAACTGAATCACCTCCGTTTCTCCTCACTATAAGAATGTTCAACAAGAACTTGCACAACTGTTTAGTTGATTCAGGAGCTTCAACGAATGTTATGCCTTTGTCAATATGCAATGCTTTACGACTGCATCCTGCTAAATCCTTAAAGAAGGTCACTCAACTGGACAAGACAGAAGTAAGTGTAGTAGGAGAACTAACTCACATTCACATGCAGCTAGCATCTGATCCTCGGATCCAATATTACATTGACATTCAGGTAGTTGACATACCTGATACATATGGGATGTTGCTTAGCCGAGACTGGTCTAAAACGCTTAACGGATATATGTCTACAGATTTCAGTCACATGTGGTTACCACGGAAAGGTATACCTAATCAGATCAGGATTGATGCTGAGCCTAGGATGAAACATATGATCACGGAATATAACAAAACAAATGAGATCATGTATGTAAACATAGAACCTGGAGTTTATCACATCAGGCCGCAAACTATTAAAATAGAAGAGATCCTAATGCTTGATGTTCATCATCATCATGATGATGATTATCATGAGGATATGCCAGGTATAGAACTTAATAATGATCCTGATAATGAAAATAATGTGAATCACTTCAGAGATTTTGAGATACATCTATCTACTCAGGTAAAACGTTGTCAATTATTAAATATATCTTCTAATGATATTTTGATTGAGGGATGGTGTAGATTACATGGCGAAGCACACTCAGAAAAGACTTGTGAATCATGTTTAGACATGATGATACTGGAGCAAACGTATAGTGAAGCATCATCATCATATTCCGAGGTGAGTGTTACATCTGATGATGATGATGATACTAATTCTTATTTGTCTTCTGCAGAAGCAGAGGCACCGACGGATCCTGATGAAGATCATATCTGGAGAATAGAAGAAGTCCTGGTGCCGGACCCGATAAATGATGCGAGAAAAGAAAAGATCACTCCTGGTAGTGATTGCTTCATGGAATCAGATTATGAGTTGTCTGATGAAGACAAAGGCAGTGACCTGACGAGGTTTGAAGAATTTCTGGTAAAAGAAATAGAAAAGATGACACAACAGCGTAAATCTCCCCAGGAGGTTTTAATTAAAGGTTGGTGTAGGCTGCATGAGGCACCTCACTCAGAAACAACTTGCTCACTGTGTTTACACATCTTGAAGAAGCATGCAGATGTATATCCTGAACATCATCCTCCTGCTGAGATGGAAGAGAAAACAGAAAAGCCATCAGGCTCACAAAATAAAGGAAAGAAGAAACTCGAGGATGATAATACCTCTAAGTTAAAGTGGATATCAGGCGGAGCAGCAGCCAGAGCTGCAAAGAAGAAAGAAAGTTGAAGTAAATATCCTGCTGAAGACAAATGTCCTGCTGAAGATAAGCCTTGGATCTTAAGGTTTGATGGATCTAAATCCAAGCAAGGTGCTGGGGTAGGAGTTGACCTTATCAATCCATCAGGAAAATCCTATTTAGCAGCTTACAGATTACAGTTCCCCTGTACTAACAATGTAACAGAGTATGAGGCTCTGATTCATGGACTGTTGTTTGCTCATAAGAAGAAAGTGAAGATCCTGCATGTCTTTGGAGATTCAGAACTGGTTGTGAGACAAGTAAGAGGAATTTACTCTTGTAATTACAGAAAGCTATCAAATTACAGACATCGTGTGTGGGACCTGATTGAAGACTTTGATGCCTTTAATATCACTCACGTACCAAGAGAACGAACCAGAGGGTAGATGCACTCGCCCAGGCCGCCAGTACGTTGGAACCGCTATCTATATCCGGTCTGAAGAGATTTTCAGTAGAATTGGTGTCAGTACCTTCAGTACCTGACAATGTGACTAATCTCCAGGTGTTTGATGATGATCAGCACATCCTGGACTTTATATCAAACAGAGACATATTTGAAGCTCAGATTATAGATGAGAATGGTATGGAAGATCATGTCTGGGAAGAAGATGAGATATTAGAGTTGCCTAGCAACAGAATTCCCAAAGGTATGATTGAATTAGAAAGAGCCTTTGATCTAGATAATATGCTTAAACATAAAGATCTGCCTAAGGCAGATGGAGGTCAATATTCACAAGTGAATATTGGACAAGCTGATGACAAGAGAAATGTCTTATTGGGTAAGGTTTGTACACCAAAAGAGTTAGAAGGAATAACTCAGGCACTTAAAGATTACATACATGTAATTGCATGGACTTATGATGAGCTAAAGACATATGACACTTCTGTCATAACTCATACTATACCTCTCAAGCCAGATGCAAAACCTTTCAGACAGAAGCAAAGGCCAGTCAATGCTCTGCTTGAACCAATCATCCTTGAAGAAGTCAAGAAATTGTTAAATGCCCGGATAATATTTCCTGTGAGGCACTCCACTTGGGTGGCGAATCTTGTGCCAGTCAGAAAGAAGAATGGAGACATCAGGTTATGTGTAGATTTCAGGAACCTGAACAGAGCATCAGAAAAGGATAATTATCCTTTGTCCTCCTTAGATGAAGTTCTACAAATTGTGAATGGAGCCAAGATGATGTCCTTCCTGGACGGTTTCTCCGGATACAACCAAGTGATGGTTGATAAAATTGACAGATTGAAAACTGCCTTCACCACAAAGTGGGGTATATTTGCATATAGACGTATGCCATTTTGACTTATAAATGCTGGAGCTACATTCCAGCGAGCAATGGACATAGCCTTCAGAGGCTTAATAGGAAAGTGTATAGTCATCTACATGGATGACTTGACAGTATTCTCCAAGGAAAGGGGGAATCATGTTGCTGATCTCAGAAGTATACTGAAGAAATGTGAAGAGTATGGAATATCTTTGAATCCTAAGAAGTGTATATTTGGGGTCACAACAGGAAAATTACTAGGCCACCTGATCACAGAAGATGGAATTATCATTGATCCTGACAGGGTGGAATCCATTATGAAGTTACAACTTCCAGGAAGCAAAAAGGAACTTAAATCTTATTTTGGTAAGATAAATTTTGTGAGGAAGTTCATCACCGGCTTTGCTGAGATTGTCAGACCACTGAATGCCATGTTGAAAAAAGATGCACAAATTGAGTGGACACCAGAAGCCAAGGCTTCTTTTGAAGATATAAAGAAGGCCATTTCAGATGCTCCTGTCCTCATCAGTCTAGATTACACAAGAGATTTCTACATCTACTCATTTGCTTCAGAACATACCTCTGCAGCAGTGTTAACTCAAAGAAATGAAGAGAAAGAAGAGAAACCAATTGCTTTCATGAGCTGTCCTTTCAAAGATGCTGAATTGAGATATGTAGATGTTGAAAGACAGGCACTTGCATTAGTCAGAGCAGTAAAGAAGTTTAGACATTATATACTGAGAAGCAAAGTGATTGTTGTGGTACCAGATGCAGCAGTGAAGATGCTGCTGATGCAGAGTGAACCTGGTGAAAAAAGAGCCAAATGGATTACTGTATTACAAGAATATGACATGGAGATCACACCCATGAAGCTGGTAAGAGGAAAAGCTCTGAGCCAGATGATATCTGAAACTGATCCAAACATCATCAGTCAGCAGTATGTGATCAATGAGAAAGACAATAGAGAATGGTATTCAGACATCAGGCACATCCTGATCACTGGAAGATGTCCTTCAAGAATGCAAGCCTCACAAAGAAGAGCCTTAAAGATAAGATCCTAGAAGTATATGATGAAAGGAGGAACCTTGTTTAAGAAGAATTATGAAGGAATATACCTAAGATGCTTGGAGAAACCAGAAGAAAATAAAGTTTTGACAAAGTTACATGACAAGTTTGGAACGGCACACGGATCAGCATTGGCCACAACACATGCAATCCTCAGAGCAGGATATTACTGGCCTACAATTTTTAAGGACACGGCTGATCATGTTAAATGTTGTCATGTTTGCCAGGTTGCTGCCAACAGAGAGAAATATGCTGCGCAACCGTTGCAGCCAGTGGTGGAAGAGCGCCCATTTGCACAGTGGGGCATGGATTTCATAGGACTGATCAATCCTCCGTCTTCCTCAGGCCATAGGTATGTCCTAACGATTACTGATTATTGTACCAGATGGACTGAGGCTATCAGCAGCAAAACTTGCATTGCAGATGATGTCATTAAGTTTCTGGAAAGCAACATTGTCACCAGGTATGGAATTCCTTATGCATTGGTAAGTGATAATGGTTCTGCCTTCATTTCCACCAAATTGTCAAGTTGGGCTTTTGATCATGGGATCATACTTAAATTTTCATCCAACTACTATCCCCAGGGAAATGGATTAGCAGAATCCACCAACAAGAATTTACTGAGTATCATAAGAAAACTGATAGAGAAAAATCCCAGGGAATGGAACTCATTTCTGAAATATGCCTTATGGGTAGACAGAACTAGAATAAAAATTGCATTAGGAAACTCACCCTTCCAACTAGTATATGGGGTAGATCCTATCCTCCCTGTAAACTTGAAAATTCCTACTCTACAGTTTACTCAAGAATATCTAGGCATAGATAATAAACAGGAAGTCAGGTTGCTTCAGTTGATGCACCTGGAAGAAAAATGAAGTCAAGCGATTGACCAATTTGCAAAACATCAGGCTGTTGTCAAACGCTGGTTTGACAAGAGAGCCAGAATTAAAGCTTTCAGGATATCCGATTTAGTCCTGATGTGGGATAAGGCCCATGAAAAGAAAGGTGACCATGGTAAGTTTGATAGATTATGGATAGGTCCCTTTCAAATTTCTGAAATTTTAGGAGATAGCACTCATAGGCTTAAGAACCTGACAGGTGAGGATGTCCCGTTACCAGTCAATGGACAATTCCTCAAACATTATTTCCAAGCCTGAATGACTTCATGACAGTCATATGTATCATATTGTATATTTGTATAGTTGTTTGTACAGTTTGTTTAGTGTGTTGTTTTTGTTTTGTTGGTTGGGACCTTGTTCTGGTAAGTCAGGATGATGCACTTCATCACCCTAAGAAAATAATTAAATCGTTAGGATTCAAGTGATGTGAACACATTTAAATATAGGTTATGATTCATTCTAGGAAGTATTCATGATCAGGTTTGTGATATCTTTTCATCAGGGTGCTCTTTCTTGGTCAAAGCGAATCCATCACAATGAAACACCTAATAGCCTTGGGTTTGTTGAACACACTAGTATAGGTGTTAAGTGAAAAATCTAAAGGGACTCCCTTGCTACCAATACAATCTCCAACCTAAAGCTGCAAGTGACTGTACCTTGTACAAATGAACTGACATGATGATATCAGATACAAATATAAATATGAAAGAGAAAATCAGAAAAGAAATAAAATTAGGCCACCTAAGTAACCCTACCGGGGCTATAGACGCCTGCTGGCAGTGGGGCTCTACTTAGGGAGATTGTATAGATAACCTTGCTGGGGCTATAGACGCCTGCTGGCAGCAAGGCTCTATCCAGGTTGGCTATGAGGGATGATCCCCAACTATGTAGTTTAACACCAGTTACTTATGTTTTCAACTTACTTTCAAGATGAGGATAATTAATCATATGCACACACCTGATCCTTTGTTAGCTTTATCACCATGATGAAATTTTATCATTCAGAGGATTATGATGCTTACACTTAGACAGAATTAGAACACTATAGATGAATGTGATCACATCACTTGAATCATTGGAATTTGTTTATTTTCTTTGGTGGCAAGTTGTTGTGTGGTTACACAACACGCCCCATTTTGACTTGGCAAAACAGGGACCCAACTTTTATTTTGGCTTGCGTTGTCTGCTTTCTAGCGGTTTGGTAAAATCAATCATGTTCATCATCATGTGGAGTCAAGATGAGGTAAGCCCCAATATGAGGTCAGTCTGTCAATATTCGTATTTCATATATATGACCACATATTATGAAAGAGCATTAAAATTCATGCAGGTTTGCCTTTTACATCAGCCTGATATTCATCAGGATGTGAGAGTTATGAATAGTCAAAATCTTGGTCAAACTTGATATTCGCAAGAAGAGGGTCATATTTTATAACCTCAGTTATGCTGTTTGAAGAACATCATCATCATATTTGAAACGTCCCCCCCCGATAATATCCTGCGGTTCAAATATCTGGACGTCAACTTTAAGTGATAGTAAGTCTTCCCCGTCGTACGGTCTTTTGTATCGGGAGCATCATGTTTTCAAATGTAACCCGATATTCGTTAATATCATCCTGACGCAAAATATCACCCTTAGCAAGTATCCTAATGACATCATCCGAATACGATAAACGAAGAAAGAAACATCCTGATGACATCATCATCATATTTACATTTCGACAGGATACTTTGTAAACATGATCATGTTCACCCAATGTGACGATGACGTCATGAGACATTTCCAATACAAAGAACAAATATCATGATGACGTCATCCCGATATTCAAAGAGGAGAATGAGTAAGTTTGAAGGTCATCATCATATTTTGAAATATCACCCGATAGACCGAAATATCCTCCTGATGTGCTAAAATGTAAACAAAGGTGCGTTGTCACCCGAATTTTGTCGCGATAACAATTTCAAGACTAGGGAGGATGATATTGAAACTCAACCTGATATTTATAAATATCATCCTGCCCTCATGATATCTTGTCGTATGAATATCCCCCCGCTCCCTTTGCCGCCATTGCTATTAAATGCACGCAGATATGGTAGGTGATTCTCGCCGACCCCGGAACCCAATGAAACGTCTGGCGAGATCCTGAGTTTTCGCACGAATGATCAAAGATTGCGATCTAACTTGTCAGAGTTACCCTAAGTTTACCCTAACTGCAAGGTTAAACGGTAATTCAACCGCCATTGTTAAATTTACCTACGTTAAAATTTATTTACAGAGCACCAGCCTCCATATCTGCATAACAGCTACCGTTCCGCGACTGGAGCTCATAAACTGAGGGAGGAAGGTGATCAGCAGCTGAATTAAGGGTGTCTTAGAGATATACTGGTATAAAAGGAAATCGGCATAACCAAGTAAGTAAACTGAAACCCTCATCATGTTGTTTCTATATGATGCTGTAAGTTCTGGTTATGTATCCGTATGAATAAGTAACGTGAAATTGGTGCAATAGGCATGATATTTGCAATATGTATGCATACATATCCCTGTTGTGAGAGGAGATGTTGTTAATTGCAGGTACCCATGGCTGAAAAGCGCTTAGTCAAGTGTCAAGAGGAATTCAGTAGGCCTATGTTCTCTTCACAGAGAGGGGTCATGTTTAAATTTAAGGCAATTACAGACACCCATCAGGGGAGTACAAACCTGGAAGCCTGGTCAGCCAAGCTAAACGATGGACATGACAAGAGTCCTATACTGGACGCGGTATTTGTATCTGGCATGTGGAACGCTGCGGGCTTCCCCTACTCCATGGAGTCTCCGGAGCTGGTTATTGAGTGCGCCCAGAATTACAACCCTCAGACGAGGCAGGTGGTGAAGCATGGGAGGGTGTATGCAGACCTATCCATCCAAGGTCTATCCCGAACGTTTGGACTGCCAATGGGCAGTAAGGTAAAGAGTGTAGACTTGAAGAAGTCTGAAAGAGAATATGAGGCCAACAAGAAGACAGCCAAAAAGAATATGTATGCTTGGCGGGCCTAGAACAGCACGTATAATGCAGCGGCCAAGCTCCCAGTGCACCTGTTCAAATATGATTTTAATGAAGAATATCAGTACGTGATTGCTCTCCTGAATAGGGTGATTGGCCAGCCTGATACTGGTGAATTCAGAGATTGGATGTATGGCATAATAATGATGTGCCTATATGCAGACATCAAGCCACTGTGGGGCCAAATCATAGGTGATGCTCTGCATGAGCAGCTGCTGAACCTGGGAGGTTCAAATTGTGCCTTCTATATGACTTCTTACATTGTTTATTCTTGTGCATATAGAGGTACGTTTGATGCCTTAACTACAGATGGGAAGCTAATAGGCACAAATGCAGCCTATATCTGGGATCATCATCCCCAGCTGCAAAGAACCAATTACATCAAGGACTACAAACTGGTCAATGATGCATTCTCTATGCATCTGGTAAGGACCATGGAAGATGACAGAACTAAAAGACTGAGCATGGAAGCTCAGGAGGCAGTATACAAGCATGGGGCATGGTACATACAATTTGCCACCTTTTTCTGTATCAGGATAGAGGGTTTTGAAGGACATCCCCTGATGCTGCCAAGATATCCTACAGATGCAGTAGTATTAATGGAATTTATCAGGCAGGGCTCCACCATGATACAAATGTATAAGGATGCCAAGAAGCTGCCACCAATTTTGTTCCCAGTCAGCATTGGCAACTACATGTGCCCTGACTCTGATAATATAAAGAAGGTGATGGTCACTCTGAACAAGATGAATCTACTGCCCTTCCCAGTAACGAGACCATATGATCCTTACGGCCAGGTACAGAAGATTCTAGGGAAGCCTATTCACCAAAGGCACCTAGAAGATTTTTGGGCTGACTGCGAAGATGAGGCAGAAGCCAGGAGGAGGAGGTATCAGAGGTTGACTCTGAACTAGATTAGAACGTTCGACTACATCTCCCTCCCTCAGCAGTTAAAGAATGATGATGGCAGGATAATGGCAGATGAATATGAGCAGAAGAAGATCTACAATGATACCATTTCTACCCCTGACCTCACCATGCAGGAGGATATGTCCTTAGACCCATTCCTTGCTAGAACCCTACACTTGACCCAAGCTTGGGTAGATGCACAGGTAGAGGCATTGAAGAAAAAGGGTGTTGCCATCACGGTGGACAACAAAAAGAAGGGGCAGGACATCCTTGCAGATGAATATGATGACTTCCTGCTGGAGAAGAGGAAGACTAAGGGAGAGAGAATCCCTCCACCACAGCAGCCCCAAGGGGCAAGAAGGTGGAAAAGGGACCCAAAGGGGTCATAATTGAAAGGGCAGTATTCACGGCTGAGGAGGCAGCCAGATCAGGATCAGAATCAGATTCTCCTCCCAAGCCCAAGAAAGCCAAGATAGCAGAGGCTGGAACCACAGAGACCCAAGAAGTGGGTCAGTCATCCAGACAACTAGGCAAGGATATCCTCATGGAGGAAGAGCCTGAAGAAGAGGAGGAAGCTCCATTGATAATCAGAAGAAAGAGGAGAGCTCTGCAGGTGCTGGTTCCTACCACACCTAAGAAACCAAGAACCTCCATGAGAGGTGAGATGAGTCAACCCCCAGTGCAATTACAAGGGGCAGGTAGTGAAGTGCAGAAGGAACTTCAGCACAATGTTCCACTTCCTACCATTGTCAAGTTCAAAAGAGAACTTGCTGAAGAACAACAAAAAGACACCTCCCAGGCGCAAGCAGAAAGGCATGTCTCGCTAGACGAGACAATAAACTTGTCTGATGATGAGGTGGTGTAGGATGTAGCTGCACAAGAAATGGAAACACTTGCGGCTGCTGGCATCAGTGTGACTCCTCACAAGCCTCCAACGGTTCAAATAGTGCTTGAGGAGATAAGACAAGCAGAAGCGGAGTGAGGAAAGAGCCCAGAACCAGAGAAGAGCCCAGAGCAGGTAGCTCAGGACATAGGGCTGGATACATTGATCGCTGAGGTGACAAGTCCTGTAGTGGTAGATTTGATAGAGAAAAGGGATGCAAGTCCTAAACAGCCAGCAGGATCACCTGATAAGGGTCACTTAATAGAAGAGATAGAGATGGCAGAAGCAGAAGGCCACGCTCTTGAATCAGGCCAACAAAGCCCACAAGATACATCAGCAGGACCTACTATAGTAGAGGTCCAAGAAGCAAAGGCTGATGATGAGAAGAAAGAAGCGATAGAGGATCCTGCTGATAAGGCACAAAAGGTGGATGCTGGAGGTACAGAGCAAATAGCCGCCGCAGAGTAGATGCCATCACCTCAGGCAGATTCTACAATATCAAAGGTGGTGGACATACCACCAGAAGTAGAAAAACAAAAGGAGGATGACCAACCTCCACAAGGGGAAGAACTAGGAACAGGTGAAATAACGAAGGAAAAAGATCATGATCATCATGATCTACATACAGGTACACCGCAGGGTTCCCCACACAGAGAAGATGCTCCCCCGGAAAAGGAAGCTCCTCAACAGGAGGAGGCACCAAAGGATTAGCAGCAAAGCGAGCATCATGAGGAAGAAAAAGAGAAATCACCGTCTCCACAGCACTTGTTAACAGAAACAGGAGATAGGGGTGAACAACAGCATGATGCCGAAAAACATGATCAGGTACCTCCATGGTTAACAACAGAAGTGAATGTTGAGGAGCTGGAGATTCAGGAGTTTGACGTCTCCACCCTGTTCTCCGTGGATATAATGAAACCCAGGAGGAAGGCTAGGATGACTTCGGCCATCAAGAGAGATCCGGTGACAGGGAGAAGGACCACACAAATTGCTGTACCTGCGGTGGAGAAGGAGAAGGGCAAAATCACTGTGGATGAATTCCAGATAAGCACAGTAGATCTGGGTTTTGCCAACAAAGAACAGGAAGGTCAAGAAGGTAAGGATATCATTGACTCTCTAATTCAGAAAGTGAAAAGAGAGAAAGAGAAGAATAAGCAACATAAAGAGCACATTGCTCAGTTGCATGCATATATTAAAGGCTTGACCACTCCTGATAGTACCAAAAGTGAAGCTGCAGTCCCATTGACTGCCATTTCTCAGGAGGAGGTAAATAAACTGGACCTCATGAAGCATGAGGCGTCCGTGATAAGGAAATGGTTGTCATCCACATTGGATGATGCCATTGAAATAATGAAGGCCTCTTTGAAGAGGTGGAGCATCCTAAGTGACTCCAAGGCTAAGGTGGATAAATTGCAGATGTAGACTGGAAAAGGGTCTTATAAACTGGAGAGAGTCCTCAGCATGTTGGGAGAAATAAGGAAGATCAACCCACAACTGCTTATCAGTAAGCAGGTGTTAAATAATAATACTGCATTGTTAGTAGATATCTGGTACAAAGATGTACAGTTTGAATGCGGAGTCCTCAAGAGATGCAATAATAAGCTAAGGGAGATCAGCATGAGGCTACGTGATTTAATGGGCATTGAAGCAGACATGCTCGAAACATTAGAGGGCAAAGTGGAAGGGAAGATAGAGAATCAAGATGAAGATTCTGCCCTTAAGGCTCTGCGCAATAACTTCCAAATGGAAGATGATGGTCCGCTCATCCACTTGACAGAGGAAGTGATAAATAAGGTGATGAGGATCAAGGTCAAGATGGAGAGTTATAATGAGACACTGTAGGACAGAAAGAATAAGCTGGACAACAGCAGGGATAAGTATGAAGCGCACAAACATGCCATTATCAAGGCAAAGACTCAAGATGGCAGAGGAATAGACCAAGTTGTGCAGTCATACGAACAGATCCACAGCAGCATGCAGCCCCATATGCAGCAGCGTCATCATCAGGATAGCGAAGAGTCAGGAAGTGATGCACATGATGATGACCCGCATGCATCAGATGAGGAGCATGATGAAGATACATCATGAAGGGGAACATTTTGCATATGCAATATAGATAGTTGCCAGCTGGCAACTTGTGCCATTTTGTGTAAATTGACAAGTCATGAAATGATGACCGTTGATTTATATTGATAAATCAGATCCGTGGATCTTTTGTAAAGGATTCCTCACCTTATTCTATAAAAGGTGGTGGAATGCCTTGTTATATTCATTCGAAACTTAATTGAAATTTGATTGCTGAAGTATTCAGGACTTATTTCAAAGCTGCTGTATATGTACATGTCATTTGCATACTTAATGAAAGAGAAGAGTATTCCGATTACAAATCTTAGTAAATCTTGAGTAATCTGTGTTTGAATTCTGGATATATGCTTTGATTTGCTGCGTCCCTTCGAGTGCTCATCATGTTGCATGTATTGTTTTCATTCATTATCCTCTGAAGTTTGCATCAACTGTATCTAGCTGTGCGATGTCCTGGTGAACATATGGTTTGATTTCTTCTCCTCATGACAGTATCAAGCATGTATGTGGATCAAAAGCTAAAGTTTCAACTTAATTAGAAGTATTTCCTTTAATTTCTTTCAATTTCAGAGCATCTCACTATCACAATTGCAAATAAACTGATAATCTTAAGCAAATAACACTAAATATGCAGACATCCCGTAGATAATAGCAAATATTTAGCATATTTGAACACTAAGCATGCGCAATTGAAAATATCATACAAAGATTGAGGTATTTTACATCCTTTTATCAAATAACTGCATAATTTGACTCCTCTATAAGGAATTGCTGCAGGAAAGTCATGATGATGGCACATTTTCACGTAAGGCCCCAAAATGGAAACAGCAACTCACATTAACCACTGAGTAACATCAGTCGATTAAGACCTAATCACCGGAGACTTGGGATCATGAATTCTCTGGATTCACTGTATCTTTCAAGATGAATAAAGGTTAATGTGTACTTTTATTCTATGTTTGTTTGTGACTAACATCATGATCAACAAGTGTCTACTCTACAAATTTATATTCAAGTGCATACTCTATAACTTTGTATTCAGGTGTATACTACATGACTATGTATGTTCAAGCACATATTTTGTGATACCTTGTGAATTATGTGTGTTCAAGTGTACATCTTATGACTCGTGTACATAGGTGACTTCATGTATTCATACTTTATGCAAGTATGCTTCATGATCTTCGTGTATGTATGCTTCATGTTTCCTATGTATACATGTTGACTTATGTGTACTCATATGTATATTTGTAACTTGTATTCATATGTATACCTTGCAACTTGCATACATTCTTGTGACTTATGTGGATAAACATGGTATATGCCATGACATTGTACGTCTTGTGAATTATGTGTGTACTTTATGTTGTTATGAGCATGTATTGCATATTATGTGTGAATACTTGTATACTTGATACTTGGGGTATCAAGCGTATGTTTCATGTATCACGTGTGTATGTTTGTCATGTATTAAGTGTATGTATACTTCAGGCCTTACATGTATTGATGATTGATGTTTTACATGCTACAATTCGTGCTTCACATACAATTGTGTGTATACTTCACCATATTTAGTATATCTATGTATCTGCTTCATACATGATTCATGTCTACATATGTGTATGTAGGGGTATACTTCATGTCCTACGTACTACATATGCATTAGGTGAGAGAAACTTGTCCTGAACTACCCAGTTGTGTTATAAGAGATAGTGGGAACTACAAACACACTAATAGATCAAAAAATAATTTACCTCACCCTTTGGAGAATGCTAAGTGTTGATAGTTGTTGAGACAAAAATAATATCAACAATTCTCATTGCTTGAGGACAAGCAATCTTGAATGGGGAGGGATGTCATGTTCCAATATTAAGGCATTGTTTAAATTAAAGATTTAAACATCATGATAGACGAGAAATTGCTTTGATAATAATCATGCATAAAATATTATTAATATACAACAATATTAGATAATATAATAGATATATGCTAATATTATCAATTTTAATTATGATATAATATATATTATATAAATTTAAATATAAATTATATAATATATAATATATAAATATGAAAATAAAATATTAATGATATTAATATTTAAATATTATAACCAGATATTATAAATGAGATATTATAAAGTAACAAAAATGCTCTAATTCCTGGTCGACTACAAGGTAGCGCCAAAATACAAAAAAAGAGTTCGTCAGATCACTAATAGCGATCAAACTATAATAGAAGCGATTGTTATATTAAAAAATAAAAGAGAACCATGAGTTGTTATAGATAGGTGCCTCCCTCCATAAAGGACGTCTCTTTACAAGAGAGACATAAGATATGTAAAGGAATTGAGACAGGAGGAATCGATCATTGGGGGAGCAACAAGAAAAACATCTACCAAATTAGCATCTCATATCACCTGCAAGTAATCTATCAAGGAGGCAACCAACATCATCGAAGGAAAAAGAAAAAGACGTCTTGGATGAATGGAACACAAACCAATAATAAATCAGACTGTCTACATCTGTAGACTGAATAAGGCCATTCATATTAGAGGGAACCAAATCGTATATAGTAAGTCTCCACCATTCTTCACAGTAGTCACAAGGACGAATCCTAAGGGAATATCAATAGCAGCCCATTACCATCATTGTAGGATTCCAATTTTATATCTTCACATTTTATCCAAGGTATGTCTCTAGTTTATATTGCTGTTACAGTTACTATCCAATGCATTCATCATTATAATGAGTATAAATAAATGAATCTCTCTTAAGTAAATATGATATGAAATAAACAATAGTTAATGCATAATGAGATCATATCAATAGTTGTTCATAGTTGTAAATATGAGATAGTAATGCATAGCATGAAATTATCATAGAATAAGATATGAATTGCTTATAGGATGCATTACATTATATGGATTAGGATAGCAATCAATTGATTTGGATCATGTAATTGATATAGAACATTTATATGCCTTATCATTATGACTATGAAATCTAGAATAGAGGGTTAAATGATTATATTATGAGTTTAAGAAAGAGACGTGATAAGTTAATAATGAAGGAGAGATTAGAAATAGAGGCTCATGGCCCATCAATCAATATCCCAAGGATCGAGACAAAGGAAAAGGAGGCAATACAACATGGTATTTAGGTTGATGCCTAAGTTGGTCAAGAGAACCTTCCGGGCTAAAGACCCAATAGGCCTTATCTCAATGTTGGTCCATAGGACCCCATGGGGATGAGTTTCCCATTGTCTCATGTTGGTCAAAGGGACCCCATGGGACAATGGATAGGCCCTTGCCTAATGTTGGTCTAGAGGACCCCATGAGGTAAGGGATGGGCCTTTGATTTGGGTTGGTCTCCAAGTCAAAGGAATGGAACATGGACCCCATGATTGTACCTCCTATAGGCCCTCTCTCGTGGGAAAGTGAATTGATGGACATGTAGACCTAAGTACAACTCTCTCAATGGATATGTGTAATAGTTATAGTGAAAATATAATACATATGGTTTATGTTTATAAGTTTGATTTAAGATTTCTTATGGTTTATTATGATTAAAATAGAAGAATTGGATTCTAATGTACTCTTTTTACAAGTTGAAATTGTGTCCAAGGTTGTGAAATTTTGGCTTGTGACAAGGGGACATTACATAGAGGTTATTAGATTGAATAAATAGTAGCATATACATATATAAATATCCACCTCCCCTCTTATCCCTATTGCAACTATGTGAAGGAGAAGAAAACACAACTCTAAGAAGGAGCAATAGGAGTAAAGGTGAAAAGATGCTAGAAATGCATCTATAAAAGTTGCAGCAGTTGTCATGGACTGAAATGAAGTTTCCCTACACTCATTTAACTTCCGCCAATTCATTTTTGGTTGAGATTACTATATTGGTTAGGGTTTTTAAGGAAGAATACAAACCACAAATGATTAAATACACTATTTAAGATTTGTTCAAGCCAGACAAGCTGAAACCTATGAGTTTATGGAAGGAAGAGCAATCAAATACTATATTTAAAATTTCTTTTCTATATTACCAGCATGTGTTATCCCCTATGGTAGCCATACCAGTAAATAATGTAAATTTATTTTTAAAGGCAATGGGTAAAAGGAATAAACCTACCTTCAAGCAAGATAATTCACTCTAAGCAGTTATAAAATGATGTTGGCAGCTCACCCTCAGCCAAAGGACCTCCAAACTTTGGCTTTCTTTCCCAAAAACCCCTCTGCTCTCCCAAATTGCAAGAAGAACTGGTCAAAAATGCCCATCCCATGCCTCTTTATTTCCCATTTCCTATCCTTCTCCTTTAGTCTTGTCTATCAATTCTTTCTTGTTTGCGAGGCGTGTTGGGTGGAGGATTTATTATGGAAGCATGGCCTCCAATTTTCTATTCATGAGGGTTGACCAAACAATTAATTTTTGGTCGCCCTCCTCTCCCTTCATGGCTGTAACCTGCTGTAGAAACCCTACACCTATCTCATTTTTTTCCCCTCTTTTATTTGTCATTTCACTAGTGCGATTTGTTTCTCCTTGTTTTATTTTCTGTATGTTTCTTATATCATTTTTTTTATATGTGATTCTTCTATTTACCTATTCTTTTATCATCGATTACTATTGGGGGGTTTTATGATTATTTAAATCACACTATAAGTAAATCATAGTATTACTTGTAAACATATTATTACTAATAATAATTTATTTCTTTAATCGTTTAATATTCAATGTATTAGAATGGACATCAATAATAATAATCATTATTACACTATAATTATAGTTATTATAATACTTCCTTCAAGATTATATTTATATATATAAAGATATAAATAATCTATTTCGTAATTACAAATGTTATTACCACTATTACGAAGTTTCACCCCATAACCCAAAACTCACAGTGTGATCCTAGATAGGTATTACGGAAAGACATGTTGAATGAAAAGTGTTTAGAAACTAATATGCATGAAATAGAAGTTACCTAGCAAGTGGAATCGAACTAGGACCTTTGACTCCACAAGCAATGGATGAGACTGACTAGGGATTGGGCGAGTCTTGGGATTAACCAATGTTTCAGCAAGGTTGGCATTAGAGTCATTTTCAATTTATGGATCCACAGAGTCCACTCCACCATGCACCTTGTCACCTACGCACAAAACATTGTTCCTCACAACATTCACAATTTAATTAGTCTGGGTTAGATGAAATATAGCCAAATATATCTATATAGAAATTAAATAAAAAAAATAAGTAGATTTCATATGCATACATCACTATTAACCAATAAAAGTTCATTCACTTAAGTATACACACACACAAACTCTTACACACACACACATAGAGTTAATATTAAGTTCAAGTCCCCACCCTAGTCCAAATTACATCAGAACTACGGGGCCTTAGAATGGGTTCATACGGGATGTGACATCCTCCCCCCTTAGGATTAAGTCGGCTCAGCTTAGCTAAAATAAGTCTGGATATTCTAGTCTAATTGAATTTTCATCTTCCTAGGTAGCTCCTTGCTCCCCATACTGGTCCCAAAGGACCTTAACCTGTGGTATTGTTCTATTGCGTAGTTGTATGTGGCACTTGTCTATGATTGCGAGTGGTTCGAGGTGGATATCTCCGTCCTTTTCTACCTGTAGTGCCTGCCAATCAATTACATGTGTGGGATCAATAATATGTTTCTTAAGCAGTGATACATGAAACACATTATGAATGTGAGAGAGAGATGGTAGAAGAGCTAGTATGTAAGCCACATGGCTAATCTTTTCAAGTATCTCAAATGGTCCAATATATCGCAGGGATAATTTGGCAGCTTTGCCAAATTTGATTAAACTTTTCTGAGGTTTGACGCGAAGAGACACTTTATCTCCAACTGTAAATTCTCTCGGTATTTGCTTAGCATCTGCATAACTCTTTTGTTGATCTATCGCTTCTTTCAACCTCTCCCTAATGATCATTATCTACCTATCATATTCTTGAAGTAGTTTGGGTCCAATGGTTACACGGTTGTCCAAACCGTCCCATCCTATTGGGGTTCTACACTTCCTACCATAAAGCGCCTCGAAAGGGGCCATTTGAATGGAG
The DNA here is from genome assembly GCA_027924645.1 of Cunninghamia lanceolata. NCBI lineage: Eukaryota > Viridiplantae > Streptophyta > Pinopsida > Cupressales > Cupressaceae > Cunninghamia > Cunninghamia lanceolata. Next base: position 1,909,051 of record BSBN01000210.1, on the reverse strand, counting down.
GAATGGTAGGAGTTATTGTAAGAAAACTCAATTAGGGGAAATACTCTTCCCATTTCTTGGGTTGATCCATTACATACATTCGAAGCATATCCTCCATAACCTGATTAAATCTTTCTGTCTGGTCATCTATTTCAGGATGGTAGGCAGTACTAAAATTGACTTTAGTACCAAGAGTGGTCATGAGGGTTGTCCAAAATCTGGAAGTAAATAGTTTATCCCTATCAAATATAATCACTTCTGGCATCCCATGCAACCTGTCTACCTCTTTCATGAATCTTTTTGCTAAAGTTGGAGAATCATCCTTAACATTACCAGGTATGAAGTGTGCTACCTTTGTTAATTTATCAACTATCACCAAGATGCTATCATGTTAGTGTCAAGTTTTAGGCAATCCTGTCACAAAATCCATGAAATCACTGACCATTTGTGCCAAGGCAACTCATGGGGGTACAATGTTCCTGTTGGATGGCAATGTTCAGCCTTGACCCACTGGCATTCTAGGTACTTTGCAACAAAATTCGCTACTTCCTTTTTTCATTCCTGGCCAAAAATAATGAGTTTTCAAATCTGCATACATCTTAGTTACTCTTGGATGTGCTTGGTAGGGCACATTATGGCTTTTCTCAAGGATTTTTGTTCTAAAGTCTCCTTCAGGTACATATATTTATTGTTGATAACGTAGGATACCATCATCTCCCAAATGATACTCTGCTGCATCAATCCCTTGCTGAAGTTCTAGCCTTGTTTGCTGACAAAAGGGATCCTTTTCTTGCATCTACTTAATACTTTCAGGCATGCTAAACTTTAATTGAGTGATTGTGGCTAGTCTAGCCCTACGACTTAAGGCATCAACAATCCAATTCTCCTTACCCTTAACATAAGAAATGTCTATCTCATAGTTACTTAAGAATTCTAGCCACCTTCTTTGTCTAGCATTTAAGTCAGGTTGTGTGAATAAATACTGGAGCCCTTTGTGATCATTATTCAATTTAAATGGTCTCCCCCCTAAATAATGCCTCCATACCTTCAAAGCATGAATGATTGTTGCAAGTTTCAAATCATGAGTAGGATAATTGAGTTCATGATCCTTCAATTTTTGAGATTCAAAAGCGATCACTCGCCCATCTTGCATCAAAACTCCACCTAACCTATCCAATGAGGCGTCTGTCCATACTACAAATTCCTTTTCTGGGTTAGGTACTTGCAGGATTGGAGCGGTGGTAAGTGCTTCCTTCAACTACTAGAAGGCATTTTCACAAATTTTAGTCCACTCAAACCTCTTTCCTTTTTGTTGAAGGGATGTTATGGGGTTAGCTATTTTAGAAAAGTTCTCCACAAACCTTCTATAGTATCTAGCCAATCCCATAAATCTCCTTACCTCTGATACATTCTTACGAGTAGGCCAATCTACAATTGCCTGAATTTTCGCTAGATCCACTAAAATTCCTTCAGTTGAGATAATGTGTCGGAGGTAATGTATCTTATGTTGGAAGAAGGAACACTTGGCCAATTTCCCATACAATTTATGCTCCCTCAACCTCTGTAGTACAATTCTTAGATGCTCCTGTGGATTCTTGGAGTAGATGAGAATGTCATCTAAAACTACCAGCACAAATTTGTCAAGGTAGTCATGAAAGACATGGTTCATGAGACTCATAAAGGCAGATGGAGCATTTGTTAAACCAAAAGGTACCACTAAAAACTCATAGTGGCCATACCTAGTTCAGAAAGCTGTCTTCAAAATATCCTCTTCCTTGATCCGAAGCTGATGGTATCTAGACCTTAGGTCTATTTTTGAAAAGGTTGTGGTTCCCTCCATTTGATCAAACAATTCTTCAATTCAAGGAAGGGGGTATCTATTTCTTATGGTCATCTTGTTCAATATTCAATAATCAATGCACAATCTTAGAGTCCCATCCTTCTTTTTGATGAACAACATTGGGGCTCCCTAAGGTGACACATTAGGCCATATTAACACTTTCTCCATTAGATCTTGTAGTTGCATTTTAAGCTCTTGTAATTCAGCAGTATTCATTCTATAAGGAGCCCTTGATATAATCTCTGCCCTTGGAACTAGATCAATTGAAAAGTCAAATTGCCGCTTAGGGAGTAAGCCTGGCAATTCTTTAGGAAAGATGTCATGAAATTATTAAAGAATAAGATGATCCTCATTATTAGGAATTGGGTCTTCACTGCCTTCTTCAATCTTTACCATATATAGTTTTCTTCCCTTCCTTATATCTATCTTGACTTGCATGGCTGAAACCATTCTCACAACTAATGGCCTTTGAATTCCTTGGAGTACTATCGGTCTTCCTTGGTAATCTAAGCATTCAATTGTTTTGTTATAGTAGTCTAGTTTAGCTTGGTGTGTCCTGAACCAATCCATTCCTAGGATTGAATCATAAGATCCTAACTTCATGACCAATAGATTAACCTTGGTTTTTGTGATGCCTAAATCACAAAATGATTTAGTTTTGTGAAAGATATGAGTGCTTTATGGACTATAATTTTTAGATTTTCCCTGCAACAGTCCCGTTGTAGTGTTTGGTACGGTTATGTACGGACATATACAAGGGAAATCCATATATTTTTGGAAAGAGGATTGAGTTAAATTTCAAATGCATCTGTTGTGAGGTCTTAACTCGATTCCTAGAGGAAGATATCACGTTTTTTCTAAAACTGCTCTGTTAACTAGGTTAACTAGGGTTTTGGTAGAAAAAAAGTCATAAAACCTCATTCCACTGTGAGAATCCTCTAAAACTTAGTGGAATGGAAGTAGAGGGAGTGATTGACATGTTGACCAAAGCTCAGGACTGAAAACATTGTTTTGGTGTGTTTAAATTGATGCCCTAGGTGACTGTAGCAGCATTTTCTTTGTTATTTTTGCATTTGAAGTGGGAAAACAAGCATAGAATGAAATTGTCTTGAATCCTGACCACAAAACCCTTGAAATGCATTATTTTTCCATCCATGTGAAGTGTCCAAGGGGTCCAGAGAGTTTGGTGGTTCCATCCAAGGGTACTTGCTTCACAAACTAGGCCTAATTACGGCTTAAAACCATTAGGGGGGTTATTGGTTAAGGCACACTTTCCAAAACAACCCAAACCCATTCTAGAGTATGTTGTGGGGAGGCATAATGGGTATCTATTTCATGTCTGAGAGTTGCATTTGGATATCTATGTAAAAATTTATTGGGATTGTTCTCTGTTTGTAGGGCTACTAGCCATTCTTGAGGTTTGTGAAGGAACTACTAGTTCGAAGTTTGATCCACCTTTGCCAATAGATGGGATGGCTTCTAATACATGTCTAAACACCATTTCTAGGAAGAATTCAAGAGCCTTAACTGTTGTTCCCACTTTTCTATGAAGATCCTTATTTTTGGGCTTTTGGGGTGAATAAAACCTTGTCTTGTTTGTCCTTCTTCTTGTATCCACTGTGCGATCTGCATCAAATTGGTATCAGAGCTAGAAAAAGATCTAGGAAAAGGTGTTGTGTATTTTCTATTGCTGAGAAGGTAGGTGAAGAGTTGAAGAAAAAAATTGAAGAGTTGAAGCAAAATGTTTGGTTGGTGACCATTTTGAAGACGGAGATTGTAGAAGGTATTTTACAGGCTGACAATAGTTGTTAGATTGTTGCAGATGCTCGTGTCATCTAGTTGCGAGAAGGAATAGGATTCTTGTAGTGTGGGTAGACAATGTTGAGGTCTGTCAAGACCATTCACCAATAGAGATTTGGCTGGAAGAGGGTGCAGAGTGAGGCCACTAAGAGAGAGAGTGGTAGTGCATCTCCAGGATCTATTGTTGGATGAGAGGAATGGGTCTATGAAGCAGCGTGTAGGATGGACATCTGATTGAGCATTGTGTGGTAGTCATTGAAGTTTTGATCAGTCTGAGAGTACTCCATTGCTAGGAGTAGAAGGAGCCTGAAGATACTCTGAAATGTTGATGGTAGTTTGCCATTGTTGGTTGGTTGGTCACTATTCCATTGATGTGAAGATTTGAAGCCTGAAGCTGAAGAGACAGAGTGAAAGATGGACCGAGATAGAGATGCAGGAAAAGGTAGATTTGTTTTGCAGGTACATTTCCAAGGGACTTGGAAATCTTTGTTGGTTGGTTGTATGGTGCAGGTGCACCCTAGCATGAATATGCCTCCATGAGGTAGACTTAGGATTTTAATTTTGTATAGGTATTCTTATGTTGTAATAAGGCCTAAATGGATACATTTAACTTGTAAAAGGTCCTAGTTAGTCATTTTGATGTCATTTGATACATAATGTAAAAGTTGCACAAATTGACAAAAGTTGTCATAAGCAACAAATTGCAAAAATGCAACAAATTGCAAGAAGGTGGAAGGTGAAGGGACAAAGTAGTTAGAAAGTTAGTTTTAGGTGGTGGTTTTGGTTATTCAAGGAATATTGAAGCCTCACAAACTTTGAGGTAGGTTGAGGGATGATGTATAAGTGAAGAAATCAATAGAATACTCTATTTTTCTGTAATTTCCTATTTTTTTATTATTTTCAGGCCATTGTACGGCCAAGTACTATCCTTTAACCTCTCCTCCTCTATTGAAGGTGTTATCCCTGTGAATCTTCTTTAATATTCTTTTTGTCTCATGAAAAATGATTTAGTTTTGTGAAAGATATGAGTGTTTTATGGACTGTAATTTTCTGATTTTCCCTGCAATAGTCCCGTTGCAGTGTTTGGTATGGTTATGTACGAACATATATAGGGAAAATCCATATATGTTTGGAAAGAGGATTGAGTTACCTTTCAAATGCATCTAGTGTGAGGTCTTAACTCGATTCCTAGAGGAAGATATCACATTTTTTCTAAAACTGCTCTGTTAATTAGGTTAACTAGGGTTTTGGTAGGAAAAAAGTCATAAAACCTCATTCCACCATGGGAATCCTCTAAAACTCAGTGGAATGGAAGTAGAGGGAGTGATTGACATGTTGACCAAAGCTCAGGACTGAACAATTTGTTTTGGTGTGTTTAAATTGATGCCCTAGGTGACTGTAGCAGCATTTTCTTTGTTATTTTTGCATTTGAAGTGGGAAAACAAGCATAGAATGAAATTGTCTTGAATCCTGACCACAAAACCCTTGAAATACATTTTTTTTCCATCCATGTGAAGTGTCCAAGGGGTCTAGAGAGTTTGGTGGTTCCATCCAAGGGTACTTGTTTCACAAACTAGGCCTAATTACGGCTTAAAACCATTAGGGGGGTTATTGGTTAAGGCACACTTTCCAAAACAACCCAAACCCATTCTGGAGTATGTTGTTGGGAGGCATAATGGGTATCTATTTCATGTTTGAGAGTTGCATTTGGATATCTGTGTAAAAATTTATTGTGATTGTTCTCTGTTTGTAGGGCTACTAGCCATTCTTGAGGTTTGTGAAGGAACTACTAGTTCGAAGTTTGATCCACCTTTGCCAATGGATGGGATGGCTTCTAATACATGTCTAAACGCCATTTTCAGGAAGAATTCAAGAGCCTTAATTTCTGTTCCCACTTTTCTATGAAGATCCTTGTTTTTGGGCTTTTGGGGTGAATAGAACCTTGTCTTTTTTGTCCTTCTTCTTGTATCCACTGTGCACTCTGCATCAAATTGGTATCAGAGCTAGCAAAAGCTCTGGGTAGAGGTGTTGTGTATTTTCTATCGCTGAGAAGGCAGGTGAAGAGTTGAAGAAAAAGATTGAAGAGTTGAAGCAAAATGTTTGGTTGGTGACCATTTTGAAGACAGAGATTGTAGAAGGTATTTTACAAGTTGATAGTAGTTGTTAGACTGTTGCAGATGCTTGTGCCATCTAGTTGTGAGAAGGAATAGGATTCCTATAGTGTGGGCAGACAATGTTGAGGTCTGTCAAGACCATTCACCAATAGATATTTGGCTGGAAGAGGGTGCAGAGTGAGGCCACTAAGAGAGAGAGTGGTAGTACATCTCTAGGATCTGCTGTTGGACAAGAGGAATGGGTCTGTGAAGCAGCATGTAGGATGGACATCTGATTGAGCATTGTGTGGTAGTCATTGAAGTTTTGATCAGTCTGAGAGTACTCCATTGCTAGGAGTAGAAGGAGCCTGAAGATACTCTGAAATGTTGATGGTAGTTTGCCATTGTTGGTTGGTTGGTCACTATTCCATTGATGTGAAGATTTGAAGCCTGAAGCTGAAGAGACAGAGTGAAATATGGAGCCAGATAGAGATGCAGGAAAAGGTAGATTTGTTTTGTAGGTACATTTCCAAGGGACTTGGAAATCTTTATTGGTTGGTTGTATGGTGCAGGTGCACCCTAGCATGAATATGCCTCCATGAGGTAGACTTAGGATTTTGATTTTGTATAGGTATTCTTATGTTGTAATAAGGCCTAAATGGCTACATTTAACTTGTAAAAGGTCCTAGTTAGTCATTTTGATGTCATTTGATACCTAATGTAAAAGTCACACAAATTGACAAAAGTTGTCATAAGCAACAAATTGTAAGAAGGTGGAAGGTGAAGGGACAAAGTGTTGATAACTGAGAGGGGGGTGAATCAATTATCCTAATTATTTCTTCTTTCTGAACTTTCTTATTAATCACTGCAACATTAATTCAAACAAGTAAACATTACCATGAAATGGAAAAACACATGACACAGTATTTTTGACGTGGAAACCCTGTTAAGGGAGAAAACCACGAGGTGATTAACCCAAAGATTATTCTCTGTTAGAAGAATAAGGAAATACAAAAAATGGCACTTGCCAATTAGGGCTCACTGCTTGAGCACACTGCTCACAAAGGAGGCACACTGCCTACAAAGAGACACACTGTCTACAAGAGAATGTTATACAATACTTGAACTAATTGGAAGCATCCACATATGCTGGAGTTCAGTTCCTGTTAGGCTCAGTACATTGATCTGCTGCACTTCATCTTTCCTCTTCTCTTATGCTACTTTCCTTTCACATATCAGACCTTCCTTACTGCTTCTGCTCTGCTATGCTTTTATTTGCATATCACATATCACCACAACACTTTTCACAACTAAATTCATTGTGTATATATATCCGCACAAGTAATTTCATCACCTTTCTAGTCGGCACTTGGAATAGTCAATCTTTTCACTAATTCTGATCTGTCAGCTGAATCCTAACACATCAAGTAATGCGGATCAAGTATATACTTATAGAAATCATTAATCATGTCAGCCAAACATGATTCATGCCTTCATAACCTTTAACACCATCAGTAACACATCTGGAAAGTATTCTGATGTTTAGTCAGTCAGTTCTTCCTCTGTTCACACTGTCACTTAGGAATCCGGTACTCAACTATTCATATCTTTTTCCTTGTCCATCACCGGAGGCTAAATCCTTGGAATCTATTACTCAAGGTAGTCCTCTTGACTTTCCCAAATCTGTACTTCACCAAGATACTTCCTCTGAGAGATCCAGACCTATCTGTCGGACCTTGCCACAAGCTCTGTTCTTGTTTACCAGACCTCAACAATCTTCATTCTGACTTCTGGTAGAGACACACCATGTCCTGCAGATGTGTGGGATGAACTTTGTTGCCATCAATGATAACAATCATGAATCCATATAGTGTCTCTTGCCAACAATCTCCCCCTTTGGCATTAATGGCAACACTTAGTGAAAAATGACTAAGTGTTTACACTAGGCTCCCCCTTGGTTGATGCTCTGTCTTTATATATATTTTTTGGAGCTCCCCCTTAGTTGGATTCCTCATTTTTCATGCTCTTCACTCCTCTTTTGACATCAATGGCAAAGGGTAGGGTCCGCACACCAAAATTTTCAAAAATTTTACTATACTTAGCCACATAAGTATATACATATGGCATACTTACATATACTTAAGTATGTCCGCAAAAGTTGTCTTCAATTGAATAAATTATGTAGCCCAACTTTGCTTCATTCTGTCCAAAATTGAGATATGACCGCTCAACAGGAATGCAAACGCATCTGTCCTTTTTAGATCTGTTGGATCATTTGTCTGGGCTATGATTTGAGCTTCACTTATGGCCTCATGCATGGCCTCTAACTTAGGGAGAATGATCCTCCTAAGTTCACCCATCTGGCTGATCATGTTCTTCCTTTCCTTCTCAAAATTCTTTATTGCATTTGTGATTGCAATAGTCTGACACTCTTGATTGACTATGGAGGAAGAAAGAGGATCAAAACTTTGACAAACTTAGTAGTTTATCCTCTTGCTCTTTTATTTTCTTCTCAATCTCTACTGTTACTTTGGACCATGAAATATAAAATTTGTATATTTTTCCGCCATCTATAAGAGCATTTTCTAAGCTCTTTATCCCTATTCTCATATTTCTCCTATCATTACTTATCAAACCTTGTACCTCTAATAATCTTTTTGCTAGAAATTCCTTCCGGACCTTATCTTCCGCTGACTTCTCTAGTGAATCAAAATGTGTATTAACACTACTGACTAGAGTTTTGAGATTACCAGAAGTGGAGGCTGTGGGATCTTTCTGAACCGATGGCATAATCTTTTCAAACACTCTGAAAGCAACTTCTATCAACTCACAGTCTTCCATATGAGACTTTAGGAGTTTTTCATTAGCCTTAGCATTTGCAAATGAAGCTATCTTCATTGTTTGTACTGGAGAAAGAGAATCAAAATTGAATGGACCTTGTAGAAGCTCCAGTTCATCAATCTCCATTGTTTATTTGTTCAGAAATTCTTGGACAGTTTGTGCAGTGTCTCTTGCCGGAGAAAGATTTTTCTTTTCTTCTGCAATCTTGGAGCTGTCCTTTTGAGTTTTCTCTCCTTTTACATTCTCACCACTAGCAATTGTGGTCTTTTCTGTTGAGGTCTTCTCTCCTTTTGCAAGCTTAGCATTGTCATCTTCTTTTTCTTTTACCTCTGCTTCTTTCTCCTATGATTTTTCTTCTCCTTTAGATCTAGAGACTGTAGGGGAAACTGGAGGAGAAATGTTAGTCTATTCGGGACCCACCTCTTCTGACATTTTCTCAAGAGTTTCTTCTGCGACATTTGTAGTGGAGGGGTCAGTACCCAAGTCCTCTATGATAGGAAGATTAAATCTTTTGAAGGTTTTCCAGAGAATCTCTTCAGTGTCCTTGGCTACCTTATTGGTCTCACCAAGCATACGCTGATTCATCCTTGCTTTGCTCCTGAATTCATCCTTGCAGTCTTTGAATACCATGTTCATTGTCTTAGGATCAATTGAAGGATATAGCTGAATAGCTATCTGTTCCCAGATCTCAATGTCTTTTGCCATGGCATTGTTCTTTCTTATTTCTAACTTATTTTCTAGGCTCTTAGGAATTAGAGATATAATCTCAATGAAAGCCTTATTGTATATGTTCAGATACCTAATTGTAGCTTCCTACAGGATCTTTTGGTCAGCCTCATTGTAATCATCATAGAATTCAGCCATTGGTTGAAGGTTTCCATCCATAGTGACTGATTTGATTACACCTTTTAGAAATAGGGTGGGCTTTTCAACAAATTCCTCTACCATTTCTTCCTTGTCTTGGCCTATGGAGGGTTTACTGGATCCTTTCTTCTTCTGCTTCTTTATTTCCTTTACCCCCTCATCTGATTTGGTTTCCTCTTCATCTCTTTGATTTGGTTTCCTCTTCATCTCTTTCAGTTTTGATGTTCTTGAGCCTTTGGTTGTGGCAGGTGCAAATCTCTTTGATGATCTGGTTCGGGTGGAAGTTTCTACCAGAGCACTTTTCTTGCTTCCCTTTTCTGCCCCTTTCTTCTCTTCCTCAGCTTTTGGTCTCTTTTCTCGATTGGCATCAAGTGCCTCCTTTGAGATGCCAAAACCTTGGGCAATATGTTCTACTTCTTTTCTCACTTTTCTTTTCATCTTTGGTTCTCTGAGTTCCGCATGAATTTTTACACTTAGCTCCTCAAAGGTTCCAAACCTTTTTGCCTTTGGATCTTTAGGCTAGCTTAGCATGTGTTGAACATGCAGCTCCACAATTTGTTCATCAACTTCGTACCCCATGGGCATGATCCAGACTATCCTTGGCTCTATTGCCTCCATAAGACATTGATCAGTGTCTACCATGAAGCACACTGTATCCTTGTATTTTTCAACTACTGATTTGGGGATCCTTTCTCTGATTTGCATTGTATTTTGGAATTGCTTGAAGTAACCCCACAGAGCTGTATTTCTTGCCTTTGCATCTCCAAGTTCATGCAAGTAATCTCTGATCTGGATAGCTACTGGTTTGTCATTTTCCCATACCCATCCATTTGATCCAGGAAGCTCATTCATGAAGTAGAAGAACAAACATAGTATTAGTCCTCCATATTTAAATGAGTTCTTTTTGTCCTTGATCTTCTGTATGTTTTCCATTAATTGGCTCAAGAGGAGTTCACAGAGATCATAATCTACATTCTTTCTCAGCATCTCATAGGCCGTGTATACTGCAGTTCTAGATACTAAATTCTCCCTACTGGAATGATATATCTTGTATCCTATTATCATAGATGCATACTTGATATCCAAGTCAGTAATATCTTCAATGGTCATTGCCCTCTTATCAAATTTTGATCCGGTGGCCTCTGTGACAATGTTGTTTTTGACAGATTTGAGGACAGAAATTCCTCCGGAGGAATGTAAACCGGTTACTGCCCTAATTGCTTCCTTGGTGATCTTGCAAGGTCTATTCAGCCATAGGAAGTTATCATGCACCCTACTTAAAACATTCTGAACCCATTCATCTTCTTCAAAGCAAGGGAAATGAATGAACTGATCAAAATGCTTTTCCTAGATGCCCTTATATTCTGGTTTAAGCTCAAAAGCATCATCTATCAATTGTTTGTGATAGATGTCTCTTAGTTTGAATTCCCCAAACTCTTCAATATTGGCATGTATGTAAACCCTAATATCTTCAGTGTGCAAAACACCATGCAGAACACTGGAAAATGTACCTAGGGGGTCTACCTCCAAGGATTTGTATGGATGTTTTTTAAATGTAGGGCGAGGTCTATTAGAAATCTTTATAATATTCAGAGTACCCATTATCAAGAGATTTGCAGTGAGACATTTGAAAACGGAAAATACCTTTTGCACCTATCAATTTCACGGAGTTGGTTAGATTAATCTCTAGAAGTAATGATTTCTGCAAGTGATCTTCGATGAACTTGAGGAATTTTGTTGCAGAGCTCGGCTTTTCGTTTCTTCTTGAGTGCAGAATGAACAAGTGATTAATGAAAAACCCTTATATTGCTCCGCAAGCCCTAATATCAGACTGCAATAAGTGCTCGACCTACATTATTCTGGTTTGCCTTATTCGGGTGATTTGAAGAACTGGATCAACCCTGATCTTTAAACATCTTGCGGATCTTCCAAATCTTAACCACAGTTTGTTTGAATATATCCCTTATGATTCCTTCAATCCGCAACTCTTCTTGTGCCAATTCCGACACTAATTGACTGGCTGGGGGAACAAGGTTTTCTTTGTGTCTCACCCTGAGCCAGAGCTCACTTTTTAGTTTCCGGAAGGAATATCAGCACCAGAGTTTGGTGTGGATCCAACCTCTACATTCTCAGTACTTTTCTTCACCCAAATCTTGCTCATCTCATTTTTAACTTCATCCGCATTCATCTTTTGTTTACCCTTGATTCTAATTATATATCAGACCTCTTCTGTCCTGATTCTTGCTTCTGCAGACTTTTGCATTATGACCGGACCTATTATAGATTTGGCAAACAACATTTCTTTGCATATTAGATTGATATCCTCTTGATCTACATTGATTAGCCATATGACCTACTCTACTGCATGCAAAGCATCTACCATTGAATGATTTGTTCATTTGCATATTTTTGCATTCATGAGACTTGTGACCATACCTTTTGCAGTTAAAACACTATCCAGAGAAGGATGAATTAGTCTGATTCATTCTCTTTCTGCACTGATTAGCTTTGTGACCAAAGTGATTGCAGTTGTGGCAGTATCCATTGAAGGATGGATATCTTTGAGCATTGGGCTATCTTACCGGAGGTCTTCTAGGCCTATTCCTTGGATTTTTTGATCCAAAATTCTTCTGACTGGATCCGAGCTTTCTCCTTTCTCATATCCCAAACCACATTTGTCATCTACCTTCTTTTGACTTCCAAGAAGAACTTCAAGTTGAGTAGAACTTATCTTGAATTTCTCTTTATACTCATTTGTTGTTTGAAGATCTCTTTTTAGAGAGACAATTTGATCTTCGAGTTTTTCTTCATTATCTTTAGCATCTTCAAGATTAGATTCAAGATGTCTGATAATTCTATCCATCTAGTGGCAATCTTCTGATTTCTCCTTGAGAGATTGTCTTAGATTATCTTCAGTTTTTCTTTTCTCTTCAACTTCTTGGGTAAACTTTATAACTCTTGATTCCATTTCATGTCTTACCATAATGATTTCTTTTGATAACTTTTCACATAACTTGGTTTTCTCAGTCAGTTCTTCATTTGCATTATTTTCTTCACCTTGTCTTGCCAATTGCTAAAGTAGCTCCTTTCTCTTTTTCATAGAGAGACTTAATTTATCTTTTAGTTCTCTCATGAAATCATCAGCCTGTTTGAGTCTTTCCTTTAATTCATTGACTTCAGAGTTTGACTATTCAAGATCATCAAGGGCAGTCTTGAGTTGTTCTCTTAAACCATATGCATCCATTTGAACTCCCAGATCTTCCTCAAGCTGTTAGACTTTGTTAGGAGGAACTTAGCTCTGATACCAATTGTTGATAACTAAGAGGGGGGTGAATCAGTTATCCTGATTATTTCTTCTTTCAGAACTTTCTTATTAATCAATGCAACATTATTTCAAACAAGCAAACATTACCATGAAATGCAAAAACACGACACAGTATTTTTGACGTGGAAACCCTGTTAAGGGAGAAAACCACGAGGTGATTAACCCAAAGATTATTCTCTGTTAGAAGAATAAGGAAATACAAAAAATGGCACTTGCCAATTAGGGCTCACTGCCCGAGCACACTGCTCACAAAGGAGGCACACTGCCTACAAAGAGACACACTGTCTACAAGAGAATGTTATACAATACTTGAACTGATTGGAAGCATCCACATATGCTGGAGTTCAGTTCCGGTTAGGCTCAGTACACTGATTTGCTGCACTTCATCTTTGCTCTTCTCTTATGCTGCTTTCCTTTCACATACTGGACCTTCCTTACTGCTTCTACTCTGCTATGCTTTTATTCGCATATCACATATCACCACAACACTTCTCACAACTAAATCCATTATGTATATATATCCACACAAGTAATTTCATCACCTTTCTAGTTAGCACCTGTAATAGTCAATCTTTTCACTAATTCTGATCTGTCGGCTAAATCCTAGCACATCAAGTAATGCGGATCAAGTATATACTTATAGAAATCATTAATCATGTCAGCCAAACATGATTCATGCCTTCATAACCTTTAACACCATCAGTAACACATCCAGAAAGTATTCTGATGTTCAGTCAGTCAGTTCGTCCTCTGTTCACACTGTCACTCAGGAATCCGGTACTCAACTATTCATATCTTTTTCCTTGTCCATCCCTGGAGGCTAAATCCTTGGAATCTATTACTCAAGGTAGTCCTCTTGACTTTCCCAAATCCACACTTCACCAAGATACTTCCTCTAAGAGATCCAGACCTATCTATCGGACCTTGCCACAAGCTCTGTTCTTGTTTACTGGACCTCAACAATCTTCATTCTGACTTCTGGTAGAGACACACCATGTCCTGCGGATGTGTGGGATGAATTTTGTTTGCATCAATGACAACAATCATGAATCCATATAGTGTCTCTTGCCAACACGAAGTAGTTATAAAGTTAGTTTTAGGTGGTGGTTTTGGTTATTTAAGGCATATTGAAGCCTCACAAACTTTGAGGTAGGTTGAGGGATGATGTATAAGTGAAGAAATCAATAGAATACTCTATTTTTCTGTAATTTCCTGTATTTTTATTATTTTCAAGCCATTGCATAGCCAAGTACTATCCTTTAACCTCTCCTCCTCTATTGAAGGTGTTATCCCTATGAATCTTCTTTAATATTCTTTTTGTCTCATGAAAAATGATTTAGTTTTGTGAAAGATATGAGTGTTTTATGGACTGTAATTTTCTGATTTTCCTTGCAATAGTCCTCTTGCAGCATTTGGTACAGTTATGTACAGATATATACAAGGGAAATCCATATACATTTGGAAAGAGGATTGAGTTACCTTTCAAATGCATTTGGTGTGAGGTCTTAACTCGATTCCTAGAGGAAGATATCACATTTTTTCTAAAACTGCTCTGTTAACTAGGTTAACTAGGGTTTTGGTAGGAAAAAAGTCATAAAACCTCATTCCACCGTGGGAATCCTCTAAAACTTAGTGGAATGGAAGTAGAGGGAGTGATTGACATGTTGACCAAGGCTTAGGACTAAAAAATCTATTTTGGTGTGTTTAAATTGATGCCCTAGGTGACTGTAGCAGCATTTTCTTTGTTATTTTTGCATTTGAAGTGGGAAAACAAGCATAGAATGAAATTGTCTTGAATCCTAACCACAAAAACCTTGAAAATATTGTTTTTCTATCCAATTGAACTGTCCAAGGGGTCTAGAGAGTTTGGTGGTTCCATCCAAGGGTACTTGCTTCACAAACTAGGCCTATTTACGGCTTAAAACCATTAGGGGGGTTATTGGTTAAGGCACACTTTCCAAAACAACCCAAACCCATTCTGGAGTATGTTGTGGGGAGGCACAATGGGTATCTATTTCATGTCTGAGAGTTGCATTTGGATGTCTGTGTAAAAATTTATTGGAACTGTTCTCTGTTTGTAGGGCTACTAGCCATTCTTGAGGTTTGTGAAGGAACTACTAGTTCAAAGTTTGATCCACCTTTGCCAATGGATGGGATGGCTTCTAATACATGTCTAAACACCATTTCTAGGAAGATTTCAAGAGCCTTAATGCTATTCCCACTTTTCTATGAAGATCCTTGTTTTTGGGCTTTTGGGGTGAATAGAACCTTGTCTTGTTTGTCTTTCTTGTATCCACTGTGCACTCTGCATCAGTCTCAGAATTAGATATTGTTTCAGGATCTATGTGAGGTAATGTCCTAGAAAGTTCTATAGAACCCGCTGTGGTCTTGGGTTGGGGATGCAATTTTCTAGAGGATCCCTTCTTTCCTTTCTTCTTGTGACCCATGGTTACATAGTCAAAAGAAAAAATTCAGCACATGCAGAAAAAGTGAGCTCCATGGTCCTAGAGTTGGAAACTGGGCTCTAATACCAGTCTAATGACCCCTTAAAATGCAACCAATTTTTTTCTTTTAAAATCATATCTTAATAAAATCATATACTATTATCATGACTATACTAAAACTACATAGAGATGATTGGGATACATTCGAAGTCTATAGGCCTACACAAGGAGTTTTAAGTTAAACATTTACAACCTAGTTGAGATTTGGCAACATTAATACAAGATATAAATATGTAACAACACTACGAGAACATGCATTTTGTGCCTCGCACACACGCCCCATTTCAAAAAATAGGGACCCCCTCTCTCAAATTTGGTTTAGAATGTCAAGTGACTTTTTTCCATCTCTTAAGTAGTCAAGTGGTCAAAAGTGTACTTTTTCCATGATGGAGGTTTGAAGTTGAAAAATCATTCCAAAAATTTGCTAAGTCAAGGTCTTTGCATTTCTCCTAGTTGGTCTGATAATCCTTTTGCACTAAATATGGTCCTAACCGACCTTTGCGCTAAAACTGGTCCTAACTGACCTTTTCACTAAAACTGCCCTCATCTGACCTTTGTGCTAGAATGCTTTCCATATGACTCCTGAGCTATAAACCTTCATCTCTAACCCCAGCCCCGTTTTGCTTCCTGATTGACTTTTGCACCACTTTTCACTCACATGGACTTCTGTGCTAAATTTAAGCATCTCTAACTTTGCGCTGCATTACCCGTCTACCGACCAAGTTAGATGATGGTGAAATCCCCGCCAGTCTGAGGAATCTCAAACCTCTGCAAAGCGCCATACAACTGAACCAATCACCTTGTGCTAGAAACATTGTCCATCGACTAGGTCCATCACATCCCGGATCCCCGCCGAGTTGGATGGGACTAAAAGCCACACAAACCCTAAATTCTGCCGAATATACCGACTGACACTACGTACACTCTACATTTATGGCAATTCAGTCAGAGGGACAAAAGAGGATTATTGTCATTTCAAATCCCATTTTCACATTTGACAAAGTATTTGGAGAGCTTTTTGGCAATTTTTCGAGTGATTTCCCTGTGCAGCTCGTAGACTCAACCCGACGACCTCCTCCCTGGCATCACATCTCAGCTCAACTCACCTCATGCGAAAAAGGTAGAAGCTCATCCCTCATTCAGTTAGGGTTTCATTTCTCAATCAAATGTATTTTGTTTTAAGAACATGGTGAGTGCATGGGTAAAATGAATTAGGGTGTGTAAGTTAGGGTTTCATGTTGGAACTATTCATTTAATTTGTAAACCCTAGTATAATCTTTGATGAGTGATGAAAACACACTCTCAGGAAAAATGAAACTAAGTACCAGCCAAACCCTAGCAAATAGAGCCAAACTAAAACACTTTTGAATCAATCTGCAAAGGATAACAAGTGAAAGCAAGTTTGCCTGACTGACTCTCGAAAACTTCATGATCAGTCCAATCAGTCGGCAGCTTTGAAAACTCGCGCTAGGACTGAAAACTTATTTAAGAGTTGAAAACTTAAGGCTCTGACCTCATGGTATTTATTTCTTTAAATGATTTAGTTAGAAGATTGTAGAAGTCCCGCACAACCTCGAAACTTGCTTTGTGCTAGTTTTTGCTTGCTCCAACTTTGCACTAAAAGACTCTCTCTGACCTTGGTCGGATGCTTGTAAAAATCCAGCAAGTCACTAATGTTCAAAACCTCCACTGGAAATAAGAAAGTGGCTTTCCACCACAACTGATCTCATTCGACCATGTGCTAAAACGTACCATCACCGACTTAGTCAGTTGACTTCAAAAACTCCACTAGATCAGGCAGCATCTGATCCCACGCAAAGGTAATAAAGTCTATTCTAATCTCCTTGTGCTGAATTTTTGACCAACTAACTTGAATGACTAATTTGAGTCGGTCCCTCCTCAAACTCGCACAAGGTCAGTTGACCATGAAAACTGTGTAAAACCTTGTGAATGCATAAACATTGAAAGACTTGGTGGTCGGTTGGATCCGATTTCCCCGCTGAAGTCAGTTGACCTCAGAATCAGTGCTTTTTCTCTTGTAGGTCAGTTGACCCCAAATTTAGGGAAAATTGAGTAAGATGATTGTTTTTAAGGAATTTTCAAAAGGAGGAGTGTCTGATTGTGTAAATAATGACTGCAAATGATGAAGGATGATGTTTTACATGTTTTAAATGAGATTTTTGCAACATTTGGGTATTTATTGCATGCATTAGTATTGAATTGCTTATTGTTTAATTGTATAATGGATGCAATAGATAGTGAAATTCAAATTTTTATTCTTTTAAAAGCATGTTGGTAACTTAGCAGATCCATCATAGATTCATTAGTTATGACATGGTTGAGAGTCTAGTAGTCCACTTAATAATCAAAGAACTTAAACTTAGGAGTTAGTGAAAACCTCTCAAGGTATCAAACTTACAAGGTCCAATACTGCAGGTTAGATGACTGTACAAGCTCAAATCATGAGGTACAAATTCAAAGGTATCCTCTGAGAAACAAAGATTCATACTAGATGGAGTGACATAGGAGATACAGACTTGGGTCATATTGACCTTGATGATTTTAGACTTAGAGTATTCGGTCCAAATCCAACACCTAGGGAAAAGAAAGTGAAAGATAGTGGGATTGCACAAGATACTACCTTCCCTACATCTATTCAGTGTGCTAAACTTATAGTTGTCTGTGCAGATAGATATGACATCATGACCAGGACAATACAAACTGCTAGTGGAGATGTTTTAGCCAACTTAAGTCCACCCTCCTTGGCTAAAACTTTTGATATCCCATGGCACATAGTAATGACCATGCTAGATAAGGTAGGATCAGAGGCCACATATAAGAAGGATGAAGGTGGATGTAGGAAGCATACGAATGAACATTGGACAAAAAGTAAAAGGTCTGCCATGATCAAATTCCCTCAAATACTGTACAGGAGTGACTTTCATGATGAAATAGGGGATTTGATAACTTTCATGAGTAGAATATATGGATTGCCTGTAGCATCATCTTTTGAGGGGTGGATGTTTGTTATAGTTGAAGAGATATTGAAAGGAACTAAGCTCCACTAGTCACAAATTTTCAGTGATAACATTCATGAGGCATTCAGTAACTTTAAAGAGAAACGATTCTTCAGATGGACATCCTGCGTTGTTTATGCTTTGGTAAGGAAGAATCATTATGCTAGCATATCTAAGGTGGGAGAAGTTGGAAATGATGAACAAACCCACATCAAGGTTTATGAATGTTATACACAACTCACATTGTCACAATCCCTTATGCATTACAAGAGGGTAAATGATGCCTTTACCATGTACATAACCAGGTTATTGCAAGGTAATACAGCTTTGAGGATATCGACAAAAGCTATGAATGAAATCACCATGTATGGTAGGTGGTATATTCAATTTGAAAAGTTCACATATTTGGGAGTACAGGGCTTCAGTGGACTGGCTTACAGACTCCCTAGGTATCCTACAAATAAAGTGTTGCTCCTGGAACTATCTAGATAGCTGATAACTTGTGCTGAGAAACTTAAACATCTGCATAGAACAAATGTCCAATTTCCCATTCGATTAGGCAGGGGAAACTATGCATGTCCTTCATTAGCATCAACTAAGTATTCAAACAAAGAACATCAACTTCTCAACCTCCACTACTACAATGCAAGGGATCACTTTGATCCAAATAAGGTGATGGAGAGGTTTGTAAGCAAAAAATTGTTCCACAAGATGCATGGAGAAGACTTTTGGGCCAACTATATGGATGATTACGAGGTTATGAAGAAAGCTCATTCAAGGTTATCTTTAGACTTTATAAGGAAATTCCACATAATTGTAGTACTGGACTAGTTGGAAGATGATGAGAATGCTATGGTTAGAGGAACTTGGGAGGTTCAATACCGCCAACCAATCCCTCTGCCTAATTGGGCCAATGCTGAGGAAAGTTCTCTTGACATCATAATGAAAGAACCTATTGGACTGAGAAAAGCATGGGTGAGAGGTCAGCTTGCTACCTTAGAGAGACAAGGGGTGCAACTTACATAAACTACACTTGAATCAGATAAAGAGTCCAGAGAAGAGGAAGACGAACCCATAGACATCGTTGATGAGGCAGAACCTGCTCAAAGATAGAAATCTAATAATGAAGATCATGTACCAATAGCAGAAAAGGCTAAGGCACAGAAGGGTAAGAAGACTTTCATGAAGTCACCTAAGAAAGACATGCCTCCTTCTACCAAGACAAGAGCCTCTAAGAAAATAGATGTACGCAGTGGCTCTGGAGAAGGTTCCAAGACAAAGAAAACCAAGGTAAAAACTATTAGACAGACTGCAGAATTTGCTGCTGCTGCAACTCATGATGACACCAATATGCCAACCTCTCCATCTCCTTCTGCTCCAGATGTGAATAATGTTGTGCTTTCCCAAAAAGATGCTACTGTTGCATCTCTTTCTATTGCTTCCACTGCTGCATCTATGACCTCGGCAACCATTGTTCAAGAAACTCTCCATGTTGCCACTTCACCTTCTACTACTATTTCAACTATTTCTTGCTCATTGGTAGTATCTTCTAACACCCCTAGTAGTCCCATCTCCTCCATTTCTACCACCTCATGTTCCTCTACCACTACCATGCCTTTACCTTCCATGTCTTCCACTTCATTATCTACCTCCCCTACATTACCTCCCATTTCTACAATTCTTTCATCTTCTCTTCCCTTGCCCTCTCTATCCATTTCTTCACCCATAGTCATTTGCTCTATCTTGCCAACTTCTTCTATCTCACCAACTTTGGGGTCAGCCATGCTTGCCATTTTGACAAAAATGAACATTTCTTCAGTTGCAATGCCTATATCCTCTGCCATTCCTATCTCTCAGATACCCATGGATCAAAATTCAACTTCCTTGGTTGTGCCATTGCTACCAAGAATTGGCAAGGTATGTGCTGAATTAGGTTTGCAAGACTCTGAGCTAGAAAAAGTTGTATGTACCGAGATAAATGATGATATATCAAATGAACCCTTGGCTGAAATAATCAGTGTTGAAGTTATTGACATATCTGATAGTACTCCAAAGAAAGGTCAAACAAAGGAAATCTTCAAATCAGCTCAGGAGAACATGATGGTAAATTAGAGAAATCTCATTTATGAAGGAGATAAAGATTTGGATAAAGACAAGGGGTCAAAGCAAGAACAAGGATTACTTGAAGGCTCTCCGAAAACTGACAGTGAAAAGCTTGATAAATTAAGTAAGCTCTCTTCTTCAGCACCTGAATGGCTACAAAATAGAGTGGCATACCTAGAGCCACAGGTTGAAATAATGAAATTATATTTGAGTGCAATCTTGTCACAGGCTCAGAAGCCAAAGAAGCAAAAGAAAGGGAAGGTACAATCGAGTATCTACAAGGATTAGATGGGATCCAGGATTGCTGAAATAGTTGTCCCACCGGCCGACACAAATAGAGAACAAGTCAGAGCTGAGGATTATGTCATCTCAATGGTTAATCTAGGACCAACCACACATGCTCAAAGAGTTGATGAATTTAGAGGGTCTGTCACTTCAATTCTGGAATAGTTGGATAGAGATGAGCTATCAAAGAAGGAATTGAAACAACAGATTGAGGAACTCTAGACTTGCCTCTACTTTATAATTAAACCAGTTGATGTTAGTGGAGATATAAGGACAGTGCCAACCTTCCTATCAATAGATGAAATGGCAAAGCTCCGTGAAGTAAGGACCATGTCACAAGGCACCTAGAAGTGGTTGATTAAAGTATGTGAAAAGGGATGTGAAATGATTGATGCTGAAGCCTAGTCACATAAGAGGTTAGTTGAGCTTCATGAGAAGTGGAAATATTTGCAGGAGGAGTGTGACTCTTTTGAGGAATATTATTCTCACATGTTTCCCAGAGTCAAGACTATCAGAGATTTGCCTGCACAGACTTTATTGGTTGTGTTGGGTGAATATTTTGTCGTTAACTTACTAATGGCAAAATGGGTATATCAGCCACAGCTATGATGAGACAAAGTCTCTCCTCTCAGCAAGGGGAGGTTCCCTCTAGTTGCTTAACTATTACAATCAAATAACTTATTATCTACACTAAACACTATATTTGTGGTGGTTCCATTTCATCTCATTCTCTTTTTTCAGAATAGATGCTTATACTTCAAGATGATGATAAAGAACTTATAAACTATTACAAAACTATAGAAACACAAAGTTTTATGTTGCCTCGCTTACTAATTGCAAATAGAACTATTTGAAGTTGAATGCAGCTCAAAGTCTTCACTCTTCTCCAAGATGATAAAAGTAGATTAAATATAACAACTTGCAGCACAAAGTCTTCAAGCTATTTTATTCTTACAAACATAGACACAATCCTCACAAATGATTTGATAACACAAAGTCTATCACAATCAAATTAAGAACGCTATTTAATCACTTGAAACAATCCCCACACTTCAATTATTACCAAAGAAGATTATGATAGTAAGACGTAGGATATGCTATCATAACACAAATAATCCCAAGACAAAGATTGGAATTGAACTTGCTTTCTTGTATTGATAAATATTTGATAATTGATTCTCACAAAGAAGCACAAATTATTGATTTGCTTGTCAATTCACCAGAGTTTTCTTGTAATAGAAAAAAGATAATATTTACAATAGAGGCCCTCTTTATTTATAGGGAGAGGCCTTGAGCAAAAATAGGAAATCTACAACTACTTTGACTTATTTAACAAAAGAGTCCTATTTGACTTGGGACTTCCATTGTCTCACATGTAATTTTACATTTTGGAAAATTACATGTGAAAATGTCCAAAACAAAATTCAGATTACATATCATATACAAAAAAAAATATAAACTAAGGTGCTAGCTTCCTCCATCATTCTTCTTCAAAAAATTCTGGTACATAGCCTGTATGGTTGCCATCTCGCATGCATCTGGTTTTGCTGTGTTTTCTGAGATGGTGCGGGCCCGAAGAATTGAGTCTTTTACCGCCTTTATTGCCTTTTTGTGTTTATCTAGATTATCTTTCAGGTTTTCTAAAGTTGAATGTTGATCATATAGATTATCCATTGAAAGCACTGAGGGCGCCTCCTCTTCAAATTTTCTTTGGACCATCTCTTCAAAGAAAATTACCATCTCCTCTGCTGAGAGAAACTTGTGATCTTCCCCTATTAGGGTGCATGGAAGTTCTTCTAGCTGGTGTAGAAGTGTGACATCACTATCTTCATTGGCTTCTCAGGCTTGACACAGATCTTCAAGTAGACCTTTTATTGTGTGGATGCGATGAGCCAGAGTTCCTTGGTCTTAAGATATGATTCCCTATTTGTAATGACCCCAATGGTGATCAGATTCTTTATCTTAATCTTTTTCATATCTATCCACTCTTCCAGGCTCTCTTCTTGATCTTGCAGCTCTTGTGAAAGTAAATCTACCAAGTTGTCCAGCTCAGCTTTAGCTTTGTCCATCTTCTCTTTTCTTTCCACAGTGGTTTTCAGTAGGATTCACAATTGAGCTAATAGGCGTTCCGCTATATCTCCTACCACCCTTCCCCTGGCTTGTGCTTTTTCAACCTTCTGAATCAGGGGATCTTCTACTGTCACTACCATGGGTTCTACCATTTCTGATGACTTTACTATCTTTTGAAGAATAGTAGCAAGTTGTTCTTCTTTGGCCTTATATTGTTCTTTTTCTTTTTTGACCTCATCATACTTTTCAAGTAAAGTGCTGGCAGTAGTCTTAAAATCTGCCTTTATATCCTCATAAGTTAGCTTTTCCAACTCAACCCTTGAAATGACATAATCACTCATGTCAAAATTATCAATGGTGGCATCTTCGGGTGGTTTAGCAATTTCGGCATATCTAATTCCTTTCTCATTGACAAGTCTAGAAATAGTCTTAGGCTTCTTCTTCTAAGTCTTTACTTTTACAGGTAACAGCTTTTCAATATCAATCTCATCAGGCGAGATAGCTTGCTTCTTCCTCTTTGGAGTATATGCAGATAACCATGGGGGAAGCACAAAAGCGCTAACAATCAGAGATGAATCTACCACTTGTTTTGTCAAATCGATGTTCATACCTGTGATAGTCACAATAGGACTAGTGTTGGTAAAAACCACACCTATATCAACAACCTTTCCTGAAGCATCTAGAAGATTCTCTAAAATAGATTGTTCACCGATGTCAAAAGATGGAGAAGATAGACTTCGAATGGAACCGGAAGAATCAAAGACAGTCCCAAAACTGGTTTTCATAGAAGTAGGTGTATTATTAGAAGAAACAATAAAGATAGGTGAAATAGGAACATTTGAAATCACTGGGAAACCACCAAAAACCAGAACATGAGGAGGAGGTGTAGAAACTTTTGTTCCTGTGGGAAGATCTTTCTCAGGAGATTGAGGTGGATTGCCAAGTTGTTCCTTTTCTGCATCCTCATCTTCACCTTGTTCAGTTTCATCTTCTTCATCAGATTTATCAGATACTATTGCCTGTTGAACATCCTTAGACTTTTGAATATTTTGTTGTTCAGCCTCAACATCTTCAGTCTCCATTTGATCAATGTTAGTATTTTCAATACCTAATTCAGTGACATCGGAAGTTTCTGAAACTTCCTTCTTCTTCCCTCCTTTGGATACAAATTTGATCTTTGGTTTGCTTATCTTAGAAGAAGGAGCGTCACTCATGTTTTTGGTTTTGTTCTCTACCTTCTTACCTATCTGTTCCTATGCTTCAGTCTCTGATCCTGTGAGGAACTCTTTCAATTTAATCCCTTTACTTTCCAACCATACATTTGTGTTGGCCAGTATGAGTTGAAATCTTTTCCTTATGGATGTTTCTTCTTTGACTGACCATTTTACCTCCAGAAGAGGCGAGGCTTCAACATTTTTAGTATTATATCTAGGATCTAGTACATCCCCATCATCCTCCATTCCATCTAGAATATCAGTGAGGCCCAGCTCTTCAATCTGACTCAGATGAAGTCTGCGGTAGTCTGGCTTTCTGATCTCATTATGTCTCCTGAGATCAGCCCAAATATCTTCAACCATTGGTATATGAAAGGTTGATTTCATTTTGATCTTATCTTGAACTCTTCTGAAGTCAAAATGGTCTCTTTTCTTGTATGTTCTCATAGTAACCAGCTGTAATTCAAAATCAACTATTTTTTCTTTATTGGTTGATTGAATGGAATACCTTCCAATCTCAATAGGCAACTTTATCCCTGACATCTTTAATTCCATCTGTTTATTGTGCACCACAATCAACTGTCTGCATAGCTCCATAAGAACAATACGATCACTGTTGCAAGTGTGAGGTTAACCAGTGTTATCATTGATGTCAACATACTCATATTGCATTGGTAAGAAGGATTGGATGAGCTGTGTACTGAGGATATTGAGAAAATTAGTCTCAATTAGGAACAATGATGAGAAGAAGGCAAATGTACTCAATATGTTGAGGATCAGAGGATGCGGATTAAAGGGTTTGTCGATATGAGTCTTGAGATGATCCAGTTAAGATTTCAGAGGTCCGCATGAAGATATGAAAAAGTTGTGATCAGTCAAGTAGAACCGGTTCTAGGAGATGCTCCGAAGTGATAGAGTATTACAAAAACGTCCAGTGAGATCCGGAGGTGCATTTTCAGACTCTGTGGATTGGAAGGAGTGTTTGGGATGTCCTTGTGATGTGTCATATTGGTCTGTACATAGTTTGGAGGTCTGGAAGAACCTGTTTTAGTTTGACAATCGCAACAGACTGTGTTCTTGAAGTTTCAGATGAAGAGGAGAAGAGATTCCAGTAAGTAGAGGAAGTGCAGATGTACCTGGTCACTCAAGCAAGCTTGTGAAGGTTCTTGGATCATGTTGAGGTTGTGTTGTCAGTCCGCATTAGTGTTAGAGCCTAGAATTGAAGATATTCTTCTGGATGAAGATATTCTTGTTCAGACTAGCCGACCGGATGAGTTATTCATCTTGTGAATGTTCTTGTGGATGATTGCCGACTTGCGAATGTTCTTGTGGATGATTGCTGACTTAGACGATTGTTCCTAAGTCAATGCCTTGTATAAATAAAGGTTTGTGAGTTCATTTCAAAGTGTGTGTGGAGCGGATGAGTGTGGCATAGCGAAAGAGTGAAGGGCAGAGTAGAAGTATCTTGGGCTTAAATGGAATTGATCCAGACATAGTAAAGATGTCAATCTCTAGTTCAAGTTTGTGATTCTTATCACTTTGTAGATAGTGTGTCTCTTGTAGGTAGTGTGCCTCCTTGTGAGCAGTGTGCTCAGGCAGTGAGCCCTAATAGGCATGTGCCATTCATTTTTCTTATTCTTCTAACAGAGAATAATCCTTGGGTTAATCACCCCATTGTTTTTCCCTTAACTGGGTTTTCCACGTCAAAATCTTGGTGTCCAATGTGTTGATGTTTATCTGCTCCTATGTTTATGCATTATGCTTTCATGAATCATTAACTAATATGCTATTAACTAACAAAGAAGAATCAAGTGTTTCAAGTAGAAGCAAGTTTTTGTACAACTAATTCACCCCCCCTCTCAGTTGTGTGCCCTAGATCTAACAATTGGTATCAGAGCCAAGTTCCTCTGAAAGGAGCTTAACCGCTTGAGGAGATCCAGGATGTCGTCATACAAGAAGGATAGTCCGAAGTTTGATGGAACCAACTTCTCTCTCTGGAAAGGTCGCATGAAATGTCACTTGGAGTGTATGGGCAAAGCATACTTGTCCATGGTCACAAAACCAACCATATGTACCTCCACAGGGTGGTCCGACAACTCTAAATGAAATCACAAATGCTGAAAACAATCTATGGACCAAAGAAGCTCTTCTTAGCGCATTGACTGACTCAGAACTCTCAAATGTTATTGACCTACCAACTGCATATGAGATCTGGGTTAAACTGGAACTTCTGCATGAAGGAGATGAGTTTGTTAAGAGTGCAAGGTTGCAAAGTCTGAAAGGGAAATTTGAAAGATTGAAGATGAGAGATGATGAAAACATCACTACCTTTATGCCAAGAGTAAATGAGCTAGTGTGTGGAATCAGGAATGCTGGTGGAGTTCTGGATGAAAATGAAATTGTTTGCAAAATTCTCAGATCCCTTCTTGCTGCCTACAAAATCAAGGTTGCTTCCATTGATGAATTCAGAGCCCATACAACTGTCACAAGAGAGCAATTGGCTGGCAAACTGGCTGCATTTGAAATGACTGAGTTTGGAGATGATCCCCCCAAGACTGAATCTGCATTCAAAGCCAGTACCTATGTGAAAGGCAAACAAAGATTTGATCTGGGAGAAAACTCTTCAAGGAAGTTGTCTTGGTATGATCAAGCAAGGAAAGACGTGGAAGAGGAAGAAGCAGAAACAGCTCATCTTGAAGCCCTCATTGCAAAGAGATTGCCAAGAGGATCCGGTAAGTATGAAGGAAAGTTACCTTGTAAGTGCTTCAACTACAATAAGATTGGTCATTTTGCTTCAAGATGTCCAGAAAGATCTGCAAGGTCAAACTCTAACAGACAAAGGTTCCAAAAGAACTGTTATTATGTTCATGAAGAAGCTGATAATGAAGGAGTAACAGATGATAAATTAGAGATAGGAGACAAATTCAGAAATGAATGGGTGTTTATTGCCATCAAGGAAGAAGAACCAATATCCTCTGAATCTATCAATCATAAGGTTGTAGAAAGAGCTTTGGCTACCCAAGTTGAAGAAAAGGATGATTGGGTTATTGACAGTGGATGCTCTCACCATATGACAGGTGACAAGAACAAGTTCTTAGATTTGGAACGGTATGAAGGAGGAATGGTAAAGTTTGGTGACAATTCTGTAGGTAGAATCAGAGGTAGGGGAACTATTTCGTTTGATGGAAAGAGCAAAATTGGTAATGTACTATATGTTGAAGGATTGAAGCACAATCTTCTCAGTGTTGGACAATTAGTAGACAAAGGTTATGACCTCCGGTTCAAAAATGGAAGATGTAGGAACTTTGAAAGCTTCAGAACTGAGATTGCATCTGGTACTCAAACAAAAGGTAATATCTTCCATCTGGTTGGTTCTAATAAAAGTTGTTTGTTTGTTCAAGTTGATCAGAGTTGGCTATGGCATAGAAGGATGTGTCATGTAAATTTTGACAACATCATCAAGATAAGCAATACTCAGGCTGTAAGAGATCTGCCAAAATTGGTGAAACCTACAAATAGTTTGTGCAAAGAATGTCAACTAGGCAAACAGAGTAGAGTTTCCTTCAAAAGCAAAGATTAGTCCTCTACCGGACTATTGGAATTAGTTCATACTGATCTATGTGGTCCGACAAGAATCAAGATTATGCAAGGTGATAGATATTTCATGTTACTGATTGATGACCATTCTCGGATGATGTGGGTTACCTTTCTAAGAGAGAAATCAGAAACCTTTGAGAAGTTCAAAATCTTCAAGGCTATGGTAGAGAATCAAACTGAATTGAAACTAAAGTGTCTAAGGTCTGATAGAGGTGGTGAATTCACATCCGATGAATTCATAGACTTTTGTGAGAAGCATGGCATAAAGATACAGTTGTCTGCTCCTAGGACTCCATAGTAGAATGGAGTAGTTGAGAGAAAGAACCGAACCATCCAGGAAGCTTCCAGGACAATGATGATGGAAGCAAATGTCCCTCAGATGTTTTGGAGAGAAGCTGTCAGCACTGCAGTCTACACTCTCAACCAAGTTCAAATCAGAAGCAATATTGGTAAGACTCCTTATGAACTTTGGTTTGGTATAACTCCTACTGTGAGATATTTTAGAGTATTTGGTAGCAAGTGTTACATCAAAAGAGATGAAGATCTAGGAAAGTTTGATGCTAGAAGTGATGAAGGAATTTTCTTGGGTTACTCCACTCAAAGCAAAGCATACCGGTGTTACAATAAGAGACTGAGAAAGTTGATAGAAAGTACAAATGTGAAGGTTGATGAAGGAATTGAGAAGCCCTCAAGGTTTTATGAATATGATGAAGATGATCAGGATGGTGTTCTAGTTCAAGGAACTCAATCCCTTCCTGAAAGTCAGATTCAGACTGATCTGGTAAATCAGGAAGAAGAGGTTTGTTTGAATGAACTTGATCAAGAAACAATAGTGCAAGAGACTCCCAAAGTCCCAAGGTATGTAACTCTAAATCACTCTGAAGATCAGATCATAGGTCACAAAAGCAAAGGGGTACAAACAAGGAGGAGAATTGCTCAAAATTCAAATGAATACTGTCTGATTTCAAAGATTGAACCTAAGATAATAAATGAAGCTTGCAATGATGAAAACTGGACCAAAGCAATGGAGGAAGAGTTGATGCAAATTGAGAAAAATCACACTTGGGATCTTGTTCCCAGACCTAGAAACAAGAATGTGATTGGAACCAAATGGGTCTTCCGGAACAAACTAAATGAGGTTGGTGAAGTAATCAGAAACAAAGCCAGATTGGTCTACAAAGGCTACTCTCAAATAGAAGGAATTGATTTTGAAGAAACCTTTGCTCTGGTAGCAAGAATTGAAGCAGTTAGATTATTTCTTGCATATGCTGCCTTCAAAGACTTCAAGGTATATCAGATGGATGTCAAATCTGCCTTCCTAAATGGCGATTTGGAAGAAGAAGTATACATTGAACAACCGGATGGATTTCAATTGTCTAATCATCATGATATGGTCTGCAAGTTGAAGAAAGCACTATATGGATTGAAGCAAGCTCCAAGAGCATGGTATGAAAGGTTGGATAAGCATCTTATGCAGATTGGTTTCAACAAAGGTACTGCTGACAGTAATATATATTTCCAAATAGATAATGAAACATCTTGATTGTTTAAGTATTTGTTGATGATATCATTTTTGGAGGAAGAGACAGTATGTGTAAAACATTTGCAAATCAAATGAAAAGTGAGTTTGAAATGTCAATGCTTGGTGAAATGAATTTCTTCTTGGGTCTGCAAATTACTCAGACAAAGAAGGGTATCTTTATCTCTCAGACCAAATATGTGAAAGATTTGTTGAGGAAATTTGGAATGGAAGATTCAAAGCCAATGAACACTCCTATGGCAACCGGATGTAAGTTGAGCAAAGATGATGATTCTCCTAAAACAGATCAGATAAAGTACAGATCAATGATTGGAGGTTTATTGTATCTCACTCAGACTAGACCAGATATAATGCAGGCTGTTGGTTTTGTGGCAAGATTCCAAGTTGATCCTAGAGAATCTCATGTTATGGCAATCAAAAGAATTTTTAGGTACTTGAAAGGAACAGTTGAGTATGGTCTATGGTATCCTAGAGATCAGGATTTCTCTCTTCATGCATATACAGATGCAGATTGGGCAGGAGATGTGGATGACCAGAAGAGCACCAATGGTGGAGCATTCTTCTTGGGAAAGAGATTGGTTTCTTGGCTAAGCAAGAAACAAGAGGCAATATCTTTGTCTACAATTGAAGCAGAATATATTGCAGCAGCAGGCAGTTGCACTCAAATCCTATGGATGAAGCAGATGTTAAGAGACATGAAAGTAGAATATGAGGAGCCTATCACAATTTCTGTGATAATTCAAGTGCAATAAATATTTCCAAGAATCCAGTATTACATTCTAAGACCAAGCATATATCTATCAAATTTCACTTTTTGAGAGAACAAGTGAACAAGGGTGAAGTCAGATTGGAGTATGTGCCCTCCAAGGATCAGCTTGCAGATATTTTTACTAAACCTCTTCCCAAAGACTCTTTTGAGTATCTCAGGGAGAAGTTAGGGGTCATGGCCCCTCCGGTGATGAACTAGGATGCACTAATGTGCATTAGTTCGGTGGATATCACAGTCATATCTTGTGATCTGGATTGATGATGGGGAGCTACTACTAAGGGGGAGCAGCTGGTATGATTCTGATGTGTTACAAGTGCAAGTATGAGCCCTTTGCCATTGATGTCAAAGGGGGAGAGAAGACATGTGAAAAACAAGTGGTTGATGGTCAAAGGGGGAGTAGTAAAGGAAGAGAAGACATGTGAAGAGTTGTTGCTGATAGGGGGAGCTGTGACAGAAAAGAGAAGTTCTTGTCTTGATGGTTTTTCACATCATATGTTGCCATCAATGACAAAGGGGGAGATTGTTACAAGTATGACGTTAACCAGTGTTGTCATTGATGTCAACATACACATATTGCATTGGTAAGAAGGATTGGATGAGCTGTGTACTGAGGATATTGAGAAAATTAGTCTCAATTAGGAACAATGAAGAATAGTGATGAGAACAAGGCAAATGTACTCAATATGTTGAGGATCAGAGGATGCAGATTAAAGGGTTTGTAGATATGAGTCTTGAGATGATCCAGTTAAGATTTCAGAGGTTCGCATGAAGATATGAAAAAGTTGTGAGCGGTCAAGTAGAACCGGTTCCGGGAGATGCTCCGGAGTGACAGAGTATTACAAAAAGGTCTGGTGAGATCTGGAGGTGCATTGTCAGACTCTGCGGATTGGAAGGAGTGTTCGGGATGTCCTTGTGATGTGTCATATTGGTTTGTACATAGTTTGGAGGTCTGAAAGAACCTGTTTTAGTTTGACAGTCGTGACAGACTGTGTTCTTGAAGTTCCGGATGAAGAGGAGAAGAGATTCCAGTAAGTAGAGGAAGTGCGGATGTACCTGGTCACTCAGGCAAGCTTGTGAAGGTTCTTGGAACATGTTGAGGTTGTGTTGTCAGTCCACATTAGTGTTAGAGCCCAGAATTGGAGATATTCTTTTGGATGAAGATATTCTTTCGAATGAAGATATTCTTGTTTAGACTGGCCGACCAGATGAGTTATTCATCTTACAAATGTTCTTGTGGATGATTGCCGACTTGCGAATGTTCTTGTGGATGATTACCGACTTAGATGATTGTTCCTAAGTTGATGCCTTGTATAAATAAAGGTTTGTGAGTTCATTTCAAAGTGTGTGTGAAGCGGATGAGTGTGGTATAGCAAAAGAAAGAAGGGCAGAGCAGAAGTATCTCAAGCTTAAATGGAACTGATCTAGACATAGTAAAGATGTCAATCTCTAGTTCAAGTTTGTGATTCTTATCACTTTGTAGACAGTGTGTCTCTTGTAGGTAGTGTGCTTCCTTGTGAGCAGTGTGCTCAGGCAGTGAGCCCTAATAGGCATGTGCCATTCATTTTTCTTATTCTTCTAACAGAGAATAATCCTTGGGTTAATCACCCCGTGGTTTTTCCCTTAACCGGGTTTTCCACGTCAAAATCTTGGTGTCCAATGTGTTGATGTTTATTTGTTCATGTGTTTATGCATTATGCTTTCATCAATGGTTAACTGATATGCTATTAACTAACAAAGAAGAATCAAGTGTTTCAAGTAGAAGCAAGTTTTTGTACAATTGATTCACCCCCCCTCTCAGTTGTGTGCCCTAGATCTAACAATCACTAGGATACCATGGAAGAATATAAGGGTAACTAGGATAATATCCTACCTTGAGATATGTAAAAGTGGGGAATTGCAAGAACAACCAAAAGAATTCACAATCTGCCAAGCTTCATTAGAGACCCTTTTCTGAACAAGTTCACTATCCCATAAGCACATGAATACGGAAAAGAATGCATCATTAACCCTTCAAAAATGATGAATTGATCCCTTCAGAGTTATTTGAGGGTAATACTCATATACATGGATCAATCTCTTGTCTCCTACCTGAGTCAAACCTGGAAAGCTTCTCATGCTTGCAGCAGCATATACTAGATATGAGGTCATATAGAATTTGAATGTGGTATTGACCTTTACCAATTTCTCATGCATTGCATTACTAATTTGTTCTCCCCAGAATATTCTCTGAGTACCTCGTAGAATCACCTTGATGTAAGTGTACATCCATTCTTGGAACTTGGAAGAAGAGGGGAGTCCTCTGATGCGACTCAAAAGAGTGATCAAATCACAAACTTCTTAAACAAAGTCACTCCTAGGAAGATCCTTTGGTCATCTAGTCAAATTACTTCTAGGGATTTTCAACCATTTGTTATTGATGTACCTTCTGGTAGCTTCCACATCTTTATCATAATCCTGTTGCCCTTGAGCAAAGTCAATTTGACCAATATTTTCAATGGGTGGACACATGAAGATTTTGTCGAGGAATTCTGCATCCAATCTCATGATTAAATTCCCCTGAGAATCCATCACAACTCTAGTGTCTCTGTTGTAATGGCTGGCTACCTGAAGAACAAACTCAAGATTGTGTGCAGAAACTACAAATGATGCAACCAAATGAATATTGCTATCAATGATTTTTTGCATAGGTTTGGAAGGATTTGTCTGTATTGTTATTTCCACAAATTCTGCCATGTCCACATGTCCAATTTCTGTATCCCTGATATCATCAATATTTGACTACACTGCCATCACTGAAAAGACACCTTGGTACTTGTACTTCATGATTTTGGCCTTCAATGGAGATGGCTTTGACATTAGCTCTAGAGAGAACTCTGAGATTGATATTTGCCACGAACACTAGTTGAGAACTGCAAAAGGCCATGATCTCACAGTTAGGGGAAAAATAGATAAACTGGGATAACCGTGATTTGATGATCATGGGCAGGAAAGCATGCATTGAAGGGCTTGAGTGCACGCAAATCAAGGCAAAGGCGAAAGCGGGCTAACAGGCCTTGGACGATAAATTTTTCCAGTGTTAGGAAAAACTTAGGAAAACATGCATGAGCAGTCAAAATGACCGCTCCTGCATGAGGAAGTATTTGCATGTGTAAAAGCGGGTATTTTTGCCGCTTATGCATGTGGTTGGGAAGAACATTGATTATCATGCAAAGTCGGTGAAAAACACCACTACTGCATATGATCACTTGGAAAAATATAGGGGCACATGCATGGTCGGCGATTTCAACCGCCATTTCTTATTATAGGAAAAATGTTTGTATGTGGGAGCGGCGGGTTTCACCGACAATGCAGGTTTGAAATTTTAACCTTCTGTGTAAGGGCGGCGGATTTCGCCGCCCATACACCTTGTGTTTGGAAAACTCTTAAAATGCTTTAAGTAGCAAAAATGTTGATATAGCAATACTCAAGCAAGGGTTACGAACTGCGAGTTGGTTTTGATGGGGTTTTGAACAGAAAGTAGGGTTTGCGAATGACTCAAAGAGAAATACGAAATTTACAATCTGTCTAAAATGACATACAAACAACATAATTTTTGAAAGACATGGATTTGACAGATTCAAAGAATGAAAAATAGGAAACTCTAAACGAAAATAAATAACAAAAATAACACTCAAAGGACTTACCAGTTAAAGTGAAAACCCTAAAATATGACGGAGACGAATCGAAATCTGCCTGAATTCAATGCCAACACAATCAAGCGGCTCCTGGAAGGACTTACTAATCTATTGGAAGACTTAATTAATAGAAATAATGAAAGACAACAAAAAAATGCATTTAAGAAACCTAAAAACAAGTCCTTAATGTCTAGCATGCATGGCCATTAATGCCACTTGAAGTTCAAGATCTTGGAGATCTTGTTCAGGTGGCAATTTCGGTCAACATCGCACGGATAAACAAAAATGCAAAAGTGGTTAAAACTGCCGACATTGCACGTGTAACAACCCTTTTTAAAGAGAACATGCAAAGGCGGCAAAAAGTGTCGCTTGGGCATGTGGGAAAAGAAAGAAAAAAAACCATGTGGAAGTGGCAATTTCAACCGACTCTAAATGAGTGAACAAAAAGACATGTAAAAGTGGTAGTTTAGGCCGACTTTACATGTGAAGACTT
This sequence comes from Cunninghamia lanceolata, assembly GCA_027924645.1. Classification (NCBI taxonomy): domain Eukaryota; kingdom Viridiplantae; phylum Streptophyta; class Pinopsida; order Cupressales; family Cupressaceae; genus Cunninghamia; species Cunninghamia lanceolata. The sequence continues at coordinate 1,875,043 of BSBN01000210.1, read as the reverse complement.
AAAATTTCACTAACACCCTAAAAATGACCAAAACTGATATTTTAGTCAATTTACAACTTAATTGATTTGTACAAACTTTGAGGAGTCAATTTGAGGGAGTGTTGTAAACTAGTTTAGGATGCCAAATGACTTTGCATGGGACCAAGAGAATCTTGTCTCGATTTGTGAACTTAGAGTGTAGATTATGAAACGGACAAGTTTTGTAGCAATTGTCTACAAAAAAAAAATGAGCGTAGCTGATTTTGAGAACAACAACTGGCTCTAACTGGGGAACTTCCATCGATCGAACTTTGAAATGATTGAAGGGAGAAGAATCCAGTCTTTAAGTGCCTTCATCCATGCCATTGGGCTATAGAGTCAAGCTACCAAAAGAAAAAGACACAAAAGACTAAAATAAAATACAAAAATAAAAACACAAAACTATACAAATGTACAAATGAACTTGTCTAATACTTCAAGGATTGAAGTGCTTCAGATGTTGTCCACTGTGTGGCAGTAAGAATGGTGTTCCATCCTGATACTCCAGCAAGAAACTATTCTCACCACATAACTGATGAATGGTGAACGGACCTCTCCACAAGGAATCAATTTTTCCATGCATTCCCTTTGGTGCTCTCCTCTTGTACCACAACAAGACTTGATCTCCAACCTGAAACTCATGAGTCCTTGCCTTCTTGTCAAAGAGTTTCTTTACCTAACTTTGGTGCTCAGCGATACGATCCACTACCATAGTTCGTTGCTCCTCAAGTTCAGTTAGATACATAATCTGTTTATCAATAGAACTATCAAAAGTTCTATCTTCCAATGCCTTTACCAACTTCAGTGTTGGCAACTCCAAGGTAATTGGTATCTCCGCATTCAGACCATACAGAAGCTGAAATGGTGACATACCTATCACCCTTTTAGGGGTAATCCTATCTACCCATAAAGCATCAAACAACGCTTTATGCCAAATTCTTTGATTCTCATCTACCAGTTTCCTTTGGTACATTATCAGCGATCAATTGACACAAACCTCTACCACGCACAAGTTTGGTAGGTTTGATATCCAGATCAAACTCTTGGATCTTAGCAATCCAATTACCTCTCTTTGTTCCAAACTCCTGTTGAGTTAGAATAGACTTGACTGTTGTATCAGGCACTAAAACAACAGTGTGTGAATTCAGAATATAGAACCTGAAATGCTTCACTGCTTTGACCACGGCATAAGCATGCTTCTCCATATTCAAATACTTCAATTCATAATTTTTGAGAGGACAACTCATAAATGATATGGGGGATTCCACACCTTCTTCATTCTGCTGAACCAGAATAGCTGAAAGTGTATGTTCTGAAGCGTAGCTGTAAACTAAGAAATCTTTGGTATAGTCAGGACAAACAAGGATTGGAGCATGAGCAATAGCCCTCTTGATATCCTCAAATGCTACTTTGCCTTCCGTAGTCCAACGGAAAGTAGCCTTACCCTTCATCATGTTGACGATGTGACGGGTTTTCTCTACAAATTCAAGAATGAACCTTCGCAGAAAATTCACCTTTCCAAAGAAAGAATGAACTGCAGTCTTACTAGCAGATAGAGTAAGACTTTGAATAGATTTGACTCTTTTCGAGTCAATTTTAGTGCCTTCTCAGGATACAATGTGTCTGAGAAGTTTACCTTTTGTAACCCCCAAAACTGACTTCTTAGGGTTGAGAGAAATACCATTTTGCCGACATTGTTCCAGCACTTGTTGTAAATGGTGCACATAATCATGACGATGTTTGGAGAAAATAGTCAAGTCATCAAGGTACACCACAATGAACTTCCCCATCTCAACTCTGAAGGCAAGGTCCATTGCTCTCTAGAATGTGGCGCCAGCATTGATTAGACCAAAAGGCATTCTATGATATGCAAATGTGCCCCATGGTGTTGTGAAAGCAGTTTTGAACTAATCTGGTTCATTGACTTCCACTTGATTATACCCCAAAAAACCATCTAGCATAGACATCATTTCTAAACTAGTTACTATTTGCAACACTTGGTCCATGATGGGTAGAGGGTAGTTATCTTTTAAAGAAGATTGGTTGAGATTCCTGAAATCAACACAAATACGGATTTCTCCATTCTTCTTCCTCACAGGAACTATGTTCGCAATCCAGGTGGAATGATGAATTGGAAAAATTATCCTGGCATTCAACATCTTCTAAATCTCAGAGAGGATAGTACCTGATATTTTAGGGTTGTATTGCCTTTGTTTCTTTATGAGGTAATGACCCAACTTTGAGGGGAATTTCATGCTAAATTTCCTTTGGCCTGAAGGACTTCAGGTCGTCATAGGAATACGCCAAGACATCAATGTAATGGTGAAGGAGTGTGATGAATTTGAACTTCTCATCAGCAGTGCAACATTTCCCAATATTGACCATTTTGGGATCTACCTCCGAACTCAAATTTACCTGCTCAAATTCCATAGAGGAACTTGAATCCTATTGTTGCTGCTGCTTGATATACCTGTCATGCTTATCAAATAGCTTCTCAAGGGAAACCAAACCTTTTGGAATCTTATTCCCTTTTAGTTGAAGAAACTCTTCACCAATTTGTGAATCTATCTCAGAAACATATTCCCGTGGTGGAGATTCACTGCCTTCAAAATAGAGTTTGTCAAAGCTTGTACGAGAAAACACATGTCATGCCACATTACCCATGTGGTCATGACATGAACCACCAAAAATTTTCCCCCTACTCCTAAATCCCCGTCGCACAAGGCATGGAAGGAAGGAAAGGTGTGGATGAAACAACTAAGACGCCTTGTCAGAAAAACCAACCAAGGGGATAACAACATAAATTGACACATACGGCTACCAAGCAAGGAGAAGAATATAAACATTCATTAACACCAAGATGAGTTAACACATCCATATGTAAACAAGATACAAACTTGTTCATTCAAACATGACCTATCAATACGTGAAGGCTCAACAAGAGAAAGCATAAAGGGTACTCTAGACAATGCTTTTTATTCTCATACTAAAAACATATCATGGCCACAAAATGACTATACGAAGACACCCACAATCATTATAACCAAATCGACATAATTATTTACATAAACAATAATTGGTTTCCCTTTTTTTCTTTTTTTTTGCAATATAAAAATATATCCTACATCTACTGATAACTAATACAATTACAAGGAGGAGGCTAGCTCCCCAAAACATAGAAGAGTTGCACATCGAAAATTCATTACAAGAGAGATACATAACCCTTGACTATTTCCTTTACAACAAGAGAGAGAAATAATAAGTAATTAAATTCCTTGACCAAAAGAGAAATAAATAACCTCTATTTTCTTTCCTTTACAACAAGAGAAAACCTTACATCCATTATTCTCCTATTCATTAGTAGAGTAAAATAAACGTAAGTTGCATAAATTAACCTTGTATACGTTAATAAAATTAAATACATGTTACTTACCCCCAAAGTATCAAGAAATAAATATACGTCAATTACTTCTCTGAAATATAAAGGTAAGAATAATTATGATAATCATTTCTGGAGTACATCAAAGAGATAAAAAATCTATTAATTAATTTCTCTATACATCAATAGAAATAATAACATTAATTAATTGCCTAAATACGTCAAGGAGATAAATACACATTGATCATTTTTTTATGCATCAATAGAAATGAATGAACAATAATTAATTTCCTAAGTACATTAAAAGATATAAATATACATCAGTTATTTTGGTGTACATCAATAGAGTTAAATGAACATTATATGATTTACTGTGAACATCAAAAAGGTGAAGGCCAAGATCTTGCCATGCCTTCAATAGAGTTTCGCCAAATGAAGACAAATGGGGGATTGTTGCTCACCTCCCAACCATATTGCCATCGTCGAGCGCAATGGGTGTCCATTATGCCCTAGGCAATGCCCGAGCTACAGAGCAAGGAGATCAAGGGACCACAGTTAAAAGTCAACTCACACTTTAAGGGTCTCGACAAGATACTAGGTTCCACCACCAAACAACAAAATATGAGACTCACACACACTGACAAGATAAACACGGGGATCAACTAAACTAAAAAAAAAAAAAAAACAATGCATAACCCACCAACAACATACACACATAGAAAAAATTCCACTATAATATTGACAAAGAGGTCACTCACGACCCAAGCAAATAGGTGAAGGAATAAGAGTAACACAAGGGGGGTACATCATTAGTCTAATTACATACACACCCATTTCTATTCTAGGACATTTTTCATTTTGGCACAATGCAGCCCAAAAGAAGGGAGGAGCACACACCCCCGCACTAATACTTTTCTCCCATTAATGCATGCAAGAAATTAATCTGCTAACATGATGACATAGGAGCTAAGATATTACATCCTCTTGTTTAACCAATAAACATTAGACAATCAAATGACATGGTAATGCATAAGGGGGGTGTTGTGTGGTTACACAACACGCCCCATTTTGACTTGGCAAAACAGGGACCCAACTTCTTTTTGCTTGGTTTGTGTTTCTTGCTTTCTGGCGGTTTGGTAAAAAATCTGTCAAGTGCATCATCACGTTGAGTTAGGATGAGGTAAGTCATCAATATGAGGTCAGTTTGTCAAAATTTGTATTTTGTATCTGTGACCTCATATTCTGGAAGAATATTAAATTTCATGCAGGTTTGCCTTTTACATCACCCTGATATTCATCAGGATGTGAGAATTATGGACAGTCAAAGTCTTGGTCAAACCTGATATTCGCAAGAGGGGAAGCCATAGTTTATAACCTCAGTCATGTTTCGAACAACATCATCATATTTGAGACATCCCCTGATATATCCTGCGGCTCAAATATCCGGACGTCAACTTTAAATGGTAGTAAGTCTTTCTCGTCAAGCGGTCTTTTATATCGTGAACATCATGTTTTGAAAGTAACCCGATATTCGTTAATATCCTCCTGACGCGAAATATCACCCTTCACAAACATCCTGATGACATCATCATCATATTTGCATTTCGACAGGATATTTTGTAAACATGATCATGTTCACCCAATATGACGATGACGTCATGAAGCATTTCCGATACAAAGAACGAATATCATGATGACGTCATCCTGATATTCCGAAGGGAGGATGAGCAAGCTTGGCTCATCATCATCATCTTATTTTTTTGGAATATCACCCGATAAACTGAAATATCCTCCTGATGTGCGAAAACGTAAACAAAGGGTACAGTGTCACCCGAATCTTGTCGCGATAATAGTTTCAAGGCTAGGGAGGATGATATCGAAACTCAACCCGATATTTGTGAAATATCATCCTACCCTCATGATATCTTGTCATATGGATATCTCCCCGCTCCCTTTGCCACCATTATCATTAAATGCGCGCAGACATGGTAGGTGATTCCTGCCGATCCCAGAACCCAATGAAATACCTGGCGAGATCTTGAGTTTTCGCACGAATGATCAAAGATTGCAATCTAACTTGTCAGAGTTGCCCTAAATTCACCCTAACTGCGAGGTTAAAAGGTAATTCAACCACCATTGTTACATTTACCTGCGTTAAAATTGTTTTACAGAGCACTAGCCTCCATATCCGCATAATAGCTATCGTTGCGCAATTCGAGCTCACGGATAGAGGGAAAGAAGTGATTGACAGTTGAATCAAGAGCGTCTTGACGATATACTGGTATAGAGAAAAATCTGCATAACCAGGTAAGTGAACTGAAACCCTCATCATGTTGTTTCTAAATGATTGTTGAAAGTTCTGGTTATGTATCCATGTAAGTAAGTAATGTGGAATTGATGCAATAGGCATGATATTTGCAATATGTACGCATGCATATCCCTGTTGTGAGAAGAAATGTTGTTAATTGCAGGTACCCATGGCTGAGAAACGCTTAGTCAAGAATCAGGAAGAATTCAGCCGGCCTATGTTCTCTTCTCAGAGAGGGGTCCTATTCAAATATGGGCAATTACAGATACCCATCAGGGGACTACCAACTTGGAGGCTTGGTCAGCCAAGCTGAATGATGGACAAGATAAGAGTCTGGTGCTGGACACAGTGTTTGTATCAGGTATGTGGAACGCTGCTGGCTTCCCATACTCCATGGAGTCTCCGGAGCTAGTCATTGAATGCACCCAGAATTATAACCCTCAGACGAGGTAGGTGGTGAAGCATGGGAGGGTATATGCAGACCTATCCATCAAAGGTCTCTCCCGGACATTTGGACTGCCAATGGGTAGTAAGGTAAAGAGTGTAGACTTAAAGAAGTCTGAAAGAGAATATGAGGCCAACAAGAAGGCGGCCAGAAAGAATATGTATGCTTGGCGGGCTGAGAACAGTACATATAATGCAGCGGCCAAGCTCCCTGTGCACATGTTCAAGTTTGATTTTAATGAGGAATATCAGTATGTGATTGCCCTACTGAACATGGTGACTGGCCAGCCTGATACTGGTGAATTCAGAGATTGGATGTATGGCATAATAATGATGTGCCTGTATGCAGACATCAAGCCACTGTGGGGCCAAATAATTAGCGATGCTCTGCATGAGCAGCTGCTGAACCTGGGAGGTTCAGATTGTGCCTTCTACATGACCTCTTATATTGTTTATTCTTGTGCTTATAGAGGCACTTTCGATGCCCTGGTGACAGATGGAAAACTGACGGGCACAAATGTAGCATATATATGGGATCATCATCCTCAGCTGCAAAGAACCAAATATATCAAGGACTACAAACTAGTCAATGGTGCATTTTCTATGCATCTGGTAAGGACCATGGAAGATGACAGGACAAAAAGACTGAGCATGGAGGCTCAAGAGGCAGTATACAGGCATGGGGCATGGTACATACAATTTGCCACCTTTTCCTATATCAGGATAGAAGGTTTTGAAGGACATCCCCTGATGCTGCCGAGATATCCTATGGATGCAGTAGTGTTAATGGAATTTATCAGGCAGGGCTCCACCATGATACAAATGTATAAGGATGCCAAGAAGTTGCCACCAATTTTGTTCCTAGTCAGCATTGGCAACTACATGTGCCCTGACTCGGATAATATAAAGAAGGTGATGGTCACTCTGAACAAGATGAATTTACTACCTTTTCCAATAACCAGACCATATGATCCTTACGGCTGAATGCAGAAGATTCTAGGAAAGCCTATTCATCAGAGGCACCTAGAAGATTTTTGGGCTGACTGCGAAGATGAGGCAGAAGCCAGGAGGAGGAGGTATCAGAGGTTGACTCTGAACTAGATCAGGACATTTGACTGCATATCCCTCCCTCAGCAGCTGAAGAGTGATGACAGCAAGATAATGGCAGATGAATACGAGCAGAAGAAGATTTACAATGATACCATCTCTGTGCCTGACCTCACCATGTAGGAGGATATGTCCTTGGACCCATTCTTTGCCAGAACCATACACTTGACCCAAGCTTGGGTAGATGCACAGGTAGAGGCACTGAAGAAGAAAGGTGTTGCCATCACGGTGGACAACAAAAAGAAAGGGCAGGACATCCCTGCAGATGAATATGACGACTTCCTGCTGGAGAAGAGGAGGACTAAGGGAGAGAGAATCCCTCCACCACAGCAGCCTAGTAAAAGGGCCCCGAGGGGCAAGAAGGTGGAGAAAGGACCCAAAGGGGTCATAATTGACCGGGCAATATTCACAGCGGAGGAGGCAGCTAAATCAAGATCAGAATTAGATTCTCCTCCAAAGCCCAAGAAAACCCAGACAGCAGAGGCTGGAATCACGGAGACCCAAGAAGTGGGTCAGTCATCCAAGCAACCAGGCAAAGATATCCTCATGGAGGAGGAGCCTGAAGAAGAGGAGGAAGCTCCACTGGTAATCAGAAGAAAGAGGAGAGCTCCGCAGGTGTTGGTTCCTACCACACCTAAGAAACCAAGAACCTCCATGAGAGGTGAAATGAGTCAACCCCCAGCACAAGTACAAGGGGCAGGTAGTGAAGTGCAGAAGGAACTTCAGCATAACGTTCCACTTCCTACCATTGTCAAGTTCAAAACTGAACTGGCAGAAGAGCAACAAAAGGAAGCATCTCAGGCACAAGCAGAAAAGCATGTCTCGCGAGACGAGACAATAAACTTGTATGATGATGAGGTGGTGCAGGATGTGGCTGCACAAGAAATGGAAACACTTGCGGCTGCTGGCATCAGTGTGACTCCTCACAAGCCTCCAATGGTTCAAACAGTGCTTGAGGAGATAAACAAGCAGAAGCGGAGCGAGAAAAGAGCCCAGAACCAGAGAAGAGCCCGGAGCAGGTAGCTCAGGACATAGGGCTGGACACACTGATCGCTGAGGTGACAAGTCCTGTAGTGGTAGACTTAACAGAGAAGCAGGATGCAAGTCCTGAGAAACCAGCAGGATCACCTGATAAGGGCCACCTGACAGAGGAGATAGAGATGGCCGAAGCAGAGGGCCATGCTCTTGAATCAAGCCAGCAGAGCCTGCAAGATACATCAGCAGGACCTGCTATAGTAGAGGTCCAAGAAATAAGGGCTGATGATGAGAAGAAGGAAGAAATAGAAGATCCAGCTGCTAAGGCACAAGAGGTGGATAGTGCAGGCACAGAACAAGTAACAGCTGCAGAACAGATGCCATCGCCTCGGGCGGATCCTATGATAGTTGGTACAGTGGACACACCACCAGAAATTGAGAAATAGAAGGAGGATGATCAACCTCCACAAGGGGAAGAACTGGGGACAGGTGAAGTAATAATGGAGAAAGATCATGGTCATCATGATCTACATACAGGTACACTGCAGGGTTCCCCACACAAAGAAGATGCTCCCACAGAAAAGGAAGTTCCTCAACAGGAGGAGGCACCTCAGGATCAACAGCAGCAAAGCGAGCATCAAGAGAAAGAAAAGGAAAAATCACCGTCTCCACAACATGTATTGATAGAAACGGGAGATAGGGGTGAACAGCATCATGATGCTGAAAAGCACGATCAGGTGCCTCCATGGTTAGAAAAGGAGGTAAATGTTGAGGAGGAACTTGAAATTCAAGAGTTCGACGTCTCCACCCTATTCTCCGCAGATATAATGAAGCCCAGGAGAAAGGCCAGAATGACTTCGGCCATCAAAAGAGATCCGGCGACAGGGAGAAGGACCGCACAAATTGCTGTACCTGCGGTAGAGAAGAAGAAAGGCAAAATCACTGTGGATGAATTCCAGATAAGCACAGTTGATTTGGGTTTTGCCAACGAAGAGCAGGAAGGTCAGGAGGGAAAAGACATCATAGACTCTCTAATTCAGAAAGTGAAAAGAGAGAAGGAGAAAAATAAGCAACATAAAGAGCACATTGCTCAGTTGCATGCATACATTAAGGGTCTAACCAACCCTGAAGATACTACAGGTGAAGCTGCAGTCCCATTGACTGCCATTTCTCAGGAAGAAGTAAATAAACTAGACCTCATGAAACATGAGGCTTCCGTAATAAGGAAATGGATGTCATCCACATTGGATGATGCTATAGATATAATGAAGGGTTCTTTGAAAAGATGGAGCATATTGAGTGACTCCAAAACCAAGGTGGACAGATTGCAGATGCAGACCGGAAAAAGGTCTTATAAACTGGAGAAAGTCCTCAGCCTGTTGGGAGAAATAAGGAAGATAAATCCACAACTGCTTATCAGTAAGCAGGTATTGAATAATAATATTGCATTGTTAGTGGATATCTGGTACAAAGATGTACAGTTTGAATGCGGAGTCCTCAAGAGATGTAATAGTAAGCTGAGGGAGATCAGCATGAGACTACGCGATTTAATGGGCATTGAGGCAGACATGCTAGAAACGTTAGAGGGCAAAGTGGAAGGGAAGATAGAGAATCAGGATGAAGATTCTGCCCTTAAGGCTTTGCGCGATAACTTCCAAATGGAAGATGATGGTCCGCTCGTCCACTTGACCGAAGAAGTGATAAATAAAATGATGAGGATCAAGGTCAAGATGGAGACCTACAATGAGACATTGCAGGACAAAGAAAATAAGCTGGATAACAGTAGGGATAAGTATGAGGCACACAAGCACGCCATTATCAAGGCAAAGACTCAAGATGGCGGAGGAATAGATCAGGTTGTGCAGTCATATGAGCAAATCCAGAGTAGCATGCAACCCCATATGCAGCAGCGTCATCATCAGGATAGCGAAAGTTCAGAAAGTGATGCACATGATGATGATCCGCATGCATCAGATGAAGAGCATGATGGAGATACATCATGAGGGGGAACATTTTGCATATGCAATATAGATAGTTGCCAGCTGGCAACTTGTGCCTTTTTGTAAAATTGACAGGTCATGAAATGATGACCGTTGATTTGTATTGACATATCAGATCCGTGGATCTTTTGTAACGGATTCCTCACCTTATTCTATAAAAGGTGGTGGAATGCTTTGTTATATTCATTTGAAACTTAATTGAAATCTATTTGCTGAAGTATTCAGGGCTCATTTCAAAGCTGCTGTATATGTATATGTCTTTTGCATACTTAATGAAAGGGAAGAGTATTTTGATTACAAATCTTCGTAAATCTTGAGTAATCTGTGTCTGAATTCTGGATATGTGCTTTGATTTGCTGCGTCCCTTGGAGTGCTCATCATGTTGCATGTATTGTTTTCATTCATTATCCTCTGAAGTTTGCATCAACTGTATCTAGCTGTGGAATGTCCTGGTGAACATATGGTTTGATTTCTTCTCTTCATGATAGTATCAAGCATGTATGTGGATTAAAAGCTAAAGGTTCAACTTAATTAGAAGCATTTCCTTTAATTTCTTTTAATTTCAGAACATCTCAATGTCATAATTGCAAATAACTGATAAATCTTAAGCAAACAACCCAAAATATGCAGACATCTCGTAGATAATCGCAAATATTTAGCGTATTTGAACACTAAGCATGCACAATTGAAAATATCATGCAAAGATCGAGGTATTTTACTTCTTTTATCAAATAGTTGCATAATTTGACTTCTCTGTAAGGAATTTCTGCAGGAATGTCATGATGATAGTTCGTTTTCACGTAAGGCCCCAAAATGGAAACATCAATTCACATTAACTACTGAGTAACGTCAGTCGATTAAGACCTAATCACCGGAGACTTGGGATCATGAATTCTCTAAATTCACTGTATCTTTCAAGATGAATAAAGGTTAATGTGTACTTTTATTCTATGTTTGTTTGTGACTAACATCATGACCAACAGGGGGGAGCCTTAAACAAATGAAAACAAAGGTCTATGAATCACCTTAAGGGAAAGGATATAATGTCACAAGTACATAAAATTTCCAAGCCCTACCAAACCCTAAAAGGATTATAGCATGAACTACAACTCAAAAGGAAAAATTGATTTAATTTTCTGAAATTACTACAAGAGTCTAGATGTTAGACAGGCCTTTACCACAAAAGTGTAGAGAGATAATATTGAAAGCACATCACACTAATTCAGTATTAGATCTGCAATGAAAACTCTTTCATGTCAATATGAATAATAACATTTATTAAAAGCACAACTCAGAGGAGCCCCAACAGCCTTGATATATCCCTATCGAGATAATCAAATGAAAAGAGTTAGTAGCAAAATTTCTCTATGTTCAATATGCTGTACAATGTGAGACAGGTAGTGAACCAATGTATCGTTATCAAAATATAAATGATGACAATCAAATGCAAATCCAGTTATTGAGTTGTCCTCTCTCTACATGTTCTTGTAGTTTGATATTGATCGGTTGGTGTTATTGCTACTCTTGTTTATATCTAAAATAGTTATCTCTATTCTCTACACTATCTTATAGTTGCAACCTCAAGAAAAACACAAACATATGAAGGACAACAGAAGCAGGAAAAGAAGGCAGAAGAAAATTACTAATTACCCCATCAACTGAAAAGAGTAAAAAATAGCTACTCTGAAACTAAAGAACAATATTTTCAGTTCATTACGGAATCAAATGACAAGTAGACCTAGATCATACATCAACATTGTTGACTCTAATAGAGAAAATGATTATGATTACAAATACAAACAGAGGCATACCATAAGCTTTAAACTATAAAATTACCTTCTGAGCTGTGTCTAATTAAAACACAAGCGACCCAAATAATCTGACTACTCATTTCAAACCCTAAAAGTGACCAAAGAGGGTTTTTGCTACATTGATGATGACAATTTGACAAATAAAACAGAGAGGGATAAGGCAAACACCTGAGAAGAAATGAGGACAGCCATAGTAACAGGAACAGAGGCGAGAGTTGCAAGGGCATCTATACATCTTTGCTCTTCGGCTTCCATGGAGCCTTCATCTTTGGCCGCCTTGTCTGCGACCTTCTTGGCCTTTTCAAACAGTTCCACTAACTCATTCTCCATGGCCTTAGAACCCATTGATGTAGTTAAACCCCCAACCAAACATCAATAAAACAAATACCGTAGGAAGTTTGCTCTAATTTTTATTGTATCGCGAGTTCCCCGATTGACATGGGGGGTTGCAATCGACTCCTAATAATGAGGATGAGTGGGTATTACCTACACATCTAAGTGAAATACAATTGACTTTCCCACAACAAGAATTTGGGTGGGATTCATTCCCCTCCTCTTTCTTTTCCATAGCTAACCATGGAGAGCCCAAATCATTGGGTAAAAATAGGTATCGGTGCCCCAGTAAACATGAGACTGTTCTATTTTTTTTCAAGGGTCATTTTATGTTCCCTTATGGCTCCTGCCATCGCTATTCCTCCTGCCATCCTCCCATTTTTCCCACTCACGATTTCCTTCCCCCTATTCAAAATGACTCCCACAAGGTTTTCCCCCCAAAACCAAATCTCTGCCCCCCATTTTTTTTTCTTTTCTTTTTGTTTAAACTTCTTCAAATATTTGGTGGTATGCAACATAGGAACTTTGGGTATTTTTTTTTCATTCTCTTGGACATTTGATGTACAAGCATCACGGTGTCTATAAAATTAGATCAAAAAGTGTCATTGTTAGAATTTATAATAGAAAGTATAAGATATCAAAAGTTGCTCCCATGAATTAGTGCCTCTAATAACATGAAGCCATGAAGAAATGTCAACATGCGAAATTGCTTAGACTAGAAATTTGTCCTTCCCATGATCAAACTTGACTAAGAAAATAAGGTCATGGAAACATATAGGATACAAACCCAATCTTCAAAATACCCTAGAAGCAACCATGGACTATATGATATCATGATAGAAGGTGTGTTCACTACATGTCAACATGTAAGCCTCTACATTTTTAGGTGAAGCATTCAATTGATCTTATCACTAGAACAGATCTACCAAGCAAGCTATAATACAAGTGGTCCAACCTAAAGATTGATGAGATCAAGCAGTGGATTCAAGAGCTAAAATCCACATTTGAATAATAGCCTCACATTGTGGAAGTCTAATTGTGTCTGCTAGAAAGAAGGACAAACCTCATTTATTCTACATTACTATTAGGCTATGAACGAGGATCATAATCAAGAACACAAATTGATCTCTTTAATTAATTTATACGAACTGACCACATAGATATCTATAATGTACTCATACTAAGTTATATCATAGTAATTTTAAGGGCACCATTGAATAGACAATTGTTATAAAATAAATTATGTGACAATCAAGGTTTACTGTCAACTCAATGCTGTCCTTAGAGACTTAATTGATTTAATGAAAAGATGTATATCACAACTGAGTTAAAAATACCACTAGATTAACTAATCTAACCCTTTTCTCAAAACTCAACCCATATTTTAACTCACAAGTATATCAAAAAGTCACGGCATCATAACACACTAACTAACCACAACATAAAACCAAACTATCATATAACTTACAAGCATTTCAAGGAGTCAAACATAACTCTCAAAAGCAAGGGATCCCACCACAAGGGTCAACAACTATTTCAACCTCATATTACACTAACATGCAAGATCCTTCTACAAGGAGATAGACAAACTAATCTACCTATGCTTCTAAGCATGAAAGTTACACGCAATAAAACAAGCAAGCCGATAGGACACCCAAAGAAGTGGATGAGAATTCATACGAGTAAAAGCACACACGAAAGTGAAAGACAATACCAAAAGGGTTTACACACACCCTGTTAGGTCTCAAAAATGCAAGTTGCTGATCCTAAGAGGATGCCAGGCTCTATATTTAGATTTGCGACATTTTTGAACTAACTTGATGAAATCAACCTTCAAGATTTAGTGATTTCCTACACTTTAGGTCCTGCTACACCTAGGTGGGTGAACCTTAGGAATTAAAGCAGACTAATTGTAAATGTGTTGACTAATTAAATCTATCTACAATGGCAAAGGGTGTAAGATAGGTGAAGAGCTTGTTATCTGATTATATCTAGTGTCTAGTGAGTGGTTTGATAGAAATTGTATAAATAATATCAAGGTAAAAAAGGATTTTAAAATGATGAATTTGAATAAGACCAGTGCTTTATTGGGTAATAGAGTCGAATGAAGGACCAAGACTAGTGGCTTATAATGGGTACTAATTCTAATTGTTTAGCACAACTTTAGTTTATAACTTGTATAAACATGCAAGGAAATGACTGACAAACTCTTCTTGATAATCCAACCAATATAATCAGATGTCTTATAATTCACCAGAAGGTATTTTAATCCTTGCTTGAAGGAACCAATTGAAATGAATGAACAAGAATAATAGATAATATTATCTTGGAGACAGAATGGCAATCCTAATTATATGGCTCTACTCAGTAATCCAAACTTAATACTTCCAGGCTACTGCGACTGATCAGAAGGATTTAATTCCTCAAATGGAAACTAATTTACTCAATCACACAGATATAACAAATGTGTATTGACAAATTAAATATATGCTTGATATATTAATTTGAAGAACAAGGAAATATAGAATTGGAGACAACCACAGAATTGAGTAACTATAACAAACAATTGATACCAAGATAGAACCACTGAATCAGAGAACTTCAATCTACTACTTCAAATAAAACATGCAACATAGTCTTTATGAAACATTGTAAAATATATATATGTATATCTATTCTATTGCTGATGATCTTTCAGCACCAATTGTATAGGTAGTCTTATGAAGAGACATAACTCTTCAATAAGTCCTTTTGGGAATTTGACAAGATTAACAACCATTACATAACTATGATTAGGCTCTATTTAGCCATAAGTAAATTTTAGCCAGATGGTCCAAGTACTCTTGATCTCGATGGGAATCAGTAAGTTCAGTAGCACTTCTTGTAATTATTTCAATTGTGACCATCTTTTCCAGGTGTTTGCAAGCTTCTCTAGATGCAGAATTCCTATCTTTAAGAGCTCCATAGCCTCGTGTAATATAGTTTGACAATCAACATGCCACTCTTCTTTGCTTTTTAGCTCTCCATCATTCTTAAATAAGGCGGGCACTCCTGCATTAGAAGCATCAGCACCTTCCTTAGCATCACTTTTGAGTTGATCGTAGTATTTCTGATGTTGCTCAATCAATGCTTTTGTATTGGAGATACCTGTATTGTCAGAAGCATCTTTACTTTGTATCTCATTCAACTTCTCCTGCATTCTCTGTTTGAGCCTCTCATGTTCTTTAATTGCTTTGTAATTCTTAGAGAAATTATCCCAAAATAGATTTAACCAGTGTATCATGTTTGCATGTCTGCTCTGTAGCACAATGACAAGTGTATCTATCTGAATTTGCAATGCCTGATCTGGGGATAATGCTTGAATGCCTTGTGAGCTTTCTCCCTGAGTCAATATCTTTGTTGATTGCCCCAAACTACTCTTAACTGCATCCTTCAAGAAGTCATTTTCTTTTGTTAATATTTCACAGCTCAATTTATATGCATCCCTTTCCTTGATCAACACTTGAGCTTGTGCTTTGTTTAATTTCATAATATTGATGTCAATATCTGCTGTGATCAGAGGGTCAGTTTCCCCTGCTTTTAAAGTCATGATATGGCCGAAAGCCTTTTCAGTATCTATGATAGCTGTCTTCTTATGGGGAGGATATAACACCCATATCATCAATGAATTTTCATCATTATTGTATCTTGTACCCATATATACTTCATTAACTCTCTTTGGGGTGAGTTTATCCTTATTATCTGCACTGTTTAGAAAACTGTCAAAAACCAAAGCAGAATTCAAGTCAAGACCAGGAAAAATCATAACTCCTTTATCTTTAAGCAATTGTCTACCCCTGCTAGGAGTCATGTCCTGCATCTCTTTCTCTACTGTTACTTTCAGCATATCTTAACAATTGTTTTTCATTATCAGCAGAGATATCATCCACTGATTCTCTAATTTCTTTTCCTTTGCATTTGTACAAAAATGACTTAAATTCTTTTGAGTGAATAAATTTATCATCAGAAATGAAAGAATCATAGGCTATTTGACATGGATCCTCACTAGCAGACCCCTCCTCATCATATATTACAATAGGAGGCTGATATTGTAGCATTTTCCTTTTGGACATTTCTACTATTTTGTCATGTGGCTCTTCTTGCTCTATCTGTCCTTCAATTTCAGAGGATATAACCTTAATCTCTGCTAGCTACTTTTTCTTCTTACTTAGATCCCTTTTATACTTTTCTATCACCAACTCCACCTCAGCCTCTTCTAAATTTCTAATAACATCATCATGTGGATAAGGTATGTGCATGTATTCGCTGAGATTTTGTTTTCTTTGTGCAGAGTCAATAAAACCTTCAGGGTCAAACCCTTTCCTTGCCTCAGCACTTCTCATATTATAATGCATCAACTTATCCTTAATGAGATTATAACCCTCTTTTGACACCACAGTAAATCTCCAAAACATAAAGTGCTGGGCATAAAGGATTGTTTATCATGTGAGCTCAAATGCATTACATTTGAGCAATGCATCTGCCTAATTATCTCTAAATAAGCAATTTTGTCAGGGATAGATTTGGGCAATATGAATGGAGTGCCTTCAAAACCATATACTCTTATCATAGTAGCATCTTCAAAACAATACCAGTCTCCCCAATTATGAGTGATAGTAGGGGGGCCACCAAAATCTTTTGGCCTGAGGAACCTTTTTATCTCAGTTGAAATTGAGTATTCACAAGGGTGGTTGAAATATCTGTATAGTACTTTTACACAGTGTTCTTCAAATTGGGCATAATTGGAATGGGCATATCTACTGTCCCATATTCTAGTCCACATTTGTATTGGAAATTTTTCCCCCCTATTATCTATAGCAACAACTTTAAGTTCACTTGGGGCCATAACCCTACTTCCTGGCCAAAATATAACACCATGTGCATAAGCAGTGAGTAATGCTCAAAAGAGCATGCTGGGGAACTATTTTTTATTGCAGACAAGCCAGAGTCTATTCTATTAGCAATATAGGCAGCATAGTCAAACTGCCTGGCATTATGACATTGAATGTCAGTAGCTATAACCATTAAAGAGATGGTCATGAACTTAGGGACCTCTAAACCAAGGATTTAGCCCACAAAATAATAAGTGTGCTGTATATATGGTTCAAATATAGCTACATGAAAAGGAGGACCATCATTTTCAGTTAGAGGCATCACTTCTCCTTCAACTCTAGGCCTATGAATGGGCAACCTCCATCCATTGTAGGTTGTGTCCATTCTCCAATATTCCCTCTCTAGGTCTTCATAAATAATAGCGACAGTGCACAAATCATCTAGATTAAACACTTCACAAATGGCATTTCTTGACAAATGTACAATAGGCTCCCCCTGTGGGTTGCATATAGCTTTCAGGCTTGGGCTATATTGTTGGGCAAGTAGTTGGAGGAGTTCGACATTCAGGAATACATTAGGCACGACCAATTTTCCCAAATTCAAGTGCCATGGGTTTGACATAGGAGCATTCCTGATCCTTCTATTATAATGGAATCTAAAAAGCTCATATCCTCTTATTGGGGTCTAGATATCTCCCAAGTGCTTACATTTATCTTCTAAATTTTCAACTTCTGCCCTAAGTTGAGCAGATCTTCTGGCCTTGGGAGTCAACCTAGGCAATTGATCAATTAAGTCCTGATTGAGTTTTCTGTCTTTTATTTTTTCTTCAGGGGTTTGATCAGTTTTTTGTTTCTTAGGTTTACTAGTTTCCCCTTGTGATTTTCTACCTTTTCCCTTTCCTAGAGTATCTATATTCAAATTTTGGTAGAAAATTCAAACATAGGCTATACACAATGGTTCGTATATAAGTCCTGTTGTTCTGTGGCTATGATTGAAATCCTCTGCTTGTGCTTCAAGAATTCCTCTGTATTATCTTCTTAGACAACTCTATCAATTGTAATTATAATGATCTTAAAAGATTTCATCGCTGTATGCATTTAATTGTCTGATCAATTCAATGTCGTTCATCACTGTGAAATGTCACATCGCCATAACTCCTGTCATCGGCATGATTTTCAAAATGTCTGGGCGACCTTAATATCTCCTCATGGTGCGAACAATCAATCGGCGTGACCCCTCAATTGTATTCCCGATGCTATGTTGAAGTCATATCTTAAGTGGGCGCAACCATTGGCAGGACTTCTTTCATCGCCATGTGTTTTAGATTTCCCTCCGATATAGTGAGTCCTACCAATATGACTATCGGTGAGGGTCTCACCAATATGTGTGATAACAATTTGTTATCGGGGAGATCAATACCATCGGGATAATATATTTATGTTTCCCCGAGCTTCGTCATCCTCTCGATAATCTTCTATACTTAGGATCGGAATGACTATTTTAAAATCTCACCGATATGGTTAAAACTTCTTATCAATGGGTGTGACTTTTATTTCCATCAGAGTAAGATATACCATCGGGGTAATTCTTTTCAAATCACCCGATCACAATTATCTCCCCGATGGCTACTTTACATTCCTTATCGGAGAGAATCTATCAAAGTGTCACCAACGCCCTTTCATCGCTGTGACTTGTGAGTCGGCAAGACATTATTGCTTTATTCCGATATGTTAAGTTACGCTGATTGGATATGTGTATCGGTGTAACTCACACCGAAGGTGCCTTTTCATTGTTTTGCCAAGAGACTGGAGTATTAGAGACTTATTTACTTTTCATCCCGATGTTTATTTCTTGCCGATGGTTATTGTTGCCTTTGTCCCCGTTAGACATTCAGTGAGACACTTGCTAATATATTTCATCGGTATGATATATACCGTCAGGGTAGCTTTTAAAGGACCACCCGATGATTACTAGTCATACCGATCGGTGTGACTGCTTGGTTCTCTTACCGATAAAAGGCCATCATTATTAATTTTCCTATTGGCAACTCTTACAAATCTCTTTCCGATCTTTACTCTCACGCTGATAGTAAATTTTCATTAATTTTCTTATGTATCGGCATAAGCAACACAAAATCTTGCCAATATATTTAAATTTAAGTAATTTTGCATTACTTAGCCATGGACATCTTGTGGAATGCATCAATTTTTTACTATGGTTTTGGGATGTTTTATGATTTTGCTCAAATATGGTGAAGTGGGAATACAGTAAAAAATTTTAATTTTTATTGTCCCAACACACCCCATGCATTCAAAATCATACGTGACTCAAAATAGAGGCAATAGGGTGGACTCTGGTGCAACCTTAGACTCACCACTGAATAGAAAGGCTCAAGTGAACAACATACCACAAGGAAGCAAGGTAGATAACTCGACCACTAGTTAGGTAAGATGGCATAGTCAAACGGCTAGTGGTTCCCTGTCTCTTCCTCCACATCCACCCATTGGCCAATACCTATATGTATATCCTGCACACTCAACCAAAACATCAAATACCACATTGTAATCATAGCTGAAGCAGCTTTAAATATATTAATGAGGATGTATAATCAATCACTACCCATATCCATCTAGCAACCATATTATATAATAATTAATCATTTTATCATTTTAATCTAGAACCAGGTGAATAATAGGACATGCACCAGTCGGACAAGGGCGGGCCTTACAAAGCTATCCATTTTTTCCAAGAAAGTAATGATTTGGTTATCACCATTGAACACCTGCCAATGATCAACATTATCAGGTACGCTTGGTTAGAAGACCAGCTCAATAGTGTACTTGTTTCCTTTGAAATCTGTATGAGGAAGCATGAGAGTGGCAGAAACAACTAATGAATCTACACAATCATTAAACTCTCTTGGTACTGCAGAAACGTTGAAAGCATCGAAACCTTCAATGCAATCCCATACACGATTGTGATAGTGTCTCAATCTTTCATTTTTGGTTTGGTACAAATTTCTCACTTGACAAACCACTAATTCGGCATCTCCTTGAGCATGAAGAATTTTAACACCCCTAGCATGAGCAGCTTCCAATCCGAGCGACAATGACTCGTATTCAGCGGTGTTGTTGGTATTGTCAAATTGTAACTTGTATGAAAAAGGGAAGATATCACCTTGTGGGGATATAAAAACAACTCTAGCTCTAGAACCGGTAGAAGAACAACTGCCATCAAATTCAAAAATCTAGAATTCATTAGAATTTGATTTTTTTGGAATTTCTTTGATCAAAAGATTCCTCTTCATCAGTGAAGGAAGAATCTGGCATTACTATACCTTCACCTAAACTTTCATTTGAAAACTCACCTGATTCCTCATTTGAAATGTCTAAGATATCACCTGATGTACTCTCATCTGATGAACTAGAAACATCTTCAGTAGATAGGAAATAATTACCCATTCCTGACGACTCAAATAAAATTTGAGCTTTAGGATATGCCGTTTGGGTAGCAATATATTTTGCCTCCTTCTCAGGAAGCAACTTCTGCATGATGCATTTAATAGGTATCCTTGCTTCAGATAGATCCATCTTCAACTCCCCACCTACATCCTTGCAAAAATTACACCCAAGCAGAATGCCATAGGAAGCTGGAACATCAGCTACTAGGTGTCATCTTAATTCTCTTGTCTGGAAAAGTTGCAAATGCAAATTGGGCATCTTTGATTTAACCCAAAAGTGGTACTTGCTTGTTTTCCATGGAGAAACATCTCCCAAAAGTATTAGTTAGGGTGAGGCCAAGGGAGTCCGCTACCTTGGCAAGCATAACATTATCAGAAGCTCTAGAATCTATTATGTAGTTACTCAACTTGTGACCAATTACCAATAGAGAAACATAGAAAGGTTCTATTTTTCCAGAGGCAACAAGGGGAGTAGTGACAAGATTATTTTGGGTAGGTTTGCTTTTTGAGGAATCATGGGCAACTTTTGGAAAATCTTGTCCTGTAGGGACGGTCTTGTTCTTGACATATTTAGCTAACCTATCAAACTGTTCAGGATTAGCTTGTAAATACTCAACTTCAAATAGAATTTTAGTCTTCCTAGTATCATCTATTATATCAAATAACTAGAATGAGCTAGAAATAGAGGAAGGAAATCCATGATTCTAATTTTTATTTGAGCTAGTACTGGTCTGAGGGACAGAAGCAGAAGGTACAGGATTGTTAGATGTACTTACTTGCTTATTGCCCACCAGGTCCTTTGATTGGAAAGGCAGCGGAGTTCCTCATTTAGCAATTGAGATCACTGGTTGAGGTTCTTCTCTTGGTTTTCCCTTATCAACTTGCTGAGTTGACTAATTTCGAGATCTAGTGAAAACAGCATATGCTCCATCATACACTTCTCCTTCTTTTTCAGCTTCGTCTTGGTAATTTAGAAAGTCGATGGTAGAGTCACCAGCTAATTCATCTTCTCCTTCTGCAAAGATATTAGCATCATTCTCCTGGTCCAACTCAGGTTGGAAAGAATGATCATGTTCTGTTTCATAATAGCCAACTGCTGAGTTGACCAGCGCTGCTTCAATGGAAAGCTTCCCTTGTGTGGGTGGAAGATGATTTTGTTGCCCTTGATTTTTGGCAGCATTACCTTGATATGAATTGCTGGGAAATGTCCTCCTTGGTATATCATGATAAGAAGGAGGGGTAGACATGCCTTGGGACATTTGCCTTTTCAGAGCTAGCAATTCATTTGCTAACTTTTGCACCATAGGGTCCGTGGTGCTTGTGGAAGAATTCTCAGTAGAAGAGGAACTTTTATTTCTATTAGAATCTCTTCTTATCTTACTTGCAAGGATAAGATCATCTTCAACTTCGGTAGCCAATATCTGAGCTACAGGACCAGCCCGCCTTAACAGAAAACTCACTTCAGGAAGTTGAGTATTGATAAAGAAACACTTAAGATTTTCTGCTATTGGCTAAGCATTTACAGGAATCCTGTTTCTCAACTTATTGAACTTAGCGATGAAGTCCTGCATAGGTTCATGAGGCTCTTTCTTCATTTGTGTAAGCTGAGCCAATAAGGCGTGTGCATCTTCTGCAGGTTTGAACCTAGCCTCAAACTTGGTTTTGAGAGTGTTCTAGTTGGTTATAGTCTGAGCTTGAAGATGATAAAACCAATCTGCAGCAGTACCTTGCAGTGTTTCCACAAAAAGCCTTACTACTACATCTTCATGCTCAACACCTATCACACCACAAGCCATGCAGAAAGCTGTAATGTGTTCATTAGGGTGAACTTTCCCGTCACCATAGAATTTGAGAAAATTCTTTCTTGAACTACGAGGTAGTTCATGCAATGGTGGGGTTAAATTTAGAGGACCAAAAGTGTTACCCCAAGGGCCTTGGGCTACCATGATGCGTTGATTAAAAGGTAGGATAACAAACCTTTGTGGAGTATGAACATACAAAAATCTGCTAGCACTAGAACTAGAAGCTTCACCTGGTATTGGAGACCTGGCGTTGGTAGGAGGAAAACTCCTGGTTCGCTGAAGACGAGGTCGTAGAGGCAACAGACCAAAATTATTTTACTGCATCAATTCAAATACAGGATCAATAATACCTTGATCTCTCTTGCTTCTTGTAGACCGTGAATTTGCCAGAATGTAGTATACTCAACAAAATTTTGTAACAAATGGAAAAGAACTGAAAATGCTTCAACTCAGAGCGTGAGGCTTCAAGTTGCGTGTTCCTTCCCTAGTAGAGTCGCCAAAAAACTGTTGGGTGAATATTTTGTCGTTAACTTACTAATGGCAAAATGGGTATATCAGCCATAGCTATGATGAGACAAAGTCTCTCCTCTCAGCAAGGGGAGGTTCCCTCTAGTTGCTTAACTATTACAAACAAATAACTTATGAAACTTATGTACACTAAACACTATATTTGTAGTGGTTCCATTTCATCTCATTCCCTTTTTTCAGAATAGATGCTTATACTTCAAGATGATGATAAAGAACTTATAAACTATTACAAAACCACAGAAACACAAAGTTTGTTGTTGCCTCACTTACTAATTGCAAATAGAACTATTTGAAGTTGAATGCAGCTCAAAGTCTTCACTCTTCTCCAAGATGATAAAAGTAGATTGAATATAACAACTTGTAGCACAAAGTCTTCAAGCTATTTTATTCTTACAAACATAAACACAATCCTCACAAATGATTTGATAACACAAAGTCTATCACAATCAAATTAAGAATGCTATTTAATCACTTGAAACAATCCCCACAATTCAATTATTACCAAAGAAGATTATGATAGTAAGACATAAGAACAATGCTATCATAACACAAATAATCCCAAGAAAAAGATTGGAATTAAACTTGCTTTCTTGTATTGATAAATATTTGATAATTGATTCTCACAAAGAAGAACAAAGTCTTGATTTACTTTTCAATTCGCCAGAGTTTTCTTGCAATAGAAAAAAGATAATATTTACAATAGAGGCCCTCTTTATTTATAGGGAGAGGCCTTGAGAAAAAATAGGAAATCTACAACTACTTTGACTTATTCAACAAAAGAGTCCTATTTGACTTGGGACTTCCATTGTCTCACATGTAATTACATTTTGGAAAATTACATGTGAAAATGTCCAAAACAAAATTCAGATTACATATCATATACAAAAAAAATATAAACTAAGGTGCTAGCTTCCCCCGTCATTCTTCTTCAGAAAATTCTAGTACATAGCCTGTATGGCTGCCATCTCGCATGCATCTGGTTTTGCTGTGTTTTCTAAGATGGTGTGGGCCTGGAGAATTGAGTCTTTTACCGCCTTTATTGCCTTTTCGTGTTTATCCAGATTATCTTTTAGGTTTTCTAAAGTTGAATGTTGATCATATAGATTATCCATTGAAAGCACTGAGGGCGCCTCCTCTTCGAATTTTCTTTAGACCATCTCTTCAAAGGAACTTACCATGTCCTCTACTGAGAGAAACTTGTGATCTTCCCCTATTAGGGTGCATGGAAGTTCTTCTATCTGGTGTAGAAGTGTGACATCACTATCTTCACTGGCTTCTCGGGCTTGACACAGATCTTCAAGTAGACCTTTTATTGTGTGGATGTGATGAGCCAGAGTCTCCTTGGTCTTAAGATATGATTCCCTATTTGTAATGACCCCAATGGTGATCAGATTCTTTATCTTAATATTTTTCATATATATCCACTCTTCCAGGCTCTCTTCTTGATCTTGCAGCTCTTGTGAAAGTAAATCTACCAGGTTGTCTAGCTCAGCTTTAGTTTTGTCCATCTTCTCTTTTCTTTCCACAGTGGTTTTCAGTAGGATTCACCCTTGAGCTAATAGGTGTTCCACTTTATCTCCTACCACCCTTCCCCTGGCTTGTGCTTTTTCAACCTTCTGAATCAGGGGATCTTCTACCGTCACTGCCATGGGTTCTACCATTTCTGATGACTTTACTATCTTTTGAAGAACAACAGCAAGTTGTTCTGTTTTGGCCTTATACTGTTCTTTTTATTTTTTGACCACATCATACTTTTCAAGTAAAGTGCTAGCAGTAGTCTAAAAATTTGCCTTTATACGCTCATGAGTTAGCTTGCCCAACTCAACCCTTGAAATGACATAATCACTCATGTCAAAATTATCAATGGTGGCATCTTCAGGTGGTTTAGCAATTTTGGCATATCTGATTCCTTTCTCATTGACAAGCCTAGAAACAGTCTTAGGCTTCTTCTTCTAAGTCTTTTCTTTAACAGGTAACAGCTTTTCAATATCAATCTCATCAGGCGAGATAGCTTGCTTCTTCCTCTTTGGAGTATATGCAGATAACCATGGGGGAAGCACAAAAGCACCAACAACTGGAGATGAGTCTACCACTTGTTTTGCCGAATCCATGTTCATACCTGTGATAGTCACAATAGGACTGGTGTTCGTAAAAACCACACCTGTATCAACAACCTTTCCTGAAGCATCCAGAAGATTCTCTAAAACAGATTGTTCACCGATGTCAAAATATGGAGAAGATAGACTTGGAATGGAACTGGAAGAATCAAAGACAGTCCTAAAACTGGTTTTCACAGAAGTAGGGGTATTATCAGAAGAAACAACAAAGATAGGAGAAATAGGAACATTTGAAATCATTGGGAAACCACCAGAAACTGGAACATGAGGAGGTGTAGAAACTTGTGTTCCTATGGGAAGATCTTTCTCAGGAGATTGAGGTGGATCGCCAAGTTGTTCCTTTTTTGCATCCTCATCTTCGCCTTGTTCAGTTTCATCTTCTTCATCATATTTATCAGATGCTATTGCTTGTTGAACATCCTTAGACTTTTGAATATTTTGTTCTTCAGCCTCAACATCTTCAGTCTCCATTTGATCAATGTTAGTATTTTCAATACCTGATTTAGTGACATTGGAAGTTTCTGCAACTTCCTTCTTCTTCCCTCCTTTAAATACAAATTTGATCTTTGGTTTGCGTATCTTAGAAGAAGGAGTGTCACTCTTATTTTTGGTTCTGTTCTCTACCTTCTTACCTGTTTGTTCCTGTGCTTTAGTCTCTAATCCTATGAGGAACTCTTTCAATTTAATCCCTTTACTTTCCAACCATACATTTGTGTTGGCCAGTATGAGGTGAAATCTTTTCCTTATGGATGTTTCTTCTTTGACTGACCATTTTACCTCTGGAAGAGGCGAGGCTTCAACATTTTTAGTATTATATATGGGATCTAGAACATCCCCATCATCCTCCATTCCATCTGGAATATCAGCGAGGCCCAGCTCTTCAATCTGACTCAGATGAAGTCTGCAGTAGTCTAGCTTTCTGATCTCGTTTTGTGTCCTAAGATCAGCCCAAATATCTTCAACCATTGTAATATGAAAGGTTGATTTCCTTTTGATCTTATCTTGAACTCTTCTGAAGTCAAAATGGTCTCTTTTCTTGTATGTTCTCATAGTAACCAGCTGTAATTTAGAATCAACTATTTTTGCTTTATTGGCTGATTGAACTAAATACCTTCCAATCTCAACAGGGAACTTTATCCCTAACTTCTTCAATTCCATTTGTTTATTGTGCACCACAATCAACTATCTGCATAGCTCCATAAGAACAATATGGTCATTAGGATACCATGGAAGAATATAAGGGTAACCAGGATAATATCCTACCCTGAGATATGTAAAAGTGGGGAATTGCAAGAACAAACAACCCAAAGAATTCACAATCTGCCAAGCTTCATTAGAGACCCTTTTCTGAACAAGTTAACTATCCCATAAGCACATGAATACAGAAAAGAATGCATCATTGACCCTTCAGAAATGATGAATTGATCCTTTCAGAGTTATTTGAGGGTAATACTCATATACAGGGATCAATCTCCTGTCTCCTACCTGAGTCAAACCTGGAAAGTTTCTCATGCTTGTAGCAGCATATACTAGATATGAGGTCATATAGAATTTGAATGTGGTATTGACCTTTACCAATTGCTCATGCATTGCATTACTGATTTGTTCTCCCTAGAATATTCTCTAAGTACCTCATAGAATCACCTTGATGTAAGTGTACATCCATTCTTGGAACTTGGAAGAAGAGGGGAGTCCTCTGATGCGACTCAAAAGAGTGATCAAATCACAAACTTCTTCAACAAAGTCACTCCTAGGAAGATCCTTTGGCCATCTGGTCAACTTACTTCTAGGGATTTTCAACCATTTGTTATTGATGTACCTTCTGGCAGCTTCCACATCTTTATCATAATCCTGTTGCCCTGGAGCAAAGTCAATTCGACCAATATTTTCAATGGGTGGACACATGAAGATTTTATCGAGGAATTCTGCATCCAATCTCATGATTACATTCCCCTGAGAATCTGTCACAACTCTAGTGTCTCTGTAATAATGGCTGGCTACCTGAAGAACAAACTCAAGATTGAGTGCAGAAACTAGAAATAATGCAACCAAATGAATATTGCTATCAATGATTTTTTGCATAGGTTTGGAAGGATTTGCATATTTTGTTCTTTCCACAAATTCTACCATGTCCACATGTCCAATTTCTATATCCCTGATTTCATCAATATTTGACTGCAATGCCATCGCCGGAAAGACACCTTGGTACTTGTACTTCATGATTTTGGCCTTCGACAGAGATGGCTCTGACATTAGCTCTAGAGAGAACTCTGAGATTGATGTTTTCCTTGAACACTGGTTGAGAACTACAAAAGGCCATGATCTCGCAGTTAGGGGAAAAATGGATAAATTGGGATAACTGTGATTTGATGATCATGGACAGGAAAGCATGCATTTAAGGGCTTGAGTGCATGCAAATCGAGGCAAAGGTGAAAGCGGGCTAACATGCCTTGGAAGATAAATTTTTCCAGTGTTAGGAAAAATTTAGGAAAACATGCATGAGAGGTCAAAATGACCACTCCTGCATGAGGAAGTATTTGCATGTGTAAAAGCGGGTATTTTCACTGCTTATGCATGTGGTTGGGAAGAACATTGATTATCATGCAAAGTCAGTGAAAAACACTGCTACTGCATATGATCACTTGGAAAAATATAGGGGCACATGCATGGTTGGTGATTTCAACTGCCATTGCTTATTACAGGAAAACTATTTGTATGTGGGAGCGGCGGATTTCACTGACAATGCAGGTTTGAAATTTTAACCTTCTATGTAAGGGCGATGGATTTCACCGCCCATACACCTTGTGTTTGGAAAACTCTTAAAATGCTTTAAGCGACAAAAATGTCGATATAGCAATACTCAAGCAAGGGTTACGAACCGTGAGTTGGTTTTGATGGGGTTTTGAACAGAAAGTAGGGTTTGCAAATGACTCAAAGAGAAATACAAAATTTACAATCCGTCTAAAATGACATACAAACAACATAATTTTTGAAAGACGTGGATTTGACGGCTTCAAAGAACGAAAAATAGGAAACTCTAAATGAAAATAAATAACAAAAATAACACTCAAAGGAGTTACCAATCAAAGAGAAAACCTTAAAATATGAGGGAGATGAGTCGAAATCTGCCTGAATTCAATGCCAATGCGATCAAGTGGCTCCAGGAAGGACTTACTAATCTATTCGAAGACTTAAGAAATAGAAATAACAAAAGACAACGAAAAAAATGCATTGAAGAAACCTAAAAACAAGTCCTTAATGTCTAGCACATGTGGCCATTAATGCCACTTGAAGTTCAAGATCTTGGAGATCTTGTTCGGGCGACAATTTCAGCCGACATCACATGGATAAACAAAAATACAAAAGCGGTTAAAACTTCCGACATCGCACATGTAACATCCCTTTTTAAAGAGAACATGCAAAGGCGGTGAAAAGTACCGCTTGGGCATGTGGGAAAAGAAAGAAAAAAAACCATGTAGAAGCAGCGATTTCAACCGACTCTACATGAGTGAACAAAAAGACATGTAAAAGCAGTAGTTTAGGCTGACTTTACATGTGAAGACTTAAAATTTCACTAGCACCCTAAAAATGACCAAAACTGATATTTTAGTCAATTTACAACTTAATCGATTCATACAAACTTCGAGGAGTCAATTTGAGGGAGTGTTGTAAACTAGTTTAGGATGCCAAACAACTTCGCACGGGACCAAGAGAATCTTGTCTCGATTTGCGAACTTAGAGTGTAGATTATGAAACAAACAAGTTTTGTAGGGGTTGTCTACAAAAAAAATGAGCGTAGCTGATTTTGAGAACAACAGGTTGAAAATATTCTAACTGGTGACAAGTTATCAAAGGCTACTAAGTGGTACCAATAGCTGAGGTTGAAAAAGGAAATATTTGAGAGCATAAAAGAAGCTTATAATCCAGTAGATGAAGAAGTTTGGGATTTGATCTATGATATTAATGATACTTTAAAGGATTGCCTAGTAAACGCTTACAATGATTTTGCACCATATGATGTTGAAATATGTAAGGACAAGCTGCATAGGATAATTTTTGAGATTATTGAGCTGGATGTCGAGGCCAGGTTGGATAAGGTCAGCGACCTCAAAATTGAATTCAATGCATTCCATAAAACAGGGGCAGAAATAGAAAGGATTTACAACCAGTATAGCTACAGCTAAGAACTGGAAATGTTTGAATACCGAGTCAACCATCTTAAGAATCCAGATCCTTTGGACATCAATTGAACACTTGAAGCATGGGTCAACTACCGCAACAAATTGGCAGAATAAGACAAAGTGGATTTGGATGATAAATAATAATGTACTCTTTTAAATATTTTGAAATGTAATCCCATCACTTGTAAAAAATGCTATATTTAGAGCAACATGTGACATTATTTTGTCTTTATTATGCTTTAAAAATTGTCTTTTCTATTAATATATTAAGTTGGGTAGTCAAAATGTCTAGATTCAATGTATCTAGGGGTTGTTTTTTGTCCTTTTCATAAGAGACAAAATGTAATCTGGGATTTGCTGTGAGCTGTAAAGAAATGCATTTATTGATGTAATCTGGACCATTGGTGTTGAGTTAATCTTCACCATCCATTGAAAAACTCGGTATGGCTCCTCCTCTATATAAAGGGTTGCCATTTCCATTATTGGTAAGAGAGAGAATTCTTGATGCCGAATTGTTGACATTCTACCATTTGAAGTAATACAAAGCAAGTTTATGCAGTTGTTTTGAGAATTTGTGTATTATGTTTCTTACTTGGTTTTCATGGTTCGCTTCTTGCTCTCCTATAGTTAGCTAGTTGTGTGTTTATAATGTTCATGGTTTGCTGAAAGTATCTGATGAATACTCTAAGTCCATACTTTTAGTTATTTGTTGATGGTAGATAACTGTGCAAAGTTAGTCTAGGCTGATCAGTTGTGCTTAAGTTCAATTGCATTTCATGAGTTAAATTGCACCGTCTATTGGGTAGTTAATGAATGAATGTAATTTGAAAATCTTTCGATTTCCATTGAAGATAGCATCATTTTTTGTAGTGTTGTAACATCAATTTTTAGTTTGGTAACTCAGAAAACTGGTTAAATTTTAGAGTGTTTGTCTACTTACAGTAATCCATACATTGTGAATGTCACTTAGGATTTATCTAAAAACCCTACCCTCTTTTGCATTTTCTTTTAAAAACCATTGTTAGATTAGGAATTCCAGCAACATTTTACATTGTTTTATCAGATGGAATCATAAAGGGTTTATATGTATTTGTTGTTCCAACTCAAAGATTTGTAGATTACATGTAAGACCCCTTGTAGGCATAGCTAAAACATTCCCATTGAGAGATTCCAAGCAAGCTAAGACCTAGCTGTAGAAACCTTGGATTAGTCTTACCTAGGGTGGGATACTTTTCAAGAGAGGTGTGATCCCAACAATCATACCTGCATTGTTGTGTGCTAAAACACTCATCAATATAATTAGCGCTAGAAGGAGGGTAGAACGAAGAACTATTCCCCTTTACAAAAATTAGCAAGTTTGGGGACTAGACAAAGACATACTAGATCTAGCTCAGCTGGAGAAGAGTTGTTGTCTCTGGCAGAATTCAGACGAACAAGAAGGGATCAAGGGATACCAAGGGCACCAAGAGCTCAATCAGCCCCAAGGAACGTAGCTGCAGCACCTTTTAATCCCCTACTCATGGCCTTCTTTTTCAGGAAATAACTAGTCCCCATTTCAGTTCAATGATTACCATGATATGCCCAAAAACCCTGATAAGTTTTGTTCCAAGTTTAGGGTGAATGATCTAGAAAGGATTGTAGATGAGCATATTAAGATCTTTGAAAGTAATATGTTTATGCTACAAGTATAGTACAAAGATGTGGTATGACGATTGTTTCCTTATTCTTTGCAAGATGAGGCTTATTATTGGTTTGCTAACCTCCCTGCAGCATCCATAAACTCATGGCAAAATTTAAAGAATGCATTTCTGGATCAGTTTTGAATGCCCACCACCCCAGCTGATCTCTACTGGTCTTTTGTGGAGTTTCATTGAGGTGAGGGTGAGATGATAAGTTCTTTTAGCAATAGATTTCAGAAAGTTTTTAGTCGTTTGCAAGTTCCTTATACCATATGGCAAGATGCAACTTTGCCAATTTATTATGTAGCCCTGGACAAACTTACATCCATGTTCATAAGGAGAGCTGACCCCATTCCCTCTACTTTAGCTCAAGCATACTCCACAGTTGTCACTGTAACTACTCAGCTGGGACAAACAGCCACTGGTCCACTGAATCACAAAGGACCTGTAGACATGCCTAATCAAATACCTATGATTAATCAAGCCTTGGCCAACCATACGCCGGTAATGAATCCAATTCCTAACCCAGCTGCAACATAAGATTTGGTAGTCCATCCAGGAAACCCAGTAGCTAAAATGCCTCCTGTACAAATGCCTTTCCTATAGTCTTCAGAGGCAGCTAAGGCAAAAGAAGATAGAGATGATATCAGAGAGTTAGTTGAGAAAATGAAGAAGCTCATTGTAGAAGTTACCCACCTTAGAAATCATAGCAGAGAGGTCAAAATAAGAACCAATTTCAAAATCAGAATCAGTTTCAAAGTCAAAGCTAGAATCAGAACCAGAATCAGTACCAAAATCAGAATTTTTAGCAACAATCAAATCGGTCTTGGAACATGAGGCCTAACAATGGAGGAGTGCCTTCACCACTAGAAAATTAGAGCAATGACACATGACCTCTTGGTCGCATGATGTTGGCAGAGGTAGCTTTGTCTACATGGTGCAAACTGCACAATACGAATGCTCATATGAGCTAGACTACCTAGAATTTCAAATAGCATCTAGTATCTTCTAGATGGAGATTCAGAATGCTGAAACTTAGGAGAATCTGCCAATGGGGTATGAACTTGTTCCTTCACAAAGGTATGATACTGCTCTAGTACTTGATAGTTATACAATTCCATTTCAAGATGACAATCAGCCTGAGGGAGAAGAGTCTGAAGAGGTCAATGCTTATCAACAATATAATAAAACTCCATACAACCTGAGAAGTAGTAAACCCAAAGGTGTTTTACCACCTCCATTCCTCCGAATAGCTACCAAATTCCACTAGACCCAAAAGATTCTAATAATCTCGAACCCCCAAAAGTCACACATCAGCCAGTATATCAAGGAGTTGCTGCTGAAAGTTCTCAACATTCTGACATAGCAAAAATGGGGCAGTATGTTACCGAAGAGCTTAAGAAGATGAAGGTTAGCCTTTCTGTTTATGAGTTTCTTAAAATACCTGAGGTTAGGATGTCTTTCTTCCAAGATATGGGTGCTAGGATCAAAATTGATTGTACATAGAAAGAAACTATCACCAAGGATAACATTGATAAAGGGAAAGAAAGAGTGCATGTGATGGATGTTGAACAAAAGATGACATTATACAAAGATAAAAGGGAGAATCCCCCTTTCCTCTTGACACTCAAGATATTCAACAGAAATATCCATAACTGCTTGGTAGATTCTGGTGCCTCCACTAACGTAATGCCATTATCAGTATGTAAGGCATTGGGTCTTACTCCAGCCAAGTCTTCCAGGAAAGTAACACAGCTAGATAAGACTGAAGTTAATGTAGTAGGTGAGCTAAATAGGATACATATGTAGCTTGCTTCTGATCCAAGAGTGCAGCAATATATAGATATTCATGTGGTAGATATTCTAGATTAGTATGGTATGCTCCTCAGCAGGGACTGGTCTAGAACGTTGAATGGTTACATGGCAACTGACTTTTCTCACATGTGGTTGCCATGGAAGGGATTGGCAAACCAGATACGCATTGAAAGAGAACCAAAGATGAAACATATGATTACAGAGTACAACTAGCCCAACAAAATTTTGTTTTCAGAAGTTGATTTGGGAGTCTATCTGCCTCATGTGAATCAAACAGAGAAGATTCTTATGCTAAGTTGCAACAGATTTCCTAACCCTCCACTTGTAGAAAAACTAGAAAGTACAGAAGCATATGTTCAATTAGATTCAGGAAACTCCTTAGAAGAAGATGAACCAGGGATATTCAAAGGATTTTGGGATTTTGTGGCCAAATTTCTAAGAGATCAAATTGTTGTTGGAAAGCAAATTCAGATGGAGGAGTTATTACTACCAAATTGGTGCTATATACACAATGCATCATGTTCTGAGTTTACATGCCAGCTTTGTCAAGAAGCAGTGGAACAAGTACAAAAGCAACTAAAAATTCCCATCATCTCGAAGGCAGCACTAGCTGCTGAAAAGAAGGAAGAGCCTCAGCCTCAGCCTGGTAAGAGAAAATCAATAATGCAAGATGACAGTAGTAAAGATTTCTGCCTTTGGACTTTGAGGTTTGATGGATTAAGATGTAGACAAGGGTCTGAGGTAGGTGTGGAGTTGATAAGTCCTACTGGAAGCTCATATCTAGCATCACATAGACTACAATTTCCATGCACGAACAACGTAACTAAGTATGAGGCTCTAGTGCAAGGATTGTTGATGGCACTTCAAAAGAAAGTCAGAGTCCTCCAGGTGTTTGGAGATTTAGAATTCGTTGTGAAACAAGTAAGGAAGCAATATTCGTGTAATGATAAGAGGTTGAACATGTATAGAAATAGAGTTTGGGATTTGATAGAATGCTTTGATGGTTTTAATATCTAGTTGATTCCTCATAGGTAGAATCATGTTGTAGATGCTCTAGCTCAAACAAGTACGTTAGAACCAACATCCATGGTAGGACTAAAAAACTTCACTGATGAATTTGTTGCCACTCCGTCAGTACCAGATAATGTCACAAATTTTCAAGTCTTTGAGGACAACTAGAATATAATTAACTTTCTTACTTTGTCTGATGTTTTCACTGCTCAAATAATAGATGAAGAGGAAATGGAACCTGTTGAGATGAATTTGGAAGGGGTCCTTAATCTGAAAACAAATACAATTCTGTGGGGAATGGTAGAGCTAGAAAGATTGTTTGATTTAGACAATCTAGGAATCCTTTTAATTTGGGAATAGATTAAGAGATTAAGAATGTGTTCATTAGGAAGGCTAGTACTAAAGAAGAGAAGGCTGACATCATTCACGCATTAAGAGACTATCATGAAGTTATAGAATGGAGTTATGAAGACCTCAAGACGTATGACACATCAATCATTACTCACACCATTCCGCTGAAGCCAGGAGCAAGACCATTTAGACAAAGGCAGCGGCTGGTGAATGCCTTGTTAGAACCTCTGATCTTCAAAGAGGTACAAAAATTGCTATCAGCAAGAATCATATTTCTTGTCAGGCATTCTGCTTGGGTAGCAAATCTAGTTCCTGTCCGAAAGAAAAACGGTGAAATTAGACTTTGTGTCAACTTTCAGAACTTAAATTGAGCATCTGAAAAAGATAACTATCCACTGCCATTGTTAGATGAAGTATTACAGATTGTTAATGGGTCCCAGATGATGTATTTCTTGGATGGATATTCAAGATATAACCAGGTAATGGTTGATTACGAAGACAGATTGAAGACGTCTTTCACATGTAAATGGGGAATCTATGCATATCACAGAATGTCGTTTGGGCTGATAAATGTTGGTGGAACGTTCCAAAGAGCGATGGATGTCACCTTTAAGGGGCTAGTTGGAAAATGTATTATTATCTACATGGATGATCTCACAGTGTTTTCAAAGAGGTGAGAAGACCATGTGGCAGACTTGAGGAAAGTATTACAATGATGCAAAGATTACGGTATATCACTCAATCCTAAGAAGTGTATCTTTGGAGTGACTGAGGGAAAGTTGTTGGGGCATATGATATCTGAACAAGGTATATCTATTAACACAAACCAAATACAAGCAATACTCAAAATACTGCCTCTAGCCAGCAAAAAAGAACTCAAGTCATATTTTGGTAAGATCAACTTTGTACACAAGTTCATTACGGGTTTTCCTGAAATAGTTTGGCCTCTTAATGCCATGTTGAAGAAAGACGCTAAAATGGATTGGACTCCGGAAGCTAAATCTACCTTTGTAGAAATCAAACAAGCCATAGCTAATGCTTCGGTGTTGGTAAGCCCAGACTATGCATTACCATTTTAGATTTATTCATTCGCATCTGAGCACACTTGCGCTGCAATGTTGATGTAGAAGAGATTAGTCGATGATGAAATACCCATTGCCTTCATGAGTACTCCATTGAAAGACATAGAGTTAAGGTAACCTAATGTGGAAAAACAAGCCTACACTCTGGTAAAGGCAGTCAAGAAGTTTCGTCACTACATCCTAAGGAGTCAGGTAATCGTCATAGTTTTAGATGCAGCAGTCAAAGTGCTTTTGATGCAAAGTGAATTAGGAGAAAGGAGAGGAAAATGGGTCACCATCCTATAGGAGTTTGATATAGACATTCAGCCTATGAAGTTGGTAAGAGATCAAGCACTGACCAAAATGATGGCCTAGGTAGGGCCAGGTTTAGTATCTCAGTAATACATGTTAGAAGATGTCTCAAAGGATGAATGGTACGGAGATATTATATTTTATTTACTTAATCAATGTTGTCCACCTATCTGAATTTAGTTCAAAGAAGAGTGCTAAGACTGAAGAGTAACAGCTATATGATAAAAGGATCAGTTCTTTACAAGAAGAATCATGAGGGGATCTATCTGAGATGTCTAGACAAGATAGAAGTGGATCAGGTGTTGACCAGTTTTCACGAGAAATTTGGGACATGTCACAGATCAGCTCACTCAACTGCTAATCAGATTCTCCATGCTGGATATTATTAGCCTACCTTGTTCAAAGATGCACACTCACATGTAAGAACCTATCATATTTGTCAAACCACTGCGCATAGAGAGCGACATGCCACCATGCCCTTACAACCAGTTGTGTAGGTACGACCATTTGCTCAGTAGGGCCTTGACTTTATAGGTATGATCAATCTACCCTCCTCTGCAAGCCACAGGTATATTATGACTGCTACTGATTATTGCACCTGATGGTCTGAAGTAATAGCTTGTAAACAATGCACCACAGAGGTAGTTATTGAATTCATTAAAAAGCATATTATCACTAGGTTTGGATGCCCGTTTTCTTTAGTTTGTGATAATGGTCCCACTTTTCATCATTGTGTTTTTCTAATTGGGCATTTGATTATGGGATCATTATGAAATTCTCATCTATTTACTATCCACAAGGAAATGGGGTAGTTGAATCAACGAACAAAAATTTGCTTGAGGTTATTCAGAAACTGTTAGACAAAAACCCTAGGGACTGGCACACTCAACTCAAATTTGCCTTATGGACTGATAGAATTTGACACAAAGCCACCTTGGGCACATCACCCTATCATTTAGTTTATGGAACTAAGCCTATCTTTCCTATTCACTTGAGGATTCCTGTACTACAATTCATGCAAGACTATCTTGAAACTGATGATCAATTGTCTTCCAAATAAGCCCAGTTGCTGCACCTTGAAGAGAAACACGACGCTGCTATAGAGAACTTTGCTAAACACCAGGGTGTAGTGAAATGATGGTTCAATAAGAGAGCCAAAGTAAAGGCCTTCCACATTTCTAATTTGGTCCTATATTAGGATAAAGCCCATGAGAAGAAAGGAGAGCATGGTAAGTTTGATAAACTTTGGTTAGGTCCGTATCAGATCTATGAGATCCTTGGTGACAACACATACCGACTCAAGAGCCTTACTGGTGAGGAGCTCATATTGTCTGTCAATGGCCAGTTCCTAAAGCACTACTTCCAGGCTTGAGAGGCAGTCATGCCTCCCATTAGTGTACATAGTTAGGTTGCTTGTCTGCTTTGGTTAGAGTAGATCACTGTTAGATTAGGTTGCTTTCCTACTTTCACTTTTTCATAGTTGTTAGTTGTTTTTTCATAGATTAGTTGTCCTTTTGTCTTTGCTTTGTTCGTTGTGCTTGCTTTTGCATGGGGTCTTTGTTCCTATAATGTGGTGGCAATTATGCGGACCTGCAAATGCTCCTTTTTTGGGTAGGTAATTCAAAGTCTTTCTTTGAGAAGCTAAGGTTTTGCTTAGGTCTTGCTGTGGGTTCCACTATTATACCAGGGACTATGATATTTGTTCATGGGAAATGAGTCATTAGTTGGTGCACTTGAAGTATATTCTAACCATATATCTTTCACACTTTAAATGATCCTGAAGTAGCTAAGCGAGTTTGAGTGATCTTGTGTTAAGTGAAAAGGTTGGATTCCCATTCTAACACCCACACTACTAATCCAAATGAAGTGGTAGGTGGCGCTAAGTACTGCTAGCCTATATTGGGTAAAAGTAAAAGGTGTTTTTTTCAACACCAGACCCATTACAATGCATCAAAGGGGAGATTATCATTTGAAGATTCTCATTTTGAAAAAAGTATTGTTTAAGGTTATTGGCATCAATTATCATTGCATCATTAATATTAATGGAAGAACTATTATTTACTTTTCTCAAGGCTCATCATATCTCAGCATTAGAGTATTTTCTTGGTGGTAGAATGATCCCAACCTCATAGCTTACCACAAAGGATCTTGGATGAACTTAGTCACTAAAGGATGGGAATGAATGCAATTGCGCACACTCAAGTTTTCAGGATGTGGATGGTTGCACTAGTTAGTGATCTCTGATCCTTTGATAGGATATCATGCTTTTTCATTTAATGTGTGGGAAACATGAAGATTTTGGGTTCAAACTGAACATTTATCATCGAAATGCTTAGGAGCATTTTCTAGCAGAGTTGCCATTTGTTGTACCTCGCACACACGCTCTATTTCAAAAAATAGGGACCCCCTCTCTCAAATTTGGTTTAGAATGTCAAATGAGTTTTTTCCATCTCTTAAGTAGTCAAGTGGTCAAAAGTGTACTTTTGCCATGATGGAGGTTTGAAGTAGAAAAATCATTCCAAAAATCTGCTAGGTCAAGGTCTTTGTATTTCTCCCAGTAGGTCTGATAATCCTTTTGCCCTAAATATGGTCCTAACCGACCTTTGCGCTAAAACTAGTCCTAACCGACCTTTGCGCTAAAACTTCCCTCATTTGACCTTTGCGCTAGAATTCTTTCCATATGACTCCTACGCTATAAATCTTCATCTCTAACCCTGTGCTATTTTTCTTCCTGACTGACTTTTGTGCCACTTTTCACTCGCATGGACTTCTACGCTAAATTTAAGCATCTCCGACTTTATGCTGCATTGCCCATCTACTGACCAAGTCAGACGATGTAGAAATCCTTGCCAGTCTGAGGAACCTCAAACCTCTGCAAAGTGCCATGCATCTGAACCAATCGCCTTGCACTGGAAACGTTGTCCACTGACTAGGTCTGTCACATCCTAGATCCTCGCCAAGTCTGATGGGACTAAAAGTCGTGCAAACCCTATATTTTGTCTAATATACCAACTGACACTATGTACACTCTGCATTTATGGCAATTCAGTCGGAGGGATAAAAGAGGATTTTCATCATTTCAATCCCATTTTTGCATTTGACAAAGTATTTGGAGAGCTTTTTGGCAATTTATCGAGTGATTTCCCTGTGCAGCTCGCAGACTCAACCCAATGACCTCCTCCCCGCCCTCACGTCTCAGCTCAACTCATCTCATGCAAACTAGGTAGGAGCTCATCCCTCATTCGGTTAGGGTTTCATTTTTCAATCAAATGCATTTTGTTTTAAGAACATGGGGAGCACATGGGTAAAATGAATTAGGGTGCATAACTTAGGGTTTCATGTCTGAACTATTCATTTAATTTGTAAACCCTAGTTTAATCTTTGATGAGTGATGAAAACACACTCTCGGGCAAAATGAAACTAAGTACCAGCCAAACCCTAGCAAATAGAGCAAACCTAAAACACTTTTGAATTAATTTGCACGGGATAACAAGTGAAAGCAAGTTTGCCCGACTGACTCTCGAAAACTTCATGATCAATCCAATCATTTGGCAGCCTTGAAAACCCGTTCTAGGACTTAAAACTTATTTAAGTGCTAAAAACTTAAACCTCTAACCTCACGGTGTTTATTGCTTTAAATGATTTAGTCAGAAGGTTGTAGAAGTCCCGCACAACCTCGAAACTTGCTTTGTGCTAGTTTTTGCTTGCTCCGACTTTGCGCTAAAGGACTATCTCTACGACCTTGGTCGGATGCTTATAAAAATCCCGCAAGTTAGTAATGTTCAAAACCTCCATTGGAAATAAGAAAGTGACTTTGCACCACAATTGATCTCATTCTACCATGCGCTAAAACGTGCCATCACCGACTTAGTCAGTTGACTTCAAAAACTATGCTAGGTTGGGCAGCATCTGATCTCGCGCAAAGG
Organism: Cunninghamia lanceolata; assembly: GCA_027924645.1. Lineage (NCBI taxonomy): Eukaryota > Viridiplantae > Streptophyta > Pinopsida > Cupressales > Cupressaceae > Cunninghamia > Cunninghamia lanceolata. Next base: position 1,835,553 of record BSBN01000210.1, on the reverse strand, counting down.
TAATAAAGTCTATTCTAATCTCCTTGTGCTAAATTTTTGACCAACTAACTTGAACGACTAACTTGAGTCGGTCCCTCAAACTCGCACAAGGTCAGTTGACCATGAAAACTGTGTAAAACCTTGTGAACGCATGAACATTGAAAGAATTGGTGGTCAGTTGGATCCGATTTCCCCGCTAAAGTCGGTTGACCTCAGGATCAACATTTTTTCTCCTGTAGGTCAGTTGACCCCAAATTTAGTGCAAATTGAGTAAGATGACTGTTTTTAAGGAATTTTCAAAAGGAGAAGTGTCTAATTGGGTAAATAATGACTACAAATGATGAAGGATGATGTTTTACATGTTTTAAATGAGATTTTTGCTACATTTGGGTGTTTATTGCATGCATTGGTATTGAATTGCTTATTGTTTAATTGTATAATGGATGCAATAGATAGTGAACTTCAGATTTTTATTCATTTAAAAGCATGTTGGTAACTTAGCAGATCCATCATAGATTCATTGGTTATGACATGGTTGAGAGTCTAGTAGTCCACTTGATAATCATAGAACTTAAACTTAGGAGTTAGTGAAAACCTCTCAAGGTATCAAACTTATAAGGTCCAGTACTGCAAGTTAGATGACTGTACGAGCTCAAATCATGAGGTACAAATTCAAAGGTATCCCCCTAGAAACAAAGATTCATACTGGATGGAGTGACATAGGAGATACAGACTTGGGTCATATTGACCTTGATGATTTCAGACTTAGAGTATTTGGTCTGAATCCAACACCTAGGGAAAAGAAAGTGAAAGATAGTGGGATTGCACAAGTTTCTGCCTTCCCTACATCTATTCAGTGTGCTAAACTTATAGTTGCATGTGCAAATAGATATGACATCATGACCAAGATAATACAAACTGCTAGTGAAGATGTTTTAGCTGACTTATGTCCACCCTCCTTGGATGAAACTTTTGATATCCCATGGCAGATAGTAATGACCATGCCAGATAAGGTAGGATCAGAGGCCACATATAAGAAGGATGAAGGTGGATGTAGGAAGCATATAAATGAACATTGGGAAAAAAGTAAAAGGTTTGCCATGATCAAATTCCCTCAAATACTGTACAGGAGTGACTTTCATGATGAAATAGGGGATTTGATAACTTTCGTGAGTAGAATATATGGATTGCCTACAGCATCAACTTTTAAGGGGTGGATGTTTGTTATAGTTGAAGAGATATTGAAAGGAACTAAGTTCCACTAGTCATAAATTCTCAGTGATAACATTCATGAGGCATTTAGTAAATTTAAAGAGAAATGATTCTTTAGATGGACATCCTATGCTGTTTATGCTTTGGCAAGGAAGAATCATTATGCTGGTCTATCTAAGGTGGGAGAAGTTAGAAATGATGAACAAACCCAGATCAAGGTTTAGGAATGTTATACACAACTCACATTGTCACAATTGCTTATGCATTACAAGAGGGTAAATGTTGCCTTTACCATGTACATAACTAGGTTATTGCAATGTAATACAGTTCTGAGGATATCCACAAAAGATATGAATGAAATCACCATGTATGGTAGGTGGTATATTTAATTTGAAAAGTTTACATATTTGAGAGTACAAGGCTTCACTAGAATGGCTTACAGACTCCCTAGGTATCCTACATATAAAATGTTGCTCCTGGAACTGTCTAGACAGTTGATAACTTGAGCTGAGAAACTTAAACATCTGCATAGAACAAATGTCTAATTTTCCATTCGGTTAGGCAGGGGAAACTATGCATGTCCTTCATTAGCATCAATTGAGCATTCAAACAAAGAACTTTAATTTCTCAACCTCCACTACTACAATGCAAGGGATCACTTTGATCCAAATAAGGTGACGGAGAGGTTTGTAAGCAAAAAATTGTTCCACAAGATGCATATAGAAGACTTTTGGGCCAACTATATGGATGATTACGAGGTTATGAAGAAAGCTCATTCAAGGTTATCTTTAGCCTTTATAAGGAAATTCCACATCATTGTAGTACCGAACCAATTGGAAGATGATGAGAATGTTATGATCAGAGGAACTTGGGAGGTTCAATACCACCAACCAATCCCTCTGCCTAATTGGGCCAATGCTGAGGAAAGTTCTCTCGACATCATAATGAAAGAACCTATTAGACTGAGAAAAGCATGGGTGAGAGATTAGATGGCTGCCTTAGAGAGACAAGGGGTGCAACTTACATATACAACACTTGAATCAGATAAAGAGTCCAGAGAAGAGGAAGATGAACCCATAGACATCACTGATGAGGCAGAACTCGGTCAAAGATAGAAATTTGATAATGAAGATCATGTACCAATAGTAGAAAAGGCTAAGGTATAGAAGGGTAAGAAGACTTCCATGAAGCTGCCTACGAAAGACATGCCTCCTTCTACCAAGACAAGAGCCTCTAAGAAAGAGATGTACCCAGTGGCTCTAGAGAAGGTTCCAAGACAAAGAAAACCAAGGTAAAAACTATTAGCCAGACTGCAGAAGTTGCTATTGCTGCAACTCATGATAACACCAATCTGCCAACCTCTCCATCTCCTTCTACTCTAGATGTGAATAATGTTGTGCTTTCCCAAATAGATGCTACTGCTGCATCTCCTTCTATTGCTTCCACTGCTGCATCTATGACCTCAGCAACCATTGTTCAGGAAACTATCCCTGCTTCCACTTCATCTTCTACTACTATTTCAACTATTTCTTTCTCATTGGCTGTATCTTCTAACAACCCTAGCAGTCCCATCTCCTCCATTGCTGCCACCTCATGTTCCTCTACCACTACCATGGCTTTACCTTCCATGTCTTCCACTTCATTATCTACCTCCCCTGCATTACCTCTCATTTCTACAATTCTTTCATCTTCTCTTGCCTTGCCCTCTCTATCCATTTCTTCGCCCATAGTCATTTTCTCTATCTCGCCAACTTTGGGGTTATCCATGCTTGCCAATTGGACACAAATGAACATGTCTTCAGTTGCAATGCCTATATCCTCTGCCATTCCTATCTCTCATATACCCATGGATCAAAATTCAACTTCCTTGGCTATGCCATTGCTACTAGGAATTGACAAGGTATGTGCTGAATTAGGTTTGCAAGACTTTGAGCCAAAAAAAGATGTATGTACCGAGATAAATGATGAAATATCAAATGAACCCTTGGGTGAAACAGTCAGAGTTGAAATTATTGACATATTTGACAGTCCTCCAGAGAAAGGTCAAACAAAGGAAAACTTCAAATCAGCTTAGGAGAACATGATGGTAAATTGGAGAAATCTCACTGATGAAGAAGATAAAGATTTGGATAAAGACAAGGGGTCAGAGCAAGAACAAGGATTACTTGAAGGCTCTCTGAAAACTGATAGTGAAAATATTGATAAATTAAGTAAGCCCCCTTCTTTAGCACTTGAATGGCTACAGAACAGAGTGGCATACCCAGAGCCACAGGTTGAAATAATGAAATTAGATTTGAGTACAATCTTGTCACAGGCTCAAAAGCCAAAGAAGCAAAAGAAAGCAAAGGTACAATTGAGGATCTACAAGGATGAGACGGGATCCAGTATTTCTGAAATAGTTGTCCCATCAGCCGACACAAATAGAGAACAAGTTAGAACCAAGGATTATGTCATCTCAATGGTTAATCTAGGACCGACCACACGTGGTCAAAGAGTTGATAAATTTAAAGGGTCTATCACTTCAATTCTGGAATAGTTGGATAGAGATGAGCTGTCAAAGAAGGAATTGAAACAGTAGAATGAGGAACTCTGGACTTGCCTCCAGTTTCTAATTAAACCAGTTGATGCTGGTGGAGATATAAGGATAGTGCCAACCTTCCTATCAATAGATGAAATTGCAAAGCTCGGTGAAGTAAGGAGCATGTCACAAGGTACCCAGAAGTGGCTGATTAAAGTATGTGAAAAGGGATGTGAAACGATTGATGCTACAGCCTAGTCACATAAGAGGTTAGTTGAGCTTCATGAGAAGTGGAAAGATGTGCGGGAGGAGTGTGACTCTTTTGAGGAATATTATTCTCACATGTTTCCCAGAGTCAAGAGTGTCAGAGATTTGCTTGCACATACTTTATTGGTTCAAAATATTCTAACTGGTGACAAGTTATCAAAGGCTAATGAGTGGTACCAATAGTTGAGGTTGAGAAAGGAAATCTTTGAGAACATAAAAGAAGCTTATAAGCTAGTAGATGAAGAAGTTCGGGCTTTGATCTATGATATTAATGATACTTTAAAGGATTGCCTAGTAGACGCTTACAATGATTTTGCACCATATGATGTTGAAAAATGCAAGGACAAGCTGTATATGATAATTTTTGAGAATACTAAGCTAGATGTGGAGGCCAGGTTGGATAAGGTCAATGACCTCAGAGTTGAATTCAATGCATTCCATAAAGCAAGGGCAGAAATAGAAAGGATATACAACTGGTATAGCCGAGAACTAGAAATGTTTGAATACCGATCCTTTGGAAATTAATCCAACACTTGAAGCATGGGTCAACTACCGCAACAAATTGGCAGAAGAAGACAAAGTGGATTTGGAGGATGAATCATAATGTACTCTTTTAAATATTTTGAAATGTAATCTCATCACTTGTAAAAAATGCTATGTTTAGAGCAACATGTGACACTATTTTGTCTTTATTATGCTTTAAAAATGGTTGTTTCTATTAATATATTAAGTTGGGTAGTCAAAATGTCTAGATTCAATGTATCTAGGGGCTATTTTTCGTCCTTTTCATAAGAGACAAAATGTAATCCAGGATTTGCTGTGAGCTATAAAGAAATGCATTTATTGATGTAATTTGGACCGTCGGTGTTGAGTTAATCTCCACCATCCATTGAAAAATGCAGTATGGCTCCTCCTCTATATAAAGGGTTGCCATTTCCATTATTGGTAAGAGAGAGAATTCTTGATGCCGAATTGTTGACATTCTACCATTTGAAGTAATACAAAGCAAGTTTCTATAGTTGTTCTGAGAATTTGTGTATTGTGTTTGTTACTTGGTTTTCATGGTTCACTTCTTGCTCTCCCATAGTTAGCTAGTTGTGCTTTTATAATGTTCATGATTTTCCTGAAAGTATCTGATGAATACTCTAAGTCCATACTTTTAGTTATTTGTTGATGGTATATAACTATGCAAAGTTAGTCTGGGCTAATCAGTTGTGCTGAAGTTCAATTGCGTTTCATGAGTTAAACTACGCCATCTATTGGGTAGTTAATGAATGAATGTAATCTGAAAATCTTTCAATTTCCATTGAAGATAGCATCATTTTCTGCAGTGCTCTAACATCATTTTTTAGTTTGGTAACTCAAAAAACTGGTTAAATTTCAGAGTGTTTGTCTACTTACAGTAATCTAGACATTGTGAATATCACTTAGGATTTCTCTAAAAACCCTACCCTCTTTTGCATTTTCTTTTAAAAACCATTGTTAGATTAGGAATTCTAGCAACATTTTACATTATTTTATCAACTGAAATCATAAAGGGTTTATATGTATTTGTTGTTCCAACTCAAAGATCTGTAGATTGTATGTAAGACCCCTTGTAGGCACAGCTAAAACATTCCCATTGAGAGATTCCAAGCAAGCTAAGACCTAGCTATAGAAACCTTGGAGTAGTCTTACCTAGGGTAGGATACTTTTCAAGAGAGGTGTGATCCCAGCAATCATACCTACGTTGTTGTGTGCTAAAACACTCATCAACATTGCAGAAATTTAAAACAACAGTTGGAAAATTCCATTAATTTATTCATGTTCATCATACAACCTACCAAAGGAGGTAAGACTATTCTAGTTATCCACCTGTTGTATCTCATAAGCCCATTTACATTCTTGCACCCTCAAATCCAAGTTTACATGTTAAAGCATTAGCCAAAGTACTCTTTTCTTGATTTTCATAAAAAGCATAATCTAAACTTGCAATGATTACCCATCAATTTTGCAGCATTATTAAGGAAATGCGAATAATGAAATGCCATAATGAATAATACTCACCTCGGTACTACCTTAAGTAAGATAGCAGGAAGAAGGTGGTTGCAGAGAATCAGTCTCCCTCCAGCCTCTAGAGTGCATGGTGAATCCCACCTTAAGGATAAAATTCCCTATCCCAACCCACCAATGGACTCCGGGATCCATAAAGAGAGATGTTTGTTCATGCCAAGGCTTTTAGACTCAGGTAACTACTGACCCATGATATCTAGCTTCCAAAAGGACTTCTATTACTATATTGGCACAAATAGACCAGCAACCATGAGAGTAAGAAAGAACTAGAACTAGCACCTAAAACAACCTGGTTTTTTGCTTAAACTTCAAACTGCACTAGTATGACTTTCCACTAATCTCAACATCTATAGAATAGCAATTAATGGCATCCTTCACCTACATGTCATTGGCTCTAGAACCTACATGCTACTGGTGATAGCCATTCAAGCTTGAGAAGTCCCTGGCATTCTTCACCCATATACCTGGGTGATAGCCTACTATCTCTGAATACCGCCGTATCACTCTACCTGTAGAGCACACTCCCTGACTATTGTCAAGTTGGAGCATTGATAAGCTTATCTTCAAGCAGGTCATAGGATTTACAAGTCGGTGATCACCACGGAAGGAGTGGAACTACTATGTTATAGGAGTAATGCATTCCTCCTACCTATGCCCTCGTAGAGTCCATACTCCAACCGTCATGTGTTGCCATAGAAGTTGGTAGTTGTATCTAGCTTGTTTTGTAAGTGGACTAAGCCATCCTAGAATTAGATAAACAAGATAAGCCATATAGTTCACCTACCTATGGTCTTGCCTATGACTTATGGTATCTAGCTTAATATTAGGAGTAGGTAACCATTTTCTTTTCATAAATAACTTGTTTCTACCAGTACATAAGCTTGGAAAAGGATTCATTCTTACATGGCTAAAAGATAAATATTTACTTTTCATTATTTAGAGGCTACATAATTTAACCAGCTCTTACTTCATTAGTATCTAACTAAATCCTCTTTGTGTCACAAGGGGATTGACATGTTTTTAGCCTACTAGTATTCATATTAATGAGTTTAATCCATAATTATAACCTGGCTGTCCCAATTTTCTGCCAGCACTCATTATACAAACATTTAAGCAATTCCAAAGCATATGACAATAGGTATAGAGCTGCACAAGCCCAACTAAAAATAGGGTACCACATGTGCTAAGATAGCCAAGAAAAGAACCACACCATCTATAATCTTGATAAAAGGATTAAAAATCTCTTTTGCTATGTTCATAATGTACTACATAACACCCAATCACATAGAAATAGCTAAGTACATAAATTTTATTACTGCTATCCTATTTGTAAAGAAGTCCAAGGGAAACATGGAGCCAAAATCTAAGAGATGTGGCTGCATATTGACCTTTATTATTGTTGTCCACTTATAAAACATGACCAAGAATAGAGTGCTAACCTTTATTTATAAAATTCAGTCCTTTGTTAGGCTACCAACCACTTCATAGAATGCTACCCCCAAGTTTTAAGAGTGTTATGAAATAAATAATAAGAATTACAGCTGCAAATCTGAAATGAGAGGTGCCATTACCCTCTTTCTACACACAATTTAAAACCTCAGTAGGCAAGAGATTGATTTATATACTTTTAGAAGTTTTAGGTAACCTAGGGCAACTTATTATTACCTAGCATGGCATTTTATAATCTCCTTCCCTTGAGACATTTTGTCAAACAGTTCATAGGTATTGTCTAAGCTTCTATTTATTTTATTTTTTCATACTAATAGTAAATATTGGTACCATTTTCTTTACTCACCCTTACAACTAACTTGAAATGGAATGCTAAGCTTGATAGAGGTTATTAGATTGAATAAATGGCAGCATATACATATGTAAATATCAATCTCCCCTCTTATCCCTGCTGCAGCCGTGTGAAGGAGAAGAAAACACAACTCTAAGAAGGAGCAGCAGGAGTAAAGGTGAAAAGCTACTAGAAATGCATCTGTAAAAGTTGCAGCAGTTGCCATGGACTGAAATGAAGTTTCCCTACATTCATTTACCTTCTCCCAATTTGTTTTTGGTTGAGACTACTATGATGGTTAGGGTTTTTAAGGAAGAATACAAGCCACAGATGATTAAATACACTATTTAAAATTTGTTCAAGCTAGACAAGCTGAAACCTATGAGTTTATGGAAGGAAGAACAATCAAATACTACATTTAAAATTTCTTTTCCATATTAACAACATTTGTTATCCCCTATGGCAACCATACTAGCTAACAATGTAAATTTATTTTTAAAGGCAATGGGTAAAAGGAATAAACCCGTTTTTAAGCAAGAGAATTCACTCTAGGTAGCTATAAAATGATGCTGGTAGCCCACCCTCAGCCAAAGGACCTCCAAACTCTTGCTTTCTTTCCCAAACGCCCATCTGCTCTCCCAAACTACAAGAAGAATTGGTCAAAAATGCCCATCCCATGCCTCTTTATTTCCCATTTCATGTCCTTCTCCTTTAGTCTTGTCTATCAATTCCTTCCTGTTTGCTAGGCGTGCTGGGTGGAGGATTTATTGTGGAAGCATGGCCTCCAATTTTCCATTCATGAGGGTCGACCAAGCAATTAATTTTTGGTTGCCCTCCTCTCCCTTCATGGTCATAACCTACTACAGAAACCCTATGCCTCTCTCATTTTTTTTCCCTCTTTTATTTGTCATTTCACTAGTGTGATTTGTTTCTCCTTGTTTTATTTTTTTTATGTTTCTTATATTATTTTTTTATATGCGGTTCTTCTATTTACCTATTCATTTATCATCGATTACTATTGGGGGGTTTTATGATTATTTAAATCACACTATAAGTAAATCATAGTATTACTTGTAAACATAATATTACTAATAATAATTTATTTCTTTAATTGTTTAATATTCAATGTATTAGAATGGACATCAATAATAATAATCATTATTACACTATAATTATAGTTATTATAATACTTCCTTCAGGATTATATTTATATATATAAATAATTTATTTCGCAATTACAAATGTTATTACCAGTATTATGAAGTCTCACCCCATAAGATGAAACTCACAGTGTGATCTTAGATAGGTATTATGGAAAGACATATTGAATGAAAAGTGTCTAGAAACTAATATGCATGAAATAGCAGTTACCTAGCAAGTGGACTCGAACTAGGACCTTTGACTCCACAAGCAATGGATGAGACTGACTAGGGATTGGGTGAGTCTTGGGATTGACCAATGTTTTGGCAAGGTTCACATTAGAGTCATTTTCAATTTATGGATCTGCAGAGTCCACTCCACCATGTACCCTATCACCTACACACAAAACATTGTTCCTCGCAACATTCACAATTTAATTAGTCCGGGTTAGATGAAATATAGCCAAATATATCTATATAGAAATTAAATGAAAAACATAACTAGATTTCATATGCATACATCACTATTAACCAATAAAAGTTCATTCACTTAAGTATACACACACATAGACTCTTACACACACATAGAGTTAATATTAAGTTTAAGTCCCCACCCCTAGTCCAAATTACATCAGGACTACGAGGCCTTAGAATGGGTTCATACGAGATGTGACAATTACATTTTTATCTATTTTAGACTCTATTCTATACACATTGGAAAGAAAATGATTTTGAATCTAGTTTCAAAAAAATTAGCAGGAAGCACACTCAAATTTTCATTTTTCAGGAAGTGTCCACTTCGAAAATTTAAAAAAAGTCATATTCATTAAAAAATTAATAGAAAAATCATGAATAAACTACATGATGTTAGCTAATTTTTCATTGAAACAATCTATGAAATATTTAAAAATAGTCAACATTTTACGGGGAGCACACCAGACAGTATGTTATATTTTCTAGCAAAAATATGACCACTTTGTGTGCTCCTCCTATTTGAACCTCTTAATCTCTACCATTTTTTAAAAAACATAGTAGCTTAGAAACTAGATTTTAAGCACTACAAATCTTGTTCTTATTACATCTTCTAATTTTGAGTGTGGCTATCATCAATTTCTCATCGAAGATTAGTTTTTACTGATTTCATAATCTTTTATAAAAGTGGCCTCTTTTGACCCCCTTTTGGTCCCCTATTTCCATGCACATACCCTGATAAGTCATAAAGTTTATTATTCAAGACTCATAAGGCATCAATAATAATCAATTTCCACTAAATAGTTATAGTGAAATGATATTGAATGAAAAGATAGAATGCAAGTGAAAAGTACTTGAACCAAGATTTAGTTGCCTTCAATGACCTCGTATAAAGGTTTAATTGTTGCAAGTATGGGTCTAATTGGTGTTGTCATTGATGTCAACATACTCATGTTGCATTAATGAGAAAGATTGGATGAGCTATGTGCTGAGGATATTGAGAAAATTAGTCTCAATCAGGAATAGTGAAGAACAGTGATGACAACAAGGTAAAAGTCTAAGATAGGTTGAGGATCAGAGGATGCAGTTTAAAGGGTTTGTAGATATGAGTCTTGAGATGATCCAGTCAAGTTTTTAGAGGTCCGCATGAAGATCTAAAAAAGTTATGGCCACTCAAGTAGAACCGGCTCCGGCAGGTGTTTAGAGGTGACAGAGTGACACAGATAGGTCCGGTGAGATCTGGAAATGCATTATCCCATTCTGCGGATTTGAGGAAGTGTTGAGGACATCCTTGTGAAGTGTCAAGTAGATTGGTTCATGGTTTGAAGGTCCAAAAGAACCTATTCCTTTGTGACAGTGATGACAGACTGTGTTCTTGAGGTTCTGGATGAAGGAGAGAAGGATTCCAGTAAGTAGATGAAGTGCGGATGTTCTTGGTGATTCAGGAAAGATTGTGGTGATTTGTGGATCCTTTCCAGTTCATGTTGCTGGTCCGCATTGAAGTTAAAGTTCGTATTTGAAGAATAACCACCGGATGTTGGTGTTCTTCCTGAGACTGGCCGACTGGATGTATTACACGTCTTGTGGATGTTCTTGTAGGTGTTTGCTGACTTAGATGATTATTCCTAAGTCGATGCCTTGTATAAGTAAGGGATTGTGAAGTCATTTCAAAGTGTGTCTTGTGGTGATGAGTGTGTGGTAGCGAGGAGAAGTGCGAAAGGTAGAGCAGAAGTATTGGGCTTAAATGGAACTGATTCAAGCATGGTGAAGATGCTATTCTCAGTTCATGAAGGTGATACTTATTTCTTTGTAGACAGTGTGTCTCTTGTAGGCAGTGAGCCTCTTGTGAGCAGTGTGCTCGGGTAGTGAGCCCTAATTAGCAAGTGCCATTTTGTTCTTTCTATTCTTCTAATAGAGAATACATTCTTGGGTTAATCACCTCGTGGTTTTTCCCTTAACTGGGTTTTCCACGTCAAAATTTTGGTGTCTTATGTGTTGATGAGTTTTTTCTTTTGATTTGAATGCATTATGTTTTATGTTTAATATACTGCTAATCACTACGAGGATTTAAGTGTGTAAATTGGAGAAAGTTTTGCACAACTGATTCACCCCCACCCCAGTTGTGTGCCCTAAGTCTAACAATTGGTATCAAAGCCAAGTTCCTCTAAAAGGAGCTTAACCGCTTGAGGAGATCCAGGATGTCGTCTTACAAGAAGGATAGTCCAAAGTTTGATGGAACCAACTTTGCTCTTTGGAAAGGTCGCATGAAATGTCACTTGCAGTGTATGGGAATGACGTACTGATCCATGGTTACAAAAGCGTATGTACCTCCACAGGGTGGTCCGACAACCCTAAATGAAATCACAGATGCTGAAAACAATCTACGGACCAAAGAGGCTCTTCTAAGTGCATTATCTAACTCAAAGCTCTCAAATGTTATTGACCTACCAACTGCCTTTGAGATTTGGAATAAACTGGAACTTTTGCATGAAGGAGACCAGTATGTTAAATGTGCAAGGTTACAGAGTCTAAAAGGGAAATTTGAAAAATTGAAGATGAGAGATGATGAAAATATTACCACTTTTATGCCAAGAGTGAATGAACTAGTTTGTGGAATCAGAAATGTTGGTGGAGTCTTGGATGAAAATGAGATTGTTGGTAAAATTCTCAGATCCCTTCCTGCTTCTTACAAAATCAAGGTTGCTGCCATTGAAGAATTTAGAGCCCATACAACTATCACAAGAGGTCAATTGGCTGGGAAATTGGTTGCATTTCAAATGACAGAGTTTGGAGACGAACCCCCCAAGACTAAATCTGCATTCAAAGCCAGTGCTTCTGTTAAAGGTAAACAAAGGTTTGATCCGGGAGAGAATTCTTCAAGGAAATTGTCATGGTATGAAAAAGCAAGAAAAGATCTAGAAGAAGAAGAAGTAGAAACTACTCAATTTGAAGCCCTTATTGCAAAGAGGCTACCAAGAGGATCCAGTAAGTATGAAGGAAAATTACCTTTTAAGTGTTTTAACTGCAATAAGATTGGTCATTTTGCCTCAAGGTGTCCGGAAAGATTTTCAAGGCAAAATCCTAACAAGCGAAGGTTCCAAAAGAACTGTTACTATGTACATGAAGATGATGATAATGAAGGAGTAATAGATGATGAATCAGAGATAGGAAACAAATCCAGAAATGAATGGGTATTCATTGCCATCAAGGAAGAAGATCCAATGTCCTCTATATCTGTCAATCTTAAGACTGTGGAAAGAGCTCTGGCTACCCAAATTGAAGAGAAGGATGTTTGGGACATTGACAGTGGATGCTCTCACCATATGATAGGTGAAAAAAATAAGTTTGTAGATTTGGAAAGGTATGAAGGAGGAGTGGTGAAGTTTGGTGATAATTCTGCTGGTAGAATTAGAGGAAGAGGAACTATTTCTTTTGATGGAAGAAACAAAACTGGTAATGTACTGTATGTTGAAGGTTTGAAGCACAATCTTCTCAGTGTTGGACAGTTGGTGGACAAAGGCTATGATCTCCGATTCAAGGATGGAAAATGCAAAATCTTTGAAAGTTCCGGAATAGAGATTGCATCCGGTGCTCAAACTAAAGGTAATATCTTCCACTTGGTTGGTACTAGTAAAAGCTGCTTATTTGTTCAAATTGATCAGAGTTGGTTATGGCATAGAAGGATGTGTCATATGAATTTTGATAATATCATCAAGATAAGAAATACTCAGGCTGCAAGAGATCTTCCAAAATTGGTGAAACCTACTAACATCTTGTGCAAGGAATGTCAGTTGGGTAAGCTGAGCAGAGTCACATTCAAAAGCAAGGAACTGTCTTCTACCAGATTATTGGACTTAGTTCACACTAATTTTTGTGGTCCAGCAAGAACCAGGAGTATTCAAGGTGATAGATACTTCATGCTGCTAATTGATGACTATTCTCGGATGATGTGGGTAACTTTTATGAAAGAGAAATCAGAAGCTTTTGAGGAATTCAAAATATTCAAGGCTATGGTAGAGAATGAAACTGGATTGAAGTTGAAATGTCTGAGGTCTGATAGAGGTGGAGAATTCACATCCGGTGAGTTCATAGAGTTCTGTGAGAAACATGGAATAAAGAGACAGTTGTCTACTCCTAGGACTCCATAGCAAAATGGAGTAGTGGAAAGAAAGAACCGGACCATACAGGAAGCTTCTAGGACCATGATGATGGAAGCTAATGTTCCTCATATCTATTGGAGAGAAGCTGTCAGCATTGTAGTCTATACTCTCAATCGAGTTCAAATCAGAAGCAATACCGATAAGACCCCTTATGAACTCTGGTTTGGCATTACTCCTACTGTAAGATATTTCAGAGTCTTTGGTAGCAAATGTTACATCAAAAGAGATAAAGATCTAGGAAAGTTTGATGCTAGAAGTGATGAAGGAATATTCTTGGGTTACTCTACTCAAAGCAAAGCATACCGGTGTTATAACAAGAGACTAAGAAATATGATAGAAAGTATAAATGTGAAGGTTGATGAGGGAATAGAGAAACCCACAAGGTTTTATGAATATGATGAAGATGATTAGAATGGTGTTCTGGTTCAAGGAGTTCAATCCTCTTCTGAAAGTCAGATTCAAACTGATCCGGTAAATCAGGAAGAAGAGATAGGTCTGACTGAGTCTGATCAAGAAGCAGAAGTGCAAGAAACTCCCCAAGTTCCAAGGTATGTAAGACTGAACCACTCTGAAGATCAGATCATAAGTGACAAAAGAAAAGGTGTGCAAACTAGAAGGAAAATTGCTCAAAATTCAGATGAATATTGTCTGATTTCAAAGATTGAACCTAAGACAATAAATGAAGCCTGCAATGATGAAAACTTGACCAAAGCAATGGAGGAAGAATTGATGCAAATTGAGAAAAATCACACTTGGGATCTTGTTCCCAAACCTAGAAACAAGAATGTGATTGGAACCAAATGGGTCTTCCGGAACAAACTAAATGAAGTTGGTGAAGTAATCAGAAATAAAGCCAGATTGGTCTGCAAGGGCTACTCTCAAATAGAAGGAATTGATTTTGAAGAAATGTTTGCTCCGGTGGCAAGAATTGAAGCAGTCAGATTATTCCTTGCCTTTCCTGCCTTTAAGGAATTCAAGGTATATCAGATGGATGTCAAGTTTGCCTTTCTAAATGGTGACTTGGAAGAAGAAGTGTATATAGAGCAACCAGATGGATTTCATTTCTCTAATCATGGTGATATGGTCTGCAAGTTGAAGAAGGCACTATATGGATTAAAGCAAGCCCTAAGAGCCTGGTATGAAAGATTGGACAAGCATCTTTTGAAGATTGGTTTCAACAAAGGTACTGCTGACAGTAACTTATATTTCAAAATTGATCATGAAAACATCTTGCTTGTTGAAGTATTTGTTGATGATATCATCTTTGGAGGAAGAGACAGTATGTGTAAAACTTTTGCAAATCAAATGAAAAGTGAGTTTCAGATGTCAATGCTTGGTGAAATAAATTTCTTCTTGGGTCTGCAAATTACTCAAACAAAGAAAGGAATCTTTATTTCTCAGACCAAATATGTGAAAGAATTGTTGAGAAAATTTGGAATGAAAGATTCAAAGCCAATGAATACTTCCATGGAAACCAGATGTAAGTTGAGCAAAGATGATGACTCTCCTAAGGCAGACCAGACAAAGTACAGATCAATGATTGGAGGACTGTTGTATCTCACTCAAACTAGACCAGATATAATGCAAGTTGTTGGTCTTGTTACGAGATTCCAGGCTGATCCCAGAGAATCTCATGTCATGGCAATCAAGAGGATCTTTAGATATCTAAAAGGGACGGTTGAGTATGGTCTGTGGTATACTAGAGATCATGATTTCTCTCTTCATGCATATACCGATGCTGATTGGGCAGGAGATGTGGATGACTGAAAGAGTACCAATGGTGGAGCTTTCTTTTTGGGAAAGAGATTGGTCTCTTGGCTAAGCAAGAAACAAGAGGCAATATCTCTATCTACAACTGAAGCAGAATACATTGCAGCAGCAAGTAGTTGCACTCAAGTTTTGTGGATGAAGCAGACGCTAAGAGATATTAAAGTAGAGTATGAGGAGCCTATCACAATCTTCTATGATAATTCAAGTGCAATAAACATTTCTAAGAATCCGGTGTTGCATTCTAAGACTAAGCATATATCTATCAAGTTTCACTTTCTGAGAGAGCAAGTGAACAAGGATGAAGTCAGATTGGAGTTTGTGCCCTCCAAGGATCAGATTGCAGATATTTTTACCAAACCTCTTCCCAAAGACTCTTTTGAGTACCTTAGGGAGAAGTTAGGGGTTATTGCCCCTCTGGTGATGAACTAGGATGCATTGATGTGCATCAGTCTGGTGGATATCACAGTCATATCTTGTGATCTGGATTGATGATGGGGAGCTACTACTCAGAGGGAGCAACAGGTATGATTTTAAAGTATTGGAGTTGCAAGTATGAGCCCTTTGCCATTGATGTCAAAGGGGGAGAGAAGACATATGAAAAACAAGTGGTTGATGATCAAAGGGGGAGCAGTAAAGGAAGAGAAGACATGTGAATAGTTGTTGCTGATAGGGGGAGTTGTGACAATAAGGAGAAGTTCTTGTCTTGATGGTTTTTCACATCATGTGTTGCCATCAATGACAAAGGGGGAGATTGTTGCAAGTATGGGTCTAACCAGTGTTGTCATTGATGTAAACATACTCATGTTGCATTAATGAGAAAGATTGGATGAGCTGTGTGCTGAGGATATTGAGAAAATTGGTCTCAATCAGGAACAGTGAAGAACAATGATGACAACAAGGTAAAAGTCCAAGATAGGTTGAGGATCAGAGGATGCAGTTTAAAGGGTTTGTAGATATGAGTCTTGAGATGATCTAGTCAAGTTTTCAGAGGTCCGCATGAAGATCTGAAGAAGTTATGGCCGCTCAAGTAGAACCAGCTCCGGCAGGTGTTCAGAGGTGACAGAGTGACACAGATAGGTCCAGTGAGATCCATAAATGCATTATCCCATTCTGTGGATTTGAGGAAGTGTTGAGGACGTCCTTGTGAAGTGTCACGTAGATTGGTTCATGGTTTGAAGGTCTGGAAGAACCTATTCCTTTGTGACAGTGATGACAGACTGTGTTCTTGAGGTTCTAGATGAAGGAGAGAAGGATTCCAGTAAGTAGATGAAGTGCGGATGTTCTTGGTGATTCAGGAAAGCTTGTGGTGATCTGTGGATCGTTTCCAGTTCATGTTGGTGGTCCGCATTGAAGTTAAAGTTCGTATTTGAAGAATAACCACCGGATGTTGGTGCTCTTCCTGAGACTGGCTGACCAAATGTATTACACGTCTTGCGGATGTTCTTGTAGGTGTTTGCCGACTTAGATGATTGTTCCTAAGTTGATGCCTTGTATAAGTAAGGGATTGTGAAGTCATTTCAAAGTGTGTCTTGCAGTGATGAGTGTGTGGTAGCGAGGAGAAGTGCGAAAGGCAGAGCAGAAGTATTGGGCTTAAATGGAACTGATTCAAGCATGGTAAAGATGCTATTCTCAGTTCATGAAGGTGATACTTATTTCTTTGTAGACAGTGTGTCTCTTGTAGGTAGTGAGCCTCTTGTGAGCAGTGTGCTTGGGTAGTGAGCCCTAATTGGCAAGTGCTATTTTGTTCTTTCTATTCTTCTAACAGAGAATACATTCTTGGGTTAATCACCCCGTGGTTTTTCCCTTAACCGAGTTTTCCACGTCAAAATCTTGGTGTCTTATGTGTTGATGAGTTTCTGCTTTTGATTTGAATGCATTATGTTTTATGTTTAATATACTGCTAATCACTAAGAGGATTTAATTGTGTAAATTGGAGAAAGTTTTGCACAACTGATTCACCCCCCCTCTCAGTTGTGTGCCCTAAGTCTAACATTAACAACTTAACAATTAGTAGTTAATTCAATGCACCAAAATAATCAAACTAATGATTAATTTATATATAGTTAAATACTTCTTGCTATATATGGTTACATACTTCTTGCTTTTCAAAGAGGACATAGATCACTGCTAATTAACATAAATTCTCATGATGGAGATGGACCCTTAAATGGCCAATTCCAATCCTTACAAAGACTACTACCAAAGTGATAAGTAGTTATATTATGATATTTTATTTCAGGGTTTAACTGCATAGTTTTTGAGTCAAACACATGACCCATATTTCATGAGTAGTGGTTCACATGAACCCATCTCTCATGTTAATGAATGGTCCACTTAGCACTCATTACATCTAGGTGATGCACACAGGGGTGAAGCATCGGGACTTTCTGGGAGGTCACCCATCCCAGTACTACTTCGACTCAAGCACGCTTAACCATGGAGTTTCCCCCAAGGTCAAGCCCACTTAGCTTGCTACCCCATTTGCTAAAATATCATAATTTGACATGCTGCGAAAAATACCTCCTACTTATCAAGTAGTTATATGTTCATGAGTTCACAATACACATTTATATACATTATGTATGCCAAGGACAACACTACCCAAAAAACACCATGATTAGTAATTGAGTTATTAACTAGCTTTTAGTTACAAGTACTCAAGATAAAATTGTGTATTGACTTATATCCAAGTACACAATAATGAGACTCCTTTGAGTAACAAAGGTTAGTTTACTAGTCTACAACCCAAAAACAAGTTATCTTAGCATAAAGGTTAGTCTACCAAGCTACAACTCAAGAACAAGTTATCTTGGCACAACTAAGTTCATAGCTCAAATACATAGTTTTAAGTGGGATGAATGTGTCCCCTTATAGTATAGCAAATAATTCAATGAATAATTTAAGTTTCCAAGTTTAACTATTGATGTTTCCTTAGGAGGTCATTTTCTACAAAAACCTTTTATAATAGGTTCAAGTGGAAGACACCAACAAAGGCTATCAGTTAGTGCACTTTTCACAACATAACCAAGTATAGTGACAATTTATTTTTACCATAGTTATTCAAATAGTTCAAATACATCTCTTAATCATGTAAAATACACATAGAATACAAGTATACCATACAAGATAAAATGCAACAAACAATGACACTCATATGCAACATAAATATCATATAACCATAATGCAGACTCAATGTCCCAAGAACCCATCAAGACCTGGATCCTAATGATGCATAGTATCCAAGTACCATCACCTCACCTAAATAAGATAAGATGTTTAACTATACCAACCATAGAGCACCCTACCCCAAGATTAGAATAGTATGCAAACTAATAAATAGTCTACATGACTTAGATTTAGTGATCACCTAGCTACTAGTGATGGATGGCGAACATAATGAATAAATAGCCTAACAACCTTCTACCATCAAGAGAACTAGAGCTTCGATGTGTTTTGGTTCCTACAGAAAGATGAGCAACTCAATCTTAGCTAATTTACTTAAGGGTAGATGTTTCAACGTGTTGGGACCGAAGTAGAGAAGATGATGTCAAGATGTACCCAACCAGGATGAGGACATCCAACCTCTCCTACTTCTTTAATCTTGTCTTCTCCAACAAAAGTTAAGATATCAACCATCCTAGCCCATAGGATAATCAGGTATCGAAAAGCTCTAGAATAACTCCCATAAACCAATTAATCATATAGCCACCTCCGTACTCTTATGAGTAGAACCATGACATAATAGATGTCACAAGCAAATAGGTTCAGCTCACCAAGGAGACAAAACATTACCAACCCAAATTAGATTTACTTGAATATAATTAAAATAAACTAATTGCATACACATAGTCAAATAAAACATTACACAACATAATCTATTGACTCTAGACCATTCATACAGTGAAAACAGGGTAATACAAACACTTAAGATTCCTTTTTAACATGTACGATTAACCCAGCTATGCGAGGCATTAGCATCTATTGTATCTTCATATATTAAAGTATGGAGGTTATATGACGTCTGACCTCCAAAAATTTTCTTGATTGACCAAAATGGCAGGTCTAAGGAAAATTGCAGCAGTATCTAATGTGTTATGTAAATTATTGACATGACATCTGTCAAGTTCATTGGAAGACGCCAAGATACTCTCAGAGAAAGAACAAGAATGCCCAATCCCTTTGTTTTAAATGATCTTAGCCCTTCCTTTCTCTTCCCTCCAAGTTGAATTGAAAAGAGAAACTCCCAACTGGTCTGCAGAAGGTATGTTTCCTTGCTTCTTTTCTGCTTCTTTCTTCTTCAATCATTCCAAATCTACTTCATGCAGAAATTAGGCTGTAATCTTGTATATATTTTTATATTTCATAGCCTGTCCTGCTTTTGATTTTATGTTGAAGATATGCCCATAATTTCAAACTGCGTGTCTTTTCCCAATATGATAATATCTTTTTTTTTCTCTGGATTTAAATTCATTCAGCTATTGCACTTGCCTTTGATGTTTAACATTTGGCAAAATGGGCAGACAAAAAATTGACATTGAAAAGATCAAGGATAAAACTAAAAGGTCTGCATGCTTTGGGAAAAGAAGGGAATTTTCAAGAAAGCCAATGAGCTTGCTGTATTATGTGGGTCACTCACAGCAATCATAACCAATTCTCCAACAGGGAAGCTCTTCGTATTTGAGAGACCTGACATTGATTGTGTTGTTGATAAATATCATAACATCCCTCTCACTCTTGACAATGACAAAGTTCAAAAAGCTCAGAAAGCACAAGAGCATTACAACTCTGTGTCAAACAAGTTTGATACAGAAAAGAAGCTCACGCAAATGCTACAAAGGCAACAGCCTGATATACAGAATTCACAACTGCCAGAATTGATTGAGTTTGCTGAAAGGCTTAAAAATTTGCAGGATCTGATCAAAACTGCACAGGAGAAGGAACTTACAAAGTGCTCTGCCAAGGACCCCAATGCAATGGAGGATGCTCAAATGGCTCAACCATTACAACATTCTAAATGCTCATCTTCACAATCAGCTTCCTCTTCTTTTATAGATTTCTTGCGTGGAGGTCAATGTCAGAAAACACCTTTGAAAAGTGCCCTTAATCCAGTGAGCCCATCGAGTTCTCAACCACAAGTTTGTAAGCATATGATGGGGTCTTCTCTGTATTCATCCACCCCTGCAACAAGGGATTCCAATACAACCCAATTTAGTCCAATCTTGCAACAATTCAGTAGAGGTATACAAGATGGCAGAGCCGCAAAGAAAAGTGCATCCTCAAGCATGCCATCTACTTCACTTCCTCAGCATGAGACATGTCAGACAACTCTGTCTACTCAGCAATCAGAACTCCCCGGATTGACAAAGGCAGAAAGACAACATTCATTAAATATCCCTGATCTAAATCTGGATTATGACGAGCTGAGACAGAGCAGTGGCAATGGATTATAGAAAATCAAATAAACAGTGAGTAAAATCTTATACCATTTTTTTTGAATAATCTTTTATAAGATATTCATGAATTCATGGCTAAAGTCTGGTAAAATTGGTAATGCTACATGGTAACGAGTATTTTTTTTAGGATATGGGACATTATGATTTTCGATACCACAATTCTCATTTTTTCAATTTAGAGAACTTGGATAACTTATCATTAACGATTTGATTGCAAGCTACATTCAAAACTTGTTTTAAATTATATTGCAAGCTACATTTAAGCTGCCTATTCTAACTTTTATTATTTCTGATGCAGGAATTTGCCTTCTGTGACGACACATTATTCTGAAGCATCTTCCAATGTCCCTGATTTTGAGTATAAAGATAAGAAATGATAGATTGGTGGAAGACAATAGCTTCTAATGCCCAAGTTCAATGGTCTCAATCCTATGAATTCTTGTCATGAATCGCCTGAGACCAAACATTCAGGAAGATATGATTTCTTGATTATGATATGAGACATCTTTTTCCAGTTTGAAAAACATTCCGAGGTTTATATTGTTGCGTATATGAAGCCTAAACGGACACCTTTTACTCTTCAATTCCTTGACCATTCGTATTTCCTCTTGAAGGCATATTATTATAGTTATACTAAAAATGCAATTCATTATTCATTCTGAAGATTGTATGAGATGCAGGATAATGTATGTCTGTAGAACAGAGATTAATAAAGGAATTCCCTTGCTTCATTGTGGATGTAGCCAATCTTGGTGAACCACGTTAAACTTTGTGTTCTTGTTCTGTGTTCTATTTTCGCATTCTGTGTTTTATTTATCTGCACTTTTACATTAACATATATATTACATATGGGTTATGATTAAAATGATAAACGTTCCATCATGCAATGGTTCTGTATTTCATTTCTGAGATTTGGACAAAAGAAACATTATAAAGTTTTTCTTGCCTCTGTTTGAGGCTTTGAGCTGTCATAAGTTCCACAATGCTATCATGGAGCTCTTTTGTTTTTCCCGGTTTTTATTAAAGAAACACAATTAGAAATTTTATGGAGTTGCTTTAGGCCTCGTTCGTATGGACTGGAATTTTTGGACAAATCTTGTGATTTCATGTTAAATTTTCTTATGAAAAAAGATTTATGCCAATTTCAAAGTTTAAAACAAAACATTGTACTGACTGCAGCTGAAGCGGTTTAAAAGAAGTATAATTAGAAACAAAAAAATGTCATTCAGGAAGTCAATTTAGGGAGATTTCTGGCAGCATCAGGAGTCTGCAGAATTCTGTTTTGCTGTTGCATCCTAAGAATTGTTATCAGTGGAGTCAGAAATTTTGTAGCATGAAAGCATGAGTCCATCTGTTTTATGTTTTGTATCTTTGTGACTTTAAAAAAGAGCCATGTGATAGAAATCTATGAAGCCTTACTGTCATGTAAGCTACTAAGTTGTGTAGTGCAGAAGTTTTTGTATTGATTAAAATGCTCTACATTTTTAGTATGTTGTCACCATTGTTTGGATTAGAATGTGTTTCTTCTACAACAACTAAGGTGTTTGAATATGTAAGTGAATTTTATTCCTATGTGGACTATCTTGGGGACTGATGAAGAAGATAAACAACTCTCTCCCAACAAACACAAATCACAAACTCCCAAGCACGCAGAATTACAAAGGCACACTCTGCCTCAAAACAAATGAGATTACAACACAATTCAGATTTATTTATTCAAATCAAAACTACTGTCAAATTTACACTTCAGGCCTTCAATGGCCTTCCCAATTCTTATCTGTCTTCATATCTCCAAATCTCAACTGAATCAACCTGTTTTCCCTGTGCAAAACCCTATTTTATCTGCAAATTCATTCTGGCAGCTTACCTCTTCAATATTAAAATTCTCTGTTTCTTATCTCCCTGAGGTCGATTCAACAACATCCTTCTTTATCTGCCACTCCTACACTCTGGACTGTTTCCTTTCTTCTGTCATACTTCATACTCTTCCATTGCCGGCGGCCTTTCCTGGGTAAAATGTTTCCACTTACTTATGACAGAGGCCACTATTCTTCTCTGGCAACCAGTGTGCTGTTCGCACTTTCAATTCCTTTTTGTTTTAAGCCTGCGTTCTCTTCTTTATTTATGATGCTCAAACCAGGAGTTCAGGCAGAATTAAATCAAACATACCAATACCATGCCATTCATTCACCCAATCGTAGGTTTTTATTTCAATTGCAATTTCAATGCTGAATGATTGACTAGCTGAAATTCATATCTAGCCCCCTACTCATGCCATCGACTTTATATTAGAATTTTATGCCGTGTGGATTATTAGGCTTATGTGGCGTTTCAATCTGGAACATTAGTAAGAAAATAAGGTATCACCTCTTTTAAAGAGAGCTCAAGATGATGTTAAATGCATTTCAAAAGATGGACAAATTCTCATGGAGTCAACGTGCCCCTCCAAATTCAAGCAACATGAATTAATTCAAGGGAGCATATATGTATGAGATGCCTTATGGAAATGAAATCAGACTTTCCCAACAATATCAAACCACGACAACTTCATCAATGTTTTGCCCACACTATCACAATGCCTGTGAAATACTTCGACAACATACGGCAAATGACGCAAAAAAAATATTACACGAAGTCGCCAGCAGTCGTAACAACCTCCTTGTTTGCCTAGAAAGACGAACTGCAGCAACAAACTACATCACAACTAGAATCTCATCTTTTGTTTGACGCAGGATTGCTCGTGCACCCAGGTGCTCCTGCATCAGGGACTATCTTGGTGGAAATCTCTATCTCTCTGCACATGAGTTCTTAGCTAACCCTGACTTTACCCCTTTGCAATCATCCCTTTTTGAGACATTTGAATGTTTGTCTACTGATTTCCCTTTAGCTCCAAATTGTCACTCTTCACTCCCAAACACTATCATAGCCCTTAACGAACTGTCAAAGACTGGAGCCTATGCAATCATCCACCAGCTTGCCACGATTAAGAGAGTGCATGTCGATAAGACTCTTTGATATAAGAAGTGCTTCTAGAGGTAGTCTATGAATTTTCTCTTCCTAGTGATATTATTGATGTTATTTTATATTGCAAAGCAAAGGCTAGTGTTGTTTTCCCTTAGGGGTGTGTGCACATTTAATTGAGTTCTATAAGTAGACTAGGGCTAATTCGGAGAGCAAAGGTTGAGATATTAAAGTCGGTTAAGGCTTAGGTAAGGGCTACATCTCTTGCATGTTTTTCTCCCCTAAACATGCCTACGATGCTCTCTAGTACACCTCTTGGATTACTTGTGGCCAAATAAACTATCTTGAAGCATGTGGGATTTTGATTTTCACCCTAGAAGCTCTTCTAAATCTAAGTATCCTATTAAAAGAATCATTTTGGAAAACCCTAGGTTGTGATAGTTTTGTAAATGAAATAACTACTAACCTAGGTTCCCTTTTTCAATACATTAATTTATTTTAGCTCAAATCTAAAATATACTATGATAAAAAAATAGAGAGCACAAACAAATTCATATTTTTTGATTAAATTAAACTAATGTGTGGTGGGACAAGAACTAGAAAATAAAAGAGGAAACACAGAAAATATGCACCCCTAGATTATCTGAGGACTAGATTTGACTAAAGAATTAGCAAGAAGAAGACTAGAACCTAGCATCTAGATTTTTTTTTTGCTTTGTGGCATCAATTGGGACACCAATGTTGAGTCTAGGTGCTCTTACCCCTATCTTAATTTGTGTCTTGACACCAAAATTGGATCTAGCACCCTTGTCTGGGTGCTTGTTATTGGGAAGGTGTTGTAAACCTTGCATATATAAATATTTTATTTTATAATATTGGTATCCATGTCTATGTGGGACACTACACATTGGGATTGGGCAATGCATTCTTAGGGGATGTTCTATTGATAATGCAAATGTATATATTATCTATGGCAAAAGCTTCATTTTAAAGGAGGACTATAGTTAGCCTCATTGTAGTTTTGTAGATCTCTTTGTTCAACCCTTATCATTTAAATTTTTCCAACGAGTCTTACAAAACCTTGACCTCCTCCATCTAGATTTCCTCATCCATTTGATCCTTGTTTGTAACAATGCACAATATTTACATTGGAGACATATGAGACATTCCTCATTCTGCAAATGTGATTTGTAGTGATCATTGAGGTCATACATTAGATAGATTCAATTGCTTGTTCATTAAGATAGGTAGTTGTAGGTTCTTATGTTCTTTTGCATCTCTTCCTCCTTTTTGACTTGGCATCATCACTCACCATTTTTTAACATACTAAATGTGAGAAAAATAAATCGCACCAACATTTAACAATAACCCTCTGAGGTAGGTTTCAACAAGTCCAAGTTACAAACACACATTCCCAAGAAAACCAATATCCATAATGTCACATCCTCCTATGAACATGTTTTAGGGCCTCGTAGTCCCAATGTAATTTGGACTAGGGTTAGGAAATAAAACTTTATGTTTAACTATATGTATGCATACTTGTGTGTGTGTTGGTGTATGTTTATGAATTCTTATGGTTGGTAATGATAAACATGGAATGGAAATCTAGTTGTATTTTTCATTAATTTCTAAATACATATATTGGATTATGTTTCTGACTAACTTGGATTAACTCAATTGTGAATGGTGCGAGAAACAATGTTATGTGTGCAAGTGACATGGTGCATGGTGGAGTGGACTCTACAGATCCATAAATTGAGTATGACTTTAATGCCAAACCTTGCCAAAACACTGGTTTAAACTGAGGCTCATATGAAATATAATTTAATATGTTCTTTCCAACCATTAGTCAGTCTCATCTGCTTCTTATGGAGTCTATAGGTCCTAGTTGAGTCCACTTGTTAGGTAACCACTACCTTGTGGCATATTAGTTTCTGAATGCATTTCATGTTGGCAAGAGACACTATATGGATTCATGAATGTTGTCATTGATGGCAACAAAGTTCATCCCACACATCTGCAGGACATCGTGTGTCTATACCGGAAGTCAGATTGAAGAATGTTGTGGTCCGGTAAGCAAGAACAGAGTATGTGGAAAGGTTCGACAATCAGGTCCGGATCACTCAGAGGAAGTATCTTTGGAAAGTGCAGACTTGGGGAAGTCAAGAGGAGTACCTTGACTGATAGATTCTAGGAATTGAGCCTCCAATGATGAAAGAGCAAAGATATATAAGCATTCAAGTATTAGAGTCTGGTTTGATAGAACAGACAGAGGAAGAACTGATAGGTAGAGTATCAGAAGTTATTCCGAATGAGATGTTGATGGTGATAAAGATTCCTAAGGTATCTTTCATGATTGACCGACTTATTAGATGACTTCTCTAAGTTTCTTTTTGATCTGCTTCACTTGGAAGCAAGGATTCAGCCGACAGACTAAAGTTTGAGATAATATTGACTATTCCGGATGCTGACTAGAAAAGTGTTGAAATCACTTGTGCGGATATATATACAAGACAGATTTAGATGTGAAGGTGTGTGTTGTGTAAGAAGTGGAAGTGCGAATAAAAGCATAATAGTATAACAGGCAGAAAAATAGGTTCGGAATGTAAGAGGACAACAGCACTTAAGGAGAGCAAGAATGAAGTGTAGCAGATCAGTCTATTGAGCTTAACCAGAACTGAACTTCAGCATGTGTGGATGCTTCTCATCAGTTCAAGTTTTCTTCATGTATATAGTAAGTCTTTTGTAGGCAGTGAGCCTCTTGTGAGCAGTGTGCTCAGGTACTGAGCCCTAATTGGCAAGTGCCATTTTTTTATCTTCTATTCTTCTAACAAAGAATAATATCTTGGGTTAATCACCCCGTGGTTTTTTTCCCTTAACAGGGTTTCCACGTCAAAATCATTGTGTCATGTGTATTGGTGTTATTTCCATTTCATGATTATGCTTGCTTATTTGATCTGATGTTACATTAACTGCTAAGAAAGCACAGAAAGTTAAAATTATTAGGATAACTGATTCACCCCCCCTCTCAGTTATCAACAATTGGTATCAGAGCCAAGTTCCTCCTAACAGAGCCTAACAACTTGAGGAAGATCTGGGAATTCAAATGGATGTATATGGTATAAGGGAGCAACTCAAGACTGCCCTTGATGATCTTGAGTAGTCAAACTCTGAAGTAAATGAATTAAAGGAAAGACTCAAACATGCTGATGCTTTTATAAAAGAACTAAAAGACAAATTAAGTCTCTCTATGAAAAAGAGAAAGGAGCTACTTCAGCAATTGGCAAGTTAAGGTGAAGCCAATGATACAAATGGAGATCTGAAGGAGAAAACCAAGTTATGTGAAAAGTTATCAAAAGAAATCATTATGGTAAGACATGAAATGGAATCAAGAGTTATGAAGTTTACCCAAGAGGTTGAAGAGAAAATAAAAACTGAAGATGATCTAAGACAATCTCTCAAGGAGAAATCAAAAGATTGCCACAAAATGGATAGAATTATCAGACATCTTGAATCTAATCTTGAAGATGCTAAAGATAATGAAGAAAAACTTGAGGATCAAATTGTCTCTCTTAAAAGGGATCTTCAAACATCAAATGAATATAAAGAGAAATTCAAGATAAGTTCTTCTCAACTTGAAGTTCTTCTTGAAAGTCAAAAGAGGGTAGATGACAAGTGTGGTTTGGGATATGAGAAAGGAGAAAGCTCCAGATCCAATCAGAAGAATCTTAGATCAGAAAATCCAAGGAACAGGCCTAGAAGACCTCTGGTAAGGCATCCTAATGCTCAAAGATATCCATCCTTCAATGGATATTGCCACAACTACAATAACTTTGGTCATAGAGCTAATCAGTGCAGAAAGAGAATAAATCAGACTAATACATCCTTCTCTGGACAGTGTTTTAACTGCAAAAGGTATGGTCACAAATCTCATGAATGCAGAAATATGCAAATGAACAATTCATTCAATGGTAGATGGTTTGCATGCAATAGAATGGGTCACATGGCTAATCAATGCAGATCAAGAGGATATCAATCAAATATGCAAAGAAATGTTGTTTGCCAAATTTGCAATAGATCTGGTCATATTGCAAAGTTCTGTAGAAGTAAGAATCAGGACAAAAGAGGTCTGGTATATCATAATCAGAATCAAGATAAGGGAAAATAAAAAGTGAATGCAGATGAAGTTCAAAGTGAGATGAACAAGATTTGGGTGAAGAAAAGTACAAAAAATGTAGGGGATGGATCCACACCAGACTCTGGTGCTGATATTCCTTCTAAAAATTAAAAAGTGAGCTCTGGCTCAGGGGGAGACAAAGAAAACCTTGTTCCCCTAGCCAGTCAATTGGTGCCAGAACTGGCACAAGAAGAGTTGCGGATTAAAGGGTTCATAAGAGGAACATCCAAATAAACTATGGTTAAGATTTGGAAGATCCGCAAGATGTTTAAGATCAAGATTGATCCGGTTCTTCAAGTCATCTGAATAAGGCAAACCAGAATGACTTAGGTCGAGCATTTATTACAACTTGACATTAGGGTTTGCGGAGCAATATAAGGGTTTTTTCATTAAGCATTTGTTCATTCTGCATTCAAGAAGAAACGAAAAGAGAAGCTCTACAACAAAATTCCTCAAGCTCATCAAAAGATCATTTGTAGAAGTCAATTCATCCATAAATCGATCTGACTAACTCCGTGAAATCGAAAGGCGCAAAAGGTATTTTCCGTTCTTAAAATATCTCTCTACAAATCTTTTTAAAAGATGTCTACTCTGAATATTGTGAAGATCACTGATAGGCCTCGCCCCAAATTCAAGAAACATCCCTACAAATCCTTGGAAGTAGATCCCCTAGGAGCTTTTTCCAGTGTTCCGCATGGTGTCTTACATACATAAGATATTAGGGTTTACATTCATGCAAACATTAAAGAATTCAGAGAGTCCAAATTAAGGGATATCTACCACAAACAGTTAATAGATGATTCATTTGAGCTCAAACCCCAATACAAGGCCCTCCGGGAGAAGCACTTTGCACAATGTATACATTTCCCCTGCTTTGCTGAGGATGAATGGGTCCGGTATGTCTTGAGTAGAATACATGACAACTTCATGTGGTTTAATGGACCATTCAAGATCACAAAAGATGCCATTAGGGTAGTTACCGGTTTGTACTCATCCGGTGGTATACCTATTCTCAAATCGATCAAGAATCTGACTGTAAGTGAGGCTACCGGATCTAGGTTTGATAAAAGAGTAATGATAGTAGATGACATCACTTATCCAAATGTCAAGTTTGTATCCATGATCATCAGCTACAAGATATATCATTCTAGCAGGGAGAATTCAGTACCTGGAACTGCTATCTATACTGCCTATGAAATGTTGAGAAAAAATGCAGACTATGACCTTTGTGAGCTCCTTCTAAACCAACTCTTAGAGAACCTACAGAAGATAAAGAAGGACAAGAAGAATTCCTTCAAATTTGGTGGTCTAATACTCTGTCTATTCTTCTACTTTATGAATGAGCTACCCGGATCCAGTGGATGGGTATGGCAGAATGATAGACCGGTTGCCATACAAATCAGGGATTATTTGCATGGACTTGGTGATGCCAAGGCACAAAATACAGCTCTCTAGGGATATTTCAAAAACTTCCAGAACATGATGCAAGCTAAAGAGAGAATTTCTCAATCTCTAGTTGAGAAATACAAAGACACAGTATGCTTTATGGTAGAAACTGATCAGTGCCTAATGGAGGCAGTGGAACCAAGAACAGTGTGGATCATGCCAATGGGGTATGAGGTGGATGAGAAAATCATTGAGCTACATGTTCAGCACATGTTGAGTCAACCAAAGGATCCTAAGGCAGAAAGGTTTGGAACCTTTGAAGAATTAAGTATAAAAATCCATGTGGAACTCAGACAACCGGAGATAAAGAGAAAAGTGAGAAAAGAAGTAGAAAACATTGCTAAAAGCTTTGGCATCTCAAAAGAGGCACTTGATGCCAATAGGGAGAAGATGGAAAGAGCAAAGAAAGAGAAGGAAGGTGTTGAAAAGGAAAGTGGTCCAGTAGAAGCCCCCACCCAGACAAGATCCTCTAAGAGGTCCGCTCCTACCACTGACAAGAGCTCAAAAACATCAAAACCAGAAGCTAAATCATCCAGTAAAGCAGAGAAAAGAACTAAGACAAAGGCCACAAGGTCTTATATTAGTCAGAAAGATGAAGAAGAGACAGAATCTGATGAAGAAATCAAGAAGATGAAGAAGAAGAAGAAAGTATCCGGTGCAGATAAGATGGCAGAGGTAGAAGAATTTGTTGAAAAGCCCACTCTGTCCCCAGATGATGTACTCAAAGCTGTTACTATGGATGGAAACCTGCAACCAATAACAGAATTCTATGATGCATATAATGATGCAGATAGAAAAATATTGGAGGAAGCCATAGTTAAGTACTTGAACATATACAATAAAGCCTTGATTGAAATAATTTCTCTAATTCCTAAAAGTTTGGAAAAGGAACTTGAAATGAGAAAAGAAAATGCTAAGGCAAAAGACTTAGAAATCAGAGAACAAATAGCTATTTAGCTCTACCCTTCAATTACTCCAAAACAAATGGATATGATCTTCAAAGATTGCAAGGATGAGTTCCGGAGTAAGACTAGAATGAATCAACTCATGCTTGGAGAGACTGATAAAGTGGCAAAAGAAACAAAAGAAATCTTGCAGAAGGTATACTCAAGATTCAACCTTCCTATTATAGAGGACTTGGGTGTTGATCCCTCGGCTACAAGTGTTGAAAAAGAATCTACTGAGGCAATGACAGAAGAAGTAATGGACTCCGGTGAAGGTAAATACAAGGGCTTAGAATCCTCTACTCCGGAAGAGGTGGCTCATGAACAAACAAATATCTCTCCTCCAGTTTCCCCTACAGTCTCCGAATCTAAAGGAGAAGAAAGAATAGAGGAGAAAGAAGAAGAAGTGAAAGGAAGAGAAGAAAGTCAAGCTGAGAAGAACATAAGTGACAATGCAGAAGAGAAGAAATCTCTGTCTCCGGCAAGAGACACTGCAAAAACTGTCAAGGACTTCTTGACAAAAGAAATGTTGGAGATTGATGAACCAGAGTTACTTCAAGGTCCATTTAACTTTGACTCTCTCTCCCTGGTTCAAACAATGAAGATAGCTTCATTTGCCAATGCAAAGGCAAAAGAAAAACTCCTGAAGTCTCACATGGAAGATTGTGAGCTAATAGAAGTTACATCCAGTGTTTTAGAAAAGATCATGCCATCTTTTCAAAAGGATCACTCAGCCTCCTCATCAGGTAATCTTAAATCTCTTGTTAGTTCAGTCAGCACTCATTTTGAGTCCTTAGATAAATCAGCTGAGGAAAAGGTCTGGAAAGAGTTTTTAGATAAAAGATTCTCTGAAGTACTAAGTCTAATATCAAATGATAGAAGAAATATGGATATAGGATAAAGAGCTTAGAAAATGCTCTTAAAGATGGCGGGAAAATATATAAATTTTGTCTATCATGGTCCAAAGCAACAATGGAGATTGAGAAGAAAATGAAAGAACAGGAGATCCAACTAACAAAACTTTCTCAAAATTTTGATCCATTTACCTCATCCATAGTAAATCAAGAATGTCAGACCATTGTAGTCTTGGATGAAATTAAGAAGCTAGAGAAAGAAAAGAAAAATAGAATCAGCAGGTTAAATGAGCTTAGAAGAATAATCATTCCTAAGTTGGAGACCATGCATGAGGCCCTAAGTGATGCTCAAACCACCGCCAAGACAAATGATCCGACAGATCTGAAGAAGGTTGAGGTTTTTGCATTCCTGTTGAGTGGTCACATATCAATTTTGGACAGGATGAAGCTGAGTTGGGCAACCGAAGTTGTACAATTGAAAAACACTTTTACAGACATACTAAAGTATATGTAGAGTGCAACCAGATGATATAGTTATGCGACTAAGTTAACTTTTTGCAAATTTTGGTGTGCGGACCCCACCCTTTGCTATTGATGTCAAAGAGGGAGTGATGAGCAGTGAAAAATGTTGAATCCAGTTAAGGGGGAGCTCCAGAAAATATACATAGAGACTGAGCATCAGCCAAGGGGGAGTATAGTGTGACACTTAGTCATTTTTCACTAAGTGTTGCCATCAATGCCAAAGGGGGAGATTGTTGGCAAGAGACACTATATGGATTCATGAATGTTGTCATTGATGGCAACAAAGTTCATCCCACACATCCGCAGGACATGGTGTGTCTATACCGGAAGTCAGATTGAAGAATGTTGTGGTTTGGTAAGCAAGAACAGAGTATGTGGAAAGGTTCGACAGTCAAGTCCGGATCACTTAGAGGAAGTATCTTTGGAAAGTACAGACTTGGGGAAGTCAAGGGGAGTACCTTGACTGATAGATTCCAGGAATTGAGCCTCCGGTGATGAAAGAGTAAAGAGATATAAGCATTCAAGTATTAGGGTCCGGTTTGATAGAACAGACAGAGGAAGAACTGATAGGTAGAGCATCATAAGTTATTCCGGATGAGATGTTGATGGTGATAAAGATTCCTAAGGTATCTTTCATGATTGGCCGACTTATTAGATGACTTCTATAAGTTTCTTTTTGATCCACTTCACTTGGAAGCAAGGATTCAACTGACAGACTAAAGTTTGAGATAATATTGACTATTCCGGATGCCGACTAGAAAAGTGTTGAAATCACTTGTGCAGATATATATACAAGACGGATTTAGATGTGAAGGTGTGTGTTGTGTAAGAAGTGGAAGTGCGAATAAAAGAATAATAGTATAACAGGCAGAAAAATAGGTTCAGAATGTAAGAGGACAGCAGCAGTTAAGGAGAGCAAGAATGAAGTGCAGCAGATCAGTCTATCGAGCTTAACTAGAACTGAACTTCAGCATGTGTGGATGCTTCTCATCAGTTCAAGTTTTCTTTGTGTATACAGTAAGTATTTTGTAGGCAGTGAGCCTCTTGTGAGCAGTGTGCTCGGGCAGTGAGCCCTAATTGGCAAGTGCCATTTTTGTATCTTCTATTCTTCTAATAGAGAATAATATCTTGGGTTAATCACCCCGTGGTTTTTTTCCCTTAACAGGGTTTCCACGTCAAAATCATTGTGTCATGTGTATTGGTGTTATTTCCATTTCATGATTATGCTTGCTTATTTGATCTGATGTTACATTAACTGTTAAGAAAGCATATAAAGTTAAAATTATTAGGATAACTGATTCACCCCCCTCTCAGTTATCAACATTTCATTCAAACATGTCTTTGTCAAAAAGTTAATAAAGGACCAAACTATCTATTTCTAGTTTACTCAAAGCATTAGACATTATTATTACTGGTATTAAATAAAAACAAAGGAATTATTATTATTGTTAAGTACTCTTATTATTAGTAGTATTATCATTAAGGGATAATTAAGTTTCGCCGATAAGGGACCCCAAGGTTCATGAAATTCATACTTTTTTGATAACTTGGGCAAGTTACTAAGTTTGTAAAAGCTTTATTTTGCCAATAACAAGGGAAGGTTCCCAAGTTCGTGGAAAATATATTTTGCCAACAAAGAAAGGTTCGTGAATGGGTCAATTTTCTGATAAGTTCATAAAAGCATACTTTTTCCAATGGGTCTTTATAATGAAGGTTCAAAAAACTGATAATTTGCTGATAGGCATTTGTTTCTCAAGTTCAAAAAACTAGACAATTACCAATAATGTGGAGAGTTTTGCACAGTTTGATTTCGTTGATAGATGGCTCCATGGTTGTGGAAAAAGGGTATTTTAGCCAACGATTGCCTAGAGCCGAATGTATCAAAACTGATGAATTTGCAATGGCAATTGGAACATCCTTATGAAAGAATTGATTCTGGTAGTTAGTTCAGTTCAGACAATT
This sequence comes from Cunninghamia lanceolata, assembly GCA_027924645.1. Lineage (NCBI taxonomy): Eukaryota > Viridiplantae > Streptophyta > Pinopsida > Cupressales > Cupressaceae > Cunninghamia > Cunninghamia lanceolata. The sequence goes on along the minus strand of BSBN01000210.1, from coordinate 1,801,886 downwards.
CTGATCAGTTGTATAATGATTTGGGCAGTTGAACTATTTTGGGCAAAGGATCATAAATACGTTTGCGGGGGACCAGAATAGGGGTTGGATCTGGGAGGATTTTGATGGTTGGGGATTCGATGGTGAATTGATTGGTGAGCTAATTTTGTCCTAGTTTGCTCTCTTGGAGGAGAGATATGTTGGAGAAATCTCTGTAAGTGAAGATGGATGTAACCTATTGACTGTGTACTGACATTTTGTACTCCTATAATCATTCTATTGCTAATAATAATAAGATCATTTTTGTGACATGGTATTTGTATTATTGCTTGTATTTGCTGCTTAACTCAGTTGTCTGATAAGGTCCCTGAGTTTAGTCCTGCATCAACAATTGCAGCTTCAAATCTTTTAACATGCCTTAACTGTTGGTTCAAACGGAAGGTAAATTGTTAGCTTTGGAAAAATTTAAAACTTTAAAATAATATTTTAATTAAATTAATGTCTTACATGTTGTGCTCTGATTCCTACTAGCTTATACACACACACACACACACACACACACACACACACACACACACACACACAATACCCTGAGAGATATCCTTCTCGAGCTGACTATTTAATATTAATCAATTTCTCAAAAAGTGTAATAGGCATTATACACTTTTTATTTGATAAATTGATTAAAAGGCGCCTCGCGAAGGATATCTCTCAACGTATTTTATATATATTATTTTTTAATATATATAAGCTAGTTACTTATGTCATCCACATGTATATGGGAGGAAAGATTTAGTGAACACACCACTAATTCCACATAACATAACTAATAAAGTCATACAACACCATGGAATGAAATATTAGCACAGTGAAGTTGGAAGGGTTGACACATGTTGGAATCTTAATCTTTGTTGTTCTTTGTGACATTACAAGCATATCAAACACAATTTTTGAGTTGCAAGGGTCACATAGCAATTATGGAGGAGATTTATACATATTGTATAGCTCTATTAACTTGTTTGGTGATGTGACAATTCTATTTGACTAAGATAGTGATATGAGAAAACATCATTTTGAAGGTTGTTTGTTAAGTTGGCATAGTGATCTTAGTTGGTGATGAGGTCTAGACAAGTATATCCTCAATGTTTATGGATCAAGAAGAGAAATTAGTTTGTTCTATTTGCTATTTTTGTGGTAGCTACCATTGTGTTATATTCATAGTCCATAATTTGCTTTATTTTAACTACTTTTGTTGTGATAGAAATATCAGTTTATAGTTGTGAGAAAAGTGTTTTAATAATATGATAGTCTTGGAGGATTCCTTGTTAGATTGATTTTTAGAATTATATATGTTGCACTAGTCTGTAGTTAATATATTTTGTTTTTCCTCTTTAAATTTTGTGTTCTCAATTTTAAAGTTACAATTCCTATTAAATAGTGTTTGCTTGGAATATTTTCAATGATATAAAATCTTTATTCTTAAAATTGTTTTTAACTTTTTTCAAAAAAAAAAAATTAAAGAAAGGAATGAAATCCATATCAAATGGAATATAAATTCTTAAGCTTCACTTGTACCTCAAAATTTAGTTTTACTTAATTTCATCATGTAAATATTTGTTATCTTCTTAATACAATAATCAAGACTGAGAAAACTTTTCTTGAATACAATAATTTCCAAAATGGTAACATGTTTATTTCAAATAATTAACAAAACCATTTTGAATTCTTTATTGATAACCGTAAGATCATCATGGACAGTAGCACCATTTTTTCACACAGGAAAACATATATTTTTTGGATAGAGAAGAGAAGGAATTCATATCTATATGTGAATTAAAATATGAGATTCACATGTTCATTATATGACGTCTAACCTCCAAAAATTTTCTTGATTGACTAACATTTTCTTAGAAAATGGCAGCAATATCTAATGTGTAAGTGACATCTGGCAAGTTTTTTTTAACAAGAATGCCCAATCCCAGCCCTTCCTTCCTCTTCCCGAGTTGAATTGAAAAGAGAAACGCCCAACTGGTCTATAGCTTCTTTTCTGTTTCTTTCTTCTTCAATTATTCCAAGTCTTCTGTAATGCCAAAAGTTCTTGATGCAAAGTCTACGCCAAATTTAATTTTAACTACTTAAGGGAGAAATTAGGCAGTATCGAGTTTTTTTATATTTTATAACCTGTCCTGCTTTTGATTTTATGTTAAAGATATGCCCATAATTTTAAACTTCACGTCTTTTCCCAATATGATCATCTGTTGTTTTGCTAGACGAAATAAGCTTGTTTTTTCTCTGGATTTAAATTCATTCAGTTATTGCATTTGCCTTTGATGTTCAACATTTTCCAGACGAAAACTTGCATTGAAAAGATTGAGGATAAAACTGTTCAGAAAACAGGGTAGAGAAAAAGAATATATAACACCAGCAGTGAATAAACAGAGATACCAAAAACAGAGACTTAGCAAATTATTCTGAATAAACAGAGATAAAAAAACACAGACTCAGCAAATTTACCAAAAACACAGACTCAACATATTTATGTGGTTCACCAAAATGGCTACATCCACGGGTATTTGTTTCTTTTATTAATTTCAGCAAATACATAAAATTCTCTTCCACCAATTTATACTGAAGAAGGAGGGAGATGAAAAAGAACCATCGGACTTCAATTCTTGCTTTTGGAATTTTCAAGAAAGCCAGTGATCTTGCTGTATTATGTGGGTCACTCATAGTAATCATAACAAATTCTCCAACAGGGAAGCTCTTCGTATTTGGGAGACCTGACATTGATTATGTTGTTGATAAATATCATAACATTCCTCTCTCTTGACACTGACAAAGTTGAAAAATCTCAGAAAGCACAAGAGCATTACAACTCCCTGTCAAACAAGGTTGATGCAGAAAAGAAGCTCACGCACATACTGCAAGGCCAACAGTCTAATATACAGAATTCACAACTACCAGAATTGATTGAGTTTGCTGAAAGGCTTAAAATTTGCAGGATCTGATCAATCAAACTGCACAGGAGAAGGACCCTAATGCAATAGAGGATGCTCAAATGGCTCAACCATTACAACATTCTAAATGCTCATCTGCAACAAGGGATTCGAATACAACCCAATTTACTCCAATCTTGCAACAATTCGGTACAGGGATACAAGATGGCAGAGTCACAAAGAAAAATACATCCTCAAGCATGCCATCTACTTCACTTCTTCGGCATGAGACATGTTACACAACTCTGTCTGCTCAGAAATCAGAACTCCCTGGATTGACAAAGGCAGAAAGATAGCATTCATTAAATATTCCTGATCTAAATCTGGATTATGACATTTCTTCCCTTTGCCGAAGCAAGCCGTGAAGTTTTCCACAGTATACAAGATGGAAGAACCACAAAGAAAAGTGCATCCCATCTACTTCGCTTCTTCTGCATGAGACATGTGAGACGACTCTGTCTACTCAACTATCAGAACTGCTCAGATTGACAAGGGCAGAAAGACAACATTCATTATATAATCCTGATCTAAATCTAATCGGTTATGGTTGTTGGGATTAGGTGTATCATACACCTTTATAAGTCTTAAAGAAATGTAAAATTTCTTTTATTTTTGATCAACTATCTTATAACTATCTCTTAAAAATACCAAGATTAACATATAACACTTGTTTTGGTAACACTAAAAATTTTGAAAAACTTTTATAGTTTTTGGCCTTAGATCCACGTACGGTCTGTACCATACTTTGTTGCAGTTTGGACATTTACAATATCATGTGTAATCGATTTGCCCTATGGTTACTTGTTTTATTCTTTGAATTCATCTTTTATGTGTTGTTTAAACTTTCATGTTTGTCTCTTTTACTATTATCCACTGGGTAATCCATTTTTTGCCACTGTGTTCTTTGTTCGCAAGATAAAAACATCACTGGAGGGAATTTTGGCTTTTCTTGCCAAGTTACAGAGGGTATTAACCACTGGTTCGTAGAAATATTGGCTGGTGTCTTCCTGCGACCTTTGGTCACTGGTAAATTGTCTTGTAACTGATTTGTTCACTACCATCGACCTAGATGGTTATCACAACTGATAACAGTTATTTAACCGTCAGACAACATTCTTTGACAATCTGGTAGTTTGTGATTTATGACTGTCTTAGTGTAGCTATTTGAAAGTTAAATTACAAATCATTGGCCTTAAAAACATTTTGATTAGCCATTTAAATTTTTTGGTAGTGTTAATAATGTTGTTAGTCAGGATAGTTAAAAGGTTGTAGTGATGATTATGCTTAATAACTGTGGCTTCAAATCTTTTAACATGCCTTAATTGTTGGTTCAAACGAAAGGTAAATTGTTAGATGTGGCAACAATTTAAACTTTAGCGTTAGTATTGTTGTTAAAGCATTTAACCGCATCTTGTATTCTATGATGATACAAGTCTTTCATGGTTACTGTGACATGAGTGCCTAGAAACTACAAATTTTAAGCTTTTAGCCGCGACTTAACAGGCATTTTTCGTAGGTTTTAATACTAACATTTAATGTTAGTTTATCATGCATATTAATATTAACTTTCTAGCATCTTTCATAACTGCTAGCCGCAGTTAGCATTTTCAATAACAATAACATTTTTTCTTAGTTGCTGGAAAGATATACATTGGTAAATAAAACTTTAACATTAAATTTGACATTCGGTTTCTAAACAGTTTATATGAGCAAAACAAACTTAACCATTAGCAGTTACCACCAGACTTTCATGTGACCACAAGAAGCCTAACTGTCAGATGTAGCATTTTTCACCAGAGCTAACTACAAGAACTATATATATAATGCTAACTAAAGTGAACAAAACACACATGTAAAGACACGTAAAACACATACAACGTGGGGGGGCTTATCTCGACTCATCTTTAGACCATGCCACAAATATGCAAGACACACAAGGAAGACATGTAAAGCACATAGAAGACACATGGAATACATGACACACGATATGTCTTATACACAACAAACACGAGCGATAGAAAAGAGCTCTTCACTACACTCCACTATCTAAAACACGCCAAACACACCTAACAGTTCAGCTACACTACCACAACTTCCAAAGACACACTTAAGAGTGAATGACTCAAGATCCAACCCTGCCTCGCAATGAGGAATTTATATAAAGGGATGTGCACTAGCTCCAGAGATACACCATCCCGCTTCACGATGAGGGCTTTTTATAAAAAGATGCACACTAGCTCAAGAGTTACGCCATCCCGCCTCACGATGAGGGATTTTTTCTTAAAAGGATGTGCACTAGCTCAAGAGATACACCATCCCGCCTTGTGATGAGGGCTTTCAAGCACACTTTATCAGTGTAAAAGTAATCAATCAGATACCATTATATATACCCCAACCTTAAGGTAGTTGATCTCGCTTGCCGGTGTTAAGCACATTAAGGTAGAGTGAAAACATGCAAGGAAACAAGAGCTTTCGCAAAGCCCATGCCCCAAAGTGACATGTGCCATGATCGCCGAATGTTCCCACAAACACATCAATATGATTTGTTAGGATAATCAACAAGATATAAGCTTTGGTTAGAAAATCTTACTCTAAGATAACAACCAAATAAATTCATAGAATCTATTCATAAATTATATATTAGATCACATCAAAGACCAAGGCTACATGTACGGGTTTGGAACTGAGTATAGCCGTTGGGCTATATTGTAGGTATCTTAGAACTGAGTGTAGCAACAAGGTGAGATACAAAACAATCCAAAGTGCATTGGAGCAGATTGAGAGTATTGCAAAAGGTTTGTTATAAGAAATCTTCACAACATGAATCACAACACGGAGTGATTCTACTAGTCAAGCATTGGATATATATATCAACCCCATCTTCATATATGGACTAGGTCCATTTTTGCTTTCTTGCTGAAGGGACGTGCGGTCCTTATCAGTATTTATTTGTTTTCATCATCCGCCGACTAGTAGAGCCACTGAAGAATGTAAACAATAAAAATGAGAGAGGAGACAAGAGTGAATTGGGTTTACAACATGGGAAGATATCCCCAAGACATTCTCCACAACATTATGCCCCCAAGGCACAACACACAACAATAAAAGAGAGAAGAGGAAAGTAGAAGAATGTAGAGACAAATAGAAGAATGGTCACAACAGAGGCAGTCTCCTTGTGTCCTTGACCTTACAAGAGTATCAAGGGTCATTCAAAGAGACCTAAACAACATATAACACAATACAGAGGAACACAACACATAAGAGGAGGCCACATAAGTGAGTACTCAAAGAGATTCTACATCATAAGTAGCTAAAAAGGGTTAGAAATACTTACCTGTTCCACAACCGAGCTAGCAGTTGTCGTCGAGCAAATCATCTTCCTCCCAGTCTCAAATGCAAGAGGAGATGGGTACATAAGGTACAATCACCCAACTTGAATCATTGTCCTTTAACTTTTCAACCTTTAGCTCTTACTTATTTGATTCAATATCCATTGGTGGAATGTTTTCTTGTTGAGGTGTTGCTTGTCAAGCTAAGGCATGTCTTTTCTTTCTTGTTTCTCTTACTTGCCTATTCCTTCGTGCTTTATTAGTGACATTTTTGATTAGTTCAGCTAGAAAAGAAGGTCCAAAACCCTATACAAAACAACCCCCTAGGCAATAGGCCTTAAACATGCCAGTAACAGTACATTGACAACATACTAACAACCGACAAAAACAACTAACCAAAAATAGCACACTAACAACCTTAGTGATGTTTGCAAAAGGATTCTCATGGCTTTCCACATCCTTCGACATCTTAGAGGAGGAAGCAAGTATAGAATTGATCTTTTGTGATAAAATGCTTTGTTCTTTATGGGTATCTTCTGATCCTTGTAAGGATGGAGGAGGAGGAACCTCGACAAAGACTCCCTTACCCCATGGTCGAGGGGGTTCTTTCAATTCTGCTGCTCTTTACTTTCTACTTGTTTAATAGGAGGTCTAGCCAATTTTGTTATTAACTTTGCTTTGTATCTTTGATATCCCAGGGAGAATTGATCTTCTCTTGGTTGAGGAGGCTCAGTGGGTTATGGAGAAAAGTAGTCTAGGTTGAAGTTTCCACGAGCAACCATAGGTTTCCATCTACTATGGTGGACAACATACACTCTCCCTTGGTGAGGAAATTTTAGACTTTTATGAATTGTAGAGGGGACTGCTTTCATGGACTTGAGCCATGGATGGTGGGTAAGTGCAAGAAGATGGGGGGCCAAAAAGGGGTCTTATGTGGCCCCTTTTTTTTTTCTGAAATCAGGAAATGTTGACCTTGGATGAGAAATTGAGCATAGTTAGACTCAAAATTTTAAGATGCAACAAAAACAATGTTCATAGTGCTCCGAGTCTACTTTCTAAACTACTATTTTTTTTTAAATGGTATAGATTAAGGGGTTCAAAAGAGGGAGCCACAAAAATTGGTGTTGTTTCGGTCAAAAAAACATAATATAGCATGTTTTGTGGCTCCCTCAAAAAGTTAACTTTTTTTTTGGTATTTTTAAAATTTCTTTGGTGAGAAATTAGCTAATAGCATGTAGTTTATGCCTAATTTTTCTGATAAATTTTTAATGAATATTTGATTTTTTACTAATTTTCAAAGTGGACACATCCTGAAAAATAGAATTTGGCCGCGTTACCCCTATAAATTTTGAAAACAAATTGAAAACCAATTTTTTTAATATGTGTAGAATGGAGTCTAGTTTCTAAAAATGTAAGTTTTTTGAAATTTCAATGAACGACTAATTTACAATGAAAAAAAGACCAAACACTAGTTTTTGCCCAAAACCAGACACACAAACAAAATAAATTAAAGATAAAAGGCTTAACATTGTCAAAATGTAAAAAAAATTACATCGTTAAATAGCTAAGAGAAAGCCTAACATTACCCAAGTGTTCGATTTGTTCAACCTTGAAACACGTGCAAATCTGAGGGTTAGCACGAATGAAATTATCTAAAATCCTATAGAATATGCAAAAACACGTCTTTGGACATTGGGAAGGCACTCCAAGCCTTTGGGTTGGAAATCTAAAGCAAATCCCAATCCTAAGGCTTGGGATTTCCAAAGCAAAATATAATGCGAGTGCATTATAACGGGCTCGCATTATAATGCTCTCACGTTATGTTTTGTTTTGCATTTTTTCCCTTTTCACAAAAGTTTCCCGATGTTTGTCATGTTTGACATAATGTGAGCGTGTTATAACGCGCTCAAGTTATGTCTCCTTGGAATGTTTAATGTTCAAGGTTATTAAGCATGTATGTATGTATACTTGTATGTATGTATGCCTATATGTATGTATGTATGTATTGATGTATGTATGTATGCCTATATGTATGTATGTATGTATGTATGTATGTATGTATGTATACTTATATGTATGCTTGTATGTATATATGTATGCTTGTATGTATGTATGTATATATGTATGCATGTTTGTATGTATGTATGTATGTTGAAGGTTTAGGGTTGAGGGATTAGGGTTTAGGCTTGAGGGCTTAGGCATAAGGGATTAGGGTTTAAGGTATAGTGTCGAGGGTTGAGGGTTTAGGAATAGGGATAGCGTTTAGGGTTTAGGGTTGAGGGATTAGGGTTTAGGGTTTAGGGTTGAGGGATTAAGGTTGAGGGTTGAGGGTTGAGGGTTGAGGGTTTAGGGTTTAGGGATAGAGTTTAGAGTTTAGGGATAAGGGATTAGGGTTTAGGACCTTGAGGGATTAGGTTTAGTGTTGAAGCTTTAGGGATAGCATTTAGGGTTGAGGGTCAAGGGATTAGGGTTAAGGTAGAGTGTTGAGGGTAGAGGTATTAGGGACTAGGGATAGGGTTTAGGGTTGAAGGTTTAGAGTTGAGGGATTTGGGTTTAGGGTTTAGGGTTGAGGGTTTAAGGTATAGTGTTGAGGTTTGAGGGTTTGGGAATAGGGATATCGTTTAGGGTTTAGGGTTGAGGGATTAGGGTTTAGGGATAAGGGATTAGGGTTGAGGGTTGAGGGATTAAGGTTTAAGGTTGAGGGTTGAGGGTTTAGGGTTTAGGACCTTGAGGGAATAGGGTTTAGGGTTGAGGCTTTACGGCTAGTATTTAGGGTTGAGGGTTTAGGGATAGGGTTTAGAGTTTAGGGATAAGGGATTAGGGTTTAGGACCTTGAGGGAATAGGGTTTATGGTTTAGGGATTAGTGTTTAGGGTTTAGGGATAAGTAATTAGGGTTGAGGGTTGAGGGATTAAGGTTTAGGGTTAAGGGATTAAGGTTTAGGGTTGAGGGAGAGGTAGAGAAGTGGGGGGGGAGATAGGTGAGAGGTAGAGAGGTGAGGGGGAGAGATAGGTGAGAGATAGAGAGGTGAGACATAGAAGAAATACATGGAGAAATGAATAATATGGATTTTTCTATAGTAGGCCAAAATGTGCTCGCGTTATAACACAAGTGCATTTGGGATTGCTATAGAAATGGTAGAAAGGCCTAGACCCCCGTGATCCAGGCCCACATACTCTGTTTTCTTCTATTTATGTGTGTGTTTCGACAAAAGAAAAGTGTTTTCATGCTGTTGGGAAGTTCACATGCACATTTTTCACATTCTACCACCTTTGCATATACTTTCCACCACCTCTTTCTGCTTTGCCAACTTAAGGAGGAAATAACATAGTTTTCACATCGAATTTGATATATATCAATTCAAGTTTCAATTTTTCTAGTGTTGCAATGTTAAATGTGATTGAATTGTAGGAATTTAACATTATACATTGGTTAATAGTATTATTGTTATTAATTATATTTGAGTGTTATTCAATTTAACGTTGAAAAGGAAGCAAGTGGTGAAAAACTCAAATTGTTGAGGAGTTTGATGCAAGAAGAAAAAAACACTACATAATTGGGTACTCTCTCCATTCATATCTCTATTTTTTAGGTATGTCAAGTCTTTACATGCATGTTATTTACATTTTCCTTAATTCTATTTGAATTACTTTATCATGTTTTATCATACAAGTTTATATCACTTGTATGGTTTACATATTTTGTTTTTATATCAGTCTCGCTTTTTTGATTTTACAGTTCATCTGCCTTGTCTATGCTTCCACATTTTGCATACATGTCTTACATTTTGCATTTATAGTTCATCATAGTTCTTACTACCCAAAGAGCTTAGTCATCACACACAAATGTCCTTATAATAGACTATGTTTTAAATCAGTTCATGGTATGCCTAATAAAAGATATCTCAAAGGTCAACATTAATTAAAATAGACACAATCATGATCAAGAAAGCATCCTACAATCTCACATGGTGCCATGTATATTTTCTACACTTGGGCTCTTTAATAAGTATGTGTAATAATGAATTAAAAAGACCTTAACATACCATGATGTCAAATTATACAAGAATAAATCCTTACAACATATAAATATACAATCCCTTAAGCATAATGAAATACTATTATCTTGTCATAAAAAGTTAAAATACAAATGAATAGGTGCCAATATCGTACAAGTAAATCCTAATAGGCTTAATCTAATCATGATCCATGCTATGCTACATTATTCTTCATGTTGGTAGTTCATACAAACCTTGTATACCAAATGTTTCCATTCCCATATATATGACAATGTGCCAAGTTAAATACTACAAATTAGTCACATTGCCATGGAATTGATATAGGGTCTCAAGATAGTTTAGTCACAACAAAGTGCAAAGTTCAACATGAGTGTCTCCATGAAAATCATAATCCTTAAGGCTAATCATCTTGGTTGTCATAACATGATAATGTGAAGATAAGGGACTGTTGTCACACATCAGAAAATTAGTCCTTACCTCATGCCCTAGTGTGATGTCTCCCACGATCTCAATCATCTCTCCTTTCATGACTAGATGGTTATCAACAAGTGCTGGCCCACGAGACATATCCAAGTGAAAATCAAGTGTATCATGTGTCCTAAATTCTGTCCCATGGCTGCAAGCTGAATCTTCATGTGTGAGGAGATGATCTCTACTGCAAGTAAGTGTAGGTAGTTTGATGCCACTAGCACCAAGGCCTCCCCCACATCTTCAACCTTGTAGTCAACCTGAAGTCCCATGTAATCTTCACTTGTAGCCTCAATAGGTGACTCTCCTTTGTCCTTATCCTCATAGGACTGAAGTGAACTTTGTACCATAATGCTTTGTATGGATGCAATAATGCTTTGTATGTTTTGTACCTATTTTGGTTGAGTGACATTTACTCTTCTACATGATGATTGTATGTACATTTTGTATGAAGGGTTGAATGACGTATATTTTAGTTATTTGTATGGATTCATTTCTTAGGAACTAATATTTATCTCTTTATCATGCTATAGATAAATTCTCCATCATGCCGAGGAAACGATCAAGAATTAAACCAACACAGGAAGAGATAGAAGCTAAGAATGCAAAGAAAGTAGCGACTATGAGGGAACTTCGTGAGAAAAGAAAATTGGACATGATAAATGAAGACATGCTAATTGAAGAGGAACCGTAACCATCAAAAAGAGATATGGTATTGGCGACACAAAGGGAATGAATGCAAAAACTTCATGCTATGAGAGATTTGAATACCGTAGTTGGAGACACATCCTCTACCGCAAGTCAACATGTAGGGACACCATCTACCGCATCTCAAGTTGAGAGTACATCATCACTCACATGTGAGGAAGGAGGTATGCCATCATTCCCACCTCAACCTCAAGGTATGTCATCTATTCCATCTTCGATCGAAGGTATGCCATCTAGCCCATCTCATTTAAATATTGATGAAATTCCTAATGTTGAGATGAATTTACCTATCTTAACACCACCTAGAATTTTGCATAGAAAGCCAAAGTATTTGATTGATATTGATGAGAATATTTTGCAGCCAATGGAAGGTAAGATTTCAAAACGCACTTGTAGAAGATATGCTCATAAGATTTGGAGATTGTTCTTTGAAAAGTTAAATGAGACCGCAAGATGTCAACTATTCGTTGAAATGATGCGAAGTATAAAGTATAGGTCCATCATGAAGATTCTTGGGTTGAGAACATCAGAGGCTTCAAGTGAAAAATCTATTGTCAAGAATCTAATGAGTGCATATGAGAGTGTGGGTAACACCTCATGCACAAAAGATAGTAATACAACATGGCATGTCATTACATTGACTATAGTAAGTAGTCAAATGAGGAAATATCATCTCATTAGAAAGATGAGTCAAGCATTGAGAATCAATAGGAAAACTTTATCAAGAGCCATTGGAAGGTGCCAAAGAATTGAGGACACCAATGCCAATGAATTATGGGTGTTCTTCGGGAGACTACCACGAAAAGATAAACCAATTGTTGAAGCATTGAGATCACTAATTGAAGACTTTTGGAAGAATTACACAAGGGTATCTCCAAATCAAAGGGATGTGGTAACAAGGAGAATTAGTAGTCAAAACTGTAAGCCACATCCAAAGCATTTTTTGGATATGACTCAAACACAGTTTTTTGGTAAATTTCTAGAGATGTATCCTCAAATTAAAATTTGTCAAAGATATTTTGAAATGCTAAAACCTTTCTATGTCAAGATAAATCACACACGCACTACTTGTTGTAGATTACGTAGGAATTTTCTAACCATTTTGATGTTTATCAATTTATATGTTTAGATTTGCATACTAACAATGTTTTGCAGGATTGTGGCATACATGCCCCACCAACATCTTTAAGAGACTTCATATCAAGAATTTTATGTGAAAGAAAGGAAGGTCAAATATTCTATAGGAAATTATGCTTCGATAGCACATGTCAGCATTGTGGTGGCTTGCAATGTATGCCAATATGTGAACATATCGAAAGAACACATGCAGTTGGAAATGAACTAGTAGAGTTTGGCAAGTATAAAATAGTGGCATACAATACAAAAGATGGTAAAGACGCAAAGAGGTGTGAATTAGTTATTGAAAAGATTCTAATGTATCAGTTTATGTCTATATTTTGTGACAGTATAGTGTATGAGTATGCAAGACATGCCCATAGAGCTCGATGGTTGGACTTGCAATTCAAGTCATGCAAGGACATATTTCCAGTTGGTAGCATTGTTTCAGTTATTAACTTTGCAGAGAACTACAGTCTACAGCCACAGTGTGAGGTGCAATCACAATATTACAATTCCACATAGGTTTCTATATTTGTGCACATCGCATTCATTTATGCGAATGATACTATAGAGGATGACAGAAAGATCATAAGGGAGTATCATTTTTATATTAGTGATGATCGCACACATTCTATGGAGTTCATGCAAGGTTGCTTTCAGGTGTTCTACAATGATTTGGCTAGAAGGGGCATATCGTTCAGTCAACATATCATATGGTCAGATAACTATGCATCACAATTCAAGAACTCACAGAATTTCTATTGGCTGAGCAAGAGACATAATATTACGGGTGTTCAACATATGTGGAACTTTTATGGGGTCGGGCATGGAAAGGAGGAGCATGATGGTGCAGGAGCATGTATCAAAAGAGCCATAGCATGAGAAGAGTTAAAGTATAAAGACAATGTAAAGTTGACAGATGCAAAATCAATCGTCAAGTGGTGTAATGCTTCGATGGGTCCAGGTAATGAAGGCCAGTCTTCAGTTCATAGATTGTTTTGGTTGATAGATGATACTAATATTGCAGGTCATATGAGGACTGTTGTATACTGACAGGATCAAGTGAGCTACACTCTTTCAAAAGCTCAATTGTAGGTTCATGGAGTATCCATATGTAGAAGATGGTATGCTTTTGTTCTTCATGTACAATTCAAGCCTAGGATGAGTGTGAGTCAAAGGAGTGGGTTGATGAATGATGGTTAAGTTATCTTAACCCACTTGACATGTATTGACCCCCGACGACACTAGAATTGACAGAGATAGAATCATCAGTTGACTTTGACCACATATTAGATCTAGTTCAACCAGGTAATATATCTACTTGCATAGTTTTTGAAATTCCTAATGTTATCTTACTTTGTAGTGTTTTTGTAACGTTGACTAATTTCATCTAATTTGCTACACATATCAATGTAGGGCATGTTTATGTAGTTATTGCAGATGAAGATAATAAAGAGGGAACAAATTATTATTTGTGTTGTTGTGTTGAGGCCAAAAAGAAATTGGAGGCCTCAGTTACAGATGGAGAAAACATCCAATACCCTACAGGCTCAGTGGTTGTTACTGGAACATGGCTTAGAAGGTACCCACATAAGAGTGTTAATGTTTGGTTGTTTCAAGACTTTGACACATATTGGAAGATTCTTCATTACTCAAACCTTGTCGTGGCATCCAATGTTCATTTGATACAATTTTGGGGTAGACCTTTGAACAAGACCTTGTGAAAGGTGCGCGAGTCTGACCATGAGGCAATACTTGACATAATAAAAAGTAGAGCAGACCTAGATGGTTTGTTCGATTAATTTGTAAGTATTCACATTGATTTTTTAAAGTCATGTTACATTGATTTGTAAGTATGCACATTAATTTGTAAGCTTACATAGGTTTGACTTTTTTTATTTGCTGCTGCATTTTTACACATATACAATGAATATTGTGATGAATATGTTTGTCATTGATGTCAAGGTGCTTGGATGTTAGTAATTGAGTAAGGAATGCATAATTGTGCAGGTCTATTGGTTGTCTATTGTTTGATGATACCATTATGCTTTTAGGATATGTTGGGTTTTGTGATATAAAGACGCTTCTTCATAGAGTATGTGATGTGATGCACAAAGTTGTAGTGCTTCAAGACAAGGCATGAACTTGAATAGTGAAGATCTCACTCAAGCAGTGGTATGAACTTGACAAGCAGTGGTATGAACTTGATTTGTTTTCTATGGTATACATTTGTTGTTTGCATCATCATCATGTTATGCTTCATGGGGTTAGATCTAAGTGATGGATGAAGTTGATCCTTATTGGTCTTAATCCTATTCACTCATGTCATATCAAGATTCATGTCACAGGGTTTGGATGTTAGTTCATAAAATTCATGTTTATCATGTTACAATAGCAGGACATAGTTTCTTATGTCATTGGTTCATGCCATTGGATCATTGGATTTGGTTGTCGTTCTTCATCATAACATGTCATGCTTTCAGGAGTCAGATTGGGTTGTGGTTCTTCCTCATGACATAAGTTTGTTCATGTCTTCATGCTTCTTTGTGCTCCATGTCTTCAGTGTTCTCAGTGTCTTCATGTGCCATAGATTTCTTCAGTGTCCTCATGATGTTGATGTTGATCACAAAATATGGTGTTAAGGTCATGTTGATGTTGATTAATGAGTTGTGGTTGTTGTTGGAAGTTTTGGAAGTCTAAAGGATGTCACAGTGGTAGTGTTAAGATCATAGCTATAGAGGTTTAAACATTCAAAACTAGTTAGGTTTTTTTAGTTAAAGTTATTATTTATGTTTAAAACCCTAAGTGTATTGTCTTTAAAGACCTAGTTTGGTAAGTTTTGTTTGTGTTATATTCTCTGTTTAATCTGTCTAAGATAACCTTTTGTGTTCTTCATGTGGTCTTCAACACTTAGGTTGTATTATGTTTAGGGTTATATGTTGTTTGTCTTTGAACCTTGTTTATGTTCTCCTTAGCTATCCTATAACTATCCATTTGCATAAACGGGGTTCCCTTTTTATCTTCATTGTGTAACCTAAAAGATGATTTCTCTTTACTATACATTTGACTATCCTCCTTCATCATGATAGTCATAGGGACTGTCTTACTTGTCTCCATTTTGTTACCATTGCCTGGGTTTCTATAACCTCTGTAGCAGGCTAACCTTGTCTTATATGCAAGCTTCAAGACATTCTTGGAAGTTTTGATTAGGGCTTGCCTTTTATGACTGTCCAACATTCCCTTTATTAACTATTTTCCTCTTTTGGTATGACTATAATAGTCATAACAGCTTTGCTTCTTATGTAATTAAAGACTGTTTCTTTCCCTACATGATGTTGTCTCAGTGTGCAAACCTAGAACTCTTTGATGGATCACAGTCCTTCAAAACCCAGATATACCCTTTCATTACAACAAATCCTTTATCATTCTTAAAGCCCAATACAATCTTCCTTCTATTGCCCACTGTCGTTCTTTGCTCTTAACTATCATTTCTACTAGACTGTCTTTTTAATTTGCATTATGACTCTAATTACATTATATTGCATTGCTATCATGTTCCCAAACCCCAAATACTCCATCTCTTATGTAGTCAAAGTACACTTGTGACATGACTGTCGCTTCACTGTGCTTCTTGATCATCTTTCTTGACTGTCACTGTAATCACTACTTGACTGTAACCTTCCATTAATGACACTGTACTATTTCCATTGATGACTATGTTCTTAATACTCATGATGCAAGTGACTCTATCTGTACATTCATTTATGGTTGTCTCTATTGACATCAAAGGTTGTCCCATGATTATCAAAGGCTCTGTGTACTGTCCTTGGACAATCCTTCTACTCTTCCTGCTTTTGACAGTCTAGTTTTGCCTAAATGCTTAATCCATGCCTAACCAATACAAATATTTGCATGTGCTCTATGAATGAAGCCTACAGGTTAGTATTGTTGTGACTAAAAATGACCATTGTTCTTTGAGTTCGATGCATGGTATTGTGATTTAACAGTCATTTAGTAGATTGCTATGGACTGTGATGGTTCTTTCATTGTTCCTTTATCATTTGTATGCCAATGCTATAATGGTAGAAGACTCTCTCTACATGACTGTCTCCCACCTTGCATTTTGGAAACATGGTTGTTCAAGTTTATTCATAAGGCATAAAAAGACTGTTATCATGGCATTTTCTTGACTATCCTCCTTTTGATATATTCTACTAGGCTCTTTAAGGTATCAATCTTTTTTCACCTTCTTTTAACTATCATACCTTTTGTTTTGTCAGATAACTCTGTCAAGGTAATTGTTATGACTGTTCCTTCAAGGAATCCATGGTTTCTTTTGTTTTGGCTTTTGAGAGCTTCTACCACTATTCTTATCTTGCATCTATATGACATTGATGACCTCTCAAGAACTAACAGGGTAGTATGCTGGGCTCAACCCTTGTGAGAGCCCATTTTCATCCACATACTATTTCCTTGATTGGTCTTGATATATTTCTCCTATACTTGCACAAAAAACAAACAAGTTAGAACATAAAACATATTTTGGATTACAGGCAATGATGCTTTTCTTTCTTGATTTTGTCCTTCTGATTTGGTAATTGCATCTCTTGATCAACTATCTATTCTGTTTCTCCTTGAACATTATCTGATATGGCTTTAAATATGCCCAATTTATCTTCTCTCTATTACTATCCATTAGATGGTTGCTGCTTCATAAAAGTAGATGGTACTTTTTGTTGATTTGATTATGTGTATGAAAAGTTTTGGAACCCATAGCTCTAACAAAACTTTTTGTAGGTATTCTGAAGCTCAGCAAATGGAGGGAGTTGAAGACCAACTCAACCTTGAGATTCATCATTCATAGGCAATGACGGGTCCCTCTACTTTTCTTATGCATTTTTATTCCTTCAAAAGTAAAATTTACTTTTATGTAGCATACTCCAGTCACTTCCATGGCTTGTGTGGGACATATTTAAACACTCTTTTGAATACAATCAGTTATTTCACTTTATGCAATGACTTATGTATACTTTTCTTTTTGAATCAAATACATAACATGAAACAATTGAATCTCTTTTAAAGCACATGTTTAAAACATGATGAAGAAATGACAGTTTACAAATACCTCTCTTGAAACTGCACTGAAATGTATTGAATAATCAGCAACATCATAACTGAAAAATGAAGTTAATTAGATACCTGTCATTCTTTGAATGTCTGCTTTCTTGTCTTTAGAGCATTTCACTTACCAGGATGGTTTGATAGCCTAGCTTGAGCTGTCACATGATCCTGATAAGTGATCTTGTATTGTTCTTTTGTCAAGACATCAGACATTAACTAGATGATCATGCACATAAAAATTTTCTTTACACCCTTTCCAACAACTGCTATCTAGGTCTCACTAAATTAGGTTGCAAACATAATTTAGTAACAATAATGTGCATGAGCCATTATAGAGTTTTGGTCCTATGTTATGAGTTGTGAAATGATCATGCAGTGAAATGTAGTGCAATCTACTGAGACTAAAAATCTCAATGTATACAAACCCCTTCTACTTTAGGAGAGATGCAAAGAGCACACATATTGAGATAGAGAAATAGATATTGTAAGCACAAAAATCACGCATAGCCTCCACAAGGACCCCTATGATGATTCAAATCCTTGTCACGTACATGTAAGCGTGAAATAGTGTCCTTTAAGCAGTGAGCCTCTTGATGACATGTCCTCTTTTCTCATCTTGTGTTATTTCTTCCTTGTTGATTCCCCTCTCTCCCTGTTTGCGACACTTTTTGACACTTGTTGCGACACTTGTTGACTTGCATTTTCTAGGCTTTTGACCTTGTTCTTAAGCCTTGTGAGTGTCTTGTAGGTGAGTTTTCACCTCTCCCCTATGTTTTTCCTCTAGTGCACCTCCTAGAAGCCTTCTAGAGATCTCCTTATCCATCTCTCGCTTTCAGTTTCCAGTTTTGTCAAACCAATCCAAATCTCCCCCTATTATTTCCAGATCTCCCCTAGGAGATCCTACTGATGCAAGTGGAGATTTAGATTCTTCCACATGAATGACCTGTTTCTTGAAGCAGAACCCCTCCTTTTCTTCTTTTCTTGCATCTACCAACCTATTTTTCTTCTTCTGACCCTATCCAGCCCAGATCTCCTCCGGACAACCTAGGGTCGCCCCCCAAGAGACACATGGTCGCCCAAGGGTGACCCTGTCTGGTGAAAGGGGCAACCCTGACATTTTTGCAGCTGTGGAAAAACTTGAGTTTCTCTCTCAGTTTTTCTCTATTTTTGCCCGTTTTTCTTTCTGTTTGCATGGTTTTTGATCCTTAATATGGAGTTAACTATTTCATGCACCCACACATGCATAATTATCTCTATTTGATCTCAAATTAACTCTCCAATCAATCTCATGCATTCCCTCACCACCATTTCCTCTTCAGTGATAAGCTATCTTTGCTTCATCACTCCCCTATTAGCTGAGTTCACTGGGTAATCAACCTTGTCAACTCCCCAATCATCTTTGTTAACTCATCAATCAAAATAAGTTAACTCTTCAATCAATTCCTTCTTCTAAACCTATAAATACACCCCTCCCTCAAGCACAAAGGGAGGCAAATCCATTGTACACACAACTCTTGCCAATTTTGCTCTCCAACTTAGCATTCAAATGCTCTTACAAGATGAAGGTGCCTTTTTATTTATTTGTTCAACCAAGTAGTGTCACGCTACTTCATTCTATGCCATCGTGCTCAATCCAAGCTCTCATTGAGCTCATACAAGCTTCATCAAAGGTTCTTTTTGTGTCTTTGTGTCATTTTATTGTCAAGAGGACCACCTGCAGCCACAAAAGGATTCAAGGTTGCCTATTACAAGGATTGTTGAGGGATAGTGGAGTCAATGAATCTTCATTTCTCTTAGGTTCCTTCATTATTTTTGTTCAATTAATAGTAATTAGAGAAACAAATTTTCTCTTGGGAATAGTAAAACATTATTTTTTCCTTGATAATTAGATCTTGCATGTTAGATTAATTGCTTTCATATTTCTAGATCTAGATTGTTAGAAAAAGCATTTTCCCTTTTCATTAGATTAGATTACTTTAAAATCATCAAAAACACAAAAAAACATACGTTAACATTACATTCAAAAAGTCATATAGAATTGCACACATATTTCCCTTTCATAGATTAAAAGCATTTTTATTTCCAAAATACTAAAAAAAACCAAAAAAATGTTTTGCATATCATTTAGCTTGCATCCATATAGAAACAATAGAATAGACAAAATTGCAAGCCCTCGATTCCATCACGAGGTAACAACAGTTAAACGATCCAACCAAACCCTCGATTCCATCATGAGGTAAGAATAAAGTCAAAACACAAGTAAAACCCTAGGTCAATGAAACCCTAGGTCAAAAACTGAGATCTGGTTAAGGTTAGTAATCACACGGCTACCTCTATCCTAATTCATGAATGTGCTTAGGAGTGAGAGGAGAGTGGGCAAGGGCTATCCGTGATGAGATCCAAGATATCCATCCAAGACCACAACAACAAATACTGGTTCTACCACGAGGAGACCCATTCGTCCTCTTGTTGTTAGAAGAAAATAAACAACATCAGATACAACAAGAACTCTTACAACACATACAAAGAAAAGAGGACATCCACGAGAATAATCGCTTACCCACATAGAGGTGGAATCTTAGAAATCCAAATAGGAGAAGAGAAACTAGTGACCCTTCGAGTCATAGGGTTATCTCAACTACAACAATAATCGAATGAAACATACAACTAAGCACACAACAATGAAGGCCACAGTACTTGCTGACCCCTCTCTGTGAAGTCCAACTCTCCAACGAGCCAGACCCTCACCGTGTCTCACCTCCTCTCAAATGGCTCATTCCACATGAGCGAGAGTGACATGGTGGATTGCTCCGTGGCAAAGAGGGAAAGGGTCCATGTGCATGCCGAAATTTGACCCGACAGCCCAAGGCAACCAGAGTCATGATTTTGAGCCTACATATTTTGGTGAACCTGGTGTGAAGAGCAGAGCCTCTTGGTTATGCTGTTCGTGTTCCCATTTCAAACATATCAAAATAGTTAATAGAAACTTCAAAGCATTCTTTCATTGCTCTTCATAACTGCTTTTGTTGCTTCAGCTTCTATCGCTTACGCCATCATCCATTCCATTTATTCTATGGTATCTATGGCACCCCCGAATATGACGGAATCTGACTTAAACTAAGGGAACATTCATTTAGGAGAACCAAAAACTCCCTCATTTGATAGGTATGTGCCGCCGCATCTTGACGTGCCAATCATCAACTGTTATGATTACGAGGATTCTGACTATGAGCAAGATCAAAGAGAATCTAGGCGTTCTCTATCTTTCAACAACCCAGCTTGGGAAAACAACTCAACCATACCAAATGCCCCACATAAAGAAAGAAGGGTGAGGTCAGAGATACATCGAGACAAACAACCTTCCACAAGCACATCGAATACCCGTCTCGATGAGGAGGTTAAATGGTTAGAAAAATGTCTGCAAGAAACCAAAGATGCTCAAGAGGCATTGAGAATTGCCTTCCAAGAAGAACAAAAAGAAAACGCTACATGTGAGGAGGTACTTTACCACGAAAATATTCAAGAGAACATCCTAGAAATGAAGAAACACCTAGAGCTGCTACTCCTATAGACTTGATCACAACGCTAGTACAAAGAATCAAAATCTTGGAAGTAGAGCAAGCTGCTCCTGAAAAAAGGCAGAAATCTCATTAACAGGACCAGGGGGCATCTCAAAATCCTCCCTACCTCATTTAATATTTGAGGAATGCAAGCAACAACACTTGTCTGAATGGGAATCCTCCTGTTCAGAACAATCAAACGAATCCAACAATGGGTTGTCAAAACCCACCCACAGGGTTATTATTATCAAGCCTGCAATCTCAAAGTGCCTTTTTAGGAACGTATCATGAATATTTGAAAGAACCTTTGGACCAAAACATAAGAAGTGTGCAATTACCTTGGCCATTGCCAGATCTCCCAAAGTTCAAAGGAGAAGGAGATCTGAATTCACACATTAAAGTCTATACCATGGCCATAAGAGAACTCCCTTGGCATGGGGTTGTGGCAAAATCTTCCCAAAAACTCTTGAAGGCATCGCTTTGGATTGGTATTATCGTCTCCCAGAAGCTTCGATCCATTCATTTAGACAATTAATCAGAGAGTTTGTCATGGCATTTGACATGAACAAACTTGTTAAAACATGAATCATAGAGTTCCTCACAATGAAACAAGAGCCAGATGAATCTGTAGCCCACTTTGTCACTCGATGGAGACAAGTCCTCTATTCTTCAACTAGTGCTCCCAACATGGACCATCGAGAACTGTATGATCTCTTCTTGCATGCTCTTAACAAGGACATGAGAGAAGATGTTCAAAAATTACCATACAAATCCTACGAAGAGGCATTAGAAAGTGCCTTGATGATTGACCAAGCCGCCATCAACAGTGGTAGAAAGGTCTATGGTGCAAATGGAAAACTAACAAATGAAGACACATGAAACAATATCTCTGTCATTAAAATTCTCAAAAATAATAGGAGTGCAACCACAGATGGGGTGATGGATCAACCCCCAATCAAGAAGATGAAAGATGATTACAATGGGAGAGATTACTATCCTTTAACGTAAATGCCATAGATTGACCAAGAAACAACAGGTACTACCCTCAAGACAACTACCAAAGTTAGAATCACAATGGAAACATGGATGGAAATGATGGAAGATATGAGAGACCCCCATATGAGTTCAACCAATTTTATTGTTTTCATAGAACAAGGGGGCATAGTACAAAATCTTGTAGGGAATCCAACAGATTCATAGCAAGACTACCGAAAGACCAACAATGTTTGTTCATAGAAATGTTCTTAAACCCACAGTAGGTCACCCCGGATAACAAATACACAAGACATAACCAAGTTCCAATAGCACCACAAAACGCAACCATGAGAATTTATCAGGATCTGTTCCCCGCACATAAAGACACAGATGCAATGAACCAAAACAAGATGACTCAGAGTAGTAACCCCAAAATCCCACCACAACTGGTACAAAAAGAAGAAGCTAGGATGATGGGATTAGTCGAGATTATGCACAACAAAGAGGAAGAGGAAGACCGTGAGGATGAAAATGAGCAAATAGAACCATATGAGGGTACCATTCAATAGTAGAACCAATACTAGCTCCAATCGGACCTTATGAGCTCATACAAGACTTAAAGAAAACATATGCGCACATTTCATTCATTGATTTACTCGAAAACTCCCCTTCACATCGCTCCACGTTACTACAAGTGATAGGTCTAATATATCTCGACCAAATGACCCCACCACCTAGTGAACAAATCAATCATGTGGACTACGATCTCAGTCCACCAAACTCAGAACTCAAAGATCTAGGGTTCTTCAACTTACAATAGATGCCTTCTAAGGCAGAGTTAACAAAAAAAGGGGACCCTGCGCTATATCTTCAAGTATGGATCTATGATACATGCATCAAACACACGTTAATCAATGCTGGGGCTGCAGTGAATATAGTTCCTCTTTCCCTTCTAGAGAGGATGAGCTATGGACACACCGATATCACCACCTCAAGAGATACTATAAGCGGATATGATAACCTAAAAGCGGCCACCATAGGTAAAATTACCCTTCCTGTGACTTTGGGACCCAAGACCGTTCCAACCAATTTCTATGTCATAGACAAGGACATGGGATATAACTTGATTCTTGGAAGGCCATGGATACACAGAATGAAGGCAGTGCCATCCACATTGTTTCAAGAAGCTCGATTTTTACACTTAGGGAAAGTATATGTCGCAAAGGGAGATCTAGAACCTTTTAGTATGTTAAAATCAAACACGCCAAACAAGCATATAGGTATCCCCATAGACTACAAGCTCCCTACCAACAAGTTAACCGTCCCTAATCCTACACCTCAGTCTATATGTATCAAACGAATGGAGGTCCCAGAAAAGACCATAAATGCTGCAGAGATTAAAACTTTATAGAATGAGTCGCTTCCTAAACAAAAGGAAATAGTTCCCAAAGAGAAGACTAAGGAAATCATTGAGTTGATAGAGCAAGATGGACCACTCCAATTTCCCCTAGAGATACTCATGACCGACATCCAAGAGTCCTATAAACTCTTCCCTTGCATAGGGGAAAAGCCTCATAGAACTGAAGGACTGGTGTTTCAAACCATCACATTGGATGTAAGAAATGCAGACCAACATGCTTTCTCAGATGCAAAGGAAGATATAATGGAAGGTTACACACCATTGTCACCGCTAAGTGAATCACGTTTCCCCGAGACACCAAAGGAAACAAAATCTTATGAGCCTCTCACACCAACAGAGGGTTCACATCAACCAGAAGCACCCATGGAAGAAGCACATTCTATTGATAATGAATCAACCAATGTTATAGGAATGCTACCTAGGATGTTCATGGTATCACAACCACAGGAAAAACCAACCACCTCTACCTCCGTCCAATCAAATGAACTCGGTGAATGGGAAGCACCCTAGGTACAAATAGAAATGGTCAAAAGACTTCCCGATGAAGATGAAGAAAGCGAAGGTACCTTTCACAAGGAATGGAAGATGAGAGTGACAGTTGGTGTTGATGACCCTGTCATTTTTCAACTCCTAATAAGTTATATCAGATATTCCATGGACTTGAGACTAGAACCAAATGGGAGGACTAGTATAAGCTTTGTCCCTCCTAATGAACAAAGGGAGCCACAAACTCCTCTTGAATTGTTCTAATTCTTGCAAAGAATCCAAGAAAGACCAGATGTGAAAGTTTACATGCAAGAACAATTCAACCTATTGGTAGAGCTATTAAATTGTGATGGAGTTCTACATTGGACTCCTTCCCATCAACATGCTTTTTGAGACCTACTTCATCTCATAATACTAAGAGAAACCACCGAGTTGGTAGAAATAGATTCAAATGACAAACCTTACAGAACAGGAGAACTTGTCTTAAGAAGAGGATGTTGAAATTAGGGTAGACAACTGAGAGGGGGGGGTGAATCAGTTGTCACAAAACTTTTATCTTTTGCCGCAATTAATCTTCTTTACCACTTATATATAGATTAATGATATAACCATGAAAGCATGAATCAACAACATATGAGCAGAAACATAATCAACACACATAACACCAAGATTTTTACGTGGAAACCCGGTTAAGGGAAAAACTACTGTGGGGGTTAACCCACAAGATCTATTCTCTATTAAAAGAATAGAAAATGGGAAGGCACTTGCCTTCAGGCGCACTTTCGAGAGCTCACAGCTCAAAAGAGGCTCACTGCCTACAAGAACATTTACAATGTTAACACAAAAAGATTGAATTGGAAAACAACATCTTCTTCATGCCAAGGTTAGTTCCATTGAAGCGCACAATACTTATGCTCTGCCCCTAAACACTTCTTCGCTATCTCCTCATCCTTTATTGCTCTTTCTCTTCTGCTCTTCCTCTTCTCTGCTCTACCTTTGTTCCTTTCTTAGGATTTTATCATTTTCACACAAGGATGATTTTCCACAACTCAACTACACGTATTTAAATGCTTAATCAACCTTGGAATAAACATCAAGGTTGGCACTACAAACATGTGAATCACTATACTATTGGCCAAACATAGCTAGGACCTAAATCTTCCTCGAACAACATGCCACGCCTCATAGAATCTCTCTTAGATCATCCACAACATGCACAAAGCATCCGGTTGGCCAAGATTGGAAAGAACAACAACACCCAAGGAGAAATCTTCATCCACAAGCCCAATACTCAATGCGGACCACCAACACAATAGGCACCTGATTCATAGACCACCACAAGCACAATGAAATCAACAGGAACAACCGCACCACCTCAGATCACCAGAACCACTTGCACCTTCATCCGGGAACTCAAGAACACCAACTGTCATGACTATCATACTAGAAAGATTGATTGCAAACCTCTAAACCATGAACCACTTGAGTCGAGGATACACACTGACATCCCAAACACACCTCTAGATTTATAGATCATAATATTCCAATGTGGATCAATCCAGACCAGATTTTTGTCACTCTGTCACCTCTGAATAACTACAAAACTTAGTTCTACTCAGATGGCCATAACTCACCAAATCTCCATGCGAACCTCTCAAATATTGACTGGAGAAACTTCAGACAATCCTCTACAAACCCTTTAATCCACAGACTCTAATCTTCATCTCACTAGGAATACATAGCAATCTACTTCACTTGAACTGCACTATCTTCATTGTCTCTTATAGAGAGATATGTAGCTCACTTGTTTCTTCCGAAGAGGCTAATTTTCTCAATATCCTCAATATACAAGTCTTCTAGAATGGGATATAGTTGACACCAATGACAACAAGGATATGTTGACATCAATGACAACACCAATTAGGCACATATTTGCAACAATCTCCCACTTTATCATTGATGGCAACATATGATGTGAAAACCGGTTTCAACCATCAAGACAAGAACTTCTCCCCCTTCCTCTTATCACACCTACACCCATTTTCTTTACTTCTCCCCCTTTCACCATCAACTGCTTACTTCCAAGTTTTTCACATGACTTCTCTCCCCCTTTGATATCAATGGCAAAGGGCACATATTTGCAATCATCTCTTCCTCTTTTTGTTTCTTAATATAGAATCATACTGACTACTCCCCCTTAGTAGCATCCCCTAAAGACCAATCCAGATCACAAGATATGACTGTGAATTCCACTGAATTGATGCACCTTAGTGCACTTAGTTCTGAACAAGAGGGGTAATAACCCCTAGCATCACTCTGAGATACTCAAAAGTATCCTTAGGTAGAGGCTTAGTGAAGATATCTGCAATCTGATCCTTTGAAGAGACAAATTCCAATTTGACTTTATTCTCATTTACCTTCTCTCAAAAAGTGAAACTTGATGGATATATGCTTTGTCTTTGAATGCAACACCAGATTCTTTGAAATGTTTATTACACTTGAATTATCACATAAGATTGTAACAGGTTCTTCAAACACAACTCTGATATCCTTCAACATTTTCTTCATCCATAAAACTAGAGTACAATTACTGCTGCTACTATGTACTCTGCCTCTATAGTAGACAGAGATATTGCCTCCTACTTTTTGCTCAACCAAGAAACCAATCTCTTTCCCAAGAAAAATGCACCTCCACTAGTACTCTTCTTGTCATCCACATCTCCTGCCCAATCAACATCTGTATATGTATGAAGAGTGAAATCATCACCCTTAGGATACTATAAGCCATAATCAGATGTTCCCTTCAAATATTTGAAAATTCTTTTGATTGCTACAACATGAGATTCTCTAGGATCAGCTTGAAATCTAGCAACAAGGCCAACTGCATTCATAATATCAGGTCTGGTATGAGTTAGATAAAGTAGTCCTCCAATCATTGATCTATACCTTTTCTGATCTACCTTAGGGGAATCATCATCTTTACTCAACTTGCATCCGGTTACCATAGGAGTACTCACTAGTTTTGAATCCTCCATTCCAAACTTTTTCAACAACTCTTTCACATACTTAGACTGAGATATGAAGATGCCTTTTTCTGAGTGAATGATTTGTAGACCTAAGAAGAAATTCATTTCACCAAGCATGGACATCTCAAATTGACTTTGCATCTGATTAGCAAAATTTTTACACATACTCTCATTTCCACCAAAGATGATGTCATCAACAAATACCTCAACAATCAAGATGTGTTCATGATCAATTTTGAAATAAAGATTACTGTCAGTAGTGCCTTTGTTAAAGCCTAACTTTATCAGATACTTATCTAATCTAGCATACCAGGCTCTTGGGGCTTGTTTAAGTCCATACAATGCTTTCTTCAATCTACGGACCTTATCTCCTTGATCAGACAACTGGAATCCCTTTGGTTGCTCAATCTAGACTTCTTCCAATTCTCCATTCAGGAATGCTGACTTGACATCCATCTGGTAAACTTTGAAATCTTTGTAAGTAGCAAAGGCAAGAAATAATCTAACTGCTTCAATTCTTGCCACCAGAGCAAAAGTTTCTTCAAAATTAATTCCCTCTACTTGAGAATATCCTTTGCACACCAATCTTGCTTTATTTGTCACTTCACCATCTTCATTCAATTTATTCCGGAAGACCCATTTAGTTCCAATTACATTTTTGTCTTCAGGTCTAGGAATAAAATCCCAAGTATGATTCTTTTCAATTTGCATTAATTCTTCTTCCTTTGCTTTTACCCAACTTTCATCATTACAAGCTTCATTCACTGATTTTGGTTCAATCTTTGAAATCAGACAATACTCCTCTTGTTCTTCAGCAATTCTTCTTCTAGTTTGAACACCTTTATTTTTATCTCCTATGATCTGATTTTTAGAATGATTCAATCTTACATACCTGGGAGTTTTGGGATTTTCTTCAATTTCTGATTCTTGAACTTGTTCCTCAACATTTGCATTAACTTCTTGAGTCACTGGATTCTCTAGAGTAAACTAAACTTGTTTTCCTTCATTTGGACTTTCATTTTGATCATCTGATTCATATCCACAAAACATTGAAGGTCTCTCCTTGCTTTCATCAACCTTGACATTAGCACTTTCAACAATCTTTTTCAATCTCTTGTTAAAGCACTGGTATGCCTTGCTTTGATTAGAATAACCCAGAAATATTCCTTCATCACATCTTGCATCAAACTTGCCTAAATCTTCATCTCTTTTGATATAGCATTTACTACCAAAAACTCTAAAATATTTCACAGAAGGAGCATTACCAAACCATAGTTCATAAGGTGTTGTACCAGAATTACCTTTGATCTAAACTTGGTTAAGAGTGTAGATAGAAGTACTTATAGCCTCTCTCCAATAGACATGTGGAACATTTGCTTCCATCATCATGGTTCTAGCAGTCTCTTGAATAGTCTGGTTCTTCCTTTCCACAACTCCATTCTGCTGAGGAGTCCTAGGAGCAGACAATTGTCTTTTTATTCCATGCTTTTTACAAAATGCATTAAACTCACTAGAGGTAAACTTTCCATCTCTGTCAGATCTCAGACACTTTATCTTCACACCAATCTCATTCTCCACCCTAGCCTTAAACAATTTGAATTTGTCAAGAGCCTTTGATTTCTCTCTCAATAAAGTGACCCACATCATCTGAGAGTGATCATCAATCAACAACATAAAGTATTTGTCTCCTTGCAAACTCCTAATCCTAGCAGGACCACACAAATCAGTGTGCACAAGTTCCAATAATCCACTTGAAGATTGTTCTTTACTCTTGAATGTAGTTCTGCTCTGTTTGCCCAATTGACATTCCTTACACATGCTATTGGTAGGTTTCACAAGCTTTGGAAGATCTCTTACAACCTGAGTAGCACTTATCTTGACAATGTTGTCAAAGTTTACATGACATATTCTCCTATGCCATAGCCAACTCTGATCAATCTGAGCATTCAAACAACTTTTACCAGTACCACTTAAATGAAAGATTTTACCTCTAGTCTATGTACCAGATGCAATCTCAGTTCTGGAGCTTTCCAAAATTCTGCATTTTCCATCCTTGAATCAGAGATAATATCCCTTGTCAACCAACTGTCCAACACTGAGAAGATTATGCTTCAACCCTTCTACATACAAAATGTATCATTAGTGTTATTCTTACCATCAAGAGAGATGGATCCTCTACCATGGATTCTACCAGCTGGATTGTCTCCAAACTTCACAATTCCACCTTCATACCTTTCCATACTTACAAACTTACTCTTATCACCTGTCATATGATGAGAGCATCCATGTCAATTACCCATTCATCCTTTTCTTCAACTTGAGAAGCCAAGGCTCTTTCCACATTCACACAGCTAGCAGATTCAATAGGTACCAGATCTTCTTCTTTGATGGCAATGAACACCCATTCAGTTCCTGAGGTACTTCCCTTATCAGATTCATCATCAGTGACTCCTTCTTTAGCAGCTTCTTAGACATAGTAGCATTTCTTCTGAACCCTAGGTCTGTTAGGGTTTGGCTTTGAAACCCTCTCCAGACATCTTGAGGCAAAATGACCAATCTTATTGCAAGCAAAACATTTGAAAGGCAACTTTCCTTCATACTTACCGGATCCTCTTCGTAGTCTTTTGGCAAAAAGAGCTTCAAGTTCTTTAAGCTCTAATTCATCTTCTTCAAAATCCTTCCTTGCCTTCTCAAATCTAGTTAATCTTCTTGAAGAGCTTTCACTTGGATCAAATCTTTGCTTTCCAAAAACACTGGCCTTAAATGCAAATTCAGTTTTAGGAAGAGAATCACCTAACTCACTCATTTCAAATGCTGAGAGCTTTCCAACCAACTGATCTCTTGTAATAGTTGTCGCAGTCCTCTCTCCTCAATAGAAGCAATTCTATGCTTGTATGAAGTAGGTAAGGATCTGAGCACTTTGCCAACAATCTCTGATTCTTCCAGAGTTCCATCAACACATCTGATACTGCACACAAGTTCATTCACCTTCTGCATGTAGGAAGTGATGTTTTCATCTTCACTCATCCTCAAATTTTCATATCTACCCTTCAGGATTTACAACTTAGCACATTTGACATATTCATCACCTTCATATAGAGTTTCCAACTTCTTCTAGATTTCATGAGAAGTTCTCAATTCCAAGACATTTGTCATTTATGTATTAGTCAAGGCACTCAACAAGGCTTCTTTAGCTTGAATGTTGTTTTCAGCATCTTTGAGTTCATATGGAATTGAAGGACCTTTCTCCGGGGGCTTATAGTCATCCTTTGTTATCAACCAATAAGCATCACCCATGCATTGCAAATGGCACTCCATGCAACTCTTCCAAAGAGAGTAATTTGTTCCATCAAATCTCAGACTATCCTTCTTGTAAGTTGACATCCTGGATCTCCTTAAGCGGTCAAGCTTCTTTTAGAGGAACCGGCTCTGATCTACCAATTGCTGAAATTAGGGCAGACAACTGAGAGGGGGGGTGAATCAGTTGTCACAAAACTTTTATCTTTTGCTACAATTAATCTTCTTTACCACTTATAAACAGATTAATGAATAACCATGAAAGCATGAATCAACAACACATGAGCAGAAACATAATCAACACACATAACACCAGGATTTTTACGTGGAAACCCAGTTAAGGGAAAAACCACAGTGGGGGTTAACCCACAAGATTTTTTCTCTATTAAAAGAATAGAAAATGGGAAGGCACTGGCCTTCGGGTACACTTCCCAGAGCTCATAGCTCAAAAGAGGCTCATTGCCTACAAGAACATTTACAATGTTAACACAGAAAGATTAAACTAGAAAAAAACATCTTCTTCATGCCAAGGTTTGTTCTATTGAAGTGCACAATACTTCTGCTCTGCCCCTAAACACTTTTTCACTATCTCCTCATCCTTTATTGCTCTTTCTCTTCTTCTCTTCCTCTTCTTTGCTATGCCTTTATTCCTTTCTTAGGATTTTATCATTTTCGCACAAGGATGATTTTCCACAACTCAAGCACAAGTATTTATATGCTTCATCAACCTTGGAATAATCATCAAAGTCGGCACTACAAACATGCCAATCACTATACTTTCGACCAAACATAGCTAGGACCCAAATCTTCCTCAAACAACACACCACGCCTCATAGACCCTCTCTTAGATCATCCACAACATGCACAAAGCATCTGGTCAGCCAAGACTGGAAAGAACAACACCCAAGGAGAAATCTTCATCCACGAGCTCAATCCTCAATGCAGACCACCAACACAATAGGCACCTGATTCAGAGACCACCACAAGCATAATGAAATCAATAGGAACAACCACACCACCTCAGATCACCAGAAGCACTTGCACCTTCATCCGGGAACTCAAGAACACCAACTGTCATGACTTTCATACTAGAAAGATTGCTTACAGACCTCCAAACCACAAACCAATTGAGTTGAGGATACACACTAACATCCCAAACACACCTCTACATCAGTAGATCATAATTTTCCAATGCAGATCAATCTGAACCAGATTTCTGTCACTCTGTCACCTCTGAATAACTGCAAAACTTGGTTCTACTCAGATGGCCAAAAATTTGCCAAATCTCCATGTGGACCTCTCAAATCTTGACTGGAGCAACTTCAGACAATCCTCTACAAGCCCTTTAATCCGCAGATGCTGATCTTCATCTCACTGGGAATGTGGAGCAATCTACTTCACTTGAACTGCACTGTCTTCACTGTCTCTTACAGAGAGATATGTAGCTCACTTGTTTCTTCTGGAGAGGCTAATTTTCTCAATATCCTCAACATACAAGTCTTCTAGAATGGGATACAGTTGACACCAATGACAACAAGGATATGTTGACATCAACGACAACACTGATTAAGCACATATTTACAACAGAGGAAGCATGAAAAATAAGAAAAGAAGATGAAAGAGAGCTTTCATGGAAGAATGGAAATGTCCCTACATGGTGAAAGAAGATGTTGGAAATGGTGCATATCTCTTGTGCACAATGGAGGGAGAGGAATTTGGCGAAATAGTCAATGCCTTTCACCTCAAGAAATATTATGTCTAAAAAGACAAAAAAAAATCATAAAACATAAAAATACAAGAATTTTTTTTAAAAGTTCACAAATGTCAAAAATAATTTGTTTCTTGCATTTCAGCTTCATTTTGCTCATATTGCATTACTGTTAGTGACTTGATCTTGTAATATTCTCCTTTTAGTGAGGAGTCCAATGTTGTCTAGATATATGTCATCTTTTCAGGACCTAGAGATTCCCCATTTTCACAAATTGCCATTACCCACCTTCATTCTCAGTGATTCTAATCAAAACCTAGCTCTTATCTTTACACTGATCCCAGTCTTAATGAGTCAAGATGTTAGGCCTAAACAAAGTCAATATTCAAACCTACAGTGTTCAAAGGAAGCTTGCAAGTAGACATTCCTAATTCTTCTCTAGTAGAGGAGAAGTCCAAATAGATTACAAAAACTTTAGGTGGTGATCAACCCCTTATCTTTCCTAGCCAAAAATGTTAGGAAAATCAAAACTCTGAAGGAAGCAATCTAAGATTCAAGTGAATAAAAATGAGTGGTCAAAATGAGAGTGTCAAAAGTGAGAATTGAGAGATCAAATCATTGCATATCAAAGTTCCAAAAGAATTCATTTCTTGAAAAGTCAAAAATCCAAAAAAATGAGAAAGGTCAAGGAAAATACAAAAAAAAGTGAAAAAGCAAAAAAAAGAGAGATACAAAAAAAGAATGAAAGAGAGAAGATTGTTGAATGTCCGTACTCTTGTGTGGAGATTAGTCTAAGCTTGAAGCCTCAAGGGTGACATTCTAATAGAGAAAGAAAGGTACAAAGCACACACACTCACTAGTTGAGCAAAGCTAAGAGTCTAGTAGTCTCTAGGATCATCTTCTATCTAGGGACCCTTATTCTTTCCCATTTATCCTTTACCCCAGGTCTATCTTTCTTTCCATCTATGAGCTAAGTCTAGCGAACACCAATAAAATTTGTTACTTGTCTAAGTTGAAAGCTTGTCAGCTTCTCTTATCTAGATAAGGATTAATGTTTAGCCTTTAGTGAAGTATAGAAATAAAAAACACTTCATATTCATTTCCACTCCCCACTCGAGTTTCCCTAAATCCTATCTCATAGCCTTGGATAGATTTCTTATATTAGGACAACTCGCAATCCCTTGAATTGAAAATTGTATCTAAAGAGCAGTCACATTATTTGTTCCACATTGCATTCATGCCAAAAATCAGAAAAAGAGTCTCAAAGCAATAAAGTCAAATGTCATATCTCATGACATTAAGTAGAAGTAGATGTTTCATTACAACATTTCTAGTGTTCTTACATTATCATATCGTGAACTGCATCTCATATATATGCCAAAAAAAAAACTACAAAGTTATGTCATTGTTATCATACTTGCATTGGTAAAAGAGCTAAAAAGGTCAAACATAATCAAAAAGTTCCCAAAAACCTCCAAACATCACAAGAGATGAGTACTAATTCAATGGGAGAAAACCATAAGAGGACAAACTTTCATAAAATGCATCCAAGGTTCATACATAAGAGTATCAAAGAGCTAAAACAAAATGCTCTCAAGAAATGTAGAGGCTCCTTGTGTAAGGGGGCATGAGTTCAAGAAAGGAAGTCAAGGGTGGTTCCCTCCAATGGAACCCTCAGGACTTTGGCTCCTCCATCTATGAGTACCACTCGTCGCTCCATGAGACCTATGAGAATGAGGTGCTCTGCTATGGGCATGTGACTGTGAAGGCCCCACCATGCTAGCATCACGCCATCCAAAATTAAGGTGGGCCATCTCTTGGAGTACCTGGTTCTCACCCTTAAGGATGTCAACCTGGGTCTTCAATTCTACATTAATCTGACACCCATGGTAGACAAGAGAAAAAATGCCAGTGTGTCACCCTGCAGCAGGGGGCACACCAGGATCATCTAAAAGATGATCACGAGTCATCCTAGTGAAGGGAGAATCTAATCCAACATTAATCTCGTGAACAAAGTCCCTCCACTCTCTAACATTGCTTGAAATAGCAAATCAAAACAAGACCAAGTCAGTTCCACACAAAAGGAGAAAGGACAAGAGCATAAAAAGAGAATAGGTGAAACTTACATGGATCACCAGGCTGCCAATTAGGGCCAAGTTGACACATCACCTCATCTGAATGAGGAGGTCAAGTAAAAATAGGAGGACCTTCGGGGATATTAGGAACATCATCTAAATCATCAATGTCTTCAAAATCCTCATCCTTGGGAATGGCCTCATCTGATGAATCATTACTATCTGGAACGTAGTCCTCATCAGTAGACTCTAAGTCAATAGTCACAATCAGAGATCGGGAAGGAGTCCCTCTCCCTCCCCTCTGTCCTCCTCTAGAGACCCTAGTAAT
Source organism: Cunninghamia lanceolata (assembly GCA_027924645.1). Taxonomy (NCBI): domain Eukaryota; kingdom Viridiplantae; phylum Streptophyta; class Pinopsida; order Cupressales; family Cupressaceae; genus Cunninghamia; species Cunninghamia lanceolata. The sequence goes on along the minus strand of BSBN01000210.1, from coordinate 1,767,274 downwards.
GAAGATGCCTAGAGTCAAAGGAGTCCAAAAGACATTTCTCTGTCCAATCTCACCCATCTCCTAAATGGTCCTGTAATAAGTAGACACTGGGGACAAGTCCTCGGGGATATCCCTACCAAACTGCTGTAAGACATGATCAAATTGATGAGCCTCAACCAGACCATTGCGGTCTGTGATCTCAGATACCTCATGACAATATTCTCTAATCTCACCATCTCGGGCCCAAGCTACCTCCATATCTCGATAAGGATCAAAGATCGTGTCCTCATCAGTAAGAGTAGCAACAGTGGGTAAAGTAGCATTGAAGTGACCAACATGCATCCACCTCACCGCTCTCAGTAGTCACCTATCTTGAAGTGGAATGAGCCTCTAGTAGGGCCTCATGTGCTCAAATATCCATGCCATAATCAAAGAAGAGTGGCTAAAGGCTAGAGCCCCTCATCGTGAAATCTGATAGAAATATTTGTAAACCATGGCCAAAATGTCAAGACCCTAAGCGTAAACTGTGCCCTCCTCAATCTCACAAATGATCGATGCCCAACACCATCTCAGATGAGCTGAGGCCTTGTCTCCCGATAGCCTCAAAGCAATCAATCCAATCAGGAACCTCCTCAAGAGTGGGATGCAGAGTCGTGACACGGAGGTAAGCTAAACTCCTGTTTGATCCCTAGGGTGATTGACCCCCATAAATGCAGCCCAGGAAGCCTCGTCCTAATAGGACTCACTAACTAGAAGAGACAAGGTTGTCCTCTCACAGGAACCTTGAGTATGTGATACACATCATATAGAGTGATAATCCACTCTCTAGAAATCTGTGGGAACCTGAATGTGTTTCTGTCTGCATCCTAGTAAGTCAAAATGTCACAACATATGCGAGATACAGGATGAATCACCGGTACATGACAAACTCTAGCAAGGCCCGCCCTCTTCAGTATAGCACAATCCTCAGTACTCAATGAAGCAAACATCCACGAGAGCCATCCCTACTCTCGGTAGGCATTCCATCGGATACGCATGTCCTACAAAGTCAGAAGAGAACTTTAGATTGGATCTCGTAAACTCGTAAAAATCCCTAAAAATCATAAAACTGCAAAAAACCTAACACAAAAAAAGAGTATAAACCTTCAAAATTTCAATAAATAGGTAAATACAGTGACCAAATCATGTCAGATCAGAGTGAAATGAGTGTTAAACAACATAAAATGTAGTAAAAAATTAGTCCAACAGGGTTGCCCCCGGGCGACCCAGGTGTTTTTCCGAATCTCCCTTGGGTGACCCTGCTGTTTTGTAGGATCTCCTCTGGGCGACCCTACCTGGAAAAAGGGGTGACCCTAAAGGAGGATCCCTCAACTAAAAACTGCTCTAAAAACCTCATTTTTCGATCGATTTCAGAAAATGAAAAACCAATCTTGCTCTAAATGATGAGACAAACACAATGCAATAGAGGAAATCACCAAAAATAGACAATTTTAAGAGATTTTTCACAAAATTCAAGCTAGGGTTTAGAGAAGGGTTTTTCATTGATTGCATACCCGATTCTCCGCAGCTGAAGAAGAGGTGGCCATCCTCGCGATCTCCTCGATGATACCTTTCTAATAACTGCTCATTCGAATTATTTTGTCACTGTTTTACTCCGTTCTCATGATTTGGTTTGCCTTGTTTGCCCTTAGCTTAGTTTTATTTATGCATTTTAGATTAGTTCTTTGCTTTTATGCATCTGTTTCATGCATTGTTTTACGTGCTCTCATCCCTAGAGGTCCAAACCGACAAAGGCAAGCAACTAGTCAAACTCAAACGATCTATGGTAAGTTTGTCATTTCAGTTTTCATTATTTACTTTGATATATTTAAATGTTGGATTAATACTAGTTATTGCAGGTGCAAATTGCAAGAAAATCAGCAACAGGTAAGGCCTAGTTCAGGAATGGTACCTACCTTTTATGCAGACTACCGTCCCTGAGGGGGCAAATGTGTAAGCACAAAAATCACACACAACCTCCATAAGGACCCCTATGATGATTCAAATCCTTGTCACGTACATGTAAGTGTTCAAAATAATGTCCTTTAAGTAGCAATCCTCTTGATGACGTGTCCTCTTTTCTTGTCTTGTGTTATTTCTTCCTTGTCGATTTCCCTCTCTCCCCATTTGCAACACTTTTTGACACTTGTTGTGACACTTGTCGAATTGCATTTTCTGGGCTTTCAACCTTATTCCTAAGCCTTGTGAGTGTCTTGTAGGTGAGTTTTCACCTCTCCCCTATGTTTTTCCTCTAGTGCACCTCCTAGAAGCCTTCTAGAGGTCTCCTTATCCATCTCCCATTTTCAGTTTCCAGTTTCCTCAAACTAATATGGAAATCTCCCCCTATTATTTCTAGATCTCCCCCAGGAGATCCTACTGACGCAAGTGGAGATTTGGATTCTTCCACATGACTGACCTATTTCTTGAAGCAGAACCCCTCCTTTTCTTCTCTTCTTGCATCTCCCAGCCTATTTTTCTTCTTTTGACCCTGTTCAGCCTGGATCTCCCCCGGGCGATCCATGGTCTCCCAGGGGCAACCCTGTCTGGTGAAAGGGGTGACCTTGTCATTTTTGCATCCATGGAAAAACTCGTGTTTCTCTCTCATTTTTGCTTCATTTTTGCCCATTTTTCTTTCTGTTTGCATGGTTATTAATCTTTAATATAGTGTTAACTATTTCATGCACCCACACATGCATAATTAACTCTATTTGATCTCAAATTAACTCTCCAATCAATCTCATGCATTCCCTCACCACCATTTCCTCTTCAGTGATAAGCTATCTTTGCTTCATCACTCCCCTATCAGCTGAGTTCATTGGGTAATCAACCTTGTTAACTCCCCAATCATATTTTTTAATTCATCAATCAAAATGAGTTAACTCTTCAATCAATTCCTTCTTCTAAACCTATAAATATACCCCTCCCTCAAGCACAAAGGGAGGCAAATCCATTGTGCACATAGCTCTTGCCAATTTTGTTCTCCAACTTAGCATTCAAATGCTCTTACAGGACGAAGGTACCTTTTGCTTTATTTGTTCAACCAAGTAGCATTATGCTGCTTCATTCTATGCCATCGTGCTCAATCCAAGCTCTCATTGACATCATACAAGCTTCATCAAAGTTTCTTTTTGTGTCTTCGTGTCATTTTGTTGTCAAGAGGATCACCCGCTGCCACAAAAGGATTAGAGGTTGCCTATTACAAGTATTGCTGAGGGATAGTGGAGTTAACAAATCTTCATTTCTCTCATGTTCCTTCATTGTTTTTGTTCAATTAATAGTAATTAGAGAATCAAATTTTCTCTTGGGAATAGTAAAACATTGCTTTTTTCCTTGATAATTAAATCTTGCATGTTAGATTAATTGCTTTCATATTTCTAGATCTAGATTGTTAGAAAAAGCATTTTCTCTTTTCATTAGATTAGATTACTTTAAAATCATCGAAAAAACAAAAAAACATAGGTTAACATTGCATTCAAAAAGTCATATAGAATTGCACACATATTTCCCTTTCATAGATTAAAAGCACTTTTATTTCTAAAATACTAAAAAAATACCAAAAAAATGTTTTGCATATCATTTAGCTTGCATGCATATAGAAACACTAGAATAGACAAAATTGCAAACCCTCGATTCCATCACGAGGTAACCGCGGTTAAACGATCCAACCAAACCCTCAATCCCATCATGAGGTAAAAACAAAGTCAAACCCTAGGTCAACGAAACCTTCGGTTAAAAACCAAGATCTGGTTAAGGTAAGTAATCGTACAGCTACCTCTATCTTGATTCATGAATATGCTTAGGAGTGTGATGAGAGTGGGTGAGGGCTATTCGTGACAAGATCCAAGAGATCCATCCAAGACTACAACAAGAAACACTAGTTCTACCACAAGGAGACCCATTCATCCTCTTGTTGTTAGAAGAAAATAGACAATGTCAGATACAACAAGAACTCTTTCAACACTTACAAAGACAAGAGGACATCAATGAGAACAATCACTTACCCAGATAGAGGTGGAATCTTAGAAATCCAAACAGGAGAAGAGAAATCAATGACCCTTCGGGTCATATGGTTATCTCAACTACAATAACAATCGAACGAAACATACAACTAAGCACACAACAATGAAGGCCACAATACTTGCCGACCCCTCTCCGCGAAGTCCAGCTCTCCAACGAGCGAAATCCCCACCGTGTCTTGCCTCCTCTTGACTGGCTAATTCCACGTGAGCGAGAGTGACGTGGCGGATTGCCCCATGGCAAGGAGGGAAAGGGTCCGTGTGCGTGCCAAAATCCGACCCGACAGCCCCAGGCAACTGGAGTCACGATTTTGAGCGTACAGATATAGGTGCTGCAAATGACAAAGAAATAATGGGATACAATTCTAACACATCTTAAGGTAATTTACAAGAATATCCTAGCCTCAAACTAGCACTGCATGTCTTGAGGACAAGACAATCTCACAATGGGGGGATGATGTTGGCAGGACACATGGAAGAATATATATCCTACCGTAACTCACCACAAGTGGAATGTGGAGAACAATGTTGACATAGGTGGTGACATTTTGTAAGGGGCACATCCCTGCTATAACATATAGATATGCAATAGGAAGATATGTAGGATAAGCAAGTATAAGTAAGGAGAAGTATGTAGAGAGAATAGACTGTATGTATAGTGTAGAGACTCAAACCTGCCATTTTGCAAATAAGATTATAATGAATATATAAAGATTGGATCTAATATCTGTGTGTATGAATGTGTATGATGTGTTATGATTGATGTATTCTTACCACATCTCATATTTCCTTTCTGCTCTTTATGATTCTCTCATTGTATCTTCTGGGGTATAAACTAACTTTAAAGACATGACTGAGGCTTAGATCTCTGGACTGTGTCCTCCCCATTTCTTTCCAACACACCCTAGACCTCATTGGTTAGCCCACAATACTGTGTCCCACTTTTTGGCCAAAGTGGGACATTGAACTTAGCATTTTTAACCAAAATTTCACTTTTTGACACCTATAACAACTAATCCATTAAGAATTTAAAGATGAAGTGAACTAGTGATTTTTGAGATTTCGTGTGTAGATTCTAAATGTATTTTTTTTAAATTAAGAAATAATTTGTGATTTTTTATGTAACTTTTAATAACTTATTTTTTATAGTTAACAATATTTTTAAAAAGTGACGTTTATACCATACAACATAAATTTTTATAGAAAGGACAATATTATAAATTATTAAACATAGAGGCCGTGACCTTCAATTTCCATGAAAGATTCGAATAGAGTAAGGTTCAAAAATAAAGCTCACCTTGTCAGATGTTCAAAGCCGAGAGATTTCTATTTCTTGTGTTTTATTTTGCTCCCAAATGAAGCTCAACAGGTGCAATCATGGCGGCCCGAGAACAAGGAGAAATGACAGTGAAAACACAAGCAAATTCATCAAAAAATAATGCAGAGATCGTGTCTTGAAGAGCCATTTTCATCTCAGAGAATGAAAGAACATCAAAATATGAATCACATATGAGTCACAGATAGAGTGTTACCTTCATTTCTTGGTGAAATCCTCAGAGAAATTGACTAGATGCAGAGGAAAAGTGCCAAGTTGCAGCTTCAAACCCTAGGGTTACATGGTGGCACAGAGAGTATTTTCTAAAACATGCAAAAGTGAAAATGAGCCCGTAAACTTAGGGCGAAGATCTTTTTGTGTCTAGGGTTTCTTTCCAAGCCTTAGGTTCAATTGGTATTTTGTCACATTAAGTTCATTTTATTATCCAAACTAATACCCGTGGGGTATTAAGTGATGACATTTGTGCCTAGGTTATATCTTTTCAAACCTTGATGCCCCTTTGCCATTCGAAGGGAGGTCCAAATCAATGAAACCTTAAGATTCCCTTTGCACACTCTACACTATGGTTTGATATCTAAAGTTCACTTTAGTCATCTATGGAGTAAATCATATGCCCTTAGTATAATCTGCAAATCTTTTGAAATATAAGACATGTCCATATGCCTTAAGTGTTTTCTTTTGTAGGTCAAATAGATTTTTTTTCAAAAACTATAATATGCCTTGATATTTTTATGATTTTTTATAGAAAAATAAATTGATATGTATTGTAAATACTTGGTGAAATTATAAGCCATGTATCATTATTTTTACAAAAAATCAAATCGAATAAGGATGTAAAATAAAACTGCAATTTATTGTAAGACAGATATTAAGCAATGTCCTTTATAAATTGGTTTTAATATTTTGTCATTTTATGCAGTTTAAAGCAGATAAAGCAAACAAATCTTGTTTTCTTTATTTTGCTTTCTTTTAGAGCAGATATGGACAGAGATTAAGTTTTTATGAGCAGAGAAAGCAGATTTTGGTGGGACCACCTAAGAGGATACCTTGACAGCTTTTATTTTCCAGTTTGGTGGCAGTTTGAAGGCTTTATTTTTGGTTTTTTTGAGGAGCATGAAAATGGATTCCTACATCTATTTTTAGGAGCTTTTTGGAGAGATTTCTTGGAGGCATTTATAGGAGAGAAAAAACTTAGTTTTGCTCAGTTAGTTGATACCATTTTCTTCTCTCTTGAGCACAGGCAGAGAGTTGTATTCAAGCAGTGGACTCAGTTTTTTTTTTTTTTGCATTGTACTCCTTCCAGTTCAATACAACAGATTTTCCTATTCCATTTATTTGTCTTTTTTTGCAGTTTTGATTTGATGTCTCATTGTGGCAGGTTTCATGTCCTTTGTTATGTCTCTTATTGTAAAATTTGCTTTTGGTCCTGGTTGTAATTTGTGTTCAGTTTGAGCCTTATTACAAATTATTTTGGGATCAAATCTCAGAGGTGGGATTGTGAAAGTTTCAGTTTGAAGGGCTGTTTGTGGGTGGAGATATTCATTTAGATTAAATCTTAGTGTTAGTTTTGCATTTCAGTTATTCTCTCTCCCTTTTCCCCTGCAAGTAAATTAGATTAGAAAATCATTAGGAGAGCCAGCTCACTTTGGAGGTTCACTCCAACTTTTAGGCAACCCACAGTCCTAGGAGTGTTCCCATGTGTCAACAGATAGATAGCTAAATCTTCTGTAACTTAGCATAGGGTGCATATCTGATTGATAACATTCATAAGAGAAGCTAGAGTTCTGTAGAGTTTCTCTTGGTCTGGTTGTCAAGTGACAATGAGTTTGGAAAAGTGGGGGACAGCTCTGTACATCACAGCATGGTTTGGACTTCAAGTGAGAGATTGTTGGTTGTGAAGTCCAACAATCACTGCCTTTTTATCTTCCCCTTCTCATGACTCTTCATTTTCCCTAAAGAGAACATTATATATTTCCTTCTCAATCACTTGGATTGATTGATGAAACATTATATTTTCACTGCTGCAAGTAATAAGAGTTATTGTTGGATAACTGATGTGGCACAGCCACATGTGCAGTTTCCATTTTAGTATTTCTATTTTCTTAGTTAGTTTCATTTAGATACTTTTAGGAATTTGGCAACTTTTGTGTTGCATGATGATGCATGTAAATCATGCTATCTTTGGTTTGTTGTTTTCTGTTTTTTCTATTTAGATTCCTTTGTAGCAAAGATATATATAATGTAATAAAGAGCTGTAGCTCTCTAGTTTTTATCAACAGCAATAAAAGTTTATTCTCTATGTCTGCATCTATCCTTTTATGGTTTTTTTGTTTATTTGCTGTCATATTTGTGTGCTTAAAAATCTTCATTTGGTATCAGAGCAGGTTAATTTGTTAGAAAATTTATCATGTCAAATTCTAACTCTTTGTCAATCCCAGAATTTAATGGATCTGATTATGATTATTGGTGCATCAAGATGACAACTTTTTTGATAGGAAAAGATTTATGGGAAATTGTAGAAACAGGATATGAAGAGCCAGCTGATTGGAATGTTCTTGCAGCCAATGATAGAACAGCTAAGAAGGAAGCTAAGAAGAAGAATGCACAGGCTTTATTTCACATTCAAATAGCTCTTGATAAGAGCCTATTTCCAAGAATTGCAGGTGCACAGACAGCTAAAGATGCCTGGAAGACTCTAAAAGAAGCTTACCAAGGTAGTGATCAAGTCAAAGTTGTGAAGTTGCAGACATTAAAAAGAGAATTTGAGAATTTGAAGATGCAAGAAAGTGAAAATGTGAGTGATTATTGTGTAAGAGTAAAAGATGTGGTTAATAAAATGGCTACTCTTGGAGAAACTATGGACAATGAAGTTGTGATCAAAAAGGTGTTGAGGTCTCTAACACCAAGGTGGAACAATGTTGCCATCATCATTGAAGAAAGCAAGGATTTGACTACTCTTCAGTTTGATCAGCTTGTTGGATCTCTCATGTCTCATGAAGAAAGATTGAGAGATTCATCTGGAGAAAGTAATGAAAAGGCTTTTGCTTCCAAAGTACAAATTACAAAGAAAGAAAATGCTAGCACAAGCACAAAAAATAATCAAGGCCAAGGTAGAGGTCAAAATCAGAATTCTTCAAGAGGAAATAGAGGAGGAAGAGGTGGTCCAAGAGGAAGAGGTAGAGGCAGATTTGATAAAAGAAATGTTCAATGTTATCACTGCAATAGGTATGGTCACTTTGAAAGGGAATGCAGATTAAAAGAAGGTAATAACAATAGAAGTGCTAATTTTGCTAATGAGAATGGTGAGGCTTCTCCTGGTAATTTATTCTTATCATATGACAAAGATAAAAATAGTTCTAAAGAAGTCTGGTATTTAGATTCAGGTTGTTCTAACCACATGTCAGGAAATAATGAGATTTTTTCTACAATGGATAAAAGTTTCAAATCTAAAATTAAGCTTGGTGATGACAAGTCCTTGGAGGTTGCAGCTAAAGGTGCTATGGAGGTGAATACAAAAGAAGGTAAGAAAAGTGTGACTGATATTTATTACACTCCACAATTAAAACATAATTTATTGAGTGTTGGGCAGTTGTGTGAGAAGAATTATAAGGTGGTATTTGAAAATCAGCAATGTACAATTTATGATAAAAATCAAGGCAATAGGGTGGTTACAGTAGTGCCTATGTCAAAGAATAGGATGTTCCCATTGAAGTTTGGTGAACATAGCAGCCATCTTGCCAATATGGCATATGAAGATAAGGGTTGGCTATGGCATCTCAGATATGGCCATTTGAATTTTCATAGTTTAATGTTTCTCACTTCAAAAGCTTTGGTTTATGGTTTGCCTAAGGTTCAGGAACACAAGGAAGTTTGTGAAGGTTGTGCTAAAGGAAAGCATGCAAGAGAGTCCTTTCCAAAAGGTAATGCATGGAGGGCCCATTACCCACTTCAATTGGTTCACTCAGATATTTGTGGCCCTATGCAGACAAAGAGTTTGGGTAAGTCATCATATTTCATTACTTTTATTGATGATTACTCACGTAAGTGTTGGGTTTATTTTTTGAAGGCCAAGGATGAAGCCTTTGATACATTCAAAAGGTTCAAAGCCTTTGTGGAAAATGAAAAGGGTTGTAAGATCAAATGCTTAAGGACAGATCGTGGAGGAGAATTTTGCTCAAGAGATTTTAGGAAGTATTGTGATATGCATGGCATCAAAAGGCAACTCACCACTTCTTACACACCTCAACAAAATGGGGTAGCTGAAAGGAAAAATCGTACAGTGGTGGAAATGGCAAGGAGTATGCTACATACCAAAGGATTAGACAATTCTTTTTGGGGTGATGCAGTTGCTACAGCAGTGTACATTCTCAATCGGAGTCCTACTAGAGCACTTGACATGATGACTCCTTATGAAGCCTGGTATGAAAAAAAGCCTAATGTTAATCATTTTAGCGTTTTTGGTTGCTTAGCCTATGTTCATGTGGCTGATCAAAAGAGGCAAAAATTAGATCCCAAAAGTGAGTCATGCATTTTTGTTGGATATAGTGAGCAAAGTAAGGCTTACAGGTTGTATAACCCTCACACTAATAGTATTCTTGTTTCAAGAGATGTGATTTTTGATGAAGGGGGAGTTTATGGTCATCAAAAAGGCCAAGTTGAGAAGTCTAAATCTGTTTTGAGTGGTGGTATTATTGCTGATATTGATCATGAGCAGCCAGCTAATACTTCAATTCCAAGTGCTATACATCCACCAAATAGCCCCTCATCTACTTCTTCAGTTTCAAGTACAAGTCAAAATTCAAGTCCAAGTCCTACAAGGAAGGTAAGAAGCTTAAGTGATATCTATCAAAGAAGTACAATCCAAACACATGAAGAGAATCCTATAGGTGAAACAATAAATTTTGCTTTATTTTCACAATCTGTTTTTGAACCATCGTGTTATGAAGATGCATGTGCTAATGAAGTTTGGGTGCAAGCAATGCAAGAAGAGATGGATGCTATTCATAGGAATGGTACTTGGGAGCTTACAGAGCTTCCTCATGACAAGAAAAAGATTGGAACTAAATGGGTCTACAAGACTAAGTACCATAGTGATGGGAGTGTTGAAAGACACAAAGCAAGATTAGTTGCTAAAGGCTTCACACAGAGGTATGGCATTGATTATGAAGAAACATTTGCACCAGTAGCACGACAAGAGACTATTAGAATGTTGATTTCCCTTGCAGCCCAAAAAAAATGGAGCATTCATCACATGGATGTGAAAAGTGCCTTCCTAAATGGGTACTTAGATGAGGAAATTTATGTGGAACAGCCACAAGGTTTTGAGGTGCACGGAAAAGAACATCATGTCTACAAGCTGAAGAAGGCCTTGTATGGCCTCAAGCAAGCACCAAGAGCTTGGTATGCTAGGATTGATGGGTATTTTCAGAAAAATGGCTTCAAGAGAAGTAAGAGTGAGCCTACCCTCTACTACAAACAAGAAGGTAATGATATTCTTATTGTGAGTTTATATGTTGATGATTTGTTGTATATGGGCAGTAGTTCTAAGATGAAGGATGAATTCAAGCATGCTATGATGAATGAGTTTGAAATGAAAGATTTAGGCCTTATGCAATATTTTCTAGGCATGGAGGTTTATCAAAGTAAGGATGGAATTTTCCTTTGTCAAACAAAATATGCCAATGATATGTTGAAGAAGTTTGATATGGTTGATTGTACATCAGCCTCCACTCCAATTTCTCATGGAGTTGTGTTGTGTAAAGAGGATGGTGCTAAAAGAGTTGATGGGACAGCTTATAGAAGTGTGGTTGGCAGTCTAATGTTTCTAACCCACACAAGGCCTGATATTGCTTATGCAGTTTCTCTTGTTTCAAGGTACATGACAGAACCTTCTGAATTACATATGCAGGCTGCTAAAAGAATTTTGAGGTATGTGAAAGGAACTCTTGCTTTTGGCATTCATTACTACAGTTCTAAAGGCTTTAATCTAGTTGGTTTCAGTGATTCTGATTGGGGAGGTAGTGTGGATGACCGGAAGTCTACCTCTGGTAATTGTTTTACTTTTGGTTCTGGTTTGGTTTCTTGGAGTTCAAAGAAACAAAGTATCGTTTCTCTTTCTTCTACAGAGGCAGAATATGTTGCAGTCACCTCTGCGGGTACTCAAGCATTATGGCTCAGAAAAATTCTTGAAGAGATTGGTGAAAAACAAGTTCAGCCTACAGTGCTCTTCTGTGATAATATGAGCACAATCAAATTGGCAAAAAATCCCGTGCATCATAGTAGAACTAAACACTTTGATCTGAAATATCATTTTATCAGAGATTTGGTGCAAAAGAAAGAAGTAGAACTCAGGTATATCAAGACTACAGAACAACTTGCAGACATTTTTACCAAGACAGTTGCAAAGGTTCAGTTTTTGATGCTTCGAGATCATATTGTGACTCCTCTCCGCATCAAGGGGGAGTATGTTGGATAACTGATGTGGCACAGCCACATGTGCAGTTTCCATTTTAGTATTTCTGTTTTCTTAGTTAGTTTCATTTAGATACTTTTAGGAATTTGGCAACTTTTGTGTTGCATGATGATGCATGTAAATCATGCTATCTTTGGTTTGTTGTTTTCTGTTTTTTCTATTTAGATTCCTTTGTAGCAAAGATATATATAATGTAATAAAGAGCTGTAGCTCTCTAGTTTTTATCAACAGCAATAAAAGTTTATTCTCTATGTCTGCATCTATCCTTTTATGGTTTTTTTGTTTATTTGCTGTCATATTTGTGTGCTTAAAAATCTTCAGTTATTGCCCTACTTTTGCTGCAAGTAATAAGAGTTATTGCTCTACTTTTCCCATGGACATAGCCATACTTTGATGAACTATATAACCATTGGCATCGCTGTACTTTGTTATCTCTGTGTTATTAATTGTTGTTCTATTTTTTATCTGATCTTACAATCCGCACTTTAAACTTAACAGTTGGGTGTCTCACTTCATTTGTTCCTCTGGTTGCACCTTGTTCTGACCCTCAAAGCTTGTGCAATAACTTTCCATGGAGGCTGCCTCTGATTGAGAAAACCTGTGATGGAGTTTGATGTGGGAAACATATTCTTATCCTAGATATGGCTGTGTTGAACTTCATATTCTTGCATTCCATTTCTGGACATTACGTTCTACCAGATGTTAAATTCTACTGTGATGTGTTGTGCTGAGATTGGTAGGACCTGAGTTATGCATTTGGAGAGGCCGTATGCTGATCCTTTGATCATTTGAAAATGGTTGCGCTTTTGTCTGTAGCTGCTTCAAGTTGGAGCTCCCTGTGCCTCCTTTGTATGGTTGTGCGTAAGATATGAGACTTTGGTGCTTCATTTTAATCACATAAACTCTCTTTAAGCAGTTAACAAATTCTTTTAACCCTAATATGAAATCATATTAGTTGCGTATCATTTGCAATGCTATGCATGAGTTCTGGAAGCATCGCGCCATGTCTGTTGGAGCTATGTTGATCTTTAATGCTGGAGATGGCGTTTTGGAGAGAGCACGCCCTTCTTGTGCGTAACTTGTGCAGTAGATTAGAGTGATATTATTGAAGATATAATACTGCGCTGAAGATTAGAGGCTGCATATCAATCAAAAGAGCTTGTGCTTTGGTTTAAAAGGGTGTGTTTTGAAAATGTCTATGCATTCTCCATTAATGGCTTGTGCACCATTCATTTTAACATGCATACTATTTTGTTTGTTGCGCAAATTTTAAAAGATGTGTTGTGATTTAAGCTACCTCTTCTGGACCTGCTCACCATGTCTCATGACCTTTGCAGCAGTTTAGACTCCATTTATTGCTATTGTCTGTTTCTCCAAATGATTGAACATTATTTCAAAATGCTTATGTGCCATTTTATGTAGCTGCATGGAGTTTTAGATATCTAATGAGGGTTCTTTGGCGGTGCCCTCTGCCAAGAAACAATACCACAACTCCTATTCATTTATGGATGCGACTTGTGCATTCACTAGCCTCCCCCATTCTGCCTTCTTTTATAAGGCTGCTTGTGAAGGATTGAAGAAGTCTCCTTCGTAGTAAGGAAATCTGGAAATATGCGTTCCTCTGTGAAATTCTACCTATGATTACATGAAGTACCAATATGAATTTCTATCTGCTACTATGTGTTGAAGGTGAGTTCCAATGCAAATGCTGACTTTGTGAAATGTTGTTACTTATGCAATGGCTTGGAGTTGCTCACAGAGGAGTGCACCATGATTTGAAACTCTGATTTTGATCCATAATAGATGTGCCATTGTTTACAATCCTTCACGCCATATATTTGTTCTTGTACATCATTCAGAATGCTTGACTTTGATTATTATTGCCCATTATACAACAACTAACTCTAGAAAACTTAGAATTTGGAAGGATTGTGTCATGGCCTAAAAATGCTCTGTACCATATTTTAATGAGTGCACATCATCTTCTGAGAGCTACACAATTTTAAAATAGTGTGGGCATTTACTTTTACAATATGTGTTGGCTGCAAACCCCATTCATGTGCCAATTGTTCAAACCCTTTCATAGACTTTCCAAAGGCAAATTAGCCTCTGATATAAATGCTTTGCAAAAGTTTAAAAATGGAGTGCATGAGAGCAGCACTACACTAATACTTATGATCATATATGATTGTGTTGTACTATTGATGAATTTAATGTTTGACATAGGTGGTTGTTTAGTAGAGAGTGATTTATGCTAAATGACATTGGCATCAAAGATCTAGGACATGGTTAAGCTACTGTAAATACATGTTTCTCTAAGTTTGAATGAGTTGGTTGTTGAGACAATTTCTCGCACAACTAGGGTGTCAAATGTTGTATGTTTGAGTTCTAGGTCTATGTAGTCATTGTTGTAAACTTGAAGGTGTGGTCTAGTAGGATGCTCTCCATAGTTAGGTGTCTCCTCTAGTAGGATGCTCTCCATAGTTAGGTGTCTCCTCATTTGAGGAGATATTTCAAGGTATTGCATAGCTTTTCACAATAATATATGGGACATCTCTATTCATTTGTGGATCATTGAAGTAGAGCTTATTGTGTGAAGCTTCTTGATTCCATGTATTACATTTAGGTGACAAAGTGTACTACTAGTTCTCAATTTCTAATTTACAATAATATTTGCATACTTCTTAGCTTGGACTCTATTGCTCAATGAATAGGCACGAGTCTAGAATGGTGAAATAATCAGTGTTTTATTTTTTTATTATCTATGTTTGTATTGCATGATAGTTTAGGAATAGAATAGATCTTTCTAATCTATATAACTCACTAATATAAACTATGTTGTATATTTTGTGAGCTATTGCTTGATACATCTTCTATGGTCTATGTATGTTGGATTCTCAGTTTCATGTGTTGTATGTAACAACAAGGGGATTTATCTTGAGTGAAATAACTTGTATCATATCTTCTATTACTTAATAGAGGTATTAGATCCATTCATAGTAAGCTAACACATTTTGATACTTCGTGACAAATCTTTGGGGTATTAGTATGCATAGGGTATGGCTTGCTAAGGCCTAATATTTATTTTCATTTCTCTTTAATTCTCTTATCCAGACCTCTTGGATCTCCCTCCATGGTTTTGTAGATGAGTAGCTTGCTCTTGTTAGTTGTTCCATCATTGTCTACTATCTAATCATAAGCGTCAACTCTTTGCTCAAGTTGATGTACATCCTTGAGCCTAGGTTTTTGAATCTAGTCTCTAGAATTTATTGAGAATGAAATTTTGAGAACCAACACATGGAGGACCCTCATCTAGAGCTCCCATTCTTAATTGGATGATCATTAAAGGAGCATAATCATAGCATCCTTACTACATCAACTACTTATATTATTATAAGAACTAATTGCATGGTTGCTTGTTATCTTTGTTCATTATTCCCTATACCATGAAAATCAGATCCAATGTGTTTGACCAATGGGGAATACCCTAACCTAGCAAACTCCTCAAAAAGTGTTTCTAAATGCTGCAAGCTAGTTATTGCAAGACACAGAAACCAAGTTGAGTAGATTGGAAAGGTCAAATTTGATGTAAATTTATGATCTATGCACTCATATTAGATCCACATGTAGGTTCAATTCAATGCTCGCTAATAATAGTTCTGCATTTACAAAATTGAATCAAATAGTTTGACAATCATTTTTTAATTTTCAAGCAGTTGTATGGCAAGTCTTAATTACCTAGTGCATTGACAAATTGATTCGCAACATTAGACACATCAGATCTACATTAAGACTCCAATTAAATACCTTTACTTTTATTTATTAAATTTCGAAAACTTTATTACAATATAATGATCAATCACATTTCCATTTCTTAGGGTTCTTTAGTCATCGTCATTATTGTTTTTTAAGGATACCTGTGTAGATGTGATAATTTACACTACATAAGTACATAAGGTGATTATAAGATGGCAAAAGCCTGAACCGAGGAAGGTGGATATGATGAAAAGGGATCCACGTTATGTTCATAACATCTTAGAAAAAGCTACAAAGCCCAATGGTTAGCAAAATCTCTCGAAGATTGAAAAACACTGGAAAGTGCGATATTTGGAACATTAACTTCTCTTTTAGAGTCATCAATCTACAGACATAGACATGGAAGATGGAAGCACTGAGATTCGAAAATTGCCTAAGGAAGGCCATAAGCTTGGATGAAAAATGTTAACTGATAGATTAAATCCCAAGGGATACCGTATGCTTGGACGAAAACGTTCAATTAACATTAAATTCAATGAAGAGCATATGCTTGGATGGAAAAATCTAATTGCCATATCCCTCACAGAGTCATTTCGAAAACGTGCATATGCAAAGCAAAAATAGGAAAGGTAGACCAACCTCCATAGCTTTCCTTTGCCGATGTAGTCTGAACACTAGACCGTACCTTCAACTATTACATTCACAGCATAGGATAGTTTTTCAGTCTTGTCAGGAATTCTTTCTCCCAGCTTCTTCACATCTTTCGCCAGGTGAACAATTTTCTCCAATAGCTCGCTGCATTCTGACACATTGGAAGTCACTGTTCCGCATCTCTCCAGGGCGTATGCTGCCATGGACAATCCCAAGAATATCCAGTGAGCCTCTCCCACTAGTTTCACCGCTTTTAAAGCCACTCTTCCCAATTCTTTCGCTACTTCCTGAGTCAAAACAAAGTAATGTAAGTTGTAATTATCCATTCACAAAACTCGAACTTATTTTACTAACATAACCCATTAATAAACGCGTTACCGATTTCTCTAATTCGTCAGCTTCTCTTGAAATGGTGTCTATGATGTCAGAAGCAGCTCTGGTGCTCCAAGTCACAGAGTCACGTGGAATTCCCCAAGAACAGGTTGATGCCCCGTGTTCTGAAGGGGCCTGCAAAAACAAAAAAACACACACACAACTGATTAAATCAACATTAATTAGTAGCAGAGAGCAATGGCTGAGAAGTTAAGGCTAATCACCTTTATACTGTCTATAAACTGGATAAGCTCATCTGTTAGGAAATAAGGTTTACATTTAATAAATTAGTTTTAGATTAGTTGTTAGTAACTTCTCATAGATGGTTACAAGGAAAAAATAAGGTTTTATAAGCTATTGTAAGGAATGCAAAATTGCAACTAATGATATAATAAAATTCCTTTGTATTAGTTATTATTTACAATGTAATCTTTAATATTGCTTTAGTTATTGCTGTTCTACATTGGTATCAGAGCAAGAATGATTTTTGTGTGCCTGTTGAAGACATCCACTTGCCATCATGGAAAGTAAGTAACCTTGCAATGTTTTGAAGGCAGTTAGAAATCAAGTCGTGTATATCTTTGACCTGCTATTTTTTGCAGAGAAGCATGAAGCGCATAGGTGCTGATGTCAGACGTTGAAATTAGAAGGCATTTTTGGCATGTTTGTCGGCTGTTTGGTATTCTAGCACTTGAACCCAAAATGATAAAAGGAAAGCACTGAGAAGATATTAGTGTGAGATTGTGAGTTATATTTTTAGAAATCATATATTGAATGCTTCCAATAGTAGCTGCATATTGTGTGGATGGTGCATATGAAAGTTGTTGCAGAAATTAGCGCTGTTGCAGAAATTAGCGATGTTGCCGAAATTAGTAAGTTCCAGCGTTGGTTTTTATAAGTAGTCAGGCCGCTGTAGAAGGTAGACCTGTAACGTGCAGTTTCCTATTTAGTATTGTTGCGTTGAAATCTGTAGGAAGCCATGAAATAAAGAAATCCCAAGCGTAAGGTGTTCAAAGATATATTGGGCTATTTTGTTAATTTGATTGTTGTTACTTTATGGAGATATTGTGTGATTAGGGATTTATGGTTTGGAGACAGTTATTTGTATAGTCATTGAGAATCATAGATTTTTGGTTGCATTTCAAATATTGTATTTTGATAGACAAGATGTTTTTGTGAGGAGAAATAAGGATTTTTTTTTAAGGGTGCATTATCCGTTGAATCCAACATCTAGTTTCTTGTCTTTTAATATGGCCATATTTGTATCAAATATTGTTTGTACTCTCGAGGCCATGCATGTTACACCCAATAGAGCTTTGAGAGGCTCACATGTGGCATCAAGTGAATAAAGTGTAACAAAGTTTAAATGGAGGATGGAGGTATTGGAGGTAGGAGGATTTTCATCATCCCAAGTTAGCTTCTCGCTCAAGGGTGATTTGATGCATGAGAAGCACCAATGTTTATCTCCAGTCTCTTCAGGAGTCAGAGGGGACGAGACAGTGGAATGTTTATCTTCAGTCTCTTTAGAAGTAAGAGGGGACGGGACAGTGGGTTGTTGGTTTGTTAGTTTGCCACAAAGCTGTTGTTGATTGTATGTGGTATTTGTGGACAGTTGAATGTGTCTCACTTCACAGGTTGATGAGTTGGTGTTGAGTAATCAGACATTTACCTAGACAAAGAAGTTTAGGTTGATGCTGATGGAGTGGTTTTAACATTTACTTAGACAAAGAAGTTTAAGTTGATGTTGCAGAGTTGGTCATTTACCTAGACAGTGGAGTTTGGCTCAATACTGAGTTGGAAATTTGCCTTGACAATGGAGTTTGGACTGATGCAGAGTTGAAAATTTTCCTAGACAATGGAGTTTGGGCTGATGCAGAGTTGGACATTTGCCTAGATAGAGGAGTTTAGGTTGATGCAAAGGTGGTTAATCAAATATTTACCTAAACAGGAGGACTTTAGGTTGATATTGATACAATATTTCTTTTGTTTTTCTCTTTTGTAATGTAAACCTTAAAGGAGGGTTGTTAGGAAATAATGTTTACATTTAATAAATTAGTTTTAGATTAGTTGTTAGTTTTCGGGAAGTTATTCCTGTAGGTGGTTACAAGGGAAAAATAAGGCTTTATAAGCCATTGTAAGGAATGTAAAATTGCAATGAATGATATAATAAAATTCCTTTGTATTAGTTATTATTTGCAATGCGATCTTTAATATTGCTTTAGTTATTGTTGTTCTACACTCATTGATATGTTGAGTTGGGTGTCCTTTTTCAATGTTGACCTTAATGGAATCAATGACCGACTCTAGGGAAAGAGGAGGATGATGTGTAGTAGGGGATTCATTAACAAGAGGAGTGCTGGAAGAGTTGTTATTAGGTGATGCAGAGAGACAACATCCGCAAGAGTTGCCCATCACTTATCAGCAAATTTGATCTTTGTGCTTAACCTAGAAATTAGAATGAACATCTAAAGCACTTGCAGGCAGTGTAGGGAAAGAACAAGTGTCTACTATCAAGGGAGGGTAATGCTGGTCTACATTTTTAAAATAGTAGCATTTTTTTGGCTCTACACTGTGTGACATACACCAATTTTTAAACATCATCCACTTTAACAATCAAAGGTTAATTTTGGCCAATAAAAATAAGATAAATATTTACCACTTTTTATTATGGATTAGATGTAAAATTGCTATTTATGACTGTAGAGACAAAAAAAAGAACAGAAAAAACAAGTATGCACAGCAGAGAAACAATTGCTACAGCAATAAAAATTATTATTTTTTTGATTCTTCTTTTTTATTCTGTGTTAAAATAGTGATCACACTTCAACATATATTGCTTTACAACTATCTCTTAACTAGAAATAATGAATTAAAAGTATACTACTGTAACTAAAAATAAACAGCTCTAAACTAATGTTTATTCATGCATGAGCATGTGCGATTTATCAAACTGATTGTCCTAAGAATAAAATATCATACAAACTGATTGCATGGAGTCAAATAAAGTCTAACTATAGTCATGCGATCTCTATGCAAAGTGGAGAAATTAGAAACTGCAGTTCTAACACTCCTCCTTAATTTCTACCACTAACCACTTCAACATTTACAATGCCCAAATTCTATCTTAGATACTCAAAATTCTCCTTTGCTAATGCCTTTGTGAATATATTTGCCAACTGGTCTTTAGATCTGCAAAACTCCAAATGGATTTCTCCATTGTTCACTAACTCTCTGATGAAATGAAATCTCGTATCAATGTGCTTGCTCCTCTTGTGAAAAACATAATTTTTTGACAATGCAATTGTTGATTTGTTGTCACAAAAGATTGGTGTTGACTCCTCCTGTGCTTGCAATAAATCTGTCAATACTCTCCTCATCCAAATTGCTTGACATGCTGCTGATGTGGCTACTACATACTCTACTTCAGCTGATGAAAGTGTCACTATGGGTTGCTTTTTGGATGCCCATGAGACCACACCTGTTCCATAATGAAAAGCATATCTAGAAGTACTCTTCCTATCATCAATGCTACCTATAAAATCACTATCAGTATAACCAATCAAACCAAAATCATTAGTTGTGGAATATAAAATTCCATATTTTGTTGTTCCTGCCACATATCTCAATATCCTCTTTCCAACTTGCCAATGTGAGTCTTTTGGTGACTCCATGAATCTTGAAATCAAACTAACCCCATACATGATATCTGGTCTTGTAGCTGTAAGATACATAAAACTTCCAATTAGTCTTTTGAATGTTGTAGAATCAACATTAGGCCCTTTGTCCTCTTTGCTAAGTTTAGTCCTTGTAGCAACTGGTGTATGTGCTGAATTACAATTCAACATCTTAAGCCTCTTTAACACATCCTTTGCATATTTAGTTTGACAAATAAAAATTCCCTTATATGATTGTACAACTTCAATGCCCAAAAAATGCTTCATTAATCCCAAATCTGTCATCTCAAATTATTTCTTCATTTTTGATTTAAATGTGTCTACAGAGAAATTTCCAGTGAAAATCAAATCATCAACATACAAACACACAATCAAAATCTGACCTTCTTTGTTGATTTTTGTGTACAATGTGGGCTCACTACTGCTTCTACTGAATCCATTGTTTGTCATGTATGAATCAATCCTGGTATACCATGCTCTTGGAGCTTGCTTGAGACCATAGAGGGCCTTCTTCAATCTGTAGACCTTTTCTTCATGTCCATGCACTTCATAACCTAGTGGTTGTTTAACATACACTTCTTCATCTAGGAAACCATTCAAGAAAGTTGATTTGACATCCATTTGATATAATTTCTAATTATTTTTTGCGGCTATTGCTAAAACCATTCTAATAGTATCAAGTCTAGCAACTGGAGCAAATGTTTCATTATAATCAATTCCATGTTGTTGTGTAAAACCTTTTTCTACTAACCTTGCCTTGTGCTTTTCAATCTTACCTTCTGCTTTAAGTTTGGTCTTATAAACCCATTTGACTCCTATGCAATCCTTACCTTAAGCTAGGTCAATTAGATCCCATGTTTGATTTCTCTCAATAGAATCTATCTCTTCATCCATGGCTTTTATCCAATGTTCCTAATTAACTGCTTCTTCATAATACACAGTGTTACCTTTTCATTCACCCTTATTCAATTTTTCATGATCCTTCCCTAAGAAAAAGGTTGACCTACCATCTTCCCTTATTGGTCATATGTTTATTTCTTAAGTCAGCTTTTTGTCTTTAAAATTCATTCGCCTGTCGTCTTATGTGCGAAATTACTATAGGATTGAACCTTCAAACTTGAACCCTTTTCAAGAGTTCAAGGGTTCAATGGTTCAAGATTTCAAGGGTTCAATGGTTCAAGAGTTCAAGAGTTCAATGGTTCAATATTCAATGCTTCTTTAGAAGTCATTTACTGTTGGTCCCCTTGTGTAACTCAATTTGTATCTTTGAACCTTCGAGTTGAACCTTATTTTAGAGTTCAAAGGTTCAAAGGTTCAAAGGTTCAACGTTTTGTGACTTTAGTCCCACTTTTCCTGAAGTCTTCTTTAAGTCAAAAACTTGCCAGAGATTTTAAAAGAAGAAAATCATTTAGAGGGAAATATATTCGGAACATTTTATGAAATGGAAAGTTTTAACTTTCGAAAGGTTATGGGTAATGATTACTCATTAAGGTCGTGTGCAAGAACTACTTACAATTAATGCATCTGTCAGAATTTGTGTCCTATCAAGCAAGTTCAGCACAAGTTAATTGATCCAATAATTATTTGACCTGATTTCATGCCTTTTATCGAGAAAGGATAGGGCAATTTTAACAGTAAAACACACAGGGTGATACAAAGGGGGTACAGGACCGGAGGTAAAAGATTTTTCTTGCCCAGTTTGACAGTGATTTCAGATCCATTAAAGGCGAGTTTGACTTTTCTTATAGCTGATCCCATTTCTTTGTTGAAAAAGAGAATCATTTTGAGTTTATGGCATTGTTAAAGAAGTTCAAAGCTTTTTCATTCTATCTATCCAATCTGTAGCCATGAAAGCTGCCTGTCTTAGTTCTGAACATGGTTCTAGCCTTGTTTGTACTCTTCCTGAATATGGAGATATCTTTTTAGCTCAGTACAATTTAGAGGACTTTAAGGAAAGGGTTAAAAATCCTATGTCTGCCCCTATGCTGGAAATAATAGTGGAAAGTGGTTTAGTCGAAGCTGTAGCCTTTCCTATGGCGGTATAATGCCCTGAGTTAGTCCTTGAATGTATGA
Organism: Cunninghamia lanceolata; assembly: GCA_027924645.1. Taxonomy (NCBI): domain Eukaryota; kingdom Viridiplantae; phylum Streptophyta; class Pinopsida; order Cupressales; family Cupressaceae; genus Cunninghamia; species Cunninghamia lanceolata. The sequence continues at coordinate 1,744,906 of BSBN01000210.1, read as the reverse complement.
GCAGATATGACCCCCAAAACAGATGTATTAGAACTTTTGATGGTAATGTGTTATTGCCTATTAATAGACAAACCCTAATGGCTGTAATGAAAATCCCGCCTAAGGAGCCATACTCTGGTCTTAATATTACCTCTTCTTATAGCTATTTTTCATTGAAAAAGGCAAATTACAAGAGTGTAATTGCAAGAAATTGGTTATTGAAATTTCAAAAGGGAGGTTTGAGACTGCCCAAAGCACTATCAAGAGAACATATGATACTGGAAATAAAAGATATCATGGTGTTGTTACACATGTTAAAGGGTAGTTCTCAAGCATTCTATTGGGAAGACTGGATGTATTTCTTCATTCAAGTGATCCTTCAAGGAGAACAGTATTTGGATTGGGTAGAAATAATAGCTGAATGTTTATATCAAGGTTTGAGTAATTATCTAGGAAATAAAGACTTTTATATGTCCTCATATCTCTTTTACTACCTAGCATCCACAAGGGAGTGGAGAGGATTACCTCATGAATCCTTAGTTGAAGATAGCAAAATTTATGATTATTACTCACATTTACAGATGCAAAACTGTTATGAAAATTATGGAAGAGTTAATGATGTTTTCACTAGTAGGATGACTTATGAATTGACAAGCAATATTAATAATAGGATGTCTGATGAAGCCATGCAACTAATGAGCATTTATGGTAGCTTCTTCATTCAGTTTCCCAAATTTACTTACATCAGAGTTGGCTGTTTTGATGGTGAGCCTTTGAAACTACCTAGATATGTCTTTGACCGCTTTGTATTGATCGAAGTTTGCAGGCAGTTAGCCCATGTAGATAAGAAATTTCTAATGAAGAGAGAGTCTGGTATATCTTTTCCCGTTGAACTTGGTCACTATTAATGTCAATCAGTTTCTGATGCTCTAAATCTAGAGTTGGACCTAAAGAAGTTTAATTTTCAGTATTATAATGCCAGACCCAAGTTCGATAGCAAAGGTTTTGCTAGAGAGAATTTGGATTTTGGAGAGGGATTTTCATAGATTCCCCAGATAGAAGACTATTGGGAGGATTGCCTAGATGAATTTGAAGTTAGGAAAAGGCTTTGGTGTAGATTCTCCTTAGGGAAAATAATTACCCTTAATCTGAATATGAATATCACCGGAATAATAGATGATGAGGAACAGGTAATGGATTCTCATTTTGAACAAATAAAATAGCTGCCTATTCCAGAAGTTGATTGGAATAGAGATGAAGAGGATCGGATCAGATCAAAGTTAAAACCCTCCCTGTATTAAGGAGAACTAAAAAATGGTTAAGGGAACGGAGATTGAAAGAGGTTCAAAATGAAGATTTCCAGCGGTGTGCACCAATTGATGAATCATCATCTCCTATAAGCTCTTCTAATTAGCTTATTAATATCTGTGATGTAGGTACTCCCAAATCAAAAATTGAAAAAGGTTCTGTCATCAAAAGGTCCAAGAAAACCCTTGCAACTATTCTGTCTTCTTGCACCACCAGATCAAGAGCTAAAAGTAGAAAGAAGAAGGAAATCTCAGAAAGAATAGTTGTGGACTTAAATAACGAAGAAGATTCAAAGGAAGTAATGAGTGAAAAAGGGTTTGGTTCACCAATGGCAGAAGAGATCAGTACGAACCAACAAGTAGAGGTTGCTTCAGATTCTACCGATCTGATGATAATATCAAATGCACCTTTTGAACAACTGAATCCTGGTAAAGAAGTTCCAGTTCTTGCACCCAAATGGTTGGAAAATTCAATTAGTGATAAAAGGAAAATAGTTCTGTTTTCATTACCATTGGAAGACATGGTTAGCAAGTGTCTGGGAAAGACTCCTAAATCTAAAAAGATGAAAACCACTTCCAGGGTGGACATTGACCCTAATATAAGAAATTGGAGTGCAGAGATAGCCTGACCAACAGCTGATGAAGAAGTTTAGGACCCCACAGTTTAGGATTTCACAATAGAAAGAATAGATCTTGGAACTACGTCGTGTGCCGTGAATGTGCACCATCTTGAAGCATCTACCAAAAGGATAGTTAGCTGTACCTAGAAGGATGAAAAAGATAAGAGGGAGTTGAAACAAGCTTTACGATCAATGGCAAAGTATATTGATGCCATTCATAATCCAGATCAACAACCTATTTCTCAACTACCTCTGTCTTTTGACACAATATATCCAGTCAATCAGAAAATACTTGATCAGATACACAGAAATAAAATGGTGACCAAAGTGTTTGATGATTGGCTGGATGGTATTATCCAAAAGGGTACAGAATATATTAATGAATTGAAAAGTATATATGATGAAACCATGGCTACTATGGAAGATTTTAAAATACAGAATGCTTCGTGCGAAAAAGATGAAGGGAAATGGATGAATGTGACAAATCAAATTGGTGAAGTTCAGAAGTATGGGGTGACAAAGTTTTTATCAGAAAGGAATATAACAAGTCTGAACGATAATATATTGTATGTAAGAAAGAGAAACATCGAATGGAGAAACTCAGTGTCTAGACAAGGACGAATGGAGTTTGTGAAGATGATTAAAGAGATAACTGAGTTTATTCAGTCCTTATAGCATGATTTGGAATGTATCGATGTGAAGTACATAAAAGATGATGGGGAGCCAGAAAAAGATATTGATACTATGGAACAATCCTTCAGAGAGAAAATTAGTTTCATTAAAGAAAATGATAACTTGATAATTGATGATTTCTCTCACATATCAAAAGTGGAATCACTTGTTCACCTCTGTGTCGATGCACTCCCGGAGCATGTGGAAAAAGTGGCAAAAATTTGAAGAGAAAAAGATGTTTGGAAAGCATGGGTTAAACACATTGGCATCCCTAACTTCCCAAAAATTTAGGAATTTGTTGCCGCATATCAGGAATGGAAGGTACAATGTGTCTCCTCAGATGAACAAAGCAAATTCAGAGATTCCAATCTACTGCCCCAGTCATGATCATGCTTACATAATCTCTTTATTCAGTTATTTAGTTGGAATTATGTTTAAAAACTTTGTCTTTTAATGAGCTTTTAAGAAATTAAATCCCATGTGGGTCAAAGTTTATTTTAACTCTGGGTTTAAAAGAATAGTTAATTAGATTAACTATATATATGTTTTTAGTTTTTAAAACTGATATACAGAGAATTAGAAAGAAAAGAAACAAGGAATTTTGGAGCTAAACTTTTATGTTTTACAATATATGTGATGTTTGTCTGAAAGATTTTCATCTGTGAATGAGAAGAAGAAATGATTGTTGCAAACTTAAATCTATGTGTTTAAGTACTTGAAATTGGGTTTTTGTGCGAACTCTTCTTTTATGTGGTAATTATTCTTTCATTGGATGACTCATCATATATGTTTTATCAATTGTTGTTTCAGTGATACATGTGTATATTTATATATTAGATTATTGTTGACGATGGAATCTGTGTGTTCTATGACTGAGTGATGTTATATGAAAGAAAAGATATCACATTCATGACATAGTGATGTATGGATGTTAGTCTACCTTAAATACTTTTTGGTTAAAAGTGTGTTCAAATGATTAGAATAGTTTGAATTCATTGAAGACTTAAAAGGGAGCTGTACCTTAATTCAGAGGGGAATTATTCCTGATAGTTCACCCATTTGTTGTTTAACCTATTTGTTCTAAAAGGAAAGGGTTATAGAGTCAGAACAAAACATTTTTAGACCAAGACAAATCTGTTAACCAACAGTTTTTGGCGACTCTGCTGGGGAAATTGAAGTTGTTTGTTGAAAGATTAGTTGCCTTAATATGAAGCAACGATGGTGCTTCCTCATGAAAATATAATTCCTGTTCTACAGCCTAACCTTGGTTTTCAAGACAAATAGGAAGACATAATTGGTCAGTTAAATACTCTTGCATTGTGCACTCACCGAAATATTGATGATTATAGAAGGGCAAGCCGAGTATTAGAAAAGGAAGAAGAATTGGCTGATAATTTGAGATTGTTGTTACTTAGACAAAGAAGGAGGCAAGTAGAAAACACAGTAAGAAATCAAGCCCCTGAAGTCTTAAGAGGTCAAGAACAACCTAGAAACTAATAACTACTTATCCAGTTACAATATCATAAACTGGAGTTCAGTAGATACACAAGGTCTTTGAGGAGAGAGGGACTTGAAGATCCTACTTTTCAAATGCTGCAAAGCCTAAATTTTCCTTATATTCCTACTCCTATTAGAAGAGCTAGAAGTAGACCTCCTAGCCCTCCTAAGCCCTCTACATCCTCTATCTGTCAAGCCTTAACTCTTTCTGGTACTATCATTCCCTCTGCTATAATCTTTCTACCAGTGGCTCAACCTTGGGGAGTAGCCATAGGGCCTCTAAATTTAGGAGCTAACCTGAATCCTCTGCCTAAAAATGCAAGGGAAAACTTACCCAAATTTAATGGAGATGGAAGACAATCACCAGATGAGCATCTGAATGCCTTTGCCACAATGTGTGGTGTGTTAGGTGTACAACATCAAGATGTAGCCATAAGGCTTTTTGTGCAAACTCTAACTGATACTGCAACACAATGGTTCTATCATCTGTCTGACTCTTCAATCACAAACTGGAATGATATGAAAACTACATTCAAAAATAGATTCAAAAGCGCAGAAGATGAACATTCCCTTCTTGCTCAATTGACTCAGCTCAAGAAAGAAATACATGAACCTATGAGGGAATTTATAGCCAAATTTAATATAATTGTACACAAAATCCCAAATGCTAAAAGACCAACTCCTAAGAATTAGAAATGTTTCTTTATTAATTCTATGCCTCCTGATATTAGTTTTCATCTTAGAAGAGGTGTAGTTGCTGACTTAGCAATCGTACAAACCTTGGCAGATGGGTTAGAAGATGATCTTCTTATGGCTGGAAAATGGAAGAAAGAAGTCCAAGTACCTAATGCTCATCCCTCATCCTCTACAGATCATGTGGTTCAAAGACTAGTTAATGATATGATTGCTTTAAAAAGACAATTACCTAAGGTTAGTATTTCATTTCAACAACCATATCAAGATGTCATTAGGAGAAATTTTAATCAACAGACAAATACTGGTAAGACATTGCCACTTACATCAGCACAACCAAGGTTAGCTATTGAAGCTCCTCCTGGAAGAGGGAATATGTGTGCCTTTCATTTGACTACTGATCATGATGGAAATTCTTGTCTAGAGATGCTTAGATATGCTCAAATGACCACTACTCAAGATGTATTGGGAGAGATTACCGAAGAAGAAAGAAACTCTGAGCAACCTGGCCACTCTGAAATACACTTCCTAGAATATGAATCAGATTCAGAAAGAGGAGGTGAAATATTGGTTACTTTTGAAGATCCTTCATGTGTTGTGCTTATCAGAGGTCAGAAGAATCTGAGATTTCCTAATACTCAAGAAGTGCCTGTTAAAGGTAAGGAACCTCTCATTAAAACCTCTGATACTAATTTGAAGGCCCAAGAAGTTAAATTGCTACAAAGGAATGATCATGAAACTTCTTTTGATATTTTAGAATTTTGTAAGTCTACAAAGATTCAAATATCCCCTACTGAATATCTCAATTTAAATCCCAAACAACTTGATAAATTGGTTAAATATGTCAAAGGTGGTCCTACACAAATTGAACCTAAAAGTCAACTAAATGTTAATGCTAAGTCTCCGATTGCCTAATTATTTGTTTCTCCACCTGAATCACCCACACACACTCCTAAAATAGCTGTCAATTCATCTAATGATACTTCTTATATGGTCGATATGAAGCCCAACCCATTTTATGTTTCTTTATTCATAAATGACCATAAACTCAGTAATTGTATTATAGACTCAGGTGCTTCTGATAATATTATGCCTTCTTCCGCAGCCAAATCCCTAGGCCTATCCCTTACAAAACGTTTGGTAGGTGTTACTCCATGGATGACAAACAGATTCCTTTTCTCAGACAAATTAAAGATGCACGGGTTGCTCTCGCAGCCTATCCTGTTAAAAGATTGAAGTTGACTATCTTGGTAGCATATATTCTTGCTAGTTATGGCATGTTGTTGAGTAGGACTTTTTGCAAATATTTGGGTGGGGAGATTAAATTGAATTGGTTAGAAGCTACAATTCTAGTGGGAAAGAAGAAAGTTAAACTAGAACCTGAACCTAAATGCAAGTTTACTGTATACCCTTCTGATGATCCTAAATCTTAGATTCTATTTGAAGAGTGCAAATTTGGTAATTATTTTCTCTCTTCTGAAGACATGAAGTAAGAATCTATCCCAAAGTCTGTTCATTTAGATGGTCTATGGACCATGGAATTTGATGGTAGTTGTGCTACTATTGGTTTAGGAGTAGGGGTTGTTTTGATCTCACCTAAAGGTAAAAATTTTCCTAACTCTTTCAAGTTAGAATTTAAAAATACTAATAACACTATAGAGTATGAGGCCCTATTGCTTGGGTTAAATGAAGCCAAAGGAAAAGGTATAAAGATGCTCAAAGCAAAAGGAGATGCTAAATTGATTTTTAAATAGGTGAGAGGCATTTTTTCAGTTACAAATGAAAGATTGAGACATTACAGGAACAGAGTTTGGGACGAGATAGAATATTTTGATGCCTTCTCTATTGAGGCACTTCCTAGAGATTGGAACACACAGGCGGATTCTCTAGCAGTGCCAGCTTCCCTTCTTCTCCCACACCCTAATTTCAAAAATGATTCATATAGAATAGAACTGATCTACCATCCTAATGTCCCAGATAATACTAAAAATTGGCAAGTTTTTGAGAATGACAGACATATTAGAAACTTCTTGGAGAATGCTGAGATGTTCTTGGGGACTTATTTTGAAGGTTCTGAAGTAGAATTTAAAGAATTCAGTCCTGATCCAGGGATCAATTCAAAGGATGATGTGATTCAGTTAAAGAGAAACAAAATCCCCAGAGGACTGGTCTCTCTAGAACATTTGTTCACTCAACAAGATGAATATACCAAAGACAAACTTGTTCAGAATCCTGACAAATTGGGAGATTGTGAAAATATAAACATTGGGAGTAAAACTGATCCTAAATGGATTTCTATTGGTAAGTGTTGCTCGCCAGAGGAGAAAAACAAATTGATTAATCTATTGACTAGGTATAAGGATGTCTTTTCTTGGTGCTATGATGACCTAAAGGATTTTAGGGGTGGGCAATTTCAGCATCATATTCCTTTAAAAACTAATGCAACTCCATTCAGGCAAAAGTTGAGAAACTATAACCCAAAGGTTGCTGAGTCTATCTTTAAGGAGATTGACAAAATGTTGAAGGCTAGGATTACTTATCCAATTCATCACTCCACCTGGGTGGCAAACATTGTCCCAGTACGCAAAAAAAATGGAGAAATAAGAATTTGTGTTGATTTTAGGAATCTGAACCAAGCCAGTTTGAAAGATAATTATCCCTTACTTATGATGGATCACATTTTACAAATAGTTACTGGATCAGAGATGATGTCCATGTTAGATGGGTTCTCAGGTTATAATCAAATAAGTGTGGCTACAGTCGATCAACATAAAACTGCTTTCACTACACCCTGGGGGAATTTTGCTTATAACCGTATGCCCTTTGGTTTGCTTAATGCTGGTGCAACTTTTCAACAAGTGATGAATTCATCCTTTAAAGGTTTGAAAGATAAAATTATTGTCATTTATCTTGATGATTTGACTGTTTTCTCTATAAGAAGAGAGAATCATCTGAAAGATCTAGAGATCATTCTGCAAAGGTGTCGGAGTCATGGGATATCTCTTAATCCTAAGAAGTCAGTTTTTTGTGTAATAGAAGGTAAGTTATTGGGACATTTAGTTTCAAAGGATGGAATCAAGATTGATCCAGAAAGGATTAGAGCAATAAAACAGCTAAGTCTTCCTTCCAATAGGACTGGAGTTAAGTCTTTCTTTGGCCAGATTAACTTCCTCAGAAGGTTCATTCCTGATTTTGCCGAGATTACAAAACATATTTTAGGGATGATGAGTGAAAAATAGGCATTCAGATGGAACGAGATTGCTAAGAAAGCATTTGAAGATATTAAAGAAGCGATTGCACGAACACCTACTTTGGTAAACCCTGATTTCCAAAAGGATTTTATTATTTATAGTTATGCTTCAGAACATACCATGTTTGGTATCTTACTACAGAAAAATGAATTGAATGTAGAAGCTCCAATAACCTTTCTAAGTGTTCCTCTCAAGAAGCATGAACTTAAATATTCTTTAACTGAGAATTAAGCTTTCGCTATGGTAAAGGCTGTCAAACAATTCAGATATTACATACTTCATTCTCATTCAATTGTATTTGTTCCTAGTTCGGCTGTGAAAAGCATTCTAACTCAACAGGATGTTGGGATGAATAATAGAGAAACATGGGTTGCTAAGATTCAAGAATATGACTTGGAGGTTAGGCCAACCAAATTAGTTAAAGGTCAAGTCCTGTGCAAATTGATTGCTGAAAGTAAAGAAGAAGAAGAGGAAGAACTTCCCACTGTCCTATTAGTGAGTTTACAAGACCCATGGTTCCTAAACGTGGCACATTATCTTACTTATGGAGAATGTCCCAGTCACTTATCCCTGAAGCAGAAAAGGAATCTAAGGTTAAAAGCAGCAAAATATGTCATTTGGGGTGATGTCTTCTACAAAAAGGGACTAGATGGAACCTTTATGAGATGTGTAGATAAGGAACAACAACACAAGCTTTTGGAAGTTTTTCATAATGAAGCCTGCGGTGGACATTTCTCTTCTTCGGTCATAGCCTTCAAAATCCTTAGAAATTGTTATTATTGGCCAGGTATGTTCAAAGATGCATACATATGGGTAGCTAATTGTGAAAAATGCAAAATATTTTCAAGAAGACCACAACTTGCAGCATTGCCTCTGAGGCCTGTTGTTATTGAAGAACCTTTTAAGCAATGGGGCTTAGATTTTATTGGGCCTCTTTCACCTCCTTCAAGTGCCAGACATACACACATTCTAACAACAATAGACTATTTTACAAAATGGGTTGAAGCAGTCCCTTTTAAGAGAACCACTTCAGAAGTAGTGTGTAATTTTCTCAGAGAGAATATATCGGTGCACTTTGGCATCCCTCAGAAACTTGTGGTAGATAATGCTACCATCTTTTCCTCAGTTGAACTCACTTCATTTTGTTATGAGCATAGTATTTCTCTTTCTCACTCATCAGACTATTACCCTCAAGGGAATTGACAAGCTGAGTCCAGTAATAAAAATCGGATAGCCATCATGCAAAAATTGGTGAGTGATAATCCCAAAGATTGGCATAAAAAATTGTATGAAGCACTCTGGGCTGACAAGGTAACCCCAAAAAGGGCAATAGGAATGGCGCCTTTTGATCTGGTTTATGGAATAGGAGCTCAGTTATCATTACCTCTAGAACTATTTGCAGCCAAATTACAAAATGTCATTGAAGATCAATACTTTCAAGATTCCTTAGAAAAGAGAGTTATGTACTCAGCTAGGATTGAGGAGGAAAGGAATGAACTATTTGATTGGGGTATTGCTCATCAAGCTAGGGTTAAAAAGATTTTTGATCAGAAAACAAGGCCCAGAAAATTCATGGAAGGAGACAAAGTGCTGCTATGGGATAGGAGAGAACCTAAAGGAGCACATGGCAAGTTTGATTCACTTTGGAAGGGGCCATTCAAAATTCATAAGGTACTGGACCCTAATTCTTTCAAATTAGAATATCTAGATGGATCTGTTCTACCCCTGTCCTATAATGGACAGGATCTTAAATTGTATCAACTGTGAAACAGGTGTCCCCTGTTTTGTACATAGTTGTTTCTTTGTTGTCGTGTGCTGCCATTTTCCTTTTCCAATTTTGGTTTGCCTTGGTTCTTTTTCTTCTGTCCCTGTGTTTCAGTTTGTGCGTAACTAGAGTTTCTATGTTCTCTACATTTTGTCATAAAATGCAATCCCCAGTTAGAGCCAATGTTAGCTTTTCATTCACCCTTATTAAATTTTTCATGATCCTTCCCTAAGCAAAAGGTCGACCTACCATCTTCCCTTATTGGTCATATGTTTATTTCTTAAGTCGGCTCTTTGTCTTTAAAATTCATTCGTCTGTTGTCTTATGTGCGAAATTACTATAGGATTGAACCTTCAAACTTGAACCCTTTTCAAGAGTTCAAGGGTTCAATGGTTCAATATTCAATGCTTCTTTAGAAGTTGTTTACTATTGGTCCCCTTGTGTAACTCAATTTGTATCTTTGAACCTTCGAGTTGAACCTCATTTCGGAGTTCAAAGGTTCAAAGGTTCAACGTTTCATGACTTTAGTCCCACTTTTCCCGAAGTCTTCTTTAAGTCAAAAACTTGTGGGAGATTTTAAAAGAAGAAAATCATTTAGAGGGAAATATATCCGGAACATTTTATGAAATGGAAAGTTTTAACTTTCGAAAGGTTATGGGTAATGATTACTCATTAAGGTTCTATGCGAGAACTACTTACAATTAATGCATCTGTTAGAATTTGTGTCCTATTAAGCAAGTTTAGCACAAGTTAATTGATCTAGTAATTATTTGACCTAATTTCATGCCTTTTATCGAGAAAGGACAGGGCAATTTTAATAGTAAAACACACAGGGTGATACAACGGGGGTACAATGCTGGAGGTAAAAGAATTTTCTTACCTAGTTTGAAAATGATTTCAAATCCATTGAAGGTGAGTTCAACTTTTCTTATAGCTGATCCCATTTCTTTGTTGAAAAAAAGAATCATTTTGAGTTTCTAGCATTGTTAAAGAAGTTCAAAGCTTTTTCATTCTATTTATCCAATCTGTAGGTATGAAAGCTGCCTATCTTGGTTTTGAACATGGTTCTAGCCTTGTTTGTTCTCTTCCTGAATATGGAGATACCTTTTTAGCTCAGTACGATTTAGAGGACTTTAAAGAAAGGGTTAAAAATTTTGCGTCTGCCCCTATGCTGGAAAGAATAGTGGAAAGTGGTTTAGTCGAAGCTGCAACCTTTCCTATAGCGGTACAATGCCCTGAGTTAGTCCTCGAATGTATGAGTAGATAGGACCCCCAAAATAGATGTATTAGAACTTCTGATGGTAATGTGTTATTGCCTATTAATAGACAAAGCCTAATGGCTGTAATGAAAATCCCGTCTAAGGAGCCATACTCTGATCTTAATAATACCTCCTCTTACAACTATTTTTCATTGAAAAAGGCAAATTACAAGAGTGTAATTGCAAGAAATTGGTTATTGAAATTTAAAAAGGGAGGTTTGAGACTGGCCAGAGCACTATCAAGAGAACATATGATACCAGAAATAAAACATATCATGGTATTGTTACACAGGTTAAAGGGTAGTTCTCAAGCATTCTATTGGGAAGACTAGACGCATTTCTTCATTCAAGTGATCCTTCAAGGAGAACAGTATTTGGATTGTGTAGAAATAATAGTTGAATGTTTACATCAGGGTTTGAGTAATTATCTGGGAAATAAAGACTTTTATATGTCCTCATATCTCTTTTATTGCCTAGCATCCACAAAGGAGTGGAGAGGATAACCTCATGCATCCTTAGTTGAAGATAGCAAAATTTATGATTAGTACTCACATTTATAGATGCAAAACTGTTATGAAAATTATGGAAGAGTTAATGATGTTTTCACTGGTAGGATGACTTATGAATTGACAGGCAATATTAATAAGAGGATGTCTGATGAAGCCATGCAGCTAATCAACATTTATGGCAGCTTCTTCATTTAGTTTCTCAAAGTTACTTACATCAGAGTTGTTGGTTTTGATGGTGAGCCTTTGAAACTACCTAGATATGTCTTTGACTGCTTTGTATTAATCAAAGTTTGCAGGCAATTAGCCCATATAGATAAGAAATTTCCAATGAAGAGAGAGTTTGGTATATCTTTTCCCATTTAACTTGGTCACTATTCATGTCAATCAATTTATGATGCTCTAAATCTAGAGGTGGACTTGAAGAAGTTCAATTTTTAGTATTATAATGCCAGACCCAAGTTCGATAGAAAAGGATTTGCTAGAGACAATTTGGATTTTGGAGAGGGATTTTCACACATTCCCTAGATAGAAGACTATTGGGAGGATTGCCTAGATGAATTTGAAGTTAGGAAAAGGCTTTGGTGCAGATTCTCCTTAGGGCAAATAATTACCCTTAATCTGAATATGAATATCACTGGAATAATAGATGATGAGGAACAGGTAATTGATTCTCATTTTGAACAAATAAAATAGCTGCCTATTCCAGAAGTTGATTGGAATAGAGATGAAGAGGATCGGATTGAATTTAAAACCCTCCCTGTAATAAGGAGAACTGAAAAATGGTTAAGGGAATGGAGACTGAAAGAGGTTCAAAATGAAGATTCCCAGCAGTGTGCACCAATTGATGAATCATCATCTCCTATAAGCTCTTCTAATCAGCTTATTAATATTTGTGATGCAGGTACTCCCAAATCAAAAATTGAAAAAGGTTCTGTCATCAAAAGGTCCAAGAAAACCCTTGCAACTATTCTGCCTTCTTGCACCACTAGATCAAGAGCTAAAAGTAGAAAGAAGAAGGAAATCTGAGAAAGAATAGTTGTGGACTTTAACAGTGAAGAAGATTCAGAGGAAGTAATGAGTGAAAAAGGGTTTGGTTCACCAATGGTAGAAGAGATCGGTACGAACCAACAAGCAGAAGTTGCTTTGGATTCTACCAATCTGATGATAATATCAAATGCACCTTTTGAACAACTGAATCCTAGTAAAGAAGTTCCAGTTACTGCACCCAAATGGTTGGAAAATTCAATTAGTGATAAAAGGAAAATAGTTTCATTTTCATTACCATTGGAAGACATGGTTAGCAAGTGCCTGGGAAAGACTCCTAAATCCAAAAATCTGAAAACCACTTCCACGGTGGACATTGACCCTAATATAGGAAATTGGAGTGTAGAGGTAGCCCGACCAATAGCTAATGAAGAAGTTCAGGACCCCAGTTCAGGATTTCACAATAGAAAGAATAGATCTTGGAAATACGTCACATGCCATGGATGTGCACCATCTTGAAGCATCTACCAAAAGGATAGTTAGCCATACCTGGAAGGATGAAAAAGATAAGAGAGAGTTGAAACAAGATTTACAATCAATGGCAGAGTATATTGACGCCATTCATAATCTAGATCCACAACCTGTTTCTCAACTACCTTTGTCTTTTGACCCAAAATCTCCAGTCAATCAGAAAATGCTCGATCAGATACATAGAAACAAAATGGTGACCAAAGTGTTTGATGATTGGCTGGATGGTATTATCCAAAAGGGTACAAAATATATTAATGAATTGAAAAGTATATATGATGAAACCATGGCTACTATCAAAGATTTGAAAATACATAATGCTTCGTGGGAAAAAGATGAAGGGAAATGGATGAATGTGACAAATCAAATTGGTGAAGTTCAGAAGTATGGGGTGACAAAGTTTTTATCAAAAAGGAATATAACAAGTCTAAAGGATAATATACTATATGTAAGCAAGAGAAACATCGAATGGAGAAAATCAGTGTCTAGACAAGGACGAATGGAGTTTGTGAAGATGATTAAAGAGATAACTGAGTTTACTCAGTCCTTACAACATGATTTGGAATGTATTGATGTGAAGTACATAAAATATGATGGGGAGCCAAAAAAAGATATTGATACTGTGGTACAATCCTTTAGAGAGAAAATTAGTTTCGTTAAAGAAAATGATAACTTGATAATTGATGATTTCTCTCACATATCAAAAGCAGAATCACTTCTTCACCTCTGTGTCGATGCACTCCTAGAGCATGCAGAAAAAGTGGTGAAAATTTGAAGAGAAAAGGATGTTTGGAAAGCATGGGTTAAACACATTGGCATCCCTAACTTCCCAAAAATTGAGGAATTTGTTGCCGCATATTAGGAATGGAAGGTGCAATGTGTCTCCTCAGCTGAACAAAGCAAATTTGGAGATTCCAATCCGCTGCCCCAGTCATGATCGTGCTTACATAATCTCTTTATTCAGTTATTTATTTGGAATTATGTTTAAAAATTGTCTTTTAATGAGCTTTTAAGAAACTAAATCCCGTGTGGGTCAGAGTTTATTTTAACTCTAGGTTTAAAGAACAGTTAATTAGAGTAACTATATATATGTTTTTAGTTTTTAAAACTGATATACAGAGAATTAGAAAGAAAAGAAACAAGGAATTTTGGAGTTGAACTTTTATGTTTTACAATATATGTGATGTTTGTCTGAAATACTTTCATCTGTGAATGAGAAGAAGAAATGATTGTTGCAAACATAAATTTGTGTGTTTAAGTACGTGAAATTGGGTTTCTGTGCGAACTCTTCTTTTATGTGGTAATTATTCTTTCATTGGATGACTCATCATATATGTTTTATCAATTATTATTTCAGTGATACATGTGTATATTTATATATTAGATTATTGTTGACGATGGAATCTGTGCGTTCTATCATTGATTGATGTTATATGAAAGAAAGATATCACATTCATGACATAGTGATGTATGGATTTTAGTCTACCTTAAATACTTTCTAGTTAAAAGTGTGTTCAAATGATTAGAATAGTTTGAATTCATTGAAGACTTAAAAGAGAGTTGTACCTTAATTCAGAGGGGAATTATTCCTGATAGTTCACCCATTTGTTGTTTAACCTATTTGTTCTAAAAGGAAAGGGTTATAGAGTTAGAACAAAACATTTTTAGACCAAAACAAATCTGTTAACCAACACACAGGATCATGAGAGAAAAAAGCAAAATTTGAACACAAATCTAAATTCTCTTCTTCTTTATCATAAATCTCATTCAAGTTTCTCATTTCTTACCTTTATATTTTTATCTTAATGTGGCAAGAGTAGGATCTGATTCATCACTTACTTTTGAATTGGGAGTAGGATGATATACATGACCAGATGATTCACCTTGTGCTAAACTCCTTGGTGTTCTTATTGGAGTGCTCATTCTTGCTTGTGGAGTTGATTGATCACCTTGCAAATTTTGTTGTCCATATTCTTCTTCATTTTGAGGTATTGGTGCTCCAATTATGATGGTTTTATCAATGCTTCTGGATTCCATGCTTCTTCTTCCTTAAATTCCACATCTCTGCTAATAATCACTTTCTTTGAAATGGGGTTATACAACTTATATGCTTTTGATTCTTCACTATACCCAATAAAATGCATTTCTCACCTCTATCATCAAGTTTCCTTTTCAATTCAGATGGTATAAGAGAATATACAATACAAACAAAAATTCTAAAATGATATACACTATGCTTCTTACCAATCCAAGCTTCTTGGGGAATTTGATCCTTGACACTCTTTGTTGGGCTTCTATTCAGAATATATACTACACATGCTACTGCTTCTGCCCAATATTCATTTGACAAATGCTTGGCCTTCAACATACTTCTAGCCATCTTCATTATTGTTCTACTCTTCCTTTCCGCTACACCATTCTGCTGTGGTGTGTACCTTGTAGTCAATTGCCTTTTAATGCCATGATATCTGCAAAAATCTTGAAATTCATTAGACATATATTCACCTCCTCTATCTGATCTAAGTACCTTGATGTAATGACCACTCTGATTTTCAACCATAGCCTTGAATTCTTTGAATTTTTCAAAGGCTTCAGACTTCTCCTTGATAAAATATATCCAAGTCTTCCTGCTAAAATCATCAATGAAGGTTAGAAAATAAGTACTACCTCCAAATGATGGAGTTTACATTAGTCCACATAAATCACTATGAACTAGCTCCAATGATACCCTTGCTCTATATGAAACTCCTACTAGAAAGCTCTCTCTATGTTGTTTTTCCAAAATGCAACTCTCACATGAACTTCCTGGTTGCTCTATTGGTGGTAATCCCCTCACCATATTTTTCTTCTGTAACAAACTCAAACCTCCAAAATGTAAATGTCCATACCTTAAATGCCATAGCCATGATTAGTCTAAATACATGGTTTTGAAATGGGCTTTCTCTTCTCCTTGGATGCACTAAATTTGAAGGGGGAACATCCGATTCTTGGTCATCTCCACTCTTGATATCAACCTGTTATTTGGAAATCTATCTAGTATTGTGTAAACATTATCCATAAAAGATACTCTGTAACCTTTCTGTACTAACTGTCCAACACTCATAAGATTATGCTTTAGTCCAGGTACAAAATAAACATCAGGAATACATCTTCTTTCACCATTTTTTGCCAAAACATTTATTACTCCTTTACCCATTACATCCACTTTATTATCATTTCCCAATTTCACTTCTGATTTTATGGAATCATCAAGACTAGCAAACAAAACTTTATTCCCTATCATATGATTACTGCATCCACTATCTAAAAACCAAATATCTCTAGCATTTTCTTGAACAACATGACAAGTAAAGAATAAGCTTCTAGAATTAGAATTAGATTCATTTGTGTAATTAGCATTCTTCTTGTCCACATCTCCTTGTTTCTTTCTGCATTCATTTGTATAATGTCCATATTTTTTGCAATAATAACACTGAATGTTAGATTTATCAAACTTCTATGAATTTTGTTGGAAGTGATTGTTTCCATGCCCTCTATTGTTGTAGTTTTGATTATTGTTTTCACCTTGATCTGGATTGTTCCTTCCATCTCTGCCTCTACCTCTTCCTCTGAAGTTTGACCTTCCTCTTCCTCTTCCTCTGCCAGATGATACCCGAGACTTGAAAGCATTCTCAAAAGAAGTATTGTTATTCCTACTCATTCTAGATTCATGTATTATCAAAGATCCCATTAATTCATCTACTGATAGCTGCATCAAATCCTTGGATTCCTTAATAGCTACAACTATTGCATCAAATTTGTTGGGTAAACTCCTGAGAATTTTTTCTATGATCTTATGATCTATTATTCCTTCTCCATTAGATCTAATTTGGTTCACAATATTCATGACTTGACTCATAAACTAGTCTATAGACTCTGAATCATTCATTTGCAAATTTTCAAAATTTCTCCTAAGAGATTGCAGTTTAGCTACTTTCACCTTTGTATTACCTTGATAGGTAACCTCTAAAGTTTTCCATGCCATCTTTGATGTAGTTGCCACTGCAACCCTTGGAAAGATGGACTCATCCATTGCCTGTTGGATTAAGAATAGGGCTTTTGCATCCTTCTTCTTTTTTTCTTTAAGCTCTTCCTTTTGTGCTCTAGTCAAAGGTTGATAAGCTGCTTGATCTTTTGGTTCTACAAAACCACTTTCTACCGTATCCCAAGTATCTTGTGAACAAAACAAAGTTCTCATCTTAATAGACCAAAAATCAAAATTCTTACCATTGAAAATAGGGATTTGGGGCTGCGAGAGGCTGCTGCTGGATGCCATTGCCATGATATAATCACCTACAACAAACTCTCTAGTCTTCAGACTATAGCTTCAAACTTTAATCTCTTGACACCTTTGATCCTTGAACCTTCTCTAATACCAATTTGTGACTGCAGAGATAGAAAAAAATAGAAAAAACAAGTACGCACAACAGAGAAACAATTGCTACAATAATAAAAATTATTATTATTTTTATTCTACTTTTTTATTCTATGTTAAAACAGTGATCACACTTCAACATATATTGCTTTACAACTATCTCTTAACTAGAAATAATGAATTAAAAGTATACTGCTATAACTGAAAATAAATAGCTCTAAACTAACGTTTATTCATGCATAAGCATGTGCGATTTATCAAATTGATTGTCCTAAGAATAAAATCTCGTGCAAACTGATTGCATGGAGTATAATAAAATCTAACTATAGTCATGTGATCTCCATGCGAAGTGGAGAAATTAGAAACCGTAGTTCTAACACTATTGATTGTTTAACCATTGAAATGAATGGTGTTAAGTAAATTGACACCATGAGCTTTGCAGATAGGACTTCTGATGCTAAGAAATTTTGAGAATCCAGAATTTGGCAGAGAAATAGACAAGAATACTTTTCCAAAAAGATATGAATATGACATGATTGAACATCCTTTGGAAAAGTTGTGGACCACATGGATTGAAGAATCATCTCACCTTCATGGATTGAATATGACATGATTTATTTATTTGCTTGTCATGTTGTCTTACTGTTGGGTTTGCAAGCCCTATCCCAAGTAAAGATTCTAATTCCGTGTGTTTCATAGGTCCCACAACGGTGAAATTATGGGCAAAAATATTCAAAAGGTGCTCACAGCCAATAATTCAATAGAAAAAATGAAATTTTTTTAGAACACTACCATTATTCCTGTACTTTCTCTTGTAGACCCATTTAGTATAATTCTTTTTCTTGTCACATGGAAGCTTTGTAAAATTTAACTTGGTTCAAAAACAACTTGTGAACGTAAAGTAAAATATATGGTCTCACCTAGAGGATTCTCTTCATGTGTTTGTGTACACCTCTGAAAAATATCACTTAGGCTTCTTACTTTCCTTGTAGAGCTTGGACTGGAAGTTGGACTTGCGTATGGAATTGAAGAACTTATCTTCCTTGTAGAACATGGACTTGAAGAACTAGATGTGGGGTTGCTTGGTGGATTTGGAGTAGTTGGAACTGAAATATTAGTGGGCTGTTCATCAACAAAATCATCAATGATATCGCCATTATGAATAGATTTGGACTTATCAACATGGTCTTTTTGATGACCATAAACTCCCCCTTCATCTAAAATCACATCTCTTGACTCAACAATGCTATTAGTAAGAGGATTATACAACCTGTAAGCCCTAGTTTGTTCACTATACCCAACAAAAATGCATGATTCGCTCTTTGGATCTAACTTCTGTCTCTTTTGATCAGCAAATGAACATAAGCTAAACAACCAAAACTTTGAAATGATTAACATTAGGTTTTTTTGCACACCAAGCTTCTAAGGTGTCATCATGTCAAGTGCACTGGTGGGACTTTGAATGAGAATATAAATTGTTGTAGCAATTGCATCTCCCCAAAAACAATGACTCAATCCTTTTCTTAGTAACATGCTTTGAGCCATTTCAACCATTGTATGGTTCTTCCTTTCAGCTACACCATTTTGTTGAGGTGTGTAAGAGGTGGTAAGATGTCTTTTGATGCCATTCACATTACAATAGTCCATAAAAGCTCTTGAACAAATTTATCCTACATGATCTATTCTTAAGAAAATTATTTTGCATCCACTTTCATTCTCCACAAGGGCTTTAAACCTTTCAAATGAGTCAAAGGCCTTATCTTTGTGCTTCAAAAAATAAACCCAACACTTTCATGAATAATCATCAATAAAAGTAATGAAATATGATGATGTACCCAAACTTTTTATTTGCATAGGACCACAAATATCAAAATGAACAAGCAGAAGTGGACTATGGGCTCTCCATGCATTGCCTTTTGGAAATTTCTCTCTTGCATGTTTTCCTTAAGCACATCCTTCACAAATCTCCTTGTGCTCTTCTACATTAGGCATACCATAAACTAATTCTTTTGATTTTAGTAGCTTCAAACTATGAAATTAAAATGTCCATACCTAAGATACCACAACCAAATTTTGTCTTCATATGCCATATTGGCAAGATTACTACTATGTTCTCAAAACTTTTTTGGAAACATCCTATTCTTTGTCATAGGCACAACCGTAACAACCCTATTGCTTTGATTCTTGTCACAGATGATACATTGCTTATTATTAAACACCACTTTGCAGTTCTTTTCACACAATTGTCCAACACTCAGTAAATTATGCTTTAATTGTGGAGTGTAATAAATATCAATCATACATTTCTTACCTTCTTTGGTATTCACCTCCATAGCTCTTTTTCCTCAAACCTCCAAGGACTTGTCATCACCACGCTTAATTTTGGATTTGAAACTTTCATCATAAAATCTCATTATTCCCTGACATGTGGTTATAACAACTAGTCTAAATACCAAACCTCTTTAGGACCATTTTCATCTTTGTCATATGATAAGAATAAATTACTAGGAGAAGCCTCCTCATTCTCATTAGCATAAATTTCTATTAGAAGAGCTAGAAGTAGACCTCCTAGTCCTCCTAAGCCCTCTACATCCTCTATTTGTCAAGCCTTAACTCTTTCTAGTACTATCATTCCCTCTACTATAATCTTTCTACCAATGGCTCAACCTTGGGGAGTAGCTATAGGGCCTCTAAATTTAGGAGCTAACCTGAATCCTCTGCCTAAAAATGCAAGGGAAATCTTACCCAAATTTAATGGAGATGGAAGACAATCACCAGATGAGCATCTGAATGCCTTTGCCACAGTGTGTGGTGTGTTAGGTGTAAAACATCAAGATGTAGCCATAGGGCTTTTTGTGCAAACTCTAATTGATACTGCAACACAATGGTTCTATCATCTCTCTCACTCTTCAATCACAAACTGGAATGATATGAAAACTGCATTTGAAAACAGATTCAAAAGCACAGAAGATGAACATTCCCTTCTTGCTCAATTGACTCAGCTCAAGAAAGAAATACATGAACCTATGAGGGAATTTATAGCCAAATTTAATATAATTGTACACAAAATCCCAAATGCTAAAAGACCAACTCCTAAGAATCAGAAATGTTTATTAATTCTATGCCTCCTGATATTAGTTTTCATTTTAGAAGAGGTGTAGTTGCCGACTTAGCAATCACACAAACCTTGGCAGTTGGGTTAGAAAATGATCTTCTTATGGCTGGAAAATGGAAGAAAGAAGTCCAAGTACCTAATGCTCATCCCTCATCCTCTACAGATCATGTGGTTCAAAGACTAGTTAATGATATGATTGCTTTAAAAAGACAATTACCTAAGGTTGGTATTTCATTTCAACAACCATATCAAGATGTCATCAGGAGAAATTTTAATCAACAGACAAATACTGGTAAGACATTACCACTTACATCAGCACAACCAAGGTTAGCTATTGAAGCTCCTCCTAGAAGAGGGAATATGTGTGCCTTTCATTTGACTACTGATCATGATGGAAATTCTTGTCTGGAGATGCTTAGATATGCTCAAATGACCACTACTCAAGATGTATTGGGAGAGATTACCGAAGAAGAAAGGAACTCTAAGCAACTTGGCCACTCTTAAATACACTTCCTAGAATATGAATCAAATTCAGAAAGAGGAGGTGAAATATTGGTTACTTTTGAAGATCCTTCATGTGTTGTGCTTATCAGAGGTTACAAGAATCTGAGATTTCCTAATACTCAAGAAGTGCCTGTTAAAGGTAAGGAACCTCTCATTAAAACCTCTGATACTAATTTGAAGGCCCAAGAAGTTAAATTGTTACAAAGGAATGATCATGAAACTTCTTTTGATATTTTAGAATTTTGTAAGTCTACAAATATTCAAATATCTCCTACTGAATATAGCAAGTTAAATCCCAAAGAACTTGATAAATTGGTTAAATATGTCAAAGGTAGTCCTACACAAATTGAACCTGAAAGTCAACTAAATGTTAATGCTAAGTCTCCGATTGCCTAATTATTTGCTTCTCCACCTGAATCACCCACACACACTCCTAAAATAGCTGTCAATTCATCTAATGATACTTCTTATATGGTTGATATGAAGCCCAACCCATTTTATGTTTCTTTATTCATAAATGAGCATAAACTTAGTAATTGTATTATAGACTCAGGTGCTTCTGATAATATTATGCCTTCTTCCATAGCCAAATCCCTAGGCCTATCCCTTACAAAACATTTGGTAGGTGTTACTCCATGGATGACAAATAGATTCCTTTTCTCAGACAAATTAAAGATGCACGGGTTGCTCTCGCAGCCTATCCTGATAAAAGAGTGAAGTTGACTATCTTGGTAGCATATATTCTTACTAGTTATGGCATGCTGTTGAGCAGGACTTTTTGCAAATATTTGGGTGGGGAGATTAAATTGAATTGGTCAAAAGCTACAATTCTAATGGGAAACTAGAAAGTTAAACTAGAACCTAAACCTAAATGCAAGTTTACTGTATACCCTTCTGATGATCCTAAATCTCAGATTCTATTTGAAGAGTGCAAATTTGGTAATTATTTTCTCTCTTCTGAAGACATGAAGTAAGAATCTGTCCCAAAGTCTATTCATTCAGATGGTCTATGGACCATGGAATTTGATTGTAGTTGTGCTACTATTGGTTCAGGAGTAGGGGTTGTTTTGATCTCACCTAAAGGTAAAAATTTTCCTTACTCTTTCAAGTTAGAATTTAAAAATACTAATAACACTGTAGAGTATGAGGCCCTATTGCTTGGGTTAAATGAAGCCAAAGGAAAAGGTATAAAGATGCTTAGAGCAAAAGGAGATGCTGAATTGATTGTTAAATAGGTGAGAGGCATTTTTTCAGTTACAAATGAAAGATTGAGACATTATAGGAATAGAGTTTGGGACGAGATAGAATATTTTGATGCCTTCTCTATTGAGGCAATTCCCAGAGATAAGAACACACGGGCAGATTCTGTAGCAGTGTCAGCTTCCCTTCTTCTCCCACACCCTAATTTCAAAAATGATTCATATAGAATAGAACTGATCTACCGTCCTAATGTCCCAGATAATATTAAAAATTGGCAAGTTTTTGAGAATGACAGACATATTAGAAACTTCTTGGAGAATGCTGAGATGTTCTTGGGGACTTATTTTGAAGGTTCTAAAGCAGAATGTAAAGAATTCAGTCCTGATCCAGGGATCAATTCAAAGGATGATATGATTCAATTAAAGAGAAACAAAATCCCCAGAGGACTGGTCTCTCTGCAACATTTGTTCACTCGACAAGATGAATATACCAAAGACAAACTTGTTCAGAATCCTGACAAATTGGGAGATTGTGAAAATATAAACATTGGGAGTAAAACTGATCCTAAATGGATTTCTATTGGTAAGTGTTGCTTGCTAGAGGAGAAAAACAAATTGATTAATCTATTGACTAGGTATAAGGATGTCTTTTCTTGGTGCTATGATGACCTAAAGGATTTCAGGGGTGGGCAATTTCAGCATCATATTCCTTTAAAAACAAATGCAACTCCATTCAGGCAAAAGTTGAAAAACTATAACCCAAAGGTTGCTGAGACTATCTTTAAGGAGATCAACAAAATGTTGAAGGCTAGGATTACTTATCCAATTCATCACTCCACCTGGGTGGCAAACATTGTCCCAGTACACAAAAAATGGAGAAATAAGAATTTGTGTTGATTTTAGGAATCTGAACCAAGCCAGTTTGAAAGATAATTATCCCTTACTTGTGATGGATCACATTTTACAAATAGTTACTGGATCAGAGATGATGTCCATGTTAGATGGGTTCTCAGGTTATAATCAAATAAGTGTGGTTGTAGCCGATCAACATAAAACTACTTTCACTACACCTCGGGGGACTTTTGCTTATAACCGTATGCCCTTTGGTTTGATTAATGCTGGTGCAACTTTTCAACAAGTGATGAATTCATCCTTTAAAGGTCTGAAAGATAAAATTATTGTCATTTATCTTTATGATTTGACTATTTTCTCTAGAAGAAGAGAGAATCATCTAAAAGATCTGGAGATCATTTTGCAAAGGTGTCGGAGTCATGGGATATCTCTTAATCCTAAGAAGTCAGTTTTCTATGTAATAGAAGGTAAGTTATTGGGACATTTAGTTTCAAAGGATGGAATCAAGATTGATCCAGAAAGGGTTAGAGCAATACAACAGCTAAGTCTTCCTTCCAACAGGACTGGAGTTAGTCTTTCTTTGGCCAGATTAACTTCCTCAGAAGGTTCATTCCTGATTTTGTTGAGATTACGAAACATATTTTAGGGATGATGAGTGAAAAATAGGCATTCAGATGGAATGAGATTGCTAAGAAAGCATTTGAAGATATTAAAGAAGCGATTGCACGAACACCTACTTTGGTAAACCCTGATTTCCAAAAGGATTTTATTATTTATTGTTATGCTTCAGAACATACCATGTCTGGTATCTTACTACAGAAAAATGAATTGAATGTAGAAGCTCCAATAGCCTTTCTGAGTGTTCCTCTCAAGAAGCATGAACTTAAATATTCTTTAACTGAGAAGCAAGCTTTCGCTATGGTAAAGTCTATCAAACAATTCAGATATTACATACTTCATTCTCATTCAATTGTATTTGTTCCTAGTTCAGTTGTGAAAAGCATTCTGACTCAACAGGATGTTGGGATGAATAATAGAGAAACATGGGTTGCTAAGATTCAAGAATATGACTTGGAGGTTAGGCCAACCAAATTAGTTAGAGGTCAAGTCCTATGCAAATTGATTGCTGAAAGAAAGAAGAAGAAGAGGAAGAACTTCCCACTATCCTATTAGTGAGTTTACAAGACCCATGGTTCCTAAACGTGGCACATTATCTTACTTATGGAGAATGTCCCAGTCACTTATCCCCGAAGGAGAAAAGGAATCTAAGGTTAAAAGCAGCAAAATATGTCATTTGGGGTGATGTCTTCTACAAAAAGGGACTATATGGAACCTTTATGAGATGTGTAGATAAGGAACAACACAAGCTTTTGGTAGTTTTTCATAATGAAGCCTGCGGTGGACATTTCTCTTCTTTGGTCACATCCTTCAAAATCCTTAGAAATTGTTATTATTGGACAGGTATGTTCAAAGATGCATATAGATGGGTAGCTAATTGTGAAAAATGCAAAATATTTTCAGGAAGACCACAACTTGCAGCATTGCCTCTGAGGCCTGTTGTTATTGAAGAACCTTTCAAACAATGGGGATTAGATTTTATTGGGCCTCTTTCACCTCCTTCAAGTGCCAGACATACACACATTCTAACAGCAACAGACTATTTTACAAAATGGGTTGAAGCAGTCCCTTTGAAGAGAACCACTTCAGAAGTAGTGTGTAATTTTCTCAGAGAGAATATACTGGTGCGCTTTGGTGTCCCTCAGAAACTTGTGGCAGATAATGCTACCATCTTTTCCTCAGTTGAACTCACTTCATTTTGTTATGAGCATAGTATTTCTCTTTCTCACTCATCAGACTATTACCCTCAAGGGAATGGACAAGTTGAGTCCAGTAATAAAAATCTGATAGCCATCATGAGAAAATTGGTGAGTGATAATCCCAAAGATTGGCATAAAAAATTGTATGAAGCAATCTGGGCTGACAAGGTAACCCCAAAAAGGGCAATAGGAATGGTGCTTTTTGAGCTAGTTTATGGAATAGGAGCTCAGTTATCATTTCCTCTGGAACTATCTGGAACCAAATTACAAAATGTCATTGAAGATCAATACTTTTGAGATTCCTTAGAAAAGAGAGTTATGTACTTAACTAGGATTGAGGAGGAAAGGAATGAACTATTTGGTCAGGTTATTGCTAATCAGGCTAGGGTTAAAAAGATTTTTGATCAGAAAACAAGGCCCAAAAAATTCATGGAAGGAGACAAAGTGCTGCTATGGGATAGGAGAGAACCTAAAGGAGCACTTGGCAAGTTCTATTCACTTTGGAAGGGGCCATTCAAAATTCATAAGGTATTGGACCCTAATTATTTCAAATTAGAATATCCAGATGGATCTGTTCCCCTATCCTATAATGGACAGGATCTTAAATTGTATCAACTGTGAAACAAGTGTCCCCTGTTTTGTACATAGTTGTTTCTTTGTTGTCGTGTGCTGTCATTTTCCTTTTCCAGTTTTGGTTTACCTTGGTTCTTTTTCTTCTGTCCTTGTGTTTCAGTTTGTGTGTAACCAGAGTTTTTGAGTTCTCTACATTTTGTCATAAAATACAGTCCCCAGTCAGAGCCAATGTTAACTTTTCATTCACCCTCATTAAATTTTTCATGATCCTTCCCTAAGCAAAAGGTCGACCTACCATCTTCCCTTATTGGTCATATGTTTATTTCTTAAGTCAGCTCTTTGTCTTTAAAATTCATCAGAGTTGGTGGTTTTGATGGTGAGCCTTTGAAACTACCTAGATATGTCTTTGACTGCTTTGTATTAATCAAAGTTTGCAGGTAGTTAGCCCATATAAATAAGAAATTTCCAATGAAGAGAGAGTCTGGTATATCTTATCCCATTTAACTTGGTCACTATTCATGTCAATCAATTTATGATGCTCTAAATCTAGAGGTGGAACTAAAGAAGTTCAATTTTCAGTATTATAATGCCAGACCCAAGTTTGATAGCAAAGGATTTGCTACAGACAATTTGGATTTTGGAGAGGGATTTTCACACATTCCCTAGATAGAAGACTATTGGGAGGATTGCCTAGATGAATTTGAAGTAAGGAAAAGGCTTTGGTGCATACAAGAATACTTTTCCAAAAAGATATGAATATGACATGATTGAACATCCTTTGGAAAAGTTGTGGACCGCATGGATTGAAGAATCATCTCACCTTCATGGATTGAATATGACATGATTTATTTATTTGCTTGTCATGTTGTCTTACTGTTGGGTTTGCAGGCCCTATCCCAAGTAAAGATTCCAATTCTATGTGTTCCATAGGTCCCACGATGGTGAAATTATGGGCAAAAATATTCAAAAGGTGCTCACAGCTAATAATTCAATAGAAAAAATGAATTTTTTTTAGAACACTACCATTATTGCTGTACTTTCTCTTGTAGACCCATTTAGTATAATTCTTTTTCTTGTCACATGGAAGCTTTGTAAAATTTAACTTGGTTCAAAAACAACTTGTGAACGTAAAGTAAAATATACGATCTCACCTAGAGGATTCTCTTCATGTGTTTGTGTACACCTCTGAAAAATATCACTTAGGCTTCTTACTTTCCTTGTAGAGCTTGGACTGGAAGTTGGACTTGCATTTGGAATTGAAGAACTTATCTTCCTTGTAGAACTTGGACTTGAAGAACTAGATGTGGGGTTGCTTGGTGGATTTGTAGTAGTTGGAACTAAAATATTAGTGGGCTGCTCATCAACAAAATCATCAATGATATCACCATTATGAATAGATTTGGACTTATCAACATGGTCTTTTTGATGACCATAAACTCCCCCTTCATCTAAAATCACATCTCTTGACTCAACAATGCTATTAGTAAGAGGATTATACAACCTGTAAGCCCTAGTTTGTTCACTATACCCAACAAAAATGCATGATTCGCTCTTTGGATCTAACTTTTGTCTCTTTTGATCAGAAAATGAACATAAGCTAAACAACCAAAACTTTGAAATGATTAACATTAGATTTTTTTGCACACCAAGCTTCTAAGGTGTCATCATGTCAAGTGCACTAGTGGGACTTCGATTGAGAATATAAACTGTTGTAGCAACTTCAACTCCCCAAAATAATGACTCAATCCTTTTGTTTGTAACATACTTTGAGCCATTTCAACATTGTATGGCTCTTACTTTCAGCTACACCATTTTATTGAGGTGTGCAAGAGGTGGTAAGTTGTCTTTTGATGCTATTCACATTACAATAGTCCATAAAAGATTTTGAACAAAGTTCTCCTACACAATTTGTTTTTAAGTACTTTATTTTGCAACCACTTTCATTCTCCACAAGGGCTTTAAACCTTTTGAATGTATCAAAAGCCTTATCTTTGTGCTTCAAAAAATAAACCCAACACTTTCATAAACAATCATCAATAAAAGTAATGAAATATGATAACTTACCCAAACTTTTTGTTTGCATAGGAGGACAAATATTAGAATGAACAAGCAGAAGTGGACAATGGGCCCTCCATGCATTGCCTTTTGGAAATTTCTCTCTTGCGTGTTTTCCTTTAGCACATCCTTCACAAATCTCCTTGTGCTCTTCTACATTAGACATACCATAAACTAATTCTTTTGATTTTAGTAGCTTCAAACTATGAAAATTAAAATGTCCATACCTAAGATGCCACAACCAACTTTTGTCTTCATATGCCATATTGGAAAGATTGCTGCTATCTTCTCCAAACTTTTTTGGAAACATCTTATTCTTTGTCATAGGCACAACCATAACAACCCTATTGCCTTGATTCATGTCATAGATGGTACATTTCTTATTATCGAACACCACTTTGTAGTTCTTTTCACACAATTGTCCAACACTCAATAAATTATGCTTTAATTGTGGAGTGTAATAAATATCAATCATACATTTCTTACCTTCTTTGGTATTCACCTCCATAGCTCTTTTCACTAAAACCTCCAAGGACTTGTCATCACCACACTTAATTTTGGATTTGAAACTTTCATCCATTCTAGATAAAAGCTCGTTATTCCCTAACATGTGGTTAGAACAACCTGAATCTAAATACCAAACCTCTTTAGGAAGTTATTTCCAACTTTGTCATATGATAAGAATAATTTACTAGGAGAAGCCTCCTCATTCTCGTTAGCATAATTAGCACTTCTATTTCTATTTCCTTCTTTTAATCTACATTCCCTTTCAAAGTGACCATACTTGTTGCAATGATAACACTAAATATGTCTCTTATAAAATCTGCCTCTACCTCTTCCTTTGTTTCCTCTTGAAAAATTCTGATTCTATTATTTGCCTTGTCCTTGGTTGTTTTTACTACTAGCACATTCTTTATGTGCAATATGCAATTTTGAAGAAAAAACATTCTCATCACTTTCTCCAAATGTGTCTCTAAGTCTCTCTTCTTGAGACATAAGAGATCCAACTAAGTGATCAAACTCAAGAGTAGACAAATTTTTACTTTTCTCTATGATTATTGCAACATGATTCCACCTTGGTGTTAGAGACCTTAACACCTTTTTAACCAAAACCTCATTGTCCACAATTTCTCCAAGAATAGCCATCTTATTGACCACATCCTCTACTCTTACACAATAATCACTCACACTTTCAGCTTCTTCGACCTTCAAATTCTCAAATTCTCTTTTCAATGTATGTAGCTTGACAACTTTGACTTGATCACTACCTTGGTAAGCTTCTTGTAGAGTCTTCCAAGCATCCTTGGATATCTTTGCACCTATAGTTCTTGGAAATAAGCTCTTATCTAGAGCTATTTGAATGTAGAATAAAGATTGAGCATTCATCTTTTTAGCCTCCTTCTTAGCTATCTTATCATTGGCTGCAAGGTTGTTCCAATCAATTGGGTCATCATAACCAATTTCTACAATCTCCAATAAGTCTTTCCCTATCAAAAAAGTCATCATCTTGATGCATCAATAATCATACTCATCTCCATTAAATTTAGGAATGGGAAAAGAGTTAGCGTTTGAATGATCAGTTGTTAGAGAGATCTCAAAGCCAATATCTATAACCCAAAACATTAATAACCTGCTCTGATACCAAATGAAGATTCTGAAAACAATAATTATAAAATCAAACCTACTTGCAGCATATAATATAGCTTAATATAACATAAACACTAAAAAAAAAAAAAGAAATCTTACAACCATATTAGCGATCAACATAATAACTGTTTTACTCTTGAGAAAAATACAAACATATTGTGTCTCTTTCTCACACTAGACTTCTTTACATTCCAGACTTATCTCAAATAGTGAATAACCTCTCTATTAAATAGAGTTCACAACCCATACCAAACTAAAAATAGCAGTCTAAAAATAAACCAAGCCAGAATAATTGTTGATCATGCATAAACATGCAGCTTACAATAGGTACTTACAAAAAAACTTAAACTATCTCCTAAAATAAGTAGCGCTCACTCCTTCTAAATATAGCTACATAGCACTCCAATTAACTAGAAGCTGCATGATTCTCTGAGCATCAATTATCAATAATTGTTGCATAAAGTAGCTTAGTTGGTGTCCAACCTAGCTTGGTTGTTGTACAACTTATGTTATTTGTCCCACAAAGTAAAATGATGCTACATGTGTGCAAAAAGGCAATTTGTCTCTGTTAAGAGATTGTTTGAGTTCTGAATGGGTTGTTCTCATCTTGAGTAATGTTAGGGAAATGCACACCATTATTCCTCTAAATCATGGTTATTCACTTTCTTAATAGGTGGCTTGTTATTACTTGCACAACATACCCTAATTTACAAATGAAAACAGAGGTCCCTATTTTGTTAACTTATTTTCCAATTTTATCTTTGATCTAATAACCCTTAGAATACTTATATTAATATTTCCAATTTTTTTTTTCCACAGAAAAAGGTGATGGCACCCATAGATTGATATTAATAAAGAAAAAGTATAACAAAGCATAAGGATCCTAAAACCAGGAAACCAGTGAAAATTACATAACATAAAACTGGCTATCTTTAAAGAGAAAAGAACTGACGAAGGTTAGAAAAGCTGCTAACGTCAACCGCACATAAGACAAAAGGAAGTACTCTGTCAGGCAAAAGAGTTCTTTTAGATCTGGCAACGTGTCCTATGCTGATAAGAATGAGTGGGTAGATCAAGCCATTGCGCCATCAAAAGATCTTCGGGATCCGGGCATTTCTGACAAGTCAATTCCTATTAATAAACATAAGGTGAAGGCGGAAATGCTACCTCTTCCTTGCATCTAGGACATTTGAAATAACCTAACCTGTCTTGATTCATTCATCCCCTTGATGCTTGACAGTGCACTCCTGCAGATTTGTCAGACAGCCTTCCACTAGAATAAATGCAGATTTTAAAGAGGCAGCTCCCTAACTCAAAACTAATTAATATTTCCAATTCACTTGATTTAGTTTTATGGTTTTGGGAATTTACAAGTTGTTCTATGTTATCTTAGTTTTCATGATTACCCTCAGTCTTTCTTTTCACAAACCATGTCCATATTTTAACCTGTGGTTTTTTTTTTAATCTATATCAGAGGCGTTGCTTAGACTTTAGGATTCACCGTGTTTAAATCCATGAAATTTTGATTTTATTTCAACGTCTTATGTCTTCGTATTCATGTTTTAATTTCTAGGATTAATTTCAATGTTTTCATGCCTTGTATTATTATTTCAAATCTGCCAACTTTTGGAGTTATTTTGTTTATTAAATCTACTTGGCTGGTGCTTTTATGTCCAAATTTACCTGCTTTCAATTTTGGAGTCTACTAAAGTATGTCATATGCCCCTTACAGAATACTCTTACATGTTCCTTCTAGAGTTACATGCAATGCCCACCTACTTGTTTACAGTATTCAAACCCTTGTTGACCCTGAATAAAATGCAATGCCCACCTACATGTTTATAGTATTCAAACCCTTGGTGAGCCTGAATTATTCAATAGCTCACATCCAAATTTTAAAATTTTCACTACTCAAGAGAAACCTACAAACTCTCCAAACAACTTAAATTTGACCTAACCTAAGCTCGGGTCCATAATTTTTAAAGCTCGTTGAGCTTCATGCTGCTTATGTCCACATGTCATGACCATATATGCTCATGTCCTACTCCTTTGCCAATGTGTCTTTGGAATGTGAAGTCCAACAGTCATCCCCATACACTTGCTTCTTCTACCAACATTTTGTTTCTTGGTTTTACTTCGGAGACTTACAATATTTTCAACATGGATAATGTAATAAATATATAAGATATACTGCTGTAGATGTAACTGTGAAAACAAAGATAATAATAAAAGAGATTTCTCTTGCTTCTCATGGATGTAGTTATATTGGTGGATGCAGTTATATTGGTGAACCAAGTAAACTCGGTGTTCTGTATTTTTCTTTTGTATTGTCTTGCATTTATTTAATTATGTGTTTAAATTGTTTATTTATCTGCACTTTGAATCTACAATTGATATCAGAGATTGGTAAAAGAGTCGATTGATAATTTGTGAAGAATTTCTAGAAAAATAGAAGAAGAGGATAAATAAAAAATTGAAAAATTGTTATTAATTGTTTAACCATTGATGTTTAAATAGAATGACACCATGAGCTTTTCAGATTAAGAAATTTTGATAATCCAAAATTTGGTAGAGAAACAGACAAGAATACTTTTGCAAAAAGATATGAATATGACATGATTGACCATCCTTGTGGACCGCGTGGATTGAAGAATCATCTCACCTTCGTGGATTGAATATGACATGATTTATTTATTTGCTTGTCATGTTGTCTTACTGTTGGGTTCGTAAGCCCTATCCCAAGTAAAGATTCCAATTCCGTGTGTTTCATGGGTCCCATGAAGGTGAAATTATGGACAAAAATATTCAAAAGGTTCTCACAGCCAATAATTCAATAGAAAATTTTATATTTTGGAGTTATTTTGATTAAATTGTTTTTATGTAATAATCAATATATAATATAAAAGCATTGTATTTTAATATTGAAGTTAATAAATATTTTGAGCTTTATTTGAATATATTTTGAAGAGTTATTGTTAATTTATAGGTTGTAAATTTATTGTTTTAAGGTATTTTTGCAATTGCAAAATTAATTCAGGTCAAATACACTTAATTTAGAATTTAAAATGGGCTCTTGCCACCATTTTCTAATAGTATTGAAAAGTTGTTTGTTAAATTAGGACGGTTTCAATTCAAACCATTTTAGCAACTATTGTGCAAGTATCACAACTATTGAAGATTCTGTAAAAAAAAAACTTAAAATGTTTCCTAAAATAAGAAACACTCACTCCTAAATATAGATGCACTCTAGTTAACTGGAAGCTGCATGATTGTTTGAGCATCGATTATCAACATACTCCCCCTTGATGCGAAGTGGACTCACAAGATAATCATTCTGAGTGAAGCCTTTTCCAACTAACTTTGCTTTTTGTCTTTGAACACTACCATCATTGTTGTACTTTCTCTTATAGACGCATTTAGTATAATTCTTTTTCTTGTCATATGGAAGCTTAATAAACTTTAAGGTTCAAAAAAAACTTGTGAATGTAAATAAAAATTTACGATCTCACCTAGAGGATTCTCTTCATGTTTTTGTGTACACCTCTAAAATATCACTTAGGCTTCTTACTTTCCTTGTAGAACTTGGATTGAAAGTTGGACTTGCACTTGGAATTGAAGAACTTATCTTCCTTGTGGAACATGGACTTGAAGAACTAGATGTGGGGTTGCTTGGTCAATTTGTAGTACTTCAAACTGAAATATTAGTAGGTTGCTCATTAACAAAATCATCAATGATATCACCATTATTAATAGATTTGGGCTTATCAACATGGTCTTTTTGATGGCCATAAACTCCCCCTTCATAAAAAATGACATCTCTTGAAACAACAATGCTATAAGTAACATGATTATACAACCTGTAAGCCTTACTTTGTTCACTATACCCAACAAAAATGCATGATTCACTCTTTGGATCTAACTTCTGTCTCTTTTGATTAGTGACATGAACATAATCTAAACAACCAAAAAAATTGAAATGATTAACATTAGGTTTTATTGCATACCAAGCTTCATAAGGTGTCATCATGTCAAGTGCACTGGTGGGACTTTGAATGAGAATATAAACTGTTGTAGCAATTGTATCTCTCCAAAAACAATGACTCAATCCTTTTGTTTGAAACATGCTTTGAGCCATTTCAACCATTGTATGGTTCTTCCTTTCAGCTACACCATTTTGTTGAGGTGTGTAAGAGGTGGTAAGATGTCTTTTGATGCCATTCACATTACAATAGTCCATAAAAGCTCTTGAACAAATTTATCCTACATGATCTATTCTTAAGAAAATTATTTTGCAACCACTTTCATTCTCCACAAGGGCTTTAAACCTTTCAAATGAGTCAAAGACCTTATCTTTGTGCTTCAAAAAATAAACCCAACACTTTCATGAATAATCATCAATAAAAGTAATGAAATATGATGACTTACCCAAACTTTTTATTTGCATAGGACCACAAATATTAGAATGAACAAGTAGAAGTGGACTATGGGCTCTCCATGCATTTCCTTTTGGAAATTTCTGTCTTGCATGTTTTCCTTAAGCACATCCTTCACAAATCTCCTTGTGCTCTTCTACATTAGGCATACCATAAACTAATTCTTTTGATTTTAGTAGCTTCAAACTATGAAATTAAAATGTCCATACCTAAGATGCCACAACCAAATTTTGTCTTCATATGCCATATTGGCAAGATTACTACTATGTTCTCAAAATTTTTTTGGAAACATCCTATTCTTTGTCATAGGCACAATCGTAACAACCCTATTGCTTTGATTCTTGTCACAGATGATACATTGCTTATTATTAAACACCACTTTGCAGTTCTTTTCACACAATTGTCCAACACTCAATAAATTATGCTTTAATTGTGGAGTGTAATAAATATCAATCATACATTTCTTACCTTCTTTGGTATTCACCTCCATAGCTCTTTTTGCTCAAACCTCCAAGGACTTGTCATCACCACGCTTAATTTTGGATTTGAAACTTTCATCATAAAATCTCATTATTCCCTGACATGTGGTTATAACAACTAGTCTAAATACCAAACCTTTTTAGGACCATTTTCATCTTTGTCATATGATAAGAATAAATTACTAGGAGAAGCCTCCTCACTCTCATTAGCATAATTAGTACTTCTATTGCTATTACCTTCTTTTAATCTACATTCCCTTTCAAAGTGACCATACTTGTTGCAATGATAACACTGAATATGTCTCTTATAAAATCTGCCTCTACCTCTTCCTCTGTTTCCTCTTAAATAATTTTGATTCCATTCTTTGCCTTGTCCTTGGTTATTTTTACTACTAGCACCTTCTTTATGTGCAATCTGTAATTTTGAAGAAAAATCCTTCTCATCACTTTCTCCAAATGCACATCTGTAAGTCTCTCTTCATTAGACATAAGAGAACCAACTAAGTGATCAAACACGAGAGTAGATAATTTTTTACTTTCTTCTATGATTATTGCAACATGATTCTACCTTTGTGTTAGAGACCTTAACACCTTTTTAACCAAAACCTCTTTGTCCACAATTTCTCCAAAAGTAGCCATCTTATTTACCACATCATTTACTCTTACACAATAATCACTCACACTTTCAGCTTCTTCCATCTTCAAATTCTCAAATTCTCTTTTCAATGTTTGTAGCTTGACAACTTTGACTTGATCACTACCTTGGTAAGCTTCTTGTAGAGTCTTCCAGGCATCCTTGGAAATAAACTCTTATCTAGAGCTATTTGAATTTAGAATAAAGCTTGAGCATTCATCTTTTTAGCATCCTTCTTAGCTGTCTTATGATTAGTTGTAAGGTTGTTCCAATCAATTGGGTCATCATAACCAATTTCTACAATCTCCAATAAGTCTTTCTCTATCAAAAAGTCATCATCTTGATGCACCAATAATCATACTTATCTCCATTAAATTTAGGAATGGG
Organism: Cunninghamia lanceolata; assembly: GCA_027924645.1. Lineage (NCBI taxonomy): Eukaryota > Viridiplantae > Streptophyta > Pinopsida > Cupressales > Cupressaceae > Cunninghamia > Cunninghamia lanceolata. The sequence continues at coordinate 1,709,733 of BSBN01000210.1, read as the reverse complement.
CAAAGAGTTAGTGTTTGACATGATCAATTGTTAGAGAGATCTCAAAGCCAATATCTATAACCCAAAACAATAATAACCTACTCTGGTACCAAATGAAGATTCTGAAAACAATAATTATAAAATCAAAACTACTTGCAACATATAATATAGATTAATATAACATTAAACACTCAAAAAGAAATAATAAATCTTACAACCGTAACAATGATCAACATAATAACTATTTTTCTCTTCAAAAAACTACAGACATATTGTGTCTTTTTCTCACATCAGACTTCTTTACATTCCAGACTTATCTCAAATAGTGAACAACCTCTCTATGAATAGAGTTTCCTGCCCATATCAAACTAAAAATAGCAGACTATAAATAAACCATGGAAGAATAATTGTTGATCATGCATAAACATGCAACTTACAATAGGTACTTAGAAAAAAAACTTAAACTATCTCCTAAAATAAGTAGTACTCACTCCTTCTAAATATAGCTACACTACACTCCAGTTAACTAGAAGCTGCATGATTCTTTGAGCATCAATTATCAACAATTATTGCATAAAGCAGCTTAGTTGTTGTCCAACCAAGCTTGGATGTTGTACAACTTATGTTATTTGTCCCACAAAGTAAAATGATGCTACATGTGTGCAAAAAGGCAATTTGTTTCTTTTAAGAGATTGTTTGAGTTTTGAATGGGTTGTTCTCATGTTGAGCAATGGTAGGGAAATGCACACCATTATTCCTCTAAACCATGATTGTTAACTTTCTTAGTAGGCAACTTATTACTTGCACAACATACCCTAATTTACACATTAAAATAAATGTCCCTTTTTTATTATCTTATTTTCCAATTTTATCTTTGAGATCTAATAACTCTTAGAATACTTATATTAATATTTCCATTTCACTTGATTTAGTTTTCTGGTTTTGGGAATTTACAAGTTGTTCTATGTTATCTTAGTTTTCATGATTACCCTCAATCTTTTCACAAACCATGTCCATAATTTAATCCTTGGTTTTAGTTTTTATCTATATTAGAGGCGTTTCTTAGACTTTAGGATTCAACGTGTTTAAATCCGTGAAATTTTAATTTTACTCCAACGTCTTATGTCTTCGTATTCATGTTTTAATTTCTAGGCTTAATTTCAATGTTTTCATGCCTCATATTAGTTCAAGTTTGCCAACTTTTTGAGTTATTGAGTTTATTAAATCTACTTGGCTGGTGCTTTTATGTCCATGTTTACCTTGTTTCAATTTTGGAGTCTACTAAAGTATGCCATACGTCCCTTACAAAATACTCTTACATGTCCCTTCTAGAGTTACATGCAATTCCCGCCTACTTGTTTACAGTATTCAAACCCTTGGTGACCCTAGATTATTCAGTAGCTCACATCCAAATTTTAAAATTTTCATAACTTAAGAGAAACCTACAAACTCATCCAAACAACTTAAATTTGACCTAAACTAAGCTCGGGTCCATAATTGTTAAAGCTCGTGTGCTTCACGTTGCTTGTGTCCACATGTCATGACTATATACACTCGTGTCCTACTACTTTGCCAATGTGTCTTTGGTCCAATGTGTTGGAATGTGAAGTGCAATAGTCATTCACGTAGACTTGCTTCTCCTGCCAACATTTCGTCTCTTGGTTTTCCTTCAGAGACTTCCGATATTTTCAACATGGATAACGTAATAAATATCTAAGATATACTGGTTACCAATTTTCTCTACAACCCAAATTGGTAGAGTTGGAGTGCATTCAATTCATGTTTAGAGGAGAAAGTTTTAACATTTTGCCTTATATCCTGTTTGCATAGTTAGAGTGTTTGAGATATTTAGTTATGTTGTAGTTTAAGTTGTTCAACATAGGAAAAGAATTTTTAGATCATCATTCATTTGCATAAGGTTGCTTGAAAGATAAGTTATTTCATTTCACTACAATGATTATTCATTTTACAAATGAGATACATAAAAGAAATAAACATTGCATTGAATGAAAGAATGATAGATCAAATGTCCCACACAAGCCATGGGAATAGCTGAACTAATGCAGATATAAGAAATATACTATGCATCTAAAAAATAGGAGGGGGAAGGATCATAGCCATCATTGCCTGATCAAGTATCTTCAGTTTCCGAGGTTGCCTTTTGTCCTTGCTCCCAATCTCCAATAAGAACTTGCAAGATTGGAAGAGACCTATTAGAGCTCCAGTTATGAGTTCCCTATGTGCCTATCAGTAGAGGCATAATACATTGTCTATAGTGCACTAGATCTGATACATCTCACTCGCATACAAGAGAGATTGAAAAGAAACAATCATTATACTTCATTGATTTTATCTAACATGTTTGTTTCATGTGCATGTATAGGATAAGTTATGTAGCTGATCTAAAGACATGCATGTGGTGAAAAATAGGCTCCCACAAGGGTTGAGCCCAACATACTGCCCCTAGTTCTTAAGGGGGATTGAAACGGGAATACTTGTTTAGAGTGTGCAAAGAGGATCATTTCAACCAAAGGAGTAAGTCATTAAGTGAAACATCAAGGTCACTATTCATTCATGACCATCAACTCAAACATTATGAGGTGAAAATCATAAATGGATAGTGAGCACATTCTAGACAGTTAAATAAGGTATAGAACTGAGTGAAAAGTACTTTTCAACATCACTATATCTATTCACTGACACTACATCAATTTGTTGTTACAACATTATATATTGTTCTTGTAAGCATTCAAATCATCATGATTGGAACAACAAGAATCAGAGAGTACAAGTGCCAAATGAAGAGGACAACATTATATTCTTTTTGCTGATCAATAAAATAGAATATCCAGTGCTAGTATTGGAGTCATAAAGGACTAAAAGTAAAGATGTCAAGAGCTATAGGAGATCATGCTAAGCAATGTTTGTGTGGAAAGATAACACATAAAGATGAATATCCACATATTAATCATAATTAGCTATAGGATAGGTAAGCTGATGTAGCTGCAAGTTATATACTACATGTTACAGGTGGAATAAGAACATGCCAAATATATTAGATAGAGGATAAAAGTGCCATAATGATCAAATAATGTATGCAGTGTCATCGAATGTAGAATACACAAGGCTTAAAACCTCAAGATATTCATTGTCATTGCAAAGAGGAATGAATTCTTTGTGATTGTGTTCAGTTAGAAGGTGTATACATAGTGATAGAATGTATAAATCAGTCATAAAGCATATTATCAGCTTGGAACAGTCATGTAACAACAAATTACAGCCAAAACAAATTGAATATAGTAGCCACTATACTGGAACAATAGAAACAATCATCAATTATAAAGTACATTAGAGCTTCAAGTGATTGTGACAATCATAAAGAGTATAAAGAATGCATGTTCATGAAATATAGAATGTCCATGCCTCGGGGAATGGAGTGGAAGGGCCATAGTCATTAAAAATGATGTATGTGGGCGCATGTGAAATGATACAGTAAACCAGACTAAAAGTGACATATGCTAAGTGTCGTAGTTCCATATTCAATGCCAAGTGTTACATTCAGCATTTGAAGAACAATATAAATGTTATCTTTTGCATTTTCAATAAATGGGCAAAATTTCCTTCCTCAAGGTAGGACACTCATGAAATTAGCAAGGTCCTTGTGAGTATTGTCAAGGCACAATCAAGATAAAGTGCAGGCCTTATATATAGAGGCATAGATTTCAAGTCAGAAACACTCAGAGTTAATGGTGCAATCCCTAGATGTAGCCATAATTGTGTAATGCACATGTCATCAGGAGTCAAATCTCCAGGCATTAGAAAGATGAAAAGCCAATATTGATAATAGAGGCACATTCTGTATCAAAATGGTGTTTCATATTCAAAGGGTATGTACAAGATCATAGAGGAATGAAGACAAACAACAACTATCTAATTCATGAGACATCAATGACAAACACAACATAATGGAGGAGAGCAAGGAATGCTCAGAAACAAAGAGCCAGTAAGTATGCAAAATGGAGTTGTTGTAGTTGAACCCACATGGGGTTTTTGAACCAAATCTTAGACACGGAACAAATAAGAGTCCATTTTCTTCATAGAATGTCAAAAATCCACATTGTGTTGCACAAAGGATTTTAGACACAATGAGCATTCAGAAACTAGTATAACACGATAGAGAGTTTTGTCTCACAACTGAGTTAAAACCCGCTTAGGGTTTTTTTTGTAAAAGATCACATATATAAAAATAGTGTAAGGGTTTGAATTCATAATACACAAAATGCTCAAAAATATATACAATTTTCACAGCCTTTGATAGACAAGAATGTGCAGATAAAGTAAATGAAGAAATTACCTTTCATTTTGTGGATCATGTGTCGATTTCACAAGAGAGTAACCCTACAGATAGCTCATCATGGTCTCAAAGCCGTGGAGATTGAAAGTCGACAAAAAGAGGAACAAAGAGAGATCATGAAATGCATCAGAAACAAAACATGGCCATGACCTGAAGGATCAGATTGCTACAAAAAAATGGAGAAGAATGTTTGATTCAAGATTCATAATGACTTACCTTGGTATTCTTTTGAAGAATATTCACCACAAGTGCTTAGAACAATAAGAATCAAAGGAAAACTGACCAAACCCTAGCTCTTGTGTCGGCAAGATGCAAAGAGCTTTTCTCAAAAGTTGTAAGACAAATGAGGCTGAGAAAGGAGGGCAAGTGTGTTTTGAGTTTAGGGTTTGCATAATGCCCTAGAATCGATTGTGATTTTTATCACATCGAGTTTATTTTTCATTGTCATGGTTAATACCCATCGTGGTATCCTGTGTCCACTTCATGTTTGTCTAGTCATATAACCTAGACTGTTTAATGCCTTGGGTCCCTTTAGCATACATTGCTTAGGCTTTGAGTGCTCATTTAATCCATTTTGAGGGATAATCCATAGTCATATGCCTTAGAGATTTTTGTAGGATCTAATAGAGAACAAGTCATAGAGGCTGTTATTTTGCACAAACCATATATATGCCTTGATATATTTTTATGATTTTTATAAGAAAATCTTATGTCCCTCAAATGTAATATAATTGGCAAGATAATTATATATTCCTTGTATTTTTATTTTTTGCAAATCAAAATCAAATCAAGGCAATTCAGGAATAAAACTACAAACATTGTAAGGCAAATATTTAAAGCAATATCCCTTATAAATTGCTTTTAAATATTTGCCATTTAAAGCAGTTAAAGCGGGACCAAAATAGACAAAATCTTACTTTTCTAGATTTGATTTCCTTTGGGCGAAATTAAGTAGATAAAAAAAATAGAGCCTTTATGAAGCATATAAAGCATGTTTTAAAGGAAATCTTGGTGGGGTCCACATTGGAGGACTTTTTTGAAAGGAAGCTAGGTGTGCAGAAATTGCTTCCTACACTAATCTAATGAAGGGAGAGTGCAAATTCAATTTATCTTTACAATTACAGATTATGTTAACCCACTAATGGAGATATTGTAGCAAACACATACACAAGAATGTAAGACAGAAGAAGAGAGACACAAGATATATGTGGGGAAAACCCTTATCAGGTGAAAAACCCCACACTCAAACACATCTCAAATGTATTCCGTAAACAATGAAGGTTACAATATAGTCATAGAGCCAATGCTCTTGCAGGAGTCTTCAACACTCGTATCTAGAGATGATTTGACAGCATAATAGTATCTGTTAATCACATAATGCATCACCTCTCCAAAGCACCTGTTTATAAAGAATATAAAAGGCAAAAATGGCTCTACATTGAGATGGGCATCCAACATGGCTTCATGGCCCAAAACCCATGCCTATGGACACTTGTCCAACATTGTAGGATGTTCTTGACACATGTCAAGTCACCCCATCCCAAGGAGGTCACCTATTTCCAAAATGGGCTATGACAGATGCTCTTACGACTCTTACAATCGTCATAGAATTTGTCATAGCTGTCATAACTTATAGCTATAAGAGAATCTATCATACACAAGCTATAAATAGCATATTCTCTTACAACATGTCATAGTCCACCTTGGGGCACCCAGAGATGCCTTTTTCAAATATGATTCTCGACATATGTCCATACCTGTCATAGGATCTTCTATTTCTGACTCTTACATGTCATAACTTTGTCATAGGAATTTGTCATGATCATTTTGGTCAATATTCCCTTACACACATTCCAAGATGCCAACACATGGAAAAATATTCCTAGCACTAAGTGGGATGCCTATCTCCTCATGTGAGGACAAATTTACATGTGGTCATATGCCATGTAGGATGACACATCATCATGCCAACTCCAACAATATGACAACATAGGATTTGTATCCAAATTATACAATAGGTAATAAATAAATAAATACAATGAAATAATACAAGGAATTACCAAGGTTGAGACACCTTAATTCCCAACATTCTCCCACTTGTCAAACACCTTGTAAGATCTAATAGAAATAACATGATTTAACTGCTATAGGCCGAGAGGCCCATAGACTCCGAACACCATCTGAACTTCTTTGTGCCCATTGGCTTCGTCAATGCATCTGTAACATTCTTCAGAGTATCTATCTTCTCCAAATTTACCTTCCCATCCTCTATCATGTCTCACATGAAGTGAAACTGTACATCAATATGCTTTGTTCTAGCATGGAAAGTTGGATTCTTCACAAGGCAAATCGCACTCTAACTGTCACAACAAATCATAATCTGTCTTGCATCAATACCAATATTTGAACACAATCTCTTAAGCCAAATGGCTTCCTTACAAGCATGATTTGCTACCATGTACTCATCTTCTATCGTGGATAAAATATGCCCTAAACTATAATATGCCTTAATATTTTTATGATTTTTATAGAAAAATCAATTCATATGTATTGTAAATACTTGGCAAAATTATAAGCCATGTATCATTATTTTTGCAAAAAATCAAATCGAATAAGGATGTAAAATAAAACTGCAATCTATTGTAAGACAGCTATTAAAGCAATGCCCTTTATAAATTGTTTTTAATATTTTGTCATTTTATGCAGTTTAAAGCAGATAAAGCAAACAAATCTTGTTTTCTTTATTTTGCTTTCTTTATTTTGCTTTCTTTTAGAGTAGATATGGACAAAGATTGAGTTTTTATGAGCAGTGAAAGTAGATTTTGGTGGGACCACTTAAGAGGACACCTTGGCAGCTTTTATTTTCTAGTTTGGTGGCAGTTTGAAGGCTAGTTTGGTGGCAGTTTGAAGGCTTTATTTTTGGCTTTTTTGAGGAGCATGAAAATGGATTCCTACATCTATTTTTAGGAGCTTTTTGGAGAGATTTCTTGGAGGCATTTATAGGAGAAAAAAATTAGTTTTTCTTAGTCAGTTGATACCATTTTCTTCTGTCTTGAGCACAGGCAGAGAGTTGTATTCAAGCAGTTGACTCAGTCTATTTTTTTTTTTTTTGCATTGTACTCTTTCCAGTTCAATACAATAGATTTTCCTATTCCATTTATTTGCCTTTTTTTGCAGTTTTGATTTGATGTCTCATTGTGGCAGGTTTCATGTCTTTTGTTATGTCTCTTATTGTAAAATTTGCTTTTGGTTTTGGTTGTAATTTGTGTTCAGTTTGAGCCTTATTACAAATTATTTTGGGATCAAATCTCAGAGGTGGGATTGTGAAAGTTTAAGTTTGAAGGGCTGTTTGTGGGTGGAGATATTCATTTAGATTAAATCTTAGTGTTAGTTTTGCATTTTAGTTATTCTCTCTCCCTTTTCCCCTACAAGTAAATTAGATTAGAAAATCATTAGGAGAGCCAGCTCACTCTGGAGGTTCACTCCAACTTTTAGACAACCCACAGGCTTAGGAGTGTTCCCATGTGTCAATAGATAGATAGCTAAGTCTTCTATAACTTAGCATAGGCTGCATATCTAATTGATAACATTCATAAGAGAAGCTAGAGTTCTGTAGAGCTTCTTTTGGTCTGGTTGTCAAGTGACAATGAGTTTGGAAAAGTGGGGGACAACTCTGTACATCACAACATGGTTTGGACTTCAAGTGGGAGATTGTTGGTTGTGAAGTCCAACAATCACTACCTTTTTATCATCCCCTTCTCATGACTCTTCATTTTCCCTGAAGAGAACATTATATATTTCCTTCTCAATCACTTGGATTGATTGATGAAACATTGTATTTTCACTGCTATAAGTAATAAGAGTTATTGCTCTACTTTTCCCATGGACATAGCCATACTTTGATGAACTACATAACCATTGGCATCACTGTACTTTGTTATCTCTGTGTTATTAATTGTTGTTCTATTTTTTAGCTGATCTTACAATCCGCACTTTAAACTTAATAGTTGGGTGTCTCACTTCATTTGTTCCTCTGGTTGCACCTTGTTCTGACCCTCAAAGCTTGTGCAATAACTTTCCATGGAGGCTGCCTCTAATTGAGAAAACCTGTGATGGAGTTTGATGTTGGAAACATATTCTTATCCTAGCTATGGCTTTGTTGAACTTCATATTCTTGCATTCCATTTCTGGACATTACGTTCTACCAGATGTTAAATTCTACTGTGATGTGTTGCGTTGAGATTGGTAGGACCTGAGCTATGCATTTGGAGAGGCCGTATGTTGATCCTTGACTGATTTGCACATTATTTGAAAATGGTTGCGCTTTTGTCTGTAGCTGCTTAAAGTTGGAGCTCCCTGTGCCTCCTTTGTATGGTTGTGTGTAAGATATGAGACTTTGGTGCTTCATTTTAATCACATAAACTCTCTTTAAGCAGTTAACAAATTCTTTTAACCCTAATATGAAATCATATTAGTTGCGTATCATTTCCAATGCTATGCATGAGTTCTGGAAGCATCACACCATGTTTGTGTTGGTAGACGTGGACCTCCACCTGGGCTACATCAGTAATCTCCCCTGCCACTATAGCACAACTACTTCAATGACCACATTTACTCCACTCTTCTTCTTTCTTCTATTCTCTTCGATGTATCTAGACTCTTCTCATTTTGGCATGTATCTAGTAACTTCTTTCAACATTGAAAAAGGCACTCTATTTTTTGAAAATGAAAAAGGGGTTTTTGATACTCTGTTTTGATGTTTTGAATGAGGGCATCACCGGCAACTCTGTTTAAGAAAAGGCATCAATAAAAAACTTCAAATACTGATTTCTCCAATGTGTTTGTATCTCTGTTCTATGTTCTTTTCTTGTCTTTATCTTGTGCATCTCTAACAAATTGGTATCAGAGCCAGAGTAAAGTTTGAACCAGATCACAGGGGAATTAAAGAGTGTTGATGTGGCTACAAATTAGCAGATTGTGGAAAGAAAGGGTCATTGATTGGAAGAAGAATGAAGAAGATACCAAACAAGTGCTGGCATATATTGGTTTCTATTTTGGCAAGAATGAGTTCACCAGAGCAAGGAGTCACAGCTAAAGGAAGTCGTCCAGGTAGATCTTGTTAAGGGAGCACCAACCATACAAAGTAGATTGTTGCCAAGAGAAGAAAAAGCCACTCAGACAAAAACTAACCAAGCTAAGAGGAGTTTGCTGTTAAAACAGGAAAAGTTTTTATTTTTTTTATTTTGAAAAATCATGGCAGGAACAAGTGGAAGTATTCAACAACCCCAGATTCCAATTTTTAATGGCAAAAAATATGACTTTTGGAGCATAAAAATGAAAACCCTGTTTTGTTCTCAAGATGTTTGGGACTTGGTTGAAAATGGGTTCCCTGAACCAGCAGACCAATAAGCATATCAGGTTCTTTCACAAGCTGAGAAGGATTTGTTGAAAGAAAATAATAAGGATGCCAAAGCATTATTTTTTATTCAGCAGGCAATGGAGGAATCAATCTTTCCAAAAGTAGTAGCTGCCACAAGATCAAAGCAGGCATGGGAAAGTTTGCAAACAACATACCAAGGCACAGGCAAGGTAAAAACAGTAAAATTACAAATTCTTAGAAGGGATTTCAAAAACTTGCAAATGAAGGACTCAGATTCAATAGATTCATTCTTCACTCATGCAATGGCAATAGTAAATCAAATTAGATCATATGGAGAAACCATTATGGATCAAAAAGTTGTAGAGAAAATACTTAGAAGCTTACCCACAAAGTTTGATCCAATTGTAGTAGCCATTGAGGAGTCCAAAGATCTTACTCAGCTATCAATAGATGAATTAATGGGATCGCTCTTGGCACATGAGAAAAGATTAAATCGATCAGGGACATCATCATTTGAGAATGCATTCAAGACTCAGCTTTCATTTGGCAGAACAAGAGGGAGATCAAATCACAGCAGAGGCAGAGGATGATTTACACCAAGAGGAGGAAGAGAAAATACACAAATTGACAGTAGAAGACCAACATCAAACCCACATGCTCATTTTACACCAACAAGAGGAAGGGGGAGCAACCATTCTCATAGCCATCCTCAAGGAGAAAGGTATGATAAATCCAACATCCAATGTCATTATTGCAATAAATTTGGGCATTTTGCATCAGAATGTAGGAAAAGGCAATATGACATGAATAAGCAAAAGGCACATTTTACAAATGAAAACTAGCCCAACACTAGTGAACAAAACACCATATTGATAACATGCAATGTAGCACAAGAGAGTTCCAAAGAAGTATGGTTCTTAGATAGTGGCTGTAGTAATCACATGAGTGGGAGTAAAGAGATGTTTGCAACAATGGATGAATCGGTAAAATCAGAAGCAAAATTGGGGAATGATCACCGAGTTTCAGTCATGGGAAAAGGGTCAATCAACATAAGAACTAAACAAGGTGAGAAGAAGCATATTTCTGATGTATATTATGTTCCTGGATTGCAACACAATCTCATAAGCATTGGACAACTAGTTCAAAAGGGATATAGAATATACTTTGAAAATGATGAATGTGTGATTTTAGATAAGAAACCAAGCAATAGACTGATTGCAAAAGTTGAAATGATAAAAAATAGGATGTTTCCACTTAGAATCCAAAGTGAATTATTCTTAGAGCCAAAAGGATTGCAAAAGGTTGCTGAATTAGCTTTCAAAGATTCATACAAAAATGAATCTTGGCTATGGCATTTAAGACTTGGGCATTTAAATTTCAAAGGGTTACAGTTGTTATACAAGAAAAGAATGGTATATGGATTGCCACCAATAGAGCCACTTAAGACAACATGTGAGAGTTGCATATTGGCAAAGCAACATAGGAAAACATTTCCAATTGGGGAGTCTTATAGGGCAAAGCATCCACTTGAGATAGTGCATTTAGACCTTTGTGGACCTATGCAAACACCATCCATAAGTGGAAGACTTTATTTCTTGACATTTATTGATGATTTCCGTAGGAAAGTATGGGTTTATTTCTTGAAAAACAAATTAGATGCATTTGCTGTTTTTAAGGAGTTCAAGGCAAAAGTTGAGAAAGAAAGTGGATACAATATTAAAACATTAAGAACCGATCAAGGTGGTGAATATATATCAAATGATTTTCAGAATTTTTGCAAAGAAAATGGCATAAGGAAACAATTTACAGTGAGGTATACTCCTCAACAAAATGGAGTAGCTAAGAGAAAGAATAGAACAATCATGGAAATGGCACGAAGTATGATAAAAGCAAAACATATACCAAATGAGTATTGGGCTGAAGCGGTTGCATGTTCAGTATACATTTTAAATAGATGTCCAACAAAAGTAGTGATAAATACAACACTAGAAGAGGCTTGGAGCAAAAGGAAGCATAATATAGCACATTTGAGAGTCTTTGGATGTGTAGCATACTCATTGATACCTTAAGAGTTGAGAAAGAAACTAGATGATAGAGGAGAGAAGTGCATATTTGTGGGATATAGTGAACAATCCAAGGCATATAAGCTATACAATCCTTTCACAAAGAAGCTAATAATAAGTCGTGATGTTGAGTTTGTTGAAGAAGAAGCATGGGATGACAGCATAGACAAAACAACTACAATTGCAGCTAGTGTTCCACAAGAGAATGAAGAGAATGAAACTCAAGTTGTGAATCCTACTACACAAGCAAATGTTCCTACAACACCTTCTAGGGCTCCTACCATTCCAAATCCTACTACTCCAGCAAGTAATAACAGCAGTGAGTCTTCTAATCCAACACTTGCAACACTAAGATCAAGGTCAATAAACACTTCAAAGAAGACACGTAGTCTAAGAGAGATTTATGATGAAATACAAGAGGCTGAAAATGAAGATTTATGCTCAAATTTTGCATTCTTAACACAAGTTGATCCAATTTATTTTGAGGATGCCATTAAAGATGACAAATGGATTGCAGCCATGGATGAAGAAATTTAGTCAATTGAAAAGAATCAAACTTGGGATCTAGTAGAGCTTCCTAAAGGCAAGGATGTGATTGGAGTTAAATGGGTTTACAAGACAAAGTATAATGCTGATGGAAAAGTGGAGAAACACAAGGCAAGACTTGTAGCTAAGGGCTTTACACAACAACCTGGCATAGACTATAATGAAACATTTGCACCCGTGGCAAGATTGGATACCATTAGAATGGTCTTATCTATAGCAGCTCAAAACAATTGGAAGTTTTACCAAATGGACGTTAAATCAGCATTCTTGCATGGAATTTTAGAAGAAGAAGTGTATATAAAACAACCACCTGGTTATGAAATTTTGGGAGAAGAACATAAAGTATACAAACTAAAAAAGGCACTATCTGGTTTGAAACAAGCTCCTAGAGCTTGGTACAATAGGATAGATTCTTATTTTGTGAACAATGGGTTTAGTAAATGTGGCAATGAACCAACTTTGTATGTCAAAGTGAATGATGAAGGAGAAGTCTTGATAGTTTGTTTGTATGTAGATGATTTGATAATCACAGGTAACATGTCAATTGACTCATTCAAGGCAGCCATGGAAAAAGAATTTGATATGATTGATTTGGGGCTCATGAGATATTTTCTTGGTATAGAGGTAAGTCAAAATGATCAAGGTATTTTTATATGTCAAAGCAAGTATGCTAATGATTTGTTGAAGAGATTTAAGATGAAAAATGTGAATCCAGCTCCTACACCTGTTGCATTGGGCTTAAAACTCAGCAAGGATGACAAAAGTCCTAGTGTTGATGCAACCTTATTCAAGAGATTAGTTGGCAGCCTTATGTATCTAACCGCCACAAGACTGGATATCATGTATGGGGTCAGTCTCATTTCTAGATTCATGGACAAACCAAAGGAATCACATTGGAAAGCTGGAAAAAGAGTTTTAAGATATATAGCTGGAACAAAGAGCTTTGGAATTTTATATACATCTTCAAATGATTACAAACTGATTGGATATACTGATAGTGATTGGGGAGGTAGCATGGATGATAGAAAAAGCACTTCAGGGTATATCTTTCATCTAGGATCAGGTGCTATCTCTTGGGCATCAAAGAAACAACCAATTGTGACACTCTCGTCAGCTAAAGAGGAATATGTTGCAGCCACATCAGCAGCTTGCCAAGCAGTATGGATGGGGAGAGTACTTTCAGATTTGAGGCATCCACAAGAAGAACCTACAAAAATTCATTGTGATAATAATTCTACAATTGCTTTATCTAAAAATCATGTCTTTCATAAATGAAGCAAGCATATTGATACTCGATATCATTTTATTCGAGAATTGGTGAACAATGGTGACATATATCTTGAGTTTTGCAGGTCCAAAGAACAACTAGTAGACATTTTCACAAAGCTGCTTGCAAAGAATGTTTTTGAGCATCTCTGGGAAGGAATTGGAATAGCAGAAATATATGGCAGTGAAGATTAAGGGGGAGTGTTGGTAGACGTGGACCTCCAGCTGGGCTACATCAGTAATCTCCCCTGCCACTGTAGCACAACTACTCCAATGACCACATTTACTCCACTCTTCTTCTTTCTTCTATTCTCTTCGATGTATCTAGAATCTTGTCATTTTGGCATGTATCTAGTAACTTCTTTCAATGCTGAAAAAGGCACTCTATTTTTTGAAAATGAAAAAGGGGTTTTTGATACTCTGTTTTGATGTTTTGAATGAGGGCATCACCGGTAGCTCTATTTAAGAAAAGGCATCAATAAAAAACTTTGAATACTGATTTCTCTAGTGTGTTTGTATATCTATTCTATGTTTTTTTCTTGTCTTTATCTTGTGCATCTCTAACAGTTTGTTGGAGCTATGTTGATCTTTAATGCTGGAGATGGCATTTTGGAGAGAGCATGCTCTTCTTGTGCCTAACTTGTGCAGTAGATTAGAGTGATATTATTGAAAATAAAATACTGTGCTAAAGATTAGAGGCTGCATATCAATCAAAAGAGCTTGTGCTTTGGTTTAAAAGGGTGTGTTTTGAAAATGTCTATGCATTCTCCATTAATGGATTGTGCACCATTCATTTTAACATGCATACTATTTTGTTTGTTGTGCAAATTTTGAAATATGTGTTGTGATTTAAGCTACCTCTTCTGGACCTGCTCACCATGTCTCATGATCTTTGTAGCAGTTTAGACTCCATTTATTGCTATGCTCTATTTCTCCAAATGATTGAACATTATTTCAAAATTCTTATGTGACATTTTATGTAGCTGCATGGAGTTTTAGACATCTAATGAGGGTTCTTTGGTCGTGCCCTCTACCAAGAAACAATACCACAACTCCTATTCATTTATGGATGCAACTTGTGCATTCACTAGCCTCCCCCATTCTGCCTTCTTTTATAAGGTTGCTTGTGAAGGATTGAAGAAGCCTCCTTTGTAGTAAGGAAGTCTAGAAATATGCGTTCCTCTGTGAAATTCTACCTATGATTACATGAAGTGCCAATATGAATTTCTATCTGCTACTATGTGTTGAAGGTGAGTTCCAATGCAAATGCTGACTTGGTGAAATGTTGTTACTTATGCAATGGCTTGGATTTGCTCATAGAGGAGTGCACCATGATTTGAAACTCTGATTTTGATCCATAATAGATGTACCATTGTTTACAATCCTTCACGCCATATATTTGTTCTTGTACATCATTCAGAATGCTTGTTTTTTATTAATATTGCCCATTATACAACAACTAACTTGAGAAAACTTAGAATTTGGAAGGATTGTCATAAAGGCAAATTAACCTCTGATATAAATGCTTTGCAAAAGTTTAAAAATGGAGTGCATGAGAGCAGCACTACACTAATACTTATGATCATATATGATTGTGTTGTACTATTGATGAATTTAATGTTTGACATAGGTGGTTGTTTAGTAGAGAGTGATTTATGCTAAATGACATTGGCATCAAAGATCTAGGACATGGTTAAGCTATTGTAAATACATGTTTCTCTAAGTTTGAATGGGTTGGTTGTTGAGACAATTTCTCGCACAACTTGCGTGAGTATAGTCTAGGGTGTCAAATGTTGTATGTTTGAGTTCTAGGTCTATGTATTCATTGTTGTATATCTCCATAGTTAGGTGTCACCTCTAGCAGGATGCTCTCCATAGTTAGGTGTCTCCTCTAGCAGGATGCTCTCCATAGTTAGGTGTCTCCTCATTTGAGGAGATATTTCAAGGTATTGCATAGCTTTTCACAATAATATATGGGACATCTCTATTCATTTGTGGATCATTGAAGTAGAGCTTATTGTGTGAAGCTTCTTGATTCCATGTATTACATTTAGGTGACAAAGTGTACTCTTAGTTCTCAATTTCTAATTCACAATAATATTTGCATACTTCTTAGCTTGGATTCTATTGCTCAATGAATAGGCACTAGTCTAGAATGGTGAAATAATCAGTGTTTTATTTTTTTATTATCTATGTTTGTATTACATGATAGTTTAGGAATAGAATAGATCTCGCTAATCTATATAACTTACTAATATAAACTATGTCATATATTTTGTGAGCTATTGCTTGATACATCTTCTATGGTCTATGTATGTTGGATTCTAGGTTTCACGTGTTGTATGTAACAACAAGGGGATTTATCTTGAGTGAAATAACTTGTATCATATCTTCTATTACTTAATAGAGGTATTAGATCCATTCATAGTAAGCTAACACATTTTGATACTTAGTGACAAATCTTTGGGATATTAGTATGCATAGGGTATGGCTTGCTAAGGCCTAATATTTATTTTCATTTCTCTTTAATTCTCTTATTCAGGTGTCCTGGATCTCCCTCCATGGTTTTGAAGATGAGTAGCTTGCTCTTGTTAGTTGTTCCATCATTGTCTACTATCTAATCATAAGCGTCAACTCTTTGCTCAAGCTGATGTACATCCTTGAGCCTAGGTTTTTGAATCTAGTCTCTAGAATTTATAGAGAATGAAATTTTGAGAACCAACACATGGATGACCCTCATCAAGAGCTCCCATTCTTAATTGGATGATCATTAAAGGAGCATAATCATAACATCATTACTACATCAACTACTTATATTATTATAAGAACTAATTGCATGGTTGCTTGTTGTCTTTATTCATTATTCCCTATACCGTGAAAATCAGATCCAATGTGTTTGATCAATGGGGAATACCCTAACCTAACAAACTCCTCAAAAAGTGTTTCTAAATGCTGCAAGCTAGTTATTGCAAGACACAGAAACCAAGTTGTGTAGATTGGAAAGGTCAAATTTGATGTAAATTTATGATCTATGTACTCATATTAGATCCACATGTAGGTTCAATTCAATGCTCACTAATAATAGTTCTGCATTTACAAAATTGAATCAAATAGTTTGACAATCATTTTTTAATTTTCAAGCAGTTGTATGGCAAGTCTTAATTACCTAGTGCATTGACAAATTGATTCACAACATTAGACACATCAGATCTACATGAAGACTCCAATTAAATACCTTTACTTTTATTTATTAAATTTTGAAAACTTTATTACAATATAATGATCAATCACATTTCCATTTCTCAGGGTTCTTTAGTCATTGTCATTATTGTTTTTTAAGGATACCTGTGTAGATGTGATATTTTACACTACATAAGTACATAAGGTGATTATAAGATGGCAAAACCCTGAATCGAGGAAGGTGGATAAGATGAAAAGGGATCCACGTTGTTCATAACATCTTAGAAAAAGCTACAAAGCCCTATGTTTAGCAAAATCTCTCAAAGATTGAAAAACACTGGAAAGTGCGATATTTGGAACATTAACTTCTCTTTTAGAGTCAGCAATCTACAGACATAGACATGGAAGATGGAAGCACTGAGATTCTAAAATTGCCTAAGGAAGGCCATAAGCTTGGATGAAAAATGTTAACTGATAGATTAAATCCCAAGGGATACCGTATGCTTGGACAAAAATGTTTATTTAACATTAAATTCAATGAAGAGCATATGCTTGGATGGAAAAATCTAATTGCCATATCCCTCACAGAGTCATTTCGAAAACATGCATATGCAAAGCAAAAATAGGAAAGGTAGACCAACCTCCATAGCTTTCCTTTGCCGATGTAGTCTGAACACAACGTACCTTCAACTATTACATTCATAGCATAGGATAGTTTTTCAGTCTTGTCAGGAATTCTTTCTCCCGGCTTCTTCACATCTTTTGCCAGGTGAACAATTTTCTCCAATAGCTCGCTGCACTCTGACACATTGGAACTCACTATTCTGCATCTCTCTAGGGTGTATGCTGCCATGGACAATCCCTATAATATCCAGTGAGCCTCTCCCACTAGTTTCACTGCTTTTAAAGCCACTCTTCCCAATTCTTTCGCTACTTCCTGAGTTAAAACAAAGTAATGTAAGTTGTAATTATCCATTCACAAAACTCAAACTTATTTTACTAACATAACCCATTAATAAACGCGTTACCGATTTCTCTAATTCGTTTGCTTCTCTTGAAATGGTGTCTATGATGTCAGAAGTAGCTCTGGTGCTCCAAGTCACAGAGTCACGTGGAATTCCCCAAGAATAGGTTTGAAGGCAAAATAAACAAAACAAGTGATCTACTAATCACAAACCAAACAATTACAAAAGCCCAGATTGCCTTGAGGATGAAGAGGCAGGGCATCAATATATAGAGTTTGAGAAACACAAAGGACACAACCACTATGCCAACCACTCAACCTGAAAGTCAAGGAAGGCAACTACCAACTCAATGGGCCCAATGGGCATTACAAAGATGTCAAAGATGGCTGTTGCACATGTTGTTGACTGTTGTATTTTATAATTGCTATAATTGTTGTCATTCTCCCCCATAATGACCATTGGAAAGAACTTGGAGTAGATCTCTAAGTGTCTCGAACCTTTCACGAGCTAGAGCCTTCATGAAGATATCTATGATCTGATCATCTGTACTGCAGTACACAATCTCTATCAGTCCCTGTTGAACCAACTCTCAGATGAATTGATGTTGAATCTCAATATGTTTGGTACTGCTATGAAACACTAGATTCTTAGTCATTTGTATAGTACTCTTATTGTCACAATACAACAAAGTAGGTCCATTTTGTATCTGGTGCAAATCCTCCAATAGTCGTCTTGACCACACTGTTTGGCATGTTGCAAATGTTGCAGCTTTATACTCTGCCTTTGCTATAGAAAGTGATACAGTCAGCTGTTTCTTGGACTTCCAAGAAAATACTGCAGAACCAAGACTAAAAGTATAACTAGAAGTAGACTTCCAATCATCTATGGAACATGCCCAATCTGAATCTATATAGCCAATCAACTTACTATCCTCGAAATGCTGGAATCTAAGACCATAACTCAATGTCCCTCTGACATATCTAAGAATCCTCTTAGCTACACTCCAATATGTTTGCTTAGGTTCTGACATGAACCTAGATACCAAGCTCACTGCATATGTGATATCTGGTTGAGTAGTAGTTAAGTAGATCAAACTACCAATCAACTGTCTATATATAGTAGGGTCCACTCGATCTAACACATCCAAGTTAGACAACTTAAGTCCAACTTCAATGGGTATTGCAACTGGTTTGCAACTATTCATCTAAAATTTCTATAGGATGTCTGAAGCATATTTCTTTTGAGACATGAATATTTCACTTTTGTTTTTCCATACTTCTATACCAAGAAAATAGTGCATCTGTCCCAAATCTGTCATCTCAAATTTAGCAACCATAGCTGCTCTAAACTCTGCAAACAAATTTGAATTATTTCCAGTGTAGATAAGATCATCAACATAGAGAACCAAGAAAAAAATATCCTTAGCCAAGATCCTAATATAAAGATTCAGATCTGATTGACTTCTTAAGAAACCTTTCTGCTGTAGGTATGAGTCTATCCTTGAATACCATGCTCTTGGTGCCTTCTTAAGACCATACAAGGCCTTGTTTAATCTGTAAACATAATGTTCTTTAGAAGGTATTTCAAAACCTCTAGGTTGAGAAACATACACTTCCTCATCAGTATATCGATTCAAAAAAGCACTCTTTACATCCATTTGATAAACTACCCAACTCTGCTGAGCTGCCAAAGCCAAAACCAATCTGACAGTATCCATTCGTGCTACAAGTGCAAATGTTTTAGTGTAATCAATACCTTCCTATTGAGTGTATCCCTTGGCTACCAATCTAGCCTTATGTTTATCAATCCTTCCATCAGATTTATACATAGTTTTATACACCCATCTTGTACCAACAATTTCCTTACCAGGAGGTAGCTGAACCAAATCCCATGTGTCATTCCTTTCAATTGTTTCTATCTCACTATTCATTGCTTCAACCCACTCTTCTTTTTCTTGAGCTTGTTCAAATGTTTGTGGCTCATTACTTTCCATGATTTGAGTCATCAAAGCATAATTCACTTTTGCTTGTGATCTTGTTATCATTTTCTCAAAGTTTGAATCCAACATAAAATTTGATGGATGATTCTTTTCTTTCCTCCTTTGATATTTTTTATACTTTCTTGTTCCTGTACTAGAAGACTCAGGTTCGTTTTCTTCTTCTTCTTCAACTTCATCAATCATTATCTCTTTTCCCTTTGTTTCATTTTCCTTGGTATATTCTGCTACTTCATTGAAAACCACATCTCTACTTATAACAAGTTTCTTTCCTATTGGGTCATACAATCTATATGCTTTATTTTCTAATCCATACCCAATAAAAATACATTTTAGGCCTTTATCATCTAGCTTAGACCTTTTTTCTTTTGGTATGTGTGCATAAGCAACACACCCAAATACTCTCAAATGTTCAACACTTGGCTTTACCCTAGACCATGCTTGTTCAGGAGTCATCCCCTTAACTACTTTTGTAGGACTCCTATTGAGAAGATATATAGTTGTGCAAAGTGCTTCTGCCCAAAACATCTTATCTAAATTCTTCTCTTTCATCATACTCCTTGCCATTTCAACAATGGTTCTATTCTTTCTTTCAGCAACTCCATTTTGTTGGGGAGTGCAGGAAGTAGTGAACTCCCTCTTGATTCCATGATTTTTGTAGAAATCTAGAAATTGATTTGATTTGTACTCACCTCTATTATCTGACCTTATCACTTTGATGTACTTACCACTTTGTTTTTCAACCAACCTCTTGAATTCTACAAATTTATCAAACACTTCTGATTTTGAAACCAAACAATATACCCAAGTTTTTCTTGAGTAATCATCAATGAAGGCTAGAAAATACTTTGATTTATTCAAAGAAGGTGTTTCCATAGAACCACACAAATCCGTAGGGATTATCTCAAGATGCTGCTTAGCTCTACTGGATTTACCAACTGGAAAGCTAGCTCTATGTTGTTTGCCAACAACACATTCTTCACACATTTCTTTTGTATTTTCAATGAATGGTAGACCCTCAACCATTTTAAATCTCTTGAGTAAAATTAACCCACTAAAGTTGAGGTGGCCATATCTTTGATGCCAAATTCTACTTTCATTCATTTCACTAGACCTCAATGCTTGGTTTCCTTGGGTGAAATGGAGAGGAAACATCCTATCCCCTGTCATTTTTGCTCTTGCAACAACTGCATTTCTTTTGAACTTATCTCTTATTATGCACTCTTTTTCATCAAAGGTCACCTAATAATTTTTCTCTAACATTTGTTCAATGGACAACAAATTCTTCTTGAGGGCTGGAACCAATAATGTTTCATTGATATGCTTTACCTCACCATATTTTGTTGTAACTGCAATAGTACCCTTACCTTTGGTTCCATGAGATTGATTATCTCCTAATACCACTGTACTATGATGGTTTTCATCTAATTTGATAAACAAATTTTTATTAGATGTCATATGTGATGAACATCCAGAATCAATGTACCATACATCATTCTCACTAACATTTGCATTGAAAGAAGAAATAAACAAATTTTGTCTATTTTCAACAGTATTGTGAGCATTTCTCTTTTCTTCTTCTCCTTGTTTACTCCAACATTCTGATGCATAATGTCCAAACTTGTTGCAATGAAAGCATTGGACAGTCTTTTTATCTCCCCCATTATTTCTACCTCTTCCTCTTCCTGTTCCTCTAAAGTTGCTACTTCTTCCTCTGAAACTATGACCTCTTCCTCTAGAATTGCTAGATTCACCTTTGTATTCATTTTTATTTTGATTCCTGAAAAACATGTTTCTTTTTCCTCTTATGCTTGTTTTAGAGGCAAATGCTTGTTCTAGACCTTCCTCATTACTTTTCATTCTTTCTTCAGCAGTTAACAATATTCCACTT
This sequence comes from Cunninghamia lanceolata, assembly GCA_027924645.1. Taxonomy (NCBI): domain Eukaryota; kingdom Viridiplantae; phylum Streptophyta; class Pinopsida; order Cupressales; family Cupressaceae; genus Cunninghamia; species Cunninghamia lanceolata. Next base: position 1,688,113 of record BSBN01000210.1, on the reverse strand, counting down.
AGTTCATCTATTTGCATAGTTGTGAGATCTTTGGAAATCTCAATTGTAGAACTACACCATCAAATTTAGGAACTAAACTCTTTAAAATTTTCTCAATGACATGCTTGCCATCCACAGTTTCTCCTAGAACTTTCATTTGACTAACTAGGCCTTCTACCTTTGTTAGAAATTCATTTACACTTTCACTATTGACCATTTTTATATTTTCAAAATTTTTTCTCATTGTCTGTAGTTTTGCAGTTTGTGCACCTTGATAAGCATTATTGAGAATTTGCCATGCTTGCTTAGAATTACTAGCACTACTTATCCTAGGAAAGATAGCCTGATTGATTGCACCTTGAATCAGAAATAAGGCTTCATTATCCTTCTTTACATTTGCTTTGTATTCTCTCTTCTATTGATCATTTAATGCATTAAACGCAGTTGCATCTAGTTCTACATACCCTATTTGTATAATTTCCCACAAATCTTTGGATTTGAGTAGGGTTTGCATTCTAGTACACCAATATGTGAAATTATCCCCTTCAAATACGAGAATTAACGTATTAGACATAACATTTCCTACCATATTTGCCATAAGAGGAATATGCAAAGTAACCCAAAGGCTCAACACAAAAAATCTAGAGAGATCTCTGCAAATGGATACTCTCCCTGCCCTTTCAAATAGGACCCACACCAAAAAGATTTTTATATTATTTTGTTTTGGTGTAAGTGTTGGTTTCAACCGATAATGCACTTAGTTACAAATAATTTCCTTATCACTTTGCAATAAAAAATTACACTTTGCAAGTATTGAACTTTTCACCCCTCAAAAGTGAATTCCAATCTCTAAGCATATCATATCTATGCACTTTGCAAGAAAAAAACTTTCTATGCACTCTTTTTATTATTTTTTTTATAATATCTAAAACCTTTTAAAACTCTTTCTTTTTTTTTAATAAAAAAGACTTTTTCTTCCTTCTTTTAAAACTACTTCTTAAAAGAAGACTTTTCCTTATGTGGCTTAAAAAAGACTTTCAAATCTCTTAAAACATGGAGTTAAAGATTTTTAACTTTTACTTTCTTTCTTAAAAAAAACACTTCTATTTTTAAAGTAGACTTTCACGTGGCCTTTTAAAGCATAAAGCTTAAAGCTCTTTTAAGACCTAATGAAAAGGCTTTAAAAAAAAAAGGAAAAAGAATTTCATGCGAAAGTTTTCCTTTTCACTGTTTCCCATATTGCTTCAAACCATGTCCTGCGCCCTCTTCACATGCCTGCCAGGCACAACAATATTTAAACCATTGTGCAGACTTCTTCTTCGCACAGCAAAGTGTGAGTTTCCTTCACACTGTAGTATCTTGGTCTGTGCTTCTTCACAGGCAAATATTTCAGCGGCTTGATTTCTTCACAGGGCAACGATGGTCACTTCAAACGCCTCTTCTATCTGCTATGCACCAGTCCTCTGTATATCTGCACTCACAAATATTTGTTAATGGAACCAAAAAAAAAAAAAATGATCTCCACTAGATTTTGGATTCAAGATCTTTGAACCAGATGGCTCTGATACCAAATGAAGGCAAAATAAACAAAACAAGTGATCTGGTGATCACAAACCAAACAATTACAAAAGCCTAGATTGCCTTGAGGATGAAGAGGCAGGGCATCAATATATAGAGTTTGAGAAACACAAAGGACACAACCACTATGCCAACCACTCAACCTAAAAGTCAAGGAAGGCAACTACCAACTCAATGGGCCCAATGGGCATTACAAAGATGTCAAGAATGGCTGCTGCACATGCTGTTGACTGTTGTATTTTATAATTGCTATAATTGCTGTCAAGGTTGATGCCCCGTGTTCTGAAGGGGCCTGCAAAAACAAAAACACACACACACAACTGATTAAATCAACATTAATTAGTAGCAGAGAGCAATGGCTGAGAAGTTAAGGCTAATCACCTTTATATTGTCTATAAACTGGATAAGCTCATCTGTTAGAAAATAAGGTTTACATTTAATAAATTAGTTTTAGATTAGTTGTTAGTAACTTCTTGTAGATGGTTACAAGGAAAAAAAAAGGTTTTATAAGCTATTGTAAGGAATGCAAAATTGCAACTAATGATATAATAAAATTCCTTTGTATTAGTTATTATTTACAATGTGATCTTTAGTATTGCTTTAGTTATTGCTGTTCTACATTGGTATCAGAGTAAGAATGATTTCTATGTGCCTGTTGAAGAGATCCATTTGCCATCATGGATAGTAAGTAACCTTGCAATGTTTTGAAGGTAGTTAGAAATCAAGTCATGTATATCTTTGACCTACTATCTGTAAGCTGCCATATTCTGCCACTGTGAGGCAATTTTTGCAGAGAAGCATGAAGCGCATAGGTGCTGATGTCAGACGTTGAAATTAGAAGGCATTTTTGGCATGTTTGTCGGTTGTTTGGTATTCTAGCACTTGAACCCAAAATGATAAAAGGAAAGCACTGAGGAGATATTAGTGTGAGATTGTGAGTTATATTTTTAGAAATCATATATTGAATGCTTCCAATAGTAGCTGCATATTGTGTGGATGGTGCATATGAAAGTTGTTACAGAAATTAGCGCTGTTGCAGAAATTAGTAAGTTCCAGCATTGGTTTTTATAAGTAGTCAGGCTGCTCCCTCTTTATCCTCAAAATAGTGGTTACCACTAGGCCGCTGTAGAAGATAGACCTATAACGTGCAGTTTCCTATTTAGTATTTTTGCGTTGAAATCTGTAGGAAGCCATGAAATAAAGAAATCCCAAGCGTAAGGTGTTCAAAGATATATTGGGCTATTTTGTTAATTTGATTGTTGTTACTTTATGGAGATATTGTGTGATTAAGGATTTATGGTTTGGAGATAGTTATTTGTATATTCATTGAGAATCATAGATTTTTGGTTGCATTTCAAATATTGTATTTTGATAGACAAGATGTTTTTGTGAGGAGAAATAAGGATGTTTTTTTAAGGGTGCATTATCCGTTGAATCTGACATCCAGTTTCTTGTCTTTTAATATGGCCATATTTGTATCAAATATTGTTTGTACTCTCGAGGCCATGCATGTTACACCCAATAGAGCTTTGAGAGGCTCACATGTGGCATCAAGTGAATAAAGTGTAACAAAGTTTAATTGGAGGGTGGAGGTATTGGAGGTAGGAGGATTTTCATCATCCCAAGTTAGCTTCTCACTGAGGGGTGATTCGATGCATGAGAAGCACCAATGTTTATCTCTAGTCTCTTTAGGAGTCAGAGGGGATGAGACAGTGGAATGTTTATCTTCAGTCTCTTTAGAAGTAAGAGGGGACGGGATAGTGGGTTGTTGGTTTGTTGGTTTGCCACAAAGCTGTTGTTGATTGTATGTGGTATTTGTGGACAGTTGAGTGTGTCTCACTTCATAGGTTGATGAGTTGGTGTTGAGTAATCAGACATTTACCTAGACAAAGAAGTTTAGGTTGATGCTAATGGAGTGGTTTTAACATTTACTTAGACAAAGAAGTTTAAGTTGATGTTGCAGAGTTGGTCATTTACCTAGACAGTGGAGTTTGGGTCAATACTGAGTTGGAAATTTGCCTTGACAATGGAGTTTGGACTGATGCAGAGTTGGAAATTTGCCTAGACAATGGAGTTTGGGCTGATGCAGAGTTGGACATTTGCCTAGACAGAGGAGTTTAGGTTGATGCAAAGGTGGTTAATCAAATATTTACCTAAATAGGAGGACTTTAGGTTGATACTGATATAATATTTCTTTTGTTTTTCTTTTTTGTAATGTAAACCTTAAAGGAGGGTTGTTAGGAAATAAGGTTTACATTTAATAAATTAGTTTTAGATTAGTTGTTAGTTTTCGGGAAGTTATTCTTGTAGGTGGTTACAAGGGAAAAATAAGGCTTTCTAACACTCCTCCTTAATTTCTACCACTAACCACTTCAACATTTACAATGCCCAAATTCTATCTTAGATACTCAAAATTCTCCTTTGCTAATGCCTTTGTGAATATATTTGCCAACTGGTCTTCAGATCTGTAAAACTCCAAATGGATTTCTCCATTGTTCACTAACTCTCTGATGAAATGAAATCTCGTATCAATGTGCTTGCTCCTCTTGTGAAAAACATGATTTTTTGACAATGCAATTGTTGATTTGTTGTCACAAAAGATTGGTGTTGACTCCTCCTGTGCTTGCAATAAATCTGTCAATACTCTCCTCATCCAAATTGCTTGACATGCTGCTGATGTGGCTAGTACATACTCTGCTTTAGTTGATGAAAGTGTCACTATGGGTTGCTTTTTGGATGCCCATGAGACCACACCTGTTCCATAATGAAAAGCATATCTAGAAGTACTCTTCCTATCATCAATGCTACCTATAAAATCACTATCAGTATAACCAATCAAACCAAAATCATTAGTTGTGGAATATAAAATTCCATATTTTGTTGTTCTTGCCACATATCTCAATATCCTCTTTCCAACTTGCCAATGTGAGTCTTTTGGTGAATCCATGAATCTTGAAATCAAACTAACCCCATACATGATATCTGGTCTTGTAGCTGTAAGATACATAAAACTTCCAATTAGTCTTTTGAATGTTGTAGAATCAACAGTAGGCGCTTTCTCCTCTTTGCTAAGTTTAGTCCCTATAGCAATTGGTGTAGGTGCTGAATTACAATTCAACATCTTAAACCTCTTTAACACATCCATTGCATATTCAGTTTGACAAATAAAAATTCCCTTATATGATTGTACAACTTCAATGCCCAAAAAATGCTTCATTAATCCCAAATCTGTCATCTCAAATTATTTCTTCATTTTCGATTTAAATGTGTCTACAGACAAATTTCCAGTGAAAATCAAATCATCAACATACAAACACACAATACAAATCTAACCTTCTTTGTTGATTTTTGTGTACAATGTGGGCTCACTACTGCTTCTACTGAATCCATTGTTTGTCATGTATGAATCAATCCTAGTATACCATGCTCTTGGAGCTTGCTTAAGACCATAGAGGGCCTTCTTCAATCTGTAGACCTTTTCTTCATGTCCATGCACTTCATAACCTAGTGGTTGTTTAACATACACTTCTTCATCTAGGAAACCATTCAAGAAAGTTGATTTGACATCCATTTGATATAATTTCTAATTATTTTTTGCAGCTATTGCTAAAACCATTCTAATAGTATCAAGTCTAGCAACTGGAGCAAATGTTTCATTATAATCAATTCCATGTTGTTGTGCAAAACCTTTTTCTACTAACCTTGCCTTGTGCTTTTCAATCTTACCTTCTGCATTAAGTTTGGTCTTATAAACCCATTTGACTCCTATTGAATCCTTACCTTAAGGTAGGTCAATTAGATCCCATGTTTGATTTCTCTCAATAGAATCTATCTCTTCATCCATGGCTTTTATCCAATGTTCCTAATTAACTGCTTCTTCATAATACACAGTGTTACCTTTTCATTCACCCTTATTCAATTTTTCATGATCCTTCCCTAAGAAAAAGGTTGACCTATGATCTTCCCTTATTGGTCATATGTTTATTTCTTAAGTCAGCTCTTTGTCTTTAAAATTCATTTGCCTATCGTCTTATGTGCAAAATTACTATAGGATTGAACCTTTGAACTTGAACCCTTTTCAAGAGTTCAAGGGTTCAATGGTTCAAGAGTACAAGAGTTCAATGGTTCAATATTCAATGCTTCTTTAGAAGTCGTTTACTATTGGTCCCCTTGTTTAACTCAATTTGTATCTTTAAACCTTCGAGTTGAACCTTATTTCAGAGTTCAAAGGTTCAAAAGTTCAAAGGTTCAATGTTCTATGACTTTAGTCCCACTTTTCTTGAAGTCTTCTTTACGTCAAAAACTTGCGGGAGATTTTAAAAGAAGAAAATCATTTAGAGGGAAATATATTCGGAACATTTTATGAAATGGAAAGTTTTAACTTTTGAAAGGTTATGGGTAATGATTACTCATTAAGGTCATGTGCAAGAACTACTTACAATTAATGCATCTGTCAGAATTTGTGTCCTATCAAGCAAGTTTAGCACAAGTTGATTGATCCAATAATTATTTGACCTGATTTCATGCCTTTTATCGAGAAAGGACAGGGCAATTTTAACAGTAAAACACACAGGGTGATACAAAGGGGGTATAGGACTAGAGGTAAAAGATTTTTCTTGCCCAGTTTGACAGTGATTTCAGATCCATTGAAGGTGAGTTTGACTTTTCTTATAGCTGATCCCATTTCTTTGTTGAAAAAGAGAATCATTTTGAGTTTCTGGCATTGTTAAAGAAGTTCAAAGCTTTTTCATTCTATTTATCCAATCTGTAGCCATGAAAGCTGCCTGTCTTAGTTCTGAACATGGTTCTAGACTTGTTTATTCTCTTCTTGAATATGGAGATATCTTTTTAGCTCAGTACAATTTAGAGGGCTTTAAGGAAAGGGTTAAAAATCCTGCGTCTGCCCCTATGCTGGAAATAATAGTGGAAAGTGGTTTAGTCGAAGTTGCAGCCTTTCCTATGGCGGTACAATGCCCTGAGTTAGTCCTCGAATGTATGAGCAGATATGACCCCCAAAATAGATGTATTAGAACTTTTGATGGTAATGTGTTATTGCTTGTTAATAGACAAACCCTAATCGCTGTAATGAAAATCCCGCCTAAGGAGCCATACTCTGATCTTAATATTACCTCTTCTTATAGCTATTTTTCATTGAAAAAGGCAAATTACAAGAGTGTAATTGCAAGAAATTGGTTATTGAAATTTGAAAAGGGAGGTTCAAGACTGCCCAGAGCACTATCAAGAGAACATATGATACCGGAAATAAAAGATATCATGGTATTGTTACACATGTTAAAGGGTAGTTCTCAAGCATTCTATTGGGAAGACTGGATGTATTTCTTCATTCAAGTGATCCTTCAAGGAGAACAGTATTTGGATTGGGCAAAAATAATAGTTGAATGTTTACATCAGGGTTTGAGTAATTATCTGGGAAATAAAGACTTTTATATGTCCTCATATCTCTTTTACTGCCTAGCATCCACAAGGGAGTGGAGAGGATTACCTCATGAATCCTTAGTTGAAGATAGCAAAATTTATGATTATTACTCACATTTACAGATGCAAAACTATTATGAAAATTATGGAAGAGTTAATGATGTTTTCATTGGTAGGATGACTTATGAATTGACAAGCAATATTAATAATAGGATGTCTAACGAAGCCATGCAACTAATGAGCATTTATGGCAGCTTCTTCATTCAGTTTCCCAAATTTACTTACATCAGAGTTGGCGGTTTTGATGGTGAGCCTTTGAAACTACCTAGATATGTCTTTGACCGCTTTGTATTGATCAAAGTTTGCAGGGAGTTAGCCCATGTAGATAAGAAATTTCCAATGAAGAGAGAGTCTGGTATATCTTTTCCCATTGAACTTGGTCACTATTCATGTCAATCAGTTTCTGATGCTCTAAATCTAGAGGTGGACCTGAAGAAGTTTAATTTTTAGTATTATAATGCCAGACCCAAGTTCGATAGCAAAGGTTTTGCTCGAGACAATTTGGATTTTGGAGAGGGATTTTCATAGATTCCCTAAATAGAAGACTATTGGGCAGATTGCCCAGATGAATTTGAAGTTAGGAAAAGGCTTTGGTGTAGATTCTCCTTAGGGAAAATAATTACCCTTAATCTGAATATGAATATCACCGAAATAATAGATGATGAGGAATAGGTAATTGATTCTCATTTTGAACAAATAAAACTTCTGCCTATTCTAGAAGTTGATTGGAATAGAGATGAAGAGGATCGGGTCGAAGTTAAAACCCTCCCTGTATTAAGGAGAACTAAAAAATGGTTAAAGGAACGGAGAATGAAAGAGGTTCAAAATGAAGATTTCTAGCGATGTGCACCAATTGATGAATCATCATCTCCTATAAGCTCTTCTAATTAGCTTATTAATATCTGTGATGCAGGTACTCCCAAATCAAAAATTGAAAAAGGTTCTATCATCAAAAGGTCCAAGAAAACCCTTGCAACTATTTTGCCTTCTCGTACCACCAGATCAAGAGCTAAAAGTAGAAAGAAGGAAATCTCAGAAAGAATAGTTGTGGACTTAAACAGTGAAGAAGATTCAGAGGAAGTAATGAGTGAAAAAGGGTTTGGTTCACCAATGGTAGAAGAGATCATTACGAACCAACAAGCAGAGGTTGCTTCGGATTCTACCGATCTGATGATAATATCAAATGCGCCTTTTGAACAACTAAATCTTGGTAAAGAAGTTCCAGTTCCTACACCCAAATGGTTGGAAAGTTCAATTAGTGATAAAAGGAAAATAGTTCCATTTTCATTACCATTGGAAGACATGGTTAGCAAGTGTCTGGGAAAGACTCCTAAATCTAAAAAGATGAAAACCACTTCCGGGGTGGACATTGACCCTAATACAAGAAATTGGAGTGCAGAGATAGCCTGACCAACATCTGATAAAGAAGTTTAGGACCCCACAGTTCAGGATTTCACAATAGAAAGAATAGATCTTGGAGCTGCATCGTGTGTCGCGAACATGCACCATCTTGAAGCATCTACCAAAAGGATAGTTAGCCATACCTGGAAGGATGAAAAAGATAAGAGGGAGTTGAAACAAGCTTTACAATCAATGGCAAAGTATATTGACACCATTCATAATCCAGATCAACAACCTATTTCTCAACTACCTCTGTCTTTTGACGCAATATATCCAGTCAATCAGAAAATACTTGATCAGATACACAAAAACAAAATGGTGACCAAAGTGTTTAATGATTGGCTGGATGGTATTATCCAAAAGGGTACAGAATATATTAATGAATTGAAAAGTATATATGATGAAACCATGGCTACTATGGAAGATTTTAAAATACAAAATGCTTCGTGGGAAAAAGATGAAGGGAAATGGATGAATGTTACAAATCAAATTGGTGAAGTTCAGAAGTATGGGGTGACAAAGTTTTTATCAGAAAGGAATATAACAAGTGTGAACGATAATATATTGTATGTAAGCAAGAGAAACATCGAATGGAGAAACTCAGTGTCTAGACAAGGACAAATGGAGTTTGTGAAGATGATTAAAGAGATAACTGAGTTTACTCAGTCCTTATAGCATGATTTGGAATGTATCGATGTGAAGTACATAAAAGATGATGGGGAGCCAGAAAAAGATATTGATACTGTGGAACAATCCTTCAGAGAGAAAATCAGTTTCATTAAGGAAAATGATAACTTGATAATTGATGATTTCTCTCACATATCAAAAGTGGAATCACTTGTTCACCTTTGTGTCGATGCACTCTTGGAGCATGCAGAAAAAGTGGCAAAAATTTGAAGAGAAAAAGATGTTTGGAAAGCACGGGTTAAACACATTGGCATCCCTAACTTCCCAAAAATTTAGGAATTTGTTGCCGCATATCAGGAATGGAAGGTACAATGTGTCTCCTCAGATGAACAAAGCAAATTCAGAGATTCCAATCTGCTGCCCCAGTCATGATCGTGCTTACATAATCTCTTTATTCAGTTATTTAGTTGGAATTATGTTTTAAAACTTTGTCTTTTAATGATCTTTTAAGAAACTAAATCCCGTGTGGGTCAGAGTTTATTTTAACTCTAGGTTTAAAAGAATAGTAAATTAGAGTAACTATATATATGTTTTTAGTTTTTAAAACTGATATACAGAGAATTAGAAAGAAAAGAAATAAGGAATTTTGGAGCTAAACTTTTATGTTTTACAATATATGTGATGTTTGTCTGAAAGATTTTCATCTGTGAATGAGAAGAAGAAATGATTGTTGCAAACTTAAATCTGTGTGTTTAAGTACTTGAAATCAGGTTTTTGTGCGAAGTCTTCTTTTATGTGGTAATTATTCTTTCATTGGATGACTCATCCTATATGTTTTATCAATTGCTGTTTTAGTGATACATGTGTATATTTATATATTAGATTATTGTTGACGATGGAATCTGTGTGTTCTATCATTGAGTGATGTATTATAAAAGAAAAGATATCACATTCATGACATAGTGATGTATGGATGTTAGTCTACCTTAAATACTTTCTGGTTAAAAGTGTGTTCAAATGATTAGAATAGTTTGAATTCATTGAAGACTTAAAAGGGAGCTGTACCTTAATTTAGAGGGGAATTATTCCTGATAGTTCACCCATTTGTTGTTTAACCTATTTGTTCTAAAAGGAAAGGGTTATAGAGTCAGAACAAAACATTTTTAGACCAAGACAAATCTGTTAACCAACAGTTTTTGGCGACTCTGTTGGGGAAATTGAAGTTGTTTGTTGAAAGATTAGTCGCCTTAATATGAAGCAATGATGGTGCTTCCTCATGAAAATATAATTCCTGTTCTGCAGCCTAACCTTGGTTTTCAAGATGAACAGGAAGACATAATTGGTCAGTTAAATACTCTTGGATGGCGCACTCGCTGAAATATTGATGATTATAGAAGGGTAAGCTGAGTATTAGAAAAGGAAGAAGAATTGGCTGATAATTTGAGATTGATGTTACTTAGACAAAGAAGGAGGCAAGCAGAAAACACAGTAAGAAATCAACCCCCTGAAGTCTTAAGAGGTCAAGAACAACCTAGAAACCAATAACTACTTATCCAGTTACAATATCATAAACTGGAGTTCAGAAGATACACAAGGTCTTTGAGGAGAGAGGGACTTGAAGATCCTACTTTTCAAACGCTGCAAAGCTTAAATTTTCCTTATATTCCTACTCCTATTAGAAGAGCTAGAAGTAGACCTCCTAGCCCTCCTAAGCCCTCTACATCCTCTATCTGTCAAGCCTTAACTCTTTCTGGTACTATCATTCCCTCTGCTATAATCTTTCTACCAATGGCTCAACCTTGGGGAGTAGCTATAGGGCCTCTAAATTTAGGAGCTAACCTGAATCCTCTGCCTAAAAATGCAAGGGAAAACTTACCCAAATTTAATGGAGATGGAAGACAGTCACCAGATGAGCATTTGGATGCCTTTGCCACAATGTGTGGTGTGTTAGGTGTACAACATCAAGATGTAGCCATAAGGGTTTTTGTGCAAACTCTAACTGATACTACAACACAATGGTTCTATCATCTGTCTAACTCTTCAATCACAAACTAGAATGATATGAAAACTGCATTCAAAAATAGATTCAAAAGCGCAGAAGATGAACATTCCCTTCTTGCTCAATTGACTCAGCTCAAGAAAGAAATACATGAACCTATGAGGAAATTTATAGCCAAATTTAATATAATTGAATACAAAATCCCAAATGCTAAAAGACCAACTCCTAAGAATCAGAAATGTTTCTTTATTAATTCTATGCCTCCTGATATTAGTTTTCATCTTAGAAGAGGTGTAGTTGCTGACTTAGCAATCGCACAAACCTTGGCAGTTGGGTTAGAAAATGATCTTCTTATGGCTGGAAAATGGAAGAAAGAAGTCCAAGTACCTAATGCCATCCCTCATCCTCTACAGATCATGTGGTTCAAAGACTAGTTAATGATATGATTGCTTTAAAAAGATAATTACCTAAGGTTGGTATTTCATTTCAACAACCATATCAAGATGTCAGCAGGAGAAATTTTAATCAACATACAAATATTGGTAAGACATTACCACTTACATCAGCACAACCAAGGTTAGCTATTGAAGCTCCTCCTGGAAGAGGGAATATGTGTGCCTTTCATTTGACTACTAATCATGATGGAAATTCTTGTCTGGAGATGCTTAGATATGCTGAAATGACCACTACTCAACATGTATTGGGAGAGATTACCAAAGAAGAAAGGAACTCTGAGCAACCTGGCCACTCTGAAATACACTTCCTAGAATATGAATCAGATTCAGAAAGAGGAGGTGAAATATTGGTTACTTTTGAAGATCCTTCATGTGTTGTGCTTATCAGAGGTTAGAAGAATCTAAGATTTCCTAATACTCAAGAAGTGCTTGTTAAAGGTAAGGAACCTCTCATTAAAACCTCTGATACTAATTTGAAGGCCCAAGAAGTTAAATTGTTACAAAAGAATGATCATGAAACTTCTTTTGATATTTTAGAATTTTGTAAGTATACAAAGATTCAAATATCCCCTGCTGAATATCTCAATTTAAATCCCAAAGAACTTGATAAATTGGTTAAATATGTCAAAGGTGGTCCTACACAAATTGAACCTGAAAGTCAACTAAATGTTAATGCTAAGTCTCCGATTGCCTAATTATTTGCTTCTCCACCTAAATCACCCACACACACTCCTAAAATAGCTGTCAATTCATCTAATGATACTTCTTATATGGTCGATATGAAGCCCAACCTATTTTATGTTTCTTTATTCATAAATGACCATAAACTCAGTAATTTTATTATAGACTTAGGTGCTTCTGATAATATTATGCCTTCTTCCGTAGCCAAATCCCTAGACCTATCCCTTACAAAACATTTGGTAGGTGTTACTCCATGGATGACAAATAGATTCCTTTTCTTGGACAAATTAAAGATGCACGGGTTGCTCTCGCAGCCTATCCTGTTAAAACAGTGAAGTTGACTATCTTGGTAGCATATATTCTTGCTAGTTATGGCATGCTATTGAGCAGGACTTTTTGCAAATATTTGGGTGGGGAGATTAAATTGAATTGGTTAGAAGATACAATTCTAGTGGGAAAGCAGAAAGTTAAATTAGAACCTGAACCTAAATGCAAGTTTACTGTATACCCTTTTGATGATCCTAAATCTCAGATTCTATTTGAAGAGTGGAAATTTGGTAATTATTTTCTCTCTTCTAAAGACATGAAGTAAGAATCTGTCCCAAAGTCTATTCATTCAGATGGTCTATGGACCATGGAATTTGATGGTAGTTGTGCTACTATTGGTTCAGGAGTAGGGGTTGTTTTGGTCTCACCTAAAGGTAAAAATTTTCCTTACTCTTTCAAGTTAGAATTTAAAAATACTAATAACACTGTAGAGTATGAGGCCCTATTGCTTGGGTTAAATGAAGCCAAAGGAAAAGGTATAAAGATGCTCAGAGCAAAAGGAGATGCTGAATTGATTGTTAAATATGTGAGAGGCATTTTTTCAGTTACAAATGAAAGATTGAGACATTACAGGAACAGAGTTTGGGACGAGATAGAATATTTTTATGCCTTCTCTATTGAGGCAATTCCCAGAGATCATAACACACAGGCAGATTCTCTAGCAGTGTGAGCTTCCCTTCTTCTTCCACACCCTAATTTCAAAAATGATTCATATAGAATAGAATTGATCTACCATCCTAATGTCCCAGATAATACTAAAAATTGGTAAGTTTTTGAGAATGACAGACATATTAGAAACTTCTTGGAGAATGCTGAGATGTTCTGGGGGACTTATTTTGAAGGTTCTGAAGCAGAATGTAAAGAATTCAGTCCTGATCCAGGGATCAATTCAAAGGATGATGTGATTTAGTTAAAGAGAAACAAAATCCCCAGAGGACTGGTCTCTCTGGAACATTTGTTCACTCGACAAGATGAATATACCAAAGATAAACTTGTTCAGAATCCTGACAAATTGGGAGATTGTGAAAATATAAACATTGGGAGTAAAACTGATCCTAAATGGATTTCTATTGGTAAGTGTTGCTCGCCAGAGGAGAAAAACAAATTGATTAATCTATTGACTAGGTATAAGGATGTCTTTTCTTGGTGCTATGATGACCTAAAGGATTTTAGGGGTGCGCAATTTCAGCATCATATTCCTTTAAAAACAAATGCAACTCTATTCAGGCAAAAGTTGAGAAACTATAACCCAAAGGTTATTGAGGCTATCTTTAAGGAGATCGACAAAATGTTGAAGGCTAGGATTACTTATCCAATTCATCACTCCACCTGGGTGGCAAACATTGTCCCAGTATGCAAAAAAAATGGAGAAATAAGAATTTGTGTTGATTTTAGGAATCTGAACCAAGCCAGTTTGAAAGATAATTATCCCTTACTTGTGATGGATCACATTTTACAAATAGTTACTAGATCAGAGATGATGTCCATGTTAGATGGGTTCTCAGGTTATAATCAAATAAGTGTGGCTACAACCGATCAACATAAAACTGCTTTCACTACACCCCAGGGGACTTTTGCTTATAACCGTATGCCCTTTGGTTTGATTAATGCTGGTGCAACTTTTCAACAAGTGATGAATTCATCCTTTAAAGAACTGAAAGATAAAATTATTGTCATTTATCTTGATGATTTGACTATTTTCTCTAGAAGAAGAGAGAATCATCTAAAAGATCTGGAGATCATTCTGCAAAGGTGTCGGAGTCATGGGATATCTCTTAATCCTAAGTAGTCAGTTTTCTGTGTAATAGAAGGTAAGTTATTGGGACATTTAGTTTCAAAGGATGGAATCAAGATTGATCCAGAAAGGGTTAGAGCAATACAATAGCTAAGTCTTCCTTCCAACAGGACTGGAGTTAAGTCTTTCTTTGGCCAGATTAACTTCCTCAGAAGGTTCATTCCTGAATTTGCTAATATTATAAAACATATTTTAGGGATGATGAGTGAAAAATAGGCATTCAGATGGAACGAGATTGCTAAGAAAGCATTTGAAGATATTAAAGAAGTGATTGCACAAACACCTACTTTGGTAAACCCTAATTTCCAAAAGGATTTTATTATTTATTGTTATGCTTCAGAACATACCATGTCTGGTATCTTACTACAAAAAAATGAATTGAATGTAGAAGCTCCAATAGCCTTTCTGAGTGTTCCTCTCAAGAAGCATGAACTTAAATATTATTTAACTAAGAAGCAAGCTTTCGCTATGGTAAAGGTTGTCAAACAATTCAGATATTACATACTTCATTCTCATTCAATTGTATTTGTTCCTTAGTTCGGCTGTGAAAAGCATTCTGACTCAACAAGATGTTGGGATGAATAATAGAGAAACATGGGTTGCTAAGATTCAAGAATATGACTTGGAGGTTAGGCCAACCAAATTAGTTAGAGGTCAAGTCCTGTGCAAATTGATTGCTAAAAGTAAAGAAGAATAAGAGGAAGAACTTCCCACTGTCCTATTAGTGAGTTTACAAGACCCATGGTTCCTAAACGTGGCACATTATCTTACTTATGGAGAATGTCCCAATCACTTATCCCTGAAGTAGAAAATGAATCTAACGTTAAAAGAAGCAAAATATGTCATTTGGGGTGATGTCTTCTACAAAAAGGGACTAGATGGAACCTTTATGAGATGTGTAGATAAGGAACAACAACACAAGCTTTTGGAAGTTTTTCATAATGAAGCCTGTGGTGGACATTTCTCTTCTTTGGTCACAGCCTTCAAAATCCTTAGAAATTGTTATTATTGGCCAGGTATGTTCAAGGATGCATATAGATGGGTAGCTGATTGTGAAAAATGCAAAATATTTTCAGGAAGACCACAACTTGCAGCATTGCCTCTGAGGCCTGTTGTTATTGAAGAACCTTTCAAGCAATGGGGCTTAGATTTTACTGGGCCTCTTTCACCTCCTTCAAGTGCCAGACATACACACATTCTAATAGCAACAGACTATTTTACAAAATGGGTTGAAGCAGTCCCTTTGAAGAGAACGACTTCAGAAGTAGTGTGTAATTTTCTCAGAGAGAATATACTGGTGTGCCTTGGCGTCCCTCAAAAACTTGTGGCAGATAATGCTACAAGCTTTTCCTCAGTTGAACTCACTTCATTTTGTTATGAGCATAGTATTTCTCTTTCTCACTCATCAGACTATTAGCCTCAAGGGAATGGACAAGCTGAGTCCAGTAATAAAAATCTGATAGCCATCATGAGAAAATTAGTGAGTGATAATCCCAAAGATTAGCATAAAAAATTGTATGAAGCACTCTGGGCTGACAAGGTAACCCCAAAAAGGGCAATAGGAATGGTGCCTTTTGAGCTCGTTTATGGAATAGGAGCTCAATTATCATTACCTCTGGAACTATCTACAGCCAAATTACAAAATGTCATTAAAGATCAATACTTTTGAGATTCCTTAGAAAAGAGAGTTATGTACTTAACTAGGATTGAGGAGGAAAGGAATGAACTATTTGATTAGGTTATTGCTAATCAAGCCAGGGTTAAAAATATTTTTGATCAAAAAATAAGGCCCAGAAAATTCAAGGAGACAAAGTGCTGCTATGGGATAGGAGAGAACCTAAAGGAGCACATGGCAAGTTTGATTCACTTTGGAAGGGGCCATTCAACATTCATAAGGTACTGGACCCTAATTCTTTCAAATTAGAATATCTAGATGGATCTGTTCTACCCCTATCCTATAATGGACAGGATCTTAAATTGTATCAATTGTGAAACAGGTGTCCCCTGTTTTGTACATAGTTGTTTCTTTGTTGTCGTGTGCTGTCATTTTCCTTTTTCCAGTTTTGGTTTGCCTTGGTTCTTTTTCTTCCATCTGTGTGTTTTAGTTTGTGCATAACTAGAGTTTCTGAGTTCTCTGCATTTTGTCATAAAATGCAGTCCCTAATCAGAGCCAATGTTAACTTTTCATTCACCCTTATTAAATTTTTCATGATGCTTCCCTAAGCAAAAGGTCAACCTACCATCTTCCCTTATTGGTCATATGTTTATTTCTTAAGTCGGCTCTTTGTCTTTAAAATTCATTTGTTTGTCATCTTATGTGTGAAATTACTATAGGATTGAACCTTCGAACTTGAACCCTTTTCAAGAGTTCAAGGGTTCAATGGTTCAATATTCAATGCTTCTTTAGAAGTTGTTTACTATTGGTCCCCTTGTGTAACTCAATTTGTATCTTTGAACCTTCGAGTTGAACCTCATTTCGGAGTTCAAAGGTTCAAAGGTTCAACGTTTCTTGACTTTAGTCCCACTTTTCCCAAAGTCTTTTTTAAGTCAAAAACTTGTGGGAGATTTTAAAACAAGAAAATCATTTAGAGGGAAATATATCCGGAACATTTTATGAAATGGAAAGTTTTAACTTTCGAAAGGTTATGGGTAATGATTACTCATTAAGGTTGTGTGTGAGAACTACTTACAATTAATGCATCTATCAGAATTTGTGTCCTATCAAGCAAGTTCAACACAAGTTAATTGATCTAGTAATTATTTGACCTGATTTCATGCCTTTTTATTGAGAAAGGACAAGGCAATTTTAATAGTAAAACACACAGGGTGATACAACAGGGGTACAACGTTGGAGGTAAAAGATTTTTCTTGCCTAGTTTGACAGTGATTTCAGATCCATTGAAGGTGAGTTCAACTTTTCTTATAGCTGATCCCATTTCTTTGTTGAAAAAAAGAATCATTTTGAGTTTCTGGCATTGTTAAAGAAGTTCAAAGCTTTTTCATTCTATTTATCCAATCTGTAGCCATGAAGCTACTTGTCTTGGTTTTGAACATGGTTCTAGCCTTGTTTGTTCTCTTCCTGAATATGGAGATACCTTTTTAGCTTAGTACGATTTAGAGGACTTTAAAGAAAGGGTTAAAAATCCTGCGTCTGCCCCTATGCTGGAAAGAATAGTGGAAAGTGGTTTAGTCGAAGCTGCAACCTTTCCTATGGCAGTACAATGCCCTGAGTTAGTCCTCGAATGTATGAGCAGATATGACCCCCAAAACAGATGTATTAGAACTTATGATAGTAATGTGTTATTGCCTGTTAATAGACAAAGCCTAATGGCTGTAATGAAAATCCCACCTAAGGAGCCATACTCTAATCTTAATAATACCTCCTCTTACAACTATTTTTCATTGAAAAAGGCAAATTACAAGAGTGTAATTGCAAGAAATTGGTTATTGAAATTTAAAAAGGGAGGTTCGAGACTGGCCAGAGCACTATCAAGAGAACATATGATACCAGAAATAAAACATATCATGGTATTGTTACACAGTTTAAAGGGTAGTTCTCAAGCATTCTATTGGGAAGACTAGATGTATTTCTTCATTCAAGTGATCCTTCAAGGAGAACAGTATTTGGATTGGGCAGAAATAATAGTTGAATGTTTACATCAGGGTTTGAGTAATTATCTGGGAAATAAAGACTTTTATACGTCCTCATATCTCTTTTATTGCCTAGCATCCACAAAGGAGTGGAGAGGATTACCTCATTCATCCTTAGTTGAAGATAGCAAAATTTATGATTAGTACTCACATTTACAGATGCAAAACTGTTATGAAAATTATGGAAGAGTTAATGATGTTTTCACTAGTAGGATGACTTATGAATTGACAGGCAATATTAATAAGAGGATGTCTGATGAAGCCATGCAGCTAATCAACATTTATGGTAGCTTCTTCATTCAGTTTCCCAAATTTACTTACATCAGAGTTGGTGGTTTTGATGGTGAGCCTTTGAAACTACCTAGATATGTCTTTGACCGCTTTGTATTAATCAAAGTTTGCAGGCAGTTAGCCCATATAGATAAGAAATTTCCAATGAAGAGAGAGTCTAGTATATCTTATCCCATTTAACTTGGTCACTATTCATGTCAATCAATTTATAATGCCAGACCCAAGTTCGATAGCAAAGGATTTGCTACAGACAATTTGGATTTTGGAGAGGGATTTTCACACATTCCCTAGATAGAAGACTATTGGGAGGATTGCCTAGATGAATTTGAAGTTAGGAAAAGGCTTTGGTGCAGATTCTCCTTAGGGCAAATAATTACCCTTAATCTGAATATGAATATCACTAGAATAATAGATGATGAGGAACAGGTAATTGATTCTCATTTTGAACAAATAAAATAGCCGCCTATTCCAGAAGCTGATTGGAATAGAGATGAAGAGGTTCGGATTGAATTTAAAACCCTCCCTATAATAAGGAGAACTAAAAAATGGTTAAGGGAACGGAGACTGAAAGAGGTTCAAAATGAAGATTCCTAGCAGTGTGCACCAATTGATGATTCATCATCTCCTATAAGCTCTTCTAATCAGCTTATTAATATTTGTGATGCAGGTACTCCCAAATCAAAAATTGAAAAATGTTCTGTCATCAAAAGGTCCAAGAAAACCCTTGCAACTATTCTGCCTTCTCGCACCACCAGATCAAGAGCTAAAAGTAGAAAGAAGAAGGAAATCTCAGAAAGAATAGTTGTGGACTTAAAGAGTGAAGAAGATTCAGAGGAAGTAATGAGTGAAAAAGGGTTTGGTTCACTAATGGTAGAAGAGATCAGTATGAACCAACAAGCAGAGGTTGCTTTGGATTCTACCAATCTGATGATAATATCAAATGCGCCTTTTGAACAATTGAATCCTAGTAAAGAAGTTCTAGTTCCTACACCCAAATGGTTGGAAAATTCAATTAGTGATAAAAGGAAAATAGTTCTATTTTCATTACCATTGGAAGGCATGGTTAGCAAGTGCCTGGGAAAGACTCCTAAATCCAAAAATCTGAAAACCACTTCCACAGTGGACATTGACCCTAATACAGGAAATTGGAGTGTAGAGGTAGCCTGACCAATAAATAATGAAGAAGTTCAGGATCCCAGTTCAGGATTTCATAATAGAAAGAATAGATCTTGGAACTACATCACATGCTGCGGATGTGCACCATCTCGAAGCATCTACCAAAAGGATAGTTAGCCGTACCTGGAAGGATGAAAAAGATAAGAGGGAGTTGAAACAAGATTTACAATCAATGGCAGAGTATATTGACGCCATTCATAATCTAGATCCACAACCTATTTCTCAACTACCTTTTTCTTTTGACCCAAAATCTCCAGTCAATCAGAAAATGCTCGATCAGATACATAGAAACAAAATGGTGACCAAAGTGTTTGATGATTGGCTGGATGGTATTATCCAAAAGGGTATAAAATATATTAATGAATTGAAAAGTATATATGATGAAACCATGGCTACTATCAAAGATTTGAAAATACAGAATGCTTCGTGGGAAAAAGATGAAGGGAAATGGATGAATGTGACAAATCAAATTGGTGAAGTTGAGAAGTATGGGGTGACAAAGTTTTTATCAGAAAGGAATATAACAAGTCTGAAGGATAATATACTATATGTAAGCAAGAGAAACATCGAATGGAGAAAATCAGTGTCTAGACAAGGACGAATAGAGTTTGTGAAGATGATTAAAGAGATAACTGAGTTTACTCAGTCCTTACAACATGATTTGGAATGTATCGATGTGATGTACATAAAATATGATGGGGAGCCAAAAAAAGATATTGATACTGTGGTACAATCCTTTAGAGAGAAAATTAGTTTAGTTAAAGAAAATGATAACTTGATAATTGATGATTTCTCTCGCGTATCAAAAGTGGAATCACTTCTTCACCTCTGTGTCGATGCACTCGTAGAACATGCAGAAAAAGTGGTGAAAATTAGAAGAGAAAAGGATGTTTGGAAAGCACGGGTTAAACACATTGGCATCCCTAACTTCCCAAAAATTGAGGAATTTGTTGCCGCATATCAGGAATGGAAGGTGCAACGTGTCTCCTCAGTTGAACAAAGCAAATCTGGAGATTCCAATCTACTGACCTAGTCATGATCGTGCTTACATAATCTCTTTATTCAGTTATTTATTTGGAATTATGTTTAAAAACTATCTTTTAATGAGCTTTTAAGAAACTAAATCCCGTGTGGGTCAGAGTTTATTTTAACTCTAGGTTTAAAAGAACAGTTAATTAGAGTAACTATATATATGTTTTTAGTTTTTAAAACTGATATACAGAGAATTAGAAAGAAAAGAAACAAGGAATTTTGGAGTTGAACTTTTATGTTTTACAATATATGTGGTGTTTGTCTGAAAGATTTTCATCTATGAATGAGAAGAAGAAATGATTGCTGCAAACTTAAATCTGTGTGTTTAAGTACTTGAAATTGGGTTTCTGTGTGAACTCTTCTTTTATGTGGTAATTATTCTTTCATTGGATGACTCATCATATACGTTTTATCAATTGCTGTTTCAGTGATATAGGTGTATATTTATATATTAGATTATTGTTGACGATGGAATCTGTGCGTTCTATCATTGATTGATGTTATATGAAAGAAAAGATATCGCATTCATGACATAGTGATGTATGGATTTTAGTCTACCTTAAATACTTTCCGGTTAAAAGTGTGTTCAAATGATTAGAATAGTTTGAATTCATTGAAGACTTAAAAGGGAGCTGTACCTTAATTTAGAGGGGAATTATTCCTGATAGTTCACCCATTTGTTGTTTAACCTATTTGTTCTAAAAGGAAAGGGTTATAGAGTCAGAACAAAACATTTTTAGACCAAGACAAATCTGTTAACCAACAGACAGGATCATGAGAGAAAAAAGCAAAATTTGAACACAAATCTAAATTCTCTTCTTCTTGATCATAAATCTCACTCATGTTTCTCATTTTCTTACCTTTATATTTTGATCTTAATGTGGCAAGAGTAGGATCTGATTCATCACTTACTTTTGAATTGGGAGTAGGATGATATACATGACCAGATGATTCACCTTGTGCTAAGCTCCTTGGTGTTCTTATTGGAGTGCTCATTCTTGCTTGTGGAGTTGATTGATCACCTTGCAAATTTTGTTGTCCATATTCTTCTTCATTTTGAGGTATTGGTGCTCCAATTATGATGGTTTTATCAATGCTTCTGGATTCCATGCTTCTTCTTCCTTAAATTCCACATCTCTGCTAATAATCACTTTCTTTGAAATGGGGTTATACAACTTATATGCTTTTGATTCTTCACTATACCCAATAAAAATACATTTCTCACCTCTATCATCAAGTTTCCTTCTCAATTCTGATGGTATAAGAGAATATACAATACAAACAAAATTTCTAAAATGATATACACTATGCTTCTTACCACTCCAAGCTTCTTGGGGAATTTGATCCTTGACACTCTTTGTTGGGCTTCTATTCAGAATATATACTACACATGCTATTGCTTCTGCCCAATATTCATTTGACAAATGCTTGGCCTTCAACATACTTCTAGCCATCTCCATTATTGTTCTATTTTTCCTTTCTGCTACACCATTCTGTTGTGGTGTGTACCTTGTAGTCAATTGCCTTTTAATGCCATGATATCTGCAAAAACCTTGAAATTCATTAGACATATATACACCTCCTCTATCTGATCTAAGTACCTTGATGTAATGACCACTCTGATTTTCAACCATAGCCTTGAATTCTTTGAATTTTTCAAAGGCTTCAGACTTCTCCTTGATAAAATATATCCAAGTCTTCCTGCTAAAATAATCAATGAAGGTTAGAAAATAAGTACTACCTCCAAATGATGGAGTTTACATTGGTCCACATAAATCACTATGAACTATCTCCAATGATACCCTTGCTCTATATGAAACTCCTACTAGAAAGCTCTCTCTATGTTGTTTGTCCAAAATGCAACTCTCACATGAACTTCCTGGTTGCTCTATTGGTGGTAATCCCCTCACCATATTTTTCTTCTGTAACAAACTCAAACCTCCAAAATGTAAATGTCCATACCTTAAATGCCATAGCCATGATTAGTCTAAATACATGGTTTTGAAATGGGCTTCCTCTTCTCCTTGGATGCACTAAATTCGAAGGGGGAACATCCGATTCTTGGTCATCTCCACTCTTGATATCAACCTGTTATTTGGAAATCTATCTAGTATTGTGTAAACATTATCCATAAAAGATACTCTGTAACCTTTCTGTACTAACTGTCCAACACTCATAAGATTATGCTTTAGTCCAGGTACAAAATAAACATCAGGAATACATCTTCTTTCACCATTTTTGCCAAAACATTTATTACTCCTTTACCCATTACATCCACTTTATTATCATTTCCCAATTTCACTTCTGATTTTATGGAATCATCAAGACTAGCAAACAAAATTTATTCCCTATCATATGATTACTGCATCCACTATCTAAAAACCAAATATCTCTAGCATTTTCTTGAATAACATGACAAGTAAAGAATAAGCTTCTAGAATTAGAATTAGATTCATTTGTGTAATTAGCATTCTGCTTGTCCACATCTCCTTGTTTCTTTCTGCATTCATTTGCATAATGTCCATATTTTTTGCAATAATAACACTGAATGTTAGATTTATCGAACCTCTGTAAATTTTGTTGTAAGTGATTGTTTCCATGCCCTCTATTGTTGTAGTTTTGATTATTGTTTTCACCTTGATCTGGATTGTTCCTTCCATCTCTGCCTCTACCTCTTCCTCTGAAGTTTGACCTTCCTCTTCCTCTTCCTCTGCCAGATGATACTTGAGACTTGAAAGCATTCTCAAAAGAAGTATTGTTATTCCTACTCATTCTGGATTCATGTATTATCAAAGATCCCATTAATTCATCTACTGATAGCTGTGTCAAATCCTTGTATTCCTCAATAGCTACAACTATTGCATCAAATTTGCTGGGTAAACTCCTGAGAATTTTTTCTATGATCTTATGATCTATTATTCCTTCTCCATTAGATCTAATTTGGTTCACAATATTCATGACTTGACTCATAAACTAGTCTATAGACTCTGAATCATTCATTTGCAAATTTTCAAAATTTCTCCTAAGAGATTGCAGTTTAGCTACTTTCACCTTTGTATTACCTTGATAGGTAGTCTCTAAAGTTTTCCATGCCATCTTTGATGTAGTTCCCACTGCAACCCTTGGAAAGATGGACTCATCCATTGCTTGTTGGATTAAGAATAGGGCTTTTGCATCCTTCTTTTTTTCTTTAAGCTCTTCCTTTTGTGCTCTAGTCAAAGCTTGATAAGCTACTTGATCTTTTGGTTCTACAAAACCACTTTCTACCATATCCCAAGTGTCTTGTGAACAAAACAAAGTTCTCATCTTAATAGACCAAAAATCATAATTCTTACCATTGAAAATAGGGATTTGGAGCTGCGAGAGACTGCTGCTAGATGCCATTGCGATGATATAATCACCTACAACAAACTCTCTAGTCTTCAGACTATAGCTTCAAAATTTAATCTCTTGACACCTTTGATCCTTGAACCTTCTCTGATACCAATTTGTGACTGTAGAGACAGAAAAAAAATAGAAAAAATAAGTATGCACAACAGAGAAACAATTGCTACAACAATAAAAATTATTATTTTTTTATTCTACTTTTTTATTCTGTGTTAAAACAGTGATCACACTTCAACATATATTGCTTTACAACTATCTCTTAACTAGAAATAATGATTTAAAAGTATACTGCTATAACTAAAAATAAACAGCTCTAAACTAACGTTTATTCATGCATAAGCATGTACGATTTATCAAATTGATTGTCCTAAGAATAAAATCTCATGCAAACTGATTGTATGGAGTATAATAAAATATAACTATAGTCATGCGATCTCCATGTGAAGTGGAGAAATTAGAAACCGTAGTTCTAACACTATTGATTGTTTAACCGTTGAAATGAATGGTGTTAAGTAAATTGACACCATGAGCTTTGCAGATAGGACTTCTGATGCTAAGAAATTTTGAGAATCCAAAATTTGGCAGAGAAATAGACAAGAATACGTTTCCAAAAAGATATGAATATGACATGATTAAACATCCTTTGGAAAAGTTGTGGACCGCATGGATTGAAGAATCATCTCACCTTCATGGATTGAATATGACATGATTTATTTATTTGCTTGTCATGTTGTCTTACTGTTGGGGTTGCAGGCCCTATCCCAAGTAAAGATTCCAACTCTGTGTGTTTCATAGGTCCCACGACGGTGAAATTATGGGCAAAAATATTCAAAAGGTGCTCACAGCCAATAATTCAATAGAAAAAATGAAATTTTTTTAGAACACTACCATTATTGCTGTACTTTCTCTTGTAGACCCATTTAGTATAATTCTTTTTCTTGTCATGTGGAAGCTTTGTAAAATTTAACTTGGTTCAAAAACAACTTGTGAATGTAAAGTAAAATATACGGTCTCACCTAGAGGATTCTCTTCATGTGTTTGTGTACACCTCTGAAAAATATCACTTAGGCTTCTTACTTCTCTTGTAGAGCTTGGACTGGAAGTTGGACTTGCATTTGGAATTGAAGAACTTATCTTCCTTGTAGAACATGGACTTGAAGAACTAGATGTGGGGTTGCTTGGTGGATTTGTAGTAGTTAGAGCTGAAATATTAGTGGGCTGCTCATCAACAAAATCGTTAATGATATCACCATTATGAATAGATTTGGACTTATCAACATGGTCTTTTTGATGACCATAAACTCCCCCTTCATCTAAAATCACATCTCTTGACTCAACAATGCTATTAGTAAGAGGATTATACAACCTGTAAGCCCTAGTTTGTTCACTATACCTAACAAAAATGTATGATTCACTCTTTGGATCTAACTTCTGTCTCTTTTGATCAGCAAATGAACATAAGCTAAACAACCAAAACTTTGAAATGATTAACATTAGGTTTTTTTGCACGCCAAGCTTTTAAGGTGTCATCATGTCAAGTGCACTAGTGGGACTTCGATTGAGAATATAAACTATTGTAGCAACTGCATCTCCCCAAAATAATGACTCAATCCTTTTGTTTGTAACATACTTTGAGCCATTTCAACCATTGTATGGTTCTTAATTTTAGCTACACCATTTTATTAAGGTGTGCAAGAGGTGATAAGTTGTCTTTTGATGCTATTCACATTACAATAGTCCATAAAAGATTTTGAACAAAGTTCTCCTACACAATTTCTTTTTAAGTACTTTATTTTGCAACCACTTTCATTCTCCACAAGGGCTTTAAACCTTTTGAATGTATCAAAAGCCTTATCTTTGTGCTTCAAAAAATAAATCCAACACTTTCATAAATAATCATCAATAAAAGTAATGAAATATGATAACTTACCCAAACTTTTTGTTTGCATAGGACCACAAATATTAGAATGAACAAGCAGAAGTGGACAATGGGCCCTCCATGCATTGCCTTTTGGAAATTTCTCTCTTGCGTGTTTTCCTTTAGCACATCCTTCACAAATCTCCTTGTGCTCTTCTACATTAGACATACCATAAACTAATTCTTTTGATTTTAGTAGCTTCAAACTATGAAAATTAAAATGTCCATACCTAAGATGCCACAACCAACTTTTGTCTTCATATGCCATATTGGAAAGATTGCTGCTATCTTCTCCAAACTTTTTTGGAAACATCCTATTCTTTGTCATAGGCACAACCATAACAACCCTATTGCCTTGATTCATGTCATAGATGATACATTTCTTATTATCGAACCCCACTTTGTAGTTCTTTTCACACAATTGTCCAACACTCAATAAATTATGCTTTAATTGTGGAGTGTAATAAATATCAATCATACATTTCTTACCTTCTTTGGTATTCACCTCCATAGCTCTTTTCACTGAAACCTCCAAGGACTTGTCATCACCACACTTAATTTTGGATTTGAAACTTTCATCCATTCTAGATAAAAGCTCATTATTCCCTAACATGTGGTTAGAACAACCTGAATCTAAATACCAAACCTCTTTAGGAAGTTATTTCCAACTTTGTCATATGATAAGAATAATTTACTAGGAGAAGCCTCCTCATTCTCGTTAGCATAATTAGCACTTCTATTGCTATTACCTTCTTTTAATCTACATTCCCTTTCAAAGTGACCATACTTGTTGCAATGATAACACTAAATATGTCTCTTATAAAATTTGCCTCTACCTCTTCCTTTGTTTCCTCTTGAAAAATTCTGATTCTATTCTTTGCCTTGTCCTTGGTTGTTTTTACTACTAGCACATTATTTATGTGCAATATACAATTTTGAAGAAAAAACATTCTCATCACTTTCTCCAAATGTGTCTCTAAGTCTCTCTTCTTGAGACATAAGGGATCCAACTAAGTGATCAAACTCAAGAGTAGACAAATTTTTACTTTTCTCTATGATTATTGCAACATGATTCCACCTTGGTGTTAGAGACCTTAACACCTTTTTAACCAAAACCTCATTGTCCACAATTTCTCCAAGAGTAGCCATCTTATTGACCACATCCTCTACTCTTACACAATAATCACTCACACTTTCAGATTCTTCCAGCTTCAAATTCTCAAATTCTCTTTTCAATGTATGTAGCTTGACAACTTTGACTTGATCACTACCTTGGTAAGCTTCTTGTAGAGTCTTCCAAGCATCCTTGGATATCTTTGCACCTATAGTTCTTGGAAATAAGCTCTTATCTAGAGCTATTTGAATGTAGAATAAAGATTGAGCATTCATCTTTTTAGCCTCCTTCTTAGCTGTCTTATCATTGGCTGCAAGGTTGTTCCAATCAATTGGGTCATCATAACCAATTTCTACAATCTCCAATAGGTCTTTCCCTATCAAAAAAGTCATCATCTTGATGCATCAATAATCATACTCATCTCCATTAAATTTAGGAATGGGCAAAGAGTTAGCATTTGAATGACCAATTGTTAGAGAGATCTTAAAGCCAATATCTATAACCCAAAATATTAATAACCTGCTTTGATACCAAATGAAGATTCTAAAAACAATAATTATAAATTCAAACCTACTTGCAACATATAATATAGCTTAATCTAACATAAACACTAAAAAAAAAAAAAATCTTACAACCATAATAGAGATCAACATAATAACTGTTTTACTCTTGAGAAAAATACAGACATATTGTGTCTCTTTCTCACACCAGACTTCTTTACATTCCAGACTTATCTCAAATAGTGAATAACCTCTATATTAAATAGAGTTCACAACCCATACCAAACTAAAAATAGCAGTCTAAAAATAAACCAAGCCAAAATAATCGCTGATCATGCATAAACATGCATCTTACAATAGGTACTTACAAAAAAACTTAAACTATCTCCTAAAATAAGTAGCGCTCACTTCTTCTAAATATAGCTACATAGCACTCCAATTAACTGGAAGTTGCATGATTCTCTAAGCATCAATTATCAACAATTGTTGCATAAAGTAGCTTAGTTGGTGTCCAACCTAGCTTGGTTGTTGTACAACTTATGTTATTTGTCCCACAAAGTAAAATGATGCTACATGTGTGCAAAAAGGCAATTTGTCTCTGTTAATAGATTGTTTGAGTTCTGAATGGGTTGTTCTCATCTTGAGTAATGTTAGGGAAATGCACACCATTATTCCTCTAAATCATGATTATTCACTTTCTTAATAGGTGGCTTGTTATTACTTGCACAACATACCCTAATTTACACATGAAAATAGAGGTCCCTATTTTGTTAACATATTTTCCAATTTTATCTTTGATCTAATAACCCTTAGAATACTTATATTAATATTTCCAATTTTTTTTTTTTCATAGAAAAAGGTGATGGCACCCATAGATTGATATTAATAAAGAAAAAGTACAACAAAGCATAAGGATCCTAAAACCAGGAAACCAGTGAAAATTACATAACATAAAACTAGCTATCTTTAAAGAGAAAAGAACTGATGAAGGTTAGCAAATCTGCTAACGTCAGCCACACATAAGACAAAAGGAAGTACTCTGTCAGGCAAAAGAGTTCTTTTAGATCTGGCAACGTGTCCTATGCTGATAAGAATGAGTGGGTAGGTCAAGCCATTGTGCCATCAAAAGATCTCTAGGATCCGGGCATTTCTGACAAGTCAATTCCTATTAATAAACATAAGGTGAAGGCAGAAACGCTACCTCTTCCTTGCAGCCAAGACATTTGAAATAACCTAACCTGTCTTGATTCATTCATCCCCTTGATGCTTGACAGTGCACTCCTGCAGATTTGTCAGATGGCCTTCCACTAGAATAAATGCAGATTTTAAAGAGGCAGCTCCCTAACTCAAAACTAATTAATATTTCCAATTCACTTGATTTAGTTTTATGGTTTTGGGAATTTACAAGTTGTTCTATGTTATCTTAGTTTTCATGATTACCCTCAGCCTTTCTTTTCACAAACCATGTCCATATTTTAATCCTTGGTTTTATTTTTTATCTATATCATAGGTGTTGCTTAGACTTTAGGATTCACTGTGTTTAAATCCGTGAAATT
This sequence comes from Cunninghamia lanceolata, assembly GCA_027924645.1. Lineage (NCBI taxonomy): Eukaryota > Viridiplantae > Streptophyta > Pinopsida > Cupressales > Cupressaceae > Cunninghamia > Cunninghamia lanceolata. The sequence goes on along the minus strand of BSBN01000210.1, from coordinate 1,659,150 downwards.
TTGATTTTATTTCAACGTCTTATGTCTTCATATTCATGTTTTAATTTCTAGGCTTAATTTCAATGTTTTCATGCCTTGTATTATTATTTCAAGTCTACCAACTTTTGGAGTTATTAAGTTTATTAAATCTGCTTGGCTGGTGCTTTTATGTCCAAATTTACCTTCTTTCAATTTTGGAGTCTACTAAAGTATGTCATATGTCCCTTACGGAATACTCTTACATGTTCCTTCTGGAGTTACATGCAATGCCCACCTAATTATTTATAGTATTCAAACCCTTGTTGAGCCTGAATAAAATGCAATGCCCACCTACATGTTTATAGTATTCAAACCCTTGGTGAGCTTGAATTATTCAAAAGCTCATCCAAATTTTAAAATTTTCACTACTCAAGAGAAACGTATAAACTCTCCAAACAACTTAAATTTGACCTAACCTAAGCTCGGGTCCATAATTTTTAAAGCTCTTTGAGCTTCATGCTGCTTATGTCCACATTTCATGACCATATACGCTCATGTCCTACTCCTTTGCTAATGTGTCTTTGGAATGTGAAGTCCAACAGTCATCCCCGTACACTTGCTTCTTCTGCCAACATTTTGTTTCTTGGTTTTACTTCGGAGACTTAAAATATTTTCAACATGGATAATGTAATAAATATATAAGATATACTGCTGTAGATGTAACTGTGAAAATAAAGATAATAATAAAAGAGATTTCTCTTGCTTCTTGTGGATGTAGTTATATTGGTGGATGTAGTTATATTGGTGAACCAAGTAAACTTGGTGTTCTGTATTTTTCTTTTGTATTGTCTTGCATTTATTTAATTATGTGTTTAAATTGTTTATTTATCTGCACTTTGAATCTACAATTGATATCAGAGATTGGTAAAAGAGTCGATTGATAATTATTGAAGAATTTCTAGAAAAATAGAAGAAGAGGATAAATAAAAAATTAAAAATTTTTATTAATTGTTTAACCATTGATGTTTAAATAGAATGACACCATGAGCTTTTCAGATTAAGAAATTTTGATAATCCAAAATTTGGCAGAGAAACAGACAAGAATACTTTTGCGAAAAGATATGAATATGACATGATTGACCATCCTTGTGGACCGCGTGGATTGAAGAATCATCTCACCTTCGTGGATTGAATATGACATGATTTATTTATTTACTTGTCATGTTGTCTTACTGTTGGGTTTGCAGGCCCTATCCGAAGTAAAGATTCCAATTCCGTGTGTTTCATGGGTCCCATGAAGGTGAAATTATGGACAAAAATATTCAAAAGGTGCTCACAGCCAATAATTCAATAGAAAAATGAGAGAAAATTTTAGAAGAGAGAGGAGTTGACCCAACTATTCACTGCACCAAAAGAAAGGATAACGACGTTTACATAAAGGATTAAAGGAAAAGTAGGGTGTTCCAACTAATAATTTGAAACACAGAGATTAAAAACTTTGCACGATGTGTAGGGATTGAAAATTTTATATTTTGGAGTTATTTTGATTAGATTGTTTTTATGTAATAATCAGTATATAATATAAAAGCATTGTATTTTAATATTGAAGTTAATAAATAATTTGAGTTTTATTTGAATATATTTTGAAGAGTTATTGTTAATTTATAGGTTGTAAATTTATGTTTTAAGGTATTTTTGCAATTGCAAAATTAATTCAGGTCAAATACACTTAATTTAGAATTTAAAATGGGTTCTTGCCACCATTTTCTAATAGTATTGAAAAGTTGTTTGTTAAATTAGGAGGGTTTCAAGTCAAACCAACTTTAGCAACTATTGTGCAAGTATCACAACTATTGAAGATTCTGTAAAAAAAAACTTAAAATGTTTCCTAAAATAAGCAACGCTCACTCCTAAATATAGCTGCACTCTAGTTAACTGGAAGCTGCATGATTCTCTGAGCATCGATTATCAACATACTCCCCCTTGATGCGAAGTGGACTCACAAGATAATCATTCTGAGTGAAGCCTTTTCCAACTAACTTTGCCTTTTGTCTTTAAACACTAACATCATTGTTGTACTTTCTCTTGTAGACGCATTTAGTATAATTCTTTTTCTTGTCATGTGGAAGCTTAATAAACTTTAAGGTTAAAAAAAAACTTGTGAATGTAAATAGAAATTTACGGTCTCACCTAGAGGATTCTCTTCATGTTTTTGTGTACACCTCTAAAATATCACTTAGGCTTCTTACTTTCCTTGTAGAACTTGGATTGGAAGTTGGACTTGTACTTGGAATTGAAGAACTTATCTTCCTTGTAGAACATGGACTTGAAGAACTAGATGTGGGGTTACTTGGTCAATTTGTAGTACTTCGAACTGAAATATTAGTAGGTTGCTCATTAACAAAATCATCAATTATATCACCATTATTAATAGATTTGGGCTTATCAACATGGTCTTTTTGATGGCCATAAACTCCCCCTTCATAAAAAATGACATCTCTTGAAACAACAATGCTATAACATGATTATACAACCTGTAAGCCTTACTTTGTTCACTATACCCAACAAAAATGCATGATTCACTCTTTGAATCTAACTTCTGTCTCTTTTGATCAGTGACATGAACATAAGCTAAACAACCAAAAAATTTGAAATGATTAACATTAGGTTTTTTTGCATACCAAGCTTCATAAGGTGTCATCATGTCAAGTGCACTGGTGAGACTTTGAATGAGAATATAAATTGTTGTAGCAATTGCATCTCACCAAAAACAATGACTCAATCCTTTTGTTTGTAACATGCTTTGAGCCATTTCGACCATTGTATGGTTCTTCCTTTCAGCTACACCATTTTGTTGAGGTGTGTAAGAGGTGGTAAGATGTCTTTTGATGCCATTCACATTACAATAGTCCATAAAAGCTCTTGAACAAATTTATCCTACATGATCTATTCTTAAGAAAATTATTTTGCAACCACTTTTATTCTCCACAAGGGCTTTAAACCTTTCAAATGAGTCAAAGGCCTTATCTTTGTGCTTCAAAAAATAAACCCAACACTTTCATGAATAAACATCAATAAAAGTAATGAAATATGATGACTTACCCAAACTTTTTATTTGCATAGGACCACAAATATCAGAATGAACAAGCAGAAGTGGACTATGGGCTCTCCATGCATTGCCTTTTGGAAATTTCTCTCTTGCATGTTTTCCTTAAGCACATCCTTCACAAATCTCCTTGTGCTCTTCTACATTAGGCATACCATAAACTAATTCTTTCGATTTTAGTAGCTTCAAACTATGAAATTTAAAATGTCCATACCTAAGATGCCACAACCAAATTTTGTCTTCATATGCCATATTGGCAAGATTACTACTATGTTCTCAAAACTTTTTTGGAAACATCCTATTCTTTGTCATAGGCACTACCGTAACAACCCTATTGCCTTGATTCTTGTCACAGATGATACATTGCTTATTATTAAACACCACTTTGTAGTTCTTTTCACACAATTGTCCAACGCTCAATAAATTATGCTTTAATTGTGGAGTGTAATAAATATCAATCATACATTTCTTACCTTCTTCGGTATTCACCTCCATAGCTCTTTTTGCTAAAACCTCCAAGGACTTGTCATCACCACGCTTAATTTTGGATTTGAAACTTTCATCATAAAATCTCATTATTCCCTGACATGTGGTTATAACAACTAGTCTAAATACCAAACCTCTTTAGGACCATTTTCATCTTTGTCATATGATAAGAATAAATTACTAGGAGAAGCCTCCTCATTCTCATTAGAATAATTAGTACTTCTATTGCTATTACCTTCTTTTAATCTACATTACCTTTCAAAGTGACCATACTTGTTGCAATGATAACACTGAATATGTCTCTTATAAAATCTGCCTCTACCTCTTCCTCTGTTTCCTCTTGAATAATTTTGATTCCATTCTTTGCCTTGTCCTTGGTTATTTTTACTACTAGCACCTTCTTTATGTGCAATTTGTAATTTTGAAGAAAAATCCTTCTCATCACTTTCTCCAAATGTACATCTGTAAGTCTCTCTTCCTTAGACATAAGAGAACCAACTAAGTGATCAAACACGAGAGTAGACAATTTTTTACTTTCCTCTATGATTATTGCAACATGATTCTACCTTTGTGTTAGAGACCTTAATACCTTTTTAACCAAAACCTCTTTGTCCACAATTTCTCCAAGAGTAGCCATCTTATTTACCACATCATTTACTCTTACACAATAATCACTAACACTTTCAGCCTCTTCCATCTTCAATTCTCAAATTCTCTTTACAATGTTTGTAGCTTGACAACTTTGACTTGATCACTACCTTGGTAAGCTTCTTGTAGAGTCTTCTAGGCATCCTTGGATTTCTTTGCACCTACAATTCTTGGAAATAAACTCTTATCTAGAGCTATTTGAATTTAGAATAAACCTTGAGCATTCATCTTTTTAGCATTCTTCTTAGCTATCTTATGATTAGTTATAAGGTTGTTCCAATTAATTGGGTCATCATAACCAATTTCTACAATCTCCAATAAGTCTTTCTCTATCAAAAAATTCATCATCTTGATGCACCAATAATCATACTTATCTCCATTAAATTTAGGAATGGGCAAAGAGTTAGTGTTTGACATGATCAATTGTTAGAGAGATCTCAAAGCGAATATCTATAACCCAAAACAATAATAACCTACTCTGGTACCAAATGAAGATTCTAAAAACAATAATTATAAAATCAAAACTACTTGCAACATATAATATAGATTAATATAACATTAAACACTCAAAAAGAAATAATAAATCTTACAACCGTAACAATGATCAACATAATAACTATTTTTCTCTTCAAAAAACTACAGACATATTGTGTCTTTTTCTCACATCAGACTTCTTTACATTCTAGACTTATCTCAAACAGTGAACAACCTCTCTATGAACAGAGTTTCCTACCCATATCAAACTAAAAATAGCAGTCTATAAATAAACCATGGAAGAATAATTGTTGATCATGCATAAACATGCAACTTACAATAGGTACTTAGAAAAAAAACTTAAACTATCTCCTAAAATAAGTAGTACTCACTCCTTCTAAATATAGCTACACTACACTCCAGTTAACTAGAAGCTGCATGATTCTTTGAGCATCAATTATCAACAATTATTGCATAAAGCAGCTTAGTTGTTGTCTAACCAAGCTTGGATGTTGTACAACTTATGTTATTTGTCCCACAAAGTAAAATGATGCTACATGTGTGCAAAAAGGCAATTTGTTTCTTTTAAGAGATTGTTTGAGTTTTGAATGGGTTGTTCTCATGTTGCGCAATGGTAGGGAAATGCACACCATTATTCCTCTAAACCATGATTGTTAACTTTCTTAGTAGGCGACTTATTACTTGCACAACATACCCTAATTTACACATTAAAATAAATATCCCTTTTTTATTATCTTATTTTCCAATTTTATCTTTGAGATCTAATAACTCTTAGAATACTTATATTAATATTTCCATTTCACTTGATTTAGTTTTCTGGTTTTGGGAATTTACAAGTTGTTCTATGTTATCTTAGTTTTCATGATTACCCTCAATCTTTTCACAAACCATGTCCATATTTTAATCCTTGGTTTTACTTTTTATCTATATTAGAGGCATTTCTTAGACTTTAGGATTCAACGTGTTTAAATCTATGAAATTTTAATTTTACTCCAACGTCTTATGTCTTCGTATTCATGTTTTAATTTCTAGGCTTAATTTCAATGTTTTCATGCCTCGTATTATTTCAAGTCTGCCAACTTTTTGAGTTATTGAGTTTATTAAATCTACTTGGCTGGTGCTTTTATTTCCATGTTTACCTTGTTTCAATTTTGGAGTCTACTAAAGTATGCCATACGTCCCTTACAAAATACTCTTACATGTCCCTTCTAGAGTTACATGCAATTCTCGCCTACTTGTTTACAGTATTCAAACCCTTGGTGAGCCTGGATTATTCAGTAGCTCACATCCAAATTTTAAAATTTTCATAACTTAAGAGAAACCTACAAACTCATCCAAACAACTTAAATTTGACCTAAACTAAGCTCGGGTCCATAATTGTTAAAGCTCGTGTGCTTCATGTTGCTTGTGTCCACATGCCATGACTATATACACTCATGTCCTACTACTTTGCCAATGTGTCTTTGGTCCAATGTGTTGGAATGTGAAGTGCAATAGTCATTCACGTAGACTTGCTTCTCCCGCCAACATTTTGTCTCTTGGTTTTCCTTCGGAGACTTCCAATATTTTCAACATGGATAATGTAATAAATATCTGAGATATACTTGTTACCAATTTTCTCTACAACCCAAATTGGTAGAGTTGGAGTGCATTCAATTCATGTTTAGAGGAGAAAGTTTTAACATTTTGCCTTATATCCTGTTTGCATAGTTGGAGTGTTTGAGATATTTAGTTATGTTGCAGTTTAAGTTGTTCAACAGAGGAAAATAATTTTTAGATCATCATTCATTTGCAGAAGGTTGCTTGAAAGATAAGTTATTTCATTTCACTACAATGATTATTCATTTTACAAATGAGATACATAAAAGAAATAAACATTGCATTGAATGAAAGAATGATAGATCAAATGTCCCACACAAGCCATGGGAATAGCTGAACTAATGCAGATATAAGAAATATACTATGCATCTAAAAAATAGGAGGGGGACGGATCATAGCCATCATTGCCTAATCAAGTGTCTTCAGTTTCTGAGGTTGCCTTTTGTCCTTGCTCCCAATCTCCAATAAGAACTTGTAAGATTGGAAGAGACCTATTAGAGCTCCGGTTATGAGTTCCCTATGTGCTTATCAGTAGAGGCATAATACAAGGTCTATAGTGCACTAGATCTAATACATCTCACTCGCATACAAGAGAGATTGAAAAGAAACAATCATTATACTTCACTGATTTTATCTAACATGTTTGTTTCATGTGCATGTATAGGATAAGTCATGTAGCTGATCTAAAGACATGCATGTGGTGAAAAACAGGCTCCCACAAGGGTTAAGCCCAACATACTGCCCCTAGTTCTTAAGAGGGATTGAAACGGGAATACTTGTTTAGAGTGTGCAAAGAGGATCATTTCAACCAAAGGAGTAAGTCATTAAGTGAAACATCAAGGTCACTATTCATTCATGACCATCAACTCAAACATTATGAGGTGAAAATCATAAATGGATAGTGAGCAGATTCTAGACAGTCAAATAAGGTATGGAACTGAGTGAAAAGTACTTTTCAACATCACTATATCTATTCACTGACACTACATCAATTTGTTGTTACAACATTATATATTGTTCTTGTAAGCATTCAAATCATCATGATTGGAACAACAAGAATCAGAGAGTACAAGTGCCAAATGAAGAGGACAACATTATATTCTTTTTGCTGATCAAGAAAATAGAATATCCAGTGCTAGTATTGAAGTCATAAAGGACTAAAAGTAAAGATGTCAAGAGCTATAAGAGATCATGCTAAGCAATGTTTGTGTGGAAAGATAACACATAAAGATGAATATCCACATATTATTCATAATCAGCTATAGGATAGGTAAGCTGATGTAGCTGGAAGTTATATACTACATGTTACAGGTGGAATAAGAACATGCCAAATATATTAGATATAGGATAAAAGTGCCATAATGATCAAATAATGTATGCAGTGTCATCGAATGTAGCATATACAAGGCTTAAAACCTCAAGATACTCATTGTCATTGCAAAGAGGAATGAATTCTTTGTGATTGTGTTCAGTTAGAAGGTGTATACATAGTGATAGAATGCATAAATTAGTCATAAAGCATATTATCAACTTGGAACAGTCATGTAACAACAAATTACAGCCAAAACAAATTGAATATAGTAGCCACTATACTGGAACAACAGAGACAGTCATCAATTATAAATTACATTAGAGCTTCAAGTGACTGTGACAAGCATAAAGAGTATAAAGAATGCATGTTCATGAAATATAGAATGTCCATGCCTCAGGGAATGGAGTGGAAGGGCCATAATCATTAAAAATGATGTATGTGGGAGCATGTGAAATGATATAGTAAACCAGACTAAAAGTGACATATGCTAAGTGTCGTAGTTCCATATTCAATGCCAAGTGTTACATTCAGCATTTGAAGAACAATATAAATGTTATCTTTTGTATTTTCAATAAATGGGCAAAATTTCCTTCCTCAAGGTAGGACAGTCATGAAATTAGCAAGGTCCTTGTGAGTATTGTCAAGGCACAATCAAGATAAAGTGCAGGGCTTATATATAGAGGCATAGATTTCAAGTCAGAAACACTCAGAGTTAATGGTGCAATCCCTAGATGCAGCCATAATTTTGTAATGCACATGTCATCAAGAGTCAAATCTCCAGGAATTAGAAAGATGAAAAGGCAATATTGATAATAGAGGCACATTCCCTATCAAAATGGTGTTTCATATTCAAAGGGTATGTACAAGATCATAGAGGAATGAAGACAAACAACAATTGTCTAATTCATGAGACATCAATGACAAACACAACATAATGGAGGAGAGCAAGGAATGCTCAGAAACAAAGAGCTAGTAAGTATGCAAAATGGAGTTGTTGCAGTTGAACCCACATGGGGTTTTTGAACCAAATCTCAGACACGGAACAAATAAGAGTCCATTTTCTTCATAAAATGTCAAAAATCCACATTGTGTTGCACAAAGGATTTTAGACACAATGAGCATTTAGAAACTAGTATAACACGATAGAGAGTTTTGTCTCACGACTGAGTTAAAACCTGCTTAGGGTTTTCTTTGTAAAAGATCACATATATAAAAATAGTGTAAGGGTTTGAATTCATAATACACAAAATGCTCAAAAATATATACGATTTTCACAGCCTTTGATAGACAAGAATGTGCAGATACAGTAAATGAAGAAATTACCTTTCATTTTGTGGATCATGTGTCAATTTCACAAGAGAGTAACCCTACAGATAGCTCATCATGGTCTCAAAGCCGCAGAGATTGAAAGTCGACAAAAAGAGGAACAAAGAGAGATCATGAAATGCATCAGAAACAAAACATTGCCATGACCTGAAGGATCAGATTGCTACAAAAGAATGGAGAAGAATGTTTGATTTGAGATTCATAATGACTTACCTTGGTATTCTTTTGAAGAATATTCACCACAAGTGCTCAGAACAACAAGAATCAAAGGAAAACTGACCAAACCCTAGCTCTTGTGTCGGTAGGATGCAAAGAGCTTTTTCTCAAAAGTTGCAAGACAAATGAGGCTAAGAAAGGAGGGCAAGTGTGTTTTGAGTTTAGGGTTTGCATAATGCCCTATAATCAATTGTGATTTTTATCACATCGAGTTTATTTTTCATTGTCATGGTTAATACCCATCGTGGTATCCTGTGTCCACTTCATGTTTGTCTAGTCATATAACCTAGACTGTTTAATGCCTTGGGTCCCTTTAGCATACATTTCTTAGGCTTTGAGTGCTCATTTAATCCATTTTGAGGGATAATCCATAGTCATATGCCTTAGAGACTTTTGTAGGATCTAATAGAGAACAAGTCATATAGGCTGTTATTTTGCACAAACCATATATATGCCTTGATATATTTTTATGATTTTTATAAGAAAATCATATGTCCCTCAAATGTAAAATACTTGGCAAGATAATTATATATTCCTTGTATTTTTATTTTTTGCAAATCAAAATCAAATCAAGGCAAATTAGGAATAAAACTACAAACATTGTAAGGCAAATATTTAAAGCAATATCCCTTATAAATTGCTTTTAAATATTTTCCATTTAAAGCGGTTAAAGCGAGACCAAAATAGACAAAATCTTGCTTTTCTAGATTTGTTTTCCTTTGGGCGAAATTAAGCAGATAAAAAAAATAGAGCCTTTATGAAGCATATAAAGCATGTTTTAAAGGAGATCTTGGTGAGGGCCACATTGGAGGACTTTTTTGAAAGGAAGCTAGGTGTGCAAAAATCACTTCCTACACTAATCTAATGAAGGGAGAGTGCAAATTCAATTTATCTTTACAATTACAGATTATGTTAACCCACTAATAGAGATATTGTAGCAAACACATACACAAGAATGTAAGACAGAAGAAGAGAGACACAAGATATATGTGGGGAAAACCCTTATTAGGTGAAAAACCCCACACTCTAAAACACATCTCAAATGTATTCCGTAAACAATGAATGTTACAATACAGTCATAGAGCCAATGCTCTTGTAGGAGTCTTCAACACTCGTATCTGGAGATGATCTGATAGCATAACAGTACCTATTAATCACATAATGCATCACCTCTCCAAAGCACCTATTTATAAAGAATATACAAGGCAAAAATGGCTCCACATTGAGATGGGCGTCCAACATGGCTTCATGGCCCAAAACCCATGCCTGTGGACACTTGTCCAACACTGTAGGATGTTCTTGACACATGTCAAGTCATCCCATCCCAAGGAGGTCACGTATTTCCAAAATGGGCTATGACAGATGCTCTTACGACTCTTACAACCATCATAGAATCTATCATAGCTGTCATAACTTATAGCTATAAGAGAATCTATCATACACAAGCTATAAATAGCATATTCTCTTACAACATGTCATAGTCCACCTTGGGGCACCCAAAGATGCCTTTTTCAAATATGCTTCTCGACATATGTCCATACCTGTCATAGGATCTTCTATTTCTGACTCTTACATGTCATAACTTTGTCATAGGAATTTGTCATGACCATTTCAGTCAATATTCCCTTACACACATTCCAAGATGCCAACACATAGAAAAATATTCCTAGCACTAAGTGGGATGCCTATCTCCTCATGTGAGGATAAATTTACATGTGGTCATATGCCATGTAGGATGACACATCATCATGCCAACTCCCACAATATGACAACATAGGATTTGCATCCAAATTATACAATAGGTAATAAATAAATAAATACAATGAAATAATACAAGGAATTACCAAGGTTGAGACACCTTAATTCCCAACATTCTCCCACTTGTCGAACACCTTGTAATATCCAATAGAAATAACATGATTTAACTGCTATAGGCTGAGAGGCCCATAGACTCTGAACACCATCTGAACTTCTTTGTGCCCATTGGCTTCGTCAATGCATCTGTAACATTCTTCAAAGTATCTACCTTCTCCAAATTTACCTTCCCATCCTCTATCATGTCTCACACGAAGTGAAACTGTACATCAATATGCTTTGTTCTAGCATGGAAAGTTGGATTCTTCACAAGGCAAATCGCACTCGGACTGTCACAACAAATCATAATCTGTCTTGCATCAATACCAATATTTGAACACAATCTCTTAAGCCAAATGGATTCCTTACAAGCATGATTTGCTACCATGTACTCATCTTCTATCATGGATAAAATAACCATAGGTTGTCGCTTACTCATCCAACTAATTGCACCACCAAATATAGTGAACACATAGGCACTGGTGGATCTCCTGCTATCAATGTCACCTGCCCAATCAAAATCTACAAATCCATGAATACAAACTGAATGTGGAGGTCTTGAAACATTACCATGATAGCATATGGAATACTCAGAAGTACCCCTCAAATATCTAAACACTCGCTTAACTACATCCCAATGTACCTGCCCAGGATTAGCCATAAATTGACTAAGGACTCCCACTGCTTGGGCAATGTCTAGTCTTGTGTAGACCATAGCATACATCAAATTGCCAACAACACTAGCATAAGGTACTCTGCTCATGTCCTCTACCTCACTAGGAGATTTTGGACAATCATTAATAGACAAATTTGTCCCCAAAGAAACAAGAACACACAATGGTCTACAATCTACCATGCTAAACCTATCCAACATGGTCTTCACATGCTTCCTTTGGCTTAACCAAAGTTTTGTGTTAGCTCTGTCTCTCCTGATTTCCATTCTTAGAATGTACCTAGCTGCCCCAAGATTTTTTCATCTCAAAATGTGCTGACAACTGAGACTTCAAATTAGAAATCATATTCTTACCATTCCCAATCAATAGCATATCGTCAACATACAATGCAATAATGAGAATGTGATCATTGTGAAATTTGTAATACACACAATGATATGATTTCGATCTCAGATATCTAATCGACAACACAAAGGCTTCAACCCATACAAAGACTTCTTTAACTTAAATACTAAATTTTCTTTACCTTTCTCTATGTAATGCTCTGGCTATGACATGTAAATCTCTTCCTCCAAATCACCATGAAGGAAAGTTGTCTTCACATCCATTTGTTCTACCTCTAAGTCATAAGCAATGACAAGAGATAACAAGAATCAAATGGATGTCAGCTTTGCAATGGGAGAGAAAATTTCACCATAATCAATTCCCTCTGCTTGTGAGTACCCATTCACAACCAATCTAGCCTTGTACTTTTCAACACTGCCATCTGCACCAAATTTCTTCTTGAACACCCATTTGCATCCAATGGGTTTCTATCCTTCAGGTAAAGGCACCAACTCCCATGTTTTATTCTTTTCCAAAGAAGCCAACTCATCTCTATGGCCTCCTTCCAGGAACTTACATCTTTCATTCCCATAGCCTTTTTCAAAGTTCTAGGCTCATCAGTGTTAGTAAGGAAAGCAAAAGTGCAACTAGAATCAAGTAATGAATAACCAAACCTATTAGGTTGCTTTCTCATTCATGTAGACCTCCTCAATAGCTAAGGTTGAGGTTCTACTTCTTCTTTTGAGCTTTCAAAGCTGCTAGAGCTCTCCTCATCATCAGGTCTCATAGGGTCTGTCTATTTAGTCTTCTCAGGGGTAGAAAGAAAATGAACTACATCCTTTTTCTTTTCTGTCTATTTTGGCTATAGAACAATGGAAGAAGGTGTTAGCTCTCTGAAGATAACACTTCTACTATACAACACTTTTTTAGCCACAAGATCCCAAAACTTGTATCCTTTCACACTGACACCATAACCAATGAAAATACACTTAATAGCTTTATTTTCCAATTTAGACCATTTCTCCCTAGGCACATGTGCATATGCCTCACAACCAAAAACACAAAGATGTCTAACTAAAGGCTTCTTACCAGACCACACCTCCATAGGTGTCTTACCAACAAGAGCTAATGTAGGAGATATGTTTACCAAATAGCAAGCAGTGGCTATAGTTTTAGTCCAAAATGTTTGCTTGAGGCTTGCTCCACTAAGCATACTCCTAGCCTTCTCCATCAATATCCTGTTCATCCTCTCTACAACTCCATTTTTCTGCAAGGTGTATGAAGTTGTCTTATGTCTTTCAATCCCTTTCTCTTTACAGAACTTATCGAATTCTGCCGAAAAAAACTCACCACCATTGTTAGTTCTCAAACACTTAATTTTTTTACTAGTCTGATTTTCAACAAAGGCTTTAAACTCTTTAAACTGACTAAAGACTTCAGTCTTGCTTATGATAAAATAAACCCATGTCCTACTATAATCATCTATGAAAGATACAAAATATATAGATTTGGAAATTGAAGGAACATTAACAGAACCAAACACATCAGAATGAATAAGATCCAATAAACTAGAAGACTTGTGAGAACTAGAGTAAAATTGAACACGATTTTGCTTTCCATATATACAATGTTCGCAAAAGTTGAACTCAAGATTACAATCATTTAACCCCTCAACGAGGTTTTTATTTTTCAGGGTTCTAAGTGTTAGTTTCAAGATAGACAACTAAGAGGGGGGGTGAATCATTTTTCTCAAAAATTTCTTTTATTAACCACTTAAATCCTTCTTGTAATACAACAACATAATAATAAATCAATCATGGAAACACAATGCAACAATTCAAGAGCAAAAACACATTAACACATATGACACCAAGATTTTAATGTGGAAAACTTAGTTAAGGAAAAAACCATGAGGCGACTAACCCAAGATTGTATTCTCTATTAAAAAAATAAGAAGAACAAAATGGCACATGCCAATTAGGGCTCACTTCCCGAGCACACTGCTCACAAGAGGCCCATTGCCTATAGGAGACACACTGTCTATAGAATAATAATAATTACATACTTAAACTAAAGAATAACATCTTCACCATGCTTGAGTCAGTCCTATTTAAGCTCAACACTTTTGCTTTGCCTTTCACACTTCTCCTCTCTACCACATTCTCATCTCTGCCAAGATATTTTTGAAATGACTTCACAACTTTTATTTATATAAGACATCGAATTTGGGATAATCATCAAAGTTGACATACTTTATAGAGAAAATACACAAATACAACTTGACTTATTACAAAAGGCTTCATATTAATCACCACATTGTTAGCTACATAGATCTGGGACTTCAATCTTCTTTGAGGAACACACCATGCTTCGCAGAACATCTTCAAGATCATCTGCAAGATGTGTAAATCATCTGGTCGGCCAAGTTTAGGAAGAACATCATCATCCGGAAGTAATTCTTCAATTATGAGCTCAATCTTCAATGCAGACCACCAACATGAACTGGACACAATCCAGAGACCTCCACAAGCTTGCCTGAATCACCAAGAACATCCACACTACTTCTGCTTACTGAAATCATTCTCTCCTTCATCTAGAACCTCAAGAACACAGTTTGTCATCACTGTCATATTGGAATAGATGCTTGTGGACCTCCAAACCACAAACCAATTGAGTTGTCAATTCACATTGACTTCCTAAACACTCCATCAAATCTACAAAACAAGATATTGCATTTTCAGATTTCACCAGACCTATTTGTGTCACTCTGTCACCTCTAAACATCTACTAGAACTAGTTTTACTCAGATGGCCATAACTTCTTCAAATCTTTATACAGACCTCTCAAATCTTTATTGCATCACCTTTAGACACATATCTACAAACCCTTTGATGTGCATCCTCTGATCTTCATCTTAGCTAGAATCTTCACTTCACTATCTTCACTGTTCTTCTCTATTATTGATAGGACTAATTTTCTCAATATCCTCAGCATACAACTAATCCAATCCTTGACATTAATGCCACAAGAATATGTTGACATCAATGACAACACCGGTTAGGCCCATACTTGCAACAATCTCCCCCTTTGTCATTGATGGCAACATATGATGTGAAAACCTGTTTTAACCATCAAGACAAGTACTTCTCCTTACTAACTGACATAGTTCCCCCTATCAACAATAACCATTCACATGTCTTCTCTTCCTTTACTGCTCCCCCTTTGATCAGAAACCACTTTTTGTTTTTCACATGTCTTCTCTCCCCCTTTGACATCAATGACAAAGGGCACATACTTGCATCACTCAGAATCATACCAACTGCTCCCCCTGAGTAGCAGCTTCCCATCATCAATCCGGACTACAAGATATGCCTGTGAGATCCATCAAACTAATGCACATCAGTGCACCTTAATTCAGAATTAGAGGGGTAATAACCCCTAACTTCTCCTTGAGATACTCAAAAGAGTCCTTAGTAGAGGTTTAGTAAAAATGTTTGCAATCTGATCCTTGGAGGGCACAAATTCCAATCTGACTTCATTCTTGTTCACTTGCTCTCTCAAAAAGTGAAAATTGATGGATATATGTTTTGTCTTTGAATGCAACATTGGACTTTTTGATATATTTATTGCACTTGAATTATCACAAAAGATTGTGATAGGTTCCTCATACTCTACTCTGATGTCTCTTAGCATTTGCTTCATCCACAATACTTGCGTGCAACTACCTGCGACTGTAATATATTCTACTTTTGTAGTGGATAGAGATACTGCCTCTTGTTTCTTGCTCAGCCAAGAAACCAATCTTTTCCCTAAAAAGAATGCTCCACCACTGGTACTCTTCTGGTCATCCACATCTCCTACCCAATCCACATTTATATATGCATGAAGAGAGAAATCATGATCTCTAGGATACCATAAACCATACTCAACTGATCCTTTTAGATACTTGAGAATCCTCTTGATTGCCATGACATGAGATTCTCTAGGATCAACTTGGAATCTAGCAGCAAGACCAACAACATTCATAATGTCAAGTCTAGTTTGAGTGAGATACAATAGTCCTCCAATCATTGACCTGTACTTTTTCTGATCAGCCTTAGGAGAGTCATCATCTTTGGTCAATTTACATCTGGTTGCCATGGGAGTATTCATTGGTTTTGAGTCTTCCATCCCAAATTTCTTCAACAATTCTTTCACATATTTGGTCTGTGAAATAAAGATTCCTTTCTTTGTTTGAATGATTTGTAGACCTAAGAAGAAATTCATTTCCCCAAACATGGACATCTCAAATTCAATTTTCATTTGATTTACATAAGTTTTACACATACTATCTCTTCCTCCAAAAATGATATCATCAACAAATACTTCAACAATCAGGATATTTTCATGATCAATTTTGAAGTACAAATTACTGTCAGTAGTACCTTTGTTGAAACCAATCTTCAAGAGATGCTTATCCAGTCTTTCATACGAGGCTCTTGGGGCTTGTTTGAGTCCATACAATGCTTTCTTCAACTTGCAGACCATATCACCATGATTAGACAATTGAAATCCATCTGGTTGCTCAATGTATACTTCTTCTTCCAAGTCACCATTCAGGAAGGAAGACTTGACATCCATCTGATATACGTTGAAGTCTTTGAAGGCAGCAAAGGCAAGAAATAATCTGACCGCTTCAATTCTTTCTGTTAGGGTAAAATGCGGTTTAATCAAATGAACAATAACAAACCCAAACATCAACAGAATAATGAAAACAAGAAAAATTCAAAGAAATGAAGCAAATAAATAACAATGCAAACCTTCCCTGTTTCAAATATTCTGTTGTTCACCTATTACAACCGTCCTTTGTTGATGAAGTAGGCCCTCAGTGAGTGCACTCTTTTAGCTGTTTTGTAGGATGTCGATAGTAAATGGCTGTGATAATGAATATACCAAGAAGATGAGCTTCGAAGTAACAATGGTGATCTCAAGCAAATAGTATTAGGGTGCCAAAGGCGCACGGGTAGAATTCTGCAGAGTAACAATAAGAATAGCCTGTATGAATAGAATCGAAGGATGAGGCTTCTTTTATAGACTTGGAAGAATGGGAATCAACGGTTGAGAGGAGATGTGATGATCAACGACTGAGGATGGTTGAGGAATGTGCAACTAGTAGAAATATGACAAGTGTCTCACCTCCATCATGAAAGAGGGGTTTTGACAACATTGATTGGAGAGTTAACTCCTTTAACTGATTAGTTAATAGACTTGATTCATTAGTTGGAAGAATGAATTATAGAATTGACTGAATTGATTGAGGGATTAACTCAATTGACAGGTTAGTTAACACTTTTGATTGATTAGTTAACTAACTTCTGATTTGAGAAGAAATAGGCCATGTGGGTGAGGGGGAAAATAGGGTAATTAAATATTTAATATATTTAATTACATGTGCAACCCGATGAGGTGGACAAGGTGAGGTGGAAAAGTGAGGTGTAAGTGTGATGTGGATTTTTGAATTTAGAACTTAGGATAGAGGAATTTGGATTAATTAAATAATTTATGATTATTTAATTGTGTAGGACAATTAGAAGAATTTTAATTAAATAAATGGATTTTATTTAATTATGGAATAGTGAATCGATTAAATAAATTTAGAATATTTATTTAATTGATAGAAGAATGGAATAAGTATTTAGAATATTTATTCAGGATGAATCGTGTCATTTTTAGGTGTATACATTTTGCCCCTCTTTGATGTAATGTAGTTTACAGTGTTGCTTCAAAGAAATCGAATGTCTGTCAGTGATACATGCCCTAGTTTGCCCCTGGTACAGGTTTGATGATGATAGTGTTGGTTTTTTCCCAGACTGGATGCTTATTCCCAGATTTCCCTACAAGGTAGCCATCAATGACCAACAGGATCTCTGGGCTAGGGGCCAACAGTGTAGGAGATAGACTCTATATTTTATCTCCTCTTCTTCTTCAGGCTCTGCAAAACCTAGGGGGGTATTCCCTACTCAACATCCATGAGGATATACATACAAAGGCTGGGATGCTGACAGAAAGTAGATAAGTCCTCCTGTAAGTAGACCAAAACTAAAAGATAAGAGCAAAGGGGCTAGCTTTGGGCCTATTTGTAGTTGTAGACAGAGGACTGAGGATCCTAAAACTAATTCTAATGTCCTAAAGATTGTTTTAGATTTTGATTTTGATTTTAAGTTTGGATGCAAAGCTGGACATGGTTGTAACACAAACACAAAGCAAGATTGGTGCCTATCTAGGGCCTGGAGTCAGTAGACATACACCTGTGAATGATATGCATGAACAACTAAAATTGGATTTTAGGGGGATACATATGATACCTGCCCTACAGATATCTCCCAATACAGAGTGTTAAGCTATCTATACTTATGGCATCCCTATTACAGTATACCCTTCCCAATGTTCAATCTGAAAATAGTTTAATCTACCCCTTGAGCAGAAGTTAAAAGATTAGACATTCAACATAGGAATTCTATGTTCTAGAGTCTCAAACATTGCTTAAATATCCAGACTCAGAAGAAAGATACATGTAATACTGGAGACAGAATTAACAAAACACATGCTAACATAGCATTTCTCATATAGAATTAACCATGAAATCAGTGGATTCATGCAAAAACGTACAACAAGAGATACATAAACTCACAGGTTTTGCTGTACAGAGCAACCAAATCAGCTATATTGTGTTATAGAGACAAATGTTCAACTTTCAACAACAAAAAAAATGGTAACACAGTCTGCCTATATTGACTAGAAAGTGTACCCGCAACAATTAATTACATGGTCAAAAATAAAAAATCTGCCAGATACAGACTCCACAAAGGAATGGCGCTCAGAAGTTATTGCAGCAACAGACAAGAGAAGCCTCGAGCCCTGTGCTGCCACCTAGGAGTCTTCACTCAAAAATCAGGTGACATGATCATGTGTACCATTGCCCATACCTCTGCACCATCGCCATTAAAGGCCTCAACCACTCGCAACCTACCTGGAAACTGCCGCTGCGTTCAAACAGAAGTTCCTGCCAAAATGCACTTTACTGAAGTTTCAAATGTGCAGGAAGAATAGTCCCACATTGGTGCCGTGAAGACTTCCTCAATACTTTAAAAACATGGTCACGAGTATAATAGTTGTCGAGCGCCTTTTGCCGCGCTCGATGCATAAGCCTTCTCCAAAAGCCCATCGCTAAAACTTAAGCCATCGGCACACCCCAGAATTCTCCTTCCGATCTCAACGGTCTCGCCGACCGTTACCTTCGCATTCCCCTCCATCGGCCAGAGATGCACCATCGGGCCAACTCTTCAGATCTCCACCGATAGTATGAGTCTCTCCGATGACCAGCTTGCACCCTGTTAGCAGTTACCATCCTACCACCATCGGCCAGACCAATATCATCGGCCAAGCAAAAAACCCCTCAGTCGACACAGCCAATCACGCCGATGAACAACTCCTGAAAGCCTCCAACATCCCCATCGGCCAGAGAAGAACCATCAGCCTAGCCAAAAGCTCCTTCACCGACAGGCCAACTCTCATCGATACATCAACAGGCTAGGCCCTGCCCCTTCATCGGCCAGACCCACGCCATCGACCAACCTGAAATTCCTCTGGCCGATCTTACTAGCCTCATCGACAGACATCGGCCTCCCATCTCCGTCGGCCAAACACACGCCGATGACCAGCTCATCGGCCAAACATCCACAGTCGGCCGAACAAGAAACTACTCCGCTGATAGCATAAATCACACTGAAGACCACCATCAACTCCATCATCGGCCAGAGAAAGACCATGTCACAGTGATGTCCCTTGATCGGCAAGAAAATCACATCGGCCAAGCACTCCATAGTCCACCCGATCATACAAGTCACTTTTGATGGCTAGGCAAAACACACTCGTCGCCAAGACATAGACCATCGGCACAACAAGAATGAAGCTCGCCGACACAACTGATCACCCCGATGATCACAAACATACCTTCAAATAACCCTGCATCCCGCATCGGCGAGACCTAAGTCATCGGAGCAAGAAAAAGATCCCTCGCCGATAGACCATACTCTCACCGATACACCAATTGCCAAACAAATGCCATTGGCCCAACACCTACCTGCTCACCTGATAGTCTATGTCGTGCCGATGGCACATCAATCCAAACTCCATCGGGAACACCTAATGCATCGGTGAATCACCTATCTGCCTGGCCAATAAGCAAACTCTTGCTGATGAACACCTAAAAAACCCTCATCAGCCTGGCCATCTCCTTCGGTGGGACAAAAATTACCTCTGTCGATAGCACAAAGTCCCAGCGACATACAAAGAACACACCACAATCCCCATCGGTGAGATCAAAACTGTCGGAATAACAATAAGCTTCCCTCCCGATAGGCAAAGTCTCAGCAATGACACCATCCCTGCCATCAACCTGATCACCAAAACACCTGTGAGGTCATGCCGATGGGCAAGAAAATATAGGGTTTAAATGAAGAAACCCTCTAAACATGAAAAATCAACCTCTAGGTCAAAATGAGTACCAACACTAGCTCCGAATGGGGGCATGCAGGTGAAAACCTGCAGCGAGAACCAGATCTCCGGGCAGACCAGGCAAAAACCAAAAAGGCACGAACATGTACAAGACATTTACACTATATACACATTTTTACAAATGTGCACAGCGACAAGTGATCTATGCAAAATAGAACATAAGGAATTGGCCATGCATAGGCATTTCCAGAACTTCACCATCCAGGGCTTGGAGGAAATAAGAGTCCTCCCCATGAGTGCTGCAAATCTGATATGGGCCCATCCATAAGGGTTCAAATTTACCATGTTTACCCTTTTCTTGACCTTTTGCATTCCATATGAGCACCAGATCATTGACTTGAAACTTCCTTTTTGTAGCTCTCCTGTCAAACTGATATTTCATATCTTGTTGTCTCTTGAGGTTAATCTGGTGTGCTTTCCTTCTATTCTCATCCAATGCAACCAGCTGATTCACTCTTTCTGTCATGGAGTCTTCAATCTCCTCATCATTTTCTTGGATGAATCTGTAAACTGGTAGGAGATTGTTTATGGGCAACTTGGCTGATGCACCATATACAAGCTCAAAGGGTGACATTCCAATAGCCTTTTTTACTATCACTCTGTCAGCCCATATTGCTAACTTTAATTTTGAGTCCCAAGCTCTCTTGTTCTTGTCTAGTATCCTCTTGATAATTTTCATGATGCTTTTATTGCTTGATTCTGCTTGACCATTTCCTTATGGGTGGTATGGTGATGCATATGATAGATTTATCCCATACCTGTTGCAAAAATCAACAAATTCACCTGATCTGAAGCACATAGCATTATCAGTGACTATCTTGAATGGTACTCCAAACCTGATGATAACATTTTCTAGTAAGAAATCCATCACCACCTTACTTGTAGCTCTCTTAGTTGGAATGGCCTCAATCCATTTGGTAAAGTAGTCAGTTGCCACCAAAATCCAACTGTGTCCCCCACTTGACTTGTCTGCAATTTCACCTATGAAGTCAATTCCCCATTGCTGAAATGGAGCATCCACAGTTATAGTTCTGAGGGGTAAAGCACCATCATATCTCAATTTTCCTAAGAATCTTTGGCAAGGGTCACACTTCCTCACTAACCTTTGTGCATCTGAAAAGAGAGTGGGCCACCAATATCTTGCTTTGAGAGTCTTATGAGCTGTTGTTTGAGCAGTATAATGTCCACCACACAATCCTTTATGCATATC
Source organism: Cunninghamia lanceolata (assembly GCA_027924645.1). Lineage (NCBI taxonomy): Eukaryota > Viridiplantae > Streptophyta > Pinopsida > Cupressales > Cupressaceae > Cunninghamia > Cunninghamia lanceolata. The sequence goes on along the minus strand of BSBN01000210.1, from coordinate 1,637,386 downwards.
AATCAAAACATTGTTAGCCATATCCTCATCCACACATCTCAGCAGCACACCATCAGGGTTTTTCCAATATAGCTCACCTTGAACAATAACATACCTGATTGCATGTAACTTTAAAGTCCTCTTTTGACTGTCACTGAAATGGGAAGGACAATTCAGATTTTGCAAGTAGTAGATAATATCCTTGTACCATTCAGATCCTGATACATTTACACTCTCATTTTGGACTGCATTAACTTGGCATGCTTCCAAGTTTGACTGTGCCATCATCTTGGCTAATCCTTGTCCTCTTACCAACTTGGTAATTTGTATGTCTATGTTGAACTCTTGCAGTTTGTTTATCCATCTACACCTTCTTCCGGTCACCTCCTATTGAGTGAATATGTCTTTGACTGCTGCATGGGGTACATATGCAATTATATGTGATACTACCAGGTATGGTCTGAAACTTTTGATGGCTCTGACTAGTGCATATGCCTGTTTTTCCATAATATCATACTTCAACTCAGAAGCCTGCAAGGACATACTAAAGAAAGCTATGGGCTGTTCCAAACCATCTTCATTTTTCTGTAGCAAACACGCAGCAACAGTGTAAAAGGAAGCAAATGAAAATACTTGGAATGGCCTAGAAAAATTAGGAGATTTAAGAATAGGGCCATCTTGATTGCCTCTTTGATACTCTGAAATGATTCTATTGCTTCACTTTCCCAGTTGACAATTGCATCCTTCTTCATCATCTTGGAAATGTTCCTTGTGGTTTTTGCAAAGTTGGGAACAAATCTCCTAACAAAATTTATCTGTCCAAAGAAGGACTGAACTCCTTTTACAGTTTTTGGCATTTGAATTCTGTCAATAGCAGCCACTCTCTCTCGATCTATCCTAACTCCATCCTTGGAAACAATGTGTCCCAGGAGCTTTCCTTCAACTACCCCAAAGGCACACTTCTTTGGATTTGAAGAAATACCATACTCTAGTGCTCTTATGAAAATCTGCTCTAGATGCAAACAATGCTGCTCTTCCTTCTTTGAATATGCAGTCAAGTCATCCTGATATACAGCCAGGATTGAATCAATCAACCTTGCAAAAGCAACATCCATTGCTCTTTGAAATGTAGCACCTGCATTTGTTAGTCCGAAGGGCATTCTAACATACACATAAGTTCCCCATGGAGTGGTGAAGGCAGTCTTATACTGTTCTGATTCCTTTACCTTCACCTGATTATAACCTGAAAATCCATCCATCATGGATAAGAGTTCACAACCAGTCACTCTCTGCAACATAGCTTCCATATTAGGCAATGGATAGTTATCCTTTAAAGAGGATACATTCAAGTTCCTGAAATCAACACAAAGCCTAATATCACCGTTCTTTTTTCTGACTGGGACAAGGTTAGACACCCAAGTTGAATGTCTGATCGGCACAATTATTCCAGCTTCCCTAAGCTTTTTAAGTTCTTCTTGCATCTTTGGAGCTAAGGTAGGATTAATAGGTCTTTGCCTCTGTCTGAATGGCTTAGCTCCAGGCTTCAATGGGATCTCATGCTAGAATAGATCTTCCCTATAGGCTTTTAGGTCCTCATATGACCAAGCAAAAACATGTTTATACCTTTTCAGTAATGCAATCAACATACTCCTGATGTGTGGTTTGAGCTGTTTACCAATGTATACCTTCTTGGGGGCCTGAGATGTCCCCAAATTTATCTCTTCTAAATCTTCCTTATTTGTGGGAGATGTCCTTGTGACCAATTTGTCTCTACTGTCAAAAGCTCTTTCCAAAGCTACTAACCCTCTAGGGATTTTATTAGTCTTCAATTGAATTATCTCTTTTCCCACAAGAGTTTCTTTTCCATCTATAGTCTCTACAAAGGCTTGGAAATCAATTTCTTGATTCTCATATTCATCTATGCAGTGCAAAAATTTTAACAAGTCCCTATCATCATCAAACACTTGCCAATTGCATATATTTTTTGGTACTGCAGGCCTGATTTTAACTTCTACATTTGTAACATCTGACAGAGTGATGTCATCTGGCCTTATTACAACATTAGCTAAGAAATCAGCCATAACATTCTTTGATCTCTCTACCCAGCCTATTGAAAATGCATCAAAGAGTTCAATGGTATCCCAAACAGCATGCTTGTATTGTTTCAATCTTTTATTTTTTGAAGCATACCTATCTCTAATTTGAGATACAATCAGCTCAGAATCCCCAAATACTCTTAGCATTTTGATTCCATGTTTGAGAGCAATATTTAGGCCTAAAAGCAAAGCCTCATATTCTGCAATGTTGTTTGTGCAAACAAACCTCAGCAAGAAGGAGAATTTAAGGAGCTTACCAGTTGGAGACAGGAAAACAACTCCAGCTCCAGAGCCTTCTTTTGCACAAGCTCCATCAAAATACATGGTCCATAAACCTTGCTGGTCCAGCTCTTTAATGCAGACATTTTTCTTTTTATCTTCTCTATCATCTGAGACAACCTTGAAGTTATCACAGTCAATGTTTACAAAGCATATCTGTTCCTCTGCTTCTTGGTCTTCCACTGTCTCTGATGATCTCTGTTTTCTGATTAGCTTAACATCCCTACCATTCATTGGAATCATGGCATATGATAGGTCGAGCTGCATACTTCCACCAATTAGTGCAGCCCATCTTCTTGACAGCAACATGCCATACTGTGGCTTGATGTCAACCACCGTTACATTCATTTTATATCTCTTTTCAGGAAATGCTGCCAGTTTGAAATATACATCCTTCATGATTCCAATAATTGGTACCTCTCTGGCATCCATAGCATAAAGTTTTCCACATGCCTTGTCAATTTTCAATCCAGCTTGTTGCATGATGGCCAAAGGCATGACATTTGTAGATGCTTTAGAATCAAGCATACAATTTCTGATTATTTTTCCATTTATAACCAAGGATACATAAAATAGTTCAACTTGTGAAGGACACTTTGTCATAGTCACTCCTAAATAGACTTCAGGAGCCTCATCTTCTTCATTATACATGACATGTTTCTCACCCTGGGTCTGAACATTTTGTTTAGCTTGAAGAGGCACCCCTGAAATTAGGGATATTGTCCTATTCTTAATCTCTTCAACCTTCATCAGTTCCATAAGTGGAACAGAGACTTTTACCTGGGAGAGGACTTGAGCTATATCAAATGGAGCATAATTTTGTATAACAGTTGTAGCTTGCTCCACAATCTTGTTTTTATCCTGAACTGATTTAGCTTTTACTTTCATAGTTCCCTGATCATCATTCTTGTCTTGGGAACCTTTACTTTGATCTTCAGCCTGAGGAATTTTGTTTTCTGGTCCTTGGGATTCATGACCTGTTCTATGTCTAAAATTCTATTTATTATTACCCCACTGCCTTTTTTGTGGTTCAATTCCTTTATGACCATGCACTGGCTGACCTGCAGAAACATCTTCTGGTTGACGCAAGCTGCTTATCTGAGCTTTACCTCTGAGATTGTAGTTACTCTTGACTTGGGCAACTACTACAGCTGTGAAGGCCCTAATTTCCTCATCAGAAGGTCGTTGTAAGTTACTCAGAAAATTATGCGAGCTCTGAGCATACACATAGCTCTCTTCATTACCTTCATCATAAAAGTCTTGTTGACAGGCCCGAATTCCATCATCTGTACTCTCATCAGCATCATAAAGAGGGTATCCATTGTTTGTGGACATCATATTAACATCATCATCTTGCACATAATGTGGCTCATTGCATTCATTACAAGATGCAGTATTATCACACAAGGACTGAGCAATCATACACTGTGACTGTGAATGTGGCATCTGACAAATTATACACCATGGAGTATCATCAACAATATTTACAGCTTTCTTTAGAGGATCAGGAGTTTCTTTGACATATTGAGCCCTCTGATTTGTGTTGTTATGTGGGAATATAGGCTTACCATTACGCCAATTGGTATTATAAGGCATATCATGCAATGATGGCCTCTTTTCCTGCCTTTGATAGACTTGCCTATCAGGACCTATCCCTTTTTCACTTCTAGCTAGTCTGTAGATTAGGTCCTTAACAACATATGCCAATTTGTCTATCTTATCTTCAAGGGCAGATGTATTACCTTGAGTGTTCTGAGGTTTGTTTGGATTCTGCAGAATTTTCACATCATCCCTTCTGTTAGTCTTGCCTGATGCTTTCTTGTTGTTCTCAATATTTACTACAATTCTGAAAGCATCCCTGATAGTAGCAGGACTTTTATCTCTTAATCCATATGCAATTTTTGCATCAAAGGCGCTGATATACAATATTATGCACATAGGTTCATTTGGCCTCATGTGATGTGGCAATTTGTTTAACACTTTAGTAAATCTTGCATTAAAATCTGCAACCTGCTCATTTGACCCTTTAGTGATACTGGTAAACTCATTTACAAAAAAGCTAGGGTCAGTTTTGTCACCATATTGCTCCTTGAACATCCTTTTAAAATCATCCCATGATGAAATACTCCAGTCAGGCAGATTCTTATACCATTCCCTTGCCTCATCTACTAAAGATTGCATGAATGACTTCATGAAAACATCCTCATGTTCAACCTCAAAGTTATCCATGACATTTTGAAAAGATTTAGATGATCTTCTCCTGACACAGTGTTGTTTCCTGAAAATTTAGGCACCTGCAGCCTTAGATGCTTGTCAATGGGGTTAGGATACCCAGGAATACCATCAAATACCAGCTGTCTAAATCTATCTAACTACATGGGCTATCTGTCAAACTGATTAATATTAATATTTCTGTTTGCATTCTGGTTTCTTACATTGTTCAATGGTATCCTAGCATCATTCACATTTTGTCTCTCATCATTATGCTGATGTTGCACTTCATTTCTCTGTTTATGTCTCTGCACATTTGCATTCTCAAGGGTAGGAATTGAATTATTTTGGGCAGCCCTTAAAGCTTGCACTTTCTTCCTCAGGTCATCTCTGATTGTTATTGCCTACTGATATTTGAACTCGGCCCTTAAGCTCCTAATTTCATCAGCTAGTTCTTCCTTGCTAGGCCTAGAGGAGGATGGTTTTACCATATTTTGATCTTCATCTTCATCATCCCTCAGAGACTCTGCCTCTTCAAACCTTTCACTAGGGTCTAGAAATGGGCGTTCTTGGAACACCTCTGACCTCATTCTCACGCTACCACCCTGTTGCCTCTCATATGCACCCTGAATATCAGCTTTTGCATTTGAAAAGTAAGGCACATGTTGTCCTGATGGCCTAGGGTTATCTTGCATATCATCATTTTTTCTGGGGGAACCCTCATGACTGACTGAGACAGCTCCCTTTCTTCTATACATCATTCTTCTTGTTACTGGTAACTCTTCAAATAAAGGATTTTGTTGGGATCTTCTGCCCTGCATATAAGTTTTACTTTGACCGGTTGGGAGATTACTTCGGAGTCACCACCTATTACTAGGAACTGTTTTCTTTTGAAAATCAGGGTTCTTTCACAAACTCCCCAGTAGAGTCGCCAATTTCTGTTGGTGACTCAGATGGGCACACAGATATTTCACCAGGGAGGACAAAAATAACAATTTTCAAATCACCATCCCCAGTAGAGTCGCCAATTTCTGTTTGTTTTTTCCCAGACTCGATGCTTATTCCCAGATTTCCCTACAAGGTAGCCATCAATGATCAACAGGATCTCTGGGCCAGGGGCCAACAGTGTAGGAGATAGACTCTATATTTTATCTCCTCTTCTTTTTCAAGCTCTGCAAAACCTAGGGGAGTATTCCCTACTCAACATCCATGAGGATATACATACAAAGGCTAGGATACTGATAGAAAGTAGATAAGTCCTCCTATAAGTACACCAAAACTGAAAGATAAGAGCAAAGGGGCTAGCTTTGGGCCTATTTGCAGTTGTAGACAGAGGACTGAGGATCCTAAAACTAATTCTAATGTCCTAAAAATTGTTTTAGATTTTGATTTTGATTTTAAGTTTGGATGCAAAGCTGGACATGGTTGTAACACAAACACAAAGCAAGATTGGTGCCTATCCAGGGCCTAGAGTCAGTAGACATACACCTGTGAATGATATGCATGAACAACTAAAACTAGATTTTAAGGGGATACATATGATACCTGCCCTACAGATATCTCCCAATACAGAGTGTTAAGCTATCTATACTTATGGCATCCCTATTACAGTGTACCCTTCCCAATGTTCAATCTGAAAATAGTTTAATCTACCCCTTGAGTAGAAGTTAAAAGATAAAACATTCAACACAGGAATTCTATGTTCGAGAGTCTCAAACATTGCTTAAATATCCAGACTCAGAAGAAAGATACAGGCAATACTGGAGACAGAATTAACAAAACACATGCTAACATAGCATTTCTCATATAGAATTAACCATGAAATCAGTGGATTCATGCAAAAACATACAACAAGAGATACATAAACTCACAGGTTTTGCTGTACAGAGCAACCAAATCAGCTGTATTGTGTTACAGAGCCAAATGTTCAACTTTCAACAACAACAAAAATGGTAACACTATCTGCCTATATTGACCAGAAAGTGTACCCGCAGTAATTAATTACATGGTCAAAAATCAAAAATCTGCCAGATACAGACTCCACAAAGGAATGGCACTCAGAAGTTATTGCAGCAACAGACAAGAGAAGCCTCGAGCCTTGCGCCGCCATCTGGGAGTCTTCACTCAAAAATTAGGTGACATGATCATGTGTACCATTGCCCATACCTCTGCACCGTCGCCATTAAAGGCCTCAACCACCTGCGGCCTACCTGGAAACCGTCGCTGCATTCAAACAGAAGTTCCCGCCAAAATGCACTTTACTGAAGTTTCAAATGTGCAGGAAGATTAGTCCCACATTGGTGCCATGGAGACTTCCTGAATACTTTAAAAACATGGTCGCGAGTATAATAGTTGTCGAGCGCCTTTTGCCGCGCTCGACGCATAAGCCTTCTCCAAAAGCCCATCGCCAAAACTTAAGCCATCGGCACACTCCAGAATTCTCCTTCCAATCTCAACGGTCTCGCTAACTGCTACCTTCACATTCCCCTCCATTGGCCAGAGATGCACCATTGGGCCAACTCTTCAGATCTCCACCGATAGTATGAGTCTCTCCGATGACCAGCTTGCACCCTGTTAGCAGTTACCATTCTACCACCATCGGCCAGACCAATATCGTCGGCCAAGCAAAAAACCCCTCGGCTGACACAGCCAATCACGCCGATGAACAACTACTGAAAGCCTCCAACATCCCCATCGGCCAGAGAAGAACCATCGGCCTAGCCAAAAGCTCCTTCACTGATAGGCCAACTCTCACCGATACATCAACAGGCTAGGCCCTGCCCCTTCGTCGGCCAGACCCACGCCATCAGCCAACCTGAAATTCCTCTAGCTGATCTTACTAGCCTCGCCGACAGACATCGGCCTCCCATCTCCGTCAGCCAAACACACACCGATGACCAGCTCATCGGCCAAACATCCACAGTCGGCCGAACAAGAAACTGCTCTGCTGATAGCATAAATCACACCAAAGACCACCATCAACTCCATCATCGGCCAGAGAAAGACCATGCCACAGCGATGTCCCTTGATCAGCAAGAAAATCACATCGGCCAAGCACTCCACAGTCCACCCGATCATACAAGTCACTTCCGATGGCTAGGCAAAACACACTCGTCGCTAAGACATAGACCATCGGCACAACAAGAATGAAGCTCGCCGACACAACCGATCACCCCGATGATCACAAACATACCTTCAAATAACCCTGCATCCTGCATCGGTGAGACCTAAGTCATCAAACCAAGAAAAAGATCCCTCGCCAATAGACCATACTCTCACCAATACACCAACGGCCAAACAAATGCCATCGGCCCAACACCTGCCCGCTCACCCGATAGTCTATGTTGTGCCGATGGCACATCAATCCAAACTCCATCGGGAACACCCAATGCATCGATGAATTGCCTATCTGCCTGGCCGATAAGCAAACCCTTGCCGATGAACACCTAAAAAACCCTCATCAGCCTGACCATCTCCTTCGATGGGACAAAAATTACCTCCGCCGATAGCACAAAGTCCCAGTGACATACAAAGAACACACCACAATCCCCATCGGTGAGATCAAAACTATCGGAATAACAATAAGCTTCCCTCCCGATAGGCAAAGTCTCAGCGATGACACCATCCCTGCCATCAACCTAATCGCCAAAACACCTACGAGGTCATGCCGATGGGCAAGAAAATATAGGGTTTAAATGAAGAAACCCTCTAAACATGAAAAATCAACCTCCAGGTCAAAATGAGTACCAACAAATAGGATGCCCCCTCGAGTGATTGGATGGGAAAAGGGAGAAAGATTTGGAGACGGACAATCTCACAAAGATGAAGGGGTTAGGTTAGGTTAGGTTGGAGGAAAAGGGACTTGTTTCAAGGAAATGGGAAGAAAACCAAAGGAAAAATGGACACGGGAAGTAGTCACAATCATCACCTAGCCAGAATTAGGGTTTGTAGGCTATAAATAGGAGTTGGGTCCACAAGATTAGTCATTTGTACACTTGTTTGATCTGGATTGGAGATAGAGAGCCTAGAGCAAACTTGGAGCAGCATGGTAGCCAGAGTAGCAGACATTCCACGCGAGGAGCATCGATTCAAGCGAGTCCGTCGATTCGGGCGGCCAGCAAAGGTAGGACCCTCGGTATGTGCTTCAAAAAATTTCCCCTAGGGTCGAATTAGGGTGTCATAAATGCAAGTAGAAAATAGGTCAAACAGATGCGCCGAAGTGTAGAACGGTGCATATGCAGTGCGAAACGGTGCTTTTGTCATTTCGCAGCGCATATGTGCAGTTTGGCAGCGCATCTATGAAAGCTGTGCATCTGTGCATTTTAATGGCGCTTTTGTAATTGCACGGTGCTTTTATAATTGCACAGCAGTTTTGCTCAGTTTGGCTGCGCATTTGTGAATGTTGCGCATATGTTGATTTGAGCAGTGCTTTCGTAATTGTGCGGCACATATGCTGAATGTAGTGGTGCATACACTAAAGTTTTGCATATGTGCAATGTAACGATGCATCTGTGTTTTGGCGGTGCTTTTGCTCATTGTAGCGGTGCATTTGCTTTTGGATGGCAAATTACTTAGCCAAATTAATTCGATTAGCGTCTTGTTTGACGCAAAAAATTGATGAGCTATCTCCGAGATTGCAGGAATCTAGTCAAGAGATGTAGTGTGCTATTTTGATCAATTTGAAATGCTAAGTTTAGTTGATATAGTTTAGTAGATATGTTGAGTATGGTATATGTAGCTTTAGATTGACGCTATGTTTTGCATGCTTGCAGGAGGAGATACAAGACACATTGCAGTCGAGGGAGACGTTGCCCATGCCCCTATTGCAGAGATATATGCTCACAGAGAGGGAGGTGCTTGGTGCCATGGGTTTGGACTACGTTTGCTTCATGCTCGAGCTGTGGGCGTACTGGGGATTGTTGATAGCTGCCGTGGAGAGATTCCACAGTGAGGATGGGACTTTCCATTTTCTGACTGGTGAGATGACTGTGACTCTAGAGGACGTCTACAGGATACTGCACTTACCCATCGTTAGTGAGTTGGTTGAGTATGATGCACAGCGGGATGCGGGACTCACCGAGTGCAGGCGAGTGTTCGATGACCCTGAGATGGTTGGACAAGTCATCCCTTGGCACGATATACATGACTGCCTGGGATCATGGCTGGATTGATCAGAGGTGTTGTATGCCCTGATAGGAGATTGTATGGGTTCCCCATTGGATGGGGCAGGATCATGGAGCGGATGCTGACTGAGGGCACCCTATACGCATGGGGAGTGTGTGTACTAGCCCACCTGTACCATGACATGCACCAGGTGGTGTATCATCGCAGCACGAGTCTGTCGGCTGGGGTGCTACTGTTATAGTTTTGGCTATGGGAGCACATAGCGGTGATGAGGCTGATGTGTATTCGCGAGGCAGCGGGGAGAGCCATACAGTTATGGCTACGTAGGAGTGATTTCCGAGCATAGGCTGGGGAAGTTGGAGTATTGGAGGCACACTTTGGATGGGGTAGATGTGGTCATCTAGTGACCATATCTGGATTGCGAGCCCTGGGACAATGAGGGAGATGAGCTGCCATACTATTTTCAGATGAGGTGGCTGATAGGCCGGACACAGCACATTTTGGAGAGATAGATGGTGGGTCAGGTGCTGCGACAGTTTGGCAGGAGGTATGGTATGCCACAGGGACAGGCACTATTCACACAGACACATGCAGAGAGGGTCCGATGGGGGTCGATGGCATTGTATGAGGAGGCCCTGGCAGAGTTCCAGCAGACTCCTTATGTGGCATGGGATATGAGGACAGAGATAGCTGACGCCGGGGTGACACAGGACTATGAGGATTGGCTGACGGCACACCCTTTCCTGAGGTACTCAGGACCTAGCATGTTGGTGCCTCATATTGACGAGGCTGATTCAGAGGAGGAGGGACAGGTTGGCCTCGGTCAGAGGGGAGGCCGAGGAGGATGGGGTGGTGGAGATGGAGAGAGGCTGAGGAGGTGGAGGAGGGTAGTCCAGGCAGAGCAGGTAGTGCCAGTACAGGCTACACAGCAGTCAATACCACAGCAGGTGTAGATGCCGCCACCCTAGTAGGTACCACAGCAGCAGGCGCCCCAACCACAGGGGCCAGGACAGGCAGAGGTAGCACAGGGGCCAATGCACGTAGAGGTGCATGAGAGGGCCATAGCTAGCCTAAGGGGACAGGTGCAAGAGCTGCAAGCACAGCTTAGGAGGGCCGACGACCGGTGAGAGACAGATGCAGCAGTGATCGCTGGGCTGACCCGTGAAAGAGACATGACAGATGCACAAGTATGCATTATCTGTGTAGAGCAGGATACTATAGTGGCAGCCATGGGGAAGATGTAGCTAGCTCCTTTTTGGTTGGGCAGGTGCAGCAAGCATAGGCACAGGTAGGCCAGTTACAGACATAGTTGGCACAGGTGCAGGCAGAGCTAGCCAGGGCACAGTCATAGGCACAGTACTACCGGGGCCTATACCATGGGGCAGTGTCAGCGAGTCAGAGGGCCAGGAGTTTTAGGAGTTAGTCTAGGGAGACGCATAGAGCAGGTCCATCACAGTCAAAGGCTTTCGTGATGGATCCCCAGCAGTCAGGAGCTGGCAGTGGTGGCCCACAGCAGTAGGGATAGATTTGCACCAGATTTTGTACTTTTTTGGGAAATGTATCACCATCCTTTTGGATGTACGTTGTATATGACACTTTGATTCAGAGAGAGAGAGGATGATGTTGTACATTTGGACCTCTTTTTATGATAGTATATATGATGATGCAGCTTTATGATTTATGGCATATGTTATGAGATGATGATTTACTTCTATTGTATGATGCGATGCACGTGTATACTTAGATGTTCTATCTGATGTTATATGGGATGCTTGTGATATGATGCTATGTGATGTCTATGATGATCTAATGTTTTGAATGTATGCAAATGCAACATGAGTTCTTGTGATTATGTAGCTTTATATGTGATGCACTTAGCTATGTTTTTTATTGTCTTTGCTTTATGATGTGATATGATGATGATGTATGGATGACCTAATGCATTGTGTTATGTATGCAACTGATGGAATCATGTTCATGTCTAACTCTAAATGTGATATGATATGCACTTATATGCTTTGTTTTTTTTTAATTTTATTTTGTGATGTCCAAATGTACTCTATCGACACAAGAATGATAAGATGATAGAAGAATGGTTGTGACAGAATGACTTAGAAACTTCATTTGATATTGGTACTCTGCATAGTTTGGGTAATGAGGATTGTATGGGATATGGATGTATGTATGGATATAGGATGGATGCTTTGCTTTTAAGAGTGCTTTATTTCATCATTGGGCATTTTATTTTTGGTGTATTTTCTGAAATGTTGTAAGTTAATACAAGCATCTAGGTATAATTGAACTGAGATGACCTAAGTACTACGTACATGGGTTTTGATTTGGCAAGTAAATACAAGCCTCTAGTCAAAATTGAATCTAGATGACCTAAGTACTTCTTGCATGTCAACAAACAAGGATTGCCCCCATTCATGTTAGACCTTTGATGTCCTCGATGATCTTTTGCCGATCATGTCCTTAGACAAGGTGTCACATTACTACAATGGAATCCACAGATAGCAAACAAAGAAAATGATCATGCCCCCATCATAGCATCTCTAGCTTTTGGCATCCTTGAGTAGCATAGGAGGACATGATAACAAAAATAAGACGCTGTAACCTAACTCTGATATTCAATCCACAAAACATTCTTGCATTTAGATGTGTTGTTCTTGCCGTAATATAGATAGAATCAGTTAGAAGACCTTGGGTATTTTGCCTTGTGTGTGAATAGGTTAAGCTGTTCATAGTCAAGATTTCTACTTTGAGCATGGGTTCTACTTGCACCTGCTTGCTTGGTGAGAAGATTGAACAACCCTTATTTGCGAGACGGACCCTAAGGGACTGACCTAGTGCCTTGGGGGCTCATTGCTAAATGGCCTTGCCTACGTGACAACGTAGAGGCAACGTAGTTCGGGGTAAACCCTAGCGGACCATGGATGGACTAGAAGAAAGATGACAAGAAAGAAGACAAGAAAGGGGATGAATGGGACCATGGGAGCCTTGGGGGCACATTAGAATAAATGGCCTTGCCTACGTGACGACACAGAGGCAACGTAGTTCACAGACTTGGACCATGGACACTGACGAGAGACACTATGTTAGGCTCACATTGAGGAGACAGTATGGGACAAAACCTTGGTTGACAAGGCCACAAGGAGAGTATCAAGCCATGATAGGTAACTGTCAAGTGTTTATTGTGGGACAGATATGGGTCAAATGGGGAATGAGCGAAGGAAAAATGGACTCAAGGTGATTGGATTCCCAAAGATGGAGAAGGCGGTTCATCACAAGTAACGCCTGTTTACCAGGTTTTCGTCATGTGCTTTTATTTGCACGAGAAGCCAGAAAGTAAACATGATGCCTGTTTGCCAGGTTTTCATCATGATACCTATCCAAGGTGCCTATTTGCCAGGTTTTCACCAAAGGATGATTTTTTTTGTATTTTCTCTTTTCAAATTTTTTTTTTTAATTTTTTGTATTTTCCCATTTCAAGTTTTTTGATTTTTTGACTTTTTGATTTTATTGTGCCCCCTTGCATTGGGGTTCTCCTAGGTATAGAACTGGCAAAGGTGCATGCTGTTGATAGGATCATCGAACAACTCACCCTTTGATGTTGCCAATTGATATGCCCCTGATCCATAAGCAACTACAATAACATAGGGTTCAAGCTAGTTAGGTTCAAACTTGCCTTTCTTTTCCCTGTCTTGTTGATTGCGAGGGTTTTCTTTGAGGACGAGGTCCCCAACCTTAAAGCATCTTGGGTGAACCTTGTGGTTATCGCTTCTTGACATCATCTGTTGATAGGCTTTGAGATGATTGAAGGCTTTCTGTCGCCTTTCCTCTAGCAGCTCTAGTTCTTCTAACTTTGAGACCCTGTATTCTTCATCTGATATGAGACCCTTCAACGACACCCTGAGGGACGGTAATTCAACTTTAATGGGAAGGATGGCTTCTAAACCATAGACAAGGGCATAGGGTGTAGCACCTATGGGAGTGCGTATACTGGTTTTGGAGGCCCATAGAGCCGGATTGAGTTGGACATGCCAATCACGGCCAGCATCATTGATAGTCTTCTTTAAGATTTTCAGAATGGTTTTATTCGATGCTTTAGCTTGGCCATTACCTTGGGGGTAGTATGGGGTGGAGAAGCGATGTTGGATTTTGAAACGCTCACAGAGTTCCTAGACATCCTAATTTTTGAACAGTCTTCTGTTATTCGTTATGATGGATGAAGGAATGCCATATCTGCAGATAATGTAATTCAGGATGAAAGAGGAAATTTGCTTGCCTGTGACAGCGGTTAGGGGAATAGCCTCAATCCACTTTGTGAAATACTCAATAGCGGTTATGATGAATTTGTGGCCATTGGAAGAGGGTGGATGAATCTTGCCCACAAGGTTAAGTCCCCATTGACAAAAGGGCCAGGGTGTCGTTAAAGGTCTCAACTCTTGAGCAGGTGCATGGATCAGGTTCCCATGTATTTGGCATTGTTTGCACTTTTTGACGAACTGATATGAATCCATCTCCATGTTTGGCTAGTAATAACCCAAACGCATGAGTTTCTTGGCTAAGGAAGGACCGCTGGAGTGTGTTCCGCAGATCCCTTCGTGTACGTCTCGCAAGGCAGTTATGGATTCTTCTTGTTCTAAACAGCAGAGCAAAGTACCATCTAGACCACATCGGTAAAGGGTATTGGCTATGATGGTGTAGCGAGAGGTTTGTCGTATGAAAGTTCATTTTTGGTTGGAAGAGAGGTCAGGTGGGAGAATGTTGTCCTTGAGGTAAGTGTAAGTCTTACCATACCAAGGTGAATCAGAGCCAACTAGAAGGCAGATGGAATGGGTCTCAAGGAGATCATAAGCTGGTTGCCGGATAGGTTCCACTAAGAACTCATACCATGACTCATGTTCAGGTATTTCTAGAAGAGAGGCTATGGTAGCCATTACATCTGCCGCCTTATTCTCAATCCTAGGTATTTGCTCGAAGGAGATGGTCCCGAAGTGTGCTTTGAAGTCGTCAACCATTCATTTGTATGGGATGAGCTTTTCATCTTTGGTTTGATACTCATCATTGACCTGATTGATTATGAGCTGAGAATCACCGTAGATATGTATTTCTTGGATTTTCCACTCAGTTGCCATCTTGAGACCAATTACCAAGGCTTCATACTCCACTATGTTATTGGTGCATGGAAATAACAAACAGTAAGACTTTGGAATTGTGTCGCCGTGAGGAGTTATAAATAGGATACCTGCCCCCGATCCATGGTTTGTGTAAGACCTGTCGAAGTAGAGTTTCCAGTAAGATGTTGATATAGTGAATAAGGACTTGTCTGGAAATTCAAACTGCATGGGCTTGCTGTCTTGTAACGGTGCATCTGCTAGGTGGTTAGCTATGATATGTCCCTTAATGGCTTTTCTGTCTACATATTCGATATCATACTCACTAAGAAGCATTACCCACTTTGCTAGGTGACTTGTGAGAGTAGCTTTGCTGAGGAGATACTTCAATGGGTCTATTTTTGTGATGAGTTTAACTGGATGTGCAAGCATGTAATGTCAGATTTTTTGTGAAGCAAAAACTACCGCGAGACATGATCTTTCTACTTGTGAGTATTTCAACTCATAGCCCACTAAGGTTCGACTGATGTAGTATACAGCTCTTTCCTTGTTCTCATAATCATGCTATGCTAGAAGTGCTCCCAGAGTAGTAGGTGTAGCAGATATGTAGAGAATTAGAGGTTTTCCTTGGATCGGTGGCATGAGAATGGGTGGATTCATAAGGTACTCCTTTAGCTTGTTGAATGTTTCTTCACACCACTCATCCCACCTAAATGGAATGTTCTTATGCAGGAGATGGCTGAAAGGTTGGCACTTGTTTGCCAGCTGCGATATGAATCTGCGGATGGCCTGCAGTTTGCCTTGTAGGGATCTCAACTGAGTTAGAGTCTTGGGCGGTGGCTTGTCCATTATAGCTTTGACCTTGGCAAGGTCTACCTCTATTCCATTTGCCAACACGATGAAGCCTAGAAGCTTGCTTGAAGTTACCCCAAACACACATTTCTTTGGGTTCAGTTTGACTTGGAATTGGTCTAATCTTTGAAAAAAAATTTCTAAGACATCCAAGTGTGAGTCCCTTGTGAGAGATTTTGCTAAGATATCGTCAACATAGTCCTCCATAGTTACATGCATCATGTCATGGAATATAGTTGTCATAGCTCGCTGATATGTAGCACCTGCGTTTTTCAGCCCAAATGGCATGACATTCCAGCAAAAGGTACCCCATGGGCAAGTAAAAGCTGTCTTGTGTTGGTCTTCAGGTGCTATTTTGATTTGATTGTACCCTAAGAATCCGTCCATGAGTGATAGCATTGTATGTCCTGCAGTTAGGTCGACTATGATATCGATGTTCAGCAATGGAAAATCATCCTTGCGGCATGCTTTGTTTAAATCTCAAAAATCGTTGCATAGTCGAACCCGGCCATCTGGTTTGGACACTGGCACAATGTTGGATATCCATTCTGGGTAATCTATGGCTCTGATGAATCCTACATCCAGCAATTTCTTGAGCTCTTCTTTGACCAAAAGTGCTATGTGAGGATGCATTTTTCTCAGCTTCTGCTTTATTGGTTTTACTCCTGGATCCAGTGGTAGATGATGTAGAATTAAGTTTGGGTCTAGACCTGGCATGTCTGCATACGACCAAGCAAAGCTACCTCTCTTTTTCTTAAAAAATGGAACAAACCTAGTTTTCTCTGGTGGTGTGAGATATTTGGCAAAGTGGATAATCTTGGGCTGTTCTTCTGTTCCAATATTCACAGGCTCTGTCAGTTCCACAACAATCTATGACCTTTCCTGGTACATATCACTAGGAAGAGTGTCAAGCATTCCATCATCAGGTGCCACAGTTGGGTTTTCACCTTCGGATGCATCCTTTCTTTTTACTATTTTATGATCTGACACTGCTGCAAGGTGATTTTCACTATCAGATCCATTTTTGATCTTGATATTTTTGTGACTGGAAGGCTTGGCACCCTCCCCGAAGTAAGCCACGGTATTCAGTTCAATAGCAAAACCAGCTTTATGATCTCCCTTGGGTAAGTGGTCCAAAAGTTCCATATAATCGATGTAAGCATCATCGTTTTGGAACATATCTAGTTGGGGAGTTCCTTGCAGATCCCAGTCAATAAGCTCAGGGTGCAAGAGGGGAAGGGAGTCAGATGATAGACCTGATTCATTGATGGTGTGAATGGAAATGTTAGGAGCATTGGCAGGGGTAGTGTTCAGGGTGGTACTTTCCTCCAAGTTGTTTATTGCAATGGAATTTAAACTTTCCTCAAAAGCCATAATCTCAGGGATGGGCATATTAGACTCCAGTGGTTTGTTCCGTTGCATTTGTCCCTCACAGTAGCGGCTAAGAGTTTGGATGGTGTTGACCTCTTTGTCATCGTAGGAGTGCTCTGTTAGCTCATCCTACTCATACTCATTTGAATCTGTGTTGCTGTCCACTTGGAGTGTTTGGATTGTTTCTACAAGACAGGCATCTTCCTTGGCTTTACCCTTGCCTTTGTATCCTAGACCACTTGTGTTTCTAGCCGATGAGGATGAAGAAGGTTGTATAGGTTCAATGATTCCTTCTTTTCTGAGGCCGATGGGGCCTTGTCCTTTGTACCCCATCCTATGCAAAATAGTCTCCCCTGGCCCATAGAGTTCTGTTGGGAGTCTAGGCAGATTTTGGGGTGTGTTTTCTTCTTCAGTATAAAGCCATTGCAGGAGATCTCGCTCCTCTGTTTCATCGGATAAGGTCCCCCATTTTACAAAGGGAGTTGCGGGAGTCACAGGAGGAGCAGAGGGCTTTGGAAAATGTCTGGGTTGGCCAAAAGATCTGGGAGACAAAGGTAATGTGGCAAGATTCAGACTGTGCTCAATTGAGTATTCTCCCACCCCAGTTTCTTTTATGGTAATCTTTTGCTCTTTGGGCTTGGAGGAAGAGGCTTCAGCGGTATGATCATGTTGCGGGGTAGGGGAAATGTATGCTCTGTTATTAGGTATGACACATTCCGGTTTTGCATGGAAAGAATTGTAGTGTTGGTAGGGGTCAGGGTCGCCTTGAATGGTGACTTGTTTGCCATTGTGCGGGAACTTAATGCATTGATGATAGGTTGAGGGGACAACCTTCATGGCATGAATCCACGGTCTTCCTAGTAGGATATTATAAGCAAGCTCTCGATCAAGGACTTGACACACCACGTCTTTTATGATTGGTCCCACTTGAATGGGTAGGACAATTGTTCCCCTTGTGGTTCTTTCTTCCTCGTCATATGCTTTGATTGTAATTTTCCTCCTTGGATCAACTGCCTGTTCAAAGAACCCCAGTGCAAGGAAGAGCTTTAATGTGCAAATATTTAAACCAGCACCTCCATCAATGAGAACCCTCTTGATGCGGTGCTTGTGTACGAAGGCAACAATGTGCAGAGGGGTGTTATGAGGTTGGGATACAAAGAGGTCATCTTGCTCAGTGAATGATATGGAGTTGGAGGATATCAGATTGCCTACCATGGTCTGGAACTTTTCTTGGGCCAGATTAGTGGGGACCGTGGTTTCCACTAAGGATTTCTCAAGAATCTCCTTATGAGAAGGAGATAGACACAATAGCTCCAATATAGAAATGTGAGCTGGAGTTTTCTGTAACTAATCGATGACATTGTACTGACGGGAGTTGGATGGGGACTGCGACGACCTTGGAGGGGCAGTATTAAGCATGACTTTACCACTATGGGTAATTATGCTACAAACAGTTTTGTTAGGTCTTAGTTGTTGGTTGGATGAGATGACATTGACCTGTGGGATTTGCTCAGAAATACAGTTTATGGTGTAGTCAAATGGCACACTTGCATAGTTGGCATTACTAGTCCCGCTGTTCTGATTTAGCCGATTGTGATTATTGTTGTTGTCATTGTTGTTGTTGCCATTGTTGTTGTGGCCATTGTTGTTGTTGTTATATGGCCTGTTATGATTCAGAAGTGGATCCCTATAGGCCACATGAGTTTCATTGGAGGTATGTTGTTGTGTCCCTCCCTGATTCTGATCTAGTATATCTTGTATGACATTTTTGAGGTGGATGCAGTTGTTAGTTGTATGCCCCCTTCCTCGATGATATTCACAATAGTCTGTGTCCTTCCAGTAGGGAGGTTTGACTATAGGCTCGTAATCACTTGTTGGCGGTAGAGAAATTTCATTGTTAGCCAATAGCTTCCTTAGTGCGGACTCTTGAGACTCACCCAACAGTGTGAATTTTCTCCTTGGATTTGAACTGAACCAAGGTCTGGGCTACCAATAAGGTGGTTTGTTGATTGTGCCATTGTTTGTTTCTCCCTTGAGAGTGAATATGGGTTGTTGCTTGGGAGCTACCATCTTGGCATCCACTACTCCATCGTTGACCACATTCTTGTTCTTGGTCCAAAACTTTGATTTATCTGTTGTGTAATTGGAAGTAGGTGTGTCCTTGTATAACTTGATAGCTCCTTTAGTGATCATAGCCTTTTCGATGAATAAGCCCATTTCAATGACTTTTGAGAATGATGTAGGGCATTGTATCTGTATCTGATAGCTAAGATCAGTGTTTAGGTTGTGGACAAACATCTCCAATAGCTGCTTCTCAGGCATATCGTAAGAACACTTACTAGCTAGTTGTCTCCATCATTGTAAGAAGGTGGCGAATGACTCACCACTCTTTTGTTTGGTGTTGCATAGATCTAGCATAGATACCTCGTGTTCGATGTTGTAAGAGAAGTGCGTTATAAATTTATTGACAAGTTCATCAAAAGTTCTGATTCTTGGTGGGAGACACGAGAACCACTCCATAGCTTGACCACCTAAAGATCTTGGGAATAGTCTCATCAAGTAGGTCTCGTTGTGAGCTACTTCTAAATAGGCCGCATTGAATTCCCGGATATGATCTCTAGGGTCCCTTTTTCCTTTGTATTTGTCAAATTTAGGAACCTTGAACCTGTAGGGGAATGGTCTAATGTCCAGATTTTTGTCAAAAGGGTATGGAACTATGTCCTCCAAGGAGTAGTTCTTGGTATTTTTACCAGTCTTAAGGTCGGATATTTGTTGTGTGAGGCTCTCAAGTTGCTTCCTCATTTGCTCCATAGGGGCATTGTGATCGATGGGTCTCTTCCCTCTATCATTTTCATTTGGGTCTATAGTATTCCTTTCTCTTTCATTTGCATGTGGGTCTGTGTCATTCTTACCCCTTTCGTGATCAGTGTCTATATTTTCCATGATTGAGCTTATGTCAAAGTCTACGGGGAGTTTGATTCTGAGACTAGCAAGATGATAGAAGTACTTATGAGGGTCGGCATGGAGCACCTTCTCTACTAAATGTTGGAATTTTTGATCTTGAATGCTCCCTTCATAATCTTCACGAGAGATCTCTTCGTCACTATCATGAGGTGTGACGATACGATTAGATGAGCCGGCCATTTCAAGTTGCTTGTTGTACTGGGATCGAGTAAGAACCATGCAAGGTGATGTGGGATGAAGCGGACTGGGATTAGAAATCTTGGCAAGGTGCCGACTGAGAATGTTGTGAATAGGATACTTAGGACAAGGTTTGGACAAACGATTCTCTCGCTCAATGACTTCAAGTAAGACGGTTGACACAAGACGGTAGCCACTAGTAAGGGTAGTTGATACTGTCTTACTATGTAGGGACTAGTCGCTCAACAAGACTACTAGCAAAGGTACTGTGACCTACTAGGTTTACGTGAATCCACTAATGATACGAAGAGAGGACCTATGTCGAACCGGTATGGAATAAACTGACTTTGGGACAAGAGGGGTTTGGACAGAAAGTGAATGGGACGATTGACGAAAGAGAGAGAGTTGGGTGAAATGGATGAAGACTGACTACAAGGTTGAATCTAATCTCAGAAAGTGAAGCTAGGCTGAAATGGGTGTTCCAAATAGGTAAAAAGATTTTCTCAAAAATAGTGCATGTGCTCACTGTCGTGTATGCGCAGAAACAAATGCACAGCAGAAATGAACATATGCGCCGTAAGTCGCAGTATATGCGCAACACTAGTGAAGGATAAATGTGCAGCAAGTCTACACGTATGCGCAGCAAGTCGATACAAATGCGCAGCAGAAATAAGTATATGTGCCGCTCTGGTTTTTGGCAAAATTTTTGGATTTTTCTGTTGTTTTTGGTATTTTTTGGCTAGAAAAAGGCTTTCTTGGTCTGATTTTATGAATTAACAGCAAGAAAACACAACAAGCACAAAGAATATTTTATAGTTTTTTCATTATTTTTGTGGTTTTTTCAACTCTATTTTGGACTAAACTGAACAAAAGCAAGCACAAAGATCCTAGGCGAGAAATGGATTACAAGGGTTTTGGGCCACTAGAACAAGAAGTATTTAATGCGGGCAACCATTCAAGTGGTTACACATGCAGCGGCACTACTCTCTATTGTGGAGTCTCCGAGCCTCAAAGGGTTGCACCTTAGAGGGTTTTGGGGGAGGTTGGCCATCGGTGTAACATAGCAGCACTTGTTGCAGGAAGTTTTCACCTCAAGCACAATTTATTTTAAGTGGCTTGGTAGGGCTTGGCTTTAGCCTGTTACCACTTAGGGTCATTCCCACTTGGACAAGCATGCATCCAAGGGTAGGCCCCTCCTAAAGGTCAAACAAATGGTGGCACTCTGATCACCCAGTAAAGGGGAGAGCATAAGCCTATTGGCATTTGTCAAGCACAGAAAACACTGATTAATCCAACATATTTAAAAGTAGAAAACTAAATGGGCTAATCTACTTGGGCAAGCACAGAACTTTGAAGTGATTTTAGCAATATAGCATTGGTTCAGTTTTAATCCTAGAAATCAATGGTGAGTTCAATTTTAACCCGCGTAGCATGAAATAGTTAACTTTGAAGTTTTGGTCCAATGAGATAGCAGTAGTTCAATTTTAACCTTAAAATCAAAGGTGAGTTCAATTTTAATCCTCGTAGCACGAAATAGTTAACTTTGAAGTTTTGGTCCAACGAGATAGTAGTAGTTCAATTTTAACCTCAAAATCAAAGGTGAGTTCAGTTTTAATCTCAGATAGCAATAACTTGGAAAGTGTTGCAATGAAAGAAACAAATGATCCAGTTACTTCTTTCTTAATTAGTGCTAGGTGAGGATTTGAATGAACATCAGTTTTACTATCCCTTAGAAAGTGAAGTGTGAACTATTTAAATGCAACTATATGGAACTAAACCTGAATCATCCTGCAAAACAGCTCCAGAAAACACCTGCGAAGATGTTAGTGTTAGCAAATTTTCCTAGAAAGGTACTAAAACCATAGCCTATTATAGAAGCATAACTTCAGTGATTCAATATGCAGAAATAATCAACAAAAGCACTGCAAGGATAAATGCACCGTAACAGTACGCGTATGCGCAGTAGAAAAGAACATATGCGTAGAATGGATGGATGCGCAGTAACAGTGGTCAAATGCGCTGTAAAAATGAACAAATGCGCATGAATTATGAATGCACAGCAATAATGTACATATGCGCTGCAAGAATGAACATATGCGCGACAATAGCAAAAGCTTCGTAACAGTGCACAAAAGCACAGCAAGAATACACGGAAGCGCAGAAATGATAGAAGCATCGTAGAAATGAGTATATGCACTGTAGAAATGGTCAAATGTGTTGAAGTAGCTTGTGCATGACCAGTACGGAACCTGCCTTCAAAAAAGCTCAGATTTTGATGAGATAAAGGGGCAAGGGCCTCACGGTGGGCGCCAAAAATGTTAGGATAAAATGCAGTTTAATCAAATGAACAATAACAAACCCAAACATCAACAGAATAATGAAAACAAGAAAGATTCAAAGAAATGAAGCAAATGAATAACAATGCAAACCTTCCCTGTTTCAAATCTTCTGTTGTTTGCCTATTACAGCCGTCCTTTGCTGATGAAGTAGGCCCTCAGTGAGTGCACTCTTTTAGCTGTTTTGTAGGATGTCGATAGTAAATGGCTGTGATAATGAGTATGCCAAGAAGATGAGGTTTGAAGCAACAATGGTGATCTCAAGCAAATAGTATTGGGGTGCCAAAGGCGCGCAGGTAGAATTCTACAGAGTAACAATACGAATAGCCTGGATGAATAGAATGGAAGGATGAGGCTTCTTTTATAGACTTGGAAGAATGGGAATCAACGGTTGAGAGGAGATGTGATGATCAATGACTGAGGATGGTTGAGGAATGTGCAACTAGTAGAAATATGACAAGTGTCTCACCTCCATCATGAAAGAGGGGTTTTGACAACATTGATTGGAGAGTTAACTCCTTTAACTGATCAGTTAACAGAATTGATTAATCAGTTGGAAGAATGAATTATGGAATTGACTGAATTGATTGAGGGATTAACTCAATTGACAGGTTAGTTAACACTTTTGATTGATTAGTTAACTAACTTCTGATTTGAGAAGAAATAGGCCATGTGGGTGAGGGGGAAAATAGGGTAATTAAATATTTAATATATTTAATTACATGTGCAACCCGATGAGGTGGACAAGGTGAGGTGGAAAAGTGAGGTGTAAGTGTGATGTGGATTTTTGAATTTAGAACTTAGGATAGAGGAATTTGGATTAATTAAATAATTTATGATTATTTAATTGTGTAGGACAATTAGAAGAATTTTAATTAAATAAATAGATTTTATTTAATTATGGAACAGTGAATCGATTAAATAAATTTGGAATATTTATTTAATTGATAGAAGAATGGAATAAGTATTTAGAATATTTATTTAGGATGAATCGTGTCATTTTTAGGCATATACACTTTCCATTGGAGCAAAAATTTCTTCAAAATCAACTCCTTCTACTTGAGAATAACCCTTGCAGACCAATCTGGCTTTGTTTTTGACTACTTCACCATCTTCATTCAGTTTATTCTAGAAGACCCATTTGGTTCCAATCACATTTTTGTTTCTAGGTCTGGGAACAAGATCCCAAGTGTGATTTTTCTCAATTTCCATTAGCTCTTCCTTCATTGTTTTAGTCTAGCTTTCATCATTAGATGCTTCACTCACTGTTTTTGGTTCAATATTTGAAATCAGACAATACTTTTTTGAGTCTTGAGCAATCTTTCTTCTTGTTTGAACACCTTTGCTTTTATCACCTATGATTTGATCTTCATAGTGATTCAGTCTTACATACCTGGGAGTTTTTGGAATTTCTCGCACTTCTATTTCTTGAACAGGTTCATTCAAACTTATCTCTTCTTCCTGATTCTCCGGATGAGCCTGGATCTAAATTTTAGAAGGGGCTTGGACTTCCTGGACCAAAACATTATTCTGATCATCTTCCTCATATTCATAAAACCTTGAGGTTTTTTTAATACCTTCATCAACCTTCACATTTGTACTTTCTATAATCTTTCTCAATCTCTTGTCATAACACCGGTATGCTTTGCTTTGAGTAGAATAACCCAAGAATATTCTTTCATCACTTCTAGCATTAAATTTGCCAAGGTCTTCATCTCTTTTAATGTAATATTTGCTACCAAAGACTCTGAAATACTTCATAGTGGGAGTGATGCCAAACCAGAGTTCATAAGGGGTCTTACCAGTATTGTTTTTGATTTATACTCAATTAAGAGTATGGGCAGTAGTGCTTACAACTTCTCTCTAGTAGATCTGAGGAATATTTGCTTCCATCATCATGGCTCTAGATGCTTCCTGGATGGTCTGGTTCTTTCTCTCCACTACTCCATTCTACTGTGGAGTCCTTGGAGCAGATAACTGTCTTTTTATCCCATGTTTCTCATAGAATTCTATGAACTCTCTAGATGTGAATTCTCCACCTCTATCAAACTTGATACATTTTATGTTTAATCTGGTTTCATTCTCTACCATAGCTTTGAATATTTTGAATTTCTCAAGAGACTTAGATTTCTCTTTTAGAAAAGTCACTCACATCATCCGGGAGTGGTCATCAATTAATAACATCAAGTATCTATCACCTTGCAAACTTCTGATTCTTAGCGGTCCACATAGATTAGTATGTACTAAGTCCAACAATCTGGTAGAAGACTATTCCTTACTTTTGAATGTGACTCTTCTCTACTTACCCAACCGACATTCTTTGCACAAACTATTAGTAGGTTTCACCAGTCTTGGAAGATCTCTTATAGCCTGAGTGTTGCTTATCTTGATGATATTATCAAAATTCACATGACACATTCTCCTATGCCACAACCAACTCTGGTCAATTTGAACAAATAAACAACTTTTGCTAGTACTAACCAAGTGGAAGATGTTACCTTTTGTTTGAGTACTAGATGCAATCTCTATTCTAGAACATTCAAAGATCTTACATTTTCTTTTTTTGAATCGGAGATCATAGGCTTTGTCCACCAACTATCCAACACTGAGAAGATTGTGCTTCAGACCTTCAACATATAGTACATTACTAGTTTTGTTCTTTCCATCAAAAGAAATAGTTCCTCTACCTCTGATTCTACCAGCAGAATTATCACCAAATTTTACCACTCCTCCATTTTTTTCCAAATATATGAACTTATTTTTGTCACTTGTCATATGGTGGGATCATCCACTGTTAATGACCCAATCATCCTTTTCTTCAACTTGGGCAACTAGAGTTGTTTCTATCATTTTATGATTGACAGATTCAAAGGGCATTGGATCTTCTTCCTTAATGGTAATAAACACCCAGTTACTTCTAGATTTGTTTCTTGTCTCTGACTCATCATCTGTTACTCCTTCATCATCATCATCTTTGTGAACATAGTAACATTTCTTTTAGAATCTTGATCTATTTGGATTTGCTCTTGAAAATCTTTCTAGACACATTGAGGCAAAATGATCGATCTTATTGTAGTTGAAACATTTGAAGGGAAATTTTCCTTCATTCTTACCGGATACTCTTGGTAGTCTTTTTGCAATAAGGGCTTCAAGTTGAGTAGCTTCTGCTTCATCTTCTTCCAGATCTTTTCTTACTTTTTCATACCATGATATTTTCTTTGAGGAGTTCTCTCCCAGATCAGACTTTTGTTTGCCTTTTACTAAGGCACTAGCTTTGAATGCAGATTTAGTCTTGGGGGGTGCATCTCCAAACTCAACCAATTCAAATGTAGCTAATTTTCCAACCAATTGATCTCTTGTGATATTTTGAATAGTATTCTACCCTTAGTCACCAGTGAAATGAATGCTTCTTTGCTTCATCCCATTTCTTTGTCAGAGCTTGAAAATATTGTGTTCCAAATGAAAAAGGGAAAAGCTCCAGGGCCTAATGGTTTCCTGGTTGAGTTCTACTAGGAGTTCTAGGAAGTAATTAAGTTAGATTTGTTGGAGGTCATTCAAGAATCTTTCATGAAAAAACAAATGCTGAAATCCATGAATGCTACTTCCTTTCTCTCATCCCAAAGAAGGATGGGGCTAATTCTCTGGATCTTTTTAGGCCCATTGCCTTATATAATGTGGTTTATAAGATAGTTACTAAGTTGATTGCTGAGCGGCTGAAACCCTAGCTAAGCAGATTAATTTCTGAAGAGCAAGGGGGTTTTGTGGCTAGTATGTAGATTATGGATGGTGTCATCATTGCAGCCTTGACGATTCATTTTATGGATCATTCTAAAGAGAAAGCAATGTTTATTAAGTTGGATATGGCTAAAGCTTATGATTGGGTCAAATGGGCCTTCTTATTTAAGATTCTAGGAGCATTTGGTTTTGTTGATGAATGGAATGAGTGGGTGAAGAGTTGTGTTACTTCTCCTTCCTTTTCAGTGCTGATTAATGGTGAGCTGACAGAGCTGTTTGGTGCTTCTAGGGGGCTCAGACAAGGGGACCCTTTATCCCCCTATCTTTTCATCTTATTGGCAGAGAGTTTGGGGAGGTTTATTAGATCCCAGGTGGAGATTGGTTTGATTAAGGGCTGGAGTTTTGGAAACAATATTCCCCCTCAATCACATTTGTAGTTTGTTGATGACACGACTCTGATGGGTAGAGCCAAGGTTGAGGAGGCTTTCGGTTGGCGCAAGATTCTGGATTGTTATTTGGCTACATCAGGTAAGAAAATTAATGAGGGGAAGTCTTTTATTTACTTCTTTCATACTCTGCAGGCTATTCAAAGGAGAATTGCTGGTATCCTTCATTTCCAGATTGGTACTCTCCCTTTTGTGTATCTTGGTATTCCGCCTGCTATTCGTTCGCTTCCTAAATTGTTATGGCAGGAGATTATGGATAAGTTCAGAAATCTGGTTAGTCATTGGACTAACATGTGGCTCTCTTCTATGGGTAGGATGACTCTTCTAAAGGTAGTGGTGCAGGCTCTTCTTCTGTACAGATGTTTTGTTCTCTTTGCACCTTTCGGCTTTATCAAAGACTTTGAGAGTTTGTCTCGGTAGTTCCTTTGGTTTGGCAACCTCCTTCACAGGAAGTGGAGTTTGGTTAAGTGGGAAGCTATTTGTAGGCCAAAGCAAGCTGGTGGTCTGGGTCTGCGTAGAATTGATTTGAATGGACAAGCTTTAGCAGCTAAGCTGTATTGGTGGTGGTGTTCGTAGCAACATCAATCTTGGGAAAAAATTCTTACCTCAAAGTATCTGGGTGTAGTTGAGAGTGTGGATGTTACCCACTTCAATTTGGAGGGGAAGGGTTCTATGATTTGGAGTACCCTCAAAAGGGGCACCAAGTTGGTCAAGTAGGGGTTGTTTTGGATTTGCAATGGGGGGCAGGATGCTCTCTTCTGGCATGATTCTTGGAATGGTTATCCTCCCATTTTATCTACCCACCCCCACCTACAGAATTTGAGTAGGCATTTTATTGATGCTGGGTGGTGCCATGTTGTTGATTTTAAAACTCTTCATAATTTGGGACAAGTTAGTGTGTATAAATGGAAGGTTTTGCAAGAGTGGCCTCCTGGTGGGGCAGCTAGGGATTATCAGGAGATTGTTGGCACCCTACCGAGGCGTGTCTACACTTCTCTTCTTGGGAGAGATGTGTTGGCTTGGGGTCCTGATCCAAAAGGCAAATTTACTATTACCTCAGGTTATCAAGTTCTTGATAAGCAAATGTTTGGGAGCTCAGAGGTCTCGTGGTGGAAACAGGTTTGGAATAAGTTTTCTTGGCCTAAGTGTAACTTCTTCTCGTGGTTAGTTGTTCAAGGGAGGTTCCTTACTTGGGAGAACTTCTAGAAACGTGGGTTTTAGGGGCCCTCTAAGTGTGTTCTGTGTGGTGGGCATGAGGAGTGCATCCCCCATCTCTTCTTTCAGTGTTCCTTTGCAAAAGTTATTTGGCATTTCTGGTGGAATCTCTGGCATATACCATGTAGACATGCTTCTTCTTTAGAGGATTTTTGGAGGAGTCTGGGGCCTCCCCCTATAAAGACCTCTTTTCTCCTCATTGCTTGGATCATTGGCCCTAGTTTGATAATTTGGCATATTTGGTTGGAGAACAACCGTAGAATTTTTCTGGACAAGAAGCTACTTGTTGGTCAGCTTTGGTTGAGGATTCTGGGTGGTCTGCAGGAAACTTTGGCTACTAAGTGTGATCTGTCTATCCCTGTTGTTTCTGGTGACTATGATGTGGTTAAAGCCCTGGGTCTTTCTAGGGGTGGACAAACATATTTGAGGGCGGTTCAGCATAGGCGTGGGAGAGCGAGGATCTGTCGTACTGGTCATTGGTGTCCTCCTGCTATGGGGGAACTAAAAATTAGTATTGATGGATCTTCCAGAAGTAATCTTGGCCATGTTGGAGTTGGTGGCATTGACAGGGATAGTTCGGGGGTGGTAATTTTTTTCTTCTCTATATATAAATGTCATCATACAAAGAATCTCATGGAGGCTCTTGCTATTCTTTGGGCTTCAGAGCGTGCTTGTGCCCTTGGCTAGAGGCAGATTATTTGTGAATCAGATTCTTAGGTGGTCATTGATATGCTGAATAAGAGACATTTTGAGGAGGTGAACTGGCAACTTGCAGTGGTGGCCAAACAAATTGTTTCTCTAAGCAATTCTTTAGATTCTATTTCTTTTTGTCATGTGCCATGGGAGTGGAATAAGGTGGTGGATGGTTTGGCAAGGTGGGCATCTGAGCAAATGAAGACTTGGAATGTGGATGATTGGGGCAATCTTTCTAGTGATTTGGCCCCTGTTCTTGAAGATTGGGTTATGGAGGATATGAGGAGATTTTTGGGTGTTACTTAATTCTTGTTTTTTGGTGCTTTGTAATAATTTTATGATTCAATAAAGTTTTTACCCCTTTTATTTAAAAAAAAACCTTGTATTTGTAAGGAGGTAGGGATCTGAAAACTTTGGTAACAATCTCATCTTCATCCAAGATTCCACCAGCACACCTAATGCCACAAACAAGCTCATTTATTTTTGCCATAAATGTAGTGATATTTTCATCTTCATTCATCTTCAAGTTTTCAAATTTTCCTTTTAGACTCTGTAGCTTGGCACATTTAGCATATTTGTCTCCTTCATGCAAAAGTTCCAATTCTTCCCAAATTTCATATGTAGTTTTTAAATCTATAACATTTGTCAGCTCTGAATCAAATAAGGTAGTTAGTAAAGCTTCTTTAGCCGAAAGATTGTCTTCAACATCTTTTATTTCATCTATACTTGTTGGACCATCCTGTGGAGGAACATACTTCTTTAAAGCCATGATCCAATATTGCATTCCCATACATTGCAAGTGACATTCCATGCAGCTTTTCCAAATAGTGTAATTGGTTCCATCAAACCTCAAACTATCCTTCTTGTAGGAAGGCATCCTAGATCTCCTCAAGTGGTTAAGCTCTTTTGGAGGAACTTAGCTCTGATACTAATTGTTAGTTTCAATATAGACAACTGAGAGGGGGGGTGAATCAGTTGTCTCAAAACTTTCTTTTATTAACTACTTAAATCCTTCTTGTAATACGACATAATAATAAATCAATCATGGAAACACAATGCAACAATTCAAGAGCACAAACACATTAACACATATGACACCAAGATTTTAATGTGGAAAACCTGGTTAAGGGAAAAACCATGGGGTGACTAACCCAAGATTGTATTCTCTATTAAAAGAATAAGAAGAACAAAATGGCACATGCCAGTTAGGGCTCACTATCCAAGCACACTACTCACAAGACGCCCACTACCTACAGGAGACACACTGTCTACAAAATAATAAATATTACATATTTGAACTGAAGAATAGCATCTTCACCATGCTTGAGTCAGTTCCATTTAAGCTCAACACCTTTTCTTTGCCTTTCGCTCTTCTCCTCTCTACCACACTCTCATCTCCGCCAAGATATTTTTGAAATGACTTCACAACTCTTATTTATTAAAGACATCAACTTTGGGATAATCATCAAAATTGACATACTTTATAGAGAAAATACACAAATACAACTTGACTTATTACAAAAGACTTCATATTAATCACTACATTGTCAGCTACACAGATCTGGGACTTCAATCTTCTTTGAGGAAAACACCATGCTTCGCAGAACATCTTCAAGATTATCTGCAAGATGTGTAAATCATCTGGTCAGCCAAGTTTAGGAAGAACATCATCATTTGGAAGTAATTCTTCAATTACGAGCTCAATCTTCATTGCAGACCACCAACATGAATTGGACACAATCCAGAGACCTTAACAAGCTTGCCTGAATCACCAAGAACATCCACACTACTTCTGCTTACTGAAATCATTCTCTCCTTCATCCGGAACCTCAAGAACATAGTCTGTTATCACTGTCATATTGGAATAGATGCTTGTGGACCTCTAGACCATAAACCAATTGAGTTGTCAATTCACATTGACTTCCTAAACACTCCACCAAATCTCCAGAACAAGATATTGCATTTTCAGATCTCACCAGACCTATTTGTGTCACTCTGTCACCTCTGAACATCTTCCAGAACTAGTTTTACTCATATGGTCATAACTTCTTCAAATCTTCATGCGGACCTCTCAAATCTTTATTGCATCACCTTTGGACATATATCTACAAACCCTTTAATGCTCATCCTTTTATCTTCATCTTAGTTAGGATCTTCACTTCACTGTCTTCACTATTCTTCTCTGTTCCTGATAGGATTAATTTTCTCAATATCCTCAACATACAACTCATCCAATCCTTGACATCACTGCAACAAGAGTATGTTGACATCAATGATAACACTGATTAGGCCCATACTTGCAACACTAAGACCCTTCTCACCAATGTGGCTGTATACACCTAAAAATGCAATGACTCTACTTAAATAAATATTTTAAATATTTATTTCATCATTCACATTCTTCTATCAATAAATAAATAATTTTATTTATTTATCTGATTCATCTCCTCTCATTTAATTAAATAAATTACATTTTATTTAATTAATTAATTAAATTCATTTTCATCAACTTCATTCTTCTAAATAATTGTAATTATTTAATTAAAATCTTTTATTCTTCAAAAATATTCACTAAATAAAATATACTTTTATATTTTATTTTATTCTTCAAAAATATCCACTAAATAAAATATACTTTTATATTTTATTTTATTCTTCAAAAATATCCACTAAATAAAAATATATTTCTATATTTTATTTATTCCTCTCATTTATCTACAAAATAATTAAATAAATCTTTTTTATTTATTTATGCATTCTTATCTTCAAAAATCATTCTTATCTTCTAAAAATACTTTCCTCTTGTCATACAAAAGCAAAAGCAATTTTAAAGCAAACTTTCTCTTAAATTAGAAAAATAAATTCTAAATTAAGAAAATCAAATCTCATCCTCATCAAGAGAGGAGTTAACTCCACAAAGCTACTTTTCAAATGACACATGTCTTTCTTCCATTTGTTGCCTTTTCCTCAACAATTCTCCTCCATTGATCTTCTCTTTTCTTCTCAACCATTGATCTTCTTCTACACATTTCTATAAATACAACACTATTCTTCCTCATTTAATCATCCATAGCTTGAGCGAACTTATGCTGCAAAAATACAAGCACTTCATAGCACTTCATATTCATCCTCTCACATTTGTGTTTAAAACTCATCTTCAAATACAAACAAGTATCCTAGCCATTCTACTCTTGTCACCTTCAACAAGTAAGGGAGCAATCGCTTCTGAGGGCTTCATCATCATCAAGGTCAAGAAGAGATAGGCGAACTATGGAAGACGCAAGGTAAAGGTGTAAGTATCATTGTTTATTATTTTATGCTCCTTTTTATCTTTAGATTTCATAGATGTATTGGGTTTATTATTCTTAATTGATTAATCCATTTTCCCCTTCACATTTTGGCACCCACCATGGGGCCCTTGCCCCTCTAACTAATCAAAAACTAAGTTTTTCTAAGTGACAGGTCCGTACAGGTGTCGTACATGTTCTGACAGAGGCATCCGGTGCATCTAACTTCCAAAATGATGCATATACCTCCTGTCTCCACGCATGCAAAAGTCTGGCGCATTCAATCCATGAATTGGTGCTTTTACCCTTTGTTTTGGTGCTTTTGTAGAAACGACGCATATACACTCTGAAACAACACATACGCTCTGAAACGGTGCATATACACTCTGAAACGGTGCATACAATCTGAAACGGTGCATATACACTCTGAAATGGTGCATATACATTGTTTTAGTGCATATGACCTCTGATACGACGCATATGTTACATCCCATAGCGCATCTATTTTGCAATGAATTTTAAGAAAGTTGTTTTCTTCGCCAAACGCTCTTTTTTTCATGAAATCTAGGCAAATTTGTACTCAAAATTTATGGAGATGCCCCCCGAAGATAATGGTGAGGTTAGATTTGAGCTAAGAGATCATCTGCATACATTTTTATCCAAATATTAACAAACTAGGGTTAGAAAATGCAAATTTCTGCAGACTGATTGTTTCTTTCTGCACATATGACCTCTGATTCAACACATCTGTTAAAATAGCACATATATCTCTTGTTACAATGCTTTTGACACCTATCTTAGCACTTTTGTACAATGGCTCATGCAAGTTTTGTTTCTGTGCATTCAGACTACATTGTGGCGCTTATGTTCTGCTCTCTATTTTTAGGGTTTGTCTGATTTTGTGTGTTGGAGCTAACAATTGTTTTGCAGGGTTAGTGGCTGGATTCGATCATTTAGATTCTTTGCCTAGTTCATTTAGACTAATTAGGGGAAAAGTAAACAAGTGCATTGCATACAAACTTCACATAGTTCATAACTAGGAAGAAAGTAACTAAACCCATTGCTATCTTTGCATTGTTAATTTATTTTCCTAATTAGACCACTGCTATCTTTACAAATGGGAAAATGAACATTGCTATGCTCTAAACACTTCCAAGTTAACAATTGTGTGAGTGCACAAGTAGAGTAGCCCATTTAGTTTTTCTACTTTTAACTAGGTTGGATTAACCAGTGTATTATGTGCTTGTGAATGACAATAGGCTTATGCTCTCCCCTTAACTGGGTGACCAAAGTGCCAGACTTGTCATTCCATTTGTTTAACCTTTAGGGGAGTGTGAACGACCCTGAGTGGTAACAGGCTAAAGCCAAGCCCTACCAAGCCACTTAAAATAAATTGTGCTTGAGGTGAAAACCTCTTACAACGAGTGCTGCTGTGTTACACCGACGGCCAAACTCCCAAAACCCTCTAAGACGTAACCCTTTGAGGCTGGGATACTCCATAATGGAGAGTAGTGCCGCCGCACGTGTAACCACTCGAATGGTTTCCCTGACTAAGAACCAATTGTTTAGCAAGCCAAAAACCCCTATTTGTTAATGCAAAGGGTGGAGCTCTTGAAGCAGCCTTGATTCATGTGACTCTCAGTAGAGGTAGCAGGGACAATCCTAAGGTTCGGTGGGGGTACGAGCCTAAGGAAACTCGAATCTGGTATGCATGAGAAGTGAGTACTGCGGAGGGGAGCCGGTGCTACCAAATCCTGGAGCTACACGCTTTGAGTATGCACAACTAGAGGATTCAACGAATATTGTCCTATCCAGCCTAGGGTGTACTTATTTTTGAGTCAAAACAGTCCAAAAATACAAAAACATAACAAAAGATAAAAATCATGAAAACTTCTATGTGTTTGTTGTGTCTTTTCCATAATTGAACATCAGAATTATCAAAAACACCAAGTTTTCAAACCCAAAAATAGAAGAATCTTAAAAATGTTCCAAAATTCTACAAATTCAAACCAAAAGCTAGAATTGCGCATTTGTCATGACCTGTAGTGCATTTGATCTGACTTTCAGTGCATATAAACTTTGTTGCAGCGCTTTTGAAAAATACCAGACTAGTGCATTTGATCTGACTTATAGAGCTTTTATCCTCTATTTCCACGCATTTGTTGCTGCGCATCTAAACCAATAAGCTTTTTTGGTCTTGTGTCAGTGGCAAACAAATTAGAATATATTGGTTAAAAACTCCAATATCTGCAATTATAAATAAACTTAGGTCCCTTGCCCCAAGATTGTGTAGCAATTTCTCAACAATCCAAGTCTTACAACAAGAAATGGCAATCTTGCAAGTTGAACGTGCCAGTACTAGCTACGCCTCACCCCAAAATCATACGTCCTTTTCCCATACTCATGACAAGGCAAGCACCACCTCAAGTTGGAAATCATATACCACCCCATCTACTAGTCCTCCTTCGCTATCTTCTAAGACACATATCCCAAAGCATACTGGTTCTACACCAACACCACCATCTAGTTCCTCAAATTTTAAATGGAAAACCAAAAAAGAATCAAATGAGTTTTGGGAAAAATATTTGCCAAATTTATACAGCAAAAGAAAAGCTATGGAGAAAGCCAAATCCACTCATCTTTTACCTCATTCATCTACCCATACACCTACCAATGATGTGATCCAAGGGCTACTAGCAGAGAGTCAACCATGTCCCCAAATTTTGGTCCTTGACCTTACCAAAGATTCTTCCAATCCCATGTCAAATCCTACAACACCTTCATGTCATCTGCAAACCCTTGAGCTTATCGAAGAACATCCTACCATGAACCAAAGTCAAAGTCCATTGAACATCCATGTTGTCAACCAAGAATCTATCCAAGAGCTATGTCAAGAGCACACCTTAGAGCATGTGGAAACATCCACCCTTTATCTAAATCAAGATCAAAACACCCCCATCCAATTTCAAACCATTCATAACCTTTATCTCTTCCATGATCAAGATAATATCTATGAAGAAGCTATCCATGAGCAACTTGATCCTATACATAGGAAAGAGATCCAATTCCAACCCATTCATAATCTATACCTTCTCTATGATCCAGATACTACCTTTTATGAAGAAGATGTCCATGAACAACTTGATCCCATACCCCTTCATGAGCAAGAAACCTCCATTACTTCTATCCCTTTTACATCTAATCCCATCCATGATCCAACAGCTTCCGCTTCCTCTGATGAGACACTTGCCTCCCAAGTGCACATGAATGATCAACCCAATAACTTAGATCGTAAAGAGCATAATGATGATCAAGATTCTAGTGATCCTTCACCATCCATTATTGACCAAGCTACAAATCCATCGTCTTATATCCTTGGGCTTACTACCTTCATGCATGAATGTTCTTCCTTAGAACACCAACAACCATTATCCGCTATCTCACCTTCCTCATCCAATAAGGAACTCACTACTAGTTCACCTATACATAATCCCATGGTCCACCGCATACTCTAGAATATGAACTATCAAGGTAAAGGCTTAGGCCTTCATGAACAAGGTATTTTGGAACCTATCCATGTCAATGTTCCTCCACCTTCATACGGCCTTAGATACATACCCCAAGGTGAGCAATCTCAAGATGTTGGTACTTCCTCCACTCCTCCTAAGTCTACTACTTTCCATCGCAAACCCTATCATATCCCCAAAACATATGTCGCCATTCCACCTCCATCATCCTACATTTGTCAAAAGCATGTGACCATACACCTTCCACCATCCAATCTACCTCCGCTACTTCCAACTCCTAATAGCCTTCTGTGCATCCTACCTCCACTTCTTCCAACACCTTATCCATCCATCTATAAATCCTCTAAATATCCCAAACATGGCCAACAAATGCACATGTTGTCTAAACAACGAGCTTCAACCAACCTCACTTCCGCCATCCCTAGAGGATTCAAAACCACAAATCTGGATGCCCCTACCTATAAAGTCAAAAATCCTAAGCATCCTCATGACCTAGGATACAAAAGCTGAGAATTAAAGAATTATCCATATCAAAAGCTGCATACACCCATACACCTCAATGCCAAACTAAAAAAGGTGTGGGTCCCCACGCAACAACTAATTACCTTTGAAGCTGCACAAAAGCTGTATACACCCAATCCAATACCTTCACAAGAGAAGTCTAAAAGCAAAATGGTTTGGGTACATAAGCAAAAATCCCTCAAGTCAAATGAGGCATCCACCTCTCGTGAATCCCAACCATCCACTTTCTCCTCTGTTATCCACAAATATCCAATCTTTTCATCCCGCAAGACAAGCAAAAATTAGAAAAATACTAAGTCTATGTCGGTCCCTAAAGGCCTATATCATTCATCTACCAAGTAAAAGTCTCCATTGCTTCCCACACCACCTGCCTATCATAAGCTTCAATGTTTATCATGGTATGTGCAACTGTTGGTCATGGTTCCCTTCCATTCCACAACACTTCCATATAACTCCATCTCCCCTCCCTTCCACTACTATCCTACATATCTTGCTCATCCTATGGTCCATGCTTTTGCATAAACTTTCCTTCCATCCTTGCATAAGTCCATCTGTATTCTGCATCATCATCCACTATCGCACCTTCCATAATCCACTATCTACCTACTTTGTCTCACTTTCATGCAATCCCCTACCAACATCTATGAGCACACTTGACATGGTCCATGCGACGACATCTTTCTAGAGGGACTATCACCTTTCAAGGAACTAGATACCGGCATCCCTCTCTTCCATATTCCACCTTCTCCAAATATTAAAAAAAAATGAAAAAAGAAAAGAAAAAATGAAAAAAGCAAAGAAAAATCCCTTCATCCAACGGTGAAAATTTGGCAAACAGATGCCTTGGATAAGTACCATGATGAAAACCTGGCAAACAGGCGTCATGTGTAAGTTGATCTCCTATGTCGCCTACACTTGGGGGCACCTTGTCTCATCAGCATATCACTTTTCTCCTACCAGTTTCTTTTCATAGCATTTCCTATCCTATTCCTCTATCTATTACACACTTATACTATCTAGTCCATCCATCCTAATCTTCCATTCCTCTATTTTTCTTAATCTTGACAAAGATTGGGGGCACAATGTTGACAAATGTTTTAGATGTCTCTTGACATACCTTATCCCTCCAAAACCATGCAAATCCTTCATTATCCTCTCATCGTCCTTCATCGTAAGCTTCGATTTATTCCTATCTGACATAGTTCTTGGAAATCACATCCTTGATTCCTCCTATCCACTATTGCCCATCCCCATACATACCCATTTCATTCCTTATCACCCATGCATCTACCTATCCGTGGTGTTTCCTTTTCATCAATATCATCTGCTCCATATCTGATCCATAGCTGTTCCATATCTGATCCATGTCTGTTCCATATCATGTCTCATCCAATCCATATCTCAGTATCATAGGGTTTACCCCGAACTATGTTGCCTCTCCGTCATCACGTAGGTAAGACCATTATTAATGCACCCCCGAGGCTCCACTTTCCCATCTGTCCTGTGTCTAGTCCTTCTACCAATTTGAGTTCATCCTATTTTCTACGTCTTTCCATCACCTAGGTCTTAGGTCCATCAGGCTTTACCCCAAACTATGTTGCCTCTGCGTCGTCACGTAGGTAAGGCCATTTAGCAATGGGCCCCTGAGGCACTAAGTCAGTCCCTTAGGGTCTATTTCTCCAAGTCTTTTGACGTCTCACCCATAATAAGTCAATCCTTGTCTAAACTGGGGGCAACTCCTCAACCTAGTTACGGATTTGGATTCTTGAATGCCAATGTTCTAAGAGGATACCAATAAGGATTGTGATACCTTTCTCTAGACAAACAAGAGCAACAAAGAAAGCTACCCAAAAATAAAAGTCTTGATGCAGAACAACAACCTATCCTAAACAAAGAAGCGCACCATATCGAAACACTCAAGCTAATTCTATATCAATTATGGCAAAAGACACATCTAAGGCAAGAATGTTTTGTCAACAGGTTAACTTACAAGGTCTTGAATTTTTGTCATTATGTCTTCCTATGCTACTCATGGATGCCAAAAGCTAGAGATGCTATGATGGGGGGCATAATCTTTTTCTTTGACTATTGCTTGTGGATTAAACTTTAGTAATGTGATGACTTTTGTCTAACGACATGATTAGCCAAAGATCATCGAGGACTTCAAGGTCTAAACATGAAAAGGGGCAATCCTTTTCTGTTGAAATGCAAGAAGTACTCAGGTCATCTAGATTCAATTTTGACTAGATGTTTGTATTAACTTGCTAAATCAAAATCCATGTAAACGATACTCAAGTCATCTTGGTCTAATTATACCTAGATGCTTGTATTTTCTTACAACATAATAAAGCCCAATGATGAAATAAGCACTTCAAAATACTTGCTATATCAAAGTGACAAATATCCATATCCATATCCATAACGTATCCAATTGTGTCTTATATCTGTATCCATATCTAATTGCATTTCTCCATATCCCATCCAATAAAGATCTAAATTGTAGTGAATCAATGTTTACAAAAGCTTATGATTTCTTCTATCGAATCATTCTTTTATCGAGTCATTCTTCTATCAATCAAATTTTTGTTTGTCTTCATATCTCTCATCAACAGTTCTAACTGTCAATCCGAGCAGTGATCAAAATGCAAGTTTATCCTTAATCCATACCAATCGAGTTAAGCCAATCTTGTCAAAATTATCCAATCACAATCAGTGGTCTTGATCCTAATCTTGTCGTAAACCATATCAATCAGTCATAACTATCCTTCGTGTTGCTCTAGGGATATATCGTTCCCTACCATTGCAACACTGTCGTATATTGTTATCATATCAAATGTCTTAGATAGGATGTTGCATTGTTGAAACCAGACTCAGAGTCTTATACGACATGTTTCATTCCTGACACCAGACATCATCGATCTATATCATTGGTTACCACTTGACCGGGGCAATACCTTGCCTATTCTTGTATCATTTGTGCATTCTTACTTGCTTGCTTGTGTATGTCATCATTTTATCTTGCATCACATATCATTCACCATCTTTCTTCTGCATCCAACCATTTCTTTTCCTGTTTCTCCTCTTCTTCATTGTGAGATTGTCCATCTCATGCCTTTCATTAAACTTGTACCAGGGGCAAACTGGGGCATGTATCACTATAAAAAATTCTTTTTCTTTGAAACAACATGATAAAACACATTGCATCAAAGAGGGGCAAAATGTATACACCTAAAAATGACATGACTCTACTTAAATAAATATTTAAAATATTTATTTCATCATTCACATTCTTCTATCAATAAATAAATAAATTTATTTATTTATCTGATTCATCTCCTCTCATTTAATTAAATAAATTACATTTTATTTAATTAATTAATTAAATTCATTTTCATCAACTTCATTCTTCTAAATAATTAAATAATTGTAATTATTTAATTAAAATCTTTTATTCTTCAAAAATATCTACTAAATAAAATATACTTTTATATTTTATTTTATTCTTCAAAAATATCCACTAAATAAAATATACTTTTATATTTTATTTTATTCTTCAAAAATATCCACTAAATAAAATATACTTTTATATTTTATTTTATTCTTCAAAAATATCCACAAAATAAAATATATTTCTATATTTTATTTATTCCTCTCATTTATCTACAAAATAATTAAATAAATCTTTTTTATTTAATGATGCATTTTTATCTTCAAAAATTATTCTTATCTTCTAAAAATACTTTCCTCTTGTCATACAAAAGCAAAAGCAGTTTTAAAGCATCTTTAAAGCAAACTTTCTCTTAAATTAGGAAAATAAATTCTAAATTAAGAAAATCAAATCTCATCCTCATTAAGAGAGGAGTTAACTCCACAAAGGTGCTTTTTAAATGACACATGTCTTTCTTCCATTTGTTGCACATTCCTCAACAATTCTCCTCCGTTGATCTTCTCTTTTCTTCTCAACCATTGATCTTCTTCTACACATCTCTATAAATACAACACTATTCTTCCTCATTTGATCATCCATCGTTTGAGCGAATTTATGCTGTAGAAATACAAGTACGCCTTTGGCACTTCATAGCACTTCACATTCATTCTCTCACATTTGGTATTTGAAGCTCATCTTCAAATACAAACAAGTATCCTAGCTGTTCTACTCTTGTCATCTTCAACAAGCAAGGGAGCACACGCTTCTGAGAGCTTCATGTTTATCAATATCAAGAGCTGATAGGTGAATAATGGAAGATGCAAAAAGCTGCACAAAAGCTGCATACACCCAAACCCATACCTTCACAGTTACTATCTAAAAACAAAATGGTTTGGGTACCCAAGCAAAAAGCCATCAAGTCAAATGAAGCATCCACCTCTAAAGCATCCCAACCATCCACTTTCTCCCATGCCATCCACAAGTATCAAATCCTTCCATCCCACATGACAAACAAAAAATAGAAGTATACTAAGTCTATGTGGGTCCCTAAATTCATAAATCATTCATCCACCAAGAAAAAATCTCCATTGCTTCCCACACCACCAGCCTATCATAAGCTTCAATGTTTATCATGGTATGTGCAACCGCTAGTCATGGTTCCCTTCCATTCCACAACACTTCTGTATAACTCCATCTCCCCTCCCTTCCACTACTATCCTACATATCTTCCTCCTCCTATGGTCCATGCTTTTGCATAAATCTTCCTTCCATCCTTCATAAGTCCTTCTATATTCTGCATCGTCATCCACTATCACACCTTCCATAATCTGCTATCTACCATTCTCCATCTCACTTTCATGCGATCCCTACCAACATCTATGAGCACACTTGACATGGTCCGTGCGACAACATTTTTCTAGTGGGACTATCACCTTTCAAGGAACTAGTTACCAGAGTCCCTCTCTTCCATATTCCACCTTCTCCAAATATTAAAGAAAAAAAAGAAAAAAGAAAAGAAAAAATGAAAAAAGTAAAGAAAAATCCCTTCATCCAACGGTGAAAATCTAGCAAACAGATGCCTTGGATAAGTACCATGATGAAAACCTGGAAAATAGGCGTCATATGTAAGTTGATCTCCTACGTCACCTACACTTGGGGGCACCTTGTCTCATCAGCATATCACTTTTCTCCTACCAGTTTCCTTTCATAGCATTTCCTATCCTATTCCTCTATCTATTACACACTTATACTGTCTAGTCCATCCATCCTAATCTTCCATTCCTCTATTTTTCTTGATCTTGACAAAGATTGGGGGCACAATGTTGACAAATGTTTATATGTCCCTTGATATACCTTATCCCTCCAAAACCATGCAAATCCTTCATTATCCTCTCATCATCCTTCGTCGTAAGCTTCAAGTTATTCCTATGCGACATAGTCCTTGGAGATCACATCCTTGATTCCTCCTATCCACTATTGCCCATCCCCACACATACCCATTTCATTCCTTATCGCCCATGCATCTACCTATCCGTGGTGTTTCCTTGTCATCAGTATCATCTACTCCGTATCTGATCCATAGCTGTTCCATATCTGATCCATGTCTGTTCCATATCATGTCTCATCCAATCCATATCTCGGTATCATAGGGTTCACCCCAAACTACGTTGCCTCTGCGTCAT
Organism: Cunninghamia lanceolata; assembly: GCA_027924645.1. Classification (NCBI taxonomy): domain Eukaryota; kingdom Viridiplantae; phylum Streptophyta; class Pinopsida; order Cupressales; family Cupressaceae; genus Cunninghamia; species Cunninghamia lanceolata. Next base: position 1,595,842 of record BSBN01000210.1, on the reverse strand, counting down.
CACGTAGGTAAGGCCATTATCAATGCGCCCCCAAGGCTCCACTTTCCCATCCGTCCCATGTCTAGTACTTCTACCAATCTGAGTTCGTCCCATTTTCTATGTCTTTCCATCACCTAAGTCTTAGGTCCATCAGGGTTTACCTCGAACGACGTTGCCTCTGCGTCGTCATGTAGGCAAGGCCATTTAGCAATGGGCCCCCGAGGCACTAGGTCAGTCCCTTAGGGTCTGTTTCTCCATGTCTTTTGACGTCTCACCCATAATAAGTCGATCCTTGTCTAAACTGGGGGCAACTCCTCAACCTAGTTATGGATTTGGATTCTTGAATGCCACTGTTCTAAGAGGATACCAATAAGGATTGTGATACCTTTCTCTAGACAAACAAGAGTAGTAAAGCAAGCTACCCAAAAACAAAAGTCTTGATGCAGAACATCGACCTATCCTAAACAAAGAAGTGCACCATACCCAAACACTCAAGCTAATTCTATATCAATTATGGCAAAAGACACATCTAAGGAAAGAATGTTTTGTCAATAGGTTAACTTACAAGGTCTTGAATTTTTGTCATTCTGTCTTCCTATGCTACTCAAGGATGCCAAAAGCTAGAGATGCTATGATGGGGGGCATAATCTTTTTCTTTGACTACTGCTTGTGGATTAAACTTTAGTAATGTGATGACTTTTGTCTAACGACATGATCAACCAAAGATCATTGGGGACTTCAAGGTCTAAACATGAAAAGGGGCAATCCTTGTCTATTGAAACGCAAGAAGTACTTAGGTCATCTATATTCAATTTTGACTATATGTTTGTATTAACTTGCTAAATCAAAATCCATGTATGCGATACTTAGGTCATCTTGGTCTAATTATACCTAGATGCTTGTATTTTCTTACAACATAATAAAGCCCAATGATGAAATAAGCACTTCAAAATACTTGCTATATCAAGGTGACAAATATCCATATCCATATCCATAACATATCCAATTGCGTCTCATATCTGTATCCATATCCAATTGTATTTCTCCATATCCCATCCAATAAAGATCCAAATTGTAGCGAATCAATGTTTACAAAAGCTTATGATTTCTTCTATCGAATCATTCTTCTATTGAGTCATTCTTCTATCGATCAAATTTCTATTTGTCTTCATATCTCTCATCAACAGTTCTAACTATCAATCCGAGCAGTGGTCAAAATGCAAGTTTATCCTTAATCCATACCAATCGAGTTAAGCCAATCTTGTCAAAATTATCCAATCACAATCAGTAGTCTTGATCCTAATCTTGTCGTAAACCATATCAATCGGTCATAACTATCCTTTGTGTTACTCTAGGGATATATCGTTCCCCGCCATGACAACACTGCCGTATATTTTTATCATATCAAATGTCTTAGATAGGATGTTGCATTGTTGAAACCAGAACCAGAGTCTTATATGACATATTTCATTCCTAACACCAAACATCATCGATCTATATCGTTGGTTTACCGCTTGACTGGGGCAATACCTTGCCTGTTCTTGTATCATTTGTACATTCTTGCTTGCTTGCTTGTGTATGTCATCATTTTATCTTGCATCACATATCATTCACCATCTTTCTTCTGCATTCAACCATTTCTTCTCCTGTTTCTCCTCTTGTTCATCGTGAGATTGTCCGTCTCACGTCTTTCTACCGTCTCCTCATCCAATCTCCCGAGGGGGCATCCTATCATTAAACTTGTACCAGGGGCAAATTGGGGCATGTATCACTATCAAAAATTCTTTTTCTTTGAAACAACATGATAAAACACATTGCATCAAAGAGGGGCAAAATGTATACACCTAAAAATGGCATGACTCTACTTAAATAAATATTTTAAATATTTATTTCATCATTCACATTCTTCTATCAATAAATAAATAAATATCTGATTCATCTCCTCTCATTTAATTAAATAAATTACATTTTAATTAATTAATTAATTAAATTCATTTTCATCAACTTCATTCTTCTAAATAATTAAATAATTGTAATTATTTAATTAAAATCTTTTATTCTTCAAAAATATCCACTAAATAAAATATACTTTTATATTTTATTTTATTCTTCAAAAATATCCACTAAATAAAATATACTTCTATATTTTATTTATTCCTCTCATTTATCTACAAAATAATTAAATAAATCTTTTTTATTTAATTATGCATTCTTATCTTCAAAAATCATTCTTATCTTCTAAAAATAATTTCCTCTTGTCATACAAAAGCAAAAGCAGTTTTAAAGCATCTTTAAAGCAAACTTTCTCTTAAATTAGAAAAATAAATTCTAAATTAAGAAAATCAAATCTCATCCTCATCAAGAGAGGAGTTAACTCCACAAAGCTACTTTTCAAATGACACAGGTATTTCTTCCATTTGTTGCATGTTCCTCAACAATTCTCCTCCATTGATCTTCTCTTTTCTTCTCAACCATTGATCTTCTTCTACACATCTCTATAAATACAACACTATTCTTCCTCATTTGATCATCCATCGTTTGAGCGAATTTATGCTACAGAAATACAAGTGTGCCTTTGGCACTTCAGAGCACTTCATAGCACTTCACATTCATTCTCTCACATTTGGTATTTGAAGCTCATCTTCAAATACAAACAAGTATCCTAGCCATTCTACTCTTATCACCTTCAATAAGCAAGGGAGCAATCGCTTCTGAGGGCTTCATCATCATCAAGGTCAAGAAGAGATAGGCGAACTATGGAAGACGCAAGGTAAAGGTGTAAGTATCATTGTTTGTTATTTTATGCTCCTTTTTATCTTCAAATTTCATAGATGTATTGGGTTTATTATTCTTAATTGATTAATCCATTTTCCCCTTCACAGTGGCCATATCTCAAATGCCATAACATAGTCTTTTCAGTAGGACGCTTAGCTTCCAAAGCATGTGCTCTACCATCAGAACTAGTTACAATAGATTTCTTTATTACTCATTCAGATGGTGGGGATGAAGTGACTGCATCTCTTTTCTTTGACTCAGAAGAACTATTGCACTGTGAAGTGCATGCCTCCAACTGAAATAGATACCTCTTTGAGTACCCTTCGCAAGCACCATAGATCCTCTAGTCATCTTGCATACATTCTTCGAAAAGACAACCTGCACACCTGCATCATTCAACATACTTATAGAAAGTAGGTTCTATACTAGGCCTAGGATGTGCATAACCCCAGTGATCCCCTTCACTCGTCCATCAGGGAATCAGATTGAGACTCTTCCATGACCAACAATCTTCAAATTAGAATTGTCACCCAGGTACACTCTTCCACCATCAAACTCTTCATATTTCGTAAATTAGTCTCGATGCAAGGTCATGTGGAATGATGCACTAGAATCAATCAACCACACATTAACAAATGCATGGACAGCTAGGGCTGCGATAAAGGCATCACCAACATCCTGTGACTTGTCAAAATCTGAATCAGGAGCATTCTTCTTCTTCTTTTTCTTCTCCTCTTTGCATTCCTTTCAGAAATGCCCAGTTTTCCCACAGTTCCAACAGAGAGCCTTGGACTTTCTAGGAGATTTGGATCTCCCACAGGATTTGGATCTGCTCTTTTCACCTTTCTTGTCCTTCTTCTTCCCTTTCTCTTTGGATCTTCCACGAATCACAAGAGCCTCTTTGGCTACCTCAGAAGACTTTCTCTGCATCTCTTCAGATAACAATGAAGACACCACATCTTCCATATTGAAGGTAGTAGTGGTGCTTTCGATAGCCATGAGAAGATGATCCCATGAATCTGACAAAGAACAAAGCAGGGTAATACACTGATCCTTCTCCTCCATTTTCACACCCACAGATGTTAATTATGCAACGATCATGTTGAAAGCATTCATATGGTCTACAATAGATCCTCCATCTTCCATCTTCAGAGAAAACTTCTTTTTTAGAAAAAAACTTGTTCACCAAGGACTTGGCCTGATAAACATCACCTAACTTCTTCCAAAGGTCTTTCGTGCTCTTCTTCTCATGGACATTCAACAGGACAAATTCAGCTAGATAGAGTCTTATGAGACCCTTAGCCTTCTAATTTTTGAGGTCCAAATAAGCTTGTGACATTGTTGTAGGTTTTACACTAGATATAGTTTTCCATAGGTCACGATCAATAAGTAGGTCTTCCATCTTGAGTTTCCACAACTTGAAAGTGGTGCCATTAAATTTCTCCACCTCTAATCTTCCGGATGCGGTTGACATCTCCTTCCTACAACAAGATACAAAATACTCTACACAAACTCCCACTCAACTTAAGATTAGCTCAAAAAACCCCTACCCAGTAGCTAGAACCAAAATTGGCCAGGCTCTTATACCAACTAAAAGGGAACTAGGTGTGTGGAAATCACTTCCTACACTAATCTAATGAGGGGAGGAGAGTGCAAATTCAATTTTTTCTTTACAATTACAAATTATGTTAACCCACTAATGGAGATATTGCAGCAAACACATACAGAAGAATGTAATACAAAAGAAGAGAGACACAAGATATACGTGGGGAAAACCTTTATTGGGTGAGAAACCCCACACTCTAAAACACAACTCAAATGTATTCCATAAACAATGAAGGTTACAGTACAGTCATAGAGCCAATGCTCTTACAAGAGTCTTCGACACTCATATCTGGAGATGATCCAACAGCATAACAATACCTGTCAATCACATAATGCATCACCTCTCCAAAGCACCTATTTATAAAGAACATATAAGGTAAAAATGGCTCCACATTGAGATGGGCATCCAACATAGCCTCATGTCCCAAAACCCACACCTATGGACACTTGCCTAACACTGTAGGATGTTCCTGACACTTTTCAAGTCACCCCATCCCAAGGAGGTCACCTATTTCCAAAATGGGCTATGACATATGCTCTTACGACTCTTACAACCGTCATAGAATCTGTCATAGCTGTCATAACTTACATCTATAAGAGAATCTGTCATACACATGCTATAAATAGTATATTCTATTACAACATGTCATAGTCCACATTGGGGCACCCAAAGATGCCTTTTTCAAAGATGCTTCTCGACACATGTCCATACCTATCATAGGATCTTCTATTTCTGACTCTTACATGTCATAACTTTGTCATAGGAATCTGTCATGATCGTTTCGGTCAATATTCCCTTACACACATTCCAAGATGCTGACACATGGCAAAATATTCCTACCACTAAGTGGGATGACTATCTCCTCATGTGAGGACAAATTTACATGTGGTCATATGCCATGTAGGATGACACATCATCGTGTCAACTCCCACAATATGACAACATAGGATTTGCATCCAAATTATACAATAGGCAATAAATAAATAAATAAAATGAAAGGATACAAGGAATTACCAACGTTGAGACACCTTAATTCCCAAAAATTTTGGCAGTTTGTTTTTACAGTTTAGAGGCAGTTTGGTGAGCTTTTTGTCAGCTTTTCTGAGGAGCTTGAGAATGAATTGGCTTGGCTATTTTTAGGAGCTCTTCCAGCTTTTCCTCTTGGAGATCTTTTGGACAGGATATATTGGAGAAAGCTAGCTCTTTCTCAGGATTGGAGATTATTGTTTCTTCTCTCTTGAGCACAGGCAGAGAGTTTGTAGACTTATTTTTTACTCAATTTTTATCAGTTTTCATGTACTCCTTCCAATCCAATACAACAGAGCCTTCCTGTTTCACTTCTTGCCCCGTAATTGCAATATTGATTTGATGTCTCACTATGGCAATGAATATTTTATCCTCTATCATGTCTCATTATTGTGGAAGTGTTGTGCAAATTTTTCATATAATTCTAGTTGTATGTTAAGTTCAGAGAGAACCTTCATATAAATTACTTTTGAGTTGTATGATTTAGGTGGAATTATGAAAGTTTATGTTTGAAGGGTTGTTTGTGGGTAAAAAGCATAAGATAGATTAGAATTCTATTTAAGTTAGTTTTCATTCCAGCTACCTTCTCACCTTTTCCCTCAGCAAGTTAGTTAGATTAGAGGAATCATCAGGAGAACCAGCTCACTCTAGAGGTTCACTCTGAGTTTAGGCAACCCATAGGCCTAGGAGTGTTCCCATGTTCAATAGATAGTTAAGTCGAACAACTTAGCATAGGGTGCATATCTGATTGATACTAATACTATTGTAGATGTAACTATGAAAACATAGATAATAATAAAATAGATTTCCCTTGCTTCTCGTGGATGTAGCTAAATTGGTGAACCACCTAAACTCGGTGTTGTGTATTTTTCTTTTGTATTATCTTGCATCTATTTAATTCTGTGTTTAAATTGTTTATTTATCTACACTTCGAATCTACAATTGGTATCAGAGCACATTGAAAGATCTGATTGGGAATTTCTGTAGAATTTCTAGAAAGATGGAAGAAGTAGATAAATGGAGAATTAAAAAATTCTCGGGACAAAATTTTGCAATGTGGAAGATGCATATGGAATCATTGCTAATTCAAGGAGATCTTTCAATCACGTTGGAAGACAAATCCAATAAGCCAACTATGATGGTTGATGAGGAGTGGGAGAAAATAAATAAGAAAGCAACATCAACAATTATCCTTTCTCTGTCCAGTAATGTATTATTTAATGTTGCAACATAAAAGACTACAAAAGAATTGTGGGACAAATTGTGTGATATGTATGAGTTGGTTTCAGCTTCAAAAAAGGTTTTCCTCATGAAGAAATTGTATAATTTAAAGATGAAGGAAGGAGACAACATGAAAAATCACCTAAATGAATTCAATACATTAAAAAACCAATTGATTTCTATGAACATAAATCTAGATGTAGAAATCAAAGCCATCTTATTGGTGTGCTCTCTACTAGACAACTGGGAAGGAGTAGTGATGGCAATCAACAATTCGGTGTCCAGCAAAAACATACTAAAATTTGATGATGTTCTTGCCACTCTTCTTAGTGAAGACATGAGGAGGAAAAATCAAGGAAACTCCTCGAGAGATGCTTTGGTATTTGGTAATAGAGGGAGACCTCAAGAAAGAGGTAGAAATAATAATAGGAGAAGATCAAAAGTTTCAAAGAGATCTAAGTCTAGAGGAAGAAATGAAGGTTGTTGGTTTTGTGGCAAAGAAGGACACATCAAGAAGAACTTATGGTCATATAAGAAGGAACAAATAAGCTAAAAGACAATGAGGTTAACACTACATATGAAGAGGATGGATGGGTTTGGTATTGTCAATAAGTGAAACTACAACTAATCTGTGGGTATTGGACTCCAATGCTTCTTTCCATGCAAGTTCATGCTGAGAAGTTTTCAAAAACCATCAAGAAGGTAAACTTGGGAGAGTCTATCTTGGTGACAATGAAACATGTTATATCATTGGCAAAGGTAACGTGATTTTGAGATTAAAGAATGGAAATAAGTGGTTGTTGCGGGATGTGAGACATGTTCCTAAGCTCAAGAGGAATCTGATTTCTGGGGGACAGCTTGATGCTCAAGGATGTAGCATCACCTTTTCTTTAAATACTTGGAAGGTGACCAAAGGAACCCTAGTAATTGCAAGAGGCACTAAATTGGGCAATTTGTATGTGCTAGAGTGCCACATTGAAGTGGGAGCTACGATGGCAGTTGTGGATAGTGGGATAGAGCTTTGGCACAAGAGGCTCGGTCATATGAGCAAGAAGGGACTTGAAATTTTGCTCAAAAGGGATCAACTTGCAGGTTTACAATCTACTGATTTAGAGTTGTGTGAGTATTGTATCTATGGAAAAGAAAGGTGAATCATTTTTTTAAAAATCAGACATGACAAGAAGACAAGGCTTTTGGAGCTCATGCACCTAGACGTATTTGGTCCTTTGAAGGTAACCTCAATTGGAGTGGCAAATTACTTTGTTACTTTTCTTGATAATTGCACTCGCAAAGGTTGGGTTTATATGCTAAATAGGAAATAAAAAGTATTTAGCAAATTTAAAGTTTTCAAAGATATTGTTGAAAATCAAACTGGGAATAAAATAAAGTGCTTGAAAACGGATAATGGTGGAGAGTTTTGCTATTTGGATTTTGACAATTTTTGTACAGATAATGGCATCCAACATATTAAGATTGTTCCATTCACTCCTCAAGAAAATGGTGCAACTAAGAGGTTGAATCAAAAAATCTTGGAGAAAACTTAGAGTATGCTCTCTAATGTAGGTTTGGGAAAGGAATTTTGGGTAGAGGTAGTTAATACAACAGTGTACTTGATCAATCGAGGCCCTTCATCTCAATTGGATTTTGACATTCCAGAGGAGAAATGGTTTGGGAGGTGAATTTCCTATAATCCCCTATGAGTTCTTGGATGCGAAGCTTTTTCTCACATTCCCAAGGATAAGAGAATAAAATTAGATCCCAAATAAAAAAAAAGGTATTTTTGTTGGCTATGGAAAGGAGTAGTATGGCTATCAGTTGTGGGATCCAACTGCCAAATAGATAGTTTGTAGTCGAGATGTGATATTTAATGAAAAATGTTTCCGAGTCTGCAAGAATAGGGGACACAAGCAAAAGAATATGTGTTAGTTGATGATATTGGAAGTGGCAATGATATGTTTAAAAACCAAGACCAAAATCTGCATTCACATGGCACAGGAAACATTGGTCATAATTCTCATTCTAAATGGGCAAATGAATTTACACTTGAGCACCCAAGTCAAATGTTGCAGCCTCCCCTTAATTCTTATCTACCACTTCATATAAGATTGGTCATGAGTAATCCCTTTGTGTCTTTCTCAATGCCTATGCCAACTGCCACCTTGTCGTAAACATCTCAAACTTTGACACATGAATTGGTATCATATATGTTGCCCAACACACTATCTTTGGCACCACACTCAACTTCAAATTTGCCCATTCCAACTTTAAGCACCAACTATGGAAATGTTGGCATGAGACATGGTGAATGGCCAGATTCAAATATGCCACTCCATGTTGCACCTAATCATTCATTGTTGCAACCATTTAATGAGAGGCTAAGTTTGTTTCTACCACAGGGTAGTCACTTATCAAATTTTAATAATAACGAAGAACAAGGTAGTCTATAGGAACAAAGTGAATATAGTACTCTAGATAGAATCAAGTTCCTCGGTTGAGGAGGTCAACCAGAGAGAGAAAACCTCTTGCCAAATTTGATGATTCTATCCATCATTTGTTAATCTTTGATCAAGCAGAGTGACAAGGTGTCGTTGTACCTCATCATTTAATCTATTTTCAAATGTCAATAATCCAGGGGCTATGTCCTTGGCTATTTACAACTAGGGATTCTACAGTTACCAGTTTTCCTAACTAATCTTAATAGCTTCTACTAATTTGAAAAGATTAATCTATCTACTTACTAAATGAATTTAAGGAATGTTGAAACAGAATTAAACAGGAAGTTACTTTAAAGCAATCTTAAAAACAATAACATGCATCTATCTATTAAAATCAGTAAATATTTTTCACAACAAAATTTGAAGTAATAAAGCAATGGTACTAGTCTTCCGCCTAGGTGGTGAGAGTGGGCCCTTGCTCCACACCCTTGGGGTTGAAGGCTATAGTAGAAAATCAGCACAAGAGAAGAAGATCACAAATAAACTCAATCCAATTCCATTTGCTTTGCATTCATGAAAAACATTGATATCACAGAACTGAGATTACTAAAAATCAGAATAATCAAATCATTGTATATTTCTTCTATTGTTTCTATCAGTATATATCAAAATGAGTGATGACATATCACTTATCTTATCTACCAGTTCCTCTATGAGATGACATCCATTTCTTTATTACACTAGCTGTCTAATTATGGAAAATGATCATGCAATAAAAGAAGATTGAGTGGAATAGAAGTCCACTCAGAATTCTAAGTTTGAGTCTTAATACATTTGGACAGCAAGGCCCTAAAAATATGGGTATTGAATTAGTTCTATCCATAGCTCATGCAAAAACTTTATAAAGATAAAAACTCCAGCAGATTAATTAAAGATGACCCTTCACCACTCAGGTGATGATTTGAGTGAAATGAGGGGTATTAAGATCATTATTGAGAGTGCCTGATTGGTAGCTTATGCTAGAAATATGCCCTGCTCTTAGGAGGCACCAGAGATATCTGTCCCTGTCTGTAGCTCCAAAGAGATGTCTATAGCTCCAGAGATATCTGTAGCTTGCTTTGTTCAGCTCCGGAGATGCTCCAGACTCCCATAGAGCTCCAGAGAGGCTTTCCTCATTACTTCAAAACTTCAGGTGTCATGGTACTTTGGTATTGTCTCCAAAGATCATTGAAGACTATCTCTGGAGATGCACAAAATTGTTGTTCCTGACATCTACACTTGTTGATTCAAAAAGAGAGAAGTTTCTATATTTTTCCATCAATTCCATGCACATTAGTCTCTCAATCAGAAATTGTGATCTTAAGTAATCTATCTTAATTAATCATTAACTAGAATGATCTTGCTAGCTTATTTGGGTGTAGACATTAAGAAAGATGGGATTAGGAAGGAGAAAACGAGAGGTAAAAAGATGTATTTCATGGGTACAACTTGGCAGTCATCATCCCCCCCATACCTAAGGTTTGGTAGGTCCTCCTGCTTCTCACAATCTAGATTTATTCTAGTGCAGTAGCTTTCTAGTCAAGCTATAATCATGTGCATAGGTGGTCCAGGTTGTGTGGTTGGTATTACCATTGCCTCTATATTGATCAACCTGCTTCATCTAGTCATGCAATTTCTCATCTTCCATCTGTTCTACCTAGACAGGGAGTGGTTCAATTATTAGAGGGGGGCCTGAACCGTCCACCTATCCATTCCTTCTTATGGTTATCCATCATTTTGGATATCAACTTTTCTTTTCTCATAAATAATATTAAGTTTGTAGGGGTGACCACCTCTCTCATTTTCTGCTCTGAGGTCAAAACATTCCATCTTTTCTTTGCTATGGCTAGTACTGGATTTGCTAAACTGATCATGAAAAGACCAAAATTGATGGAGCACTCTTGCAAACTTTTTATGTATAATGGAAAAATTTTGTTCTTACTCTTAGGGTGATAGATAAGGGACCTGAATTGGATCTTAAAATCATTGGGATTAGGACATTCCTTCCTAATAAAAAGATCTATTTCCATATCTTTCTTGAGATGATCTTCCATTCATTCATTCTAGATCTGATGATTCCTCATTAGGGACATAAATGCTTTAAGTTGGCATTCTCCCACAAAATGATTAAGAATGAAGGTTATATCATTAACACAAAAACCATGTAGATATAGTTCACATAGTAAATTCTTGTCCTCGTCATTACTCCTTGTATATGTTGTCATGAATCCTTCTGTTGTCTCAGTATCCTCAACCAGGTTAGATAGGACTAAAGAGAATTTCCTCTGCAGGACTCTTTCTTGTAAGAACATAGAATAGCTGGCACTTGGAGGTCTGTAGGATAGAATTTCTGAAGAAAGGGAGGCCATTTTGAGGATTTTTCCTTCCAGAGCTTCTATTATTTTTGTTTTGATAGTGACTGCCCTTTGTAATTGTAGTAGAGGCTTGGAAGCCTCATATTCTCTACATTTCTTCTCCCAATGGAATAGGGCCTTGGGAATGTCAATGGTGATTGGACCCACATGCATCTGTTTGTATTTCCTGCTCATTGGTTGCCCTTGGGCCAGCCAACTCTTGAATATATTCCTCTTAGTCATCTAGTCTATTGTTGGCCCAAGTTAACTGTCTATCATGGCTTTGTATTTTCTCAATCAATGCTACCATTATTGTGAGGCTATTATCTCTAGCCATGGTGAGCTTAAAAACACTCTGTGCTACCTCTTTCTCTTTCTCTTCCAATAGTTTGACTACCTCAATTTTTTGGGCCTCCAATTCTACTTCTTTCTTAATTCTTTGGGCCTCTAATTCTGCTTCTTTCTCCTGGATGATCCCATTTTTGCTTTGGAGCTCTATTTGTAGATTTTCAATGACTTGTTTTTGCTCCATTTCTACCTCTATTTTGACCTTCTTGAGGTTAGTAAGAATCAGATTCTTCCCCCAGAGTAGTCTCTTTAAGTTTTCAATTTCTTCCATCATTTGTTGTTCTTTTGAAATTTCCACATCCTCTTGATCAGAGGGATGAGAGAAGGTTTATGCTTCTGCTTCTGTTGCTGCTTTTGTGGCTGTTTCTGTGGCTGTTGGCTGATCATCAGGGTTTTCCATGGCCATCTGCCCTACACTGTCAATTGTACCCATTTGCCCTGCTTCATCCTTTTCTTCAAACTACATGTCCTAAGGGTCCTCTTGGGGTTCCTCTGCTTCTCTTGGTACCGATAAAGGCCCAACTTTATCCTCATATGTTCTAAAACCTAGGAGTACCTCAGCTAGGAGAGCAATATCTTTCTCAGCCTGTGAGAGTTGTCTTTTCCTTTTGCTTCTCCATAGCAGAGGTGGGGTAGGTGCCTCTGGAGCGGGTCTCTCATCCTCAGAGTCTGAGGAAATAGTAAGAGTTTGTATGTGTTCTGTCTCTGGAGCACATGATGGTTCTGAAATTGAACTTGACCCTAGATGAATAGATGGTGCTGGGGAAACTTCTCTTTTTTTTCTCTTTTTGACTAGAGGGATCTCATCTGAATCATGAGATGGTTCTTCAGCCCACCAGGTTCCCTCTATTCTCTGTCCTGACCTTTCCTTTGTTAATTCCTTAGGGAAAGATTCCTCAGTTAGAGTCATCTTTCTCCTAACTGATTGAGTCATGTATGGGGTTTGTCTAGGAGCAGACTCTGTAATTTCTTTGCCTTTTCTCCTTTTATCAGGAACAGGGGCTGCAGATGAAGATGCCTCCTATGAGGGTTTCTTTCCTCTTTGAATAGCTATGGAGGAGGCTGAAGGCTTAGTTTCTTCTTCTTGGTGAGTAGGAGAACTCTCACCTCCTGGCTATGCCATTTCTAGTCCTCTATTCTGGGAAGTCTATTCAAGAAAGTTTTTCCATATTTCCTCCCAATTGGCCTGAGACAGGAAGTGGTGTTTAACTACTAGAAAGATGAGACCATGATGTTTCATGGGACCCTTATTTTGCTGATATTTTTCTGTAGTTTCTCTGATGGCAGAATATAGGAAATTAGGGATGTTTATGGTAAACTCAGGGTGTCTATTCCCATGCCTTAGAACAATCAGCATTTTCATGATTTGTCCTAAAACTAGAGAGAATTGACCATCACAAGTAAAATATTTCATCATCCAGGTCGCAACAGATTGCCAAGGGTTTGGGAGTGTGGACCTAAGAATTTCTTTTACTTCATTTTTATTTGAATGTAGTTGTATGGCAGGTTCACCTTGAAATAGAGAAATTCTTAATTAAATCAGTTGTATAAGGTTTTCAAGTGACAAAACCTCTCACCTTGTTCAGGCAGCAAAAAAATGTGACTGATAGTGGTTGAGGAGAGATTTATTTGGACCCCTCTAATGGCTGTCTAATTGTCCCTTAGATTTCTAATGAATTCATCCACGACATCTTCTTGAAACCCTTCAAATTTTTCTAGGAAGTCTAGCCATCCTGCAACTCTTAAAATCTTTGCTGCAACTTCATCCTGCAGAAGACCTGTAGCACTTTCTGGCTTAGACTTCTTCTTTACCCCCATTGCCAAATTGGTTCTACCTTATGTGCTTAATTCCTCACTCTCCTCAATCTACAGTTTATCCTTTCCTCTTAACTCTATAGGCTCTGGAGGACTATTCAATTCGCTCTATTCTTCAGGGTACTTCAGAGGTTTGAATGAGGAATGTTATGTTTCTCAACTTAGGCTTATGGAAGATTTGCAGATTAATTAGAGTACCTAGGCAGTCATAAATATGACAGAATGACATGACACTCCGGAGGCAAGGTGGCAGTATAGTACAGATGGCAGCATGTGTGAATTTAGGAAAGAAAATGATGGTAGGAGGATGTGTCATAGTGATGGAACCCAAAAATAGAAAGACAAGACAATTGTTATTAATGCTTAATTAAAGATAGAATTACCTAGATCAATTTTAATGATGAGAAGTGATGTACATGACAAAGATACTGCATCATTGTTGGAGACTGCATGCGTCGTGGCACATGAGCAACTTATGGTGGTTGGAGATGACATTCACTACTCTGTTGGTACACGACCTACAATCATTTGGCTGAGTGGTTGAAGAATCCACGTTCCTTGGGTGACATCAGTGTCATCTTTGCGAATACCCTTGCAAATGATATGTGTGCTAATTTAATTTATTCTTGTGATAAAGTAGAGGATGGGTCATGATGACCTCATCATGTGATGTGTCCACTTTACTGCCTAGAGAGGTGGGTCCGCTCCCCTATTGTTGAAATTGACTTCTTTATTGACAGAGCGCTGGAGGTGCTCCTGGTTTGGGAAGCGCCAGAGGTGCTCCTGGTTTGGGAGCACCAGAGGTCCATTTGACTAACTCCTGGCACCTGATCACCTTTGTAGCCCAATTGTTTTCATCTATCCTAAAGAAGGGAATAGCCATTTGCTAGTTTTCAACTCCCTTGGTCGAGAAAGACAACCATTTACTGGTTTTCCATCTTTCTTTGTTTTTTTTTCTTTTTTTTTAGAAGACCGCCATTTGCTGGTTTTGAACCTTCCCTTTTTTTTAGAAGGCTGCCATTTGCTAGTTTTCAACCTTGCTTTTTTTTTTAATCCAACACTGTGACAGAGGAGGTATCCCTTGTATCAAAACACAAATCACTAAGAAACTCTTCTTTAGTAGATGGTCTTTTATAGAGTCTGATTCGATGACTATTTACTAGGAATGTGTCTATGCTTCCATCAATAGGTTCCAATAATACTGTTCCATTTTAAAAAACTTCCTTTACTTGATAAGGACCCATCCAGTGAGTTTGTAATTTCCCTTTGAACTCTTTGAATTTAGAATCATAAAGAAGAACTCAATCACCTTGTTGAAATGTCCTCCTTTTGATGTGTTGGTCATGCCATTGCTTCCTCTGATACTGAACTAGTTCTGTTTGCTAAATGGCCTCTATCTAAATTTCATCCAACTCATTGAGCTGAAGAATTCTGTTATGTTGAGCTATAGACAATGGTAGACCAATATCCAACATAGTTTTAAGTGTTTGGAGTTCAAATTCTATAGATAAAATAGGCTTTTTCCCATAAACTAATTCATATGGTGAGAACTTTGTTGTGGACTTCCAAGTGGTATTGTAAGTCCAAACTGCTTTAGGTAATCTGCTAGCCCAATCTTTTCTAGTCATTGCTACTGTCCTTGTCAAAATATTTTTAAGTCCCCTATTAGTTACCTCTACCTGCCTATTCTCTTGAGGATGGTAAGGTGAAGATTTTCTGTGTTTGACTTGATATAAATTTGTGAATGCTTGGATTACTTTTGAAGTAAATTGAGGTCCTCTATCTGAAACTATTGATCTTAGGGCTCCAAACCTTAAGAAAATCTTATTATAAAGGAAATCAACAATTTTTTCTCCCTTGCAAATTGTAATGCTTGAACCTCAGCCCACTTAGTAACATAGTCTGTGCATACTAGAATGTACTCCTTGCCTGATGATGGTGAGGAAATTGGTCCCACAAAGTCTAAACCCCATTGCTCAAATGGTTCCATCATGACTTGAGGATGCAGTAGCATCTCCTGGGTAAAGGTTGGTTGTCCCATCCTTTGGCACTGGGCACAGTGCTACACATACTTCTTTGTATCTTTATGAAGAGAGGGCTAGTAGTAACTAGCTTTGAGGATCTTGTGGACTGTCTCGTGGAAGGAGTAATGGCCACCAGATGGTTCATCATGACATGCTCTCAATACATCAAAAATCTCATCAACTTTTAAACACCTGTGTAGAATGAAATCAGGACCACATTTAAATAGTAAACCATTCAACTATTTGTAAGATAAACTTTCTTTGATTAAACATTTTTTTTGTTTTGAGGTGAAATGGGATGGATACAAGCCTGTAGCTAAAATATTAGCTATGTTAGCAAACCAAGGTGTAGTAGAGGAGATAGCAAAAAGATGTTCATCTGGGAATTTGTCCTCCACTGGTTGGTTTTCTCCTCCTGTATGCAATCTTGACAAAAAATTAGAAACCAAATTAAACTTTCCTAGATTATCAACTATGGTAATATCAAATTCCTGCAATAACAATAACCACCTGATGATCCTTGCACCCACTACTAGTTTATTCATTAGGTACTTGATGGCTGCATGATTAGTGTGTGCAAATATTTTATATCTAGTGATGTAATGCCTGAATTTGTTTATAGCATAGATGACTTGCAAGAATTCTTTTTCAGTTGTTGTGTAATTTCTTTCTGCAGAGGTAAGGTTTTTGCTGATGTAATAAATGGCATGCATACTTTCTCCTTCCTCATTTTGTCCTAAAACTACCCCAATGGACTCATTTGAAGCATCAGTCTGTATGTGAAATGGCAAAGTCCAATTTGGTCCTCTTAAAATTGGTGTGATAGTAAGCTTATCTTTCAAGGTTTCAAATGCTGATTGACATTCTTCTGTCCATAGAAATTTTGTGTCTTTGTTAAGAAGGGTAAATAGGGGGGCAGCTATTTTTCTAAAATTTTCTATGAATCTCCTATAGTAGCCTGCATGACCCAGAAAATTTCTAACATCTGTCTGATTTTTAGGTGAAGGCAACTGTGTAATTACTTCTATCTTGTTTTGATCCACTTTGATCCCCTTTTCTGAAATTTGGTGTCCTAAAACAATTCCTTCCTCCACCATCACAAAACACTTTTCATGGCTAAGGGATAATTGATTTTTCTCACAGCATTTCAGTACTTTCTCAAGGTTTGTGAGAGCTTCTTCAAAATTATCCCCATACACAGTAAAGTCATCCATATAGACCTCCATGCATTTGTTAGCTAGTTCAGCAAAAATAGCTAAAACAAGTCTTTGAAATGTAGCTGGGGCATTGCATAGTCCAAAGGGAAGAACTTTGTAAGCAAAAGTTCCCTAAGAGAATGTGAAGGTGGTTTTGTCCTAGTCTTCAGGTGCTACTTGAATTTGATTATATCCACCGAATCCATCTAGAAAAGAAAAATACTTTCTCCTAGCAAGGTTGTCCAGTACTTAGTCAATGAATGGTAAGGGAAAGTAATCTTTTTTTGTGGCCTTGTTGAGTTCTCTATAATCAATACACACCCTCCATTTCCCATTCTTTTTAGGCACTATGACAAGGGGTGAGACCCATTGAATGTTTGAGATTGGATATATAAACCCTATTTGAAGTATTTTTTCTATTTCAGTTTTGACAATGTCCTTTAAAACAGGATTCAATCTTCTCTGGGGCTGTCTGACAGGTTTAACATCCTTAGTGTATATATGATGGGTACATATTTCAGGAGGTATGTCTTTCATATCTTGGTATTCCCACGCAAAAGTTGTTGAATGGGAAATTAGAAGTTGGATGAGTTTTTCTTCCTGATTGGCTGTTAACTAAGTATTGATATTAAGTGTTTTCCTTGGTAAAATCATGACCTGTTTTGTGATTTGTTCCATAGATGTAGTTAATCCACACATTGGAGTCATGGTATTGAGAGGACAAGAATGTGGAAGCAACATGTGGAAAGTGACTAAGTCTTTGTAAAAGGTTTCCCCACAAGGAATGATGTTGGCAAGGGTACAATGAGAAGAAGTAAAAAGTTCTCTCCTAGAATCTTGGGCGAGTTCCATCACATCCTTATTGATTAGGATGTGAGTAATGTCTTCTGTTGTATCATAGTATATTTCTTCTTCTAACTCTCCCAGATGTTCCTTGATGGTTACCATAGCTACTGAGGTACTGTTGTCATTGTTCTCTGGTTCATCCACCCATACTCTTCATGTATAACGCATTGATGGTTTAGCTAGAGGATACAGAGATATTTTCTTCAAATCTATCCCATTAGAAATGACCATATCCCTAGTTTGACAGTCAATAGATGCTACTATTGTAGCTAACCATGGTCTTCCTAAAATCAGTGGATAAGCATTTCTCTAGTTTCTAGGTTCTAATATCAAGAATCCATTGGAAATTCCCATGAATCTATCACAACTGGTACATCAGTGATTACTCCTTTTGGAACAACTACTGATTGGTCAGCAAGTTGAAGAATTATAGTTGTGGATTGGATACCTGATAGAGCTAATTTGTTCATTGTGTGAATTGTCATCACATTAATTGCTGCTCCCAAATCAACTAGAACATTCAAAATTTCTACCCCTGAGATGAAAGTAGTTATGACAGGATTTCCAGGGTCTCCATATTTTGGGAGGAGAATTTCTCCCATCAATAGATCTACTACTTTTGCTTCCACCTATATTGTGGAGGGAAAGTTTTTCTTCCTACCTTGAATTTTGATACAATACTATTTAATGAACTAATTTAGTTCCGGTACATCTCTAATTGCTTGGAGAAGAGGAATTTTGATGTTTAGTTTCTTGATTTCTTGTAAAAGTTCTGATTCCAAGTTGGTTTGGACTTGTTTTTGTAAGATCTTTTTCTAGGGAATATACTGTTTAAGCCATTTTGGATATGGTGCTAGGTTCTCCATCTCCGGAGCTCTTGTCAGAATTGTGTTTAGGAATGTTCTCCGGAGTCGGTCTTTTAGGAGCAACTCAGGAGTTGTCCAAGTATGATTCTTTTAGCACTTTTTTGTTAGTAATCTCCTCCAGGGGTTGAGTGGATGAATTTTCAGGTTCCTCATCATTGGTTACTTCAACTATAGTTTGAGGAGATGGTCTTGGGAATACTTTCCTAGAACACAGCTGGAGGTTATTTGAATATATAACATTAATTCTAGCCAGATTTTCTTGCTCTTTCATGTAGATAGCTGCTCCCTGTTTACTACATGGATTTGGTCTAGGCTGAGCTGGTAAAGGTGGTTGGCTAACTGGTTCATTTTGTGATTCACCATGTGTGTTGGAGGGTCTAGTTAGTAAAGCTTGTTGTTGAGGTTGGAAACATCTAGGTTGTCCTTGGTATTGTTGATTATATCCCTATTGAGAACCCCATTGAGGTTGCATGTTTTGTGATCTAAACTATGGTGGCCATTGTTGATTTCCCCAAAGGCTGATTTTGCCAATTTTGGTTTTGCCAATGTTGACTTGGCCAATCCTGCTATCCCCAAAGAGGATTATTCTGAGGTCCATGCCAAGTTAGATTCCACTGATTATTTCCCCAATTAGAAAGACCACTGTAAGAGGGCTAGTTTTGATACTAATTATAAGGGAAATTCCCAGCTTGTTTTTGTCCCACATAGTTCAATTCCTCTTCTATTACAATATTCGTCTGACTCAATCTTTTCAAGGTTGGAAGTTGACTACATTGACTGGTAGGATGTTCCCTATCATAGATCTGGCAAATCTCTGATTTGTCCAAAGGGCATTCTCTCAATAGATGCTTGTTTCTACACCTAGGACAATAGATGGAGAGTGGTTCAGTTGTTCTATTTTGATCAGCTGTTCTTGTTTTTTCTTGAATCCCTTCTAATGTGGTATTTAATTGAACCAAAATGTCTATTTTTAGATTTGCAATCTCTTCATTAACTGTCCTATTTCATTCTTTCCTTTAAAGGTTTCAGATGACCTCACTCTATTTTGGGTTCTAGAATAGTTCCTGTAGAGTTCTTCTATAGCAGGTATATCCATTTTGTTGATATTTCCTTTTCCCATTAGATCCAGTGCTTGTTTTGATTCTTTATCCAATCCTTTTACAAACAGGGTTCTAGCCAAGGAGTGATCTACTAGGTTACCATACCTTCTCAAGGAAAAATTAAACCTATCCACATAGTCCTCTAAGGTCTCTTCCTCTCCCTGCCTAATTTTAAACAATTCTTCATTTTTATTACTGGATCTATAGTAATCTTGGTATTTTTCCAAAAATTCTATTTCCATCTGATCCCAAGAATGAATAGAATTCTAGGGTAAACCCATAAACCATCTCATCACAGAATCTTTTAGAGTTGAAGGGAATAGTTTGAGTTTTTGGTTATCTAATCCATAATCATAAGTTTGGCAGACTACTTTAAATTCAAACAAAAACTGATCTGGATCCTCAGAAGAAAGTCCTCTAAAATTTGGCAAGTGTGCTGGTGAGATATTCTTCATAGGAGCATTGTCTCCAGCAGCCAAAACAATATGATATGAGAAGGTTCTTGGAGCCTGATTTTCCTCTTCTTCATGATTATCATTGTCCATGTTTAGTACTGGTTCTTCTCCCTGAGGTTCTAGGAAATTAGGTTCTATCAAAGGATCTGCCTGAAACTTTTGTTGTAATTCCTGGATATAATTGGCAAGTGGAAGATTTGGAGGATCTAAGGGATTATTGATTTGAGGTGCAATTTCCAGAGTAGGTTCTAGGTTTCTTTCTTCAACAAGATCTTGTGCCACCCCACTTCTTTCCCCTATACCTTGTTTTTGGGGTGTCTACTTTATATATCTTCCTTTCAAATCTCTAGCTCTAACCATACAGATCTATCCTAAAAATTGTTTTAACTAAGTTTTCCTAATTAATAGAATACATCCCTGGCAACGGTGCCAAAAATACAAGGTGTCATTGTACCTCATCATTTAATCTATTTTCAGATGTCAATAATCCAAGGGATGTGTCCTTGGCTGTTTGCAACTAGGGATTCTATAGTTACTAGTTTTCCTAACTAATCTTAACAGCTTCTACTAATTTGAAAAGATTAATCTGTCTACTTACTAAATGAATTTAAGGAATATTGAAATAAAATTAAATAGGAAGTTACTTTAAAGCAATCTTAAAAATAGTAACATGCATCTATCTATTAAAATTAGTAAATACTTTTCACAGCAAAATATGAAGTAATAAAGCAATGGTACTAGCCTTCTGCCTTGGTGGTGAGACTGGGCCTTTGCTCCACACCCTTGGGGTTGAAGGCTACATTCAAATCAGCACAAGAGAAGAAGATCACAACTAAACTCAATCCAATTCCATTCGCTTTGCATTCATGAAAAATATTGATATCACAGAACTGAGATTACTGAAAATCAGAATAATCAAATCATTGTATATTTCTTCTGTTGTTTCTATTAGTATATATCAAAATGAGTGATGACATATCACTTATCTTATCTACCAGTTCCTCTATGAGATGATATCCATCTCTTTATTACACTAGCTATCTAATTATGGAAAATGATCATGCAATAAAAGAAGACTGAGTGGAACAGAAGTCCACTCAGAATTCTAAGTTTGAGTCTTAATACATTTGGGCAGCGAGGCCCTGAAAATATGGGTATTGAATCAGTTCAATCCATAACTCATGCAAAAACTTTATAAAGATAAAAACTCCAGCAGTTTAACTAAAGATGACCCTTCACCACTCAGGTGATGATTTAAGTGAAATGAGGGGTATTAAGATCACTACGGAGAGTGCTTGATCTGCAGCTTATGCTGGAAATATGCCCTGCTCTTATGAGGTGCTGGAGATATCTGTCCCTATCTATAGCTCCAAAGATATGTCTGTAGCTCCAGAGATATCTGTAGCTTTCTTTGTTCAGCTCTGGAGATGCTCCAGACTCCCATAGAGCTCTGGAGAGGCTTTCCTCATTACTTCAAAACTTTAGGTGTCATGGTACTTTGGTATTGTCTCCGGAGATCATTGAAGAATATCTCCAGAGATGCATAAAATTGTTGTTCCTGGCATCTACACCTATTGATTCAAAAAGAGAGAAGTTTCTTCATTTTTCCATCAATTCCATATACATTAGTCTCTCAATCAAAAATTGTGATCTTAAGTAATCTATCTTAATTAATCATTAACTAGAATGATCTTGCTAGTTTATTTGGGTGTAGACACTAAGAAAGATGGGATTAGGAAGGAGAAAAAGAGAGGTAAAAAGATGTATTTCATGGGTGCAACTTGGCACTCATCACAGAGCCTACCACGTTCAAAGATGCCTGCAAAGACATAAATAGTGTGAAATGGATGGATACAATGAAGGAACACTAAAAATTGATTTGTTATTAGCTAATCACACATGAGATTTGGTGAGTCTTCCACCCAATCAAAGAACACTAAAAATTGATGGGTGTACAAATTGAAAGAAGAAGATGGAGGCAAGAAACGATATCAGGTCAGATTGGTGGTGAAGGCGCATGACCAGCAGAAAGGTGTAGATTTCAATGAAATTTTCTCACTAGTTGTGAAGATGAATACCATTTGAGCAATCTTAGGCTTGACAACTATGTATGACCTCGAACTAGAGCAACTTGATGTTAAGACTATGTTTCTTCATGGAGACATACAAGAGGAATTGTACATGCACCAACTTGAAGGTTTTGAGAACGAAGGGAAAGATAATTTGTTTTGTAGATTAAGGAGAAGCTTGTATGGATTTAACAAGCTCCATGACAGTGGTACCTCAAGTTTGATTCCTTCATGGTTGAGAAACACTTCACCAAATGTGAATATGATCTATGTGTCTACTAGAAGGTGTTGGACAATGGTGAGTTTTTTTTATTGCTGCTATATGTTGATGATATGCTAGTGACCGACACTAGCATGAATGTTTTTCATGATTTGAAGAAACAATTGGCTCACTAGTTTGCAATGAAGGATTTAGGGGTAGCAAAGAGAATTCTTAGTATGACCATAATTTGGGATAGACAGAAAAGAGAGATCAAGATGTCATAAGAGAACTACATCAATAAGGTTTTGGACAGGTTTAATATGAGTGATGCAAAGGCAGTTAACACCCCACTTGCTGATCATTTTAATTTGTCCTTCGAAATAAGTCCCAAGACACAAGAAGACCAAGAATATATAAAAGGAATTCCATACTCATCCGTTTTTGGGAGCCTCATGTACATCATGGTATGCACTCATCCCGACATTACCCATGTAGTGGGAGTAGTAAGCAAATTTATGAGCAATCTAGGTAAAACTCATTGGCAAGTAGTTAAGTGGATTCTACAATATTTGAAAGGCACTTCAGATCATGTTTTGTTCTTTGGAGGGAAAGATGCATAGCTGCAATGTTGTGTTGATTCTGATATGGCCAGTGATTTGGACAAATGAAGATCAACTACTAGTTATA
This sequence comes from Cunninghamia lanceolata, assembly GCA_027924645.1. Taxonomy (NCBI): domain Eukaryota; kingdom Viridiplantae; phylum Streptophyta; class Pinopsida; order Cupressales; family Cupressaceae; genus Cunninghamia; species Cunninghamia lanceolata. Next base: position 1,572,799 of record BSBN01000210.1, on the reverse strand, counting down.
TCTTTACATTTGTTAGGGCAACAATCAGTTGGGTTTCTAGATTGTAACAAGTGGTTTCTCTCTCAACTACTTAAGCTGAATACATTTCTCTCATTGAAGGTGCTAAGGAAATGATATGGTTGCATCAGTTGTTGGGTGAATTGGGATTCAAACAACATGCTTTCACTGTCTTTTGTGATAACAATAGTGCTATTCATTTGGCCAAGAATGTCGCATTTCATAATCAAACCAAGCACATTGAGCTGAAGTATCATTTCATTTGGAGTGCTCTTGAAGAGGGAAAACTGAAAGTAGAAAAAATCCATACAAAGGTGAATACAAATGATGCATTCACAAAGACAGTTTCAAGGGAGAAACTCGAGTTTTGCAGGGCTTCTCTTGGCATTGTCAAGATGTGAAAATAAGCTTGAAGTAGGAGAACATCTTGTTGGATTTAAGGCATACAACTGAGAGAGGGGGGGTGAATCAGTTGTATAAAACTTCTTGTTCTTTCAAACACTTGATTCTTCGTTGTTAGTTAACAGCATATCAATTAATCATCCATGAAAGCATAATACATAAACACAAGAGCAGATAAACATCAACACATTGAACACCAAGATTTTGACGTGGAAAACCCGGTTAAGGGAAAAACCACGGGGTGATTAACCCAAGGATTATTCTCTGTTAGAAGAATAAGAAAAAGAATGGCACTTGCCAATTAGGGCTCACTGCCTGAGCACACTGCTCACAAAGAGGCCCACTGCCTACAAGGAGACACACTGTCTACAAAGTGATAAGAATCACAATCTTGAACTGGAGAATGACATCTCTACCATGTCCGGATCAGTTCCATTTAAGCCCAAAAACCTCTGCTCTGCCTTTCGCACTTCACTTCGCTATGCCACACTCATCCACACAATCCACACTTCGAAATGAACTCACAAACTGTTATTTATACAAGACATCGACTTAGGAACAAACATCTAAGTCAGAAAACAACCATAAGAGTATCCGCAAGATGAATAACACATCCGGTCGGCCACCACAAGAACATTCGCAGGATGAACAACTCATCCGGTCGGCTAAACAGAGCAAGAACTTCATCTGGAAGAATATCTTCAATTCCGGGCTTTACTATCAATGCGGACCAACAACACAACCTCAACATGATCCAAGAACCTTCACAAGCCTGCCTGAATGACTAGGTACATCCGCATTTCCTTTACTTACTGAAATCTCTTATCCTCCTTATCTGGAACTTCAAGAACACTGTCTGTCGCCACTGTCATAATGCAGGAGGAACTTCCGGACCTCCAAATTATACACAACTTGAGATGGCACATCACAAGGACATCTCAAAGACTCCTTCCAATCCGCAGATTAGGATTATACAGTTCCGGACCTCACCGGACCTTTTTGTGATCCTCTGTCACCTCTGAATACTTGCCGGAACCGGTTCTACACCGACAGCCACAACTCCTTCAGATCTTCATGCGGACCTATGAAATCTTAACTAAAGCATCTCAAGACTCATATCTACAAACCCTTTAATCCGCATCCTCCGGTTCGCATCCTATACAGTACATTTGCCTTCTTCTCATCACTGTTCTTTACTGTTCCTGACTGAGACTAATTTTCTCAATATCCTCAGCACACAGCTCATCCAATCCTTCTTGTCAATGCAATATGAGTATGTTGACATCAATGACAACACTGGTTCACCTCATACTTGTAACAATCTCCCCCTTTGTCATTGATGGCAACATATGATGTGAAAAACCATCAAAATAAGAACTTCTCCTTTCTGTCACAGCTCCCCCTATCAACAACAACTTTTCACATGTCTTCTCTTCCTTTACTGCTCCCCCTTTGATCATCAACCACTTGTTTTTCACATGTCTTCTCTCCCCCTTTGACATCAATGGCAAAGGGCTCATACTTGCAATTCTAATACATCAGAATCATACCAGCTGCTCCCCCTTAGTAGCAGCTCCCCATCATCAATCCGGATCACAAGATATGACTGTGATATCCACTGGACTGATGCACATCAGTGCATCCTAGTTCATCACCGGAGGGGCCATGACCCCTAACTTCTCCCGGAGATATTCAAAAGAGTCCTTGGGAAGAGGTTTAGTAAAGATATCTGCAATCTGATCCTTTAAGGGAACATACTCCAATCTGACTTCTTCCTTGTTCACTTGTTCTCTCAAAAAGTGAAACTTGATAGATATGTGCTTAGTCTTAGAATGCAATACCGGATTCTTAGAAATATTAATTGCACTTGAATTATCACAGAAAATTGTGATATGCTCCTCATATTCAACTTTAATGTCTCTTAGCATCTGCTTCATCCATAAGATTTGAGTGCAACTACCTGCTGCTGCAATGTATTCTGCTTCAGTTGTAGACAGAGATATTGCATCTTGTTTCTTGTTTAGCCAAGAAACCAATCTCTTCCCCAAAAAGAATGCTCCACCACTAGTGCTCTTCCGGTCATCCACATCTCCTGCCCAATCTGCATCTGTGTAAGCATGAAGAGAGAAATCCGGATCTCTAGGGTACCATAGACCATACTCAACTGTTCCTTTCAGGTACCTAAAAATTCTTTTGATTGCCATAACATGAGATTTTCTAGGATCAGCCTGGAATCTTGCCACAAGACCAACATCCTGCATTATATCTGGTCTAGTCTGAGTGAGATACAACAATCCACCAATCATTGATCTATACTTTGTCTGATCTGCCTTTGGGGAGTCATCATCTTTGCTCAACTTACATCTGGTTGCCATGGGAGTGTTCATTGGTTTTGAATCTTCCATACCATATTTCCTTAACAATTCTTTCACATATTTGGTCTGAGAAATGAAGATTCCTTTCTTTGTTTGAGTAATTTGCAGACCCAAGAAGAAATTCATTTCACCAAGCATAGACATTTCAAACTCACATTTCATCTGATTTGCAAAAGTTTTGCACATACTATCTCTTCCTCCAAAAATGATATCATCTACAAACACTTCAACAATCAAAATGTTTTCATGATCAATTTTGAAATATAAGTTACTGTTAGCAGTACCTTTGCTGAATCCAATCTGCACAAGATGCTTATCCAACCTTTCATACCATGCTCTTGGGGCTTGCTTTAGTCCATACAATGCTTTCTTCAACTTGCAGACCATATCATTATTATCAGATAATTGAAATCCATCTGGTTGTTCAATGTAAACTTCTTCTTCCAGATCACCATTTAGGAAAGCAGACTTGACATCCATCTGATATACCTTGAAGTCTTTGAAGGCAGCAAATGCAAGAAATAATCTGACTGCTTCAATTCTTGCCACCGAAGCAAAGGTCTCTTCAAAATCAATTCCTTCTATTTGAGAGTAGCCTTTGCAGACCAATCTAGCTTTGTTTCTGATAACTTCACCAGCTTCATTCAGTTTGTTCCGGAAGACCCATTTGGTTCCAATCACATTCCTGTCTCTAGGTCTGGGAACAAGATCCCAAGTATGATTTTTCTCAATTTGCATTAATTCATCTTTCATTGCTTTAGTCTAGTTTTCATCATTGCAGGCTTCATTTACTGTTTTAGGTTCAATCTTTGAAATCAGACAACATTCATCCTGATTTTGAGCAACATTCCTTCTAGTTTGCACACCTTTACTTCTGTCACCTATGATCTGATCTTGAGAGTGGTTTAGTGTTACATACCTAGGAATTTTGGGAGTATCCTGCACTGCTACTTCTTGATCAGGCTCATTCAAACCTATCTCTTCTTCCTGATTTACCGGATCAGGCTGACTCTGTCTTACCGGAGAGGATTGAGTTCCTTGAATCTGAACACCGTCTTGGTCATCTTCATCAAATTCATAAAATCTTGAGGGCTTCTCAATTCCTTCATCAACTTTCACATTAGTGCTTTCTATCATCTTCCTCAGTCTCTTATTGTAACACTGGTATGCTTTGCTTTGAGTGGAGTAACCCAAGAAAATTCCTTCATCACTTCTAGCATCAAACTTTCCTAGATCTTCATCTCTTTTAATATAACACTTGCTACCAAATACTCTGAAATATTTCACAGTAGGAGTGATGCCAAACCAGAGTTCGTAGGGGGTCTTACCGGTATTGTTTCTGATTTGAACTCGATTTAGAGTGTAGACTGTAGTGCTGATAGCTTCTTTCTAGAACATCTGAGGAACATTTGCTTCCAACATCATTGTCCTGGCAGCTTCCTGGATGGTCCGGTTCTTTCTTTCAACTACTCCATTCTGCTGTGGAGTCCTAGGAGCAGACAATTGTCTCCTTATACCCTGCTTCTCACAAAAGTCAATGAACTCACCAGATGTAAATTCACCACCTCTATCAGACCTTAGACATTTAAGTTTCAATCCGGTTTGATTCTCTACCATAGCTTTGAAGATTTTGAACTTTTCAAGGGCTTCTGATTTCTCTTTTAGGAAGGTAACCCACATCATCCGGGAATGGTCATCAATTAACAACATGAAATATCTATCACCTTGCAGACTCTTGATTCTTGTCGGACCACAGAGATCAGTATGTACTAATTCCAACAATCCGGTAGAGGACTGATCTTTGCTTTTGAAAGAGACTCTGCTCTGTTTACCTAGCTGACATTCTTTGCACAAACTATTTGTAGGTTTCACCAATTTTGGAAGGTCTCTTACAGCCTGAATATTGCTTATCTTGATGATGTTATCAAAATTCACATGACACATTCTTCTATGCCATAACCAACTCTGATCAACTTGAGCAAACAGACAACTTTTGTTTGAACCAACCAGATGAAAGATATTACCTTTTGTTTGAGCACCGGATGCAATTTCAGTTCTGGAGCTTGTAAAGATTCTGCATTTTCTATTCTTGAACCGGAGATCATAGCCTTTGTCTACTAACTGACCAACACTAAGAAGATTGTGCTTCAATCCTTCAACATATAGTACATTACCTGTTTTGCTCTTTCCATCAAAGGAAATAGTTCCCCTACCTCTGATTCTACCAGTAGAATTGTCACCAAACTTTACCATTCCTCCTTCATACCTTTCCAAATCTAAGAACTTATTCTTGTCACCAGTCATATGGTGAGAACACCCACTATCAATAACCCAATCATCCTTTTCTTCCACTTGAGCAGCCAAAGCTCTTTCCACAACCTTGTGATTGACAGATTCAGAGGATATTGAATCTTCTTCCTTGATGGCAATAAACACCCATTCATTTCCGGATTTGCTTCCTAGTTTGGATTCATCATCTGTTACTCCTTCATCATCATCTTCTTCATGAACATAATAGCAGTTCTTTTGAAACCTTTGTCTGTTAGTATTAGACCTTGCAGATCTTTCCGGACATCTTGAAGCAAAATGACCAATTTTATTGCAGTTGAAACACTTAAAGGGTAGTTTTCCTTCATACTTACCAGATCCTCTTGGCAGTCTCTTTGCAATGAGGGCTTCAAGTTGAGCTGTTTCTGCTTCTTCTTCTTCCATGTCTCTTCTTGCTTGATCATACCATGACATCTTCCTTGATGAGTTTTCTCCCGGATCAAATCTCTGTTTGCCTTTCACATAGGTACTGGCTTTGAAAGCAGATTCAGTCTTGGGAGGATCATCTCCAAACTCGGTCATTTCAAATGTAGCTAGTTTGCCAGCCAGTTGTTCTCTTGTGACAGTTGTGTGGGCTCTGAATTCATCAATGGCAGCAACCTTGATTTTGTAGGCAACAGGAAGGGATCTTAGGATTTTGCAGACAATCTCATTTTCATCTAGAGTTCCACCAGCATTTCTAATTCCACATACCAACTCATTCACTCTTGGCATAAAGGTAGTGATGTTTTCATCATCTCTCATCTTCAATCTTTCAAATTTCCCTTTTAGACTTTGCAACCTTGCACTTTTGACAAACTCATCTCCCTCATACAGAAGTTCCAGTTTAGTCAGGATCTCATATGCAGTTGGTAGGTCAATAACATTTGAGAGATCTGAATCATTCAATGCGCTTAGTAGGGCTTCCTTGGTTCGCAGATTATTTTTAGCATCTGTGATTTCATTCAGAGTTGTCAGACCACCTTGTGGAGGTACATATGGTTTTGAGACCATAGCCAAGTATGCTTTTCCCATACATTCCAAGTGACACTTCATGCGACCTTTCCAGAGAGTGAAGTTGGTTCCATCGAACTTCAGACTATCCTTCTTGTATGACGACATCCTGGATCTCCTCAAGCGGTTAAGCTCCTTTCAGAGGAACTTGGCTCTGATACCAATTGTTGGATTTAAGGCATACAACTGAGAGGGGGGGGGTGAATCAGTTGTATAAAACTTCTTGTTCTTTCAAACACTTGATTCTTTGTTGTTAGTTAACAGCATATCAATTAATCATCCATGAAAGCATAATACATAAACACAAGAGCAGATAAACATCAACACATTGAACACCAAGATTTTGACGTGGAAAACCCGGTTAAGGGAAAAACCACGGGGTGATTAACCCAAGGATTATTCTCTGTTAGAAGAATAAGAAAAAGAATGGCACTTGCCAATTAGGGCTCACTGCCCGAGCACACTACTCACAAAGAGGCCCACTGCCTACAAGGAGACACACTGTCTACAAAGTGATAAGAATCACAATCTTGAACTGGAGAATGACATCTCTACCATGTCCGGATCAGTTCCATTTAAGCCCAAAAACCTCTACTCTGCCTTTCGCACTTCACTTTGCTATGCCACACTCATCCACACAATCCACACTTTGAAATGAACTCACAAACCGTTATTTATACAAGACATCGACTTAGGAACAAACATCTAAGTCGGCAAACAACCATAAGAGTATCCGCAAGATGAATAACACATCCGGTCGGCCACCACAAGAACATTCGCAGGATGAACAACTCATCCGGTCGGCTAAACAGAGCAAGAACTTCATCCGGAAGAATATCTTCAATTCCGGGCTTTACTATCAATGTGGACCAACAACACAACCTCAACATGATCCAAGAACCTTCACAAGCCTGCCTGAATGACCAGGTACGTCCGCATTTCCTTTACTTACTGAAATCTCTTATCCTCCTTATCCGGAACTTCAAGAACACTGTCTGTCGCCACTGTCATAATGCAGGAGGAACTTTCGGACCTCCAAATTATACACAACTCGAGATGGCACATCACAAGGACATCTCAAAGACTCCTTCCAATCCGCAGATTAGGATTATACAGTTCTGGACCTCACCGGACCTTTTTGTGATCCTCTGTCACCTCTGAATACTTGTCGGAACCGGTTCTACACCGACAGCCACAACTCCTTCAGATCTTCATGCGGACCTATGAAATCTTAACTGAAGCATCTCAAGACTCATATCTACAAACCCTTTAATCCGTATCCTCCGGTTCACATCCTATACAGTACATTTGCCTTCTTCTCATCACTGTTCTTTACTGTTCCTGACTGAGACTAATTTTCTCAATATCCTCAGCACACAGCTCATCCAATCCTTCTTGTCAATGCAATATGAGTATGTTGACATCAATGACAACACTGGTTCACCTCATACTTGCAACACATCTCTGAGTAGCCTTCTTGCAGCAGTGGTTGGACTTCAAGTGGGAGATTGTTGGAATGTGAAGTCCAATAGTCATCCCTATATACTTACTTCTCTCGCTAACATTTTGTCTCTTGGTTTTCCTTCGAAGACTTCCAATATTTTCAACATAGATAATGTAATAAATATATGAGATATACTGTTGTAGATGTAACTGTGAAAATAGAGATAATAATAAAAGAGATTTCCCTTCCTTCCTATGGATGAAGCCAAATTGGTGAACCAATTAAACTTGGTGTTTTGTGGTTTTCTTTTGTATTGTCTTGCATCTATTTAATTATGTGTTTAAATTGTTTATTTATTTGTACTTCAAATCTACACAATGTTAACACGTGTATCCTAACTAGAATAAATTTGGTGGCCTCCATATAGAGCAAACACACCCCACAACTCATCTTAAATGCTTGCAAAGTCTTTAAAATAACTAGACCCATACGAATGGCATGCCATCATATCTCTAGCATGTATTTACCACATGTATCTAATTCCTATTAAAAATTTGGAACCTTATGATGACACTCACGAGCCCATATTTATCAAGTTTCTAAGTCTTGAAGCCATTTTGTCAGTATTCATGTGTGTGAAGTTCTTATGCTAAGTATTCAGGTTTTTTAGAAAGAAATTTAAGAAATTTATTAAAAACATGAACAATGCTAGATTTTGATTTAGGGGACTCACTTAATAAACTAACATAGTACATGTATTCATAGGGTACTAATAAATACTCTTAATCTTATTTCCATCACTCAAATTTATGTTTTTGATACTTGCTTTACATACACTAGTATAATTAAAATGCCTCCCTATTTTTATTTTAAGTATTCTATATACCTATTTCTGGTTACATTTTTATATCCTTTCTATTATTTCTACCCTAGCAACCAAGGGCACTTCCCACACCTAAATTTGACTCAAAACTAGTTTTTATTGCCATCCCATACATTGAAGCCTTGGCATAGAAAACCTAGATGAGATTTGATCAATATGTTATCCTATAGAAACCTTTGAGTTAAAAGCACCTATACATCTCAAACCCCAAGCCTTTCCACACCAAATCTAATAGAAAGACCCCCTAATAATATATATCTCAATTAGAGTATACATATTAATCTAAATTATAATGAAGATTTTTAGAGATGCCTAGTGATTCTTTTGGGTAGGATCATGGCATTACTAAAAGGTGTCTGAAACTAGTTCTAGAAAACTTGGGTAGCTTTGTATTGAATTTACACAACCTTGGTGTGACCAATTGTTTCATTTATTAACTCCATAATGGTTGGGATTAAGCAAGCTTCCCTAGGATAATGAGGTTTTGAAACAATACAAGACTATGGTGTAGATGAAAGATAGATACATGACCCTGGGAAGAACAACATAGTGAATGACCTTTTCTTTGATTGCTATGTGCAAAGTGATCTATAGAGGATTTTAAATTCATCTTATAAACACCCCACCCCCTTCTATAGATGCTTCCTATCCCTTAATACCTACAGGTATCATATAAATTAAATTATCCCAATTCCCTTAATATTGAAGAAATATATTGGGTCACATTTTGGTTATTTAGAAACCTCAATATGAATGCCATGATCAAGTATTGCTTTAGAGGTGAATTGATTAGGGATTATGACCTAGGTACAAAGATCTAAACTCAATATAATTAGGGTTTACATGAATTATCCTAAGTAATAATTATGATTGACATGTATAGCTTTCTTACCACATGCCATGTTCTTAGAAAGCTAGAGAGTTTGCAATTGCTTCAGATAGAAAAATCTTAGATTTTCTTTTGTTGTAAGAATGTGAAATTAGATAAAACATGAAATCAAATTTTTATTATCATTCCTTGATTTAACATCAAAATTATCATTTTGAAAAGAATTTTATATAGAATTTACAAAGGATTCTCAGATTATTTTCAAAATGGTATTAGATTTTGTTAGGGCTTTGAAATTATAAATTTCTTAGGAAGTACAAATGTGGTAAATAAAAATTTAATTTTTCCTTGAATTTGATACTACTCGTTGTTTTACGAGACTAAGATTATGAAGATCAAATTGCCTTCAACTTGTTCAAAGTGACAATTGGAGTCTCTAGAAGATCTTTCAAGCTAAGTTAATCAATGCTTATTTGAAATAACATTAGATTCATCAATTATGGGCATGCTATAATGTCTATTCAAGGCCCATTTGGCTTAAATTTTTGTAATCAAATTTTCAAGTGATGAAGAGTCAAGTTATAAATGAATAAAGAAAAATGTCATTAAGCATATTTTTCCCTATTTCTTGTGAGAATGTGAATGAAATTATGGATTTTTGTATTAATTACATATGCACTTTCAATATGACGGAGGATCTTATTCTCTAGGAGCAACTAGGGTACTAGGAATTTATTGTGTTGACAAAATAATTGTTGAAGGATGACCTAAATTTGGTTAGCTACATTTCAAATTAGATTAGCCTTTTTGAGGTGGTGCCTATATATTAAAATGCCAATCTCTTTTTAGGGGGTTGGAAGAAAAATCAAAGTTTTAAATTTTATCAATACTAGGGTCCTCTTAGTGTAGTTTCTAGCTTTGTTTCTAGTTTTTTTTCTAAACTTGAGTCTTTAAGTCTTGAGAAGACATGTTTTAATTCATTTGAGAAGATAGCTATAGCTAATGGATTGAGAGTTTTTTAATGATAAATCCTAATTTTAGAAATTTTTTATGCTTTGCATATTTTACTTGCACATGAAATATGGTAGTCAAGTGTGTTAGTATTGCTAATTTATGTTCCATAGGAGATCACACTATCTTGGATTTTTTTATTAAGCTACTATAGATTATGTGAAGAATGGTTTCTTATTGATTGGTCTTTTTCACCGAATTTCTTATTTATCAAGATAATCCAAGCTCGTTTCTTTTTCTTTTTCTTTTTTGTTGTGTAAGAGAGTTTTTATATATGAAAAGATATAAACAAAAAACAAAAAGCAAGCCCTTGAGAAAGGGGAGCATAAGCAATAAACTAAAAGTCCCAATACAACACCCCAATAAATCTAAGAAGAAGCAAACCCATCACTACCCAACAGAGGCTACAGAGGAAAAGTCCCAAAAAACATAACCAAAATGGAGAGAGACTAAGTCCAACCAACCCAAACCAAGCTAAGACTTAGCATTTTTTCCAAAAAAGAGTGAGCCTCTGTGGTCCATTGAGTGTCATCCTCTTAAGCCTCTTTTCTTTCAATGCAAAATTTCTCACCCTCAAACTTCCTACTTTTTTTCTGAATTGAAGCACCATAGTCAGGTTTTGTCTTTTTGGATTCCATCTAATGGAGACCCAATTTCTAAGAAGGAGCTACCAGAAAGTATTGATCAAAAAAATTAGTGATGGGGTCATCCAGATCATCCATAAACGAGAAAGTGCCATCTGACTATGAATCCTCCACATCATCCATAATAGGAACAATAGCCAAAATATGGGCAGGAGGATGATCAGGGTTCAAAATTTGCACTAAGGGAGGATCCGAGGGAACCACTGAATCAGATCTTGAAGCAGAAAAGGGAACAAAAAAATGACCATGATTGCACTAGACAAATTCTACATTCAGGGACCCAGGTTTTCTGCTCCACTTCTTAAGGTTGTAGCATATAGAACCAAGAGGTCTTGGCACAGAGCAATCCCCTATCTTGTGGCCTAGCTCATTGCAGTGGAATCATCTAAAGGGAAAACCCTTAAAGTTTAAAACTTGTACCCATGAACCATGAGAGGAAAGGATCTGAATCAAACCAAGAAGGGGGCTTTGATATGTCCATGAGGGCACATACCCTTGTGTATCTGTGCAATGCCTTCCCCTCATTGTCAATCTTCACAAAAGATCTGACCTGGCTGATCATCTACCCATTGAGAGAAGGGTCCCACATCACCAAGGGAAGGTTATAAAGCCTGATCCAAATCAGGATCTCTAAAATTATAGCAGTAGCAGGGTCGAAGAAGGGAGTCTAGGGGGTGAGGAACAAACCAAAATTCCCCATAAACCAGGGACCATTTTGTGTAACAAATTTGCAATCCTCAGAAGAAGCAAAGATTATCAAAAAGTAACCAAAATATAGGGAAAGAACTATTGGAGGATCCAAATTATGCCAGATGGATGAAATCCAAGCCTAGAGATCCTCTAGTGATGGATGCTTCCGCATGTGATGGAGAATAAGAGAATGACTCCCCACATCGGTGGTAATAGCATTTAGGTTGTCATCTAAAATATGAAAAATAGTAGGATCATCTGCAAAGGCAACCGTTACATCACTAAAGACCAAACCAAAATTCCTAAGAGAAGGAGTCTCCTTCGACCCAGGGTCTGGATCAAGCAACTTGGGAGGTGGTAAATTAGGGTTTGATTTCTAAATCTGGTCTAAACAGAATTGTTGTAGACATGGAAGAGGTTCGAGCTATTTTTGCAAGCTTCATAATAATTTAAAGTGGGTTGAACCAGCATAGGATGAGGTGAGCCATGTGAGCATGAGAGAGGAGGAGGCTCAAATCCACAAGGAGCCCTGTCCCCGCAAGAAATTGACCTCAGTTCATATCATCATAGCCCGGTACCACCAGGCTTTGCCTAGGAAGATCACCCTCTTCTACTCACTTAACTTTGAACCTTATTTCCTTCGCCAGTGATGTTGTTTGCCCCTGCCCTAGTATTCACTCCTTTGCAAGTATTCGCTCCTTCTCCCTCACACATAGTCACTACATAAAAATTGAGGTAAATTAAATGTAGCTCATTTCTTTTTCTTAACCCTCTTAATCTTTTACACTTTTTTAGAAATTAGTTAAAATAGGGTAGTATTAGCTTAGTTGTCTTTTAGTTTAGAATTATCACATGTTGGGAAAGACTTGTATCTATTCTAGAATTTATATTATTTTTATAGAAAATCTTATTTTCTGAGTGACTAAATGAATGTGTAGTTAAATTGAAGCATCTTTGAAATTATGTATTTTCATTTAGTCTTTTGATATCTTAGAGGTCAACCTCTTGGCTATCCTACTTTCCAAGAGCTAGTATTTGAAACCTTTAAGAGATTCTCATCTCCTTTCAAGACAAGGGTTTCTCTTTACATCCCTTGTAGTTCATCCATGCTATTAAAATACTATCCAACATGGCTATTTCTATTTCCTTGGGCATTGATTTAATGGAGTTCATTCCTCTTGGTTGGGAAATATTATTCTTGACCGAGGTTATAGGTTATAGAGAGGGAGTTAGAAGGAGATGAATTTGGTAGATGAACAAATCCATATCACTCACTAGTAGATTTCTAGAGCATTTCAAATGAGACCTATGAGTGCCGGTTGGAGCTAAGAGACTAGTTGATAATGAGAGCATTCCATAGTTGAATTGTACAAGACCTAGCTAATAGATTACTAGAGTCATGGGAAATCTTGGGTAGAACTTGGACCCTTATTATCAATAGGATGTAGAGGTAGAGTATGACCAAAACTATGTTACAAGTGGCCAAGATTTCTAGAACTATGTGGAGCTAGTTGGTTGATAGAGAGATAAAGTCATGAATCTGACTAGTTAGTTGAGACTCGTTGGTAGAGAGGGCATTGATAGAAGGTAGAACATGTTGCTACAAGTGTTGGGAAAGATCCTTTCAAGCATCTCATTTTAGCAAAGGTTGCATGTTGAGTTGTTGTAATTGATGGAACAAACTCTAGACTATTAAAGTGGATAATAGATCTTGTGTTGGAGCTATTGTCAATCATTTTCCACTATTATGAGTAGGGCTACAAGTCATGAATCATTTCAAGATATTATAAAAAAGAATGTAAGTCCCATTGAGGCATTATAAACATGTATGGTTGTAGATTAGTGGCATGAGGAGTATAGCAACTCACTCTTCTTAGAGTTTTCTACCTAGTTGAGGGCTTCTCTAGAGCAAACTTGTGTTACATATTTGTGTGTGTGATCAAAATTATTAATCTCATTTGAGTGTTTCTATTTAAGTCCTTTATTTTAGATTCCATAAGCAACCATTAGAGGTGCTAAAGTGCATTCACAGGTAGTTAGGAACATCTCACTTTAGAATCCATAAGTAATATACTAGAGTGCAACACAACTACCCAAGTTTTATAGATTGAGTGGTATCAAAGCCTACTATTAACAAGAGGAAGCATAGATTGTGGTTCTAAGCTTATTCTCTATTAATGTTGTATTTATACCCCAGTGTGATGAATAAGAAGAGAATTAGGACATGTGTGGTGGATTATAGCTTAGTGTAGTGGATTATAGAAAACATACATATATTTAAATACACCATTCATATATATCACACACATGCATTCTCTAATTATATCTTCTCTCTATATATATCTTCTCTTCTTATGCTCTCATATTTCTCATATATCTTCTTCTTACACATCCATACCCCTTTCCTCTCACTCATATATTCCATGCTCTTCTCTCCCACTTTTCCCTTATATATCCTCTAATGCCTTTTCATCTTTCCTTTTCCTTATAACCTTTCATAAATACCCTTAATTATGCTCTTTCCATGAATTCATGTTTCCCTTTTTGATATTTATCCTTATTATAGCTTATTTAGTGATCTTAAGGTGTGCTTAAGGCTATTTAAGGGCTATATGATACATATATGGGTCCAAATATCATGTGAATAGGTTGTGTGATGATGCACATTATAAAACTTATTTTATCCCTCTACTAAATGTCAAATGCTCATATATGTGGTACTGCAAGGCCCTTGGTGTAGTGTACAGTATTGCACAATCTTCTTTTGTATCTTTGTAGGATGTGGAACTCTCCCTGTATGGTATAACAAACCCTTTGTGGCATAGGATGATATCATATATAATGTTGTATAATTCTATTTGTAGTACCACTAGTACTTGCCAACACCTACCATTCTTAGAGATTACCATTTTTGTTGGTGAAGTGGTTCTAAGTAGGTCTTTCCATTGTGCTTTATTTTCTGTTATCAATTTGTATGTAGAGGTTTTTCTAATCATTTATAAGGTGTAAGATAGAGAACAAATAAAAACATACAAAGATTTGAAGTGTTAGAGTAAAAACATGAAGCTAGAGTGAGAGCCAAGAGCTAGAGCTAATTGTCATTTGAGTGAGAACTAGAGTCATAGTGAGTGCTAAAGTTAACCCATTGCAAAGGTGTTGAATCATTCAAGAGTTTGTTGGACCATACAAATTTAAGTTATCAATGTGTGAGGGATAGAATTAAAACTTTGGAAGAGTTGCATAATGAGTCAATTGGACTAATGCAATAGAACCCCTTTCTCTACTTTATTCTAAAAAGAGTGAAGGTTCATCAATAAAGCTAGGCATGGTGCTTCCAGTTGATCACATTCTTCCTATAGTGGTTTTAGGCCATCAAGATGAGGGTATCTCATCCCCATGGTGGTTTTAGTCTATTAGAGGGTTACTACAAGAGAGCTACAATTAGGTTATGTTATTGAGAGAGAGAGAGAGAGAGTAGTGTTCATTATCCATTTAAGTGAGGCTCATTGATGCCATGAGGTCACACTACATCAGTAATCAACCTTAGACAGGTTGTTCTCAATTTGATGGAGGATTATAGGAATTCTTACTTTTCACTTTTGGTTTGAAGGCTTTTGGGAACCAAAATAAAGGTATGATCAAAAAACTTGTTTGAGAAGTTTGAATCTAGAGGCTTCCCTAGTTAGAAAAACTTTCGTAGTTACTACATAATTATCCTAGGTGCTATGTAACCTACCTTAGTTGATACACAACCTATGTTTAAACCTATTATTCAAAGTAAAACAATGTTAAAGGTGTGTGAAAGGTATCATGTCTTTGATGAGGGACTATTTGACTTTAGAATAGTTCATTCCTATGTTGCATAATGATGGGGTAATAAACATGATTCATGGATATAGATTATTTTCTCTAAGTCACTATATGCCCCCAAAATGTATACTTTATTTTCTTTTGTGCCCCCTCATTTCTCTAATTAACTCTATATTAATTAGACAGAGATATCTTACATTAGGGTTTTATTTTGTGCTATTATTTGGTCTTGAAAAATATATATTATGCACTCCATGGTTGTTGTTTCATATTTAATTACTTTGGTTCCATGTTCTTAATTTCCTATAAATCTAGTGGGGCGAGGGGCCCCCTGGCTTGATTGGCTAAAAATGCCATTGCGGTAAAGAGGGTCATGAGGCCCAGTCTCCCCCCGTCCTCATGGTACCAGAGGGCATGTCATGCTAGCATCACTAGTCACGTGAAAAAATTTTACTAGGCACACTACAGTTTATTAAGGGGCTACCTGATTCTTGCAGTAAAATTAAAAAAAAAATCCTATAAATCTAGTGGGCCCCATTGTGATTGACCTATTTGAGCCCATATGGATTGTTGTTTTGTGCCTAGGATTTTGGTGCCATATGTGTAAATATGTAATGCCTTAGGTATATATGCCCTATATGTTTGTTTGATGTTATTTTGGTACTAATATTATACTTACTAGTGATGTTTTGTATTGCCATAGATGTACTTTATCAATGATGCTTTGTATTGGCATCTAGTGTCTAATTATGTATTATGGGATGCATATGTTGTGACTTTATATGTTTGGACTATTGTAGCATTTTAAATTCCCTATTTTCTCTATATTTTTTATATTTGATTTGATTATGTCACCCAATTCAACATTATGATTATTATGATTATTGATTTCTACATCTATGATATCTAGATCGTATTATCTTTAGAATGAGTTTAGTTGATGTAGTTTATTGATATTATTTTATTTGGTCTTATCTCATGTTGGATGTTTATATTGTGTTGAGAAGATAAACTTGATGTTTTATTAAGTGTGTAGGCACAAGTTTTCCCCAACATTATTTAATCAGAGATGGCAATTTGGGTAAGTATATTGTGTTAATCTCCCCATCTCACTCTATTCAAGTTATGAGATGCATCTTATTTATCCCTCTGAAACCATGATCCAAATTAGTGTCAATTCTAGATCCATGTGTTGTGGATAAACCCATAAAGTGTATGTTTCCATTGCATGCGTTTATTTAAATCTTAATTTTTCTTGCATTTTATTAGTTTTTGTGTTGACCCACAAAACTGCACATAGTCAAAGCTTAGGAGTCAAAAGGCAACTCCTCTCTTGCAAGAAGATCAAATGATCTCCCCTAGGTCTTAGAGGTTAGTAGGTCACAGTTGGATAGGATGACTCAGTGGTTTAATGTGTTTTGTTTAACAAGGGTTCTATTTAGATTCCTATCATATGGTGGTATCTAGCTCAGTTTGACAGGTTCTAAGATTTAAGAAAACTAAGAAAAAACCATTATTTACAAAATTAGGACTACTTACTAATTTTTTTTAGGAATCACTTATAGTAAATTTTTTAAATCTTATTTTACAAGCAAAATGAGAGCAGCTAAAGCTGAAAAATATTAAATCTATTAAACATGATTAAAATATTTACACATCACTACATATACCATTTATAGAAAAATTATTTACTAAATTACTTAATGACTAATTCTTTCCACCCAAAGTTATTTATAACAACTAAATTTACACATATGTATTATAGATAACTATGCATATCAAAAACAAAACAAAAAAACTCATTTTAAGAACTTTATAAAAAGAAGTTAAAAAAATTAAAGGAAATTGAAAGTTCGTAGTTTCTATTCTATTTAAAGAGAAAAAAAATTCAAAATCTAAGTGAAAGAGTAAAGAGGAGGTAAGAAGAGCTTGTTTTTTATTAGTTTAGCTAGAAAAAGGGGTCGAAAACCCTTTACAAAGCTACCCCAGGGGAAAAAAAGGTCTCAAATGAGCTAGAAATAGTACATTAACAACACAGAAACAACAATAAAAAAATGAGACTAATCAAAAACACAAAAGAACCAGTAGACCCACTAAGGACTATTAGACATGCCATTCTTAGCCAAAAAGTTAACCATATCCTTGTAGTTGCCCAAGTTGTCCACCCCCACATCTCTGACCTTATCATCGAAATCTTTAATAGTGGCAAACATCGAAGCCGCACGATGGAGAGCCTTGGCAGAAAATTCAATCATCACCCACCATTTCTTCTGCATCTTATCCATCCTAGCTTTAAGCATTGTCAGCTCTTCCATAGTCTTACTAAACAACGTGCAACCACTCTTCTTCTTTTGTCCTCGAACTTCCTCAGCATCCTCCTCATCCTCATGAATAGATTCAGTGGGTGTTTCATCTTCTCCCTCCCCAATGGTGTCCTCTACAAACTCAAAATCCTTAGAAATTTCCATGCCCTGGGGATTATGGACGGGATACCAGCAATACGGTTAAACCTACACACACCTTGGGCAACATTCTTACCAACATCAAGCCCATGCCAAGTCTCTATTTGTTTAGGTCCTGAGTCAAGGTCTATGATGTTTGAGGGCCCCTCATCCCTTTTTAACTCCACTCTCCCAATTTTAGCCTTCTTAGGCTGTAGATTGCCCTCATCATCCTCAGTCATCCGGTCCCTTTTAGCTAACACCACCATTTCCTTCCCAGTCTCTAGGTTAGGGGTATCTACTTTCTAACTGGCTTTCTTGGGGTTTTAGTCTTAGAATTAGGAATAGGGGTCCCAACATGGGTACTACCTTGGTTGTCCTCAATTTTGGGTCCCCCCTTGGGGTTTTTTAGGTCCATATTTTGAGGGACCCAACAACTTTCTTGGCTTTACCATTACCAACAGGGGTCTTGGTTGACGGGGTATCCTCCAGCATGCTGACTTTGATTTTTTGGGGGGCACAAAGCCAAATGGCAATGATACAACCTAAGGATGAGCCCTTGGTAGATAGGGATGAGCAGGTAGTTAAGGTTTTAGCATGAATTTCCTTAGCAGACTTAATGGAATTCTCCAGGGAAGACAACAAAAAAAAGGGGAAACGAAGCTCCAACCTATTCTTGAAATGGTTAAGTAAAGCATAATGGTAATGGTAAAATACTTTGAACTGGCCCTCCAAGGCGAAATACTTCATGATCATGAGGTAGACTTTCCCCCATAGAGCTGACAACTTCTCTGTTTCAAACCCACCATGAAGTTTCATAGCAACTTCCCCTTCTCTAAAAAAATCCCCATATTTTTAGGGTCCTACACCTTGCTACATTAGTTGTGCTTCTTGCCTTTGATGGGAAGCCCCATGGCTTGCCCCATCACTTCCTTAGAGACTTCAAATCCTATACCCCCACACGTACTTGCCTAGTATCATCATCCCACGACTCTGCAAACTGTCGGGGCAAATTCTCATCATGACTAATTCTCATCGTGACTGATCATCACTTCATGGAAGGAGGCCACATCCCCCTCCTATATAATGTGCCCGTTGGATGTTGCTTTTGTCATTGATGTCAAAGGAAGTTCATTCATTAGATTGATGACAAATGTAGAATGATAGTTGGACTGTTAGAGTCATGCAAAGGAGTTGTAATTTGGTAGAGGAGTTGTGTCATTGGACTTCATTGGGTTGTCATCACCATCAAGAAGTAGTGTTATGGACATGTCATCATCAGGAGATTTACTTGAATTGAATTGGTTGCTCAGTTGATCTCAGTCGATTTGATTGGTAGTATCATGCTTGAATTGCTTGTTATGAAATGTGATCAAGTGGCAAGAAGTTGTTTGGAAGTATGCATTCATGTTTCTGAAGTGAAAATCTTGTCATCATCAAGAGGTGTGCAAACCTTGTCATCGTTAGGAGTGTGAAGTGTAAAATCATTGTTATCAAAGAGTGAACTCAGTTGGACTTGGCAAACTCACAATTAACTCAGTTGGATTTGTTCTTTGTTGTCATCAGAAGAATTGTTGTCTTTAAGTGATCTATGAAGTTGAATGTTAGTGATGGATTTGGTATGTCAATTTTTTCAGTTGGCTTTGTATATATTAGTGATGCAGGCACTGATTGGCCTCTTAATGTTAGTGGTAGTAGCATGATGTTTGTTATGAGATTCACATGTTCTTCATGGGCACATACAAGAATTGGCAATTCTCAAGTGGAAAGTGGTACATATACTTGTATATGTTCTTCATGGGCACATACTTGTTGTTTAATGGTAAAAAGAGGAAGATGGAGTTTGATGATGATGGTTTGTTTTAAGGGTTTTTGTTGATCCTCCTTTCACCACTAAACATTCAAGGACATTCAACCAAGTAGAGAACTGTACTACAGATCTCCTGTCACTTGGAACATAGGGGAAGATTGGAATTGTGTGAATTTGTTGTTCAATTAAGTCAAGTTATACTCAAAACCTTAATTTTATAAAATCGTAAACAAATGGATAAATTATAGAAAATTATCACACATAGAGATATCAAAGACACTCAAAAGCATAGCAAATTTCAAAGTTTAGTGTGCAGAAAAGTCAAGGACTAATGAGCGGGCACCCTAGTCCAATGTACCTACTTTTTTCAGGATCTCTGAAGAATGTCTACAACCT
This sequence comes from Cunninghamia lanceolata, assembly GCA_027924645.1. Classification (NCBI taxonomy): domain Eukaryota; kingdom Viridiplantae; phylum Streptophyta; class Pinopsida; order Cupressales; family Cupressaceae; genus Cunninghamia; species Cunninghamia lanceolata. Next base: position 1,552,746 of record BSBN01000210.1, on the reverse strand, counting down.
ATTCCTGTTGTCACAGTGATTTCACCACTTCAAAATCTAGAGGACTAATGAGTGGGCACCCAAGTCCAAGCCCTAGTTTTCTTCTTAGATCTGCAATTCTAATAGTTTACACTACTCTCTTGCAACTCTACTTCTTTCACTTTTGAAACTTGTAACCTACAATCACAAAAAAGTGGGTTGGGGTTGTGGTGTTTAGAGGCTTGCCTTGGTCAATCCCTGAAGAGACATTTAAGTCTTCCGACCACCATTGTTAGATAAAGAGTGTGTATCCCTGCAAGATAGAGGCAAAATCTAAATGATAAATGATAGAAAACACAATTGACATCACCTTGTAGTGTAGATCTCATGGAAGGAAGATTCTCTTCATGTCATGATGAGATGGAGTTAAATCTACAATCACAAACACAATAACAACACAAAATATTGCTCTGCAACACAATGAATGCCTTGAATCACTTTCACATAAAGCCACAAGTTCACCATGTCCATCTAGTTTTCAAATGAATCACTAATCATGCTTATATATGCAACTACAAACATTCCCGCTAAGAATTTTGTAAGTCAAAGTTAGGATGTCGGCATAGGACCTAATACCAGTCATAAAACTAACACCCAAAAATAGGTCCTGACCTAACATAAGGTAGGACTAGGGCACGAGCGCCCAAGTCTTCCCCCCTATTTCAGGTAGGATTCATATTAAGCACAACCCCTAGGTCCCATTTGCCATGAAACTTTAGGGTTTTCTCATTGGGAGTCACCATTAACATGAAAGATGATCTAAATGCATTCTAAAGGACCTTGGAGCTAAACCTTAAGAGGGAAAACCCCCAAGGGGACATTTTTTGACATAACATTTAGCCCCCACTTTAATGTATGTATAAACATAAGGCCGATACATGCATTAAAGTAAGGTCAACAAGCACAGTAAACATGCCAAGTACGGAGAAGACACGCCAATCACAATGAAGATAGTAATAGGCATGCAAAACATCGAGAAGATAGTTACAGTCACGCAAAACATGGAGAATACAACATTGAAGACATGCAAAACATAGTGAATATAGTGAATGTAGTGATTATTTCTTTTCTTTTCTCATATATATGAAATACAAATGCAAGTACAAGGAAAGTAAACACACAACCCATAATCTAGGAGGAACTCATTGCCACCTGTCTTTAGACTGCATATGGGGCAACAGACACACAATACAAATCTCAAAGTGCAGGAGGGACTCATTGCCACCAATCTTTAAGGTTGCACTTGAGAACAAACACGCCATACAAATCCCAAAGCATAGGAGGGACTCATCGCCATTGGTCTTTAGACTATGCTTGGGAACATACATGTCATACACCCACACATAGAAGACATGGAGAAAACATGACAGACAAGCGATGGAAGAAACCTATTGCTAGGTTTGCATCCATCTTAGGCACATTACAGGCACACACCAATGATTAGGCTTCACCACAACAATCGCTGAAGACATGCTTAAGGGTTAGGATAGTCTTAGATCCACTCCTCACCTGCTCGGAGGACTTTTTGAAAATGACAAGATTGTACAATCTCCTCAAGAAACACATCATCCACACCTCGTATGGAGGGCTTAAGATAAAAAAGGATATCTGTGCTGCCACAATAATGGGTTACACTTTCTGGGACATCCTGATTTTTGCTAAAATCACATATTTTTAGAAAATATAATGATTTAAGCCTTGAAATGTTCTATTTAAAGGATTTCAATTGAAGAGGGTTTGATCAAACCCCCTTAGATTCAAACCCCCTTAGATAGAGCCTTGTTAGTTTTAAACTATACATATAATGGAGTCTCCTCTACACCTATCAAAATGCTGATAAAAGACCAATTTTGATTTATCTTTTGAGGGATCAAATGAATTCATTTAAAATTTATGCTTTGTAAGTATGTAGTCCTTATTATAAGCTTCCCAAAAAATATAATTTTAAATATATTTAATTTGATTATTATATTTATTTTTTATTTCTTGTGAATGTATGTTTTTCACCGAACATCAAGTTCTCTATTCTACACACATGGAAAATTAGTAAATTACTAAAACAAAATTCTAAAAAATATCTGTGCACTAGGTATTGATGTCCTTGTTTCAACAAAAGAAAAAAATTGAGTTTCGATACATACAGAAAAAGTTATGTTTTACAGAATACGCCTATGTCTAAACTATAATTGGTTTGACTTCAAGAATTAATTAAAAAATATATATTCAACAAAACATTATGAAACCAAATGCATACACTATATATTAGTGTCACCAATCTAAAGTAAAAAGAATCAGAATTTGATCCTTTGTAAAAAAAAGTTATGTGCTACAGAATACACATCACTTTAAAAAAATGTTGTTTACTATTAAAAACTAGTTATCAAAGGAGATGCAAAAATTTACAATTTAACTCCAAATTTTTTTTTAAAAATATATTTAGAATCTACAAACAAAATCTCACAAATCACTAGTTCACATCATCTTCAAATTCCTAAAGGTTTAGCGGCTGTAGGTGTCAGAACGTGAAGATTTAGTTTAAAATATTGATTTCAATGTCAAGTTTGGCCAAAAAGTGTAACCCATTATTGTGGGATGACCCACCTCCGCAGAGGGCTTAAGTGATTGCAGTAGATTTCAAGCTTTACAAACACACTTTGCTAGCATCTAAGTCAGATAGCTTACCTTATATATGCCCCCACCTTAAGTTTGTTGATATCATGTAACGATATCAAGCGCATTAAGGTAGGAATAAAACACACAAGGGAACATGATCTCTTGTAAAGCCCATGCCCCCTAGAGGTGACATGTACTTTACAATTGCCAAATGTTCCCGCAAACACACAATTTCCTACAAGAAAAGGTGTTAGCATCCATATAATCATGATAAACAACAATGCAAGGCTAGATTCAAGATAGACAAAGTGCACGGAGTAGCACTATTGTTATGTTTTGTAATTGTGATAAGACAATGTATCAAGATCACATGGAGTGATTCTACTAGCCAAGCATTGGATAATATATAACAACCCTGTTGTCATGTATGGACTAGGTCAATTTTTTGATTTCTCACTGAAGAGACACTAGGTCCTTATCAGTATAATATGTTTTTCATCATCCTCCAGATAAATAGAACCACTAGAGGAATGTAAACAATAAATCAAGAGAGGAGAAACAAGTGCCTTAGCGACAGTCACATAGGAGGTTGCCCCTAAGTCACCAACTGCAATGCTTTGTCCATAAGACACAACACATAACAATGAAAATAGAGGAGAGGCAATATAGAAGAATAATGATACAAATAGAAGAAGGGTCACAAAAGAGGCAATCTCCCAGTATCCTTGACCTTACAAGAGAATCAAGGGTCATCCCAGGAGGCCTAAACAACACATAACACAGCACGGGGAAACACAACATGGAGATAAAGGGTTAGAAATACTTACCTGTAAGGACAACCAAGCTTACGTTTGTCGACGAGTAAATCTATTTCTTTATCCACTTCTATCATACCAATTATGTTTTCAAAATCAAGATAACCAATTACAATTCCTATCCCTCCAATGATTTGATTGTAGTCATAAATAGGAGGGTCTTCTAATGCAGGTTGTTCTTTTTTATTGTACCTATAAGGATTTGTTGTGGAAACTCTTTCTTCATTCACTAATGCTTCATCTTGGCTAGGGAGAGCATTGGAATGAAAGAAAGGTAAAGTGTTGTTGAAAGTTTTATGTGTTGTATCATTATCATCCTCATCATCATAAGTTTTAGCTAATGATTCCATCCCATTAAGAGAATTTTCATACTCATCATTCTCAATGTGGTGTGTTAATTCTTCTACTACGCGAGGGTATGTGTTCATGAGAGATGTGTAGTAGTCTAGATATTTTATCGACATGACATTATTATGTATTATACACATTAATCCTTGAAGTACATTAACACCATCTTGTCCTTATTTTAGTAACTCTTTTATATTATGAATAACATGTATAGATTGGTCCGCTATCCTTTCATTTTCTATAAATGCTTGAAAAGCAGTTAGTTCGTTGCTAAGTTTGTTTATTTGCTCATCCGTTACATGTGTTATCACATCAATAGGATCTTCAACATCATGAATATTTTTTCTTATATTGTAGTTGTAGGAGGCATGATGTCTTGCAGAAGTTGTGTTTCTCCTATTGTTGGGAAGGTATTAGTGATTTTAGTGTCTTGTACTAGTATATCCTCATGGGAAGAATCATTTTTGAAAGAATGACCAGAGGACAAGTTTATGTCATCATCACATGTAGTAGATATAGGAGAAGTGCTATCACAATTATCTTTTTCATTGCTACTCATGGAGATGAACTCAGTTAACTTTCTAATATCATAGGATGTTCACTTATGAGTGTTAAAAATTGGTCAAAATCAAGATCTTTGATAAATGCATACAAAGATACCATGGAAAATGGACATGAAGGTGTCATGTGTATGTTTTAAAATTGGTGCCAAATAAGATTTCAAAAGGCTTTCAAAACTTATGCAAGAACTAGTGCAAAAGTATATGTGAAAATGACCTAAAATGCTTGATTTTTCAACTTTTTTCAATTCAAAGAAGTGAAAGAAGAGGTGTTGTAAGGAAATTGATCAGGGAAAGAAAATAATATGTCTAATATCAGTCCAATAAAGAAATAATATTCTTCACAAAACACCTTTGATGCAATCCTCTAATGATGACAAGTCAAAACCTAGTGAAAATACACCTTAAATATGCAATTTTTCACCAATTTTCAATGCAAAGGCCCAATAGAAATAGTGTTGTGAGGAATTTTAGGAAGGATTGTAGATTATAGCCCTGATAACAGCCAATTAGTGCATAAAAATCCTTCACAACATGCATATGATACAATTCTAGAGAAACGATAAGGCCAAATCTAGTGAAAATGCAAGGTTTTCAAACCCTAGACATAAAATTTTGCAAGAAAGCCACTATGATGAAACACCGCAGATAGAAATTAGTCCTAAATGAGTGTTTTAAAAGGGTAGTAAAATCTGAAACAAGATTTTGACTACAAACCCTAGCTAATGCAAAACTAGGTTATATGAAAAAATGCACAATTTCAAGCATTTTTTATCAATTTAAGCATGAAAATGAGATGTAAATGAATGGTGAATGAAGAATTTCTGTATTTTAAATCAGATCTGATGATAACGATAGAAATTATATGAAATTAAATGTAAATTAAATCAAATTATTTGAAAATGCAAGCGAAAAATTCTCAATTTTTTCAATTTATTTATTTTTTTTGTAAATTTTGAAATGAAATAAGATGGACAATGAAATGAATGTAAATTTGAATATAAAATGGTTTTTCAGAATATAAAATATTTTAAATGCTTGTGGCTATCATTGCATTTGTAGAAGAATTGAAGGTACCAAATTGTAGATAAGACATGATCACAAAGCTTTTGCAGATCTTTTCGATGGTTGAAGATCGAGGGTTAGTCATCAAACAAGAACATGGGAAAAGTGACCATAGTGTTTGAATAATGAGTCACCTAAGGTTAGAAGTTGCCAAAATCTAGTGAAAACATATAGAGGAGGATTTTCATCAAGAGATTGAGAGGATAGAAGGTTCAAACAAAAGAGAGTTTGCTAAAATCTACTACATCAGACATAGAAGACTTTGAAGAAAAAGTAAAGTTGCTGCTGAAGCACCACTAAGGAAAGTGGAGGAGAATTTGGAGCGATAGGATGAGTAGCTGATGTTTTCAGTTCAAAGCTGGCTGACCAATGAGGAGCTGTAGCTCTTTGCCATCAAAAGAAGAAATCCATGTGTTAAGATTTCTATAGCTGAAGCTACTGTTATTGCCAAGAGGAGGCCATCACCCAAGATTGAAACTTTCTCAACCAAGGGTGCCGCATCATCCGTGGAAGAAAAATCTATTGAGATTTGAAAATAGATCACAATAGTAGATCATAGAAAAGAGATCACCAAAATCCCAGCATCGTTGTAGCAACAACTTAGTGCAGGAGCACATCTGACAAAACCTAGGTATTGTTGATGTTCAGTTTGTTAGTGGTAGAAATTAAGGGGGAGTGTTGGACATAATTTCTCCCACTGAACATGTAGCCTCAATCAATGAACATTAACTGCATAAGCTTCTTCCTCTGCCAATTTCAGATAGAACATTTAATATAGAAATTTCCTCCACCGTCCCTTCTCACATCAACATTTAAATTAGAAACTTCATTCACCAACCTGCAATCAATTTCAAGGCATGTGCGTTGAATATTTTGATGTCCAGATGGTTCTAACACCTCTATAAATAGAGGTAGATGTAATTTGTGTTTCTTATTAAGCAATCGCAATTGCTTTGATCACTAAGTAATGGAATGAATGCTGTAGCATTCCTATTGTGACCTTTCTTGTGTTTTCTATATTGTTGTTTTGTGATCAGCAGATCACTCTTATTTTGTTGTACAATTTCAGCTCTCTGCAAACAAAAACAAACTTACAAACCCTTTATCTAAATGACATACCTTCTATCCAGATCTAAGCCCTTGTATTGACTTTAAAAACAACAATTTCTTCTAGTTTGGCGGCGACAGATATCTCCACGATTTCCTTTGGCAATTTTGCAATCTCCTTTGGTGGCTACAACAATTCTCTTTTTGCCATAGAAACTTTTGTGGCTCTTACAATCCTTCCTATCATCTTTTCTTTACAATCTGGGACATAATCTATTTGTGACAGCAACTTAATATTTTCTTCTGTAGCTGTATGATTTCAACCGGCCTATTGCATCTCCTTCACTATTAGCGGCGGTCTTGGCTATCTACAACAACGATTCAGCTTCAATATCTCCTCACAACAACCTTCTCTTTCTCCCACAGCTACGGTAGATTCACACACAAAAAAATCAAATGACATTAATCAACACACTAAACCCACGATTCACACATCATGATACTATGATTCAAACCCCAAAACCATCGCTGGAAGAAAAATAGTTATTAAACTATTCAAACTACTTCAAAAACTGCCTAGACAGGTAGATACCTGTCAACATTCATTCATGGGCAAGAGTCATTGCAGTTTGAAAACATTTTTAACCTACACCAATGATCTCAATCTTCATGTTGTTGATGAAACAAATTTACACCATAGATTTCCTTTTGGCGCCCACTCCATCGGACCAACCGATTTCCTTAGGTCAGGGGGCCGGTTGCATAACGAGTTAGGTGACATAAGTTGTCACTTAAGTGGCAAGGTAACTACCAATAATAAGTCAACTTCAAAACATAAAAGGTTAAATTGTCTTTAAAAGAAACATTTGCTTCTTGATATCTAGGGTTGGGAGACTTTAGGGTCTTAGGACATTTAGGAAATAGGTCTCCACAAATGTGTCAAAACCCTAATTTTCCATTACACAACCTTGAATTGACCACTAAATCTTAATCTCTACCTGTGTTGCAGATAAGGATGAAGACTCTTTGAACATAAAGATGAACACTTTACTTTAGATACTTTAGGGTTTTAGGACCATACATTGACAAACCCTAATTTGCAAGCATAGACCATACATTGACAAACTCTAATTTGCAAACATAGAATATATAATTGATCCTTTGACTTCTACAGCCTCTGAGGATGATAAACATGATGTTAATATCAAATGAGGGTTTCCTAGAGACAATGAACTCTAGATAAGAATATCAAACCAATGCCTTTATCATTCATGTCACTGTATGAGATACTAAAGCAAACCTCCTGACCTCTAGATCAATCATAAGAGCAAGAAATGAGATCATAACATGAACAAGCAATACAAGCATGATACTGCAATTAACACTAATAGGCCAATCAACTGAGCAATCAATCCAATTGAGTGCCTTCATCACTAAAAATTACCAAGCCAACTAAGATCACTGATATAAACTAAGATCTCCTGATGACAACAAATCTCCTGATGATAGTTCAATGCTCTTACAACAAAATTCCTAATGAAAACAATGCTCTTTTGACATCAATCACAAAACCTAATGCCAACATTCACTGCTAACAATTGGGAAGGAATTGAGTTGTGGGCCCTACCTCTATAGTGGGGAGAGAACTTATTATTGAGAGAAAATGTGTTGGTACGTGGCAACTGATCATGCAAGTATTGTACACTCATAACATATCCTTGCTGGAGTTCAGGGGCGCAACCCCCCAAAAAAAATTTGCTCCTTTTTGGTTCATTCAAAGTCAGTTGTTAATTTTTGTTAATCGACAAAAGAAAAACAACATTGTAAAACCCTAATTCTAGAAGCTTCCAAAAAGCTTGTTATAAGTGGTTGGGATGTATGTTGTGAGTGTGGAATTTGTGAGATTGTAATCTATTTTCACTAGATAATAAAATCATTGGATGGCTGAGTTTCTGTGGATGTAGCCCATATTGGGTGAACCACGTTAAATTTTTGTGTTGATCTCTTTTGTGTTATTCTTCATTGTTATATTTGGGTTATTTAATCTGCATATAATTGTTAGTGTTTATTTCTCTGGTCTGCCTAAACCCTAACAACTGGTATCAGAGCAGGTTGTGTTTGATTATTGTTTGTAGGAAGGTCTCACGGTTGAGTGGGAGTCTCACAGTTAAGTGGGAGCAATGGTGGATGAGGGTAATTTGAAGGTACTTAAATTTAATGCGCTGAACTATCAGTTATGGAAGATGCAGATGGAGGATTATCTCTATCAGAAGGATTTATGGAGGCTGTTGGAAGGAAAAGCCAAGAAATTGGAAGAAATGACTGATGAGGATTGGGAACTTCTAGACAGAAAGGCAATGGGAACCATTCAGTTGTACCTGGCACCATCTATGGTGTTCAATATAATAGAAGCAAAGATAATAGATGAACTGATGAAAGCTTTGGCTAAATTGTATAAAAAACCCTCAGCCTCTAATAAGGTATTTCTCATAAAGCATTTGTTTAATCTGAAAATGATTAAAGGTGGATATGTGTCAAATCATTTAAATGAGTTTAATATGATTACCAGTCAGCTAACTTCTGTAAAAGTGAAATTTGATGAAGACGTGAGGGCTCTCTTAGTTTTATGTTCTTTGCCAGAAAGTTGGAATAGCTTGGTAATGGTTGTAACTCTGCCTCTAGTTCAAATACTTTGAAATTTGATGATGTTGTTGGTGTTATCCTTAGCGAGGAAATGCAATGGAAAAACACAAGTGAGAGTTCAACATCGAGTAATGCTTTGACTGCAGAGAACAGGGGAAGAACAGAGGAGAGAGGAAAAAGCCCAACAAATCATGGGAAGTCACAAGGGAAGTCGAAGAAAGGCAGATCTAAATCTAGAGGAAGAATGGATTGCTGGTGTTGTGAAAAGCTAGGACACTTGAAGAAGGATTGCTGGTCTCGAAAGGGCAAACAAGGAGACAGACAACATGATGACAATAAGGAAGCTAATGTTACAAGTAATAAATTACAGGATGCTTTAATTTTGTGTTTAGATAATGCTAATGATTCTTGGGTAATAGATTCAGGGGATTCATTTCATGCGACACCCTATAGGAAATATTTTGTAGATTATGTTCAAGGTGATTTTGGACAGGTATATCTAGGTGATGATGAACCCTATTAGATTGTTGGACAAGGAAAGATAAAAATCAAGTTGCAGAATGGAAATGAATGGTTGCTACAGGAGGTAAGGCATGTTCTAAATTTGAGAAGGAATTTAATCTCTGCAGGACAACTAGGTAGTGAAGGTTGCATAGTTACCTTTTTAGACAAAGTCTGGAAGGTCACTAAAGGTGCATTAGTAGTAGCTAAAGATGAAAACATAGGCACACTGTATTTGTTTACTGTTAATACTTATTATACCTTAGTTGCTACAGAGACAGTTGCTACTAAGACAGTTATAGCACTTGCTATAGAGACAAAAATAGAATTGTGGCACCATAGACTTGGGCATATGAGTGAAAGGGATGAAGATCCTTCACTCCAAAAAGTTGCTTCCAGGTTTGAAGAAGATTGACTTGGATTTCTGTGAAAATTGTGTTTATGGAAAATAGAAAAGAGTCTAATTTCTCAAAATTGGGAAAGAGAAGAAGAGTGAGAAAATAGAGCTTGTGGATTCAGATGTATGGGGACCAGCTCAGGTATCTTCTCTTGGTGGCTTTTGCTATTATGTTACTTTTATTGATGATGCAACTAGGAAAACATGGGTGTATTTCCTAAAACAAAAATATGAAGTATTTGAAACTTTTAAAAAGTGGAAAGGTTTGGTTGAAAATGAGACAGGAAAAAAGTTGAAGTGTCTTAGATCTAATAATGAGGCGACTATTGCAGCAGACAATTTAAAAATTACTGTTCATATAATGGAATCCATAGGTAGAAAATGGTGTGTCTGAGAGGATGAATAAGACCATTATGGAGCGTGCAAGGAGCATGAGATTGCATGTTGGACTACCCTTACACTTTTGGGAAGATGTTGTACATACAATTGTTGTTATAATATACAGGGGACCTTCTAATCCTTTGGATGGTGGCGTTCCAGAGGAGGCATGGACAGGTAAATAGGTAAACTATTCATTTCTGAAAACCTTTGGTTGTGAAGCTTTTGTCCATGTTGATATTGAAAATAGAACCAAGCTTGAGGATGAGTCTAAAATATGTACCTTCATTAGATATGCAGTAGATGAATTTGGTTATCGGTTATGAGATTATGAAAATCATAAAATCATTAGGAGCATAGATGTTATATTTAATGAGAAGGTCATGTATAAGGATTCGCTGTAGGAAAAGAAGCATGAAAAGGCCAAAAAGGAATATGTGGTGCTAGATGAGATTCCAGAAAATAAAATACCAGTGGTACCTGATGGTCAGCAACAACAAGTTATCCCATAGACTCCTGCATGTGTTAGATGTTTTACAAGAATAACTAGACCTCAAGAAAGATTTTCTCCATCATTATATTCTATATTATTAATTGATTTTGGTGAACCTGAAGGTTATGAAGAAGCAATGTAGGTACATACCAAAAAGCAGTGGGAACTAGGCATGAAAGAGGAAATGGATTCCTTGCTACAGAATCAAACTTGGGACTTAGTCCAATTGCCTGCAGGTAAAAGAACATTGCCAAATAAATGGGTTTATAGGTTGAAGGAAGAAGATGGAGGCAAGAAAAGATATAAGGCCAGACTCATGGTAAAAGGTTTTGCACAAAAAAAGGTATAGATTTTGATGAAATATTTTCTCCGGTTGTAAAGATGACTTCTATTAGAACTATTGTAAGTCTTGTGGCTGCAGAAGACTTGCATGTTGAACAGTTAGATGTGAAAATAACATTTCTCCATGGGGATTTGGAAGAGGAAATATACATGTAGCAACCACAGGGATATGAGGTCAAGGGTAAAGAGGAATTTGTGTGCAGGTTAAAGAAGAGTTTGTATGGCCTGAAGCAAGCACCTCGGTAATGGTATTTGAAATTTGATAGTTTTATGGCTGAACAAGTTTACAAAAGATGTTATTCTAATTATTGTATCTATTTTAAGAAATTGGGTAATGGCAGCTATATTATCTTGTTGCTTTATGTTGATGACATGCTTATTGCTAGGTCTAACATGCAGTATATTAATGAACTTAAGTAGAAATTAACAAATTCATTTGTTATGAAGGATTTTGGTGCAAAAAAAACAAATCCTTGGTATGAGGATCACACATGACAAGACAAATAGAAAATTATTTTTGTCTCAAAGTGAGTATGTAGAGAAGTTGTTGAAAAGGTTTAACATGCAAAATGCAAAAGTAGTTAGTACACCTTTGCCTAGTCATTTTAAGTTGACTAAGGAGATGTGTCTAAAGACACAAGAGGAGGAAGACAAAATGTCTAAGATACCATATGCATCAGCAGTTAGCAGCTTGATGTATGTAATAGTAGGCACAAGGCCAGATATTGCATATGCAGTGGGAGTTGTGAGCAGGTATATGAGCAATGAGAGAATGGAACATTGGAATGTGGTAAAATAGATTCTCTGATATTTGAGAGGTACTACTTCAAAGAAACTATGTTTTGGAGGAACAAATTTTGCTCTAAATAGATATGTTGACTCTGATATGGCGGGTGATATTGATAGCAAGAGTAGTACTACAGGGTATGTTTTTATTGTAGGAGGTATTGCAATCAATTAGATTTGAAGGCTGGAAAAGGTTGTTGCACTTTCAACCACTGAAGCTGAGTATGTTGCTTCTATGGAAGCTAGCAAGGAGATGATTTGGTTACAATATTTTCTAGAGGAATTGGGGCAACGACAAGAAGGTAGCCCTTTGTACACTAATAGCCAGAGTGCCATTCATCTTGCTAAGAAATTATATTTACATTCAAAAACTAAGCACATACAACTCAAATACCACTTGATCTAGTCAGTTTTGGAGGATGGACAGTTGAAGCTAGAGAAAATTCACACAAGTGAGAATACTACAGATATATTCACAATGGTGGTTACATGGGAGAAATTGATTTCCTCATCAGTTTCCGTTGGCCTTCACAACTGATAATGGTGGACATAAGAAACCAACTAGGCCTATAATCTAGTGGGAGCTGCAAGTGCAACGGTGTCATCCAGGATCAGTCTCCAAGTGGGAGATTGTTTGGTGTGGAGCCTGATCAGTCTCTAAGTGGAAGATTGTTGGTATGTGGCAACTGGTTATCCAAGTATTGTACACTCATAATGTATCCTCACTGGGGTTTAGGGTTGGGCTAGGCCCCAAGTGGGGGTTCGGGGGCGCAGCCCCTAAAAAAAATTTTCCTGCCTTTTTTGCCTGTTCGAAATCGGTTGTTAATTTTTGTTAACCGACAAAAGAAAAATGATATCATAAAACCCTAATTCTAGAAGCTTCCAAAAATCTTGTTATAAGTGGATAGGATGTATGTTATGGGTGTGGAATTCACGAGATTGTACAAATCTATTTGCACTAGTTAATAAAATCATTGGATGGCTAAGTTTCTGTGGATGTAGCCCATACTGGGTGAACCAGGTTAAATTTCTATGTTGATCTCTTTTGTGTCATTCTTCATTGTTATATTTGGGTTATTTAATCTACATATAATTGTTAGTGTTTATTGCTCTGATTTGCCTGAACCCTAACAAAATGAACATTTATTACTAAGCTAGTTGGCCATGACTAATAAAGAAATATGGATGATATTTTGTTACATTCAATAATTCAAACTAGGCATAGACTTTTATTGACTTCAAATATTTATAATGTTAGATCATAAGATAATAAATATTTGTTAACATGGTTATCATTATCCTTTTTCTTGCTTGTAATTATTAGAAACAAAGTAATTAATCCATTCATAACCAGAGCAAATCAAATACTACTTACTAAATATTTGTTGCTTCCCTCTCTCCCATATGTATACACAAGCCTATCTATCATTTTCATCTGCTTATATATTCAGAAAATTACATTTTACCAACATTCCTTTACAATACAACAAATTGTAAGAACATAAATTGTATACCTTACAACTTATTTTTACATTTTTTGTGACCACTTTAGTGTTTGCCTAATATTCCCATTTGACTATTTTGTAGCCTATTTTTCCTCTCCCTTTAGTTTGTCCCCCTTTCTATGTGTCATTTACCCCTCTCATGTGTCTTGACCCCTTCTTAGGACCTATTTCTTACCCATATGGTTCCTCCTTCCCTTTTCATGTGTCTTCACCCCTCCTTATAAGATTCTTTAACAATTAAGCTACACATTTTCTCATTTCCAAGGATATTGCTACAAAAATTAAATTCTTTCTTATCCCCTCCTATAACTAGTCCATTTTCACCTCATTTCTTTCATAACTTTCACATATAGATTCTAATTGAGATGAAACCATTTCTATGAAGTAAATTAAACTCTTTATTTATTTGATGATTAAATGCATATACAAACATGTATAAATACTATGAGGGGAGTCCGGTTATATGTAACTGAATATAACTACTCATAACTGATGGTAGAACTACTCATAAGTGGTGGTAGTTAACAATGTAATACCATTGTTATTATGCCAACATTCTCCCCCTTATTACATTGTTCCTGCAATAGTACCAAGGGACCCCCCTGAATGATAAAATACTCAACAGAGCTGATTACATAATATGAACACATATTTTATAGAAGATCTTCTCTCAAAGAACAAATCCTGAACCAAGCGGGGCTCCATCATGCTGTATCGTCTACCCTCGAAAAGACATAGCTTTGAGCTATGTTCTTGAGCTCTTTAGTCCCAAACTCTCAAATCACAGAGTCTTGAATTATTCGACAATGAACCCTAAGAGATACAATAGATTTCTACCATTGTCTAGTGACCGTAAAAGGGTATAATTCTTGATCATATACTCTTTGAAGCTCATTGGACAACAATCCATATTGAGCTCAACACCAAATCCCAAACCTGTCTCCAAAACAAAATCTTCACAAAACATACATTCTTCAAATCTGTTAGCATCAACAAAGAAAAGCAAAACAACCAAAACCAAAAACGCTTCTCATGAAAAGCATCATCTCAAAGCGAGAAGCTAACTTGAGATGATGGAAAATCCTCCATCCTCTGATGCCGCCTGCCTCCAATATGATGTGGTTACACTCTATCCATTTGCATTCAACTCTTCAATAGCACAAGTATGCAAGTCTCTCAAATTTCTATCATGGATAGCATGGATGGCATCGAGAATACAAACATAATGTGTGGCCATGTTGAAATGTTAAAAATAATGATGTCAATTTTAATCAATAATGGACCCATACACTAGTCAACCTTACACCTCCAAGATATTATTAAACATTCATCAAATTAAGCCTTCAATAATTTTTACCTTATTACTCCAAATAAAATCATAGCATTTCAAATAGTTCTTAGCACAAAGTTAATGCTCTTAGATCATTATGAGTTTTGAACTTGTAACCTCTGATCACTTAAAACAATTATATATCTTTCACCAATTGATCTATTTGCTGGTTTTTTCTCCTGTACTTACTTTACTATATGCCCTTTTTATCTTGTATTTTATGCAAAATAAGTTCTTTCAAAATGTCTTCAAATCAAAACACCTCATTTGCTTTTAAAAAAATACCTTTTTGTCTTTCCACTTTCAAATGGATGTGAAAGTCCTGTAGTTAAGATATAGTAGAATATTCTACCTATGGCTATTTTCCACTACCATTGACCATGCAAACTGCCAACAAATAGTTACACATTCCAAAACTACTACAAATTACATTATGCACATTCTATGGCTGTTTCAATTTCTTATTACATAGGAGATGTATTGTATTAGGCAGAAAATATCTTCACTACAAGTGACCCTGCAGTTTGGGCAGACAGAAGGTCATTGAAATTGGTTGTGAACTACCAAATAACTGAAGTGGGGAGTCAACTACTAGATGAATGACTTGAAGACTCATCAAAAACTTCTAATTTTGCATACCTCTCTATGTATTTTCTCAGGACTGCTTTGAATGCCTTATCACTTCTGAAATGTGATAGATGAATGTGAATCAACACTTCGATCTCTAGTCTATTTGAGCCCTTCACATCACACAACTTCTATATATGCCTTTTATTCTCCTGCAAACAACAAACTAGAATGCTCTCCTTCAAACACAGGCATACTTCATTCAAAGGTGGCAGCAATCTTCAAATCCACAGAAGGTGATGGCGTAGAGAATGAAAGACGTCCTAGACTTGCGTGAGGTAGAATTTAATGCAGGGGATATCCTTTGTTATGTACATGCCTCAATAATCACAAGATCCTCATGCAGGCCAGATCAACAACACCATAGCACTGATATCATATGAAGTAAAGTAAACTCTTTATTTATTCAATGATTAAATGTAGATACAAACATGTATAAATACTATGAGGGGAGTCTAGTTATATGTAACTGAACATAACTACTCATAACTGGTGGTAGTGAACAATATAATACCAAATGCTAACAATGTAATACCATTGTTATTATGCCAACATTCTATTGATCTAGTTTTGATCCCCTATTTCTTCTCACCTAAGCTTATCCTTAGGATAGGAAACACATGCTCCTCCCATTAGGGATGACACGTGTCCCACCCTCTTTTGGCTCCAAAAATTTAATGAAAGCTTATCCTTGGATGATTAAGATTAATTCTAGGGATTTCTACTCAAACTAAATTTGGCCCCTAAAAATCTATAAAGGGAGCCTTCATACCCTCATTTTACATAAGACATTATATGTCATGCTCATATTATACTAAATCATATTATTCCATTGTGGAGTTTTCTCATGAAGTCTTTGAATATTTGGAGCCTTGGAGTATGTTAGAGCTTGCTATTTTTCTAGGGTTTTAGAATTATTTCTTTAAGGAATCATCATATGTTAAAACCCTAAACCCTTGGGTCAAAGCACAAAGATGAGTATCGATTTTGTGGAAGTCTTCTGCACAAAGAAAATGCCAATTGGAACATGCACTTGATTTGGAAATAAAGGGTGCTCGTTTAGGAATGGGAACCTGAGCCCAAACATGTGCCCATTAAGAAATGAGCTCCTGTTTAGGATTGGGCACCTAAAGCCAAATGACCACCCATTATGAAACATGCACTCGTAAAAGGTACGAGTACCCATTTATAAACAGGTACCCATTTTTGAAAAGTATATATTTTTAAAAAATAGGCATGTGGCTTCATTTTGACAACCACAGACTGTGGAAAAGTAAGAGAGAAGACACCTAAGAATAGGGACCCGCATTGTTTAACCCCACCATCCACCTCTAGAACCTCCCCACCTCCTCCAGACTGGCTATCAGCTGTGCCAGGTTTGTTGTCTATCCTTTTCTGTTGTTTTTCATTATTTTTTTGTCTTTTTTATTGTTATTTCATTTGAACCCTAGGTGCATTTTAGACAAAAATTTAGTTGTTTTTCATAGTCTTAAACTGTAAATGTTAAACCCTAAACTGAAAACACTAAACCCTAATTCATAAATCTTAAACCCTAAACTAAAAACACTAAACCCTAATTCATAAATCATAAACCTAAAATTGTAAACACTAAACCATTAACCATAAAAAGTAAACCCTAAACCATAAACAATAAACAATAAACCCTAAATTATAAATAGTAAACCATAAACCCTAAACACTAAACTCTAAACCCTAAACTGTAAATAGTTGTAGATTAGGTGAACAAAATGAAGTGAAAACACAAACTAAATGCATAAAAACACAAAGTTATACCTCACATGAACACCCAATCTCATCAAGGGAGGAGGAAGCTTGCACCCAAGAGCTCCTAGATTAGATAACCCTATTTGATTCAAATGTGGATTGCTCTTACTTTTCAACACAATATGATGATAGTATGATGAAGAGATTTGAGAGAAATTTGGGCATGGTTTTGATGCAAGAAGAAGTTGTATGAATGGCTTGGGTGAGGGTTTCATTTATAGATTTTTGAAAAAGGGATGGAGGGTGAGGATCAAGAGTTGAGATCAAGGGCTCTCATTATTTGTGAATTTTAAATTCATAGTGGATGAATTAAAAATTCATTTTTAATGAGAGTGGATTATGACAAATTGAATTTTCAATAAAATTAGTGGATGACAATTGAATTTTCAATTCGATTAGTGGATGACAATTGAATTAAAAATTCATTTAGTGGATGACCATTGAATTAAAAATTCAATTAGTTGATGACCATTGAATTAAAAATTCAATTAGTGGAGGACCATTGAATTAAAAATTTAATTAGTGGAGGACCATTGAATTAAAAATTCAATTAGTGGATGACCATTGAATTAAAAATTCAATTAGTGGAGGATAGTGGGGAACAATTGAATTAAAGATTTTTTTTGGATTTTGGAGGATATTAGCTAATTAAATATTAAGAATATTTAATTATATGTGCAACATGGTGAGGTGGAAGGGATGATGTGGAAAGATGAGGTGGATTGATTAGGTGGATTTTGTGAGGTGGATTTAGAACTTAGGATAGAGGGAAATTGAAATAATAAATATTGCATATTTATTAAATCAATTGGCTAAGGTTTTAGACTATTGAATTAATGAAATTAATTCAATTTTAGGGATAATATGATGGAAAATAGGGTAATGAAGGGATAATTAATTAAATAAAAATTTAATTAATTAGTTAGGAGGGAAATTTACATGTTTAGGGATGTTAGGAGTCAGTTCGATGGTAGAAGACATTTTTAGGTGTCTACATTTGCCCCTCTTTGAGATGGTGTTGTGGATAAGTAACATCACTTCAAAGAAGTTAAAACATAGAGTTGGATTGGATAAAAAAAAGATTTTGGTTTAGAAGAATAGGGTAAGGTTTGGGGATAATTGGTATGGATGATGCCCCCTCGAGAGGATAGGCGGGTTGCAAGAACATGGTTGTGCTCTCGAAATGGATGGAACAGATTGGTAGAAGTGGTTGGAGGATAAGGGGTGAGATGAAAGTGTGATAATGTTGGGAGATTGATTGGGGGATGATCATTGTGCTGAAAATGATTTAGAGCAATCCTAGATTTGATATAGCAAAGTGGATATTTTCACCAAGGTATAGAAGACCAGGGTGATGATGTTTATCCAACATTTGCATGGACTAGACACACAGACAAAGGGATGATCCCATGCATGCCCAAGATAGTACAACCTTGTCTAGACGAGGGAAGGGGACTCATAGCATAAGCCCTTAATACACAAAAGGTATGATGAACCTTAGATGCATAAGGAGATCAATATGCTAGAACTGACCCTATGATCAACAAGATATGATTTATGCTATCATGCCTTTCTATGCTACTCGAGGATGCCAAAAGCTAGAGATGCTATGATGGGGGTATGATTATTTTCATCGTTTGCTGCTTGTGGATTAAACTTTAGTAATGTGACGATTTATGTCTAACGACATGATCGGTAAAAGATCATCGAGGACTCCAAGATCAAAACATGAAAAGGGGCAATCCTTGTCTATTGACAAATGCAAGAAGTACTCAGGTCATCTAGATTCAATGTTGGCTAGATGCTTAGGGATGTTAGGAGTCAGTTTGATGGTAGAAGACATTTTTAGGTGTCTACAACAATAAACCCTAACACTAAAATTCTAGGGTTTCTTTTACATAACTTAACAATAAACCTTTAGCAATGATATTTAAAAATCATTTGAAATTGTCTATATAGACCTCAAGAACTATTTATACACTATAGGCTTATTTTTAGTCTTCATGGCTTTTGATGTTCCCAATGAGTCACATAGTCCTAAAACCATTTGTAAAACTCTCTTCATGAGGACTTGGAGCATACAAATCCCTTCTATATATTAAATTCAATGGACACTTGTATAAGTATATAAAACTTAGACAATTGTCATAGGTTGGTCCTATGGATCAAACAGTCAGGGAGTTATGAGAATGTCCTCATTCATATGACATAAGGTATAATAGAATCTTATCAAGTTTTAAGGATTGTCATACCAACCACTAAGAATGTAAAATTTACCTTAGGACAACAACTAACTCATGACACTTGATTGAATTTTACCAAGTTTAAGGATTGTCATAACAACAACTAAAAATGTCAAAGTTACTCTAGGAAAACAACTAACTCATGTCACTTGATAACCTAGAGGGTTGTTATCTAAGGTCAATTAGGATCACTTAACCAATGAAAATATCCAAATGATATAATAGGATTGTCACTAGGATGTGGAACAAAGAAGATAGTCATAACATGATAAGGTAGTCATCAAGGTACTAATGTAACCAAACTTCACAACATAAAATTCAACAATATGATTATTCTAAAATAATATAAAAAAAAACTCAAAACTATTTTCAACTTCCTTCTCATTCCATTCCATCCTACTACAACTAAAAATAAATACCAAATTTATACAAAACAAAAATTACCATTTTTAGCAGAGTTTAGTAAATTTATAAAATTGCCATTTTTAGTAACTTCACATCCTTATCCGTATGACCATGAAAGTTTCCAATTATTTGAAACTTACTAAAATATGACTAATTGTCAATTTTTTAATCTAATTGCAAGTAAGGTTTGAAAAATAATTAGAAAAAACAACTTATAAAATCTTGAAAAAAATATTAAAATCTCATTTTGAGGCCCTAGATGATCAAATAAGGTCCCAAAAAAGTGTCAAAACAGTGACTTAAGGAATTTACCAATTGGGTGCAATTTTTAATAAACTCTTCAAAATGCATCTGCCCACCAAATTTTAGCTCCAATGGACCTCTGGGTCAATAGTTTATGACCTCCAAATGTTCCTGCATCATTCTCCTCTGGTTGAAAAAAATGTAGCTCCTACAAGTTGTTTTCCTGGAACTTGTGCCACTTGTCTAGATCTATCTTTTTCACTTCCCATTCTAGAATCCATGTATTATCTGCTTGTGTTAGACCTTCCCACTCTACCATAAAATTGTTGTATTGACTTTGTTGAGTGTCTATGGTCTGCTTGTCTAGAATCTGTGCAATCTTTTCCCTTTTCTTTCTTGGAACCTATTGTTTCCAATCTACTTCAGTGTCACCTTCATCATCATGATAGTCACCATGAAAAGCATATAAATCAGAACCATTAAACACAGGAGAGATGTCTAACCGCTTTGGTAAGTCTACCTCATAAGCATTGTCATTGGATTTTTTTGTATTTATGAAAGGTTATAAGAAAAAGGAAACATGAATTAATGGGAAGAGGATAATTAAGGGTATTTATGAAAGGTTATAAGGAAAAGGAAAGATAAAAAGGCATTAAGAAGCTATATAAGGAAGGGAAAAGTGGGAGAGAAGAGCATGGAATATATGAGTGAGAGATAAGGGGTATGGATGAGTAAGAGGAAGATATATGAGAAATATGAGAGCATAAGAAGATAAGATATATATAGAGAGAAGATATAATTAGAGCATGTGTGTGTGATATATATGAATGGTGTATTTAAATATATGTATGTTTTCTATAATCCAGTACACTAAGCTATAATCCACCACACATGTCCTAATTCTCTTCTTATTCATCACACTGGGGTATACATATAACATTAATAGAGAATAAGCTCAGAACCACAATCTATGCTTCCTCTTGTCAACAGTAGGCTTTGATACCACTCAATCTATAAAACTTGGGTAGTTGTGTTGCACTCTAGTATATTACTTATGGACTCTAAAGTGAGATGTTCCTAACTACCTGTGCATGCACTTTACCACTTCCAATGGTTGCTTATGGAATATACAATAAAGGACTTAAATAGACATACTCAAATGAGATTAATAACTTTGATCACACACAAATATGTAACACAAGTTTACTCTAGAGAAGCCCTCAACTAAGTAGAAAACTCTAAGAAGAGTGAGTTTCTATATGCCACTAATATACAACCATACATGTTTATAATGCCTCAATGGGACTTACATTCTTTTGTATAATATCTTGAAATGATTCGTGACTTGTAGCCCTACTCATAACAGTGGAAAATGATTGACAATAGCTCCCACACAAGATCTGTTATCTAATTTTAATAGTATAGAATTTGTTCCATCAATCAAAACTCAACATGCAACCTTTGCTAAACTGAGATGCTTGAAAGGATCTTTTCCCAAACTTGTAGCAACATGTTCTACCTTCTATCAACACCCTTTCTACCAATGAGTCTCAACTAACTAGTCAGATTCATGACTTTATCTCTCTATCAACCAACTAGCTCCACATAGTTATAGAAATCTTGGCCACTTGTAACATAGTTTTGGTAGTACTCTACCTCTACATCCTACCCATAATAAGGGTCCAAGTTCTACCCAAGATTTCCCATGGCTCTAGTAATCTATTAGCTAGGTCTTGTACAATTCAACTATGGAATGCTCTCATTATCAACCCTAGTATCTTAGCTCCAACCAGCACTCATAGGTCTCCTTTGTATAGCTCTAGCAATCTACTAGTGAGTGATATGGATTTGTTCATCTACCAAATTCATCTCCTTCTAGATCCCTCTCTATAACCTATAACCTAGGTCAAGAATAATATTGCCCAACCAAGAGGAATGAACTCCATTAAATCAATGCCCAAGGAAATGGAAATAGTCATGTTGGATATTATTTTAATATCTTGGATGAACTACAATGGATGTAATGAGAAACCCTTGTCTTGAAAGGAGATGATAATCTCTTTAAGGTTTCAAATACTAGGTCTTGGTCTTGGAAAGTAGGATAGCCAAGAGGTTGATTAATTCATGTTTTAATCAAGGGGGCTATTTGAATTTTTAAAAAGCTAAAATGAAGTCAAAAGACAAGTTGACCTCTAAGATATCAACAGACTAAATGAAAATACATAATTTAAAAGATGCTTCAATTTAACTACACATTCATTTAGTCACTCAGAAAACAAGACTTTCTACAAAAAAAATATAAATTCTAGTATAGAATACAAGCCTTTCCCAACATGTGATAATTCTTAACTAAAAGACAACTAAGCTAATACTATCCTATTTTAACTAATTTCTATAAAAGGGTGTAAAAGATTAAGAGGGTTAAGAAGAAAGAAATGAGCTTGGATTATCTTGATAAACAATAAATTTGGTGAAGAAGACCAATCAATAAGAATCCATTCTTCATATAATCAATAGTAGCTTAATAAGAAATCCAAGATAGTGTGATCTCCTATGGAACATAAATTAGCAATACTAACATACTTGACTACCATATTTCATGTGCAAGTCAAATATGCAAAGCATAAAAAATTCTAAAACTTAGGATTTATCATAAAAAAACCTCTAAATCCATTAGCTATATCTATCTTCTCCAATGAATTACAACATGTTTTCTCAAGACTTAAAGACTCAAGTTTAGTAAAAAACTAGAAACAAAGGGGAAAACTACACTAAGAGGATACTAGTATTGATAAAATTAAAAAAAATGATTTTTCTTCCAACCCACTAAAAAGAGATTGGCATTTCAATATATAGGCACCACCTCACAAAGGCTAATCTAACTTGAAATGTAGCTAACCAAATTTAGGTCATCCTTCAACAAGTATTTTGTTAGCACAATAAATTCCTAGTCTCCTAGTTGCTCCTAGAGAATAAGATCCTCCATCATCTTGTATGTAATTAATACAAAAATCCATAATGTAATTCACATTCTCACAAGAAATAGAGCAAAATCCCCTTCATGACATTTTTCTTTATTTATTTATAACTTGAATCTTCATCACTTGAAAATTTGATTACAAAATTTTAAGCCAAATGGGCCTTGAATAGACATTATAGCATGCCTATAATTGAATGAGTCTAATGTTGTTTCAAATAAGCATCAATTAGTAGCTTGAAAGATCTTCTAGAGACTCCAATTGTCACTTTGAACAAGTTGAAGGCAATTTGATCTTCATAATCTTAGTCTCACAAAACAACGAGCAATATCAAATTCAAGGAAAAATTAAATTTTTATTTACCACATTTATACTTCCTAAGAAATTTATAATTTCAAAGCCCTAACAAAATCTAATACCATTTTGAAAATAATTTGAGAATCCTTTGTAAATTCTATATAACACTCTTTTCAAGATCATAATTTTTATGTTAAACCCAAAAATGATACTATTAAAAATTTGATTTCATATTTTATCTAATTTCACATTCTTATAACAAGAGAAAATATAAGATTTTGCTATCTGAAGCGATTGCAAACTCTCTAGCTTTCTAGAAACATGACATGTGTAAAGAAAGATACACATGTCAATCATAATAATTACTTAAGATAATTCATGTAAACCCTAATTATACTGAGTTTAGATCTTTGTACCTAGGTCATAATCCCTAAGCAATTTACCTCTAAAGCAATACCTGATCATGTGCATGCATATTGAGGTTTCTAAATAACCAAAATGTGACCCATTATATTTCTTCAATAGTAAGGGAAAGGGCATAATTTAATTTATATGATACATGTAGGTATTAAGGGTTGGGAAGCATCTATAGAATGGGGTGGGGTGTTTATAAGTGGAATTTAAAATCCTCTATAGATCACTTTGCACATAGCAATCAAAGAAAATGTCATTCACTATGTTAGTCTTCCTAGGGTCATGTATCTGTCTTTTCTCTACACCATAGTCTTGTATTGTTTCAAAACCTCATTATCCTAGGGGAGCTTGCTTAATCCCAACCCTTATGGGGTTAATAAATGAAACAATTAGTAGCACCAAGGTCATGCAAGTTCAATACAAAGCTACCCAAGTTTCCTAAAAACTAGTTTCAGACAACTTTTGGTAATGCCATGACCCTACCCAAAAGAATCACTAGGTATCTCTAAAACTCTTCATTATAATTTAGATTAATATGTATACTCTAATTGAGATATCTATTATTAGGGGGTTTTTCTATTAGATTTGGTGTGGCAAAGGCTTGGGGTTTGAGATGTATAGGTGCTTTTAACTCAAAGGTTTTTATAGGATGACATATTTGTCAAAGCTCATCTAGGTCTTCTATGTCGAGGCTTTAATAAATGGGATGGCAATAAAAACTAGTTTTGAGTCAAATTTAGGTGTGGGAAGTGCCCTTGGTTGCTAGGGTAGAAATAATAAAAAGGATATAAAAATGTAACCAAAAATAGGTATATAGAATACTTAATAAAAATAAGGAGGCATTTTAATTATACTAGTGTATGTAAAGCAAGTAACAAAAACATAAATTTGAGGGATGGAAATAAGATTAAGAGTATTTATTAGTACCCTATGAATACATGTGTTATGTCGTTAGATTATTAAGTGAGTACCCTAAATCAAAATCTAGCATTGTTCATGTTTTTAATAAATTTCTCAAAATTCTTTCTAAAAAAACTGAATACTTAGTATATGAACTTCACACACATGAATACTGACAAAATGGCTTCAAAACTCAGAAATTTGATAAATGTGGGCTCATGAGTGTCATCATAAGGGTCCAACATTTTAATAGGAATGAGATAGATGTGGTAACTACATGCTAGAGATATGATGGCATGTCATTCGTATGGATCTAGTTCTTTTAAATATTTTTCTCTATATGGAGGTCACCACACATGAAGATAATCCTCTAGGTGAGATCGTAAATTTTGCTTTACATTGACAAGTTATTTTTGAACCTTTGAAATTTACAAAGCTTCCACATGATAAGAGAAATAAATGTACTAAATGGGTCTACAAGAGAAAGTACAGCAATGATGGTAGTGTTCAAAGACAAAAGGCAAAGTTAGTTGGAAAAGGCTTCACTCAGAATTATTATCTTGTGAGTCTGCTTCGCATCAAGGGGGAATATATGTTGATAATTGATGCTTAGAGAATTATGCAGCTTCCAAGTTAACTGGAGTGCAGCTATATTTAGAAGGAGTGAGCGCTGCTTATTTTAGGAGACAATATAAGTTTTTTTTATAGAATCTTCAACAATTGTGATACTTGCACAACAGTTGCTAAAGTTGGTTTGACTGGGAACCCTCCTAATTTGACAAACAACTTTTCAATTCACTCATAAATACTATTAGAAAATGGGGACAAGAACCCATTTTAAATTTTAAATTAAGTGTATTTGACCTGACTTAATTTTGCAATTGCAAAAATACCTTAAAACAATAAATAAACAACCTATAAATCAACAATAGCTCCTCAAAATATATACAAATAAAATCAAACAAAAATCAAATTATTTGGGGTAAACTAGATGATCGTGACCCTCCTTCACCTCCATCTACTTTAGCTCTTGCCGCTTAGCGGCCTTGTTTTTTAATACTTTCTGTTTTTTGGGTTGAAACATTTTGAGTGTGATCTTGTATCCACCCAATTCTTTTTTTGTATATTTGTATAAATTTTATTAATTTATTAATACAATACTGACACCTTTACATAAAAAAATTTATTTATTAACTTCAATATTAAAATACAACACTTTTATATTATATACTGTCATTACATAAAAACAATTTAATCAAAATAACTCCAAAATATAAAATTTTCAATCCCTACACATCGTGCAAAGCTTCCCTACACCCTACTTTTCCTTTAATCCTTTAAGGTAAACGTCGTTATCTTTTCTTTTGGTGCAGTCAATAGTTCAGTCAACTTCTCTTTCTTCTAAATTTGTCTCTCTTTTTTTCTATTGAATTATCGGCTGCGAGCACCTTTTGAATATTTTCGCCCATAATTTCACCTTCATGGGACCCATGAAGCATACGGAATTGGAATCTTTACTTGGGGGTAGGGCCTGCGAACCTAATAATTCAACCCAACAGTAAAACAGCATGACAAGCAAATAAATCATGTCATATTCAATCCACGAAGGTGAGATGATTCTTCAATCCACTCGATCCACAACTTTTCCAAAGGATGTTCAATCATGTCATATTCATATCTTTTTTGCAAAAGTATTCTTGTCTGTTTCTCTGGATTTTCAAAATTTCTGAGAAGTCCTTATCTGCAAAGCACATGGTGTAACTCTACTTAAATTATCATGGTCAAACAATCAATAGCAATTTTACATCTCATCCACAATAAAAATGGTAAATATTTATCTTATTTTTATTGGCCAAAATTAACCTTTGACTACAGTGTGGTGCACAGTGTAGAGTCAGAAAATGCTACTATTTTAAAAACGTAAAGCAGCATTACCCTCCCTTGATAGTAGACACTTGTTCTGGTTTTCTTCCCCTGCACTGCCTGCAAGCGCTTTAGGTATTTATTCTAATTTCTAGGTTTGAACACAGAGCTCAAATTTGGTGATAAGTGATGGGCAATTCTTGCGGATGCTGTCTCTCTGCATCGCCTAATAACAACTCTTCCAACACTCCTCTTGTTAATCAATCCCCTGCTACACCTCATCCTCCTCTTTCCCTGGAGTCGGTCATTCATTCCATTAAGGTCAACATTGAAAAAGGAGACCCAACTCAACATATCGATGAGCTTATCCAGTTTATAGACAGTATAAAGGTGATTAGCCTTAACTTCTCAGCCATTGCTTTCTGCTACTAATTAATGTTGATTTAATCAGTTGTGTGTGTGTGTGTTTGTTTTTGCAGGCCCCTTCAACCTGTTCTTGGGAAATTCCACGTGAATCTGTGACTTGGAGCACCAGAGCTGCTTCTGACATCATAGACACCATTTCAAGAGAAGCTAACGAATTAGAGAAATCGGTAAGGCGTTTATTAACGGGTTGAGTTGAGTTTTGTGAATGGATAACTATAACTTATATTACTTTGTTTTGACTCAGGAAATAGCGGAAGGATTGGGAAGAGTGGCTTTAAAAGCAGTGAAACTAGTGGGAGAGGCTCACTGGATATTCTTGGGATTGTCCATGGCAGCATACGCCCTGGAGAGATGCGGAACAGTGACTTCCAATGTGTCAGAATGCAGCGAGCTATTGGAGAAAATTGTTCACCTGGCGAAAGATGTGAAGACGCTGGGAGAAAAATTTCCTCACGAGACTGAAAAACTATCCTATGCTGTGAATGTAATAGTTGAAGGTACGGTCTTGTGTTCAGATTACATCGGCAAAGGAAAGCTATCGAGGTTGGTCTACCTTTCCTATTTTCGCTTTGCATATGCACGTTTTCGAAATGACTCTGTGAGGGATATGGCAGTTACATTTTTATCCCTTGGGTTTAATCTATCAGTTAACATTTTTCATCCAAGCTTATGGCCTGCCTTAGGCAATTTTGGAAGCTCGGTGCTTCCATCTTCCATGTCTATGTCTGTAGATTGCTGACTCTAAAAGAGAAGTTAATGTTCCAAATATCCCACTTTCCAGTGTTTTAAAATCTTTGAGGGATTTTGCTAACCATAGGGCCTTTTAGCTTTTTCTAAGATGTTATGAACGTAACGTGGAGCCCTTTTCATCTTATCCACCTTCCTCATTTCAGGCTTTTGCCATCTTATAATCACCTTAAGTACTTATGAAGTGTGAAATATCACATCTACACAGATATCCTTAAAAAACAATAATTACAATGACTAAAGAACCCTAAGAAATGGAAATGTGATTGATCGTTATATTGTAATAAAGTGTTTGAAATTTAATAAATAAAAAGTAGAGGTATTTAATTGGAGTCTTAATGTAGATTTGATGTTTCTAATGTTACGAATCAATTTGTCAATGCACTAGGTAATTAAGATTTGCCATACAACTGCTTTGAAATTAAAAAATGATTGTCAAATAACTAATTCAATTTTGTAAGTGTGAAGCTATTCTTAGTGAGAATTGAATTGAACCTACATGTGGATCTAATATGAGTGCACAGATCAGAAATTTACATCAAATTTGACCTTTGCACTCTACTCGAGTTGGTTTCTATGTCTTACAATAACCAGCTTGCAGTATTTAGAAACATCTTTTGAGGAGTTTGCTAGGCTAGGGTACTCTCCATTGGTCAAACACATTAGATCTGATTTTCATGGTACAAGGAACAATGAACAAAGACAACAAGCAACCATACAATTAATTCTTACAATAATGTAAGTAGTTGATGCAATAATGATGCTATGATTATGCTCCTTGAATAATCATCCAATTAGAAATGAGAGCTCTCGATGAGAGTCCTCCATGTGTTGGTTCTCAAAATTTCATACTCTAAATTATAGAGACTAGATTCAAAAACCTAGGCTCAAGGATGCACATCAACTTGAGCAAAGAGTTGAGGCTTATGATTAGATAGTAGACTGATGCAAGACAAAATTTGGGAAACTTGTTAGTCTGCCAATGCTAGCAACCCAGACATAGATCCTTCACAAAGCAAATCAATTTCATTGGTTTCCATTCACACTCAGTAGGTTTTAGTTCATGTGTCAAGTAGTTTCAGGGATACCGATGTATTCACACTTGACTCTGAATTATGAGCAAATAATTTCACACCCACAACAAGGAATCAAATTAAACATTTGTGCACCGAATACCATTTCATTTTATTGGTAAAACTCAGAAAAAATCTACACAATCAATTGCAAAATTTGGAAATTCTAATTTATCTCCTCTCTGGTGTATCAACACCCCAATTCCTCTGTTTCTACTCTGCTCCCTCTCTTGTTTTATTCAATTTCTGAGACTCTTTATTTGCTGAGTTTAATTTCTTCCAATCTAATCGCCTAAACTCCTACGGACCACCTCTCCTTTTGTCTCAAATTCTTCTTTTTCTGCGCTGTTCTTCCCCTCTACTCCTTTCTGGCCGCGCACCTCCACATTGACCTCTCTGTATTCTCCCCTCTACCAGGCTGCCCCCATTTTCCCCATCGACCCTCTCTGTATCAATACATCTGCTGTTGTAATTATTCAATTCTCCTTTTTACTCAGTTCTTGAAAAGACTGAATCCCACTTGCCGTTTTGTTTTTCCTTCTATCTTTTATCATGCTATGCCAATTTCTCTAATCTGGCAGCCAACCCCTCAATCTGCCGCTTCTCTTCATTTTATTCACCTTTTTCTTCTTTCCTTCTCAGCAGATCGAACCTCCTCTGCCTTTTTATCTTCCTTTTTATAATGTTTCAAAAACAATTGAAATTGAACGGACACATAACATCAACTAAATCGACACCTTGGCAGATTCTAAATGGAAATTCATTGTGATCAAACAGAAAATACAACCTCCACGTATGTGTTTATCTGTTGACCGCTCCATAAGGCGATAATGTGGACGCCACATTGGGAATGGCCCCATCGTGGTCCTTATTTCAAACAAATTCTTTTTAATACACTGAAAGTCTTACCTGGCCGCCAACTCTTATAATCAACAGTCTTCTACTCCGGGGATTGTGATATATATGGAGTTGCAATTTGAGAGATCAAAAACAAAATGAAGTATCACCCCACCTCACAGGCATTTATATAGGTTTCAATAAATTTCACAATTGGGCAACTTGATACAGTTGACGCCTTCACTCAATGAATGAAATTTGTCTTCAATGCATTAAGGCATTATATGCCCCACTGAATGACTTGGCATAGTCCAGAAAAAGAGCTCAACTTCACAGGAAATGAGAATGGTTTACCTGAGTGCACCATGAAATCTATAGCAGTATATATATTCCCTTCGCAAATGCATTACATATACTCATACCAGATTCCCCAAATGGTTGAATAAAATCACGACTCCACCAAATGTTTTGCCGGCGATGTCACAATGTTTTTTGAAACACTTCAACAGCACACGGCATATGAAAATTGGACAGACACTCAGCCAGCCGCAACAAAAGTCGAAATGCACAATAAAACCCAAAATGCTCACGCGACAACTCTTCTGCGACACTTCGATGAACAGGTAGCAACGAAAGATCGACTGCAATTTTTTTTGGTTGATGTGGATCGCCGATTCACCCAGGATGCTCCTGCATCATAGACAATGATGGAACAACTAACAAGAGCAAGCTACTCCTCTACAAAACCATGGAGGGAGATTCAAGAGGTCTGACTAAGAGAATTAAAGAGAAATGAAAATAAACATTAGGCCTTGGCAAGCCATACTCTATGCATACTACTACCCCCAAAGATTTGTCACTAAGTATCGAAGTGTGTTGGCTTACCATGAATGGATCTAATACCTCTATTAAATAATAGAAAATATAACACAAGTTATTTCACTCAAGATGAATCCCCTTCATATTACATACAACACATCAAACCTATAATCCAACATACATAGACCTGAGAAGATGTATCAAGCAATAGCTCCCAAAATATATGACATAGTTTATATTAGTAAGTTAGGTAGATTAGCAAGATCTATTATATTCCTAAAGTATATATTAGTGAGTTATGTAGATTAGCAAGATCTTTTCTATTCCAATGCAAACATAGATATAAAAAAGTAAAACATTGATTATTTCACCATTCTAAACTAGTGTCTATTCATTGAGAAATAGAGTCCAAGCTAAGAAGTATGCAAATTATTAAAAATCAAAAAATGAAAACTAGTAGTACACTTTTCACCTAAATGTAATGCATGGAATCAAGAAGCTTCACACAATAAGCTTTACTTCAATGATCCACAAATGAATAGAGATGTCCCATATATTATTGTGAAAAGCTATGCAATAGCTTGAAATATCTCCTCAAATGAGGAGACACCTAACTATGTATAGCATCCTGCTAGACTACACCTTCTTCAAGTTTACAACAATGAATACCAGACCTAGAACTCAAACATACAACATTTGACACCCTAGACTATACTCACGCAAGTTGTGCGAGATATTGTCTCAACAACCAACCCATTCAAACTTAGAGAAACATGTATTTATAGTAGCTTAACCATGTCCTAGATCTTTGATGTCAATGTCATTTAGCATAAATCACTCTATACTAAACAACAACCTATGTCAAACATTAAATTCATCAACAGTACAACACAATCATATATTTGATGTCAATGTCATTTAGCATAAATCACTCTATACTAAACAACAACCTATGTCAAACATTAAATTCATCAACAGTACAACACAATCATATATGATCATAAGTATTAGTGTAGTGCCGCTCTCATGCACTCCATTTTTGAACTTTTGCAAAGCATTTATATCAGAGGTTAATTTGCCTTTGGAAAGTCTAAGAAAGGGTTTGAGCAATTGGCACATGAATGGGGTTTGCAGCCAACAGATATTGTAAAAATAAATGCCCACGCTATTTTAAAATTGTGGGGCCTCAGAAGATGATGTGCACTCATTAAAATATGGTACAGAGCATTTTTAGGCCATGACACAATCCTTCCAAATTCTATGTTCTCTTGTTAGTTGTTGTATAATGGGCAATCGTAATCAAAGTCAATCATTTCTGAATGATGTACAAGAACAAATATATGGCGTGAAGGATTGTAAATAATGGCACATCTATTATGGATCAAAATCAGAGTTTCAAATCATGGCGCACTACTTTGTGAGCAACTCCAAGCCATTGCATAAGTAACAACATTTCACAAAGTCAGCATTTGCATTGGAACTCACCTTCAACACATAGTAGCGGATGGAAATTCATATTGGTACTTCATGTAATCATAGGTAGAATTTCACAGAGGAACGCCTATTTCTCGATTTCCTTAGTACGATGGAGACTTCTTCAATCCTTCACAAGCAGCCTTATAAACGAAGGCAGAATGGCGGAGGCTAGTGAATGCACAAGTCGCATCCATAAATGAATAGGAGTTGTGGTATTGTTTCTTGGCAGAGGGCACGGCCAAAGAACCCTCATTAGATGTCTAAAACTCCATGCAGCTACATAAAATGGCACATAAGCATTTTGAAATAATGTTCAATCATTTGGAGAAACAGAGCATAGCAATAAATGGAGTTTAAACTGCTGCACAGGTCATGAGACATGGTGAGCAGGTCCAGAAGAGGTAGCTTAAATCACAACACATCTTTCAAAATTTGCACAACAAACAAAATAGTATGCAGGTTAAAATGAATGGTGCACAAGCCATCAATGGAGAACGCATAGGCATTTTCAAAACACACCCTTTTAAACCAAAGCACAAGCTCTTTTGAATGATATGTAGCCTCTAATCTTCAGCGCAGTATTTTATCTTCAATAATATCAGTCTAACCTACTGCACAAGTTAGGCACAAGAAGGGCGTGCTCTCTTCAAAATGCCATCTCTAGCATTAAAGATCAACATAGCTCCAATAGACATGGTGTTGGATGTGAAGTCCGACTGTTCATTTCATCTTTCCTGCTTTGTCTCTTCATCTTCCTTGAAGCCTATTGTATATATATGAAGAAAAACTTTATGTAAATAGTTGCAAAAAATAAAAATACTATTGCTCTCCTTTCCGTGGATGTAGCCACATTAACGAACCATGTTAAATCTTTTGTGTATTTATGCTACTTTATATGTACTGTTTATTTGTCTAATTTCTCAACACATGGCACAATACTTCCAACTCGTGTATAGCATTGCAAATGATACGTAACTAATATGATTTCATATTAGGGTTAAAAGAATTTGTTAACTGCTTAAAGAGAGTTTATGTGATTAAAATGAAGTGCCAAAGTCTCATATCTTATGCACAACCATACAAAGGAGGCACAGGGAGCTCCAACTTTAAGCAGCTACAGACAAAAGCTCAACCATTTTCAAATGATGCGTAAATCAGTCAAGGATCAGCGTACGGCCTCTCCAAATGCATAGCTCAGGTCCTGCCAATCTCAGCACAACACACCGCGGTAGAATTTAACATCTGGTAGAACGTAATGTTCATAAATGGAATGCAAGAATATGAAGTTCAACGTAGCCATATCTAGGATAAGAATATGTTTCCAACATCAAACTCCATCACAGGTTTTCTCAATCAAAGGCAGCCTCCGTGGAAAGTTATTGCACAAGCTTTGAGGGTCAGAACAAGGTTTAACCAGAGGAACAAATGAAGTGAGACAACCAACATCATTGGAACCATCTGATGAGAAGTGAGATCAATGGCCTACACACTGTAGATATCTATTGCGCTATTGGCTTATCAATCCATCTCAGCATTGAATTAACATATGGTGCACCATATTAGAATTGTCAGAGGTTCTTCTATTTTAAGTTGCGCCATTGGTCAAGGACAAGCTGATCTGGAAGATGAGTCCACCACTCCCCAGCACTTTCGGAACTGTTCGATCTGCTCTCCAATCCAACGAACTGCGCACCTCCAAGGAATTGTCAGAAGTACTTTGGTTTATATGTTAAGACTTGATGATGCAGGAGCACTCGGGCGCACGCACGATCAGCATCACATATAAATATTTTCAGCTTTGTTTGGTTTTCATTGATTCAGTTTTGGTTGATGTTCTTTGTAAGATAGGCAAACGTTGATGTAACTTTGGAAGTGGCAAGACATTCAATGAGAAAATATAAAAAAATTATAAGTCGCATTGAAACCTTGTTGTGTATACGCTTCATGGAATTGCAAGAATGTCATGAATGGAGATGTAGTGCACATATCATTTACAGTCTGTCATCATCAGAGTTGTAGATGATTATGTAATGTTTCCAAAGTATGGTATTTGATCAGTTCATGTTGCTGGAACACCTTGAAGAGGCTGTGAGTAGATCAAGGATTCCTTGGTGACTAATCCAGACATATCTCTTGAAGACGTTTTGTATTCAATTACAGGAGATATGAAAAGATGCTTGATTTTATTGTGACAGAGGATGTGATAGGTGTCAATGCAGGAATGTTCTTTTTTTTCGCAAATATGAGTAGGGTAGAATGTTTTTGGATCGCTAGTGGAATGTAACTAGCTTCATTTGGCCAATTGGATAATCTAAAAGCAGCAACAATGATGCCTTGAAGCATTTAATTAAGACCATGTCTCAAGATGAGAAAAGGCATGTTGGTATTCCACGTATACAGCATGTATTCAATTCAAACATGTGGTCTCCTTCATGGGAAAGCGCCTGACATCGACTGATGACTTTAACTAAAACTATTTGGCGAGGTGTTTATGTTAAAGGAGGCTTTATGGTACATTTAGCAGGACTCAATGATAAGAAAAGTGGGTTAGGATTTAATTGGTGCATTCGAAATGCCCATGTGGTAGAGGGCGTGTGTTAATCCATTCGTAGACGTCAAGGTAACAAGTCACTTAACATATATGACTTTGGGAGGTCGTGGTATGAAGGAAAATGTTTGGGGTCAATTTCAAACATTGAAAAAGAGTTAAAACTCTTTTGGAGGGAGTCACCTCAGCTACGGGAGCCACTTGGTTTTGTGTTTTTCCATCTTCACATCACATAGACGGTATAAAATCCCACAGAGTGGCAAATGTTGAAGGGGGTCGCTGGAGATTAAGGGAAAAGACCATAAAATAGATAGAGGGGGTTCTGTGAGGAGGTGCGACTGGGATAAGCAATGAAAATATAGAATTGAATAGGATAACAGTGACGAGAACAAAAAAACAGAAGAGTGAGAAGGAGTCGACCTCTGGAGAAGCAGACCATAGATTGGCGTGCAGAGAAAAGGTACAAGGAATGTGCAGTGTGAGGTAGGAATCAAAGAGATGTAGGATTGGCCAAGATAACAAAGAAATCTACAATTGTCCTGAACAGCTTGTGTGACTGTAGGAGTATAGTGGCAGGGTAAACAAAGCAATAGAAGAGGCAGGGTAGATTACCTGTGTGTAGAGAAAGACCATTAAAGGCTAGAATTGTACATGTGTTTCAAATTTCAATATAATTTTGAGTTCATTTGTCTGGGTTGCAATCTTGGTTTGTGTTTTGTGAGTTGTAGGCAAGATGTAGGTGAATCTTTTTGCATCACTTGAGGATATACCATAGGATTAAGGGTTGGGGTGACCAATTCATTTGGAAGGAGTGATAGGAGGGAAAAAAGAACTCTAAAAGATCATGGGAGACAAGGGATTGAGAAGAGGGGTGCAAGGAACTAATAAAAGGGATGTGAGTGAAGGAAAATCTAAAATTCCGAAATGCAATGGAAACAAGAAAGCAAGGGTGACACTAATAGATAGACAAGGAAAGAAATCTCTAAAAGAGCAAAGAACAGTAAATAAATCTCTAAAAGAGCAAAGAACAATGGCATGAGGAATGAGAGATTGATAGAAAGGTCTTTTAGGGATGAGAAAGCCTAGGGGGTTGAAGTATGAGGAGCTATATGATCAAGGAAATGAAGGAATGACACCAAGGTAAGGGAAAATCTGAAAGGTCATAGAAGGCAAAGGATTAGAAAAACAAGGAAGCCCCTAGGGAATGAAGGCATGATAATATGGGAAATCCCAAAACCCCGTCAAAGGCTAAAAAGTGATCCAAACACCCTCACACTTGAAATTGGGACATTACAATTCTGGCCTTCCCAAATTGCTTTCCCTCAAGCAATACAAATTTGGATATTCCAAGTTCTCTAGTCCTTCTTAAGTAAGATCTTTTGTAAGTATATTCCTCCAATAGACCAAATACTCTAATATTTTGGTTCCTCAAGTTCTTCACCCTAATATCAATAATAGCATCAAGGACCAATATAAGCTTTCCCTCATCATCTAAGGGTGACAAATCCACTAAATAATTTTACTTAAAAATTATTATTTAAATAAAGGGAGTGAGCAAATGGATGTTAAGACTACAATTTTTCATGGAGATCTAGAAAATGAAATTTATATGCAACAACCTAAAGGTTTTGAGGTAAAAGGGAAAGAACACTTGGTTTGTAGATTAAAATGGTCTCTTTATGGTTTGAAACAATCACCTTGAATGTGGTATAAAAAATTTGATTATTTTACATTGAAATTGAGTTTTGTGAGAAGCGAAGAGGATCACTGTGTTTACATTAGATGTATTGATGATCATTTACTAATTGTTGCCTTGTATATGGATGACATTTTATAGTAATACCAAGGGTATGATTAGTGACCTGATAGATCAAATTTCAAGTGCATTTAAGATGAACGATCTAGGTGTAGCAAGGTACATATTAGGAATCAAAATCAAGAGAGATCGAGGTAACATAAAGATTTAGTTGTTACAAAGTAAGTATGTGAATACTATTTTGTACATATTTAATAGAAAGGAATGTAAACTAGATATAATTCATTTACTAGTTGGCACTAAGCTTACCTTAGATATGTGTCCTGTTGTGACGTGGTCCAACATTGCCCCATCAGCCTGGGGACCCCTTGGTTTGGTGTTTTGGTCTGTAGTGCTGGCCGGAGTTACTTATCTGGGCAAGGTTATTTGAAGGGGTCATTAGGGTGCGTTGTAGTCCATTTATTGGTCGGTATATGACTTACAATGCATAGGAAATATCCTAACTAGGCGTTGAGCTCTTTCATTTCAAATCTCTTTCCTGGCGGACATTTTCATTCACCTTACACTGCATTGAGATCTTCCTTCAACAACATGCCCGCTCCTCCCTGGATCTCCGCCTAAGCGGACTTCAGTTACCTTCTGGCATTGCTTTCCATTTCCTATTCTCTCAACAAGCTGGATGACCGCTCGAGCGGATTTTCGCGATGTATTGGGAAATCTCCATAATTGGGTTAGTCTTCGGTAGGCTTGAATGACTGTTTGGGCGGGGTATCTTTGGATGACTGGATTATTAACGGACCTTTGGGCAGTTATGCAGAACATCGCAAATTTCTATTCTCAGCATCGCGTCAAATGTGAAGTATAGCATTCACCCCACGTCGATCATTCATGAAGGGACGGACTTTTGAGAGTCCACTGCAATCCTACGTTGTGCACGTCGAAGCAAAGGGACCGCTAGGGCGGAGATAGGTCTTAAGTTTGCAATTTTCTTTTTTGGCCAGGCTCTCAAATATTTGCGTTGACCCGCTATGACACCGTCACCTCTTCGGCAATCATGATGACCTGTTGAAGGAATCATTGAACGTTTTTTTTTTGTGCAGAACGAATCAATTCTATTCTTAGCATACCAATAAATAGGCACTGCACTCTGAAAAAATGCATGGATAGGGAATAAATTGAGATTCCTGGCAGGATTTTCAGTCACGTATCTTTCAAATATTGGCTCGTCCTATTTTTAGCCCCACGTTTTTATTCAAATAATGACATGTATGCGGTAGAGGAGGTGGAGCGCACTATTTATGCTAGCAAAATCTTTGAACATTATTGTGAGTAAAGTGCCAACTTTCTGAGCATTCATGGTATGCACTGTCCTCCAGAAAAAGGTGATTGCACTGTGTGGGACGATAGGGATTCGAAGGTGTTTTGTCATTTGTGCTGAACAGTGAGCTTCACCTCCTGCATCAGTATTTCAAAACCTGACTGTGTTCATGAGTTTTGTCTGCAAAAGGGGATCCTTATGAGGTTTGTCTGAGTGGGTGCTTGGATGTTGAACTGGTTAATATTACATAATTTGCCCGGTGTTCTCGAAGCTTCTTGAGTGCAGGTTTAGGAGTCTCTTCCTTGGTTGAAGTCTTCGAAAGTTTAAGAAAGATCACCTTCTATTGCTTGAAAATCGACTTCCCCTCCATTAAAGCACATAAGGGATTACAACACACGATTATTGCAGGTCCATTAGGAGATCAGATTTGACAGGGGCGAATAGGAGCTAAGTGTGTTGGTGAGACATTTGGACATTTTGTTCTCGTGGGAATCACATTATTGCTGTTTTTCTTTAGCAGAGGGGTGAGATAAATTGAAATCTTGCATTCAAATAATCCCGCATATATTAAATGTAGGTTTTGTTACTATTATGTTGTTACTGAATATCATTTTCAAGATTTTGACATAAGGCGGTTGTGCAGGTGAAGGATGAGTGCGAAGGACAGACAAGCATTGATGAGGAGCGACATGAAGGGAACGTGGCGAGAGACAAAGATCACTTCGAAGTGGCGAAACCTCTGTGACACCAATCTGGGGAAGACCAATATGCAAGAGATTCGGCAAAATTTGCACAAACCCAATCCATCGGATCTAGTCAGACGAATGTTGAAGAACGGGATTGTGCAAGCTGCTTGTTTCCCGCCAACAATGCTATGTCTAGAACTGATGTTAGAATGCGCCAAGCATTATAATCATGAAAAGAGATGTATTATGACTAGAGAGGGCAAAGTACTTGCTTATCTGAGAAAGGAGGTGATCGCGGAAGCTTTTGACATCCCCTCATACAAAACTACTACATTCTGCGACAAGGAGTCTGCTTTGCAACTTTATTTGGCGGGACCTGAGAAATGTATGGAGGTAATAAACAATAGTTGGTTGGTGCAACCAAGGCCACATGTGAGTAAGGTACCTAAAAAGCTTCACAAGTCTGACTTTCATCAAGAAATCAACTATATGGTTGTGTTTTTGAACCGCATCATGGGCTGCCCACAATCGGCAAATTTCGAGCCCTGGATGTTCTTCTTCATTGAAGAAATTATAAGTGGAAAAAGAATGATAGATTGGGCTGAAATGATCAGCAGCAACATTGATGATCAATTGAAAGGTTTACAGGAAACGAAAACATTTTACATGAGCTCATATATTATGTATATGCTTGCCAGAAACGAGAGATATCCAGGATTGAACTGCAAGGGGAGAGTTGGAAATGGAGAAGGATAGTTCAAGGTTTATGATTGCTATCCTCAGCTGCACTTACAGGCTATATCCCATTACAGAAGGTTTAATGATGCCTTTTCCATGCATATTGTTAGATTGTTACAAGGTAGCACATGTAGGAGATTGTCGAAGGAGGCCATGAGCTTCATTGCAAAATACGGAAAATGGTTTTTTCAGTTTCCAAGGTTCACATACATCCGTGTAGAGGGCTTCTCATCACTGCCTTACAGATTGCCTAGGTACCCCACTGACAGAATGGTGTTGTTGGAAGTAACACGACAGCTGGTTGCATTTGACAAGGTCCAGAGAAAGAGGAAAAAGACTACAACAAAGTTTCCAATCAGCATCGGGAGGCTTGAGACTTGCATGTCCTTACAAGCCCCTGAAAATTCAGAGATAGAGTTGCAGGCTTACAACTTGGTATGCCACAATGATGCACGCAGTAACTTCGATCCATTTGGCACGGTCAGGCAGAAATTTGGGAGCAAATATGAGCACAAACCACAGCTCGAGGATCATTGGATAGATACATATGATGATATAGAAATAAGAAAGAAGAGTTTCTACCGACTGTCTTTGGACTTGGTCAGATCAACAAGAGTGATCAACATTCCGGATCAACTTGAGGAGAATCACAAAATACTTTCACAAAGTTCGTATGAAGAGAAGAGAGATAGGCCCTTCACCATCAATTGGTCTGAGCAGGAGGCCACATGCAATGCTGATTTGATGATGCCAATCATATCGCATACAAGAAAGTATGTGGACTTCCAGATTCGTAGGCTCCAGGAGAAGAATGTCCAATTGACTTACAACTTGATGGGAGGGGTTAGTGTACATCAGTCCAAGGATGCTTCAAGTGGTGGGTCATCCAATAATTCCAATGGCTTAGAGGGTGAAGATGATGGTCCGCATGGGGATATTCAGCCAAGTAAGAAGGCAAAGACTAATGATCAGGAGGCAGCTAGTGCATTTTCAAGACAGGAGGGTAACAATATAATAAATATGGAGGGTAACAATATAATAAATATCGATGAGGATGAAGTGAGACCTGATGAGCAGACATCCTTGAAAATCCAAGATGATCAGGGAAACAAACAAGGTAATCAAATTGGTGAAGTAGTGTCAAAATCAGCTAAGGAGCAAGAAGTGGTCATGATAGAAACAGAAGCTAAAAAATCAAGGTGACAAAGAGTTGTATGAGTTTGATGAGGAGGCTCTTCCCACTGTTCAGCATAAGGGAGTTCAAGAAGAAAGTCAGGAAGACCTGTCCAATTTGCCTGAGTGGTTAAGAGATCGAGTCAAGGAAAAGTCTGTTATTGAAAGGGAACCCATACTAAGTTTAGAAGACTTGTTGAGCAGGGCCAAAACTGACAATGGAAAGCAGAAAATTACTAAATTCTCAAAGATCACAAGAGGCAGCTCGGGGTCAAGGCAAGTGCATATTGCTGTCCCAAGAATCAGCAAAGAGGCAGATGATGGCGTTCCAAGTGCATATGACATCAATACTTTTGATTTGGGACCAACCACAGCAGAGCAGGAGATAGAAGAGTTGGAAGATTCAGTTGCTGTCATCAAAGAAAGGCTACAGAAGGAACAAGAACAGAGGATTCAGTTAGAGAAGGATAACTTGGCATTTCAGCATTATATTCAGCAATTAATGAGGCCACTAAGCCAAGCTGAAGTGATGGTTGCACCACCGACATTGCTCTCACAGGAGTCTGTGGTTCATTTGGAAGAAATGAGGTCCTCTTCTCGAATATTGCAGGACTGGGAAGCAAATTTCAAGATCAAGGCTGATAGGTTCATGGATGAGATTGTGAAGTTGTACAAGGATGCTGCTTCAACATTTGACAGAGTTCAGAATATTCTAATTACTTGTGCACAATTCAGAAATGTAAGGGAAGAAGTTATGCCTCAGTTGAAAAGGCTAATTTATACTCCAAGTGCCACATTGTTGGATGAAGGGGTGATTGAGCAGGGGCTAACATATAATTTCCATTCTTGGTACTGTGCACTCAGCATAAAGGAGCAAGTTTTGGGAAAGGTTGAAGGTGATTGCACTCAAGCAAGAGAGGTACTTCAGGAAATGCAAAACAAAATACTTGTTTTCGTAAACAGGGTAGTTGATTCTAATGGAGAGATTGATGAATACTTGTTGAAAGACAAGATGCATGCAAAGTATTTTCGGCATACACAGGCTGTTTCGAGGGAGTTGTTGGATGAAATTTGCACGCTTTCCACTTTCATGGGCACGTTTCAGACATCCATGGCTAGTTGGGAAATCATAGTTGTCAAATCTACAGAGGAGCTGCAAATCATAGAGGGCACCATTCAGACTCTGCCAAGTGTACCTATGGAGGAGGTTACACGTGTCATCGCTAGATTTGTGGAGTTTTCCGCGAAAAGGAAAGGTCATAAATGAGGGTATTCCACTTGGTTGGTGCATCATTAATGCAAGGTCTAATTTTAGTAAAATTTGTAACCACTTGCCTGTGTGGCATGATATGGACCCTCGATTTAAAGTTTTAATCTTGGCCATCCATTGGGTTTTGGGGCCTATATAAACCCATTTTTTCTCTCATTTGTAAAGGGGGGATGCTCTGAGAAATTGTTGCTCAAGACTCTGCTGAAATAAATACAAATTCATTGCTGAAATTTTCATGGTGATTTGTGTTGTTTCAAATGAATGCATGGTTTCTAAGTGTTCACTCATAGAATAAGATCTATTTAGTTTGTTTTCAGCAATTTAGTTTTATGGAAGTTGTTGTTGCTGATTCATGTTTGGTGTCTCCATAGTTCATACCATTTATAATTTGTCGATGGCAGGTTGTAGTGCATGGTTAGTCTGAACATCATCTGAGCTTAATTTGAAAATCTTACTTTACCCTTAGAAGATAGCACCACTTTTGTGTAGTTGTTTCCTTATGGCGAAGCAAAGTGTGGTTGAGATTCCGGTGAATCAGTGGTGATTGCTTGCATTTAGATTAGAGCCTTCTAAACTTATTTCCTTTTGCATTTTCTTTAAAATCTTGTTCGATTTAGATTCAAGAGCTTCCATTGTCATATCTTAAGTTATTGAATTGGTAGACCTTCAAAGCAACTGCGTTACATGTTATCCAAGAGAAACAAGTTTCCTATTGTTAAGCATTTACGTAAGTCCCTTTGTGTCAAATAGTAATTCGCATCTTACTGCTAAGTTATCCCAAGTCGCAACACGAAAAGTAACTAATCAAGAACCTTGGAGTCTACTCATCTGATCACTTAGCTTAGCATTTGAGGGATTTTGTTCAAGAGAGGATAGAGTACACCAGTATTTTATTCTGCGTTGTATGTGCAAGGAAAACACATCAACATGTCCCAAGTGTGAAGATAATTTTGAGGATACGTCTAGTATGCCATATGCTAGTGTAGTAGGAATTTTGATGTATGCAATGGTTTGCACTAGGCCAAATATTGCCCTTGAAGCAATGGGAGTATTGAGTAGGTTTATGTATAGATTTGATAGAGAGCATTAGAATTATGTGAAGAGGATGTTAGGATATTTGTGTGTTACTTCTAATTATTGTTTGGTTTATTCTAGTACTAATAGTGTGTATAAGACATTGGACATGCAAGGTTTTGTTGATGAAGATTGGATAGGTGATTTATATAGTTGAAGGTCCACTAGTGGCTATGTATTTACTTTATTTGGAGGAGTTGTGAGTTGGATGAGTATGAGACATCCCATGGTTTATTTATCCAACATCAAAGAAAACTATATGACTTCTACCCATGTATCTAAGGAGGTAGTATGGTTATAAATATTGTGTATAGATGTGTGGTTTTGATTGTAGAACAATTTAGATTGGTTGTGATAGCCGGTATGTAATTTGTTTAGCAAAGAATCTTATGTATCATGTTTGGGCTAACTATGTGGATATTTAGTACCACTTTATTTGAGAAATGATTGTAAATGAAAAAATTAAGTTGAAGAAGGTTGACACTTAGGAGAAGGTTATAGATTATCTTACCAAGCTTGTGAGCACAAAAAAATGCACTTCTGTGTAGGGAGGCCATGGGCCTTGTTTCTTGTACTTAGTTGATTTATGTTTCTAGTGGATGTATTTATAAGTATGATGTCAAGTGGGCTAATGTTAGGATTAAGGTTCCATTAACCTTGTAAATCCTATGTATTTAATTATTCCTAATATTGTTTTGTAAATGCATTCTGTAAGGAATGCGAGATCCATTCACTGTGGTAAATATTTATTTAAATGGTGACAATAATTTATGATATTTTATCTTGGGATAGTAAAGAGGTGAAAGGTGGGTGTCCAAGTTTAATACTGACTTATGATAGGTGTAAGAGCATCTTCTATTATTAGTGCCTTACATGTTGTAAGGAATCAACTATTATTGGACCGTCTCACAGAGCATCTTATGACAACCTATAACAAGGTGTAAGAGGCTATTTTTAGTCTGTTTATGACTATTCCCAAGGAGGGTATTAGGATTTATCTATCTTGGTTGCTATAATTGCGTAAGAGGTTTATGACATTTGTAAGAGGCTAATAATAACTTGATTGTGGTTGCCAAGAATGGCATTGGATTTTCCCAACTTTGGGTGCCACATTCTATGATCTCTTTAGTAGCTTATAATTTCTATTTAATAGAATCTTGAGGAGTGTAGAGTATGAATTGAAAGTTTAC
This sequence comes from Cunninghamia lanceolata, assembly GCA_027924645.1. Lineage (NCBI taxonomy): Eukaryota > Viridiplantae > Streptophyta > Pinopsida > Cupressales > Cupressaceae > Cunninghamia > Cunninghamia lanceolata. The sequence continues at coordinate 1,509,019 of BSBN01000210.1, read as the reverse complement.
AGGTACATCGGTGTAGTGAAATTGGATGCAAGATTAAAGGAAGTGATTGTAATGTAATCTATTTTGAAAATAATATAAACTTGTCCTCTTTTTTTTTTTTGAGTTTTTTCCTGAAAGGGTTTCTCCATGTAAATCACTGTTTCATGTGTAAATATCTTGAGTTTGATAATTTTATTTATTACTGATTTACATGTTTAATCTCCTTTTTGGTATTCTATGAATTAAATTTTAGAATTATAATATAATTTTAGATTTCTATATTGTAGTGGTTTGCCTTCATTTCTAACACTCATTAGAGACAATAGAGTCTTAGGTCAAGGATTTCAAAACCAACAAAGAAGAACGGGCAAGCCAAGGGCCAAGGTTGAGAATATCCTCAACATAGTTGGCTTTAGCAAAATGAAAAAGAAAAAACCTTTAGTAAGGTTTTGTATGGATTCAAGGTGAATCCCATGTGGGACCCAAGCCCTGTTGACCTAATCTTTAAGCATGCTTTTAGTGGGGACCCTTACCACAAAATACCCTATCAAGGTAAAGTTCTATAACCATAAGCATCCATTATCAAATTTAAGAATGGGAAGAATAACATTCAGGGGTGTTTTAGGGGATGTATCAAATGGAACACCTTGGGAACAAACTTCTTGGGTCACTTGAGTGGGGATGCCATTGTTAAATGCCATCAAACCAAGTTAGCTCTAGTAGCAGTAGCTATAGAGTTATGAAAGGTTGAGGCCATTTAAAGAACAAAAATAAATACACACAACCTAAGAATGGCCACAATAAGTGCAAAAAAGGATAAAGGCTTTTGCTCATAAATCAATGAGCACTAGCAAAGTCAAAAAAACCTAGTAGAGAAAACTCCCACTTGCTTACTACAATACTTCAAGAATCCCCCACTTGCATTTTTAATAAAGGTGATTAGGTTTTTATAATTACATAAGTATTTTTTCTAACTTACCACTTGCTAGCCATGTTTTTAGTTTTTAAGTAGCAAGCAAATGATGTTGATGTGTTATTCAGGGAAAGGATCAAAACTTTGAGATGTCTACTAGGCCATACACCACCAACACCAACTATGGCTCTTAAACCTTCATTCTCTACTATGACAAATTCATATAAGCATAAACATAAAGATGATAATACTCTCCATTTACATAAAGAAGATGTACTGGCGTTGCACTTATCAATAAAAGAAAGTATTATTATACATGCTTCATAACATTTTATTCATGTTAATAATTATTAAGTATTATATATAAAATATGAATATTAAATTAGCTATATATATATATATAGTAGTTATATTATATTATAATTAGTATAATAATATTATTACCCATAGTAGGGTGTAAAGTGTAATGGTGTGAGTGTGTTACCAAAAAATTATTAAAGAGCACACATATAAAAATAATAAAACTAAAACACAACTCACATATATATTTGAAATAAAAACCTAAAACTATAAAATAGTTGCTAAGTAAATAAAATAAAATAAAATAACTCTTAAGTAAATAAACTAACTATACAAAATAACTCTTAAGTAAATATATAAATATTAAGGGTGAAGTAAACATTGTTTAGATAGTAAAAATTAAAGTAATTTTTATTTATTTATATTTTTTAAAAGTTGAGAATATTTTTATGATTTATTGTATTATTTAAAGATAAAATAGCTCTTTAAATAATGTTTAAAATAAAATAGTTCTTAAGTAAAAGCTCAAATAAATGATTATTTAAAAACTATTACTTACTAATTTAATATTAATATTTATTATTTACATAGCTATTTACTATTTTATTTATCAAATTACATAATAATTATGCCAAGAGGCATTCTACACTCACAACAAGGCCTGAAAGATTTAGATTCCCGTAAACAATTAAGATTCAGATTCCATGTAAACAAAATTCATAAAATGTGTAAATAAATAAATTTATGGAAGCCAAATGGATAGAAAAATAGAAAAACTTGGGCAGTTATGGAATCTCTCGACGTACTGTAGATATATTTTTTTAAATATAAATATATAATAATATTTTTAGATACTATTTCTATTATAATATTAACCCAATAAAAATAAAGTAAATAAAGAAAGGAATACATAAATAAATAAAAATAATTCTTAAATAGTTCTAAATAAAAACTAGTATACCTATCTTTTGAAAAATCTATGATACTAGATATCATTTTTGAGGCACCAATTCTTCTTTAAAAGAAATTTGATTTATAATTACTAGCATACCTATATTTAAAATAGATATCCTTCTCAAGACAATGTAAATAGAGATGAATGTGTGTCTTTTAATATACAATTCGCTGTAACATTTCTTTTTTTGATCTTAGTGGATAGTGATGGGTTCTTAAAAATGGCATCCACCTTCCTTTCCATCCCACTTGCATTTTATTTTTTTATTTTTTATTTTATTCTTTTCACCTTTTTTTTTATATTTTTATTTTTATCAGAATCTTATAAAATTTCATAGAATCTGAATCTGTTTATAAATCTTTCAGTTCTTGTTCTCCATCCATGTGCTGTGAAATCTCGAAGTAATTATATTGTTTACTTTATTTCTATATGAAGAGTTATGTTATTTTTTTACTTTGGAGTTATTTTATTTTATTTATATTATTACTTAATTATTTTATTTTATTTTATTTACTTAAGAGTTATTTTAAGTAAATAAAAATAACTCTTTGTAAATAAAATAAAATTATTTTTAAATAGCCCCCATCAATGGGGCTTCAGGAAATAGCCCCGTAGGGGTTTCTAGGGAAGAAGTGAGAAGGCTAGCCCCAGAGGAAGGATGGGTGAAAATCAATTTTGATGGAGCCGCAAAGGGAAATCGAGGAGAAAGAAGGGCTGGTTGTGTGATTAGGGACTACGAAGGGAGAACATTAATGGAAAAATCCATCTATCTAGGGATTGGCACAAACAACAAAGCTGAATTTAGGGCTGCCTTGATAGGGCTTCAATGTGCTAAGAGAAAAAATTTGAGGAAAATTTATCTAGAAGGGGACTCCCTAATAACGATTAACGCTATTAGGATAGGGTGGACTCCTAATTGGAGGCTTAGGAGATGGATAACCCCCATCATTCATATTCTTTTAGAGTTTGATGCCTTAAAAGTTTCCCACATTTACCGCAAAGGCAATGGGTTGGCGGATGACTTGACCAAAATGGCCTTGCTGGCAGGAAACTCTTGAAGTGACAATGCCATATCAAGAGATGATGGTAGAGTGTGCGAGAGAGGAGTTGAGAGCACTCATGTTCATGGTGAGAAGTATGCAATGTCAGGAAAAGAGCTACTGGACATTCTTAAATTTTTCAATGCATGCAAGATTGTAATGCATTTTTCATCCTAGCAGGCTCAGCGTGGTTGGCTCAAGGCATTCAGCATGGACACCCTGATAATCCCTAGAAAGCTTAAGCAGAAAGATAGCTTTCTTGGGGGAGGTGTCGGAGAAGAGGATAGGGCTAATCTTTAAATCGAAGCACGACCTAATCCTCCATGCTCTGAAGATGGTGTTGGGGGAGTGATTCTTGTGCTCCTTTCACATGTATAGGGTTAATACGGATATAGCCGCCATGTTTCTGGCATCCATATTGGAGGCAGGGGATTTGAAGGACATGGTAAGGAAACTTTGTAAGATTAATTTGGGGGAAGTTCCTGGGCGGGTTGGAGGATGTGCTGGCAAACTATGAGGTGGGTGTTGATGGTGTTTTTAGCACACAACAATGTAGGTATGATTGCTGGTATCACACCTCTCTTGAAAAAAGTATCCTATCCAAGATAGGACTGCCCCAAGGATAATACAACTAGGTCTTAGCTTGCTTGGAATGGCTTAGTGGTATGTCTAGCTGTGCCAACAAGGGGTCTTACATAAAATGTAAGGTTTATGAAATATGATAGTAGTATGTATGCAGAAACCCTATGATACCTTCAACAGATTTGTAACATAGATGCTACTTATAACCTGACCTAACAAACTTGATATAAATAAAATGCAAAAGGAAAAGGAGAGAGAGAAGGGATAAGAGATCCTAAGTGACAATCACAATGGGGTAAAATGATGTAGATAGACAAATACTTTCGATAAACCATTCCCTATTTCACCAGGATACGCAACCCATAATGTTGCTAGAAATGATGCAATCTTCAAAGGATCCTTATGATTTTCAAATTGCATTCACTCATTAAACACTAATACAATAACACAACTTAACTAGTGGAATGCAACCGAACTATATTCAATGATAGGGCCCAGGCTAACTATACACAGCAACTTACCATCAATAAGCACTAATAGTATGGACTAAAGCATTCATCAGATATCTTAACATTTACCCATCATTGCAAAAGCACAACTAATTAAATTCAGATTGATATGAACCATGAAAACCAAAGAGGATAACACATAACACAAATTCTTAGGAACCTGCAAAACTTACTTTGTATTGATCATAATTTGACAGAGTCTCAGCAATTCAGTATCTAATCTTACTTGTTACAATGAGAGAATGATGGACCTTTTATAGACAAGGCACCATACCAAGTTTTTCAATGGATGGTGGAGATTAACTCAATACCAAGGGTCCAAATTACATGGCATTTAATGAAGTACAATAGTTTGTTACATTTTCAGATTTGCATTTGTCCTTTATGAAAAAGATAAAATACAGCTTGCAAATACAGTGAATCTAGATAAAATAGATACCCATTTGGTTGTACATGATGAAAAGTTAATTTTCAAGGCCTAATAAAGCCAAAATAAAGTCACATGACACTCAAAAACTTGAGCTTATGTGGATCCATGAGATTCCAAGTGCTGACTGGATCAAAAGGAGTATTTTGGTGAAGGTATATGCAACTAGATGCTTGATGGACTGATTCTTGATGACTAGACTACTAGGATAGCTATATGCATGTCTTGGTGATTCAGTCCAGGGTCATTTGAGTGGTATTTTTAGGAAAATATCAAAAATATAATTTTTGGTATTTTCTACGTCGTAGTAGATTGCATTTTTGGAGGCCTTCGGAGCGGAATGAGGGCTCAAAACTTTGGCGTTAATCCTTAGCAACCAAGTAGCTCAAACTAGATAATTATTTTATCTTTCCAACAAGTCCAAGAAGTTTAAAGTCTGATAAAATAGCTAGGAGTTATGACCATGGATTGGATCACTTGGACATTGGACTGATCTGTAGGAACAACAATGAAGTAGACTTGATCTTTTATGTCTTTAGCTCCTGTAACTCATCTCCATCATCTTAGACATCATACTGACTTCCTTTTTGCATGTGCAACAACAATTTGGTTGATAGAATGTTGATTATGCAGTTCTGGGTCAACAAGGTACCTCTGTGCGTTCATCCTTCCAAGACGACGTCAATTGGCTCTTTTGTCCTCTTAGACCTATAATCAACAAGGCCAAGCATCAATTTCATCATAAAAATTTATTTCCCATCATTTTAAATCAAGATATGTCCACTTGCAGTCATGGATCAGTCAAAAATAGTTCATTGTCAATGTCACTTTCTTGTCAAGAACTTCACAAATGTAGTGATTTTTACATGAGTTTATGAGTTTTTCACCATTTTCAAGTACCCATTTGGCCAATATATTGATTTAGGAAGTTTTTGTGGTCATTTGAATCTATTTGGAAACTTTTATTTCATATTTTTCTAGCATTTTCTACAAAAAAACATAATTTTTGGGGGTCACAGACTTTTCATGTGCAGTGGCATTAATTGTCGTAAAACATGCCAAAAATCCACACAAACTTGGTAAAATATTCATTATGACGTGAAAAATAGATATGCAATTCAAATGCATCAAGAAAATCTAATTTGCTCCTTGAAAAACTCAATTTTCAGGCCCAAATACCAAAAAGTGCTGATTTTGGGGTCATTGACTTATTGGGGATTTCACCTCCAACTAACCTAGCGAGGATTTCACCTCCAACTGACCTAGTAGGGATTTTGGGTCCAACCAACTAAAATGATCCTTCATGAGGTCAATCAGTTCAATTTTAGCATAGGTCCGTTGGGTCTGTTTTTAGCGAAAAGTTTGTTGATGGAGATTTTGGTGCAAGCGGATTGGCCGAGGTTTTTGACCCGATAGGATGTGTAGTGAGTGCATTTTTTAGTGCTAGTTAGTGAGGAAGGATTTCAGTGCAGAGCTCAGTTGCGATTGATTTTAGTGCAAAGCCAATGAAAGACATTTTTAGCACAAAGTCAGTAGAGGCTATTTTTGGCGCAAAGTGCAGTTGGGGTCATTTTTAGCTCCAAATTTTGTATTGGCCAGGGTGAAAGTTGTTGGAAACAAGGCAAATAACTGAGAGGGGGGGTGAATCAGTTATCTTAAATATCTTAACTTTCTTTTCTTCTTTAATATTAATGCAGCATCAAAACATAAGAGCATACATAATCATGAGAGCAAAAATAAAATCAACACACATAACACAAGGATTTTTATGTGGAAAACCTGTTAAGGGAAAAACCACAAGGTGACTAACCCAAAATTATATTCTCTATTAAAAGAATAAGAAGTACAAAATGGCACTTGCCAATTAGGGCTTGCTGCCCGAGTACACTGCTCACAAGATGCACACTGCCTACAAGAGACTCACTGTCTACAAGGTATATAGAAAGTAACTAGGTGTTTGAACTGATGAGAGGCATCCACATATGCTGAGGTTCAGTTCTGGTTAGACTCAATATACTGATCTAATGCACTTCATTCTTCCTCTGCTCTAATGCTGTTGTTCTGTCACATACCTGACTTGTATTACTGCTTCCACACTTCTCTCTACCTTTCCTCGCACATTCTATCGACACACACACACCTTCATACCGAAATCCATCTAGTATATATATCAGCATCAAGGATTTCAACATCTTTCTAGTCAGCAATTAGAATACTTAAGATATTTACAAAACATTGATCTGTCGGCTGAATCCATGCTTAATATGTGATGTGTATCAAAGTCATAAACATAGAAGTCATCATTCATGTCAGCCAACCATGTATGATCTCTCAAGTAGCTTGACCACCATCAATTTCTCATCTAGATTAAAGTCTGATGCTCTGCCGGTCAGTTCTTCCTCAGTCTACTCTGCCTGTCAGGAACCCAACATTTAGATGCTCATATCTTTTCACTCTTTCATCACCAGAGGCTCAATCTCTAGAATGTAGCAGTCATGGTACTCCTCTTGACTTCCCCAAGTCTGCACTTTACTGAGATACATCCTTTGAGAGATCTGGACCTAATTGTTGGACCTTACTGCATACTCTGTTCTTGTTCATCAGACCAAAACACTCTTCAATCTGACTTCCAGCATAGACATACTATGTGCTACGGATGTGTGGGATAAACTTTGTTTCCATCAATGACAACACTCATGAAGCCACACGGTGTCTCTTGCCAACAATCTCCCCCTTTGGCATTGATGGAAACACTGAGTGAAAAATGACTAAGTGTCGTAGAAAACTCCCCCTTGGCTGATGCCCTGTCTTATGTACACTTTTACCGGAGCTCCCCCTTAGCTAGATTCCACATTTTTCACTACTCCTCACTCCCCCTTTGACATCAATGGCAAAGGGTGGAATCCGTACACCAAAATTTTTAAAAATTAACCTATACATCGCCGCATAAGTATAAATGTTATACTTACATATACTTAAGTTTATCCGCAAAGGTGGTCTTCAACTGGACAAATTATGTTGCCCAACTCTGTTTCATCCTATCCAAAATTGAGATATGACCACTCAACAAAAATGCATAAGCTTCTACCCTTCTTAAGTCTACCGGATCACTGGTCCGGGCTGTAGTCTGAGCATCAGTTAGGGCCTCATGCATTGCCTCTAACTTAGGGATAATTATCCCTCTTAGTTCACTCATTCTGCTTATTCTATTCTTCTTCTCCTTTTCAAGCCTCTTTATTTCATTTATAGTGGCAATAGCCTAGCACTCTTGATTCATTATGGATGAGGTGAGAGGATCAAAATTCTAAGATAAACTTGACAGTTTACCCTCTTGTTCTTCCACCTTCTTTGCAATGTCTATTGTCACTGTGGACCAAGATAAACAAAATTTGTATATTTCTCCACCATCTTTAAGAGCATTTTCTAGGCTCTTTATCCCAATATCCAGGGTCCTCCTATCATTAGTTATGAGTCCCTGCACCTTAGTGAATCTCTTTCCCAAAAATTCTTTCCGAACTTTCTCTTCTGCCGATTTCTCCAAAGAATCAAAATGGGTGCTAATAGAGTTAACCAGAGATTTCAAGTTACCAGATGAAGAGGCCGAAAGATCCTTTTGGAAGGATGGCATGATCTTCTCTAGCACACCTATCAGCTCACAGTCTTCCATGTGAGACTTCAAAAGCTTTTCTTTTTCTTTAGCTTGAGCAAAAGATGCTACCTTTATTGTCTGGACCGGAGAGAGGGAGTCAAAATTGAGTGGTCCTTGAAATACTTCTGGTTCATCTATTTCCATCATCTCTTTGGTCAAGAAGTTTTTCACTGCTTCTATAGTGTCTCTTGCTGGAGACAGAGTCATCTTTCCTTTTGCAGCCTCAGAACTATCATTAGAGATCTTCTCTGTGTGTTCTTCTTCTCTTCCCTTTTCCTCCTCTACTTGACTCAATTTCTCCTCTTTTCTTCCTTCTCCTTCAGTTCCGGAGTCAGCAAGGGGATCTAGAAGAGAGATGTTTACTTCTTCATGGAGTTCCTCTTTCGGAATAGAGGAATCCAAGTCCTTAGTCTTCTCCTCACCTATCTCCTTTGACTCTTTTGCATTTTTCTCAGTAGATTCTTCTTTTGATGTACTTAATCCTTCGTCATCCATGGTAGAAGGTTCATCATCTATGTCCTCTATAACAGGAAGATTGAATCTTTTAAATACATTCCAGAGGATGTCCTTTGTTTCTTTGGCTACCTGATCAGTCTCTCCAATCATAAGTTTGTTCATTCTGGCTTTACTCTGGAACTCATCCTTGCAGTCGTTAAAGATTATGTTCATTTGTTTTGGAGTAATGGAAGGATAGAGCTAAATTGCAATCTATGCTCAGATCTCTAGGTCCTTTTCCTTAGCATTATCATTTCTTAGTTCAAGTAGCTTTTCTAGACTTTTGGGAATTAGAGAGATGATTTCAATGAAAGCTTTATTATAAATGTTTAGGTACCTGACTATAGCATCTTCTAGAATCTTCTTGTCAGTGTCACTATATTCATCATAAAATTTAGTGATTGGTTGCAGGTTCCCATCCACTATGACTGCCTTGATGATATCATCGATAAAGAGAGTAGGCCTTTCAACAAATTCTTCTGCCTCTTCTTTGTTTGTACCAGTAGAGGATTCCCCTGATGTTTTCTTCTTCCTCATTTTCTTAACTTCCTCATTGGTCTCTGTTTCTTCATCATCCTTTTGGCTTATATAGGACCTTGTGGCCTTGGTTTTTGTTCTCTTCTCTCCCTTACCAGATGTCTTGGCTTCCAGTTTGGAGGCTCTTCAACTCTTAGAAGTGGCAGGTGCAGAGCTCTTGGAGGATCTGGTCCGGGAAGAGGCTTGTACTGGAACACTTCCTTTTTCTGCTTCTTGTTTCTCTTTCTCAGCTCTTTCTAAATATTCTCTGTTTGCATCAACTGCCTCTTTTGAAATGCCACATCTTTTGGCAACTTCATCTACTTCCCTTCTCACTTTTATTTTAATCTCTGGTTGTCTTAGTTCAACATGTATTTTTACACTCAGTTCTTGAAAGGTTCCAAACCTTTCTGCCTCAGGGTCCTTAGGCTGACTTAGCAAGTGTTGGACATGTAGCTCCAGGATTTTCTCATCTACCTCATAGCCCATTGGCATAATCCAGACTATTCTGGGCTCCACTGCCTCCATTAGGCATTGATTAGTGTCTACCATGAAACACATTGTATCCTTGTATTTTTCAACTATAGATTGGAGAATTCTTTCTTTGGCCTGCATCAAACCTTGGAAGTTTTTGAAGTATCCCCAGAGTGCTGTACTTTGAGCCTTGGCATCACCAAGCGCATACATATAATCTCTGATTTGTATGGCAACCAGTATGTCATTTTGCCATACCCAACCACTTGATTCGGGTAGCTCATTCATATAGTAAAAGAATAAACATAGTATTAAACCACCATACTTGAATGAGTTCTTCTTGTCCTTCTTGATCTTTTGCAAATTTTCTAACAGTTGGCTTAGGAGAAGCTCGCATAGATCATAGTCTGCATTTTCCCTTAGCATCTGATATACAGTATAAATTGCAGTTCTGGACATAGAGTTCTCCTTGATGGAATGATATATTTTATAGCCAATTATCATAGAGGAAAATTTGATATCTAGATCTGTGATATCTTCTATTGTCATTGCTCTTTTGTCAAACTTTGATCTGGTAGCCTCACTTACTGTTTGGTTCTTGACTGATTTGAGAGAAGGCAACCCACCAGATGAGTGTAAACTAGTTACTGCCCTAATTGCATCCTTTGTTATCTTGAAGGGCTTCAACAACCACATGAAGTTGTCATGTATTTTGCTAAGAACATACCGGACCCATTCATCTTCTGCAAAATAGGGAAAGTGGATGCAATGTCCAAAATGCTTATCCCGGATGGCCTTGTATTGATGTTTGAGTTCAAAGGTTTCATCTATTAGTTGTTTATGGTAGATATCCATCAGCTTTGATTCTCCAAATTCCTCAATATTGGCATGCATGTATACACTAACATCTTCTACCTGCAGAACCCCATGCGGAATGCTAGAAAAGGTGCCTAAGGGATCAACTTCTAGGGATTTGTAGGGGTGTTTCTTGACCTTTGGGCGTGGCCTATCAGTGATCTTAACAACCATAGGAGTAGCCATCTTTGCAAAAGATTTAAAGAGAAATATTCAGAAATCAAAATACCTTTTCATGCTTCTAGGGTTCACAATATGCGCCGGAAAAGATTGCTCCAGTTGAATCAGATTCTGTGGTAATCTTTGAGAGGGTTGTAACAATCTTACTATAGAGCTCTTCCTTTCTTATTTTTGAGAGCAAATGTGCAAGTGATGAATAAAAGAACCCTTTTAACTCTGCGCAAACCCTAAATTCCTATTGCAATAAATGCACAACTTAAGTCATCTGGTTACCTTGTTCTGAGAGAGATCTTTCCGAACCACTGAGATGCACTTAGAATCATTTTCAATGATAATTGACAATGTATCTTCTTTCCTCCAATCATGCCATGAGTCCGTAGATAAAGATATTTTAATTTTGAATCATACCATATCTAATTGTGAAAATCCTGCTTTTACTGGATGGCTGTCAAACCGGATCAATTTTGGCTGATTAAACTCTTCAAAACTTCTTGCGGATCATTCATATTTTAAATGGGGGTTATTTGGATATTTCTCTGAGAACCCTTTTAATTTGCAACATTCCATGTGCCAAATTTAGGCACCAATTGACTGGCTGGGGGAATTTATTTTCTTTTGTGACTCCCCCTAAGCCAAAGCTCATCTATTTAGTTTCTGGAAGGAATATCAGCACCAGATTCTAGTGTGGATCCATCCCCGACATTTTCTGTACTCCTCTTCACCCAAATCTTGTTCATCTCCCTTTGAACTTCATCCGCATTCACTTTTCCTTTTCCTTTGTCTTGATTTTGATTATGATGCACCGGACTCTTTATCCTGATTCTTACTTCTGCAAAATTTGGCAATATGACTGGATCTATTGCAATTGTAGCAAACAACATTTCTTTTCATATGTGATTGATATCCTCTATATCTGCATTGATTAGCCATATGTCTCATTCTATTGCATGCAAAGCATCTACCTTTGAATGAATTGTTTATTTGCATATTTCTACATTCATGAGATTTGTGACCATACCTTTTGTAGTTGAAACACTGTCCAGAGAAGGATGAATTAGTCTGATTCATTCTTCTTCTGCACTGAGTTGCTTTATGACCAAAATTGTTGCAATTGTAGTAGTATCCATTGAAGGATGGATATCTTTGAGCATTTGGTTGCCTTACCGGAGGTCTTCTAGGCCCGTTCCTTGGATTTCCTGATCCAGAGTTCTTCTGACTGGATCCGAAGCTTTCACCTTTCTCATATCCCAAGCCATGCTTGTCATCTACCCTCTTTTGGCTTTCAAGAAGAACTTCAAGTTGAGCAGAGCTTATCTTGAATTTCTTTTTGTATTCATTTGTTGTTTGAAGATCCCTTTTAAGAGTGTCTATCTGATTCTCAAGTTGTTCTTCATTATCTCTAGCTTCTTCAAAATCAGATTCCAGATGCCTGATTATTCTATCCGTTTTGTGGTAGTCTTCTGACTTCTCCTTGAGAGATTATTTTAGATTATCTTCAATTTTTCTTTTCTCTTCAATTTCTTGGGTAAATCTCATAACCCCTGATTCCATTTCATGTCTTACCATAATGACCTCTTTTGATAGATTCTCACATAGCTTATTTTTCTCATTCAGATCTTCATTAGTTTCATTGGCTTCACTTTGACTTGCTAATTGTTGAAGTAGTTCCTTTCTCTTTTTCACAAAGATACTCAGTTTTTCTTTCAGCTCATTTATGAAATCATCAGCTTGTTTGAGTCTTTCTCTCAAGTTATTTACTTCAGAGTGAGACTTCTCAAGATCATCTAGGGTAGATTAAAGTTGTTCCTTCATACCATACACATCCATTAAGATTTCTAGATCTTCCTCAAGCTGTTAGGCTCTATTTAGAGGAACTTAGCTCTAATACCAATTGTTGGAAATAAGGTAGATAACTGAGAGGGGGGGTGAATCAATTATCTTAAATATCTTAACTTTATTTTCTTCTTTAATATTAATGCAGCATCAAAACATAAAAGCATGCATAATCATGAGAGCAGAAATAAAATCAACACACATAACACAAGGATTTTTACATGGAAAACCCTATTAAGGGAATAACCACGGGGTGACTAACCCAAGATTGTATTCTCTGTTAAAAGAATAAGAAGTACAAAATGGCACTTGCCAATTAGGGCTCACTGCCCGAGCACACTATTCACAAGAGGCACACTACCTATAAGACACTCACTATCTACAAAGGCATATAGAAAGTAACCAGGTGTTTGAACTGATGAGAGGCATCCATATATGTTGAGGTTCAATTCCGATTAGGCTCAATATATTGATCTAATGCACTTCATTCTTCCTCTTCTCTAATGCTGTTGTTCTGTCACATACCGAACTTGTATTACTGCTTCCACACTCTCTCTGCCTTTCCTCACACATTCTATCGACACACACACACCTTCATACTGAAATCCATCTGGTATATATATCCGCATCAAGGATTTCAACATCTTTCTAGTCGGCAATTGGAATACTTAAGATATTTACAAAACACTGATCTGTCAGCTGAATCCATGCTTAATATGTGATGCGTATCAAAGTCATAGACATAGAAGTCATCATTCATGTTGGCCAACCATGTATGATCTCTCAAATAGCTTGACCACCATCAATTTCTCATCCGGATTAAAGTCTGATGCTTTGTCGGTCAGTTCTTCCTCAGTCTACTTTGCCTGTTAGGAACCCAACACTTAGATGCTCATATCTTTCCACTCTTTCATCACTGTAGGCTCAATCTCTGGAATGTAGCAGTCATGGTACTCCTCTTAACTTCCCCAAGTTTGCACTTTGTTCAGATACATCCTCTGAGAGATCCGGACCTGATTGTCGGACCTTGTTGCATGCTTTGTTCTTGTTCATCAGACCAAAACACTCTTCAATCTGACTTCTGGTATAGACATACTTTGTGCTGTGGATGTGTGGGATAAACTTTGTTGCCATCAATGACAACACTCATGAAGCCACACAGTGTCTCTTGCCAACAAATGTATATTTAAAAATATATTTAAGTATAAGTTTATACTTTAAATATTTTTAGATATACTTTCAGGATTTTGAGATAGGTCCCAGATCCATAGGATTTCATATGCAAATTCTAGAATTTTGTGGTTCCACTAGAATTCAGACTCAGCCATTTTTAAGGATTTTTAGGGTTTTAGACTTAGCCAAATCAGGGCTTCAGGGCCATGCAATAGGATGAAAGTATATGAACCCCTTAGTGAAATCTTGTGGAATTTGACATGATTTTGCAACTCTAAGACCTGGAAACTAAGAATTTCAACTTGACACATCCTATAGTAGCAATTTCAAAGGCAATATCCAGTGACATGAGATTTTGGCGCAAAATGCAACACCCAATTTTATTACAGAAAGCAACAAATGGCTATCTTTCAAGCACACGAGCACTCAATACACTTCCAAATCAATCATGCACCACATCAAATGACTCCAAGCATGCAAAATACTCAAATATGGAACAAATCCTGCATTCTAAGCACAAATTCACCATCTTATCATCATAAGTAACAAAGGTCGAGATTCCAAGCCAAAGTGAAAGAGGGGGTCTCCATTTGTCAAAATGGGGTGTGTGTGCAAGGCACAATAGTGGGGAGGGGGATTCCATTGCCAGGAGACTACTATGTTATGAGATGGTGAGGCCAGCCACCGGAGAGGTTCCCTCTGGTCTTCTTGAGTGACTTGGCCTCTCTTCCAAGGTTTCAAACGATGGTAGTGTGAGGAATAAAATTCCTCAAACAAATTATAGACCTGATTCTAGAGGACGGCGTGGGCTAGTTGCAAGAATTTATTGTGGAAGAAGGGCTTGCAGATGCTGAAGGTTCTACCAATTGGGGGAGGCCGAGAATCCATGCCCACTTAGCTCGAGTGCCTTGCATTCAAGTGCTATTGTTGATACGTGTTAGGTCTGATCTGGTCTGGTCTGGTTTGGTCTGGGTGGGTGGTCGGGGTTTCTACCAGGGTCTGCATTGTCACAATGTTTGTAAAAATTATGATGGTATGTTTCAATGGGGTTTAGGGTGGTGTGGCACCATTTTGTTCTCGGTAGCCTGTTAGATCTTCTTTTTGATTTTGGGATGGATTTGGTTAGGGTGATTGTTAATGATCCCCTACTCCTATGTAATGTTCATACTTTTATTATAATACAAGGGTGCAACTCCTTAGCTGCTTTGCATTGATCAATTTTTTTTTTAAATAGTTGTAAAGTAAAATTAAAAAAACTCTTAAGTAAATAAGATAAAATATGTTTTACTAAAATAGAATAATATATTTCTTAGAATTTTTTGTATATATATAGTTAAGATATACTAAGTAATAATATATTATAACAATGGAAAGTTGAAATTATTACAACATTACAAATCAAAATAAATTTTATTATAAAATAAAATAATTGTTGAAAATTTCTAAAATAAAATAAAATAAACAAAATAACTCTTAAATAAAAATTGTTCTTCATAGGAAAATAAAGTAAACAATATAAATAAAATAAAATAACTCATAAATGATTCTAAACTAAAATAACTCTTCTTTATATTTATTTAGTTTATTCTTATTTAAATAGAAGAGTTGTTTTGTTTGGTTTTATTTATTGAAGAGATATTTTAAGTAAATAAATTATTATTAAGTAAATAAACATAACTCTACAATAAACAATGTCAATAAAACAAAATCATTCTTAAATATTCTAAACTAAAATAAAACATACCTATTTGTAATAAATAAAATAATATGTTTTTAGTAGATAAATGTATTTAAGACATCTATACCAATTTAATTAACATATTAATTGACATAATACATTATAACAATGAAAAGTTGAAATTACTACAAAAACAAAACAAATTCTATTGAGAAACAAATTTTATTGTTACAATATTAAAAAACAAGTACTATGCCACTACATAGCACTTGTATTTCTATGGCAAAGAAATGTGATCTTCTAAATTTTAGTTGTTTTTTATTTTTCAATTCTTCATTTTACAAGTTTTGTATTGCTAGAAGCTAAAGTATAGAGCTATTATTGTGCCATGGGAATTAATGCAATTTATGTCATAAGTAATATATTCAATGTATATATGTTTACATTAATTATAATAAGAAATCTTGTCCTAGCTGCCAACAAGGGATTAAGAAATGTAATATTTTATTCTAATATTGTCATATTCAATATACATAATATTTATATATAATAAACTAGATTAATTTATATTTCATATAAAACTAGTATACCTATATTTAAAATATATATCTAAAGCATGTTGAGAGATATCCTTCTCAAGACAATGTAAATAGAGATGAATGTGTGTCTTTTGATATGCCATTCCCTGTAACATTTCTTTCTTTGATCTTAGTGGATAGTGATGGCTTCTTTAAAAATGGCATCCACCTTCCTTTCCATCCCACTTGCATTTTTTTTTTTTTTTTTCTTTTATTCCTTTCACCTTCTCTTTTTTTTTTATAGATATTTTTTATTTCTATTAGAATGTTATAAAATTTCATAGAATCTATTTATGAATCTTTCAGCGCTTGTTCTCCATCGGTGTGCTATGAATGTAGGAATGCCTCTCGGCGTAATTAGATTTTTGATCATTGTTGTTTACATTTTTAATATGAAATGATAAATAAATACACATATTTTTGTGTATTAATAATATATATCAAAATAATTTAAAAAATATTAGCTTTGGTAGAACAAGAAACTTAATGCAGGGATTACAAAAAAGTCACTAAAAGTCTCATAAGTCAAACTTGCATTTTTTCATTGAGCATACCACAATTGTTTAAAAATCCACTATAAAGGAATAATCTTTACATGTTTGTTATTTTGGTTGGAGTTCAAGCACTTCTATTAATAAGTCCATAAGAAATCCTACACATCTAGAAGCAAACAAAACTATTGTAAATGTATGCTAAACCTAAGGCAAGATGGGTTAGGCTAATGCAATCTAAGTATCTGGATAATAGGGAAAGGGAGAGAATTTTCACAATAAAAGACCCTCCCAAATGATCAAGTATGTGGAACTTCATTATTAGCAGTTGGGATTTAATAGGTCTTCATCTATCATGGATCATCCATGATGGCAGTAAGGCAGATTTCTGAAGATTCATGGAATGGATGCTCAAAACTCTCCACAAGATCAGACCGAAATGAGGCAAGGATATTTCTCAAACAAAACTAGGGACCAAAGGTTAAGGACTACTAGGATCAAGATCAAGGTTCCTCTCATGGAGAAATTAGTTGGAAAAGCTTCATGAACTACAATTTTCCTTTAGACCAGAAGGAAACTCTCCAAGGGATCCTCGTGAATAGAAAGGCCTTCATCTCCAACATGACTGATGAGTTAGTATGGACAAGGGATCCTTTAGGGAAGTATTCAGTTAAACAAGGGTACATGTCTATCAACTTCATCCAAATCAGATTGGCCTTATAAGTTATGTTGGAATGCCCATACTCTTCCAAAAGATGGGGCATTCTCATGGCTAGCAATTAATAATAGAATTTTGATTGGGGACATATTGCATAAAATTGGCATCATCTCTAATATCAGACATGTTCTATGTGCCGAACATGAGGAGGATGTAAACCATTTATTGCTTCATTTCCCTTGTAGCCTCTCATGCTAGAATTGGTATATATAAACTTAATTGGAGTGCCCCCTACCCAATTCCTTGTTGGATCTATTTAAGAGCTAGCCATCACTTTATCAAGAATCCACATTTGCTTGTTTATGGGAGGTTTGTCCTTCTCTGCTCATTTGGGGTATTTGGAAAGAGAGAAACTTTAGGATCTTTAGAAAGACAAGGTGACCTTTGGAAAATGTGATTGAAGATGTGTCCATGGCAATTTTAGAGATAGTAAATGTAAGAGTAAGAGACAACTCCTCCTCCAACACTAAGTTCACCAATTGGGACAGTCTAATCCTCAAGGAATAGAACCAGTTAAAGCTTCTAGGCCTTCAAGCCAAACCCATAGTCACTTCTACTAAGGTGTTAAGAGCTTCAATCAAATAGTTACCACCCAAAGAGCCATTTCTAAAATTAAATTTTGATGGTGCGCGTAGAGGCAACTCGGGCCTGTTGGGAGCTGGTTGTATCATTAGGGATTCTAAAGGAAAATTTGTGGTAGTGCAGGGACTTAAAAGTCCTCTAGGTATGAATAATTAGGTGGATGTGCTTTCTCTCCTCTATGGAATCAAATTGACTATAATCATAAGGTGAAAAATCTCTGGATCAAAGGCAATTCCTTGATTATCATAAATGCTCTCAAAAGAAGGGAAGTCCTCAATTGGATGCTAGACTACATCTTACATCAGGGAATTGAGCTTCTAAGGAAGTTCAAAAATTTCTAGATTAGCCACTGCTACAGGGAAGCAAATGAGGTGGTGGATCTTCTTTCCAACATGGCAATCGACCAAGGGGTTTCGTGTTCAACCTTTCCACCTCATCAGGATGGGGGGCCAACTTGTTTGGTGCATTTATTGGTGAAAGATACGCCAATCTCCTCAGCCAGGACTTCTCAATGAAGTATTACCTACCATTAATTTCCATGTCAGATAGGTATGAGTAGGATTAATGGCTCCCCAAAGAGTCATATCAAAAGGGTTGTTGAATTAATTTTCGCTTGAGGGGAAGTAAGTTGCCACCGGCAGACATTAATAACTCGTTGGGACTTATAACATCTAGATAATCAGACTGATATCATGTCTAGATCTCATGTGACCTAACTTCTCCTTATAGGGAAGGACACTCCATGGAGATCCTAGGTAGCTCAACTATGTGCTCTTATTGTTGAGGTCTTGTCTATTGCAAGTTATAGGTCAGCCTCTATACTACCTCTAGAACAAATGAAAGAAAGGGCACATCAGCGTTGCCACGTCATCAATATATGTACTCTTCTGCATGCCTAAATATTAATACCTTTGGTATGGTGACGTAATGTAGTTTTAATTCTCACTCCTTTAAATCGCCCCAAGGCCTTTTATTTCTTATTCCTATCAAGTTCTACTTTTCTCTTCGACCCCCTAAGTTCGCATGTTAGATCAAATGGCTCTCTGGGAAGCAAATCATCATGTGTTTATTCCCCCTCTGGTATGGGAGCCTACATATCACGGCACCATGAACATGGTTTATTTGAGGGAGATTTTTGAAATAGACTATGATAATGCTAAGTTTGCAGTTAGGTGTGTTTTGGGTTACTATCTCTTCTAGCCAGAGAACAGATAAGTGAAAGGCTCTGAGATCACCTCGACCTTCATCCCCAATATCTTTGACATCTCGCAGGACCATGAATACACGCATGCAATTGGCTTCAGTCTAGTGCATCCTTCCTTTTTCAATTCAAAAAGGTGGCGAGCTACATTGGTGGTCAATGATCTCCAAGAAGGAAAAACTCGTATTGGCAGGATATTTGACAGACATCTTCTATAGATGTCCCACCATGCAACCTACGTGTATACGACATTATAGAGGGGTCTCCGGGTGGACTGTGTCAATGTGTTTAACAGAGCCCTCAATGCCCATCATTTTTAGCTCCTAGAGGGGTTAGTGGATAAGGTGAAATAAGTGTTCAATGCGGTGCAGTTTATTTGACACCATGCACCAGATGTGGCTCCAGTGCCCCTGCGGGAACTAGACACTCTAGCCTTCACTCTTCCATTCGCCATGCCACCATCGAAGGAATGTTGGAGATAATGTTTATTATGGAATGTTCCAGAATGTTGGAGATAATAATTATTATAGAATGTTCCAGAATATGGAAACTTCCACCTCTAAATAGAAACATCTAGATTTTTCCCTTTCGACACTTCTCTTAGCCATTCTAAGATATTCTAGAGATTTCCATGAATGTAATAAATATAGCATCAAGGCTGCCATTGTAATTAATCAAGAAATTATCTATTATGTGCAAGTTGCTGCTCAATAATTTATTCAAGTGTTTTTTGTTTTGCTGTACTCTATTTTATTTCATTTCAAATACTTTATTTTTCAATATGGTATCAGAGCCCTCTCAAATCTTGGGGCTGTAGTTTGTGGTTTTGTAGTGTTGGCTGTGAATTATGCAGGTTGTGTGATTGGAGGTTGATCACCATTGCTTTGTGGCAAAGAAACAAAAATATTGCAGCAAAGAGAAGAATCAAATCAGCAAAAATTGGTGAGAGATTTCTGATTTTAATTCTCATCTTAAAAAGAGGGAATTTGATACAATGGATTCAATTGGTATTCCTTTACCTACAATTAAATTAAATGGAAAAAATTATTATGATTGGGTGTCTCATATGGAGATTTTTCTAACGCTTCAAAATTGCTTTGAAATTGTTAATGGTAGTGAAAAAAGACCAACAAACAGTGGAAAAGATCAAGAAGATTGGGATAAAAGAGATAAAAGGGCAGCAGCATTGATCAAGCTTACACTTTTAGAAGAAGTTTTTCCAGAAATTTGCAATGAAAGAAGTGGAGTTAAAGTGTGGGATATTTTGAAAACTACATATGAAAATTCAGGTGATGTATGGATTCTAACCCTCACTGTAGAATTATACAACATGAAATTATCAAATTCACAAGAGTTAGTCCCTCATCTAAGCAAATTAAAGGAAAAGAGAAATGAACTTGCTTCTCTTGGAAAGGATATAGGTGAAAAAGATTTTGTGCAAATAGTTTTACAAGTTCTCCTAGGATCTTATCAATCATTTATAAGAGGGCTAGATACTGCTGATAAATTAAAGAGCATAAAATATGAAGAGTTATGTGCTAAATTAGTGCAAGAAGAAAAATGTCAAATCAAAGAAAGGGAGTCATTTAATGATGAAGCTTTCATAATAAGAGGGAAACAAAATTACAGAAGTACATAAGAAAATCATTCAAGAGAGAAAAATTGGAAGTATGACAATAGGTATACTCCAGCCAAGGATTATAATAGAAGCAAATGGAAATGTAATTACTGTGGTAAGTTGGGTCATAAAGCAAATGAATGCTATAAGAGGATTAAAGATACAGAAAGGAAGACAAATAAGTTTACAAAAAAAATTGATTCTAAAAGTAATGCTTTCTGTATTGCACTTAAAGCAAATAATTCTTATAAAGATGACTGGGTTATTGATTCTAGTGCCACACAGCATATGTGTTATAATAAGGAACAATTTGCATCACTAAGAAATGATAACAATTCAGAGAAAATATATTTGGGGAATAACAGTGCTTTGGAAGTTAAAGGAACTGGAAATGTTCAAGTTGATAATGGTGTGTTCAAAAATGTGAAGTTAGTTCCAGAATTGAAGACAAACTTTCTTTCTGTATCTCAAATTGCAAATCAGGGGTATAAAATAGAATTCTACAATGACAAATGTCTGATCAAGGATGTGAGTAATAACTACAAAGTAACTGCAATTGGTAAAATGGAGAATGGATTATATAAGTTTCAAGAATTTACTTCTAAATGTGGAAATGAGAATATGTGTGCTATTGCCAAATATAATGATATGAGTAGGTTATGGCATGAGCGTATGGGACATGTCAATTATCAAAGCCTCAAGCTTATGGAGAAACTATATATGGTGCATGGGCTTCCAAAAATTTCATCAAGTCACAAGGTGTGTGAAGGATGTGCTATGGGAAAGCAACATGTGGAAAGTTTCCCACAAGGTAAATCATGGAGAGCAAAGACTCCTTTACATTTGGTTCATAGTGATGTAATGGGTCCTTTCAGAACACCATCACTTGCAGGATCAAGGTATGCCCTCACCTTTATTGATGACTATACTAGAAGAATTTGGGTTTATTTCTTAAAAAAGAAGGATGAAGTGTTTGATAAGTTTAAAGAGTTTAAGGCATTGGCTGAAAATCAAAGTGGAAGATCTTTGAAGATAATAAGAACAGATAGAGGTATGCAATATATGAACAAAGTTTTTTTAGATTTTTGTAAACAACATGGTATAAAAAAGGAATCAACAGTCTCCTATTCACCCCAACAAAATGGAGTTGCAGAAAGGAAAAATAGAACTATAATAGAAATGGCTAGGTGCATGCTTCACTCTAGAAATATAGAAGTTAAATTCTGGGCTGAAGCAATTTGTACTGCAGTTTACATTTTGAATAGAACACCTACTAAAGCAGTTCTAAATATAACACTAGAAGAGGCATGGAGTGGTAGGAAGCCTACAATATCTCATTTTAGAGTCTTTGGATGTAATGCATATGCCCACATCCCTGATGAAAAAAGGAGCAAGTTAGAAAGAAAGAGTGAGAAGTGCATAATGGTTGGGTATAGTGAGGAATCAAAAGGATATAGGTTATATAATCCTAAAACAAATGAAATTTATATCAAAAGGAATGTATGGTTTGATGAAGATATTGAAAGTGAACATTCTCCTACATTATCTTACTTTCCAATATTGATTGAAGAAGATAAGTCTACTAATACTAATGCTCAAAATCAAGGTGTGCAATCTTCTGCAGGAGGAGAAGGAACACAAATTGAAGAATGAAGTGAAAGTGATGATGAAGGCACACATAAGACTAGAAGCATTCAAGAAATATACCAAGAAGGCCCTAGAAATATGTTTGCTAACTACGCTCTTATGACTAAGGTGATGCAGGTTGACACTCCAAGTACATATGAGGAAGCAAAAGGGAAAGAAGAATGGGAAGAAGCAATGCAATATGAATACAATTCTTTGATGAAAACTCTTCCAAAAGGCAAAAGTGTGGTTGGCTGCAAGTGGACCTACAAAGTAAAGTTCACATCAGATGTAGCTATTGAAAAATATAAAGCAAGACTAGTGGCTAAAGGCTTCTCACAAACAGAAGGTATTGATTATACTAAAACCTTTGCTCCAGTTGCTAAAATGAGTTCAATTCGTACAATTGTTGCTCTAGCTACAAAATTTGGTTGGAAAATTTATCAAATGGATGTAAAAAGTGCCTTTCTACATGGTAATCTTCAAGAAGAAATTTACATGCAACAACCACCTGGATTTGTTAAAAGTGGTGAAGAACATCTAGTGTGTAGATTAAAAAAATCATTATATGGTCTTAAGCAAGCTCCAAGGGCATGGTACTCCAAAATAAATGAGTACTTTATAAATGCAGGATTTAAAAGAAGTAAAGATGATCCAGATGTGTATGTAAAACATAGTGATGGTAAAGTTGTTATTATTGTATTGTATGTGGATGACTTGATTATTATAGGGGATCACACACATAATATTGAAATAATCAAGGATCAACTCAAACAAGCTTTTGAAATAACTGATTTAGGGTTGATGCACTATTTTTTGGGTATGCAAGTATGGCAAGAAGAAGGAAGAATCATGTTGTCTCAAACCAAATATGCTCTTGATGTATTGAAAAAGTTTAATATGACTGACTGTAAAGCATCTAATACACCATGTGAAGTAGGCTTAAAGTTGAGTGCTAATTCTACTCAAAAGAAGGTGGATGGAAAATTATATAGACAATTAGTTGGGAGTCTTTTGTATCTCACCATAACTAGACCAGACATTGCATATGCAGTTGGTATTGTATCCAGGTACATGTTAGATCCACACATTGAGCATTGGAAAGCAGCTAAGAGAATATTAAAATATTATTAAAGGCACTTATCACCTTGGAATTGAGTACAAATATGGAGGAGAACCAACATTAGTTGGATATACAGATTCTGATTATGCAGGTGATATTGATGATAGAAAATCAACTTCAGGGTACATGTTTCATCTTGGGTCAGGACCAATTTCTTGGAGCAGCAAGAAACAAGCAACAGTATCACTATCATCTATAGAAGCTGAATATGTTGGCTCATCAAAAGCATCTCAAGAAGCATTATGGCTTAGAAGACTACTTGAAGAAACTCAACATCCACAAGTTTGTCCAACTACTCTATTCTGTGATAATCAAAGTACTATCAAGCTAGCAAAAAATCTAATTTATCATGCTAGATCAAAGCATATAGAAGTGCATCATCATTTTGTTCGTGATCTAATAGAAGATCAAGTGGTGGAGTTAAAATTTTGTGGAACAGAAAATTAAATTGCTGACATCTTTACAAAAGCACTGCCTGAAGTGAAATTTATCAAATTTAGAGACTTGTTAAATCTCAAGGAAGTTGTTATATAATAATCTTTTGTAATTATCTTCTCCAAATAAACATTATGGGGGGGGTGTTGGAGATAATGTTTATTATGGAATGTTCCAGAATGTTGGAGATAATGATTATTATAGAATGTTCCAGAATATGGAAACTTCCACCTCCAAATAGAAACATCTAGATTTTTCCCTTTCGACACTTCTCTTAGCCATTCTAAGATATTCTAGAGATTTCCATGAATGTAATAAATATAGCAGCAAGGCTGCCATTGTAATTAATCAAGAAATTATCTATTCTGTGCAAGTTGCTGCTCAATAATTTATTCAAGTATTTTTTTATTTTGTTGTACTCTGTTTTATTTCATTTCAAATACTCTGTTTTTTCAATAAGGAACACCATGGATCTAATTCAGACTAGGTAGTCTGACTGCTTTGTGTGCTCAGCCTGTTATCGGTTCAATGTTTTCTTGTTTTCCTGTCTTCACTTCTTTTCATAGGTGGTTTCTGCCATACATATGTATAGACTAGATGATATATTCCTGGTTTTTTTATTGTCTATACTTTTTTTCTTGTTTAATCTCACTTCTCTAATACAGTATAGGTGCTCCATCACCTTTCTGTAGAAAAAAAAAATGTGACATGATTTAGTTTTATCCATGTCTATTGCATTTTAAAAAATTCAAAGCATCCACTACATGGCCATGCATTCTATTGGGCATGCATCCACTTGCCCTGTTGCAGAGTTCCCAAATGAGCACATGTTGGAAACACACTCACAATTGTAACCAAGTTTGGTGTCACATCTTATAGCTACATTTGATGAAAAATCCTCAAGGCCTTGTTTGTGTCACCTATTTGAACATATCCTACAGTCACAACATTCCACAAAATGACATTTCTCTTATATATTTTGTCAAACAATTGTCAAGCATCTTCAATACTTCCACATTTATCATAAATATCTACAAGTGCAATTCCCAGAGAAAAACTCCCACTATAATTATTTTTTATTATGTAACCATGGACCACCTTGCCTTGTTGTAGAGTTGCCAAATGGGCACACGTTGGAAGTGCGTTCATAAACCTCAGTGAATCAAGGATAACACTACTATTGTCATTTCATAAAAAACCCTCACAGCTTCAATGCCAAGTTCATTATGTCAATATCTTGTAATCATTGCAGTCCATGGGACTACATTTCTATGAAGCATTTTGGCAAACATTGTTGTGTTTCATCGATACTTTCACTAGAGGTCACATTGCTAAGTACCTTTGTTATCTTCAGCAAGAAATTACATTGCATTATACCTCTCGTTTTAAATACCAACTCCAATAAATCAATACTCTCCTCTTCTTTAATAAAATATGAATATTGTACAGAGGGAGAGTATTAAAAGTTGGACAAGTTTTTCATGCAATTATATTTTTTGAATAGACTCATTTTTATCTTTTAAAATTCTTCGTATGAGATGTTTCTATAATTTTATAGTTCTTTTGGCTAGATCAGTGAGGTTCTTTCAGCTCTTTAAGAGTTGAGCACTAATCTCATAGTCTAATCTATTCATAATGCCAAAATGAATAAGCTATTTGTATATATTTATTGTCTTTTAGATTTGAATTTGGTATAAGAATATTGAAAGTTGGAAGACATTTTTTATAAATGAGGTTCTTTTCATTTTAGGTATGAGCATATAAAAAGTTGGAAGATATTTTTTATATAATTATTTTTTCTTTCTTGAAATCGATTAATTTTCTTCTTTTTGAATTCTTCCCATAGGATGTTTTTATAATCTTGTAGGTTGTTTGTTGATCATAAATAAGGTTCTCTCTCATTGTTTGATCCCATCATGAAGCCAAAACAAATAATTGTTTGTATTTGTTTACTACCTTTTAAATTTAAATCAAATGTCATTCTTTTAAATAAAATAAACTATTGAATAAATTAAGGCTTAAACTTAACCCCTCCCATTTATATGTTGGGATGTTCTATAACTAAATTATCAACTCTTTGTTGGTTTAACGTTTTCAATAGAACACCATAACATATAAAATGACACTCCACATGAATCTATGTTCATTACATCAAATTCCAAATTAGTTTATTCTTTATAACTTCATTTATCAAATGAAATCATGAAATTCTTTAAGCATGGTTATTAACAAGAAGATACCTTACAATTATAAGCTTGAATTGGCCAAAATTATTTGACATACTAAAAACGTTTTCTTTAATATTTTTATATGGAATTTTATTCATTTATTTAAAAAACAATAAAAGTAATTAAAACGAAACATTAGATCTATGGTATAATTAGCAAGGCATTTTGTTCCGTTAGTGTGGAGTATTAAATACAATTCAATGGTATGAATATTACGGAAGACTCTTGTATTTAGATGAAGGATGGTAATGGCAATGTTGGATGATTTGTGTAGGTACTGGGATGCTGATCTTAAAAAAGCCCAACTTGAGAAAACCGGCAAGACCATAGCAGATATTACATCATCTCTCACCCTCACCACCGTTGCAAACATTTCAAGACAACTTACTCTGCATGTGAAGCACTCTCCCCGAAATCTGCTTGACTTCAACCCAGGTGATCGATATGACCATTTTCTTTTTCCCCTTTCGTTTGTTTTGGAGGAGGAGATCTTCTTGTATTTACAAGTTATATTATCTTATTACCTCCTCATTCTCTTTCGTTTAACATATGCAGAAGGTATAAAGGAGAGAGTAGAAGAAGTGAAGGAGATGCTGGATTTGGAAGGCAGCGAACCAGTTGTAATTGTTATATTATGGGGTTTGGGGGGAATTGGTAAGAGCACTTTGGCCAAGGCAGTCATTCGGGACTTGAATTTGGAACCCAATTTCAAATATTGTAGGGTAGTAATTGACGATCAATCTCCAGACAAGACAGGCCAAATCATTGGGCTGCAAAAAGATATAATTTTTCATTTTGGCGAGCAAAAGAAGGTTTTTCTAGATACAGAAGTCGGGCAAGAAGAAATCAAACAAGTTGTAAGGAACAAACGTTGTTTTCTATATATTGACAACGTGGTTGACTGTGATTGCATTAGCAAGCTCTTGCCAAACCAATTTCTATCAAATGAAAATACCCGTTCAGTGCAGGTGACAATAGAAGCTAAGATAAGAATACTTATAACGTCTCGACAAAACAATATCAGACGTCTGCCATGTATCAATAACAATAACTGCAAGCTATACAATGTAAGTTTCCTATCTGATACCGCAGCCAAAATAATCCTCCATGAAAGAATTTTAAGGTCAGGTCCAGATGAAAGCAAACTCAGCTGCGACTTTGATGAAGAGGGATGCATAAATGCTATTGCGAAAGCATGCAAAGGTGTCCCGCTACTTTTGTATTCTTTTGGAAATTACTTGAAGGTTGAAAGGGATCAAAATTCTTACAAGGAAGTCCTGAAAGCCCTAACAGAGGGAGATTTCGACAAATTTGATAACGAAGACAAGCTGAGTGAAAAGCTTCTGTTTGTGTATGACAAAATGAGAGATGTTGAGGCTAAAGAAGCATTCCTTGATATTTGCACATATTTTCACGGTTGGAAACAGATATCTGTTGCTCAGATTGTAGATTCAGAAAAGCTTCAATATCTCCAGGATAAAATGTTGGTAAGGATAGAGTCAGACCGAGTGATTGTTCATGATATCCTTCGATTAATGGCAAGGAAAGTGGCAAAGGAGACCAGGATTACAAATTATAGTGAATTCTCAGCTGTGGTGGAAGATGAATTAAAGCTTAAAAACATGAAAGGCTTATCTCTTACAGATAATACATGTTTAACTACAATTGAATCCACACATTTAAATGTCATGCGTAATTCCTTGAGGGTTCTAATGCTAGGAGATTGGGTGGTAATAAAAGGCCAATGCGACAGAGAATTTACAAATCTCAGATGTCTGGAAGTGGGGGACGTGAATGCTTTTCCATTTACAGATTCTTCCAAATTGGTGAAGCTGAAATATTTCAAGAATAAATCGAAGGCAGGCATGTATTTACGTAAGGTAGGTATAGTTTTTTTAAGCTGCGGCATTTTTAAAATTTTATTTTTCATTCCGAAACGCAAGTACTTTTTAGAAGACCATATTTTTACTTAAATGAACGGAAGACCTCTGTAACTTAGGGTTGCGCCAAAAGGTCTTGAAACGAAGATGTTGGGATCTTCTCTGGGATGATCCTATTTCAATAGTACATGTCTATAAAGTTGGAATGTGAAGTCAGTTTTACTTATTCTAGCAGTCGACAACATCACGGTAATACCCAAAATTGATTAAAATAAGCAGTGCAGAATTGAAATAACAGTGAACTAACAATAAAAATACACAAAATCTCAGAAGAAAAATTGCTGTTATAAAAACTTTTTCTCATGCCTAGGCATTCAAGCTCAACTAACTTAAATAATCACAGAAAAACACATCAAAATACAAATCCTTTTTGAAGAAAGATTTCCATGCATAAAAGCACCAGTGCCTACTTCAGCATGCAATTTTGCATGGTGTACATGTGACATATGACCAAAAAAAAATTGGCTTGGCCTATCAGCCTCATCAAAGCACTACCCAATACTCGTTGTCGGCTGCTAAAACTGACTTCACATTCCAACACATAAATAAAAAAGAGTTTCTAAAAATTTAGTACAGTTAGAACTTAGTCACTGAGATGATATGCTTAAACTTAAGAACGAGTTCCATATTGCTAATCTCACCTAGACACAGGTGAAGTTAATATTACATGTCTTAGTATTTTGAATGTTCCGTGCTTACAGCTTCCACCTTCCCTCAAGGCTATAATTCACAAAGTACCATATCTGGATTGCGATGAGTTTGCAGCACCTCAAATCCAAAATCTGAAATGTTTGGAAGGTTTTCAAGTGCAAGCGCGTCAACCTATAACGCTTTCACCAGGAATGAGGCTTCCTAGATCTCTGCTATATTCGAATCTAAGTTGTTGCAGCCAATTACCAGAAAGATTCGATCACCTGACTAGCGTTGAGTGGCTTGGGCTGAATAAGTGTGATTTCCAATCCTTGCCTAAAGGATTCGAACAACTTGCTAATTTGAAGTATCTGATGATGGAGCACTGCCCAAATCTGGTGCATCTCTCCCAAGGATTTGGCTCATTATCTTCATTGACACAATTGAGCGTAGAGGGATGCACCCGTCTGGAAACTTTACCTGCTGACTTCAGAATGTTGACTGCACTGCAACATCTGTGGATGGGAGAATGCCAAAATTTGACCACACTACCTCAAGACTTTGGCGGTTTATCTTCTCTGGAATACTTGGACTTGAGGGGATGCATCAACTTGCAGCGATTGCCAGAAAGCTTTTCAATGCTTCCATTAAAGTCCCTCACTCTCCAATCTCTACTTAGTTTAGAAGAGCTTCCTCAAAGTGTTGGAAACATGCCATCTCTCACTGCCCTCACATTAGAATCTTGCAACTCATTAACAGGTCTTCCCAGTAGCTTTGTGAGGTTGAAAATGTTACAGAAGTTGACAATAGATAAATGCATTAAGCTAGCTGCTCTCCCAAATGACTTTGGCCGGTTAAGTTCCTTGAAGCACATCACTGTGAAAAACTGCCCTCTGCTAAGGAAGTTGCCGGATGGATTTCAAGCTCTGCCAGCCTTGGAAGCGGTGAAGTTGAAAAGATGCAGAAATTTAGTTGGTCTTCCAGAGGGCTTCGGGGAGCTGAGCTGTCTGGAAGAGTTGGTGTTGAAATCCTTGACCTTATCCAGTCTTCCGGAAGGATTCGTGAATCTCCGGAGGTTAAAGCATTTACAAATAAGGACCTGCTTCAAATTGGAAACATTGCCCAAGGATTTAGAAAACTTGCCGTCTTTGAGGGAAGTGTGGTTGGGATTTTGTCCCATTTTGGACGGGGCAACCATGGAGAGAATAGTGAAATTGCAGCATTGCTATCTTGTAAACATCACGCAGAGTGATGGGTTGAAATATCGATGGAAAGAAATGCAGAGAAGAGAAGAATATCCTATGCTGGTACAGACAAATGTAACGCAGGTACGGTAAATTAAGTCCCTTGCCTTGCATTGAGCTTCATGTTGTTTCAATTTCACACTGAAACAAGATGTATGTATAAGGTATGTTTCCTTGGGTGTAGGATGATGATGCAGACTGGCACAATGCAGCACGAGCGGCCTTGTTCAGTGAACGTGTCAATTACATCAAGCTCAGCAGCACCAGCCATGAATTGACAAAGGGCTCTTTTCTTGGGCGTCACTTGGCCCCAACTGTGGCAATCATTTTACTTCCTCTCCACCTGGAATCTGATCACCAAAACCTTTTGAATGGAATGTGCGAGGTGGCCAGGAAAAGATCAAACGCAGCTTCTTCAGGGCAGCTTCAAATTATTATTTGTCTTCCATGTGCTGAATTTGACAAGCAGCGACAAAATGATGAAGAAGAGATCGTTAAAAGAGCTCTAGAGTGGCTGCCACAAGGATCATACGCCATTCCCGTCACCGACTTCAGGCGCCGTTTCTTATTTCAAAAGCTTTTCTTTGCCTCTTTGTGGAAAGGAGGGAAACGTGAGAGGAGCTTATCCGACGGGGGGGAACTTACGTGTTTCATGGCCGATGTTCGCGTGCAGGATAACGGCCTCTTTCTCCTTCTCGACGGTGAAACATTTGGGGAAAACATTTCAGAAAAGCTGATCCAAACCTCTGACAAGTCTGAAAGCCACGAGGAAGAAGATGAAATTCCCGACGAGCTTCAAGAGTGTATAAAATTTCTTTGCAACACCCAAGCAGAAGAAGTAGAAGAAAGAGCAGAAAGTGCGTCGTCGCTCCAAGTGCTTGCTCCAAAAGGAAGTCTGTTTAAAATGTTCACCCAAGCGTTGAAGGAAAAGGGCATAGATCGCTTCATTGACAGCAATATGAGAGAGGTATGTTCACAATACAACCAAACGGATGCTAAAAATTATTACATAATAAATGATATAAAAGAATTTCAAAGTTTCAAATTTTAAAGTTTTTAAGTAAATTATAAAGGTTTTTTTAAATGTTAGTTGATTTTGTATTAATATATTGCAGGTGGATGTGGATCAATTAGAGGGAGGAAATGTATGCATTATTATATGTAACCTAAACACTTTAGAATTTATAAAACTACAAGAAATTCATCAAGATCTTCAATGCTTCAATTTTAAAGGTATTTGGATTCCTCTATCAAATAATGAGGATTATGGATTTGGTACTTATCTAAGGGCATATGGGTGCATGCCTTGGTTAAGTATTTATAATCCTAAATTAATTCAAGGAATCAAAGGAGATAGTGCACACTTCATTCTTCTTGATAAAGATGGAAAGTTCATTAGTAGAGATGCATTATCACTTGCCATGTCATGGGGTTTAAAGGCATATCCATTTACACAATCTAAAGTAAATGAAATCATCTCCAAGGTGCATGACAAATCAAGCTTGGAATTTCTTCTTGAAGATATAGATTTCCTCAATTATGAAGGACATAAAGTGAGTTAACCTTTAACATATAATATTTATTTTTTTAACCAAATCTATTATTAATACTAATTTTGTAACTTTACTTTTTGTACGGTTGCAGGTGGAGAAAGAGCTAATTAGTAGCAAACTTATCTTTTTGTATGCTGAACCTCCAAGTTTGGATCTTAAAATAAAGTCTAAGTTGGACCAATTACTACAAGTGCATAAGGAATTCAAGATTATATATATAGGTCACTCCTCCAGCATAGAGCAAAAAGATTTAGAAGCATACAAAAAATTATATGAAGATGCCACAAAAAAAATGCATTATCTCAAACTTTCATTTTGGGATATGGTAATGTTTTGGTATAGGTGCAAGTATTTATCAGATATGATGAAGGACAAGCATAATTTGCCTATAACATTTGAAAGGTTTGTGAGGCAATTATATATTGAAAAAAGATGGTTACTATTCTTAGATATAGATGGAATGGTTACAGCTAGCGGAAAAGAGGTGGTGGATATCATATGCAAATCAAATGAAAATAGAGATGATATAGACATTATGATAAATGATGAAGTGATAAAAAGCTTGGAAAGTGGAAAATGCAATAAAATGGTGAGAACATATTTTAGTGATGAAATATCAAACCATCCACATCATCATTGTGAGCATCCCTTGTCACTCACACAAAGAAAAAGATATATAATTTGTGATGTTTGTGACTTAGAATTGAAGACTATAGACTTCGACAACCAAAGGTTGTACAATTGCAAGACTTGTACGTGGGACTTATGCAAAGATTGTTGGGAGGCATTTGCTAAAGAACAAGCACAATGTATGTTACAATTGTGAAAGTCATATGTAGTTACCAATATATGTGACAAACATTGGGATTTCTTTTTCCTAACTTTTCCAAAGTACCTTTAAAGGAACCTTTAGAATTTACATATCCATATGTAACTTTTGAATTTGATTAAAGGGATTTTAAATATTTATTATTTGGATTTCTTTAATTCTTGTATGGATCCAAATTTAATTTTGTGTAAATAGTTCAAGTTTTTTCATTCGAATAAAACATGTAAAGAAGTTTATAATTGTCATTTGCTTATTCATTCTTAGTATTTCACTATTTATCTGAGATTAACATTTGATTAGGAACTATGTAATTACAATACTAAACTACAAACCACAACATGTTAGATGAATACAAAACTATAGAAGTACACACATTTTAAAATTAAATTAGTTGATCCATTTGTTCTTATGTTCAAGTTAGATATGCATATTTGAGCTCATTTTAGTAAATCTAATAACCAACACCTCTCTTTTTAGTAAATCTAGATAATTAATGCCTTATGTTGCATATAACATATATGTTATATATGTCTTGATGATTGGATGGAGATGTAAAATTCTAAATTGCTAAGAGTTTTCAATAAAAAAATGCCTTTAACCTTTATCCATTATGTCTCATATTAATTTGAATCCACATCCATACAATTCATCTTGTTGGTCAAATGCCTTATTAACACATGTATACTGTTGGAATGAAGAAATTCTATATAACCTTTATTTCTTCTATCATTGAGTCATTTTTATCCACTTTAATTTTTATATGTATATCCTCCGATTTTAGGCCAATGTTTCTCCCTTAAGGAAGAGCTCCAAACTAGATAAGTTTAAAGGCATGAAGATCTTCACTATTAAGTTTTGTTGGGATATCATAAAATATATATGTTGAATGATAATTTGTAAACGTATACTGTGAGTGCAATGAAGGAAAGCTAAAACATTTTATCAGTCCTTGCCTATAATATATAGATAATTTATTGTGATTGGTTTTCAATTACCTTAGAGTGAAATCAACCAAATCATTTCTCTTGATTATTTCCTATCTTATCCATGTCATGAAATTTAAATTCTTATTTTATAAATAGATTCATTTCTTATTATAGTCTTCATTTCATTTGAGGTTTCAATATTACTACAAATAATGAGACCATTTATTATTATGACTAATAATTTATTGTCCTACTATGACACTTGTCAAGATTGATGTTTAGTGTTCACAATTACATTGTTCAAGAATTTCCCTTAGATTTTATTTTTACAACCACAATATTATCTTTTTCCTTTGGTATTTTTCCTTTTGCTAAAATTTAATGTTTTCACTACTAACAATTGGGAAGGAATTGAGATGTGGGCCCTACCTCTATGATGGGGAGAGCACTTATTATTGAGAGAAAATGAAACTTTATTACTAAGCTAGTTGACCATGACTAATAAAGAAATATGGATGATTTTTAGATTTAGTAATTCAAATTAGGAATAGACTTCTATTGACTTCAAATATTTATAATGTTCTAGGAATAGATCATAAGATAATAAATATTGGTTAACAAGGTTATCATTATCCTTTTTCTTGCTTGTAATCATTAGAAACAAAGTAATTAATCCATTCATATCCAAAACAAATCAAATACTACTTACTAAATCTTTGTGGCTTCCATCTCTCCTATATGTATACACTATTGGTTCACAAAATAAATACAACCCAAAACCCTAAAAAATTTAACAAATCACCTTACAGGCCAAGGGTGTTGTCAAGGGGGTTGAAAGAGGTTTATAAACAGGTTAAGCAGGATTTTGGCCAACTGACAGGAGTGGGTAGGCTCCTCTACACTTTGAGCTTAGCTTAGACTCTGGAGGGAAATTCCAACGGTATGCCTTAATAGGTATTGACTTCAAACTAGATGAAGAACTAAAAATAAATGAACAATCAAACCTGAATCATTGTCTTGGTCCCAAAGACTGTCACTGGACCAAGAACTATTGATTCTCACAAAACCCGTATATAGCTAATACAAATTATGTGAATGTACATGCATAGGAAAGATGGTTTTTCCCCTAAACCATTGGTAAGTGTTTATTTGATTTAAAAGGTGTGTGATTTTTCTAATGGAGCCAAGACCAGTGCCTATCCAATTGGGCTACAGAGTCACAATGGTAGAAAAGAAAATAATGGAAGGGAAACAAAGAAAATTTGATCTAAGCATATGCTATATCAGATTGTAGGTTTTGTGCTTCAAACATACTTAATAATCCATAATAGAACTGCATGCATTCAAATGTAAGAAATAGATGACAATTACAAGGCTTGTAATATATTTAAAATTCTTTCACATTTTGAAATGCCCAATACAAACTTATCAGCAAATGTGATAAGAGGAAAGACCCTAAATACATGCAAACTACCATGGAGACATTCTCTGCAGAATCCCTATTGCACATTATCTTTCACTTGTTTCACCACCCCATTACTTCTCTACAATTGGACATGGCATGATTTGGAGCCCTAGAAGCATTGATGGACTTGCACAGCATCCAGCCACCAACAAAGAACCAACCAACCCTTTCAAATGTCACAGAAACATGCATATATAGCATTCTGCTCTTTTGTACAACCCTAGGCACTAAAAACTTAGTCAAGAAGAAACCCATGCTGCATTAAAACTAACCCATAGCCTTGTCATACAATCCATTAGATTGGAAGAAATGTCCATTCCCTAACTATTATGAAATGGAAAAAGAAGATTGCCCACACTCTTTGGGTACCTAGAGCAATAATGAGGGATGGCTTGAGTCCATTCCTTGACACTTGCAACATCAATTTTATCTACTTTGTCCTCCAAGTGTACCTATGCATTGAATAATTTCACTATGCTACCCACCTACAACTAACCTAGGCTACCAAACATTAATTTGTGGGTACCAACCCACCTGTAATATCCTACAATCATGGTGCATTTTCAGGCAAATATGTGCTTAAAGAACAGTCTGCCAAAATACTTTGTAAAACCCTTTAAAACCTTTCTAAAATATTTTAAACTGAGTTTAAAATATTTTAAACTATTACATTTACTTTATGCTTTACAAAACATTTGATCTTCCTTTGATTTTGCCTTCTGATCTCCATGTTTATTAATGAATTTAGCTCATAGCAATATATAAGTTATATCAATACCAAAAAATAGAGGCTCATTGCCTACATGGCTCGCTGCCCAAAGGGCTGGCTCACTGTCCAAAGGGGTTGCTCACTGCCAAAATGGTGAATTAATTAAGCAACATCTACTTCATGCCTGGGTTCAGTTCCTTTGAAGCACAATAAAAACTTCTCTGCTCTGCTCTTTCACACCTTTGCACTTACCTCCTCATGTTCGTAACACACATACTTTTTTGCAACTTCATTACATGCTTTTATACAATTCATCAACCTTGGAATGTGCATCAAGGTCGACATTACATTCATCAACCATTGGATCAATCTCCAAGGTTGGCATTACAATTATACATAAAATAGGTCTAGACCTAATACAAATTAAGCTAAGGAAAATATATAAAGATGCACGTGGATCATGCCACCCCTTAGCTAGGACTCAAACATAAACCTCCATGCCACAACATGCTTCTACAATCTTTGATGTATCTCTGCAAATCATAAATTCAACCAGGTTGGCCAAGACTGATGAGAGCACTAGGTCTGCTAAAAACATTCTTCATTCACAACCCAATTTTCTCTTTATGGACCAATCCAAATGTAAGAACATGATTAGGAGACATCCACAAGCACATTGTAATCACCAAGAACAACCACACAATCTTTAATCACTCAGTGAAGAAGATTCTTCAAACCGGAGCATAAGAACAACACTGTTAGCCACTGTCATAAGTAAAAGATAGCTTGCGGACCACCAAATCACAAACCATTGCAATTGAAGGTACTGAACATCATAACAGACTTGATTCCACAACCATAGACCAAAATACTTCAATGCAGAGGAATGCAGAAAATAACACTTTCTCCCTGTCACCACCAAACATACAGAAAAAGTAGTTTTCACACTGGTGAACACAACTTACTCAAATATTCATTCCGGAGGCTCAACCTTGGAATATAACATCTTTAGATAGGCTTCTAAATAACTTCCAATCTGCAGGCAAGATATTTACTCTACAAGAAATGTAGAGCATTCTTCTGGACTGTTCTTCTATATGCAATGCACTATCTCTACTACAATTCACTATTTTTACCAAATGAGCTAATTTTCTCAATATCCTCAACAGATATAAACAAGTAACAAAATGAGGGCATAGTCGACACCAATGACAACACAGATATGTTGACATCAATGACAACACTGATTAGGCACATGCTTGTAACAATCTCCTCCTTTGTTATTGATGGCAACATATGATGTAAAAAACTGAAAAGACCATCAAGACAAGATTCTCCCCCTTTCTCTTTACACATCTACATTCTTTCTCCTTCTAATTTTTTCACATGATTTCTCTCCCCCTTTGACATCAATGGAAAAGGGCACATACTTGCATGATGTTGCTTTGATCCACTTACTTTACAAGAAACACTTAGCTACTCCCCCTGAGAGGTAGCCCTTAAAACATCAATCCAGATCAAAGAATGACACTGTGAGCTCCACTGGATTGATGCATTCTTATGCATCTTAGTTCAGGGTAGAAGGGGTAATGACCCCTAACTTTTCTCTGAGGTACTCAAAGGTATCTTTAGGCAGATGCTTAGTGAAAATGTCTGCAATCTGGTCCTTTGTGGACACATATTCCAACTTAACTTCATTCTCTGTCACTTTTTCTCTCAAAAAGTGATACCTTATTGATATGTGCTTTATTCTTGAGTTCATCACTAGATTCTTTGAAATGTTTATGGCACTTGTATTGTCACAAAAGTTTGCAATTGGATCTTCATACACAACTCCTATATCCTTCAAAGTCTGCTTCATCCATAACACTTGAGTGCAACAACATGCTACTGCAATATACTTTGCTTCTGTAGTTAACAAAGAGATTAAATCTTGTTTCTTGCTCAGCCATGAAACCAATCTATTACCCAAGAAGAAAGCACATCCACTTGTACTCTTTTTGTCATCAACATCTCTAGCCAAATCTACATCTATATAAGCACTAAGAGTGAAGTCATTGTCCTTTGGATATCATAAGCCATGATTCGTAGTGCCTTTTAAATACCTTAAGATTCTCTTGACTGCCATCACATGTGATTCTCTTGGATCAGCTTGAAACCTTGCAACAAGACAAACTGCATATAATATTAGGTCTAGTTTGAGTTAGATAAAGCAATTCTCCAATCATGGATTTGTATTTTTTCTGATCAGCCTTAGGTGATTCACCAGTTTTGCTCAATTTGTAGCCAGACACCATGGGAGTACATACCGGTTTAGAGTCTTCCATCCCAAACTTCTTCAACAACTCTTTCACATACTTAGACTGAGATATGAAGATTCCTTTATCTGATTGATTTATTTGCAGACCTAGAAAGAAATTCATCTCACCAAACATGAACATCTTAAACTCTTTTTGCATTTCACCAACAAATTTCATACACATACTTTCATTACCTCCAAAGATGATATGATGTAGTGCAAGGGTTCACTTCACTCACATGGAGGCATTTTTCACAACAATGGGCTCAAAATAAGCAACTTCTACAAGTTTCACAAGCAACCTTCTTAAGGCAACTTCCTTCTTCAAGGGCACAACTTGGGTTTCCAACTTCTCTGACCTCACAAGGTTACTACAAGCCTCTTTACACCTCAGGGACCGAAACACAACCAAACTAACTCCTTACCAAAGTCTACCCCTTTCAATTCTTGACCATTCCTTTGTAAACTATCCTAATTCCTTGTAGCCCTTCACAGAGGCTTATTTGGACACAACTCTTCATACAAACTTCCAATAAAAATTATAAATACCATTCTGAGTACCCAACAAGGAGTTCTTCAACATATCTCAAAAGTACATATACTTGTTTTGAAACATCAATCCCTAAAATGGACTGGTACGTTGTCCCCTTAAGCCAATTAGGCCTATTTTGCAAAGGAACTCAACAAATCTCTCTCCTAAACTTCCAAACTCACTTCCATCACTCTTAACAGGTCTCAAATGGACTGAAATAACAAATTTTGGCCAAAGAAACACTCATTTATATGCCAAATCATAAAACCCTCATGTAGACTAATTTTAGGAGGGGTTTATTGAAACTATACATTCCCAATCTCTTTTGGCCTTAACAATGCATCAAACACATCCCATATAGCTTGCACATGCTTAAAAAACTATCTTCCATCCTTTAACATTGTCTTTTCACCAGATCTCAACTCTTACCCACCATTTTCAAGTCAAAATTCACAAATTTGTAACTAGGGCAACATCAAAACTTTGTCTACCTCTATTCCCTACTCATAAAAACTATTTCAACATCCTATTCAACCCTATGACACCCATTCCACTAGGTTACAAGCAAATCCAATAGTGGAATTGGTGATTTTTTACATTTTGTTGACTTCAAACCCTCAAAATAGGGTTCCTAGACTATTATAAAAAACTAGCAATAAAAACCTTGAACCTTTATGAGATCCACTCAAACCAGAGCCAAAAAGAAGTTAGTTCATGTCTTCACCAAATTCCAAGCACATTTGATCAAAAACACTTAGTACAGATCTATACAAAAGCCTGTAGCAACAGAAAAGCAGTCAAACCTTAGAAAATAGAGAATTTTAACACTATTTGAATTCAAAAATTGTCTCCAATCCCACTGCCTCGAAGTTTGTGAGGCATATCTATCCTTACAATGTTCATGACTTCCTTTTGAAACAAAAGACTCTTCAACTTCCAACTCATACCAAGATACAAAGCCACTTTTGAACCAAATGACTGTTCACTTGCCACAAAAGACCAAAAACTTGACAACTTTGCAACTTTTCTTACAAAATATTTACAATTGCTTCACAAACTGACCCCACATGACTCAATACATTTCAAATGGTCTATTATGAACTTATTACATGATATGAGACTCAAAACACCTCTATCCTAACATAAGACCTTATTTACACAAGTTGACAAGAATTGACATGGTGCCCTTGCACCATGATATCATCAACAAAGACTTTAACAATCAAAATTTGATCACCATTAATTTTAAAGTAAAGATTACTATCAGCAGTACCTTTATTGAACCCTAACTACAACAAGTACTTATCCAACCTTGCATATAAGGCTCTAGGAGCTTGCTTGAGTCCATACAAAGCTTTCTTCAACCTGCAAACAAAATCACCTTGATCTGATAACTTAAATCCTTCCGGTTGCTCAATACATAAACTTCCTCTTCCAACAAACCATTAAGAAATGCTGACTTCACATCCATCTAATACACTTTGAAATCTTTGTGGGCTGCAAATGGTAGAAATATTATTATTGCCTCAATCCGAGCTACAAGAGCAAAAGTCTCTTCAAAATCTATTCCTTCAATATGAGAGTATCCTTTGCATACAACCCTTGCCTT
Organism: Cunninghamia lanceolata; assembly: GCA_027924645.1. Taxonomy (NCBI): domain Eukaryota; kingdom Viridiplantae; phylum Streptophyta; class Pinopsida; order Cupressales; family Cupressaceae; genus Cunninghamia; species Cunninghamia lanceolata. The sequence goes on along the minus strand of BSBN01000210.1, from coordinate 1,469,125 downwards.
ATTCCTTACAACTTCTCCATTTTCATTCAGCTTATTCCTGGAAACCCATTTTGTTCCAATAACATTTTTGTTAGCAAGTCTGGGAACTAATTCCCAAGTATCATTCTTTTATATCTGCATTAGTTCTTCCTCCATGGCTTTTGCCCAACTTTCATCATTGCATGCTTCATTAACAGTCTTTGGTTCAACCTTTGAAAGAAAATAGTAATTCACTTTTTCTTCTACAGCTCTTCTCCTTGTCAGCACACCTTTGTTTTTGTCACCTATAATCTGATCTTCAGAATAATTGAACCTTACTTGGGATTCTTGGCAACACTTTCCAGAGCCTCTTCTTCATCATGTCTGTCTTCTTGTTCATCTTTTTCTTCATTCATTATAGTCACATGTTTATTTGGTTCATACCAGTTCAGGTCTGATATCTTTTCTTTTTCTTCATCCACCTTCACATTTGCACTCTCAACAATCTTTTTGAGCCTTTTGTTATAGCACCGGTAGGATTTACTCTTGGTAGAGTAACCAAGGAAGATTCCTTCATCACATCTTGCATCAAACTTTCCTAGATCTTCATCTCTCCTGATATAGCATTTACTTCCAAATACTTTGAAATATTTTACTATAGGAATTCTTCCATACCACAATTCATAAGGAGTTTTAGTACCATTACCTTTCACTTGAATTCTATTTTGAATGTAGACAACAGTGTGTATAGCTTTTTTCCAAAAGACTTCTGGCAGACCTCCTTCCTTCATCATTGTCCTAGCAGCCTCCTGAACTATCATGTTATTCCTTTCCACAACTCCATTCTACTGGAGAGTTCTAGGTGCAGACAATTGCCTCTTAATCCATTTCCCTTCACAAAAAATGTTGAACTCATTTGAAGTGAACTCACCTCCTCTATCTGACATCAAGAATTTAATTTTCAACTCTATTTCATTCTCAACCATTGTGTTGAAAGATTTGAACTTCTCTAGGGCTTATGATTTGTCTCTTAGAAAAGTAACCCAAGTCATTCTAGAATAATCATCAATAAGCAACATGAGGTACCTATCACCTTGTAGACTTCTCACCCTTGTAGGACAATAGAGATCTATATGCACTAAATCCAGCAAATTGACAAAAAATTACTCTTTGCTCTTGAAAGTTGTTCTAGTTTGGTTCCCTAAGTGACATTCCTTGCAAATTGTATTGGATGGTTTCACAAGTTCTGGTAAATCTCTCACAATCTGACTTGAACTTATCTTTACTAGATTATCAAAGTTTATATGACACATCCTTCTATGCCACAACCAACTTTCATTTGCTTGGGCCAATAAACAGTAATCACTAATTCCTCTTAATTGATAAAAGTTACCTCTTGTCTTCTTACCAGAGCAATCACAGTTCCGAAGCATCTTGGACCCATTGTCTTTGAATCTCAGATCATATCCTTTGTCACATATCTGACAAACACTCAAAAGATTATGCTTCAAACCCTTCACATATAGAACATTATCAGTATTATTCTTTCCATCAAATGAAATAGATCCTTTTCTACAAATCTTACCAGCTGCATTATCTCCAAACCTAACCATTCCTCCATCATACATTTCCAAACTTACAAACTTACTTTTGTCACTGGTCATGTGATGTGAGCATCCATGAAGTAGATGTTGCTTAATCAATTCACCATTTTGGCAGTGAGACAACCACTGGTAGTGAGCCACACTTGGCAGTGAGCCATGCCTTTGGGCAATGAGCCCTGTAGGCAGTGAGCCTCTATTTTTTGGTATTGATATAACTTATACATTTGGGTAGTAAAACCCATTTGGTTCCAATAACATTTTTGTCAATAGGTCTAGGAACTAATTCCCAAGTATCATTCTTTTCTATTTGCATTAGTTCTTCCTCCATGGCTTTTACCCAGCTTTCATCATTGCATGCTTCATTCACAGTCTTTTGTTCAACCTTTGAAAGCAAATAGTAATCCACTTGTTCTTCTACAACTCTTCTCCTTGTTAGCACACCTTTGTTTTTGTCACCTATAATATGATCTTTAGAATGATTGATCCTTACATACTTGGGAGTCTTGACAACACTTTCTGGAGCCTCTTCTTCATCTTGACTGTCTTCTTGAACCATTCATCTTTTTCTTCATTCATTGTAGTCACAGGTTCATCTGGTTCATAGAAGTTTAGGTCTGATATCTTTTCCTTTCCTTCATTCACCTTCACATTTGCACTCTCAACAATCTTTTTGAGCCTTTTGTTATAGCACCGGTAGGCTTTACTCTTGGTAGAGTAACCAAGGAAGATTCCTTTATCACACCTTGCATCAAACATTCTTAGAACTTCATCTCTCCTGATATAGCATTTGCTTCCAAAGACTTTGAAATGTTTTACTGTAGGAATTCATCCATACCACAATTCATAAGGAGTTTTAGTACCATTACCTTTCACTTGAATTTGATTTTGAATGTAGATAGCAGTGTGTATAGCTTCTTTCAAAAGACTTCCGGCAAACCTCCTTCCTTCATCATTGTCCTAGCAGCCTCCTGAACTGTCTTGTTCTTCCTTTCCACAACTCTATTCTGCTGGGGAGTTCTAGGTGCAGACAATTGCCTCTTAATCCCTTTATCTTCACAAAAAATGTTGAACTCATTTGAAGTGAACTCACCTCCTCTATCTGACCTCAAGCATTTGATTTTCAACTCTATTTCATTCTCAACCATTACCTTGAAAGATTTGAACTTCTCTAGGGCTTATGATTTGTCTCTTAGAAAAGTAACCCAAGTCATTCTAGAATAATCATCAGTAAGCAACATGAAGTACTTGTCACCTTGTAGACTTCTCACCCTTGTAGGACCATAGAGATCTGTATGCACTAGATCCAGCAAACCGACAGAAAATTGCTCTTTGCTCTTAAAACTTGTTCTGGTGTACTTCCCTAACTGACATTCCTTGCAAATTATATTGGATGGTTTCGCAAGTTTTGGTAAATCTCTCACAATCTAACTTGAACTTATCTTTACCAGATTATCAAAGTTTATATGACACATCCTTCTATGCCACAGCCAACTTTCATCTGCTTGGGCCAATAAATAGTAATCACTAGTTCCTCTTAATTGATAAATGTTACCTCTTGTCTTCTTATTAGTAGTAATCACAGTTCCAGAGATTTCCATGATCTTGCACCCATTGTCTTTAAATCTTAGATCATATCCTTCATCACACATCTGACCAACACTCAAAAGATTATGCTTCAAACCCTTCACATATAGGACATTATCAGTATTATGCTTTCCATCAAATGAAATAGATCCTTTTCCAAAAATCTTACCAGCTGCATTATCTCCAAACCTAACCAGTTGTCCATCATACTTTTCCAAACTTACAAACTTACTTTTGTCACCGGTCATGTGATGTGAGCATCCACTATCGATAATCCATTCATCCTTATCTTTGTCAACCTGAAGAACCAAAGCACCTTCTTCCACTAGTTTTTCTTCCTTCACATAGCTATTAGAATTAGTAGACATATGATCTTATTTAATAGCAATAAACATGCATTCATTTGCACTAGTACTGGCATCATCAGATTCATCATCAGTCACACCTTCATCATCAAAATCTCTGAAATAGTAGAATTTCTTTGGAACTCTAGGCCTGCTCTCATATTTTTTCTTATGTCTTTCAATTCTTTCAGAACATCTGGAAGCATAATGACCTACTTTACCACAAGAGAAACATTTGAAAGGTAATTTACCTTTGAACTTACTGGAACCTCTTTGCAACCTATCAACAAAGTTAGCTTGAATTTCCTCAAAGTCATCATCCACTTTATATTTCTCATCTCTGGAAATCTTTTCAGAAGTACTGGCTTTAAAAGTTGATTCAACTTTCGGCAGGGCATCACCAAATTCTCTCATCTCAAAGGCTGTAAGTTTTCCAAGCAGCTGATCTCCATCAATAGTTTTCACAGTCATAAATTCTTCAATGGCATCTACTTTGTGACTATAGGACTTTGATAGTGATCTAGGAATTTTCATCACAATTTGCTTATCACTGAGAGTTCCTCCCATACCTTTTATTCCAGTGACAAGTTCATCAACTCTTTGTCTAAAGGCTATTATGTTTTCATTTGCATTCATCTTCAAACCCTAATATTGAACACTTTTAGGTTTTGTATCTTGGCTTCTCTTACATAATCATCTCCTTCATACATATTTTTCAGCTTCTCCCATACCTTATTTGTAGATTCAAGATCCACAACTTTTGTCAACACTGAGTCACTTAAGGAACTTAACAGGGCATCCTTTGCTTTGACATCCAATTCATATTCTTTAATATCATCTTCAGTTGTCAAACCATCTTCAGGCATGACAAATTGTGACTGTGTAGCTAACCATACTTTATAACCAAGACATAGGAGATGGCTTTTCATGCGTACCTTCCAAAGAGCATAATTTGTCCCATTAAACTGTAGAGCTTCCTTCCTATAAGACATCCTAGATCTTCCTCAAGCTGTTAGGATTTCTTCTGAGGAACCTTGCTTTGATACCAATTGTTGAACTACACTGGACAACTGGGAGGGGGGGTGAATTAGTTGTCCTAAAACTTTTAACCAATTATGAATATCAACTTAACAATTACTTAAATTCCGATATAACCATGAAAGCATAAAATGAGAAGCTCAACACAATAATATAATCAACACAGAAGACACCAAATTTTTACGTGGAAAACCCTAAAAGGGGAAAAGCATGGTGGGTGTTAGCCCATAGAAATATGTAAGTTATATCAATACCAAAAAATAGAGGCTCACTGCCTACATGGCTCACTCTCCAGAGGGTTGGCTCACTGCTAAGTGTGGCTCACTACCAATGGTTGGCTCACTGTCAAAATAGTGAATTGATTAAGTAGCATCTACTTCATGCCTGGGTTTAGTTCCTTTGAAGCACAATAAAAACTTCTCTGCTTTGCTCTTTCACACCTTCACACTTATCTCCTCATGTTCACAACACACGTACTTTTTTGCAACTTCATTACATGCTTCTATACAATTCATCAACCTTGGAATGTGCATGAAGGTTGGCATTACATTCATTAGAATCAATCTCCAAGGTCGGCATTACAATTATACATAAAATAGGTCTGGACCTAATACAAATTAAGCTAAGGAAAAGATATAAAGATGTATGTGGATCACACCATGCCTTAGCTGGGACTCAAACACAATCCTCCATGCCACAACACACTTCTACAATCTTTGATGTATCTCCGCAAATAATGAATTCAACCAGGTCAGCTAAGACTGATGAGAGCACTAGGCCTACTAAAAACATTGTTCATTCACGATCCAATTTTCTCTTTGCAGACAAATCCAAATGTAGGAACATGATCAAAAGAGAGCCACAAGCAAATTGTAATCACTAGGAACAAACGTATAATCTCTAACCACTCTGTCAAGAAGATTCTTCAAACTGAAGCACAAGAACAACACTGTCAGCCACTATCATAAGTAAAAGATAGGTTGCGGACCACCAAATCATGAACCATTGTAGTTAAAGGCACTTAACATCATCACAGACTTGATTCCAAAATTGCAAACCAAAATACTTCAATGCGGAGGAATGTGGAGCATAACACTTTCTCCCTATCACCACCAAACATACAAAAAAAGTAGTTTTCATACTGGTGAACACAACTTACTCAAATCTTCATTTCAGAGGCTCAACCTTGGAATATAACATCTTCAGACAAGCTTCTAAACAACTTCCAATCTAGAGGAAAAGATATTTATTCTACAAGAAATGCAGAGCATTCTTCTGGACTATTCTTCTACATGTAATGCACTGTCTCTACTACAATTCACTGTTTTTACCGAATGAGCTAATTTTCTCAATATCCTCAACATCTACAAGCAGGTAACAAAATGAGGGCATAGTTGACACCAATGACAATATACATATGTTGACATCAATGACAACACCGATTAGGCACATACTTGCAACAAACCCATCTTTAATTGAACCACCTTGTAGGATTTCCATTAGTGAAGTTTGTCTTGCAAGTGATTTGTGGGAGATTTAGAGCATATTGAGTAGGTATGATAGTTTTAGTAATTTATCAACACACTAAGAAGAATCATACCTATAAATTTATATTATTCAATCATATTTTAGTTGCATCCCCACTAGCCACCTGGGCACTACTATCCTAGGACAGATGTATTTTACCCACTAGTCACCTTGATACAACTAATCTTGAATAAATATTAGTCACACAACAATCAAATTGAAACCCTATCAGACTTGTTCATCTTCTTTCTACTTTTATCAAGTCTAGGGTTTTGAAACTTAGATTTTCTCTCTCCTTTTTGGCATGCATTTTATTTTTCATTTTAAACTAGGGATCTTATTGTTCTTTCCTATTTTCTAATATTTCTAGCATCTACAAGCACCCAAGCTCATTAGATCTAATATCCTCAGCCCTAGATATGGAAGATCTAAAAGTTTGAGCTAATTTGGAGCCAGGTCACTATACCAGCAATCTTTATACTTATCCAACCCACTTCTCCTAGGGCACCTCTTCCCTCTAGACACATAAGGGTTAATCTATCCTATTCTAGTTTGACTCAAAACCTTTACAATAACTTCAAACCATTATTTCCAGAATTTCTTCTCATTTCCTCAACTAAATCCAGGTTCATTGTATCCTATTAATTTTTATTTTCTCTCTCTTTTACATAGTTTCATGTTTCCTACTTATCTTGTCTAATTTCCATTCCTAGATTCATGTGATAGGTTAGTGTTAGACTGGATAGAGATAGTCTTTCATAGACATTAATTCATTACACACTAGAAGGAAAAGAGTTAATATACATTAACAAAAACACCATTTTAGTTTTCTTTCATTTGGCGAACCTATTAAATATTTCTAGTTCTTCCTTTTGTTTTCATGTTAGATTAGCCTTGCACTTGCATTGCTTTTCTTCTTTTCTTTGTTTCCCTAGTTCATGCCACCTTGTCATTCTTTTTGAAGAACTAGACCTTATCCATCTCTAGGATTATTCCCCATCATAGCCCTCATCTTAACCCAACCATGGCTAGTTTTTCCTCTATTTCTACTTATGACTCTATGTCTTTCTTTCCAACAATAGAAAATTTTGACCAAGAGGCACAAATTAACCTCTAGCAATGAATGAAGATTGTATCACATATCCAAGAGGTCAAAAATACCATTAATCTAGAGATGACCCCTATTCCTTTTGATCTTCTTGACTCTTTGGGAAACCTTATCCTTAATAATCCTATAGGGCTAGAGATTCCATAAAATATCGAGCACATTGTGCATGTTAGTACCCCATCTTCCAGTATCTTGTGATCCATAGTAGGTATGCCATCCACTGTTCCTCTTGGTACTTCTAAATTCCTATATCTTCTTCATCTTCCATTCCCACTTCTTTTATTCCTCCTATTTCCTTAAAACATATCCTCCAACCTAACACCCAAGCCTTTTACCTTCCCACATATCCCTTTTACATCATTCCGTATCTCTCCTCCTTTCACCCTACCTCATTCTATCCTACCCACCTCTCATCCCATACCATACCCGCATAGTCAACCAAGACAGGCATGTTTAGAACAAGGCTAACTGTAAAGTATGTCAACCATACCCGCAGAGTCATGGACAAAGGATATGGATTGAGTGATGGTCGTCTCTAAGCGGCGAGAAGTGTCTGTGCAATGTCTGTGAAGGTGATCGCCAGTAGATTTAAAAAACAGAAAAAAAGAAAGAATAGCTATTCAGCATCAACCATTCGAAGAATGCGGTAATCAAACAATAGTTATTCTTGCAGAGGAAGCGTTTCGAGGTGGCGTCAATCATTTCCCAGACAATTTACTACTTGGTTTAATGTTCACATCAACCAGGTGGAGGATTTTTTATTTGTTTATTTTGGTTTTGCTCAAGTCACTTAGGTCCCCTGGCTCAATGGCTCACTACCATCACAGTCCCCGTTGGTGGAAGTGAATTGTTGTCATGTGGCACGTGTGAAATCTTTCCTTGAGTTTCAAGTTGGTGTTAAAATATCACATTTGTAAAGCGCTCATTCGAAGTTGAATTGGGTTAGCACTAATTAGTGTTAAAATATATTATTCTTGAAAGTCGGTGTTAATATCATTCTTTAAAGTTGGTATTGAAGTTGGGTTGGTGTTATCTTGAAAGTTGATGTTGAAGTTGGATTGTCACTATCTTAAGTTGGTGTTAGGAATGTAATTCGTTTCTAAAATTATTCTTAAAAGTTGATACTAAAATATAATATATCTAAACAATTATTTTTGAAAAATTATATTTGAATGTTGGTGTTAAAGTTGGATCGGTACTAAAACATAGTACATTTGAATGAAGTTGGTACTATATGTTGGGTTGGTGCTAAAATATAACATAGTTGTGGATAGGAATAGTATTATATAACCAATGTTTGTTATATCATAGTTTTATATGGTATTTGATGAAATCAACTTTGAAAATTGGTGTTGAAAATTAGGCAAGTATTGAAACATTGATAAAATAATCCTTAACATTAGTGTTAAAGTTGGAATGAATGATCCAATTTTACTGAAAGGCCAAATTCTTGCTCAAAGATCAAAATTTCTACATAAAGAACAAACTAAATGGTCATCTCTATTTTGTTACTTGCTAAAGTCAAAATGAAGTACATTAAGAACAAACTATTTTTCAATGGATAGTTGCATTTAAGATGTGTGTGAAGGACAAGCTATATTCAATGGATAGCGATGTTGAAGAAGTGTGTGACACTGACTTTGGTCATCTCAACACAATAAGTTGGTCAGAGAAGCCACTAAAAAGAGAAGTGCAAGATCCCCTTGTCATGTCAAGTTTAATCACTACAATTGGATTCCTTAGTATGAGTATGTCTTCTAACTTGTGAATGAATGTTGATAAGTGCATGGAAATAGTGGTAAAAAGTGGCCACTTTTTTTTTTAATTAGCAAAATTAATCTTGGAGGAGTAATTCAAGATATCCAAAGTCAAAATTTCAAGATGTGACAAAAACAAGATTGGTAGTGCTCAAAATCTAGTTTCTAAATTACTATTTTTTTAAAAATGGTGGAGATTAAGAGGGTCAAATAGAGGAATCTTGTTTTTGTCAAAAAATATAACATAGCATTAGGTGTGTCGCCCCTAAAATATTGAATGTTTAAAAGTATTTCACAAATCCATTCAAAGGAATGTTAGTTAACATCACATAGTTTATGCCAAAATTTTTTGTTAATTTTTAATGAATATATATTTTTTACTAATTTTCAAAGTGGACACATCTTGAAAAATAAAAAATTGAGAGTGTTCTCTCCATAATTTAGAGAAAACTAATTGAAAATCAATATTTTTTTGAATGTGTATATAGAATGAAGTCTAGAGTATAAAAATGTAAGTGTTGTCACTCAAGATTGCACCACTAGCCAAGTCAAGCTTGACTATCCTATTGAAACATGGAAACCCTCCCAGATGTGGGTGATCTATTTCGAGAGGGAATCTCCAGAGTGAGCTAGTTCTCCTTATCATTTTTTCCTAATCTAATGACTTGCAGGGGAAAAGGGATAGACGGATATGCTGAAATAAATGAATTCTAATTAATCTTTAAGATTGTACTTCCTAACAAATCTTACTCACAAATGGATTATTAAACTTTGGCCTTCACAACACTCTGATCATTTAACTCATAAATATTTCACATGAAGGTCTGGTAGAACACAACATGCAACCTGAATTAAACAAAGACTTTGCGAAAACATCACAAGCTAAGACAAAACAAAGGATAAATATTCATCACAATGTGATATTAGATTAACTTGCAAATGATTGAACAAAATGTGAAGAAAAGCTACTGCTCAATAACTGAAGGAATAATGAGTACATGAATATGAATACAACACTCTCAGTGTGAGAGGAAGACTCTAATCCTGAACTCTGATCTCTATGCTACTCTAAACTGTAAAACTCTAACTAGAACTAGAACTTCTAAAAAAGAAGTAGATCTTTGACATATATGCTCTGAAATGGATCTCCCCTGAAAGCTAGAAAAAAGCTCCTAAAAATAGACTCCAAGTCCATTTTTGAGCCACTCAAAAAAGCAAAAGTAAAAGCTCCCCAAATGAGTCCAAACTGTGAAAATAGGATGCCAAAAGATCCCCTCATGTGACCCCACAACAAATCTACTTTCTACTGCTTAGGAGATCTCAAATTTTGTCCATATCTGCCTCTAAATAAAAGAAATCAAAAAAGAATATCTGATTTGTTTTATTAGCTCCAACTGCCTAAAAATAGTTAAGTTTTAAAGCAATTTATAAATGATTGCTTTAAAACAAACTTTACATCACTTGCAGTTTTATTCTATCCCCTATTCGATTTGATTTACAAAAATAAATCTCTATGGCTTATAATTTTGCCAATTGCAATTACAATGTTTGATTTTTCAATAAAAAATCATAAAAATAATATCAAGGAATCATATGATATCTACAAAAAATAAAAAGCCCTGATGGCTTATCTCCACATAAACTGGCAATCTCTAAGGCACATAAGGCATGTAAACTTGTCTCACATGAAAATGGATGGTTTGCATATCACTCGAAGGCATGAAGTCCCTTCCTATCTCCACGTGGCATAATACAAGGTGACTTAGGCAGATTAAAGGCATTAAAATCAAGAGGGAGCCATGCTCGACCTCCACCAAGCTATAAGACTTAGGCACCATCATGTCATAATCATGTTAATACCATGAAGGTATTAGTTTTGAGCCACAAAAGGAAATGAATGTGACAAAATGTCAACATTCGATTAGGGCTTTGATGAAACCCTAAGAATAAAACATTCTTCGCCCTATCTTTTCGCATCATTTGCAAAACACATTTTCTGGAGTTGGGCTCTGTGGCCGACAAGGAAACCCTAGGGTTTCAAGCATGAAAAATGCTTCTATGCGTGCTCCTGGTGCTTGACCTCCATGGATTTTTGTAGGAAATAGAAGGTAAAAGGTTTCCTGATGCAGATATGACTCTTTTTCTTCATCTCCTTCCATTCTGTTATGTAAAATGGCTTTTATATTCATGGCCTATGTGCATATTCTGATGATTTGTCCACCTTTGTTTCTCTGTCACTCCTTCTGCATATTGGGCTGTCATGGTCGTATTCTTGAGAAGAAAAATGAAGCAAAAAGAAAGGAAGTTCTCAGCTCTATTCACTATGTATTTCCTCCATACATAGGTAAGCTTCATATTTATCACTATATCTTTCATTTTCTGTAGCATTTTGTGTATTTGGGACCTTCTAAACCTGCAGCCATATTTCTCATTCTGTTAAGCTGTGTTTAGGTTGATGAGAATGAAATGGGTTTTCTGAAGCATGTTCAGCCATGGTTGTAGCTCTAAATCTCATCTTTGAACTTTACATTTGAAATCTGTATATTTTGTTTAGAGCCTCGAAATGGGTATTGTCTTTCTATGGCTCGAAACCCTTCCATAAATCCAAATCTATATCGAACCATTGTATATTACATTTGAGCATTGTTCTAGATTCTATATATCTAAAGGTTTCCTTTTTCCTTGATGGTTTCTATGTATGGTCGTGACTTGTAGCTTTCATATACACAAAACCCCTGTTGGCAAGAGACACATTGGAGCTTCATGATTGTTGTCATTGATGGCAACAAAGTTCATCCCACACATCTGTAGGACATAGTGTGCCTTTACCAAAAGTCAGATTGAAGAGTGTTGTGGTCTGGTAAGCAAGAACAAAGTATGTGGCAAAGTCCGACAGTCAGGTCTGGATCTCTCAAAGGAAATATCCTTGGAAAGTATAGACTTGGGGAAGTCAAGAGGAGTACCTTGACTGATAGATTCCAGGAATTGAGCCTCCGGTGATGAAAGAGTAAAGAGATATAAGCATTCAAGTATTGGGGTCCGGTTTGGCAGAACAAACAGAGGAAGAACTGATAGGCAGAGCATTAGAAGTTATTCCGGATGAGATGTTGATGATGATAAAGATTCCTAAGGTATCATTCATGATTGGCTGACTTGTCAGTTAACTTCTATAAGTTTCTTTTTGATCTGCATCACTTGGGAAGCAAGGATTCAGCCGACAGACTAGAGTTTGGGAAATATTGACTATTCCGGATGCCGACTAGAAAGAGGATGAAATCCTTTGTGTGGATATATATACCAGAAGGATTTTGATAAGGTAATGTTGTTGTTGTTGTGTGTGTGCGTAGAAAAGCAGGAGAGCAGAGTTAAAGCAGTAAGGAAGGTCCAGTATGTAAAAGGACAGCAACACAAAAGAAGAGGAAGGATGAAGTGCAGTAGATCAGTGTATTGAGCCTAATCGGAACTAAACCTCAGCATATGTGGATGCTTCTCATCAGTTCAAAGATCTTGTTATTCTTCTTATATCTTGTAGACAGTGAGTCTCTTGTAGGCAGTGAGCCTCTTGTGAGTAGTGTGCTCAGGCAGTGAGCCATAATTGGCAAGTGCCATCTTGTATTTCTATTCTTCTAACAGAGAATATAATCTTGGGTTAATCACCCCGTGGTTTTCTCCCTTAACAGGGTTTCCACATCAAAAATATTGTGTCATGTGTATTTCCATTTCATGGTTATGTTTGCTTAATTGAATTGATGCTACATTACTTAATAAGAAAGTTTAGAAAGCTGAAATAATTAAGATAATTGATTCACCCCCCCTCTCAGTTATCAACAATTGGTATCAAAGCCAAGTTCCTCCCAACAGAGCCTAACAGCTTGAGGAAGATCTGGGAATTCAAATGGATGTGTATGGTATGAGGGAGCAACTTAAGTCTACCCTAGATGATCTTGAGCAGTCAAATTCTAAAGTCAATGAATTAAAGGAAAGACTCAAATAGGTTGATAATTTCATAAATGAACTAAAAGAGAAACTGAGTCTCTCTATGAAAAAGAGAAAGGAGCTACTTCAGCAACTAGCAAGTCAAGGTGAAACAAATGATACAAATGGAGATCTAAAGGAGAAAACTAAGTTATGTGAAAAGTTATCAAAAGAGGTCATTATGGTCAGACATGAAATGGAATTAGGAGTTATGAAGTTTACCCAAGAAATTGAAGAAAAAAGAAAAAGTGAAGATGATCTAAGACAATCTCTCAAAGAGAAATCAAAAGACTGCCACAAGATGGATAGAATAATCAGACATCTTGAATCTGATCTTGAAGATGCTAAAGATAATGAAGAAAAGCTTGAGGATCAAATTATCTCTCTTAAAAGGGATCTTCAAACAGCAAATGAATACAAAGAGAAGTTCAAGATAAGTTCTGCTCAACTTGAAGTTCTTCTTGAAAGCCAAAAGAGGGTAGATGACAAGTGTGACTTGGGATATGAGAAAGGTGAAAGCTCTGGATCCGGTCAAAAGAATTTTGGATCAGAAAATCCAAGGAACAGGCCTAAAAGACCTCTAGTAAGGTAGCCTAATGCTAAAAAATATCCATCTTTCAATGGATACTACCACAACTACAATAACTTTGGTCATAAAGCTAATCAGTGCAAAAAGAGAATGAATTAGACTAATATATCCTTCTCCGGACAATGTTTCAACTGTAAAAGGTATAGTCACAAATCTCATGAATGCAGAAATATGCAAATGGACAATTTATTCAATGGTAGATGCTTTGCATGCAGTAGAATGGGTCATATGGCTAATCAATGTAGATCAAGAGGACATCAATCAAATATGCAAAGAAATGTTGTTTGCCACAATTGCAATAGATCTGGTCATATTGCCAAATTTTGTAGAAGCAAGAATCAGGACAAAAGAGGTCCGATACATCATAATCAGAATCAAGACAAGGGAAAAGGAAAAGTGAATGCAGATGAAGTTAAAAGTGAGATGAACAAGATTTGGGTGAAGAGAAGTACAGAAAATGTAGGGGATGGATCCGCACCAGAATCTGGTGCTGATATTCCTTCCTGAATTTAAAGAGTGAGCTCTGGCTCAAGGGGAGACACAAGGAAAAACTTTTTCCCCCAGCCAATTAATTAGTGCCGGAACTGGCACAAAGAGAGTTGCGGATCAAAGGGTTTGTAAGAGTAACATCCAAATAAACTATAGTTAAAATATGGAAGATCCACAAGATGTTTAGAACAAGATTGATCTGGTTCATCAAGTCATTTGAATAAGGAAAACTAGAATGACTTAAGTTGAGCATTTATTGCAACTTGGAATTAGGGTTTGCGGAATAATATAAGAGTTCTCCTATCAAACACTTGTTCATTCTGCATTCAAGAAGAAGCAAAAGAAGAGCTCTACATCAAATCTCCTGAAGCCATCAAAAGTCTTCTACAGAAGTTGATTCATCCAGTGAATCAATCCAAATCTTTTCACGAACCCTAGACGTGCAAAAGGTACTTTCCGTTATTGAATATTTCTCTGTAAGTCTTTTTGAAGATGGATACCTGAATGTTGTAAAGATCACTGAGAAGCCATGCCCTAAGTTCAAGAAACATCCATATAAATCCCTAGAAGTTGATCCCCTAGGCGCCTTTTCAAGTATTCCGCATGGAGTTCTGCATGTAGAAGATGTTAGGGCATATATTCATGTGAATATTGAAGAATTTGGAGAATCTAAGTTGGTTGATATCTATCACAAGCATTTGATAGATGACTCATTTGAACTCAAAACTCAGTATAGAGCTATCCGGGACAAACATTTTGCACAGTGCATTCATTTCCCCTATTTTCCAGAAGATGAATGGGTCCAGTATATCTTGAGCAAAATGCATGACAACTTCATATGGTTAAATAGGCTGTTGAAGATAACTAATGATGCAATTAGGGCCGTAACTGGGTTACAATCAACTGGTGAAATGCCTACGCTCAAATCTATCAAAAACCAAATTGTCAGTGAGGCTACCAGATCAAAGTTTGATAAAAGAGCTATGACTATTGAGGATATCACAGATCTGGATATCATGTTTGCATCAATGATAATTGGATATAAGATATATCACTCCAGCAGGGAGAATTCAGTTTCTAGAACTGCTAGATATACTACTTATGAAATGTTGAGGAAGAATGTAGACTATGATCTTTGTGAGCTTCTTCTGAACCAACTCTTGGAGAATCTGCAAAAGATAAAGAAAGACAAGAAGAATTCCTTCAAATATGGTGGGTTGATACTGTGTTTGTTCTTCTACTTCATAAATGAGCTTTCCGGATCCAGTGGTTGGGTGTGGCAGAATGATAGACCAATAGCCATCCAAATTAGGGATTACTTCTATGGGCTTGGCAATGCTAAGGCACAGAATACAGCACTGTGGGGTTATTTCAAAAACTTTCAAAACATGATGTAGGCTAGAGAAAGAATTCCCAAATCATTAGTTGAAAAATATAAGGAGACAGTTTGCTTTATGGTAGAAACTAATCAGTGCCTAATGAAGGCAGTGGAGCCAAGGGTAGTGTGGATCATGCCAATGGGATATGAAGTTGATGAGAAAATTGTAGAGCTGCATGTTCAACACACGATAAGTCAACCAAAGGATCCTAAGGTAGAAAGGTTTGGAACCTTTGAAGAGTTAAGTGTGAAGATCCATGTGGAGCTATGACAACTGGAAATGAAGAGAAGAGTGAGAAAAGAAGTTGAGAACATTGCCAAAAGTTTTGGCATTTCAAAAGAGGCACTTGATGCCAACAGAGAAAAGATGGAAAGGGAAGAAAAAGAGAAGGAAGAAGCAGAAAAGAAAAGTGATCTAGTAGAAGCCCCCTCCCGGACTAAATCCTTTAAGAGGTCTACACCTACAACTGCTAAGGCCTCAAAGGCATCAAAACTAGAAACAAAATCATCCGGTAAAGCAGAGAAAAGGACTAAGACAAAGGCTACAAGGTCTTATACAAGCCAGAAAGATGAAGAAGAGATAGAATCTGATGAAGAAATCAAGAAGATGAAAAAGAAAACGAAAGTATCCAGTGAAACCAAAGAGGCAGAGGCAAAAGAGTTTGTTGAAAAGACCACTCTATCATTAAATGATGTCGTCAAATCAGTTACTGTGGATGGAAACCTTCAACCAAGGGCTAAATTCTATGATGATTATAATGAGGCTGACCAAAAGATCTTGCAGGAAGCAGCAGTCAAGTATCTGAATATCTACAATAAGGCTTTTATTGAAATTATATCTCTTATTCCCAAAAGCCTAGAGAAAGAGTTAGAAATAAGAAAGAATAATGCCATGGAAAAAGATCTTGAGATCCGAGAATAGATAGCCATTCAGCTATATCCTTCAATTGATTCAAAACAAATGAATATGATCTTCAAAGATTGCAAGGATGAGTTCCAGAGAAAAGCAAGAATGAATCAACTTATGCTTGGAGAAACTGACAAAATAGCAAAAGAGACAGAAAAGATCCTCTGGAATGCATACAAAAGATTCAACATTCCTATTATAGAGGACTTGGGTGTTGATCCCTCGGCTTCAAATGTTGAAAAAGAATCTACTGAGGCAATGACAGAAGAAGTAATGGACACCAATGAAGAAAAAGATAAGGACTTGGAATCCTCTACTCCAGAAGAGATGGCTCATAAACAAGCAAACATCACTCCTTCAGTTTCCCCTACTGACTCTAGATCCAAAGGAGAAGAAAGAATAAAGGATAAAGAAAAAGAAGTGAAGGAAAAAGAAGATGACAGTACTAAGGTTGCAGAAGGAAAGAAGACTTCAACAGAGAAGACCACAACTGTTAGTGGTAAGAGTGTAGAAGGAGAGAAAGCTCCAAAAGATAGCTCTAAGACTGTAGAAGAGAAGAAGAATCTGTCTCCAGCAAGAGACATTGCAGAAACTGTCAAAGAATTATTAAACAAAGAGACAATGGAGATTGATGAACCGGGACTTCTACAAGGGCCATTTGATTTTGATTCTCTTTCCCTAGTATAAACAATGAAGATAGCTTCATTTTCTAATGAAAAAGCAAAAGAAAAACTCCTAAAGTCTCATATGGAAGACTGTGAGCTAATAGAAGTTGCATCTGGAGTATTGGAAAATATCATGCCATCTTTTCAGAAAGATCTCTCAGCCTCTTCGTCTGGTAATCTCAAATCTCTAGTAAACAATGTTAGTACACATTTTGAATCTCTAGAGAAATCAGTTGAGGAGAAGGTCTAGAAAGAGTTTTTGGATAAGAGATTTTTGGAGCTACAAGGCTTAATAACAAATGATAGGAGAACTATGGATATTGGAATAAAGATCTTGGAAAATGCTCTTAAAGATGGCAGAAATGTCTACAAATTTTGTCTATCTTGGCCCAAAGTGACCAAGGATATTGAGAAGAAAGTAAAAGAGCAAGAGGATAAACTGACAAGTTTATCTCAAAATTTTGACCCTCTCTCCTCTTCTATAGTAAATCAGGAATGTCAAACTATTGTAATCATGAATGAGGTCAAAAAGCTTGAGAAGGAGAGGAAGACTATATTAAGCAAAATGGGTGAGCTTAGAGGGATGATTATCCCCAAATTAGAGGCCATGCATGAGGCCCTAACATATGCCCAGACCACAGCCCGGACCAGTGATCTGACAAATCTCAAGAGGGCATAAGCTTTTGCATTCCTGTTGAGTGGTCACATCTCAATTTTGGACAGGATGAAGTAGAGTTAGGCGACAAAAGTTGTACAGTTGAAGACAACTTTTGCAGACATACTACAATATATATAAGTATAACTTGTTTATATACCAATGCGGCTAAGTATAGTTGAATTTTTGGGCAATTTTGGTGTGTGGACCCTACCCTTTGCCATTGATGTCAAAGGGGGAGTGAGGAACAGTGAAAAATGTGGAATCCAGCTAAGGGGGAGCTCCAGTAAAATGTACAATAGAAGAGAGCATCAACCAAGGGGGAGTATAGTATAACACTTAGTCATTTTTTACTAAGTATTGCCATCAATGCCAAAGGGGGAGATTGTTGGCAAGAGACACATTGGAGCTTCATGATTGTTGTCATTGATGGAAACAAAGTTCATCCCACACATCCGCAGGACATGGTGTGCCTTTACCGGAAGTCAGATTGAAGAGTGTTGTGGTCCGGTAAGCAAAAATAGAGTATGTGGCAAGGTCCGATAGTCATGTCTGGATCTCTCAGAGGAAATATCCTTGGAAAGTGCAAACTTGGGGAAGTCAAGAGGAGTACCTTGACTGATAGATTCCAGGAATTGAGCCTCCGGTGATGAAAGAGTAAAGAGATATAAGCATTCAAGTATTGGGGTCCGGTTTGGCAGAACAGACAGAGGAAGAACTGACAGGCAGAGCATCAGAAGTTATTCCAGATGAGATGTTGATGATGATAAAAATTCCTAAGGTATCATTCATGATTGGCTGACTTGTTAGTTAACTTCTATAAGTTTCTTTTTGATCTGCATCACTTGGGAAGCAAGGATTCAGCCGACAGACTAGAGTTTGGGAAATATTGACTATTCCGGATGCCGACTAGAAAGAGGATGAAATCCTTTGTGCGGATATATATACGAGAAGGATTTCGATAAGGTAATGGTGTTGTTGTTGTGTGTGTACATAGAAAAGCAGGAGAGTAGCGTTAAAGCAATAAGGAAGGTCTGGTATGTGAAAGGACAGCAGCACAAAAGAAGAGGAAGGATAAAGTGTAGCAGATCAGTGTATTGAGCCTAACCAGAACTGAACCTCAACATATGTGGATGCTTCTCATCAGTTCAAGGATCTTGTTATTCTTCTTACATCTTGTAGACAGTGAGTCTCTTGTAGGCAGTGAGCCTCTTATGAGCAGTGTGCTCAGGCAGTGAGCCCTAATTGGCAAGTGCCATCTTGTATTTCTATTCTTCTAACAGAGAATATAATCTTGGGTTAATCACCCCATGGTTTTCTCCCTTAACAGGGTTTCCACATCAAAAATATTGTGTCATGTGTATTTCCATTTCATGGTTATGTTTACTTAATTAAATTGATGCTGCATTACTTAATAAGAAAGTTTAGAAAGTTGAAATAATTAAGATAACTGATTCACCCCCCCTCTCAGTTATCAACAACCCCTCTTCATGAGGTCGTGGCATCTTCTTTTATACCAGTCTGAGCTTCTCATTTCGATATACACTTGTTTTTGTGGCCATGGGGCCGTGACTGGCAATATATATTTTGTATCTATCCTATCATTTGCTCTGGCCGTGGTTCAATGAGACACAAGATGAATTTCATTTAATCATTTCATGTATCACAAGTTTGAAATCTTTCTATTTCTGGGTATTCTTTGCATATACATGGGCTCAAAACCCTCCTTTGGCAATGTATAAGATTGTATGGCTTTAAGAGGAAAATACAAGCTTTTCCTGTGCACAACATGTTATATCTCAGATATACATACTTCATTCCTGTAACATACATTTGATATTCATGATAGTGGTATTGATTGACTACCCCCCTTCTTTAATCATTGCATCTTCTGTAGATGTCTTTATTCTAATATGCACATACCTGATAAAACATACTTTGGACATTGATCTAGTGCACAATTCCTTTCATTCTCCACATACAGTGTAGCATCTGTCACTAACTATTTAAGTTGTGGAAATCTTTATTGATGACACCTGTAGATTATTAACTTCATTGTAGCTTTATGATTTTTGTATCATTGATGTAGTCCTCCTGAATATGCAAAACAAGCTCAACTTTGTTTGCTTCATCTTTGGATGCTCTCTTGACTAGTTGTTCCATTTATACACTTCCTTTTGAATAGATTATGAAATCTGTAACATGTTCATGTGATGTTGGTTTAGCTCATTCTCTTTCTGTCATACTTTGACTGCTCCATCATGCACTATTTGCTGGAACTTATCTTGATCTCTCCATGACATAAGTTCATCTCATGCTTTAAAAGTGATAGTTCCATATGATGAATGTACCTCATTTCAACATACAAGTGACATGACAACATATGTTACTCCTTGGTGGTTGTCCACTTGCACTTTTCAACTTGTTCAAATCATGAATAAACTGATATCTATTTCTAATATTTCTTTATGACCAAACAGTTATGCACTGTTGCATGATATTATCCATCAGCAACTATTGACATTCAAATGATGAAATGTACTTGTTGTTCTTAATTTCTCTAATATATACCATAAAAGATATAAAAATGAAATACTTGTGAATGTCATATTCCAATGTCAACTGAAGCAATGATGACAACTATCATGTGCATTAAATGTTGCCCCTTGAGAATAGTCCAGTTCATGTTGATGGTTTCACTTCATTTTCTTGATTTGCAATCATGAATATGTCTTGAACCAGACACCAATGCATATGATTGTTTTCATACTTCTTCAATTTGTCATGTAAATGTGAGTAATAATTCTTACTTTTTGCCTTCATCCCTTCTGAGATTAAGGGGAAGTGGCATGCTAGGCTCAACCCTTGTGGGAGCCCACTTGACACCACATGCTGATATGTCTTCAATCAGCTACCCTATACCTACACATGAAACAAACAGATTAGAATAAAACAATGAAGTTCCATGGTTATTTCTTTCTCACTTCTTCTTGCATATGGATGATGATCATTGATCAATGCATTATAAACAAAGTGTTATGCCTCTTTTGATAGGATATGGGGATCTCATAACCAGAGCTCTACCAAGACCTTCCCACATTTTTTGCAGGTTCATGTCAAAGACCGAGAGCAGGACATAACACAACTTCGAAGATTGAAAACCCCAAGGCAATGATGGCTATGACCTTCTCTTTTCTTATCATTAGATGCATAGTATTTTCTTTATATTTGCATATGTTTAGCTATAACCCACAACTTGTGTGGGATATTTGATATGTCATTATTTCCTTCAATGCAATGCTTATTCTTTTATGTATTTCAACTTATAAATGAATAATCACTATAGTGAATGAAATACTTATCTCTCTTGAATGTTTTGCAATGCAATGAATGGTCTAAAACCTTTTCTTCTTTTGAACAACTAAACTACATTAAACACTGAAACACAATAACTATGCAAATAACTCATAACAGAAGAATGTTAACCCTCACTTAAAAAATGAATTTGTCACATCTACTCAGCCAATTTTGAGCTGTGGTAAAAAATGGTAATAGTAAGTTGCTTCAAATTTCAATGAGTGGATCAAAACTGGCACCAAAAAAGCTATACATAGGTTTGCGACAAAAGATGAAGACATTACTAAAACTAATTAAATATTAAGACCTTAATATTTTAAAAACTTTACAAGGTTAGAATGCTAACACAAAGCTTTATCTCATAGTGGTATTATTTTTAGAATTTTACTAGAAAATACATGAGATTGATGGAGAGCATGCTCAATATTTGTGTCTTTGTGTATGATTTTTTAGAACACATCTTTGACACCCAAATTGAATGTCCACCCCTTAGGATAGGTAAATTCAAACTTATACCAAGTCTAATAAAGATATTTGATTGGTCAAAATAGGAACATGAGAATGTTATAATGTGCTTGTATTTTGAAAAATACATGTGAACCATAATGCATGTGTGTTATAATGTGTACATGTGTTTTCCAAAACACTAGCATGCTTTCAAGAATTATGGATTTTTCCTGCTTTTTGGCCCACCAACTTTCTGCACTTACCCATGTGCTAGACATTACCACTCAAGATCACACACAATCAAGACTATTCGCAAACATGCAATTTCCAATCTCAATCTAGAATTATTTGAGCTGATGATATCTCTTCCAGAGGCAATGGTTGATGTCAATATAGACAATATCAAAAATCCCTTATATACTAAAGCTAAGAGTAATTGTTAGCACATCAATCACACTTGGATTGTAGTGTCCCTAAATAATTACTCCAACATTGTAACATCTAGATGCTTAAAAATTAAAGAAGAATACAAATATATGATCATACTCCGGAGTCAAGTAGCTAGTAAACCTAATGCATACTCTTTCAAGTTGTGGATGTTTTTATTTATGAAGTAGGACTCATAGAAGAGACACAATTTTAGATGGACAAAGCTTATTAGTGAATCCTTTCATCACAATTTATTTCAAGTCAAAGAGAAGGAGTCATTTTGTACATGACTATGTACCTAACATATGCTCTTTGACTAGTCAATAGAATGTTCACCCTAGGAATCAAAGACCTAATAAGGTAAAAGTCCCTAGTGTACCAATGCTATCAATTTTATCACGAAAATCTCAAGAAGGATTTTAAGATGATCAATGATGTCTTTGATTCCCAAGTAATTGCCAAGTTGTGTGAGAGTCCATATTTTTGCATCTCTCAAGAAGGTATGAAACCCATTAGAGTGGTCATCAATTGATACATCAAGATTGAGGGATACACCTATGTTAGAACCTTTAGCTTCAAGGAAGTCCATATCATTTGCCTCAACATGTTCCAAACTTTCTCTCTTTCATGGAGTTTGATCGACAAACCATATAACTCTACAAGGTTTTTAATGAGCTATGGAAGAGGCCATTACCATCAAGTATCTAATACACATAAATTACTCTTTGTGCAAACAAAAATCAAAGGAAACTAATTTTAACATGGAATTCCTTCACTTTGGGTTAGCCATGGAGGATGCAAGGAGTCATTTTGATACAAGAGGTAAGATGAATGATGTGGTGTCCAAATTCTCAGGACCAAGCTTCAAACACAAACATCATAATGAATATCTATAGGAGAATTGTTGAATTAGAGTTAGTTGTCAAGTGGTATCTTGTTGCAAAATTAGTGTTATTTGTCAAGTGGCATCTTACTATAATATAACACATCTCTTTAGTTTTTCAGTTCTCCAACTTGTATCTCAACAATTCCTAAATATTTATTAAGTACTTATGATTGGAATTACTAGAGGGTTGGCCAACGAATGGGAGACAATTTTACCAGTGTTCTCCCCTGTGCTTTAGGATCTGCAGGATTGGATGGGTTCTCCTTCAAACACTATTTGAAAATAGCAAACAAATTTCATGCTATAGTGTCGAGTAGATATAAATTTCACATTAAATGACAAGGATGCTTAAGGACCAAAACACTTATGACCAATTTCCTTGCAATCTTTTGAAACCTCATGTGAAAATTGTAAATAATTATAAAAATGTTACCATGAACTTGAGCTATGGAATTTTAAAAGATTTTATGGTTGATAGATGCTTGGCTTGAGACCAGTGTCTATTCAGGGGAAGCAAAGTCAATATTATTGCAACATTTCATCCCAACATTACTTACATCTGATAGTCAATTTAAGCTTTACTAAGTATTATTGTCCTTGGAAGCAATAATGACTCACATAAGGCTAGTATTTCTAAAATCATACTTACTAATCCACTCACATTGTAAACAACACCATTATTTTGTATGAAAGCATTAGTCCATTACTTAAACAGAAACTAACACATAGAAAAATTCACAACAACAAATGTGTATGAAGAAATTAACAATCCTTGATTATTAATTTCAAATGAATGTTTACAATAGACAATGGAGACAAACAACACAATATTGCATGTTTCTCACATATGTTCATTTAGAGAATACATGTGGTGCGAAGAAATTTCATACATAAGACTAGTTATTCCAATTATAGACTACAATAAGATCTACATCCCTTGCAAATCTCCCAACCCTTGTACAATTAAAACTCATTCCTTTTATAGAATGAGGGAGCAAATACAAATACATTGATGATCGACACATGTCATTTTCACGTTTGTCCCAAATGGTCTCATCCAACAGAAATGGCTATAATAATTGGGGCATTACTTAAGGGTGGTTCTCCATGTCCCACAACCAAGATGACACAAGAGAAGAGCTTGATTTGGTCTTGATCTGCTAAAGTTGAGCTATTGACTCCTGTTGGCAATAGAGGTGATAGTGGGGCATTTAAAAAGTGCTCCTCTTGAATCCCTAAGCATTTCAAATAGTTGTATACGCCTAAAAATGACACGATTCATCCTAAATAAATATTCTAAATATTTATTCCATTCTTCTATTAATTAAATAAATATTCTAAATTTATTTTATCGATCCACTGTTCCATAATTAAATAAAATTGATTTATTTAATTAATTTCCCTAAATTCTTCTAATATCCTACACAATTAAAAATCATAAATTATTTAATTAATCCAAATTCCTCTATCCTAAGTTCTGAATTCTAAAAATCCACCTCACACTTACACCTCACTTTTCCACCTCACCTTGTCCACCTCATCAGGTTGCACATGTAATTAAATATATTAAATATTTAATTACCTATTTTCCCCCTCATCCACATGTCCTATTTCTTCTCAAATCAAAAGTTAGTTAACTAATCAATCAAAAGTGTTAACTAACTAGTCAATTGAGTTAAATCCTCAATCAATTCAGTCAATTCCATAATCCATTCTTCCAACTGACTAATCAAGTCTGTTAACTGAACAGTTAAAGGAGTTAACTCTCCAATCAATTTTGTCAAATCCTCTCTTTCATGATGGAGGTGAGACACTTGTCATATTTCTACTAGTTGCACATTCCTCAACCACTCTCAACCATTGATCATCACACTTCTTCTCAACCGTTGATTCCCATTCTTCTGAGTCTATAAAAGAAGCTTCATCCTTCCATTCTAATCATCCAGGCTATTCGTATTGTTACTCTGCAGAATTCTACCCGCGCACCTTTGGCACCCCAATACTATTTGCTTGAGATCACCATTGTTGCTTTGAAGCTCATCTTCTTGGCATTATTCATTATCAAATCCATTTACTATCGACATCCTACAACACAGGTAAAAGAGTGCACTCACTGAGGGCCTACTTCATTAGCAAAGGACGGTTGTAATAGGCGAACAACAGAAGCTTTGAAACAGGAAAGATTTGCATTGTTATTCATTTGCTTCATTTCCTTCAATCTTTCTTGCTTTCATTATTCTGTTGATGTTTGGGTTTGATATTGTTCATTTTATTAATTCACATTTTACCCTAACATTTTTGGCGCCCACCGTTCAATTTTATGTTTTTTGCAAATTTTTGTAGTAAAAATTTGTATTTCTCTAAACCCCATTATCAAGTTTTGCAAGGATCTATCAAAAGGTGACCTCTTGGGCTGAAATGACATCACCAACGTGCTCAGAAGGGTTGAAAACCTTAGAATCACCTGTTAATTCACCAAAATCGAAGACTGAAAAAATCTCTATGATTTTTTTGAGGGTGCATCCTTTTATCCAACAGTCCAAAGGGTACTTTTGCAGGGTGCATCACTTTATCCAGTGGTCTGAAAGGTGTTTCCACATCCTTTTATCCAATTGTTTGAAGAGATTTTTTGCAGGGTGCATCCTTTTATCCAACAGTCCGAAGAGTGCTTCTCCAGGGTGCATCCTTTTATCCAGCGGTCCAAAGGGTGCTTCCGTAGGGTGCATCGCTTTATTCAGCAATCCGAAGGGTGCTTCCACATCTTTTTATCCAACTATCCGAAGAGCTTTTTTGCAGGGTGTATCCTTTTATCCAGCGGTCCAACGGGTGCTTCTGCAAGGTGCATCGCTTTATCCAGCAGTCCAAAGGGTGCTCTCGCATCCTTTTATCCAACTGTCCTAATAGCTTTTTCAGAGGGTGCATCCTTTTATCCAGCAGTTTGAAGGGTGCTCCCACAAGGTACATCATTTTATCCAGTGGTCTAAAAGGTGCTTCCGCATCTTTTTATCCAGTGGTCTGAAAGGTGCTTCCGTAGGGTGCATTGTTTTATCTAACAATTCTCCATCCTACCTTCTTCTACATGCCATAAGGGTGGTATCATTTTCTTTTTGCCATAACAGGAGCATACAAACTCATAATCGTGCAAATAAACACTCATTGGAAAGGTAATTCCATGAACTTCACAATGGAGCAGGTTTGATCAAGTGATTTTATCATTTTTTTAGCTATTTTTATAGTCAAAGTTCAGCTATCTTTCCAAGCTTAAATCTAGCATTTTTTTCTTGAAAACTAATGATTTATCTATCCAGCTTGACTTAAACACTTGTCAAAGAAAGGAGAAAAGAAACTTCTGATATATCTTCTATAGGGTTAAGAGCTGGATAGTTTTATTTTCCTTAACACACACATCATAGATTAACTTGGGGAAAAGTAAAACAACTTGCATGCAATTCTCATCTAGTTCTAATTAGGAAGGAGTAACCCATTGTTCATGCAACTTGCATACAATTTCCATCTAGTTCTAATTAGGAAGAAGTAAACTATTGTTCATGCAACTTGCATACAATTCTCATCTAATTCTAATTAGGAAGGAGTAACCCATTATTCATGTAACTTGCATACAATTCTCATCTAACTCTAATCAGGAAAGAAGTAACTGGATCACTTATTTTTGTGCATTGCACTATTTTCCAAGTTATTGCTATTTGGTATTAAAACTAAACTCACCATTGATTTCTGAGTTAGAATTGAACTACTACTATGTCGTTGGACCAAAACTTTAAAGTTAACTATTTGTGCTACGTGGTTTAAAATTGAACTCATCACTGATTTCTAGGTTAAAATTGAACTACTGCTACTTGATTGACCAAAATTTCAAAATTAACTACTCGTGCTACGTGGATTAAAATTAAACTCACCATTGCTTTCTGGGGTTAAAAACTGAACCAATGCTATCTTGCTAAATCACTTCAAAGTTTTGTGCTTGCCCAAGTAGATTAGCCCATTTAGTTTTTCTATTTTTAACTAGGTTGGATTAATCAGTGTCTTCTATGCTTGACGAATGACAATAGGCTTATGCTCTCCCCTTTACTAGGTGATCAGAGTGCCAGACTTGTTATTCCATTTGTTTAACCTTTAAGAGGTGCTTGCCCTTGGATGCACGCTTGTCCAAGTGGGAACGACGCTGAGTGGAAATAGGCTAAAGCCAAGCCCTACCAATCCACTTAAAAAAAATGTGCTTGAGGTGAAAACCTCCTGCAACGAGTGCCGCTATGTTACACCGACGGCCAACCTCCCCCAAAACCCTCTAAGGCGTAACCCTTTGAGGCTGGGAGACTCCATAACGGAGAGTAGTGTCGCCACATGTGTAACCACTTGAATGGTTGCCCTCATTAAACACCTCTTGTTCTAGTGGCCAAAAACCCTTGTAATCCATTTCGAGCCTAGGATTTTGTACTTGCTTTTTTTTTCTCTTAGTCCAAATAGAGTAAAAAAAACTCAAAAAAATTAAAAAAAACCATAAAAATATTTGTGTTTGCTGTGTCTTCTTGCCATAAATTTAGAAAATCAGATCAAAAAGACTTTTTTTGCAACCAAAGCACCAAAAACATTAGAAAAGCCCAAAAATTGCAAAAAAAAAAAAATGAGAAACCACCAGAGCAGGGCATCTATTCCAACGCATGCATAACAGTGAGTACTTCCACGTCTTTTGTGAGAAATTTTTCCACCTTTCTGAGTACCCATTTCAGTCTTGTGTCAGTTTTGGTGGAAATGACAACTGAATTAGAAGAGCTTGCTCAAGAAATCAAATACTTGAAATTGCAATTAACCTTAGACACCTCACCCCAAGGTTGTATAGAAATTGCTCAAGAACTCCAAGTCATACAACAAGAAATGACAATCGTACAAGCTAAATGTGTCAGTACTAGCTACGCCTCACCCCAAACTCATACATTTATTTTCCGTCTTAATGATGCTCATGACAAGGCAAGCACCACCTCAAGTTGGAAATCATATACCACTCTGTCTACTAGTACTCCTTCACCGTCTTTTAAGACACATATTCCAAAACATACCAGTCTTACATGAACACCACCATCAAGTTCCCCAAGCTCTAAATGGGCAACCAAAGAAGCCTCTGATAAGTTTTGGGAAAAATATTTTCCAGATTTACACAGCAAAAAAAAAGCTAGGGAGAACTCTAAATCCACTCATCCATTTCCTCATTCATCTACCCATACACCTATGAAGGATGTGATCCAAGGGCTACTAGCCGAGAGTCAACCATGTCCCCAAATTTTGATCCTTGACCTCACAAAAGATGCTTCCAATAATATGTCAAATCCTACCACCCCTTCATGTGATCCTCAATTCCTTGAGCTTATCAAAGAGCCTCCTACCATGCACCAAAGTCAAGGTTCGTCGCACCTTCATGTTGTTGACCAAGATCCTATCCAAGAGTCTTCTACCTCCACTCCAATTCAAGCACATCCAGAGTTATGTCAAGAGCACACTTTAGAGCATGTGGAAACATCAACCCCTTATCTAAATCAAGATCAAAGCAATCCCATTCGACCCTTACATAACCTCTATCTTTTTGATAATCCTATACCTATACATGAGCAAGAGATCCAATTTCCAACCATGCATAACCTATATCTCTTCCATGATCAAGATACTACCTTTGATGAAGAAGGTATCCATGAGCAACTTGATCCTATGCATGAGCCAAAGATCTAATTTTGGCCCCTCCATAACCTATGTCTTTTCTATGATCAAGATCTTATCGTTGATGAAGAACCTATACATGAGCACCTTAATCCCATCATGCTAAATCCTATCTATGATCAAGATCCCATCTATGATGAAGAGCCTATCTATGATCAAGCAGACCATGATGATCCTCTTAGCCCACTTTATGTGTTCCATGGTCCTGAGCGTATAACCCCATCTAATCCTATCCAAGTTCCAACAACTTCCACTTCCCTTGATGAGACACTTGCCTCCCAAGAAAGCATAGAAGATCAAACAAAAAATACTCCTCCACCATCCATTATCGACCATGCTGTAAATCCCCCACCATATATTCTTGGTCTTACTGCCTTTATTCATGAGTGTTCCTCCTTAGAACACCAACAACCATTATCCTCTATCTTGTCTTCTCCATCCATTAAAGAACTTGTGTCTAGTGTTCCACCTACACATAATCTCGTTGTCCACCGCATACTCCAACATATGAACTATCAAGGTAAAGGCTTAGGCCTTCATGAACAAGGTATTTTGGAACCTATCCATGTCAATATTCCTCCACCTTCATACGGCCTTGGATACATACCCCATGGTGGGCGCCAAAAATGTTAGGGTAAAATGTGGATTATTCAAATGAACAATATCAAACCCAAACATCAACAGAATAATGAAAGCAAGAAAGATTGAAGGAAATGAAGCAAATGAATAACAATGCAAACCTTCCCTATTTCAAAGCTTCTATTATTCACCTATTACAACCATCCTTTGCTGATGAAGTAGGTCCTCAGTGAGTGCACTCTTTTAGCTATGTTGTAGGATGTCGATAGTAAATGGCTGTGATAATGAATAATGCCAAGAAGATGAGCTTCAAAGCAACAATGGTGATCTCAAGCAAATAGTATTGGGGTGCCAAAGGCACATAGGTAGAATTCTGCAGAGTAACAATACGACTAGCCTAGATGATTAGAATGGAAGGATGAAGCTTCTTTTATAGACTCAAAAGAATGAGGATCAATGGTTGAGAAGAAGTATGATGATCAATGACTGAGAATGGTTGAGGAATGTGCAACCAGTAGGAATAGGACAAGTGTCCCACCTCCATCATGAAAGAGGGGATTTGACAACATTGATTGGAGAGTTAACTCCATTGACTGATCAATTAACAAACTTGATTAGTTAGTTAGAAGAATGGATTGAGGGATTAATTGAATTGATTGATCAGTTAACTGGGTTGATTGAGGAGTCAATAGAATAGATTGACCAGTGAACTCAATTGACTAATTAGTTAACAGATTTGATTAATGAGTTAACTAATTTTGACTGGAGGATAAATAAGACATGTGGGTGATGGAATATTAGCTAATTAAATATTTAAAATATTTAATTACATGTACAACATGGTGAGGTGGAAAAGGTGAGGTGGAAAGATGAGGTGGATTTATGGAATTAGGACTTAGGATAGAGGAACTTAGGATTAATTAAATAATGTAGGATTATTTAATTATGTGAGACATTAGAAGAATTTAGAGAATTTAATTAAATAAATTGATTTTATTTAATTATGGGATAATGAACCAATCAAATAACCTTAGAATATTTATTTAATTCATAGAAGAATGGAATAAATATTTAGAATATTTATTTAGGATGAATCGTGTCATTTTTAGGCATATACATTTTGCCCCTCTTTGATGCAATGTGGTTTACGGCGTTGCTTCAAAGAATAAATAGTTTGACAATGATACATGCCTGGTGAAAGGGTGCGGACATGGATAGAGAGAAAGATTGGCATGTCCAACTCAATCCCGCTCTGTGGGCCTACAGAACTAGTATACGCACTCCCACAGGTGCTACATCATACGCCCTTGTCTATGGTTTAGAAGCCATCCTTCCCATTGAAGTCGAATTACCGTCCCTTAGGGTGTCGCTAAAGGGTCTCATATCAGATGAGGAATACAGGGTCTCTAGGTTACAAGAACTAGAGTTACTAGAAGAAAGGCGATAGAAAGCCTTCGATCATCTCAAAGCATATCAACAAATGATGTCAAGAAGCTATAACCATAGGGTTCGTCCAAGAATCTGTAAGGTTGGGGACCTTGTTCTCAAAGAAAACCCTCGTAATCAATAGAACAGAGAAAAGAAAGGTAAGTTTGAACCAAATTGGCTTGGGCCCTATGTGATTGTAGCAGCTTACGGATCAGGGGCATATCAGTTGGCAACGTCAGAGGGAGAGCTATTCGATGACCCAATCAACAGCATGCATCTTTTCCGGTTTTATACCTAGGAGAATCCCAGTGCAAAGGGGGCATAAAAAATACAAAAAAAATCACAAAAATAGAAAAGTACAAAAAGAATCATCCTTTGGTGAAAACCTGGCAAACAGATGCCTTGGATAGGTATCATGATGAAAACCTAGCAAATAGGCATCATGTTTACTTTCTAGCTTCTCGTGCAAATAAAAACAAGTAATGAAAACCTGGTAAACAGGCGTTACTTGTGATAAACCACCTTCTCCATCTCTAAGAACCCAGTCACTTTGAGTCCACTTCTTCCTTCACTCACTTCCCATTCACCCCATATCTATCCCATAATAAACACCTGGTAGTTACCTATCATGGCTTGATAACTTTCCCTCTTTGTGGCCTTGTCAACCAAGGTTCTATCCCATATCGTCTCTTCAGTGTGAGCCTAGCATAGTGTCTCTCGTCAGTCTCTATGGTCCAAGTCCATGAACTACGTTGCCTTTGCATTGTCATGTAGGCAAGGCCATTATCCTAATGTGCCCCCGAGGCTTTCTATTGTCCCATTCGTTCCATATCTTGTCCTTCTATCCAGCTGAGTCCAACTCTGCTTCCTCTCGCCTAGGTCTTAGGTCCATTAGGGTTTACCCTGAACTATGTTGCCTCTGTGTCATCACGTAGGCAAGGCCATTTAGCAATGCACCCCCGAGGCACTAGGTCAGTCCCTTAGGATCCATTTCACCAATAAAAATTGCAAGAATCTTTTCTCACCAAGCAAGCAGGTGCAAACAGAACCTGCGCTCCAAGAAAGAACCCTGACTTTACACAGCTTAACCCATTCAAACACAAGGCAAAATACCCAAGGCCTTCTAAATGATTTTACTTGAATTATAGCAAGCAATAAACACATCTAACTGCAAGAATGTTTTGTGAATTGAAATCATGGTTAAGTTACAGAGTCTTGATTTTTGTTATCATGTCCTCCTATGCTACTCAAGGATGCCGAAAGCTAGAGATGCTATGATAAAGGCATGATCATTTTCTTTGTTTGCTATTTGTGGATTACGCTTTAGTAATGTAACACCTTGTCTAAGGACATGATCGGCAAAAGATCATCGAGGACATCAAAGGTCTAACATGAACGGGGGCAATCCTTGTTTGTTGAAATGCAAGAAGTCCTCAGGTCATCTAGATTCAATTTTGACTAGATCTTGTATTGGCTTACTAAAGCAACACCCATATAAGCAATACTTAGGTCATCTCGGTTCAATTATAACTAGATGCTTGTATTTACTTACAACATTTCAGAAAAACTACCAAAAATTAATTGCCCAATGATGAAATAAAGCACTCCAATAGCAAAGCATCCATCCTATATCCATACACACATCCGTGCATCCATATCCCATGCAATACAAGATCCAAACAATGCAGAGTATCACTATTTACAAAAGCTTGTGAGTCCTTCTATCGAGTCTTTCTTCTATCAATTAGATTTCTATCTATCATCATATCTTTCATCCTTGTCCAAGTCAGTCTGAGCAATGATCCAAATGCAAGGTCCATCCTTAATCCATACCATTCAAGTCAAGTCAATCTTTCACAAATGATCCAATCACAATCAGTGGTCTTGATCCTTGTCTGGTCGTAAACCAACTTGATCAGTTAATCAATCAATTGTCTTATACAAGATGTTGCATTGTCGAAATCAGACCAATACACGCATCTTACACGACATGTTTCATTTCCTGAAACCAGAAACTATCCTTCATGTTGCTCTAGGGATCTATCATTCCCCGCCATGACAACACGGTCGTATATCATTATCAATATATCGTTGGTTTACTACTTGCCAGGGGCAATACCTTGCTTGTTCTTGTATCATTTGTGCATACTTGCTTACTTGCTTGTGTGTGTTATCATTTTATCTTTCATCATGTATCATTCATCTCTTTCTTCATCCTTCTTCATCGTGAGATTGTCCATCTCACGCCTTCTGCCTTCTTCTTGTCCAATCTCCCGAGGGGGCATCCTATCGTCATAACCTGAACCAGGGGCAAACTGGGGCATGTATCATTATCAGACTATTTATTCTTTGAAGCAACGCTGTAAACTACATTGCATCAAAGAGGGGCAAAATGTATACACCTAAAAATGATATGATTCATCCTAAATAAATATTCTAAATATTTATTCCATTCTTCTATTAATTAAATAAATATTCTAAATTTATTTTATCGATTCACTGTTCCATAATAAACAAAATTGATTTATTTAATTAATTTCCCTAAATTCTTCTAATATCCTACACAATTAAATAATCATAAATTATTTCATTAATCCAAATTCCTCTATCCTAAGTTCTAAATTCCAAAAATCCACCTCACACTTACACCTCACTTTTTCACCTCACCTTGTCCACCTCATCAGGTTGTACATGTAATTAAATATATTAAATATTTAATTACCTATTTTCCCCCTCACCCACATGTTCTATTTCTTCTCAAATCAAAAGTTAGTTAACTAATCAATCAAAAGTGTTAACTGGCTAGTCAATTGAGTTAATTCCTCAATCAATTCAGTCAATTCCATAATCCATTCTTCCAACTGACTAATCAAGTCTGTTAACTGAACAGTTAAAGGAGTTAACTCTCCAATCAATTTTGTCAAATCCCCTCTTTCATGATGGAGGTGAGACACTTGTCATATTTCTACTGGTTGCACATTCCTCAACCACTCTCAACCATTGATCATCACACTTCTTCTCAACCATTGATTCCCATTCTTCTGAGTCTATAAAAGAAGCTTCATCCTTCCATTCTAATCATCCAGGCTATTCGTATTGTTACTCTATAGAATTCTACCTGCGCGGCTTTGGCACCCCAATACTATTTGCTTG
This sequence comes from Cunninghamia lanceolata, assembly GCA_027924645.1. Classification (NCBI taxonomy): domain Eukaryota; kingdom Viridiplantae; phylum Streptophyta; class Pinopsida; order Cupressales; family Cupressaceae; genus Cunninghamia; species Cunninghamia lanceolata. Next base: position 1,435,541 of record BSBN01000210.1, on the reverse strand, counting down.
AGATCACCATTTTTGCTTTGAAGCTCATCTTCTTGGCATTATTCATTATCACAACCATTTACTATCGACATCCTACAACACAGCTAAAAGAGTGCACTCACTGAGGGCCTACTTCATCAGCAAAGGACGGTTGTAATAGGCAAACAACAGAAGCTTTGAAACAGGGAAGGTTTGCATTGTTATTCATTTTCTTCATTTCCTTCAAACATTCTTGCTTTCATTATTCTGTTGATGTTTGGGTTTGATATTGTTCATTTGATTAATCCACATTTTACCCTAACAATAATAATTAGAGATAAGGATTCAACAAACACAACTACCTTTCGCTCTCCTGATGTTGAAGGTGACATGAAATAAGTTGTTCTCTTTAGGTTGAATTGGGAGAGGAAAAACTCCATCCCAATGCAACACTGCATATTTCACCAACATGCACTCCACACTTGTAAGGAAAGCAGAGGTGCAGAATACTGCTTCCCTAATATCAATTCAAAGGGGATAATGCAGACAGGTAACTTTTAATTCAAATACATAGATAAATACATCAGACAGTACAGAATAAACATTCAAGACAACAAAGAATAACACTAGATGTACGTGGGAAAACCCTTTCGGGTAAAAAACCCACCACCACAAGAGAGACAATCTTTATTATAGTAAACTTAATAGTTACAATAAAGATCTTTAGCTATCTTTCTTAGGTATCGATTCTCAAATTATACTCAGTTCGCACTTTCTGTACAATTACAGAATGAACAATATAATTGAATCTTCTCATCAAATCATCCACAGACGATGTCCCAAATCTGTATATTCCATAGTCTTCCAGAGCAAAACCATTTGAACTTCTACCCTAATTGTTCATTCCAACAGACTTAGCTTTGCGGTCTTTCAACCGTCGCAACTATTCACATTCATGTGAGACGTTTAGTCCCACATTCACCAAGTCGCGTTGGACACTCTAGTTTATACACCCGAACACTCAGTAAGACCATCATCGGCAATTTTGTTGTCGACAATGCCAAACTAAAGACTCATCGAAGTAGCATAAACCATCGGAGATCACTCCATTTCCTACACCAATGGTTCTATGTGTCAGTGATGCCCAAAGCTCCATCCTTCATCAGAATAACTGATGACTGTCGGAGAGATTTTCAGAAGTTGCACCGATAGTTATAGTCTTGCTGATGCCAATGCTTCATCAGAGTAACCTCTACCATTGGTCCAAAAGCTTTACGCTGCGCCGATGATCATCCTCTTGCCGATCGTTTGGAGAAACCACCATCGGTGAGATAGTTAGCATCAGAGGAACTTAACAAAGCCTGGCTAAAAAAAGTTCTTACACTGATAGGCATATGTCATTGGTGAAACATTGCATATCAGCCAATGACTCCACACTCCTGCCGATAGTGAAAGTCTACCCGATGACTGTTCACGTTGAACCATTGAACCCGATGAACTCGTAAACGGTTCAATGAACTCTTGAGCATGAGATTCATATGAACAACACTAATGACTAAAGAATGAGATTCCAAGCAATCATTTGAGATACTAGTTCTCTTCAATCTCCCACTTGTCGAAGAGATTACTGCTACCTCTTAATCTGCATATGATTACTGAGAATTATGGCCTAAAGACCCATTTCATCTAAACACCATTTGAACTTGGCTGTGCTCACTAGTTTAGTTAAGGCATCAGTGACATTTTCCAAAGTGTCAACCTTTTCTAGCTTTACCTTTTTATCTTCCACCATATCACGAACAAAGTGATATTGGACATCAATATGTTTTGTCCTAGCATGAAAAGTAGGATTTTTCACTAGACAGATAGCACTCTAACTGTCACAATGAACTTGTATCTGCCCTGCATCAAAACCAACATCAGAACATAACCTCTTCAACCAAATGACTTGTTGGCATGCACGAGTAGCTGCCATGTACTCTGCCTTTGTTGTGGACAAAGCAACTACAGCCTGCCACTTGCTCATCCAACTGATAGCACCACCATTTAACATGAATACATATCCACTGGTGGATCTTCTACTGTCAATGTCCCCTGCCCAATCAGAATCAACATATCCCTGAATGCTGATAGATTTCTAAGATCTAGCTGAGTTTCTATGATAGCAAATAGCATAATCAGAAGTTCCCTTCAAATACCTCATGACTCTCTTCACAGCATCCCAATGTGACCTACTTGGATTCGCCATAAATCAGCTCAAAACTCCCACTACTTGGGCAATGTCTGGTCTGGTACAGACCATTGCATACATTAAACTGCCAACAACACTTGCATAAGGCACTTTTTCATGTCGTCAACATCATTCGAAGATTCTGGACAGTCTTCAACAGATAGTTTCGCTCCCTGCAAAACTGGAACAACTCATTGGAATCAGACATATTAAATTTGTCAAGAACATTGGTAATATACTTGCTCTGGCTAAGCCAAAGCTTTCTCTTAGATCTGTCCCTTTTGATATCCATTCCCAGAATGTACTTTACTGCCCCCAGATCCTTCATTTCAAATTTCAAGGACAACTGAGTTTTTAAATCTGAGATCATCCCCTTACCATTGCCAATGAACAACATGTCATCCACATACAGTACAATTATAAGAATCCAATCACCATCAATTTTATAATAGACACAATAATCAGATTTAGATCTCACATATCCCAAAGATAAAACATATGTATCAAATTTCTGATACCACATTCTGGGAGATTGCTTCAAGCCATAAAGAGACTTTTTAAGTTTACATACCAGATGTTCTTTACCTTTTTCCACAAAATGCTCTGGCTGGGACATAGAAATTTCTTCTTCAACGTCCCCATAAAGAAATGTTGTTGTCACATCCATCTGCTCAATTTCAAAGTCATATGTTGCTGCAAGTGACAACAGAAATCTAATGGATGTCAACTTAGTTACAAGAGAAAATATTTCTCCATAATCTATACCTTCCTTTTGGGAATACCCCTTAGCAACCAGCCTTGCCTTGTACTTTTCAATACTACCATCTAGACCATATTTCTTTTTAAATACCCACTTATAGCCCACAAGTTTTCTACCTTCAGGCAAGGGCACTAGATCCCAGGTTCCATTTTTCTCCAACAATGACATTTCATTATCCATGGCTTCCAACCAAGAATTTGAATTAGGTAAACTAATAGCTTCTTTCATAGTCCTGGGTTCATCAGTATCAGTAAGCAAAGCATAGGCACAACTTGAATCAAGTACTGAAAATCCATACCTATCTAGTTGTCTTCTTTCACATGTAGACCGTCTCAATGGCTGAGGTGCTGGTTCAGGTTCTTGCTCTAGATCTGAATCTTTAGAGCTACTTGAACTCACTTCTGAACCATCTACACTTGGTGTTTGTTGTTCCTCTTTTAGAGGGGTCAGAGGAATATTAACAACACTCTTTTCTTCTGTCTTCTCCAGCTGAGGATCAATAACCAAAGGTTTCATCTCTCTAAAAATTACATTCCTACTATAAATTACTTTTTCAGTTTCAGGATTTCAAAGTTTGTACCCTTTAACACCAACTCCATAGCCAATAAAGATACATTTAACTGCTTTGTAATCCAGCTTAGATCTTTTTACCTCAGGAATATGAGCATATGCCTCATAGACAAAGACACAAATATGTCTTAGAGAGGGCTTCTTTCCAGACCATGCTTCCATAGGCGTCTTATCAACCAATGCCGAAGTAGGAGAATGATTCAGCAAGTAATAAGCTGTAGCAACCGCCTCAGGCCAGAACCTTTGTTCAAGACCAAAATAACTCAACATACTTCTTGTTTTCTCCATCAATGATTCAACCTTTCAGCAACTCCATTTTGCTGTGGAGTATAAGGTGTAGTTTTATGCCTTTTTATTCCATGATCAAGACAAAATTTATCAAAATCTACATTGCAATATTCACCACTATTATTCATTCTCAAACATTTTATTTTTCTACCAGTCTGATTTTCCACAAGATTTTTAAATTCTTTAAACCGACTGAACACTTTTGATTTATTTTTCAAAAAATATACAAATGCCCTCCTCGAATAATCATCAATAAACGACACAGTATCTTGATTTAGACAGAGAAGGAACATCAACTGGGCCAAAAACATTAGAATGTACATAGTTCCGAACACCAGAAGATTTATGAGAACTAGAGTAAAATGAAACACGGTTCTGTTTTCCATATATGCAATGTTCGTAGAAATCAAATTCCAGATTACAATCAATCAGCCCATCTACCAGGTTTTTGTTCTTCAAGGTTTTTAAACCTTTTTCACCTATGTGACCAAGTCTATGATGCCAGAGCATTGTTTTCTCTGTAGGTAGTTTAACTTCTATAGAGTTTGTATCATGTGTTACAATAGTAGTTTTTTTAGATTTTATAGAGACATTATTACAGCACACTGGTGTAGCATCTAACCTATACAAAGTTCCAACGCGTTCACCCTTTGCTAGAACAATAGAACCTCTAGTCATCTTACAACCACCATTCACAAAAGTAACTTGTACTCCAACATCATTAAGCTTACTAACAGAAAATAAATTTTGAGCCAGACCTGGTATGTGTAGTACTCCATTCATTCCCTTTATTCTGCCATTTGGGAACTGGATTCTGACTCTTCCTCAGCCAACAATTTCCAGTGTCGAATCACTTGCCAAGAACACCTTCCCACCATCATACGGTTCATACTTAGTGAACCATTCTCTATGAGATGTCATATGAAAAGATGCTCCTGAATCCACCAGCCACACATCTTCAGATGCAGGCATTTCCAAGGCAGCAATGAAGGCATAATCATCACTCTGAGAAGAATCGGTGTCAGAGAAGTTCTTCTTCTTCTTCTTTTTCTCCTCTTTGCAGTCTTTTTTAATGTGTCCTTTTTTCCCACAATTCCAGCACTTCACCTTGGACTTTTTGCCAAGAGATTTTGATCTCCCCTCTGATTTGGACTTAGACTTCTTGTCCTTCTTCTTGTCTCTTTCCTTTGATCTACCTCGAACGGACAGAGCCTCTTTGGCCGTCTCAGAAGATTTCCTCTGCATCTCTTCAGATAATAGCAAGGCAACAACTACTTCAGTTATAAACGTGGTTGTTGTACTTCCAATAGCCATCACAAGATGATCCCATGAGTTAGGTAAGGAACATAATAGAAGCATACAGCGGTCCTCTTCTTCTATTTTTACACCTACAGAAGTCAACTGTGCAACAATTGTATTAAATGTGTTCAGATGGTCTGCTACAAATGCCCCTTCATCCATCTTCAGAGAGTACAACTTCTTTCTGAGGAATAGTTTATTCACCAAGGACTTGCCCTAGTAAATATCTCCCAACTTCTTCCACAAATCTTTGGCTGACTTCTCCTCATGGATGTTCAATAGAACAGAATCCGCTAGACTTAATCTTATCAGTCCTCTAGCTTTCCTGTCAGCTAGGTCCCAATCTTCTTGCTTCATGCTTGTAGGTTTAACCCCAGACACAGTAACCCAAAGATCTCTGTTGACCAGCATATCTTCAACCTTAAGTTTCCACAACTCAAAGTTTGTGCCATTGAACTTATCAATATCTATTTTTCCTGATGTACTTGCCATCTTATTTAACAAAATAGACCGCTATAGAACTCCCACTCATAGAATTGACAAAAAAAACCCAACCTACCAACAAGGATAACACAATTGGCCAGGCTCTAATACCACTTGTAAGGAAAACAGAGGTGCGGAATACAGCTTCCCTAATGTCAATTCAAAGGAGATAATGCAGACAGGTAATGTTTAATTCAAATACACAGATAAATACATCAGACAATATAGAATAAACATTCAAGACAACAAAGAATAACACTAGATGTATGTGGGAAAACCCTTTCAGGTAAAAAAACCACCACCACAAGAGAGATAATCTTTATTACAATAAACTTAATAGTTACAATAAAGATCTTTAGCTATCTTGCTCAGGTATCGATTCTCAAATTATACTTAGTTTGCACTTTTTGCACAATTACAGAATGAACAATATAATCGAATCTTCTCATCAAATCATCCACAGAGGATGTCCTAAATTTGTATATTCCACAGTCTTCCAGAGCAAAACTGTTTGAACTTCTGCCCTAACTGTTCGTTCCAACAGACTCAGCATCGCGGTCTTTCAACTGTCGCAATTGTTCACATTCATGTGAGATGTTTAGTCCCACATTCACCAGGTCATGTTGGACACTCTGGTTTATACACCTGAACACTCAGTAAGACCATCATCAGCAATTTTGTTGCCAACGATGCCAAACTAAAGACTCATCAGAGTAGCTTAAACCATCAAAGATCACTCCATTTCATACACCAATGGTTCTATGTCTCAGCGATGCCCAAAGCTCCATCCTTCATCGAAATAACTGACGATTGTCAGAGAGATACTCAGAAGTTGCACCGATAGTTATAGTCTCACTGACACCAACGCTTCATCGGAGTAACCTCTGCCATCAGTCCAAAAGCTTTACACTGCGCTAATGATCATCCTCTCGCTGATCGTTCAGAGAAACCACCATCGGTGAGATAGTTAGCATCAGAGGAACTTAGCAAAGCCTAGCCGAAAAAAGTTCTTACACCGATAGACATATGTCATCAATGAAACATTGCATATCAACCAATGACTCCACACTCCCGCTAATAGTGAAAGTCTACCTGATGACTGTTCACGTTGAACCATTAAACTTGATGAACTCGTGAATGGTTCAATGAACTCTTAAGCATGAGATTCATATGAACAACACCAATGACTGAAGAATGAGATTGCAAGTAGTAATTTGAGACACTAGTTGTCTTCAACACCAAGCTATGGGTAGAAGTAGATGAAGATAAGATAGGCAAGATTGCACTATCTACCCACAGAACTAGGTCACTGAGAAGCAACAAAAGGGCTGAGAAAGCAAATGATTCCTCCTTAAGAGGTGACACACTCCCTCTATTCATAGGCATAAGTTGAAAGACACCGAAGGCTCTAGGGATGCAATTGGAATGTTTCCACCCCAATATGAAGCTAGGAAAAACGACCCACCTCAATGGGAAAGGAGAGACCAAATGTCACTCTAATTATTCCAAGGAATGCTTTTCTCTCCATTGGAACCTTGTGTCATGGTTTGGGAGACAAGTGAACCAGACACCTCTCATTCCAATTCCACCCATTCTAGGGAGAATTTCATTTTTCTTTTTAAACTCGCATAATTGAAGGGATGAAAAGGTTGAGAAGTCCTAAAGAAATAAGAGAATCATTGTTGACCCTTTCTAAAACATATAAATTACCCTTTTAGAACAAGATGAAGGATTTATAATGATCTCTTCAGCATAACACTTCCTTTTATAGGCAAATCCTAGATTTTTTTAGCCCTCAAGAGTGTACACAATCCTAACTGAATGGACATCAGATCATTTGTACTTAAGTTCATGCCATTATGCTCCCTGAGGCATTAATGATATGTGAAGGGAACTTTCTTGATGCTTTGGGTAATGTGGTACATCCACATCATGTCATGTATTTATGTGCCTAGGTGACATGTTACATTTTCAAGTTGTTTGCCTCCTAAAAACCTTGCCCACTTGCTGACATGGACCTCATACTTCACACTGAATTGTGTTTCAATTGTCCTTATGGGATTGTCGAACTCTGACTTAGCTCCAAATAATTTATTTACTCCTGACATCACACTAAACTCAATCTATCTAGCTCTCCCATGTGATGGATGCAATTAAGGCTCAAGGCACTACTACAAAATTTCACATTCCGATCATATCATGATGCCTTGAGGCTATTGTCGCCAAGAGATGGGGTAGAAAACACACTTCAAATGCTTCAAATTGCTCAATCTCCCAACTCACATCATATCTATCAAAGATATCATTTACTGTATCCACTAATTCACACATACCTCATAGTTCAATTGGGGTTTCATGCTCAATTACAGTGATTTCAAATTTAATGCCACATTACTTCCAACAATTAATCTTCAAGCAAGCCAAAAATTTGCTTTGTGTGCCACAATATGGACATTTTGAACATTGACCATTGATTTTACATAAAACTAAGATCCATCGTTCATGCACGCAACAACTTCCACCTCTCAGGCCCATGTCCACATAAGGAACATGTGTCAAAGAGTCACACACCCATGGTCTTTGAGAAATAGTTGTACAGTGAGGCTCCATTAAGAGTAAATTCTGGTACCGTATCAAAGTGTCACCACTTGTTCACAGTTACAAGATGTAACCCCTTAACAAAAGGATCAATGACAATAAGCGGCTAATGACCTTCATAAAAATCTCCTTTACAAATAGCCTGACAAATCTTAGTGACACATGGTAGCATGGTGCTCCTCCATCAGATTTCAAAATACCAAGCACTGAAGAAGAGCGTAGGCTTGACAAGTGGACACCCCCTGTAGAACTCCCTCTTTGAATGTCACTGGCCCACCTCAAGATCACAATATAACTCCATGCACTTGGTCGCACCCATTAGGTTTCAATAAAAATAAAGGCATTAACCAATAAAACTAGCAAAGGGGTCGGTAGACCTAGGACAAAGCAAACACACTTAGGGTAACTTAAGCGAATATGACTAACTATGTAGGTCACTGATAAATTAGAGTTTCAATTCTAAAATTTAAGGATATAAAACATGAATCTCTAGAATGTGAGGAAATTATTTTAAACAAGAACCCTAAACCCTAAAGATTTTATAGGTTCTAATAGTGGCTTTTTTTAGGGACGCATATACTAGTGGGATATGGCGAGGATTTAGAAGGCTCTGAAATGTAGACCAACACACCCATAAACAAAACAAACACACTATTGCATAGACACAACACAAGGGAAGGCAATCCAAACCTAATGCACATGGAAGGATGAGCTGAGGCTCAAGAGAAGTACTGCTTCAAAAACTATCCATGCATAAGTGATTCCTAAAATTCTCCAGTTAAGCTCTAAATAAAATATGAATCCTCCCCATGAGTAATCATAATAGAGTATGGCCCTAACCATAGGGGATCAAATTTCTCTTGTTTCCTCTTATCTTGCAATTGGGAATTCCATACCAAAACCAAGTCACCACATTTGAACTTCCTAGATTTGGCCCTCTTATCAAATAGATATTTGACCTATTGCTTCTTCTTCACATTGGTAGCTTGAGCTTCCCTTTTGATTTCACCTAACTCAACCAACTAATTGATTCGGTAAGTCATGGCATCATCAACCTCTTCATTAGAGTCCTATATGATTTTGTCTATGGGCATGAAATTGCTAACAGGCATTGAAGCATTCATACCATACATTAAACCATATGGTGACCTCCCAGTTGATTTCTTAGGCATTACATGGTTAGCCCACAATGCTAGCCTCAATTTTCAATCCCAAGATTTATTATTTTTTCTCAGCATTCTTTTAATGATCTTCATTAGGCACTTGTTGCTTGACTCGGCCTGACCATTTCCTTAGGGATGATACAAGGATGAATGAGGTAAATTTATCCCATTGTTGAAACAAATACCCACAAATTCGACAGACCTGAAACACATAGCATTGTCAGTTATAAGCTTGTTTGAGACTCCAAACTTGATAATTATATGCTTTAAAACACAGTCTATGATAACTTTATTGGTTTCCTTCTTGGTAGGGTTAGACTCAATCCATTTGGTGAAGTAGTATGTTGCTACTAGTATCCATTTAAACCCCCACTAGAGTTTTCTATGATCTCTCTAATGAAATCAATTTCCCACTGCTGAAATGAAGCTTCCGTTGTCAAAGGTCTTAATGGTAAGACCCCATACCCATTTAATATACTAGAGAATTTCTAACATGCATCATAGCTCCTTACCAATTTATATGCATTAGAGAACACAGTGGGCCACCAGTATCCTGCTCCAAGGATTCATGTAATGACCGCCACAATCTCTAATGTGCATCTCACTAAGGACCTTTTGCACCTCATTTTACTTAAACACTTCAAAATAATACCATCTCTATTTTTCCAATACAACTCATGGTGGATAATGGTATACTTTATTACCTACAGTTCCATAGTTCTCTTCTGATTGGCATTCATCTGGTTTGGATAGTTCATATGTTGTAGATAGTAAATTATGTCCCTATACCAAGGATAACTTGTCAACTTACACCTTTCCTCTAGGATAGTCTTTTCTAAGAAATTTACCTGTGCAATTTTCAGGTTGGATTCCACCATGAGTTTTTCCAATCCTTGTCCCTTGACCAATTTTGCTATCTAAATGTCAATATTAAACTCCTAGATCTTATTTATCCACCTACACCTTCTCCTTGTTACTTCTTGTTGGATGAAGATGTCTTTGACGTATGAATGGGGCACAAAGCCACAATCTTTGCTCCTACCAAATATGGTCTAAAGTTCTTCACTACTTTAACCAAAGTATAGGCCTAATTTTCTGTGGTTTCATACTTCAATTCTGCATCTTGTAGAGATTTACTGAAGAAAGAGATTGGTTGTTCAAACCCATCACCATTTTTCTGCAATAACACAACAGAAACTATATATAAGGATGCAAAGGAGAATAGTTGAAAAGGCTTCAAAAAATCTGGAGAAGCTAACACAGGGATCTACTTAATTGCTTCTTTGATATCTTGAAAGGCCTTAGCCAAAATAATCCTCCATGAAAGAATTTTAAGGTCAGGTCTAGATGAAAGCAAACTCAGTTGTGACTTTGATGAAGAGGGATGCATAAATGCTATTGCGAAAGCATGCAAAGGTGTCCCGCTACTTTTGTATTCTTTTGGAAATTACTTGAAGGTTGAAAGTGTTAGGGATGTGAAGCCCACTCACCACACCACATGGTCTTTTCTCTTTGGAATGTAACGGAACCTACTGTAAGTTACAAAGTAACTTACAAACAGTTTGTAACTATCACTTCTATTTTTGTTGGAGGTCGCTTCTCTATTGTGCAGCGTATTGAAGTTGAAAGTGTTTTTGGTTATGGCTCCTTAGGAATAGCCATAGTAAAGGCTATGTATATGTAAACTTTTAATAGAGAGACTATATATATTTTTGGGAAGTTCCCATTCAGTGTGGACGTAGCCTACTATGCAGGTGAACCATGATATATCTAGTGTTTGACTTTCATTACAAGTGTGTGTGTTTCCTTATTTCTCTGTTTTACTCTATTTTAATCTCAACAACTGGTATTAGAGCATCTTATGAGGATTGTGAGTATCAGAGAATTTGCTGAGGATTGTGAGAGCACTTCTTTTGTTGAGGATTGTGTCTAATCTAAGATGAATCCTTGATCAGAATGGAGGATTATGATAAATGGAAAATAGAAAAATTTTCTAGACAAAATTTTGATCTGTGGAAACTCCAAATACGTGCTTTCTTGATTCAAAAGGACTTAGCTATTGCACTCCAAGGGAAAAATAGCAAACCATAGAAAATGTCAGATATAGAATGGGACATCTTGGAACAAAAAGCAACAACCACTATTATCTTATCTCTGTCAAGCAATGTATTGTTCAATGTGGCTATGAAGACAACGGCCAAACAAATCTGGGAGAAATTATGTGACATGTATGAATGAGCTTCTGCAATGAATCAGGTATTTTTGTTGAAAAAATTAGTAAATTTAAAAATGAAAGAAGGAACTAGCATGTCAAATCATCTTAATGAGTTTAATGTAGTCATTAGTCAATTATTCTTGGTAGATGTCAACCTAGAAGAGGAAATGAGAGCTATGTTATTGTTATGCTCTCTTCCTGATAGTTGGGAAAATGTGATTATGACTACAAGTAACTCGGTATCTGAAAAATCTAGATCAGTAGAAGGAGAGGATAAGAAAAAGGACACCATGTTACGGTATGATAATGTTGCAGCAACATTTCTAAATGAAGACATGAGAAGAGGGCAACATAGAACAAGTGGTGAAGCACTAACGGCTATTAGCATAGAGAATAGAGGTAGGAGTCAAGATAGAGGAAGGTATAAGAATAGAAGGTGGTCAAAATCATCAAGATGTTCAAAGTCTAGAGGAAGACTGGATGCTTGTTGGTTCTGTGGCAAATTCGGTCATACCAAGAAACAATGTTGGAACTACAAAAAGACTCAAGACAAGGTTCGTACCAATGAAGTCAATATGGTTGATGATGGTAATCTGATTTTATCTGCTAGTGACACAACAACAAACTCGTGGATCCTTGACTCCGGTGCTTCTTTCCATGCTGGGATGCCTTTATCAACTATCATGAAGGTATGTTTGGAAAAGTATTTCTTGGAGATAATAAAGAATGTGAGATTGTAGGGAAAGGTGATGTTCCTTTATTTTTGACAAATGGTAGTAAACTAATTTTGAAAGATGTATGACATGTGCCTTCTCTTAAATGCAATCTGATTTCTGTTAGTCAGCTCTATGCTCAAGGCTTTAATGTAAATTTTTCGCTTGACTCTTGGAAAGTAACCAAAGGTCAGTTGGTTTTAGCAAAAGGCATGAAATTAGGGAGTTTATATGTCTTAGAGTGTAATGGTGAAGTGGGAGCAGCAATGGCTTCTACAGACAGTGGTGCCAAACTTTGGCATCACCATCTTGGGCATATGAGCAAGAAGGGGCTCGAAGTTATGTTACAAAGGAATCAACTTCCGGGTCTTAAATCAATTGATTTGTCTTTATGTGAACATTGTTTATATGGTAAACAACATCAAACCAATTTTTTGAGGATGGGTCTAGATACCAAAACATCTCCTTTACAACTTGTGCATTCGGATGTCTTTGGTCCGACGGAGGTAACATCTTTTGGTGGTGCAAATTACTTTGTCACTTTTCTTGATGATTGCACACGTAAAATTTGGATCTATATGCTGAATAAGAAATCTAAGGTTTTTTCAAAATTTAAAATGTTTAAAGCTCTTGTTGAAAATCAAAGTGGTCATAAGATTAAATGTCTTAAAACTGACAATGGTGGTGAGTTTTGCTCATTGGAGTTTGACAATGTCTATGCAAACCAAGGTATTCAACAGATCAAAGTAGTCCCGTTCACCCCTCAGGAAAATGGTGCCACTGAGAGGTTGAACCAGACACTTTTGGAGAGAGCCCGTTGTATGCTCTCCAATGCCGGGCTGGGCAAAGAATTTTGGGCTGAGGCATGCAACACTGTTGTTTATCTTATCAACTGTGCTCCCTCATCATGTCTTGACTTTGAAATTTCAGAAGAATGATGGACTGGTAAAAGGATTTCTATAAATCATTTGAGAGTTTTTGGCTGTGATGCGTTTATCCACATTCTGAAAGAATAGTGAACTAAATTGGATTTTCAGTCGAAGAAGTGTATTTTTCTGGGGTACGGTGAGGAGCAATTTGCTTTTTGTCTTTGGGATCCAACTGTAGTGAAAGTAATTTGAAGTCGTGATGTTGTGTTCAGTGAATGGTCTTTTTTAGGTTTGCCCAAACAGCCACACACTTCTGATGATTATGCTCACTTTGATATGTTTGGAAATGGCTCTAATTCCACTTCATCAAAAGGCAAATCTATTAGTTTTGCTCCCTCCGTTTCCAATTCTTCTAATGTGATACCACCTTCTAACTCTCCATCTCCTAGTGCTGTTGGTCAATGCTTCTTGGTCACCTAGCCACCGCAGCACCCTTCATGTTTAGAAGACCCAACACTGTTTCTTCCTCCATGCTCAGGAGATCCCATGGGAGGTTCTTTCCCTCTACTACTTTCCCCTGCTTCTCAGGTCACCGCGGGTTCCACAGCCTCCGCTGACGTTTTCCCTCCCAATGCCATCCAGTACCCTTCTACTATGTCTCTTTCAGATCTTTCCCCTCAGAACCCCGAGCCTGGTAATTCACATTCTGTGTGGGATACTACTTTGGATGATGCACAGGAACCTCATCCTCGGCGGTCCACTCAAGAAAGACGGCATCCCCAATGGCTTGATGACTATGAATGTCTTCTTTCTGAGTTTCAGACTACTCATCCAGAGCCTCAGATATTCAAACAAGCCTGCAATGATGTTAACTCTACCAAATGAATGGCTGCTATGCATGAAGAATTGGATGCATTGAGCCCCAACGACACATGGGATCTTGTATCTCTGCCTCCCAACCATCAACCACTCAAAAGCAAATGGGTTTACCATGTGAAAGATGAAGTTGATGGGACAAAATGATTCAGGGCCAGACTGGTTGTGAAAGGTTTTGGTCAACAGCATGGCATTGATTTCAATGAAATCTTCTCTCCTATAGTCAAAATGACAACCATTAATTTGGTGTTAGGGATGGCTACTATTTTTGACCTCGAACTGGAGAAATTAGATGTTAAAACAACATTCCTTCATGGTGACATTGATGAGGAACTGTATATGGAACAGCCTGATGGTTTCATTGAAAAGGGCAAAGAACATCTATATTGCCAATTGAAACGTAGTTTGTATGGGCTGAAGCAAGCCCCGCGCCAATGGTATTTGAAATTTGAAAACTTCATGATTCAAAACAATTTCATTCAATGTGAATCAGATCCCTGTGTGTATTATAAATGGTTTCCAAATGGTGAGTTCATCATTCTACTATTATATATTGATGATATGCTTGTTGCCGGTACTAGTATGCAGCTTGTCAATGCATTGAAGAAATAATTAGCACTTCGTTTTTCCATTAAAGATTTAGGGGCAGCGAAGAAAATTCTTGGCATGGATATAATCTGCAATAGGCAGAAGAGGGAACTCATATTATCATAGGAAAAATACATTTTGAAAGTGCTAAATAAGTTCAATATGTCAGATGCCAAGTCTGTTTGTACCCCCTTGGCTGATCATTTCCGTTTATCTTCTATTATGTGTCCCTCCACTCCAGATGAAGAAGATGACATGGCTGATATTCCATACTCCTCCACGGTAGGCAGTCTCATGTATGCCATCGTTGCTACTCATCCTGACATTGCCCATGCAGTGGGAGTTGTCAGCCACTTTTTGAGTAATCCAAGCAAACCCCATTGGCAAGCAGTTAAATGGATCCTTTGCTACTTGAAAGGGACATCTAACTTTGTGCTCCATTTTGCTGGGCAGGACACTTAGCTATGTGGTTATGTTGATTCTGACATGGCTGGTAATTTAGACAAGTGGAGGTCCACTTCTGGTTATGTTTTCACATCACCGGGGCAGCAATTAGCTGGGTCTCTTGTTTGCAACCAGTGGTTGCTCTTTCCTCAACTGAAGCTGAATATGTTTCTCTTGCTGAGGCAGCCAAGGAACTAATATGGTTACAGTGTGTGCTTGGTGAGTTATGGGGTTAGCCTTCTATTTTTACCTTGTTTTGTGACAATGCCTGTGCCATTCATTTGGCTAAAAATGCCACTTTTCATAGCCGCACTAAGCACATAAAAATTAAATACCACTTCATTCGTCACGCTGTTCATGAAGGTAAACTTCATCTTGATAAAATTCATACCGACCAGAATCTGGTGGATGCTCTGACAAAGGTTGTCAAACAAGAGAAGTTCATTTTCTACCGAGCTTCTCTCAGTCTTGTTCGTCCGTGATTTGTCTATCTTGGGGTATCTCTCAATTGTAGCTCTTCTTTGTTGGTGACTGGTCTTCAAGTGGGAGTTTGTTAGGGCTATGAAGCCCACTCACCACACCACATGGTCTTTTCTCTTTGGAATGTAACAGAACCTGCTGTAAGTTACCAAGTAACTTACAGAACCTATTGTAAGTTACAAAGTAACTTACAAACAGTTTGTAACTGTCTCTTCTATTTTTGTTGGAGGTCACTTCTCTACTATGTAGCGTATTGAAGCTAAAAGTGTTTTTGGTTCTAGCTCCATAGGAACAGCCATAGTAAAGGCTGTGTATATGTAAACTTTTAACAGAGATAATATATATATTTCTGGGGATATCCCATTCAGTGTGGATGTAGCCTGCTATGCAGGTGAACCCCGATATATCTAGTGTTTGAGTTTCATTACAAGTGTGTGTGTTTCCTTATTTATCTATTTTAATCTCAATAGAAAGGGATCAAAATTCTTACAAGGATGTCCTAAAAGCCCCAACAGAGGGAGATTTTGACAAATTTGATAATGAAGACAAGCTGAGTGAAAAGCTTATGTTTGTGTATGACAAAATGAGAGATGTTCAGGCTAAAGAAGCATTCCTCGATATTTGTACATATTTTCATGGTTGGAAACAGATATCTGTTGCTCAAATTGTGGATTCAGGAAAGCTTAAAGATCTCCAAGATAAAATGTTGGTAAGGATAGAGTCAGACCGAGTGATTGTTCATGATATCCTTCTCTTGATGGCACGTAAAGTGGCAAAGGAGACCGGGATTACAAATTATAGTGAATTCTCAGCTGTGGTGGAAGATGAATTAAAGATAGAAAACATGAAAGGTGTATCTCTTTCAAATAATAAATATTTAACTACAATTGAATCTACACATTTAAATGGCATGCATCATTCCTTGCAGGTTCTAATGCTAGGAGATTGGGTGATAGTAAAAGGCCAATGCGACAGAGAATTTACAAATCTCAGACATCTAGAAGTGAGGGATGTGACTGCTTTTCCATTTATAGATTCTTCCAAATTGGTGAAGCTCAAATATTTCAAGAATAAATCGAAGCCAGGCATGGATTTACGTAAGGTAGGTATATTTTTTTTAAGCTTCGGCATTGTTAAAATTTTATTTTTCATTCCAAAATGTAAGTACTTTAGAAGACCATATTTTTACTTATATGGATGGAAGACCTCTGTAACTTAGGGCTGTGCCAAAAGGTCTTGAAATGAAGATGTTGGGATCTTCTCTGGGATGATCCTATTTCAATAGAACATGTCTATAGATTTGGAATGTGAAGTTAGTTTTACTTATTCCAGCAGTGACGAGTAGCTTTACTTATTATTTCAAAAAGAAATAAAAAGCTTTTCTTTGCCTTTTTTTGAAAAGGCAGAAACATGAGAGGAGCTTAAGTGTTTCATGGCCGATGTTCGCGTCTAGGATAATGGCCTCCTCGATGGGGAAACATTTCATAAAATATTATCCAAAACTCTGACAAGTCTGAAAGCCACGAAGAAGAAGATGAAATTCCTGACGAGCTTCAAGAGTGTATAAAATTTCTTTTTAACAGCCAAGAAGAAGAAGAAGAAGAAGAAAGAGCAGAAAGTGCATCCTTCCTCCAAGTGCTCGCTCCAAAAGGAAGTATGTTTAAAATGTTCACCCAAGCATAGATTGCTTCATTGAAAGGAATATGAGAGAGGTATGTTCACAACACAACCAAATGGATGCTAAAATTTATCACACAATAAATGATATAAAAGAACTTCAAATTTTCAAATTTTAAAGTTTTTAAGTAAATTATAAAGGTTTTTTAAATGTTAGTTGATTTTGTATTAATATATTGCAGGCAAATGATTTTTTAAGTAAATTATAAAGTTTTTTTGTTTTAATGTTAGTTGATTTTGTATTAATATATTGCAGGTGGACATGGATCAATTAGAGGGAAAAAGTGTTGATAACTGAGAGGGGGGGTGAATCAGTTATCTTAATTATTTTAACTTTTTGTTCTTCTTAATCAACTAGTGCAGTATCAAAACACATAAGCTTTAAATGAACATGAAAGCAGAAATAAAATCAGTACACATGACACAATATTTTTGACATGGAAACCCTATTAAGGGAGAAAACCATGGGGTGATTAACCCAAGAATGTATTCTCTGTTAGAAGAATAGAAATACAAAAGATGACACTTTCCAATTAGGGCTCACTACTCGAGCACACTACTCACAATAGGCTCACTGCCTACAAGAGACTCACTATCTACAAGTTATAAATAGAGTAACAAGATACTTGAACTGATGAGAAGCATCCACATATGCTGGAGTTCAGTTTCGGTTAGGCTATGTATACTGATCTACTGCACTTCATTCTTCCTCTTCTTTTGTGCTGCTGTCCTTTCACATACCAGACCTGCCTTACTACTTTCACACTGTTCTTCTACTTTTATTTGCACACACCAACACACCTTTATATCCAAATCCATCTGGTATATATATCCACACAACGGATTACATCCTCTTTCTAGTCGGCATCTGGAATAGTCAATATTTTTCCAAACTTTAGTCTGTCGGTTGAATCCTTGCTCACCAAGTGATGCAGATCAAGGAGATACTTATAGAAGTCATCTAACATGTCAGCCAATCATGGATGATACCTTAAGAACCTTGATCACCATCAATATCTCATCCGGAATAATTTTGTCTTCCTCTATCTACTCTGCCAAACCGGACCCCAAAACTTAGATACTCATATCTCTTTACTCTCTTATCACTGGAGGCTCAATCCCTGGAATCTATTAGTCAAGGTGTTCCTCTTGACTTCCCCAAGTCTACACTTTACAAAGATGCTTCCTCTAAGAGATCTGGACCTGTCTGTCAGACCTTGCCACATGCTCTATTCTTGCTTACCGGACCACAACATTTTTCAATCTGACTTCCAATATAGGCACACCATGTCCTGCAGATGTGTGGGATGATCTTTGTTGCCATCAATGACAACAATCATGAAGCCATAATGTGTCTCTTGCCAACAATCTTCTCCTTTGGCATTGATGGCAACACTTAGTGAAAAATGACTAAGTGTTATACTACACTCCCCCTTGGTTGATGCTCTGTTCTAATGTACATTTTACCAGAGCTCCCCCTTAGCTGGATTCCACATTTTTCATTGTTCCTCACTCCCCCTTTGACATCAATGGAAAAGGGTAGGGTCCATACACTAAAAATTGCCCAAAATTTATCTATACTTAGCCACATAAGTACATAAATAGGTTATACTTACATATATTGTAGTATGTCTGCAAAGGTTGTCTTCAACTGGACAAGTTTTGTTGCCCAACTCTACTTCATCCTGTCCAAAATTGAGATGTGACCACTCAACAGGAATGCAAAGGCTTCTGCCCTTTTGAGATCTGTCGGATCATTGGTCCAAGCTATGGTCTGAGCATCCGTTAGAGCCTCATGCATGGCCTCTAACTTAGGGATAATAATCCCTCTTAGTTCACTTAGCCTACTTATTTTTATTTTCTTCTCCTTCTCAAGATTCTTTATTTCATTTACAGTTGCAAGAGTCTGGCACTCTTGATTTATTATGGAAGAGGAGAGAGGATCAAAACTTTGAGATAAACTTAATAGTTTATCCTCTTGCTCTTTTACTTTCTTGTCAAAATCCTTGGTCACTTTTGGCCAAGATAAACAAAATTTATATACTTCTCCTCCATCCTTAAGAGCATTTTCTAAGCTCTTTATCCCAATATCCATAGCTTTCCTATCATTTGTTATCAGACCCTGCACTTCAGAGAATCTCTTTTCCAAAAACTCCTTCTGAACCTTTTCTTCAGCTGACTTCTCTAGGGAATCAAAATGTGTATGAACAGAATTTACAAGGGTCTTTAGATTACTAAATGTGGAGGCTGAGGGATCCTTCTAAAAAGATGGCATGATCTTTTCCAGTAGACCAGATGCAATGTCTATGAGCTTGCAGTCCTCCACGTGAGACTTTAGGAATTTTTCTTTTGCTTTTGCTGAAGTAAAAGATGCTAACTTCATGGTTTGCATCGGAGAGAGGGAATCAAAATTGAATGGACCCTGAAGCAACTCTGGTTCATCAAATTCCAACATCTCTTTGGTCAAGAAATCCTTTACAGCTTCTGCTATGTCTCTTGTTGGAGATAGAGTTTTCTCCCCTTCTACAGTCTTGCCACTATCATCTGTGACTTTTTCTGTTTGACCTTTCTCCTTTTCTTGTACTTCTTTTCCTTGATTGGTTTCCTCCTTTATTTTTTCTTCTCCTTTAGATCTAGAGTCTGCAGGGGAAATCGGAGGAGAGATGTTTGCTTGTTCATGGACTTCTTCTTCTAGATTAGAGGAATCTAAGTCCGTACCTTTTTCTTTACTTGTCTCCTTTACCTCTTCTCCCATTTTCTCAGTGGGTTCTTCTTTGTTATCCATTCCCGAGGGATCATCACCTAAATCTTCTACAACAGGAATATTGAATCTTTTATAGGCATTCTGGAGGATTTCCTCTGTTTCTTTTGCCACCTTATCAGTTTCTCCAAGCATGAGCTGATTCATTCTAGCCTTACTCCGGAACTCATCCTTGCAATCTTTGAAGACCATGTTCATTTGTTTCGAAGTGATTGAATGAAAGAGCTGAATGGCTATCTATTCCTAGATCTCAAGATCCTTTTCTCTAGCATTATTCTTTCTTATCTATAATTCCTTCTCTAGGCTTTTGGGAATGAGAGATATGATTTCAATAAAAGCCTTATTGTATATGTTTAACTACTTAACTGTGGCTTCCTCTAAGATCTTTCTATCTGCATCATAGAATTATGTTATTGGTTGCAGGTTCCCATCCACAATAACTACTTTAACCACATCATCTAATGATAGAGTGGGCATTTCAACAAACTCTTCTGCCTCTGCCTCCTTGGTTTCACTGGATATTTTCTTCTTCTTCATCATCTTCTTGATCTCTTCATCAGATTGTGTCTCTTCATCATCCTTCTAACTGATGTAAGACCTTATTGCCTTTGTTTTTGTTCTCTTTTCACCTTTACTAGATGATTTTGCTTCTGATTTAGATGCCTTTGAGCTCTTAGCAGTGGCAGATGCAGAGCCCTTAGAGGATCTGGTCTAGGAGGGGGCTTCTACCAGAGCACTTTATTTTTCTACTTCTTCCTTTCCTTTTTCTACCCTTTCCATCTTTTCTTTGTTGGCATCAAGTGCCTCTTTTGAAATGCCAAAACTTTTGGCAATGTTCTCAACTTCTTTTCTCACTCTTCTCTTCATTTTTGGTTGTCATAGCTCCACATGGATCTTCACACTTAACTCTTCAAAGGTTCCAAACCATTCTGCCTTAGGATCCTTTGGCTGACTTAGCATGTGTTGAACATGCAGCTCTACAATTTTCTCATCAACTTCATACCCCATTGGTATGATCCACACTACCCTTGGCTCCACTACCTCCATTAGGCACTGATCAATTTCTACCATAAAGCAAATTGTCTCCTTATATTTTTCAACTAATGATTTGGGAATTCTTTCTCTAGCCTTCATCATGTTTTGAAAGTTTTTGAAAGAACCCCACAGTGCTGTATTATGTGCCTTAGCATCACCAAGTCCATACAAGTAATCCCTGATTTGTATTGCAACAGTTTTGTCATTCTGCTATAGCCAACCACTGGATCTAGGCAGCTCATTCATAAAGTAGAAAAATAGACACAGTATCAGTCCACCATACTTAAAGGAGTTTTTCTTTTCCTTCTTAATCTTTTGTAAATTTTCCATCAATTGGCTTAGAAGGAGTTCACAAAGATCATAATCTGCATTTTTTCTCAACATTTCATAGGTAGTATAGATTGTTGTTCCGAATATAGAATTTTCTTTGATGGAGTGATATATCTTGTAGCCAATAATCATGGAGGCAAATTTGATGTCCGGATTTGTGATATCCTCAACTGTCATTGCTCTTTTATCAAATCTAGATCCGGTAGCCTCACTCATAGTCTGGTTCTTGATAGATTTGAGAGTAGGTATCCCACCAAATGAGTGCAATCCAGTAACTGCCCTAATGGCATCTTTTGTGATCTTCAATGGTCCATTTAACCATATGAAGTTATCATGTACCCTGCTCAAAACATACCAGACCCATTCATCTTCTGTAAAATAGGTGAAATGAACACATTGTGCAAAATGCTTTTCCCGGATGGATTTATACTGAGTTTTGATTTCAAATGAGTCATCTATCAAATGCTTGTGATAGATATCAACCAGCTTAGATTCCCCAAATTCTTCAATGTTTGCGTGAATACATGCCCTAACATCTTCAACATGCAAAACCCCATGCAGAATGCTGGAAAATGCTCCTAAGGGGTCCACTTCTAGAGATTTATAAAGATGTTTCTAAAATTTGGGTCGAGGCCTATCAGAAATCTTCACTACATTCATAGTCATCTTTCAAAGATTTACAGAGAGATATTCAAGAATGGAAAATACCTTTTACGCTTCTAGGTTTCACGGAGTGAGCCAGATCAATTACTGGATGAATCAACTTCTGCAGATGATTTTTGATGGGCTTGAGGAAATTTGTTGTAGAGCTCCTTTTTGCTTCTTCTCGAATGCAGAATGAACAAATGTTTTAAGAAAAACCCTTATATTACTCCACAAACCCTAATACCAAGTTGCAATAAATGCTCAACTTAAGTCATTCTGGTTTGCCTTGTTTTCCTTATCCGGATGACTTGAATAACTGAAACAATCTTTTTCCAAATATCTTGCGGATCTTCCATATCTTAACCACAACTTATTTAGATGTTTCTCTGAGAACCCTTTAATCCGTAACTCTCCTTGTGCCAATCCCAGCACCAATTGACTGGCTGGGGGAAAAGTGTTTTTCCTTGTGTCTCCCCCTGAGCCAGAGCTCACTTTTTAATTTCTGGAAGGAATATCAACACCAGATTCTGGTGCGGATCCATCCCCTACATTTTTTGTAGTTCTCTTCATCCAAATCTTGTTCATCTCACTTTGAACTTCATCCACATTCACTTTTCTTTTTCCCTTGTCTTGATTCTGATTATGATGTACCAAACCTCTTTTGTCTTGATTTTTTCTTCTACAGAATTTGGCAATATGACTGGATCTATTACAATTGTGACAAACAACATTTCTTTGCATATTTGATTGATATCCTCTTGATCTGCATTGATTAGCCATATGACCCATTCTATTGCATGCAAAGCATCTACCATTGAATGAATTGTTCATTTGCATATTTCTACACTCATGAGATTTGTGACCATACCTCTTGCAGTTGAAACATTTTTTGGATAAGGATGTATTAGTCTGATTCATTCTCTTTCTGCACTGATTAGCTTTGTGACCAAAGTTATTGCAGTTGTGGCAGTATCCATTGAAGGATGGATATCTTTGAGCATTAGGTTGCCTTACCAGAGGTCTTCTAGGCCTATTTCTTGGATTTTCTGATCCAAACTTCTTCTTATCAGATCCAGAGCTTTCACCTTTCTCATATCCCAAGCCACACTTGTCATCTACCCTCTTTTGGCTTTCAAGAAGAACTTCAAGTTGAGAAGAACTTATCTTGAATTTCTCTTTGTATTCATTTGCTGTTTAAAGATCCCTTTTAAGAGAGATAATTTGATCCTCAAGTTTTTCTTCATTATCTTTAGCATCTTCAAGATCAGATTCAAGATGTTTGATTATTCTATCCATCTTGTGGTAGTCTTCTATTTTCTCTTTGAGAGATAGTCTTAGATCATCTTCTATTTTTCTTTTCTCTTCAATTTCTTGAGTAAATTTTATGACTCCTGATTCCATTTCATGTCTTACCATAATGACTTCTTTTGATAACTTTTCACATAACTTGGTTTTCTCCTTCAGATCTTCATTTGTATTATTTGCTTCACCTTGACTTACCAATTGCTGAAGTAGATCCTTTCTCTTTTTCATAGAGATACTCAGTTTCCCTTTTAGTTCATTTATGAAATCATCAGCCTATTTGAGTCTTTCCTTCAATTCATTGACTTCAGAGTTAGATTGCTCAAGATCATCTAGGACAGTCTGAAGTTGTTCCCTCATACCATACACATCCATTTGAATTCCTAGATCTTCCTCAAGTTGTTAGGCTTTGTTAGGAGGAACTTGGCTCTGATACCAATTGTTGATAACTGAGAGGGGGGGTGAATCAGTTATCTTAATTATTTTAACTTTTTGTTCTTCTTAGTCAACTAGTGCAGTATCAAAACACATAAGCTTTAAATGAACATGAAAGCAGAAATAAAATCAGTACACATGACACAATATTTTTGACATGGAAACCCTATTAAGGGAGAAAACCATGGGGTGATTAACCCAAGAATGTATTCTCTATTAGAAGAATAGAAATACAAAAGATGGCATTTGCCAATTAGGGCTCACTACCTGAGCACATTGCTCACAAGAGGCTCACTGCCTACAAGAGACTCACTGTCTACAAGTTATAAAGAGAGTAACAAGATACTTGAACTGATGAGAAGCATCCACATATGCTAGATTTCAGTTCTGGTTAGGCTCTGTATACTGATCTACTGCACTTCATTCTTCCTCTTCTTTTGTGCTGCTATCCTTTCACATACTGGACCTACCTTATTGCTTTCACACTATTCTTCTACTTTTATTCGCACACACCAACACACTCAACACACCTTTATATCCAAATCCATCTAGTATTTATATCCACACAACGGATTACATCCTCTTTCTAGTCGGCATCCAGAATAGTCAATATTTTCCCAAACTTTAGTCTGTCAGCTGAATCCTTGCTCACCAAGTGATGCGGATCAAGGAGATACTTATAGAAGTCATCTAACATGTTGGCCAATCATGGATGATACCTTAAGAACTTTGATCACCATTAATATCTCATCTGGAATAATTCTGATGCTCTGTCTGTCAGTTCTTCCTCTATCTACTCTGCCAAACCAGACCCCAAAACTTAGATACTCATATCTCTTCACTCTCTAATCACTAGAGGCTCAATCCCTGGAATCTATCAGTCAAGGTGTTCCTCTTGACTTCCCCAAGTCTGTACTTTACAAAGATACTTCCTCTAAGAGATCCGGACCTGACTATCAGACCTTGCCACATGCTCTGTTCTTACTTACCAGACCACAACATTCTTCAATCTAACTTCCGGTATAGGCACACCATGTCCTGTGGATGTGTGGGATGATCTTTGTTGCCATCAATGACAACAGTCATGAAGCCATAATGTGTCTCTTGCCAACAAAAAGTGTATGTATTATTATATGTAATCTAAACACTTTAGAATTGATAAAACTATAACAAATTTATCAAGATTTTCTTTAAGGCTTCAATTTTAAAGGTATTTGGATCCCTCTATTAAATAATGAGGATTATGGATTTGGTACTTATCTTAGAGCATATGGGTGCATGCCTTGGTTAACTATTTATAATCCTAAATTAATCCAAGGCATCAAAGGAGATAGTGTGCACTTCATTCTTCTTGATAAAGATAGGAAGATCATTAGTAGAGATGCATTATCACTTGCCATGTCATGGGGTTTAAAAGCATATCCATTTACTCAATCTAAAGTAAATGAAATCATCTGCAAGGTGCATGACACATCAAGTTTGGAATTTCTTCTCAGGATATAGATTTCCTCAATTATAAAGGACATAAAGTGAGTTAACCTTTAACACATAATTGTTTTTCTTTTAATCAAATCTATTATTAATATTAATTTTGTAACTTTACTTTTTGTATGGTTGCAGGTGGAGAAAGAGCTAATTAGTAGCAAACTTATCTTTTTGTATGTTGAACCTCCAAGTTTGGATCTTAAAATAAAGTCTAAGTTAGACCAATTACTACAAGTCCATAAGGAATTCAAGATTATATATGTAGGTCACTCCTCCAGCATAGAGTAGAAAGATCTAAAAGCATACAAAAATATTATATGAAGATGCCATAAAAAAATGCATTATCTCAAACATTCATTTTGGGATATGGTAATGTTTTGGTATAGGTGCACATATTTATCAATTACAATGAAGGAGAAGCATAATTTGCCTAAAACATTTGAAAGGCTTGTGAGGCAATTGTATATTGAAAAAAGATGGTTACTATTCTTAGATAGAGATGGAATAGTTATAGCTAGTGGAAAAGAGGTGGTGGATATCATATGCAAATCAAATGAAAATAGAGATGATTTAGACATTGTGATAAATAATGAAGTGATAAAAAGATTGGAAAGTGGAAAATGCAATAAAATGGTGAGAACATATTTTCGTGATGAAATATCAAACCATCCAAATCATCATTGTGAGCATCCCTTGTCACTCACACAAATAAAAGGATATATAATTTGTGATGTTTGTGAATTAGAATTGAAGACTATAGACTTGGACAACCAAAGGTTGTAGAATTGCAAGACTTGTACGTGGGACATAGCAAAAGATCGTTGGGAGGCATTTACTAAAGAACAAGCTCAATATATGTTACAATTGTGAGATTCATTCCTTATTAGGTATATGTAGTTACCAATATATGTGACAAACATTGGGATTTCTTATTCCTTTCAAAGTACCTTTAAAGGAACCTTTAGAATTTACATATCCATATGTAACTATTGACTTTAATTAAAGGGATTTTAAATATTTATTATGTGGATTTCTTTAATTCTTTCATGGCTCCAAATTTAACTTTGTGTAAATAGTTCAAGTTTTTTCATTCGAAGAAAATGTGTAAAGAAGTTTATAATTGTCATTTACTTATTCATTCTTAGTATTTGACTATTTATCTAAGATTAACTTTTGATTAGGAACTATGTAATCACAATACTAAACCACAAACCACAACATGTTAGATGAATATAATACTATAGAAAGTACGCACATTTTAAAATTAAATTAGTTGATTCATTTGTTCTTATGTTCAAGTTAGATATGCATATTTGAGCTCATTTTAGTAAATCTAGTAACCAACACCTCTCTTTTTAGTAAATCTAGATAATTAATGCCTAATGTTGCATATAACATATGTTATATGTCTTGATGATTGGGTGGAGATGTAAAATTCTAAATTGCTAAGGGTTTTCAATAAACAAATGCCTTTGACCTTTATCCATTATGTCTTATATTAACTTGAATCTACATCCATATAATTCATCCTATTGGTCAAATGCCTTATTAACACATACATATACTGTTGGAATGAAGAAATCCTATATAACCTTTATTTCTTCTAACATTGAGTCATTTTTATCCACTTTAATTTTTATATGTATATCTTCCACTTTTAGGCCAATGCTTCTCCCTCAAGGAAGAGCTCCAAACTAGATAAGTTTAAAGGCATGAAGATCTTCACTATTAAGTTTTGTTGGGATATGATAAAATACATATGTTGAATGCTAAATTGTAAACGTATGTTGTGAGTACATTGAAGGAAAGCTAAAACATCTTATCAGTTCTTGCCTATAATAGAGCTACCATTGTGAGTGATTTTCAATTACCTTAGAGTGAAATCAACCAAATAATTTCTCTTGATTATTTCCTATCCTAGCCATATCATGAAATTTAAATTCTTATTTTATAAATAGTTTCATTTCTTATTACAGTCTTCATTTCATTTGAGGTTTCAATATTACTACAAATAATGAAGACCATTTATTATTATGACTAATAATTTATTGTCCTACTATGACACTTGTCAAGATTGATGTTTAGTGTTCACAATTACATTGTTCAATAATTTCCCTTAGATTTTATTTTTACAACCACAATATTATCTTTTTCCTTTGGTATTTTTCTTTTTTCTAGAATTTATTGTTTTCACTACTAACAATTTGGAAGGAATTGAGATGTGGGCCCTACCTCTATAGTGGGGAGAACACATATTATTGAGAGAAAATGAAAATTTATTACTAAGCTAGTTGACCATGACTAATAAAGAAATATGGATTGTATTTTGTTACATTCAGTAATTCAAACTAGGCATAGACTTTTACTAACTTCAAATATTTATAATGTTAGATCATAAGATAATAAATATTGGTTAACAAGGTTATCATTATCATTTTTCTTGCTTGTAATCATTAGAAATAAAGTAATTAATCCATTTATATCCAAAACAAATCAAATACTACTTACTAAATCTTTGTTGCTTCCCTCTCTCCCATATGTATACACAATCCTATCTACCATTTTCATCTGCTTAGATATTCAGAAAATTACATTTTACTAACATTCCTTTACAATACAACAAATTGTAAGAAAATAAATTGTATACCTTGCAATTTATTTTTACATGTTTTGTGACCACTTTAGTGTTTTGCCTAATATTCCCATTTTGACTTTTTTTAGCCTATTTTCCCTCTCCCTTTAGCTTGTCCCCCTTTTTATGTGTCATTTACCCCTCTCATGTGTCTTGACCCCTTATTAGGACCTATTTCTTATCCATATGCTTCCTCCTTCCCTTTTCATGTGTCTTCACCCCTACTTATAAGATTCCTTAACAATTAAGCTACACATATTCTCATTTCCAAGGAGATTTCTACAAAAATTAAATTCTTTCTTATCCCCTCCTATAACTAGTCCATTTTCACCTCATTTCTTCCATAACTTTCACATTTAGATTCTAATTGAGATGAAGCCATTTCTATTGATCTAGTTTTGATCCCCTATTTCTTCTCACCTAAGCTTATCTTCACGATAGGAAACACATGCGCCTCCCATTAGGGATGACACGTGTGTCTCACCCTCTTTTGGCTCCAAAATTTTAATGGAAGTTTATCCTTGGATGATTAAGATCAATTCTAGGGATTTCTACTCAAAACAATTCAATTTGGCCCATAAAAATCTATAAAGGGATCCTTCATACCCTCATTTTACATAAGACACTATATGTCATGCCCATATTATACTAAAGCATACTATTGCATTATGGAGTTTTCTCATCAAGTATTTGAAGATTTGGAGCCTTGGAGTATGTTAGAGCCTGCTATTTTTATAGGGTTTTAGAATTATTTCTTTAAGGAATAATCCTATGTTAAAACCCTAAACCCTTGAGTGAAAGCACAAAGATGAGTATAGATTTCATGGAAGTCTTCCATGCAAGGAAAATATCAATTGGAACAGGCACCTATTTTGAAAATAATGGGTGCCCATTTAGGAACGAGACCCAAAGCTTAAACGGGTGCCCATTTAGAAATAGGCTCCCATTTAGGATCAGGCACCTGAAGCCAAATGGCTACCCGTTATGGAACAGGCACTCATAAAAGGAGCAGGTACCCATTTATAAATGAGTATCCA
This sequence comes from Cunninghamia lanceolata, assembly GCA_027924645.1. NCBI lineage: Eukaryota > Viridiplantae > Streptophyta > Pinopsida > Cupressales > Cupressaceae > Cunninghamia > Cunninghamia lanceolata. The sequence continues at coordinate 1,406,668 of BSBN01000210.1, read as the reverse complement.
TTTCTGAAAAGTATATATTTTTTTAAAAACAGGCATGTGGCTTCATTTTGACAACAGAGAAGACACCTATGAATGGCTACCCATATTGCTTAACCCCACCACCCACCTCTAGAACCTCCCCACCTTCTCTAGACCAACTATCAACTGTGCCAAGTTAGTTGTATATCCTTTTTTGTTATTTTTCATTAATTTTTGTTTTATTTTTGTTATTTTTTATTGTTATTTCATTTGAAACCCTAGGTGTAGTTTAGATAGAAATTTAGTTGTTTATCACAATGTAAATTGTAAATGTTAAACCCTAAACTGAAAACACTAAACCCTAATTCGTAAACTGTAAACCCTAAATTGAAAATACTAAACCCTAATTCATAAACCGTAAACACTAAACCCTAACCATAAATAGTAAACCCTAAACAATAAACAATAAACCCTAAACTATAAATAGTAAACCATAAACCCTAAACACTAAACTCTAAACTGTAAACCGTAAATAGTAAACTCTGACACTAAACTTCTAGGGTTTCTTTTATATAAGTGTTACCATTTTTTACCACAGCTCAAAATTGGCTGAGCAGATGTGACATATTCATTTTTGAGTGAGGGTTATCATTCTTCTTTTATGACTTAGTTGCATAGTTATTATGTTTCAGTGTTAGATGCAATTCATTTGTTTAAAAAGGAGGAGAAGATTTCAGATCATTCATTGCATTGCAAAATAATCAAGAGACATAAGTATTTCATTCATTATAATGATTATCCCTTTACAAGTTGAAATACATAAAAGAATAAGCATTGCATTGAAATAAATAATGACATATTAGATGCCCCACACAAGCCATGGGTTATAGCTGAACATAAGCAGATATAAAGAAAATACTATGCATCTAATGAAGAGAAAAGGAAAGACATAGCCATCATTGCCTTAAGGGTTGTTGAGCTTCAAAGTTGCCTCCTGTCCTACTCCTAATCTCGACATGAACCTGCAAAAATGTGGGAAGGGTTCCGTTAGAAGATCCGGTTATGAAAATCCTATATCCCATCAGAAGAAGCATAATACTTTGATTATAGTGCATTGACCAAATGAACATCATCCATATGTAGAAGGAATTGAGAAAGAAATAATCATGGAACATCATTGTTTTACTCTAATCTATTTGTTGCATGTGTAGGTATAGGATAAGTCATGTAGCTGATTGAAGACATTTAGCATGTGGTGTTAAGTGGGCTCCCACAAGGGTTGAGCCCAACATGTTGTTTCCCCTTAATCTCAAAAGGGATGAATGGAAAAGGAAAGAATCATTATTCATTTACATGACAAATTGAAGGAATAACAAGAGCAGTCATATGCATCAGATTCTATTTCAGGACATAGTTATGATTATAGTTCAAGTAATGAAATGCAACCATGAAAATGAACTAAACTGTAAAAGGGATTGCATTTAATGCACATGACAGCTATCATCACTACTTCAGCTGACATAAAAAAAATGAGATTCACATGTATTTTATTTTTATATCTCTCATAGTGTACATTAGAAAATGAAAATATCAAGTACAATTCTATCATATTGAATGTCAGAAGTTGCCATTGGATAATATCTTACAATTGTACATAATTGTTTGATCATATAAGAAATATCAAAAGTAGATATCAGTTATGCATGATTTGAATAAATTGAAAGTGCAAGTGGACAACCACTAAGGAACAACATATGTTGTCACTTCTCTTTCTTGTTGAAACTATTACTTTCAGAGTATGAGGACAATTGCATCAAAGATACAAATAAGTTCTAGCAAACAATGCTACAAAGAAGGAAATGGAACAACAGGAGCTACACCATCCACATGGGATAGTATATCATTCATAAGATAGTCCTAATGTTTCTAAATGATTGTCATAATAACAAGAAGAGTCAAATATAGTTGTTCATGTCCAATCTGTAGAAAGTGCAACATTCAATTCTAGTACAAAAGCACTTCATCAATAAAGATTCCCACAATAACCAATGCTTTAATGATGCAAGCTATTACAATATGTATTGATCAGCAAAGGAGAAGTTAAACTAGAATATTTCCTTCATAATGGCAACCACTACATTGGAATAGAAGGGACAGTCATCAATTACAAAGCACATCAAAGTTTGAAGTAACTGTGATAGTCATAAATAGTGTGGAGTAATCATGTTATTCAAAGATGCAGGGGACAACTTTAAAAAAGAACATTGTTTCAGATGAGATGAATAGGAACAATTGAAGAAGATGTGCATTCTTATCACATGTAAATGACCAAAATGACGAGTGACAGGAAAAGAGTCAAGTGGACTATTTTGCTAGTTGTAGGATGCATACAAAAGCATGATCATTTTCATCATGTAGCAAAAAGATAGCCAACAACATGAGGGCAGCTATATCAATACATTTGCCATATGTCATTAAATTGCAAGTAATTACAGAAAGGTTGCTAATCAGAATGGTGCCTTTACTAGGTAAATATGTCATTTGTGTCATGCATAATGTATAGTATGGAGTGGAGGTAGCAAGGACACCATGAATTTTGTGGACAGTTAATGAAGAGCATATACAAGATCATCTCCAGTGGTCTAAGGATCTACCAAATCTCACCAGTGGAGGTTTTCACAACTTCCTAGCAGCCAAATGAAAATGGTGGTCAACAACAATGATGTATGGCACAGTTGAGTCAATTACAATGAATAAAATAGAATGAGGACTGCATCATGTGATTACAGAGAAAGCATGTTGAAAGAAGATTCAGCTTATACAAACAGATAAGACCAGCAAATATGAATGTGTTTCTATCAAAGGTCTCATCATACAAGGGGTTTTCTTCATCTTATCAAGCCATATCTATATTGAGAGATTGATGCAAATACATAAATAAAGTATGTGTATCTGAGACATCACGTGTATATGCACAGGTGGAAGTTATAGAGCCATACAAAGTTTTGCATGCACCCTGATACAGAGGGGTCTTTGCATATGTCTAGAGAAGAATGCTTAGAAATAATGCCAGTCGCGGCCCCACAATGATAGAGAAACAAAAATACAGATTTAAAGGAAATACAAGAAATCTGATGTATACTATAGTCACGGCCACCAGTATATAGAAGGGTTTTGATAATTTCAACAGACCATAAAAATGAAGCTATCTTTCATCAATTGTAAAGATCATACATTGAAACCAGTGTTATATCAAGTTTCGAAAGAAGGAAGCTTACCTCTTCAAGAGGAAAGTATACATGGAGCTGCGGATTTGCCGCCCAGAAGTGCCAAGTTTTATCTCCAAATCATCATTCTCCATTGTGGCATTCCGAAGGAAGAGCTCTAGATGCACGAGCAAGTCATGGAGACTTCAACCCAAGTGCCAGATAACACTAAAAAAGGGAAGCAGAGTAACAAAAATGATAGTGAACACAGATGCATCAGATAAATCTACCATGGCACAACTAAAGGCCTAAAAGATTGTATTTAGATCAAAAATATGGAGCTAAAACTAGTGATATTGAGAGTTACCTTGCAGTGCCCTCTCAGAATTGATTTGAAATAGTAGAGAATGGTGGAGAACATTCCAATGTCAAGCATGAAACCCTAGGTCCCATTGTCTGTAGTAGTGAGGCTTCTCATTTTTACAAAATGAAAATGAATGCGAAAATTTAGGGCGAAAATGGTTTTGTTTTAGGGTTATTTTTTGCCCTAGGATCGAGTGTGATTTTTGTCACATCAATTTAATTGTTTCAAAGCCTCACTAATACTCCAAGGGTATTAAGGTCCTCTACATGACCTAAGTCATCATGACTTTAGAACAATATGCATTAGGTCCCTTAGCCACTAGGGTTAAATCATAGATAAATGACGATGGTTGCATTGAATACACTTTGGTTGGGAACTCATAACTTCAAATCCATCTTGGTCCCCTTAGAAATAGATAATATGCAGGTCATATGCCTTAGAGAATTTTTTCAAATCTAATAGAGAATAAGCCTTTATGGCTTTATTATTTTTTACAAAAATATGTAGAGATCATATTATTGTAAAGGTAATGTACTTGGAAAAATAAAGAAAATCAAAAGCCTTGTATATTTCCTTATAAGAGGAAGTCAAATCAAGACCAGATTAGGCAAATCAGAGAGATAAAACTACAACTATGTAAAACTTTGTTTTAAAGAAATAAATTATAATTTGCTTTAAAATAAAAGCTATTTTATGTAGTTAAAGTAAATAGGATTCTATTTTTGCTTTCTGGATGAATTGGGCAGGTATGGACAAAAATAGGAGTTTTCTTAGCAGATAAAGCATGATTTTAAACAAGATTTGGTGGGGCCACCTAAGGGGACAGTTTGACAAGCATTATTCTTCATATTATAGACTGATTGGAGGCAGTTTGGGGGGCTTTATTGACAGGTTTTATAAGAAGCTCAAAAATGGATGGCTTTTATCTATTTTTAGAAGCTTTTTCCTTGGGGAGATCTCTTGGAGGCATTTATAGGAGAAGACTTAGTTTTTCTCAGTAGTTGATACTAGTTTCTTCTCTCTTGTTCATAGGTAGAGTTGTTTACAGGCAGTTGGCTCAATTATTTCATATTGCATTGTACTCCTTCTAGTTCAAAATGAAAAATTATCCTATTCTATACGTTTGGCAGTCTTGATTTGATGTTTTATTGTGACTTTTGGTCCTTTATCATGTCTCAGTGCTGTTAAATTATAGTTTTCCTTGGTTACAGTTTGTCTTTGAATCAAACCTTGTTGTAAATTATTTTAGGGGTAAACAATTAGTGGAATTGTCAAAGTTTATGTTTGAAGAATTGTTTTGTGAGTGATAGAAATTCATTCAGATTAGTTATTAGAGTTCAATTTCACATTTTAAGTGCATCTCTCTATCCTTTTTCCTAGACAAGTCGTTAGATTAGGAAAATCATAAGGAGAACTAGCTCACTCTGGAGATTCACCCTCCTTATAGGAAACCCACATCCTGAGAGTGATTCCATGTTTCAACAGGTAGCTAAGTTTCTGTGAGCTTAGCAGGGTGCATACTTGATTGACAATAGTTTTTGGCACACCCAGTGGGACAAAAGTACATTGTTTTCTTTGTTGTTTGGTATGCGTAACAAGGTTTTCAACCTTTCAGAGGTAAAAGCAACATACTTGGCAACTCAAATCTTTGGCTTTGCATGTAGATCTAGTGAACAGTACATGAAGAAAGTCACATACTGAAGGATCGAGTGTTTTCTTTGGTATCAATAGCCTTTGGAGGAAAAATTATCAAACACCCTGGAGACTCTAAGTAAATGGCCAGACCGTATCCTTTTGCTGCATTTAACGGGGGCAGCCCGTTACAACTGGTCCATCGTGATGACATTCTAGCTGCATCCCTCAAAGGACTACCATATTTCACCGGAGAGGAACACACTACAGCTGTTGAACATATTCAGGATGTTGCAACTCTATGTTTAGTGCATAATGTCACCCAAGAGAATGTAACAATTAGACTCTTGGTTGCATCGCTGAAAGGGAAAGCTTTGTAGTGGTTTTGAGGACTCACAGCAGGCTCAATCATGTCATGGGATAATTTGGGAGATGGATTGCACAAACATTTTGATGACAAATCCGATCTTTTCTTTCTACTGCAGTAGTTGAGTACCATCAAGAGGCATCCGCATGAACATATGTCCAATTTCAATTACTGCTTCTAGAGGACTTGGAATAGAGTCCCCGTAACGGTAGGGCGTACACCACAACATGCCTTTCTATTTTATCTTAAAGCTTTAGATAGCGAAATATCTATTATGATTTAGGCTCTGGGTGGATCTACCCTTCTCGATGCTTTTGAGATTGTTGTTAGAGCAGAAAACTACCTTATTCTAGCAGGGAAAATACCCCCAAGTCCTCCCTTGCCCATTTTTCTACAAATGTAGCCATCTGAGCCCATGGCAGTTCCTCTTTTGACTACTGTCCTAGCTATTCCAACCATAGAACACCAGGTTTCCACTCAAGGGACTGTTGTTCCAATCCAAACTCAGGAGTTATACGAGCTTAAAAACACAATTGAGAGCATGACAAATGAGTTTATTAATTTGAAGAGGCAAATCAATCAAGAACATAAGCCTTTCCAAGCTCCATGTCAGTTTAATTAGTAGAATAGGCCATCTTTCCAAACTGATCCACAGGCCCCAAGAAGAAATTGTAACCCCGAGGAGGTTTTTATGCATTAGTAAAGCCCTAATTTTTGTGATGAGAATTACCCCCAAGGCAAAGAGATGGGTTTTGAATGCAAACAGACTCCTCAAGAGATCCAAATCTTGAGTTTCAGAAGTTCTGATTTTGCTCAAGAGCCTGTCCACATTCAAGACCAATCCATCAGTCCTCAGTTTCAACCATATTGAGAATCCAAACCAATTGAAATCACGAATGTCAGGCCAGTAGCTAAGAAATCAGATAGAAAACAAGAAGTTGTTACTATTTGTCCTGCAACCCTGGTTGACTATAAGCATATTGAATGTGTGAAGGAGGTTGATTTAGACTTGGTCCTAAACCCTATGCATTTTGAATCATTTGAAAAAATTTCTAATGCTTTCTATAAGTTGAATCAAGGTAGGATGCAAAGATTGGAGGGCAAAAGTATTCAATTGCAAAAATACATTGCTCAAAAAATGGAGAATAGACCTGAAAAGGGAAATAAAGAAGAACTGGTGTTGGATCACAATAAGCTCAGTGAAAGCTATCATGAGGTAAGGAACATCCTTTTGCCGTCAAAAAATGAAGAAAAAATGTTTTTAAATAGTCTTGAGATACCTGTTACAAACATAGAAACTATGCAAAAAGAGGGTGTTGAACCTCAGTTTTCAACTAACTTGTTTGATGAGCTTCCTGAGTTCATGCATGAAAGTGGGAGTGGCATGGCTATACCAAGTTCTGATCACCATAGTAACGAGGTCTGCTTAGACAATGAGGTGTTGATCCAAGGACAGAATTGTGAAAACAAACTTGATTCAGATGATCATGAGTTTGAGGATGACCTATTTCAAGTAGAAATTGAACTTTTTTGCTCACATTTGGATGATATGCCAGCATTGATTGAGGATGGTTATCTGCAACATCTTAGCAAGGAAGTGGAAGAGACTGTAGAGCAACCTAACTTGCAGTAGAATCTAGATTGGTCAGAAGAGAGACTGCCTTTCTATGGTGCAGAGATCGATGATATACAAATTGATAAAGAGGTTAGTTCACTACTTGAATTATTTCCTTCACTTACCGAAGAGACTTTTGTCCTGGTATGTATCCCCTTAGGTCATAGTGAGTATTTTGAACCTAGTATAGCTTTTGCTAAGGATCTTCCAAGTTTTGATGGTTTAGATGAGCTATTAGCTACTTTGACTGAGGAGAGTGATCCATTGACTGAAGAGGAAGAGGCAATATGGTAGATTATCATGCAAGGTCTAGATAATGCTCTTGTTTTCAATCCAAAGCCTTCTAGAGGATGTCCTATTAGATATCTGGCTAGGTTGGTAGCCAATGAGAGAGAGCAACTTCCTAGTGATACTGTTTCAGACCAAGGAGAGTATAAAGTTGAGTTCAGTCAGACTACCAGCTTATGTGATTAGTCAGGCAGGTGGGTATGTGATTACATGTTTCTCCTCAGGAAGGTGTTGCAACATTGTGCAGGTTATTCATTTTTATATTACCTCTTTTGGACAATTCATAGGTATTACAGATTGGTAAGAAGGGGCAGCTATTTCACCCAATCAGTAAATGGTTTTGTTTGATCAGCTTCTTTGGCTGGTTAGAGTAGGGTTAAATTAGTGTTTTTAGTCAATAAGTGCTTCGTGCACATTTTTTTAGTTAGTTTTTGTTTCCCAAAGTGCTGCTGCACAATTTGTTGGCCATTAAGGCCTGTTAGTTTGCTTTCAGTTTAGTTTATTTTCAGTTTTTTGTTGCTGTTTAGTCTGTTGGAGAGATGAATTGCAATGATTTCTAATTTTGAGAAGGACAAAGTATGACTCAATGCCCAATGGATGTTCATGGCAACTGATCAAACGCCTAGTAGGTAAGCATATACCATAGGTCGCCAGAAATGTTACCATTTTTTACCACAACTCAAAATTGGCTAAGCAGATGTGACATATTCATTTTTGAGTGAGGTTATCATTCTTCTTTTATGACTTAGTTGCATAGTTATTATGTTTCAGTGTTAAATGTAGTTCAGTTGTTCAAAAAGGAGGAAACGATTTCAAATCATTCATTGCATTGCAGAACATTCAAGAGAGATAAGTATTTCATTCATTACAATGATTATCCATTTACAAGTTGAAATACATAAAAGAATAAGCATTGCATTGAAAGAAATAATGACATATCAGATGCCTCACACAAGCTGTGGGTTATAGCTGAACATATGTAGATATAAAGAAAATACTATGCATCTAATGAAGAAAAAAGGAAAGACAGCCATCATTGCCTTAAGAGTTGTCGAGCTTCAAAGTTGCCTCCTGTCCTGCTCCTGATCTTGACATGAACCTGCAAAAATGTGGGAAGGGTCCCGTTAGAAGATCCGGTTATGAAAATCCTATATCCTATCAGAAGAGGCATAATACTTTGATTATAGTGCATTGACCAAATGAACATCATCCATATGTAGAAGGAATTGAGAAAGAAACAATCATGGAACATCATTGTTTTATTCTAATCTATTTGTTTCATGTACATGTATAGGATAAGTCATGTAGCTGATTGAAGACTTTCAACATGTGGTGTTAAGTGGCCTCCCACAAGGGTTGAGCCCAGCATGATGTTTCCCCTTAATCTCAGAAGGGATGATGGAAAAGGAAAGAATCATTATTCATTTACATGACAAAATGAAGGAATAATAAGAGCAATTATATGCATCAGATTCTATTTCAGGACATAGTTATGATTACAGTTCATGTAATGAAATGCAACCATGAAAATGAACTGAACTATAAAAGGGACTACATTTAATGCACATGACAGTTGTCATCATTACTTCAGCTGACATTGGAAAAATGACATTCATAGGTATTTTATTTTTATATCTCTCATAGTGTACATTAGAAAATGAGAATATCAAGTACAATTCTATCATATTGAATGTCAAAAGTTGCCATTGGATAATATCATGCAATTGTACATAACGGTTTGATCATATAAGAAATATCAGAAGTAGATATTAGTTATGCATGATTTGAATAAATTGAAAGTGCAAGTGGATAGCCACTAAGGAGCAACATATGTTGTCACTTCTCTTTCTTGTTGAAACTATTACTTTTAGAGTATGAGGATAGTTGCATCAAAGAGACAAATAAGTTCTAGTAAATAGTGCTATAAAGAAGGCAATGGAACAGCAGGAGCTACATTGTCCACATGGGATAGTATCTCATTCATAAGATAGTCCTAATGTTTCTAAGTGACTGTCATAATAACAAGAATAGTCAAATACAGTTGTTCATGTCCAATCTGCAAAAAGTGCAACATTCACTTCCAGTATGAAAGCACTTCATCAATAAAGATTCCCACAATAACCAATGCTTTAATGATGCAAGCTGTTACAGTATGTATGGATCAGCAAAGGAGAAGTAAAACTAGAATATTTCCTTCATAATGACAGCCACTACACTAGAATAGCAGGGACAGTTATCAATTACAAAGCACATTGAAGTTTGAAGTAACTGTGATAGTCATAAATAGTGTAGAGTAATCATGTCATTCAAAGATGTAGGGGACAACTTTAAAAAAGAACATTGTTTCAACTAAGATGAATAGAAGCAATTAAAGAAGATGTGCATTCTTATCACATGTAAATGACCAAACTGATGAGTGACAGGAAAAGAGTCAAGTGGACTGTTTTGCTAGTTGCAAGATGCATACCAAAGCATGAACATTTTCATCATGTAGCAAAAAGGTAGCCAACAACATGAGGGTAGCTATATCAATACATTTACCATATGTCATTGAATCACAAGTAATTACAGAAAGGTTGTTGATCAGCATAGTGCCTTTACCAGGTAAATATGTCATTTGTGTCATGCATAATATATAGTATGGAGTGGAGGTAGCAAAGACACCATGATTTTTGTGGACAATTAATGAAGAGCATATACATGATCATCTCCAGTGGTCTAAGGATCTACCAAATCTCACCAGTGGAGGTTTTCACAACTTCCTAGCAGCCAAATGAAAATGGTGGTCAACAATGATGATGTATGGCACAGCTGAGTCAAATACAGTGAATAAAACAGAATGTGGATTGCATCATGTGATTATAGAGCAAGCATGTTGAAAGAAGATTCAGCTTATACAAACAGATAAGACCAGCAAATATGAATGTGTTTCTATCAAAGGTATCATCATACGAGGGGTTTTCTTCATCTTATCAAGCCATATCTATATTGAGAGACTAATGCAAATACAAAAATAAAGTATGTGTATCTAAGACATCACATGTATATGCACAAGTGGAAGTTATAGAGCCATACAAAGTTTTGCATGCAACCTGATACAGAGGGGTCTTGGCATATGTCTAGAGTAGAACGGTTAGAAATAATGCCAGATGCAACCCCACAATGACAAAGAAACACAAATATAGATTTAAAGCAAATACAAGAAATCAGATGTATACTGCAGTCGCAGCCACCAATATATAGAAGGGTTTTGATAATTTCAACAGAGCGTAAAAATGAATCTATCTTTCATCCATTGTAAAGATCATACATTGAAACCAATGTTATATCAAGCTTTGAAAGAAGGAATCTTACCTCTTCAAGAGGAAAGTATGCACATGGAGCCATGGATTTGCTGCCCAGAAGTGCCAAGTTTTATCTCTAAATCCTCAATCTCCATGGCGGCATTCTGAAGGAAGAGCTCCAGATGCATGAGCAAGTCATGGTGACCTCAGTCCAAGTGCCAGATAATGCCAAAAAGGGGAAGCAGAGTAACAAAAATGACAATGAACACAGATGCATCAGATAAATATGCCATGGCATGGCTAAAGGCCCAAAAGATTATATTTAGATCAAAAATATGGAGCTAAAACTGGTGATATTGAGGCTTACCTTGTAGTGCCCTCTCAAAATCAATTTGAAATAGTAGAGAATGGTGGATAACATTCCAGTGTCAAGCATGAAACCCTAGGTCCCATTGTTGGTAGTAGGGAGGCTTCTCATTTTTGCAAAAAGAAAATGAATGCAAAAATTTAGGGTGAAAATGGTTCTATTTTAGGGTTATTATTTGCCCTAGAATCGAGTGTGATTTTTGTCACATCAATTTAATGGTTTCAAAGCCTCACTAATACCCTGAGGGTATTAAGGTCCTTTGCATGACCTAAGTCATCATGACTTTAAAACAATATGCATTAGGTCCCTTAACCACTAGGAGTAAATCATAGATAAATGACCATGATTGCATTGAATACACTTTTCTTGGGAACTCATAACTTCAAATCCATTTTAGTCCCCTTGGAAATAGATAGTATGCAGGTCATATGCCTTAGAGAATTTTTTCAGATCTAACAGAGAATAAGCCTTTATGGATTCATTATTTTTTGCAAAAAGATGTAGCAATTGTATTATTGTAAAGGTAATGTACTTGGCAAAATAAAGAAAATCAAAAGTCTTCTATATTTCCTTATAAGATGAAGTCAAATCAGGACTAGATAAGGAAAATCAGAGAGATAAAACTACAACTATGTAAAGCTTTGTTTTGAAGCAATAAATTATAAATTGCTTTAAAATAAAATCTATTTTAGCAGTTAAAGTAAATAGGATTCTATTTTTACTTTCTGGGTGAATTGGGCAGATATGGATAGAAATAGGAATTTTCTTAGCAGATAAAGCATGATTTTAAAGCAGATTTGGTGGGGCCACCTAAGGGGACAGTTTGGTAAGCTTTATTCTTCAGATTGTAGACTGATTAGAGGCAGTTTAGGGGCTTTATTGATAGGTTTTATAAGGAGCTCAAAAATGGATTGCTTTTATCTATTTTTAGAAGCTTTTTCCTTAGAGAGATCTCTTGGAGGCATTTATAGGAGAAGACTTAGTTTTCTCAGTAGTTGATACCAGTTTCTTCTCTTGTTCACAGGCAGAGTTGTTTACAAGCAGTTGGCTTAGTTATTTCATATTCCATTGTACTCCTTCCAGTTCAAAATGACAAATTATCCTATTCTATACATTAGGCAGTCTTGATTTGATGTTTTATTGTGGCTTTTGGTCCTTTATCATGTCTTAGTGCTATTAAATTATAGTTTTTCCCTAGTTGCAATTTGTGTTTGAATCAAACCTTGTTGCAAATTATTTTAGGGGTAAACAGTTAGTGGAATTGTGAAAGTTTATGTTTGAAGAATTATTTAGTGAGTGACAGAAATTCATTCAGATTAGTTATTAGAGTTCAATTTCACATTTTAAGTGCATATCTCTATCCTTTTTACTAGACAAGTCATTAGATTAGTAAAATCATAAGGAGAACCAGCTCACTTTGGAGATTCACCCTTGTTATCAGAAACCCACATCCTGAGAGTGATTCCATGTTTCAATGGGTAGCTAAGTTTCTGTGAGCTTAGCAGGGTGCATATTTGATTGACAACAATAAGATTAAAAATAAACCTTTACCAATGATATTTAAAAATCATTTGAAATTGTCTATATAGACCTCAAGAATTACTTATACACTATAGGCCTGTTCTTAGTCTTCATGGCTTTCAATGTTCCCAATGAGTCACATAGTCCTAAAACCATTTGTAAAACTCTTTTCATGAGGGCTTGGAACATACAAACACCTTCTATTTATTAAATTTGCTGGACACTTGTATAAGCATATAAAATTTAGACAATTGTCATAGGTCAATCCTATGGGTCAAAGAGTCAGGGAGCTATGAGAATGTCCTCATTCATATGACTTATAAGGTATAAAAGAGTCTTATCAAGTTTTAAGTATTGTCATACCAACCACTAAGAATGTCAAAGTTACCCTAGGACAACAACTAGCTCATGCCACTTGATAGAATTTTATCAAGTTTAAGGATTGTCATAACAACCACTAAGAATGTCAAAGTTACCCTAGGAAAACAACTAACTCATGTCACTTGATAACCTAGAGGGTTGTTATCTAAGGTCAATTAGGATCACTTAACCAATGACAATATCCAAATAATCTAATAGTATTGTCATTAGGATGGGGAACAAAGAAGATAGTCATAACATGATAAGGGGTGAGTGCAGGATCATCGTAGGCCAAACAGTGGCAATAGGAAAAATCACATTTTTACTTAGCCAAAATCACGAAAAGGGGAAGTTTGACTTCCTAGGGATGGATAGAATATCCGTTTTGGATTGGAATACCAAACCAAAATGGATATCCATTTTGGAGACTTTAAAAAATGCAAATTGGGTCTACGTTTTGCAAACTCATAGCTTGAAAAATGCAGACAGGTGCTAAAATCATATATCTGAACCAGGGAGAACGGATATCTGATCTAGGCATGCGAATTTCCTCCTTTTATTATTTGGTAGATTCAAGTAATTTTTGTTTGTCTTTTATCCTAAATGGGTATGTTTTGTATTTTAAATAGGTAAAATGGATGAACAACATGAAAACCCAAACCCTCCCCCTCCAACAATTGAAGAGAAATTTGAAAGAAATATTGATCAAATAAGAAGGATTGTAGAAATTTATCACCGCCGCCCTCAATTGTCTTCAATGACATCAAATTTAGAGGGGATTATTACTCATGTTCAAACCCTCATAAGCAAACATGAATCATTTAGGCAATGGCATAATATGCTATTGGTTTATCATATGATCTGTTAGAATCTAAAAAGATTATTAACCCAAAAAACTAGTGCAAAAGAATAGATATTAAACTATGAATGCAAATGATACGAAATCAAAATAGCAACACAGAGTTAGTCTCCAAGAGAGTAATGCAAATGCTAGAAGCAAAATAGCATTAAGAGGATGCAAAAGCAAAAGATACAAAATACAAGCCAGGTAGCATGCTTATATAGACAAGAGAGAGGGAGGAGGTGGCAACACCGACCACTAAGGAGCAACCACCTATCGGACTAAAGATAGCAAAATATCTTCTCAAGATAGCTAATGGATGCTCACATGTAGGAAGGTGACACCTCATAACCATGCACCTAATTAAGCATGCTTTATTAACCTAAGCGAGATTAATAGAAATGTAGGAAAAACCTAGGAATATAGGGAAAAATAAATAACCCAACTAGGAAATAAAAACCTACACTAACACCTCCCCTTAAGCAAAGCTTAGGTGGCTGTAGAGATGGGTCCTGACAAATCAAGCCTGATGAGGTACCCATGTACATAAAATTCTCCCCCAAAGAGAAGAAGCCCCCCTTAGAAGAGAGAAAATCCCCCCCAAATAGAGAGAGAAGAGACCCCCCCAAAGTAGAGAGAGTGAAAGAGACTGAAACCTCCCCACAATAATGTAGCTTTGGTGTCGAAGGAGGATGCCCATATATGAATGTTGAAGATGATCCATTTGTGGAAAATGACATTTCTCCTGTTAGGAAGAAACAACTCTAATGGTGAATGCTGAAGTAACTCCCACTAAAGAAGCAAGGTGAGGAAGGAAGCCTCATGATGTATCATGTCTCAGAACTCTTCTCAAGTGTCCCCATGTGAATATCAAAAGATGCCTCAATGCACGAAGGTAGAAGCATCCCAATCCCATGTGTAGAACCAGGAGGTACAAGATCCAAAGACAAGGAAGATGGTATAATAGTGATGAAATGACTGTCATCAAAGAGGAGTTGAATGTCCTCAACAGTGTCATCTAGATCCAAAATGTGAGACGTGCTACAAATAAACAAGAGATGTCTTGTAGAAATTGGTCCCAATGAAGTGAATCCAGAAGACAAATATGATCCTGTTGCAAAGAATCACTGGAAGCCCTCGAAGAAGCAACTCTGAACACTAAAGTAGTAACAAGTACAATAGGAATTTCCTTAACTATAGATGGGGCATCAATGTATGTCAACCAAATAGACTGGTCATCCCATGAGGATGCATCCACACAAGAAGAAGGGGCAACATAAGTCTCAGTATCATCTATGAGAGCCTGGTCATCCAAGGAAACATCACTATCAGATGAAGATCCAAAGTCTCCATACAACTACTGGATGATGGTCCATGCAGTGAAAGGGCACTCAGTGTGCTCTATGTGATACAGAATATTCTCATAAACAGTAAAAAATATTAGTCCATAGACCACGTCATTATTGTTAAACCATGCATCCTTTTGTTCATAGTCACTTAGCTCAGGAACGAGTCCAAGGAGATGGGGCAATAGATCTTGCTCAACGCATTGATTCTTTATCCCTTGTTTCTAAGACAAATAGTTCTCTGAGGTTAACTTAACAATAGAAGGATGGAAATAACCAAAATCCATGATGAACCCCCAAAATGATTACAATAACCCCATAAAATATGTAACTCAAAGAGAGTACATAAGACACCCCCATTTTTACTCAATCAATGAACCCCCGGGTGCTGCCACAATAATGGGTTACACTTTCCAGAACATCCTGATTTTTATTGAAATCACATATTTTTAGAAAATATAATGATTTAAGCCTTGAAAGGTTCTATTTAAAGTATTTTAATTGAAGAGGGTTTGATCAAACCCCCTTAGATTCAAACCCCCTTGGATAGAACCCCGCTAGTTTTAAACCATACCTAGAATGGAGTCTCCTCTGCACCTATCAAAATACTGATAAAAAACCACTTTTGATTTACCTTTTGGGGGATCAAATGAATTCATTTAAAATTTATGTTTTGTAAGTATGTAGTCCTTATTATAAGCTTCCCAAAATGTATAATTTTAAATATATTTAATTTGATTATTATATTTATTTTTTATTTCTTGTGAATGTAGGTTTTTCACTGAACATCAAGTTCTCTATTCTACACACAAGGAAAATTAGTAAATTAGTGAAACAAAATTCTAAAAAATATCTATGCCCTACGTATTGATGTCCTTGTTTTAACAAAAAAAGAAAAAATAAATTTTGATACATACATAAAAAATTATGTTTTACAGAATACGCCTATATCTAATTATAATTGGTTTGAACTCAAAACTTATATAAAAAAATAGTCAACAAAATATTATGAAACCAAATGTATACCCTATATATCAGTGTTACTGTTGTCATATTTTGCCTGGCCCCAAAATATTATTGTTCATCTCCTATCAAAGAAATCCAATCAAAGAAAGCCTAAATAGAAGGAGGACAGCTTAAATCCTACATTTCCCCATGATATGCCTTGCAGAATTTCCCAAAATCTTGCCTAGAGTAGCCTTGCAGAAAACCTAGGAAAACCTAGAAACCCTTGTTTTAAGGTGCCTTCCATTGCAGAGATTTCTCAGTTTTATACTTAGTCATTTTTTAGGCATCTGAGGGTAACGTCATCTTCTATTTGGGGGTTTTCTATCTTTTGGTCAATTTTTGTATATTGCTCTACATGTTCAATGTACATCGGGTTTCTTTGTATGCATTTTTGTATGCATCTTTGCATGTATATTTATTTGTATCTTTGCAAATACAAATGCATATACAAGGTGGGATACAAAGGTCCAGATACAATCCGGACCTAATCACTTTTTTGTGATATATTTGATAGTTGTTCAGATCCGCTTTTGTATTTGTATGTCAAGGATGCAAAGGATATACAAAAGTTGATACATGCAGGTGGAGATGCAAGTCTGGACCCGAAGGAAAATGCAATTAGTTTGAGAAGACAAAGGCAGTTGTATACAGTTTTGTATGTATGTTGCATTGTATATGCGATATATGAAAAGTCACATGCAAAAGTAAGATGTAAGAAGTGTAGATACAAGCCCAGACGTGACAGGAAAATTAATCCTGGTGAACAAAAAATGAGGCCCGCTTTTGTATATTGGGCAAATGTATTCGTTGTACAATTGCATATACAAAAGTCAAGATGCAGTCGCGCATGCCGATGCAGAATCAAAAGGTACAAAGTGCATTTGTACATGCCGAAAGGTAGAAAAGTCAAACATCTTTTATATGTATGATTGCATATGTGTGCAATATGCAAAAAGGCGAAGATGCAATCCAGACGCGATTAGAGAATTGATTATGGCGGACTTCAAGATGGGGTTCGTGGTTGTATATCACATATACATGATCAGATACAAAGTGATATACAAAGGAGCAGGATGCAGTCCTGGACCCGAACCCAGTTCCAATTTGCTTCAGAAAATGTTGAGATCCACTTTTGTATGCACATGCGATTGTATCACATATTCAAAGGCCGATTCAAAAGGAGGATGCACGGGGTTTTCGGTGAGACTTTGCATATCAGAGACTCAACTCATAATCTCCCTGATAGCCTGATATGTGCAAAATGAAGAGCAGTAATTATCCAGTGGTGGGTCCCAATAACTCAGCAGTCTATTTTGTAGCAATGAAGCCACAACTTGAGGACCCAATGGAATGATGACACATGTCAAGGCCGATTCAAAGATAGATGCAAAAGGAAATATAAAAGTTAAGGTTTTCTTTTGTATGTTGGCAATTGTATTATATATACATTTGCATATACAAAAGCATAGACAAAGGGAGATACAAAGACATATGCAAAGCAATTTGATATGCAAAATGGTGAGAATATTTTCACACCACAGTGACATTTTTTGTTATAAGGATCGACCTTCACAGAGATAGGGTTTTCCAAATGAAATAAATGCTCAAGTGGCTATCGGATCAAATGCAAATCTAATGGTGCAGCTACAAAACAACAAAGAATGAAGTGGAGGCTTCCAGATGGAGGTAACCAAACAGCTCAAAGAGTTTCAAAAATTATGCGGAGTGCACCACATGGAGCAACCTGACATAGGAAATGTTTCATTATTTCATTTTATTAAAATGTGTCATGGGTGTTTGTAGAGGTTAAGTCTCATATTAAATAGGAGTTTAAATGAGGTGGGTCCCTTATGCTGATATGAAGAGGAAGTTTTTTTATTTTTATATGACTCTTTCTTCCATGGGAATAAAAGGTGAAAGCCCCAAAGATTAAATGAGCCACTTTATTTGTCATGAGAGAAACTTAAGAATGCTACGGAGTCCAACATGTGTCAGAGGAACAACAATAGGAGAGCAGCTTGGAAACTAAGAAGAAGCCACCACGTGGGGGTTGTGCTACACAGGAACAAAATCAAGCTTGAGCGGAGAGAGCCATGTGGCTGAAGCAGGGCACAGGAAACTAAAGTTTTAGTTTCATTTTAATAATTGCATCAATTGCGTCATGTGAATAATTTAAAGGATGATTAAATATTTTAAAAGTCTATTAATTAAATGGAGGAGCCCGAGCATCAATGAAAAGAAATAAGAATCATGCGGAGTCTTCCACGTGTAGGATGTGGAAGAAAAAGAAAGCAGCTCAAGTTTGGTGTGGAAGGAGCCACGTGGAACAGCCTGAGCATAGGAGAATAATAAAGTGTTTTGTTTCATTTTTAAATTGCATCATTTCTCATGGGAAATCTTTAAAGAGTCTTGTATTAATAAAGTTTCTTATTAGATACATGGTGGTGGGACCCTTTCATAAGTTCAATATTTTATTAATGCCTCTATGAAGCCACAGAAAAGTTTAGTTTTAAATAAAGATTTATCTTTATTAAAATATGACGTGGGGAAAAATATTAAAGTGAGACTTTATTACAATGTAAATTTTGGCTTCCATGGGAAAAGTGAAAATTTGGAAAAACCCTAAAAGATATGAAGCCCTAAAATAAGTGGCAGCAATATTTTATTTCATGATAAGCTATAGGAAGCGGCGGGAGTTTTCTTTCTCACACAGGTGCATATTTTTTCCAGCCATGGGCAAAACAGAAAGCCACAGTTCAGTTTCAAATAACGGATTTGTTGCCAGATTTTATGCCAAATTTTGTAGAGTTTCAATTGCAAAGATTGCTAGAGGCCGTTGAGATTTTGTTGAGTCTTTCAGGCTATAAATGGGTAGATCTGAGACACAGTTGAGAGATATACACATACATTCAGAGTTCTACATTTCTTATAGATTAGAGAGTTGGAGCAGCAGACATAGATTTTCTTTCCTTTTGCCTTTGCAATTCTTCCTTTATGAGAATGTAACAGTCATTTTGTGTAGCAACTTTTGCCTCTATAACTAGTTATTCAAATAATGAGATGGTGTTCTGTGCATACTGGGATGTCTTTGTTTTCTTGCTTTAAATTTCTCTATTTCTCTGCCTCTATTTAATATGTTTCTTAAACTAGGTCTTAATCATGCATTGATGCTCTTTAAAATTCCAGTTAATCATTCAAAGTTAGACATTGTGCAAACTGAGGTTCAAATCTGGCGGATCACCATAGATTAGGTATTTGTTTTCTGCAATCTAGTTTCCTTTTTGACCTTTTTCCCAAACCCCCCACTGAAGAACAGAAGAGCCAGCTTCCTTAAAACCTAGAGGTCACTCTAAGGAGCAATCACACGTCTTAGAGTTTTCCATGTTGCTGCTAGATTAAACCCACAGATTTATGCATCAATAGTTTTTGGCACGCCTGGTGGGACCCAATTCAAAGACTTGAGTCTTTGTTTTCTAAGAATCTTTGCCCTGTATTTTGTGGTTTTGATGGAAAATCACAAAAGCATCTGCTCATAGGAGCATGAATCATCCATCTGGCAACTCTACTGGTATATCTTTCTTGAATCTTTGCCCTTGTAGAGATCATGGCAGCCCCTGGTGTTAGGGTTAATCGGAATAAGATATCAATTAAATGCAAATAAAGATTAAACAAAGGAATTGAAATACACAGAAATAATAACAACGAGAGACAAGTTTTAACGTGGTTCACCCAAACTTGGGCTACATCCACCAAACAGAGAGTCTGATATTATTATCTAGTAAATCAAACTAATTACAATCAGCAATCCCTGTAACTCAATACCGCTGCAAAATGCTACAATACAATACAATACCAAAGCCCTAACCCTTGGCCGCTTTTTATCAAATTTTTTGTCAGTTACAAAAAATAGGGTTTTCTTATGTCAGTCAGTAAATCTCGAGCCCCCAAGGGGGCGCTGCCCCTCAACCCCGCCCTATATCGCAATAGGGAACGTGCCAGGGGCGCTACCCCTGGACCCTGCAAGGGGCACTGCCCCTTGACCCCATCTTGGGGGCACTGCCCCCAAACCCCCGCAAGGGGTGCTGCCCCTTGACCCCGTAGGAATTTGGGGGGAAACCGCGCTGATAAAAGTGGGGACAACTTAACCTCTGAGTCTAATTAGGCTCCATATAACAACAATCTCCCACTTGGAGACTGATCAGACTCCACACCATATCATCTCCCACTTGGAGACTGATCATAACACCACTGACCTTGTAGCTCCCACTGGAAATAAGCACCCTGGACTCTGCTGTTCTATTTTTGTTGTTTTCCATCGAGAAGACCAACTAAAGCTAAAGAGGAGCTCAGCTTCTCCCTTGTCATTGCCTTTGTAAACATATCTGATGGATTGTCATCTGTATGTATCTTTGCCAGCTATAACTGTCCATCATCCAACACCAGCTGAATGAAGTGATACCTCAACTGTATGTGTTTGGTCTTTGAATGCAAGGCATAATTCTTTGCAAGATGTATGGCACTCTGGCTATCTATAAACAAATAACTATTAACCTGTTGTGTGCCCAATTCTTTCATGAAAGATTGTAGCCATATCATCTTCTTGCTTGCCTCTGTTGCAACTACATATTCTGCCTCTGTGGTGGATAAATCAACCACCTTTTGCAACCTGGAAATCCAACTCACTGCTATTCCACCTATAGTAAAGACATAACTTGTGGTACTCCACCTGGTATCAATATCCCCTGCCAAATTTGAGTCTACATAACCTGCTAAATTAGTATTAGAGTCCCCAAAACATAAGTGTTTATTGGATGTACCTCTCAAATATCTGAGAATCTATTTTACCACATTCCAATGCTCTAATCAGGGATGACTCATTACCTGCTAATGACTCCTAAAACATGTGCAATATTTGGTCTAGTGCATACCATGGCATACATTAAACTTCCTACAGTTGAAGCATAGGGTACCTTGGACATTTTCTCTTCCTCCTCTTGTGTCTTAGGACACATCTCCTTGGTCAATTTCAAATGACTAGGCAAAGGTGTGCTAACAGCTTTTGCATCCTCCATGTGGAATCTTTGCAACACCTTTTCAACATAAGCAGCCTAAGATAGAGTCAATTTTTTGTTTTTCCTATCTCTACAAATTTTCATACCAAGCATTTGTTTTGCTTCCCCCAAATCTTTCATATCAAATGACTGTGCTAACTGCTGTTTTAACTCTCTTATGTGATCCATGTTAGACCCAGCTACAAGCATGTCATCAACATATAAACATAAAATAATGTAGCTATCATTATCCAACCTCTTAAAATAAACACAATGGTCAAAATTACACCTTCTGTAGCCTTGCTCATCCATAAAACTGTCAAATTTCAAATACCATTGCCGAGGTGCTTGTTTCAGGCCATACAAACTCTTCTTCAATCTGTACACTAGTTTCTCCTTACCTTTGACCTCAAATCCTTGGGGTTGTTCCATATAAATCTCCTTGAAATCACCATGGAGAAAGGCAGTTTTAACATCTAGCTGTTCCAAATGCAAATCTTCAGCAACCACAATACTTAAAACAGTACGAATAGAAGTCATCTTAACAACCAGAGAAAATATCTCATCAAAATCAATGCCCTTTTTCTGTACAAATCCTTTTACAACTAACCTGGCCTTAAATCTTTTCTTACCTCCATCTTCCTCTTTTAGCCTATAAACCCATTTATTTGGTAAAGCCTTTTTATCTGCAGGTAACTTACATAATTTCCAAGTCTGATTTTTCAGCAAGGAGTCCATTTCTTCTTTCATTGCAAACTCCCACTGAACCTATGTATCCACTTGCATAGCTTTATCATACCCTTCTGGTTCATCAACATCTATTAACAAAATAGAATACAAAGAGGGAGAAAACCTTGCAGAAGGTCTACTTATCCTTGTTGACCGTCTAACATTCACTGGAGTTTGTGGTATTTCTGGTTACTATTGCAGAGCATGAGGAACCATTGGAACATCACTATTTGGAGTATCATCCAGGACCACATAATCTTTTTCCTTCTTCTCATGCTGCTGCAACTGATCTTTGTACAACACCTTTTCATTGAATATAACATCCCTGCTTCTCACAATTTTCTGATTTTCAAAATCCTAAAGCCTATAACCAAATTCATCAATGCCATATCCAACGAAGGTACATTTTTTTGATTTCGCATCCAATTTGGTTCTATTTTTAGAATCTATATGTGTAAATGTTTCACAACCGAAGGTTTTCAGAAAAGAATAACTCACCTTCTTGCCTATCCATGCTTCCTTTGGAATACCACAGCCCAAAGGAACTGAAGGACCTCTGTTAATTAAATATACAACAATGTTGATAGCCTCTGCCCACATGTTTAAAGGCAGTCCAACATGCAATCTCATGGTCCTTGCACGCTCCATTATTGTCCTATTCATGCGTTCAGCTACTCCATTTTCCTATGGAGTCCCTGGAACCATTTTCTACCTACAAATTCCATTAAAAGAACAATAATCTTCAAATTCTTTGCTGCAATACTCAACACCATTATTAGATCTAAGATATTTTAATCTTTTACCTGTCTCATTCTCAACCAAGCTTCTCCATTTCTTAAATGTTTCAAATACATCAGATTTCTATCTAAGGAAATAAATCCAGACCTTCCTAGTTGCATCATCTATGAATGTAACATAATATTGAGAGCCACCAAGAGAAGATACCTGAGCTAGCCCCCATACATCTGTATGCACAAGCTCCAACTTTTTATTTTTCTTTTGCTTCCCATTCTTGAGAAAACTGACTCTCTTTTGTTTTCCATACACACAACTTTCACAGAAATTCATATTAATACATTTCAGGCCTGGTAAAACTTTCTTAGAATGAAGTACTTTCATACCTTTTTCACTCATATGCCCAAGTCTGTTATGCCATAGTGTTGTCTCAGAACCTGCAGCAACTTTTCCAGTCTCTTCTTGCAAACCTGTAGCAACTGTTCCTAAACTTGTTTATTTTTTCTGTGTAACAGCTAAAGTAGAAGGAATAGTATAACCTGTACAAAGATATAAGGTGCCTACTTTCACACCTTTTGCTACTACTAAGGTACCTTTTGAAACCTTCCAATTTTTATCAATAAATGTAATAGTGCAACCTTGTTCAGTTAGCTGCCCTGCTGAAATTAAATCCTACTGAGCCTTGGAACATGTCTTACCTCTTGTAGTAGCCAATGATTCCCATTCTGCAACTTAATCTTAATTCTTGCCTTTCCAACAATCTGACAGGGTTCGTTATCCCCTAAATAAACCAGCCCAAAATCCCCTTGGACATAATCAAAGAAATAACTTCTATGGGGCATAGCAAGAAATGAGGCCCCTGAATCTAAAACCCATGAATCATCAACATTATCTAGGGAAAGAATCAAAGCATCATCTTAAAACTTATTGCTTACTACATTTGCTTCCTTATTGCCTTCTTGTTTGTCTCCTTCTTTGTTCTTCTGAGACCAGCAATCTTTCTTTAGATGACTTGGTTTTCCATAGTACTAGCAATCCTTCTGTCCTCTGGTTTGGGATCTTTTGACCTTTGATTTTCCTCATGATTTCCCATGACCTCCAGAACCTTTTCCTCTCTCCTTTGATCTGCCCCTACTATCTACATTCAAAACACTGCCTGATGTGGATCCACCTGAGCTTTTCCTACGAATTTCCTCACTCAGAATAACACCAACAACATCATCAAATTTTAGGGTAGTTGAACCAGAAATAGAGTTACTAACCGCCATTACCAAACTATCCCAGCTTTTAGGCAATGAACATAATATCAAGAGAGCTCTGACTTCATCAAATTTTACATTTACAGAAGTCAATTGACTGACAATCATATTAAATTCATTTAAATGATCTGTCACAGATCCACCTTCAACCATTTTTAGATTAAACAAACGCTTCATGAGAAATACCTTATTTGAGGCTGAGGGTTTTTCATACAATTTTTCCAAAGCTTTCATTAGACCATCTGTTGTCTTCGCTTCCGTTATATTGAATGCCACTGATGGTGCCAGGCACAATTGAATGGTTCCCAGTGCCTTTCTGTCAAGAAGATTCCAATCCTCATCAGACATTGTTGCCAGTTTCTTGGCTACTCCTTCCAACGGCATCCATAAATCCTTTTGATAGAGGTAGTCCTCCATCTGCATCTTCCATAACTGATAGTTCTTCCCATTGAATTTATCAACCATCAATTTACCCTCATCCGCCATTGCTCCCACTCAACCGTGAGACTTTCCTACAGACGATAATTGAACACAACCCACTCTGATACCACTTGTTAGGGTTAGCCAAAAGAAGATATCAATTAAATGCAAATAAAGATTAAATAGAGGAATGGAAATACATAGAAATAATAACAAAGAGAGACAAGTTTTAACGTGGTTCACCCAAACTCAGGCTACATCCACCAAACAGAGAGTCCAATATTATTATCCAGTAAATCAAACCGATTACAATCAGCAATCCCTGCAACTCAATACCGCTGCAAAATGCTACAATACAATACAATACCAAAACCCTAACCCTTGGCCACTTTTTATCAAGCTTTTTGTCAGTTACAAAAAATAGGGTTTTCTTATGTCGGTCAATGAAAAAATAACTCTTGGTGCATTATAAAATAATAAAAAAATGTGTGAGGTTTCGGGGGCGTTGCCCTCGAGCCCCCACAGGGGTGCTGCCCCTCGACCTCGCCTTATATCCCGACAGGGAATGCGCCAGGGGCGCTGCCCCCAAACCCCCACAAGGGGCACTGCCCCTTGACCCCGTAGGAATTTGGGGGGAAACTACACCGATAAAAGTGGGGAAAATTTAACCTCCAAGTTTGATTAGGCTCCATATAAAAACACTTGGTATATATGTGTACCTGAATATTCAAAGAGATTTACCCTTTGTAGCTTGGGATTCAAGTCCTCTTGTTCTTCAGCAACAAGGTCAAGTCCCTGACACAGCTTGGAAGGCACTGCCTCACTTTCTTGGAGATGGCTCTGTTTTCCCTAAAGATCACATCCAAGATGTTGCAAATCTATGCTCTATTCATAATGTTACAACTGAGAATCATGCTCTCTTGTTGCTTGCAGTTTCCCTCAAAGGCAAAGCAAAAGGATGGTACAGAAGCTTGCAGCTTGGTTTGATCACCAGATGGGATCAACTTGGTGGGCTCATCTATAATTACTTCAAAGATAGGACATATGTCAACACTCTCACCCAGAACCTGATTACAATCAAGAGGCATCCAATGGAGCCCAGACATGATTTCAATTCAAGATTTGACAAGGTATGGAAAAAAATTTCTATAGATATAAGGCCCCCTCCAGTCTTTGCTTTCTTGTATTATTTAAAGGCTTTAGACCCTGAGATCTCTATCATGATACAATCCCTAGGAGGTGAAACTCTTCCTCAATCATATGATCTTGCCATTAAGGCTGAAAGTAGCCTCATATTGTTTGGTAAACTACCTCCTCTGCCCTTAAAAACATTGATGACTCATGTAAATACCTTATCTCAGGTTCTTTCTTGTAACCAGATGCATACAAATTTTAGTCCACTCACCCTCCATGCTGATTTGCCAAATCATGAGGAGATGAGTGCTGTGAAAGAACTAATTAAAACCCTCTCCCATGAGATCAATGAGTTAAAGGGACAACACCTGTACCATGCTGATCTATGTTTAATACGTCAAGATTCTTATGAATAGTAGTATGAATATATCTAGAGAATGCCCAATTGTCTTTAAAATTACCCTTTACAAACTTTTATAGCTGCTAGTCATTCCATAGAAGCCATTGACCAGGTTCTCTGTCACTTTGACATTCAAGAAGAATCAAGTATCAAGAATCAAATTACAAGAAAGAAAGTGGCTCCCATGTGTCCTTCTAGTTACCAGCATCAAGCATATGTGGCAAAGGGAGATCCAGAGTTACTGTCAAATCTTAAATCAGATTCAAAAGATGCTAATGAGGTGATGTTTCTAGAAGCTAAAAAGTACTGGGTCCATGGTGATGCTGGCTCTGTATTCCATTTTGAGGACGTTACAAATGACATTATATCAGATGAGTGTCTTTATTACTGCAATAAAATTTCACACCTGCAAGAGGAAGGCACAAAGATGCATGAGCAACATTTGGGGCATGATGAGGATTTGTTCTCACTTTTGCAACAAGGCTATCAACTACTAAATAAGGTAGATCTTGCAATTGAGAAATTGCAAGGTTCATTTGTAACGCTTGTAGCAGATCATGGAGAAAATGTTGAAACAGAGGAAGATTCAAGAGCTGATTTGTTTCCTATTTTTGCAAATGGTTATTGTCTTCTTCTTGATGAAGTTTCACCTCTACAAGATGATGAGATTCAGAGATACATTTGCTACAGTGCAAAGCAACATATGACATCACAAACAAAGTTAGATTCTACACATTTCTTCTTGCACGAAGGGATCCTAATCATATTCAGGACTGTTCTGGGTAGTTCTGTCTGTTAGATCTAGGGCACACAACTAAGAGGGGGGGTGAATCAGTTGTACAAAAGCTTGCTTCTACTTCAAACACTTGATTCTTCTTTGTTAGTTAATAGCATATCAATTAACCATCCATGTAAGCATAATGCATAAACACAAGAGCAGATAAACATCAACACATTAGACACCAAGATTTTGACGTGGAAAACCTGGTTAAGGGAAAAACCATGAGGTGATTAACCCAAGGATTATTCTCTATTAGAAGAATAAGAAAAATGAATGGCACATGCCAATTAGGGCTCATTGCCCGAGCACACTGCTCACAAAGAGGCACACTACCTACAAGAGACACACTATCTACAAAGTGATAAGAATCACAAAATTGAACTAGAGATTGACATCTTTACCATGTCTGGATTAGTTCCATTTAAGCCCGAGATACTTCTGCTCTACCCTTCTCTTTCGCTATACCACACTCATCTACTGCTCCACACACATTGAAATGAACTCACAAACCTTTATTTATACAAGACATCAACTTAGGAACAATCATCTAAGTCGGCAATCAACCATAAGGACATCCGTAAGATGATTAATACATCTGGTCAGCCATCACAAAAACATTCACAAGATGAACAACTCATCCGATCGGCTAGTCTGAGCAAGAACTTCATCTGGAAGAATATCTTCAATTCTAGGCTCTACCATCAATGCGGACTGACAACATAACCTCAACATGATCCAAGAACCTTCACAAGCTTGCCTGATTAACTAGGTACATCTGCACTTCCTCTACTCACTGGAATCTCTTCTCCTCTTCATCTGAAACTTTAAGAACACAGTCCGTTGCCACTGTCATACTGAAGAAGGTGCTTCCGGACCTCCAAACTTTGTACAAACTAAGATGACACATCACAAGGACATCCCAAACACTCCTTCCAATCCATAGAGTCTGACAATGCTCCTCCAGATCTCACCGGACCTTTTTGTAACACTCTATCACTCCAGAACAGCTCCCAGAACCGGTTCTACTTGACCGATCACAACTTTTTCATATCTTCATGTGGACCTCTGAAATCTTAATTGGCTCATCTCAAGACTCATATCTACAAACCCTTTAATCTGTATCTTCTGATTCTCAACCTATTGAGTACATTTGCCTTCTTCTTATCATTGTTCTTCACTGTTCCTGATTGAGACTACTTTTCTTAATAACCTCAACACACAGCTCATCCAAACCTTCTTACCAATGCAATATGAGTATGTTGACATCAATGACAACAATGGTTAACCTCATACTTGCAACAATCTCCCCCTTTGTCATTGATGGCAACATATAATGTGAAAAACTATTAAGACAAGAACTTCCCCTTTCTGTCACAACTCCCCCTATCAACAACAACTCTTCACATGTATTCTCTTCCTTTACTGCTCCCCCTTTGATCATCAACCACTTGTTTTTCACATGTCTTCTCTCCCCCTTTGACATCAATGGAAAAGGGCTCATACTTGCAATTCTAACACATCAGAATCATACCAGCTGCTCCCCCTTAGTAGCAGCTCCCCATCATCAATCTGGATCACAAGATATAACTGTGATATCCACCGGACTGATGCACATCAGTGCATCCTAGTTCATCACCGGAGGGGCCATGACCCCTAACTTCTCTCGAAGATACTCAAAAGAGTCCTTGGGAAGAGGTTTAGTAAAGATATCTGCAATCTAATCCTTGGAGGGTACATACTCCAATCTGACTTCTTCCTTGTTCACTTGTTCTCTCAAGAAGTGAAACTTGATAGATATGTGCTTAGTCTTAGAATGCAATACCGGATTCTTCAAAATATTAATTGCACTTGAATTATCACAGAAAATTGTGATAGGCTCCTTATATTCAACTTTTATGTCTCTTAGCATCTACTTCATCCATAAGATTTGAGTGCAACTACCTGCTGTTGCAATGTATTTTACTTCAGTTGTAGACAGAGATATTACATCTTGTTTCTTGCTTAGCCAAGAAACCAATCTCTTTCCCAAAAAGAATGCTCCACCATTGGTGTTCTTCCAGTCATCCACATCTCCTGCCCAATCTGCATCTGAATATGCATGAAGAGAGAAATCTAGATCTCTAGGATACCATAGACCATACTCAACTATTCCTTTCAAGTAACTAAAAATTCTTTTGATTGCCATAACATGAGATTCTCTAGGATCAGCTTGAAATCTTGCCACAAGACCAACAGCCTGCATTATTTCTGATCTAGTCTGAGTGAGATATAACAATCCACCAATCATTGATCTAAACTTTGTCTGATTTGTCTTCAGAGAGTCATCATCTTTTCTCAACTTACATCCGGTTGCCATAGGAGTGTTCATTGGCTTTGAATCTTCCATACCAAATTTCCTCAATAATTCTATCACATATTTGGTCTGAGAAATGAAGATCCCTTTCTTTATATGAGTAATTTGCAGACCTAAGAAGAAATTCATTTCACCAAGCGTAGACATTTCAAACTCACTTTTCATCTGATTTGCAAAAGTTTTGCACATACTATCTCTTCCTCCAAAAATGATATCATCCACAAACACTTCAACAATCAAAATGTTTTCATGATCAATTTTGAAATATAAGTTACTGTCAGCAGTACCTTTGTTGAATCCAATCTTCTCAAGATGCTTATCCAACCTTTCATACCATGCTCTTGGGGCTTGCTTTAATCCATAGAATACTTTCTTCAACTTGCAGACCATATCATCATTATCAAACAATTGAAATCCATCTGATTGTTCAATGTAAACTTCTTCTTGCAGATCACCATTTAGGAAGGCAGACTTGACATCCATCTGATATACTTTGAAGTCTTTGAAGGCAGCAAATGCAAGAAATAATCTGACTGCTTCAATTCTTGCCACCAGAGCAAAGGTTTCTTCAAAATCAATTCCTTCTATTTGAGAGTAGCCTTTGCAGACCAATCTAGCTTTGTTTCTGATTACTTCACCAACTTCATTCAGTTTGTTCCGGAAGACCCATTTGGTTCCAATCACATTCTTGTCTCAAGGTCTGGGAACAAGATCCCAAGTATGATTTTTCTCAATTTGCATCAATTCTTCCTTCATTGCTTTGGTCCAGTTTTCATCATTGCAAGCTTCATTAACTGTCTTAGGTTCAATCTTTGAAATTAGATAGTATTCATTTGAGTCTTGAGCAATTCTTCTCCTTGTTTGTACCCCTTTACTCTTGTCACCTATGATCTGATCTTCAGAGTGATTTAGAGTTACATACCTTGGAACTTTTGGAGTTTCTTGCACTACTAAATCTTGATCAGGCTCATTTAGACAAACTTCTTCTTCCTGATTTACCAGATCAGTCTGGATCTGAATTTTAGAGGAGGATGGAGCTTCTTGCACTAGAGGATCATTCTGATCATCTTCATCACATTCATAGAATCTTGAGGGCTTCTCCATTCCTTCATCAACCTTCACATTTGTACTTTCTATCATCTTTCTCAATCTCTTATTGTAACATCGGTATGCTTTGCTTTGAGTGGAGTAACCCAAGAAAATTCCTTCATCACTTCTTGCATCAAACTTTCCTAAATCTTCATCTCTTTTGATATAACATTTGCTACCAAATACTCTAAAGTATCTCACAGTAGGAGTTACACCAAACCAAAGTTCATAAGGAGTCTTACCGGTATTGCTTCTGATTTGAACTTGATTAAGAGTGTAGACTGCAGTGCTGACAGCTTCTCTCCAAAACATCTGAGGAACATTTGCTTCCATCATCATTGTCCTAGAAGCTTCTTGGATGGTCCGGTTCTTTCTCTCAACTACTCCATTCTGCTATGGAGTCCTAGGAGAAAACAGTTGACTCTTTATGCCATGCTTCTCACAAAAGTCTATGAATTCACCGGATGTGAATTCACCACCTCTATCAGACCTTAGACACTTCAGTTTCAATCTAGTTTGATTCTCTACCATAGCTTTAAAAATTTTAAACTTCTAAAGGGCTTCTGATTTCTCTTTTAGGAAGGTAACCCACATCATTTGGGAATGGTCATCAATTAGCAACATGAAATATCTATCACCTTGCATACTCTTGATTCTTGTCGGACCACAGAGATCAGTATGTACTAATTGCAACAATCTGGTAGTGGACTGATCCTTGCTTTTGAAAGAGACTGCTCTGTTTGCCTAGCTAACATTCTTTGCATAAACTATTTGTAGGTTTCACCAATTTAGGAAGATCTCTTACAGCCTGAGTATTGCTTATCTTGATGATGTTATCAAAATTCACATGGCACATTCTTCTATGCCATAGCCAACTCTGATCAACTTGAACAAACAGATAACTTTTATTTGAACCAACCAGATGGAAGATATTACCTTTAGTTTGAGTACTAGATGCAATCTCAGTTCTGGAGCTTGTAAAGATTCTACATCTTCCATTCTTGAACTAGAGATCATAGCCTTTATCCACTAACTGACCAACACTGAGAAGATTGTGCTTCAATCCTTCAACATATAGTACATTACTAGTTTTGCTCTTTCCATCAAAAGAAATAGTTCCCCTACCTCTGATTCTGCTAGCAGAATTGTCACCAAACTTTACCATTCCTCCTTCATACTTTTCCAAATCTAAGAACTTGTTCTTGTCACCAGTCATATGGTGAGAGCATCCACTATCAATAACCCAATCATTCTTTTCTTCAATTTGGGCAGCCAAAGCTCTTTCTACAACCTTATGATTGACAGATTCAGAGGATATTGAATATTATTCCTTGATGGCAATAAACACCCATTCATTTTCAGATTTGCTTCCTATTTTTGATTCATCATCTGTTACTCCTTCATCGTCATCTTCTTCATGAACATAATAGCAATTCTTTTGAAACCTTTGTCTATTGGTATTAGACCTTGCAGATCTTTCTAGACATCTTGAAGCAAAATGACCAATCTTATTGCAGTTGAAGCACTTAAAGGGTAGTTTTCTTTCATACTTACCAGATCCTCTTGGCAGTCTCTTTGCAATGAGGGCTTCAAGTTGAGCTATTTCTGCTTCTTCCTCTTCCATATCTTTCCTTGCTTGTTTATACCATGACAGTTTCCTTGAAGAGTTCTCTCCCGAATCAAATCTTTGTTTGCCTTTCACATAGGCATTGGCTTTGAATACAGATTCAATCTGGGGGGATCATCTCCAAACTCAGTCATTTCAAATACAGCTAGTTTGCAAGCTAGTTGCTCTCTTGTGATAGTTGTATGGGCTTTGAATTCATCAATGGCAACAACCTTGATTTTGTAGGCAGCAGGAAGGGATCTGAGAATTTTGCAAACAATTTCATTTTCATCCAGAACTGCACCAGCATTCCTGATTCCACACACTAGCTCATTCACTCTGGGCATAAAGGTAGTGATATTTTCATCATCTCTCATCTTCAATCTTTCAAATTTCCCTTTCAAACTTTACAACCTTGCACTCTTGACAAACTCATCTCCTTCATACAGAAGTTCCAGTTTAGTCCAGATCTCATATGCAGTTGGTAGGTCAATAACATTTGAGAGATCTAAGTCATTCAATGTGCTTAGAAGAGCTTCCTTGGTCCGTAAATTGTTTTCAGCATCTATGATTTCATTCAGATTTGTCGGACCACCCTGTGGAGGTACATATGGTTTTGAGACCATGGCCAAGTATGCTTTTCCCATACACTCCAAGTGACATTTCATGTGACCTTTCCAGAGAGTGAAGTTGGTTCCATCGAACTTCAGACTATCCTTCTTGTATGACGACATCCTGGATCTCCTCAAGCGGTTAAGCTCCTTTCAGAGGAACTTGGCTCTGATACCAATTGTTAGATCTAGGGCACACAACTGAGAGGGGGGTGAATCAGTTGTACAAAAGCTTACTTCTACTTCAAACACTTGATTCTTCTTTGTTAGTTAATAGCATATCAATTAACCATCCATGAAAGCATAATGCATAAACACAAGAGCAAATAAACATCAACACATTGGACACCAAGATTTTGACGTGGAAAACCCGGTTAAAGGAAAAACCACGGGGTGATTAACCCAAGGATTA
Source organism: Cunninghamia lanceolata (assembly GCA_027924645.1). Taxonomy (NCBI): domain Eukaryota; kingdom Viridiplantae; phylum Streptophyta; class Pinopsida; order Cupressales; family Cupressaceae; genus Cunninghamia; species Cunninghamia lanceolata. The sequence continues at coordinate 1,373,931 of BSBN01000210.1, read as the reverse complement.
TTCTCTATTAGAAGAATAAGAAAAATAAATGGCACATGCCAATTAGGGCTCACTGCCTGAGCACACTGCTCACAAAGAGGCACACTGCCTACAAGAGACACACTGTCTACAAAGTGATAAGAATCAAAGACTTCAACTAGAGATTGACATCTTTACCATGTCTGGATCAGTTCCATTTAAGCCTAAGATACTTCTGCTCTGCCCTTCGCTCTTTCACTATACCACACTCATCTGCTGCTCCACACACATTGAAATGAACTCACAAATCTTTATTTATACAAGATATTGACTTAGGAACAATCATCCAAGTCAGCAATCAACCATAAGGACATCTGCAAGATGATTAATACATTCGGTCAGCCATCACAAGAACATTGGCAAGATGAACAACTCATCTGGTCGGCTAGTCTGAGCAAGAACTTCATTCGGAAGAATATCTTCAATTCTGGGCTCTACCATCAATGCGGACTGACAACATAACCTCAACATGATCCAAGAACCTTCACAAGCTTGCCTGATTAACTAGGTACATCCGCACTTCCTCTACTCACTGGAATCTCTTCTCCTCTTCATCCGAAACTTCAAGAACATAGTCTGTCGCCACTGTCATATTGAAGAAGGTGCTTTCAAACCTCCAAACTTTGTACAAACTGAGATGACACATCACAAGGACATCCCAAACACTCCTTCCAATCCGCAGAGTCTGACAATGCTCCTCCGGATCTCACCAGACCTTATTGTAACACTCTGTCACTCCGGAACAGCTCCCAGAACCGGTTCTACTTGACCGATCACAACTTTTTCATATCTCCATGCGGACCTCTAAAATCTTAACTGGCTCATCTCAAGACTCATATCTACAAACCTTTTAATCTGCATCCTTTGATTCTCAACCTATTGAGTACATTTGCCTTCTTCTTATCACTGTTCTTCACTATTCCTAATTGAGACTACTTTTCTTAATAACCTCAACACACAGCTCATCCAAACCTTCTTACCAATGCAATATGAGTATGTTGACATCAATGACAACACTGGTTAACCTCATACTTGCAACACTATCACTTGTCAGCTAGATTTTGATGCTATCATGGATCATCATTTAGATAAAGAGTCAACAAAAGAGGTCACTAATGAGTTTCTGGTAGTAGAAGTTTTCAAATGCAAGCAGAGGAAAGAGTTTCAGTGTTTTATTTTCCCCCCCCACCCTCCACTAAAACAGGAACAACATGATGATCAACATGACTGGTGTTTTGAAGCAAAGAGACACTCCTGAGTGCAGAGAAGTAAAAAGGTACAAAATATTGTTGTATTTCTTCATACAGTTTATCTGGTTCATTTTCAGTTTGATGTGGATAAATTGAGCAACATAATCAAACATGGCAACTATTTTACTATTTTGGTGAATGGACATGTTCCTGTATGTTTTAGTTGTCAATAATTTGGCTTCAATGTTTAGAATAAGCTACAACAGTAGCATTAGTTTCAGTTTTAGTTAGTTTTGTTTTCAATAAGTCTCAGCTGCAAAGCAAAAGGAGGGAAGTCAGTTCTATGTTTTAGTTTTTTGTAAATTTCAAAAATTTGTTTTAGCTAATCTTAGTTGTAGAATATCAGTATAGCTAGTTGTCACCAATTTGTTTCAGTGGTCTATTAGTTGTAGAGTGTGTTTTCTGAAAGGAACCTAGGTGTGTGAAAAATGCTTCCTACACTAATCTAATGAGGAGAGAGCTATGCAAATTCAACTTTATCCTAACTATTACAGCAATGTTAAACCATTAACATGAGATATTGTAGTAAAACACAAGAACTAGAAAGTAGATAGAAGAAAGAGAGAGAAGATATACGTGGGGAAAACCCTTATGGGTGAAAAACCCCACATTCCAAAACACAGCTCAAATGTATTACAATAAACAATAATAGATTACAATACAGTTTCAGAGCCAATGCTCTTTTAGGAGTCTTTGAATGTCGAATCTAGAGATATTCCGGCAAGATAACGGTACTTGTACCAAAGTTATCTATCTCCCATCCAAGCACCTGTTTATATAGAGTTTACAAGACAAATATGGAACCTTCTAGAGATGGGCGTCCATCTTGGACTCATGCCCCAAAACCCATGCCTAAGAACATTTGTCCAACATCCCATCTCGAAATGGGCACTCGGTCCCAAGATAGGTTATGACAGATGCTCTTACACACCTTACAGTTGTCATAGAATCCATCATACACTGACTAAAAATATCACATTCCTTTTACATGTCATAACCTCCCTTGATCACCCAAAGATGCCTTTCTCTCGTGCAGAGATACTCACCGACACTTGTCATTAATTAAAAATTGTTTGAGGTTTTGAGGGAGTTGCCCCCAAGCCCCCACAAGGGCGTTGCCCCTCGACCCCATCCTGTACCGCAATAGGGAGCGCACCAGGGGTGCTGCCCCTAGACCCCGCAAGGGGCTACGCCCCTTGACCCTGTCTTGGGGGCACTGCCCCCAAACCCCTGTTAATTATTCAAGGGGGAAACCGCGGCTGCCAAAGTCACCAAAATTTACCCTACTGCATATACACAAGGTGCTGACTATGCTAACTCAACATGGGATAAATAAATACAACATTAGGAATTTGCAAAGGTTGAGACACCTTAATTCCCAACATTCTCCCACTTGTTGATCACCTTGCAAGGGCCAAAAGCAATGACAAGATTTAACTACTAGGGGCCAAGAGGCCCATAGACTCTGAACACCATCTGAACTTCTCTATGCCCACTGGTTTTGTCAATGCATCTGCAACATTCTTCAAAGTATCTACCTTCTCCAAATTTACATTTCCATCCTCAACCATGTCTCGGACGAAGTGAAACTGAACATCAATGTGCTTTGTTCTAGCATGGAAAGTTGGATTCTTCGCAAGGCAAATTGCACTCTAACTGTCACAACTAATCATGATCTAACCTGCATCAACACCAATATCTGAACACAATCTCTTAAGCCAAATGGCTTCCTTACAAGCATGAGTTGTTGCCATATACTTAGCTTCTATCATGGACAAAGCAACAACTGGTTGTCATTTACTCATCCAACTAATAGCACCACCAAATAGTGTAAACACATAAGCACTAGTGGATCTCCTGCTATCAATGTCACCTGCCCAATCTAAATCCACAAATCCACGAATGTCAATGGAATGTGGAGGTCCTGTAACATTACCATGATAGCAAATGGAATACTTGGAAGTACCCCTCAAATATCTGAACACTCGCTTAATTGCATCCCAATGAACCCATCTAGGATTAGCCATAAATCAACTAAGGACTCCCACTACTTGGGCAATGTCTGGTCTTGTGCAGACCATAGCATACATCAAACTACCAACAACACTAGCATAAGGTACTCTGCTCATGTCCTCCACCTCACTAGGATATTTTGGACATTCCTCAACAGACAACTTTGTCCCCAAAGAAACAGGAACACATAACGGTCTACAATCTACCATGTTGAACTTGTCCAACATGGCCTTCACATACTTACTCTGGCTTAACCAAAGTTTTCTATTGGTTCTATCTCTTCTGATTTCCATTCCTAGAATGTACCTGGCTGCCCCTAATCTTTTATTTCAAACTGTGTTGACAACTGAGATTTAAAATTAAAAATCATATTCTTACCCTTCCCAATGAGCAACATATTATCAACATATAATGCAACAATGAGAATACGATCACCATCAAATTTATAATACACACAGTGATTTGATTTTGATCTCACAAATCCAATTGACAACACAAAGGCATCAAACTTCAAGTACCATCTCCTAGGGGATTACTTCAAACCATACAAAGAATTTTTAAGTTTGCAAACCAAATTTTCTTTACCTTTCACCATGTAATGCTCTGGCTATGACATGTATATTTCTTCCTCCAAGTCTCCATGAAGGTAAGCTATCTTCACATCCATCTGTTCTACCTCCAAGTCATAAGCTGCTGTGAGAGACAACATGAATCGAATGGATGTCAGCTTTGCAATGGGAGAGAAGATCTCACCATAATCTATACCCTCCACTTGTGAATACCCCTTCACAACCAATCTAGCCTTATACTTGTCAACACTGCCATCTGCACCAAATTTCTTCTTGAACACCCATTTGCATCCAATGGGTTTCCGTCCAGGAGGCAAAGTCACCAAGTCCCAAGTTTGATTCTTTTCCAAATAAGCTATTTCATCCTCCATGGCCTCCTTCCAGGAACTTGCATCTTTCATGTCCATAGCCTCTGATACAGTTCTAGGTTCATCACTGTTAGTAACCAAAGCATAAGCACAACTAGAATGAAGCAATGTAAAACCAAACCTTTCAGGTTGCTTTCTTATCCGTGTAGACATCCTCAAGAGCTGAGGTTGAGGTTCAGCTTCTTCCTCTGAGCTTTCAGAGCTGCTAGAGCTCTCCTCATCATCAGGTCCAACATTGTGTTTCTGTTCAGTCTTCTTAGGGGTGAGAGGAAACTGAACAACATCCTCTTTATTTTCTTTTTCTTCTAGCTACAAAATAGTGGAAGAAGGTGTAAGCTCTCTGAAGATGACACTTCTGCTATACAACATTTTTTCAGCCACAAGGTCCCAAAGCTTGTATCCTTTCACACCAACACTGTAGCCAATGAAGATACACCTAACAGCTTTGTTCTCCAACTTTGACCGCTTCTCCTTAGGCACATGTGCATATACCTCACAACCAAAAACATGAAGATGGAAGGCTTTATACTAGACGACACCTCCATGGGTGTCTTTCCAACAAGATCTGATGTAGGAGATCTGTTTACTAGATAGCAAGTAGTGGCAACAGCTTCAGCCCAAAACTTTTGTTCTAGACCAGCTCCATTAAGCATACTCCTATCCTTCTCCATCAGTGTTCTGTTCATCCTCTCTGCAACTCCATTTTGCTACGGTGTGTATGGAGTTGTCTTATGTCTTTCGATCCCAAGTTCCTTGCAATACTTATCAAATTTTGTAGAACAGAACTCACCACCGTTGTCAGTTCTCAAACATTTAACCTTTTTACTAGTCTGATTTTTAGCAAAAGCTTTAAACTCCTTAAACTTGCTATAGACTTCAGATTTGCTTCTAAGAAAATAAATCCATGTCCTTCTACTGTAATCATCTATAAAAGATACAAAGTATATAGATTTTGATAACGAAGGAATATTAACAGGACCAAACACATCAGAATGAATGAGGTCCAACACACCAGAAGACTTATGAGAACTCGAGTAAAACTGAACACGGTTTTGTTTTCCATAAATGTAATGTTTGCAAAAGTCAAACTCAAGATTAAAATCATCTAACCCCTCAATGAGGTTCTTATTTTTTAGGGTACATAGACCCTTCTCACCAATGTGGCCAAATCTCTTATGCCATAACATTGTCTTTTCTGCAGGGAGTTTAACTTCCAATGCATGATTACAACCATCAAGACTAGAAACAACATTTTCTTCACTACTCATTCCAATGGTGGGGATGAAGTGACTGCTACCCTCTTCCTTGAGTTAGAAGAACTATTGCATTGTGCAATGCATGCTTTCAGCTGGAACAGAGTACCTCTTTGAGTACCCTTAGCAAGCACTATAGATCCTCTAGTCATCTTGCATCTGTCTTTCGAAAAGACAACCTACACACCTGCATCATTCAAACTACTTACAGAAAGTAGGTTCTGTGCTAAGCCTGGGATGTGCATAACCCTAGAGATCCCCTTCACTCGACCATCAGGGAATCAGATAGAGACTCTTCCATGACCAACGATCTTTAGATGAGAGTCGTCACCCAGATACACCTTTCCACCATTGAACTCCTCATACTTAGTGAACCAGTCTCATTGCGAGGTCATGTGGAATGATGCACCAGAGTCGATTAGCCACACATCATCAGATGCACGGGTTACCAGGGTTGCGATGAAGGCATCACCATCATCTTGTGATTTGTCAGAATTTGAATCAGGGGCTTTCTTCTTTTTCTTCTTCTCCTCTTTGCATTCCTTTCAGAAATGCCCGGTCTTGCCACAGTTCCAACAAAAAGCCTTGGAATTTCTAGGAGATTTAGATCTCCCACGGGATTTGGATCTGCCCTTCTTAGCTTTCTTGTCCTTCTTCTTTCTTTTCTCCTTGGGTCTTCCACAAACTACAAGAGCTTCTTTGGCTGCCTCAGAAGACTTTCTCCGCATCTCTTCAAATAACAGCGAAGAAACACCTCTTCCATTTTGAATGTGGATGTGGTGCTTCTAATTGCCATGACAAGATGATCCCATGAGTCTAGCAGAAAACAAAGCAGGGTCATACACCGATCCTTCTCCTCCATCTTTACACCAATAGATGTTAATTGTGCAACCAGCATATTAAAGGCATTCATATGCTCAGCCATGGATCCTCCGTCCTCCATTCAAAGAGAATACAATTTCTTTCTCAGGAAAAGTTTATTGACTAGGGATTTGGCTTGATACACATCCCCCAACTTCTTCCAAAGAAGTTTTGCAGTAGCCTCCTCATGGACATTTAACAACATAGAATCAGCAAGACTAAGTCTTATGAGACCCTTAGCCTTCCGATCCTTGAGATCCCAATCAGCTTGTGTCATTATAGCTGGTTTAGTTCAATTCACACTTTTCCAAAGGTCTCGGTCAACAAGCATGTCTTCCATCTTAAGCTTCCACAGCTTGAAATTACTGCCATTGAACTTCTCTACTTTAAACCTTCCTGATGTGCTTACCATCTCCTTGCTGCAATAAGATATAGAATGCTCTGCACAGACTCCCACTCAACCTAAGATTAGCTCAAAAAACCCCTACCCTACAACTAGGACCAAAGGTGATCAAGCTCTGATACCAACTGAAAAGAAGCTAGGTGTACGGAAAATGCTTCCTACACTAATCTAATGAGGAGAGGGCTATGCAAATTCAACTTTATCCTAACTATTACAGCAATGTTAAACCATTAACATGAGATATTGCAGCAAAACACAAGAACCAGAAAGTAGACAGGAGAGAGAGAGAGAGAGAGAGAGAGAGAGAGAGAGAGAGAGAGAAGATATACGTGGGGAAAACCCTTACGGGTGAAAAACCCCACACTCCAAAACATAGCTCAAATGTATTACAGTAAACAATAACAGATTACAATACAGTTTCAGAGCCAATGCTCTTTCAGGAGTCTTCGAATGTCGAATCTAGAGATATTCTGGTAGCATAACAGTACTCGTACCAAAGTTATCTATCTCCTATCCAAGCACCTGTTTATATAGAGTTTACAAGGCAAATATGGAACCTTCTAGAGATGGGCATCCATCTTGGACTCATGCCCCAAAACTCATGCCTAAGAACACTTGTCCAACATCCCATCCCGAAGTGGGCACCTGGTCCCAAGATAGGTTACGACAAATGCTCTTACGCACCTTACAGCTATCATAGAATCCATCATACACTGACTAAAAATATCATATTCCTCTTACATGTAATAACCTCTCTTGACCACCCAAAGATGCCTTTCTCTTGTGTAGAGATACTCACTGACACTTGTCATTAATTAAAAATTATTTGAGGTTTCGGAGGAGCTACCCCTTGACCCTGTCTTGGGGGCGCTGCCCCCAAACCCCCATTAATTATTCAAGGGGGAAACCATGGCTGCCAAAGTCACCAAAATTTACCCTGCTACATATACACAAGGTGCTGACTATGCTAACTCAACATGGGATAAATAAATACAACATTAAGAATTTGCAAAGGTTGAGACACCTTAATTCCCAACATTTTCAATAGTGTTTCAGTTCACTCTCCTGCATCTTCAGATTTAGGTGTGTCTTTAGTTTCATGAATGTTTCAGTTTCAAAGTTATCTGACTCTATTGCCCAATGGATAAGGCCACTCTACAAAACTAGAAATTTTGGGTTCGGAGTGAGCAGGCTCACTTGCCTAGCCAGTCGCCAAAACTGGTGAGAATATTTTCACACCATAGTGAAGTTTTTTGTTATAAGGATCAGCCTTCACAGAGATAGGGTTTTCCAAATGAAATAAATGCTCAAGTGGTTATCGGATCAATTGCAAATCTAATGGTGCGGATACAAAACAACAAAGAATGAAGCGGAGGCTGCCAGATGGAGGCACCCAAACAACTCAAAGAGTTTCAAAAATAATGCAGAGTGCACCACGTGGAGCAACTTGACATAGGAAATGTTTCATTATTTCATTTTATTAAAATGTGTCATGGGTGTTTGTAGAGATTAAGTCTCATATTAAACAGGAGTTTAAATGAGGTGGGTCCCTTATGCTGATATGAAGAGGAAGCCTTTTTATTTTTATATGACTCTTTCTTCCATGGGAATAAAAGCTGAAAGCCCCAAAGATTAAATGAGCCACTTTATTTTTCATGAGAGAAACTTAAGAATGTTGTGGAGTCCAACATGTGTCAGAGGCACAACAATAGGAGAGTAGCTTGGAAATTAAGTGGAAGCCACCACGTGGGGGTGTGCTACATAGGAACAAAATCAAGCTTGATGTGGAGAGAGCCATGTGGCTAAAGTGGGGCACAGGAAAGTAAAGTTTTGGTTTTATTTTAATAATTGCATCAATTAGGTCACGTGAATACTTTAAAGGCTAATTAAATATTTTAAAAGTCTATTAATTAAATGGAGGAGCCCGAGCAACAATGAAAAATAAGAATCATGTGGAGTCTTCCACGTGCAGGATGCGGAAGGAAAAGAGAGCAACTCAAGTTTGGTGCAGAAGGAGCCACGTGGAGCAACTTGAGCATAGGATAATAATAAAGTGTTTTGTTTCATTTTTAAATTGCATCATTTCTCACAAGAAATCTTTAAAGAGTCTTGTATTAATAAAGTTTCTTATTAGATACATGGTGGTGGGACCCTTTCATAAGTTCAATATTTTATTAATGCCTCTATGAAGCCATGGAAAAGTTCAGTTTTAAATAAAGATTTATCTTTATTAAAGTATGACATGGGGCAAAATATTAAAGTGAGACTTTTTTACAATGTAAATTTTGACTTCCACGAGAAAAGTGAAAAATTGAAAAAACCCTAAAAGATATGAAGCCCTAAAATAAGTGGCAGCAATATTTTATTTCATGATAAGCTATAGGAAGTGGCGGGAGTTTTCTTTCTCACACAGGTGCATATTTTTTCCAGCCATGGGCAAAATAGAAAGCTACAGTTCAATTTCAAATAACAGATTTGTTACCAGACTTTATGCTGGATTTTGCAGAGTTTCAGTTGCAAAGATTGCCGGAGGCCATTGAGATTAAGTTAAGTTTTTCAGGCTATAAATGGGTAGATCTAAGACACAGTTGAGAGATATACACATACATTCAGAGTTCTACATTTCTTATATATCAAAGAGTTGGAGCAGCAGACAGATTTTCTTTCCTTTTGACTTTGCAATTCTTCCTTTATGAGAATGTAACAGTTAATTTGTGCAACAACTTTTGCCTCTATAACTAGTTATTCAAATAATCAGATGGTGTTCTATACATACTGGGGTGTCTTTTTTTTCTTTCTTTAAATTTCTCTATTTCTCTACCTCTGTTTAATATGTTTCTTAAACTAGGTCTTAATCATGCATTGATTCTCTTTAAAATTCTAGTTAATCATTCAAATTTAGACACTGTGCAAACTAAGGTTCAAATCTGACGGATCACCATAGATTAGGCATTTGTTTTCTACAATCTAGTTTCCTTTCTAACCTTTTTCCCAAACCCCCCATTGAAGAATGGAAGAGCTATCTTCCTTAAAACCTAGAGGTCACTCTAAGGAGCAATCCCACGTCTCAGAGTTTCCCATGTTGCTATTGGATTAAACCCACAGATTTATGCATCAACACAAAATACAATGAATGAAGAAATCGCATAAGTGCAAATCAAACAGTTTAAAGGACCTGATTTGATGGTGATGTCATCCAAGTCTCTCTTCAACCAGTTTCTGTAGGATGATAACATCATCATGATTTTCAAAGTGCATCCAGTTTTTGTATGTCTATATGCATACAAACGATTCTTCTCCTTGCAATGAAGATAAAATTGACAGCCGGTCTGCATTCAGTCAGGAATGGTCACCGACTCTGAGGATGAATGTGCAGTTTTGGTGACAAGACATCTCAGCGGCTGAATTAAGTTTTACAGAGATCTCTCAAACATAAAATCAATGAAAATATAAAGAATTCAAAGGGCTCAAGGATTTAAAGTGTTGTAAAATCTTTGTCAAGGGGCGATCTGTCCCATCTGTCATCAATGCAAATCTGATCTCTTAACTACCATGCTTCAGATATTTTTGATATTCATTGTTGCAGATAGATGATTTAGCTGGTCACATTGAAGGCCCAAAATATCTTCCACCTGCCTTGTTCCAGATATTTTATCCCATAACTTCTTGCAGGTAGACGTCCCTTCTGGCGATGATATTTACTGACAAAGCCCATGGGGAGAATTCATTGTAACTGACTTAGGTCAAATGCAAAATGCTATATATGCATAAACATGAGATGTAAAAAAAGTTGGAAGATTTAGTAATCTATGCTTCTGATTCCAAACAAAGCATTCCTCTACTGTAACCTTGCCTTCTGATTAAATACATGCTAGTTATTTTACCTCTTCATGCTATTTTGACTCTGTGTGATCTAAGAATGATGTGGTTATGAATGTTTAATTCCTTCTAATCATCTCTTGCTCCTTGCCTCTGTTAAAATTAGCTTGATCTATGTATGTTTATTGGTTGTATCTAGTCATTTTGTGTATTTTCTCAGTTTTGTGAGGGCTCTTTTATTCAACCTGGTGTATCACCTAATTTCTATTTATGTTTCCTTCTACCCCTTTTCCCTTGCAGCATTAGCACTAGGTTTAGATATATCTCTCTAAGCATTAGGCTTATAATGAGGAACCAGCCTTCTCTAGAGATTTGATCTCAATTTGTAAAGTCCCACACTTTCGAGATCATTCTCATTGTGTCATTAGAATGCTTGGACTCTCTCCGAGCAAGGTGCAATTCTATGTGACAACAGTAACCAATCTAAATTCAAAAGAATCGAAACTTTATCCTTTGTAGAAAAAAAGTTATGTGCTACAGAATACACATCACTTTAAAAAAATGTTGTTTACTATTAAAAACTAGTTATCAAAGGAGATGCAAAAAATTTTACAATTTAACTCCAATTTTTTTAAAAATATATATTTAGAATCTACAAACAAAATCTCACAAATCACTATTTTACATTATCTTCAAATTCCTAATGGTTTAGTGGTTATAGGTGTTAGAAAGTGAAGATTTAGTTCAAAATGTTGATTTCAATGTCAAGTTTGGCCAAAAAGTGTAACCCATTATTGTGGGATGACCCCCTCCCAAGAAAATTTGATTTGGCACTTTATATTTAGTGCATTTACAATTTCCACTAGCAAGAAATACTGAGTGGACTTGATCTCATTACTATTACAAATCCTCAAGAAGACTATATGCTGAAAATACAACTTTGGCACAATACCCAGTGAAATAAACAGCACCACTACAAGGTACACAAAAAAATGCACTTTAAAAAAAAGAATCACCTCGATCCGAGGTTTTAGGCAAAAGTTATGCTTCTTCAAAGTTCCCAAAATGAGAATTGTGTAGTGTCACGACTGAGAATCTACAATTTCTAAAAATTCTCTACATCAAAATCAAAAAAATTTGCACTAATGCATAGATCACGAAAAATAGCTAAAATCAAAAAACAAACCGTGAGAAACAGAGTCTGTATGAGCAAGAATGAAGCATTTGAAAACTACCTTCAAATCTGCAACTACTAATGGAGAGGGGTACTATTGTAGCTTTCTGAGTTCAATTCTGCAAAATATACAGACTGCATGCAAAAACTAAAAGATACCCAGATGGGTTTTTGCTGCTGTGAACAAAACCCATGAGGCATTTTTCTTGTTGATTTATAGACAATGTTGATCCAATGTAAAAAGACCGCCTTTAGCAACAAAAAAATGACCCCAGCAACCAAAAAATGGCATGCAAAGGCTAAATGAGCTACCTAAGATAGGCAAAGGCATGCTGGAACCTGCAATATTGATTAAAAACATAAAATATGAAAGCTGGTTGTCAGATTTGAGCTTGAAACCCCAGTTCTGCAACTGTGTTTGATGATCTCTAATTTCAGTGAAGTGAGCCAAATCTGACTTTCATGAGCATCCTAGACGCATTGGAATAGCTAGAAATGCTGCCAGTATAACCAGAAATACTACAATCACTCGGATTTCATAAAACACATGTGCAAACCCTAGAGATTAAAATATTTCGTCAAACTTTTCTGATTCTCCAGATCATCCGAAGATGCAAGAAAAGAGCATACTGGGTTTTTCAAAAAACTGTGAGAAGCTTTATTAGCGCCCCCCCCGCCCGAATCTCTCAAATAAGGAAATAAAATCTATTCTTGCACACAAAATGGCTCTAATACCATGTTAGAATTTGAAAAGATTATTCCTAGAAAACTAGTGCAAAAGAGTAGATATTAACTATGAATGCAAATGATACGGAATTAAAATACCAACACAGAGTTAGTCTCCAAGAGAGTAATGCAAATGCTAGAAGTAAAATAGCATTATCAAGATGCAAAAGCAAAAGATACAAAATACAAGTCAGGTAGCATGCTTATATAGACTAGGGAGAGGGAGGAGGTGGCAACACCGACCAATCAAGAGCAACCATCTATCGGACTAAAGATAGCAAAGTATCTTCCCATGATAGCTAATGGATGTTCACATGTAGGAAGGCTACACCTCGTAACTACTCACCTAATTAAGCATGATTTATTAACCTAAGTGAGATTAATAGAAATGTAGGAAAAACCTAGGAATATAGGAAAAAATAAATAACCCAACTAGGAAATAAAAACCTACACTAACATAATCAAGTGAAAGAGTTAGACATTATCAAAGCTATGTTAGCCTAATATTTTGTCAATCCTAAAACTAGATTGCATGTTGATATTCGTAAGCCTAAGTATTCGATCAAATGGTGTACACATGAGCTTATTAATCAGAATTTTTGGGATCATTGGTGGATGATTTTTGATAAACCACCTAACAACAATTTAGATGTACCTTTGTATTTCCTTCATAAACTATATGCAAAGTTTGCAATGGGTCACTGTGTGAATTATTTTGATTTTAGAGAGTTGTAGGGAGTAAGAAAGGGAATGCCTCAAGATATACCTAGGGCATTGAGACAAGTGCAAAGTCCTTTTAATCCCCCTCCTACTATCCCTTCTCCACCTCTAATTCAACACCCAAACATTGTTGCAAATGCAACACAGTAGGGCCTCATTGCCATACACTCTTTGACTAAGCACTTTATTACATAGACCTCTCAGTTTTCACAATCACATGATGTTGGCAGTGATATTGGATCACCTGATTTTACTAGACCCTCCTCATCCACACATGTTTTTATGCCTCATCATTGCATTTTTTGCAATCAGTTGTGTTTAGGTCCTCTTACAGAGAGTAGTGAGACACCACTGAACACTTCAAAGTATGATGTCCCCCATACATCTCTTTCTTGAGATGAGACGGCAGTGCCTAGAACTCAAGCTGAGGGGTTGGGGACAAAAGCAGAAGCACAAGCATCAATGGGTAGAGAAGGAGCGGAGCATGGCCAATATTTTATGGAGGTAAAATTTAAAGTTAAATTTCATGGTGTATTCCATTTGAATAATATAAAAAAAGATTAGTACTAATGTATCTAAAGGGATAACAGTTGATGACAGAGGAGGAGTTGACAGAAGTTCACCATGGAACTCTCTCTGCAATCCAATTTGGCTTGGACTTGCTGATATAATTTTTTCTACACATCAACTTTTTTTATTGTATGCATTTAATTCTTTGTGAGTAATTATATATTAATTTATATCTGGATGTTAATTTACTTTTATAGTAAATCCAAAATGTGAATGATCTGGCATCTTTGCCAATAGTCTTTAGTCGAACTCTTGATCGACCCAAGGGACCATCATTTCTGCAATGACTTTCTAAATGCCAACAAAGGGTGGAGGTAATTCAATTGAATTGTACTTTAATTGATAATAAGTAAAAAACTTAAATATTTGATTATAGTCATTTAGATAAATAATAAAATAGAGAATAAATAAATTGATCTATTAAATTAAAAATTATTATGATTATTTGTATACATAGAGTCTTACATTCTTATCATTTTTCATACACGAGATATTAGTTGGTTCATCCATGATGAGTCCTTCTCAATCAATGTAGGAGGCCTCAATGGTGGTATGTGCTTGTTTTCTAGTAGATAATTTTTTGTGTAGTACAGTCTAGATTATTTATGTGTAACACATCTAGCCTTTTTTAATGTATGCATTTCCTTTTTTGTTTAATAATTATATATTAATTTATTTCAATATTACTTTATTTTTACAGTCTCTTGAGAAAGTGAGTGATGGGCCACCTTTTCCATCACACTTCAATAGGACACCTAATCATCTTAAGAGAAAATCATTTGCAGAACAATTGTCTAAACAACAAGAAAGAGTCGAGGTAATTGAATTGAATTTGTCTAAATAATTGATAGTTTATAGAGGTCTTATAGTTGATTATAGTGATTTAGATGTATTTTAATAAATGAAAATTCTAAATTGTAGTAGATAAGATTCTATTTACTAACTCTAACTTATTTATATTTACTATTGAAGAGATTAATCAAATTTGTGGTTTGACTTGTTAATGCAGTCAACTTTGCCTCCATCAACTACTAGACATCATGGCATGAAGAGGATACTTTTTGAGGGTCCATCATAGATTGAGGATTCACAAGAGACATAGGGTCAAGTGGACCTTTAGTATTTAATGTATCTATTCAGCATGTAGATTGTTTATAGATTTTGAGACATGGCATATGCCACATTTTGTAAAAAATGTTTTGAGTTGGCATATTTGTCAAATTTTTGTATATTGTACCATTATGGACTATATATACACACACACACACACACACCTTGATATACAATATAATTTAAATTCCTTATGTGTGTGTATTCCTACTTTGAAACTTAAAATTTTAATGTATAATGAGTTTACAATGGTTGAGTTATGATCAATAACATGTTATAGATTGATTTCTTGATATATATGATTTTTTTTCTTGGTAGAAAGATGATATATGTAGTTTCATACCTCAATACATAACTTGATCTTAATTTTCACGTGATTGTAGTTCCATATGTAGTTGTAGCTCTTCATTTTTCAAGTACAAACATCAAAAGTAGTTGTATATGACTAATTGAATCACCATCAAAACTTCATTTCTAGCCTCCTTTCTTCATGTTTTCTCCATTTTTAGTCTTAATCAGAACATCTGCAATCTAGAACAACAATTTGGTACCTCATGGAAAGCTGCAACAATCATATCTAAGGCTGCAATTCAGGTATAAGATTATAAAGTTCATTTTCATTCAACTCCAAGACCTTGATTCCTTCATCTTTGACCATTTCTAGCTATGATTGTGTAGGTACAATAGTGATATAGGTCTAGAAATCAAGTTGTTTCATGGCTGGTATAGCAAATTAGGAGTTTTAAATGTTGTCACAACACTTTGCAAAAAGATTTTCAAAATTAGGTAAATGGGAAAATTTTGTTTCATTTCATCTCCTAGAGTTTGTCTTCAAACTCATTGACATCTTCTAGCTTTCATTTAATAGGTACAAAAGAAGATCTTTCCATTTCATGAAGTTTCCACCATGTTTCTACCCTATTTCTGGATGTTTCCATAATGTTTCCAACCTCACAAACCATGTTGTCAAATTTGTTGTTGTGGGAAACTTCACAAATTTATCATTTTTCCTTGGCCTCCTAGATCTTCACCATTTATGCATGACCAATCTTAACTTGTATAGACTACCCTTGACTCTAAATGATTTCTCTTGAGCTATTTATGAGGTATTATGGTAGCCTTTTGTTGTTTTGACAGTCTATTTGCATACTTATGGACCATTGTGACAATCCTAGGAGTCTTTTGATATCTCAACTCACTCCATATTAGAACAATTAATCAAAAAGATTCAATGTTTTATGTGAAAGTCCACTAAGTTTCACAAAAAATCATTTCATATCTCCCTTTAATAACCCCTACCATAGTGCAACAAACCTCCAGAATCATGGATGTCCATCATTTATGACAACTCTTCATTGATATGACAATCATTCCTTCAACCTTTTGACTATGTTAGGACCTCATACATTCACCTTCAAATGTTATGATAGTGTCTTGTTATTATGACCAACTTTATGAGGCATAAGATGGGGATCCAAGGGTGTAGGTGACTTTCTCAAAGGATTGCAAGTAGCTTTATGGATTGTGGTAGTAGGATAAAACTCTTTATGATTGTCCTATAAGGACACAAAATCATTCACAAGATCCAAACCCTTTCAAAGTGTTGCATAATCTAAGGATTTATTGTTATATGATATGAGACAACAAAAAACTATGTTTGGTGAGTCTATTGTGATGAGATATTAGGATGTAGTCAAAGACCATTTAGAGATCATATGATTATAAGAGTTTTATTTTTCAAAATGAATTCTTTCTCTCTCAAGACCTTGAAAAAATGATTAATTCTTCTAAAAACTATCCCAAGACCCTATTGATTGCCAAATTCCATAACTAGGCATGACAAAAGTAGAGCAACATGGTGATAGTCCACTTTATCTCATTTATGATAGTGTTCTTGCATAGAAAAGTAGTGTATTATACTCTTTAGTTGATCCTTGATGATAAGATATGATGGTAGTCTTATATTGTCCAAATAATCCCCTCCATGAATTATGTGGTAGTCCAAAGGTGATGAGGATCATGACACTTGTAATGTCCCCATTCTAGGAATGGTTGTAGATTTAGGGTTTCAGTAGAGCAAAGTTTATGGAAGCAGCAGAACAGACCTAAGTGCAATCATTTGAGAAGGCATTCTTAAGTACTTTAAGCCTAGAAAACCTAGGGTTTATGCCCTAACTTGGAACAATAGCATTAGAACCTTTCTCCTATCATTGTGTAAGGTCTAAATGCTTTGTAATTGACGTTATATATTTAGACTTATAGGAGTAGATATCTGATTTTCTTTTAGTCCATTGTAGTTTCAAATTGAAATGGTTTTCCTTGTATAATTCATTGTGGATTACAAATATATTGTTGGGAAGTGTATGGGTGATACTGTTGTGATGTATTGAACATGTTTTCTTGAGCTGAGATAAGTGTATGTTTATGTCTGATATAAAAATTAGAACTTCATAAAATTAGGGTTTGAGCATAAAAATCAGAATTGTTGCATATATCCCATTTCGGATATTACAGCAATCTAGTTAAGTTGGAGCGTTGATTGACTAGATGATAGTCCCTTGTTCTATCCACATGCAATTTGTAGTTGTTCAATGATCTCCTCTAGTTGCATGACAAATTCAAGAACAACATGCATGACTAAATTCCTAGAGACATGATAGTTCTAACATCCCTTCTACAACTTTTATGTTTCCTTTGACAAATATAAACTCCTATTGACTATCCTTCATTGAATCTAAACCCACTCTACTCATTCCACCAATACCTAAGGTTTATGACACAAGTGCCATTGCTTTAAACCCACCTAATCATGATTATATAATCCCTTTTGACTATAACAATCTTTTTCAAACAATGTTTACATGGTTTCTAAAGCACATAGTGGAAATCTCCTTACATATTTAGTGTATTCATCCTAGTGGAAAAACTTATGATGTATATGATACCCCCAATGATCTTAACTAAAGATAAATGTCATGACAACCTCATGTCTCCATGGCTGTACTATCTGAGATAGCAATTATAGAATCATTGACAACATAATGACATGGATAGATTTTCAACTTACATAGTGTCTAATTATGTAAATATTGATTCAAGGAGATCCATGACTATTCTAGGGTTTAGGGAAAGATGATATGGTCATGGATCAAAGCATGACTATTCAAAACTGACCAAGACAACTTCCAAATTTCCTCATAGTTATATAATGGCAGTTAATAGTTTTGTGACAGTTTTAGGGCTCTTTTGGTATGATAGTCCCTTGACTATTTTTGTGTTTTAATAGTGACTATTAAGGGTTTAGAACCATGCAACTAGATCATTAATTGTTGAGGACAACTCCATGTTGTTGTCATAGTGATCTCCTACATAATAGGATAACTTGCTAGGTAAGATCCATCATGGTGCCATAATGTAATGAGAAGTTTGATAGATGGTCAAGAATGAAGAACCTTGGCAACCATGATTATAATTTCATAGGTCCACATATTTTCACCTTCTATATGGTCTCCATGCTTTGCATATCCTCATTTCATAGGTCCACATGTTTGACATGATTTACTTATCCTAATTTCACCTTCTATATGGTCTCCATTCTTTGCATATCCTCATTTCATAGGTCCACATGTTTTACATGATTCACTTATCCTTATTTCACCTTCTATATGTATAATGTATCTTCATTTCACCTTCTATATGTATAACATATCCTCATTTCACCTTCTATATGTTTGACATTATTTTCTTAAGCTCATTTCACCTTCTATAGGTTTAACATGATTTTCATATCATCATTTCATCGTCTATAGGTCTAGTATACCCTCATTTCACCTTCCATATGGGTTATGGTAAGAGAAGAATGAGGTAGAGGGAGAGAGAGAGAGAGAGAGAGAGATGTACATTTGGCATGATTTGCAGTCCTCATTTCACCCTATATATGGTCTACATACTTTGCATATCCTCATTTTCCTTGCATCTACATAAGTTATGGAAAGACTAGAATGAGTTGTGCCCTCGGTGCTTTCCAATGTTTATGAGGGAGTGAACATTTGGCCCTTGCAAACGAGGAACATGACTACATAGGGACAGAGATACATTTGGCATGATTTGTATTTGGACCTAACTGACAGCATCAATAGGTCAAGGTGGGTGGGTTTATGCTAGTGGAGGTCGTGTTTCATTCCCCATGTGTCCTAATCGAATTGGGCTATAGTGTACGGACAAAGTCTCTTAAGAGACCTAAGAGCAAAAAATTTCTAAACTTTGAAGAAGTAGTTCTCGCACTTCGTAGCACCTACAAATGATCCATTTGGACCTACAATTGGATGTCATGCCCCTCCAAAATAACCTCTCTTTATTTTAACCAACTCAACATCGTTTGATTGTGCCAACGATGGATGGATTCTTGAAAAATGCCTCAGTGACATGTAGTGTAAAGGTGCCAAGAGCCATATTTTTTGTTCTTCACCCTGTGAGACCTAACCAATAGCATCAACAAGTTGGGGTGGATGGTTTTATGCTAGCAGAGGCCCTATTGCATTCCTCATGTGTCCAAATCGAATTGGGCTACAGTGTACCGACAAAGTCTCTTAAGAGACCTAAGGGCAAAAAATTGCCAGAATTTGATGGAGTAGTTCTCGCACTTCGTGGCACCTAAAAATGATCCATTTGGACCTACAGCTAGATGTCAGGCCCCTCCACAATAATCTCTCTTGGTTTTGACCAACTCAACATCTTTTGACCATGCCAACGACAGTTGTATTCTTGAAAAATACCTCAATGACATGTAGTGTAAAGGTGCCAGGAGCCATATTTTGTGTTCTTCACCTCGTGGGACCTAAGTGATGGTGTTGACAAGTTGAGGTGGGTGGTTTTATCCTAGTGGAGGCCCTGTTTCATTCCCTAGGTATCCAAATCGAATCGGGCTATAGTGTACCAACAAAGTCTCTTAAGAGACCTAAGAGAAAAAAATTGCTAGACATTGACGGAGTAGTTCTCACGCTTTGTGGCACCTACAAATGATTTGTTTGGACCTACAACTAGATGTCAGGCCCCTCCACAATAACCTCTCTCTATTTTGACAAACTCAACATCGTTTGACCGTGCCAATGACAGATGCATTCTTAAAAATGCCTCAGTGACATGTAGTGTAAAGGTGCCAGGAGCCATATTTTGTGTTATTCACCTTGTGGGACCCAACTGATAGAGCTGATAGGTCAAGGTGGGTGGGTTTATGCTAGCAGAGGCCCGGTTTCATTCTCCATGCGTCCAAATCGAATCAGGCTACAATGTATCGGCAAAGTCTCTTAAGAGACCTAAAAGAAAAAATTGTCAGACTTTGACGAAGTAGTTCTCACACTTCGTAACACCTATGAGTGATTCACTTGGACATATAGCTAGATTTCACACCCCTCCACAATAACCTCTCTCATTTTTTACCAAATCAACATCATTTGATCATGCCAACGACGGATGCATTCTTGAAAAATGCCTTAGTGACATGTAGTGTAAAGGTGTCAGGAGCCATATTTTGCGTTCTTAACCTTGTGGGACCTAACCGATGGTGCCAATACATTGGGGTGGGTGCGTTTATGCAAGTGGAGGCCCTGTTTTATTTCCCATGTGTCCAAATCGAATCAGGCTACAGTGTATGGGCAAAGTCTCTTAAGAGACCCGAGACCAAAAAATTGCCAAACTTTGACAGAGTAGTTCTCACACTTCATGGCACCTATGAATGATCTATTTGGACCTACAGTTGGATGTTAGGCCCCTCCACAATAACCTCTCTTAGTTTTGACCAACTCAACATCCTTTGACCGTGCCAAAGACGGATGCATTCTTGAAAAATGCCTCAATGACATGTAGTGTAAAGGTTCCATGAGTCATATTTTGTGTTCTTCACCTCGTGGGACCTAACTAATAGTGCCAATAGGTTAGGGTGGGTGTTTTTATGCTATCAAAGGCCCTATTTCTTTCCCCATGTGGCTACGGTGTACCGGCAAAGTCTCTTAAGAGACCTAAGAGCAAACAATTACCAAACTTTGACAGAGTAGTTCTCACACTTTGTGGCACCTATGAATAATCTGTTTAGACCTACAGCTGGATGTTAGGCCCCTTCTTAATAACCTCTCTTGATTTTGACCAAATCAACATCATTTGACCATGGCAATGGCAGATACATTCTTGCAAAATGATTCAGTGACACGTAGTGTAAAGGTGCCAGGAGCCATATTTTGTGTTCTTAACCCCATGGGACCTGACTGATAGCACCAATAGGTCAATGTGGGTGGTTTTATGCTAGTGGAGGCCCTATTTCATCCCCCAAGTGTCGAAATCGAATATGGCTACAGTGTACTGGCAAAGTCTCTTAAGAGACTTAAGAGCAAAAAATTGCCAGACTTTGACAAAGTAGTTCTCACACTTAATGGCACCTAAGAATGATCCGTTTGGACCTACAAATGGATGTCATGCCCCTCCACAATAACCTCTATCTATTTTGTCCAACTCAACATCCTTTGACCGTGCCAATGGTGGATGCATTCTTGCAAAATGACTTAATGACATGTAGTGTAAAGGTGCCAAGAGCCATATTTTGCATTCGTAACCCCATGGGACCTAACTGACAGCACTGACAAGTTGGGGTGGGCATTTTTATGCTAGCGGAGGCCCTCTTTCATTCCCCAGGTGTCCCAATCGAATCAAGCTATAATGTACTGTCAAAGACCCTAGTTTTCATATGGGGAGACATGTAATTTTAAGAGATTTTAGGATTGTTTTAAGAGGCTTTTGTGACTGATTTGAAGAGATATACCAGTTTATTGTTAAAATATTCATGACATCAAATCATTACATATATAACCATCAAATTTAGCATTAAACATAATGAAAAAACACACCTTAAAGAGTGTACTACTAAAATCACATGAAATTGTTATCAATTATTAGCACCAAATGTGAAGAAGCACTAGGATGATATGTAAGATGGAAACATTATTATATTATGGTCATAATCTCCTCATAGGATATACAAAATATATAAATATACAAATATAAAATATAAAAAATGTCTCCACGAAGGAAGCTAAATGTTTTAACCACTAATCTCAATCCCTTGAATACAATAGTTTTATAGTCGAAAACACCTACATTTATAAGTCAAAAATTTGTTAAGCAAAGTAAACACCATCAAATACAACTAACTTAATATTTTTTATAAGAAGTTTGATGAAAGATGTCTTATATGTCACCTTAGGAATTATGTTGAATGTCTCCAAAATGAAAGCTAAATGCTTTAACCAAAATCGTAGTCCTTTGAATGCATAATAGCTCTATTATCCAAAACACCTGCATTTATATATTAAAATCTATCAAGAAAAAAAACTTTAACCTACTATTAACTTAGCAATGGTGGATGTATTTCCATCGTAACCATGAGTCATACTCAAAACACATTCATGGTATAGGTGGAATACACAAAATGTTATTTCCAACCACATAAGTAGATCTAAGTACTCTAACCCTATGTGAAATACACATGCATTTATAATGCATTAAAAAATCATTAAGCAAAGTAAACACTATCAACTACAACTGACTTAAAATAATTTGTAATAAGAAGTTTGATGGAAGATTAAGAAACACTAATTTTAGAATTATATCTTATAAGACACCTTGTGAAATATATCGAATGTCTCCAAAAAAAAGCTAAATGTTTTAACGACTAATCTCAGTCCCTTGAATCTACAATAGCTCTATTCTCCAAAACACCTGTATTTATATATTAAATTTTGTCAAGCAAAAAAAATGTCAACCTAATATTAACTAAGCAATACATGGCCAAATCTCAAATACATAAGCAATATGTAACATCTAAGGAAATATGAGGTAGGGTTGTTTTGTACAGAATGGGTAAAAATTAGGTTGTTATAGTCAAATTAGGCCTCTTTTTGAGGACTATTTTGTAACAACAGAGGATAAATAGATTGATCAAGTCATAAGATTTATATGGAAGGTGTAAATAGGCATATCTAAAATGTCTAAACACTCATCTTGCAATTATCACTCAAAAAACACAAGAAAACTCAAGAAATGTAGACATACTGCCATGTAGAAGCCTATAGACCAAGGGTTTGATGAAAAAGATACCTACACGTGTGAAGTAGGTATGAAAAGATCAAAGACATCTTAAGTAATGCATTAAAAACAACTTAATGATGGTCATGACTATGATAGTGGATTGTTATATAGACTTGTGACTGTCCTAAACTCATGAAAACCTCCTTTTTAGTGTTTTATCTCCTAATAACTCCCTTTGTATCATCTTGTATATACCCTAAGACAACCCCTAAACCTCTTTTTCATGGAGATTTCTTAGATAATGGGCATGATACAAATCGTAAATGACTATCACAATGGAAAATAGTCTTAAATCCCTTTATGTAAATTATCTTCTCCTCCTTTACATGGACTGTCCTCTCTATCTCTAGTTGATGACATCTTCAAATTATCTTAAATGAATGATACAATGGAACTAGTACCCTTGAGTTTTCTAACAAATGGATGAGTGCTTCTTCTTGGAATAATGGTCCCTCTTTCTTCAAATTCAAAATGATTATCATGTGAATGTTGAGAATGTCCCCTTAGAAGATGGTAGTCATGAATGATGTTAATTTGATACCCTACTAAGACCTAAGACCTGAATTTATAAAATAAAACAATGTTCCTAAATGGATTTTGGTAGCCTTTTATTATGACAACATAGTTATGAAGGGTTGGGAGAGTCATGGTAGCCTCTTAATATCCCAAAATAGGAAAGAAGGGTACATTTCACAATGGGATGTTTGGGATTGCCTCGGTAGATAGTGAATGGGATGTTTGGAACAGGATATGGACATCCACCAAAGCATAAAGGATATGGGAATTTTGTTAGATGTTCTAGTTGCAACTATCTTGGTACACATGTATACAAAGTGTGGAAGCACAGAAAAGGCATGTGAACTATTTGACAGAACATCTCAAAGAGATGTTGTCTGATGGAATGCAATGATTGCAAGATATGGATGTTGAAGCATAAATTTGTGGGTCTAATCTAGCAACAACATGGGAAACTTCAGAGACGTGGGATGGACCCCTAAAGTGACCTCCAGATTTTAAGGAAGTTGGCTCTTCCATTTTCAATGGGGTTTTGGGAAAAAGGATAGAAAAAATAAGATTATAGATACAATATGAAACTAACTAAATGGCGATGTGCCAAATTTGAAATAACTACCTAGAGAGCACAAAGTCAAACCTTAAATGATTAACTGGAAATAAAAGAGCAAAATGCATGGTTAACTACCTAGTTTGTAAATAGATCTAATAGAGGAAAAAGAAATAGAGAAATTAGAAAACAAGAACAGAAAGTAGACCTAGATATGCACAAAACATCATCTTCTTTTATTGAATGAAGAGCAATTACAGAGGCAAAGTTTGCACAGAATAAATGTTTACATTCCTCATAAAAGAGAGACTGTAGAGGCAAAAAGAAAACATCTTTCAGTTGCTCCAAAATCTCTGATCTGAAAATATGTAGAACTCTGGAACTCCCTGAAACTGACCCGGATCTACATATTTATAGCCTAGAAAATGAAAGAAACCCCGAAGATCTCTTTATCTCCCTCCCAAAGATCTACAACTATCCATAAAACTTGGCACAAAATATAGCACTAACAGCATCTAGAATTACAACTGCCTATTTTGTTTCTGTTGCTGCAAATATTCCCACCTCCATCTTTGGCCTGCATGTGAGTTTCTCATTTTTCTGCTTCCTTCACCATGGCTGCCGTGAAAGTTTCATGAAAAATAAAGTGGCTATAATAAGAATTAGGGTTGCATCATTTTATATCTCCCATGAGTCACATAAATCAAACGAGAGTCTTATAAGAGTTAAGTAAAACTTTACTCTTCCTTGAGGGACCCACCGGTGCCATTAAATAGACTTTATTCTTTATTTAAATCTACCCTTTTTAAAACTCCCTTGGCACTTGAAAATCTGAGATAAGACTTTTAAAAGAGGGCCCCACCAGTTATGACTCAGCATTAATAAAGTCTTTTATTTAATCCTAAGACTCACATGACACTCAGTTTTATTGAGTTTACATAAAAAAAATAAAAGCCTTTATCTCTCTTCAGCTACATCCACGTGGTTCTCTCTGCATCATTCTTAATCTTCTCTCTACTGTAGATTACATGTGTCCTCCAGTTGTTTCTTGAGTTGCTCTCTTTTTCTCCACAGCTTACATGTGTCTTTCTCCAGAGCCTTCTTTGAAACTACCCAAAGCCGTTAATTCTTTCATCTTCATGTATGGTTCATGTATGGTTGCATTATTGTTGGGCATTGAAACCCTATATCTTTCTCAATTTCATTCAACCTCTTTATCTGTGTTTAAATTTGCTAATTTGTTATGTCTCTATATTTGGCAACGATGGATCTTTCTTCATGTGTTGAGTGCTTCTTGATAGATGGAGCTTTCACTCCAATGACTGAGTGGTTGCTCATGTTGGAAAGGCTACACCTTCATTTTGAGAGTTGTGGAGGTTGAGACTTTATTATGCGATGCCTGACCGCCATGAGTGGAGCTACTTTTTCTTTTGTGGCACGTATTCTTAATAGTTGCATCTGTTGTGATTGATAGGCTAATGCTCTCTCTTCATCATATGTTGCACCTATATTTCAATAAACTAAGTCTCATTGCATTGAAATGACACCATGATTTTTTAGACCGTGCCTATCTCTTTAAGCATGAGGTTGTGAGGAGTGCCTTTGGCTGGCTGCAGATCTTCTATATCAAGTTGCACCTCTCTTTAAAATCATCTAGAGTTTCCTCTTTGAACGCTAGCAGGAGTGGTGTTTCCCTGGAGTAAGGCATTGCCATAGAAATGGACCATGTTGCATCCTTTTAATGCAGCACCTTCATTGTAGCAACCTCTCCATTTAAAATGGTTGTGTCTCTTTGATATCAGCATGCCTTGCTCCCACATGGGCACTGTGCCTTTGATTTTCACAAGGAAATGGCTTCAATTATCTCTCCAATCTAAGTGTATCTTTGAACCAAGTGTCAGTATCCATTATGGCCTGCGTCGTACCTTCATTTGCTAGTGGAGGTCTAATATCAAAGCCAAACTTTTGTATTTGATGTGTATCAGCTTACACAATGAGTGTTGCTACTGGTTGCATTTCCTTAGAGACTAGCAATGTTCTTTATTGGCTTGGTGCACTTCAGTTGTATGTTAAACATGTTTCATATCTTACTATGCCTTTAGTTGAGCCGTAGTGTGTTGTATCAGTTTGTATCAAATGCCACAAGCTATGTCTTCTTTTGCAGCTGATGGTGCTTACATTGCTAACAGTTTTGATCCCTTCACACAGACCGTGCCATGATTTTATCTATAGTGCCACTTCATTTATAAGCTGCACCATCCTCTATTTTCCAAATCACTTCTCCTTTGGTAGTGCTTCCATTGGTATTTCAACATATTTTCCTTGAAAAGAAATGGCTCTTTGTTATATCAGTATTGCCTTTAGCCCAAAGGCCACTCCCTTATATTGGCTTAGACAACACCATATTGAAAAGGCCGATCCTCTTTCATGCCAATTAACTCAAGTTTGGGAAGCTCGCTTCTTTAAAGCGCTCTAGATAAGATTCAAGATCCTCATAGTGAATGCAGGGGAACAAGCATCTTTCTCAGCCTGCCAACTCAGTTTAATTTCCTCTAATTGGGGTACTGGCCCATGTATGGAAGTCCCATCATATTGTTGTTGTGAACTAGATGGAATACCACACTTGCCAAGTTTAAGCATGGTCAAATTTGATAAACGTCTAAAACTAGGAAGCTCCTTTGATTTCACCTTGTTCCATAGTTGAAGATTCTTCAATTAGTAGCAAGACTCCTTAGCTCGGGAAGTTTAAATATTAGTTTTATCTCACTTATCTAAAACCAAGCCAGCTGTTGGAACTTTTCATGCCTTCAAGTGCAGCCAAGTCTTTGCATCTGTGTAATATGATACCTCAAAAGGTGGCACCTAAATCATATAGGTCATTTCATTGATTTGAAGTTGGTACATTCATTTTTAATGGGTGCCTTAGATTTGAAGACCAAACCTCTAGCTGTAGGCAACACTTAACTTTTAATGATTATGTGCTTCATGGCTCCAAACTCAGAATCTATTTGCCCCTGGAATTAATAGCTTAAACAAAAGAGTTCCTTGACTCCATTTTGGAATAGGGGAATCTGCATTCCTTTTCCTTGAAACAGTCCATGGGGAACAACCTGAAACAAAACCACTGTTAATTGGCTAAGCATTAGAAAATTTTGAGATGTTGTGCAAAATTGCACAATAGTTCTTGGCGACTTGTTGGGAGAGTGAGCCTGCTCACTCAGAATCCATAATTTATGGTTTTGCAAAAAGTAGTGCCTTATCGAGGGCATAGAGTCCATTATGCTAAAACTGAAATATTCATGAAACTAAAAAATAGAGTGGCTTGCAAAACCTGTGAAACTAGACTGATGCATGCTTCCTAGAAAAATGCATGATGCTGATGTTGAAACACTGCTAAACCAAATACCTTCTAGATCTGAAACCATAACTGATATCACTGAAACTAACCATTGAAAACTGAGATATTGAGACAGGTTGAAGCATAGAACTAATCTTTATCCTCACAGCGATAGAAACTTATTGAAAACAAACTGACTAAATTGAAATCTACTACTACTACTATAGCTTATTGAGCATCTGACATCAAACTACTGATATATGGGATGCATAGGAATATGTACATTCACTGGAACATCAAAGTAACTACCACATCTGATGATGCTTCTCCAATGAATCCACATCAAACTGAAAATGAACCAAAAAAATTGTATGAAGAAATATAACAAGATTTTGAACCATTTTACTTCTCTGCACTCTGGAGAGTCTTTCTTTGCTTCAAAACACTAGCTGGGCTAATCAACATGTTGCTCCTACTTTAGTGGAGGGTGGGAAGGGAAAATAAGGCATTGAAACTTGTTCTTCCATTTGCATTTGGAAGCTTCTATTGTCCAAACTCCTTCAGTGACTTCTTTTGCAGGCTCTTCAATAGAATAATGACTCATGATAGTATCCAGGCTAGGCTTGCAGGTAATAGAATAGCCAGTAAGGGTCTTAAATCTGATCAGAATTCCCTTTTGCAAGAACAAAGGTGTAGAATGGGACCCAGTATGTGATTCTTGAATTTTGTAAATACCTCTTTGGTTACCATCATCTTGTGGCTGTGAATCTTTATAGACAAGAAGAGTATAACCACCTTCAAGAATAGAAAATAGATCAGCTCTTGCATCTACCTGTTGATGATTGTTTTGAGACAGTCATAACAATTAGTTAAAATTCACATAAAATGAACCAAAACTGACTTGAAAGATATGAAGGAATCGGTTAAGATTCACTTAATCCCAAGTTTAATATGGTCAGGTCTTGACCTGTTGGGAAAATTCAGTTGGTTGATGTGAAGCTGTAATGTTCAAGGGGCCTTACGTAGTTTAGGATTTCTTTGATGGTTTACTGGACTCAAACTATGCAAAAGATCATAAAATCAGTATGTTGTTCATTCTTTTGCATAAAAGTGTTACTGCACTGTAAAGCTTTAATGGGTTTTCTTGAATTATTGCAGCTTTCTCCTCTTAAATATTATGAAAAAACTGTCTACTTTCAACTCAGTAATGCATACTTCTTTTCAAATATGAGACAATTTTCTTTAAATTTCTACGTTTTCAGCTAAATATTTTTAGATGGGTTGGAAAAAGTTAGAAAGATCTAATCTAAACATCATTCATTCTACCAAAGGATCTAATTGTTCTGTTATGCACTTTGTAAATCATATAGCAATTTGATCAAATCCATAGACAAAACCTTAAATGTAAGTTCTAAGCATTTTCACAAACATACACTTAAAATTGCAAGCTCTAAGAGAAAATGTTTCAAACACAATGAAGAGCAAGAAAACACTCAGAAGATAGATGCAAAATTCTAGATTCAATTGTATTAGAAACAGACAGTCATATAAGATTTACAATGTCTGAATGACTCTTAGCTTCAATGATCAAATTACAGAAAACTTACAAGCTTTACAGATACAGTAAGGAAGCTAGATGTTCCATGCATTCCTTATTGCAGACACAGGCGACCTCCTTCTTCTACTTCTAAACTATACTAAGTGCTACCTTTACAAATTCTTGCTGTTGCAAATCTCTATGTAGCCCCTGTGTAAAGTTTTACAGTGTATAGAGGCACAATATATAGACTTTCTGATCGTCCTCAATACAGCTCAAAACCCTAGTTAAAGAAATGGTTCAAACCTCCGGTTACAGTAATAAATGCTAGAGAACAAGTCTCCCAAAATATCTCTAAGCATACATCAAATCTGGGTGAAATATGCCCTTCTGGAAACTCTAGCAGTTCAATAATAACTTATGTTGCCTACTGCAATGATGTCTTCAACTACATTTTGTCCTCATCAATGAAGACCTTTGACTTCCTTGCCATTCATCCTTATCTTCCTTTTGCTTCCTCTGAGATCTAATTTTCCTTTCTCCGTGATGTCACCACCATTAAGTTTCAGCTCCTTCCTCAACTGCAAACCTGCAAAAAAAAGATAAGCAATAAGTATTACTTCACTTAATAAACTTCAGGAATTGAAAACAGCTGTTAAATCCAAGCGTGACAGTGCAAAAAATGTAGAAATTGGGCCCAAAAATCTAAAAAAAAATGCATCCAAAATGCATATACAGCGTTAAACTGGTCGGGTCAACCATCGTTGACCTAAAATATGCAATCGGGCCCCAAAATCGGCTTCAAAATTCCATTGCTTAGTTTTCTCGCTTATTTCCTTGTTTAAAACTTTGGATTTCCTGACATACAAGCTAGGCGTGATACATCAAATTTCATTCTGTTTTGAATTTTGGCTTGTATGGATGCAATGCATATCGGCTTGTATATCGCAATGTATGTAAATTATATACAAGTCGGACACATACATCGATTTAACTCTTCTTAACCTTCCTTCGCGTCCGCGCAATGTATCTCCGCTTTGCATGTTTCAGAATGTATGTATATTGAAACATACATACAAGTCGAAACATACAAAGACTTAATTCAAATTTATAAATGTTTTGGGTCTGATGCTTGTATTTGTGCAATGTATGTTTGATAATATACAAGTCAGAATCATGCAATGACTTAACTCTGTTTAATAATGCCCTCGGTTCCACGTTGTATGTTGTCAATGTATCTTTTGCTTGTATGTCCAAATATACAAGCACCGAATGTACATCAATTTAACAATGTTTAATGACTTTTCGGGTCTGCCATGCTTGTATATTTACAAGCCTTGTATCGTTTAACTTGTACGTTCGCTTGTATGTAAAAACATATAGGCGCCAAATATACAACCATTTAACTCTTTCTTAAAATTTTTCAAAACCGCGCTTGCATGTATATTATTCTTGTGTGCGCCAATATGCAAGCCGGAACATATACATCGATTTAACTCTTTTTAATAAGTCCGTCGGGTCTGCATTGTATATTTGTATTGTATGTTACTCAAACATACAAGCCTGTGGATATACAATGAATTAACCGTGCTTCATAATATTTGGATTCCGCGCCATGTACAAAGTGTTTGTATATTTGTATGTTTTGATCTGCCGAACATACAAACGAAAGATACATGCAACGAAACTCAATCATGTATTCATTTCAACTTTGAGTTAGTTTGGATCCATCTTGTATGTATAAATCAAAAAACCTTTATTAAAATGCATACAAGGAAAAAGGGCATACAATTGCCTTTGTATATGAAAGCAATGTATAAAGGGCAATGTATGTAAATTATATACAACAACCCAACATGCAAACAAATAATGCATATGCAAACCGATAGCCAATGCGACTAAGTATAAAACGACTTTGTACATACAAAGGACTTTTTATATGCAAAGTGATATACAAAAAGTCTTTGTATAGAAGCGAACTTGCATACAAAAAGCCTTGTATATGTGGCATGCATATACAAACAAACTTGTGTGTACAAACAACAAACCCTTCCCTTGTACATTTTACCAAAATGATCATAACTTGCAAAATATGGCAAATTTTAAGATGGTTCAAAAAGCAACCCTAGCTCACTTTTCACAAGGAATCCAACCATATCATGCCCTGGTACTGAAAATGTATTTTTTTTCTATTTTTATCAAAATTTGCAATTTTCACCTTCCTTTTCCCTTTACCACCAAGCAAAACAAAACACAAACAAGTAAAAGCAACAGCCTCAGCAGGGGTCCTCATTTTGCTAAGGAGTAAAATGGGGCGTGTTGTGAACATCACAACAACTAGCAACCAAACAAAACAATTAAATTCAAAGCATTAAAGGAAATTAAGTGAAATAAAATCCATAACTTCCAACTATCCTTTCTGTAAATTATTATTCAACTTGAGACCTAAGGTATTCAATAAGGGTGCATGAATTTTTATTTTTAGTTTAGGTCTGTGCACGTGATTAATTATCCTCATCTTGAAGATCAGTTGAACAAACTAGTGATTGATATTAGCCTACGTAGTTGAGGATATTCCCTCATAGCCGACTGGATAGAGCCTTGCTGCTAGTGAGCATTCATAGCCCTGGCAAGGTTATCGTTACAATTCTCCTAAGTAGAGCCCCACTACCAGCGAGCGTCTATAGCCCCACTAGAGTTACTTAGATGGTTTAATCTAGATTTTCAGTATAATCTGCTTTATTTATTTATTTATTTTTATTTATTTTAATTTTGATGTTTGATAGAAATTTCACAAGATATAGCAATTTGTTACTTCATGATGCAAGGAGTGAGCACTTGCTGAAATTAAGCTAAGAATTGTAATGGTAGCAAGGGTGACCTCAAATTTTTCACCTAATATCTATATTGGTAGGTTCAACAAACCCAAGGACTTTAGGTGTGTCATCGTGAGAAACCTCCCTTGAATTCTTAATCAACATTATTGAATACTAAATTTCAGAAGCTAAACAACTCTCTACATTCATGACAGTTACAAAAAGTTATGCATAAATTGCAAATGATTAACTTGAATATTCTGAATTTTATACTATTTTCAATGGTGGTTAATTTGCTCCTTAATACTCTAAAGTAAAACAAAGATCCCTGCTGAGGAGACAACAACAAACCAAACAACAAACTGTACAAGGAAAATAAAAACCAAGCAAAAGAAGACTGTACAAGCAACAAAAACAAAAACAAAACAACAAAACAGAAAGAAACAAAACAAAATTGTACAAACAACTAACCTACAAAGCAAACAACAAAAGAAAATTGTACACTACTTACATTATATTACACAAAAATGGACTACCCTTTACCTCAAGCTTCGAAGTAATGTTTCAAATGTTGGCCATTACCTAGTAATGGCACATCTTCCCCTGTCAAGGTCTTAAGTTTGAATGAGTTGTCTCCTATTATTTCTGAGACTTGTAATGGGCCTAACCATAGTTTGTCAAATTTTCCATGGCTCCCCTTCTTTTCATGCGCTTTATCCCAACACAGCACTAAGTCTGATATCTTAAATGTTTTGACTCTTGCCCTCTTATCAAACCACCTCTTAACTACTACTTGGTGTTTGGCAAACTTCTCGATGGCTTGACCTCTTTTCTCATCTAATTGTAGCATTTGTACTATCCTGGCTTCCCTATGGTCATCAAAGCCTAAATACTCATTGGCAAACTTCTAGATTGGTATTCTTAGATTTACTGGAAGTATGGGATCAGTCCCATAAACTAAATGATAAGGTCTACTGCTTAAGGCTATTTTGAACTTGGTCCTATCTACCCATAGTGCATATTTTAACAAGGTATTCCACTCTCTAGGACTCTTTGCAATTAGTTTATTGATTATGTCTAATAAAATCTTGTTCGTAGACTCAGCTAATCCATTACCTTGAGGGTAATAATTTGAAGAAAAATTTAAAACAATCCTGTATTCAAATGCCCATTTAGAAAATTTTAAAGAAGAGAAAGCAGGGCCGTTATCACATACTAATGAATAGGGAGTTCCAAACTTGGTGATGATGTTTTCTTCAAGAAACTTGATAACTACCTCAATCATGGAGAATTTGTAGCAGGTGTTCTCAGTCCACCTTGTACAACAGTCTGTCACCGTCAGTATGAATTTGTGTCCTGCAGAAGATGGAGGATTGATGACTCCAATGAAATCTAGGCCCCATTGTGCAAATGGTCTTGATTCAATCACAAGTTGTAATGGATTGACCTGATTTCTTCCCTTATCTGCTGCAGTCTGACAGGTGTGGCAACTCTTGATGTGACTCTCTATATCTTTGAACATTGTGGGCTAGTAATAGCCTGCCCTCAGTATTTTGTGTGTTGTAGCTAGATGGGAACCATGGCCGGTTCCGTACTTGTTATGTAGTTCTGTCAACACTTTATCTGCTTTAGCTCTGTTTAGACATCTCAAATAAATTCCATCATGGTTCTTCCTGAATAGAAGACCTCCTTGTATCATATATTTTTGTGCTTTAATCTTCAAAGCTCTCCTTTGAGAAGCTTTCATCTTATTTGGCTACTTTCCAGATATTAGAAAAGTGCTTAAATCGCCA
Source organism: Cunninghamia lanceolata (assembly GCA_027924645.1). Classification (NCBI taxonomy): domain Eukaryota; kingdom Viridiplantae; phylum Streptophyta; class Pinopsida; order Cupressales; family Cupressaceae; genus Cunninghamia; species Cunninghamia lanceolata. The sequence goes on along the minus strand of BSBN01000210.1, from coordinate 1,340,395 downwards.
TATCAGTCTAATGGGTCCTGAGAATTCAGCACATACTACTGTTTTATCAAATCTGGGTCTGTGTTCGCTATTGTTTGCACTAACACATGTCCTCTAACCAACTTCATGGGAATGATTTCCATGTCGAACTCTTGCAGCGTGGTGATCCATTTGGCTCTTTTTTCTCCTGGTTTGTTCTGCATCAACAGCATCTTTACTGCTGCGTCTAGCACTATGGCTTTGATCTGGCTGCGCAGAATATAATGCCTGAATTTCTTCATGGCCCTCATTAACGCAAATGCTTGTCTTTCAATATCTAGATATCTTAATTGTGCATCTTTCAGAGGTGCACTCATAAATTCAATGGGCCTTTCCTCATTGTCTACACCCTCCTGCATCAAGGCAACCGCAACTGAATGGGAGGATGCGAATGAGTAGATATAGAATGGATTTGTGTAGTCTGGGCTTGCCAATACAGGGGTGTCAGAAATGGCCCGCTTGATATCTTCAAATGTAGCCCTAGCCACAGGCATCCACTCCATTTGCACGTCCTTCTTCAACATGGCATTTAATGGCTGCACGATCTCTGCAAAACCCATGATAAACTTCTGAACAAAGTTAATTTTACCAAAAAATGATTTCAACTCTTTCCTGCTATTTGGTATTTGCAAATTTTTTATTGATTCTATTCAGTCTAGGTCAATCGATATTCCATCTTCAGAAATGACATGCCCTGGTAATTTACCTTCAGTTACTCTGAATATACATTTCTTAGGGTTAAGGGAAATTCTGTACCTCTCACACCACTTAAGTATTTTCCTGAGATCTTCAGCGTGAGTGGATGCATCCTTGGAATACACAGTCAAATCGTCCATATACACGACAATGCACTTACCTGATAACCCATGGAACGCAATGTCCATGGCTCTTTGAAACGTGGCACCTGCATTAATCAGACCAAAAGGCATTTGCCTATACACATAATTTCCCCATTTACACATGAAGGTGGTTTTTAATCTATCATCTCTATCTATTAAGACCTGGTTATAACTCGAGAAACCATCTAAAAAAGACATCATCTTTGCCCCATTCACCGCTTGTAGTACTTCGTCTATTGGGGGCAGAGGATAATTATCCTTTTCAGATGCTTTATTCAAATTTCTAAAATCTACGCACAATCTGATGTCTCCATTTTTCTTCCTCACTGGTACTAAGTTAGCTACCCAAGCTGAATGTCTGACTGGGAAAATTATTCTGGCAGACAATAACTTCTTTCCTTCTTCAAAGATTAAAGGCTCTAAAATGGCATTCACAACCCTTTGTCTTTGCCTGAATGGCTTAACCTCTGGTCTCAAAGGTATCACGTGAGTTATGATGGACATATCGTATGTTTTCAAGTCTTCATACGTCCATGCTATTACATGTTTGTATTCTTTCAGAATGTCTAAAACTTCTTTCCTTAATTTCTCAGAGCAAGCCTTTCCAATTGGCACATTTTGCGGATTTTGCTCTGTCCCTAAGTTATGCAAATCACACTTACCCCCTTTTGTTTTGGGCAAGTCTTTCTATCTCATCACTCCATCGAAGTCAAAAATATGTTCTAATTCAATTACTCCTTTGAGTAAAAAGTTGTTCTTCAAGTTAATTATATCCTCTTCATCCCATGTTGTCTCAGGCCTTTCTTGTTCATAGATGATTTGTGCCTCAAATACCTCATTACAAGTCAGAAAATCAATAATTTGCTGGTCCCCTCCAAATACCTGAAAGTGTGTAACATTGTCTAGGATACTGGGAACATTAACTAACTCAACAGCAAATCGTTTCAATCCTAACAGGGTAAAGGGTTCTAATGTGCTAGCAGCAACTGCTAGCGCATCTGACCTGTGGTTCAACTCTCTAGGGATATGCTCTATGTTGAAAGCATCGAATGAATCTATTAAACCCCATACTCTATGTCTATAACAAATCATTTTCTTGTAATTACAAGAATATAGCTTCCTTACTTGTCTGACTACTAGTTCAGAGTCTGAAAATACCTTAATTGTTTTCACCCTTTTCTTGATGGCCATGACAAGTCCCAAAATTAAGGCTTTATATTCAGCAATATTGTTAGTATAGGAAAACTGTAGTATGTATACTACTAGATATGATTTACCCTGAGGATCTATGAGTTCAACACTTGCACCCGCACCCTGTTTTGATTTGGAACCATCACACTTTAGTGTCCACATGCCATCTTTACTTTTCTGACCTTTTACCTTGACATGCTTTGTTTCTTCTATCACTGGTGAAGTGCTGGTCTGTTTGTTCATAGGTATTTCTATTTGGTCAACTTACATATGTGTATTTTCAGCTTGCAAATCAGAAAGACAACTACCCTGGTCTTTTATTCCCTCTCTTAAATCTGAAATTAGAGCATCCTCATTACTCTGAAAATATCACTATGGTTGATCAGGGTTCACATTTCCCTCCTGCAACCCTACCCTCTTCATGCACCTTTTGTATTCATATTCAATGATGTCTTTGCACATTCCACAACTCTCCTCAGAATGTGGCCTATCGTGAACTCTACATCTATTTTTATATAGTTTACATTGGACTGGCAGATTTTGTTTAATGCACTCTTCCACCTCTTGTCTAATGGCATGATCAAATTTGTTCATTGCACTATTTTCTTCATCCAAAGAATTTCCATCAGACTCAATGAATAATGTCGTCTCATGGTTGACATGTTTTTCTCTAGAGTTTAACATCATAATCTCTTCAATTTTTACCCCATTGTTAGTAATCCTATAAACACCAAGTTCAACAGAAGCATATAATATTTCATTCATTATATTATACTCTGTTATCATATGTTTCATCCTGGGTTCTGCCTCTATTCTAATCTGGTTTGGGACACCTCTCCAAGGTAGCCACATATGCAAAAAATCAGTGGCCATATATCTGTTTAATGTTTTGGACCAATCCCTACTTAGCAACATTCCATAATTCTTGGGTATATCCACTATTTGAATGTCAATGAATTGGCTTACCCTAGGGTCTGAAGCTAATTGCATCTAAATGTTCATTAATTCTCCTATCACACTAACCTCAGTTTTATCTAACTGTGTGACAACCTTGGCAGATTTGGTGGGAGTTAGCCTAAGAGTTTTACATATCCCTAAGAGCATTACGTTGGTTGACGCACCAGAGTCTACCATGCAATTGTGTATGTTCTTCCCACACAATCTAACAGTTAACAAGAAAGGAGGAGCATCCTTCTTATTAGCATACATTACTACATTTGTATTGAAAGGTTGTTCAACTTTCTTACTTTTCTCTTTAGGTGGTGAATCTCTATTAGGAATAGCTATAGTAGCAGTGACCTCGTCTGTCATGGATGTATCTAGAGATTTTATAAAAGCATTTCTGATCCCTGGAGTTTTCAATAGTTCATTCAGAGGTATACTAACCTTAATTTTCTTTATTTCCTCTGACAAGTAGCTCATTAATCTTGTTGTCTCTACTATTTCAGTTTTACTTGTTTGGACCTTTTGTTCTGTTGTTCCACTGTTTGCATCATGATTAGCTTTAAGTATGGTAGGATTGTTGCTAGCATTCTGATATGGGGGTATTGAAGTTGTTAGGAGGAATGGAAGTGGTGAAAGGTCCTCCTGGCTGAGTGTTGTTCCTTAAATTGTAGGTGTGGTTCTTATTTGTCTGTTGAAAGGCCTGCACCTCTTCTGTTTCAGTTAATACTTCATTTTCAGTTTCAAAGGGAAATTGAAAAGCATTTAACACAAAGGCCGATTTAGGATAAAGATTTTCACAAAAGTATGGTTCATCCTCTAACAATTCATCCTCTTTCTCTTCTATGGTTGCAAAGGTAAAGGTTTCTAAAACTAAAGTTGTATCATACCCTGAGGGTACTACCTCATTACCCTTGGGAATGAGAAATTCAGAAGTAGAAGGCTGCACATCTATATTAAAAATACTGGCTGCTAAATGAAACTGTGGATAGTCAAGCTCAGCATGAGCATTGGTATTGTGAAATCTACACCAGTTTTTTAGTGATGTATTGGCCATTTGGATGCCAACTGTTTGTTTCGCATCATGATTATTTGTATTCTCAAAAGGAGAAGCTAGAGTACCGTTGTTTCGTCCAGTGTTCCATGTTTTGGGTGGCCTAGGCTAATTCTGATTTCTATTATTGTTACCCCAGGCCCTATTGTCTATCACTGGCCCCCTATTTTGCATTAGTTGCCCTTGGTTATGACCTTGATTCTGATTATAGTTTGGCTCTAATTTGAACATTGGCCTTGGCTATTATTTTGATTATGGCTCTGATTGTAGTTCTAATTTTGATTTGAACTATAGTTCTAATTTTGGCCTTGGTTATAATTTTGATTTTGATTGTAGCCATGGTTACCTCTTCCATAAAGGTTCTCATTTCTTAGTTGTGTCACTTCGGTGGTCAATCTTTTCAAATGTGCAGTGATCTTTTTAATTTCTTCCCTTTCCTCTTGTGCTTTTGCCACAGTTGTATCTCTAGGAGGTCATAAGAAAGGCTGACCATTATTTTGACTGTTATTAGCAGTGTTACCCATGTAAGGAGTTATGGCTTGGATTGGGGTAGGACTATACACAAGTGTGTAAGAAGGAACCGGATTTAATAATGGAGTGTGATGCATAGGAACTCCATTCCAAGGTTGTGCCTAATTTTGCACTCCAAAATTTCCTCCATTGACAAATGGACTATAAGTCGTATGCCTCATCTCTTGGTTTACTGAGGTTGCCTCTTTATAGGCTTTGGATATTGAATCTATGTCAGGTTTTCTTTTGACGAACATGGCAGTCAAAGGATCTAAGGCTGCATAGTACATGGCTAACAAGGTATCATCATCTACAGTGTAAGGGGCTACCAACCTAGAGTAGGCCTTTTGAAATCTATCATTGAAATTATCAATCAACTCTCCTTCACCTCTTTTTATGGTAGCTAATTTGTCGTACAAGATGCAAGGATCAATGGGTCCTCTAAATCTAGACAGAAATGCTTCTTCCATAAGTGACCAAGAAGAAATATAGCCATTGGGTGAGTTCACATACTAGTTAGAGGCTTGTTCGTTGAAAGTGTAGGGAAACAATCTACACACAATGTCCTCATGTTCTAATCTAGCCCTAAAGCATGCCTCCTTGAATATTCTAATGTGATCTTCCGAGTCTTGGTGCAACTGATATTTTGGACATATCTTTTCCAGATTTTTGGGCATCTCATTGTAATCATTGAAGTTATGGGAGACTGGACATTGAAATAAGCCATTACAAGTATCTGTGCTTGACCTGGACCTGTAGGAATGCCTGGATTTCCTGGGGGATTGGGATTTCTGGGAAGACTAGAACCAAGATTTAAAGATCTAAATGATGATTTGTCAAGACTCACAAAGTTATGAATACTAAAAGGTGACCTAGGGGGTGTGTTACATGAACCTCTTGGGTGTGTTATTTTAGGATTAAAAATCAGAGGACTCCTACTTCGCCTTATATCAGGTAATTGCACAAATCTATCCCCTGAACTAGATCTAGATCTAGTCACTCTATCACTATTATTAGCCAGTTTTTCTTGAAACAAACCCTAACTCAAGTTAGGCCCTCCTTCTAGCGCCAAAGAAACTGTTGATGATTGTTTTGAGATAGTCATAACAATTAGTTAAAATTCACATAAAATGAACCAAAACTGACTTGAAAGATATGAAGGAATCGGTTAAGATTCACTTAATCCCAAGTTTAATATGGTCAGGTCTTGACCTGTTGGGCAAATTTAGTTGGTTGATGCGAAGCTGTAATGTTCAAGGGGCCTTACGTAGTTTAGGATTTCTTTGATGGTTTACTAGACTCAAACTATGCAAAAGATCATAAAATCAGTATGTTGTTCATTCTTTTGCATAAAAGTGTTACTGCGCTGCAATGCTCTAATGGGTTTTCTTGAATTATTGCAGCTTTCTCCTCTTAAATATTATGAAAAAACTGTCTACTTTCAACTCAGTAATGCATACTTCTTTTCAAATATGAGACAATTTTCTTTAAATTTCTACGTTTTTAGCTAAATATTTTTAGATGGGTTGAAAAAAGTTAGAAAGATCTAATCTAAACATCATTCATTCTACCAAAGGATCTAATTGTTCTATTATGCACTTTGTAAATCATATAGCAATTTGATCAAATCCATAGACAAAACCTTAAATGTAAGTTCTAAGCATTTTCACAAACATACACTTAAAATTGCAAGCTCTAAGAGAAAATGTTTCAAACACAATGAAGAGCAAGAAAACACTCAGAAGATAGATGCAGAATTCTAGATTCAATTGTATTAGAAACAGACAGTCATATAAGATTTACAATGTCTGAATGACTCTTAGCTTCAATGATCAAATTACAGAAAAATTACAAGCTTTACAGATACAGTAAGGAAGCTAGATGTTCCACGCATTCCTTATTGCAGACACAGGCGACCTCCTTCTTCTACTTCTAAACTATACTAAGTGCTACCTTTACAAATTCTTGCTGCTACAAATCTCTATGTAGCCCCTGTGTAAAGTTTTACAGTGTATAGAGGCACAATATATAGACTTTCTGATCGTCCTCAATACAGCTCAAAACCCTAGTTAAAGAAATGGTTCAAACCTCCGGTTACAGTAATAAATGCTAGAGAACAAGTCTCCCAAAATATCTCTAAGCATACATCAAATCTGGGTGAAATATGCCCTTCTGGAAACTCTAGCAGTTCAATAATAACTTATGTTGCCTACTGCAATGATGTCTTCAACTACATTTTGTCCTCATCAATGAAGAACTTTGACTTCCTCGCCATTCATCCTTATCTTCCTTTTGCTTCCTCTGAGATCTAATTTTCCTTTCTCCATGATGTCACCACCATTAAGTTTTAGCTCCTTCCTCAACTACAAAACTGCAAAAAAAAGATAAGCAATAAGTATTACTTCACTTAATAAACATCAGGAATTGAAAACAGCTGTTAAATCTAGGCGTGACAGTGCAAAAAATGTAGAAATCGGGCCCAAAAATCTACAAAAAAATGCGTCCAAAATACATATACAGCGTTAAACTGGTCGGGTCAACCATCATTGACCCAAAATATGCAACCGGGCCCCAAAATCGGCTTCAAAATTCCATTGCTTAGTTTTCTTGCTTATTTCCTTGTTTAAAACTTTGTATTTCCTGACATACAAGCTGGGCGTGATACATCAGATTTCATTCTGTTTTGAATTTTGGCTTGTATGGATGCAATGCATATCGGCTTGTATATTGCAATGTATGTAAATTATATACAAGTCGGACACATACATCGATTTAACTCTTCTTAACCTTCCTTCGTGTCCGCACAATGTATCTCCACTTTGTATATTTCAGAATGTATGTATATCGAAACATACATACAAGTCAAAACATACAAAGACTTAATTCAAATTTATAAATGTTTCAGGTCTGATGCTTGTATTTGTGCAATGTATGTTTGATAATATACAAGTTGGAATCATGCAACGACTTAACTCTGTTTAATAATGCCCTCAGTTCCGCGTTGTATGTTGTCAATGTATCTTTCGCTTGTATGTCCAAATATACAAGCACAGAATGTACATCAATTTAACAATGTTTAATGACTTTTCGGGTCTGCCATGCTTGTATATTTACAAGCCTTGTATCCTTTAACTTGTACGTTCGCTTGTATGTAAAAACATACAAGCGCCAAATATACAACCATTTAACTCTGCCTTAAAACTTTTCAAATCCGCACTTGCATGTATATTATTCTTGTGTGCGCCAATATGCAAGCCGGAACATATACATCGATTTAACTCTTTTTAATAAGTCCGTCGGGTCCGCATTGTATATTTGTATTGTATGTTACTCAAACATACAAGCCCGTGGATATACAACGAATTAACCGTGCTTCATTATATTTGGATTCCACGCCATGTACAAAGTGTTTGTATATTTGTATGTTTGACCTGCCAAACATACAAATGAAAGATACATGCAACAGAACTCAATCATGTATTCATTTCAACTCTGAGGTAGTTTGGATCCATCTTGTATGTATAAATCAAAAAACCTTTATTAAAATGCATACAAGGAAAAAGGACATACAATTGCCTTTGTCTATGAGAGTGATGTATAAAGGGCAATGTATGTAAATTATATACAACAACCCAACATGCAAACAAATAATGCATATGCAACCCAATAGCCAATGCGACTAAGTATAAAACGACTTTGTACATACAAAGGACTTTGTATATGCAAAGTGATATACAAAAGGTCTTTGTATACAAGTGAACTTGCATACAAAAAGCCTTGTATATGCGTCATGCATATACAAATAGACTTGTATGTACAAACAGCAAACCCTTCCCTTGTACATTTTACCAAAATGATCATAACTTGCAAAATATGGCAAATTTTAAGATGGTTCAAAAAGTAACCCTAACTCATTTTTCACAAGGAATCCAACCATATCATGCCCTGGTACTGAAAATGTATTTTTTCCTCTATTTTTATCAAAATTTGCAATTTTCACCTTCCTTTTCCCTTTACCACCAAGCAAAACAAAACACAAACAAGCAAAAGCAACAGCCTCAGCAAAGGTCCTCATTTTGCTAAGGAGTAAAATGGGGCATGTTGTGAACATCACAACACTACCTCTATTTCAAACTCATCTTTATAATCATCTTCACTAGGATCTGCAAAGTAGCCATTCACATGTTCAATATTATCATCTCTTGCATACAGAATCTGATAACCTTGTTGTAAAATTGAGAATAAATCCTCATCTTGCTGCCCCAACTCATGTATCTATGTGCTATCTTCAAGACAAAAATAAAAAGTCATTCTTGGTAGATCCTACAGAAAACTCTCTTGAAACCTCTTCCTCAAGATGAGGTATAGATGCAGCATCATTTGGGCCCAGTACTTTTTAGTTTCAAAGCCCTTCTTGAAGTACTTTTCAACTTCTAGAAGTGTCACCTCATAGTCAACTTCTGAATGCTCTTCATGACTTGACTGAGTTTCTGAATTAAACCTTGCCACATTTGCCTAGTGCTAATAACCAGAAGGACACACTGAATAGACAAGAGTCACTTCTCGTCTTGTATCTTGGTCTTTGAAACCTGATTCCTCTTTGATATCAAAGTGACAAAGAACCTGATCTGTGGCTTCTATGGACTGATTTACAGCTATAGAGGTTTGTTTTGTATAATCCTAAGGAATATTGAAAATCTCCTGTGCCTGAGGGAGGATATCTTCTACAAACTGACCACATTGGTATTGCTATTCATAAGGATTCTGGGGTGCAAAATACAAATCAGCATGATAAAGGGCTTGATATTTTAACTCGTTGATCTCATGAGAGAGAGTTTTTATAAATTTTCTTACTACACTCATCTCCTCATGATTTGGTAAATCAACAGGGAGGATGGGTGGATGAAAATCTACATGCATTTGACTTCAAGAAAGAGACTGAGATAGGTTATTTGCATGAGGCAACAAAGGTGTTAAAGGAAGAGGAGATAGTTTACCAACCTCTATGAGGTTATTATCATCTCTAATAGCCAGATCATATGACTGAAGAAGAGTTTCACCTCCTAAAGATTGTATCATGACAAAAATCTCAAGGTCTAAAACCTTTAAATAATACAAGAATGCAAAGACTGGAGGAGGCCTCATGTCAATAGAGAAATTTTTCCATACCTTGTCAAATCTTGAATTGAAATCATATATGGACTCTGTTGGATGCCTTTTGATGGTGATGAGATTCTGGGTGAGAGTGTTGACATCCGTCCTATCTTTGAACTGATTGTAGATGAGCTCGCCGAGCTGATCCCATCCAGTGATTGAACCTGGCTGCAAGCTTCTGTACCATTCTTTCGCTTTACCTTTGAGGGAAGATGCAAGCAACAAGAGGGCATGATTCTCAGTAGTGACATTATGAACAGAGCATAAACTTGCAACATCTTGAATGTGATCTATAGGAGAAATAGATCCATCTCCAAGAAAGTGAGGCAGCACCTTCCATGTTGTGTTAGAAACTTGACCCTGCTGCTAAAGAACAAGAGGACTTGAATCCCAAGTCACAAAAGGTAGATCTCTTTGAATATTCAGATGCACATATATACCAGGGGCTGCCATGGTTTGCAAAAGAAAAGACCTAAGAAAGATTCACTAGTAGAGTCACCAAATGGATGATTCATGGTCCTAAAGCAGATATTTCTATGATTTCCCATCAAAATCACAAAATACAGGGCAAAGATTCAAGAAAACAAAGACCCAAGTCTTTGATTCTAGTTCCACCAGGCATGCCAAAAACTATTGAAGCATAAAATTGTGGGTCTAATCCAACAACATGGGAAACTTTAGAGATGTGGGATTGACCCTTAAAGTGGCCTTCAACTTTTAAGGAAGCTGGCTCTTCCATTTTCAATGGGGTTTTGGGAAAAAGGATAGAAAAAATAAGATTACAGATACAATATGAAACTAACTCTATGGCGATGCGCAAGATTTGAAATAACTACCCAGAGAGCACAATGTCAAACCTTAAATGATTAACTAGAATTCAAAGAGCAAAATGCATGGTTAACTATCCAATTTGTAAACAGATTTAACATAGGCAAAAGAAACAGAGAAATTAGAAAACAAGAACAGGAAGTAGACCTAGATATGCACAAAACACTGTCTTCCTTTATTGAATGAAGAACAATTATAGAGGCAAAGTTTACACAGAATAAATGTTTACATTCCTCATAAAAGAGACATTGTAGAGGTAAAAAGAAAACATCTGTCGACTACTCCAAAATCTCTGATCTAAAAATATGTAGAAATCTGGAACTCCTTGAAACTGACCTGGATCTACATATTTATAGCCCAAAAAATGAAAGAAACTGCAAATATCTCTTTAACTCCCTCCTAAAGATCTACAGTTGTTTGTAAAACTCGATACAAAATCTAGCATTAACGACATCTGGAATTGCAACTAGTTGTTTTGTTTCCGTGGCTAAAAATATTCGCACCTCCATCTTTGGCCTGCGTGTGAGTTTCTCATTTTTCCACTGCCTTCACTATGGTTGCCGTGAAAGTTTCATGAAAAATAAAGTGGTTGTAATAATAATTAGGGTTGTGTCATTTTATCTCTCTCGTGAGTCACATAAATCAAATGAGAGTCTTATAAGAGTTAAGTAAAACTTTACTCTTCCTTGAGGAACCCACCAGTGTCATTAAATAGACTTTATTCTTTATTTAAATCTACCCTTTTTAAAACTGTCATGGCACTTGAAAATATGAGATAAGACTTTTAAAAGAGGGCCCCACTAGTTTATGACTTAGCATTAATAAAGTCTTTTATTTAATCCTAAGACTCCTGTGACACTCAATTTTATTGAGTTTTCATAAAAACAAAATAAAAGCCTTTATCTCTCTTCGGCTGCCTCCAAGTGGATCTCTTAGCATCATTCTTGAGCTTCTCTCTACTGCAGCTTACATGTGTCCTTCTCTGGTTGTTTCTTGAGTTACTCTCTTTTTCCCCACAGCTTACATGTGTCCTTCTCTGAATCCTTCTTTGAAACTGCCCGAAGCTGTTAATTCTTTCATCTTCATCTATGGTTGCAATATTGTTGGGCATTGAAACCTTATATCTTTCTCTATTTCAATCAACCTCTCTATCTATGTTTAAATTTGCTAATTTCTTATGTCTCTGTATCTGGCAGCGATGGATCTTTCTTCATGTGTTGAGTACTTCTTGATAGATGGAGCTTTCATGCCAATGAATGAGAGGCCACTCATGTTGGAAAGGCTACACCATCATTCTAAGAGTTGTGGAGCCTGAGACTTTTTTATGTGATGCCTGACTACCATGAGTGGAGCTATTTTTTCTTTTGTGGCACATATTCTTAATAGCTATATCTCTTGTGATTGATAGGCTGATTCTCTCTCTTCATCATATGTTGCACCTATATTTGAATAAACTGAGTCTCATTGCATTGAAATGACACCATGATTTTTTAGACTGTGCCTATCTCTTTAAGTGTGACGCTGTGAGGAGTGCCTTTAGCTGGCCGCATATCTTCTGTATCAAGTTGTGCCTCTTCTTATCATCTGGAGTTTCCTCCTTCAACGCTGGTAGGAGTGGCATTTCCTTGGAATAAGGCATTGCCATAGAAATGGACCGCGTTGCATCCTTTTAGCATAGCACCTTCATTGTAGCAACCTCTTCATTTAAAAATGATTGTCTCTCTTTGATATCAGCGTGCCTTGCTCCCACATGGCTGCTGTGCCTTTGATTTTGACAAGGAAATGGCTTATTGTTTCTTCAATCTAAGTGTATCTTTGAACCAAGTGCTAGTATCCATTATGGGCCATGCCATACCTTCATTTGCTAGTGGAGGTCTTGTTAGGAATTATTAAGATTGTCTAGAATGTTTCTAGAAGTCTTCCAAACAACATTCCAGGAAGAAGCTTCTAGTTGTTCTAGAAAAGAACTTTTTAAGAGAAACTTCCAGCTGTTCTAGAAAAGAACATTCTAGGATTTTAGAATCATTTAGAATGCCAGAAGTTTCCAGGCTTCAAAGGTTCTATAGCTATATATATGTGATTATAGAGAGCTGTTGTACACAGCCTTTGGATGGTTGCTGGATATAGCATCTGGATAGCTATTAGATACAGCATCTGGATTGCTACTAGATACATAGCATTTTGGATGTGATGTAATGAATGCTAGATAAATATAATTTCTGAGTTATCTTTGTTTTTCCCTGCCTCTTTTATGTTTATTGCTGTTATGTTTTGCCCTGTCTTTTGGTGTTTATTGGGCCTGTTCTTACATGGTATCAGAGCTATTCTCACATGGTATCAGAGCTGGGTTATGGGTTCGAATCCCTTTGGGTAATGCTGAGGGAATTGTTGGAAAAAAAAGATTCAGATTGGGGTGGTGATATAGATGATCAAAAATCAACTGGTGGTTATGTTTTCAATCTTGGATCAGGCCCTATTACATGGAGTAGCAAGAAACAAACAACTACATCATTATCTTCATGTGAAGCAGAATATAGAGCAGCAAAAGAAGCAGGCAAGGAAGTAGTTTGGATTCAGAATCTTCTATTTGAGATTGGTTTTCTACAAAGTTTAGCCAACACTCTGTATTGTGACAATCAAAGTATCATACAGGTTGCCAACAATCCAGTCTTTCGTGCTAAAACAAAGCACATTGAGATAGATGTTCACTACATTTGGGATCTTGTTCAAGCATCTATTATCAATCTTCAGTTTTGTCCAAGTGAAGAACAAGTAGCTGATATATTCACTAAGAGTATGACTGAAGCCAAATTCTTAAAATTAAGAGGCATGCTTGGTATGTTAGAGGTGAACATTAAGGGGGGATAGTAGTACAACGTTCCCCTCTCCTTTGTATTTCCCCTCTCCTTTTGTATTATGTTTGTATTATTCTAGCCAATCTTAAGGGGGGATGTTAGGAATTATTAAGATTGTCTAGAATGTTTCTAGAAGTCTTCCAAACAACATTCCAAGAAGAAGCTTCTAGTTGTTCTAGAAAAGAACTTTTTAAGAGAAACTTCCAGCTGTTCTAGAAAAGAACATTCTAGGATTTTAGAATCATCTAGAATGCCAGAAGTTTCCAGGCTTCAAAGGTTTTATAGCTATATATATGTGATTATAGAGAGCTGTTGTACACAGCCTTTGGATGGTTGCTGGATCTAGCATTAGGATAGCTGTTAGATACAGCATCTGGATTGCTGCTAGATACATAGCATTTTGGATGTGATGTAATGAATACTAGATAAATATAATTTCTGAGTTATCTAACTCTATTTTGCCCTGCCTCTTTTATGTTTATTGCTGTTATGTTTTGCCCTATCTTTTGGTGTTTATTGGGCCTGTTCTTACAGGTCTAATATCAAAGCCAAACTTTTATATTTGATGTGTAACAACTTACGCAATGAGTGTTGCTATTGGTTACGTTTCCTTAGAGACTGGCAATGTTCTTTATTGGCCTGGTGCACTTTAGTTGTATATTAAACTTGTTTCATATCTTAGTATGCCTTTAGTTGAGCCACGGTGTGTTGTATCAGTTTGTATCAAATGCCACAAGCTACACCTTCTTTCGCAACTGATGACGCTTACATTGCTGACGGTTTTAATCCCTTCACACATACCATGCCATGATTTTATCTGTAGTGCTACTTCATTTATAAGCTACACCATCCTCTATTTTCTGAATCATTTCTCCTTTGGCAGCGCTTCCATTGGTATTTCAACGTATTTTCCTTGAAAGAAAATGGCTCTTTGTTATATCGGTAGTGCCTTTAGCCCAAAGGCCGCTCCCTTATATTGGCTTGGACAACACCATATTGAAAAGGCCGATCCTCTTTCATGCCAATTAACTCAAGCTTGGGAAGCTTGCTTCTTTAAAGTGCTCCATACAAGATTCCAGATCTTCATAGTGAATGCAGGGGAACAGGCATCTTTCTCGACCTGCCAACTCAGTTTAATTTCCTCTAATCGGGGTATTGGCCCATGTATGGAAGTCCCATCATATTGTCGTTGTGAACTAGATGGAATACCACACTTGCCAAGTTCAAGCACGATCAAATTTGATAAACATCTGAAACCAGGAAGCTCCTTTGATTTCCCCATGTTCCATAGTTGAAGATTCTTCAATTAGTAGAAAGATTCCTTAGCTCAAGAAGTTTAAATATTGGATTTATCTCACTTATCTAAAACCAAGCCAGTTGTTGGAACTTTTCATGCCTTCAAGTGCAGCCACGTCTTTCCATCTATGTAATATGATACCTCAAAAGGTGGCACCTGAATCATATAGGTCATTTCATTGATTTGAAGTCGGCACATTCATTTTAATGGGTGCCTTAGATTTGAAGACCGAACCTCTATCTATAGGCAACACTTAACTTTTAATGATTGTGTGCTTCATGACTCAAAACTCATTGAATCTATTTGCCCCTGGAATTAATATCTTAAATAGAAGACTTCCTTGACTCCATTTTGGAATAGGAGAATCTACATTCCTTTTCCCTGAAATGGTCCATGGGGAACAATCTGAAACAGAACCACTGCTAATCGGCTAAGCATTAGAAAATTTTGAGATGTGCAAAATTGCACAATAATGCACAAAATAGATTTGTTACTTTAGAAAATTTTAAGAAAATTAGTTTTGAGACTGTTATAAACTCACTTTTCTCCCCTGTCCTTTTGGGATCAGTCCATGTTGAAATCCTAGAATATTGAGATCATGCAAGAAATATTATCCTCTCGATGTAGGCACTATTTTATGAGAGCATGGTGGTGAATAGGACTGTTATAGGACTATTATACTAGTCCATATGAACATGGTCATGGTGGTGAATAGGATAGTTATACTAGTCCATATGAACATGGTCATGATGTCCCTAAAGATTTTTTATCCTAAGCTCTAGAGAAGGTTGAAGAGGCTTTCTTAGAAAATACAAAGATCAAACACAAGGATGGTGAAGAGACCTAAGACCAAAAAGAAAATCATCTTAAGATCTTTGTGGATGTTCACTTTTAGCTAAGATAGTCTTGAAGATCTTACACTCTAGATTGATCATTTCATGGAAATGCATGGATGAAGGTCTGTTTGTGGACGAAATGATGAGAAAATGGAAAACAAGAAGTTATAGATGAAGGTCACGATGCCAAAACTACACATAGTATAGTTACATATTAATATATATCCTCGAAACATGAGAACTTAATGCTACACATAGTATAGATGCATATTAATATATATGCTTGAAACATGAGAACATAGTATAACTGCATATTAATAGGCAAGCCACGTGAACTATTTGACAAAAACAACTCAAAGAGATGTCCGCTGGAATGCAATAATTGCAAGATATGCACAAAATAGATTTGTTGCTTTGTAAGGTCGCCTATACCCTATCTAGTAATCCTATGATGATAGAGTTATTAGTATTGTTATGATAGTAGAATATTATGAATGTTTGAGTATTGGATTGAATAATTTGATTGATATATGTTGATGATTTAATCTTGTTATCAATTGTTATAACATGCAATTGTTAGAATGTTTTATTTTGCATAAATATGTTACATTTATTTTATCTGCATTTTAGAATGACTATTTGAAGATTCTTTTAAGTTAATATTTATTTATAATAGATATTAGCTGCATTATTTCAAATTAATTAGATATTCAAATATCTTATTTATGCTTTGTCTATTTTGTGAAATATTCTTCAAAGAGGGAATCTTGAATCATTCTAAATCAAGGAAGGCTAATTTTAGAAAAGATGAGAAAGTGGGAGAAGTGGAGTTATGAAAATTTGTTGTCATTGTTTCTATTTTGTTTTGGAGCGTAAGTGTTAAAAAGGATACTCTATAGGAATTCGAGGGGTAGGGGAGGGGCAGGGGGGAAACAGAAAATGTGGAAAAAGTAGATTTGGTGGTTTAAAAATAATGTAGTTCGTCAGGTGGAACAACAGAAATTATTCCAGATATGTTTTGTATTGTAGAAACCGTCTGGTTATATCTTTATTTTGGTTATTGATATGAAAATCTTTAAACTTGGATGGAGATTTTATCTGCAAATTTTATAAGGGTTTTTCTAAAACCTCTATTATTCCAGACTTTTTGTAGTGCTGTGACTATACCGTTCCTTTAGCTTTCAACAAAATTGCTATGATTCTTCTTGTTATATCCGCATCCATGGCCTTTAGCATGCAATCAATCTAGCACTTTTCTTAGTGATGGATGAGCCAGGAAATCAGGCGTTAGGCTTGATGAAATTCACTATAAGCCATCTTGCTTTCTATTCACGATTGATTGCCATGTCTTTACTCTTGCCAAACGCATATACTTTAAAGAACTACATATTTCCTTTTTGATCTATAGTAACATTTCAACTTCCCGCTAATTTCTTCTCAGTAAATTGCTTGAGCTCTATGCAATAGTTTTGTGAAGGACCAAGCTTCAGAGAATCTTGCTAAATCAATCTCATTTAATCTCTGGAGTAGCAGCATTCATCCTAGATTTTGAACTTTAGTTTTTATTTTAGTATTTATGTCTACAAACAATTCTACCTGCATGCTCCTCCTAGTGCAAGTCATTTAATTAGGGGCGAGCTACTTCTCTCTGTCAATAGTTTGTTAATTTATTATGATACCAGATTAGCATGAAACTATTTTGGGACAATGTAATGATGTGTTCAACGCCATGAAATAGAGACCATTTTTGGTCTATTTATTTGAATACAATGTTACATTCATAAATCATATATGATGTAACTTGTGATCTTGATAGGCCTGTATATAGTTAAATCCATAAACCAAAGATGAGTCATTCCATCAAACAGTTTGGTGTACCCAAATTTATTGGTCAAGGTTGCGGAGTTTGGTGTACAACAATTTGCTGGCCAAATTGTTGTCACTTTCTTGTGACCCATTTTCTTAGGATTAAGAATGTAAGTTTTTGAGCTAGGTTTTGAGCTAGCTTTTGTCTACAGTTGTGCTCCTTATCTGCGCTACCTTATTTTTTTTGTTATTATTTAGTTCTACCGATCTTCTAAACAAATTCTCTTTGTGCTTATTTTATTGCATTCTATGAAGAACCCTCTTTGAGACATTTTCACAAACAGTAAACATTATGTGTATTTCTTTCCTTAGACTATGTTTTCCTCCACTTCATTGCCATTTGATAGAATGATCTAAGGGTTATCATACCATTTATAACCAGCCGAATCCATTGCTTGAAGTTTTCAAAATGTCGTCAACATGAATTTGTTTGGCACACTTTCCTCATGCGCTCTGTATATTACTTCATGACACTTGCTATTACCCCATCTGATTAATGATATTTTTCCTATGCCTTGTCAAACGCCTGTATGCTTCTATATATTAACTTGTATATTTGGTGATTGTCTCTTAATCCAACATACCTTCCGCTGCCTTTAAAAAATCTTCCTTAATCATTTTCATCTTCATGATGTTTCTAAGATCATACGAATATTGGATTGTATCTTTTATTCATTCTAACGAAATCTGAAAGTTATCTCTGTGTCATTTATCACCGCCGATATGAAGAAAGTACCTTAACTTCTTTTCTCATTTCTCACCGTTTCCCCCTGCTCTAAAGGATTTGATTTCGGTTATGTTAGTTTTAGGATCACAATTGAATTAAGCTGAAATACAGTAATGATAAACACTTTAACACAGCAAGTACCATGGGAAAACCCTCCTTTTCGAGGGAGAAAAACCCAGCCAATAATTTCTCTTATATTGTTGAATAAATAATGCAGAAATCTGCTTTACAATGACCAATCTCAAGGCCAATTCACACAATGAATGAAGGCACCTCTCCTAGGTGCGCAAGAAGAATGACTTCTCCTTTATATAGATCGATCTGAAGCAATATGACAATATGCTGAAGATGATCGAATTCCTCTCAAAGTGCTAATTCTGCCTTCAAACTCAATTTGTTGTAGAAGAGCAAACTTGTCTTTTATTCGTAGATGATCAAATGATAAGGATTGCATGCCTATATATATGTAAATCGTGGTGCCTCTTCATGAATAAGTTGTGACTCCTCATTGAGTCGGCTTGGGTATATCTCCTGCCGCTACAATAATATCAACACTCCCTCTTAGCTAGGGAGATATCTTTCGAGATATCCATGTCATGAAGTCTCTCAACATGACACCCACAATGGCTACACCCATTAGTGAGAAGAATTTATCATGGAGTCTCTCAACATGATATCATCATGGAGTCACTCAACATGATGTCCACCATGGCTACTCCCATGAGTGGAAGAAAACAAGTGCACAAGTGCCTGTCACGGAGTCACTCAATGTGATGTCATCATGGAGTCTCTCAACATGATGTCCACCATGGCTACTCTTAGAGGGTGGATAAACACAAGTACAAGAGAATCATCATAGATTCTCTCAATGTGATGTCCACAATGGTTACTCCCATTAGTGGAAAAAATACATCGTCATGGAGTCACTTAACATGATGTCCACCATGGCTACTCCCAGAGGGTGGAAAGAACCACATTTCTGTCTCAAAGATGGACAAGGGCTTTCACCTCAAATTTCTCCATCTCAGAGAAAAATACATTATATCAGATAACACAAATCACTGATGCTGAGACTCCCTCTCAACAAGGGCTTCATTCTCCACAACTCCAAGCTTGTCTCGAAAATGCACAAAATTCATTTTGGAGAGAGGCTTGGTGAGAATATCAGCCATCTGATCATCAATGCAAATGTACCTCAGTTGAATAGCTTTCCTTAATACCATATCTCTAATGTAATGGTATTTGATTTCCACATGTTTTGTTCTATCATGGAACACTGGATTGATAGATAGCTTCACACAGCTTTGATTGTCACAATGAATAATAGTTGGCTCCAATGATTATCCAAACAATCCTGTAAGGAGATTTTGAAGCCACACTGCTTCTCGAGCTGCTACACATGCTGCAATATATTTGGCCTCTGCAATGCTTAGTGCCACTAAAGACTGCTTCCTACTACACCAAGAAATCATTGCAGACCCCAAGCTAAAGCAACATCCAGATGTGCTCTTCTTGTTAGCTACACTTCCGGTCCAATCAAAGTCGGAGTAGCCTTGTAGATTTAGATCTACACTAGAAGTATATCTCAAGCCATATCCAACTGTACCACGCAAGAATCTCAAGATATGCTTAGTTGCAACTAGGTGAATTTGCCTTGGTTCACACATGTACTGACTGATGGCACTCATTGCATAGCAAACGTCTGGTCTAGTATTGACTAGACACATCACCAATCCAATCAACTGCCTATACATGGTGGGATTTGCCAGATCTGAACTAGCTGCAGACTCACTCAATTTCTTCAAATTTGTTTCCATCGGTGTAGACATAGATTTGCAATCCATCATCCCAAATCTCTTCAAGATATCTATGGTGTATTTCCCTTGGCTTAGAATAATCTTATTGGGTCTTTGCCATACCTCCAACCCTAGAAAGTAATGCATACGTCCTAAATCCTTCATTTCAAACTCAGAAGTTAACTCCTTGCATTTGGCAATGAGATGTTTTTCTCCAGTAAGGAATAAGTCATCAACATAAAGAACCAATATTAGAGCCTCACCATCGATTACCTTGAAGTAAAGATTTGAATCTACATCATTCTTGGAGAAGCCCAGGCTCATCAAGTATTGATCAATCCTCTCATACCAAGCACGAGGAGCCTACTTAAGGCCATACAAAGCCTTCTTTAGTCTACAAACATGAGATTCCTTCCCATGAATCACAAATCCATCAGGTTGCTCAATGTATACTTCTTCTTCAATTACACCATTAAGGAATGTTGTCTTCACGTCCATCTGATGTAGTTTCCATCCCTTAGCTGCTGCAATAGCAATAATAGTCTTGATGGATGTATAATGAGCAACTAGAGCAAATGTCTCCTCATAATCTATTCCCTCTTTTTGAGAGAATCCTCTAGCCACAAATCTTGCTTTGTATTTCTCAATGCTCCCATCAGCTACATGCTTGATCTTGAAAAGACACTTGGAAGATACAACTTATTTCCCTTCAGGTCTAGGTACAACATCCCAAACATCATTCTTGATGATAGACTGATATTCTTCTGTCATTGCATCTTTCCATACCTGTTGGTTGGATGCCTCCTCAAAACTGGAAGGTTCAGAATCAATGATGTGACTCATCAATACCAAATAATTTGAGAACTTCTGAAGTCTCTTGCTTTCTCTAAAAGATCTTCAAGGAGCTGCATATTTTTCCTCTTCTTGCATGGTTTGACGAGCCCACAGAGGCCTTTTTTGTACTACAGAAATATCTCTAGGTCCATCAGTTGGTCCTATAGGATCAGCTGGATCACTAGCCTCTTCTGGTTTAGTAGACTCCCTCTGAATCTCAGAAGTCAGATCAGGAGAAATGTCCATATCCTAAGGTGTCTCCTATTCTTTACTGTTTATCTCCATGTATGACCCTTTAGATCTTTTGAATGCAACTTCTTCTTCAAAAGTGACATCCCTACTGATCTCAATTTGTTTCTGCCCTAGAATGTAGATCTTATAGGCATTGGAAGTCTCATTATATCCCACAAATATTCATTTCTTGCCTGATGGTTCTAACTTAGATCTTTTATCTTTAGGGACATGAACATAAATCAGACAACCAAAGATTCTCAAATGACTAACCTCAGGTTTCACACCTATAAATGCTTCTTCAGGAGTCATATTTTCCAATATTCAATGAGGGCTCCAATTCTAAACATACATTGTAGTTCTGGATACTTCTGCCCAAAGAAAGGTTTGTAATCCTTGGTCATGGATCATAGCTTTGGCTACCTCAACTATGGATCTATTATTCCTTTCTACAACTCCGTTTTGCTGGGGATTGTAAGGAACACAAAACTCCCTCTTAATCATTGCCTCAATACAAAAGTTGTGGAAGCCTCCAGAGGTGTATTCTCCTCTATTATCAAATCTCAGAACTTTGATCCTTTTCCCAGACAAATTTTCTACTTGAGCCTTAAATTCTTTGAATTTCTCAAGCACTTCTTTAGATTCCTTAGACTTCAAAAAGTAGATCCAAGTCTTTCTACAGTAGTCATCAATGAAAATTACATAATACCAAAAACCACTCAAGGATGCCACAAGCATTGGACCACACAAATTAGAATGACCAAGATCTAGAATACATTTTGATCTATTTTCACTATTATGAAAAGGACCCTTAGTATTCTTACCCATTGCACATCCTCTACAAGTACCATCATGCTCTTGACTGAGTTTTAGAAGGCCAGTAACCATCTTCTCCATAAATGGAAGAGCTCTGAAGTGAAGGTGAGCAAGTCTCTTATGCCATAGCTCACTTGAATTGGTGGAGTCATGCATCAATTCTTGAATTGGATGAGTGGAAAGTCTATATAGACTCTCTTAACAAACACTAATTACTTGGGCTCTTTTGATGCTAGAGTTCTTTGGCCAAGAAAGAACTTTTCCATCAGAAAATGCAACTTGATATCCTTTTTCTTCCAGCGTTGAAATTGATACAAGATTCCTCTTGATACCTGGTACAAACAAGACATCACTCAAATGGAGAGGGATGCTAGAATCTAGGTGAAGAGAGGTGGCACCAGCACCCTTCACTGAATAGCATGCATCATCTCCTATTATAACTTGAAAGCGGGTTTCTCTTTCTATCAAGTTTGAAAGATGTTCTCTATAACCTATAATGTGACGAGAAGTGCCACTATCAATCAACCATGTGCTACTATTGGTTGGAACATTGTTTGATAGGGTAGAGATGAATAGGAATCCACTAGAGTTATCTCTTGATTCCTTCTGAGGATAGACATCATCCACATCCACAGTAGAGGCATGTGGTTTTGGTCTTGTTGGACAATCACTAGTATAGTGACCATACTTGTCACATTTGAAGCACTGAATATGGGAGAGATCCTTCTTCTTCTTTGATCCAGGGGCAGCATCCAATTTCCTATCCCTATTCCTCTTGAAGTTTCCTCTTCTCCATTCTTTTCCTTTCCTTCTGGGTGGGTGCAAAAAGATGGGGGTCCAAAAAGTGGCCAAAATTCTTAATTTTTTTTAAAAAGCATAACACGAGTGTGTTATAACGTGCTCACGTTATGGCGCACTTGTGTTATGGCTTGGTGTTGCCAAACCTTTAGCTTGGCAACACAAAACCATAATGCGCTCGTGCTATAATGTGAGCACGTTATTGTTTTCTTTGCATTTTATTTTTTTGCAAAAGTTTGGCCAATGTTTGTCAAGTTTGAGGTTGTTTATTGAATGTTTTATGTTCAAGTTTGTTAAGTATGTTTGATGTATGTATGTTTTTATATATATTTGTATTTATGTATGTATGTATGTATGCCAAATTGTATGTATGCTTGTATGTATGTATGTACGCCTATAAGTATGAATGTATGTATGTATGTATGTATGTATGGTTGTATGTATGTATGTATGGTTGTATGTATGTATGCATGCTTGTATGAATGTATATATGTATGCATGTTTGTATGTATGGTTGTATGTATGTATGTATGGTTGTATGTATGTATGTATGTATGCTTGTATGTATGTATGTATGTATGTATGAAAGGGTTTTGGGTTTAGGGTATATAAGGACTTGGGCCCGTATAGTTTTTAGGGTTGAGGGTTGAGGTTTTTGGGTTTAGGGTTTAAGGTATAGGGTTGATGGTTGAGGGATTAGGGCTTAAGTAATAGGTAGAGGGTAGAGGGTAGAGGGTTGAGGGTTACAGTTGAGGGATAATATTCAGCTTGTTGAGTGCATAAGATTAAGTTTGTAAGGTATGGGGATTAGGGTTTAAGATATGGATTAAGGGTATAAGGGTGAGGTTATAGGGTATAGGGATAAGGGTTTGTGGGTGTAGGTTTCAAGGTTTAAAGTATAGGGTTGAGGATTGATGGATTAGGGCTTAAGTATATGGTTGAGGGTATAGGGTAGAGGGTTGAGAGTTTACAGTTGAGGGATAATGTTCAAGGTTGAGTGTCTATGATATAGGGTATAGGGTTTAAGGTTGAGGGTATAAGGCATATGGATGAGGGTTGAGGGTTTAGGGCATAACTATAGGGTTGAGGGTATATGATATAGGGTAGAGGTTTGAAGGTTGAGGGATAATGTTCAAGGTTGAGTGTCCAAGGTTAAGTGTATAGGATATAGCGTTTAAGGGTTTAAGGTTTAAGGGTAACTAGGGGTTGAGAGTTTATGGTTTAAGGGTTTAAGGTTTGAGGGATTAAGAGTTTAAGGGTCAAGGGTTTAAGGGTTGAAGGATTAGGGTTTAAGGCATAGTGTTGAGGGTAGAGGGTTTAGGGATAGGGTTTAAGGTTGAAGGTTTAAGGGATGAGGGTTGAGGCTTTAGGGATGAGGGTTAAGGGATTAGGGTTTAAGGTATAGTGTCAAGGGTAGAGGGTTTAGGGATAGGGTTTAGGGTTTAAGGTTCAAGGGTTAAGGGTTGAGGCTTTAGAGATAGGGTTTAGGTTTTAGGGTTAAGGGATTAGGGTTTAAGTTATAGTGTTGAGGCTTGAGGGTTTAGAGATAGGGTTTACGATTTAAGTTTTAAGGGTTGAGGATTTAGGGATAGGGTTTAGGGTTTAAGGTTAAATAAGAGACCTAGATGGCTAAGGACGGATGGAGAGGTAGACAAGGAGTGACTGAGAATCTTAGAGAGGGGAGAGGTAGAGGTGAGGGGGAGACAGAAGTGAGAGATAGAGAGGTGAGTAGAGAGATATAATAAAATGAGAGAGTGAAGTTGACAACTTGAGGGAAAGATGGGTAAGGAGGAGGGAGAGAGGTGGAGAGGAAGGTAAATATCTAGAGAGCCCTAAGAGATATACAAGTGAGATACCTACAACCTAGGAAGAGAGGGGTGAGAGAGATAGGGGAGAGATGGGAGTGAGGCAGATAGGGGAGGAGAGGGGTGGATAAGGCTTGAGGGTTTAAGGGTCAAGGGTTTAGGGTTCAAGGATTGAGGGTTTAAGGGTTGAGGTATTAAGGGTCTAAGGGTTGAGGGTTTAAGGGTTGAGGTATTAAGGGTCTAAGGCTTGAGGGATTAGGGTTTAGGGTTGAGGGATTAGGGTTCAAGGTATAGTGTCGAGGGTTGAACCCTAATCGCTCAACCCTCGACACTATACCTTAAACCCTAAACCCTAACCCCTCAACCCTAAACCCTAAACCCTATCACTTAACCCTAAACCCTAAACCCTATCCCTAAAGCCTCAACACTCAACCCTTAAACCTTAAATCCTAAACCCTATCCCTAAACCCTCAACCCTCAACACTATACCTTAAACCCTAATCCCTTAACCCTAACATCTAAACCCTATCCCTGAAGCCCAACCCTCAACCCTTAAACCTTAAACCCTAAACCCTATCCCTAAACCATCTACCCTCGACACTATACCTTAAATCCTAATCCCTTAACCCTAAACCCTAAATGCTAAACCTTATCCCTAAAGCCTCAACCCTCAACCCTTAAACCTTAAACCCTAAACCCTATCCCTAAATCCTCTACCCTCAACACTATACCTTAAACCCTAATCCCTCAACCCTTAAAGGTGGAGAGCATTGATATTTTTCACACACCCTATTCTTTGAAATATCTTAAGCTTAAAATATGACTTGGATATGTACTTGAACACAGCAAAATCTCCAATCTCCAACCCATGATGATTCACAAAATTTTCCCAACCCTACCTAAATTCTAGTTTATTTATTACATTATACCCTCAACCCTAATCCCTCATCCCTAAACCCTAAACGCTATCCCTATTCCTAAACCCTCAACTCTCAACATTAAACCCTAATCCATCAACCCTAAACCCTAACCCCTCAACCCTAAACCCTCAACCCTCAACACTATACCTTAAACCATAATCCCTCAACCCTAAACCCTAATCCCTCAACCCCCAACTCTAAACCCTATCCCTAAACCCAACAAAACTACTTTGCCTTACGTTAGGTTGTTAAACCCATATTTTTGACATTCTTCTCTTAAAGATATCTAAGTTGCAAGAATATGTCAGAAAAATGGCTATGAACTTTTTTGGTAATTTTAGAAATTAGTTTTAAAGTATTTTTCTTAATGCCCTTTTTAATTATGCATGTCTACAGTAAATCCTAATTTAAGTTTTCTGTAATGTCTTAGTAATGTTATATGGCATGTTTTTCTGGCCCATCTGGGGTTCATTATGCCAATAGGTGTACACACTATGAGAAAAGCTTTGTGTATGGTACATCCACAGTGAGTAATTAACAATTGAAATCAGAAGGATGATCATTATGAGAAAAGCTTTGCATTGGGGTACATCCACAGTGGGCAATGAATGGTTGAAATTAGAAGCCCTGGTCAACATTAAGTGAACATTTTTATATTAAGATTTTTTTAAAAGATCAACATAACCTATTTTCTTGAATTTAAATTGGGGCCATAAAAATGTGCACATATCTGCTCCCAATGTCTAACCTGGGTGTAACCAAAACCATCAACTAGATAAAATAAACTTTGGCCATAAAAATCAGTCAGTCTTTTAAAAATAGATATTAGTAACTATACATTTTAGATATTAGTAACTATATATTTTAGTACCATTTCTTTCTTGATTTTCTATTTGTAATTAACTAATTTTTGTTTGTTTTACACAAAATATTACAATCCTCATGAAGATCTTTTCTTGTATAGTTTTCTCCTTTTATCTTTGGCCTGTCTTTTCCCTCCTAGAAGTTCTTTCAAAAGGATCCTTATTTTGTCTTTCGATCTATATGAACTCTAAACATAAATCTATGTTTCTTGATGTCCACCTGCTCAAAGATGCAAATGTCTCCTTGATATTATTATGACGTACAAAATATTCCCACCCCACACTTAGGGCAGGTATATTGTGATGAAACAGGTAAATAATCTCCCATTGTTTACTGGCTCTATCCATAAGAACTACTAAACGTTTTCTCTTGGTAATTGTAGAGGACATTCACCTATTTTTGGCAACTCCTGCATTCCCAAACCATTACAAAAACTAAGTTATTTTAACCCAATAAATAGTTGATTGCATTGATTTAATACTCTACTAAATTAAAGCTTAGCATTCACACAAATGTAGATGTTCATATTATAGAAGACTGCATTATATTAGACTATTAGAGATCCCTCAAAAAAATGTAATAACAAAACTACTTTGCCTTATGTTAGCTTATAATTATTTACCCAGTCTATTTGACACTCTTCTCTTAATAAAGTAAGAGTACAATAAGAATAGAAGGCAGAGAATTTGACCTTACTAGTATGCATGGTCGGTTTACATTCTGTGACTTCATTTTCATTGAATAAAAAGGTAAATATCTAATTTGAAAGGTGGGGTAGAGTTCACTGTCATGTGCTTTTCTAGATGATAGGGTCCATAATGTCCAGGGTTCTTCAAAGAAAGGCCTGTAACATAATTAAGTTTTTGTTATACCAATCCTCTAAGTAAAGCTACAATTCAAATGCCTACTTTGAAAGTTGAAATAAATTAAATTAGACTTATAATTTTGATTTTCTTCCATTTCTTCAACAACATCATTGTTTTCTTCATCAAAAACCAATTCAATCAGCAACTTGCTACCCATTGGTTGACTTGAACTGCATCCTCTATTAGAAGAAGGGCATTTTTTATCTGTATAAATGTTGGTATTCATAAGTTGAAGAGCATTGATATTTTTCACACACCCTATTCTTTGAAATATCTTAACCTTAAAATATGACTTGGATATGTACTTGAACACAATGAAATCTCCAATCTCCAGCCCATGATGATTCACAAAATTTTCCCAAACCTGCCTAAATTCTAGTTTATTTATGGTGCCCCCTAACTGTACATCCCACTCTTATCCACCTGGGCCTTGCAACACCATATGTTCATCTATGTTGTCTATAAACTGTGAAACAAATGCAGGAGGAATGTGCTGCCATAAACACATTACACAATTAGATTTTACAAGTTCTTAATAGTGTAAAGTAAATAAAAGAATGAAAAATAATGTATAGAGTTACCAATTTTTGTGTAAAGTCTCCAAGCATAACTTTGAAGGAGGCACGCCCATTAAACCAATTCAATCAGCAACTTGATGCCCATTGGTTGACTTGAACTCTATTAGAAGAAGGGCATCTTTTATTTGTATCAATGTTTGTATTCATAAGCTCTAAAGAGCATTGATGTGTTTCACACACCCTGTTCTTTGAAA
The DNA here is from genome assembly GCA_027924645.1 of Cunninghamia lanceolata. Classification (NCBI taxonomy): domain Eukaryota; kingdom Viridiplantae; phylum Streptophyta; class Pinopsida; order Cupressales; family Cupressaceae; genus Cunninghamia; species Cunninghamia lanceolata. The sequence goes on along the minus strand of BSBN01000210.1, from coordinate 1,312,576 downwards.
TATCTTAACCTTAAAATATGACTTGGATATGTACTTGAACACAACAAAATCTCTAATCTCCAGCCCATGATGATTCACAAAATTTTCCCAACCCTACCTAAATTCTAGTTTATTTATGGTACCCCCTAATTGCACATCACACTCCTGCCCACCTGGGCCTTGCAACACCATATGTTCGTCTGTGTTGTCTATAAACTGTGAAACAAATGCAGGAGGAATGCGCTTCCATAAACACATTACACAATTAGATTTTACAAGTTCTTAACAGTGTACAGGAAATAAAAGAATGAAAAATAATGTATAGAGTTACTAGAGTTTTTGTGTAAAGTCTCCAAGCATAACTTTGAAGAAGGAGGCATGCCCATTAAACCAATTCAATCAGCAACTTGCTGCCCATTGGTTGACTTCAACTACATCCTCTATTAGAAGAAGGGCATCTTTTATTTGTATCAATATTGGTATTCATAAGCTCTGAAGAGCATTGATGTTTTTCACACACCCTGTTCTTTGCAATATCTTAACCTTAAAATATGACTTGGATATGTACTTGAACACAACAAAATCTCCAATCTCCAACCCATGATGATTCACAAAATTTTCCCAACCCTGCCTAAATTCCAATTTATTTATGGTACCCCCTAATTACACATCCCACTCCTACCCACCTGGGCCTTGTAACACCATATGTTTGTATGTGTTGTCTATAAACTATGAAACAAATGCAGGAGGAATGCGTTGCCATAAACACATTACACAATTAGATTTTACAAGTTCTTAATAGTGTACAGGAAATAAAAGAATGAAAAATAATGTATAGAGTTACTGGAGTTTTTGTGTAAAGTCTCCAAGCATAGCTTTGAAGAAGGAGGCACACCCATTAAACCAACTCATTCAACAACTTGCTACCCATTGGTTGACTTGAGCTACATACTCTGTTAGAAGAAGGGCATCTTTTATCTGTATCAATGTTGGTATTCATAAGCTGAAGAGAATTGATGTTTTTCACACACCCTATTCTTTGAAATATCTTAACCTTAAAATATGACTTGGATATGTACTTGAACACAAAAAAATCTCCAATCTCCAACCCATGATTCACAAAATTTTTCCAACCCTGCCTATATTCTAGTTTATTTATGGTACCCCCTAATTACACATCCCACTCCTGCCCACCTGGGCCTTGCAACACCATATGTTCATCTGTGTTGTCTATAAATTGTGAAACAAATGTAGGAGGAATGCATTGCCATAAACACATTACACAATTAGATTTTACAAGTTCTTAAGAGTGTACAGGAAATAAAAGAATGAAAAATAATGTATAGAGTTAACAGTTTTTGTGTAAAGTCTCCAAGCATAACTTTGAAGAATGAGGCACGCCCATTAAACTAACTCATTCAACAACTTGCTGCCCATTGGTTGACTTGAACTACATTCTCTGTTAGAAGAAGGGCATCTTTTATTTGTATCAATGTTGGTATTCATAAGCTAAAGAGCATTGATGTTTTTCACACACCCTATTCTTTGAAATATCTTGACCTTAAATTATGACTTGGATATGTACTTGAACACAACAAAATCTCCAATCTCCAGCCCATGATGATTCACAAAATTTTTCCAACCCTACCTAAATTCTAGTTTATTTATGGTACCCCTTAATTGTACATCCCTAAACCCTAAACCCTAATCCCTTAACCCTAAACCCTAATCCCTAATCCCTAAACCATAAACCCTAATCCCTAATTATAATTTATGGTACCATAATCCCTAAACCCTAAACCCTAATCCCTTATCCCTAAACCATAAACCATAAACCCTATCCCTAAATCCTCAACCCTCAACACTTAAACCTTAAATCCTAAACCCTATCCCTAAACCGTCAACCCTCAACACTATAACTTAAACCCTAATCTTTCAACCCTAAACCCTATCCCTAATCCCTCTACCCTTAACACTCTACCTTAACCCTAATCCCTTGACCCTCAACCCTAAACACTATACCTAAAGCCTCAACCCTAAACCCTAATCCCTCAAGGGCCTAAACTCTTATCCCTTATCCCTAAACTCTAAATCCTATCCCTAAACCCTCAACCCTCAACTCTCAACCTTAAACCTTAATCCCTCAACCCTAAACCATAATCCCTCTTGACCTTAAACCCTCGACCCTTATCCACCCCTCTCCTCCCCTATCTGCCTCACCCCCATCTCTACCCTCCTCTACCCTCGACACTATACATACATACATATAGGCATACATAGATACATAGATACATACATACATATAAGTATACATACATACATATAGGCATACATACATACATACATACATGATTAATAACCTTGAACACAAAAAATCCAAGGGGGACATAACACGAGCGCATTATAACACACTTGCGTTATGTCAAACATGACAAACATTGAGCAAACTTTTGCAAAAAAGAAAAAAATGCAAAATAGAACATAACGCGAGCGTGTTATAACACGCTTGTGTTATGTTTTGCTTTGGAAATCCTAAGCCTTAGGCTTGGGATTTGCTTTGGATTTCCAACCCAAAGGCTTGAAGTGCCTTCCTAATGTCCAGAGATGTGTTTTTGCATATTCTACAGGATTTCACATAATTTCGTTTGTGCTAACCCTCAGATTTGTACGTGTTTCAAGGTCGAACAAATCAAACACCTGGGTAATGTTAGGATTTCTCTTAGCTATTTAACGATGTAATTTTTTTCACATTTTAACAATGTTAAGCCTTTCATCTTTAATTTCTTTTGTTTGTGTGTCTATTTTTGGGCAAAAACCACTGTTTAGTCTTTTTTTCATTGTAAATTAACCATTCATTGAAATTTCAAAAAAATTACATATTTAGAAACTAGACTCCATTCTACACATATTTAAAAAAATGATTTTTAATTAGTTTTCAAAATTTATAGGGGTAGCACGGCCAAAATTCTATTTTTTAGGATGTGTCCACTTTGAAAATTAGTTAAAATCAAATATTCATTAAAAAATTATCAGAAAAATCGAGCATAAACTACATGTTGTTAGCTAATTTCTCACCAAAACAATTTTTAAAATACCAAAAAAAAGTTGTCCTTTTGAGGGAGTCACAAAACATGCTATGTTATGTTTTTTATTATAGAAACAACACCAATTTCTATAGCTCCCTCTTTTGAACCCCTTAATCTATACAATTTTCAAAAAAAAGTAGTAGTTTAGAAAGTAGACTCAGAGCACTATGAACATTGTTTTGGTTGTATCTCCAAATTTTGAGTGTAACTATGCTTAATTTCTCATCCAAGGCCAGCATTTCTTGATTTCAGAAAAAAAATGGCCACTTAAGATCCCTTTTTGGCCCCCCATCTTTTTGCACTTACCCTTCTAGAAGTTTGAGCAACAAGAACATGATTGTCTTCATTGTGAGAGCTTCAACCACTTCCTCTTGTTGCCAATCTTAATTCTTCTTGAATGCAATCAGCTCTAAGATGATCAAACTTTGGTAACTTAGATCTTCCACTGATACCTAGGATTGAGGAAGACTGTTAAGTGCCAACATGACTAAGTCTCTATCTTCAACTATATCTCCAATGGCATATAGTTGATCCTTTAATTTAGTAATCTTCATGAAGAAGGAGATGATTGAATCTCCTTTAGCCATCTTGATGTGATGTAGTTGTTGCCTCAAGGCAAGAGCTCTGCTAGTGTTATTGATCTCATATAATCCCTTCAAAGTCTTGAACATATCTCTAGCTGTCTTCAACTTGGAGATGATAGGCACAAGGTGATCCTTCATAGATTCAATCAAGATCTTCTTGGCCTTCATGACATTCTTCCTCCATTGAATTTTCTCAATCTCATCAGAAGGTTCATGTACTTCACTCTCTACAAACTCAAGAATATCATTCTCATCCAATGCAATAAGAGCTTTGAACTTCCTGTAAGGAAATGAGAGCATCTCAGAACATATTTATAAGAACAGTGGTGTCTTCGACAGATTTAAATTCTTTTCAATCACTTCAAAAACACATACAACTATGCCACAAAGCAAAAACAGACATGGTTCATTTCCAACATTGACCCCTGGAGGAAATACAAGCAACAAGATCTAATTTCAACAATAGAAATGCTAACACAAAAGATAGAACAAAAGACACAGATATACGTGGGGAAAACCCTTATGAGTAAAAAACCACACTCCAAAAGCCCAGATTGCCATTGTATTATTCAGCAACAGAAAATACAGTTACAATACAAATCTGGCACTAAGCCTTTCATGGAGATTTACATCTTGCTCTTCTAGAAGAATAACTAACAGCATAACCCTGCACAAAGTTCTCTAGCACTCAGGTTAGTCCTTCATACTGTTATCATGCCACAAATAGCATACAGCACAAGACATCACCCTACAACTGGACTCTGTTCTTTTTCCTCTCACTATTCGCACTTCTATGTTACAATGCATTTTTACATATAACATTACAAAAGAGAGCATTCAGTTCATATCTCGAACCATTACAACTTTCGGTCGACAGTTCGTTCTTAACCATTCGCAACCATTTGTATTCAATAGTCCCACATGCATCAGTTGACAAACATAGAAACAACATATATGCACGAACACACGGTAAGTATATCATCGGCACTTTTGCCATCGACAACCCCAGCTGGTCAAATAGCAACGAACCATCGGAGTGACCAAGCCCTTCGACGTGACTTCTTCCTTCTTTGATGACAATGTTCCTCCTGTCGATGCCAAACACCATCAGACAGGCCAAGCTCATCGGAGACCAGTCCACCATCCACACTGATAGTTCCTTGTCCCACCGATACCCAAGTCTTCATCCTTCGTCAGCGTGTCCAATGCACATGGGAGAAAGCATTCCAATCCACACCAATAAGACAAGTCTCACTGATACACTGCTTACATGTATGTCGGTCCACACCTTCCATCGGAGAGACACCAACTATTGCAGAGACAACACAACACTTCACCGATAGTTACAGTTACACCGATCGGTGTAACACAGACGATCAGAGAGAGAACTTTAGCCAAGCCTAATAGAGCCTGTTAGGCTAATAATGAAGGACAACCCACTATGAACAATGTGCTCGCTGAGACAAAGTACAACTCTCACTGATGCCTGTAATATGAGTCACAAGTACTCAACATTCTCCCACTTGATGAAGGAATTATAGGAAACCATCAATGGATAGAGCCAAAGTTGATATTGCCTCCACTCCACTGTGCTCACAAGCTACATAGAAGCTTTAACAAAACCAACTTCAAAGCTTCCAGAACATAGCCATGAAAACATTCTCCAGAAACAAGATAGAACATCAGCTAGAACACAATTAGAAAAATGACTATACCCATCCAACTGAACAAAACCCACGTGACTAAAAATAACCACACACAGCAAGTGCTAATCTATCCAATCATCCATACCTTGAAGGTATTCATCAGAAGACTCATGCCACCTACATATACACCCATCAACTGCAAATACAAGCTCCATGTGTTAACCAGTCGAAAAAGACCAAACACATCCAAGAACTCTCACTGCATGGGTAATGGAGATCTAAAAAAGATCATGGCATACAAGTCTACTAATGACATCACATAGAAGGTGTAAACATCATGTAGTACCAAGGAAACATCCACAATGATACGCAACACCTGTAATCAAATAACAACTCCTCACCACTAGTCCATAACTCTCCCAAGTTCTCCACACCCAACAAAGGAAAGAGATAACAGAACTTCCATCTCATCACTCAAGAACATAAGTGAAAACACATGACCACAAACTAGTGATCACTTCAGCTCCAAACAAAACCTCAAACCAATGTAGTGTGAAACAAACCATCCAGGAAGATAACCAGGACCATACAAAGTAACTCTGCACATCATATACGTGTAGACAATCCTTCTACATACACCTCTGAATGCCAACTGTGTCAAGTATGATCTTCTTCAAAACACCCCAAAGAGAATAGCATAACAACACCCAAACAAACATTCAATCTCAAGAGATCAAATTCAACATATGTAATCATGCAACTAACATGGATGTAAGCCTCTCAAACCAAAGAAGATCAAACTAATTCAGTTCCCATTTCAGGAAATTAGCCCATAAACCATCTCCTAACAATCCTCATCAATGAACAATATCTTAAACTCAAATGCATAAGGAGATTAAACATGCTATCCATCTCTCACAATGAATCCTCCATAACCATCTATGAGCAATTCAAGATCCATGTCTATGAAAGAAAGCATACAATACCTGAGACAAACAATGAGCAATACCTCTCAAGTAATAAACTATTGAGTAGACCATGAGAGGGAATAAGAATGATCCTCCAAGATATACAAACCATAATGACTCCTCCAAGAGCAATCTCCTCATAGGTCTCTGTTGAACTCACGTCCAACCAAGGTGTAGGCTTCTCAAACTTTCTATTGAAATCTTCATCAAGAGTAACCATCAACAACACTTCTCTCATCATAAGAGAATTACAGCCTCACCTTATTCTCCATGTACCCATGGGCATCTGCAAATGATCATATCATGCTAAACTCCAAATGCATCACTACACCAACATGAAGTAATCAAACAAAAGATCAATGCACCCAACACACAGAGAATCATCAAACCATTGTCAAAGCTCCAATCATCTAAATTAGGAACTTATCATGACATCATGATCTTACTCTCTCCCTTAGGAGATTCCATGCTCCAAGTGAACATAACCATGATCTCAAGAGCAATGTATCATGCCAAAACTCAAAAGTAGAATTCAAGGAAATACCATGACATGAAACAAACCAAACTCTAAACCAACATCACCTGTCAAGCACCACCAACACCTCAACCAAAGACTATGTGAGTCCTTCATGGCTCAAAGATGTTACACATCCTCAAATAGTGCCCCTGTAAATGGAAAAGAACCCTTTTGCAGCAACAGGATCTAAGAGCTCCTCCTAGTAACATCTGCAACACTAAAGAAGATCATTCACCACTAAGTGATGAATCTGCAGTCATTGCTAAAGCTCCCACTGAACTGTGGTGATCCGAGATTTCCAAGAAACATGACCAAACATCTCCTAATCTAAAAATCCTCCAGGTCCACACATTAACATGTTCATGTGACAATAAAACCAAGTGGCACCAAGATCTCCAAACCAAGGAAATACACTATCACTTTCAATAGCTTACACAAACTTGTGAATCCAAGCTATTCATGACATCATGATACACATGCTACAGGTCTTCATAACCAACTATTCAGGTACTCTACAACATCCATCCTTTCATCCCAAAGTAGTCACACCAATGCACAAGTGACCACAGACAAGGCTAGCTAACAAGTCTGCATAATCACATAATCAATCTTTTGGATATAGACCGTCCACTTCTGAGTTATCCCACTGCAATCAATAGGTTGTACACACCTAAAAAAATACATAACTCGTAGATCCAAATATACTAAAACATGCAAACCCACTATTGCACTAGAAACTACAAAATTGAGATCTTAAGGAATAGATAATAATGTAGACAACATGACTCAAGCACCAGATTACTTACAAATCTGATTTGCCAAACATGTCCACAACTTGAGCACCATAGTCAAGAAACTAGAAGCATTACCACAGAAATACTGAGTGACATATCACTTACTAGCACTGCCATACAGAGAAAGCATTCACCTCCTCACACCATGCACAGAGCATGCATGCAAAACTGCAACTATATCATCCAACAACACCCCAAAAGCCAGGGTCTAGAAATAGCTTAACTGCAGCTTCACAAAACCACAAGTTTTTATTGACCATGAAAAACCTACAAAACCACTATGTTTGATAACACCCATGCACATCCATACCCACTTCACATCTGGAAGACCAAGAATATGAATCAAGAAACACCATAACGATTAAACCAAAAAAATGGATCATCATGAATATGCATAACCATAGAATTTAGGAAAAACTATGAAACCCCTCAAAACCAAGGAACATGATTTTGAGACATGCAAGTACAAAGCATCCACTAAAGGAAACAATAGTTCAGGAACTTCAGGCCCACTTGTAGGCCAACTCCACAACCACCAACCTGCACATGCATCTAAGAGAGATAGGCTATTACAGAAGCTCTCAGACCATCCAATGATCAACTCCATAGCCTACATGCAATCAGGGTAACAAAAAAAAATTATGCCTTCCAATACTAGGACAAAACACCCAGCATAAGCACAATACTCCATGGCTGAGTAGCAATAGAAACTTCATATCATCAGAGAGCCTCTCACACAGACACCCAATATGAAAGTTATTGCAGCAAAACATCCACAAAGCAAAATTCTACCCCATGCAATAGGAACAATACCACTGTTAACTAAGAGCCTCAGGCCACATCATGACCAGCTCCAGTCTCTTCATCTCCACTATCCTTCAAGCACTACTGAAATAGAAAAACAAGATCAACTACCAGACTTCACTCAAAACAAGGATCAAACATCAGACAATTCCTTCAGATTTCCTCAAGCTTGTCACACTAAGAAATCATCATAGAAGGAATACCCAGACCTTATACACCAAGAACTCTTACATGCAAACACATGCAGCACACAAACGTACAAATGTGAACAACAAAGCAAATCCCAGAAGAAGGCTCTAATACCACTTGTAAGGAAATGAGAGCATCTTATAACATATTTCTAAGAACAGTGGTGTCTTCGACAAATTTAAATTCTTTTCAATTGCTTCAAAAACACAAAAAGATAGAATAGAAGACACTGATATACATGGGGAAAACCCTTACTGATAAAAAACCCCACACTCCAAAAGCCCAAATCGCCATTGTATTATTTAGCAACAAAAAATACAGTTACAACACAAATCTGGCACTAAGCCTTTCATGGAGATTTACATCTTGCTCCTCTGGAAGAATAACTGACAGCATAAACCTGCACAAAGTTCTCCAGCACTTGGGTTATTGATGCAGAGGCATCCACACTATAACCTTACAATACAGCATGGATGTCTGCAGCCCATCATCATCATCATCATATTTTGCTTTACACTGTCAGCATCATCATCATATTTCAGACGAGCACAATTATCCTCCTGCCGACTACTGTTCACTTCCTCCGTTTTCCGCCTATCATCATCATCATGATGTTCAACTAGCGCAAACATCCTCCTGTTGCACTGTTCATCGGGCGCCAAGCTCCATCGGCATCATCATGATATTCAACACTCTCTTCATCAGCAGGATATCCAATATCTGGTTGCCCCAAAGATCCTGATGATGACAACTTCAGCAGCTTCCCTTCGATGCCCCGATAGCCGACGATACAAGCAACAACATCATGATATGATTTATCCGGTTCTCTCGAAACCTCCTGATGATGTTAACACAACCTTCTGCCGAGGACTTACGCCGATACCTAAGCACTTAACGACAGCAGGATAAACTTGCATAGGGGGATATCTCAATATCCTGATGACGATGACGTCATATCCTGATGACAATGACGTCACACAATATCTTGATGACCTCTTCAACACTTAGTCAAAAAATGAACTTTCACTCCCGTATCTGCTAGCGATACGCGGATGATGGGCACTCCCGAGAGATGATCCTGACGGCGATATATACACTGAGTATATATCCGACTTAAAACATCCTGATGCCCTTGCAACATGCAAACTTCAACAGTTTCATGACCCGATCTTCTACCTGATGCCGATACGCTCCTCCTCGGCAACTCCTGATGTTGATCACCCCAACGCACTTGCACTTCATGCAACTAACCGCATCATGCCGATCTCCTCTTACTCGGATGATGATGCTCGAAGCGACTACAGGATATACGCAGAAATATCCTGATGATGCGATTTTGACCAACTTTCAGTCTTAGCAGATTTTCACTGTTCTGATCCGCCGAACCTCCTGGGATGACTCGATCCACTTCCAGGGTGATCTACCACACTTTATCAGCTCGACCTAGCACATGCCCATGCTAGGGTCTTCAACACCTTTCAGCCGCGATCCTGCACACCTACATGCAAACAAACAAACTAACACCTACCCTACTGTACATAACCATTCCACCGATCAGACGAATCAACCGGTGGAATGGATCAGTGAATCCATACAGCCACCAAACCAGCAAATCGATCAAGCAATGGAATTCAACAGAGGATGAACACAAACAGGAACACTTTATTTGATTTCAAAAGATGCAAATACAATGATCAGTTTCTCTCACTGTCTCACTCTCTACAACCTAGCTCGATCGATTCATGATCTACAGTCAACCGATCCTCATGCTTAAATAGATTTGCCTGCGAGTACTACTGACCCGACTCCAAGCGGCTGGGAACTCTCCAGGCGGCTGGGAGATCCAACCGATCATACATCATGACAACTGTCCTAACAAACTGGCTAAAAATAGTAAAAGCATGGTCAGCATGATCTTATCATGATCAGCTTGACCTTATTACATGCATTTGGTCTTATCAGACCTTCTTGGAAACATAAACAAGACCTAAAACAACTAACTGCCTCATGAAGGCTAGCTGTCAGGTAGGTGCTCCTGCACCATACTCCCCAACAAAAAAGAACTCATGTCCCATGAGTTTAGTATGTGGAAGTCCTCCACCTTTACACTTTGCCTTTGCAATATGCTGAACTGTTCCAGCTTTACCTTCTGCTGTCTCTTGGCTGCTCCAAGTCTTCTGAACTGTAACTTGCTTTCTGGCAAGTAAATCCTCATGCCTGTTAATGTAGGCCTTTCTCTCATATACCCTGTGTTTGTCAGGTTGTCTGACCAGAACCTCTGTCTGAACTGCCTCTTGAACTTCTACAATGTTCCACTCTATCTTCCTTTCAACTTTTATAGGACAAGCAATAGTCCCAACGATGACAACATCCTTGTCATTCCTCTCAACTGATTGCTGTTTGCAAACCTGTTTCTGCACCTGCTGCTGATCTCTGTCAGTCACAACTAAAACTTTCTTCAATCTGTTGTCCTGAACAACTTCTTTTCCTGCAGTGTTTTCATCTGCCTTTATGCCTGCTCCTGTAGGCATCTGCACATACTCCTTCTTTCCCATTAAAATGATTTTGGCTGCCCCCTGTGCTGCAGCATCTGCCTGCAATGGCATCAACTTAATAGTCTTCCCATCTTTCTTGATGGTATAGGTATTAGAATACCCATCATACAGTACCCTTCTGTCAAATTGCCATGGTCTACCCAACAGTAGGTGACAACATTCCATAGGCAAAATATCACACAAAACTCTATCATGATATGCTCCAATCTGAAAATCTACATATGCCTGTTCAGAGACAAAAAGTGAATGACTATCACTCACCCAAGATGCCTTGTAAGGGTGTGGATGTGGAATCCTTTCCAAATTCAGTTTATCCACCATCTCCTGAGATACCATGTTGTCTGTTGAACCAGTATCAATGACAACCTTACATTTTTTACCTTTACTCTTGCATATGGTCTTGAAAAGAGCTCTTCTTTGTGGGGATTCTTTGTCAGGTACCTTCATGGTAATCACTGTTTTTCTCATCAACAGAGATTCTCCACTTTCTGGGTATCCACAATTATCAGCCTCCTTATCCTTTTGATAAGTGTTTGGACTCTGCACACTTTGCTCTACTGTCTCTTCTTGCACAAGTTGTACTCTCTTGTCATTAGTTCTATCATTTCTGGATGATGAACCTTTGTTTTCTGGACATTTGAAAGATGGATGACCAAACTCACCACAGGTGTAACATTTCCCTGAAAATGTAGTAGAACCTCTACCACTTCCAAATCTGCCTTTATTACCTTTCCATCCACCTCTGAAATCAGACTGTCCCTGTCCTTTACCAGTGTCTTCTTGACTCTCATTGGTTTGCCTTGTTCTATGGGCTGATCCTCTTCCTCTATTGTTTTGTTCTTGTTTTCTCTTTAAATTCTCTTCCACTTTCAATGCCAACTGGAAACATTTCTGAACTGTATCTGGATTATGCAGACTTAAATCATCCTGAATATTAAACCTCAATCCATTAAGGTATCTGGCTACCTTCTCTTCCTCACTTTCTTTTACCTTTGTCTTCATACAGAGTTTCATGAATTCTTCTGTATATGAGCTGACATCTAGCTCCTTCTACTTCAGGTTTTGCTTCCTCTTGTGTAATTGGATACTGTAATCCAATGGGATATAAGCTTCTTTTACTAATGCCATCATCTTCTTCCATGTGGCAACTCTACGTTTTCCTTCCTGTACTTTATCATCTTGAACAAAATTCCACCATGTCAAGGCAGCTTCTTTCATCTTTGACTGTGCTATCTTCACTCTCTGTTGTTCTGGTATCTCCTCTGTTACAAAGAAATTGTTCAAACAGTCTATCCACTCCATCACTGAATCAGGGTCCATCTTACCTGTAAACACTGGCAAATCCAGTTTCACATCCATGGTTCTCCTCTCCATGGCCTTGAGGGCGTTCAACAGTGGTCTCTGGTCTGCAGGAACGACCTCCTCGCTCCAATTAGGGATCTCTTCTTCTTCCCTATCTTCTTCTCTACCAGAACCTACTCTGCTCCTCAACTTTGCTAACTCATCTTTCAACTCCTGATTCTGAGCCTTCACGGCCTTGCTTTCTGCAATCTGTTTCTTCACCAGAACTGCCAACTCAGCGTTGGTCATCCTTGCCGGAACCTCCGATGTTCCTTCTTCGTCTGACATCCTGCTTCTCTTTTCCAGAAGATCCTAACCTTTGCTCTGATACCACTATGATGCAGAGGCATCCACACTATAACCTTACAATACAGCATGGATGTCTGCAGCCCATCATCATCATCATCATATTTTGCTTTACACTGTCAGCATCATCATCATATTTCAGACGAGCACAATTATCCTCCTGCCGACTACTGTTCACTTCCTCTGTTTTCCGCCTATCATCATCATCATGATGTTCAACTAGCGCAAACATCCTCCTGTTGCACTGTTCATCGGGCGCCAAGCTCCATCGGCATCATCATGATATTCAACACTCTCTTCGTCAGCAGGATATCCAATATCCGGTTGCCCCAAAGATCCTGATGATGACAACTTCAGCAGCTTCCCTTCGATGCCCCGATAGCCGACGATACAAGCAACAGCATCATGATATGATTTATCCGGTTCTCTCGAAACCTCCTGATGATGTTAACACAACCTTCTGCCGAGGACTTACGCCGATACCTAAGCACTTAACGACAGCAGGATAAACTTGCATAGGGGGATACCTCAATATCCTGATGACGATGACGTCATATCCTGATGACGATGACGTCACACAATATCCTGATGACCTCTTCAACACTTAGTCAAAAAATGAACTTTCACTCCCGCATCTGCTAGCGATACGCGGATGATGGGCACTCCCGAGAGATGATCCTGACGGTGATATATACACTGAGTATATATCTGACTTAAAACATCCTGATGCCCTTGCAACATGCAAACTTCAACAGTTTCATGACCCGATCTTCTACCTGATGCCGATACGCTCCTCCTCGGCAACTCTTGATGTTGATCACCCCGACGCACTTGCACTTCATGCAACTAACCGCATCATGCCGATCTCCTCTTACTCGGATGATGATGCTTGAAGCGACTGCAGGATATACGCAGAAATATCCTGATGATGCGGTTTTGACCAACTTTCAGTCTTAGCGGATTTTCACTGTTCTGATCCGCCGAACCTCCTGGGATGACTCGATCCACTTCCAGGGTGATCTACCACACTTTATCAGCTCGACCTAGCACATGCCCATGCTAGGGTCTTCAACACCTTTCAGCCGCGATCCTGCACACCTGCATGCAAACAAACAAACTAACACCTACCCTACTATACATAACCATTCCACCGATCAGACGAATCAACCGGTGGAATGGATCAGTGAATCCATACAGCCACCAAACCAGCAAATCGATCAAGCAATGGAATTCAACAGAGGATGAACACAAACAGGAACACTTTATTTGATTTCAAAAGATGCAAATACAATGATCAGTTTCTCTCGCTGTCTCACTCTCTACAACCTAGCTCGATCGATTCATGATCTACAGTCAACCGATCCTCATGCTTAAATAGATTTGCCTGCGAGTACTACTGACCCGACTCCAAGCGGCTGGGAACTCTCCAGGCGGCTGGGAGATCCAACCGATCATACATCATGACAACTGTCCTAACAAACTGGCTAAAAATAGTAAAAGCATGGTCAGCATGATCTTATCATGATCAGCTTGACCTTATTACATGCATTTGGTCTTATCAGACCTTCTTGGAAACATAAACAAGACCTAAAACAACTAACTGCCTCATGAAGGCCAGCTGTCAGGTAGGTGCTCCTGCACCAGTTATTCCTTCATACTATTATCATGCCACAAATAGCATACAACATAGGACATCACCCTACACCCGAACTTTGTTCTTTTTCCTCTCATTGTTCGCACTCCTATGTTACAATGCGTTTTTATATATAACATTATAGAAGAGAGCATTTGGTTCATATCTCAGACCATTACAACTTTCGGTCGACAGTTCGTTCTTAACCATTCGCAACCATTCGTATTCAATAGTCCCACATCCATGAATTGACAAACACAGCAACAACATATATGCATGAACACACAGTAAGTATATCATCGAGGCTTTTGCCATTGATGACCCCAACCGGTCAAACAATGAACCATCAGAGTGACCAAGCCCTTCAATGTGACTTCTTCCTTCTTCGCCGATAATGTTCCTCCTACCGATGCCAAACACCATCAGATAGACCAAGCTCATCGGAGACCAGTCCACCATCCACACCGATGGTTCCTTCTCCCACCGATACCCAAGTCTTCACCCTTCATCGGCATGTCCAATGCACATCAAAGAAAGCATTCCAATCCACGCTGATAAGACAAGTCTCACCGATACACTGCTTACATGTATGTCAGTCCACACCTTCCATCGGAGAGACACCAACAATCACAGAGACAACACAACACTTCACTGATAGTTACAGTTACACCAATCGGTGTAACACAGGCGATCGGAGATAGAACTTCAGCCAAGCCCGATAGAGCCTGTTAAGCCAATAACAAAGGACAACCCCCTATGAACAATGTGCTCGCTGAGACAAAGCACAACTCTTACCAATGTCTGTAACCTCAGTCACAAGTACTCAACACTTCCAAGAGGTGAAGTTAGATGTACCATCAAGTCTATCTTCAACCTTGAGTCCGTTCACTATTTTCAAGGCTTGGATAGACACTCTAAGATGAGAAGAAGAGAAGAATATTTTGCTGCTTAAACAAATCTGATCATGATCTTTCTTAACCCTACTCTGATACCATGTTAGTTTTAGGATCAGAATTGAATTAAGCTGAAATACAGTAATGATAAACACTTTAACATAGCAAGTACCCTGGGAAAACCCTCCTTGAGGGAGAAAAACCTAGCCAATAATTTCTCTTATATTGTTGAATAAATAATGCAGAAATCTGCTTTACAATGACCAATCTCAAGGCTAATTCACACAATGAATGAAGGCACCTCTCCTAGGTGCGAATACACAAAAAGTATGACTTCTCCTTTATATAGATCGATCTGAAGCAATATGACAATATACTGAAGATGATCGAATTCTTCTCCAAGTGCTAATTCTGCCTTCAAACTTGATCTGTTGTAGAAGAGTGAACTTGTCTTTTATTCGTAGATGATCAAATGATAAGGATTGCAAGCCCATATATATGTAAATTGTGGTACCTCTTCATGAATAAGTTGTGACTCCTCATTGAGTTGGCCTTAGTAAATCTCCCACCGCTACAATAACATCAACAGGTTATAAATACATAATATAGAGGTAGATAGCTGCATATATCTAGTGTGAGTGTATGCATGTTTTTTTTAGGAAGGATTAAGTTATAGTTAATTTATTTATTTAGTATGCTTAAGACATTTTAGCAATAGTTAATGCTTCAAAACTCTGCCTGCTATTACGCTGGCATATTGTCACTTCAATCTTGATTTGATGTATTCTTTGTCTATACAAATTACCTGTCTTGAGCATGCTCTTACATTTTGTTTATATCTATATATTCAACTAAGTATGTTTTCTCTTTTTAGTTCCTAATGTGCCATTAATCTACGTGTACTATTAATATGCAATGGATGATGAAATGGAAATGCTATATTCATTTATATCGGTGGTTATGTATGAGTAAACTTTATTCATTTGTATGTGTTCTATTGACGTAATTGTATATGATGTTAGAAGAGTGTGGATAGAATATAACGCATTATGAGACAATGTACTATATTTCGACAGATGTAGTTGAATGGAGTGTATTGAGGTATATTGAGATTGTTTACTGCGTAGGAATATAGTATTTGTTCATATATTGTGATGAAGGAAATTAAAAGAAATAATACTCTTCTATGGATCACTAAATGTATAAATCTTCTTTTTGAACAATTTTCATAGTAATGATTTATTTATTTAATGGTATATCTTCTCTATTCTCAAAGAGTGAGAAGTGTGGGATAGAGAGGTAATACTATAAATATATATATATATATATATATATATATATATATATATGAAAATATGATACTTTAAGGATTAGGAATACTTGGGTGTCTTACTTTTCTCATTCCAATCTTTGTGTGGGATAACATTGCAAAAACTTAGCTTCATAGGATACTATTATTATATCTCCATCTTTTGGTGTTACCATTTATGGTAAGACTGATTTCTTACTTGATTAGTTAATTCAAGGAATTCATGTCTTAGGATAAAGGATTAGAAATAAGGTTAAATCCTTTATTCTCTATCTTAATTTTGGGGTAAAATGAGTTTTGGTTGAAAATTGTATTTGTTCTCTTTAAAACTTGTTGATGTGATAAGTTGGTTAGTTTCAAACTGTTATTGTTCCAAAGTAAACAAGACATTTTTGAGTCAACCTTCAAGTTGCAAGATCAAGTTTAACCGAACTACGAAGTCTCTATGCTACACGTACATAGGCAAGGCCATCATGAGTCCCTGAGACATTAGGTCGGCCCCTTAGGGCCCTAGTCTTGTCATCTTGTATAATTGATATCTATTTTATATATTTATTGACTTTGTGGAACTAATGTTTATGTAGTTCGTGAAAAACAAAATGAAGGTAGAAACAATAAATAAATTAATTAAACAAGTTTTATACCTTCAAATGTGATCCAAAAACCCAAGATAAGGAGGAGAGTAATGCACCAAAATACTCTAGCTTTTCCCAAGTAGATGAATGTAGAAATGTGGATTTCTCCTTGCTTGCTCAACACAATAGGATGAGGGATTGGATGATAGATTGATAGATTGCATAGAGATGAGAGATAAGACTAGAGTGATTTTGACATGGTAAGGGTATGATGAGAGGATTTTAGAGGAATTTTGGCATAGTAAGGATGCAAGAAGAAGTGATGAAAATAGCTTAGAGAAGGGTCTTATTTATAGATTTTTGATAAAATGATGGAGGGTGAGGATTGAAAGTTTACATCAAGGGCTAAAAATGCTTGAGAGTTAGGGTTTGGATTGGAGTGATAGCCTTGTGACAAGTTTCACAAGAGGAGTGGATGAGAGAGATCAAGGGTTGAGGTTTGGTCAATGAGATTGGATGGTTCTCATTATTTGTGAATTGAAAATTCACATTGGGAAGAGAGGAGGAATAGAAATGAATTAAAAATTTATTTTGGGAAGAGCTCCATTCATGGGGAAGAGTTCCATTAATGAGCTATGACATGTGTAAGGGGTGAGGACATATGTACACTTACATGTGTAAGAGGGAGATGTGACCCTTTAAATAAAAGAATGATTTTTATTCAAAGTGTGTGGGAGAATGAGTTAAGGTTTAATTAAGTGTTAAGCTTAATTAATTTAGGTCTAGGGTATAGGTAGGCTAGGGTAGCTAATTAAATAATTTCTATTTAATCAACTAGGCTAGGTTTAGGTTGATTAGTAGGGTAGATTAATTAGATAAGCATGATTTATCTAATTAATCATGATTAGGGAGATGGGGAAATTAACTAAATAAATATTGAGAATATTTATTTAATTAATGAGGGATAGTGTTGTAAGGTATAGTGATAAATTAGATGAATTAATTTATCACAAGGGATGGATAAATGGTTAAGGGTAGATGATTAGGGATAAATTAATTAAATAAAATGAATTTACTTAATTAATAGGAGGGATAATTGGTGGTGTAGAGATACAGGAAATTGGTTTGTGAAGCAAGTCAATTTCAGGTGTCTACATTTGCCCCTCTTTGAAATGGTGTTGTGGATAAGTAACATTATTTCAAAGAAGTTAAAATATAGAATTGGATTGGATAGAAAAGGTTTTGGCTTAAAAGAATAGGCTAAGATTTATGGATGATTGATAATGGTGATGCCCCCTCGAGAGGATAGGTGGGTTGCAAGAACACAGGTGTGCTCTTGAAATGGATGGAATGGATTGGTTGAAGTGGTTGGAGGAATAAGGAGTGAGATGAAAGATTGATGATTTATGGGAGATTGGTTTATGAGTGATTATTGTGCTAAAAATGATTTAGAGCAATCCTAGCTTTGTTATAGAAAAGTGGATATTTTCTCCAAGGTATAGAAGACCAAGGTGATGATGTTTATCCAGCATTTGTATGGACTAGACATGCAAACAAGAGGGTGATCCCATGCATGCCCAAAATAGCATAAGCCCTTAATACAAAAAAGGTATAAAGAACCTTAGATGAATAAGGAGATCAATATGCTAGAACTGACCCTACAATCCACAAGATATGAATACTAGCTTGGAGTAATGAAACTAACCCACAAGCACATCATACAAAAGCAAGACTATGCCCCATTCTAGATGTTTTCACCACATACCATGATATAGTGAGATCAAGGTAGTTTTGATGTGATCTTCGAATAGGACAAAAGATAAAAATCAAAAACCAAAAGACCAACAAACCAAACAAATAGCCATTGTATCTCTTGCCAAGATGGATGATGATTTTATAGATTCTGCCTATTGTAGGAATGATATATCCTAAGGCAGGAATCAATGGATGATTGGATAGTTGGTGTTGTAAGATTGGCATAAGATATGGTGGTTACAAGTTGTGGTCGATGTTAATTTGATAGTTGATCATTTTTGTTAAGGGATGATGCTTTGATAGGTAATACGATGCTTGCGATGTTGTGTTTAGATCTAGTGTAAGCTCAGCAAGTAGGGACCATCCAAGTGGGTTGGATGGGTGCATCTTATGTATCTAAGTACTAAAAACTTCCTAAGTATTCCAAACTACCTACATACCCTGTATCCACGGGATCAAGGCATATTAAGATGCAGGTGGTGATGATATGTAGTTCTGATTTGTGATGAATGGGGTGATTGAGGATAGATGTGATGATATTGGAAAATGAGGTGTTGGATGATTTGGGTGATTGTGATGATGTTGTGGGATTATTTTTGGGATTTTGTGAATATTTTGATTTTTTTGGATTTTCTAGATTTTCTATTTTTTTTGTGATTTTTTGGTAGGGAATGGTTTTATTATGAGATGGTTAGATTGGATTTTGTTTGGATAGCCTTTGCGCTAGAAACTAATGACAAGGGAACACCAAGTCTAGAGGTGAAGGTGATGGGGTTGGATTGGGGGATTGGCGATGAAAGGATAATGGATAGGAGATTTTTGATAGATAGATAGATACATGCAGATAAGGGATAGGATAGGGGATAAAGGATCGGGTAGGGATACATGATAGATGGATGGGGGGTTTTAGGATTTTCTCCAAGGGTTAAGTTACAAGGAATCATATGCCCCAATGCTTAGAATTTTGCATGATGGGTTCACATTTGAATGGATGGACTTTGTAGTAGATGGATGGAGGATATTCTTGGAAAGGGAGTATGCTGAGAGGTGTCCAAAGCATGTTGTTGATACTTTGCCCCTTGTCTTTATCAAGATCTAAGGAGGAAGATATAGTGGATAGAATGGATGGGGCATGATAGGATAAATAAGGGATGGTGGATAGGAATATTATAAGGATAAGATAGTGGATAAGATGTGCAAAGGATATTATGGATGTGGATGAAGGATATGATTTTGGCCCCAAGTGTAGGGATACAAAATGGATGGAGGATGGATTTTTCTCTTTACTATTTTCTTGATTTTTTTGATTTTTTGCTTTTTTGATGGAATGGGGACTCTAACATCTGTTTCCATAGCAAGGAGAAGATAGTCCCATGTTGGATAGTATTATGGATGATGATTGCATGGATGTTGGTAGATAGGAGAAGATGGAATGGATGGTGCAGGGTGGATTATGATGTGGATTATGCAGGATTTAAGCAAACGCATGGACCATAGGGATGTGATGGGGAAGATATGTAGGATAGTGGATGAAAGATGGTGAGATGGGGGTATGTGGGAATGTATTGGAATGGAGAGGAATCAAGACCAATGGTTGCACACATCATGATTTATTTGGAAGCTTGTATTTTTGATGTGGAGTTGGGAGTAATGGGGATTGGGATAGGGGATTTTTGGATGGCTAATTTGGGGTTTTAGGGACCCAAATAGACTTAGGATTTGGGGGATTTATAGATGGGGAGTGGGATGTTTGGGATTTTGGAGTGGATTGGGAGGTGGATGCCTCATTTTCATTGATTGATCTTTGCTTAGGGACCCACACCTTTTTTTTTTCTTTTTCTTTTGATGGTGTGGGCTTTGATAGCCTTTTGGATTTTTCATTTTTCTTGGAGGGGATAACATCTTTAGGCTTTTGTGCTTTATGAGTCGAGGCTTTCAAATTATTACTTTTGAATCCCATGGATTTGGGGGAAGTTGCATGTTTGAATGATGTGTGCTTTTGTTCATCTTGATTGGGAATTTTAGGGGGTTTATGGGTGGAGGGGTTAAAAGTGGATTTATGGATAAATGGATGAGGGGATTTGAGGATAGGGATTTTAGGAGTTGGGAAAATGGGAGGATAAGAGGATTTGTGGATAGGGATGTTTGGTGTTGGTAGGATAGGAGGTAAAGTGGATTTGATAGGGATATTTGGGGTTGGAAGTAGTGGAGGTAAATTTGATGGGGGAAGATGGATGGTCACATGCTTTTACAAATGATATGATGATGGAGGAGGGATGGCAACATATGATTTGGAGGTGCGATGAGGTGCACTGGATTTGGAATTGGATGAATGGAGTTTGGAAGGTGGGTGGGTGGTACCAACATGTTTAGATTGTTTCCCTTGGGATGTATAGCCAAGGCCATGCGAGGACAGATGGAATGTGGTTTGGATGGGCTCCAATATGCCTTGTTCATGAAGGCCTAAGCCTTTGCCTTAATAGTTCATGTGTTGGAGTATATGACATGCGATGGGGTGTTTAGTGCTTTGGAAACAAGACCTGAGTTCATTATTTATTGGAAGAGCATAGGTGGTGGATGGAAGTTGTTCACCTCCTATGAGAGAGTCACCATGGATGAAAGTGCTTTTTCCAAGTGGATAAGAGGATAGATTTGAGATGGGGTTGATAGGTGGCGGTAAAGGATTAATGGGGGATGGTAAAGGGGTGGTAGAAGATGGTGTGGGATCAATAAGTTGATCACTAGATGGGAGGGGATTGGGGATGGGATTAGATGGGATGCTTAGATCTTGATTAGGATAGGGGTTTGATGTTTCAACATGCTTTGGATTTGACTCTTGACATAGCTCATGTGTTTGCATTGAAGTGGAAGTGATTTGGATAGATGTGGTGGGTGCTTGGATGGATGTGATAGGTACTTGAGTTATGGGTTCTTGAACATGGCTACATGATGGTTCTTGACTTATGATAGGGGATTGTTCAAGAGATTTAGTGGGTGTTGGATTGCATGAGGGTATTTGATTCCTTGCTAATAGCCAATGGACGGCATCCTTCATGAGTGTATGGGTTGAAGAACAATATAATGGATGGATAATGATGGTGAATGGTGTAGGATTAGGATTGGGATTGGATAGGTGGGTGATAGGATTAGGTAATGATGGTTCTTGGATGGGTTCAAGGATAGGTGTGGGATTAGATGGTGGTGTTGGAAGGGTGGGGGATTTTATGGATTATATAGCTTTGCTTTCATTTTTTGTTGATGTTCTTTGGAGGAAATCCCACAAGGATTCTTTGGATGTCGTGGGCTTAGGATTAGGAAGATTTGATGGTGGATTAGATGGTGTATGGGTGATAGGGGTTGGTGGATTGGGAGATACATAAGATGATGTATTAAGTTTGGTAGGGTTGGAGAGATATTATGGTGGGGGTATTGGAGTATAGGGATTAGAGGATGAGAGATTCATATGGGGAGATGGTTGTTGACATAAGCTTTGGATTTTGGCCATGAGGTGTGCTAGATTGGTGTTCCCTTGATCAAAGTTACCATGACAAAGGTTGGGGGATGGATAAGTTGGAGGTATTGATTGGTTGGATAAGTATGATGGCATGTATGTATAAGAGGATGAAGATTGATATGATGTTAACGGGGATGAAAGATAGGGTGTTTGTTTATATGATGAAGGTTGGTATGAGGTTGATGGTGTACATATGTAAGATGTAGGTTGGTATGATGAAGTTTGATATGATGTGGATGGGGATGAAATATAGGGTATTTTTTGATATGATGGAGGTTGGGTAGGGGCTTGGGATTCTCCAATGATGAGGTGTGCTAAGGGGATATCTTTAATGTCATTTTTGTATTTTGCCTTAGCATTAGGATCTGTGTTCTCATAAATTTTTCTAAGTCTTTGTAATTGTTGCATTGCTACATAAGGATCCATGTTGTTGGAGAGATATGGGATGATGGAGGATAATGGATGATTGTGACGTTGGGGATCAAATTTCAAGATCTTAGGATGATTTGATTTGATTTGATTTGTTTTGATGGATGGTTCTCTATGATTAAGATAGACTAATGATCTCAAGAAAGAGGGTTGATTAGGTTGACTCTTGGTGACTTACTTAAGATAGATTAATGATCTCAAGCAAGTTTAGATGAAGGTTGATAATGATCAACTAAGGTCTTAAATTTTGATTGGGTTGATTTGGATTTGGAGTTTGATAATGATGTTGGGGGATTTTGATAATGATGTGGATAGTTGTGGTTAGGCTTTTGGATGAGGGGATTGATGGAGGATGAAAGAGACTAGGTCCTTAACCAAAGTTTGATTTGCAAAGGATGATTTATTGATTAAGAATTAGGAATTGGAATGTTTGATTGGAGTGGATAATGGATGAGGGATGATTTATGTTGGATTTGATTTTGGATTTGGATTGATGTTATGATTTTTGACTTGGGGTTGATTTTGGATGATGATTTGGATAATGTTGATCAAATGGATGAAGGAATGGGATTAAGATGATGATAATAAATTAGATTAAGGATTATGAGGATGATTATGACTAGGGATGAAGTGGATTAGGATGAATTTGATTAAGCTCAAATAAAGGGATAGGATAAGCTCTGTTGGCAGTGTGCCTCCCATGGATCTAGGTTAAGTCTAGCATTTGTAGAGAGTGTTGAAAGATCGAGCTTTTGGCGCAACGGCAAATGATTCCAATAATTGGTATCAGAGCCATGGGTCACGGGTTTGAATCCCTTAGGTTGCGTTGAGGGGGGATTTGTTGGAAGTGAGCTATCCCCTTATCAGTGAGGCATTCAATGTTGACCTTGAGATTCATGACATGGTAGTGAGCCTCCCATGGATCTGGGTTAAGTCTGGCATTTGTAGCGAGCATTGAAAGCTTGAGCTTTTGGTGCAATGGCAAAAGATTCCAACAAGCTCAACTAATGGGGTTTGATAAATAGGGGGGTTTAGTGGTGTTGGGAGGAAAACCCAGCCCGACGTGAGGGGGTGTACGGGTAGTGTAGCCCCCGACTGGAATTTTTTTGAAAAATGGGCTTATAAAATTGATGTTTTTGATGGCAAAATTTGATTTTGGGACATGGATGAAGAAGGCACTAAAAAAGATGGAAATGGTGCTGAAACAGAGGAAAATGGCGCTAAAGGATGAAAAGATGGCACTAAATAGAGGAAAGAAGGCACTAAATGGGTGGTGTGATGTTGAATGTTGTTGGATTTGATTGGGAATTTGGATTTTTTTATGGTTTGACCCCTTGGCAAGAGATAAATCAAACAAGAAAGCACAATGGGCAAAGGTTTTGTTGTGGAAAAATGTGAAAGATTTATCAAGCATGCACAATGTAAGGCGAGGCAAGGACAATACTTGTTGAACAAGAAGAGGGATTTTGGCTTCTAGAACAATGGTTCATAGTGGGAGTAAGTCTGGGGGATTGGCACCTTACGAGCATCCGATAAACCACTTAAGGTTTTGACTAGCTCTACTAGGAGTTTCATAGACACAAAGGTACTACTTCCTTTTGAGCTAGCACCGAATGGTAAGCGCTCATACTGATAAACAAATGCATTAAACAAGTGTTATACCTTCAAATGTGATCCAAAAACCCAAGATAAGGAGGAAAGTAATGCACTCAAATACTCTAGCTTTTCCCAAGTAGATGAATGTAGAAATGTGGATTGCTCCTTTCTTGTTCAACACAATAGGATGAGGGATTAGATGATAGATTGATAGATTGCATAGAGATGAGAGATAAGGCTAGAGTGATTTTGACGTGGTAAGGGTATGATGAGAGGATTTTAGAGGAATCTTGGCATAGTAAGGATGCAAGAAGAAGTGATGAAAATGGCTTAGAGGAGGGTCTTATTTATAGATTTTTGATAAAAGGATGGAGGGTGAGGATTGAAAGTTTAGATCAAGGGCTAAAATGCTTGAGAGTTAGGGTTTGGATTGAAGTCATAGCCTTGTGACAATTGTCACAAGAGGAGTGGATGAGAGGGATCAAGGGTTGAGGTTTGGTCAATGAGATTGGATGGATCTTATTATTTGTGAATTAAAAATTCACATTGGGAAGAGAGGAGGAATAGAAATGAATTAAAAATTCTTTTTGGGAAGAGATCCATTCACGAGGAAGAGTTCCATTAATGAGCTATGACATGTGTAAGGGATGAGGACATATGTACACTTACATGTGTAAGAGGGAGATGTGACCCTTTGAATAAAAGAATGATTTTTATTCAAAGTGTGTGGGAGAATGAGTTAAGTAAGGTTTAATTAAGTGTTAAGCTTAATTAATTTAGCTCTAGGGGATAGGTAGGCTAGGATAGCTAATTAAATTTTTGCTATTTAATCAACTAGGCTAGGTTTAGGTTGATTAGTAGGGTAGATTAATTAGATAAGCATGATTTATCTAATTAGTCATGATTAGGGAGATGGGGAAATAAACTAAATAAATATTGAGAATATTTATTTAATTAATGAGGGATAGTGTTGTAAGGTATAGTGATAAATTAGATGAATTAATTTATCACAAGGGATGGATAAATGGTTAAGGGTAGATGATTAGGGATAAATTAATTAAATAAAATGAATTTAATTAATTAATAGGAGGGATAATTGGTGGTGTAGAGATATGGGAAATTGGTTTGCAGAGCAAGTCAATTTTAGGTGTCTACAGTTTACATTTAGATGTGCAGTTTTAGGTCTATTAACTGTGCAGGGTACTAGAGCTAAGAAAATATTTTCCACTTCGTGAAAGGATGATTATATGATATTGTAAATGTGTATAATTGTATACGAAACGTTTGTATCTTAAATTTTCATTATGATGAATTTAACAAAACTTATGTTAGTACTTATGAAAATTTTCTCCTGTCATCGTGCTTATTTCATTATTTCTTACTAATTTAATTATTTATTATTAATTTTCTTGAGTAGGCATTACATGCTTTAAGGATATGAGAACTTTGTCAGATGTTGTAGTTGCAATTACCCTGTGACACATGTATGCAAAATGTGGAAGCATAGACAAGGCACATGAATTGTTTAGAATAACACATCAAATATATGTCATCTCATGGAATGCCTTGATTGCAGGATATGTACAAATAAATTTAGAAATTAGTATGTAGAAAAAGCTAGAAAGAAAAATATTAAGAAATACAAATGAACACTAAAAATCATACCTCGTGTCTACAATGCCATGCAAAATAACCTCATTCACAGTTCTATATAGTCAAAAGCATGCATTATAGTTAAAGAAACAAGATTTTTAATAAAACAATTTTAAAAAATAGAAAAAACAAGAACACATTAAGATAAAATTGTCATACATGTCCATCTGGAAGTTTAAATGGCTAGAAGTTTAAATGCTAGTCAAGTGTACCTAAGGGGTCATCTCTTACCTTCAGAGTATCCAATATTTCTTAATGATCAACATTACTAATTGTCCATAGTTGTTTTATTTTTGGTTTTGCATGATGCTTTAGTAACTTAACATTGGTTACTACAACCAGGTGTGAATACATCAATATGGTTTTATGCTTCTCAAAGTCTTCAAATGTAGGGATGTCTTTCTTTCTAATCATATATGTTTGCAACCAAATCCCAACAATAACAACTAATCATGTAGGATATGTGAACCCATCATCATCTGTCATAGGTCATGTTAGCTTTTGTTTTCCCTATACACATCGTGCCAACCAATAATTTGATCTCCCTTCATTTCCATGTGGTGCAACAACTGCATAAACATAACTTGGTTGCACAAGGTCTGAAAGATGTTCATAATCAAATGAGCTCTCCATGTCATTGACTAAAGATGATTGACCTTGAGATAAAGGGGTTAAATATCATGGAATCCATGCATCTACCCACTCAATTGACTCACAATTATCCCAATCAAATTTAATACAACTCTAACAAAAACAATCAAATTCTCATGTCCAAATAGTCCATGCACTTGCATCTGAGCTTTGAAATGAATGCATCTTTGATGATCCATTGATTCTCTGACAATCCAATTTATCTCTCTCTATTCCCTCATCAACCAAACAAAAGAACCTATAATAGAATCTGCATCACTGAATGTAGAACCACCTCTAATCTTTAGTTATTATTTAAAAAGAGCTCTCTTCATGCCTGCACCTGCTCCATCATGTTCCTCTTTTCCATGCCCAGCTTCAAAAAAATTCAAATATGAGGTATACCCTTCTCTACATGCATTCTGCTCAACCAATAGAAAATATGAGCATTGTGGAATTGACCAGTGTAATTATCTAACCAAACGAGATGTTGATCCATTCTAATATCATTTTCTTGCAAGAACCCATAAAATTGTTGAAAATAATATTGCACATATTCTGATGAATGAGATCAATCATCTCTCATGTAAAAATGGTATTCTCTGATAATATTCATGTTCTCTTCTGTACTCTCGGGGGCATGTCTATATGTGATGTGAACAAAAATAGCAATTTGAATATAATTGTAGTACTGGGATTGCACTTCATTTTGGGGTTACAACGTGTAGTTTTCTGCAAAATAAACTATAGAGACAATAGTTCCTAAAGATGAGGGAAATGTGTTAGATCGAAAACATAAGATAAGCATGAAAGAAACAAAGTAAAACCAATGTTATACCTTATAAAGACCCTCCACACTCCTCATTCCTTGATAAGGTTGAGGAAACTAGCACCCAATAGTTCCTAGTTATACCTACACTAAGCTTAAAAATGTGAAGTGCTCTCTACAATGACTACACAATTTAGCTGAGACGAATTGGAGAAATTTAGCATAATAAGATTGCTCTGAATTGGATGATCAAAATGGCTTGTGGAGGCTTGTATTTATAGGAAAATTGGAGGGGATTTTGATCCAATGGTGGAGATTGATTGTTGAGATCAATGGATGAGATTGATTGTGAGATGGAGGGCTAGGATTTGATCATCAAAATTGGATGGTGGAGAATAAAAATGAATTTAAAATTCATTTTTGGGAGGACTTTGCATTAAATGTGATTTTGATGTGTGAGGAAATTAAAAATTAATTTACTTGGGAGGAGGCAGAATTAAAATTTTTATTTTATGTGGGAATGTGAAGGCCATGTGACACATGCACATTTTTGGGGCCTTAAATTTCTAAGCTAAAAGTGTGGAAGATGTTTTAGCATGAAAATGGGAAAAATGAGTTGGAGGGGTTATGTATATTTTGAAATTTTTTATTTGTGGGTGTGGGAGAAGGTGTTAAGCATGATTTGACCAAGTTAATCAGGCTGATTAGCTTAGTTAATGTGGCTAGAAAAAATTAGTGAGTGGGCTAATTAGGATTTAGGATTAATTAAATAATGATTTATTTAATTAATCCAGGTCTAGGAGTCCTGTAGGCTAGGGTAGCTAATTAAATAATAGATATTTAATCAACTAGGCTAGGTGTAGGCTAATTAGTAGGGTAGATTATTTAGATAAACATAATTTGCCTAATTAATTGGGTTTAGGAAAGTGAACAAATTAACCAAATAAATATTTGACATATTTATTTAATTAATTGAGGTAATGTTGTAAGGTGTGAATGTTGAATTAATTCAATTTCAAGGGTTAATTGATGAAGGATGGATGGATGGTTCAAGGGTTGGATAGGTTAATTAATTGATTAAAAATTTAATTAATTAATTAGATGAGAAATTAGTGGTATGGATGATGTTGAAGGGTGGTCAAAGGGTTGAGACATTTTTAGGTGTCTACATTTGCCCCTCTTTGATGTGGCATTGTGACCTAGTAGGGATATGGCGTCAAGTCAAAGAATTTTTCCCCAGCTACCAAGAAGTGAAATGGATGGGGGATGCCCCCTTGAGAGGTTGGGTGAAAAAATTAAATTTTTTCGGGTGAACTCTCGATAGGAGGAAATAGTAGTGAAAAATAGATAGAGGACGGGAAATTAGGTGGATAGGAAGAAAAACATGTGAAAAAGGTTATATTTTGCACCTTGGGGAGAGAAAAAGGTGTATGGGTATGACATGGAGGCTATATATAGCAAGTGTGGGCCCAAAGTACCACATTTACATACATTAAGATTAGTGGACAAGAGGAGATAAGAGGATGACATGGCACAACCTCCCTTCCCATGCTACAATCATCGATCCGAGTGAGTGCGTGACTACATGAGATCACCATTGGCAAGAGCACAGGTATGTTGATCAACCCTAAGTTTGTGAATTTTGTATTTCAAGTAATTTTTGGGCTTGGGAAATGGGTAGTTAGGTAAAATGGCACCATTGCATAGCCATGTGGTCCCATAATTTGGTGGTTTAGCACCAAGCTCTGGATTGGCGCCATATGTTAAAGGGGGATTTGGGATGTTTTAGCACCATATGGCAAAATTTTGGTGCCAAGCTCTCAATTAGCACCAGAGGTAAAAATCTTCATTCGGATGATTTAGCGCCATCCTAGATAGTTTTGGCGTCATGCTCTCGATTAGTGCCTAGGGTTTTGGAATTCTTGGTTTAGCGCCATATGATGGCACTTTAGCGCTAAGCTCTTGATTACTGCCATACCAAGGGGTTTTAGTATCATTCTTTGTATTAGCATGGGGAATTTAGGGAAAATTAGTGATATTGGCGTTTTAGCACCATATAGGTTAGTTTTAACACTAAGCTTTACATTAGCACCTAAGGCTGAATGATTAGTGCCATTTCGTAAAGTGGCGCCTTGTGGCAGAGGATTAGTACCAAGCTCTGCATTGGCATGGTATGGTTATGGATTAGCGTCATAGTGCTATTTTGGGAGAAAAAACTAAGTTTTGGTGAATTTTGGATGCAGATTCCTAGTGGGATATTGCAGTCGTGGGAGCGGTGAGTTCTGTCAGTGATGAGACTATTATAATAGTTCGACCAGCCTACCTTAGCTAGACTAGGTAGGATATACCGATAGTAGTGAGATGCCCTAGGTACAGGCACATATGGCTATGATGGTGACCCTAGTGGAGAGGTGGAGGAGTGAGACATGCTCCTTTTTTCTGCTGATAGGTGAGATCACTATCACCCTTGAGGATGTATGGAGGATTTTGAGACTTCCTATAGCTAGATTGAGGGTGACATATGATGTACCCTTGAGAGTGGCAGCACTGGACAGAGTATTTGCACCTAAGCATCCAGTCTATACCCAGGATCGATGGTAAATGAACTATAGGTAGACTCTGGTGGTTGGGGTGGATCAGTTCACATTATTTGTATGCATAGTGATTGGGGGGATTGTGATGTTGGATCGACGATCACAGGGTTTCTTAGTTGGTTGGGGTGTAGTGATTGAGAGCATGATTACTCAAGAGAATATGTATGTGTGGGTGCCTTGTGTGTTGGCACAACTTTATCATGAGATGCATACAGTGGTGTATCATATAGATAGGGCCTTATCAGCTAGGGTTACACCACTGCATGTGTGGGCATATGAGCACATTGTGATTATGCAACCTACAATGACTTATCATCGAGCTCCATTTGAGGCATTTGTGTTTTTATATAGGCCACCTATTACATATGCAAGTGAGTTTTTGATGACCTTGATTCTATTATTTGGCGACCATACATAGATGTAGATGCATGGACTAATGATCACATCCACATGCCATACACATTCCAAGCTCATTATTTGATGGGGTGGCGGATCATACTATAGACAAGTATATCCCCTCACGAGTGATGAGGTAGTTTGGGTAGGTGTAGGACTTGCCCCAGGTGATGGTGATCTTTGTGAGGAAGCCACATGATGTACTAGTATGGCCAACACAGATACTGCCCCAGGTGGCATTAGTGGACTAGAGGACACTGCAACCAGTGCAATGGGATTGGAGGAGTCAGATGGTGGATGCTGGCACAACTCCAACATATGATCGGTGGTGGTAGATGTGGAGACCTATTCGATTGTCAGATCCAGTAGAAAAGCCTTATTTGACTATGGAGGATGAGGAGGAGAAGGGAGAGAAGGGAGATGAGATTATAGTGGAGTACATTATGGAGGAGGTTCCGGTAGATGATGATGACAACATTGGAGTTTTCGCTGCAGTAGTTGCAGGGCAAGCAGTGGGGAGAGGACGAGGGAGGATATAGTAGCTACCATAGTAGTAGCAGGTACCTGTATAGTAGACCTATAGATAGGGACAAGGACAAATGCTGCCACCACAAATACCACCTCAGGCACCACCTCAGCATGCAACATAGGTGTGATAGGTAAAAATTAGGTTAATAAGATCAAGCATGTAAATAAAAACCTAATCCTACCACCATCAAATAATCGAATCCAACTGAAACCAAAAGCATGCAAATCAAGAACAAAATCACCTAGATTGTATGATTCCTTATTTATGATGTGGATTGCCTCTCAAAAATGAACAATTATGAAGATCAAAGCTTCCATGATGGATGGATGATAATGATAATATGTTGAATGGATGCTAAAATGCTTAAAGATGCACACATGTCAGCTTATGATGAAATATGAAGATAAATGATGGGAGATGTGAGGGAAATTAATTAAATAAATAAAACTTATTTAATTAATTTGAAAGATGATTATGAAGGGATTTTAATTAAATAAATAAGATTTATTTAATTATTAACTAATGGATTAAGGATGGGATTAAGAGTGGGATTAGGACAAAATGTTGCATGATGTCTAAGATAATGTTTTTGACTAGGTGTTACAAGACATGGACAAATTTGGGACAATTTTGGATGTCTACATTTTACCTCTCTTTGATACAATGTTTGTTAGAATGTTGTGTCAAAGAATATATGATGGTTCGGTCGATAAACAAGGTTATGCCCCAGTGTAACTGGCGGATAATGCCCCCTCAAGAGGTAATCTAGGCTAACCAGGAAGGGTTGGGTTGGCTGGCGATAAGATAAAAGGCTAAAAACAAGGTTGACATGAAGAAAACGGGGGTTGGGCGGGATAAATTGGGATGTTTTAGAACAAAATAGGTAAAAAGAAATGATTCATCTTGGTTGAGGACTATATAGGATTATGATGGAATGGATAAATGATATGACAACTTTGAGATAATTGCTCAAAAAGTAGAGAAATGCAATCCTTATGTTTAATATAGCATATGGATGTTATGCACCAGGGTATAAAAGACCAAGGTGTCGAGGTATCCAATGCATAACTAGCATACTACAATCTTGTCTAAATGTATGAGGTCAAAATATTAAACCAACATACATAAGATATGAATAGCAGCTAATGTTTTAGGATGGACTTTAACGCTTCAAGCAAAGGTTTGAGCTTATCTCCACTACACATAATGACACCTTGCTAGTTATATGTATGGAACTAGTCTTAGCATAGAATAGTCTCAATGCATAAGAGACTGTTTAGCTTCTCCGATGCAAAAGATATTGATATGCAAGATGCTAATTCCAACATGTACAAGATACCAATATGCATAGGAAGAGACTAAGATCATCCCATAGACACAACATACGAAAGCAATATGACCATGCCCCATTCTGTACTTCATCGCAACATACTAAGATATGATAGATCAAGGCAGTTTTGATTAGGCATAGGAAAGGGACAAAAAATAAATCAAAAGATAAAATAAAAGATACTGTCATCATGTTCTCTTGCTAAATTTAAGTGCTCATAGATGGATTAAGTTGGCACCTTGTTGAGAGGAAAGTTGTATCCTGTTAAAGGCTAAAGATGTTGATAAAATGCTAAAGAAAATGTTGACTTGAGGCATGTGGACAAATAGCTTTCAGCTTATCCCTGATTTGTTAAAGTGCTTGAGTGTTCACTGATATGCATAGTCTGCTTCTTGCTTGAGCTGGTCAAAGAGAAGAAGATGGAAGATGAAAGAAGATGAAGGTGGGTTGGATCATATGTGCTTGCGTACTTGATACTTCCTTTGTATTCCAGAGTGCATACATACCCTATAGCCACGGGGTCAAAGCACATTATGATGGTGATGAGACATGATGAATATGTAGTTCTGGGCTTATGGATGATGTAAGTGATGAAATATAGAAGAAAGGAGATGAATGATTGGAGGATGATTCAAAGAAAGATGAAAGATGGATGATGAGAAGGGTCTATTGCCTATCCTAAATCAGAGTGCTTCCTTCGCATCTCAGATTGCCTATATACCATGTATCCAAGGGATCAAGGATTTGAATGATAGATATGAGATGTAGTTCTTGTTTATTGTGTGGGTGGTTGATGACCAAGGATCAACTTTATTGCTTGGATTTTTGTGATGTTTTGATTTTTTTGTATTTTCCTATGTTTTTTATTTTTTTGGATTTTTGCCATGTTTTGATGTTTTTGGATTTTGGCTATGTTTTTTTTTTTTTTGCTATGTTTTGATGTTTTTGGATTTTGGCTATGTTTTGATGTTTTTGGATGATATGAGCTAGAGCTTTAGGTATCCACTTCCAAATAAGGCTTAACAAGTGCCCCCAGTGTAAGATGAAGCTTATTAGGGAGATGCTACAATGGATGTGTTTATGTGGATAATATGCTAAGGTGTTAAATGATATCTTAACCCCAACAAAGTCCAAACTACAACAACTAGCATGGCAGAGGTAAGGGCGAGAATGCTTTTATTATGGATGGATAAGGGATAATGGATTGTGATGTTTAGATAGGAACGATAGTGGATTATCACGTGGATTATGGAGGCAAGATAGTGGATGATGTTATAGAAAGTTGTGATCAAACAACTAGATAAATGATGGAGGCTAATCTCTACACATAGCGACTATTTGCAGGTTTTCACTATGGTACTTATCCAAGGTGCCTATTTACTAGGTTTTCACTACAGGATGAATTATTTATCTTGTACTATTTTTTTTGTCATCCAAAGTGCCATAAAGTGGTTTTCACTATTGGATGGTTTTTTTTATTATTTTTTTCTGGAATATGCTGAGACAATTACACATGGCGCCTGTTTGCCAGGTTTTCACCATGGTAATAGATAGGAGGGACTCAAGTGTCTAGTTCGATGAATGTTGGTCATCCCATTGAAGATGGATGTCCTCGGATGGACCATGTCATTATGCTCATAGATGTTGGTAGGGGATTGCATGGATGGGAGATGAAGTAGGCAGATAGTGGATTATGATGGGGATTATGGAAGGCTTATGCATGGAAGAATAGTGAATTAGGGTGTGGATTATGTAGGACTTATGAAAAAGGATGGATGAAATACTTATGCAAAAGCATGGACCATAAGAAGTGATTGGGGAGATACGTAGGATAATGGATAAAGGTTCGGGAGATGGAGGATATAGAATCGTGGAATGGAAGGGAATCATGACCAATGGTTGTACACACCTTGATAAACATTGGAGCTTTTGATGGGAAGGTGGTGTAGGAAGCAATGGTGATGCTTTTCTTAGGAGATGGGTGATGGAGTGATTTAGGGACCCAGATAAACTTAGTATTTATTATTATTTTTGCTTTACTTGTGGGATGAAAGAATTTGAAATTTTTGAATAGAATGGGAATTTCGGATGGAATGGGATGCTTGGGATTTTTCTTTGAGAGGTGGATGCCTCATTTGGCTTACTTGTCTATTTTCTTGGGAGCTCAAACCATTTTGGTCGTGGACTTTTCTTGTGGAGTTATGGCCTCAGATAGCTTTTTAGATGTACTTGGTTGTGATTCTTTCCATTGGTACCCTAAGGCATGAGAATCTTTAGAATTCTTGTTAGGGGTTTTGGTTTTATAGTTAGAGACATCCAAATGTTTATTTTTGAATCCCACATGATGGATGGTGTGAGTGGAAGCTTCATTCTTAAATGATGTGTACATTTGTTGATCATGATTAAGGTACTTATTAATAGGGGGATAATTAGGCATTGGTAGTAATGGAGGTAAGGAAGATGGAGGGATATTTGGAGTTGGAAGGAGTGGAGGTAAAACGGATGGTGGAAGGTGTATAGTCACATGCTTTTGGCATTTATGATTTGATGGAGGTGGAAGTAGCAGAGGTAAATTGGATGGAATGAAGTTAAGAGTTGGAAATAATGGAGGGATGTTAGGAGTTGGAAGTAATAGAGGTAAATCAGATGGTGGGAGGTGTACGGTCACATGATTTTGGGGTTTGTAAGTTGATTTGGATGTATGGTGTGGTTTGTGATGGAAAGTGGTGGGCTCAGGATGCGTGGAGGAATTACCAACATCTTTATCTTGTGGAAGTGTGCGATTGACAATGGGACTAGGGGTGTTTTGGGAACTAGACTTGAGTTCATTATTAGATGGAGATGAAGGGGTAGTAGAAATCATGAAGATGGAGGTTTCTTGGAAAGGTCAGTGATATGAAGAGAGGAGTTGTTGGTGGTATCCGAATTAGAAGTCTCTCCTACCAAAGAAGGTCCAACTTCCATATCAGAAACGGTTGTGGGTGAAGATTCTTGCAGTGTGTATTCACCTAGACCTTGTTCAGTGTACTTGATATGGAGATTTGGGGTGGCTTTTCTAGATGATGGCTTGAGTAACATGGATGGATTAACATAGGATGAAGATGGATAAGCTTCAGTGTTGATGGGAATATAATTAGGACTTTGATATTTGGATTGAAAAGCACGACAAAGCTCAAATGGATTGGGGTCGGCATGGATGGTGATGTCAACACTATTATATGGAAACTTGAGACATTGATGGTATGTGGAAGGAACGGCTTTAAGGGCATGGATCCATGGATGACCAAGGATAATGTTATAGGGAAGCTCAATATCAAGAACTTGACAATAGGTGTCAGTAGTGACAGGACCAACTTAGATAGGTAAATGGATGATTCCTTCAGTATATCTCTCAGCATCCTCATATGCTTTGTTAGTAATGACCTTGGAAGTATTAATGTCTTTCTCAGAATATCCCAATTGTTTTATTAGTTTTAGAGAACATATATTGAGATCAACTCCACCATCCACTAGATTCATTTGATACAGCGTTGGTTTACAAATACTTCTATGTGGAGGGCTTCGTTATGTGATGGGTTGATGGATGGTTGAAGATCTTTATCAAAGAAGGTGAGATGGCAAGGGGTTGCAATGCTAGCTATCATAGATTGAAATTGTGTGGTATCGATATCATTAGGCACCAAAGACTCTTGCAATGTTTTTTCAAGGATAGCTTTATGAGCGAGGGATATGCAAAGTAGCTCTAGGATGGAGATGTGTGCAAGACTTTTGCCAAGGTGATCAAGGATATTATAACTAGAAGGAGATCAAGGAGGATTGATAGGTGCTCCTTGAATGGTAACACGGGTTCTTCTAGTAGTTACAACCCAATCAGGTGCTTTTCCTTGGATAGTGATGGTAGAAATGCGAGCATGGTCAATGCAACCAATCGTAGATGACTCATAGTTGTAATGGATAGCATTCCCAGTATGAGGATTACTTGCCTTGTCATGAAGTGGAAGTGGATTTTTGAAATAATCTAGATCATAGTTTGAAGTTGGTTGATGTGTCGGTTGTGATGTTAGTGGTGTGATTTTAGCTAGACTTTGATCGATGCAATCTTGAATGACATGTTTTAAGCGCATGCAACCATTTGTTTATGTCCTTTGACTCTATGGTATTCACAATATTCATTCTCTTTGTACCAAGGAGCTTTGAAAATAGGTTCTGCATTGGGTGGAGCTTCAGGTAATGTAATATCTCCTGCTTGGACAAGTTTGCAAAAGATTACCACCATAGGTTTGTTGGCAAGAGACACTATATGGATTCATGGTTGTTGTCATTGATGGCAACAAAGGTCATCCCACATATCCGCAAGTC
Organism: Cunninghamia lanceolata; assembly: GCA_027924645.1. Lineage (NCBI taxonomy): Eukaryota > Viridiplantae > Streptophyta > Pinopsida > Cupressales > Cupressaceae > Cunninghamia > Cunninghamia lanceolata. The sequence continues at coordinate 1,275,843 of BSBN01000210.1, read as the reverse complement.
ATGATATGTCTCTACCGGAAGTCAGATTGAAGATTGTTGTGGTCCGGTGAACAAGAACAGAGCATGTGGCAAGGTCCGACAGATTGGTCCGGTTCTCTCAGAGGAAGTGTCTTGGCACAGTGCGGATCTGGGGAAGTCAAGAGGACTATCTTGAGTAGTATATTCCAAGGATTTAGCCTCCGGAGATGGACAAGGAAAAAGATATGAATAGTTGAGTACCGGATTCCTGAGAGACAGTGAAAACAGAGGAAGAACTGACTGACTGAGTATCAAACTACTTTCCGGATGTGTTACAGATGATGATAAAGGTTGCGGAGGCAGGAATCATGTTTGGCCGACATAATTGATGATATCTACAAGTATATGCTTGATCCGCATTGCTTGGTGAGCAAGGATTCAGCCGACAGAACTAAGTTTGTAAGAAACTAGACTGTTCCGGATGCCGACTAGAAAGATGATGAAATTACTTGTGTGGATATATATAGAGGATGGATTTAGTTGTAAAGTGTGTGAATGTATGTGAGGATATGCGAACAAGTCCAGAGTAGAGCAGAAGTAACAAGAAAGATCCGGTATGTGAAAGGACAGCAGACTAAAGAACAGAGGAAAGATGAAGTGCAGCAGATCAGTATACTGAACCTAACCGGAACTGAACTCCAGCATATGCAGATGCTTCCAATCAGTTCAAGACTGTGATTCTAATCACTTTGTAAGACAGTGTGTCTTCTTGTAGGCAGTGAGCCTCTTGTGAGCAGTGTGCTCGGGCAGTGAGCCCTAATTGGCAAGTGCCATTTTTGTAATTTCCTATTCTTCTAACAGAGAATAATTCTTGGGTTAATCACCCCGTGGTTTTCTCCCTTAACAGGGTTTCCACGTCAAAAATACTGTGTCATGTGTTACTTATTTCATGGTTTATGTTTTGTGTTTGATTTTATGCTGCTTCAATTAAAAGGAAAGTTTAATAAGGGAAATAATTAGGATAACTGATTCACCCCCCCCCCTCTCAGTTATCAACAATTGGTATCAGAGCCAAGTTCCTCCTAATAGAGCCTAACAGCTTGAGGAAGATCTGGGATTTCAAATGGATGCATATGGTTTAAAGGAGCAACTCAAGACTGCCCTTGAGGATCTTGAACAGTCAAATTCTGAAGTCAGTGAATTAAGAGAAAGACTCAAACAGGCTGATGAATTCATGAGGGAATTAAAAGACAAATTAAGTCTCTCTATGAAAAAGAGAAAGGAGCTGCTCCAACAGTTGGCAAGACAAAGTGAAGAAAGCAATACAAATGAAGAATTGACTGAGCAAACCAAGTTATGTGAAAAGTTATCAAAAGAAGTCATCATGTTAAGACATGAAATGGAATCAGGAACTATAAAGTTCACTCAAGAGATTGAAGAAAAAAGAAAGGCTGAAGACAATCTAAAACAATCTCTTAAGGAAAAATCAGAAGAATGCCACCAGATGGACAGGATTATCAGACACCTTGAATCTGATCTTGAAGATTCCAAAGATAATGAAGGAAAACTTGAGGATCAAATTGCCTCTCTCAAAAGAGACCTTCAAACAGCAAATGAATATAAAGAGAAATTCAAGATAAGTTCTGCTCAACTTGAAGTTCTTCTTGGAAGTCAAAAGAGGACAGATGACAAGTATGGCTTGGGATATGAGAAAGGAGAAAGCTCCGGATCCGGTCAGAAGAATCTTGGATCAGAAAATCCAAGGAGCAGGCCTAGAAGACCTCCGGTAAGACAGCCAAATGCTCAAAAATATCCATCCTTCAATGGATACTGCCACAGCTGCAACCATTTTGGTCACAAAGCTAATCAATGCAGAATGAGAATGAATCAGATTAATTCATCCTTCTCCGGACAGTGCTTCAACTGCAAAAGGTATGGACACAAATCCCATGAATGCAGAATTATGCAAGTAAACAAATCATTCAAAGGTAGATGCTTTACATGCAATAGAGTAGGTCATATGGCTAATCAATGCAGATCAAGGGGATATCAGTTAAATATGCAAAGAAATGTTATTTGTCAAATCTGCAATAGGTCCGGTCATAATGCTAAAGTCTGCAGAAACAAGAATCAGGACAAAAGAGGTCCGGTGTATAATCAGAATCAAGACAAGGGTAAACAAAAGATGAATGCGGATGAAGTTAGGAATCAGATGAGCAAGATTTGGGTGAAGAAAAGCTCAGAGAATGTAGAGGTTGGATCCGCACCAGATTCTGGTGCTGATATTTCTTCCGGAAATTAAAAAGTGAGCTCAGGCTCAGGGGGAGACTCAAAGAAGATTCTGTTCCCCCAGCCAAACAAGTTGTGCCGGATGTGGCACAAGATGCGGATTAAAGGGTTTATAGATATAAGTCCTGAGATGCTTCAGTCAAGTTTTCAGAGGTCCGCATGGAGTTATGAAGAAGCTGTGTTCGATTAAGTTAGACCTGTTCAGGGAGGTGCTCCGGTATGATAAAGGATTACAAAAAGGTCCGGAGAGATCCGGAAGTGCACGATCTTGTCTTGCGGATTGGACAAAGTGTTTGGGATGTTCTTGTAATATGTTACCTAGATTTATTCATGATTTAAAGATCCGGATGATATTCAGTGATCAGGACTAATCCGGGATACTCCAAGCTGTCCAGACATGGTAAACCGGAATAATGCAGGTGAAGCATTTATTGCAGACAGATATTAGGGTTTGCGGAGCAATATAAGGGATTTCTCAAAAGTTATCTGCTCATTCTACACTTGAGAAGAAGCGAATAGTGGAGCTCTGCAACAAGGATCATCAAGCACACCAAGGATCTCCTGCCGAAGCTATTGCATAAAGAAATCAATCCAACCACTCCGTGCAAACCGAAGGCGCATAAGGTATTCTTCGTTTTTCATTGCCTCACTGCAAATCTTTGAAGAATGGCTACTCCAAACATAGTTAAGATCTCTGATAGACCTCGCCCCTCATTCAAGAAACATCCCTACAAATCGTTGGAGGTAGATCCACTAGGAGCCTTCTCTAGTGTTCCCCACGGAGTCTTACATACTGAAGATATTAGGGTTTACATACACGCAAACATTGAGGAATTTGGGGAATTCAAATTAAGAGACCTCTATCACAAGCAACTGATAGACAATGCTTTTGAGCTCAAACCAGAGTATAAGGGTATCCAGAAGAAACAATTTGAGCAATTCATTCATTTCCCTAGCTTTGAAGAAGATGAATGGGTCCGGTATGTACTGAGCAGGATGCATGACAACTTCCTTTGGCTAGATAGACCCTGCAAGATCACAAAAGAAGCAATTAGAGCAGTAACTGGTCTATACTCTTCCGGGGGGGTACCTATCCTCAAATCTGTCAAGAACAACGTTGTAACTGAAGCCACCGGATCAAAATATGATAAGAGAGCAATGACCATTGAAGATATTTCGGATCCGGATATCAAATATGCATCAATGATCATAGGATACAAGATCTATCACTCCAGCAGGGAGAATTCTGTATCCGGAACTGCAATATACACAGCATATGAAATGCTAAGAAAGAATGCAGATTATGATCTTTGTGAACTACTACTAAGCCAATTGATGGAAAATGTACAGAAAATCAAGAAAGACAAGAAGAACTCCTTTAAGTATGGTACTCTCATTGTATGTCTCTTCTTTTACTTCATGAATGAGCTACCCGGAACAAGTGGATGGGTATGGCAGAATGACAAACCTGTTGCAGTCCAGATAAGAGACTATTTGCATGGACTTGGGGATGCAAAAGCGAGAAATACAGCTCTATGGGGATACTTCAAAAACTTTCAGAGCATGATGCAAGCAAGAGAGAGAATTCCCCAGTCTCTCATTGAGAAATACAAGGACTCAGTATGTTTTATGGTTGACACTGATCAGTGCCTAATGGAGGCAGTGGAGCCAAGGACTGTCTGGATCATGCCCATGGGGTATGAAGTTGATGAACAGATAGTAGAGCTGCATGTTCAACACATGCTAAGTCAGCCCAAAGATCCTAAGGCAGAAAGGTTTGGAACCTTTGAGGAGCTGAGCGTGAAATTACATGTAGAACTCAGGGAACCTGAGATTAAAAGAAAAGTGAGAAAAGAAGTAGAGCACATTGCTCAAGGCCTAGGCATCTCAAAAGAGGCACTTGATGCCAGCCGGGAAAAGAGGAGAAAGGCTGAGGAAGAAGAGAAAAGCAAAGAAAGTGCTCCGGTTGAAACCCCCACCCGGACCAGATCATCAAAGAGATCTGCACCTTCCACAACCAAAAGCTCAAAACCGGAAGTCCAGGCATCCGGTAAAAGATCCAAGACAAAAGCATCAAGGGCTTATGAAAGCCAAAAGGATGAAGAGGAGACAGAATCAGATGAAGGAGTAAGAGAAGTAAAGAAACAGAAAAAGAAAGGATCCGGTAAGCCCTCCACAGGCCAAGACAAGGAGGAAATGGCAGAGGTAACTGTTGAAAAGCCCACTCTGTCACTAGAGAGCATAATCAAGTCGGTCACGGTGGATGGAAACCTTCAACCAATGACTGAATCCTATGATGACTTCAGTGAGGCAGACCAAAAGACTCTGCAGGAAGCCACAGTTAAATATCTGAACACATACAATAAGGCTTTCATTGAGATCATATCTCTCATTCCTAAAAGCCTAGAGAAGGAAATGGAAGTAAGAAAGAATAATGCGCATGCCAAAGATCTTGAGATCCGGGAGCAGATAGCTATTCAGCTATATCCTCAAATTGATCCCAAGACAATGAACATGATCTTCAAGGACTGCAGAGATGAGTTCAGAAGTAAAGCCAGGATGAATCAGCTCATGCTTGGTGAGACTGACAAAGTGGCACAAGAGACAGAGGAGATCCTCCGGAAGGCCTTCAAAAGGTTCAATCTTCCTGTTGTAGAGGACTTAGGTGCAGAAACAGCTGCTGACTTGGAATCTTCTGTTCCGGAAGAAGTGAGCCCTGAACAGACAAGTGAGGACTTGGGACCCTCTGCTCCAGAAGAAGTGACCCATGAACAAGCAAGCATCTCTCCTCCGGTTTCCCCTACAGTCTCCGGATCCAAAGAAGAAGAGCAATTGCAGGAGAAGGAAGCAGTGGTGACAGACAAAGAGGTTGACAGTTCTAAGACTGCAGAAGAAAAGAAACATCTGTCTCCGGCAAGAGACACTGCACAAACTGTTCAACAATTTTTGAGCAAAGAAACTCTAGAGATTGATGAACCGGAGCTTCTAAAAGGTCCATTTGATTTTGACTCTCTCTCTCCGGTACAAACAATGAAGATAGCTTCATTTGCAAATGCCAAGGCAAATGAAAAGCTCCTGAAGTCTCATATGGAAGACTGTGAGTTGATAGAGGCTGCTTCCGGAGTACTTGTAAAGATCATGCCATCAATCCAAATAGATCCGACAGCCTCCACTTCCGGTAATCTAAAAACCTTAGTCAGCAGTATTGATACACATTTTAATTCTCTAGAAAAATCAGCTGAAGACAAGGTCCGGAAGGAATTTTTGGATAAGAGATTTTCTGAAATATTAGATTTAATCTCTAAGGATAGGAAGATTGTAAGCATTGGAATAAAGAGCTTAGAAAATGCTCTTAAGGATGGCGGTGACATCTACAAATTTTGTATATCTTGGTCAAAGGCAACAGCAGCAATTGACAAGAAAATAAAAGAGGAACAGGACAAGCTTCAAAGCTTATCTCAAAGTTTTGATCCTCTCTCTTCCTCTATAATAAATCAAGAATGTCAGACTATTGCAGTCTTGAATGAAATAAAGAATCTTGAGAAGGAGAGGAAGAACATTACCAACCGGATGGGAGAACTTAGAAGGATTATAGTCCCTAAGTTGGAAACTATGCATGAGGCCATCAGTGATGCCCAGACCACCGCCCATACAAAAGATCCGACAGATCTCAGGCGGGCAGAAGCTTTTGCATTTTTGTTGAGTGGTCACATTTCAATCTTGGACAGAATGAAGCTAAGTTGGGCTACTGAAATGGTTCAACTGCAGACATCCTTTGCAGACATTCTGCAGTATATGTGAGTATGTAAATATGCGGCTATATATAGAAAATTTTTGAAAATTTTGGTGTGCGGACCCTACCCTTTGCCATTGATGTCAAAGGGGGAGTGAGGAGCAGTGAAAAATGAGGAATCCAACTCAGGGGGAGTTCCGGAAATTGTATATAAAGACAGAGCATCGGCAGAGGGGGAGCATAGTGTAAACACTTAGTCATTTTTCACTAAGTGTTGCCATCAATGCCAAAGGGGGAGATTGTTGGCAAGAGACACTATATGGATTCATGGTTGTTGTCATTGATGGCAACAAAGGTCATCCCACATATCCGCAAGTCATGATATGTCTCTACCGGAAGTCAGATTGAAGATTGTTGTGGTCCGGTGAACAAGAACAGAGCATGTGGCAAGGTCCGACAGATTGGTCCGGTTCTCTCAGAGGAAGTGTCTTGGCACAGTGCGGATCTGGGGAAGTCAAGAGGACTATCTTGAGTAGTATATTCCAAGGATTTAGCCTCCGGAGATGGACAAGGAAAAAGATATGAATAGTTGAGTACCGGATTCCTGAGAGACAGTGAAAACAGAGGAAGAACTGACTGACTGAGTATCAAACTACTTTCCGGATGTGTTACAGATGATGATAAAGGTTGCGGAGGCAGGAATCATGTTTGGCCGACATAATTGATGATATCTACAAGTATATGCTTGATCCGCATTGCTTGGTGAGCAAGGATTCAGCCGACAGAACTAAGTTTGTAAGAAACTAGACTGTTCCGGATGCCGACTAGAAAGATGATGAAATTACTTGTGTGGATATATATAGAGGATGGATTTAGTTGTAAAGTGTGTGAATGTATGTGAGGATATGCGAACAAGTCCAGAGTAGAGCAGAAGTAACAAGAAAGATCCGGTATGTGAAAGGACAGCAGACTAAAGAACAGAGGAAAGATGAAGTGCAGCAGATCAGTATACTGAACCTAACCGGAACTGAACTCCAGCATATGCAGATGCTTCCAATCAGTTCAAGACTGTGATTCTAATCACTTTGTAAGACAGTGTGTCTTCTTGTAGGCAGTGAGCCTCTTGTGAGCAGTGTGCTCGGGCAGTGAGCCCTAATTGGCAAGTGCCATTTTTGTAATTTCCTATTCTTCTAACAGAGAATAATTCTTGGGTTAATCACCCCGTGGTTTTCTCCCTTAACAGGGTTTCCACGTCAAAAATACTGTGTCATGTGTTACTTATTTCATGGTTTATGTTTTGTGTTTGATTTTATGCTGCTTCAATTAAAAGGAAAGTTTAATAAGGGAAATAATTAGGATAACTGATTCACCCCCCCCCCTCTCAGTTATCAACAAGGTTCCCCTAAAGGAGTGAATTGTCATCTAGGTGTTGGATTTTCTCTTGGTTGATTTTGTTGAAAAGGTTGATTAGTTGTAGATGTGGCTGGAATGTTAATGGGAGATTTCATTGTTTGTATGTTCTTTGCATCCACAATGTCGTCATTAATGACATTGTTGTTTTTGTTCCAAAAGTAGGATTTGTCATTTGAAGATTGAGGATTGTCCTTGTTGTCTTTGAAATTCTTGATGGTACCCTTAACAATTAAAGCTCATTCAATGGTGATTCCTTTGGAGATGAGTTCGTCAAAGGTGCTAGCACTTTGCAATTGCAATTGGAATGAGAGCTTAGGATGAAGATTTTTGACAAAGATGTCCAGTTGTTTCTCGGGTATTTGCCATGATAACTTGCTAGCTGTGTTATGCCATCGTTGGGTAAATGATGAGAAAGCTTCACCATTGTATTGTTTATTATTGACAAGATCATTCATATTCACCTCATGTTCAATGTTGAAAGAGAAATGGGATCAAAATTTCTGTGCTAATTCTACATAAGTCTTGATTCCCAGAGGTAAATTAGAGAACCATTCAAGATCTTGTCCCACTAAGCTTCAGGGGAATAGTCTCAAGAGATATGTGTCATCTTGAGTGACATCGAGGCATGCAACATAGAATTCTCTAAGATGGTCATCTAGATTACCTTTCCCTTTGTATTTGTCAAATTGTGGGATTTCAAAATGTGGCGGAAAAGGTGTCATGTGAAGTGACTTGTCAAATGGATAAGGGCATATATCTCCCAAGGAAAATGTCTTCTTATTTTTTCCTACTGTCTTGTTAACCATTTGTTCAATATCTACTTGAGATAGTTAATGTTGTTGCAAAGAGGGTTGATGATTTGGAGGTGGAATGTGATATGGTGTATATTGTTGCTGCTATGAAATGTATGAGGGTATGACCGTTTGTTGAGGTTGAGTGCTCACATTGTATGTCGAAGGATTGGTATGTGACACATATGTGTTTGATGATTGTTGTCCTTGAGACACAAGTGGTGGTTGGGTATACTACGATGGATGGACTCCAAGATTTTGCATCACATGGGAGCTAGAGGATGGATTGATGTTGGTCAATGGTTGTGAATTAGTGGTTGGATTTGCATTATGATAAGCAATGGATGGATTGGTGGATGAAGAAGGATGGACATTTGGTTTTATGTTTTGGACAACATGAGTACCTTGAGATGGATTGGTATATGTCATATGTTGGGTGACAATGGGTAATCCTTGGGTTGCATAAGACGGATTGATGTTTTGTGAAGGATTATATGGAGGTGGAGTGAGTGATGTAAGTTGGTCAACATAAGAGACATCGGTCCTAGGATTGGCTTGTGATACAATAGGTTGGTCACTCATGTCAATGAGACTAACATTGGGACCTTATATGGTGTGTTGGATGCATTCATGGAAATCAGGGAGACCATATTAGAGGTGATAGGAGTATTAGTTTGGGGTGTGGTTTCCACATGTGATGCAATAGGAGTAGGAACTTGTAATGCCTGTGAGACTTGTGTTATTGGAATGGCTTGTGATATTGGGATAGCTTGTGAAACTTGTGGAGTTTGTGACGTTGGGATGGCTTGTGAAACTTGAGGAGTTTGTACTTGTGAAACATGGACAACTTGTGATACTTGAGGAGTTTGTGAGACTTGAGGCACAGATACGGTCATGGTAGGAGTGGGCGTATGTTGTGAGACATGGAAAGATGGAAAGCTCAAATTTTGTGAAAGGTAATGGAGTACCTCGGTTGGAGTGATCAAATGTTCTAAAGTGTACTCCGTATGTGGTGGGCTTGATGGTGTAGCAATATGCAATGAGGGAGATGGATTGGAAGGTGGATTTTGTAGCATGGATATGGTATGAGATGGTGTGGCTATAGTGGATGGTCCCTTTGCAACAACAACAAGAGTGTTTGGATTTTGTTTACGAATGACAGATATGTCAAAGTTGCTTGGTAACTTGGCTCCCATATGGGCTAGTTGCAAGAAATAGCGATTAGAATCAAATAAAATAAGCTTCTCAACTTGGTCCCATATGTGTGTGTCTCAAAATTTAGATAAATCATCTTGGGATTCCTCTTCATAGGTCATTAAAAATTGGTGATGTTGCACTTGTTGTGAAGATGATGGGCCAACGGTGTATCTTTATGGTACAAACATGTAAGAAGGCATAACGGTAGTGAATTGAGTTGCATCTTTGAGGGGATTTGATCGAGATTGTTACATTTTGGCTTCTATTTTAGCTCGCAATTTTGCTTCCATTTCAGCTCTATATTGGCTCCTAGTTTGAGGCATGATGGTTGATAATGGAGATTGGACTAGTTTGTCAAGGTTGAGACCCCAAAAGTTGATAGTTTGTTGTTTGCTTGTTGATGGTTTGTTTTGCTAGTTTTTTGGTTGCTTGGTTTGCTAATGGGTCATTGGTTTGTTGTTTGGTTGTTGGTTGGTTGCTTTTAGTTGTTGGTTGTTTTTGTTGGACTGCTTTGTTGGTTGATTGATTGGATAAACTTCCCTAGAGGATAGCTCACAAACTCAAGGGAAAAGCTAGTTGATGATGTAGTTTGCTGGTGTTACTAATGCTGGATAAAAGCCAAAGGGATGATGTTTGTTGTTGCTAGGTTAATTGCTTTGATGATTGGTTGCTGGTTGGGGATCTCAAGAGGATGGAAAGCTCAAAAAGTCTAATGGTTTGGTATGCTCAAGATAGGAGATGATGTTCAGATGGCTGCAGATGGTCAGAGGAATGTCTGAAAGTTGGTGATAGAGCTAAGTAGTCTGAAAATGCAAATGATTGGGCTAGGTTGATATGGGTTGCTGATGTTTGACCAAAAGCGAAAGATAATAGCTCAAAAGCAACTCAAAAAAGCCCAAAAATGGCAACTAATAGCTCAAAGGCGATCTAGATTGTTTTAGGTGATAGACTATAGTGTTGACTAGAAGCAACTAGGTTTCCAGAAGCGATTAGTTTTAGTTCAAACACGAGCTACTGGTGTTTAAAAATAATGCAATTTTTTCTAGAAGCGAGCAGTTGTTGTTTAAAAGCGATGCAATATTTTCCAGAAGTGATTGTCTGCTATTTAAAAGTGATACAGTGAGACAAAGGCGAGCAGTTTCAATTCAAAAGTAGTCTGTGTCTGACAGAGGGTGTGTTTTGATGAGTTTTGACAAGAAAATAAAGATTTCAGTCACTCACACTCACAACATTCACAAACTTGTACAACCTAGGCTAGGAAAGAACTGTACTTGTTGAATCCCCTTATCGTGCCTATTCAAAACAGATAGCTTTAAGATCTTGGTAGCACCGTCTCCCCTCCACGATACTCACTTCTCATGTATACCAAGTTCTGGGTTTCCCAAGGCTCGCAAACCTTAGAATTGTCCCTGCAATCTCTACTAAGAACCATGAGAATCAGGGTGGCTTCAAAGGCTCTACCTTTTGCGTCAACAAATAGAGGGATTTTGGCTACTACACAAGGTTGCTAGCAAGGGCATCCGTTCAGGTGGCTACACGTGCGGCAATTTGCTCCGTTAATGGAGGCTTCCCAACTCAAAGAGGTTATGCTCTAAGTGGTTTTGGGGGAAACATTCATCAGTGGAACACAATAGCACCCATTGTTTGTGGCTTTCGACACAAACACCTTTCTTATATAGCAGCTTGGAAGAGCTTGGCTTTAGCCCATTACTGCTTGGGTCATACCCCTTCTCACACTGGGAAGCCAGGCCCTCTAAAGATACTAACAAGTTCTCATGCACCCAAGATCCATTTGATAGGCAAGGGGAGAGGCTACTTTTGTCATTAAATTTGGGTTACACACATGCACAACAAGCAATCAAAAAAGATAAAATAAGCATGGAGTAAACAATGATTCCTTTTAAGCACCAAATCTAAATGTTCCTAGATTAGTGATAAAAATGAAATGTCTTGGATCGATCGAAGCTACAACAGATATGTTAGTAGTTTCACAACCTCCTTTTCTTGGACAAATGATAAGATGTTGCACAAATAGATGATTAGTAACCAAGAAAACCAAACTATGAATGACAGAACTAAAGAAGAAACACAGTTACCAGAGGTGACTGACTGTTGATCAAAAGTGATCTGAATTCTATCAAAAGTGAGCTGTTACTACTCAAAAGTGATGCAAAAAAGCCAGATGCAAACTATTACTACTCAAAAGTGACCTGAATTTGCCGGATACGTGAAAATCCATGTTTTAGCAAAAGTAGCATTAGGGTTATAAAAAAATGGCTAATAAGATTGCAAACCCTAGAATGAAAAATCTAGTGGATGAAATATGATCAGATAAATACCCTATAACCACAGATTGATCAATTGGAAACCCTAGAATGGCAAATTGATGAGATCTTGCAAAATCAAGGATGCTAGACCAATTAAAATGAAAACCCTAATCAAATTTATTGGCAAATGATAGTATGATGATCAGGATCCTACAAAATAGAGATAAAACCCTTGATTTGATCAATAAAAATCTAGTAAAACACCCTGCAAGATGAAATGTCAATAGAAAAATCCTAGACTGCCAAAAGTGACCGAAATAGCTAGAAGTGACCACTTTTTGATCAAAAGCAATCCGCTGTTAGCGGAAAGTGATCTCTATTAGGTCAAAAGTGACACATAAAGGGCTGAAAGAAACTAGTTTCTACTCAAAAGTGATGCAAAGATGATGAAGATGACTAGTTTTCACTCGAAAGCGATTGCAAATTGTCGTAAGTGCTCCAAAAAATTTGAACTTCACAAAAACAACTTCAAACAACAAAGTTAATTAAGGACGTGAGTCCCACTGAGCATGCCAAAAAGTGGTAGGTAAAAATTAGGTTAATAAGATCAAGCATGTAAATGAAAACCTAATCCTACCACCATCAAAGAATCGAATCCAAGTGAAACCAAAAGCATGCAATTCAAGAAAAAAATCACCTAGATTGTATGATTCCTTGTTTATGATGTGGATTGCTTCTAAAAAATGAAGAATTATGAAGATCAAAGTTGCCATGATGGATGGATGATAATGATAATATGCTAAATGGATGCTAAAATGCTCAATATGCTCAGGATGATAATGTAGATGCTATATGAAAATGATGGATCGATGTGGTATGGAATGAGAGGGTGTTATATAGGCCTCAACCAAAATCAATCAATGGTAGAGATTTGGTATGAACGGTTGAGATGAATTGATAATCATAGGTGAATGTTTAGATGACAAGTGGAGGGAAGAAAAAGGCTCATGTGTGATTGTGTACATAAAAAGTACTACATGTGAAAGATATTAAATGAAAGATGTAGTACCACACATGTTTCAAATAAAAGATGCACACATGTCAGCTTATGATGAAAGATGAAGATAAATGATGGGAGATGTGAGGGAAATTAATTAAATAAATAAAATTTATTTAATTAATTGGAAAGATGATTATGAAGGGATTTTAATTAAATAAATAATATTTATTTAATTATTAGCTAATGGATTAAGGATGGGATTAAGAGTGGGATTAAGACAAAATGTTGCATGATGTCTAAGATAATGTTTTTGATTAGGTGTTGAAAGACATGGACAAATTTGGGACAATTTTGGGTGTCTACAATAGGTAGCTGCACAACAAATTCCACAGTAGCAAGCATCTCAGTAGGTACCAATACAAGTGGGGACATCTGGGGTAGGCACTTCAAGTGCCCAGGAGTTTGGTGTAGCGACATTGGGAATATGACCTGGCCCTCTTCCTGATGTTTGGATTGTACATCGACGGATGCGAACTGATGGGGAGGAGGATGTAAATACCTTGCAGGCTTAGGTGGCCAGTTTACAGGACCAGGTGTCCTGATAGAGACAAGATCTAGCACAAGTGATGGCAGAGCAAGATAGTGCTCTCACACAGGTGTAAAGACTATAGGGAGTGCAGGCCCTGCTAGATGGAGTGAGTGGTGGGGACAGGCATCCTCAAATCTTGGTGTTACAGGCCCAGATAGGGCACTTACAGGCACAACTGCAAGGACGGGTGGCTCAAGTTACTGCTGAGCGAGACACAGAGGCATCATTATGGCAGGAAACTAAGGTGAGGTTACAAAGAGTAGAGGCTAGGCTGCAGTAGGCTAAGGGCCAGATTGTTGGTTTGTAGGCTGAGATTACACAGATGCAAGGTATTATTGTTGGTACTAGTGTGGCTCAGATGTAGACAGATTACGCAGCCTCTCAACAATGGATTCAGGAGTTGTAGGAACAACTTTCAGAGAAGCAGGCGAGGGCTAAGTACTACTTGTTGGCAAGAGACACTGCTAGGCATGATATATGTTGTAATTAATGGCAACTAAGAGCATCTCGGCCATCTACATAACACAAGTTGTGCTTACCAAAAGTCAGATTCAGAATTTGTCTAAGTCTGGACAGTTAGGAATAGAGCAGCAATAAGGTCTGGTATTTTGGTGTGGATCTCTCCAGTGGGAAGTCATGATTAGCTGCAGATCTAGGGGAGTCTTGTGCATTGTCAAGATAGTCTAAATCCATATTTTTATCCTCTAGTGATGAAGGATTCAAAAGATACTAGCCTCTAAGTACCGGGTTCCAGTTTGTCAGAGCAGACAGAAGAAGAACAGGGTGACCTTGAAGAAGATCTTGATTCCGGATGTATGGAAGTTGTTTGTTGGACAAATGATAATGATCAGTGATAGTGGCTGACATGAGTAATGATTTTCAAGAGCAAGTTCTAGTCCGCACCTTAAGTTATGCATAGATCTAGCCAACAGAGTAGAGAATTCATAAAAGTTCTAAGTGTTGTTGAAGCCGACTGGTAGCATGATTGTAGATCATATTGTGGATATATATAGCCGATGAAATTGGATGATTCATGTGTGAAGTGAGTGCGAACAAAGCAAATGTGTGAAGAGCAGAAATCCAAAGTGTGAATGAAGGAAGAATAGTAAGAAGAGCAAAGGAAAGATGAAATGTGTAAGATCAGTTTTTGCACTTAACCAAAATTAAAATTCTTGCATAAGTAGATGCTATTAATTAGTTCAAATCTATGTTATTCTCTTGTAATGTTTCCATAGGCAATGAGCCTTCTTCTTGAGTAGTGAGCTCTGGGCAGTAAGCCTGAATGCATGTGCATTCCCATTTGTAAAGATACTTTTAACAGGGTATTAATATTTGTGGGTTAACCCCCACTGTGGTTTTTCCCTTAACTGGGTTTCCACATCAAAATCCTGGTGTCAAATGTGTTATTTATTTTTTTTGTTCACATGTTATTGATTGGTGCTGAAATGTTTGTATCATTAAATTGATTAAAAGGAAAAAGGATTGAAAATGTGTGACAATTGATTCACCCCCCTCTCAGTTGTCTAGACCTAAACCAACACTACTAGGAAGCTTACTACACTGTGGTGCCCAAGGGTCAGCGAGTTCTCAGCTATAACCAGAGGAACATATCTGGGGTGTCAGGGTCACAAAGATCTAGGAGATCTTAGCAGTTAGTGCAGTAGCTGCCAAGTCAGCAACAACAACATCCTATGGAGCCCCCACCACCTAGACCATAGGGATCTTGTCCTGGTTCTCCTACAAACTCTGCGAGGGGCTTCTTTGCCCATGATTCTTGACTTTATGGTTTTTGATGTATTTTGGCCTTTAAGGCATTTTCTATCATGACATGTATTATTTTGAGCGATGTATATTTTTGGCAATATATGATATGGATGTATTTTGTGGTTATTTATGCATTTGGTACATGGTATATGGATGTTTGTACTTATGATAGATTCTATGGATTATGGATGCATTTGTTGTATGGATATTTTATGATGATGTTCATGGATAGATGTATGTATGTTATGATGTTGATTTATGATATGCATTTGGATTATGATGTGGATTATGATATGGATTATATGCTTAGATTAATAAACATATATTATGTATAGATATGGAATGGCAATAGAATATATGCTTATATTAATAAACATATATTATGTATGGATGTGATGAAAATGTAATGATTAATGGGTAATATGTAATGGTAAATGGATAATGATAAAGGTAAATGGATAACGTGATGGTTAATGGATGATGGATAATGAAATGGTAATGATAATGGTAATGGAATGGTAATGGATAATAAATAATGAAATGGTTATAATAATGGTAATGGATAATGGATAATGATAATGGTAATGGATAATGGATAATGATAATGGTAATGGATAATGGATAATGAAATAGTTATAATAATGGTAATGGATAATGGATAATGAAATGGTTAATGATAATGGTAATGCATAATGGATAATGAAATGGTTAATTTTGTCATGATACATTGTGATGTTTAGAACCATGGGGGATAGGGTTGGGTGGTTAATATAGGTTTACGGATGGTTGGGATAGGTTTAGGGATGGTTGGGATAGGTGATACTAGGTCGGTAGATGCCACATTGTTAGAGGGGTTTTGTTGGAATAGATGAAGTGATAGATTGTGCAGGGGTTTTTTTATAATGGGTGTGAGGAAGGATTGAATGGGTGAAGTTATTTAGATGCAAAGTCCAGATAGTGTTTTTTATGGTTGGTGGATGAGAGGGTAGATAAGATTTTGTGTAGACATTTTTTTGAGAGCACTTCTAGATTTATTATAGCAGAAGGGGATACTTTCATCAAGGTATAAAGGACCAAGGTGATGTTATATATCCGTCTTTGCATGGACTAGACCTGCAAACAATAGAATGATCCCATGCATGCCCAAGGTAGTATAATCTTGTGTAGATGAGGGAAGGGGACTCATAGCATGTTCTTAGTACATAAAGGGTATGATTAACCTTAGATGCCAAAGGAGAACAATGTGCTAGAACCGACCCTACATCTTCAAGATATGAATACCATACTTGGAGTAATGAGACCACTCCACAAGCACAACATACACAAACAATGACCATGCCCCATTCTAGGTGTTTTCTGCCACATACCATGATATAGAAAGATCAAGGTAGCTTTGGAATGATCCCTAAAATGAGACAAAAGATAAAAATCAATAATCAAAAAGACCAACGAACCATAAAAATAGCCATTGTATCTCTTTCCAAGATAAGTGTTGATAAGATGATGGCTTCTACCTATTGTAGGAATGATATATCTATTACTTGGTGAGAATCAATTGGATGGTGTTGGATAAATTTTGAAAGATAGGAGAAAGAATAGTAGGTCATATGTCATGATTATGGTTGATTTGTTGATTGATGATTTTTGTGTGAGATGTGATGTTTTAGGAGTATGCTTAGCTTGTGTATTGCTTGTGGATTTAGTAAGCTCAGAAAATAGGGACCACCCAAATGAGTTGGATGGGTGAATGATTTGTACCTGAGTACTGGCTACTTCCTTTGTATTCTAGACTACCTACATACCATGTGCCCACTGGATCAAGGCACTTTAAGATGCGCGTGATGATGAATATGTAGTTCTAGTTTGCAGTGGTGATGTAGGAATGGTTCGAGGTAGATGAGATGGTGTTGGATAATTATGTGTTGGATGTTTTGGATAATTGTGGTGATGATTGAGATTGTTTTTGGCATTTTGTAAGTTTTTTATTTTTGAGGGGCTTTCGGATTTTCTATTGTTTTTGGCTTTTCTAAATTTTTTTTGGATTTTTGTTGGTTTTTTTATTTTTTTGGATTTTTGGAGCTTTAAGTTGTACAAGGAGAGCATACAAGGATCCTCTTTCCAAGAATTTTTCTTTGGGTGGGGTGATGAAGGGTGGGTGATAAGGTTGAATGTTTTAGAATTCCAATCCATGGGATGTAGGTGATATGGAATGTTGTGATATATAGGAGGAGTTATTAGATGGTAGAACTAGCCACTACACATGGTGCTTAAGATAGGTTTTTCACCATGGTACTTGTCCAAGGCATCATCAAAGTGATTTTCACCATTGGACGACTTTATTGCACTTGGATTTTTCTTGATTTTTAGTTTTTTTTGGATTTTTTGCTTTTTTATTTTTTTGTATTTTTTGACTTGGGATACTCGATGGGTTAGGCATAAAACCTTTTCAGGTGCATGATGTTCATTGGCTCATCCAGAGGCTGCCCCTTGGGTGTTGCAAGATGATAAGCTCCTGATCCATAGCTAGCTATGATGACATAGGGTCCCAACCAATTGGACTCAAATTTTCTTTTCCTTGTGGCACTCTTGTAGGTTTCTCTAATTTTCCGTAAGGACAAGGTTGCCTATCTCAAACCAACGGTTCTTGATATTTTTGTTGTAGCTTCTATGTAGGCAATTTTGGTAGGCTTGGAGATGGTTTAGAGCACTTAGACACTTTTCATCTAGCAATTTCAGCTCATTTAGGCATGCAACTTGATACTCCTCCTCACTGATGATATTCTGTAATGAGATTCTGAGAGAAAGGAGCTCAACCTCTATAGGAAAAGTGGATTTGGAACCAAATACTAGAGAGTATGGAGTGGCTCCTATAGGTGTGTGAATGCTTGTGTGATAAACCCATAAGGTGGGGTTAAGCTGAAGGTGCCAGTCACGGCCAGCCTCATTAACCATCTTTTTCAAGATGTGTAAGATGGTTTTGTTGGAAGCTTTCGTTTGACCATTACCTTGTGGCTAATATGGTGTGGAAAAATGGTGTTGGATGTGGAATTTTTTGCAAAGGGTGAGAACTTCTTGGTTCTTAAATGCTTTCTCATTCTTGAGGATGATGGAAAGCAGAATGCCATAATGGCATATTATGTAGTGGAGGATAAATTTTGCAATTTGGATACCGGTGCTGTAAGTGAGGGGAATGGCATCTACCCACTTGGTGAAATATTTGGTGGTGGTTATGATGAATTTATGGCCATTAGATGATGGTGAGTGAATTTTGCCTACAAGATCGAGCCCCCATTGTGAAAAGGGCCAAGGAGTTGTTATTGGCTACAATTCTTGTGATGGTGCATGTATAAGATCACCATGTTGTTGGTATGATATACATTTCTTTACAAACTGATGAGCATCTTGTTCCATTGTAGGCCAGTAGTATCCTATCCTCAGGATCTTCTTAGCTAGAGTAGGTCCACTAGAATGTGCCCACAAATACCTTCATGTACCTCTTGCAAGGCCACTTCAGCTTGCCTAGAATTGAGACATCGTAAAAGAGTACCATCAAGACTTCTTTGGTAGAGGGTATTACCTATGATGGTGAAATGAGAGGCTCAATGGATGAAGGTTTTTCATTGAGTAGATGTTAGGTTGGGTGGGATGATGTTATCATGGTGGTACATATAGGTCTCTTGGTACCATGGAGATAGGGGAGCAACGATGTCACATACTAGCTCAGATTGTGGAACATCATAGGCCAAAATTGGAAGCTCTTCAATTAGGAACTCACATATTTTGTTGTCCTTTTTCATGTCAACCAGGGATCCTATAGCAGCCATAGCATTTGTTGCTTCGTTGTGCAACCTTGGTATTTGTTCAAAATGGATATCATGAAAGTAGTCCTTAAAATCATCAACCATTCTTTTGTATGGTAGGAGCTTGTCATATTTTTTCTTGTATTCATTATTGACTTGTTTGATAACTAGTTGGGAGTCACCATAAACTGTAAGCTTTGCAATCTTCCACTGGATGGCCATGCAAAGTCCTATGATAAGGGCATCATATTCTGCTACATTATTTGTGCATGGAAATGTTATTTTGTAGGACTTTGGAATAGTGTCTCCTTGAGGGCTAACAAACAAAATGCCTTCCCTTGACCCACGATGTGTGTAGGATCCATCAAAGTACATCTTCCATGTATCTATCGTTGGTGCTACTATCAATATTGACTCAACTAGGAATTCTGAAAGCAATGGTTGTTCTGTTAGGATAGGTGCCTCGACTAATTGGTTAGCAATTACTTTTCCCTTGATAGACTTTTGCTTTGTGTACTCATTGTCGAATTCACTTGACCCAATTAGCCACCATCCTGTGAGAGTTGCCCTAGTCAATAGGTATTTCAATGGATCAATTTTGGCAATGAGCTTTGTCTTATGATTGAGCATATAGTGTCTTAACTTTTGTGAGGTGAAGACAGCGGCAAGGCATGCTCATTCAATAGAACTGTAATTTAGCTCATAGGTCACCAAATTATGGCTGATATAATATATAGCTCTCTCTTTTTTTTGTTCATGTTGTGCTAGCAAGACCCCTATTGTTGATTATGTTGTTGACATGTAGAGAAGGAGGGGTTGTCCTTACTTTGGTGGAATAAGGAATAGTGGTAGTAAGATATCCTTTTAGTTGTTCAAAGGCATTCTGACACTAGTCATCCCATACAAATGTTGTCTTTTTTTAGAGAAGATGCTGAAATGGTTGACATTTGTCTACAAGTTGTGTTATGAAGTGGTGGATAGTGGTGGAGTCACGGTAGGAGAGTTGACAGGATGAACTATCCAAACCATGCAGCAAGAGTAAACACAATGTAAACAACTCAAAGATATGAAGCAATGCAGATTTAGTCATTTAGTATATCAAAGAATTCAAATAAAAATGGGCTGGCAACATGTGGGCTTACAATTGGGCTCACAGGCCTGACTACAAAATATTAGAATATGCACAAGATATAGCTTTGAAGTTCCTTCCTGAAAGAACAAAACTATCTATCTTTTAAATCCTTATAATTATGCTAACTACTTTCCTAGGGATCTATTACATCAATATATATCATAACTAGAACATAAGATTCCTCCACGTCAGTCAAGGAAGATCACAAACTCCAATGAAGTGTTGTAATGTGTGTACATGGATAGGTCGGACCTAATCATGAAGAACTCCTCCATAAAAGAATGGAATGATATGCAGATCTCAGGGAAGGTTGAAAATGAACCAAAGATCATTGAATGATGTGTCATTAGGCTCCATAAGTCAGGAAATGCTCTGCATGTCTTCTCCTTTAGCTAATTATTAGAGATTGTCATGATGCTCTATTCTGAGAAAATAGTCAATCGTCTGATAGTGATAACTTTCCGGTACTTGATCCAAATGCTTTGAGATTTGGATATGTTGTGAATGAGTGTCTCTAGATGCTAAGCCTAGCTCCATAAGGTCTGAGATGCAACTACGGAAGAATGCGAACCAAAAAATAGAAACTGCTACTAACTGAACTACCTGAACTGAACTGGAAAATGAAAGAAAACAAACTAAACTGCAAACAAACTGAAATACTAATATTTTTTGTTGATGTACGATTGCTCTTGAACCAAGGATGCTCCTACATTAGACATTCAAGGTTATTGAAAAAGTGAGTCCCTCACTATTCCAAGGCTAGGGGAGAACCAAGACTGTCCACCTCATCTTGAGAGATCCATGATGAATCTTCTTTCGGTCTGCCTTTCCACTTCACAAGATATTCCTTGTATTGTCTTCCTCTGGTGTTGCGTCCAACTCTATTGTCCAAAATGTCTTCAATCTACTCTGATGTTTGTTGTGGTAACTACTTCTTGAGGTCTTCTTCAATGTTATCACTGAACTCTACTTCATGATATTGATATAGGTTTGCAATGTTGAAAATAGGTGATATACCCAATGTCTCTGGTAACTCCACTTCATATGCATTTCTTGAATCAAATTTTTTGAGTATCTTACAAGGTCCAAACTTCTTCATCTTCAACTTGTTATATGTTCCAACTAGAAACCTTTCTTTTCTCAAGTATACCATCACTTCATCTCTAAATGCAAATTCCTTATTTCTTCTCTTCTCATCTGCTTGCTCCTTATATTTGCTATTCATATCCTCCAAATGCTTCTTCACCTAATTATGCACTGTCTCCATATGTTCTACAAATTCTTCTATTTCTGTACTTCTCTTTTCTGCCATATTGGTATCTCTCAACTCTGCAACTCCTTTAGGGTTTACTCCAATAACAATGTCAAAAGGTGTTCTTCTGATGCTCCTATTCACTAAATTATTGTATGCAAAATTTTCTTGTGAAAGAATCAAATCCCAACTTCCTGTCTTCTCTCCAACCAAACATCTCAACAAGTTTCCTAGACTCCTATTTACTACCTCTTTTTGTCCATTATTTTTTGGATGAAATGTTGAGCTGAACTTCAAATATGTCTTCATCTTCTTCCAAAGTGTCTTCCAAAAGTATCCCACAAACTTTGTATCTCTATCTGAAACTATACTCTTAGGCAATCCATGCAATCTCACAATCTCCTTGAAAAAAAGGTTAGCTACATGTACTGCATCAGTTGTCTTCTTACAAGGTATGAAATGTGCCATCTTTGAAAATTTGTCCACCACTACAAATATTGAATCATGTCCTCTCTGTGTCTTAGGTAATTCCATTACAAAATCCATGCTAATGTGTTCCCAAGGTCTCTTTGGTACTGTAAAAGGTTTATACAATCCAGTGTTCTGACTACTCCCTTTTGTAACTTGACAAACTCTACAAGTCTACACAAATTTCCTAACATCCTTATGTATCTGAGGCCAAAAGTAGTTTTCACTTACCAAAGCCACTATCTTATCAATTCCAAAATGTCCTGCCAATCCACCACTGTGTTTTTTCTTGATCAAATTATCTCTCATTGAACTTCTAGGTATGCATAATTGACTTCCTTCGAACAACATATCTTCCTGAATGAAATAGTCCAACCACTTACTCCTATCTATCACAATAGCTTCCTTGCATCCTTTCCAAGGTTCTGCAAAATTAGTGTCTCCCTCATACATATGCTTCAATTCATCAAATCCCATCACTTCAACTCTCATCTCTGTCAACAAGTTTCTTCTCCTGCTCAAGGCATCAGCAACTTTGTTTGATTTACCACTCCTATGCTTCAACACAAAAGTATAACTCTGCATGAACTCTACCCATCTCATATGTCTCTGATTCAAATTTCCTTGACTATTCAGGTATTGCAAAGATTGATGATCTATATACAATACAAACTCCTTAGGCAACAAGTAATGTCTCTAGTTCTTCAAGATTTGAATTATGGCATAGAACTCTTGATCATAAACTACATATCTTCTCCTTGCATCATTCAACTTCTCACTGAAATATTCTACTAGTCTACCTTCTTGACTTTACACTACTCCAATTGTATTCCCACTTGCATCACAATCTTCTTGAAATACCTTATTGAAATCCGGTAATGCCAATATAGGTTGCTCTGTCACCTTTAGTTTCAGCAACTCAAAACTCTTATCTACTCCTGATGTCCACTTGAAATATTTTCTGTCACCTCTCATTGTCTCTGTCATAGGGTTACATATTGAACTAAAATTTCTACTAAACTTCTGGTAGAAACTAGCTAATCCATGAAATGATATGACTTTTCCAATGTTCTCCAGTGTAGGCTATTCAACAATTGCTCTTACTTTCTTAGGGTCCATCTTCAATCGTTCTGCAGAAATCACAAATCCCAAGTATACCAATTCTTCCTTCATGAAACTACACTTCTTGATGTTTATCAACAATTTCTCCTTTCTTAGTCTATGCAAAACTTGTCTAAGGTGCTGCAAATGTTCTTCCTTTGTCTTACTAAAAATCAGAATGGCATCCAAGTATACAATAACAAACTTACCCAAGAATTTCTTCAAGACTTCATTCAGCAACCTCATGAAAGTACTAGGTACATTTGTCAATCCAAAAGGCATCACTAATCACTCATACAATCCTTCATTTGTCTTGAAAGTAGTCTTCCATTCATCACCTTCTCTGATTCTGATCTAATGGTATCCACTTTTCAAATCTATCTTGTGAAATATCTTGCTCCACTCAAACAATCCATGATATCATCCATCCTTGGTAAAGGGAATCTATACTTAACTATGATCTTGTTGATTGCTCTAGAGTCAGTACACATTCTCCATTCCCCATTTTTCTCAAGTGCTAGCACTGTAGGTACTACACAAGGACTCAAAATTTCTTTGATCAAACCTTTCCTTAACAACTCTTGTATCTGCCTATTCAATTCTTCATTCTCTACTAGTCTCATTATGTGTGCTGCTTTGTTAGGCAAACTTGCTCTCAGTATAAGATCGATGTCATGACTGATACTCCTAATTGGTGGCAATCCTTCAGGTACATTATCTAATATGATGTCTTCATACTCTGTTAGCAACTCCTTTAGCTAGTCTAGTTGTGATTCTTCAATCTCCTTCAATGTTTTAGGCTTCTTAGGGATCAAGACATAACACATATTCTCATGTCTCAAACCATCTAGAAATTTTCTTCCATCTACCAAATAGATTCTAGCATTTCCACATACCTCACTCTTAGGATCATCTTCCAAAGGAATCAAAGTAATTCTCTTTCCATTTGTTGTTATAGTATATGTATTCTTTCTCCCATCATGTATATCTTTTCTATCATACTGCCAAGGTCTACCCAACAAGATATGACAAACATCCATAGGCATAATATCACACAAGACTTCATCGTGATAAGATCTAATATGAAATTTCACCAAACATTGTTTTCTTACTAGTACCTTATGATCATCCTGAATCCATGCTATCTGATAGGGCTTAGGGTGTTTCAATCTTTCCAACTTCAACTTAGTCACCATCTCCTCTAAAACTAGATTATCAGAACTACCACTATCAATGACAACTTTGCAACACTTACCTCCTAATTTGCATCTGGTTCTAAACAAACTCTTCTTCTGTGGTGGTTCCTCATTTGTTTCTACTTGAAATAGTGCTCTCCTCATCACTAGTGATTCTCCTTTCTCCAGTTTGCCAACTAAACTCGGTGATCCAATAGGTTCTTCTTTCACATAGGCTGCTCTCCCATTGTTCTATGTCCTCCTGCTTGTACTCCCTTGATTACATTCAAATGCTCTATCTCCTTCACCTCTGCACTTGAAACAAGTGCCTCTGAATGTTCTCTTATCAAATCCTCTTCCCTCTCTTCCATGTCATTCATTCTGGTATGAATTATAATTATCTTTGTGATGAAAATTTGTGGCATTGCTTCGGTAGGTATTGCTATCTATGTCCTTCTTAAATGGGCTTTCAGGCTTGTTCTGCTTTGGATGTGATCTGTCTCCTCCAAAAAATGTTCTACCTCTCTAATATTTACCTCCTCTACCTCTTTGTTTCTGATCATGCCTCTTATTCAATTTGTCTTCCACTTTTAGGGCAAACTGATGTGCTTCCTCCAAAGATGTCATCCTCACTAAACTTAGTTCTTCTTGAATTTTCAAACTCAGTCCATTGATGTATCTAGCCACTTTCTCCTTGCTTGCTTCACTATGTCCTGTCCTTATGATCATCTTATGAAATTCTTCAGTGTATTCCTTCACATATTTCTCCTTTTGTCTTAGGCCTTGCAATCTTTTCAACAGTTCCAACTCATAGTCAGCAGGTATGAATTGATTCTTCAATTTTGTCACCATCCTATCCCACATTGTAATCTTTTGTTTTCCTCTTTTGTTCCTATCCAATTGAACTTCTTTCCACCATATAGCAACATGTCCTTTAAACTTTGTCCTTGCAAACTTCACCTTCTCTGGATCTTTAGCTTCTTCCTATTTAAAGTATTCTTCCATGTCATTTATCTAGTCAATCAACTTTTTAGGTTTCAAATTGCCAGTATAATTAGGTACACCAACTCTAGGTCTTTTCCCAATCTTTGAAATATCTCTCAAAATCTTTACTTGATTTGATTCTTCTTCTTCGTCGCCTCCTAGGGTTTCACCAATTTGTTCAACAGATTGAAATTCTTCTTCAGCATCACTTTCGACATTAGGTCTAGGTGTCAATCCTCTTTGCCTATCTTCCTCAACAACATCTAATTGAATTCTCATTATTTTCATCATTTCCATCATCTCATGCATTCTCCCAGCCATTGTTCCAACAACAGGGATTCTCCTTGGTGACATCTTCCTAAGATCAAGTGAAAACTGCCTCAAGTTTGGCGATCGGGCTACAAGGTGACAACTACCTCACAATCGGTGATCAATTGTGACACAAGTAACCTACCTTTGATTTGGTGATCTGTCCATAGCAAGATCTTACAGAATTCCTTTGCCAACTTCACTTAATTCACTCCCAAATATTCTAAATTTTGCTCTGATACCACTTGGTGCAGTCACAGTAGGAGGGTTCACAGAATGAACTGTTCAGACCGTGCAGCAAGAGTAAACACAATGGAAACAACTCAAATATATGAATAAAATGCAGATCTAATCATTTAGTATATCAAAGAATTTGAATACAAATGGGCCGGCAACATGTGGGCTTACAATTGGGCTCACAGCCCTAATTACAAAATATCAAAATATGCACAAGATATAGCTTTGAAGTTCCTTCCTGAAAGACTAGAACTATCTATCTTCTAAATCCTTATAATTATGCTAATATATGATACAGAGCCATAGCCGGAAATGTTCTCTAGTGGTGGAATTTTCTATTTCTCATTCCATCGGCAAGACTTCGTCTATCGGCCTGACTTCCAAATCCTCCATCGATATACTTTCTTATACTGATACACTTGACATCCGCTACCATCGGTGAGACTTAACCTCTTGGGAGAAACTAGAAACCCTTCGCCAATGACTCTTCTCTCCCCGATGTATACAAGCCTCGACCTGCAGATCCGGTGGTCCCTTTGTATCTGTCGCTTCCTTTACATTGAACATGCAAACTCTGACCTCTTATCGCCAGTTCCGGTTACCTCCATGGCCGGTAACCTTATGCATCTCAATCAAATGTATAAGCACAATGTATATTTCCAATATACAAGCACTAGATACAAACAAACATACAATCACCGAATATTCTCCAGAGATGCCCTCAATGTATGTTTGACTGGCATTGACTGCTTTGTATCTGCAGAATGTATGTTCAGACACACATTCAAATATACAATCACAAAATGTGCAATCAACAAATATTCCTCAGAATATCCCTTCCGCAATCCGCTGACCGTTGACCTTCCCTTGTATCACTCGAATGTATATTTGAAATATACATTTGCTATATACAAACCACCAAATGCATTTGACATCTACACAGAAACATGCAAATATAGTATACTCACATAATGCATACCAAAAGGTGTATACCTAGAACTTGTATGACCCGATGTACAAAAGCGATATACGCAAAATTTGTATATCTGAACTATTTCACCTTTGTACATGCATTTTTAACATGCTTTAGCACCCGATCTGTTTAGCAATATATGCAGATATCCAAATGCGATATACACACTGATTGTATGTCGCATACAAACACTGTATATACATCAAATGTATATTTTCACAAAAACCCACGAAACTTCACAAATTTCACGTAGGAAATGCTGAGATCAGTCCGAACCGTTTCCTGGGCAATTTCAACACAGATTTCAATCTTCAAACCCTAGCACATGAGGATGCTAGGTTTTCTCATTGCATGCAATATTTTGATCCCAAAACATGAAAAGTAAAAATAGAAAAAATGAAAATGCAACCTAAACTACTGTACATGTCCATTCCACTGATTCAAAGAATCAACCGGTGGAATGGATGAATGATTCCATCTCCACTACAAAATAGAAAATATGATCACATAGGTAGATCGACAATCAGACAAACAACACCAATGGGATCTTCTTTATTTCAAAATTTAGGAATGCATACAAATATCAGACTTCACAGTCCCACTACACAACACTACTTTGTCCAATCTCCATACATAATGTCTCTGGTTTTCATACACAATACTGAACTAAACTCCACTATAAACAAACTAATCTAGGGCATAAATAACTACTCCTCTCGAGTAGTACAGACTCGATTCCCAGCGGCTGGGAGCTTCCAAGCAGCTGGGAGAGGACAACTAACATAACAAACTTCTAACTGACTTGCACATAAACCTAGATTGACTTAAAACATAAGGATTGGTCCAATGGACCTTATTACATCATAAACTAAAAACATACTATAATTAGACTTATTCTTTATTTCGAAGAGGTGCTCCTGCACCAATATAGCTTTGAAGTTCCTTCCCGAAAGACCAGAACTATCTATCTTCTAAATGCTTATAATTATGCTAACTACTTTCCTAGGGATCATTACATCAATATATATCAGATCTAGAACATAAGATTCATCCACGTCAACCAAGGAAGATCACAAACTCCAATGAAGAGTTGTAATGTGTGTACATGAATAAGTCAGACCTAATCATGAAGAACTCCTCCGCAAAAGATTGGAATGATGTGCGAATCTTGGGGAAGGTGTGACAACAACCAAAGATCATTGAATGATGTGTCATTAGGCTCCATAAGTCAGGAAATGCTTTGCAGGTCTTCTCCTTTAGCTGATTATCAGTGATTATCAAGACGTTCTATTCTAAGAAAATAATTGATTTTCTAATAGTGATAACTTTTTAGTACTTGATCCAAATGCTTTGAGATTTGGATATGGTGTACATGAGTGTCTCTAGATGCTAAGTCCAGCTCTACAAGGTCTGAGATGCAACTGTGGTAGAATGCTAACCAAAATATAGAAACTACTACTGACTAAACTGCTTGAACTGAACTGGAAAATGAAAGAAAACAAACTAAATTGCAAACAAACTAAAATGCAAATACTTTTGGTTGATGCAAGATTTCTCTTGAACCAAGGATGCTCCTATAATAGATAGATTGAAGTTTCCCTTGAAGGCCACAAAGTTACTTGAGTGTTTTAGATGAAGGCATCTCCACTATAGCCTTAACCTTGGTAGGGTTGACTTCTATTTCTATTCTTGATATAATGTATCCTAGGATCTTTCTGGAGGTGACTCCAAAGACACATTTCTTAGGATTTAGCCTCACTTTATATTTTTCTAATCTATCAAAGATGTTTGCCAACACATTCAAATGGTCTTCTCTAGTCTTTGATTTTCCTAGTAAATCATCCACATAATCTTCTATTATGCTATGGAAAAGGTCATGGAAGATAAATGTCATGGCTCTCTGATACGTGGCTCCTACATTTTTCAAACCAAGGGCATCACAACCCAATAGTAGGTTCCCCATGGACATATAAAAGAGGTCTTGTGTTGGTCTTCTTCAACTATCCTAATTTGGTTGTAACTAGAAAATCCATCCTTTAAGGACAACATTTCATGTCCTGCGGTGAGATCCAAGATGATATCTATGTTGGGTAGTGAAAAATCATCCTTAGGGCATGCTTTGTTAATATCTTAGAGATCTGTACAACATAGATGTCCCCAATGACTTTTGCGATTGGTACAATATTTGATATCCACTTAGGATAGTCTATAGGATGGATGAATCCCACATCTAGAAGCTTTTTGAGTTCTTCTTTGATGCGGAGTACCACTTGTGGATTCATTTTTCTTAGCTTATGTTTTACTGGTTTTGCATCAGGATGCACAACAAGATGATAAACAACTAGAGCAGGATCTAATCCTAGCATGTCAGCATATGTCCATGCAAAGTTGTGACTCCTTTGTTTGAGGAAGGCTAGGAAATCCTCTTGTTCTATTGTTGTGAGGGATTCTACTTAGAATGTGATCTTGGGGGCTTCTCTTGTTCCAAGGTTCATCTTATGTGACTCTTCAACTAGGATTAGTGACCTTTCTTGATAGAGCTTAGGTACTTCGAGGAGGTCCATTCTCTCATCCCCTAGTGTCCCAGGGAGGTTTTCACTAGCGGATACATCCTTTATTTTAATTTTTTCATCATCCGATAGTGCCACAAGGTGGTTTTCACTAGGTGATATTATTTTTAGTAAATCATATTTTTGTGACTAAGAGTTTGGATTGTCTCCCCAAAGTATATGGATGTATTTAGTTCCATAATATAACTAGCCTTGTGATCTCCAAGAGGGAAGTGATCTCTAACCCCCATCATTTCAACTCTAGCTTCATCATTTTGTGTGACATCAAGGACAGGGGGTCCTTGTTGGTCCCAATCTATGAGTTGGGGATACACGAGAGGTAGGTCATTGGATGTTGATGGCATGGTAGATAAGGTGAAGATGGTGCAAATGGATGATTCAAAAAGTTTGGTGAAATTGGCAAAAAAGTTTAAATGGTCCTCTTCGTTGACATTGTTGATCATAGGGAAAGACCTAGCATCCTCACTTAAGATACACTCAAGCTTAGTGGGGATAGACTCTTGTTTTCCATACCCTAACCCATGAAGATAAGGATTCCTTGTTGCTTGGATGGGTTTAATGATTCCTTGTTCATGAATACCTATGCCACCTTGTCCTTTGTATCCCATGTATTTGACAATTTCGAGACCTTTTCCATAGATCTTGGTTGGAAGGGTAGGAGCTTCTTGTTTATCTTAATCTTTGTATAACTAAGAGGATATGTCTTCAAGAACATCTTGTTCAAGGAGGTGCTTTTTCTCGAAAGTTGGTGTTGGTTTGCATTTGATGATTACTCTAGAGACTTCATCTTCTTTAGGAGCACCAAATGACTTAGGGGATGGTGGTAATAGGTCCACATAAAATGTGCCATGTAGGTCATACTCGCCACATCCCATGTCACTTACCTTGATCTTGACCTTAGGACGAGTGGATTTTTGTGATGTGGTTGCAATGTTGGAAGGATAAATATATGAAGTGGAGTGTTGTAGGATAAAAAGAACCGCTTCAAAACAGAGGTGAATACCCATCAAACCCACAGTAAAGAGAGATTAATGCTTGATCAACTTTAAATACCCTTCTCAAGGTCCAAATAATATTGAAACACACACACATTCTTCACTATTGGCGAGACAACATACCATCGGCGAGCTTGAAAATTCTGTCAGCTGATAGGTCGATGCCACCATGACTCCATCTTTTCGATTCTAACAGACACCCCATTGTTGACTCCTATCAGCCAGATAGACCGCTATCGGTGAAGCCCTGACCAAGATCTTTCGATACACCGATACACCAACTTAGTATATGCTTGGCGTGACTTGCTATTATGGGTGGACTAAAGTTTCTATACCATGATTCAATGTTATGACCGGGCACCATTTGTATCTAACGAAAGGTACATTCTCAACATGCTTTCTCAACATGCTTTTACGATATGCATTCACAATATACATTTAGTGAAATGATACAAAACTTACGCTGATGTAAACCTCTGCAACTCTGCAACTACACAAACACCGAACAACTTATACAGAAACAAAAAAATCTCAACAGAATAGAAAATGATCTACTCCTAAGGAAGCCATTCCATTGATTTTGAAGAAATCTCAACCAGTGGAATGCTTCTGATCTACATTCTGTGCAACAGAACCTTACTCAAATATACATGACAGAACAGAATTTCTTATTCCTCAGATAATACACATACAAATCAATTCTCCATTTGTGTCTGTTCATTTTTCCTTAACAAACACAGATTGACTATATAGACTCATGTCAGCAGTTACATAAGATGGAAGGTGAATCACCCTACAACCACTTCTACCATTCGATTACACCCATTCAGTTCGGATACAATCTTTAATGACACATACAGACTCAATGTTATGCTGTTACTCGGCCAAGTATGATTCAATATGGCGCTAAGGCCTTACAAACATGACACTTTGGACAGAATAGAGCATGCATGGAATCCTCCTGATTCTTAGGTCTCGAGGTGCTCCTACACCATAAACCAACCAACAAAGATTTCCAAGTCCCTTGGAAATCTACCTGCAAAACAAAACTACCTTTTTCTGCATCTCTGTCTAGCTACATCTTTCACTCTGTCTCTTCAGCTTCAGGCTTCAAATCTTTACATCAATGGAATAGTGACCAACCAACCAACAATGGCAAACTACCATCAACATTTCAAAGCATCTTCAAGGTCCTTCTACTCCTAGCAATGGAGTACTCTCAGACTGATCAAAGCTTCAACAATTACAACACAATGCTCAATCAGATGTCCATCCTACATGCTGCTTCACAGACCCATTCCCCTCGTCCAACAATAGATCTTCGAGGTGCACTACCACTCTCTCTCTTAGTGGCCTCACTCTGCACCCTCTTCTAGCCAAATCTCTATTGGTGAATGGTCTTGACAGACCTCATCATCATCTACCCACACACTATAGGAATCCTATTCCTTCTCGCAACTAGATGGCACGAACATCTGCAACAGTCTAACAACTACTATCATCCTTCAAAATACTTCTTATGATCTCTGTTGTCAAAATAGTCACCAACCAAACATTTTGCTTTAACTCCTCAGTTTTCCTTCAACTCTTCACCTGCCTTCTCAGTGATAGAAATCAAATACGCAACACCTCTGTCCAGACCTTTCGCAAGCTTTGATACCAATATGATGAGGAGGTAAAAAGAAATGCTTCAAAATAGGGGTGAATACCCATCAAACCCATAGTACAGAGAGATTAATGCTCAATCAGCTTTAAATACCCTTCTCAAGGTCCAAACAATACCGAAACACACACACATTCTTCACTATCGGCGAGACAACATACCATCGGCAAGCTTAAAACTTCTGTTGGCTGATAGGCCGATGCCACCATGACTCCGTCTTCTCACTTCTGACAGACACCCCATTGTTGACTCCTATCAGCCAAATAGACTGCTATCGGTGAAGCCCTCACCAAGATCTTCTGATATGCCAATACACCAACTTAGTATATGCTTGGTGTAACTTGCTATTACTAGTGGACTAAAGTTTCTATACCCTGATTCACCGTTATGACTGGTCACCATTTGTATCCATGAAAGGTACATTCTCAATATACATTCTCAACATGCTTTTGTGATATGCATTCGCAATATACATTTGGTGAAACAATACAAAACTTACGCTGATGTAAACCTCTGCAACTATGCAAACACCAAACAACTTATACAGAAACAACAAATTTTCAACAGAATGGAAAATTATCTACTCCTAAGGAAGCCATTCCACTGATTTCGAAGAAATCTCAACCAGTGGAATGCTTTCGATCTACATTCTATGCAATAGAACCTTACTCAGATATACATGATAGAACATAATTTCTTATTCCTCAGAAAATAAACATACCAATCGATTCTCCGTCTGTGTCTATTCATTTTTCCTTAATGAACATAGACTGACTATATAGACTCATGTCAGCAGTTACATAAGATGGAAGCTGAATCACCCTACAACCACTTCTGCCATTCGGTTACACCCATTCAGTTCGGTTACAATCTTTAATGACACATATATAGACTCAATGTTATGCTGTTACTCGGCCAAATATGATTCAATATGGCACTAAGGCCTCAAATCTTCAGATCAATGGAATAGTGACCAACCAACCAACAATGGCAAACTACCATCAACATTTCAGAGCATCTTCAGGCTCCTTCTACTCCTAGCAATGGAGTACTCTCAGACTGATCAAAGCTTCAACGATTACAACACAATGCTTAATCAAATGTCCATCCTACACGCTGCTTCACAGACCCATTCCCCTCATCCAACAATAGATCCTGGAGATGCACTACCACTCTCTCTCTCTCAGTGGCCTCACTTTGCACCCTCTTCCAGCCAAATCTCTATTGGTGAATGGTCTTGACAGACCTCATCATCGTCTGCCCACACACTACAGGAATCCTATTCCTTCTCGCAACTAGATGGCACAAGCATTTATAACAGTCTAACAACTAATGTCATCCTTCAAAATACTTCTTATGATCTCTATTGTCAAAATGGTCACCAACCAAACATTTTTCTTTAACTCCTTAGTTTTCCTTCAACTCTTCACTTGCCTTCTCAGTGATAGAAATCAAATACACAACACCTCCATCCAGACCTTTCGCAAGCTCTGATACTAATATGATGAGGAGGTAAAAAGAAACACTTCAAAACAGGGGTGAATACCCATCAAACCCACAGTACAAAGAGATTAATGCTCAATCAGCTTTAAATACCCTTCTCAAGGTCTAAACAATACTAAAACACACACACATTCTTCACTATCAGCAAGACAACATAGCATCAGCGAGCTTAAAACTTCCGTCGGCTGATAGGCCGATGCCACCAACACTCTGTCTTCTCACTTCTGACAGACACCCCATTGTGGACTCCTATCAGCCAGATAGACTGCTATCAGCGAAGCCCTGACCAAGATCTTCTGATACGCCGATACACCAACTTAGTATATGCTTGGCATGACTTGCTATTACCAGTGGACTAAAGTTTCTATACCCTGATTCACCGTTAAGATCGGTCACCATTTGTATCTGATGAAAGGTACATTCTCAATATACATTCTCAACATGCTTTTGTGATATGCATTCGCAATATACATTCGGTGAAATGATATGAAACTTACGCCCATGTAAACCTCTGTAACTCTACAACTACATAAACACCGAACAACTTATACAGAAACAACAAAATCTCAACAGAACAAAAAATGATCTACTCCTAAGGAAGCCATTCTATTGATTTCAAAGAAATCTCAACTAGTGGAATGCTTCTGATCTACATTCTATGCAACAAAACCTTACTCAGATATACACAAGAGAACAAAATTTCTTATTCCTCATAAAATACACATACAAATTGATTCTCTGTCTGTGTCTGTTTGTTTTTCCTTAACGAACACAGACTGACTATATACACTCATGTCGGTAGTTACATAAGATGGAAGGCAAATCACCCTACAACCACTTCTTCCATTCAGTTACACCCATTTAGTTTGGTTACAATCTTTAATGACACGTATATAGACTCAATGTTATGCCATTACTCAGCCAAGTATGATTCAATATGGCGCTAAGGCCTTACAAACAGGACACTTTGGACAGAACAGAGCATGCATGGAATCCTCCTAATTCTTAGGTCTTAAGGTGCTCCTGCACCACGTTGTAAGGACAGAAAGTGTGGTCATGTCCTTCCAAGAAACTGCAGTATTGGAAAGGATGAGGATTAGCATAGATAGTGACTTCTATATCATTGTGTGGGAATTTTAGGCATTGGTGAAAAGTAGATGGAACAGCTTGCATGGCATGAATCTATGGTCAGCCTAGGAGAATGTTATATGGGAGGTCAAGATCAAGAACTTGACATTTGGTTTCTAAAATGTTTCATCCCACTTGAAAGGGAAGCTTGATGGTACCTTCAGACAATCTTTCGGAGTCATCATATCCTTTAATGGCTATACACTCACTAGAGTCCACAACCACATCGGAGTATCCCAAGTGTTTTAATAGCTTTAGAGTGCAAATATTTAGGTCGGAGCCACCATCTATTAAGACTCATTTGATGGTATATTTAAGGATTAGGACTTCGATGTGAAGGGCTTCATTATGTGGGTCATTAGTTGTAGGTAGGTCCTTTTCTGAGAAGGTGAGGTGATGAGCTGAAGTGATGTGGCCTACCATGGCTTGGAATTGATCGACATTCAAGTTGGTAGGGACTTGGGTTTCCATCAAGGCTTTGTCAAGGATGTCCTTGTGGAGGGGGATGTACAAAGCAATTCAAAGATGGAAATTTGTGTAGGAGTTTTTCCAAGGTGGTCTAGGATGTTATACTTGTGGGTGGAAGGTGGATTGGTAGGTGCAGATGTAGAAGGTTGATCATTGGTTGGGGCTCCATGGATGGAGATGCAGCCGTGGTGAGTAGTAACAGCACAATTAGGTGTCTTAGCTCTAATGGTGATGGTATTAATATGGTGGGAATAATCTTCTATTCGACCCACAACAGAATCAAAGGAAAAGGGAGGTGGCATGATGTTGTAGGTTTAATTGGATGATGAGGCTTTTCCCTTGTTATGATCCGGAAGTAGATCCTTGTATGCTCCTAAGTTGGCATTAGGTGATTGTTTTGGAGGTTAGTCAATGGTTATATCATCTCTATTTATAAGGTCTTGGATGCACAATGTTTCAACCTCATACAATTAGATGTCTTATACCCTTTCACATGATGATATTCACAATAGACATTTTCATCAAACCAAGAGGGTTTAAATTTATTCTCATCATAAGGATGAATAGGGGGTAATGTTATTAGATCCAGCTTTACAAGGTTATTGAAGACATTTTCGATGGGTTCCCCTAAAGGTGTGAATTTCCTCTTTGGGTTGTTTTATCTTGGTGGTCCCCTAGGAACATTGACATTATTTTTGTTTGTGGATATATTTGGTGGAGTGGGATTTTGTACATTTTGGATGGCCTTCACATCGGTGACACCATCGTTGAGGGTGTTTTTGTTCTTTCCCTAAAAGTGAGGTTTATCATTGGATTGGGCATTATTGTTCATGTTGGAGGTATTGGTGGTGTTGTTCTTATTGTTATTGTTGTAAATTTTGATAGAGCCTTTAGAAATAAGGGATCTTTTGATGGTTGTCCCTTTGTCTATAACCTCCTCAAAGGTTGACGAACATTGCATTTGTAAATGAAAACCCATTTATTGGTTCAGATTAGTCAAAAACATGGTGACTAATTGTTTTTCAGGAATTAGCCAAGGGAGTTTTCTTGCTAGGATTCTCCACCTTTGTAAAAAAGCAGTGAAGTATTCCCCATTCTTTTGTTTAGTGTTGCAAAGGTCAGTCATAGATATTTCATGTTCAAAGTTATAGGAGCAATGATTTATAAATTTCTCCGCAAGCTCATGGAATGTTTTAATATCGAGGGTAAGGTGTGCAAACCATTCGGTGGCTTGACCACCTAGGCTTCTAGGAAAGAGTCCCATTAAATATGTGTCACCATATGAGACCTCTAGGAAAGCAATGTAAAATTCCCTAAGGTGTTCCCTAGGGTCCCCTTTTCCTTTGTATTTGTCAAATTTTGGTGTTTCAAAATTCTTAGGAAAGGGTGGCATGTATGTGGTTTTATCAAATGGGTATGGGAAAATATCGGTAGAAAAAATATTGCTTTCTTTTGTGTCCATGTTGCATAATATCAACCTTTTGAATCAAGGTTTGCACAATGCTAGATAAATCTTGGGTAGGTGGTTGTGGTATGTGTGATTGTTGTTGATGGATTAGTTGTTGGAGGAAAGGTGGAATTTGATTTTGGGGTGGATTTTGGTTTTGATTTTGTTGGGCTTGATGTTGTTGGAAAGAAAGAAGTTGTTGGAGGATATGTGGTAGGATTTATTGGTTTTGATTTGGATTTTGTTGTGTGTTTTGGACAGAAGACGTAATAGGTGGTTTGGAAGTTGGATGTTGTACATATTTGAAGTTGAATTAAGGATTATTGCATGGATTGTTATTAGGAATGTTGGACATATTGTAAGGTGGTTGGGAGAATAATTGTGTCATGAAGGCTATGGTGTTGGCATCAAATTGAGGAACACTTGTGGAAGCACTTGTATGCATGGTATTGTTGGGAATGTTAAGGGTGATTTGTGGCATGGATGTAGTGATATTAGATGTTGATATGGACGTGGGATTTGGTGTGGTTGACATGTTGGTAGGGATTGTTGACGTGGTGACATTTGAAGTTTGGGATGTGTTAAGAATATTATGGGATGAGGATGGTTGTGATGAGGTAGTTACATTGTTTGAGGTGGATGGTTGATGGGGTACACTAGCACCATTTTTTATGAGGAATTCAAGATATTTTGTAGGATCCAATTTTAGGACTCTATGTAATATTTCCATGGAATCATCATCTTGCATGAAGTCTAAAACATCTTGATCCACATTATTGATGTTGGATGATGGGCCTAGTGGTTGGTTGGCAAAAGGATTTACATACCATTTTCATCAAGGGATGATCATGGTTGATTTGTAGGAATATTGTTTTGATTGGTTTGAGGCATCCCAATGCCAGAATTAACTCTAAAGGGTTCCATGTCCTTGTTTTTCTTAGCTTGAGACCTTATCAAGGGCATACAATGGATTGGGTATGAATTGACTGGATTGTTGAAAGGTGGATGGAGGTTAAGACCTTAGAGAATGGATTTCAAAATATTGGACCCAAGGATGAATGATGGTGGATAGGATGTGGGTAGATTTTGATGTGATGAAAAGGGATAAAGGTTTAGCCTTGGAGAATAAATGTCAAAGTTTAAAACCTAAGGTGCCAAAATCATTCAATTTCTTCCTTTTTTCTTTTGATTAGCTTCTTATCAACTCATGGAAGCCTACCATTGAAAGCCCAAGTATCATTTTCAAGAGGACTATCTAGTCTTGATCTTAATGCTAGTGCTTTTGATAATGTTTTACAATTAAATCTTAAGTCAACAAAAGTTTGCCTCATTAATCAATCCTTTTTTAATTGTTTTCTTACTATTGAGGTTGTTATTACTCTACGAGAAGCCCTTTTATCTTTCTCCTTTCTAGTCTTTCCAATAGAATTGAGTGCATTGAAAAGGCTTCTAACAATAATTTTATTCAAATCAAACACTTTGTTTAACTAAATCTTTAATTTATTTCATAAAGGTCTCATTCTGTACATATTTAGTAATTGTACAAAAGTTTGGCATTGGTCAGTTAATGTTTTATTGTCAAAGTATTCATTGAAGAGTTTTGAAGCCCACAACTGAACCGTTCATGACAACCTCTTGCCTTCAAGTTTTTCCATTATGTTCTCATCAAATTCAAGTAACCATTTTGGGGTTCTTGGATGCTTTCCAATTTTATCATGCTTATTCTCTTCTTGAAAAACATCCTCTCTTCTTATGTAATTTGGAGATACATTGATTTTCATTGTTTCATCCATGTTATCAATTGTTTAGTGGTAAAAAAAGAGGAAGATGGGATCTTGGTTTATTTCAAGAGTTTATGTTAAATCCTCCTTTCACCACAACATTCAAGGATATTCAACCGAGTAGAGAACTCTACTACAAATCTCCTGTCACTTGGAATAGAGGGGAGGATTGGAATTGTGTGAATTTGTTGTTAAATTAAGTCCAATTAAGCTTAAAACTCTAATTTTGTAAAATCGTAAACAAACAAACAAATTACAGAAAATGATCACACTTAGAGATATCAAATGACAATCAAATACATACCAGATTTTGAAGTTCGATGTGTGGAAAAGTCAGGGACTAATGAGCATGCACCCTAGTCCAATGTACTTATTTTTGTTGGGATCTCAGAAGAGTGTCTGCAACACAACTCTGTTGTCATGGAGATTTCACTGCATCAGAATCTGGAGGACTAATGAGTGGGCGCCCTAGTCCAAGCCCTAATTTTCTTCTTTCCTTTGCATTTCTGACAGTCTGTAATGTCTTCCTACAACTCCACTTCTTTTGTTTCTAAAACTTGTAACTTGCAATCACAGAAAAGTGGGTTGGGGGTTGTGGTGTTTAGAGGCTTGCCTCAGTCAAGCCCCGGAGAGACATTCAAGTCTTTTGAACACTGTTGCCAGATAAAGAGTTTGTATCCATGCGGGATAGAGGCAAAAACCAATTGATAAATGATTGAAAGCACAAATGAATGTCACCTCGATGGTGTAGCTCTCATGGAAGGAAGATGCTTCTTTCATGCCATGAGGAGATGGAGCCAAATCTACATAAACAAACACAATAACAACAAAATACTGCTTTGCAACACAATGAATGCCTTGAATCACTTTTGCATAAAGTCACAAGTTCACAATGTCCATCTAATTTACAAATGAATGACTAAACATGCTTATATATGCAAATAAACAACTTCTCGCCAAGAAATTCATAATTCAAACTTGAGGTGTCAACCTAGGACCTAATAATGGTCACATAATCGACACGTGAAAATAGGTCCTGGCCCAAAATAGGGTAGGACTAGGGCACGGGCACCCAAGTCCTCCCCCTTATTTCAGGCAACATTCATCATAAATGCATCCCCTAGGTCCCATTTGCCATAAAACTCAAGGGTTTCTTCACCGAAAGTCATCAGTAACATGCAAGATGATCTAAATGCATTCTAAAGGACCTGGGCCTAGGGAGACATTTTCTAATGTAACATTTAGCCCCCACTTTAATGTAGACATGAACGCGAGGCCAATACATGCATTAAAGTATGGTCAACAAACACAACAAACACACCAAGCACATAGAGCTAATGTATACACAAAGATTGAGAACCATTTCTAGCCCCAGCGTCAGGTAGATATTAGAGAAGACCTGCCGTAAACACGCCAAACATAATGAAGATAGTAACATGCACACAAAACATAGAGAAGACAGTAATAATCACACAAGACATGGAGAAGACAGCATTGAAGACACACAAAACATAGTCAATATAGTGAATGTATTGATTATTTATTCTTTTATCATTTTTATTTTTCCCATATGAATGCAAATGCAAGTACAAGGAAAGTATACACACAACCCATAATGTAGGAGGGACTCATCACCACCAATCTTTAGGCTATATATGGGGCAACAAACATGCAATAAAAATCTCAAAATGTAGGAGGGACTCATCGCCATCAGTCTTTAGACTGCATTTGAAAACAAACACACCATACAAATCCCAAAGCATAAGAGGGAATCATTGCCACCAGTCTTTAGACTATGCTTGGGAACAAACACTCCATACACACACACATGGAAGACATGGAGAAAACATGGCAAACAAGTGATTGAAAAAACCTATTTCTAGGTTCGCAACCATCTCAAGCACATTATAGGCACACACCGACGATTGGGCTTCGCCATAACAATCGCTAAAGACACGCTTAAGGGTTAAGATAGTCTCAGATCCACTCCCTGCCTACTCGGAGGACTTTTTTGAAAATGACAGGATTGTGAAATATCCTTAAGAAATACACCATCCATGCCTTCCCTAGAAGGGCTTAAAATAAAAGGATATGCACAATATCCTACCTCTACAGAGGGCTTAATGATTACAATATAGAAATAAGGATGTGCACTCGCACGGAGATACAACATCCTGCCTCCATAGAGGGCTTACAAATGAGATTGGGAAAATGGCTACAAGCATACATAAAACATACTATAGCTAACCCTAGCCCCCAATGGAGTGCAATCTAGCCTAGAAAATAGTCAAACAAGCATGAAAAACATAAGAATCTAAGCTAATATCGACCTATCTCCATTGTCCTCCTTAACCTTGCATTATTGTTCTTAGATTTGCAAGTTTATGCAACAATCTAGAGAAGCTCATGTGCATGAATAACAAGATTTTGGAGAGTTACAACCGAATTGAGAGATGAAGAACATCGAGAGCATAAGGGATTAAGAGAGAAGACCTGAAAAATGAATTGGAAAAGTGATTTTATAGAAGAGCATATTTGAGTGGATGGCCAGGATTTGATGCTGACTTTTGGATGAAATGAAGGGTTGAGATTAGTTAGGGTTTTTTCACTACTAAAGGACAAAATTAAATTTTAAATTGGGAGAAATGGTGAGGTGGAGGATGTTTTTAAATTAAATAAATTGCGTTCATTTATTTTATTTATTTGAGATGGGGACATGTGAACCTTAATTAAACAAATGAGATTTATTTAATTAAGTGAGGGGTAGGATTTATTTGTTTGAATAAATCAAGTGAAGGGGACATTAGGAAAGTGAATGATTAAATAATTAATTAATTAACCATAGAGGAAAAATAGGGAAAAATAGAAGAATATGGAAGAGATTAATGCTTTGCAATCCGAAGACACTTTTAGGTGTCTACATTTTGCTCCTCTTTGAGATGTGATTTATGTCGAGTAACATCATTTCAAAGAAGATAAGGAAATGGATAGAGGAAAAGGATTATGATGGAAAGATAGGATGATGATGCCCCCTTGACAAGATAGGTGGGTTGGACAAACACGGGCAGGCTCTCGAAATGAAAGGGATTAGTGAAGGAAGAAAGATAGGAGAATGGATAGAAGAAATGAATGATACGTTAGGATGCAATGAAGGTCGAGGGATGAAAATGTGAGAGAGAGATGGTGTAGGAATGAAGGATTGGCTAGAAGAATGGGAATGAAATATTTCTTTGATAGGTTTTTGAGCTTCCCACTTGCAATTTTTTTCTTATCATCATAGAACTTATTATGTCAAGGGACAACAAACACAATGGCATGACAAAGGCCAAAGTGTGAAAATGTGATCCCTTGTGAAACAGGCACATGACAGACAAGGAATGCCTGATTCAGACTAGTAACTATGATACCTTGTCGTAACATGTGATGAGATAACTGTGAGATGTACAAGTCCTAATGCAAGGAAGTAGTTATTCTTTCCAATGCATAGGATGTCTTTAATTCACACCCAATGGAATCTCGATCACACAAAAGGCACCAAGTTATCCCAATCATTTTTCCAAGACAAACCACAAACAACAATCAAAGAAAAAGGTCTCGCTCTATCCTCACTTCTCTTCATCATTTAGGGACTACCTCGAGAAGCATAAGAACAAGACGGCAAAACAATCCAGTAAAATAAGACAAACCAAAGTCGACAACCATTTGGATCTTTTCCAAGTGATATGTGTTTGATTGATTACGATGATTCAATGAAGGAGGCCTAGTTTTAGGATAGGAAGCATGTCGTATAAGACGCCTGGTCTAGTTTCAACAACGCAACATCCTATATAAGGCAAGTGATAAGATTGAGACATCACGTATAAGACATGTGGTCTAGTTTTGAGAATGTCACAAACTATGAAATGATTGTTGATGTTTGATAAATGCCACATATCATATAAGGCACAGAGTCCTAGTTTCAATGATGCCCCATTCTGTATAGTGTATTTGATAGTTGATATTGATAGTGACATATGATTATCACAAGGTGATTGATTGATTTGACTGATTGGATAGCTTGTCTTTGTTGATTTTGGGATTGGTTTGAAGTGCATGTTTCTATGAAAGATTTGACTGTCTGATCAAAGTGTCCATCTCACCAAAGGATGACTGATTATGATGGTTGACTTGAACAGACCCTAAGGGACTGACCTAGTGCCTTCGGGGCTCATCAGAGATGGCCTTGCCTACGTGAAAGCTTAGAGGAAATGTAGTTCAATAAGGTGGTTGACACTATTTATTACTTGATATGATCTGAAGAATTGATTTGAATGATATGATGATGTGATTGATTTGATTGATTTGAAGAAGTGATTTGACATGAAATGAATTGATTGATTTGATTGATTTGAAGAACTGATTTGACATGAAATGAATTGATTGATTTGATGGATTGATATGATGAGTTGATTGATTGATTTTATTGCTTGGATTTTTGTAGGATATTTAATTTTTTTGTGTCTTGGGAAATATTTTAATTTTTTGGGTTTTGACATGTTTTAATTTCTTGGATTTTTGACATGTTTCAATTTGTTTGGATTTTTTGAAATGTTGCAATTTTTTGGGATTTTTGGAGAATTTTGGAATGTCAATGGATGACAATTTAGATAGACTTTGTGTTAGATACCAATGATAAGGGAGGACCAAGTCTAGGTGGGAAAGAAGAAAGGGTGGGTGATAGTGGATGGAAGGAACGTATGTGTAAAAGGGCAAGGATGTGATCTCCAAGGACTATGTCGCATAGGAATAACATGCCCCATTGTAGGTAGTATACTTAGGATTTGACATGGAAAAGCTTATGAAAATAGGATGATTGGATGGATTGGAAGGGATGAGGTATATCAAGAGATATCCAAAATAATTGTCAACATTGTTGCCCCCATGAAAGGTGATAGTCCCATTAGAGAGTGATGTCGTCGAATGGACCATGTCATTATGCTCATCGGTGTTGGTAAGGGATTGCATGAAAGTGAGATGGATTAGGTAGATAGTGAATTGTGGTAGGAATGATAGTGGATTATGATGTGGATTATGTAGGACTTATGCATGGAAGATGGATGGAAGGCTTATGCAAAAGCATGGACCATAGGGACGTGATGGGTGAAATAGGTAGGATAATGTATGAAGGATGGGGAGATGGAGGTATGGAAAGGAATCATGACCAACGGTTGCACACACCATGTTAAACATGGAAGCTTTTGGTTGGATGGTGGTGTAGGAAGAAATGGTTATGTTTTCTTAGTGGATGAGTGATCTAAGCATTTAGGGACCCACATAGACTTAGTATTTTTATGATTTTTGTTTTTAATGTGGGATGGAGAAATTTGGTATTTTTGAATGGAAGGGGATGGTTGGGATTTTTGAGAGGTGGATGCCTCACTTGACTTGCTTGATTCTTTTTAGGGACCCATACCATTGTAGTTTTTAAATTTTGTTTTGAAGGTATGGGCTTGGATATCTTTTTGGATGTATTGTGTTTTGATTCTTTGCATTTGTACTCTAAGGTATTAGGACCCTTAGGATTTTTTGCTTTATGAGTGGAGGCATGTTCAAATGTTTATTTTTGAATCCCCTATGGTAGGTGGAATGAGTGGAATCTCCTTGTTTAGACAATGTGTGCATTTGTTGGTCATGATTAGGAATGTGAGGGAATGTGTAAATAGATGGATTTGGCATTAGGAGAAGTGGTGGTAAAGTGGATGGAGGGATATTAGGGGTTGGAAGAAGTGGAGGTAGATTGGATGGAGGGAGGTGTACGGTCACATGATTTTGACATTTGTAGGATAATGGAGGTGGAATGGCCACATATGTTTTAGGTGTATGATAGGATTTGTGATGGAAAGTGGTGGACTTAAGATGAATGGAGGAAGTACCAACATCTTTGGATTGCTTACCTTGGGGTGTGTATCCAAGGCCATATGAGCATGCAGGGATTTTGACATGAATTGGTTCCAAAATACCTTGTTCACAAAGGCCTAAGCCTTTACCTTGATAATTCATGTTTTGGAGCATGAAATAGACAATGGGACTAGGCATGTTTTGGACATTAGCCTTGAGCTCTGTATTTGATGGAGAAGGTGAATTGGAAGACAATGGTTGTTGTTGTGTTAAGGAAGAACACTCATGGATGAAGGTGGTAAGACCAAGTGGATATGATGGTGGATTTGAAATGGGATCAATGTTGGATGAAGAAAGATCATTAGGATTTTGAGTATCCTTATGGATGTTAAGATCCAAGTTATTTGTTTGATCTTCTATTTTTTCTTGGGAGGCATGTGTCTCATCATGACAAGTGGATGTTTGCACATTAGGGCTAGATGGAGGATGGATGGATGGGGTGATAAAC
Source organism: Cunninghamia lanceolata (assembly GCA_027924645.1). NCBI lineage: Eukaryota > Viridiplantae > Streptophyta > Pinopsida > Cupressales > Cupressaceae > Cunninghamia > Cunninghamia lanceolata. Next base: position 1,231,471 of record BSBN01000210.1, on the reverse strand, counting down.
TCTTGACCATGGAATGCATAAAGTAGGCTAAGAGGATCATCACGGTCTTCTTGATCATAGAGGGGATCTTGATCATATACGGGATTTTGATCATGGAAATGATAAAGTGTATTATGGATGGGTGGAATGGAAGGGGGTTGATCTTGAATTGAATTAGGAGCTAATGGTTCTGCATGCTTTGGATTAGACCCTTGACATATCGCTTGACTTTGAGAGGAAATGGAAAGCTCCTTAATAGGGTCAGTATGTTGGGGACCACATGATGGGGTTGAAGGGATGGACATGGTATTTGAGGACTCTTTTGTAGGCTTAAGCATATGTGTTGGATGACATGTAGATAGGTTGTTCCTTGCTAGTAACCCTTGGATCACATCCTTTATAGGTGTATGGGTGACGAAAGTTGAGGGCTTAGTATTAGGTGGATTAGGACTATTAGTGGATAGGTTCTATGGTGGAAGGACAAGAGGGACATTGGACGGATTAGACGTAGGGCTTGTACTTTGGTTGGATGAGGGATCAAAAGGATTGGATGAAGTGGTAGATTTTGATGACTCCACATGTTTACTTTTATAATGTTTAAACTTAGGGTGTGGAGTTAATGGGGAATTAGAGGATGGTAATGATAGTGAATGGCTTGCATGGACTAGGTTGATGTATCCCTTGTCAAAGGTGGCATTAGGATTCAAAGGCACTTTATCTAGTTGCAAAGGTGGACTTGGGTACATATGTTCTTGTTGGGGTGTGAATGGATATGTTGATGTGGCGTTGACTTGACATGTGGATGGACTAGGTTTTGGACTTGTCTCATCCTCGTAATTAAAGAGGTAGCCTCCTCAAAGTATGAACTTGGGCTTAGGAGGAGGGGATCCTTGGAGTATAAGCTTAGGTCTTGGTTTTGTCTCGTCATAAGGATTAAGAGGGCCACCTCTAAGTATGATTTTGGGCTTTAGTTTGGACATAGGATCACCAAGGATTAGGACCATGTTGACAAGTGCTTGACTAGGATTAGGGTAATGATAAGCTGGAATGACTAGAAATGTGATAGAGCATGAGATTGATTGGATGATTAGATAAGTGATTAGGGATGATTAGGTTATGGTTAGGGTTTTGATTAGGATGACGGTGACAAGAATGAATGTGTTGGTGAGAATGTTGTGAATGATGTGTTTATGTGTTCACTATAGGGATGACTAGGAGGATCTACTCCCCTTCTATTCTTTTTACAACCGTGTCTCTACCAAATGAGACTTGTGAATTGTGGGATGCTATGTGGATGTCAATGCAAGGTGATGAGGCCCAGACTATGATAGAGGCTAATGGATATTAGTCTTGAAAAGTCTAGCACCAAGAGGGTACTCTCATCTACTAATGACCTTGTCAAAGTATAGATTGGATTTATCGAGACGTTGAGGTGTGTAAGAAATGATTGATTAAAGTGAACCCATGAGTTTCAAAATTTGCTTGGAAGGATGGACTTAAACTAGCCTTGTGGTATTAAGCCCAAGTTATGATTGATTTGAAAAATACGTCAAGGTTTCTTGGTCTAGATTTGTACTTGTGATACAGTCAAGCTTCGACAGTTTCTCTCTATGTTTCAACCTTAGGAAGATTATTTTTGGGAACCTCTATAGATGTCAATGGCTAAATGAAATTGAATATGTATTGGAATGAAATTGAATATATAGTGGGTGAATAGAACCAGCAGGTCTATAATGTTTTGACATAGTTGTAGTCGGATTTGATAGGGAGAGTAGATGCTCAAAGGTTTCCCTATGGTTGTGGTGTATTGTGATTAGGATGAAATTGATTGTATTGGAATGATGATGATAATGTGTAGTGATGAGATTAGATGACTTTGGATTGATTAGGAAGAAGTTTATTAGATTATGAATGAAGATGATTAAGTGTAGAGATAAGATTAGATGATTTGAATGGATTAGGAAGAAGTTGATTGGATTATGAATGAAGATGATTATGTGTAGAGATAAGATTAGATGACTTTGGATTGACTGGGATGAAGTTGATTGGATTATGAATGAAGATGATTATGTGTAGTGATAAGATTAGATAGAATATGATTAGGGATGATATGATTGGATGAGGTGTAATGATTAGGAATGATGAATAGGATATGATTAGGATGAGATGTAATGATTAGGAATGATGATTAGGATATGATTAGGTGGAATGATTAGGAATGATGAATAGGATATGATTAGGATAAGGTGGATTGGATTAGGAATGAAGATGTGTAATGATTAGGAATGATGACTTGGATAGATTTGGATAAAAATGGATTTGGATATGTGGAATGACAAGGATGATTGTTAGGTGTTGGTTTGACTTGGAATGGTGTTCATTGGATTAGAAAGAGGATGATATGGAATGATGATAATGTAATTTGGATGTGACTAGGATAAGACAAGTTGGATGATTAAGATATGGATGATTGGATGATGTGATTAGGAAAGGTGACTAGGATATGATTAGGATAATGTGATTAGGATATGATTAGGATAATGTGATTAGGATATGATCAGAATGTTTAGGATCAAATGGGTTGGCTTAGGAGGGTGATTAGGATATGAAGGTTGAATGATGAAGATATGACAAGAATGTGATTATGATATGATGACTTGGAATGAATGTGTGAGAAATAATGATTAGGGTGATGACTAAGAAAGCACACACATCAATCATTGAAGACACTTGGCAATTAGATTGGTTGTTTTTAGTGACTCTTGACAAGTTTGAAAACACTTGTAAACATTTACAATCCTAGGCTAGTCAAGGATTCTACTTGTTGAGTCCCCATTTAGATTTCTACAAATACTAAGACAAGGTGGATAGCTATATAATTTGGTGACATTGGCTCCCCCTTACATAACATGGGCACACCAAACCTCTTAACCTTCGATCCTAGGCACTGAGGGAATTCCAGTTTCTATATTGAATAGTACATGTGGGGTGGCTTGGGAGGTTTGACCTCCTGCACCAACAAGTAAAGGGATTTTGGCCTCTAAAACAAATGGCTCTTAGTAAATATCTAGGGGATCGACACATTACAAGCGTCCAACAAGCTACTTAAATCTTTGACTAGTCCTACTATGAGTCTCATTTACGCAAGGTATGCCTCCTTTCAAACTAGCATTGTACAGTAAGCATTGATACCGGTTTTGACTTGGCTTTCACCTTATCCTATTTTGTATAGTGGATTAGATGAAAGTACTGCTTGGGGTCATAAATGAGTTCTCCTTGCAGATGTGTCTCAAGAATAGGCCCACTCTAAAGGTTTGCACAAAAGTGGTACAAACACATGTTTTTGATCTCTAAGGTCATACAACGATGCGAGGAGAGAGCATACACGTGTTTGACCACACTAGACAATGTTCATTCACCTTTAGAAATTAAATGTGTGGTGTGATAATGAAAGTTTTGAGAGATGATTTTAATTCCCAAGATCACATAACATGTGAGGGAAGAGCACACACACTTCAAAACACAAATAGGATCACCAAACAAAGAAGATAGTGATTCCTTTTAAGCCCAAACCAAGTGTGAAAACAACAAGATAATGTTCATTTTATTGCACTAAATTGAAGTGTTCCTATGGTAACAAAGCACATGCACTTGAAAGGAGGAAACCCTACAACAAATCCATTAGTAGCTTTAGATAAGAGTTTTCTCCTAGCGAGTGCCACAAGCTACAAATTAGATATCAGTAGCATAAAATCCTCTTATCAAAGCATGAAAAATGAAAAACATCAAGTAGACACCCCCTTTTGCAAGCCACCAAGTCAAAAAAGCCATGAAATAAAAGCTGGAAAATATCTAATAATATTGATTAGCTAAAGCAAAATAAACAGCATTAGAAAGTTCAGGAAATTTTATACACTTTAAAAAAAATTTGTTGAAATTGGACCAAATTTGCAAAAGTTATGTGCATTCAAAGTTTGAAATTAAGTTTAACATTGACCAAAAAAAATCTAATAAAATGGCTCTGTTACCTAACAAAACCTATACTATTGTGTAGTTTGTTGAGTCAGCTTTCCAATGAGCTCTTGTTTACGTGATTTTGATATAGTATGATAAAGTTATGGCAGTTTGAAAAAAAGGCCCTATTATGGCTTGTAGATGAAAGGAGGGCAGGTCTGACAATTAATTGTGACCACTAGTGGTCTGAGTACGTGGTGGTCACATACATCAGATTTTAAGGTTGGTGGTTGGCCTAGGCGGTTAGAGTCTTTAAGGCCCCTAGTCACCCATGTGACCAGGGGGTAAAGGTAGACAAAATAAATAAATAAAAAAAGAAAATAAAAGTTGAATTAAGGGCTTATGGCACCCCTCTTTCTACTTGGTCACAATGTGACCACAGTAGGTAATACTAATTGTGGGGGATTCAAAGATCAAAAAGGGTAGTATTAAAAGTAGGGAGATATATATCAAGTGACTCCCCTTTCACATTTGGGAAAAGACAAGCAGAGAGACATACAAGCTGCTTTACTAATTGTGAATTTGAAATTTTGGTGGGATTTAAAAAAATGCATGTGAAATAGTGATTAGCATAGGTTAAACATTGCCTGCACAAAACTTGATAGTTAGCAGAGAAGGCGACAATTAGCACAAATGCCTCGTAGTTAATTGTGATTACGGGTGACCATAGTTGACCACTAGAAAGAAGAGGCGATGGCAGATGAATAAGCGGTGACAGGGTTTAATGTAACTGCAACAAGTGAAAGAAGTAGCGACTATGGAATGAAATGTGGCTACGAGTTGAATGGTGAGAGACAACCAAGCAGGGAATGAGTGGTGACGAGGGATTTGAGCCAAGCTAAGGTGGCAACTAAAGAGTTCCAAAAGTGGCAGAGTTAAAAGGGGGCTGGTCATAGACGTGACCACAACCCTATGGCAATAGACGATTGTCATGGTTTGAAAGCCTATGCTTGAGGTTTAGAGGTTAGCGGTGACCACTTTGTAGAATGTGGTGACAAAACTAACTTAGGGTTTTGGTAGGCCGCGATAGGGATGTGGAGATTAGGGTTTAGGCGGAGGAGCCAAGGCTTGGCAGCATTAGGGTTCTAGCAGGTGGTGCTAGGGATAACAGTGGCGGAGGTCAGGAGATATGGTGGTGACAATGCTCAAATGGGTGGTGATGAAGTGGCTTAGTGGTGGACTTTATGGTTTAGCTAAGAATCTGGAACCAACAGGAAGAACAAGGGAACAATGGTAGAATGGTGGCCAATGAGTGGTGAGTAGAAATGGCAGCGGCAACGCTAAGAAGAGGCGGCAGGATTTAAATAGAGGTTAGAGTTAAGACTTGTTGAGGTTTACAAAGGCTGAGAAAGGGGTTGATTTAGGGTTTTTTCAATAGTCGATCTACAATACACATAAACCTTGCAACAGTGAACCATTAAACCTGCAATCATACGAATTCTATAAAAAAATGAAATTTTATAATCTTGCAAATAAAGAAATCAAAACTACAATAGAGACTGAATATTTTTGCCCAGACCTCTGTGCAGAGGTTGTATAGCTCCATACGGATCTGTACGGTATGACCCTATAGAGGGGCCAAAACTAAAAAAAAATTAATTTTTTTCTTGTAGCCAAATTTGACAAATTTACAGTCATTTTTTGCCAAAAGGGCCTTCCAGACTCAATGGTGAGGTCCGTTTGAGACCAGGAAGCCACCTGCAAAAGATGAGTTTCTAAAATCAACAAAAATGTTAGATTTTCTTTGTTTCATGTTGGGTTCACTAGAATGAGATAGGGAAAATGGCTACAAGCATGCAGAAAACAAACTATAGCTAACCCTAGCTCCCAATGGAGTGCAATCTAGCCTAGAAAATAATCAAAAAAGCATGAAAAACATAAGAATCTAAGCTAATATTGACCTATCTCCATTGTCCTCCTTAACCTTGCATTATTGTTCTCATATCTACAAGTTTATGTAACAATCTAGAGAAGCTCATGTGCATGAATAGCAAGATTTTGGAGAGTTAGAGCTAAATTGAGAGATGAAGAACTTAGAGAGAATAAGTGATTAAGAGAGAAGACCTTAAAAATGAACTAGAAAAGTGATTTTATAGAAGAGCAAATTTGAGTGGATGGCCAAGATTTGATGTTGACTTTTGGATGAAATGAAGGGTTGAAATTAGTTAGGTTTTTCTCACCACTAAAGGACAAAATTGAATTTTAAATTGAGAGAAATGGTGAGGTGGAGGATGTTTTTAAATTAAAAAAATTGGGTTCATTTATTTAATTTATTTGAGAAGGGGACATGTGAACCTTAATTAAACAAATGAGATTTATTTAATTAAGTGAGGGATAGGATTTATTTGTTTGAATAAATCAAGTGAAGGGGACATTAGGAAAGTGAATGATTAAATAATTAATTAATTAAAATTAACTAATTAACCATAGAGGAAAATTAGGGAAAAATTGGAGAATATGGAAGAGACTAATGCTTTGCAATCCAAGGACACTTTTAGGTGTCTACAAAAAACATGCTTTGTTAGTATCAAAATCATCAGATAGCTTACCTTATATATGCCCCCACCTTAAGGTGGTTGATATCATGTACCGATATCAAGCACATTAAGGTAGGGAGGAAACACACAAGGGAACAAGAGCTCTCACAAATCCCATGCCCCCAGAGGTGACATGTACTTTACGATCACCAAATGTTCTCACAAACACATTCTTGCAAGAAAAGAGGTTAGAAATCTTTCCATAAGACAATAACCACATCACATGATCAAAAGCAATGCATGCAAAATAATCACATCAAGAAGCCAAGGTTACACTACAAATTTAGAAACTGAGTATAACAGTGGGGCTATACTGCAAGATCTTGGAATTGAATGTAAACGAGGCGAGATTCAAAGACAAACCAAAAGTACATGGAGTAGCTGCATTGTTATAGTTTGTTAGTGCGATAAGACAACATCAAAATATCACATGGAGTGATTCCACTAGCCAAGCATCAGATAATATATATCGACCCCATCGTCATGTATGGACTAGGTCCATTTTTGCTCACTCGCTAAAGGGACACTTGGTCCTTATCAGTCTTATTTATTTTTCATCATCCACCAGCTAGATAAAACCATTAGAGGAAGATAAACAATAACAAATGCCTTAGGGACAATCACGTAGGAGGGCACCCCCAAGTCACCAACTGCAATGCTATGTCCTTAAGACACAACACTCAACAATGAAAATAGAGAAGCAATATAGAAGAATGATGATACAAATATAAGAAGGTTCATAATAGAGGTAGTCTCCTGGTATCCTTGACCTTACAAGAGAATCAAGGGTCATCCCAGGAGGCTTAACCAACACATAACACATCATAGGGGAACACAACACAAGAGGGGAGGTCACCTAAATGAGTGAATAATGCTATGACATAGGTGACCACCAAGGTTAGAAATACTTACCTTTAGAGACAACCTAATTAAAGGTTTTTAACAATCAAATCATCATCCTCCCACTCCCAAATGTTAGAGCAAAGTGGGACATAAGGTACCATAGCCAAACTATTATTCTTGTCTTCAAGTTTTCCATTCTTAAGGTCTTCTTGGTTTGATTCAATGTTATGTGAGATTTTTTCTTGTTGAGATGTGTTCTATTGGGCAAATGCTTGTCTTCTCTTCCTCCTTTCTCTTGCTTGTCTATTTCTTCTTTTCTTACTGCTTATCTCTTTTAAAATAGTGTCTTGTTCTTCCATAGGTTTTTGTATTTTAGAGGAGGAAGCACCATGGTCAAATCTCATTTGTTTCGATGGAATGTTTTTCTCTCGACAAATACCACCCAATCCTTGTGAGGATGGTGGGGAAGGAACCTTAGCATAGGGCCCTTTTCCTTTTGGTCTAGGATGCTTTTCAAATGCAGGTTGTTCGTCTCTTATTCTTTCTTGAATAGAAGGACTAGCCACTCGATGTAATAATTGTGTTTTGTAGTTTCTATAACTCAAGAATTTAAAGTATGCCTTTGGCTCCAGTTATAGTTCAGATCATTCCCAAAAGTAATCAAGGCTAAAGTGTTGTCTTGTAACCAAAGGTTTATATCTATTGCGAGGGATAGGATGTATTTGTCCATTCAAAGGAAATTTTACACAATTATAAATTGTTGAAGGGACAACTTTCATAGATTTTAACCATGGGTGTCCTAATTTTATGCAAAAAAGGTCAAATATGGGGACAACATCAAATAATTGTTCTATGGATTTGTCAAATACAGTAACCAATAAAGATATTTTCCCAGAAGTGTTTATAAAGGTTCCCTTATATGTCTTAATCATCATGTCTAAAAGGTCATACAAGTCTTGTATCAAACCATGTGAATAAAGGAATTCTTCCATTTCCACATTGGTCATGTAATTAGGATCAATAAGGGTTCCATCCACAGGATTTCCCATTATCTTCACAGTGATATAAAGAGGTCCTTCAGTGTCTCCAATTGTTCTATCAAGTGGTGTAAACACAATTTTGGGTTCAAGGACCTTTCTTTTCATGTAAGGCCTAGGAGGGAACCTAGTGTTATTATTGCGATTAAAAGCCATGTCTATATGTTTTCAAATCAATTTAAAATAATATTTTCAAATCTTTTCAAAAGTTATGCAAGAAACAAGTGCAAACTATATGTGAAAATGACCTAAAATGCTTGATTTTTTCAACTTTTTCCAATGCAAATGAGTGAAGGAAGAGGCGTTGTAAGGAAATTGATGAGGGGAAGAAAATAATATGTCTAATAGCAATCCAATAAACCAATAATATCCTTCACAATACACCTTTAGTGCAGATCTATAATGACGACAAGTCAAAACCTAGTGAAAATACACTAAAAACATGTAATTTTTCACCAATTTTCAATGCAAAGGCCCAATAGAAAGGGTTTTGTGAGGAATTTGAGAATTGGAAGTATCTTATAACCCTGATAACAACCAATTAGAGAGAAATATCCTTCACAACACACATATGATGCAATTCTAGAGAGACGATAAGTCCAAATCTAGTGAAAATGCAAGGTTTTCAAACCCTAGACATGAAATTTTGCAAGAAAGCCACTATGTTGCAACAATACAATTATAAATTGCTCCTAATTAGTGTTTTGAAAGGGTAGTAAAATCTAAAACAATATTTTAACCAGAAAGCCTAGCTAATGCATAAACTAGGTTATATGAAAAATGCACAATTTCAAGCAATTTTTAATAATTTAATCATTGAAATGCGATGTAAATGAATAATGAATGATGAATTTCTATAATTTAAATAAGATCTTATGATAATGTAACATTGGACACCCAGGTCTTTAGCATGCATTTAGGACATCTTAGTTCATATTTTGACATCCCGATGGAATAAGACCTGGGTTTCATGGCAAATGGGACCTAGGATGACCCTTTGAGCTGTACCCTGCCCAAAATAGGGGGCAGGACTTGGGCGCCCATGCCCTAGTCCTGCCCTATTTTGGGAAAGCCCTAATTTCTAGCTGTTGATTTATGACCATTATTTGGGTCCTTTGCCGACACGGTAAGTTTGAATTACAAAAATCTTGGCGGGAGTGTTTGTAGTTGCATATAAAAGCATGTTTAGGCATTCATTTGTAAACGAGATTTCAACTAGATGATTACTAGAAAGATATTATGTTCTCAAGGTGATTCAAGGTTTTCATTATGTTGCAAGAGCAGACTTGTGTGTTTTGTGTGTTGATATTTATAGATTTGAGCATCAATTTCCTCATGGAATGAAGATCATCTTCCTCCCACGAGAGCTTCACTACAAGGTAACATTATATTGTGTTTTCATCATCAATTCCTTTGGTTTTTGCCTTTGCCTCACAAGGGCATGTACTCTTTATCTGACAATAGTGTTCAGAGACTTAAGTGTCTTCCGAGGCTTGACTGAGGCAAGCCTCTAAACACCACAACCCCTAAACCAAGTCTTGTGATTGTAGGTTACAGGTGTCATGCTTGGGAGAAATGAAGTTGCAGGAAGGATTGGCAGGTATCGAGGATTTAGGATCTGAAGAAAAGCAGGACACGGGAGCATTTCTAAGACTTGGGCACTCGCTCTAGTGTCCTCCACAGCTGAGTTTCAGGAAACAGAAGTTATAGGGCTGATCAATGTCAGAAGGAGGTTCAAATCCTGCTAAGAAACTATACCTTGGACTTGGGCACCCACTCTAGTGTCCCTGACTGTTCTACTTTGGAACCCCAAAAATATGTACTCTGTGATTTGGTATTTTACTCCCATCTATAAGAGCTTTTTTGTTATTCGTCAATTTGTTATCGTATTTGCATAATTAGGGTTTTAATGGTCAATTGAGCATAGGAGAAGGAAAATTGATAATTAAATTCCCTAATCCAAGTTTCCCTACATCTCACAGTGACCTAGGGTATGATAGTGCTCGCCACTCAATCCTAGATCCTTGAATGTTAAGTGGAAAGGCAGATTTAAACATCAAAACACTAAAACAATTAACAAATCTAATTTTCCACCTAAACATTTTGGTGAACCCATGTTTTTGGACTTAAATTGCAACTTGTTGAGTGTGTGTCTTCATATTTGGATTGATTTCATTCATTCATATAGTCATTCATTTTATTGCATTGAGAAAAATTCAAAAAAATTGAAAAATTGGAAAAATTAAAAAAAAATGCATTGTTTGGCTTACTAAATTGTGCATCAATTCTTCCAAAATTTTCCTAATTTATGATTTTTGCATCATATCTGATATGAAATACAGAAAAATCCAAAAATTTAGATTTTTGCATCATATCTGATATGAAATACAGAAAAATCCAAAAATTTAGATTTTTGCATTGCATTTTTATTATTTATTTTCTAGGGTTTTGTGGAAATTTTGACAATTTTATATAACCTAGTAATTCCAAAATCTAGGGTTAGTTGGCAAAATCTTTTCTAAATTTTTCTACTGATTTTATAGGCTCATTCAAATTAAAATTGGGTTGTAGTCTTGAATTTTAGTGTAAATTTACATTTAGATTTAAAATATTTACAATTTTACGTAGAAATTTTTAGCAAAAACTAGCAATTTTGATGCATTTTCATTAAATTTACATGGGCATTTTTCATGTTCAAGATTGAAAATTATTTTCAGATCTAACAGTATTTAATTTTCATCATAAATCAGACTTCAAAACATTCGCATAGCATTTTGTTCCAAGATCTCAAACCTAGGGCTTCAAAAATAATGATTTTCACTAAATTTGGCCTTATCGACTCTATAAACTTGCACCATAGGCATGTTGTGAAGAGTATTTTTGCATTAATTTTCTATTATTAGGGTAATCATTTTCTGCCCCTCCTAAAAATATTCACAACACCCTTTTAACGCGCTCTTGTATTGAAAATTCGGTGAAAAACTACACATTTTGACTATTTTTGCCCCAGGGTTTGACCTAGTTTGCTCTCCAAGCGTGTTGTGATCAATTTTATGGATTTATGTGACTAATATTATTGATATTATTTTATGTACCTCCTAAAATTCATTACAACACCCCATTTTCTAGGTCTTGAAATTGAAAAACCATGAAAAATAGCCTATTTTGCTATATTTTCACTAGAGTTTGACCTTAAGTGGTACTAAAGCATGTTGTGTTGGGTATTTTCACACCAAGTGGCTGTTATTACTAATATTATTTGCTTTCCATCATCACTTTCCTCACAACACCCTTTGTTATGCTCTCTTGCATTGAATTTTGGTGAAAAAAGTGCCTATTTTAACATATTTTCACTATATTTCGAAGAAACAAAATTTTCATAAGAACCACTCAAATTTTACATTAAATATGATTGAATACCTCTCCAAGAGGTTCAAGAGCTCCAAGATATAATATGAAGATCCTATAGGTAAGTATCTCTGACCCTTTATCTCTCTCGTGATGTGCTTCCCCCGTGATGTGTTATATGTTGTTTAGGCCTCCTGGGATGACCTCGAATTCTCCCGTAAGGTCCGGGATATTAGGAGAATGCCTCTATTGTGTCTTACGGACATAGAATCATGGTTGGTGACATTGGGGGTACCCTCCTATGTGACTGTCCCTAAGGCACTTGTTTCTCCTCTCTTATTTATTATTTCCCTTCCTCTAGTGTTTCCACCTAGCTGGCGGATGACGACAAACATTTATACTGATGCGGACCTAGTGTCCCTTTCAAGAGCAATCAAAAAATGGACTTAGTTCCTAATATGAAGATGGGGTTGTATATTTTATCCGATGCCTGGCTGGTGGAAGTACTCGTGCTTTCTGCGTAGTGAATTTGATGATGTTTCTGTCGCATTTACAAACCTTAACAATACTGCTGCTCTATGCACCTTTGTTTGTCTTTAAATCTAGCCTTAGCGGTACTTGATTCAGAGAGCTTTGTGATATATCCATATGGTTATCCTTGAACTCTAAATTCATTGTATAACCTTGGCTCTTTGTGTGGTTAATCATATGCATTGATGTTGTTGTTTATCATGATGTTGTAGACACTAACATGTTTCTTGCAGGGATGTATTTGTGGGAACATTTGGCGATCATAAAGTACATGTCACCTCTGGGGGGCATGGGCTTTGTGAAAATCTATGTTCCCTTCTGTGTTATCTTCCTACCTTAACGTGCTTGATGTTGATGCTTGATATCAACCACCTTAAGGTGGGGGCATATATAAGGTAAGTTGTCTGTTATAGATGTTAACAATGTGTTTGACCTCAGATGCAAAGACTTGCACCCCAGGGTAGTGCATTATGCACCCTGAATTTGTTTGCAATCAATCAATCAATCATGTAAGCCATCTGCAGAGGCTGAATATTGCATATATCATTTTTATCTTAAGCCCTCTACGGAGGCAAGGATACTGTATTTCTCAGAGCAAATTGCATCATCCTGTCATTTTCAAAAGTCCTCTATGGAGGCAGGGAGCGGTTCTGTGACTAACTCAACCCTTAAGCGTGTCTTTGGCGATTGTTGTGGTGAAGCCCAATCATCAGTGTGTGCCTGTAATGTGCCTGAGATGGTGTTAGATCTAGAAATAGATACACTCCATCGCTTGTCTATCATGTTTTCTCTGTGTCTTCAAGTGTGTGTGTGTGTGTTTTGGTGTCCTTGTTTTGTGTGGTGTGTTTGTTGCCCCATATGCAGAGACTAGCCCCCTTAGGTAGTGCTTCCTGCATTTTGGGAGGTTTTGCATGTCTTGTGTGTGTGTTGCCCCATATATATACAGAGACCTGCCCCCTCGAGTAGTGCATCCTGTATTATGAGAGGTTTGTTTACTTTCTAGTACTTGCATTTGCATTTCATATATATGAGAAAAAGAAAAAGAAAATATATCATTTATGTCTTCTATGCAGTAATGTGTCTTCTATGCATTGATTGTCTACTTCGTGTTCTGCGTGACTGTAACTGTCTTCTCCATGTTTTGTGTGCCGATTACTGTTTTCTATGTGATTAGCGTGTCTTCTCCATGCTTGGTGTGTTTGCTATGTTTGTGACCTTACTTTAATGCATGTATTGGCCTCGCATTTATGCATACATTAAAGTGGGGGCTAAATGTAACATTGGAAAATGTCCCCTTGGGGGATTTTCCCTCATAAGGTTTAGCTCCCAGGTCTTTAGCATGCATTTAGGACATCTTAGTTCATATTTTGACATCCCAATGGAATGAGACCTAGGTTTCACAGAAAATGGGACCTAAGAGGACTCCTTGAGTTGTACCCTGCCCAAAATAGGGGGGAGTACTTGGGTGTCTGCACCCTAGTCTTGCCCTATTTTGGGGCAGCCCAAATTTTTGGGTGTTGGTTTATGACTGTTATTTGGGTCCTTTGCCAACACAGTAAGTTTGAATTACAAAAATCTTGGTGGGAGTGTTTGTAGTTGCATATAAAAGCATGTTTAGGCATTCATTTGTAAATGAGATTTTAACTAGATGATTACTAGGAAGCTATTGTGTTCTCAAGGTGATTCAAGCCTTTCATTGTGTTGCAAGAGCAGACTTGTGTGTTTTGTGTGTTGATATTTGTAGATTTGAGCATCAATTTCCTCATGGAATGAAGAGCATCTTCCTCCCATGAGAGCTTCACTACAAGGTGACATTATATTGTGTTTTCATCATCAATTCATTTGGTTTTTGTCACTGCCTCACAAGGGCACGCACTCTTTATCTGATAATGGTGTTTGGAGACTTAAGTGTCCTCTGGGGCTTGACTAAGGCAAGCCTCTAAACACCACAACCCCAAAACCAAGTCTTGTGATTGCAAGTTACAGGTGTCGTTCTTGGGAGAAGTGAAGTTGCAGGAAGGATTGGCAGGCATCAAGGATTCAGGATCTAAAGAAAAGTAGGACACAAGAGCATTTCTAGGACTTGGACACTCACTCTAGTGTCCTCCACAGCTAAGTTTCAAGAAACAGAAGTTACAGGGTTGATCAGGGTTGGAAGGAGGTCTGGATCCCGTGAAGAAACTGGTACCCTGGACTTGGGCACCCACTCTAGTGTCCCCGATTCTTCTGCTTTGGAACCTTGGAAACATGTACTCTGTTATTTGGTATTTTACTCCTGTTTGCAAGAACTTTTTCCGTTATTCATCAATTTGTTGTAGTATTTGCATAATTAGGGTTTTAATGGTCAATTGAGCAAAGGAGAAGGAAAATTGATAATTAAATTCCCTAATCCAAGCTTCCCTACATCTCACAGCGACCTAGGATATGATAGTGCTTGCCACTCAACCCGAGATCCTTGAATGTTAAGTGGAAAGGCAGATTTAAACATGAAAACACTAAAACAATTAACAAATCCAATTTTCCACCTAAATAGATAATAACAAAAGTTAAATGAAATTAAATGCAAACTAATTCAAATTATTTGAAAATGCAACCTAAAATGCCATTTTTTAAAAAAATTTTCCAAATTTTCATTTTTTTTGTAATTTTTTGAAATGCAATAAGATGAAAATGAAATGAATGAATGAAATGAATGAATGTATGAATTACAATACTCGGCAAGGTGTAAAATTCATTAAAAACATGGGTTCACCAAAATGTCTAGTGGTAAAAAAAAGACGAAGATGGGATCTAATCGTCCACCCACACTTTAACTATGACATGGGAGCCTAGCATTTTGCCACTCTAATTGATACTCGTAGTAGAATTTTTGAACAACCCATTATAGCTCAATTTTGTGGTGTTCGCAGTGCTGAAAAAAGGTGATGGGGTGATCTCTGTTTGTCCAAACTTTACTCTCTTTGTTTCATAAGTTCATTTCCTCAGCCTTCTGCCTTCTACTCCAAGTCAAAGGTGTGTCTCTTATGCCTGATTCAGTCTATGCCACTATAGGAGGGCGTTGTGTTTACCGAATCATGAATATTGTGTCACCACTAGTTTCTTTGCCCATGGGGGTAGCTTTTGGGTCTTTAGATTTGTTGGATTATGGTCAATTCATTGACCATACTGGTTTTGACATAGGGTTTGCAATCATTGAACAACTCTTAAATCAACAAAGACCCCAATTCCAAGAGCTCCTTGTGTAGAGCAATCGATTCTCTAATAGACATCTATTCCAAACTAGGAGAGTGTTAGGTCACAAAAATGTAGGTTTTAAACCCTAAGAGGTTGCCAAGCTCTCTTGACGCTTTTGGCTAATGACACGGGGAAAATATGGCTAAAACCTCCTTCACTTCAGGCTCTGCTAGACCTAGGTGGGTAGACCTTAATGATTAGTGCAAACTTGATTGACCTTCACAATGGCAAATGGGTGTGAAGTAGATGTAAGGTTTGATGATTATTTCTGATGCTAATGTTTGAGATTTGAAAATGTAAATAAGGTTTTGAAATGTTGTTAAAATGACTAGTGTTTTATCTATTTTGGGCAACAAAGTCAGGATGTGTATGATAGATGTATCCTCCCTCTTGGTTTAACTCTAATTATTTGGCACTTTCAAGTGTTTATACCTTGTATAAACATGCAAGGATGTAGGTTATCTAGCTCTTCTTACCAAATCCCAATGATATTTTCTTGAGTTATTGTGAACAACTAAAAGGAATTTTAATTGTGGTGAGAAGGAAACCTAACCAAGATTGTTTGTTTAAAGGGTTTTAATTCCTGGCAGAGACAAAAGATCATAATCCACTTGGAAGGACTTAAATCAACTTCTTGTAGAAACCAATCGAGTAGAACACACAGAATCAACAAATGTGATCAAATAAACTAAATATATCCTTGATATATTCATTTAAATAACATAGGAAAACCATTTTTGAGATAGCACAAATAGCACATATGAATGCATATTAATAAATAATTGACTACCAGAAGGTTGGACATTAAATTATTATATTCCTTCTCCATTTAATTTGCTTCAGAAAATTTTATAATTCATATTGGAAATCTTCCTATCCTATTCTAATTCTAGTACTTCTACTAATGATGATTTTCTAATTTTAGTTTCATCTTTCATTTATACATTGCATTTTCAAGGGTTATGATCCTTTGAGATAGCCACCTGGTGCAGCTCTTCACTTAATTAATTATCTTCAATAGATTAAAATGTTTTAATTTTAACCTTCTTTGTCTTTGAAATGCTCTGGTTCTTGCTCATGGGATGCTATGTGCAATTTGGTATGTAGAATATGCACGTTGTTTTTTCTTTTGTTTTGCCGCATGGTGCATACTATATACGCTGATTTTTGCACTTTTCGATTTGTATCTATCAAACATGCACTTTTATGCATTTGTATATCTTATACGTCCACTTTTACTAATATGTGGCAAAGTTGAGATGACGTCACTCATTGTATTTTAAATGTAATGCTTTTTTATGCTAGGTTCACCCTTTTGTATTTTCAAGCATGCATGATATGTCTTATATATACCTTTTGTATTTCCTCTTTTGCTCACTTTTTGTATATTTTTCTATGTATATACTCATGTATATCTTATACATGCATCAAAATATACAAATTCTGACTCTATCAGATTTATAAAACAAATTGGAATTAATTTCAGATCCGGTCTTGTACATATTTGCCTGTATCATTTTTTGTATATCGCATACATGTCATTTCAATATGCAGCCGCGATGCTGACTTTTGCACTTTTAAACCCAAGTTCACATCCATAATGCATCTTACTTTTTGTATATTGAATGTATATCTCATATACAAACGCAGACCCCACATAAAGTTCACAATGTTTAATTTTTCCAATCAGGTCCAGACTTGTATCTATTTGTTTGTATCACCTTTTGCATATCACATGCATATACTTTTTTGACCTGGCGATGTTGACTTTTCTATCCTTCAAAATGAATAGATGCACTTTATTTTGCAGTTAATCTAATTTCACATCCGTTTAGTTCATATCGCTCTTTTGTATATCAGATACATATGTAATATACAAGTGCGAACCTCACTAAAAGTTCATCATGTTTAACTTTTATAATTGCATCCAACTTTCTATATGTTTTTCTAAACTCAATCACATTTTCCCTTAGATCTGGATCTGCATTTGTATGCTTTATATGAATGCATTTGTATACCCTTTCGTGGTGGGGCCCATATATGTATTTGCCAGTTTTGTACTCGCATACTTTATTCATTTGTGTCTTCTCTCTTTTGCATCTTGTATTCATACATCACAATATACAGCCATGGACTTCAAGCAAAGATCTCCAAATTTAATTCTCAATCGAATCTAGATTTGTATATGTATATTTAATGTACATGTGTTCAAACATAACTGTTTTCCTTTCGCCTTCTAGGTTCAATTGAATCTTCTTTTTAGGTCCACCTGTGTATATTCCAGATTTGCATGTTAAATACATGTATTGTGACAAGCATATACAAATGCAGACTTCAACTACCATAAAACACATCATCAAAAAGTTTTTGGGTCCGCTCATATTATCAGCAATGTACATAAGTGATAGGGTTGCAGAATTATACAACATTTTTGAATCTCTTGACATCCACGAATGTATATTTGGATTTGTATAAGATATATATATGTGCTATGACATACAAATGTAGATTTTAAACATCATGAAGCACACCTATGAAAGCCATCAAGTCTGGATTTGTATGTTTCTTTTGACATCTTGAGATACAAACATAAAGGTGAGAATTAAACCCGATGAATATTATCTCCTGACGGACATGAAAGATATTTGGATACAATATGTATACAAGCAAAAATGTATATGAGATACATTTTTTACCAATGTACAATTTGACTCTTGTTGACTTGGTCAATAACTTTTGAAAAACAAGGAATTTTTAGGAAATTCAAAAAGCAACCCTAGCCCATCTTCCTTGCTTTTGTCCTTCAGATGTTTCTCAATCCTTTAGATTTCCATTTTATCATGGGAACCTTTTTTTTTGCCAAAATTTTAAGGTTCCAATAGTGACTCTTGCTTGGGGATGTATGCCCCTTCTGGGCATAGCAAGATCCCAGATCTCTAGGGAGCAGACCGAGTGCCTACTCCATTGGGCAATAGAGTCCAAATGTTACCTCTACTCTAAACTGATATGGTTTGAAAACCACACCACAACTGATGGTCCAAGGCCATCGACAAAATAAAATTTTATATTTTCCTTTGTCATACACCTTGCTTTGGTCTGATATTGAACTCTTCTTGAAAATATTTATGTAATCATCATTCTAGTCACTGTCATGTATCATGGATTGATCTCCCACCTAAACTGAAAGCTAAATTTTTTTATAGTCCACCACATAGCTAAGCTCATTAGTTCTAATTTCATCATATGTTTGCATAGAAAATTTGAAATTGTTATTTGGCCATTGATGCAAAGTAGGGAGACAACTTCTCAATGTAAGGCAATCATAATTACCCATTCCATTATCTGAATGCTTCTCACGTGGGTCTGAAAACTCTTCCATATCAATATATGTTGAGACAGCCTGATTTGAAATGTTTTCATTATCTCTCATATCACCATTTGGTATTATCCACCTTTGATCCATACATTCATCAATATGCACATTTGGACATACATTATCCATGATGTGTGAATCATTATCACTCTTACATGGGATAAAGACCTCTACTTCTGATTTACATGCCTCTTCCTAGATAGGGAAAAACATGAGATTTTAGTCAACTTCAGGAGTACCTTCATCATTACCATACAAAGTTCCTTCATCATCAAAAACAAATGTATGTTGGACATGACATTTCATAATCACTCTTGAGTGTACATTTATGATATTCAATGGTCAAAAAGTCTGAATTTTGAAACTTGCTAAGTGGTAAGGGAACATACTTCCTCATCCTCACACTTGTTGTCTCTTCCTCATAACATTTGTAAGCACCATTTAGTTGCAAGTCAAAATCTATCTTGTCATAATAAAAAATTTCACTTACATACCCATCCTCTATTTTATTGCAATCATTACCCTCTTCATTGTTGCACAACATGTTGTCTCCTTTTGTTTCAACTTTTAATTCATTATTCTCAATGCTATGATAATGCATACATGGCTGAATCTCTAATGTAAATTTTTTTAGGTCACAAAAACACATGTTTTAAACCCTAAGAGGTTTCCAAGCTCTCTTGATGCTTTTGGCTAACAACACGGGGCAAATATGGGTAAAACCCCCTTCACTTCAGGCTTTGCCAAACCTAGGTGTGTATACCTTAATGATTAGCACAGACTTGATTGACCTTCACAATTAAAAGAAAGCTAGGTGTACTGAAAACACTTCCTACACTAATCTAATGAGAGGGCTATGCAAATTCAAATTATTCCTTACAACTACAGCAACATAGAACATCTAAATGAGATATTGCAGAAATACACATGAACCATAAAGAAGACAGAAGAAGAGAGACAAAGATATATGGTGGGGAAAACCCTTATCAGGTGAAAAACCCCACACTTAGAAACTTGTACAATGTATTAACAAGTCTGAAAGAATGTTTACAATACACTTGCAATGTAACCTTCAATGGTCTTCGACACTTGTATCTGGAGTCAATCCAACAACATAACAGTACCTGTAAACCTGTGATACAAACTCCCTCTCGAAGAACCTATTTATATAGAAAATATAAGGCAATATTGGACCTATCTTGGGATGGGCATCCAACTTGGCTTCATGGACAAAAACCCACGCCTAAGGACACTTGGTCAACATTATAGAATGTGCTTGACACTTGTCCATAGCTCCCATCCCAAAGGGGTTGCCTATTTCAAAAATAGACTATGATAGATGCTCTTACGACACTTACGACTATCATAGAATCTGTCATAGCAATTACAACTTACAGTTGTAAGAGAATCTATCATACACATGCTATAAATAGCATATTCTCTTACAACATGTCATAGTCCACCTTGGGATACCCAAATATGCCTTTTTCAAGGATGCTTCATGACACATGTTTTCACCTGTCTTACATGCTTCTATTTCTGACTCTTACATGTCATAAATCCATCATAGGAATCTGTCATAACTGTTTCAGTCAAACATTCCCTTACACAACATGGAAGATGCTGATACATGGAAAAATGCTCCTACAACAAAGTGGGATGCCTATCTCCTCATGTGGGGAAAAAATTATAAGTTGTCATATTCCATGTAGGATTGACACATCACCGTGCCACATCCCACAATATGACAATATGGAATTTACAAATATTTACAACATAGGCAATTAAATAATAAATACAAACATTAATAATGTAAGGAATTACCAAGGTTGAGACACCTTAATTCCCAACATTCTCCCACTTGTCGAACACCTTGTAAGAGCCAATAGAAAAACAGGATTTAACTACTATAGGCTGAGAGGCCCATAGATTCCAAACACCATCTAAACTTCTTTGCGCCCACTGGCTTCGTCAAGGCATCTACAACATTCTTCAAAGTATCTACCTTCTCCAAATTTACCTTTCCATCCTCAACCATGTCTCGCACGAAGTGAAACTGAACATCAATGTGTTTTGTTCTAGCATGGAAATTTGGATTCTTCGCAAGGCAAATTGTACTCTGACTGTGACAACTGATCATGATCTGACCTGCATCAACACCAATATTGGAACACAATCTCTTAAGCCAAATGGCTTCCTTACAAGCATGAGTTGCTTCCATATACTCAGCTTCTATCATGGACAAAGAAATAATAGGTTGTCTCTTACTCATCCAACTAATAGCACTACCAAACAGTGTAAACACATAAGCACTGGTGGATCTCTTGCTGTCAATGTCACCTGCCCAATCTACATCCAGAAATCCACGAATATCAATAGAATTTGGAGGTCTTATAACATTACCATGATGACATATGGAATACTTGGAAGTACCCCTCAAATATCTGAACACTCGCTTAACTGCATCCCAATGAACTCATCCAAGATTAGCCATAAATCGACTAAGGACTCCCACTACTTGGACAATGTCTGGTATTGTGCAGACCATAGCATACATCAAGCTACCAACAACACTAGCATAAGGTACTCTGCTCATGTCCTCCATCTCACTAGGATATTTTGGACAATCCTCAATAGACAACTTTGTCCCCAAAGAAACAGGAACACACAATAGTCTACAATCTACCGTACTGAACCTATCCAACACGGTCTTCACATACTTACTCTAGATTAACCAAAGTTTTCTATTGGTTCTGTCTCTTCTGATTTCCATTCCTAGAATGTACCTAGCTACCCCTAAATCTTTCATTTCAATCTGTGTTGACAACTGAGATTTGAAATCAGAAATCATATTCTTACCCTTCCCAATGAGAAACATATCATCAACATACAGTGCAACAATGAGAATACGATCACTATCAAAATTATAATACACACAGTGATCTGATTTTGATCTCACAAATCCAATTGACAACACAAAGGCATCAAACTTCAAGTACAATCTCCTAGGGGATTGCTTCAAACCATACAAAGACTTCTTAAGTTTGCAAACCAAATTTTCTTTACCTTTCACCATGTAATGGTCTAGCTATGACATGTAGATTTCTTCCTTCAAATCACCATGAAGGAAAGTTGTCTTCACATCCATTAGTTCTACCTCCAAGTCATAGGCTGCTGTGAGACACAATAGGAATTGAATGGATGTCAGCTTTGCAATGGGAGAGAAGATCTCACCATAATCTATACTATCCACTTGTGAATACCCCTTTGCAACCAATTTAGCCTTATACTTCTCAACACTGCCATCTGCACCAAATTTCTTCTTGAACACCCATTTGCATCCAACGGGTTTCCGTCGAGGAGGCAAAGGCACCAAGTCCCAAGTTTGATTCTTTTCCAAAGAAGCCATTTCATCCTCCATGGCCTCCTTCTAGGAACCTGCATCTTTCATGTCCATAGCCTTTGATACAGTTCTAGGTTCATCACAGTTAGTAAGAAAAGGAAAAGAACAACTAGAGTCAAGCAATGTAAAACCAAACCTTTCAGGTGGCTTTCTTATCCATGTAGACCTCCTCAAGAGCTGAGGTTGAGGTTCAGCTTCTTTATCTGAGATTTCAAACTTGCTAGAGCTCTCCTCATCATTAGGTCCAACATTATCTTTATGTTTAGTCTTCTCAGGGGTGAGAGGAAACTAACAACATCCTCTTTCTTTTCTTTTTCTTCTAGCTATAAAACAATGGAAGAAGGTGTAAGCTCTCTGAAGATGACACTTCTGCTATACAACACTTTTTTAGCCACGGGGTTCCAAAGATTGTATCCTTTCACACCGACACCATAGCCAATGAAAATACACTTAACAACCTTGTTCTCTAATTTTGACCACTTCTCCCTAGGCATATGTGCATATGCCTCACAACCAAAAATAGGAAGATGCCTTATTGAAGGCTTCCTACCAGAGCACACCTCCATGGATGTCTTTCCAACAAGAGATGATGTAGGAGATCTATTAACAAGATAGCAAGTAGTGGCAATAGCTTCAGCCCAAAACTTTTGTTCTAGTCCAGCTCCACTAAGCATACTCCTAGCCTTCTCCATCAGTGTTCTGTTCATCCTTTCTGCAACTCCATTTTGCTGTGGAGTGTATGGAGTTGTCTTATGTCTTTCAATCCCAAGTTCTTTACAATATTTATTGAATTCTGTAGAACAAAACTCACCACCATTGTTAGTTCTCAATCATTTAATCTTCTTACCAGTCTGATTTTAGCAAAGGCCTTAAACTCCTTAAACTTACTATAGACTTCAGATTTGCTTCTAAGAAAATAGATCCATGTCCTTCTACTGTAGTCATCTATAAAAGATACAATATATATATATATATATATATATATATATATATATTTTGATAATGAAGGAACATTAACAGGACCAAATACATCAGAATGAACAAGGTCCAACACACCAGAAGACTTGTGAGAACTTGAATAAAACTAAACACGGTTTTACTTTCCATAAATGCAATGTTCACAAAAGTTGAACTCAAGATTACAATCATCTAACCCCTCAACAAGGTTTTTATTTTTTAGGTACGTAGACCCTTCTCACCAATATGGTCAAATCTCTTATGCCATAACATTGTCTTTTCAGCAGGAAGATTAACTTCCAAGGCATGATTACAAACATCAGAACTGGAAATAACAAATCTCTTGACTGCTCGTTCAGATGGTGGGGATGAAGTGACTTCTGCCCTCTTCTTTGAATCAAAAGAACTATTGCATTGTGAAATGCATGCCTCCAGCTGAAACAGAGTACCTCTCCTAATACCCTTAGCAAGCACCATAGCTCCTCTAGTCATCTTGCATCCTTCTTTTGAAAAGACAACCTGCACACCTGCATCATTTAAACTACTTACAGAAAGTAGGTTCCATGCTAATCCTGGGATATGCATAACCATAGAGATCCCTTTCACTCGACCATCAGGGAATCAGATAGAGACTCTTCCACGACCAACAATCTTCAGATGAGAGTCGTCACCCAAGTACACCTTTCCATCATCAAACTCTTCATACTTAGTGAACCAGTCTCGATGCGAGGTCATGTGGAATGATGCACCAAAGTCAATCACCCACACATCATTAGATGCATGGGTTGCCAAGGCTGTGATGAAAGCATCACCATCATCTTGTGATTTGTCAGAATCTGAAACAAGAGCTTTCTTCTTCTTTTTCTTCTCCTCTTTGCATTCCTTTCAGAAATGCCCAGTTTTACCATAGTTCCAAGAAAGAGCCTTGGATTTTCCAGGAGATTTGGATCTACCCTTTGCACCTTTCTTGTCCTTCTTCTTCCCTTTCTCTTTGGGTCTTCTATGAATCGCAAGAGTCTCTTTGGCTGCATCAGAAGACTTTCTCTACATCTCTTCAGATAATAGTGTAGATACCACATCTTCCATCTTAAAGGTGGTAGTGGTTCTTCTGATAGCCATGACAAGATGATCCCATGAATCTGGCAGAGAACAAAGTAGGGTCATGCATCGATCCTCCTCCTCCACTTTCACACCAACAGATGTCAACTGTACAACCAGTATGTTAAAAAGATTCATATGTTCAACAACAGATCCTCCATCCTCCATTCAAAGAGAATACAGCTTCTTTCACAAAAAAAGTTTATTAACTAGGGATTTGGCTTGATACACATCTCCCAACTTCTTCCAAAGCAAGGTTGCAGTTTCTCCTCGTGGACATTTAACAACACAGAATTAGAAAGACTAAGTCTTATGAGACCCTTAGCCTTCTGATCCTTGAGATCCCAATTAGCTTGTTGCATTGCATCTGGTTTAGTTCTGGTAATAGTTTCCCAAAGGTCTCGGTCAACAAGCATGTCTTCCATCTTGAGCTTCCATAGCTTGAAATTAGTGCCACTAAATTTTCCACTTCCATTCTTCCAGATGTGCTTGCCATCTCCTTGCTGTAATAGAAATTAGAATACTTTGCATAGATTCCCACTCAACTTAAGATCAGCTCAAAAAATCCCTACCCACAACTTAGACCAAAACTAGCCAGGCTCTGATACCAACTGAAAGAAAGCTAGGTGTGCAGAAAATGCTTCCCACACTAATCTAATGAGGAGAGGGCTATGAAAATTCAAATTATTCCTTACAACTACAGCAACATAGAACATCTAAATAAGATATTGCAGCAATACACATGAACCAGAAAGAAGACAGAAGAAGAGAGACAAAGATATACTGTGGGGAAAACCCTTATCAGGGGAAAAACCCCACACTCAGAAACTTGCACAATGTATTAACAAGTTTGAAAGAATGTTACAATACACTTGCAATGCAAGCTTCAATGGTCTTCGACACTCGTATCTAGAGTCAATCTGATAGCATAACAGTACATGTAAACCTATGATACAAACTCTCTCTCCAAGTACCTGTTTATTTAGAAAATACAAGGCAATATTGGACCTATCTTGGCATGGGCATCCAACTTGGCTTCATGGACCAAAAGCCATGCCTAAGGACACTTGGTCAACATTGTAGAATGTGCCTAACACTTTCCATAGCTCCCATCCCAAAGAGGTCGCCTATTTCAAAAATGGGTTATGACAAATGCTCTTATGACACTTACGACCGTCATAGAATCTGTCATAGCAGTTACAACTTATAGCTGTAAGAGAATCTATCATACACATTCTATAAATAGCATATTCTCTTACAACATGTCATAGTCCACCTTGGGGTACCCAAATATGCCTTTTTCAAGGATGTTTCATGACACATGTCTTCACCTGTCTTACATGCTTCTTTTTCTGACTCTTACATGTCATAAATCTGTCATAGGGATCCATCATAACTATTTCGGTCAAACATTCCCTTACACAACATGGAAGATGCCGAAACATGGCAAAATGCTCCTACCACAAAGTGGGACTCCTATCTCCTCATGTGAGGACAAAATTACAAGTTGTCATATTCCATGTAGGAATGACACATCACCGTGCCACATCCCACAATATGACAATATGGAATTTACAAATATTTACAACATAGGCAATTAAATAATAAATACAAACATTAATAATGTAAGAAATTACCAAGGTTGAGACAACTTAATTCCCAACATTCTCCCACTTGTCGAACACCTTGTAAGAGCCAATAGAAAAATAGGATTTAACTGCTATAGGCTGAGAGGCCCATAGACTCTGAACACCATCTGAACTTCTATGTGCCCATTGGCTTCGTCAATGCATCTACAAAGGTGTTCAGAAAATGCTTCCTACACTAATCTAATGAGGAGAGGGCTATGCAAATTCAAATTATTCCTTACAACTACAACAACATAGAACATATATATGAGATATTGCAGCAATACACATGAACAAGAAAGAAGACAAAAGAAGAGCGACAAAGATATACGGTGGGGAAAACCCTTATCAGATGAAAAACCCCACACTCAGAAACCTGTACAATGTATTAACAAGTCTAAAAGAATGTTTACAATACACTTGCAATGCAATCTTCAATGGTCTTTGATACTCATATCTGGAGTCAATCTGATAGCATAACAGTACCTATAAACCCATGATACAAACTCCCTCTCCAAGCACCTGTTTATATAGAAAATACAAGGCAATATTGGACCTATCTTGGGATGGGCGTCCAACTTGGCTTCATGGACCAAAACCCATGCCTAAGGACACTTGGTCAACATTATAGAATGTGCCTAACACTTGTCCATAGTTCCCATCCCAAAGAGGTCACCTATTTCCAAAATGGGCTATGACAGATGCTCTTACGACACTTACAACCATCATAGAATCTGTCATAGTAGTTACAACTTACAGTTGTAAGAGAATCTATCATGCACATTCTATAAATAGTATATTCTCTTACATCATGTCATAGTCCACCTTGGGGCACACAAATATGCCTTTTTCAAGGATGCTTCATGACACATGTCTTCACCTATCTTACATGCTTCTATTTCTGACTCTTACATGTCATAAATCCATCATAGGAATCTGTCATAACCGTTTCAGTCAAACATTCCCTTACACAACATGGAAGATGCCGACACATGGAAAAATGCTCCTACCACAAAGTGGGATGCCTATCCCCTCATGTGAGGACAAAATTACAATTTGTCATATTCCATGTAGGATTGACACATCACTGTACCACATCCCACAATATGACAATATGGAATTTACAAATATTTACAACATACGCAATTAAATAATAAATACAAACATTAATAATGTAAGGAATTACCAAGGTTGAGACACCTTAATTCCCAACAACAATGGCAAATGGGTGTGAAGTAGATTTAAAGTTTGATGATTATTTCTGATGCTAATGTTTGAGATTCGAAAATGTAAATAAGGTTTTGAAATGTTGTTAAAATGACCAGTGTTTTATCTATTTTGGGCAATGAAGTTAGGATGTGTATGATAGATGTATCCTCCCTCTTGGTTTAACTCTAATTATTTGGCACTTTCAAGTGTTTATACCTTGTATAAACATGCAAGGATGTAGGTTATCTGGCTCTTCTTACCAAATCCCAATGATATTTTCCTGGGTTACTGTGAACAACTAAAAGGAATTTTAATTCTGGTGAGAAGGAAACCTAACCGAGATTGTTTGTTTAAAGGATTTTAACTCCTGACAGAGACCAATGAACATAATCCACTTGGAAGGATTTAAATCAACTTCTTGTAGAAACCAATTGAGTAGAACACATAGAATCAGCAAATGTGATCAGATAAACTAAATATATCCTTGATATATTGATTTAAATAACATGGGAAAACCATTTTGGAGACATAACAAATAGCACATATGAATGAATATTAACAAATAATTGAATACCAGAAGGTTAGACATCAAATTATTATATTCCTTCTCCATTTAATTTTCTTCAGAAAATTTTATAATTCATATTGGAAATCTTCCTATCCTATTTGAATTCTACTACTTCTACTAATGATGATTTTCTAATTTTGATTTCATCTTTCATATATACATTGCATTTTCAAGGCTTATGACCCTTTGAGATAACCACCTGGTGTAGCTCTTCACTTAATTAATTATCTTCAATAGATTAAAATATTTTAATTTTAACCTTCTTTGTCTTTGAAATGCTCTGGTTCTTGTTCATGGGATGCTATGTACAATTTCATATGTAGAATATGCACTTTGATTTTTCTTTTGTTTTGCCGCTTGGTGCATACTGTATATGCTGATTTTTGCACTTTTTGATTTGTATCTGTCATACATTCACTTTTCTGCATTTGTATATCTTATACGTGCACTTTTACTAATATGTGGCAAAGATGTGATGATGTCACTGCATGTATTTTAAATGCAATGCTTTTTTATTCTACATTCACCCTTTTGTATTTCTAGGCATTCACGATATGTCTCATATATACCTTTTGTATTTCCTCTTTCACTTGCTTTTTGTATATTTTGCTTTGTATATACACATGTATATCTTATATATGCATCAAAATAAACAAATTCAAACTCTATCAGATCTATAAAATAAATTGCAATTAATTTTGGATCTGCTCGTGTACATATTTTCCTATATCATCTTTTGTATATTGCATACATGTCATTTCAATATGCAGACGTGATGCTGACTTTTGCACTTTTAATCCCAAGTTCACATCCACAATGCATCTTACTTTTTGTATATCGAATATATATCTGTCATATACAAACATGGACCCCACATAAAGTTCACAATGTTTAATTTTTCCAATCAGGTCCGTACTTGTATCTATTTGTTTGTATCACCTTTTGTATATCACATGCATATACCTTTTTGACCTGGCGATGTTGACTTTTCTATCCTTCAAAATGAACAGATGCACTTTTTTCATAGTTTAATCTGATTTCACATCCGTTTAGTGTATATCACTCTTTTTTATATCAGATACATATGTAATATACAAGCGCAGACCTCACTAAAAGTTCATCATGTTTAACTTTTATAATTGCATCTGACTTTGTATATGTTTTTCTAAATTCAATCACATTCTCCATTAGATCCAGATCTGCATTTGTATGCTTTATACGAATGCATTTGTATACCCATTCATGGTGGAGCCCATATATGCATTTGCCAGTTTTGTACTCGCATACTTTATGCATTTGTGTCTTCTCTCTTTTGCATCTTGTATTCATACATCACAATATACAACCACAGACTTCAAGCAAAGTTCTCCAAATTTAATTCTCAATCGGATCCAGATTTGTATATGTATATTCGATACATATGTTCAAACATAACCATTTACCTTTCGCCTTCTAGGTTTAACTGAATCTTCTTTTTGGGTCCACCCGTGTATATCTAGATTTGCATATTAAATACATGTATTGCGACATGCATATACAAACGCAGACTTCAACTACCATAAAACACATCATCAAAAGGTTTTCGAGTCTGTTCATATTATCGGCAATGTATATAAGTGATAGTGTTGCGGAATTATATATCAGTTTTGAATCTCTTAACATCCACGAATGCATATTTGGATTTGTATAAGATATATATGCATTATGAGATACAAATGTGGATTTCAAACATCATGAAGCACACCTATGAAAGCCATCGGTCCAAATTTGTATGTTTGATTTGACAACTTGAGATACAAACATAAAAGTGAGAATTAAACCTGATGAATATTATCTCCCGATAGACATGAAAAATATTTGCATACAATATGCATGCAAACAAAAATGTATATGAGATACATTTTTGACCAATGTACAGTTTGACTCTTGTTGACTTGGTCATAACTTTTGAAAAATAAGGAATTTTCAGGAAATTCAAAAAGCAACCCTAGCCCATTTTCCTTTCTTTTGTGCTTTAGATGTTGCTCGATCCTTTAGATTTCCATTTTTATCATGGGAACCTAAAAAAAAAAAATTCCAATATTTTAAGGTTCTAACAGTGGCTCTTGCTTGGGGATGTATGCCCCTTATGGCCATAGAAAGATCCTAGATCTCTGGGGAGCGGACCGAGTGCCTACTCCATTGGCCAATAGAGACCAACTGTTACCTCTACTCTAAACTGATATGGTTTGAAAACCACACAACAACTGATGGCTCAAGGCCACCAAAAAAGAAAAGTTTATATTTTCCTCTGGCATACACCTTGCTTTGGTCTAATATTGAACTCTGCTTGAAAATATTTATATAATCATCATTCTGGTCACTATCATGTATCATGGAACGATCTCCCAACTGAACTGAAAATTGA
This sequence comes from Cunninghamia lanceolata, assembly GCA_027924645.1. NCBI lineage: Eukaryota > Viridiplantae > Streptophyta > Pinopsida > Cupressales > Cupressaceae > Cunninghamia > Cunninghamia lanceolata. The sequence continues at coordinate 1,201,305 of BSBN01000210.1, read as the reverse complement.
AAAAATTTATAATCCACCACATAGCTGAGCTCATTAGTTCTGATTTCATCATATGTTTGTATAGAAAATCTAAAATTGTTATATGGCCATTGATGCAAAGTAGGGAGACAACTTCTCAATGTAAGGCAATCATAATTACCCATTCCATTATCTGAATGCTTCTCACATGGGTCTGAAAACTCTACCATATCAATATATGTTGAGACAACCTAATCTGAAATGTTTTCATTATCTTTCATATCACCATTTGGTATTATCCACCTCTGATCGATACATTCATCAATATGCACATTTGGACATACATTATCCATGATGTGTGAATCATTATCACTCATACATGGGCTAAAGACCTCTACTTCTGATTTACATGTCTCTTCTTGGACAAGGATAAACTTGAGATTTTGGTCAACTTCGGGAGTACCTTCATCATTGCCATACAAAGTTCCTTCATCATCAAAGCAAATGTATGTTGGACATGACATTTCAGAATTAGTCTTGAGTGTACATTTATGATATTCAATGGTCAATAAATTTGAAACTTGCTCAGTGGTAAGGGAACATACTTCCTCATCCATCACACTTGCTGTCTCTTCCTCATAACCTTTGTAAGCACCATTTACTTGCAAGTCAAAATCCATGTTGTCATAACAAACATTTTCACTTACATACTCATCCTCTATTTTATTGCAATCATTACCCTCTTCATTGTTGCACAACATGTTATCCCCTTTTGTTTCATCTTTTAATTCATTATTCTCAATGCTATGATAATGCATGCATGGTTGCATCTCTATATCATCTAGCTTATTACTAATGTATCCCTCAGGCAGTGTATCCTCAACAAAATCTTTAATACTGCAATCCTCATCCCAGGTGGAGAGTTGATCTTCCATACTCTCGTCTTTATTCACATCTAAAATATTATCCCATTTTTACTCTATTGGCTATGTTGTTTGATCAACTTCTCCATATCCATCAATGGTTTCACTATTAGATTCAACATTGAAAGCATCCTTATACCTTTTCTTATCTATGATATCAATCACTTCATCCACTTGGTCAAAAGTAACTAGTTTTAATGACTCAGGCTAGTAAATTAAATTAGGCTGATATACTCTCATGAACTATTCGATGATCATGGACCTATTAGGTAGGGAACCAAAAGGTATTTACATATAGATATCTATCATTCTATTCAATAGAGAGCGCCCAGATTCTCCTTGATGTCTCCTTATGCCAAAAAATTCATCTAAAGGGGAAATGCAATATTCTAATTGTGTGACAGAGTCTTGGCCTTTTTCTTGAGTATGTGAATATTCATCATCTTCCTCCTCAAAGTGTTGATATAGGTATTGAGGTGGGTGGGCTGAGATAATAGGAGTATCCACATTTTGAAGACTGCTCTTATCATATGTTATTTCATTGTTTGTTGGAATATGTTGAGGCTCCAAGTCTTGTGTAAAATCTTCATAATTGTCATCAAACTAATTCAAGAACAACCTTTTGAAATCTTCTGATGAAGATACACTTTGCATAGGTAAGCTAATATTGTAGACACCCAAATTTGTCCATGTCTTGCAACACCTAGTTAAAAACATCATTAAGACATCATGTAGCATTTTGTCCTAAATCCCACTCCTAATTCATCCTAATCCATTAGCCAATTAATTAAATAAATTTTACTTATTTAATTAAAATCCCATCCTTATCCCACTTAGCCAATTAATTAAATAAATAAAATTAATTTCACATTCATAATCGCACTTTCCAATTAATTAAATAAATATTATTTATTTAATTAATTTCCCATTCATATCCCAATCCTATCCTAATCATCTTCCCAATTATATAAATAAATTTTATTTTTTAATTAATTTCCAACTCATATCCCAACTAATTCAAAAAAAATATTTGAATTAAGTCCTCACCTCTCACCACATTTCAACACTTGTCCACCTCTTAATTGAATCATGTGTGGTACTACATTTTTTATTTAATATCTTTCACCTATAGTACTTTTTATATACACAATCTCACATGCAGTACTTTTTGTTTACACTGAGCCTTATCTTCCTTTGTACACTTGTCAAATGACTACAACTCCCTTGAAGAGTGGGAATAACTAATCAACCCTAGCCATCCACATCAATCATTTAGCCTTTTAATCTCAACCATCTATTTGAACTAAGCCTTTCCTATAAATCAACCCCCTCATAAGCCATTAAGAGGTATTGAGTTGGAGTATCCTTATGCTACTGAAATCACATTAGAGCCTTTGCATCTATCATCCATTATCATCATCTTCCATCTATCAATCATTCATCTATCATTTTTATCTTATCCTTATGCTGAAGAAGTGAGCACCAAAAACATATGTGGCCATTCCACCTCCATCACCCTACAAATGTCAAAAGCATGTGACCATACACCTTCCACCATCCACTTTACCTCCATTCCTTCCAACTCCTAATACCCCTCCATCAACTTTACCACCATTACTCCCAACACCTAATATCCTTATCCTCCAATCCCCTTATCCATTTATCCATAAACCCACTTTTAATCCATTCATCCATAAGTCCCCTAAAAATCCTAATCATGACCATTAAATGCACATATTGTCTAAACATAAAGCTTCCACTCATTCCACCAAACCCATGGGATTCAAAAATAAAATTTTGGATGCCTCTACCTATAAAGCCAAAAATCCTACCAAGAATCATACAAATCCTCATGCTTAGGGCATCAATGCAAAGAATTCAAGCCAAGTCCATTCAAAAAGCTATCCAAACCACTATCCAAGCCCATACCTTCACAAGAAAAGTTCAAAAAGAAAATGATTTGGGTTCCTCAGAAAAGAGAAAGAAAATCAAATGAGGTATCCACCTCTCAAAAATCCCAACCATCCCCTTCCATCCAAAAATCCCATTCCATCCAAAAGTTTCAAATATCTCAAAAATCCCACAAGCAAAGTAAAAATCATAAAAATACTAAGTACATGTGGACCTCCCTAAGTCACTCCATCTCCCATCCACTAAGAAAACATTACCATTGCTTCCTACACCACCTTCCCATCAAGAGCTTCAATGTTTATCACAGTGTATGCAACCGTTGGTCATGGTTCCCTTCCATCCCACATTTCCACATACTTCCATCACCCCATCATTCAACTATTATCTTACATATCTTCCCCATCACTTTCCTATGCTCCATGCTTTTGCATAAGCCTTTTATCCATCCTTTTCCATAAGTCCTATATAATCCACATCATGATCCACTATCATTCTGCCATAATCCATATCATAATCCACTATCTACCTAATCCACATCCATCACCCTTTTATGCAAACTCTTACTAACATCTATGAGCATAAAGACATGGTCCATGCGATGACATCCATCTCTAGTGGGACTATCACCTTTCATAGTACTAGACATTTGAGTCCCTCCTATTCATTACCATGGTGAAAACCTAGCAAATAGGCTCCATGTGTAATTGTCATGCTATCCCATCAAAAAAAATATAAAAATAAAAATAAAAAAAGTAAAGAGAAATCCCTTCATCTAATGGTGAAAACTTGGTAAATAGGCACCTTGGATAAGTACCATGATGAAAACCTAGCAAACAGGTGTCATGTGTAGATTGATCTTCTATGTCACTTACACTTAGGGGCATATTGTCTCATCCATCTTATCATTTCCAACCTATCATTTTCCATCTTATCATGTCCTATCTTGCCATATCCTATCCTACCAAACTTAGCCATTACACCCATATTCCTATCATGTTGAGTCCATCTATCCTCCCTTCCTAATTTTGATCTTGATGAAGACATAGGGGCAAAATGTTAAAATATGCTTTGGATATCTCTTGATATACCTTAACCTTTCCAAATAATCCTATCATTATCCACCTATCATAAGCCTTGTCATGTAAAATCCTATCATCATCCTATTATCATACAGTTTTTTCATGTAAAATCCTAAGTACTACACCTAGAATGGGGCATGTTATTCCTATGCGACATAGTCTTTGGAGATCACATCCTAGCTCCATTATGAGGCATACATCCATCCACTATAGTCTATTCTTATATCTATCCATTTATCATGAGCTTTCCATTCCATAGCCTATTCTTATATCTATCCTTCTATCATGAGTCTTCCATCCTATCCATTATAGCCTATCCTTTTATCCATCCATATATCATGAGCCTTCCATCCCATTTACTATCACCCATCCTTTTAGCCATCCAATCCCATTCATCTATCCTTGCATCTAGACTTGGTTTTCCCTTGTCATTGGTATCAAGCACAAAGGCTACCTAAATTATAAATCCATTGGCATTTTCTAAAACATTTCAAATAAATCTAAAAAATCAAATATTTCCAAAAATCCAAAAAAATCAAAACATTCATAAATACAAAAAAAAATCAAATGTTCCCAAAAAAATACAAAAAAAAATCAAATCATCCCTTCACCAATCTAATCACATCAATCAAATGCATCCATCAAAACAAATTGCCTCAAATCATAAAATTAATTCAATCAATCAACTTCATCAAATCAAATCACATCAATCTAATCCAATCATCAAACTCAATCAAATCAATCCAATTCAATCAAATCAATTCTTCAAATCAAGCCTAATCATCCAACCAAATCAAAATCCATTCATCAAACTCAATCAAATCAATCAATCCAAGCAATGATCCAAATGCAAGTCATCCTTAATCCATACCAATCAAGTTAACCAATCTTGTCAAATTATCCAATCACAATCAATGGTCTTGATCCTAATCTTGTGGTAAACCAAACCAAATCAATCAATCATCATCATCATCATTATCAATGGGATATATCATTCCCACATCCTTATGTTGATCTAGGGATATAGCGTTCCCCACAATGACAACACTATCATCATCAATCAATCAATTGATTATTGGTTTATGGCTTAATAGGGGCAATACCTTGTTTGTTTTTGTATCATTTGTGCTTGCTTGCTTGTGTGTGTTATCATTTTATCTTGCATTTGTATCACATCGGTATCATTCTAGCTAATATTCATATCTTGTGTATGTTGGAATAGATTTTTGCACCATCCTTTGCATCTAAGGTCATATTATACCTTTTGTGCATTAGGACTTCAATGCTCTAAGTTTACTTCCTCATACATTAGACAAGGTTGTATTGCGCTGGGGCACAAGACACATTATCACCCTAGTTCTTATACCTTGGTGCATAACGTCTAGTGCTATATCAAATAGCATGGTTGCTCACCTTCATTGCAACATAACACATCATTCATTTCTTCTATCCATCCCCTTATCTTCTTGACCAATTCATTTTCATTTCGAGAGCCTACCCATGTTTGTCCAACCCACCTATCCTCTTGAGGGGCCATCATTATCCTATCTTTCCATTATCATCATCATATCTTTTCCATCCTTATCCTTTTCCGATATCCATACCTTAGCTTCTTTGAAATGATGTTACTCGACATAAATCTTATCATCTTGAACATCATCTCAAAGAGGGGCAAAATGTAGACACCCAAATTTGTCCATGTCTTGCAACACCTAGTTAAAAACATCATTAAGACATCATGTAGCATTTTGTCCTAAATCCCACTCCTAATTCATCCTAATCCATTAGCCAGTTAATTAAATAAATTTTACTTATTTAATTAAAATCCCATCTTAATCCCATCCTTATCCCACCTAGCTAATTAATTAAATAAATTTTATTTATTTATTTAATTTCACATTCATAATCCCACTTTCCAATTAATTAAATAAATTTTATTTATTTAATTAATTTCCAACTCACATCCCAACTAATTCAAATAAAATATTTGAATTAAGTCCTCACCTCTCACCACATTTCGACACGTGTCCACCTCTTAATTGAATCATGTGTGGTACTACATTTTTTATTTAATATCTTTCACATGTAGTACTTTTTATATACACAATCACACATGTAGTACTTTTTGTGTATAGTCAAATATGAGCCTTATCTTCCTTTGTACACTTGTCAAATGACTACAACTCCCTTGAAGAGTGGGAATAACTAATCAATCCTAGCTGTCCACATCAATTATTTAGCCTTTTAATCTCAACCATCCATTTGAACTAAGCCTTTCCTATAAATCAACCCCCTCATAAGCCATTATGAGGCACTGATTTGGAGTATCCTTATGCTGTTGAAATCACATTAGAGCCTTTGCATCTATCATCCGTTATCATCATATTCCATCTATCAATCATTCATCTATCATTTTTATCTTATCATTATGCTACAGAAGTGAGCACCCAACATTCCTACAACAATTATCCTTCAAAATCTTGCATGCTCATGTGAGGTGGAGAAGAGAAATGAAGATGAATCAAGCATAGCATAGAGATCAGTTTGCATTTACATTTGTTATTTTGATTTTCATGTTGTCTTGTGCTTCATTGTGTAATTGTTAGGGTTTGATCATTGTTGTTTATTCATATACCCTATTTGCAATTTTACCCAAACTACAGATACACCATTCTCTCACATAATCCCTCAATGATCTTGTGAAGCATTTCATAATGACATCTTCTATATAAATCTCAAAGTCCTCAATAAATTCACAAAATAGTTGCACATGCCCATGAGCTGATTCATATTTCTCTCCATGAAACTTAGGTTTATGATTTCTAAGATCAACTGGATAATGATTTGTGTATCCTTGGATGCTATTGAAGTTCATTGGTTTATCAATGCCCAAGATATACAATTTTTGTGGTAGTGGTTGATATTGCTGACTATTTTGATGAAGGACTTGATATTGATAATGCCCGACATATTGATTGTATTCATGATCTTGATAGTTTACTAATCTTTGGCTAGGATGGACTAGATAAGCATTTATTTGATTTGAGGCTTGTGGTGTAAAAATGTCTTGTTGTGTATGATGTACACCACTCCCATTGTGAAGATTCCCAATTGTACCATAATGTGTATAGGGCAAAGAAGAACTACTATACATACTTCAGCCTTTGATTTTTATTTCTAACTGGAAATGTTGTAGTTTTGAGATGTCCTTTGCATTCTTCATCAAATACCTTTTCAGAGTCGCCACCTCTTGTCAAAAGAGGAACGATTTCATATTTTTAGGTTCTTCTTGCTAGTAGAGTTACCAATTTGTGTTGGAATTAAAAAATTTCTTTGACTCTGTAATGAGACGGTCTTTAACCAAGATTTTGAGTTACTCCCTAGTAGAGTTGCCAATTCTGTTAGGTCACAAAAACATAGGTTTGAAACCCTAAGAGGTTGCCAAGCTCTCTTGATGCCTTTGGCTAATGACACGGGGCAAATATGGCTAAAACCCCCTTCACTTCAAGCTCTACCAGACCTAGGTGGGTATACCTTAATGATTAGTGTAGACTTGATTGACCTTCACAATGGCAAATGGGTGTGAAGTAGATGTAAGCTTTGATGATTATTTCTAATGCTAATGTTTGAGATTTGAAAATGTAAATAAAGTTTTGAAATGTTGTTAAAATGACCAATGTTTTATCTATTTTGGGCAACAAAGTCAAGATGTGTATGATAGATGTATCCTCCCTCTTAGTTTAACTCTAATTATTTGGCACTTTCAAGTGTTTATACCTTTTATAAATGTGAAAGGATATAGGTTATCTAGCTCTTCTTACAAAATCCCAATGATATTTTCCCAGGTTACTGTGAACAACTGAAAGGAATTTTAATTCTAGTGAGAAGGAAACCTAACCAAGATTGTTTGTTTAAAGGGTTTTAATTCCTGTGAGAGACCAATGAACATAATCCACTTACAAGGACTTAAATCAACTTCTTGTATAAACTAATCGAGTAGAACACACATAATCAACAAATGTGATCAGATAAACTAAATATATCCTTGATATATTCATTTAAATAACATGGGAAAACCATATTGGAGATAGAACAAATAGCACATATGAATTAATATTAACAAATAATTGAATACCAGAAGGTTGGACATCAAATTAATATATTCCTTCTCTGTTTAATTTGCTTCAGAAAATTTTATAATTCATATTGGAAATCTTCCTATCCTATTCTAATTCTACTACTTCTATTGATGATGATTTTCTAATTTTGATTTCATATTTCATTTATACATTGCATTTTCAAGGGTTATGACCCTTTGAGATAACCACCCAGTGCAGCTCTTCACTTAATTAATTATCTTCAACAGATTAAAATATTTTAATTTTAACCTTCTTTGTCTTCGAAATTCTCTAGTTCCTGCTCGTGGGATGCTATGTGCAATTTTGTATGTAGAATATGCACTTTGATTTTTCTTTTGTTTTGCCGTTCGGTGCATATTGTATATGCTAATTTTTGCACTTTTTGATTTGTATCTATCATACATGCACTTTTCTGCATTTGTATATCTTATATGTGCACTTTTACTAATATGTGCCAAAGATGTGATGACATCATTGAATGTATTTTAAATGCAATGTTTTTTTATGTTAAGTTCACCCTTTTGTATTTCCACGCATGCACGATATGTCTTATATATACCTTTTGTATTTCCTCTTTCACTCACTTTTTGTGTATTTTGCTTTGTATATACTCATGTATATCTTATACATGCATCAAAATATACAAATTCAGACTCTATCAGATTTATAGGACAAATTGGAATTAATTTTGGATCCGGTCTTAGATATATTTGCTTGTATCATCTCTTGTATATCGCATACATGCCATTTCAAGACACGGACACGACACTGACTTTTGCACTTTTAATCCCAAGTTCACATCCATAGTGCATCTTAATTTTTGTATATCGAATGTATATCTCTTGTATACAAGCATGGACCCCACATAAAGTTCACAATGTTGAATTTTTCCAATCAGGTCTAGACTTGTATCTATTTGTTTGTATCACCTTTTGTATATCACATGCATATAGCTTTTTGACCTGGCGATGTTGACTTTTCTATCCTTCAAATTGAACATATGCACTTTATTTCATAGTTTAATTTGATTTCACATCTGTTTAGTGCATATCGCTCTTTTGTATATTAGATACATCTGTAATATACAAGCGCGGACCTCACTAAAAGTTCATCATGTTTAACTTTTATAATTGCATCCGACTTTGTATTTGTTTTTCTAAACTCAATCACATTTTCCCTTAGATCCGGATGTGCATTTGTATGCTTTATACGAATGCATTTGTATACCCGTTCGTGGTGGGGCCCATATATGCATTTGCCAGTTTTGTACTCGCATACTTTATGCATTTGTGTCTTCTCTCTTTTGCATCTTATATTCATACATCACAATATACAACCACAGACTTCAAGCAAAGTTCTCCAAATTTAATTCTCAACTGGCTTTGGATTTCTATATGTATATTCACTACATGTGTTCAAACATAACCGTTTGCCTTTCATCTTCTAGGTTTAATTGAATCTTCTTTTCGGGTCTACCCATGTATATTTCGGATTTGCATATTAAAGACATGTATTGCAACATGCATATACAAATGCGGACTTCAACTACCATAAAACACACCATCAAAAGGTTTTTGGGTTCACTCATATTATCAGTGATGTATATAAGTGATAGGGTTGCAGAATTATACACCAGTTTTGAATATATCTTGATATCCAAGAATGCATATTTGGATTTGTATAAGATATATATGCGTTATGACATACAAATGTGGATTTCAAACATTATGAAGCACACCTATGAAAGCCATCGGGTCTGGATTTGTATGTTTATTTTGACAACTTGAGATACAAACATAAAAGTGAGAATTAAACCCGATGAATATTATCTCCCAATGGACATGAAAGATATTTGCATACAATATGCGTGCAAACAAAAATGTATATGAGATACATTTTTGACCAATGTACAGTTTGACTCTTGTTGACTTGGGCATAACTTTTGAAAAACAAGGAATTTTTAGGAAATTCAAAAAGCAACCCTAGCGCATTTTCCTTGCTTTTGTCCTTCAGAAGTTGCTCGATTTTTTAGATTTCCATTTTTATCATGGGAACCTAAAATTGTTTTTGCCAAAAGTTTAAGGTTCCAACAGAGAGTTGCCAATGTAACCCTCCAATCTATGCTAGAGCAAACTATAAAGGAACAGCCAGTTCTTGATGAGAACAAGTAAAGGATACAACCTTTGCAGAGAAGCTTTTCAATGGCACATGCATACCCAAATTCAAATAATAATCATTATGTAGATTATAATCATGAGGAATGCTCTACTTCTTCAAACCATTCTGCTTCAAGGCCCTATACATCTATGAATCCTTATCCAACACACTCTTCTTTTGCCTCTACCTCAGATCTTCATAAGGATCCAATCTTGAAGAATAAATTGGCTAGGTCAATAAGTGCTAGACTTCATCTGACTCCAAAGGAAGAGGAGGAAAAGAAAAACAAAAAGGTATTAAGATTATTAAGTTGGATGAACCTTCCTGCATGTTAAGAGAATCTTTGCCAAGATATGGCTCAAAGAAGAAAACCAAACATCAAATCCAAGTTGACCCTAACATAGCAGTAGAAGTCACTAGTTATGAGCTAGGTAGATGGCCAACCCTAGAAAGCTTTATAATAGTCAATCCAAATGGTAAGCTACAGGGGGAATATGAATCTAGGCTTCACACAAAGACAGGAACTAAACAAAATAGTTCTGAAGCCCAAAGAAATTTGCAGGCCCAATGGATGATAATAGCCTAGGACAACATAGATGACATGGCCCTTGATGTCAAACAAGCATTTAAGAGGTCAACCTCAGTGTATGATAATTTGCTTCATGTCGAGAATACTGTAAATAAGATAGAATCTAATACTCTTTAGTTAGAAAAATAGTCCACATCTTTGTTGAATGATTCTTCAGGATTATCCTATAGTTTGACAAGTGTCCAAGCTGTTACAAATATCTAGACATTCACCCAAAGAATAGATACCTACACCACTCAGATGTCTGATACATTAGCCACTTCAGAGAATAGAAGAGATACTTAGGCTCAAGAAAATAAAATCTTGTTAGAAAATGTGGCAAGAAATTTAGAAAAAATAAGGAAATATACAAAGAAAATTAGAGTATCTCAGAAAGGGAAATATAGTTCTGAAGAAGAAGCAGAAGAAGAAAAAACATACTTTTCAAAAGCAAAACATCCTAAGGTGAAAATACAGAGACAAAAGGGTCTCCTGTTCACTAATGATCCTAAAGACGAACATCCATTAGGCACCTCTAAAACAAAAACTATCGAAGGCCCACTAAGCTAAATTTCCTCAAACAAAAAGAACATGCTATGCAGGCATCAGACCAACTTAGAGATTGGTTACAAGAGCTCAAAATAGAGGATACTGATGATCAACCAATCTATATGGAAGAACGTGCTGCAGCCCATGTTGATGGATCTATTATAGATGAAGAAGTATTGCTGGAAATAAAATCATCTCATGGTTCAGAACCAGACAGTGAATTTGGTACCATCAAAGAAATGGAAGTCATTATTGATGAATTAAATGAAGCAAAAAATTGGGAAACTTATATGGCTAGCCATGAATCTGTAGGCAGTAATATGGATGTGGAAATGAGAGATGTCATATCTAAAAATCCCAGACTAGAACAATTAAGAGCCTATGCAACATTAGGATATATCCTCAATATTGATAAAGTCATAGATCCCTACGATACAATATGTACCTCAGTGTGATACTCTAGAAAATTTCTTTGATACTAGAAGCTCTAATTGGTCTGATTCTAATAAGGTTTTGTATGTTGTAAGAGTAATGTCTGGAAAACTCAGAGATTGGTGGAACAATCTACCAGATAATGGTTTAATTACCTAAAATCTAGATATAGGGGAAGTCTATGTCAAAGAAATAGATATGGGTAGAAATGACATTTCTGCTAAAGGTTTTTCTCAGCTAAAATATTTTCTTATTATGACATTTTGTGGTGAAAGGTAGAATGATATACTTGAAGCTAAAAAAATCTTGTATTCCTTAAAACTAAAAGACTTAGGGAAGTTACACCAGTATAACCTAGTCTTTGAGAAATACATGATTGCAGCTCATAAGCTTAATGACACCACCACAAAAAAGTATTATCTTAATTCATTACCATGTGGATTAGGTGAATGGGCTAAGGACTATATTATTGAAAGAAAGAAAGAATACAAAGATTGACAAATGCACTTTTGCTAGCATTAAGACTTTAGTAACTTATAAGCTGGACAAACAATGTCTTCTGTAGGTAGTAAATGATAATAAAGAATAGTATAATTCCTCCTATAACTTGAAGGAATATTGCAGTTTGCCTCCAATAAACCAGCTTAAAGATTTCCAATAGGTGAGAAAGTTCAAAAGAAAGTCTTGTGGTAAATTTTGCAATTGCAAAAAATGCAAGAGATGACCCTATGATGATGACAATATGGAAAGATCATTCAAACACAAATATAGGGGACACAAGAAAAGGTATAGATTTGCTCCTGTACATAATAATTCTTTTAAGAATAGGAAATCTCCCAAATACCTATTTAAGAAAAATAAGCATTTAGGAAAAGGACTGGTCAAGTGTTTCATCTGTAAAGGTCCTCATTGTGCTACTAATTGTCCCAGAAAATTAAATTCTAGAACAAAAATTTATGCTCTTTTTCAAGAATAGGATGTACATAATAATTGGGAAATTTTAGATACTGCTGAAGCTTTTGTACAGTTTTCTTCTGACACATTCTTTGAATTAGTAGAGGTTTTGCTTGAATAGTTTTCTATGGGAAAAGATAAACACAAAAGGTATGATCCCTCATCTTCTTTTGAAGACAATGAATCATCTTCCAGTTCTTCTAGTTCCCACAAATCTTCTTCTGTGGTCAAAAAGGTTGTTTAAAAAGCTATCAAAGATCTTAACTTCAAGATTGATATGGCTAAAGCTAAAGACCCCTATAAGATGCCATGGACAAAAGAGGAAAGGGAAGATGCTATCAAGAAATAGAAGAAAGAGATACAAACCCAGGAAGATGAGAGAGATTCTCTTCAAAAATAAATTAAAGAAGCCAAACCTTCTTCATTCCATGGCTATAAACATCCTAGTTGGAAACAAAAACCTCTCGTTCCTTCTCGAGATTTTTCTGTACCTCTCTCTTTCAAGAAGCTTTCCTCCCATAAAACCACTCAGAATCAACTAGATGCAGTATGTTCCAAGCTTGACTACCTCACTGAGGAGATTCAAAATCTCACCCAACAAGTTTATCTCTAGAAAAAGGAAGTCACTAAACTCACTTCTGCCATGGGGGATATTCACACAGTTTTATACAAAGAAGACGAGGATTCTACAAGAAGCAACTCAAACTCTGACCCTAAGAAACATGAACCAGCAAATGCCATGTTTCTTGCATAAAATTGTACATATATCAGAGTAAATTTTTGTTTTCCAAGATATAAGTAAATTCCTATGGATGCCTTTGTTGATTCTAGATCTTCTAGAAGTTTTGAGCTAAGACAAATGCAATTCCTCTAGAGTTCTGGAAACCAATACCAGACCTTCCTAAAGGTATTTCTATTAATGGAGAACAAATCCAAATGGGAAGATATGCACAAGATGTCACAATATAAATTCAAGGAAAGAAGTTTGTGACTGATTTTGTAGAATATAATGCTTTATAAGAAGATGTTTTGCTAGGGTTTGTGTTTCTAACCAAATATGAACCTTTTGTGCTAAGAACTCATGGGATCTCACTTAGGCATGAGGATGGGCAAATCAAAATTCTTGCCCTAAAGATTATAAACTATAAATTTGAAAAGAAAAAGATCAATCTTGCCAAAAGAAAAGAGACAACCAACCTCTAGATCCAAAATCCACCACTCCTACTTGAGCCCGTCAAAGCCCAGTTTGAACAAGATTGTTGTAGCATGAATCCTTTGCAATTTTGGTCTAAAGAGCATGAAGAATGTGAAATAAAGCTAAAACCAGAATGCTAGACTATAATTCCATTTGAGATAGCCTACTTGATGAGTCCTACTAAAGTAAGGGAAATGGATGAACACTTGAATGAACTTGAAGGCCAGTTTATCAGAGAAAGCAAAATTCCATTCAGTTTTTCAGCCTTTTTAGTAAATAAAAGAATAGAGAGAGAAAGAGGTAAAAAGAGATTTTGTATAAATTATAAACCTCTAAATGATATTATTCTTCCATTTAATTATCCAATTCCATTCAGTACTGATTTGATTATGAGAGGTACTTCAAAAAGAATCTTCTCTAAATTTGACTACAAATTAGGATTTTGGCAAATCAAGGTAAAAGAAGATGATAGGTACAAAATAGATTTCTCAATACCTCAAGGTCTATATGAATGTAATATTATGCAATTTGGTTTAAAAACTTCTCCTGCATATTTCCAAAGAAGAATGGATAAAGCTCTAAGGACTTTAAAATCATTTTGTGATGTTTATATTGATGACATTATTGTTTTCTCTGAAAATTCATCTGAGCACTTGCACCATCTTGAGGCACTGTACAAAGCTATTAAGGAACATGGTATATGTTTTTCTGCAAAGAAGATGGTGATTGGACAGGAGGAAATTTATTTCCTTGGCTTGGTATTAGCTGAAGGAAAGGTAAAATTATAGAATCATATATTAAAGAATATTAGTGAATTTCCTGATACCTTGATAGGAAAGAAACAAATACAGAGATTCTTGGGTTGCTTAAATTATGTTTCCCCTTTCTATAATGGTTTGGCAAAAGACAGGAAAAGAATACAAAACTAGTTAAAGGAAGGAGCAATAGAGTGGACAGAGGAATTGATGGCAACTGTCCAAAAAAATAAAGAAAAATGTCAACATTTGCCTACATTGCACATGCCTAAAAAGGATTATCCTTTAGTTCTTTATACTGATGCTTCTGATGTAGTTTGGGGTGCTATATTGTTACAGGAAATTCCTCTGTAAGGAGCCCAAGTCTGTGGTTACAGGTCAGGAACATTTACAGACACAAAATATAGATATACCATATATGAAAAAAAGATTTTGGCTATTAAAAAAGGGATTCAAAAATTTAAGATTTTCTTGAAACCTCAACATTTCATCGCCAAAACTGATAGCCAACCTATGAGGTTTCTGCTCAAAAAGAAACCTGATAAAGATTTGGCTCATGGAAGGATTGGAAGATGGTATTTAGATTTCATGAGTTATGACTTTGACATTGAATGGATACAAGGAGAAAATAATCCTCTAGAAGATAGATTAACTAGGGAAATGCCAGCAATAGCTGAACCTGCTTCTATGATGATTGAACTAGGTGAAACTTCCTTAAGAGAAGATGGAACAAAAGTATTTGAGATGCCAAATGAAGAAGGTAACATAATGCTTGTACCACAATTGCCTCCTGAGATAATTGATCCCATACTCCAGGTATATTTCCTTAATAAATGGCTTCAAGATTTGAGGAATCAAATTTCAGAACATTATGAAAAAGGAATTCTTGATCCAGACGAGCATGTTACTTTTTTAGAACATTTTCTTTTAGAAGAAGCTAGTTTGGCCTTCTCAATCAGGAATGGATTTTCCTTTGATATTTGTCTCACTTCTTTGATACCCATGAATTGGGATATAAGGACAAAAAGAAATTTTCTAAAATGTGTCAAGTATGGATTCTTCAATAGTATCACCATACTCCAAACCGAATTTGAAGATTTTGCAGATTTCTTTGCTGGATATGATAATTGAGTCCTCCCACTTGATCTAATCAAATTCTTTGATTATATCTAGGGAAATCTCTCATGGGCAGTTTCTGAAGGAATGATGAATTATCTGACAAATCTGAATGGCTACCATCTACCCAAAGTAGAATACTATCCCTTGGTGCATGATTGGTTTTCAAAAGATGTAATTGATGAGATGGAACCTGCTCTCTTCCTAGCAGTAGTAGCAGTATGGATAGAACTAGATTTGGCATCTCCAAAAGAAATAATCTGCGTGATTTATACTTTCAGGAAAAGAAATGATGACTTTGAGATTGCCTTCCAACCAATACCTAATAGTCTCTTACCTCCAACTATCTTTGGAATAGACTAGCACATGGGTTTGTCTATGATGTGACGTCATCCATGTTATGATCCGACAACAGGAAGCAACCTTGTCAATAAAGCAAAATTCCCATATCTGCTTTTGGGTGTAAAGCAAGCCATCCTCGCTTAGAGTGTGTCTTAAGTGATTGTCTTTTTCTCCACTGTTGTTAATGTTTACGGACAAGATTGCCTAATAGCTATCCACTTCTATAGTGGTTTCTACATGTCACTTTTGTATGGTCAGATATCTAGGATAGTTTAATAAATTTTGAGATCTGCCATCTATAAATAAGAGCTTTTAGCTCATTAGGAGGCATTCAGAGTTTAGTCTAGAGTCTGATAGATTTAGAAGCAAGGTCTTAGAATCACAAGAGTATGCTCTTTTTCTACACATAGAGCGATCTAAACAATCAGAAATTATGTAGAGAATTTCCTGTGTGATAATCCTTATCAGTTAATACATGACTAAAAATTGTAATCTTTTGAAAATAAATGCAATATAAAGTCTTCAAGTTTCCGCTCTTAAATTGGTAAGCGATCTAAACAAGAGCATACTCTTGTGATCCTAAGACCTTGCTTCTGAATCTATCAGACTCTAGACTAAACTTTGAATGCCTCCTAATGAGCTAAAAGCTCTTATTTATAGATGGCAAATCTCAAAATTTATTAAACTATCCCAGATATCTGACCATACAAAAGTGACACATATAAACCAATGTAGATCTGGATAGCTATTAGGCAGTCTTGTCCATAAATATTAACAACAATGGACAAAAAGACAATCACTTAAGACACACCATAAGCGAGGATAGCCTGCTTTACACCCAAAAGCAGAGATGGGAATTTTGCTTTATTAACAAGGTTGTGTCCTGCTGTCGGATCATAAAATGGCCGACGTCATGACACAAACAAACCCATGTGCTAGTCTATTCCAAATATAGTTGGAGGTAAGAGACTATTAGGAATTCGTTGGAAGGCAATCTCCAAGTCATCATCCCTTTTCCTAAAAGAATAAATCATGCAGGTTATTTCTTTTGGAGATGCCAAATCTAGTTTTGTCCATCAAATATGAACCTTTTGTGCTATGAACTTATGGGATCTCACTCAGGCATGAGGATGGGTAAATCAAAATTCCTACCCTAAAGACTATAAACTATAAATTTGAAAAGAAAAAGATCAATCTTGCCAAAAGAAAAGAGACGGCCAACCTTTAGATCCAAAAGCCACCACTCCTACTTGAGCCTGTCAAAGCCAAGTTTGAACTATAAGATTGTTACAGCATGAATCCTTTTCAATTTTGGTCTAAAGAGCATGAAGAATGTGAAATAAAGCTAAAACCAGAATGCCAGTCTATAATTCCTTTTGAGCCAACCTACTTGATGAGTCCTACTAAAGTAAGGGAAATGGATGAACACTTGAATGAACTTCTTGAAGGCTAGTTTATCAGAGAAAGCAAAAGTCCATTCAGTTGCCCAGCCTTTTTAGTAAATAAAAGAGCAGAGAGAGAAAGAGGTAAAAAGAGATTTTGTATAAATTATAAACCTCTGATTGATATTATTCTTCCATTTAATTATCCATTTCCATTCAGTACTAATTTGATTATGAGAGCTACTTCAAAAAGAATCTTCTCTAAATTTGACTGCAAATCAAGATTTTAGCAAATCAAGGTAAAAGAAGATAGACTAGCACATGGGTTTGTCTATACCATGACGTTAGCCATGTTATGATCTGACAACAGGGTGCAACCTTATCAATAAAGAAAAATTCCCATATCTTCTTTTGGGTGTAAAGCAGGTCGTCCTCGCTTATGGTGTGTCTTAAGTGATTGTCTTTTTCTCCACTGTTGTTAATGTTTACGGATAAGATTGCCTAACAACTATCCACTTCTACAGTGGTTTCTACATGTCACTTTTATATGGTCAGATATCTAGGATAGTTTAATAAATTTTGAGATCTACCATCTATAAATAAGAGCTTTTAACTCATTAGGAGGCATTCAAAGTTTAGTCTAGAGTCTAATAGATTTAGAAGCAAGGTCTTAGGATCACAAGTGTATGCTCTTGTTCTACACTTAGAGCGATCTGAACAATAAGAAATTGTGTAGAGAATTTTCTATGTGATAATCCTTATCAGTTATTACACATCTGAAAAATGTAATCTTTTGAAAATAAATGCAATATAAAGTCTTCAAGTTTCCACTCTTAAATTGGTATCAGAGCCATGGTTTGTGTGATCTTAAATCTATCTCTATGAGTTGTTTGTTCTGAACATTCTGCCAGTAGCGTGAGTAGTATATATGGAAGTTACAACCATAAGACCCATGTTGAAGGCCAGGGGAGCCGTGTGAAGGGAGACAGTAAGATGACCAAAGTAGCAGAGAATATCGCAAGAACTAATCAGTAAGTTTATATATCTCACGATGACCAGTAGAAGATCATTGAATGCTATCTCTGCCTTATCTGAAGTCTTGCATAATTATTTTCAATATGGTAATGAACATGTTGTGGATGAAAATGGAAACTTTAAGTTCCCCAGTCTTAAAATCTCTACACTTTACCCTGAAAAGGGAATAAAAGCAAAAATTTGTGATTCTGTTAGACAATCTAAAATAAATCTACTAGCCTCTGGAGAAGGTATTTGCCTGATTTATCTACCTTTCTTGCTTTCTTCTGATGTCTCTCGTTGGAGAGAAAAAGGTTATATTCATGTTCACTTTCCCCATGTTGATCTGATTGTCCACCCACACTTTAAATATGACATAGGAGCCCAGTATTTCACCACTCTAATTGATACTCATTGTAGAATTTGGGAACAAGTCGTTATAGCTCAATTACGTGGTGTTCTCAGTACTGAAAAATGTG
Source organism: Cunninghamia lanceolata (assembly GCA_027924645.1). Lineage (NCBI taxonomy): Eukaryota > Viridiplantae > Streptophyta > Pinopsida > Cupressales > Cupressaceae > Cunninghamia > Cunninghamia lanceolata. The sequence goes on along the minus strand of BSBN01000210.1, from coordinate 1,182,352 downwards.
ATGGTGTGATCTTTGTTTGTCCAAACTTTACTCTCTCTTTGTCTGATAAGTTCATTTCCTCAGCTTTCTACCTTCTACTACAAGTCAAAGGTGTGTCTCTTATGCCTGGTTTGGTCTATGCCACTATAGGAGGAAATTATGTTTACCGAATCATTAATACTATGTCACCACCAATTTCTTTGCCCATGGGGGTATCTTTTGCGTCCTCAAATTTGTTGGATTATGGTTGATTCATTGACCATACTAGTTTTGACATAGGGTTTCCAATAATTGAACAACTCTTAAATCGAAAAAGACCCCAATTCCAAGATCTCCCTGTGTAGAGAAATTGATTCTCTAATAGACCTCTATTCCAAACTAAGAGATTGTTGCAAGTATGTGCCTAAGCGATGTTGTCATTGATGTCAACATATCATTTTTGTCATTGGTGTCAACTGTATCTTATTCTATTACTTGTTTAGAAGACTTGTATGTTGAGGATATTGAGAAAATTAGCCTCTCCAAAAGTGAGTTATAGAGAAGTGCAGTACAGATAGTGAGTTGTATGCTAAAGAACAGTTCAGTAAACTGCTTCGCATATATTTCTGCTTGAAGATCATGTTCTGTGGATTGGAAGTAAGTTAGAGGTATGTCTAAGGATTCTACATTTCAGGTATGAGCCATCCACATGAAGATTTGAGTGAGTTATATTCACTAGAGTGAAACTTGCTTTTTCTGTAAGTTTAGTTGAGATAGGAAGAAATTATTCTCTGCATTCCTCTGTAATAAAGCATTTTTCTCTGCAGTTCTAGAGGGAAGTCTGAGATTATGATAAGTGCCTACAGTTTCAATGGTTCATGGTTTGGTGGTTTGCAAGCTATCTTTCTTTTATGACAATTGAAGACAATGAAGTTCATGTGTTTTGGTGAGAAGATTCCAATGGATAAAGTGATTGAGGTTCATGTGGTTTCTCCTAATGATTATAGCGTGCTTGTGGATATCTCCTAATCATGTTCATATCTGGACTTTGGTACATGTTAAGAAATTGAGATGGTGTGTAAAGATTGTTCCCAGATAATGTAGCGTGTAACTAGTCTTGGCTGACCTGGTTGATCCCAGTGATTGCAGAGATCTCTGGAAGATTGTAGAAGCATGTTGTGGCTGGAAGATCATGTGTGAGTCCTAGCTAAGGTATGGCATGATCTGTATTTCATTCCCTTTGCATAATGTTGCAATAGGTCAGGACCTATTTTGTAAATGTTTGTAATACCGACCTTGGAGATTGTTCCAATGGTTGATGATTGTGATGCCGACCTTGATGATCATTCCAAGGTTGATGTAGTGTATAAATACTTGTAGTTGAGTCATGGAAAAGGTGTCCTTGAGTGAAAATGAAAAGATATTAACAAAGGTTCAAAGGCAGAGTAGAGAAGAGGTAGAGGAAAGAAGAGGAAGAGCAGAGTAGGGGAAGAACATAGCAGAGGAAGAGGAGAGTAGAGGAATTGTTATTCACAATATAGAAAGGTGTTGACCATGGAAAAAATGTTTAAGTTTTTGTGACATCTGATTCAGCCCCCCTCTCAATTGTCCGGTGCATATCAACAATTGGAATCAGAACCAAGTTCCTCTGAAGAAAGTTGAACAGCTTGAGGAAGATCCAAAATGTCTTACAAGAATGAAGCACCGCATTTTGATGGAACAAATTATGTTCTCTAGAAGGCTTGGATGAAAAGCCATCTTCTTTCTCTTGGTTACAAAGTTTGGAAAGCTACAAAAACATAATACACCATACCTCTAAATGGTCTGACGACTGAAGACGAAATCAAAGAATATGAGATAGATATCAAGGCAAATGATGCTTTGCTAAGCTCATTAACTGACTCAATATTGACTAAAGTCATGGATCTTGAAACTACAAATAAGGTTTGGGAAAAGTTGAAAAATCTATATGAAGGAGATGATTCTATGAAGGAAGCCAAGTTACAAAGTTTGAAAGTGAAATATGAAAGCTTGAAGATGAATAATGATGAAAACATATTAGCTTTTATGCAAAGAGTTGATGAACTTGTTACAAGGATAAAAGCCATAGGCAAAACCCTCAAAGGAAAGGAAATTGTTATGAAAATTCTCAGATCTCTGTCCAAGTCATAATGTCACAAGGTAGCTACGATTGAAGAATTCATGCAAGTAAAAACCATTAATAGGGATCAGTTTCTTGGCAAGCTTACTACTTTTGAAATGAGGGAATTAGATGATGCTCTACCAAAAGTTGAAACGACCTTCAAAGCCAGTAATCTTGGAAGTACTTCCAGATCATAAAACTATAAGGTAGAATTAGATGATGAGTTAAATGCAGCTAAAGCCAACTTTGTGGATAGACTACAAAGAGGATCCGGTAAGTATAAAGACAAACTTCCTTTCAAATGTTTTCTTGTGGTAAAGTAGGTCATTTTGCTTCCAGATGTCCTGAATGAATTGAAAGAAATAGAAGAAGATATGAGAACAGGCCTAGGACCCAAAAGAAGTGTTATTATGTTGAAGATTTTGATGATGATGAAGGAGTATCAAATAATGGTGAACCAGATAACACTAGTTCCTCTATAAATGAAGGCTTGTTCATTGCTACTAAGGAAGATCTTGTATCTACTAATTCTCCTAGGTATGTGAAGGAAGAAAAATCAGTGGAAAGTACTTCAGCTGCTCAGGTCATTAAGGACAAGGATGAATGGGTTATTGATAGTGCTTTCTCTCACCACATGACTGGTGACAAAAGTAATTTTGTAAGTTTGGAAAGATATGATGGTGGACTGGTTAGGTTTGGAGATGATATAGCTGGTAGGATTTGTGGAAAAGGATCTATTTATTTTGATGGAAAGCATAATACTAAAGATGTCTTGTATGTGAAAGGATTAAAGCACAATCTTCTGAGTGTGGGTCAGATGTGTGACAAGGGCTATGACTTAAGCTTCAAGGATAATGGATGCAAGATCAGGGAAAACTTTGAAACAGTCATTGCAACTGGTAAGAAGACTAGAGGTAATATCTATCACTTGAAAGGAACCGAGAACTATTGCTTATTAACTCAGATTGATAAGAGTTGGTTATGACATAGAAGGTTGTGTCACATAAATTTTGATAATATTATGAAGATAAGTACTGAACAAATTGTTAGAGATTTGCCTAAGCTTGTGAAGCCTGCTAATTTGATTTGCAAGGAGTGTCAATTTGGGAAATAGACAAGAACAAGTTTCAAAAGAAAGGACCAATTAGTTGGAGGACTACTTAAACTAGTGCACACAAATTTGTGTGGACCTACCAGAGTAAGAAGTTTGCAAGGAGACAAGTATTTCATGCTGCTCATTGATGATTATTCTAGAATGACTTGGGTTACCTTTTTGAAAGAGAAAGCTGAAGCTCTAGATAAATTCAAGGCATTTAAGGCAATGGTTGAAAATGAGATGGATTTGAAAATCAAATTCTTGAGGTCTAATAGAGGAGAAGAGTTCACATCAAATGAATTCAATTTCTTTTGTGAAGAACATGGAATAAAGAGATAGCTATCTGCACCCAAAACTCCACAACAAAATGGAGTAGTTGAAAGGAAAAACAAAATAGTTCAAGAAGCTGCTAGAACCATGATGAAGGAAGCTCATCTTCCAGAAGAATATTGGAGAGAGGCAATTCACACCACAATATATATCCTAAACAGAGTTCAACGAAAAGGTAAGAGTTCAAAAACTCCCTATGAATTGTGGCATGGTAGAGTTTCTACTGTGAAATATTTCAAAGTTTTTGGTAGCAGATGTTATATTAAAAAAGAAGAAGATTTAGGCAAGTTTGATGCTAGATGTGATGAAGGAATCTTCCTTGGTTACTCCACCAAGAGTAAGGCCTACCGGTGCTATAATAAGAGGCTGAATAAGATCATTGAAAGTGCAAATGTTAAAGTTGATGAATGTAAGGAAAGGTCTTTAGAATCAAGTGGATATGAGTCAGATGATCCAGATGTTTTAGAAGTGGTCCAACATGAAGACAACATAGATGAAGAAGAACAAGCTCTACTAAGTGCTACCAAAACTCCAAGATATGTAAGAATCAATCATTCTAAAAATCAAATCATAGGAGATAAGAGAAAAGGGATCTTAACTAGAAGAAAAGATGTAGAAGAACAAGTAAATTTCTGTCCAATTTCTAAGATTGAACCTAAACCTATGGATGAGGCTTACAAAGATAAGAATTGGATAAAGGATATGGAAGAGGAATTGATGCAGATAGAGAAGAATCAGACTCGGGATCTTGTTCCTAGACCAAAAGACAAGAATGTAATTGGTACAAAGTGGGTATTCAGAAATAAAATGAATGAGAATGGTGAAGTGGTAAGAAATAAAGCAAGGTTGGTATGCAAAGGATATGCTTAGGTTGAAGGAATAGACTTTGAAGAAACTTTTTCTCCAGTAGCAAGGATTGAAGCAATAAGGATGTTTTTGGCTTTTGCAGAATACAAAGATTTCAAGGTTTATCAAATGGATGTGAAGTCTGCCTTCTTAAATGGAGAGTTGGAAGAGGAAGTCCATATTGAAATACCTAAAGGATTTCAGTCATCAAAACAAGGAGACATGCTATGTAGATTGAAGAAAGCATTGTATGGATTAAAACAAGCTCCTAGGGCATGGTATTCATAGTTAGATAGGTACCTGATATAGATAGGGTTCAATAAAGGTACTACAAATCTAGTAATCTCTACTTCAAGATCAATGATGAACAAACCCTAATTGTTGTAGTTTTTGTTGATGATAATATTTTTGGAGGCAATGAAGGTATGTGCTTAGTTTTTGCTGGAGAAATGCAAAGTGAATTTGAAATGTCTATGTTTGGAGAGATGAACTTATTTTTAGGTCTACAAATAAGTCAATCAGATAAGGTATCTTCATTTCTTAGTCTAAGTATGTGAAAGAGTTGTTAAAGAAATTTAGGATGGAAGACTCTAAACCAGTATGCACACCTATGATAACTGGTTTTAAGTTGAGAAAAGATGATAACTCACCCATGGAAGACCAGAAAAAGTATAGATCTATGATTGGAGGATTACTTTATCTAACTCAAACTAGACTTGACATAATGCATGCAATGTGCCTTGTGGCAAGATTTTAGGCAGAACCCAAGGAATCACATGTGATGGAAGTCAAAAAAATTATGAGATATTTAAAAGGCACAATAGATTATGGTTTGTGGTACCCTAAGGACCATGACTTTACTCTCAATGCATATACTGATGCAGATTGGGCTGGAGATGTGGATGACAGAAAAAGTACAAGTGGAGGTGCATTCTTCTTGGGAAAAATATTAGTATCTTGGCTAAGCAAGAAACAAGATTCAATATCCTTGTCTACTACAGAGACAGAATACATTGCAATAGCATGTAGTTGCACTCAAGTGTTATAGATGAAGGAGACTTTGAAGGACATCAATGTTGTGTATGAAGAACCTAATGCAATCTTCTGTGACAACATAATTTCCATAAACATATCAAAGAACCCAGTGATGCATTCAAGGACCAAGCACATATCCATTAGGTATCATTTTTTGAGAGAAAAAGTGACAGAGAATGAAGTCAAGTTGGAGTATGTTTCTACCAAGGATCATATTGCAGACTTTTTTACCAAGCCTTTGCCGAAGGATACCTTTGAGTATCTGAGAGAAAAGTTAGGGGTCATCACCCCTCCTACTCTAAACTAAGATGCACAATAGTGCATAAGTCCAGAGGTGTTCAGAGGTCCAGATTGATGTTGTTTAGGGCTACTTCTTAGGGGAAGTAGTCAGAAAGTTTAGAAGAGAGATTCGATCAAAGCATGAGTGCAAGTATGGGCCCTTTACCATCGATGACAAAGGGGGAGAGAAGTCATGTCAAAAACTTAGAGTGTAGATGTGTAAGAGAAAGAAGGAGAATTTTGGAGAAAGAAAGAGTGCAGGTGTGTAAAGAGAAAGGGGGAGAATCTTTTCATGATAGTTGTTGCAGTTTTCCACATCATATGTTGCCATCAATGACAAAGGGGGAGATTGTTGCAAGTATGTGCCTAATCAGTGTTGTCATTGATGTCAACATATCCTTGTTTTCATTGGTGTCAACTATATCTTATTCTATTACTTGTTTATAAGACTTGTATGTTGAGGATATTGAGAAAATTAGCCTCTCCAGAAGAAACAAGTGAGTTACAGAGAAGTGTTGTACAGACAGTGAGTTGTATGCTAAAGAATAGTCCGGTAAACTACTTTGCATATATTTCTGCTTGAAGATCATGGTCTGTGGATTGGAAGTAAGTTAGAGGTATGTCTAAGGATTCTACATTTCAGGTATGAACCATCCGCATGAAGATCTAAGTGAGTTATATTCACCAGTGTGAAACCTACTTTTTCTGTAAGTTTAGTTGAGACAGGAAGAAAGTATTTTGCTTTGCATTCCTCTGCAATAAAGTATTTTACTTTGTGGTTCTAGAGGGAAGTCTGGGATGATGATAAGTGCCTACAGTTGCAATGGTTCATGGTTTGGTGGTCTACAAGCTATCTTTCTTTTATGAAAGTTGAAGACAGTGAAGTTCATGTGTTCCGGTGAGAAGATTCCTATGGATAAAGTGATTGAGGTTTGTGTAGTTGCTCCTATTGATTATAGCATGCTTGTGGATGTCTCCTAATCATGTTCCTATCTAGACTTTGGTCTGCATTAAGAAATTGAGATGGTGTGAAGATTGTTCCCAGATAATGTAGTGTGTAACCAGTCTTAGCCGACTTGGTTGATCTCAGTGATTGCAAAGATCTCTGGAAGATTGTGGAAGCATTTTGTGGCATGGAAGATCATGTTTGAGTCCCATCTAAGGCATGGTGTGATCCACATTTCATTCCCTTTGCATGATATTGCAATAGGTCAGGACCTATTTTGTAAATGTTTGTAATACCGACCTTGGAGATTGTTCCAATGGTTGATGATTGTGATGCCAAGCTTGATGATCATTTCAAGGTTGATGTAGTGTATAAATACTTGTAGTTGAGTCATGGAAAAGGTGTCCTTGAGTGAAAATGAAAAGATATTAAGAAAGGTCCAAAGGCAGAGAAGAGAAGAGGCAGAGGAAAGAAGAGGAAGAGCAGAGCAGAGCAGAGCAGAGGAATTGTTATTGACAATACAGAAAGGTATTGATTGTGGAAAAAAAAAAAATTGTGACAACTGATTCACCCCCCCTCTCAGTTGTCTGATGCATATCAACAAAGAGTTGCTAATGTAACACTCCAATCTGTGCCAGAGCAAACTATAATGGAACAACCAGTTCTTGATGACAACAAAGCAAGGATACAACCTTTGCAGAGAAGCTTTTCAATGGCCCATGCATATCCAAATTCAAATAATAAGCCATATGTAGATTATAATCTTGAGGAATGCTCCACTTCTTCAAACCATTCTGCTTCAAGGACCTATACATCTGTGAATCCTTATCCAACACACTCTTCTTATGCCTCTACCTTAGCTCTTCATAAGGATCCAATCTTGATGGATAAATTGGCTAGATCGGTAAGTGCCAAATTTCATCTGACTCCAAAGGAAGAGGAGAAAAAAGAAAAACAAAAAAAAAGGTATTAAGATTATTAAGTTGGATGAACCCGCTTGCATGTTAACAGAATCTTTACCAAGATATGGCTCAGAGAAGAAAACCAAACATCAAATCCAAGTTGACCCTAACACAATAGTAGAAGTCACTGGTTATGAGCCAGGTAAATGGCCAACCCCAGAAAGCTTTCCAATAGTTAATCTAGATGACAAGCTATGGGGGAAATATGAATCTAGGATTCACACAAAGATAGGAACTAAACAAAAGAGTTCTAAATCCCAAATAAATTAGTAGGCCCATGGATGATAAGAGCCCAGGGCAACATAGATGACATAGCCCTTGATGTCAAACAAGCAGTTAAGAGGTCAACCTCAGTGTATGATAATTTACTTTATGTCGAGAATACTGTAAATAAGATAGAATCTAATACTCTTAAGTTAGAAAAATAGTCCACATCTTTGTTGAATGATTCTTCAGGATTATCCTATAGTTTGACAAGTGTTCAAGCTACTCTTAAAAATATCCAAACATTCACCCAAAGAATAGATACCTACACCACTTAGATGTCTGATACATTAGCCACTTTAGCGAACAGAAGAGATACTCAAACTCAAGAAAATAAAATCTTGTTAGAAAATGTGGTAAGAAGTTTAGAAAAACTAAGGAAATATACAAAGAAAATTAGAGTATCTCAAAAAGGAGAAGATAGTTCTGAAGAAGAAGTAGAAGAAGAAAAAACAAACTTTTCTAAACCAAAACCTCCAAAGGTGAAAATACAAAGACAAAAGGGTCTCTTGTTCACTGATGATCCTGAAGACAAACAACCATTAGGCACCTCTAGAACAAAAACTGCCCCAAGGCCTACTAAGATAATTGTCCACAAACAAAAATAACATGCTATGCAGGCATCAAACCAACTTAGGGATTGGTTACAAGAGCTCAAAATAGAGGATACTTATGATCATCCAATCTATATGGAAGAACCTGCTACAACCCATGTTGATGGATTTGTTATAGATTAAGAGGTACTACTGGAAGTAGAATCATCTCATAGTTCAAAACTAGACAGTGAATTTGGTACCATCAAAGAAATGGAAGTCATTATTGATGACTTAAATGAAGAAGAAAATTGGGAAACTTATATGGCTAGCCATGAATCTATAGGTAGTAATATGGATGTGGAAATGAGAGATGTCATGTCTGAAAATTCTAGACCAGAACAATTAAGAGCCTATGCACCATCAGGATATATCCTCAATATTGATAAAGTCATAGATCCCCATGATACAATATGTACCTGGTGTGATACTCTAGAAAAATTCTTTGATACTAGAAGTTCTAATTGGTCTAATTCTAATAAGGTTTTGTATGTTGTAAGACTAATGTCTAGAAAACTTAGAGATTAGTGGAACAGTCTACCAGATAATGGTTTAATTACCTAAAATCCAAATACAGGGAAGTCTATGTCAAAGAAATAGATATGGGTAGAAATGGCATTTCTCATGAAGGTTTTCCTAACCTAAAATATCTACTTATTATGACATTTTGTGGTGAAAGGAAGAATGATATACTTGAAGCTAAAAAAATCTTGTATTCCTTAAAACTAAAAGACTTAGAGAAGCTACACCAGTATAACCTAGTCTTTGAGAAATACATGATTGCAGCTCATAAGCTCAATGACACCACCACAAAAAAGTATTATCTTAATTCATTACCATGTAGATTAGGAGAATGGGCTGAGGACTATATTATTGAAAGAAAGAAGACAAAGATTGATAAATGCACTTTTGTTGGCATTAAGACTTTAGTAACTTATAAGATGGACAAACAATGTCTTCTGCAGTCACAAAATGATAATAGAGAAAAATATAATTCCTCCTGTAACTTGAAGGAATATTGTAGTTTGCCTCCAATCAACTAGCTTAAAGATTTCTAGTAGGTGAGAAAGTTCAAAAGAAAGTCTTGTCGTAAATTTTGAAATTGCAAAAAATGCAAGAGACGACCCTATGATGATGACAATATGGAAAGATCATTCAAACACAAATACAGGGGACATAAGAAAAGGTATAGATTTTCTCTTGTACATAAGAATTCTTTTAAGAATAGGAAACTTCCCAAATACTTGTTTACGAAAAATAAGCATTTAGGAAAAGGACCAGTCAAGTGTTTCATCTGTAAAGGTCCTCATTATGCTACTAATTGTCCCAGAAAATTAAATTCTGGAACAAAAGTTTATGCTCTTTTTCAAGAACAGGATGTACATAATAATTGGGAAATTTTAGATACTGTTGAAGCTTTTGCATAGTTTTCCTCTGACACATTCTTTGAATTAGTAGAGGTTTTTCCTAAACAATTTTCTATGGGAAAAGATAAACACAAAAGGTAATGATCCCTCATCTTCTTCTGAAGACAGTGAATCATCTTCCAGTTCTTCTAGTTCCCACAAATCCTCTTTTGTGGTCAAAAAGGTTGTTCAAAAAGCTATCAAAGATCTTAACTTCGAGATTGATATGGCTAAAGATAAAAACCCCTATAAAATGCCAGGGACAAAAGAGGAAAGGAAAGATGCTATCAACTAACAAAAAAAAGAGATAAAAACCAAGGAAGCTAAGAGAGAGTCTCTCCAAAAACAAATTAAAGAAGACAAACCTTCTTCATTCCATGGCTATAAACATCCTAGTTGGAAACAAAAACCTCTTGTTCCCTCTCAAGATTTTTCTCCACCTCCCTCTTTCAAGAAGCTTTCCTCCCATAAAACTACTCAGAACCAACTTGATGCAGTATGTTCCAAGGTTGACTACCTCACTGAGGAGATTCAAAATCTCACCCAACAAGTTTATCTCCAGAAAAAAGAACTCACTACACTCACTCCTGTTGTGGGGGATATTCGCATAGTTTTATACAAAGCAGACAAGGATTCTACAAGAAGCAACTCAAACTTTGACCCTGAGAAACATGAACCAACAAATGCCATGTATCTTGTAGAAAATTGTACATATATTAGAGTAAACTTATGTTTTCCAGGATATAAACAAATTCCTATGGATGCCTTTGTTGATTCTGGATCTTCTAGAAGTTTTGCTAAGACAAATGCAATTCCTTTAGAATTTCAAAAAACAAGACTAGACCTTCCTAAAGGTATTGCCATTAATGGAGAACAAATCTAAATGGGAAGATATGCACAAGATGTCACAATAGAAATTTAGGGAAAGAAGTTTGTGACTGATTTTGTAGAATATAATGCTTTACAAGTAGATGTTTTTTTAGGGTTTGTGTTTATAACCAAATATGAACCTTTTGTGCTAAGAACTCATGGGATCTCACTCAGGCATGAGGATGGGCAAATCAAAATTCCTACCCTAAAGATTATAAAGTATCAATTTGAAAAGAAAAACATCAATCTTGCCAAAAGAAAAGAGACAGCCAGCCTCTAGATCCAAAAGCCACCACTCCTACTTGAGCCTGTCAAATCCAAGTTTGAACAAGATTGTTGTAGCATGAATCCTTTGTAATTCTAGTCTAAAGAGCATGAAGAATGTGAAATAAAGATAAAACCAGAATGCCAGTCTATAATTCATTTTGAGCCAGCCTACTGGATGAGTCCTACTAAAGTAAGGGAAATGAATGAACACTTGAATGAACTTCTTGAAGGCTAGCTTATCAGAGAAAGCAAAAGTCCATTCAGTTGCCCAGCCTTTTTCGTAAATAAAAGAGTAGAGAGAGAAAGAGGTAAAAAGAGATTTTGTATAAATTATAAACCTTTGAATGATATTATTCTTCCATTTAATTATCCAATTCCATTTAGTACTAATTTGATTATGAATACCTCAAAACAACTTTCTCAATACCTCAAGGTCTATATGAATGGAATGTTATGCCATTTGATTTAAAAACTTCTCCTGCATATTTCCAAAGAAGAATGGATAAAGCTCTAAGGACTTTAAAAGCATTTTGTGCTATTTATATTGATGACATTATTGTTTTCTCTAAAAATTCATCTGAGCACTTGCACCATCTTGAGGCACTATACAAATCTATTAAGGAATATGGTATATGTTTATCTGCAAAGAAGATGGTGATAGGACAGGAGGAAATTGATTTCACTGGCTTGGTATTATTTGAAGGAAAGGTAAAATTACATAATCATATATTAAAGCATATTAGTGAATTTCCTGATACCTTGATAGGAAAGAAACAAATATAGAGATTCTTGGGTTGCTTAAATTATGTTTTCCCCTTTCTATAATGGTTTGGAAAAAGATAGGAAAAGAATACAAAACTAGTTAAAGGAAGGAGCAGTAGAGTGGACAGAGGAATTGACGACAATTATCCAAAAATTAAATGTCAACAATAGCTGAACCTGCTTCTATGATGATTGAACTGGGTGAAACTTCCTTAAGAGAAGATGGAACAAAAATATTTGAGATGTCAGACGAAGAAGGTAACATAATGCTTGTACCACAATTGCCTCCTGAGATAATTGATCCCATACTCCATGTATATTTCCTTAACAAATGGCTTCAAGATTTGAGGAATTAATTTTCAGAACATTATGAAAAAGGAATTCTTGATCTAGATGAGCAGGTTGCTTTTTTAGAACATTTTGTCTTAGAAGAAGCCAGTTTGGCCTTCTCAATTAGGAATGGATTTTCCTTTGTCTCGCTTCCTTGATACCCATGAATTTGGATATAAGGACAAAAAGAAATTTGCTAAAATGTGCCAAGTATGGATTCTTCAATAGTATCACCATACTCCAAATTGAATTTGAAGATTTTGTAGATTTCTTTGCTAGATATGATAACCGAGTTCTCCCACCCAATCTAATCAAATTCTTTGATTATATCTAGGGAAATCTCTCATCGGCATTTTCTGAAGGAATGATGAATATCTGACAAATCTGAATGGGTACCATCTACCCATAGTAGAATACTATCCCTTGGTGCATGATTGGTTTTCAAAAGTTGTAATTGGTGAAATGGAATCTGCTCTCTCCCCAGCAGTAGTAGCAACATGGACAAAACTAGATTTGTCATCTCTAGAAGAAATGATTTATGCTTTCAGGAAAAGAAATGATGACTTGGAGATTGCCTTCCAACTAATTCCTAATAGTCTCTTACCTCCAACTATCTTTGGAATAGACTAGCACATGGGTTTGTCTGTGCCCTGATGTCGGCCATGTTATGATCCGACAATAGGATGCAACCTTGTCAATAAAGCAAAATTCCCATATCTTCTTTTGGGTGTAAAGAAGAATGTCCTCGCTTACGGTGTGTCTTCAGCGATTATCTTTTTCTCCACTGTTGTTAATGTTTATGGATAAGACTGCCTAACAGCTATCCACTTCTACAATGGTTTCTACGTGTCACTTTTGTATGGTTAGATATCTAGGATAGTTTAGTAAATTTTTAGATCCATCATCTATAAATAAGAGCTTTTAGCTCATTAGGAGGCATTCAAAGTTTAGTCTAGAGTCTGATAGACTTAGAAGCAAGATCTTAGGATCACAAGAGTATGCTCTTGTTCTGTGCTTAGAGTGATCTGAACAATCAGAAATTGTGTAGAGAATTCCCTGTGTGATAATCCTCATTGGTTATTACACGTTTCCAATGGGGCTATACTGCTAGATCTCAGAATTGAATGTAAATGAGGCAAGATTCAAAGACAAACCAAAAGTGCATGGAGCATCTGCATTGTTATAATTTGTTAGTGCGATAAGACAACATCAAAATATCACATGGAGTGATTCCACTAGCCAAGCATCGGATAATATATATCAATCCCATCATCATGTATGGACTAGGTCCATTTTTGCTCACTCGCTGAAGGGACACTTGGTCCTTATCAGTCTTATTTGTTTTTCATTATCTGCTAGCTAGATAGAACCACTAGAGGAAGAGAAATTCAATAAATCAAGAGAGGAGAACAAATGCCTTAGGGACAATCATGTAGGAGAGCGCCCCCAAGTCACCAACCGCAATGCTATGTCCTTAAGACACAACACTCAACAATGAAAATAGAGGAGAAACGATATAGAAGAATGATGACACAAATAGAAGAAGGTTCACAATAGAGGCAATCTCCCGATATCCTTGACCTTACAAGAGAATCAAGGGTCATCCTAGGAGGCCTAAACAACACATAACACATCACAGGAGAACACAACACGAGAGGGGAGGTCACATAAACGAGCGAATAATGCTACGACATAGGTGGCCACCAAGGTTAGAAATACTTATCTATAGGAACAACCTAATTAAAGGTTCTCAATGATCAAATCATCATTCTCCCACTCCTGAATGTTAGAGGAAAGTGGGACGTAAGATACCATAGCCAAACTATTATTCTTGTCTTCAAGTTGTCCATTCTTAAGGTCTTATTGGTTTGATTCAATGTTAGGTGAGATGTTTTCTTGTTGAGATGTGTTCTGTTGGGCAAACACTTGTCTTCTCTTCCTCATTTCTCTTGATTGTCTATTTCTTCTTGTCTTATTGCTTATCTCTTTTAAAATAGTGTCTTGTTCTTCCATAGGTTTTTGTATTTTAGAGGAGGCACCATGGTCAAATCTCATTTGTCTTAGTGGAATGTTTTTCTCTCGATGACTACCACCCAATCCTTGTAATGATGGTAGGGAAGGAACCTCAGCATAGTGCCCTTTTCCTGTTGGTCTAGGATGCTTTTCAAATGTGGGTTGTTTGTCTCTTATTATTTCTTGAATAGAAGGACCGACCACTCGATGTAATAATTGTGTTTTGTAGTTTCTATAACTCAAGAAATTAAAGTATGTATGTGGCTCTAGTTCCAGTTCAGATCATTCCCAAAAGTAATCAAGGCTAAAGTGTTATCTTGTAACCAAAGGTTTATATCTATTGCGAGGGATAGTATGTATTTGTCCACTCAAAGGAAATTTTACACAATTATAAATTGTTGAAGGGACAACTTTCATAGCTTTTAACCATGGGTGTCCTAATTTTATGCGAAAAAGGTTAGATACAGGGACAACATCAAATAATTGTTCTATGGATTTGTCAAATACATTAACCAATAAAGATATTTTCCCAAAAGTGTTTATAAAGGTTCCCTTATATGTCTTAATCATCATGTCCGAAGGGTCATAGAAGTCTTGTATCAAACCATGTGAATAAAGGAATTCTTTCGTTGCCACATTGGTCATGCAATTAGGATCAATAAGGGTTCCATCCATAGGATTTCCCATTATCTTCACAGTGATATAAAGAGGTCCTTCAATGTCTTCAATTGTTCTATCATGCGGTGTAAACACAATTTTGGGTTCAAGGATCTTTCTTTTCATGTAAGGCCTAGGAGGAAACCTAATTTTATTATTGAGATTGAAATCCATGTGTATATGTTTTCAAATCAATGTAAAATCATATTTTAAAATCTTTTCAAAAGTTATGCAAGAAATAAGTGCAAAACTGTATGTGAAAATGACCTAAAATGCTTGATTTTTTCAACTTTTTCCAATGCAAATGAGTGAAACAAGAGGTGTTGTAAGGAAATTGATGACGGAAAGAAAATAATATGTGTTATATAAATCCAATAAACCAATAATATCCTTTACAACACACCTTTAGTGCAAATCTATAATGATGACAAGTCAAAACCTAGTGAAAATACACTAAAAACATGCAATTTTTCACCAATTTTCAATGCAAAGGCCTCATAGAAAGGGTGTTGTGAGGAATTTGAGGAGGGGAAGAATCTTATAACCCTAGTAAAAGGCAATTAGTGCAGAAAAATCTTTCACAACATACCTTTGATGCAATTCTAGAGAGAAGATAAGTCCTAATCTAGTGAAAATGCAAGGTTTTCAAACCCTAGAGATGAAATTTTGCAAGAAAGCCAGTATGATACAACACTAAAATTAGAAATTGGTCCTAATTAGTGTTTTGAAAGGGTAGTAAAATTTGAAACAATATTTTAACCACAAACCCTAGCTAATGCTTAAACTAGGTTATATGAAAAATGCACAATTTCAAGCAATTTTTAACAATTTAATCATGAAAATGCTATGTAAATGAATGATGAATGATGAATTTCTATAATTTAAATAATATCTAATGATAATCACAAAAATTAAATGAAATTAAATACAAACTAATTCAAATTATTTGAAAATGCAAGCTAAAATGCCATTTTTTTCAAATTTTTCCAAATTTTCAATTTTTTTGTAATTTTTTCAAATGCAATAAGATGAAAATGAAATGAATGAATGAAATGAATGAAAGTATAAATTATGACACTTGGAAAGGTGCAAAATTCATTAAAAACATGGGTTCACCAAAATGTTTAGTGATAAAAAAAAGAGGAAGATGGGATCTTGGTTTATTTCAAGGGTTTATGTTAAATCCTCCTTTCGCCACAACATTCAAGGACATTCAATCGAGTAGATAACTCTACTACAGATCTCCTATCAATTCAAATAGAGGGGAAGATTTGAATTGTGAGAATTTTTTGTTCAATTAAGTTCAATTATGCTCAAAACCCTAATTTCATAAAATCATAAACAAACAGACAAATTACATAAAATGATCACACATAGAGATATCAAATGACAATCAAATACTTACCAGATTTTGAAGTCTTGTGTGCAGAAAAGTTGGGGACTAATGAGTGGGTGCCCTAGTCTAGTGTACCTATTTTGTTAGGATCTCTAAAGAGTGTCTGGAACACAACTCTATTGTCACAAATATTTCACCGCATTAGAATCCAGAGGACTAATGAGCGGGTGCCCTAGTCCAAGCCCTAATTTTCTTCTTTTCTCTGCACTTCCAACAGTCTATAATTTCTTCCTACAACTCCACTTCTTTCACTTCTAAAACCTATAACCTGCAATCACAAAAAAGTGGGTTGGGGGTTGTGATGTTTAGAGGCTTGCCTCAGTCAAGCCTGGGAGAGACATTCAAGTCTTTCGAACATCGTTGTCAGATAAAGAGTCTGTATCCCTATCGGATAGAGGAAAAAACTAATTGATAAATGATTGAAAACAAAAATGAATGTCACCTTGATGGTGTATCTCTCATGGAAGGAAGATGCTTCTTTCATACCATAAGGAGATGGAGCCAAATCTGCATAAACAAACACAATAACAACAAAATATTACTCTGCAAAACAATGAATGCCTTGAATCACTTTTGCATAAAGTCACAAGTTCACAATGTCCATCTAGTTTACAAATGAATTCCTAAACATTCTTATATATGCAACTAAACAACTTGTTGCCAAGAAATTCATAATTCAAACTTGAGGTGCTAGCCTAGGACCTAATAATGGTCACATAACCGACACGTGTTGGAATTAGTTCAGACAACTGAGAGGGGGGTGAATTAGTTGTCCCACAAATTAACCTTTTTCTTCTTTTAAAATTCTTTATCAACTTTCAATTAGATTAGTGATGTAAGCATTTAAGCATGAATTAACAACACATGAGTAGAAGCAAATTGAACACACATAACACTAGAAGTTTTACGTGGAAACTCGGTTAAAGGAAAAACATGGTGGGGGTTAACCCACAAGATTTGTACCATGTTAAAAATACTTGAAAGAAATGAAAATGCACTTGCCTTAGGGCTCACTACCTAGAGCTCACTGCTCAAGGAGGCTCACTACTTACAGGAGGCTCACTACCTACAAGAATTTATGTTTAATACAATAAGAATGAACTGTGAAATAGCATCTTCTTTATGCCTAGTTCAGTTCCTTTGAAAGCTCAAAAACCTTCTTCTCTACCCCAAACACTTCTTCATCATCTCTTCATATCTTACTGCTCTTGTTCCTCTGCTCCTCCTCTTCTCTGCTCTGCCTCTGTACCTTTCTTAGGATTTTATCATTTTCGCACAAGGACAACTTTCCTCAATTCATTCACAAGTATTTATACTCTTCGTCAACCTTGAAATGAACATCAATGTCGGCACTACAACCATGTGAATCACTATGTTGTCAGCCAAACATAACTGATACTTGAATCTTCTTCCAACAACACGCCACGCTCCAAAGAATTGCTCTTAGATCATCTGCAACATGCTTGAAACATTCAGTCGGCCAAGACTAGGAAGAACAACAATACCAAGAAGAAAATCTTTACCAATGAGCTCAATCTTCAATACAGACCTCCAACATAGTAGTCACATGATCTAGACACCTCCAAAAGCACATTGAATTCTACAAAAACATCTGCACTCCTCCAAATCACTAGAATCACTTACATTTTCATCTGGAACCTCAAGAACACTATCTGCCATGACTGTCACACTAGAAAGATTGCTTGTGGACCTCCAAACCATGAACCACTTGAGTTGATGATGTAAACTGACTTCCCAAAAAAGCCTCTAGATCCGTAGATCATAATATTTCAATGCGGAGCAATCTGGACCAATTTACTATCACTCTGTCTCTTCTGAACAACTGCCAAAGCCTAGTTCTACTTAGATGGCCATAGCTTCTTCAAATCTTCATGCGGACCTCTCAAATCTTAAGTGGAGCTACTTCAGACAATCCTCTACATAGCCAGATGGTCTGCATATATTTATCTTCACTAATTTTCTCAATATCCTCAACATTCCAGTCTTCTAAACAAGCAACAAAATGGAATACAGTTGACACTAATGGCAACAAGGATATGTTGACATCAATGAAAACACTAATTAGACACATATTTGCAACAATCTCCCCTTTGTCATTGATGGTAACATATGATGTGAAAAATTGATTCAACCATCAAGACAAGAACTTCTCCCCCTTTCTCTTATCACTTCTGTAACTACTTTCTTCACTGCTCCCCGTTTCATCAGCAACTAGTTTTTCACATGACTTCTCTCCCCCTTTAACATCAATGGCAAAGGGCACATATTTGCAATCTTTTCTCCCTCTTTTTGTTTCAAACTAATCTAAAGAGTTTGCATACTAACTACTCCTCCTGAGTAGTATCTCCTTAACACCAATCCAGATCACAAGATATGACTGTGAATTCCACCGGATTGATGCACCCTAGTGCATCTTAGTTCTGACTAGGAGGGGTAATAACCCCTAACTTCTTTTTGAGATACTCAAAAGTATCCTTAGGCAGAGGCTTGGTGAATATATCAATCTAATTCTTTGAAGAAACAAATTCCATTTTGACTTCATTCTCACTTACTTTTTCTCTCAAGAAATGAAACTTGATGGATATGTGTTTTGTCTTTGAATGCAACACAAGATTCTTGGAGATGGTTATTGCACTTGAATTATCACAGAAGATTATAATAGGCTCCTCAAATACCACTCTGATATCCTTCAACATTTGCTTCATCCACAAAACTTGAGTGCAATTACTTGCTACTGCTATGTACTCTACCTCTGCAGTAGACAGAGATATTGCCTCTTGCTTTTTTCTCAACCAAGAAACCAATCTTTTTCCCAAGAAGAATCTACCACCACTAGTACTTTTCCTGCCATGCACATCTCTTGGCCAATCAACATCAGTATATGCATGAAGAGTGAAGTCATTGTCCTTTGGATACTGCAATCCATAGTCAAGTGTCCCTTTAAGATATCTAAAAATTCTCTTGACTGCTACTACATGGGATTTTCTAAGATCAACTTGAAATCTAGAAACAAGTCCAACTGCATTTATGATATCAGGTCTAGTCTAACTCAGATAGAATAGTCCCCCAATCATTGATCTATACCTTTTCTAATCTGCCTTAGGTGAATTATCATATTTACTCAACTTGCATCTAGTTACCATAGGAGTACTTACTAGTTTTGAGTCCTCCATTCCAAACTTTTTCAACAATTCTCTCACATATTTAGACTGAGATATGAAGATACCTTTATTTGACTGAGTGATTGGTAGACCTAAGAAGAAATTCATCTCACCAAACATGGACATTTAAAATTCACTTTGCATCTGATCAGTAAATTTTTTACGCATGCTTCCATTTCCACCAAAAATGAGATCATCAACAAATACCTCGACAATTAATATGTGCCCATGATCGATCTTGAAATAAACATCACTGTCAATAGTACCTTTGCTAAATCCTATCTTCAGCATATACTTATCCAATCTTGCATACTAGGCTCTTGGGGCTTTTTTAAGTCCATACAAATCTTTTCTCAATCTGCAAACCATATCTTCTTGATCAGACAACTGGAATCCTTCTGGTTGCTCAATGTAGACTTCTTCTTCTAGCTCTCCATTCAGGAATGTTGACTCGACATCCATCTAGTATACCTTGAAATCTTTGAAAGCAGAAAATGCAAAAAATAATCTGACTGCTTCTATTCTTGCTACAGGAGCAAAAGTTTCTTCAAAATCAATTCCTTCCACTTGAGAATATTCTTTGCATACCAACATTGCTTTGTTTCTTACAACTTCACCATCTTCATTTAGTTTATTCAGGAAGACCCATTTAGTTCTAATCACATTTTTGACCTATGGTCTAGAAACAAGATCCCAAGTGTGATTCTTTTCAATTTGCATTAATTATTCTTCCATTGCTTTTATCTAGTTTTCATCATTGCAGGCTTCACTTACTAATTTTGGTTCAATCTTTAAAATCAAACAAAGCTTTTCTTGATCTTTAGCAATTCTTCTCCTAGTTCAAACACCTTTATTTCTATCCCCTATGATCTAATCTTCAGGATGATTCATCCTTACATACCTAGGAATTTTGGGATTTGCTTGAACTTCTATTTCTTGAACTTGTTCCTCAACTTCTGCATTATCCTCTTGAGCCACTGGATTTTTTGAATCAATCCGGATTTGAGTCTAGGTTTGAACTTGCCTTCCTTGACTTTGACTTTCATCTTGATCATCTGATTCATATCCGCAAGACTTGGAATGTCCTTCTTTGCTTTGATCAACTCTAACATTTGCACTTTCAATAATTTTTTCAATCTCTTGTTAAAGCATCAATATGCCTTGCTTTGAGTAGAGTAACCCAAAAATATCCCTTCATCACTTCTTGCTTCAAACTTGCCTAGATCCTCATCTCTTTTGATATAGCACTTACTTACCAAAAACTCTAAAATACTTCACAGCAGGAGGATGACCAAACCATAGTTCATAAGGGGTCTTACCAGAATTGCCTTTGATCTGCACCTGGATGAAAGTGTAGACAACAGTACTCATAGCTTCTCTCCAATAGACTTGTGGAACATTTGCTTCCATCATCATGGTCCTGGCAGCGTCTTGAATGGTATGGTTCTTTCTTTCCACAACTCCATTCTGTTGAGGAGTCCTAGGAGTAGATAACTATATTTTTATTCCTTGCTTTTCACAGAATGTATCAAACTCACCGAAGGTAAACTCTCCACCTCTGTCGGATCTCAAACACTTTATCTTCACACCAATCTCATCTCAACCATGACCTTGAACACTTTGAATTTGTCAAGAGCTTCTAATTTTTCTTTCAAGAAGGTTACCCACATCATCTGGGAGTAATCATCAATCAGCAACATAAAATATCTATCTCCTTGCACACTCATAATTCTAACAGGACCACAAATATCAGTATGCACAAGTTCCAGTAGTCCACTTGAAAATTGTTCCTTACTCTTGAATGAAGTTCTATTCTATTTACCCAATTGATATTCTCTACACGTGCTATCAAGTTTCATAAGTTTTAGAAGATCTCTCATAGCCTAAGTAGAACTTATCTTGACAATGTTATCAAAATTCACATGACACATTCTTCTATGCCATAACCAACTCTAATCAATATGAGCAATCAAGAAACTCTTACTAGAATTAATTAAATGAAAGATGTTACCTCTAGTCTGGGTAACGGATGCAATTTCAGTTCTAGAGCTTTCCAAGATTCTGCATTTTCCATCCTTGAATCTGAGGTCATAACCCTTGTCAACCAACTATCCAACATTGAGAAGATTATTCTTTAGTCCTTCCACATAGAGAACAACATTAGTGTTATTCTTACCATCAAAAGAGATGGATCCTCTACCACAGATTCTACCAGCTGAGTTGTCTCCAAATTTCACAATTCCACCTTCATATTTTTCAAAGCTTACAAACTTACTTTTATCACTAGTCATATGATGACAGCATCCACTATCAATCACCCATTCATCCTTTTCAACAACCTAAGCAGCCAAGGCACTTTCCACATTTGCATAGCTAGCAGATTCAGTAGACACCAGATCTTTTTCTTTGATAGCAATGAACACCCAATCACCTTCAGTGGAACCTCCATGATCAAATTCATCATCTGTGACTCCTTCTTCTGTAGCTTCTTGGACATAGTAACATTTCTTCTGACCTTTATATCTATTAGGGTTTGGCTTTGAAAATTTCTCTAGACATCTTGAGGCAAAATGACCAATCTTATTACAAGAAAAACATTTGAATGACAACTTTCCTTCATACTTACAAGTTCCTCTTGGCATTCTTTTGGCAATAAGAGATTCAAGTTCTGCAGATTCAATTTCATCATCTTCAAGATCCTTCCTTGCCTTAACAAATCTATTTGATCTTCCTGAAGAGCTTTCACCTGGATCATATCTTTGTTTTCCATATACACTAGCCACAAATATAGACTCAGATTTAGGAAGAGAATCACCAAACTCACTCATTTCAGATGCTAAGAGCTTACCAACTAACAGATCCCTTGTAACAGTTGTCACTGTCCTGATCTCTTCAATGGTAGCAACTTTATGCTTATATGCTACAAGTAAGGATCTGAGCACTTTGGCAACAATCTCTGATTCTTCCAATACTCCAACATTTTTGATACCGGTCACAAGTTCATTCACTTTCTGCATGTAGGAAGTAATGTTTTCATCTTCACTCATTACCAACTTTTCATATTTACCCTTCAGGCTCTGTAGCTTGGCACATTTGACATATTTGTCACCTTCATACAGATTTTCCAACTTTTTCCAGATTTCATGGGTAGTTTTCAAATCTAGGACATTTGCCAATTCTGTATCAGTTAGGGCACTGAATAATGCTTCTTTAGCTCGAATATGGCATTCAGCTTCCCTAAGTTCATCTAGAGTTGTAGGGCCATTCTTCAGAATCTTATACTCATTCTTAGTTATCAACCAAAAGGCATCACCCATACATTCTAAATGACACTGCATGCATACCTTCCAGAGGGAGTAATTTTTTCCATCAAATCTTAGACTTTCCTTCTTGTAAGTCAACATCTTGGATCTCCTCAAGCAGTTAAGCTTCTTTTAGAGGAACTGGCTTTGATACCAATTGTTGGAATTAGTCCGGACAACTAAGAGGGGGGGTGAATCAGTTGTCCCACAAATTAACTTTTTTCTTCTTTTAAAATTCTTTATCAACTTTCAATTAGATTAGTCATGTAAACATTTAAGCATGAATTAACAACACATGAGCAGAAGTAAATTGAACACACATAACACCAGAATTTTTATGTGGAAACCTGGTTAAGGGAAAACCACAATGGGGGTTAACACACAAGATTTGTACCCTGTTAAAAGTACTTGAAAGAAATGAAAAGGCACTTACCTTAGGGCTCACTGACTACAGGAGGCTCACTACCTACAAGAATTTATGTTTAATACAAGAAGAATGAACTATGAAATAGCATCTCCTTTATGCCTGGTTTAGTTCGTTTAAAAGCTCACAAAACTCATGATCTACCCCAAACACTTCTTCATCATCTCTTCATATCTTACTGCTCTTGTTCCTTTGCTCCTCCTCTTCTCTACTCTGCCTATGTAGCTTTCTTAGGATTTTATCATTTTCACACAAGGACAACTTTCCTCAATTCATTCACGAGTATTTATACGCTTCATTAACCTTGGAATGAACATGTCAAGGCTAGCACTACAACCATGCAAATCACTATGTTGTTGGCCAAACATAACTAAGACTTGAATCTTCTTCGAACAACACGCCACGCTCCAAAGAATTGCTCTTAGATCATCCGCAACATGCTTGAAACATCTGGTCGGCCAAGACTGGGAAGAACAACAATACCAAGAAGAAAATCTTTATCAATGAGCTCAATCTTCAATGCAGACCTCTAACATAGCGGTCACACGATCCAGAAACCTCCACAAGCACATTGAATTCAACAAAAACATATGCACTCCTCCAAATCACTAGAATCACTTGCATCTTCATCTGGAACATCAAGAACATTGTCTGTAATGACTGTCACACTAGAAAGATTACTTGTGGACCTCCAAACCATGAACCACTTGAGTTGATGATACACACTGACTTCCCAAACAAGCCTCTAGATCTGTAGATCATAATATTTCAATGCGGAGCAATCCAGACCAATTTATTGTCACTCTGTCTCTTCTGAATAACTGCCGAAACCCAGTTCTACTCAGATGGCCGTAGCTTCTTCAAATCTTCATGCGGACCTCTCAAATATTAAGTGGAGCTACTTCAGACAATCCTCTACATAGCCAGATGGTCCACATACATTTATCTTCATTAATTTTCTCAATATCCTCAACATTCTAGTCTTCTAAACAAGAAACAAAATGAAATATAGTTGACACTAATGGAAACAAGGATATGTTGACATCAATGACAACATCGATTGGACACATATTTGCAACAACATGAAAATAAGTCCTGACCCAAAATAGGGTGGGACTAGGGCATGAGTGCCCAAGTCCTCCCTCCAATTTCTGATAGGATTCATCATAAGTACATCCCCTAGGTCCCATTTGCCATAAAACTTAGGGATTTCTTCACTTGAAGTCATCAATAACATGTAAGTTGATCTAAATGCATTCTAAAGGACCCAGGAGTAAACATAGGAGGGAAAATGCCCTAGGGAGACATTTTCTGACGTAATATCAACCTCATCAATTTTATCAACAAATGGATTATGGAGTGCAAAATCAACATCATGAGGTTCATATCCACTTTCTTCAAGCAAACTTCTTTCTTTTTCTTCTTCTTTGTCCATGGTATTGCTTTTATCAATAGGTGTTTCATAATATTTTGCAACATTTTCATTTGTAATATCATGGTCAATTTCATTCTTATCTAACATTTCATTCTAATCAACATTAACACCTTCAATTTCCATGTCATTAGATGGTAAAGAAGAAGCTTCACCTTGATGAGAATCCACCAAACTTCATCTTCCAATCCTCTTCCTTGCTCTATCCTCTTCCCTAATTGCTTCAATTTCATCTAATGTAACTTTCCTCCTTTTTGCTTTATGATGACTATTGCTCCCCATTAGGGGAACAAAATATCACCCTTATGATTGTAACAAGCAAATTGTGTATCCAAAAGTGCATAAAAATATTTTTTTGATTGTAACAAGTAGAGATCATGGGTTTTTCGATAGCAGAGTGTCTGTGGGCATGGTTGTCAGGACCAACAACATTCCTTTTATCTTTTTTTTGACTTTTACATAATGGATATTCATTTTCAAAATAGATATCTATTCTAAAAATGGATATCCATTACCTAAAGACCAATTCTTTGGGTAAACGATATCTAGTAATGGATATCCCTTCTACAAAATAGATATATGTTTTGTAAAATGGATATATGTTCTATAGAATAGATATCCATTATGTTTTCCTCTCAAGGTTTAATGCTAAGGGTAACTTGTTGGAGAAACATTAGACATGAAGCCAACACAAGATATTTGTAATGCATGAAGTATACGTGATACACGAAGTATACATGTAAGACACAAAGCATGAAGCATACGTAATCAACAAAGTATACACATAAATACATGTGAGGCATGAAGCATATAAGTACACATGATACACAAAGTATGAAACATACTCCTAGATACATGTAATACACATAAGTACATATGAAGCATGAACCATATACATAAACACACGTGATACATGTAATACACGAAACATGAAGCATACACGTAATACACAAGTATATGTATAAATACATGTAATACATGGAGCATGAAGCATACACGTAATACACGGAGCATGAAGCATACACATAATACACCAAGTATATGCATAAGTACATGTAATATAAGAAGCATGAATCTTACACGTAATACACAAAGTATTCACATAAATACACGTAATACATGAATCTTGAAGCATACACGTAATACATGAAGTATACGTATAAATACACATAAGATACAAGGCATAAAGCATACACATAAATACATGTAATATGCATGAAGTATGCACATGGATACACGTAAGTCATGAAGCATACACATGAATATACGTAAGTCACAAAGTATACACATGAATACACGTAAGTCATCAAGTATACACTTGAATACATGTCAGTCACAAAGTATACACATGAATACACTACAAGTCATGAGGTATACACTTGAATACATGTAAGACATGAAGCATATACATGAATGTGCATAAGGCATGAACTATGCACATGAATATAAGTTGCATCAACTATCATTCACAAGATGGCAAGAAGGATGCTCTAATCTAGGGCCCAAGTGGACAACTCTCTAAATGAGGATCTAGGAACTTACACCTCTTTTACCTATCGTGCTTGGAAACACCTATCTGGGGTTTTTACATAGGTTTACAATGCTTGTAAACACACATACCACAAGGTTTGATTCCTCAATAATATCCATGCATTCATGCACTTGGTTATCATGATTTATACAATTGTTTAGAATTAATAGTTTTAATTTGACCACAAGATCAAAGAAATACACACATTTTAGTCTCAGAGCTAGTGGCTACACAAAAATCTACATATTAGGACACAAAGTACTATCAAACCATAAATTCAAACATGTGTTCCATGAGTTCATAAAGTTGTAGGGTATATACATGAAATACACAAATAGGTCAATCCTTGGACAAGGGTATGGAATACTATTGGTGATTTTTCTTACCAAAATTCAAAATATTTTGTAGTCAAGAGTGAATTAAGTTTGAGAGAGATTTTTTTGCAATGTGTAAATAATCTTGTTGTTATATGGAGCCTAATCAGACTTGGAGGTTAAATTTTCCCCACTTTTGTCGGCATGGTTTCCCCCCAAAGTATTTTATGGGGGAGTGCAAGGGGGGCAAATAGTTATTTTTTCTATTGGCCGCCATAAAAAAAACCCTATTTTTGTAACCGACATAAGTCTTCATAAAAAGGCTAAGGGTTAGGGTTTCTATTGGGTATTGTATCTGTAGTACATTGCATTGGATTTGGGTTGCATGAGATTGTTGGTTGTAATCAATTCTATTTGCTAGATAATAATATTGGACTCTTTATTGGTGGATGTAAGCCGAGTTTGGGTGAACCACGTTAAAATTGTCTCTCACTATTTTATTTCCATGTATTTTTCATTCCTCTATTTTATCTTTATCTGCATTTAATTGATATCTTCTACATGCTATTCCTAACAAGTGGTATCAAAGTGGGTTGTGTTTGATTATTGTCTGCATGAAGGTCTGATGGTTGAGTGGGAGTCTCACGGTTAAGTGGGAGCAATGGCAGACGAGGGTAAATTAAAGGTAGATAAATTCAATGGGTAGAACTATCAGTTATAGAAGATGCAGATGGAGGATTATCTCTATCAGAAAGATTTATGGAGGCCATTGGAAGGTAAAGCCAAGAAACTGGTAGCAATGACTGATGAAGATTGGGAACTTCTGGATAGAAAGGCATTGAGAAGTATTCATTTGTGCCTAGCACCATCTATGGTGTTCAATATAGCAAAAGTGAAGACAACAGATGAATTGATGAAAGCTTTGGAAAAATTGTATGAAAAACCCTCAGCCTCAAATAAGGTATTTCTCATGAAGCGTTTGTTTAATCTAAAAATGATCGAAGGTAGATCTGTGATAGATCATTTAAATGAGTTTAATATGATTACCAGTCAGTTAACTTCTGTAAAAGTGAAGTTTGATCAAGAGGTTAGGGCTCTTGGTTTTATGTTCTTTTCCATAAAGCTGGAATAGCTTGGTAATGGTTGTAAGTAACTCTATCTCTAGTTCAAATTCTTTGAAATTTGATGATGTTGTTGGTGTTATCCTTGGTGAGGAAATGCAATGGAAAATCTCAGGTGGATCCATATCAAGCAATGTTTTGAATGCAGAACGCAGAGGCAGACCAAAGGAGAGAGGAAAAGGTTCTAGAGGTCATGGGAAGTCATGAGGAAAATGAAAGGACAAGAGGTCCCAATCGAGTCATCTAAAGAAAGATTATTGGTCTCAGAAGAATAAAGAAGGAGACAAACAAGAAGGTAATAAGGAGGCAAATGTAGTAAGTAATAAATATGAAGATGATGTTTTGATTCTTTCCCTAGATAATGCCGATGATTCTTGGGTTTTAGATTCAGGGGCCTCATTTCATGCTATGCCCCATAGAAGTTATTTTCTTGATTATGTCCAAGGGGATTTTGGGTTGGTTTATTTGGGAGATAATGAACCCTCTCAGATTGTTGGAAAGGGAAGAATTAAGATTAAGTTGCAGAATGGGAATCATTGGCTACTACAAGAGGTAAGGCACGTTCCAAGGCTAAGTAGGAATTTAATTTCAGTAGGGCAACTAGGTGATGAAGGTTGCATAGTTACTTTTAGTGATAAAAATTGGAAGGTTTCAAGAGGTGCATTAATAGTAGGAAAAGGTGTGAAAGTAGGCACCTTATATCTTTGTACAGGTCATATTGTTCCTTTTACTTTAGTTGCTATAGAGAAAAATCAAACAGGTTCAGGAACAGTTGATGCAGGTTTGCAGGTAGAGATTGAAACAATTATTGTAGGTTCTGAGACAACATTGTGGCATAACAGACTTGGGCATATGAGTGAAAAAGGTATCAAGGTACTTCATTCTAAGAAATTTTTACTAGGTCTAAAATGTATTAATATGGATTTATGTGAAATTTGTGTGTATGGAAAACAAAAGAGAGTTAGTTTTAATAAGGATGGGAAGCAAAAGAAAGATGAAAAGTTGGAGCTTGTGCATACAGATGTATGGGGACCAACTCAGGTATCTTCTCTCGGTGGCTCTCAGTATTATGTTACATTCATAGATGATGCAACTAGAAAGGTTTAGATTTATTTCCTTAGGCAAAAATCTGATGTATTTGAAACATTTAAGAAATGGAGAAGCTTGGTTGAGAATGAGATGGGTAAAAGATTGAAATCTCTCAGATCTGATAATCATGATGAGTATTGGATAAAAGAATTTGAGGATTATTGTTCCTCTAATGGAATTCGTAGGCAGAAAATGGTTCAAGGGACTCCACAAGAAAATGGAGTGGTTGAGCACATGAATAGGACAATAATGGAGCATGCAAGGAGCATGAGATTGCATGTTGGGCTACCTTTAAACATGTGGGCAGAGGCTGTCAATACTGCTATATATTTAATTAATAGAGGTCCTTTAGTTCTTTTGGCCTGTGGTATTCTAGAGGAAGCATGGACACGTAAGAAGGTGAGTTATTCTTTTGTCAAAACCTTCAGATGTGAAGCATTTGCACATGTAGATTCTAAAAATAGAACCAAGCTAGATGAAAAATCAAAAAAATGTATCTTTGTTGGATATGGAATTGATGAATTTGGTTATAAGCTTTGGGATGTTAAAAATCTAAAAATTGTGAGAAGCAGGGATGTTGTATTCAATGAGACGGTGTTGTACAAAGATTAGTTGCAGTAGCATGAGAAGAAAGAAAAGGATTATGTGGTGTTGGATGATACTTCAGATAGCAATGTTCTAGTGGTTCCTCATGCTCCACAATAGCAACAGGAAATACCACAAACTCCAGTGAATGTTAGACGGTCAACAAGGATAAGTAGACCTCTCCACAGGTTTTCTCCCTCTTTGTATTCTATTTTGTTAACAGATGCTGCTGAGATAGAAGGGTATGATGAAGCTATGTAGGTGGATAAAAAGGTTCAGTGGGAGCATGCAATGGAAGAAGAGATGGACTCCTTGCTGAAAAATCAAACTTGGGAATTATGCAAGTTGCCTGCAGGTAAAAAGGCTTTACCAAACAAATAGGTTTATAGGCTGAAAGAAGAAGATGGAGGTAAGAATAGATTTAAAGTCAGGTTAGTTGTAAAAGGATTTGCATAGAAAAAAGACATTGATTTTGATGAGATTTTTTCTCTGTTTGTTAAGATGACTTCTATTTGTGTTGTTTTAAGTATTGTGGCTACTGAAGATGTGCATTTGGAACAACTAGATGTGAAAGATACCTTTCTCCATGGTGATTTGGAGGAGGAGATATATATGGAACAACCCCAAGGATTTGAGGTCAAAGGTAAGGAGAAACTGGTGTGCATATTGAAGAAGAGTTTATATGGCTTAAAACAAGCACCTCGGCAAGGGTACTTAAAATTTGATAGTTTTATTGCTGAACATGGCTACACCTGGTGTAATTCTAACCATTGTGTTTATTTTAAGAGGTTGGATAATAACAGCTACATTATTTTAAGTTTATATGTTGATGACATGCTTGTAGCGGAGTCTAACATGGATCAGATAAGTGAGTTAAAACAACAATTAGCAAAATCATTTGCTATGAAGGATTTGGGAGCAGCGAAACAAATACTTGGTATGAAAATTTGCAGAGATAGGAAGAACAAAAAATTGACTCTATCTCAAGCTGATTATGTTGAAAAGGTGTTGCAGAGATTCCATATGGATAATGCAAAAGCTTTCAGCAAACCTTTGCCTAGTCATTTGAAATTGACTAAGGGGATGTGTCCAAAGACACAAGGGGAGGAAGAAAAAATGTCCAAGGTACCATATACTACAGCTGTAGGGAGTTTAATGTATGCCATGGTATGCACAAGACCAGATATTGCACATGTTGTGGAGTTGTAAGCAAGTATATGAGTAATCTCGGATTGGAGCATTGGAATGTAGTAAAATGGATTCTCAGATATTTGAGAAGTATATCCAATAACATTTATGTTTTGGGGGCTCTAATACTAATTTAGTAGGCTATGTGGACTCAGATTTGGTAGGGGATATTGATACCAGGCGGAATACTACAAGTTATGTCTTTACTGTAGGTGGGACAATAGTGAGTTGGATCTCAAGGCTGCAAAAGGTGGTTGCTTTATCCACCACAGAGGTAGAATATGTAGTTACAACAAAGGCAAGCAAGGAAATGATATGGCTGCAATATTTCATGGAAGAATTGGGCAAACACCAGGCTAACATTTATTTGTTTACGGACAGCCAAAGTGCCATACATCTTGCAAAGAATTATGTCTTTCATTCAAAGACCAAACACATATAGCTAAGGTATCACTTCATCCGGTTGGTGTTGGAGGATGGAAAATTAAGACTGGAAAAGATACATACAGATGAAAATCTAGTGGATATGTTTACGAAGGCAGTGACAAGGGAGAAGATGAGCTCCTCTTTAGCTTTGGTTGGCCTTGAAGATTGAAAATAATAGAATCAGAACAACAGAGTCCAGGGTGCTTATTTCTAGTGGGAGCTACAGGGGCAACGATGTTTGTTCAGTCTCCAAGTGGAAGATTGTTTTAATATGGAGCCTAATCAGACTTTGATGTTAAATTTTCCCCACTTTTGTCGGCATAGTTTCCCCAAAGTATTTTACAGGGGAGTGCACAGGGGTAGACAGTTATTTTTTCAGTTGGCTGCCATAAAAAAAACCCTATTTTTTTAACCAACACAAGTCTTCATAAAAAGGCTAAGGGTTAGGGTTTCTATTGGGTATTGTATCTGTAGTACATTGCAGTGGATTTGGGTTGCATGAGATTGCTGGTTGTAATTGGTTCTATTTGCTAGATAATGATATTGGACTCTCTATTGCTGGATGTAGGTCGAGTTTGGATGAACCATGTTAAAATTGTCTCTCGCTATTTTATTTCTGTGTATTTTTCATTCCTCTGTTTAATAATCTTTATCTGCATTTAATTGATATCTTCTGCATGCTATTCCTAACTAATCTATCCAAAGTTGATTTGTGTATGATAATTATTTTCATAATTAATTTAATGCCATAAGATTTGTTTCTAAATTTAGTCATAACATATGAATGTTTATCCACTTTTAGCTCAAGGAATTTAAATATTCTTCTTTCCATGTGTATGTAGGGTAGTGCTAGGAGTGATTTATCTCAAGTCAAAGAGAGTTATAGCTAGGCCAAAGAAGAAGTATGTAGAGAAATGCAAGTAGGATGGTCATTTAGAAGATTACAAAATGCTTATCCACTTGACATGAATGAAAAGGAGATTCACAAAACCTAAATACATCTATAAGACTATCATCTCTAAACCCTAAGGTTGTAGGTGTGAATACCACAAAAAATGGGCTTTGCTTGGAGAATATGGACCACCTCAAGAGCCATGTAGTTCTAAAAATGTAAATAAGAGGCCTACCAAGATAATCAACTCCTTAGAGGGAGACTGAAAGCATTCATATGATAAATTTTATAAAATTTGATGAGGTTGCGCATGGCAACATCAAAATTTGATATTATGAGGGAAAAGAGAGAAATTTGAAGATAGGCTAAGTAGTAAATGGTTGTTTGTATTCTTATGAATATTTTATCCATTATATATGCTTAGGTGAATTGAATTGTAATTTAGTCTTATGGTTTGAAAATATCTAGAGTCCTAAACATCATTGATGAAGATCTTCTAGATATATACAAGGATAGGTGTAGGTTTAAGGCAATGATAATGCTTTGTATCTTTTAAAAACTAAAATGTTGTTGAATTAACTTGTTATAGATAAATGCTTTTGGACCGATAGGTTTCCTCATTTAGAAGAATTTGATATTTCTTTTTGTTGTGGTTGTATGACTACATGGTAATTAAACATGATTGTTTCCTTAAAGTTGCTACATGAGATAGATACATGAGATCATGAAGGCTTGATGTGGAATTGTCACCACCAAGAATGAAATGGATTGTTGATTTGACATTAAAATCTTCTCCTATTATCATAAAATTCCCTTCTTGACTAGCTACTTTGCCTCTGAAGTGAAGATTGAACTTGGAGAAGTCTATAAGGATGGTGTTGCCATGAGAGCTTTTGACAAGGTGATAGTTAATCTACACATCCATGAAGGAGATAACCTATATGACAATAGGTTGACATAAGGAGTTGTTGCTACAATTCTTGCTTGTAGATAAAAGATTGAAAGAACTACAACTTATGCTTTGGTGATGTGAAAAGAAAGCTTTATAGCCACTTTGGAAGGTTGTGGATCTATTCTAAACCATGCATTTTGGTTTCCTAATGGAGAGACTCTTCTATCTATATGCCACCTAGGGTTGAGAAGGATTTATTTGGGGATCATTCAAGCTAATTGACACAAAAATATTCATTTGAGAAATGGATATATGCCACCTAGGGTTGAGAAGGATGCATTTTTGTTTCCCAAGAATAGATATCCATTTCTAGGAAATGGATATTTATTTCTAGTTGCCCAAAATGGATATCTGTTAGTAACAGATATTTGTTTTGCTTCGGTTTTGCCTTGTATTTAGGCTTGGGACTGTCATAGTTGACTTTCCCTGAATTCTAACATTGTTGCAGGTTTCACTCTCTTCTTTGAACTCACCCTTCATACGAATGATTTTTATATGCAAAATTGACAAAACGAAAAGGGTTTATTGAAGAAATTGCCAGCTTTCTAAAAATACAAGATTTACTTGGTTATATTTTTATTAAATAATTATTAATAATTTTCTATATAGTGTGTGTCTGAAATCCTAATGGACACAGTGATTGAAAAACATCCATAACTTTCAAACCGTTTCACTTTTTTGAGATCCAGAAGCTGTGTCACACTCTATGCTTTTTTGGCTATAGGTTCAAAAAAAATTTTGAATTCCAATTTTTTTTTATCGAGTTAGGTTGGCTGGAAAATTACCTTTTAGTTTTTAAAAAAATTCATAGTAAAATATCATAACTAATTATTTTATTGGAAAATTTTTTTTAAAAAGTATGCATCACATCTAGGCATGAGTCCTTTACTTATTTTGAAAGATTCAAAAATATATATTTTTTTTCTCATAGTTAGGTTGGCTGGAATGATACCCACTTTTTATTTCTGAAAAATTTAATAGTTGTTCATTGAAATATTCATTTTTCACTAAGTAAATTTAGTTTATTTATTTTTAAATAGTAGCCCATAAACTAGATTCAATTCTCTACAAATTTTGTTCTTACATATTTTTCAAATTGTGTAGATAATCCATTCAAATTTTCACATGAACTTGATTAAGTTTGATTTTTAGTATTTTCATTGTCACGTAGAGGTATACTTTGGCCCATCATGATCCTGCACATACCCATCAATACCCTTGTTTTCCAAAGGTAATAACATATATATAACAAAACATGGGAACAAATACCTCTAGTTTTCCCTAGACCACTTGACATTGTTCAAATTCACATTTCACATAACAAGAATAAACATAGTATACGTGATATGTCTTCGTTTATATATCTTCATGAGTACTATCATTTTGTAACTATTCTATTGACTAAGTTCAATATTTTAACCTAAATAGGTTTGTTTCATAAAAGATAACAAAATATTTCTAGCCTCCTGTTCTTCTCAAGTCAACTGACTCTTTCTAAAGAAGAAATAAGAACTAATGTCCATCATCCTATGTTTATCATGATATTGCTTATCATTGTTGTTGAATAAGTAAGTGATAACATATCACTATTCAAAGTTGTTGTTACTGATAACTATATCATTCTAATTATAAATAAATATGTCAATTCCAAAATCTTTGATCTCAAGGCATAAAACTTATACCTTTATCTCAATGAAATACAAAGACCAATTAATATCCTAAACTTTCTACATTCTAACTCTACATAGCTTCTAGGCTTATGATAGGGTTCTCATAAGTAATATATCACGATGACAAAATAAAAGCCTTTAGTCTTCTCTTGACTACTAGGCATTAAATGATTTGGCATCCTTCATATCATATAAGTACATGATATACGAAGTATAATCTATTACAAAAATATATATTATCAATATCATAATAGAACTCTCAACAAAGTCGATTCTTCAACCTTGATAAGTTTGAGTCTCTATTAATAGTAAAATTATCAGTCTTTAATCTGTAAGTCCACTGACTAACTAAAAGGATAAATTTTGAACTTAAGTATAGCTTCTATAAATAAAATAAAATAGAATGATAATACTTTATCATTGCTATAAATGTTTTGAGAAATTATAACACTATCCTTGAATGTTTCAAAAGATGTCTTTACCATTTATATAACCCTAAGCAAGTGAATTTCTATCACCAAATAATATGATTATAAAAAATATATCTATACATATAAATTATCATGAGATATATATATCTATCTCAGTCAAAACATATTCATCTAGACTTCTACATTACAGACTCTACAATGATCTACACAATCATGCACACAAAGTTCCCTCTCGGTTCACCCACTAGCGAAAGAAAATATTCCACATCATCCCCTTTCACATAGAGCATAACGTTGGTTAAAAAGTTGTTGGGCCCGCTAACTATAAAAATCAGGCCTGCCATATTACCACCTGGGAAATATGTGTCACACTCACTCTCGGTACACATCATTGATTAGGCACATAAGGGTAACATGGCACCACATAATCCCTCAAGAATTTCTATTGTGTTTAAACAGTGTGTATCTCTGCATAGATCAATAATGCCCATGAAGGAGCCTTAAGATCGAATGGATAAAGGAGGATAGCTGAGTGAAGCCACATGGGAGATTCTACACAATCAGTTTTCATGAAAAACATAGCTGAGACAATAAAGAACATGAGATCATATAAAATCTTATATACTCTATTGATAAACCTTGTAGAGTTACTCAGCTCTCTATGGATTTTCTCTGCCTTACGGCTTCTCTATCAAACAAAGATATAAATTATGTTAGAACATAGTTGAAAAGGCTCATTTACTACACAGAAGAAAGCACACTATATGTTTTATCTAAGATTATATAGAGATACCTTCTCTCATACATTTGGTTATAAGCATTTTGAATACGGTCTTAGACTTTAGACACAATGTTTCCTCTATGTTCTACAGTAAACTCTTACCATTTTTCCATAGCATCTCAGTTTAAACCAAACAATCAAATTTCTTTGTTACACTCTCAAAGTATCGAACTACATTCATTTATACTAACGATGATTACAACACATTACTATGTATGCTTACACATAGGAAATAAAATACAATGCTTAATGGATGGTAGACATCCCTACCTCTTTAATGTTGATGGTTTCTCTGGGATTCAAGACTCTTACACAGTTGCTAAGCCTATAACTCTCTTTGAGCACAACCTTACTCACCTCCTTTTCTCTTAGAATGGCACATTCTTGTTCAAGCCGAAGTTTCTTTTCTATCCTCTCTAAAAGGCCGTTAGATTCTATTGCCCATGTAGACTCTAACTATTTGTAGGCTAATCAAGTAGAACTTTTCTTATTCTTCTGAGTATCTCACTCCATATTGTTGTGGTGTTCTATATAAGAACAAGGTCTCTATGCTATGTTATACTCTCTATTATATTCCACCTTCCTACCTTGTTCAAAACCCTCTCCTTTTTATTCAACATGACCCCACACTACTATAACATGATCTCCCCTTAATCTGTCATAGAAACATAGGCAGAGTCTTTGCCTTATAACGAACTTTGCTAACATGCAAGTAGTGGAGTAGTTGGTCTTTAAGACCACTATCATATTCCTTCATAACTCCAAAATAATGGAGATAAAGATTAAATGCCCACATACCAATATGATGGTTTACAATAAGTGCCATCATCCACGATATAAAAAGAAACTTCTTCGGCATAAAGACAAAATCAAAAAGGGTTTAACCAATAAATCATATCTATAGATATATATCAACATAATATTATTAAATGAACAAATACTTATGTTGTTTTCAATACATAGAAGAACATGAGAATGGGGTCGAGGATCTCCCCTTCTCAAATTGCTTGATGATAAACAAGATAGGTTATCAACCGGAAAACTTATTGGAAAGCACTAATAATGTAGCTTAACCCTTATTAATATTATTATTTCATGAATTTAACTATATTCAAATCAAACAAGGTCTAATGACTGTCGACCATTCCCGTGTCGATGATCAAACTTTCCTGACATAAACTTGACCAAATCTACACTTAAGAAATCCTGACGAAAAATAGACAACTTGTCAAGTTGAAATCAACTTAGACCAAATGGGTTGAGTACCACTTAACCACTCAATGAAGGTTTACTAATTTATGCAAGCACATGACTAAGATGGAAACAACTATTCATTTCCATACATCTATTCACTTCTCTCCAATGATGCTCTTTCTCAGAGGGTGGAAACCTATTTTCTGGATACAACTTCCAATCACCAAATTGGGATTAGGGTATCATTATTTGATCTATAAACCTTATGAATAAATAATCATAACATCAAACAATCTCATATCAATTCTAATCATGTAAGCATAAACTCATGAAATCATTGATTTTTCCTAACATTTCACTAAATGTCAAATCATTAAATCATATGTTGTCATCTACTAATTACTTGCAAGTAAAAAGTAAAGTATAGTCAAATTTTGGGATGTGACAATGATGATGGATTAGGAAGTAGATGAGGTGGACAATGGCTTAAGATTAGAACCTTGATTAGATTAGGTGATTTTATTGGGATTAGGATCAAATGATGATGGATTAGGAGAATGATTTGGATGACTAGGATAATGATTAGGATGAAATTGGATGATTAGATGAGTGATTAGTAGGAATTGGATTGAGATAAGGTGGATGAGGAAGAAGATAGATTATTTGGACTTGGATTAGGAAAATGGATGATTTGGATGATGGATTAAGATGTGATTAAGGATGGCTTAAGTGTTGACCTTACACAACTTTGCATTAAAATAAACACACATTCATGCACAATTCTTGCAAAGGATTTGAATTTGATTTGGATTTAAGGGGATTCACAAGTTTCAATAATGAATCATGCCAAACACACCAATAGTTCCTAGATTAGTTAAATAGGTGTGACATATCTTGTGGATCTCACGAAATGGTCATGGGTCAAACCCAACTCAAAATAGAGAAGTGATTCCCACCCCCATTAATACCATGATGCTATAGCTTGGATAGATAGGGAATATATGGTCATGTACCACCATATACCCCTTACCTTGGAGACTTTCATCTTGCCCAAAGTAGACCCTATCTCAAGTATAAAGATACGTGTGAGCATCTTCCCCTCCTACTACAATGGTACACCACAAGATATGACGATCGAAGGGTCTTAAGCTAGGATGTACAAGCTCTTAGGGGATATCCTTGATACACTCAAGGTGTGTGAGGCCTAAATCTGTGAGATGAGGGGTATGTCTCATGGTGTGGTGTAGGAGGGTAACCCACTCTCCTCCTTCACTTTGTAAGGTATAAAGTTCTTGTAAGCTTCACCAAAATGACAAATGTCCCCCAATGGAAGAGTCTTTCATTTATCTTCCAAATTTGTATGCCCTGCCAGAACATGAGGGTTGAGGTCATCCCCTTGGTGATGAAATCCAAGGTAGGCCCCCTAGAGTAAAGAATACAATGTGTTTTTCACCACCCAATATTGCATGAAGCGTAAGGGGAGAGCATACACCTTCTAACACCCTAAGACAAAGAAAATAAGTTAATTCCCATCTACACTAATTTAGTGCCTAAACTAGTAATAAAAAATGATGCTTTGAATTGTGGGGCTGCAACCACAAATGATTCTAGTAGTCTATATGATGATTTGATCTTTGACCAAAGATGTGCTACAAACAACTGTGTTAGATTGAAGTGATAAAATCTACAAAAAAAACAAATGTTATATGGAATGATACAATAGATTATATAATATCTTCAAATTCCTTGCAAAATTTTAAGCCATTTAAAAAAAAATCATCAAATTTCATTAATTTTTACAAAATTTATGGGTATTTGAATTTTTAGGCATTGTTTCACAAGCAAAAGCATTGAACCAACAAACATAGGTGCTAAAGGAAGAGATGCAGGCACTAAAGGAAGTGTCTTAGGCATTAAAGAGAGTAATACAGGCACTAATCTAGGTACAGGCACTGACAGAGGGGTCACAAGTGTTGATAGAGAGGTCACAAGCATTGACAAAGGGGTCACATGTGTTGACAGAGAGGTCACAAGCACTTACAGAGGCTGCAAGGGCACTGATAGAGGCTGTAAGGGTGCTGATAGAGATGCAGGACATAGGAAAGACAAATTTGGGTGTTGATGTAGGCAAGGGCACTAATCCCTAGGTTATGGGCACTAATCCCTAGTTTATGGGCACTAATCCCTAGGATATGGGTGTTAATCCCAAGTTCATGGATTCTAAAGTAGTCTGGGGGTCCTGAAAGTTCTAAAATGTAGACCTAGGTGCTAAGACCCAAGGCATGGGTACTAAAGCATGATATATAGGTGCTAAAAGGTTTGATATATGCACTAAAACACATGGAAAATATACCTAAGTGTAGGGGCACTAAACCTGACTGCACAGTTGTTGATTTAGAGATGCAGGCACTGATACAACATAGAGAGGATGGGGGACCTGCAAATTGATGAAAAACCTACAAAAAAGAGGGTTAGATCTATAAAATAGGTTGTTAGGGACTATTATGAAGGCAACTAAGTGAATTAGAGCCTGTTAGATGTGAAATGCAAGTCATGAAATCATGAAATGAAGCAAACAAATCTAGGCACTAATCCCTAAGCTATAGGCGCTAAACCATTAAAACCCTGCAAAAACAAAGCATTAGTAGACATACGCACCAGAAGATGAGGTATAGGCACTGATAGAAGGCTCATGGGCACTGATCCGCAGTCGTAGACATGACTATTATATACACCTAAAAATGATGTGACTCTATCTAAATAAATATTTTAAATATTTATTTCATTCTTATTCCTCTATCAATAAATAAATAAATCAATTTATTTATTTAATTCATATTTCTCCAAAAAATTAAATAAAATCATTTATTTAATTAAATCCTCCAAATTCTTCTAAAATCATTCTAAATTAAATAATACCAAATTATTTAATTAATTCTTCTCATTTTCTATATTTAAATAAATCCAAATATTTATTTAAATTATCTTTTTCCTCCAAAATTGAATTAATACCAAAAATAATTCAATTAATCCATGTGCACATGTAATTAAATATTTTCAATATTTAATTAGCTAGTATTCTCTCATCCACATGTCCTATTTCTCCTTTAGTCAAGATTAGTTAATTCATCAATCAAAATAGTTAACTAATTGGTCATTTGAGTTCACTGTTCAATCATCTCAGTCAACTCCCCAATCAGCCCACTTATCTCTCTAATCAATTATGTTAACTGATCAGTCATCTTAGTTAACTCCTCAATCTATTCTATTAACTCCCCTGATGCATGAAGGAGCATGACACTTGTCTTCTCCCTATTCGCGCACATCCTGTCGAATTTCCTCAACCATTCATCTTCTTATTCATTCTACACCATTGATCTTCTTTCTC
This sequence comes from Cunninghamia lanceolata, assembly GCA_027924645.1. Taxonomy (NCBI): domain Eukaryota; kingdom Viridiplantae; phylum Streptophyta; class Pinopsida; order Cupressales; family Cupressaceae; genus Cunninghamia; species Cunninghamia lanceolata. The sequence continues at coordinate 1,142,297 of BSBN01000210.1, read as the reverse complement.
ACAAATCTATAAATACAACCCCTATTCCTCCATTTGAATCATCCAAGCTTTTTATAAACTTACTTTGCAAGAATCACATCACACCTTTGGAACAAATCATTCCATAGCTTGCAATCAATTGTTACCATTATCACCATTATCATTGCATTTAGAAGATCCTCTTCATTGTAAACCTATCAACAACCATTCTCCATTGTCATCTTGGAAAAAAGCAAGGAAGTACACCTTCTGAGGGCTATATTCATACAACGAGATCAATTCGAGATAGGTGACCAATGGAAGCCACGAAATAAGAAGGTTTGCAAGGTATTGTGTTCTTTGTGTTTGATCTTGTTTATTTCTAATTTCATTGAGATTATTGGATTATTGATAGTTTAATATTGTTAACGACATTTTCTCATAACATTTTTGGTGCCCACCATGGGGCCCTTGCCCCAATTTAACTTCAAAATTGATTTTTTGTGCAAGAATCCATGCATAGGATGTTTCTGTGCATCCACTCTCTATTTTTGGCACATATACTCTCTGTAACGGCGCATCTGTTAAATCTGTGCATCTATTCTCTATTTTGGCACATATACTCTCTATAATTTCTTTGTTTCTTTGCATTTATTCTCTATAACTACGCATTTGTTTCTGTGCATTCATGCACTATATTTGTGCATCTATTCTGCTAGGGCTTTTGGACTGTTTCTCAAGAAATTTCTAACGCTAACATCATTTGTAGGAATATTCTTAGATCCACCTTGCAAGTTAAGAGCTGGTTAGGCATATAGTTGCATTGTTAACTCTCATCTAAATCTAAATAGAAAAGGAAGTAATTGAGCTTGTTCATGCAAATTTCACTTAGATCTAAATAGGAGGGCAGTAATTTGTACTTGTTGCATCATAACTTGAACATAGTCCCAACTAGGAGGATTAAAATTGAACAATTGCTTTCAAAAGCTTTTTCAAAGTTAACAAATCTTGTCTGCCCAAATAGAGTAACTCATTTAGTTTTTCTCTTTTTAACTAGGAGGAAAGAATCAATGTTTTTTGTGATTTTGGAATGATGATAGGACTATGCTCTCCCCTTAACTAGGTGAACAAAATGTCAGAATCATCATTTCACATGTGTTTCCTTTACGGAGGCCTGTCCTTGGAATTCCTTCCTTCCAAGAGGGACGACCTTAAGTGGTAATGAGATAATGCCAAGCTCTTATGATCCACTATAAATAAACTATGTTTGAGGTGAAAGCTTCAAGCAACGAGTGTGGATTAGTTATACCAACAGCCAACCTCCCCATAAACCCTGCAAGGTGCAACCCTTGTAGGCTGGGAGACTCCATAACGGAGAGTAGTGTTGCCACACGTATAACCACTCGAACGGTTGCCCTTACTACATATCCATTGTTTCTAGAGGCCAAAATCTCATATTCGGTGACACAAGAGGAAAACATTCTCCAGCGCCATCCAATGTCATACACTCATTTAATGTAGAGATAGGAAAGTTCAACTCTTCAGAGGAACTATAGCTTGGTATACATGAGAAGTGAATGTCATGGAGGGGACCTGGTGCTACCAAGCTATTAGCTATCTGCCTTTATGCAAGTGGCTGGTGTAAAAACCAAGTTGGAACTCATTGAATACTATCATTGCCTACTTTAGGATTGTGCATGCATTGTAATAAAAAAAACAAAAAAATCAAACAATCATGAAAATATTCTTTGTGTGTGATGTGTCTTTCTTGCCATAATTAAATAAACAAGTCAAAAAGAGCACCATTCAAACCAAGAACCAAAAAGCATTGAAGAACGTGCCTTTACCGAGTCAAAAGCAGTCAAAATCAGGCAAAATAGACAGATCTATGCATTTGCTTCATCCTGCTACGCATCTATTTTCTGTTGCGCATATACTCAGTTCTACTGCGCTTTTACACAATCCTACTACGCATCTGCTTCTTTTAGCAGTCCTACACTTTTGAGACCTATTACTGCGCATTTGTCCTCTGTTCTGGTGCATTCACTTTTTCACTAGATCTGTGCTTCTACTTCCTATTGCTGCACATATACATTATGTTCCTGTGCATCTATTCCTACGGATCTGTCATAGTGAGTACTTCAGTATAGTTCATCAGAAAAAAAACCTACCTTTTTGAGCACCCATTTTAGTCTTGTATCAGTTTCTGAGGATATGACAAATCAATTAGAAGCACTTACCCAATAAATCCAAGCCATACAACAAGTGGTGATCTTACAAATTGGATCTTCCACAAAATGATATTCGCTAGAGGGCATATCTCCTTATCCATTTGATAAAATCTTGGCTAAGATACCTTTCTCTTCTAGTTTTGATGTGCCCAAGTTTGACAAATATAGGGAAAAAGATGATCCACATGAACCAAATCCCTCCCAACATGAGCATGCCAGTACTAGCCACACCTCGCACCAAGATCGTAATCCTTAACCCATCTTAATGATACTATTGACAAGGGAAAGACCACCTTAAGTTTGAAATCATATAGTAATATACCACTCCATCTACTAGTCCTCCTTCACCATCCCCTGGAATACATATCCCAAAGCATACTAGTTCTACACCAACACCACCATCAAGTTCCCCAAGCTCTAATCCATCAATCAAAGAGTCCTTAAATGATTTTATCAAAAGACTCTTTGCAAAATCTAAAAACAAAAGAAAAGCTATGGAGAAATCCAAATCCGCTCATCCAATTTCATCCCCATCCGGCACAAGCAATCCTAACCTTCATCATGAGCCTACACCTTCTACCATTATTCTCCATCCCTTATATTGCCCATCCACCCATACACTCATGAAGGATGTGATCCAATGGCTATTAGCAAGGAACCAACCATCTCCGTGTAATAAACCACCTATCCCAGAGCCTATCAAAGAACCTTAAAACATGTCCATTGCTCCAACCTCGTCGTGTAATCCACAATCCCTCGAGTTTATTGAAGGACCTCCTATCATGAACCAAAGTCAAGGTCCATCGTACCTTCATGTTGTTGACCAAGAGCCTATCCAAGAGTCTTCTACCTCCACTTCAATTCAAGAAAATCAAGAGTTATGTCAAGAGTATACTCTAGAACATGTTGAAACATCAACTCTTTATCTAAATCAGGATCAAAGCATCTCCATCCAACCCATCCATAACATTTATCTTTTCCATGATCAAGATATTACCTATGAAGAAGCTATCCATGAGCAACTTGATCCTATCTATGATCAAGATCCTATCTCTAATCATGATCCCGTCTATGATCAAGGTCCTATCTATGATCAAGCGAACCATGATGATCCTCTTATCCAACTTTATGCATTCGATGGTCATGAGCTTATTACCCCATCTATCCATAACTCCATAACCATCCATGAGCAAGAAACCTCCATTACTCCTACCCATCCTCTACATAGTCCTATCCATGATCCAACAATGCCCACTTTCCTTGATGAGACACTTGCCTCCCAAGTGCACATAGATGATCAAACCAATAACTTGGATCTTAGTGAGCATAACGATAATCAAGATCCTAATAATCCTCCACCATCCATTATCGACCATGTTGCAAATCTGTTATCCTATCCCCTTGGTCTCACTACCTTCATCCATGAATGTTCTTCCTTAGTAGAGCAACAACCATTATTTACCACTTCACCTTCCCCATCAAATAATGAGCTCACAGCTAGTGCCCAAATCACCCATAATCCCATTGTCCAACGCATACTCCAACATATGAACTATCAAGGTAAAGGCTTAGGCCTTCGTGAATAAGGGATTTTGGAGCTCGTCCATATCAATGTCCCTCCTTGCTCGTATGGCCTTGGATACATACCCTAAGGTGAACAATCCAAAGATGTTGGTACTTCCTCCATGCCTTCTAAATCCACCACTTCCCATCGCAAACCCTATCATATGCCCAAAATGTATGTTGCCATTCCACCTCCATCATCCTACAAATGTCAGAAGCATGTGACCATACACCTTCCACCATCCACTTTACCTCCACTCCTTCCAACTCCTACTATCCCTCCATCCACTTTGCTTCCACTTCTCCCAACACCAAATTCATCCATCTACACATTTCCTCACATTTCAAATCATGAGTGACAGATGCACATATTTTCTAAACATGAAGCTTCCACTCATTCCACCAAGCCTATGGGATTCACAAATAAACATTGGGATGCATCCTTTCATGAAGCCAAAAATCCTAAGGGTCCTAATACCTTAGGAAATCAATCCGAAGAATCAAAGAAAAATCTGTCTCAAAAGTTGCATTCACCCACACACCTTAGAGCAAAAATGGAAAAGGTGTGGCTCCCCAAGCAACAAGTAATTACCTCAGAAGCTGCACAAAAGTTGCATATACCCAAGCCCATACCTTCACAAGTAAAGTCTACAAGCAAAATGGTTTGGGTACCTAAGAAAAAATCCATCATGTTAAATGAGGCATCCCAACCATCCACTTTCTCATTTTCCATCAAAAAATCCCATTCCATCCAAAGGTCTCCAATTCTTCCATCCCACATGACAAGCAAAAATTAGAAAAATACGTAGTCTATGTGGGTCCCTAAATGCCTAAATAACCCATCCACCAAGCAAAAATCTCCATTGCTTCCTACCCCACCTTCCCATCATAAGCTTTAATGTTTATCACGGTATGTGCAACCATTGGTCATGGTTCCCCTTCATCTCGCGACTCCTCCATATACCTCCATCTCCCCTTCCTTCCACTATTATCCTACATATCTTCTCCATCCTATTCCTATGGTCCATGCTTTTGCATAAGCCTTCCTTCCATCCTTGCATAAGTCTTACATAATCTGCATCATAATCCACTATCACACCTTCCATAATCTACTATCTACCTTCTCCATCTCACTTTCATGTAATCCCCTACCAACATCTATGAGAACACTTGACATAGTCCATGCAACAACATCCATCTAGCAGGACTCTCACCTTTCATGGCACTAGACACTTGAGACCCTCTTGTCCGTATTCCACCTATCCTATCCAAATAAATTTAAAAAAAAATTTAAAAAAGAGAGAGAAAAAGAAAAATAAAAAAATGTAAAGAAAAATCCTTTCATCCAATGTTGAAAACCTGTTAAACAGGTGCCTAGGATAAGTACCATGATGAAAACCTGGCAAGCAAACGTCATGTGTAGGTTGATATTCCATGTCATTTACCCTTGGGAGTGCATTGTCTCATTGACCCTATCATTTTCCATCCTATCATCCTTATCCTACATATACCTATCATATTGAGTCCATTCATCCCCCATTCCTCTTTTGATCTTGATAGAGATATGGGGGCAAAATGTTGAAACATGCTTTGGAAAAACTCTTGATATACCTTGTCTTTTTCAAAAACAATCGAATCCTCTTGTCCTCCTTTGTCATAAACTTTGTCATGTCAAATCCTAAGTTATTCCTATGTGACATAGTCCTTGGAGATCACATCCTTGTTACCTTCTACCTACCCATCCATTATCCATTATCACCCATCTGTTTACTTATCCGTGGTGTTCCCTTGTCATCAGTATCTAGCATTTAGGCTATTCAAATTGCCATCCAAACCTCCCACAAACATTAAAACATTAGCAACATCCAGAAAATCCCAAAAACATCAAGTCATCTGCAACCCCATCATTAGTACCTTTTGCCAAACTACATCACCTCTAAGCTATTACATAGGCAAGGCCATCATTGATGTGCCCCCGAGGTTACCCATATGTTCCATACCTTATCACCCATCCTCTAGCCCATCTGTGCCCGCACCATTTATCTATCACCTAAGTCCTAGGTCCACACAGTTCACCTCGAACTACGTTGCCTCTGCATCATCACGTAGGCAAGGTCATTTATCAATGAGCCCCTGAGGCACTAGGTCAGTCCCTTAGGGTCCATTTCTTCATATCCATTGTTAGTTCATCCACAATAAGTCAATCTCTACCTAACTGGGGGCAAGTCATTGACCTGGTTACGGAGTTGGATTCTGCAGTGCCACATGTTCTAATAGGGCACTAATAAGGATTGTGATACCTTTCACTAGACACACAAGTGCAACAAAAACCCACTTCCAAATAGAAGTTTTGACGCAAGACATCAACCTATCCCAAAACAAAACAAACAAGGGCCTAAAACACTCAAAATGATTTTATCTAAATTATGGCAAGAAAACACATCTAATGCAAGAAAGTTTTGTTTTGATTGGTTGTGCCTAAAAATCTTAACTTTTGGTATCATGTCTCCTACGCTACTCAAGGATGCCTAAATACTAGAGATGCTATGATGGGGGTATGATTATTTTATTTGTTTGCTGCTTGTGGGTTCATCTTTAGTAATGTGAAGCCTTGTCTAAAGACATGATCAACACAATGGTCATCGAGGACATCAGAGGTCTAAACATGAAATAGGTGTAATCCTTGTCTGTTGACACGCAAGAAATACTCAAGTCATCTAGATTCAATTTTGACTAGATGCTTGTATTAACTTGCTATATCAAAATCCATGTAAGAGATACATAGGTCATCTCAGTTTAATTATACCTTGATGCTTGTATTTTATTACAACATTTTAAAAACACAAAAAAAACAAAAAATGCCCAATGATGAAATCAAGCACTTCAAAATACTTGCAATATCAAGGTGACAAGTATCCGCATCCATAGCGCATCCAATTACATTTCATTATACCATCCATAAATAAAGATTGTGTTCACAGTGTCAGTGTTTACAAATAAAAGCTTATGATTCCTTCATTCACGTTTCTTCTATCAATCCAATTTCTATCTATCATTGTGTCTTTCATCAAGTCTCTTCCACTTTGATTGAGCACACTTAGACATAACAAAAACATAGTATCATATTGCATTTCATATTAGGTGAGATAGTCATTTCATTGATTACATCATTCTCATACATATAGGTGCATTAAATCATATATATCATCATGAGATAGTCATTAAATTGATTAACTCATTTTGCATACATAGGTGCATTCAATCATCCATATACATTTGTAACAACATAAACATAGATGCTTACATAGTATCTCATCAAAAAACCATCAAAAACATAGCTGTCAGTAATCATCTCATACCATTTTTTGCATAACAGGTGTTGCACATTAGATATCATGACATTTGCATAACATACGATCATAACAAATAGAGTACATCCATGATCACCACAATAAAAACATGCATGTAGGCCACCATAACTGTATCATCATATGTAAACACAAAACATAAAAGTGTCCATAACAAATAGAATGCATCCATGATCATCGCATAATACAAAATGCATGTATACCATCATAACTGCATCATCATATATAATCATAAAACAAAAAATGTCCAAGTGTACAATATCAGTCTGTCATCCATGAGTAAAATCACATAAGGTGTATACATACATCAAAATAATAATGATACATGTCTTAGTAGCTATGGAAAATACAAGTGATATATACATAATCTAGCTATCCATGAGCCATCAAAAAATGTATGTACAAAAGCTAAAATCTGTCCAGAATCTCAGCTAACCCTACTGTCGCAGAATGCTGCTCGAAGCACTACCCTCTCCCTCTCCTCTACCTCGGCCTATCCCAGACTGCTGTGGGCCCATCCCCAAAGTCGCCGACCGTGAACCACCTGCCCTCCATGAGGAAACGACCACTGACTGGCTCCTGTAACTCGGCACCCTCTCATCTACTGGTACTGCCCCATGATATAAGCCTTTATAGTACTATGTCTAAGCTCACGCTGTAACCAACTCTCCCGTCACGTGTGTAACTTGGGCCTGAGCCTGTGTCACCTATGTAACAAGAAATGTTGTGGCCGCGTCAATAACCAAGGCGGCTATGGTTGTGTCCCTCTTTGTTGTCAGGGCCTGTACCCTAGCCAATGCTACATCTCTCTCACTTGTCAAAGCCTATGCCCTGGCCAGGGTGGTATTTCGCTCTGCAATAATAATGACAATGATCCCCGCATCTCCATCTCTCTAAGCCTCTACGGCTCTCAACTATGCCCTCAACTATCTAACCTAGCCTCGTAGCAGTGTCATTTCATCCCCCTGCACCTACTGCTGTGGGTCAGGCCTATCAGGTGCCTTCGATATCTGTGGTACAACTGCCTACTATACTGCCTGCTGCACTACCGGTTGAACCACTGCTTGCTAGGCCACCTGATGTGCCTCCTACTAGGGTGGAGCCTGCCCCACTCTGCCATTGTCTCAGTTGGCCGTCACCTCCATCATCTCCTCCATCTCCTTGGCCCCCTCCTCGGTCATCTCCTCCATCTCCTTGGCCTCCATCTCCACCCTTCCTCCTCCTCTGTCGTCTCCTTTGTCTACCTCCATCCTCTTCCTCCTTTGACTCCACCTCCTCTAGGCTAGGAGCTAGCTCTCCTGATCCTGAATACCTATGTAACAAATGTGCCACAAACCAATCCCTATAATCACATGTCATCCCTGCATCCACTATCTCCCTCCTCATCGACCATACCTGATAAGGAATCTACAGAAAATCTATCTGGGCCTCCTCATATGAAGCCACAAGTCCCCATCACTGCCGCTCTGCAAAAGTCCTCACAAAAAGGGCCTACCCTTGTGGCATACCCTACACCCGCCCAAACTGCTGGAGGACACGGCTAACTATCTTCCTCTCCAATATGTGTGGAGTCTAGCCAATCAACCACCATGTCTAAAACACGTAGGGCAACTCATCGACCTCATTGTCCCATACCTCGCACTCCACATAGGGTTGCCACACAACTACATCCACATTGTCCAACTGATGTCGCTAATACTCCAACTTCCCCAGCCTGTGCTAAGAAAGTACACTAGAGTATCCATAAGAGTATGTCTCATCCCTCTGCCTGTGAAATGTGCAAATGGGCTATGTCACTGCAATGTGCTCTCAAGCCCAAAACTGTAGCAAAGAAACACCTCTAGACAAACTAGACGCTCCGCGATACACCACCTGATGCATATCATGGTATAGATGGGCCAACACACAAACACCCCAAGCAAAGAGGGTGCCCTCAGTCAGTATCCTCTCCAAGGTCTGATCCTAGCCAACCGCAAAACCATGAGATCACCGATCAGGGCATACAACACTGCCGATCCAACCAGCTACAATCCTAGGGAAATAATCATAATTATCATACATACCCTGCCAGTTGATCACTAATCCTGCTATGTCTGGGTCATCAAATACTCTCTTGCACTTAACTAAACCAGCATCACGCTACAGGTCGTACTCTGTACCTACTACCCTACTATAGGTAAGTGTAAGATCCTATAGACGTCACCCAAGGTAACAGTAATCTCACCGGTGGGAAGGTGGAATGTCCCATCCTCACTATGGAGGTGCTCCACCAAAGCAGTCAACAGACCAAGGTTCACTTGAACCTCAGGCATGAAGCAAACATAGTATAATCCAATCACATGGAGCACCAAACGATCTGCCTCTGTCAGCATATGTCGTCACCTCATCATAACAGGGAACTACTCCTGTGACATGAGGGTGTCAGAAATATCCTCTTGCAATCAACAAAGTAATGCGTTAACCAAAACCATATCAATACAAACCTACTCAACTATAAAACCTATCAACATCACTTACTTAACACATCAAATTGATCAAACCAAGCATATCATCTCTTGTCTAGATTCAATCAATCTCAGAGATTGGTTATCAATTGTCACATCAATCAAGATGCCAATCAAGTCAATTTCGCTAAGTAAATGACTATCCAATGCAAATGCACCATTCCAGGACGTATTTGTGCAATATCAGAGCAAAAACGCTGAAACAGAACAAATGCATTACAAAACAACACAGATGCGCAGAAATAATCAAATGTGCAACATTGCAACCTATATGCGTTGTTCTAGGACAAATGTCCTGCACCTTACATATGTGCAGCAGAACCAATCAGATGCGCAGATTCCTATAGAAAAAGTGCAGAAATACCATATGCATAGCAACTTGACCTAAATGCACTGAACCATTACATATGCGCGGTTTTGAGGCACATATGCATCGAAACCCAATTCTGCGCATTTGCTTCGATAATTTTACCTAACATTTATTGCCCTAATAAATGCACCTAGCCTACAATTGATGACATACATACCAGGGGTCCTGCCTCTGCTACCTACCCAAATCGTCAGACCCACTTGAAATGATGCTCCTCGTGTGGAATATCCATCTCTATGCTAACTGCTCTAGCTTCTGCGCTCTGCAAAGCTCCTACTAGCTCTCACCAAATGACAAGTCTGCAAATGACTAGGATTATGGACCCAGCTTCTATAAATAGACTTGCAACCCTAACTAGCTGTGTGGCGACCTTACCTGTTCTCCGTACCCTTTTTCCTCTGTTTTCTCAAGTCGTAACCTATTTTCTTCACCCCAACCTATCCTTTCATCTTCTTAATCGTGAGATTGTTCGTCTCACGTCCTCCAAATTTTCTTCCCATCCAATCTCCTGAGGGGGCATCCTACCATCGTTAAACCTGTACCAAGGGCAAACTAGGGCATGTATCATTATCGAGAAATCTATTCTTTGAAACAACGTCATAAAACACATTGCATCAAAGAGGGGAAAAATGTATACACCTAAAAATGACGTGACTCTATCTAAATAAATATTTTAAATATTTATTTCATTCTTATTCCTCTATCAATAAATAAATAAATCAATTTATTTATTTGATTCATATTTCTCCAAAAAATTAAATAAAATTATTTATTTAATTAATTCCTCCAAATTCTTCTAAAATATTCTAAATTAAATAATACCAAATTATTTAATTAATTCTTCTCATTCTATGTATTTAAATAAATCCAAATATTTATTTAAATTATCTTTTTCCTCCAAAATTGAATTAATACCCAAAATAATTCAATTAATCCACGTGCACATGTAATTAAATATTTTCAATATTTAATTAGCTAGTATTCTCTCATCCACATGTCCTATTTCTCCTCTAGTCAAGATTAGTTAACTCATCAATCAAAACAGTTAACTAATTGGTCATCTAAGTTCATTGTTCAATCATCTCAGTCAACTCTCCAATCAGACCACTTATCCTTCCAATCAATTCTATTAACTGATCAGTCATCTTAGTTAACTCCTCAATCTATTCTATTAACTCCGCTGATGCATGAAGGAGCATGACACTTGTCTTCTCCCTATTCATGCACATCCTCTCAAATTTCCTCAACCGTTGATCTTTTTATTCATTCTACACCATTGATCTTCTTTCTCACAAATCTATAAATACAACCCCTATTCCTCCATTTGAATCATCCAAGCTTTTTATAAACTTACTCTGTAGGAATCACAATGCGCCTTTGGCACAAATCACTCCATAGCTTGCGATCAATTAGTACCATTATCACCATTATCATTGCATTTAAAATATCCTCTTCATTACAAACCTATCAACAACCATTCTCCATTGTCATCTTGGAAAAAAGCAAGGAAGTGCACCTTCTGAGGGCTATATTCATACAACGAGATCAATTCGAGATAGGCAACCAATGGAAGCCATGAAATAAGCAGGTTTGCAAGGTATTGTGTTCTTTGTGTTTGATCTTGTTTATTTCTAATTTCATTGAGATTATTGGATTATTTATAGTTTAATACTATTAACCACATTTTCTGATAACAACTATAACCTGCACGACACCACTTGACAAGAAAACTCAAAATATGGTTAGATTAGAAAGGTGGCCATCCCACTAGGTGTGCCATAATGTATAACCAAGAAAATGAGCATAAGAAACAAGCTAAACAACTAACCTGTTTCACTCAAAATCTAAGCTACCTCGGATTGAGTAAAAGGAATGCAAAATAAGAAATGAAGCTAAGCTATTAACCCCAAATACAAACCTTGCTTGAGTGGATGTGCTCCTTGATGTCTTAATGTGGATGGCTCCTTAAATTGGCAACATAGCTTTTCTTTTCATGGAGTCTTGGAGGAAAAGAGACAACAATTAGTTGCATGAAGAAGTTGTGTGTTTTGTGACGGGGTGAGCTCCAATTTATAGATTTTTGGAGGCTCAATTGGATGGTCAAGATTGGATTTGGAGATCAATGGTGGAGGATTCTTAAGAGCTCTCAAGCAAGGAGATCTTGCCAAGTGTCATGATGAGATTAGATGAGATGAGATTTCCTTGGATCAAGGAGGAATGGATGGTCAAGATTGGGCTTTGAGAATATTGGAGGGATGAGATTGTCTTGGTAGATGGGAGGTATGGGTTAAATTTTATTGGAATTTTAAATTGGGAAGCACGGGTACATGCCCAATCTAAAATTGGAGGAAAAGGGATAAGTTGGATTTGATTTGGATTTTATATTGGAAGCATGGGTACATGCCCAATTTAAAATTGGAAGAATAGGAGATGGAGGACAAAAGGACCCTTGTACATGGGTCCTTGGCCATGCCTTTTGTAAGAAGGCCATGTGGATATGTACAAGAGGCCCATGCCTTTGTACATTTGGGTAAATGGAGAGGATTTGACCATGATTAGATTAGAGTTTAGGTTGTGTAAGTGGGGGATTCGGTTAGTTAATTAGGTTTAGGAAAACCTAATCAAAAGTGTAGAAAATAAGAATTAAATAAATTAAAATATTTATTTAATTCAGAGGATGGGGAAAAGGGGATAATAGATAAATTAAATTTATCTAATGTTTGGACTATAGAGGAAGGGGATAAATGATTAATAAATCATTTTGGTTAGGGATAAGTACCGATGCAGGTAACAATGCAGGTACAGATGAATAGTAATTTCGACAATAAAATATTGTAAAATCACAAATTAAAGGGGAATTGATCAATTAACTATCTAAACATGTGTTTATCCAATTAAAGTGGTAGAAGATGTAGTGTCGAGGTGTCTAGATATGATTAGTGATGGTTTAGGGATGAATAGCAATGACATGAAGAGTGACCAATTTTAGGTGTCTACATTTAGTATAAGGGGACATCTCTCTTAGACTGGTTACACTTTACTATAGTGAAGATGCTTCAAAGGTATTTTGTTGCCTATCTATGCATGTTGTTACCTTCAAGATTTATTTTTAAAGGATGGTGGATATATAGGGACTTGATTGTGGATTTTGGATTGATATGTTGATGGCATGGAGTTCTACCTATATTGGATTGTATATCCTAGTTTGAGGTATGGATGGATTGGATTAGCTAACAACTTGTTATGGTTGCTATTCTAGCTGATATGAGTGTGATAGCCACTCAGAGCCATTTGTTACCATTTGAATTTGGTGCTTGTGTTCATATATAGATTGGTGTAGGATTTAGGATAGTTGGTATGTTTCACCTTGGCATGGTCCATGTCCTATCATGGTTTGGCATGATGGAGGATAAGAGGATTTCTTTCCTAAGATGGTGGCTACATTGGTTTATATTGCAGATATCTTGTCGGGACACAAGAGTGCATGTTGAAGAATTGGGCGATACATGGTTGGCTAAGGGATTTTTTCCCTTGTTGGTTATTCCTATGAGTGTATTTACAATGTATGATATCAAGTGGAAAAATGTTAGGATTTAGGTGCCATCTACCTTGTAAATCCTATGTCATTTTACATGGTTCCAATGATTGTATTGTAATCTTGTTTTCAAAATTAATACATGCTTGTCCTCTCTTCTTGGTGCAGTTTTTTTCTCACAAGGGTTTCTCCATGTAAATCATGTATTATGTGATGCAATAATGGTGCTTTCTAATTTTTCCATTTGTTAAATTTAATCCATTAAATCTCTTCATAGTAATTCCAAGATTAAGAACACTTAATTAGCTGACAGGATTTTATATGTGAACATTATAGTGCTCAAAATTGTCTTAGGCTGGGAAAATTGTCTCACATGGGTAAATTTCTAAACTCTATCAGTTTTTCTCCCACTGGTAAAAAATATCTTTGACGTACCAAATAGTCTTAAATTCTCACGCACCTATTTTTTATTTCTCCCACCAACTTATTCTCCACTGTCCAACTTTTGCCGCCAGTGAACTGGGGTAAAGGAAATTGTTGCAAAGGATTTTATGCATATTGCAGAAAATGCAAAGGATGAGCAGCATCACACAAGAAGCTTTGGTGAATGGCTCAATTTAGTTTAAACAAGGATTTCATTCATGTACAACTTTTTAGCATAGAATTGGGGTTTTGAAACTAGATTTTTGGTACAATTCTCATAGTTTCCCAATCCAATTCATAGGAAGAACAAGCTGAGAAATCTATCATGCAAGCATGTATAATCATAGACGCCTGGTCTGCATGAAAGTTTAATACATAAACTCTACCGATAATTTTTAGCTTATTTAGGTGAGAAATGGACTTGCTAGGAGATTATGATGGTAAGGAGAAGGGTTTTGCAGAGATTAAGGTGAACAAAGCTTTTGCCCAAAGATTTTCTCACAATAAGTAGTGGGAGGCACTTCACAAATTGCAGGAGTTGAAAAAGAAGGGCTTAGGTAGTGATTCTGACAAGGATGATTCATCTGAAGATGAGGAAGAAAACAAATATGGGTATATTCTAGAGAAAGTGGAGCTACAGTTTTATGAAACCCTAGCCAAAGTGAAAAGGAAATATCTATTAATTTATAATAAAGATGTAAAATCGTATGATGATGACAACTGGGAAGAGATTGAAGAGAAGAGAAAGAATGAAGCAGATGCTCTTTCTTGGGCAATGCTAACCATTTAGCATGCACTCAAGTCTAGTGCAAATTACCATCACTAACGGCTCATGAATAAGCCCTTACAGAACAAGATTGCCTCCAATACAAGAAAACAACACACACACACACACACACACACACACACACACACACACACACACACACACACACACACACACACACACACACACACACACATACAAAGGCTATGGACGTTGATGTGGAATGGTGAGAAATATGAAGAGGAGGAAAGCGTGTTGAAGGAAGAGGGTGCAATGGCTATGGGGGGAGGACAAGAACAAGGTAGGGCTCTTGCAACTACGTCAAAGTACACCCTCTTCGCCTTTGGATAATCTATTGCAGGCAATAAAGGTTGTGGAGGTAGCTGAAACTGCTATCATCGAACAGGTAGGACATCTTGTTATTTTGTGGACATTGGTAAGATATTAGCTAAGAATTATTGATTTCTAACCATTTGTAGTTGGATAGAGATAAAAACTTTAAAAGAAATTCAAATAGGATTGATGGAAAGAAAGTTTTATTCAATAGACTAAGAGAAACTGTTCTAGTAGAAAACACATTTTTGTGTTGTGAACTCTTTAGACTATCTAAGAAAAACTTTCTTTAAGGGTCCTTTTTTCAATAAGTAAATAATCTTCCATCAATTATATTGGAAGAATGTGCCCTCAAACGTAGAATAGTTTTTTATTTAAAAGTCACAAAGGAGGGATTTTTGTTCTGCCAAAAATTGTCTAGGACTTCAATTTTGTTTACACAGCCTGGTCCTGATGTAACAGAGGAAAGAGATATATATATATTGAGAGTTGTGATGTATTTTTTGTCAGGGAAACAAACCCTCCATTACTTGAGGAAAACTTTGTCTGTAACTCAAAGCTATTAATATAGCCTAGTTTGTTTGTGGCATGTATCATGGCAGTCTTTTTAACATAGGGAAAATGCCTGACAAGGCTTGATTTGGGATAGTCATCATGAATTTATTTGTTTTACACTTATAACATGGTTTAATGCCCACTAAGGTAGGGTTTCTTGTGTGGAATTGTGTTATCTGAATTTCTCTGTTTAAGAAGTAAAATTGTAACACTAGTTTGGCCATCAATTAATGTGGGGAATGTACATCAGAATAGAATAGCTTTTAACTATGAAGCCATCTCCCAGGGATATGTATTCTACCAAAATTTGCTTGTAATTTGAGCCCATTGACACATCCTAATACTAGTATAACTGGTACTGACATGGACCCTTTAAAATAGGGAACATGCTCCGCAAGGGTTAAAGACATATTACCATTATTACAATTGATATCATTAAACTATGTTTTACTTCACGTGAGGAAGTGTTTGATTTTATGTACAAGTAGAGTGTAAAACTCATCTTGCTGTTAATTATATCAAGGAACACACCATCAAACTTAGTAGTTTGAATGATCTTTACATAGAGGCCATGGTCAAGGGCTTTTTACTCCACAAAAATTTGTCCGGGTCTTGAACCCGTTAACACAACCTAGTCCAGGTGTGACCAATTTTGACATGGTTAATCTTTGTTTTATGAGTAAGGATCTATGGCTCTATTATTATGTGCCCTGCCATCAAATTATGTGAATAGGAAGAATGCACTATCAAACATAGAACAACCCACCATCAAACATAAAAAAATCATATTCAAGGGATTTATATCCTTCCAAAACTTGTGAGAACTTGAACATAGTAGTCCAGGTGATATCAATATTATTTGTCAGTCCTTTTTTGATGAAGGGTGTTTTGTTATCTTACAAGTAAATTGTACCATTCTTCCCTTGTTCATGAAGAGTTTTCCAAAACTTGCCTAGAACTTGAACCCATTAACATGAACAAGACTGGGCTTGGCCAATATTCACATGGTAAATTTATTATTATATGAAAAAAAGATTTGTTGTTTTATTATTAAACTGACTATTAATTTGATAAAAAAGGGGAACCTTGCCATCAAATTGCAAAGGACTTGGTCATTTGATTGCAGTATATCCTGGGTAGGTTTGTATATACATTAAAAGCATTCTATTTGTACAATATACTGATTGAATTGAATCTATCTTTATATACCTTGCACTAGTCTCTTTTCAGGGGTATAGAGGGATTGGTGTTGATAACTAACAAGTACTCAGCTGACAATAACCACAATATTTGTAGTAAAAATAAAGATGGTTGAAACTTAAAATATTACATTTTTAAACTTTGAACAAGTGAAATGATCACGAGTATTTCCTAAAGGAACTTTCCTCATCCAAACAAGAATTTGAAAGGCTAAGATAGTATATGTTGGTTTCATGCATCTTTAATGATTTAAAAATACAAGGACAGAGACCATTATAAATTTGTGCTTTACAGGACATTTATTTTAATATATGGTTCTTGGTCAATATCTTGCAAAAGGTAACCAATGGCTCCATTTACAGACATCTCAGTGATGCATTAACATTTATACATAACAAAACTGGTTGATGTATTGGGTTTGTTCTACAAAATATAGAACAAAAATTAAGGTATTGACATTTGATAAATCATTAAATTGATGACCTTGAGAACCAAAGTATGTTAAAATGATCACCTCTATTGTTTCAACTATCCAAATTTGACATGGACCACTAGCATTTGAATTTGGAGTTACTATTTTTTGTTAGAACTAAGGTCTGACGAAACTTCAAATTTTTCTCAGATTTTCACATTTTCTTATTGAAGATTTTTGTAGACGAAGTATTATATTGTGAGAAGAAATGTAAATTGAAAATTGGGTTGAAATTTGAAAGTTTGTTCAAATGCTTGTTTTGTTATCAAATGCAAGAGAACGAACACTTGAGGACTGAACTTCACATGAAAAATTGGGAACTTCAAAATTATGTAAGTACCCTGTAGATTATGAACATATATGCTTAGAATTACATATTTTATTGCTCAATTTTTTTGGTGTGTGATAGTAACTGTAGGTGCAATCTTTTGCTTCATTCAAGTTAATTGTTTCTTGAAACAAATAAATTAGAAGCTGACTTTTATGCAGAAAAACTATAGTGCCTTTTCATTGGTTGACTAGGACTTCTCATCTTCAATAATACCTAGTTGTAAACTTTGTATTAGCTTGATGTTTTTGGTGGTATATCCAAAACACACATTTGACATCTTGAAAATACTAGTCATACTATTCAAATTTAGATGCTAATTTTCTCAAATATTAAGTATCCAAGTAATCTATACTGGAGAAAATAGTTAAACTTTAATAAGAGTACAAATCATCTTTTCAAAATTCTTGCCAATCAAGTTATGTACTGCTATTTGACATCTTTATATTTTTGCTTTTCCATAACTCTAATGTCTGATCAAATCTGGACAATATCTTACAATTTGAGGTAAGTTAAAATTTGTATTTGACTAATGCCATAGTTTTAGTTGAAAAGGTTCAGATCCAAAGAAAACATGCTTGGGAGCAACTGCATATAGATTAATTTTGGGTTAGGTTTTTATAGGGTAGCTTGCTTGCTGGAAGAATTGGAAGAGATTCATAAGTATTCTAATTGGAAGAATTGGAAACAAAAATTGTGGTTTGGAAGCAAATTGATTGCCAAGGAGATATGTGAATGTGTGTCGATTTGTCATGATATCTATAGCGGTTAAAAAAAATCTAAGGTGTTTGTAATGTTAATTGAACTTAATCGAAATGTTAGCATCTCCAAAGCTTATTGAAATATTCTTAAATTTGATAGTGCTTTTATATCGTGGCTCAAGATTAAAACAACTATATGGGTGATTCAATATTATATTGTGAATCTCCATTAAATTCTTTTCTTGTAGAAAATAATTTAGGAGATGATATTAAGGGTGAATAAGGTTAAATTTGATGATTTATTTTGTTTTTTAGTTAAACATTTTATTATAGTTATTTATATAATATTATTTTTCAAATGTTAAGAAGAACCTAGCAATATATATATATATATATATATATATATATATATATATATATATATATATATATATATATATATATATATATATATATATATATATATATATAAATGTGTGTGTGTGTGAGAACGAAAGTCCACGATCATGGAGTAGAAATCAAACACAAATGCAATATATTGAAAATGAGCTGAATTGATTTACAACTAAATGGGTATAAATAGGTGAAGCTTGAAGAACAAGTCTCCATGAGAATAGGAAAGGTGGTGAAAATGGAACCAAGAGAGTAGCTCAAGGTTCAACCACCCTCAAATGTAGCGGCGATGTGTCGAATATGAGACGTCATATCTACTAATGACTCATAGAGTGGAATTAGTCTTTCCACATGTGAGGAAAACCACCTAACTATGGTTATCTTAGGAATAACTCATGTGAGTTATACACCAACATCCCCCCTTAAGCATAGCTTAGGTGGGTTTATGAAATATAAGTCCCGACTGTGTGCCATTTTAGGTACTCATTTACAAAACATCTCTCATAAAATGGAGAAAGAGACAAAACCCTATGGGAAAAAACTTTCCTCCTAAAGAGAGAAAACAAAGAGAGGACTTTAGATGGCCCCTCCAGATGATGATGATCCCAACGTTGATTCTAATGCAGATATGTAGAACTCCTGAAGCATGTCGAAGTTGTAAAATTTGCCTTTCCCTTGATGTTAAGAGATTTTGGCAAACTGATTGAAGTAAGTAGTGTTTTAAAAGAAAAAGACCAGGATGAAGGTCTAAGAAATGTACAAAATGACTGAAGAAAGGATGTGCATATGCACACATTCGAATGAGATAAAGAATCTATGCAATTCTTTGAGAAGTGATTATTCCCCCCATTACGCTTTATAGATCAGTGCTTACATTTCACTTTTACACTTTCAATATCTTGACACTATATGAGTGTTTTTACATACTAAGAATTCAGGTAGAGTTTAATTTTTCCACTATATAGAACCAACTGAGCTGAGCCGAGAGTTTACACTAGGTTCTGAAGTTGCACCATGATTGTCTTCTTCACCAGATGTGAAATGCGAAAAGATGAAGGTTGTACCATTATCTTTTGACCTTCTTTTAGGTGATGAAATGGTGCAATTTAAACTTCTTGATACTCAATTTTGGGAATTAAGGTGTTGCTTTAGTGATAGAAGAAGTGATTTTGTGCACTCTTCTTACTTATCTACGCCCCTTAAAAAGACACTTTATAAGTAGTGCATGACATCATACACCAATATTTTTTCCTTTTTGTTTCTCTCCCAACAAGCTTTGCAATTTTGAGATGAAGTAGTTTAAGAACCCTAAACCTAACTTAATTTAGAACTTTATAATGATAGTGCAATTAGTAGCTAGAATGATAGAGGTTGAAAAATTAGGCACTTTTGCTTTTTGAACAACTAGATTACGAGATCGTATGCAAAAGCTATAGCCTTTACAATTTTTACATATGCAAAAAATTACACCTTCAAAAAAAAATATTTTCAATGTGCTTGAAAATAAAATTTTGTGCAAACTAATATATGAAGAAAAAAACTTGATAAGGAAAAAGTTAAGCCCCCTGTGGTTGAGAGTGACCAAGGGCTAAAAAACCATATGACTAGGGGCTTATTGTTAAAATTTTGTGCGCCCCCCCCCCGCCCCCCCCCGAGTTTCTTAGGTCAGCAAAAGTGACAAAAAAATAGAATGAATAGTGCTGCAAAAGCTCTCTTGAAAATTGACGGCCATCACTGTTAATGTGCCTCCCAATGCACTTTCAAATCGCTCTGCCTTCCCACCTGAAATGCAAGGGTTGGGCCTCTTGGAGGTGCCGTTCGAATGTAGTAGTATGGCCGACTTTGCCCTCCTTCAATGAGGCTCGATGAGCACGGGGTTCGGCCTTTATGTGAGGCACATCACAAATATAAATTGGCCTCTATGTGAGGCATGAATACTATAGAAAAAACATCTCTTTTGTGTCTTTTGAGGCTATGATTCAACCTCACTGGGGTTAGAGTCGATGAGCTCTGCCAATGACGATTATGACTTGCAAAAGAAATTTGTTTCAAATGTGCTTTGAAACAAAATTTTACCTCCTTGATATACAGTGATAGAAGGTCAGATTGAGCCTAGCATGCAAGAGAAGTTGTAGAGATTCGCCAATGGAGCTATGTAATCAACAAGCAAATGATTTGATGCTGTTCCACTCACTCTAATACCATGTGTGAGCGGAAGTCCAAGATCATGGAGCAAAAATCAAACACAAATGCAATATATTGAAAATGAGCTAAATTGATTTACAATTGAACAGGTATAAATAGGTGAAGCTTGAGGAACAAGTCTCCACGAGAATAGGAAAGGTGGTGAAAATGGAACCAAGAGAATAGCTCAAGGTTCAACCACCCTCAAATGTAGTGGCAATGTGTCAAATATGAGACGACACATCTACTAACAACTCATAGAGTGGAATTAGTCTTTCCACATGTGAGGAAAACCGCCTAACTATGGTTATGTTAGGAATAACTCATGTGAGTTATACACCAACAATATATATATAGTCATACCATACTTGGGGATTTTTTTCCCCCACTGGAAAACCTGAACCTCGAATCCAATCCCATACCTGAACTAGCAACTTAATGTAGAAAGAATCTACTGTAAAAACCATCATGATCCTAGTTTTTGAGTTGCTTTTCTATAGAGAGACATTGCCCTTGTGGTTGCCTGTGCAAGTAGGGAATTTGTATGACTATAGTGGAGATGAGGAGGCACAACACTGGACTCATCTTTAATCTTTCCCACATTGGATTTCTTAAAAGTAAATTCTTGTGTTCTCTTTTTATTTTTGTTTCAATTTTTACTTACTTAATTTCATTCTATAAATTATTTTGTTATCTTTTTATTAACTATTTTGGTTTTTCACTTGCTTAATTTCATTCCTCTCAAATAAAAATACTAATCCTTGTTCTAATGTTTTAATTATCCTCTTTAAAAAAAAAAAAACTAATCAATTACAATGTGTCTTATATAGGTGGACAATCAATGATAAAAAAAAATAAAAATAAAAAACTAGAAGATTTGGCCTCCTTATCAAGAATTTATTTTTTAATACTAAATTTACATACATAATAAAATGATTGCAAATTATGGTTTTGGTGTGACAACATTCTCTTTCAATCCATAGGAATGACAACAATTTAAAAAGAGAAGCTACAAAGTGGACTATCACTTACAAAGATAAAAGAGACTCTTATAGAACTTTGTTCTATGCAACATGGATACTAATCTTAATTTAAAATTGGAGGGAAGTGGACAATTTAGCCACCATCTATTCTATCATATTATTCATATAATGACATGTGGCTATTTACATTCTTCAAAGGAATGTAACTGTTTCAAAAGAAATGAGAAAATTCAACAACATTTGTAAATTTGTTGAATAACATCTAGAGTCTCTAAATATATGATACATTGATTATTTGTACAAATCAAAATTCAAATTTGTAGTCAAAGCATATATAGATATATTGTTATATGACTATTTATACATTTAAATGTTACCTTCAATTTTCTATCAGCGTATCCCTTGAACCTCCTATGGGTGCAAGTGCTAGTTTTATATTTGCATAAAAATTTTAGATCTCCATATTGTAGTAGTCTAAGCCTTGTATCTCACAAATTGGTTTCATAATTTGAGAACGAAGTTTTGATGTTAAACCAATGGATTAGACATTGAAATTTCCCCAACATATGGAAGTTCAACATTTCAACCCTCATTTCACCATTTCACTTTTTAGATATTTTGCACAAGTGAACTAGAATTTGTAGGTTTCAAGTGCTCAATATGTGAATGTGTAGAAGTTGGACAAAAACGCTGCATTATATCTAACACAAGCAAAACAAAATTTACAAGTTTCTAACCTCCATCTCTGCTGATTTGAGATGTTCCACCATTTGACATCATGACATCACTTTCAAAGAACTATGTTCTAAACCTCTAGACACAAATAAAAAGTTAATAACAATAATTAAATAATTTTTATTTTTTTAAATAAGATCACAAACTGATTCTATCTAAAAACTCTCACCAATAATATCAATTCACCATATTCATATACACATCTTTCCAATCTTTAATTATCTTCCGACTCCTATTTAATTTATTTATTTAACACTAAATAAAGAAAGGAAAACACCTATTTAGGGTACTTCCTTTTGCCTAATTTGATATTTCATTTATTGATGCTTATCCATCGAAGAAAAACAAGTTTTCATGGAACCACAGTGGCAATAAAAGTAGGAGCCATATCTAGGAATCGGGCATAAAATCTTGCCTTATTCTACCAAACCATTATAACCGGGAAGGTTTATCCATTATTACATGGATCATGATTCATTATAATCTTGAAGATTTATCAATTATTACATTGACCACTGTAATCTTAAAGATTATCCACTATTACATTATTGCGGTCACTACAAAGGATAGAATGTCCCCAGGGAATAATACCCTTTTTAGGGATTTCTGGTTAATTAAACAAAAGCGGTCAATAAGTGGAATTTATAACTGTAATAACGGTAAT
The DNA here is from genome assembly GCA_027924645.1 of Cunninghamia lanceolata. Lineage (NCBI taxonomy): Eukaryota > Viridiplantae > Streptophyta > Pinopsida > Cupressales > Cupressaceae > Cunninghamia > Cunninghamia lanceolata. The sequence continues at coordinate 1,119,031 of BSBN01000210.1, read as the reverse complement.
TAACACTGATAAATTGCATAAAAGAATCCACTCACTACTGTTTAGAAATCAATATTTTTCAATTTGATGAAATGTTGAATTGATGTGTATTGTGTGATCAGTCTGTCAAAAATTTATTTGTCTTTGCAGTGTATTTAGATTACTGTCTGAGGATATTGTTTAGGAGTTTGTCAACTCAATAGATGAATGAGTTCTTTTAGTTAAATATTTTCAGTGGGTCAAAATAAAGACAATGACAATGAGTGATATCAAGGACAACATACACAAACATACAAATGACTTGTATGACAGCATATACAAACATGCAAATACCATGTATGATGATGATGTAGATTTAAATTTTTATTGTTCTTTAGATTTATTTGTAAGAGCATGTAAATTAATATAATATTGAATGTTTTAAAATGCTATAACATAACAATATGTTGCCCATATATATTTTAAGTCAGCTCATAACAATTGAAGTTTTAAATTTAAGTCATTCCTCCACACTTTGAAATTAAACCAAATCAACTCCAAACTATTTAGAGATCAATTTTAAAACTAAAATAATACACTCAAAATGGAAAACAAATATATATACATAACAATACAATAATAATAAATATAAATAAGAATAAATAAAGATAGAAATTTTACAGCATAAGCTAAAGACAAAAGTATACTTGACCATATATTATATTATTGGATTTAAAATATTTCTTGAAATAGACACAACATAAATGGGAGATGGCACTTGAAGGTAAATTTCATCATTATAAATATATATAAATAAAATATTTGTTATAGATAGATGATTATAAAACCTGGATTTTCTCATATCATTTTATTTAGATATCATGGTCAGATAGTCAATAACAATTTTACAACTCATCTACAACAAAAATGATAAATATTTTGACCATTATAAATGTAAATAAAATAAATAAATATAATAATTGTTATAGATATATGATTATAAACCGTAGATTTTTTCATATCATTTTATTTAGGTATCATGGTCAAATAGTCATTTACAATTTTACACCTCATTTACAACAAAAAGTGATAAATATTTATACTATTATTGACCAAAATGGACCATTACCTATTAGACTAAATGACTCCCATAATATTACATTATAAAATACATTTTCTCTTAAATCCATAAACCACTAAGATAAACATTAAAAACATGATATTTCCACAGTCCATCTGAATGATTTAATTGTTTATGGAAAAAATTGTGTAGATCTTTTTTGCATGGACGTTTTGGAAGAGTTACAAAAATGTATTGTAGAAATTGAGTTAATGACTATTCATAATTACATATCCATTTTGTATCAGATCAAAGATCTATCTTATCATAAGAATTCCTCTAAAATGATGTGGTAGAAAGCAACCTCCCACTTGAACCACCTGATTAGTTATGTGGATTATGACATTTGTCATTTTGACAGGAGTGTGATCAAGGAGTGTGATCCAAAACATCCATACAAAAAACTCTACACAATTTTTTCCAAAAACAATTAAATCATTAAAATAAACATATTTTCCATTCATAAGGAACTAACACAAGAAAGTGAAGTGAAAATACAGCTCACTTGTTATCTTTAATTTTATTTCTAATTCAATAAAATAATGAACATTTCCAACAATTATCCATATTGCATGAAACAGTCCCAAGCGGAAACTCAACAAATTTCTCTTACTGCAGCTGCAGGCATCGGCCCGATGCCCATCGCTCATGCCATCATCAAGGCAATACAATTACAGGAATCCGGATCGGCAAATGAATCGGAACCCAATTTTAATAAAAAATATAAATCCGTTTACATTCTCAGACGAGAATGTACGAAAAATCTATTAAACTTCTGCTAGACAAACTAAATCACAAATCAAAAACTTAGGGGAAGGTAAATTTCCAGACCTTAAGCTTGACATTGACCTTGCAGCTCTTATCTCCAATTTTCACATTCCGATTCGCCGCCAACTTATCTACAGTCAATTTACACCACAGGTGGACAAAAATCCCCGGCGATTTCCATCCCCAAATCTTTATTTTCACAGGCACATACATTTCTACATTGAGCGGCACCTTCCCTTTCGCCTGCTGTGCACTCAAAATCGATTTCAGCCCCTGCGGGAATCGAACCTCAGACCTCGTGAGAGAAGCCACAAAAACACTCGTATTCAAGTGCCCCTGGTAGAAACCCGGAAAACCACCCGAACACAGCCGGTTACCGGAATATAAAACCGCCAGCCGATTTTGTTTCTCGTAGTAAATCCCGATCTTCTCATTAGGGTTTCTGGCGCGGATGGTAACGCGGAATTGAGCGCTGAGTGTCGAATCCTTACTAAAACTGAAGCGTTTTACAGCAATCCCTTGCACGTCATATTTGGGAGCCTGGGGTTTGTACAGAAAGTAAAACACGGTGCCGGCAATGGCGACGATCAAGATTAAGAAAAACAGCAGAGCTAAAATCCAACAGAAGCAGCAACAGCAGCAGTGATTCCGGCGCCGGCGAGGGGGGCTGAAATATTCCGGCCTGAAAGGACGCCTCGGCTGCGACGGTGGATTATGCGTCTGCTGTTTAGGGTACTGAAAAACGTATGTTCCGGCCGGCGGCGGCGACGGTTTCCCTTTGGTTTGTGCATTCTCCGCCGGATAAATGCGCTGATTTTCTCCCATTACACACTTCGCCAAATCTGCAATGAACCAGAGGGAAGAGGGATTCGAACCAGAGCTGCTGAAAAAATGAGAATGTTGTTGTTGTTGGGGGTGGCGAAGGGGAGAAATCTGGTTGGGCATGGCGTGGGTTGAGGGGGAAGATAATAGTGTTAGGCCGTGGGGTCCACGCGTTTTCAACAAACACGGATTCTGCTGTTAGTCACGTCAAAATCAGATATATTTGACAGGTTGTCTGTCGCGCTTCTTTCACACGTGCTGCCGCAAAGCCTGGTGCGGTTCATTCGCCGTGTTTCTTTTAGAGAGTGGTTGTTTGTTTCCGTTCCGTGTGCCAGGGGTTTCTATTTATGGGTGCCGAGGATTCTGGCGGACGCAACGGCGAAGTTAAACCTATTGATTTTTTATTTTTATTTTCAAAATAAAACTGGGAGGGGAGACCACTATTGGGGAGGCCACTATTGGGAAGCCAGGCTGTTGGGAAAGTCCCAGGGCTTTACGGTTAGATCTAAACCGGAGGCCCTAAATCTATTGATATTGACGTTTAAATTTGATAGTCTTATGGCTGTATTTAGTCATTTTAGTTGTAAAATACAGTTAACCTAAATCTATTGATATTGAGGTTTAAATTTGATAGTCGTATGGTTGTATTTAGTCATTTTAGTTGTAAAATACAATTAAAATTTTAGGGAGACTGTCAAAATTTCTATGTAATTATTCTTATATATATATATTTCATAAAATAGATAGGCTTTAATATTTGAAAGGCAACTTCAAATAGATGACCGTCACAAAAAAAATTGTCTCACAAGTAGATCAACATCAAATTTAGGCGTGAAAGGGGTTGTGCTTAAATGGCAAGGCTATAAGGTTCTCAAGGTGGAGATCCAAGTTGGAATCCCCCAAGTAACATCTATGTGGCTTCTAAGTGGATTATAAGTTGTTGATGGGGAGGAGGTCCCCCTTGGGGCCAGCCTAAATAATCCCTCCTTACTCATCAAAAAAATAGTCAAATTTAGGCCCTGGGACTTTGGGTAGTCTTTTAACTATAGAATATTATGGTAAGTGATTTTTTTTGTTTTGGATTTGGTTTGATTTAAGCTAAAAAAATATCTGTTTTCACCTAGTTTGTATGGAAATTCAAGCCTAATATTATGGTAAGTGATTTTTTTTGTTTTGGATTTGGTTTGATTTAAGCTAAAAAAAGCTCTGTTTTCACCTAGTTTGCATGGAAATTCAAGCCTAACATGGAGTAGACCAAATTGTCTATCCATCCATTACTCCCAATCAAGAAAATTAAGCCATGTGATTCAATTTCATCTCCTCTCTAACTCTTCATGACTGTTATTCCTCCATGAGTGATAAGATCTTAAGCTCACATCACTCTTCAATCAATTGAGTTCACTAGCAAATCAATTGAGCCTGATTGATCAATCAAGAAAGTTAACTCTCCAATCATGAGAGCTATTTCCTCAATCATCCCCATCCCCGTTGTGCCAATCCAACCTATAAATACCCCTCACCTCTCTATTATTTCTCAAGTTGGAGAATGTTCTTCCCTTCTTCACAAGCTTTTCAAGCTTCTTCACATGCCTTTGAGCCTCTTACCTTCATTCTTTAGTTTTTTCAAAGCTTCATAGCTTTCCCATAGGAGGGAAATTGAAGAATTGCAACCATTCATAGCTTTTAGTTTTCTCTCCATATCATATAGTTGCATTTGTACACAAAAATACAAAAAGCACAAAAATATTAGGAAAACTCAAAGCATTCAAACCCTCGATCTCATCACGAGGTAGTCACTTTCACATTAGACAATCCCTTGATAACATCACAAGGTAAGCATTCAAAGCAATCAAAAAGTCAAACCTAGGTCAACTCTAAAACCTAGGTCAATCTTGGTCAAATCAAGTCAAAGCATACCAACTCTCTTAGAATAACAAATGAATGTGCCCAGGACTTAGAGGAGAGTGGGTCAAAGCAATTCTAGAAGAACTGGGGGAAATAAACCCTAGACCACAACTCACACAAGAGCAACAACACATCATTAGGGTCATAAAACAAGATCGACAAATTCAACACATACAAACATTCAAAGCTAGATTATAACATGCTAGGAACATAAATGAGGGAAATAGACATTTATCTAGGTGTTGGAATCAAAGAAACCCCAACATGAGACAAATCACAAGTGACCCTTCAGGTCATATCACCATTTCAACAACAAATGTCATAGAGAGAACAAGGAATTTATCCAAAACAACAATAGGCCCTAGATTAGGTCAGCCGCTCTTCACGAGGTTTGCTCTCAAGCGAATAGAACAACCCCTGAATCTCACCTCCGCAATTGGCTTCTGCCATGAGAGCGAGAGTGACTTGAAGGTCACCCGAAGAAAGGAGAGGGTCCATGCGTTGCGTCGGAGTTAACTCATCCATAATTGTGTCTATGTCACTCATGAAATATGGGTCAATGAGTTTGATTCAAAAATTATGAACTTGAATCGTGATATAAATATCATAATTTGACACGGTGTAGAAAATACCTATTACTTAGATAAATAGATCCCACTTCACATAAAATTACATCTTTTGTTACCATATGAATATATATTATATCATTTTCTTCAATAAACACAAAACTAAATTTAAAAGAAAAAAACCATAAAAATGATAATTTTACTAGTACAAAACTCTCTTCCATCACTTTTTCCAAAAGCTTTAAATTTGATATCCTAGACTAAAACCTTATATACTTAATGATAAATATTAATCTTCTAAAATACACTAAATATTACAAAAATTACAGAAATGAGTGAAGAACAACACAAAGGAATTACAGAGATTTCGTTGCTAGAGAAAACATATAAGTGTGAAGAGGCACACTATGGATAGGAAGTGGAACACCATCCAAGGCAGAGAAAGAGAGTGCACTGAAGACATGATAAAGGAACATCTGAATGGGAGGTTCATTACATAGGAAAAAGAGAGGAAGTATGTGAATGACAAGTAGATACAAAGGGAGTTGGAGAGAGATACTAGCGTATGGTAGAGGAGTGTGGCTATAGAGGAAACCAAGAGAAGATCTTAGTGTATGGGCAAGAAGATCAGCTAAGGCATGGAAAAAAGAGATCATTACAGAGCATTGCAGATTGGATTGCAGAGGAAGAACAAAGAGTAATATTGTGGAAAGTTCGCTGAGGAGATGTATGAGGAAACCAAATTGAAATGAATTACATTAAAATAGAGGAAGGAGAAACATGGAGAAGGGAATACATGGTTGTTTTAATTGATGTGATATCAATTCCCTGAGAAGATATAAATGGTATACAATTCTGGTTGTAATTGTTAGAAGAGAAAAACTTTGTATGGTAATAGTGAAAGTTGCCAATAACAATATAAATTAAGTCTATGATCAAATGAATGGAATTATATCCTATGATGTGTGATAGCTTGAATAAAGTGAATGGTGATTCTGAATGAGCTGTATTTCCATAGCTATTGTAGCAAGGTTTAAATTTGCCAGATTGAATAATCTGATTTGAGTTTTGAGTTGGTAGTAGAGGGTCTCTATTTGTGTTGTAGAATTGAGAGTGGGCAGCGAGAGGGAGTGCCTCTTACATTACTAGACCTTGATGGAGATAACCTTGTGTATCTTGTTCATGCAAGCCTTGGCCTCCATGTCCTTTGTAGCCCATGTTCTAAATGATGTTAAGACCTTTTCTATATTTTTCTAGAGGTAGAGAGACAAGCTTGTCTTCCTCATCTTTGTAGAGCAATTTTGATATGTCTTCAAGGTCATCTTGATCCATGAGATGCTTGCATTCAAACTTGCCTTTTATGACCACTGCTGAAACCCATCAAATCTATATTTAGAGTGTTTATGAATACATGTCAAGTTGAATCTTGCTCTACCAGTGTGAAATTGCTTCAACCAAAACTATTATCCTATTGTCATTGCAAAAAAAAATGGACATCATTCTATCATTTCTCCCCCCATAATGAACGGTAACTACATCGGGGCCAAGATTCATCTGGTTCCTCCACCACTTAGAAATTATAATTCATGTCATGTGACAAAAGCACATGATGAGTATTATTGTAAGGACCCGCTTCATTCAAAATCAAATTTTCAAAAAAAAAAATCCTTATTAACAAGTTAATATGTGATATATCAAGACTTTGACTGGGTACTCAGGAAAACTTCAGCCAATACGGGCCATATGTTCAAATGGAACATTCTTAAGCCAAACCGGGCTCTTCTATCCTTTGGGTAAATAGGTTCATACAGAACTGGGTCTAACAGACCTTATCGCTACCCGATACGGAGTAGAACAAATGGTGGCCAAATGGCCTAGTTGATCAAATGGACCAAGACTCTATACAATACGGGATAAGTGAACACGACATCTAAATGGGCTAAATAGGATAGGAATTATTATGTTCTGGCTAGAGACTTCTGACTCCTTCAGGACCAATATGGGTTCATGAGTCACTTCCTAGAGACCATAGTCTGCCCAAGCACCGTGCTGAGGATGTCAACCAGGGATGCATAACTTTAGCTTGTACACACCTCAGTTTTGGCAAAGCTAGGTACAAGTAATCAACCCCAGGGATTCTTTTGAGTACTAGGAGACTTCTTTAGTTACCTGGTTAAACCTTTAAACTAGGGACCAAGATTACGAAGTTGATTATAAAAGAGTATCCTATATCCGAGGGACCTGAGTACTGGGGGCATCCTTCACCGTCCAGACTGCCTACATACCCTGTATCCATGGGATCAAGGCCCTCTCTGGATGTGATCGACACGGGGAATGCGAACATGTAGTTATGTCTTGCACTATGTTTGATGCAACTGTGAGTGGGTACACAGTTCTTTGCCGACTGCCACCCATTCGAGTGATACAATGACATAATTCCTAAGAAACTAGTTTACAAACACACCTCCCAGGAGTGTTTGACGTTTAAGAACTTTCATGTATAAGAACCTTCATATACTAGTCCCACATGGAACACATCATGAATTCGACTGAGTGTTGGAGGTAAGGCCAAGCGGTAAGCTACAGGATTGTTTTCCTCAAGTACTTCAAAAGGCCTGACAAAGCGAGGAGCTAGCTTTGACTTCCTTCCAAAAGAGATGGAACTTTTATGAGGTCAAACTCTAAGGAACACCTTCTCACCAACTTGAAATCTTCTGGGTGTCCTATTCTTATCTGTATAAATTTTCTAGCAATCTGAGGCTTCCTTCGACCTCTGTCAAATAAGTTGCACCTAGTTATCCATATCCTTCAACATCTCAGGGCCAACCAGGATCCTATCTTCCAATTTATCCCAACTCAAGGGTGTTCGACAAGGACTCCCATAGAGAGCTTTGAAGGGTGCCATACCTATAGCTGCTTGGAAGGAGTTGTTATACGTAAACTCAACTAATGGTAAATATTCCTCCCATTTAGTATGTTGATCCATGCAACACATACGAAGGAGGTCTTCCAGAATTTGGTTGGTTCTTTCTGCTTGGCCATCTGTCTTAGGATGATAGGCTGTGTTGAAGTTCAACTTTGTTCCTAAGGCAGCCTGCAATGTGGTCCAAACTCTATAAGTGAACTTTGCATCTCTATCAAAGATGATTTTCTCAAGGATTCCATGCAACCTAAAAATTTCCTTTATGAACCTTTTTGCTACTACAGGTGCATCATCTATCAGGTTTCTTGGTATGAAGTGGGCAACCTTAGTGAGTTTATCCACTACTACCAAAATATAATTATGCCTATGAGATGTCATCGGTAGCCCCTGGACAAAATCCATACTTATGACTTGCCATTTATAGCAAGGTACATTATGCAGATGAAGGAGTCTTGCCGGATGTACATGCTTTGCCTTAACCCTCTGACATTCTAGGCATCTGGCAGCTGTGTCTACCACATCCTTCTTCAGTCCTGGCTAGAAATATAATCTTTTGAGATCTGCATACATCTTATTCACCCTCGAATGTCTTGAATACGGAACCTTATCTGCCTCTATTAGGATCATACCCCTTAGTTCTGCATTATCAGGAACATATATTCTTCCCTGGTACCTCATTAGCCCATTGGAATCAAAACCATAATCCAAATACTTAGGTTCCACAAAGGTATTTGCTAGAGATGCATTAACCTAAGCATACCATGGGTCATGTTTCTGCTCGGAGAATACTTGTTGCTTTAGGTCTATGTGCAAGTTGGATATGGCCATTATGTGTCTCCCACTGAGAGCGTCGGCCACCCTGTTTTCTTTCCCCTTCATATATTCAATTTCAAAATCATATTCACTTAAGACCTCTAACCACCTCCTTTGTCTTGCATTCAAATGAGATTGAGTGAAGATATATTTTAGTCCTTGGTGGTCTTTTTTAAGTTCAAATGGTTTTCCCAACAAGAAATGCCTCCATTTTTGCAAGGCATGAACTATTTCTGCAAGTTCAAGGTCATGGGGAGCGTAATTGACTTCATGGATTTTCAGTTTCTGTGATTAATAAGCCACTACTCCTTCCTCTTGGAAAAGAACTCCTCCTAGCCCTTCTATGGATGCATCTGTTACTATTGTGAAGTTACCATTAGGGTCAAGCACCTTTAGAATTGGGTGTTACATTAGCCTTTCTTTTAGTACCTAAAATGCCTTATCGCACTGCTCAGTCCAAATGAACTTGTTGTTCTTCTTTTTCAAAGATGTGATTAGGTTGGCTATCCTTGAAAAGTCTTTCACAAACCTCCTGTAGTACCCTGCCAACCCCATAAAACTTCTCTCTTCGATCACACTTGTAGGTATACGCCAATCGGTGATGGCTTTTATTTTATTAGGATCTACTTCTATAGCCTCGGTTGAAATGATATGCCCTAAATAGTGAACCCTCCTTTCAAAGAAGGAGCATTTGAATAACTTCCCAAACAACATATGCTTCTGTAGCCTTTGTAAGACTACCTGTAGATAGTTTAAGTGTTTCTCTTCATCCTTGGAATATATTAAGATGTCATCCAAAAACACAATCACAATTTACTTATCTAGAAAATCATGGAACACACTGTTCATTAGATTCATAAAGGTAGTCGAAGCATTTGTTAACCCAAATGGAACTACAGTAAATTCATAGTGGCCATACCTAGTCCTAAATGTTATTTTTGGGATGTCCTCTTCTTTTATCCTTAATTGGTGATAGCCCGAGCGAAGGTCAATTTTGGAGAACACTGAGGCTCCCCTCATTTGGTCAAATAGATCATCAATACGAGGCAAGGGATATCTGTTCCTCACGATAGCCTTATTTAACATTCTATAGTCAATGCACAACCATAGTGCCCCATCCTTCTTTACAAATATGACTAATTCTCCCCAAGGTGATACACTAGGCCTTATCAACCCCTTCTCCAGCAATTCTTGCAACTGTATTTTCAACTCTTGGAGTTCTGTGGTGTTCATCCTATATGGGGCTTTGGATATAGGTGCAGTTCTGGGAAGTGTATCGATTGAAAAATTGAATTCCCTTTTGGGAGGTAATCCATGCAGATCTTTAGGAAATAGATCCTTGTAGTCCCAAAGGAATGGACTATTCTCAAAGGTAGGAGCTTCTTTCTCTTCTCCCTTCTTATCTAAAGATACTAAGAATATCTGATTTCCTCATTTCCCCCTTGCCTTCTTTAGTTGCATAGCAGAAATGGTCCCCATTGATATAGGTTTGTAAATCCCTTGGATCCTAACTCTACACCCCTTATCATCTACACACTCCACCACCTTGTTATAGCAATCTATGTTAGCCTTATGAATCGTTAGCCAACTTATTCCGATTATGACATCATAGGCTCCCAGGGGTAAGACATATAAGTCAACTTTGGTTTCTAGTTCAAGAAACTTAATGAGGGCTCCTCTTATGTACTTGTTCACTCTCCATGTAGCCTTGTCACCATACTGAACCGTCCATGATGATTCCATATTCTTAGTTTGCAAAGACATTTTGCTTACCAATTCTAGGGAAATAAAATTCTCGGAGGAACCAATATTTATTAAAATAGTGATGGATTTACCAAAAAGTGTACCTTTTGTCTCCATAGGTACATTTTGATGATGAGTCTGTTGATTCCTAAGGGCAATATGTATTTGATGTTGTCGGGGTTGCTGTGGCTGATTGGACCCATTCCTTTTTTAACAATCCCTTGCATAATGATTGCTTCCACACATAAAACATCCACCTGTGGGTCCATTAGAATTTCAAGGTGGTGCATTGGTATTACTATTGTAATTGTTCCTGTGATTCTGATTACCAGCAGCTTCTGTTCTACCTCAATCTCTCCGCTTGTTCTTTTGAGCTCCTTTGTTGCCCCTATTGTCTAGTTTCCTTTTAAAGGAAAATTGCTTATCCTAGAAGTTTTACTTTGCCACTAATAGTGCCTGTAATTTCTTTTCCTGTTTGAGTGCCTTCTCAAAGACTTGATTCATGTTGTCAGGGGAAAACATATCCTCTTTTGCCCCAATATCAGTATTCAATCCCAAAAAAAACTTCCTTGCTTGAGATCTCTCATCCTTTTGATAGATAGGAAGATATTTCAGTATCTTCACAAATCTATCCCAATACTATTCGACTATGAGATTTCCTTGTCTAAGATTCAGAAACTCAGTCATCTTTTCATCATAATATAGCTATGGAAGCCATCTCTCATGGAAGTGGCTCACAAACTGCCTCCAACTTAGGTTTTCCTTTGAATAGCAATATTGTTCCTTTATGTTTATCCACCAACTGGCAGCTTCTCCCTCCAGTTGATAAGTGGTGTAGGAGCACCAAGGGCTTGGAGCCCATGTGTATATATGTTTGCATTTTGTTGTGATGTTTTGAATTTTCAAAATAGGATAGAGCGGGAAGAAGTTTATACATGTGCAAAGTAAACCCATCGGAGTGAGCAAGCTCATCGGCGCAACGTTTTCAAGCTTTATCGATAGTTAAAGTCATACCGACAAAGGTATGCCGACAAAGGCATATCGGCGTGAAAAGACATATCGGGAGACAGCGAGAATGTCTGACCGATGTAGGGAGTCACACTGACAAAAGCACATCGGCATGACAATAGGCAGCGGAAGAAGAGTGGAAAGTTATACCGATAGTATCGGCTGGCCGATGGTGCTAACCATCGGGGAGAGGTGACATATCGGCGAAGGGAGTTACGAATTGGCCGACATTGAATGTCAAGCCGATGGGTTAGAATGGTCGGTGAGACATTGGTCTTTGGCGTAGGTATTGTTTGCTTCACCGATGGTTGTGGTCATTCCGATGAAGGCGTTCTGTAGGCGTCAGTGAGACAAGGGCCATCGGAATAAGTATCGAGGGTTTTTCCGATGCTGAGTAGTCACCCCGATGACATTGGCGGGAGTCTAAGGTTTGGTGTGACTTTTGAGGTCTTGTTCGATATGGGCTATTACACCGATGGTGCTTTAGGACATCGGCAGGAGGACTTCTGTCGGCGTAGCTTAAAGATTTGAGGCCGATGCACAGTGGTCACACCGACGGAGGGTGAAGACTTGGTATTGGTGAGACAAGGGACTATCAGAGTTCATGGTTGAATGTTGGCCGATAGTTTGGGTTGTGCCGATGGGGGGTAGACAGGGGTTGTCGGCAGCAAAAGTGCCGACAATAGTTTACTAAGCCGTCGGATATATAAACCGCAGTGGCCGACCTGAACGGGTGCATGTGGGACTAAAAGTTCTCATGAATATGATCGGTGCGACAAAGAATCTGTTTTGCCGATGGGAGCCGAATAGGCAGAAAACCTAACTGTTTGATAACTAAAAGGAAGCCGAACAATATAAAAGCTAGTTTTTGCTTTGTAAAGTGGTTGGAACGTTTTGAAACCTAAGATGCCGTGAATGTAATAGAGGAACTTCTGATAATAAAAACATTAACAGTTGAATCCATTTAAATTTTGCCTGTAGTGTACTTGCATAATCTGTTTCGCAGTAGAGTAGACAGTTTAATTCCTGTTAGTTTTGTTTCTATTTGTACATAATGACTCTAGTTTGATGTCCTCGCATATTCTTTGTACAGTCATGGGGGGAAATCAAACAAAATCTCTTTTTTTAGTTTTTCTTTCTGTTGTTGTGAATGGGTTGACAGAGAACGGCCATGTGAACTTGTACTAGGCGAGCTGTGCCATAGCCCGGCTAGTATGCAAGTTGCAGTCTAGAGACAGAGGTGAAAACAGAGTGGAAGAATTGAGTACCAAGCAATCAGAACCCTGGACCCAGAGAGGAGGGCTGATAATGGGCTCAAGAAGGCTATGAGCCTTGGAGATTAGGAATCTTGGAAACAGTGAGGGTAAAGAAGAATACCTCACACCAAGTAAGCAATGTCTGTATTGGGAACAACAGGCAAATAGGTCTTTCACCTCTATAATAGACTGGTTAGGTTGACATAGGCATTTTGGGGCAGAAAATGTCTTTGAGCACTTGAATTGGTAGGGAGACTTGGGATTGATATAGGTCTTGAAGTGTTGTGTCAAGATAGGTTTGCTAAACCCATAGGCCTCCCCATCAAATTGGTATCAGAGCCAAATTAAAGATTTGGGCTATTCCTAGGTTGGAATAGAAAAAGTTGTTTGTCATCACCGAGTTCAAGTGAGTCTGTAGGTTCAGCCAGAGAGATGGTGACTAATGCAGAGTTAGCAAAGAAGGTTGATGATCAAGAAGAGGAGAATAGACTCCTACGGGAAAGATTGGCAGAAATGGAAAGTAGACTGGGTGTAATGATGGAAAAGACTGAAGAAGTCAGGCAGAAAGTAAACAAGGAAAAAGGTGTGTCTATAGAAGATGAAGAGCCCACACCTGATCCTAAGATGGAAGAAGAACCTTTCTTGAAGGCCTTGAAAGCCATGAGTGGTAAGACATTGGAAGGAGTTCCTCTTTTCAGTGGAAAGATGGAACCTGATTTGTTATGGAATGGATAGAAGGTTTGGAAAATCACTTTGAATGTGATGGAGTGAGTGAAGCTCAAAAGGTGAAGGTGGCTAAATCAAGACTCAGAGGAGCTGCCTTGACATGGTGGAAATTTGTTCAAACTGAGAGAGAGAAAGAAGACAAGAAACCTATAGCTACTTGGAAGGGTATGGTGGCTAAAATCAAAGAGGTATACATGCCTGGAGATTATGAAGTCTAGTTGTATAAGAAACAACAAAATTTGAGACAAAGAGAATTAGATGTCAGTGCATACACTGAGGAGTTTCAAATACTATGCCTGAGGTCTAAGGTGATGGAAGAGGAAAATGTGAAAGTAGCAAGATATCTCAATGGTTTGAGATGGAGTATTCAAGAGGAAATCAGCTTGTTCATCCCTACAACAGTGCATCAAAGCTATCAGCTAGCACTCAAGTTAGAGGAGAAGGGCAAGAAGAAACAAGAATCAAACAGCAGGTCAAGAGGAAGAGGCAGAGATAGTAGAGGAAGAGGAAGTTATGGTGGTAGAAATACTGATCAAAGACCCCAAGGAGAATCCAAACTCACAGAGCAGAGTGGAGAGACTAGTAGTAGAGGAAACTACAGAGGAAGGGGATCTAACAGAGGAAGATCAGGAGGATCAGGCAGAGGATCCTACTTTGCCACTATGAAATGCTACAATTGTGGTCAGTTGGGCCATCCAGCATATAGGTGTCTTGATAAGGGCACATCTTCTTCTCAAGGAGTTGACAAAAGAAATCATTATGTGCAAGATGATGCTTCAAGTAGCAAAACACCTGAAGTCAGTCTAACCTCAGAAGTGGGAGAGAACATCATGGTAAGGAGAACATTGATCAAAGAACCAGTGAAAGTTGAACCAAGCCAAAGGAGAGCATTATTCAGAATCAGATGCAAGATTATGAATAAGGTATGTCAAGTAATCATAGACTCAAGGTCTACTAATAATATAGTGTCTAATGAAGCAGTTAGAAAACTAAATTTGCAAAGAATACCTCATTCAAATCCATATAGAGTCACATGGTTAAATAAAGGTCAACATGTGATAGTCAATGAGCAAACCTGGGTAGAGTTTGGTATAGGTGGATACAAAGACAAGGTACTTTGTGATATCCTACCTATGGATGCATGTCATCTCTTATTGGGCAGACCATGGCAGTTTGACCGGAAGGCCATACATGATGGTGAGAAGAATGCATATTCTTTTCGAAAAGATGGTGTCACCTATAAAATTCAATCTTTGGAAGATGAAGAAGCAAATAAGACTAAGAGTCCTAGTATCTTAGTTGTGAGTGGTAAAGAGTTTTTGAACACTCTTAAGGAGGATGGTATTGGTTATGCTATCATAGTGAAGCCTAAGGAGGAGAAGAAAGACAAAAAGGTAGTGATCCCAAAAGAGATGCAGACTATACTGGAACAGTATAAGGACATCATTAGTGATGGAACACCAGCAACAGTACCTCCACAGAGGACTATAAGCCATCAGATAGATCTGATTCTAGG
This sequence comes from Cunninghamia lanceolata, assembly GCA_027924645.1. Taxonomy (NCBI): domain Eukaryota; kingdom Viridiplantae; phylum Streptophyta; class Pinopsida; order Cupressales; family Cupressaceae; genus Cunninghamia; species Cunninghamia lanceolata. Next base: position 1,103,907 of record BSBN01000210.1, on the reverse strand, counting down.
ATCATCTTTGCCTAACAAGGCTCCTTACAAAATGACTCCAGAACAACATAAGGAAATAACCAAACAAGTACAAGAATTGCTTGACCAGGGGTTTGTTAGAAAAAGCATAAGTCCTTGTGCAGTGCCTACGGTGTTGGCACCAAAGAAAGGAGGAACATGGAGATTGTGCACGGACTCCAGAGCTATCAATAAGATCACCATAAGGTACAGATTTCCAATTCCCAGAATTGAAGACCTTATGGACTGTTTAGGAGGAGCTAAGTATTTCACTAAGATAGACCTGAAAAGTGGTTATCACCAGATTAGAATCAAGGAAGGTGATGAGTGGAAAACAACCTTCAAAACTACAGAAAGACTGTATGAGTGGCTTGTTATGCCATTTGGTTTATCAAATGCTCCCAGCACATTCATGAGGCTCATGAATGAAGTCCTTAAGGACTATACGGGTAAATTTGTAGTTGTTTATCTAGATGACATCTTGATTTTTAGTCAAACTAAAGAAGAGCATCTTGAACATGTAAATACTATTTTGAAAAAGTTACATGATGAACAACTAACCATAAATTTGGAGAAGTGTGAATTCATGAAGCAGGAATTGGTATACCTTGGTTTTGTGTTGTCCAAAGGAGAATTGAAAATGGACAAGTCAAAGGTAGAAGCCATATTGAGTTGGCCTACTCCCAGAGCAGCAACTGAGGTGAGAAGTTTCCATGGTTTAGCTCAGTTTTATAGAAAATTCATTAAGAATTTCAGTGCTAGTTGTGCACCCATGCTTGATACGATCAAAGGTGGAATGAAAACAAAATTTCAATGGACACAAACAGCTAATCATAGTTTTGAATTGTTGAAGAAAGAAGTAGCCACACAACCAGTGTTAGTGCTGCCTAGTTTTGATAAGTTGTTTACTTTAGAATGTGATGCTAGCAATATTGCAATAGGGGCAGTACTTAGCCAAGAGAATAGACTAGTAGCCTTTTTCAGTGAGAGGCTAAATGAAGCAAAGAGTAGATATTCTTCATATGACTTGGAGCTCTATGCTCTAGTCCAAGCACTTAGAAAATGGAGACATTATCTCCTACCTAAGGAATTTGTTGTGTATACAGACAATCAAGCTTTGAGTTTTCTAAACTCACAAGATAAGTTGAGCCATAGGCATATCAAGTGGATGGAGTATTTGCAGTCTTATACATTTACAATTAAGCATAAGAAGGGACAGCTCAACAAAGTAGCAGATGCTTTAAGCAGAAGGCTGCTCACAGTACAAGAAGTGCAATTAAGAAGCATAGGAATGGAAGAGTTCAGAGCTCTCTACAAGGAGGATGAAGATTTTGCTAAGGCATACAAAGTCTGTCAAGACTTTGAGAATCACTTTCATAGTGAATTTGCAGAGTACACATTGCAGCAAGGTTTGCTATTCAAAGGTGGACAGTTGTGTGTACCAAAAGGATCCATGAGAGAAAATCTTATACAGGAGAAGCATAATGGCAGTTTGAGTGGACATTTTGGTTTGAACAAAACATTGGAATTAGTCCAGAGGTTCTACTATTGGCTGAAGATGCACAAAGATGTCAGAAAGTATGTGGAGCAGTGTATCATCTGTCAGAAGGCCAAGGGAACTTCTTCAAATGTTGGACTGTATCAACCATTACCCATTCCTTCCAGACCATGGGATTGTGTAAGTATGGATTTTGTAGTTGGTCTACCAAAGACTAAGACTGGTTTTGATAGTATTTTTGTAGTTGTTGATAGATTCAGCAAGATGAGTCATTTCATTCCTTGTAAGGTGACTCATGATGCCAGTCATATAGCTCATTTGTTTTTCAAAGAGGTCATAAGGATTCATGGACTACCAGCAAGCATCGTGTCTGATAGAGATTCTAAGTTCATGGGACATTTCTGGAAAACTCTATGGCAGAGGTTAGGGACAAATCTGTCTTTTGGATCAGCATATCATCCACAGACAGATGGCCAAACAGAAGTGGTGAACAGGACATTGGGCAACCTGTTAAGGTGTTTGACAAAAGAATATGGACAGAGTTGGGATCAAGTAATTTCTCAGGTAGAATTTGCCTATAATGACAGTGTGAACAGGACTACTGGCAAGAATCCTTTTGAAATCATCTATGGAATGCACCCGAGAGGTGTATGTGAACTCAAAATTCTTGGAGACATGGAGTTTAGAAGTGGTCATGCAGAGGATTTTGCACAGTCTATGAAGGAGATTCATGACCAAGTGAAGCAGCAATTGATGGAAAACACTCTAAAAATCAAAGATAGGGTAGATGCACACAGGAAGGATATTCAATTTGCAGTTGGTGATTTGGTCATGGTTCATTTGAACAAAGCTAGATTACAGAAAGGGATACCAACCAAATTGCAAATGAGACGGATTGGTCCTTGCAGAATTCTGAACAAGTATGGCAACAATGCCTATAGGATTGATTTGCCAGCAGACTTGGCAATTTCCCCAGTATTCAATGTTCAGGACTTGGTGCCATATAAAGGTCCTCATTCAGCAACAGGGGAATCTCGTGCAGAAGCTACATAGACAGTGAATGATGTCACCTTGCCTCCAAAAATCACACCACAGGCTAAGAGAATTCTAGATTCTCGTGTGCAGAAACAGACTAGACATGGTGTGTACATGGAGCACCTGATCAAGTGGAAACAGTTGCCTGAAGTAGAGGCTACCTGGATTGCAGAGTCAGATTTCAAGAAATGGGGCATTGATTTTGCCTTGTTGTCACCGGAGGTGACTTGACTTCTTCCACACAGGGGGAGTATGGTGCAGGAGCACCAAGGGCTTGGAGCCCATGTGTATATATGTTTGCATTTTGTTGTGATGTTTTGAATTTTCAAAATAGGGTAGAGTGGGATGAAGTTTATACATGTGCAAAGTAAACCCATCGGAGTGAGCAAGCTCATCGGCGTAACGTTTTCAAGCTTTATCGATAGTTAAAGTCATACCGACAAAGGTATGCCGACAAAGGCACATCGGCGTGAAAAGACATATCAGGAGACAGCAAGAATGTCTGACCAATGTAGGGAGTCACACTGATGAAAGCACATCGGCATGACAATAGGCAGTGGAAGAAGAGTGGAAAGTTATACCGATAGTATCGGCTGGCCGATGGTGCTAACCATCGGGCAGAGGTGACATATCGGCGAAGGGAGTTACGAATTGGCCAATGTTGAATGTCAAGCCGATGGGTTAGAATGGTCGGTGAGACATTGGTCTTCAGCGTAGGTATTGTTTGCTTCACCGATCGTTGTGGTCATTCCGATGAAGGCGTTCTGTAGGTGTCGGTGAGACAAGGGCCATCGGAATAAGTATCGAGGGTTTGTCCGATGCTGAGTAGTCACCCTGATGACATCGGCGGGAGTCTGAGGTTCGGTGTGACTTTTGAGGTCTTGTCCGATATGGGCTGTTACACCGATGGTGCTTTAGGACATCGGCGGGAGGACTTCTGTCGGCGTAGCTTAAAGATTTGAGGCTGATGCATAGTGGTCACGCCAACGGAGGGTGAAGACTTGGTATCGGTGAGACAAGGGACTATCAGAGTTCATGGTTGAATGTTGGCCGATAGTTTGGGTTATGCCGATGGGGGGTAGACAGGGGTCGTCGGCGGCAAAAGTGCCGACAATAGTTTACTAAGCCGTCGGATATATAAACCGCAGTGGCCGACCTAAACGAGTGCATGTGGGACTAAAAGTTCTCATGAATATGATCAGTGCGACAAAGAATCTGTTTTGCCGATGGGAGCCGAATAGGCAGAAAACCTAACTGTTTGATAACTGAAAGGAAGCTGAACAATATAAAAGCTAGTTTTTGCTTTGTAAAGTGGTTGGAACGTTTTGAAACTTGAGATGCCGTGAATGTAATAGAGGAACTTCTGATAATAAAAACATTGACAGTTGAATCCATTTGAATTTTGCCTGTAGTGTACTTGCATAATCTGTTTCGCAGTAGAGTAGACAGTTTAATTCCTGTTAGTTTTGTTTCTGTTTGTACATAATGACTCTAGTTTGATGTCCTCGCATATTCTTTGTACAGTCATGGGGGGAAATCAAACAGAGTCTCTTTTTTTAGTTTTTCTTTATGTTGTTGTGAATGGGTTGACAGAGAACGGCCATGTGAACTTGTACTAGGTGAGCTGTGCCATAGCCCGGCTAGTATGCAAGTTGCAGTCTGGAGACAGAGGTGAAAATAGAGTGGAAGAATTGAGTACCAAGCAATCAGAACCCTGGACCCAGAGAGGAGGGCTGATAATGGGCTCAAGAAGGCTATGAGCCTTGGAGATTAGGAATCTTGGAAATAGTGAGGGTAAAGAAGAATACCTCACACCAAGTAAGCAATGTCTGTATTGGGAACAACAGGCAAACAGGTCTTTTACCTCTGTAATAGACTGGTTAGGTTGACATAGGCATTTTGGGGCAGAAAATGTCTTTGAGCACTTGAATTGGTAGGGAGACTTGGGATTGATATAGGTCTTGAAGTGTTGTGTCAAGATAGGTTTGCTAAACCCATAAGCCTCCCCATCAATAAGCTCCCCAAGTTGCCTTGATATTCTCTAAATAGTTCCTTAACTCAAAATATTTTTCCATCTCAGTGAGCCATCCTTATGTAGCATCTCCCACATGTTTACCGTCAAATTTTGGAGGAGTTATCTTCTTAAGATCTTGTGAGATATCTAAGACTGTGGTTTCCTGCCAAGACCTGGGAATCTCTGGCTCATTAGTTGTTTGAGCTATGGGTACTTCCTCATTTTGATGTTCATCTTGAGGTTCCAAAATGTTTTCTATTGTCCCCTGTCTAGCCTTCAAGTCTTGTACAGTTTGCTCAAGGTTTTCCAATTTTTGTCTCTGCTCTGTCAACAAGTTAATAATTGCTTCTATACTAGCATTTGGATTCTCAGGTGGGTCTTCAACTGATTCTTGGTTGATCGGTTCTTCTCCATGCAGATCTCGCAAATTTTGGGTTCTTTCCATTTTAATTCTGAAAACAAGGAGAGAGGTGATTACCACTTGCTACAATTTTTGGTTTACAACATGCAAATTAACTGTAATTAAATTTATTACAATTCTTATCTTAAATACTTGTTATTGTCATTTTTAAGTTACTAGGCCTCCAGGGCAAGTGTTTGAACCCTGCTCTGATACCACATGTAAGGACCTGCTTGGTTCAAACTTGAATTTTCAAACAAAAATCCTTATTAACAAGTTAATATGTGATATATCAAGACTTTGACTGGGTACTTAGGAAAACTTCAGCCAATACAGGCCATATATTCAAACGGAACATTCTTAAGCCAAACCAAGCTCTTCTATCCTTTGGGCAAATAGGTTCATATGGAACCGGATCTAACGGACCTTATGGCTACCCAATACAGGGTAGAACAAATGGTGGCCAAATGGCTTGGTTGGTCAAACAGACCAAGACTCTATACAATACAGGATAAGTGAACACGACAACCAAACAGACTAAATAGGACAGGAATCATTGTGCTCTAGCCAGAGACTTCTGACTCCTTCAGGACCAATACGAGTTCATGAGTCACTTCCTGGAGACCACAGTCTTCCCAAGCATTGTACTAAGGATGTCAACCAAGGATGCATAACATCAGATTGTACACACCTCAATTTCAACAAAGCTGGGTACAAGTAATCCACCCCGGGGATTCTTCTGAGTACTAGGAGACTTCTTTAGTTACCTAGCTAAAAATTTAAACTAGGGATCGAGATTACGAAGTTGATTATAAAAGAGAATCCTATATCCGAGGGACCTGAGTACTGGGGGCATCTTTCGCCATCCAGATTGCCTACATACACTATATCCACAAGATCAAGGCCCTCTTCGGAAGTGATCGGCGGGGAATGCAAACATGTAGTTCTGTCTTGCACTATGTTTGATGCAACTGTGAGTGGGTACACATTTCTTCATTGACTACCACCCACTTGAGTGATACAGTGAAAGAATTCCTAAGAAACTAGTTTGCAAACACACCTCCAGGGAGTGTTTGATGTTTAAGTTTTCATCTGTGAATAGTTTCACTAGTATGCAGATTTGTCCAACAAGGTTTTTCCATTGATAGTCAAAAGGGGTTTTCTATCATGGTAATCATCCTACAACTATTTTCAATAGACTCATCCTTTCTTTTTAGTTAATCTTTTTAGTGAGGTATCCAAGGAGATTTTCCCTTCCTGCGGATTTAACTTCGACATTATCCCTTATTACTCCCTGATGATTTAGAGGGACGGTACCCAAATGTCGTTGTTGCAGATATGTTAGGCCCGAGGCACTTGGTTCAACGTGACGACATTACCCGTAAACGTGACACAAAGGTACCGTAAATACCGAACAACATGATTTGTTTGAGTTTGGATGTTTATTTACAAGGTTTACCTATCTAGTAGAAGAGAAAAACTTGCATAATCATTATTAAATAAATTGATAAAGGAAACATAATGCAAGTAAGATATATAAGGATGCATGATCATTTTTCTTAGAGAAAATATTTAATCAATTTTATCAATTTGTAACATAGAAAGATTTAGTTTTGGAAAAACAAGGAATATTGATAATCTATTTTGTCATACATCAATAGACTTTATTTCAAGAGTGAAGAATTGAAACATTTTCTCACATGACCATTATAAGCTCACTTTCAAATTGAAACTAGTAAGGATTAATAAAATTTTGTAAAATAATGTAGATGTCTCAACAAGAGGTCCACTTGAAATCCCCTAAATAGATTTACACTTCAACAAAATTGATTATTTTCTATTATTAATAAACTTTTGAATAAACTCGGTCAAGGATAACAATGATTCCTAATACATAAGAAATGATAATTAGTTGTTCTAAGGTTTTATGCCTTTCCAAATTAACGACCATTTTAAAGAACTTCCCCATTCCATTCATGATTCAACCATGATCATAATTTATATTACTATAAATTTAAAACCAATTAAGGGCTTAATAAAAGTTGTAGAGTATGATAGATATCTCAACAAGAGGTTTTCTTTAACTTTCTAAATGGATTTATGAAATAGTTTCCTTTATTAATACACTTGTGAATATAACTTGATTAACAACAATTCTTGTTACCCTAAACTGATAATTCGTTGCTCTAACTTTCCAATTAACCAATTTCAAAGACTTTGGATTACATTCATAATTCATCTATCTAGAAGGGTAGTTTAGTTACTCCATTAATTATTCATTTTCCATAGTAAACTTTTAATGTTGATTTAAGTAAATTTAGTGTATTCTTATCTAAGGGAACATACATATTAAGATGACATTTTTTTAATGGTATTCAATTTTCCAAAACATTTCTCATTGTGACACTTAATAACTTAGATACTCATTCATAAGGATCAACATTTGTCTAAATAAGATATTTCACTTGTGTCCACATATGGTCAAAGAGTTAATTTTTCAAGTTCATAGATGGTTGCATTTATAAAGTTGTCTATAATTTTATATTATTATTTGATTAGTGAGTTGTGTATGGAATCATCGAGTGTCTAGTTAGATTGGTTCACATGATTCCGAGGAAGGATCGTTGACATAAATCATCCATGTAACAATTGTATTAAGAAACTTAACAAAAGTTTTCAAATATAGTTCAATTGTCAAAATATAGTAGTTATTACTCAAACAAATTCCAATATCTAATTTAATAATTATTTTTGAAATGTACCCGCTATTATTGATTTTATAAATAATATTATTTAAATCCGAGTTTCATGACCCACTAAACAATTATGCAAGATTCATTATTTACCATCTAATTCCAAATGAAACCTCATGAAGCAATAAATCCTTTCATGAATTATATATGATCTTAATAAGATTAATAATATATCAATACTATAGTTATTTGTAAATGAAATTTATTATTTAGTTTATAAATATTAAGACTTAATATTTTAATATTACATACTTATTTATGTCTACATATACTACAACTTTGTATTTTGACAAGTAAATAAATGTATTTCTGTAAACCAAATGGAATACAATGATCCCAGGATAAGCACAAAATGGGGATGCTCTCAAAATATTTAAATGATGCACTCTGAAACGCATCCTAACATTGTAAGCTTTTCTTATGTTCTAGGTGCATGCAGCCATGTAGGTTTAGTGGATGAGAGCTGTACAAACTTCAATCATATGAGTGACCCTTATTGCATTACAACTACAGTTGATTGTCATGTGTGGCATGGTTGACCTTCTTCACAGTACTGGCTAACTTGAGGGTCAACCCTAACTTTATCATTAAGATGCCAATTAAATCTACGTGGTTGTGCGGAGGTAATTTCATGGTGTCTGTAGATCACATCTGTAGACAGAGGAGATTTATGCAAGGTTGGAGAAATCATCTTGGGAGGTGAAGGCATACCCCTAGCCTGTGCCAAAATAAGAGCTTTTGATGGAACACGGACATCCATCAAGCATAATGGAAGGAGGAATTGGATATCTATATATAGAGAGACAGGAGAAAAAGCATAGACAAGGCACATGAATTGTTTGACAAAAAAATCCTAAAATAAGTGCAGTCTTGTGGACTGATTTGCAGGCTTTCTAAAAAAAAATAGATTTGTGGAAAATACTTTAGAAACTTTTAATACAAGTGCAATTGGCAGTCATAAAGCTAGAGTGCCCAACTTTTGCCAATGTCCCCCCTGCCTGGCAGTCATGCCTGCATAATGTGGGAGCACAGACTAGGCACAAGAACTATTTAACAAAATCCCTCAAAGAAAGGTTGTCTCATGGACTGCAACGTCTATAGGACATGCACAACATGGATTCGTTGAAAAGGAATTAGAAACTTTCAAGTAAATGAAATTGGTAGGTGTAAAGCCAAATTCCACAACCCTTGCTAATGTCCTCCTTGCCTATGCTTGCGTGGGCTTTGGAAGAGGGTATGGACAGCTGTCCAAGCATAGCAAAAGGGGGATTTTTGTTAGATACTACAATTGGAAATACTTTGATAGACATGTATGCCGAATGTGGAAGTCCAGACAGGGCACATGATCTATCGACAAAATCCCTCAAAGAGAGGTTGTCTCATGGACTACAATGACTGCAGGATGTGCCCAAAATGGTTTAGTTAAAAAGGAATTAGAAAGTTTCAAGCAAAAGATTTGGCAGGCGTAAAAACCAAAGATTATAACCCTTGCCAAAATCTACTCTATGTATGCCAAGACGGCCACAGAGGGGTTTTGCCAAGTGCAATAATTGCAAGTTTCCTGGCAAGCTTGCATGCCAGAAGTGGCTGCAAGATAGGCAAGGAATGTTGTCTGTTTGACAAAATGCCTTAGAGAGATGTTGTCTCAGGGTCTACAATGATTCTAGGGCATGCACAAAATGGGTACATTAAAAAAAAGGAGTTAAAAACTTTACAGATGTAAAATTAAATTTCACAATCTATGTTATGCCTTCCCTGTCTATGTCTATGTGGGAGCCTTAGAACATGGTATAGACATACATCAAATGCATAGAGGACAGACAAATTTTATCAGATGTTGTGGTTGCAGATGTCTGTATACAAAATGTAGGGGCATACACAAGGTACATGGACCATTGCCAAATACCTAAAAGGAGTATAATTGCATGATATGCAGGAAATGGATTTGATGAAAAGGCTTTAGAATCGTTCAAACAATTACAATTGGTAGACACAAAGTTCAGGAATAGAGTATGGATATTCATTTTAGCATAAAGGAAAGGGGTTTATGTCAACGTAGTAGTTACCTTTGCCACTCCCATTCACCTAAACTTCCACAAAAACTTATACACAATTTATAATTTGTAATTAACCTAGAACATATCATCAAAAATGAATTCAAAATTGAATTGAACTAAAATAAATTTATTAAAAAAAATTTCAAGAACCAAACTTCAAAGGAAAAGAACAAAATGATGGAGAGGAAAGCTCGTACAAATTTCTCCAGAACTCCAACCAGAGTTTTTTTTGTGTCTTCCTTCAAAAATCCATGCTATTTATAGAAAAACTTAACCCATATGGAGGAACTCCAAGTCTTTGAGTCAAGTCTCTTCCATAAATGAGATTGCTCCATTTTCCAACTTGTCATTCAATTTTTGTCAAAAAGGACTTGTAAATCTTAATTATTTTCCCAAATTTTCCAATGGTCATAAATTCAAGGAGAAAAAATGTCATCTTATTAACTATGGGTCTTGACTTGAGAATGAGGGGGATGATCCTCATTTATTGTCCTTTCTAGAAGTGTCCCTTTTTATGACTATCTATTTATTAGAATTTTAAATTGGGATGCAAAAATCACCATTTTTATTATTTGGTTTTCTAATTCTACTATCTTGCGTTGTGACATCCTTCTCCCCTAAATTTATGCATCACCCTGATGCATGTTAGAAATAAGGTCAAAACATATACATATAAGTCCATAGAAATAAGTATCGTTTACTATTAGTATACTTTCCTACCTTTAAAGCCCATCCTTCAACAAAGTAGTTTATCATAGAGTATCATCTATGTATAATTGTCTATATCATCTAAACATCATTGTCTTTAAACAAAATTTAAAGTTTGATGAGTTTATAAATTATCTAGAGTTTTAAAAATAAATGCGGATAGAATTGTTGCATTTCCACTGTGTCTTACCATGTAGCATTCTTAGGTGAGTACTGGTCCCACTGGACCTTAGATTGGTCCACTATCCAGTTGTGGAGCTGGAGCTGGCACCTCTCGATGATTTTGCCTGGCTCTATTGTTATTGTATTAGGTTCTTCCACCTGCAGGGTGTTCCAATTAAGAATATGCTTAGGGTCAGGTATATACCTTTTCAATAAGGACACATGGAACACAACATGAATTCAGCTCAATGCTGGAGGTAAGGCCAAGTAATCTAAAGGATTGATTTCCTCAAGTACTTCAAAAGGCTCGACAAAGTGAGGAGCTAGATTTGAATTCCTTCCAAAAGACATGGAACTTTTATGAGGTCAAACTCTAAGGAACACCTTCTCATCAACTTGAAATATGCTGGGTGTCCTATTCTTATATGCATAAATTTTCTCGCGATCCGAGGCTTCCTTCAACCTCTATCGAATAAGTTGCACCTGGTTATCCATATCCTTCAATGACTCAGGGCCAACCAGGATCCTATCTTCCAATTTATCCCAACTCAAGGGTGTTCGACAAAGTCTCCCGTAGAGAGCTTCGAAGGGTTCCATACCTATAGCTGCTTGGAAGGAGTTGTTATTGTTACTAAATTTTGTTCACACTAAATTTAGTTATACCTAAGTGCAGTTGTTCAGAAGGAATAAAAGAAAATTTTAAAGTTATTGCATTCAATGAATAGTTGATGTCTTGACAAGGCAGAGATATATTTCAGTTGTTAGGATAACCCATCAGTCCAATCAGGACTGATGAATCATCATAACAAGTGAATCAGAATGTTAAGAAATCAATCATTCAAAAGTTACACTTGATCTAAAATAGTTTTATCTTTCAGGAGTTATAAGACACTGATTATTCAGTTGATCATATTTGAAAGAAAGAAAGAAAGATATTTATTTGAACTGTTATTTCATGTCATATTTGAAACATACATCCAGCATCTGTTACTCTATCCTATGCATTGATTGAAAAGAAAAAATACATACATCAAGTGCATAAGATAAATTAACTAATCATGTTTAAAAGAGGTGTTCAAATGTGTCCCACACAAGCTGTGGGAGTGACTAAACTGAGCAAGGCAGACATATGCAAGCTATACATCTAATGATAAAGGAAATGATGAACACATGATAAAATTAAATATCCATCATTGCCTAAGCAAGTTGGTTTTGAACTTGTTGACAATTCATCTTTAGTCCTCATCTTCATCTCGAGTTGTATCAGGTTAACCTCTAAAAAAATGGGAAAAACCCTATAAGAGCTCCGGATATTTAAGATTTTCATATGCTTTTATCAAGCAAACATAGCAACTTGTCACACCATGCATTTCACATGAAAGATCAAATCAAACATGTGCTATAAATTAGAATATCATGAAGAAGATCAATCGACACCATAAGGTATGTTTTTATGCTAACTTATTCGTTCACTGTGCAGGTATAGGAAAAATAATGTTGCTGATTTGAAGACATTAAAACATGTGGAGAAAATGTGGCTCCCACAAGGGTTGAGCCCAACATGTTCCCTTTTCTATTTCATTTTGAAAAGGTTTTCAGAATACAGATAGGATGCATCACTCAAAGCTATATCATGCATCATCAAATCAACTTGCAAAAAAGTGTATCATCATAATCATGAAAAGGAGAAGTTGCTCCTATAAACTATGTTCACATTGATTGTAGTTGATTAAAAAAATTTAGATAAGTACAAAGTGCCTAAGTCAACTTGATAGAGTGCAGAAAATAGAAATGCAGCCATGAAAGGTGTTCAAAGTAATCAGCTAGGTGAGATAAAAGAAGCAAAGTCACGCTTTCAAGATATCAGAGCATATGATGTTACAATAGAAGACAGATAATATATGCATTATTGTCTTTGACAGTCATACATGGGAGATGATAATACATCAAGTAAAAGAGATAAATGAATGCTACAGGTTCAGATTATATCAAATATAGGTGTATAGCTATCCATGACAAATGATAAAAGCATCTTATAGGTGGTAGACAAAGAAGATGAGCTACAGAACCAGAAGATGAGCTATCAAATAAGTAAAGAAGTGTCACTGTGCCTAAAGATTGAACCCCTTATTTCACTTTTTGAAGTACCAATGCCTTATTGTATATGCAGAAGTGATAGAAAATGCATAGAAGAGAAATATATATCACAGTCACGACAATGCAGGTTTTGCAAAATACAGAAGAAGGTGATACAGTATTTTTCTGCCAGAGTCGTGACTAGAAAATAGGTTCTTGTGCTTGAAATATAATACCGATATGTTTAAAATGAAACCCTCATTTTAAAATTGAAACCCTTATCTTCATTTCAGTCACACAGTGAAAAAAGGAAGTTACAGAGAGGTGTTGCTAGCATGGCCATGATAGAAAATGGGTTTTTAAGATACCCATGTCAAAATTTCAAAACCCTAATGCTTTTTGCAATTACAGGAAGAGATTTGATAAATACAGTGTGTTTTTGCCAAAGTTGTGCCAGAGAATGGCATTTTTATGTAGTTTTTGTAAAAAAACCCATGTCAAGGTCTCAAAACCCTCTTTCTTTCTGCAGTTACAGTTAAAAAGAAAATGATATAAGATGTCTACAGGCATAGCCGTAAAGGAGAAGAAGTTCCTGTACACAATCAAGATGAAGCCCTCTTTTCATATTGTTAAAAACCCTCAAGTTTTGCATCAAAAATCAAAGAAAAAGCCACAGAACACATACACTGATATAGCCATGGAAAAGAAGAATTATTTTCTTTACAAATGAAATACCCATTTCAGTGCTTACAAGGAAACCCTATCTTTTCTAGGTCGCCATGACAAAGAAGATACAGAAATAAGGAAAAGAAACTTACCAGTATATTTGCAGAGGAAGGAGCATGCATGGCTGCGACCTCCTCTTTTGAGGGTTTGTACCACTTTTTGTCACAGTTGCAAGTTTTAACACAGAGAAACCAAGGAATAAATGTCGAAGAATTGCAGAGAGGAAAGTGGAGGTATGGCCACGACAATTTAAGTAAAACTGTTACAGAAAGTATGATGAATGCTAGTCAAAACTTCAAACCATACTTACCAAAGCTTCTGCTAGGTTCTGCCGCCTCTTTTCACTCAAAAGATGCAAATAGTTTGACCACAGAGAGCCAATAAGGTGGAGAAATAACCAGAGATCCATCAAACCCTAAGTGGCATGGAGTAGTTGCAAAGCAAGTCAAAAAAGAAGCAATTTAATAAAAATGACTTAGAGTTTAGGGTTTCTTCGTTTCTTTTTGATCGAAGCTTCCTTTCATTTTTGATTTGTTGACTTTGTAAATAATGATAATTACCTTATCTAAATTCCAATAGGGTCCAAGACTTTAAAGACATGATCCCTAGTGATCATTATTAGAGATGGGAGACAAGTGTATTTCTTGCATATTTTTCCTAAAGTCAAATGGAGGTTGATATTATTAAAAGGATGACCGAATGGTCAAAAGGGAATGTTTTTCATGCCTTATGATTTTTATCATCTAAAGTCAAAAGGAAAGAGATTATACATGAAGACAAAATAATGCAAGGTGGCATAGGTTTCTTTGAAGTTTGATTTATTTTGCATGGAGGTTATATGGCAGTGAGGCCATTCTTTTTGCATTTGTAAATGTAGTAATAAGGTAGAGGGGGTTATTATTTTCTCCTTAGTGCATGTGGAGTGATAAGGGTAAATTTTTGCCTTTAATGCATATGTCATGCAACTAGGTGATTTTTTCTCACATGGAGTTGCAAGGGGGATTTTATTTTCTTCTAAGTCCTATTTTTGCTCAAATCATGCAAAATAGGCAAATGTATTCGAAGAGACAAGGAGATTTATTTTTCTTTTCATCATGCATGATTTTAAAAATAAATCAATGTAAATAAATAATAAGATAATATTCTTCAAATTACTTTATTATTTTTCACAAGTTGTAAAATAAAAAATAGTACAAATTGTAACTAACAATAGAGTAATTATTCTAATTACTTTATTATTCACTCACATCAATTTTGCAAAAGCAAAATCATGCAAATTGATGAGTTGAGTTAACTAAGGCCATTTAGGGGCTTTTCGCATGATTTGAGGAGCAATTTGAGGGATCTTGGTCAACTTCTTGGTCAAACACATGGAGAGGACCAACTTGGAGCTATTTTTCCTCATTTTGTGGTAGTTTGAGCCCTTATTTTTAGGGATTTCTTGGTTTATTCATGGATCACTTTGGAGGACTTATTTTTAAAGGTAGTTAACTGCAGTTTCATTTTGCATGCCTCTTGGAGAGAGAAAACTATATATTGTAAAGAAAAACTTGGTTTTTGTTAGTTCTTGCATTCTTTTCCCTTTTACACATTGAAGGACAGAAGGTTTTGTAACTCATCTTTCAAGTTCTTCCCTTTTTTCTCTTTTACAATTTGAGAGAGAAGGAGGTTTTGTAACTCATTGATTATAGATTTTATAGAGATTACAGCATATTACAGGTTCAATTTCTTTGTTCTTCATGAAACATTTTCCTTTATTTTTCATTGAAATCAAGTGTTTGCCTTTCCATTGATGCTACTTCTATGGATGATTTGATGAAATTTTAAATGTGTTTTAATATCGAAACCTTTTAAAATTATTGTCTCATTCTTATTTGTAAGTGTTAAGCATATTGATACCACAGGTCTTAGGTTGTGTTACTGAAATCCTTTCTTTCATGTTGTGAAGAATCTTTTTCCTTCATAAAGAACAATTTTTCTAGCCTTCCTTAGAAACATTTTTTTTTAATATTTATGCCAAGATTGGATTGTGTGGGTTAGATTTCTAAAATCTATTGTGAGCCAGATTTGCATTTTTCCATCCCTATTAGGTGCATCACCAAATTTTATAGCTTTGTTACCGTAGAGTTTCTTTCTTACCATTTTCCAAAATAGAAATCATAGTTTCAAATAGAATATTTTAAGGGAACTAGCCCATAATTTGGAGGTTCAAACTCACTATAGGTCACCCACAGCCTGAGTTTGTCCCCATGTTTTGAAGGATTGTAGAGTTTTACAGCTTTGCATAAGGGTGCAACCCTCATCGACAACAGTTTTTGGCATGCCCGGTGGGACCTTGAACTGATTTTCAGTTCAATAAAGAACTTATCTTTTTTCTAATGTTTTGGTATGATCAACAGATTTTACAGCCTTTCAAAGGTTTTTTTTTTAAGTACTAACAAGGTGTTGTTGTACCTCATCATTTAATCTATTTTCAGATGTCAAAAATCTAGGGGCTGTGTCCTCGACTGTCTGCAACTAGGGGTTCTATAGTTACCAGTTTCTAGCTAATCTTAACAGCTTCTACAATTTGAAAAGATTAATCTATCTACTTGCTGAATAAATTTAATGAATGCTGAAAAATAGAATAAAACAAGAAATTTACTCAAAGCAATCTTAAAAATAGTAACATGCATCTATCTATTAAAATCAGTAAATACTTTCATATTAAAAAGTTGAAGCAATAAAATAGTGGTACTAGCCTCCTGCCTTAGTGGTGAGAGTGGGCCCTTGCTCCACACCCTTGGGGCTGAAGGCTATAGTAGGGAATCAGCACAAAAGAAGATCACAACTAGATTCAATCCAATTCATTCACTCTGCATTCATGAAAATATTGCTAACACAGAACTAAGATTTTTTGAGAATTAGAATAATTCAATCATTGTATATATCTTCTACTGTTTCTACAAGTATATATGAAAGTGAGTGCTGACTTAACACTTATTTTATCTATCAGTTCTTCTATGGGATGACATCCGTCTCTTTATTACACTAGCTGTTTTAACTATGAAAGAAAATCATGCAAATAAAAGTAGACTTGAGTGGAATAGAAGTCCACTCAGAATCTAAGTTTGAGTCTTAATACATTTGGGCATCGAGGCCCTGAAAATAAGGATATTGAATCAGTTCCATCGTAACTCATGCAAAAACTTTGAAAAGATAAAACTCCAGCAGTTTAACTAAAGATGACCCTTCACCACTCAGGTGATGATTTGAGTGAAATGAGGGGTATTATGATCACTGCTGAGAGTGTCTAGTCGGTAGCTTATGTTGGAAATATGCCCTGCTCTCAGGAGGTGCTAGAGATAACTGTTCCTATTTGTAGCTCTTGAGATATGTCTATAGCTCCGGAGATATGTCTGTAGCTCCGGAGATATGTCTGTAGCTCTGGAGATACCTGTAACTTTCTATGTTCAGCTCCGGAGATGCTCCAGACTCCCATAGAGCTCTAGAGAGTCTTTCCTCATTCTTCAAAACTTCAGGTGGCATGGTCCTCTGGTATTGTCTCTGAAGATCATTGAAAACTATCTCCAGAGATGCACAAAATTTATGTTCCTGGAATCTACATCTGTTGATTCAAAAAGAGAGAAGTTTCTACATTTTTCCATCAATTCTATGCACATTAGTCACTCATTCAGAAATTATAATCTTAAGTAATCTATCTCAATTAATCGTTAAATAGAACGATCTTGCTAGCTTATTTGGGTGTAGACATTAGGAAAGATAGACTCAGGAAGGGGAAAAAGAGAGGCAAAAAGATGTATTTCATGAGTGCAACTTGGCACTCATCATCCCCCCATACCTAAGGTTTGGCAGGTCCTCCTGCTTTTCACATTCTGGATTTATTCTGGCGAAGCAGCTTGTCAGTCAGGCTATAATCCTGTGCATAAGTGGTCCAGGTTGTGCGGTTGATATTACCATTGCCTCTATATTCATCAACCTGCTTCATCCAGTCCTGTAACTTCTCATCTTCTATCTATTCAACCCAGACAGGGAGTGGTTCAATTATTAGAGGGGGCCTGAACTGTCCACCTATCCATTCCTGCTTATGTTTATCCATTAGTTTGGATATCAACTTTGCCTTTCTCATGAATAATCGCAAGTTTGTAGGAGTGACCACCTCTCTCAGTTTCTACTCCGGGGTCAAAATATTCCATCTCTTCTTTCCTACAGCAAGTACTGGATTTGCTGAATTGATCATAAAAAGACCAAAATTGATGGAGCATTCCTGCAAACTTTTCAGGTATAATGGCAAAATTCTGTTCTTATTATCAGGATGATAGATAAGGGACCTGAATTGAATCATGAAAGCATTAGGATTGGGACATTCCTTCCTGATGAAGAGATCTATTTTTAAATCTTTCTGAAGATGATCTTCCATCCTTTCATTCCAGATCTGGTGATTCCTCATTAGGGTAATAAATGCCATAAGCTGGCATTCCCTCACAAAATGATTAAGGATGAAGGTTATATCATTAACATAGAACCCATGTAGGTATAATTCACATAGGAAGTTCTTGTCCTCATCATTACTTCTTGTATAAGCTGTCATGAATCCTTCTGCTATCTGTATCTTCAACTAGGTCAGATAGAACTAAAGAGAATCTCCTCTGCAGGACTCTTTCATGTAAGAACATTGAATAGCTGGAACTTGGAGGCCTACAAGATAGAATTTCTGAAGAAAGGGAGGACATTTTAATGACTTTGCCTTCCAGAGTTGCTATTCTCTTTGTTTTGGCAGTGACTGCCCTTTGTAACTACAACATAGGCTTGGAAGCCTCATATTCCCTACACTTCTTCTCCCAATGAAACAGGGCTTTGGGAATGTCAATGGGGATTGGACCCACATATGCATCTGTTTGGATTTCCTATTCATTGATTGCCCTTGGTCTAGCCAACTCTTGAATATATTCCTCTTGGTCATCAAGTTTGTTGTTGGCCCCAAGTTAACTGTCTATCCTGGCTATGTACTTTCTCAATCAGTGCTACCATTATTGTGAGGCTATTGTCTCTAGCCATGGTGAGCTCTGAAATATTCTATGCTGCTTATTTCTCTTTTTCTTCCACCAGTTTGGCTACCTCAATTTTCTGTGCCTCCAACTCTGCCCCTTTCTCAATTCTTTGGGCCTCTAATTCTGCCTCTTTCTCCTAGATGATCTTATCTTTGCTTTGGAGTTCTGTTTGGAGATTTGCAATGGTTTGTTTTTTCTCCATTTCCACCTCTACTCTGACCTTCTTGAGGTCAGTAATAATCAAATTCTTTCCCCAGAGCAATCTCTTTAAATTTTCAATTTCTTCCATCAATTATTGTTCTTTTAAAATTTCTACATCCTCTTAATTAGAGGGATGAGAGAAGGTTTCTACTTCTGCTTCTGTTTCTATGGCTACTAGCTGGTCATCAAGGTTTTCCATGGCCATCTGTCCTGCTCTGCCCACTGTATCCATTTGCCCTGTTTCTTCTTCTTCAGACTGCCTATCTTGAGGATCCTCTTGGGGTTCCTCTGCTTCTGCTGGCACCGATGAAGGCCCAGCCTTATCCTCACATGTTCTCAATCCCAGGAGTACCTTAGTAAGCAGGGCAGTATCTTTTTCAGCCTATGAGAGCTATCTCTTCCTTTGCTTCTCTAGAGCAAAGGTGGGACAGGTGCCTCCAAAGCAGGTCTCTCTTCCTCAGAATCTAAGGAAATAGTAAAATTTTGTATGTCTTCTATCTCCGGAGCACATGGTGGTTCTAAAATTGGGCTTGACTCTAGATGAACAGATGGTGCTGGAGAAATTTCTCTTTGTTTCCTCTTCCTGACTAGAGGGATCTCATCTGAATCATGAGATGGTTCTTCAGCCCAACAGGTTCCCTCTATTCTCTGTCCTGACCTTCCCTCTGTTAATTCCTTAGGGCAAGATTCTTCAGTTAGAGTCATCTTTCTCCTAACTAATCGAGTCATATATAGGGTTTGTTTAGGAGTAGGCTCTGCAATTTGTTTGCCTTTCTTCTTTTTGTTAGGAACAGGAGCTACAGATGAAGTTGCCTCCTGTGAGGGCAACTTTCCTTTGTGAACAACTGTGGAGGAGGCTGAAGGCTCAATTTCCTCATCTTGGTGGGTAGGAGAACTCTCACCTCCTGGTTGTGTCATCTCTAGTTCTCTGACTTGGGGGCTCTGCTCAAGAAAGTTTTGCCATAATTCTTCCCCATTGGTCTGAGATAGGAAGTGGAGTTTGACTACCAGAAAGATGAGGCCATGATGTTTCATGGGACTCTTATTTTGTTGATATCTATATGCAATTGTCCTAATGGCAGAATATAGGAAATTGGGGATGTTTATTCTGTACTTAGGGTGTGCATTCCCATGTCTTAGATAAATCAACATTTTCATGATTGGCCCTAAAACTAGAGAGAATTGACCATCACAAGTAAAGTATTTCATTAACCAGGTGGCAATAGATGCCCAAGGGTTTGGGAGTGTGGATCTCATAATTCCTTTGACTTCATTTTTATTCGAATGCAATTGAATAGCAGGTTCACCATGAACAGAGAAATTTTTAATCAAATCAGTGTAAAAGGTTTTCAAGTGGTAAAACCTCTCACCTTATTTGGGAAGTCCAAAAATGTGGCTGATAATGGCTGAGGAGAAATTGATTTGGAATCCTCTGACAGTTGTCTGGTTGTCCCTTAAATTTCTGAGGAATTCATCCACAACATCTTCCTAAAACCCTTCAAATTTTTCTAGGAAGTCTAACCATCCTGCAGCTCTTAGAATGTTTGTTGCAGCTACATCTCGGAGAAGACCCACAGCACTTTCTGGTTCAGACTTCTTCTTGACTCCCATTGCTGAATTGATTCCACCTTCTGTGCTTATTCATCACCTCCTCAATCTGCAGTCTATCCTTTCCTCCTATCTTAGTAGGCTCTGGAGGACTGTTCAAATTGCTCTGTAGGCTCCGGAGGATTGTTCAATTGCTCTGTTCTTCAGGGTACTTTGAAGGTTCGAATGAGGAGTGTTTTGTTTTTCAGCTTAGGCTTATGCAGATTAGTTAGAGTACCAAGGCAGTCATAAATGCGACAGAATGATAGGACACTCCAAAGGCAAGGTGGCAGTACAGCACAGATGGCGGCATGTGTGAATTTAGGAAAGAAGATGGCAGGAGGATGTGGCATAGTGGCGGCACCCAAAAATATAAAGACAAGACAGTTGCTAATAATGATTAATTAAAGATAGAATTGCTTGGATCAGTTTTAATGATGAGGGTGATGTACATGGCAGAGATGATGCGTCATTGTTGGAGGTTGCACGCATCGTGACACATGAATAGCTTTTGGTGGCTGGAGATGACATCCACTACTCCGTTGGTACGCGACCTCCAATCATTTCATGGAGTGGTTCAAGAATCCACGTTCCTTGGGTGATGTCAGCACCAGCTTTGAATACTCCTGCAATTGATATGTGTGCTACTTGAATTTA
The DNA here is from genome assembly GCA_027924645.1 of Cunninghamia lanceolata. NCBI lineage: Eukaryota > Viridiplantae > Streptophyta > Pinopsida > Cupressales > Cupressaceae > Cunninghamia > Cunninghamia lanceolata. Next base: position 1,082,985 of record BSBN01000210.1, on the reverse strand, counting down.
TTTCTATGATAAAGTAGACGATGAGTCATGATGACCTCATCATGTGATGTGTCTACTTTATCGCTTGGAGAGGTGGGTCCCCTCCCTTATTATTGAGACTGACTTCTTTATTAACAGAGCACCGGAGGTGCTCCTAGTTGGAAAGCGCTGGAGGTGCTCCTAGTTGGAGAAGCGCCGAAGGTGCTCCTAGTTTGAGAAGCGCCAGAGGTGCATCTGGTTTGAGAATTCCCAGAGGTGCATTTGACTAACTCCTGGCACTTGATCATCTCTAGAGCTCAATTGTTTTCAACTGTCTTGAAGAAGGGAACCGCCATTTACTGGTTTTCAACTCCCTTGGTCAAGAAAGACAACCATTTGCTAGTATTCCATCTTTCTCTATTTTTTTTTTTTTATAGAAGGCCACTATTTGGTGGTTTTCAACCTTCCTTTTTTTTCTCTTTTTTTTAGAAGGCATCCATTTGCTGGTTTTCAACCTTCCTTTTTTTGTTTTTTTTAAATTCAATCCAACATTGTGACAGAGGAGGTATCCCCTGTATCAAAACATAAATCATTCAGAAACTTCTCTTTAGTAGATGGTCTTTTGTAGAGCCTGATTCGGTGACCATTTACTAGAAATGTGTCTGTGCTTCCATCAATAGGTTGCAATGATACAGTTCCATTTTCAAACACTTCCTTTATTTGATAAGGACCCATCCAGTGAGTTTACAATTTCCCCTTGAACTCTTTGAATTTAGAATCATAAAGAAGAACCCAATCACCTTGTTGAAATGTCCTCCTCTTGATGTGTTGGTCATGCCATTGCTTCCTCTGGTATTGAACCAGTTCTGTTTACTGAATGGCTTCTGTCCAGATTTCATCCAACTCATTGAGCTAAAGAATTATGTTCTGCTGAGTTATAGACAATGGTAGACCAACATCTAATACAGTTTTAAGTGTCTGGAGTTCAAATTCTATAGACAATATAGGCTTTTTCCCATAAACCAATTCATACGGTGAGAATTTGTTGTGGACTTCCAAGTGGTATTGTAAGCCCAAACTACTTTAGGTAATTTGCTAGCCCAATCTTTTATGTTCATTGCTACTGTCTTTGTCAGAATATTTTCAAGTTCCCTATTAGTTACTTCTACCTGTCCATTTGCTTGAGGATGGTAAGGTGAAGATTTCTTGTGCTTGACTTGATATAAATTTGTGAATGCCTTGATTACCTGTGAAGTAAACTAAGGTCCTTTGTCTAAAACTATTAATCTTGGGGCTCCAAATCTTAAGAAAATCTTATTGTAAAGGAAACCAGCAACTTTTTCTTCTCTTGCAAAATGTAATGCTTGAACCTCAACCCACTTAGTAACATAGTCTGTGCATACTAGAATGTACTCCTTGCCTGATGATGGTGGTGAAATTGGTCCCACAAAGTCTAGACCCCACTGCTCAAATGGTTCCATCATGACTTGAGGATGTAGTAACATCTCCTGGGTAAAGGTTGGTTGTCCCATCCTTTGGCACTGGTCACAGTGCTGCACATACTTCTTTGTATCTTTATGAAGAGAGAGCCAATAGTAACCAGCTCCGAGGATCTTGTGGACTGTCCTGTGGAAGAAGTAATGGCCACCAGATGGTTCATCATGACATGCTCTTAACACATCAAAAATCTCATCAGCCTTTAAACACCTGCGTAGAATGAAATTAGGACCACATTTAAATAGTAAACCATTCAACCATTTGTAAGATAAACTTTCTTTAACCAAACATTTTCTTTGTTTTGAGGTAAAATGGGATGGATACAAGCCTATAGCTAAAAGATTAGCTATGTCAGCAAACCAAGGTGCAGTAGAGGATATAGCAAAAAAATGTTCATCTGGGAACTTGTCCTCCACTGGTTGGTTTTCTCCTCTTATATGCAATCTTGATAGAAAATCAGCAACCAAATTAAACTTTCCTAGATTATCAACCATGGTAATATCAAATTACTGTAATAGCAATAACCACCTGATGATCCTTGTACCCACTACTGGTTTATTCATTAGGTACTTGATGGCTGCATGATTAGTGTGTACAAATATATTATATCCAGTGATATAATGCCTAAATTTGTTTATAGCATAGATGACTGCCAAGAATTCTTTTTCAATTGTTGTGTAGTTTTTTTCTGTAGAGGTAAGGTTTTTGCTGATGCAATAAATGTCATGCATACTTTCTCCTTCCTCCTTTTCTCCTAAAACTGCCCCAATAGACTCATTTGAAGCATCAGTCTGTATGTGAAATGGCAAAGTCCAATTTGGTCCTCTTAAAATTGGTATGACAGTAAGTTTCTCTTTCAAGGTTTCAAATGCTGATTGACATTCTTCTGTCTACAGAAATTCTGTGTCTTTGTTAAGCAAGGTAAACAGGGGGTAGCTATTTTGCTGAAATTTTCTATGAACCTCCTATAGTAGCCTACATGACCCAAAAAACTTCTAACATATGTCTGATTTTTGGGTGAAGGCAACTGTGTGATCACCTCTATCTTGTTTTGATCCACTTTGATCCATTTCTCTGAAATATGGTGTCAGAAAACAATTCCTTCCTCCACCATCATGAAGCACTTTTCATGGCTAAGGGATAATTGATTTTTCTCACAACATTTTAGTACTTTCTCAAGGTTTGTGAGAGTTTCCTCAAAATTATCCCCATACACAGTAAAGTCATCCATATAGACCTCCATGCATTCATTAGCTAGTTCAGCAAAAATAGCTAAAACAAGTCTCTGAAATGTAGCTGGGGCATTGCATAGCCCAAAGGGAAGAATTTTGTAAGCAAAGGTTCCCCAAGAACATGTGAAGGTGGTTTTGTCCTGGTCTTCAGGTGCTACTTAAATTTGATTATACCCACTGAATCCATCTAGAAAAGAAAAATACTTTCTCCCAGCAAGGTTGTCCAGAACTTGGTCAATGAATGGTAAGGGAAAGTAGTCCTTTTTTGTGCCCTTGTTTAGTTCTCTATAATCAATACACACCCTCCATTTCCCATTCTTTTTAGGCACTATGACAAGGGGTGAGACCCATTGACTATCTGAGATTGTATATATGAACCCTGCTTGAAGTAATTTTTCTATTTTAGTTTTGACAATGTCCTTTAAAGCAGGATTCAATCTTCTCTAGGGTTGTCTGACAGGTTTAATATCCTCAGTGTATATATGATGGGTATAGATCTCAGGAGGTATGCCTTTCATATCTTGGTATTCCCAAGCAAAAGATGTTGAATGGGAAATCAGAAGTTGGATGAGTTTTTCTTCCTGATTGGCTATTAACTGAGTATTGATATTAAGTGTTTTTCCTGGTAAAATTATGACCTATTTTGTGATTTGATCCATAGATGTAGTTAATCCACAAATTGAAGTCATGGTATTGAGAGGACAAGAATGTGGAAGAAACATGTGGAAAGTGGCTAAGTCCCTGTAAAAGGTTTACCCACAAAGAATGATGTCAGTGAGGGTACAATGAGAAGTAAGAAGTTCTCTCTTAGAATCTTGGGCGAATTCCATCACATCGTTACTGATTAGGATGTGAGTGAAGTCTTCTGTTGTATCATAGTATACTTCTTCTTCTAATTCTCCCAGATGTTCCTTGATGGTTACCATAGCTACTGAGGCACTGTTGTCATTGTTCTCTGGCTCATCCACCCATACTCTTCCTGTATAATGCATTGATGGTTTAGCTGGAGGATACATAGATATTTTTTTCAAATCTATTCCATTAGAAATGACCATATCTCCAATTTGACAATCAATAGATGCTGCTGCTGTAGCCAGCTATGGTCTTCCTAAAATTAGTGGATAAGCATTTCTCTGGTTTCTAGGTTCTAGTATCAGGAAGTCCATTGGATATTCCCATGAATCCATCACAACTGGTACATCAGTGATTACTCCTTTTGGAACAGCTACTAACTGGTCAGCAAGTTAAAGAATTGTAGTTGTGGATTAGATACCTGATAGAGCTAATTTGTCCATTGTGTGGACTGTCATCACATTAATTGCTGCTCCCAAATCAACCAAAACATTTGAAATTTCTACTCCTGAGATGAAAATAGTTATGACAAGGTTTCCAGGGTCTCCATATTTTGGAAGGAGAATTTCTCCCATCAATAGATCTACTACTTTTCCTTCCACCTATATTGTGGAGGGAAAGTTTTTCTTTCTACCCTACATTTTGATACAATGTTGTTTAATTAACTAATTTAGTTCTGGAACATCTCTGATTGCCTGGAGAAGAGGAATTTCAATGTTTAGTTGCTTGATTTCTCATAAAAGTTCTGATTCTAGGTTGGTTTGGATTTGTTTTTGTAAGATCTTTTTCTGGGGAACATTCTGTTTAAACCGTTCTGGGTATCGTGCTAGTTTTTCCATCTCTGGAGCTCTTGTCAGAATTGTGTTGAGGAATGTTTTCCGGAGTTGGTCTTTTAGGAGCAACTCTGGAGTTGTCCAAGGATGATTCTTTTAGCACTTTTTCATTAGTAATCTCCTCCGGGGGTTGAGTGGATGGATTTTTAGGTTCCTCATCATTGGTTACTTCAACTATAGTTGGAGGAGATGGTCTTGGGAATGCTTTCCCAGAACACAGCTAGAGATTATTTGAATATATAGCATTAATTCTAGCCAGATTTTCTTGCTCTGTCATGTAAACAACTACTCCCTATTTATTCTATGGGTTTGGTATAGGTTGAGCTAGTAAAGGTGGTTGGCTAACTGGTTCATTTTGTGATTGACCTTGTGTGTTGGAGGGTCCAGTTAGTAAAGCTTATTGTTGAGGTTGGAAACATCTAGGTTGTCCCTGGTATTATTGATTATATCCCTATTGAGAACCACATTAAGGTTGCATGTTTTGTGATCCAAACTGTGGTGGCCACTGTTGATTTCTCCAAGGCTAATTTTGCCAATTTTGGTTTTGCCAATGTTGGTTTGGCCAATCCTGTTGTCCCCAAGGAGGATTATTTTGAGGCCCATGCCAAGTTGGATTCCACTGATTATTTCCCCAATTAGAAGGACCCCTGTAAGAAGGCTAGTTTGGATACTGATTATAAGGGAAATTCCCAGCTTGCTTTTGTCCCACATAGTTTAATTCCTCTTCTATTACAGCATTCTTCTTACTCAATCTTTAAAGGCTGAAAGTTGACTACATTGACTGGTAGGATGTTCCTCATCACAGATCTGATAAATCTCTGATTTGTCCAAGGGGCATTCTCTCAACAAATGTTTGTTTCTACACCTAGGACAATAGATGGAGAGTGGTTCAGTTGCTCTGTTTTGATTAGCTGTTCTAGTTTTTTCTTGAATCCCATCTAATGTGGTATTTAGTTAGACCAAAATGTCTATTTTTAGATTTGCAATCTCCTCCATCAACTATCCTATTTCATTCTTCCCTTTAAAATTTTTGGATGACCTCATTCCATCTTGGGTTCTGGAATAGTTCCTGCAGAGTTCTTCTATATCAGGTATTTCTATTTTGTTGATGTTCCCTTTTCCCATTAGGTCCAGTGCCTATTTTGATTCTTTATCCAATCCTTTTACAAATAGGGTTCTGGCCAAGGAGTGATCTACTGGGTTACCATACCTTCTTAAGGCGAAGTTAAACCTATCCACATAATCCTTTAAGGATTCTTCCTCCCCCTACCTAATTTTAAAAAATTCTTCATTTTTATTACTAGATCTGCAGTAATCTTGGATTTTTTTTCAAAAACTCTGTTTCCATCTGATCCCAAGAACAGATAGAATTTTGGGGTAAACCCATAAACCATCTCATCGTAGAATCTTTCAGAGTTGAAGAGAATAGTTTGAGTTTCTGGTTATCTAATCCATAATCATAAGTCTGGCAGACTACTTTGAATTCAAACAAGAACTGATCTAGATCCTTAGAAGAAAGTCCTCTAAAATTTGGCAGGTGTGCTAGTGAGATATTCTTCATAGGAGCATTGTCTCCAGCAGCTAAAACAATAGGATATGAGAAGGTTCTTGGAGCTTGATTTTCCTCTTCCCCATGATTATCATTTTCCATGTTTAGTACTGGTTCTTCTCCCTGAGGTTCTAGGAAATTAAGTTCTATTAAAGGATCTACCTGAAACTTTTGTTGTAATTCCTAGATATAATTGGCAAGTGGAATATTTGGAGGATCTAAGGGATTGTTGTTTTGAGGTGCAAGTTCCAAAGTAGGCTCTAGGTTTCTCTCCTCAACAAGATCTTGTACCACCCCACTGCTTTCCCCTATGGTTTGTTGTTGGGGTGTCTACGTTATATATCTTCCTTTCAAGTCTCTAGCTCTAACCATACAAATCTATCCTAAAAACTTTTTTAAGTCAGTTTCCCTAATTAACACAAGATATTTCTGGCAATGGTGCCAAAAATGACAAGGAGTCGTTGTACCTCATCATTTATTCTATTTTCAAATGTCAAAAATCTAGGGGCTATGTCCTCGGTTGTCTGTAACTAGGGATTCTACAGTTACTAGTTTCTAGCTAATCTTAATAGCTTCTACAATTTGAAAAGATTAATCTATCTACTTGCTGAATGAATTTAATGAATGCTGAAAAATAGAATAAAATAGGAAATTTACTCAAAGCAATCTTAAAAACAGTAACATGCATCTATCTATTAAAATCAGTAAATACTTTCCTAATAAAAAGCTGAAGCAATAAAACAGTGGTACTAGCCTCCTACCTTAGTGGTGAGAGTGGGCCCTTACTCCACACCCTTGGGGCTGAAGGCTATAGTAGGGAATCAGCACAAAAGAATATCACAACTAGATTCAATCCAATTCATTCACTCTACATTCATGAAAATATTGCTAACACAGAACTGAGATTTTTTTAGAATCAGAATAATTCAATCATTGTATATATCTTCTGTTGTTTCTACAAGTATATATGAAAGTGAGTGCTAACTTAACACTTATCTTATCTATCAGTTCTTCTATGGGATGACATCCATCTCTTTATTACACTAGCTATTTTAACTATGAAAGAAAATCATGTAAATAAAAGTAGACTTAAGTGGAACAGAAGTCCACTCAAAATCTAAGTTTGAGTCTTAATACATTTGGGCATCGAGGCCCTAAAAATAAGGATATTGAATCAGTTCCATCGTAACTCATGCAAAAACTTTGAAAAGATAAAACTCCAGCAGTTTAACTAAAGATGACCCTTCACCACTCAGGTGATGATTTGAGTGAAATGAGGGGTATTATGATCACTGCTAAGAGTGTCTAGTCGGCAGCTTATGCTGGAAATATGCCCTGCTCTCAGGAGGTGCCAGAGATAACTGTTCCTGTTTACAGCTTTGGAGATATGTCTGTAGCTCCAGAGATATGTCTGTAGCTCCAAAGATACCTGTAGCTTTCTTTGTTCAGCTTCGGAGATGCTCCAGACTCCTGCAGAGCTCCGGAGAGTCTTTCCTCATTCTTCAAAACTTCAGGTGGCATGGTCCTCTGGTATTGTCTCTGGAGATCATTGAAAACTATCTTTGGAGATGCACAAAATTATTGTTCCTAGCATCTACACCTGTTGATTCAAAAAGAGAGAAGTTTCTGCATTTTCCATCAATTCCCTGCACATTAGTCACTCAATCAAAAATTATAATCTTAAGTAATCTATCTCAATTAATCATTAAATAGAACGATCTTGCTAGCTTATTTGGGTGTAGACATTAGGAAAGATAGATTCAGGAAGGGGAAAAAGAGAGCCAAAAAGATGTATTTCATGAGTGCAACTTGGCACTCATCAAGTACCTTGCGACTCTATCTTTCTGGTTTTATAGATCAAATTTTGCAACCTATGAGAAGATTTTCACAAGATCAGGTTTAGTTGTTTTCCAGCTCTTTGAATGAGTAAGCATGTCTACTTTTTATGGGAACATGTCATATCATCCATCATATCATGAAAACACTGTTAATCCTCCATCTTATCAGCCATATCAGATCAGCCATGCTACTATTTTTACCCCTAATTCCTTTGATTTACAAAGAAACCAGCATGCACAATATTCTTACCACCCACCCACCCCTACTTAGTCTTCATATTAGCATTTATATGTCCAAAATCAGCCCCAAGAGATTAGGGATATGAAGTATAGCATGAGTGACACATTGGTAGAAGTCACAAGGAGCCTAGAAGAGTTCAAAAGGCTACAAAAGCTTGATTTACAACAGGAAAAGTTTGATTATCAAGCCTATCTTCATGAGCAGGATTTGGAGGCACAAAAGATACAGTCTAAACAAAATCTTGCAAGGGAGATAGTAGCAAAAGAAGCATAGATGAAGTTTTTTCTTGCACAAGTACAAAGGCAAGCAATCCAGACAACTGCATTCATCCTAGAGCAGCCTGTTCAAAATGAGGTTAGTAAGTATCAAATTCTAAAATTTAGAAATTATGATTTTGATCAAGAACCTGTTTGCATTCAAAATCAGTCTATTAGCCCTAAGTATCAGTCAAATCTAGTACCTAAACCAAGTCATCATAGTCTTGAGCAACCATGGCAGCCTTCTTGGACCAAACATCCTAATTATAAAATGCCAAATCTTATTAAGGCTACCCCTTCCATACCAATCCAAGATTAGGAAGAGGAAAAGGTACTAGTAGCTGAACCAATCAAGATTCTAAGTTGGTATAGTGAACAAGAGAAAAAGGTTTTAGAGCCCAAGCCAATCAAGATTCTAAGTTTCAACCTAGCAGCTGAAGTTTCTTGCAGTCCTTGTCTCACCAAATCACAAAAAATTAGATGTGGAGCAAGAAGTTGTTGTTGTTTTTAAGGTGTCCCCAGCTAAAAATGAGCATAATGCATATGAAGAGGATGTTGGTTCAAATTTAATACTCAGCCCTTTGCTTTTTGATTCATTTGAGAAGTTTTATGATGTTGTTTACAAGATAAATGAAAGCAGGACAGATATTGGAAGGGCAAAATCTTCAATTGCAAACACAAGTTGCCCAAGTTCCATTGGAGAAAGCCTCGTGTGAGGAGGAAGAACTGGTTTCTTTGTTTGATCAGTTACCCAGTTTCATTGAACCAGATGAGGAAAGCATACCAATAGCAATTCCAGATTAGCAGGAAGACATCAAGCAATATGAAGAGTTGATGATTGCAGTTAAACAGTTTGACAAGGTAATCTTGGATCAATCACAAAAGTGTGAAGGTAAACCTATCATGTAACTTACGTAGCCGGTTGAGAACTGTTATGAGGTAATAATTAGTACTCCTTTACCAAAACTTCAAGAGGAATGTGATGTTGTGTCATTTTGGGATGATCTTGAATCCTTTGTGTCAAACTTAGATGGAAAACAAGATCAGGTTGAAAATATTTTTGTGAAAGAAATAGAGGTTGAGTCTCATGAGCTAGCTGACTTATTTGATAAACTTCCTGAATCTATGCCTAGTATTGAACAACTAGATGATATACCTCATATGGATTTAGTGTAAGATTATCAGTCAGATAAGAGCATGCTTTCAGGTAACATAGAAGCCTTTTGTTCTAACATTATTGATCAGCTAATATCAAATAAACCAATAGTATGTGATTAGCCTATTCAGGTCAAAGAGGCAGACATTACTTCATTTCATTCATCTAAGCTAATTTTTTCAAAGCAGGCTGAGATTGCAAGTGAGCTAATTTTTTCAAAGAAGGCTGAGATTAAAGGTGAAAACTAGACAGCAGATCTAAATGAGGAAACCAGGGATTTGAGTAGAAAGTTCAGCATTGCAAGAGGGTGTCCAATCAGGGATCTAGCCAACAAAGAGTTAAAAAGGGAGATTCAGATTTCTGTTGTACCAAAAGAAGAAATTGCAGATCTAAAATAGTAGAATGAGGTCATTTATTCACCTCATAACAGCAGTATAAATGATCATATTCAGATGGTGGATGAGTTTGTTTTCATCCTTTAGAAAATTTTGCAGCATTCTATAAGGTATGTCCTTATGAATCATATCTTATCAGTAGTAAAATAGCTTGCAAAACATGCTTCCATAATCAGAAAGGGAAGTTATTTTAACCAAACAGTTAATGGATTTGTTTGACCAGCACCTTTGGCTGATTAGAGTAGGGTAGAGTAGAATTTCAATTTAGTATTTCATTTTCCAAGAAGTACTTTTGCACATTTTGCTGGCTTTGTCTTAAGCAAGCCAATTTTAGTTTTAGTTTCAGTTTTGTTGCTACTATAGTTATATCAGTTTGCATTACAGAAGGTTTTTCAAATTTCAGGCAGAGATGACTCATGTGCCCAATGGAATTGCAAAGGCTACTAGTTCTAAGTTGTTTAGAAGGCAAACACCCCTGAGAGGTCGCCAGAAATATTACTAAATTTTATTCACACTAAATTTAGTTAGACCTAAGTGTAGTTGTTCAAAAGGAATAAAAGAAAACTTTAAAGTTATTGCATTCAATGAACAATTGATGTCTTGGCAAGGCAAAGATAGATTTCAGTTGTCAGGATAACCCATCACTCCAATCAAGACTGATGAATCATCATAACAAGTGAATTAGAATGTCAAGAAATCAATCATTCAAAATTTACAATTGGTCTAAAATAGTTTTATCTTTCAGGAGTTATAAGACAAATTGATTATTCAGTTGATCATATTTGAAAGAAAGAAAGAAAGATATTTATTTGAACTATTATTTCATGTCATATTTGAAACATACATCCAGCATCTGTTACTCTATCCTATGCATTGATTGAAAAGGCAACATACATACATCAAGTGCATAAGATAAATTAACTGATCATGTTAAAAAGAGGTGTTCAAATGTGTCCCACACAAAAGGAAATGATGAACACATGATAAAATTAAATATACATCATTGCTTGAGCAAGTTGTTTGTTGAACTCATTGATAGTTGATCTTCAGTCCTCATCTTCAGCTCCAGTTGTATCAGGTTAACCTGCAAAAAAAAGGGAAAAATCTGTAAGAGCTCCAGATATTTAAGATTTTCATATGCTTTTATCAAGTAGACATATCAACTTGTCACATTGTGCATTTCACATGAAAGATCAAATTAGACATGTGCTATAAATTAGAATATCATAAAGAAGATCAATCAACACCATAAGGTATATTTTTATGCTAACTTATTCGTTCACTGTGCAGGTATAGGAAAAGTAATGTTGCTGATTTGAAGACATTAAAATATGTGGACAAAATGTGGCTCCCACAAGGGTTGAGCCCAGCATGTTCCCTTTTCGATTTCATTTTGAAAAGGTTATCAGAATACAGATAGGATGCATCACTCAAATCTATATCATGCATCATCAAATCAACTTGTAGAAAAGTGTATCATCATAATCATGAAAAGGAGTAGTTGCTCCTATAAACTATGTTCACATTGATTGCAGTTGATTAAAACAAATCAGATAAGTACAAAGTGCCTGAGTCAACTTGACAGAGTGCAGAAAACATAAATGCAGCCATGAAAGGTGTTCAAAGTAATTAGCCAGGTGAGATAAAAGAAGCAAAGTCATGTGTTCAAGATATCAAAGCATATGATGTTACAGTAGAAGACAGATAATGTATGCATTATTCTCTCTGACAGTCATAAATGGCAGATGATAATACATCAAGTAAAAGAGATAAATGAATGCTACAGGTTCAGATTATATCAAATACAGGTGTATAGCTATCCATGACAAATGATAAAAGCATCTTATAGGTGGTAGACAAAGAAGATGAGCTATAGAACCAGAAGATGAGCTATCAGACAAGTAAAGAAGTGTCACTGTGCCTGAAGATTGAAACCCTTATTTCAGTTTTTGAAGTACCAATGCCTTATTGTATATGCAGAAGTGACAGAAAATGTACAGAAGAGAAATATATATCACAGCCATGACAGTGTAGGTTTTGCAAAATACAAAAGAAGGTGATACAGTATTTTTCTGCCAGGGCCGTGACTAGAAAATGGGTTCTTGTGCCTAAAATATAATACCCATATGTTTAAAATGAAACCCTCATTTTAAAATTGAAACCCTTATCTTCATTTTAGTCACACAGTGAAAAAAGGAAGTTACAGAGTGTTGTTGCTAGCATGGCCATGACAGAAAATGGGTTTTTAAGATACCCATGTCAAAATTTCAAAACCCTAACACTTTTTGCAATTACAAGAAGAGATTTGATAAATACAGTGTGTTTTTGCCAAAGCCATGCCAAAGAATGGCATTTTTATGCATTTTTTGTAAAAAAACCCATGTCAAGGTTTCAAAACCCTCTTTCTTTCTGCAATTATAGTTAAAAATAAAATGATATAAGATGTCTACAGGCATAGCAGTAAAGGAGAAAAACATACTGTGCACAGTCAAGATGAAGCTCTCTTTTCATATTGTTAAAAACCCTCGAGTTTTGCATCAGAAATCAAATAAAAAGCCACAAAACACATACACTGATACAGCCATGGTAGAGAAGAATTATTTTCTTTACAAATGAAATACCCATTTTAGTTTTTACAAGGAAACCCTATATTTTCTAGGTCACCATGACAAAGAAGGTACATGAATAAGGAAAAGAAACTTACTAGTATATTTGCAGAGGAAGGAGCATGCATGGCTGCGGCACCCTCTTTTGAGGGTTTGTAGCACTTTTTGTCATAGTTGCAAGTTTCAACACAGAGAAACCAAGGAACGAATGTCAAAGAATTGCAGAGAGGAAATTGGAGGTATGGTCGTGGCCATTTAAGTAAAAATGCTATAGAAAATATGACGAATGCCAGTCAAAACTTCAAACCATACTTACCAAAGCTTCTGCTAGGTTCTGCCACTTCTTTTCACTTAGAAGATGCAAAGAGTTCGACCATAGAGAACCAAGAAGGTGGAGAAATAACCAGAGAGCCATCAAACCATAAGCAGCATAGAGTAGTTGCAGAGCAAGTCAAAAAAGAAGCAAAATAAAAATGACTTGGAGTTTAGGGTTTCTTTGTTTCTTTTTTATCAAAGCTTCCTTTCATTTTTGATTTGTTGACTTTGAAAATAATGATCATTACCTTATCTAAATGCCGACAAGGTCCAAGACTTTAAAGACATGATCCCTAGTGATCATTATTAGAGATGGCAGATAAGTGTATTTGTTGCATATTTTTCCCAAAGTCAAATGGAGGTTGATATGATTAAAAGGATGACCGAATGGTCAAAGGGGAATATTTTTCATGCCTTGTGTTTTTTATCATCTAAAGTCAAAAGGAAAGAGATTATATGAAGACAAAATAATGCAAGGTGGCATAGGTTTCTTTGGAGTTTGATTTATTTTGCATGGAGGTTATATGGCAGTGAGGCCATTCTTTTTAACATATGTAAATGGAGTAATTAGGCAGAGGGGGTTATTATTTTCTCCTTAGTTAATGTGGAGTGAGAAGGGTAAATTTTTGCCTTTAATGCATATGTCATGCAACTAGGTGATTTTTTCTCACATGGAGCTGCAAGGGGGATTTTATTTTCTTCTAAGTCCTATTTTTGCTCAAATCATGTAAATTAGGCAAATGTATTTGGAGAGACAAGGAGATTTATTTTTCTTTTCATCATGCATGGTTTTACAAATAAATCAATGTAAATAAGTAATAAAGTAATATTCTTCAAATTATTTTATTATTTTTCACAAGTTGTAAAATAAAAAATAGTACAAATTGTAACTAACAATAGAGTAATTATTATTCACTCACATCAATTTTGCAAAAGCAAAATCATGCAAATTGATGAGTTGAGTTAACTGAGGCCATTTAGGGGCTCTTCACATGATTTGAGGAGCAATTTGAGGGATCTTGGTCAACTTCTTGGTCAAACACATGGAGAGGACCAACTTGGAACTATTTTTGCTCATTTTGTGGCAATTTGAGCCCTTATTTCCAGGGATTTCTTGGTTTTCTCGTGGATTACTTTGGAGGACTTATTTTTAGAGGCAGTTAACTACAGTTTCATTTTGCATGCCTCTTGGAGAGAGTTAACTATATATTGTAAAGCAAAACTTGGTTTTTGCTAGTTCTTGCATTCTTTTCCCTTTTACACATTGAAGGACAGAAGGTTTTGTAACTCATCTTTCGAGTTCTTGCCTTTTTTCTCTTTTACACTTTGAGAGAGAAGGAGGTTTTGTAACTCATTGATTACAGATTTTATAGAGATTACAGCAGATTACAGGTTCAATTTCTTTGTTCTTCATGTAATATTTTCCTTTATTTTTCATTAAATCAAGTGTTTACCTTTCCATTGATGCTACTTGTATGGATGATTTGATGAAATTTTAAATGTATTTTAATATCGAAACCTTTTAAAATTATTGTCTCATTCTTATTTGTAAGTGTTAAGCATATTGATACCACAGGTCTTAGGTTGTGTTACTGAAATCCTTTCTTTCATGTTGTGAAGAATCTTTTTCCTTCATAAAGAATAGTTTTTCTAGCCTTCCTTAGAAATATTTTTTTGTGATATTTATGCCAAGATTGGATTGTGTGGGTCAAATTTATGAAATCTATTGTGAGCCAGATTTGTATTTTTCCATCCTTATTAGGTGCATCACCAAATTTTACAGCTTTGTTACCGTAGAGTTTCTTTCTTACCCTTTTCCAAAATAGAAATCATAGTTTCAAATAGAATATTTTAAGGGATCCAGCCCATAATCTGGAGGTTCAAACTCACTATAGGTCACCCACAGCCTAATTTTGTCCACATGTTTCAAAGGATTGCAGAGTTTTACATCTTTGCATAAGGGTGCAATCCTCATCGACAACAGTTATAGGCAAACTCAGCTAATGGTAAATATTCCCCCCATTTAGTCTATTGACCCATGCAATACATATGAAGGAGGTCTTCCAGAATTTGGTTGGTTCTTTCTATTTGACCATCTGTCTCAGGATGATAGGCTTTGCTAAGTTCAACTTTGTTCCTAAGGTAGCCTGCAATGTGGTCCAAGATCTAGAAGTGAACTTTGGATCTCTATCAGAGATGATTTTCTTCGGGATTCCATGCAACCTAAAAATTTCCTTTATGACCTTTTTGCTACCGCAGGTGCATCATCTGTCAGGTTGCCTGGTATGAAGTGGGCAACCTTAGTGAGTTCATCCACTACTACCAAAATAAAATTATGCCTATGAGATGTCATCGATAGCCCCTGGACAAAATCCATACTTATGACTTGCCATTTATAGCAAGGTACATCATGCGGATAAAGGAGTCCTGTCGGATGTACATGTTCTGCCTTAACCCTCTAACATTCTAAGCATTTGATAACTGTGTCTACCACATCCTTCTTCATTCCTAGCTAGAAATATAACCTTTTGAGATCTGCATACATCTTATTCACCCCCGGATGTCCTGAATACAGAGCCTTATGTGCCTCTATTAGGATCATACCCCTTAGTTCTGCATTATCAGAAACATATATTCTTCCCTAGTACCTCATTAGCCCATTAGAATCAAAAGCATAATTGAAATACTTAGGTTCCACAAAGGTATTTGCTAGAGATATATTAACTTGAGCATACCATGGGTCATGTTTCTTATCAGAGAATACTTGTTGCTTTAGGTCTATGTGCAAGTTGGATATGGCCATTATGTGTCTCCTTCTACTGAGAGCATTGACCACCCTATTTTCTTTCCCCTTGATATATTCAATTTCAAAATCATATTCACTTAGGAACTCTAACCACCACCTTTGTCTTGAATTCAAATGAGGTTGAGTGAAGATATATTTTAGTCCTTGGTGGTCTATTTTAAGCTCAAACAATTTTCCCAACAAGAAATGTCTCTATTTTTGCAAGGCATGAACTATTTCTGCAAGTTCAAGGTCATGGGGAGTGTAATTAACTTCATGGATTTTTAGTTTCCGTGCTTCATAAGCCACTACTCTTTCCTCTTGGAAAAGAACACCTCCTAGCCCTTCTATGGATGCATCTATTACTACTATGAAGTTACCAGTAGGGTCAGGCACCTTTAGAATTGGGGGTGATGTTAGCCTTTCTTTTAGTACCTGAAACACCTTATCACACTGCTCAGTCCAAATGAACTTTTTGTTCTTTTGTAAAGATGTGATTAGGTTGGCTATCCATGAAAAATCTTTCATAAACCTCCTGTAGTACCCTGCCAACCCCATAAAACTTCTCACCTCAGTCACATTTGTAGGTATAGGCCATTCGGTGATGGCTTTTATTTTATCAGGATCTACCACTATACCCTTGGCTAAAATGATATGCACTAAATAGTGAACCCCCCTTTCAAAGAAGGAGCATTTGGATAACTTCCCAAACAAATTATGCTTCTGTAGCCTTTGTAACACTACTTGTAGATGGTTTAAGTGTTCCTCTCCATCCTTGGAATATATTAAGATGTCATCTAGAAACACAATCACAAACTTATCCAAAAAATCATGGAACACACTATTCATTAGATTCATAAAGGTAGCCAGAGCATTTGTTAACCTAAATGGAACTACAGTAAATTCATAGTGGCCATACCTAGTCCTAAATGTTGTTTTTGGGATGTCCTCTTCTTTTATCCTTAATTGGTGATAGCCTGAGCGAAGGTCAATTTTGGAGAACACTGAGGCTCCCCTCATTTGGTCAAATGGATCATCAATACGAGGCAAGGGATATCTTTTCCTCACGGTAGCCTTATTCAACATTTTGTAGTCAATGCACAACCTTAGTGCCCCATCCTTCTTCTTTACAAATATGACTGGTGCTCCCAAGGTGATACACTAGGCCTTATCAACCCCTTCTCCAACAATTCTTGTAACTGTATTTTCAACTCTTGGAGTTCTATAGTGTTCATCCTAAATGGGGCTTTGGATATAGGTACGGTTCCGGGAAGTATATCGATTGAAAATCAAATTCCCTTTTGGGAGGAAATCCAAGTAGATGTTTAGGAAAAACATACTTGTAGTCCTAAAGGAATGGACTATTCTCAAAGGTAGGGGCTTCTTCCTCTTCTCCCTTCTCATCTAAAGATACTAAGAATATCTGATTTCCTGATTTCCACCGTGCCTTCTTTAGTTGCATAGAAGAAATGGTCCCCATTGATATAGGTTTGTAAATCCCTTGGATCCTAACTATACACCCCTTATCATCTATACACTCCATCACCTTATTATAGCAGTCTATGTTAGCCTTATGACTCGTTAGCCAACTTATTCTGATTATGCCATCATAGGCTCCCAAGGGTGCGGCATATAAGTCGACTTTGGTTTCTAGTTCAGGAAACTTAATGAGGGCTCCTCTTATGTACTTGTTCACTCTCCATGTAGCCTTGTCACCATACTGAACCATCCATGATGATTCCATATTCTTATTTTGCAAAGACATTTTGCTTACCAATTCTGGGGAAATAAAATTCTTGGAGGAACCAGTATTTATTAAAATAGTGATTGATTTACCAAAAAGTGAACCTTTTGTCTCCATAGGTACATTTTGATGGTGAGTCTATTGATTCCTGATGGAAGCATGTATTTGATGTTGTTGGGGTTACTGTGGCTGATTAGACCCATTCCTTTTTGAACAATCCTTTGCATAATGATTGCCTCCACACATAAAACATCCACCTGGGGGTCCATTAGAATTTTGAGGTGGTGCATTCACATTACTATTGTAATTGTTCCTGTGATTATGATTACTAGCAGCTTCTATTCTACCCCAGTCTCTCCTCTTATTCTTCTAAACTCCTCTGTTGCCCCTATTGTCTAGTTTCCTTTTGAAGGCAAATCACTTGTCCCAGAAGTTTTGCTTTGCCATTGATAGTGCCTGTAATTTCTTTCCTATTTGAGTGCATTCTCCAAGACTCGATTCATGTTCTCAGGGGAAAACATATCCACTTCTACCCCAATATCAGTATTCAATACCAAAAGAAACTTCCTTGATTGAGACCTCTCATCCTTTTGATAGATAGGAACATATTTTGGTAGCTTCGCAAATCTGTCCCAATACTATTGGACTATGAGATTTCCTTATCTAAGATCCTGAAACTTGATCATCTTTTCATCATAAAATAGCTGTGGAAACCATCTCTCATGGAAGTAGCTCACAAACTACCTCCAAGTTAGGTTTTCCTTTGAATAGCAATATCGTTCCTTTATGTTTATCCACCAACTGATAGCTTCTCCTCCAGTTGATAAGCTCCCCAAGTTGCCTTGATATTCTCTGAATAGTTCCTTAACTCAAAATATTTTTCCATCTTAGTGAGCCATCCTTCTACAGCATCTCCCACATGTTTATCGTCAAATTTTGGAGGAGTTATCTTCTTAAGATCTTGTGAGATATCTAAGATTGTGGTTTCCTGCCAAGACCTAGGAATCTCTGGCTCATTAGTTGTTTGAGCTATGGGTACTTCCTCATTTTGATGTTCATCTTGAGGTTCCAGAATGTTTTCTATTGTCCCTTGTCTAGCCTTCAAGTCTTGTATAGTTTGCTCAAGATTTTCTAATTTTTCTCCCTGCTCTATCAGCAAGTTAATAATTGCTTCTATACTAGTATTTGGATTCTCAGGTGGGTTTTCAACTGATTCTTCGTTGATTGGTTCTTCTCCATGCAGATCTCGTAAATTTCAGGTTCTCGCCATTTTAATTCTAAAAACAATGAGAGAGGTGCTTACCACTTGCTACAATTTTTGGTTTACAACATGCAAATTAACTGTAGTTAAATTTATTACAATTCTTATCTTAAATACCAATTATTGTCATTTTTAAGTTAGTAGGCCTTTAGGCCGAGTGTTTGAACCCTGCTCTGATACCACATGTAAGGACCCGCTTGGTTCCAACTCAAATTTTCAAAAAAAAATCCTTATTAACAAGTTAATATGTGATATATCAAGACTTTGACTGGGTACTCAGGAAAACTTCAGCCAATACGGGCCATATGTTCAAACGAAACATTCTTAAGCCAAACCAAGCTCTTCTATCCTTTGGGTAAATAGGTTCATACGCAACTAGGTCTAACAGACCTTATCACTACCGGATACAAGGTAGAACAAATGGTGGCCAAATAGTCTAGTTGGTGAAACGAACCAAGACTCTAAACAATACATGATAAGTGAACATGACAGCCAAATGGGATAAATAGGATAAGAATCATTATGCTCTGGCCAGAGACTTCTGACTCATTCGGGACCAATATAGGTTCATGATTCACTTCCTGGAGACCACAGTCTGCCCAAGCATTGTGCTGAGGGTGTCAACTAGGGATGCATAACATCAGCTTGTACACACCTTAGTTTTGGCAAAGTTGGATACAAGTAATCCACCCTGGGGATTCTTCTGAGTACTAGGAGACTTCTTTAGTTACGTGCCTAAACCTTTAAACTAGGGATTGAGATTACGAAGTTGATTATAAAAGAGCTTCCTATATCTGAGGGACCTAAGTACTGGGGGCATCCTTTGCCATCCAGACTACCTACATACCCTGTATCCACGAGATCAAGGCCCTCTCTGAATGCTATCTACACGGGGAATGCGAACATGTAGTTTTGTCTTGCACTATGTTTGATTCAACTATGAGTGGGTACACAGTTCTTCGTCGACTACCACCCTCTCGAGTGATACAGTGATTAAATTCCTAAGAAACTAGTTTGCAAACACACCTCCTAGGAGTGTTTGACGTTTAAGTTTTCATGTGTGAATAGTTTACCTATTATGCATATTTGTCCAACGAGGTTTTTCCATTAATCATCCTACAACTATTTTCAATAGACTCGTCCTTTCTTTTTATTTAATCTTTTTAGTAAGGTATCCGAGGAGATTTTCCCTTCCTGTGGGTTTAACTTCGACATGTCCCTTATTACTCCCCGACGATTTAGAGGGATAGTACCTAGATGTCGTTGTTAAAGCTATGTTAGGTGTGAGGTACTTGGTTCAACATGACAGAATTACCCTTAAACATGACACAGAGGTATCGTAAATACCGAACACTGCGATTTGTTTGAGTTTGGACGTTTATTTACAAGGTTTACCTATCTAGTAGAAGAGAAAAAATTGCATAATCATTAATAAATAAATTGATAAAGGAAACATAATGCAAGTAAGATATATTTAAGGATGCATGATCATTTTGCTTAGAGAAAATATTTAATCAATTTTATCAATTCGTAACATAGAAAGATTCAGTTTTGGAAAAACAAGGAAT
Source organism: Cunninghamia lanceolata (assembly GCA_027924645.1). Lineage (NCBI taxonomy): Eukaryota > Viridiplantae > Streptophyta > Pinopsida > Cupressales > Cupressaceae > Cunninghamia > Cunninghamia lanceolata. The sequence continues at coordinate 1,062,898 of BSBN01000210.1, read as the reverse complement.
ATTGATAATCTATTTTGTCATACATCAATAGACTTTATTTCAAGAGTGAAAAATTGAAACATTTTCTTACATGACCATTATAAGCTCACTTTCAAATTGAAACTAGTAAGGATTAATAAAAGTTTGTGAAATAAGATAGATGTCTCAACAACAGGTCCACTTGAAATTCCCTAAATAGATTTATACTTCAACAAAATTGATTATTTTCTATTATTAATGAACTTTTGAATATACTCGGTCAAGGATAACAATGAGTCCTAATACATAAAAAATGATAATTAGTTGTTCTAAGGTTTTATGCCTTTCCAAATTAATGACTATTTTAAAGAACTTCCCAATTCCATTCATGATTCATCCATGATTATAATTTATAGTACTATAACTTTAAAACTAATTAAGGGCTTAATAAAAGTTGTAGAGTATGACAGATATCTCAACAAGAGGTTTTCTTTAACTCTCTAAATGGATTTATGAAATAGTTTCCTTTATTAATACACTTGTGAATATAACTTGATTAACAACAATTCTTGTTACCCTAAATTGATAATTAGTTGCTCTAACTTTCCAATTAACCAATTTCAAAAACTTTGGATTACATTCATAATTCATCTATCTAGAAGGGTAGTTCAGTTACTCCATTAATTATTCATTTTCCCTAGTAAACTTTTAATGTTGATTTAAGTAAATTTAGTGTATTCTTATCTAAGGGAGCACACGTAGTAAGATGACGTTTTCTTAATGGTATTCAATTTTCCAAAACATTTCTCATTGCGACACTTAATAACTTTGACTCATTCATAAGGATCAACATTTGTCTAAATAAGACATTTTGCTTGGGTCCACATATGGTCAAAGAGTTAATTTTTCAAAATCATAGATGGTTGCATTTATAAATTGTCTATAATTTTGTATTATTGTTTGATTAGTGACTTGTCTATGGAATCATTGAATGTCTAGTTAGATTGGTTCACATGATTCTGAGGAAGGATCGTTGACATAAATCATCCATGTAACAATTGTATCAAGAAACTTAATAATTTTTTTCAAATATAGTTCAATTGTCAAAATATAGTAGTTATTACTCAAACAAATTCCAATATCTAATTTAATAATTATTTTTGAAATGTACCTGCTATTATTGATTTTATAAATAATATTATTTAAATTTGAGTTTCATGACCCACTAAACAATTATGCAAAATTGATTATTTACCCTCTAAGTCCAAATAAAACCTCATGAAGCAATAAATCCTTTCATGAATTATATATGATCTTAATAAGATTAATAATATATCAGTACTATAGTTATTTGTAAAGGAAATTTATTATTTAGCATATAAATATTAAGACTTAATATTTTAATATTACATACTTTTTTATGTCTACATATACTACAACTTTGTATTTTGATAAGTAAATAAATGTATTTGTGTAAGCCAAATGGAATACAATGATTCCAAGATAAGCAAAAAATGGGGATGCTCTCAAAATATTTAAATGATGCACTCCAGAACACATCCTAACATTGTAATCTTTGCTTGTGTTCTAGGTGCATGTAGCCATGTAGGTTTAGTGGATGAGAGTTGTACATACTTCAATCATATGAGTGACCCTTATTGCATTACAACTACAGTTGATTGTTGTGTGTGTCATGGTTGACCTTCTCCACAGTACTAGCTAACTTGAGGACACCCTAACTTTATCATTAAGATGCCTATTAAATCTACGTGGTTGTGCGAAGGTGTTTTCTTTGTGTCTGTAGATCACATCTGTAGACAGAGGAGATTTATACAAGTTTGATTAAATCGGCTTGGGAGGTGAAGGCATACCCTCAGTCTGTGCCAAAATAAGAGCTTTGGATGGAACACGGACATCCATCAAGCATAATGGAATGAGGAATTAGATATCTATATATAGAGAGACGGGAGAAAAAGCATAGACAAGGCACATGAATTGTTTGACAAAAAATCCTAAAAGAAGTGTGGTCTTGTGGACTGATTTGTAGGCTTTCTATAAAAAATGGATTTGTGGAAAAGGCTTTAGAAACTTTTAATACAAATGCAATTGGCAGTCGTAAAGCCAGAGTCCCCAACTTTTGCCAATGTCCCCCCCTGCCTGGCAGTCATGCATGCAAAACATGGGAGTGCAAACTAGGCACACGAACTATTTGACAAAATCCCTCAAAAAAAGGTTGTCTCGTGGACTGCAATGTCTACAAGCCTTGAACAACTTGGATTCATTGAAAAGGAATTAGAAAATTTCAAGTAAATGAAATTGGCAGGTGTAAAGCCAAATTCCACAACCTTGCTAACGTCCTCCTTGCCTATGCTGCATGGGCTCTAGAACGGGGTATGGACAACTATCCAAGCATAGTGGAAGGGGAATTTTTGTCAGATATTATAGTTGGGAATACTCTGATAGACATGTATGTCAAATGTGGAAGTCCAGACAGGGCACGTGATCTGTCGATAAAATCCCTCAAAGAGAGGTTGTCTCATGGACTGCAATGACTGCAGGACGTGCCCAAAATGGATTAGTTGAAAAGAAATTAGAAACTTTCAAGCAAAATAATTTGGCAGGCATAAAAACCAAAGACTATAACCCTTGCCAAAATCTACTCTGCATATGCCAAGATGGCCACAAAGTGATTTTGCCAAGTGTAATAATTGCAAGTTTCCTAGCAGGATAGGCAAGGAACGTCGTCTATTTGAAAAAATGCCTCAGAGAGATGCTGTCTCAGGGCCTACAATGATTGCAGGGCGTGCACAAAATGGATACATTAAAGAAAAGGAGTTAAAAACTTTGCAGATGTAAAATTAAATTTCACAACCTACGTTATGCCTTCCCTGTCTGTGTCTATGTGGGAGCCTTGGAACAAGGCATAGACATACATCAAATGTGTAGAGGATAGACAAATTTCATCAAATATTGTAGTTGCAAATGTCTGTATATAGAATGTAGGGGCATACACAAGGTACATGGACCATTGCCAAATACCTAAAATGAGTATAATTGCATGATATATAGGAAATAGATTTGATGAAAAGGCTTTAGAATTGTTCAAACAATTACAATTGGTAGACACAAAGTTCAGGAACAGAGTATGGATATTCAATAACTAAATTGAACAAAAATAAATTTATTAACAAAATTTAAAGAACCAAACTTCAAATTAAAAGAACAAAATGATGGAGAGGGGAGCTCTTACAAATTTCCCCAGCACTCCAACCAGATTTTTTTTCGTGTCTTCCTTAAAAAATCCATACTATTTATAGAAAAACTTAACCCATTTGGAGGAACTCCAAGTCTTTGACTCAAGTCTCTTCCATAAATGAGATTGCTCCATTTTCAAACTTGTCATTCAATTGTTGTGGAAAAAGACTTGTAAATCTTAATTATTTTCTCAAATTTTCCAATGGTCATAAATTCGAGGAGAAAAAATCTCATCTTATTAACTTTGGGTCTTGACTTGAGAATGAGGGGGATGATCCTCATTTATTGTCCTTTCTAGAAGTGTCCCTTTTTATGACTATCTATTTATTAGAATTTTAAATTGGGATGCAAAAACCACCATTTTTATTATTTGGTTTTCTAATTCTACGAGCTTGGGTTGTGACAATCATTATAATTTACCTAATTGATGGTGGAAGAATTAGATGACCTTGCATCCTCAAGAAGTAAGGTTGCTCATAATGATGAAACAAGGTAATGTAGTGTCTACGCAGTACAGATGATGCATTGCTTGTCCTTGATGGGAAATTGAATGCTGGTATCATCTCTTTCCCTTTCCTATCTTTGATGGTCTTCCTATTATTATTTCATAAAATGTCCCCCTAGGACTTTTACCTCCTAAGTTTAGCTCCCAAGTCCCTAGATTTAATCATGCATGTTAGAAATGAATCCAGAAGCAAAATCCCCTCAAAACCCATGTCAAATGGGACCTAGGGGTGAACCTTGAGCATAATCTGGACCCAAAATAGGCCCCTAGACTTGAGTGCCCGCACCCTAGTCCTACCCTATTTTGTCAGGGTCCCAAATTCATATGTCAGCTTATGACCGTTAAAAAGGTTTTCGGGTCAGCCTTGTTAATTTGAATTATGAAAGTTTAGCGAGAATGCATATATAAACATATTTAGGACTTCATTTGTAAACTAGAAGATGATTTAGAGCTTAAGGCAAACTTATGATCATTGAGCAAAGAGAATTCAAGGCATTCATTGTGTTGCAGAGTAGATTTGTGTTGTTGTTGTTGTGTTTGTTGTTGTAGATTTGGCTTCATCTTCTCATGGTGTGAAATATCTTCATCTCATTGAGAGCTACACCTCTGAGGTGATATCTATTTGTGAATCAATCTATCTACTTTATCATTTACTTTTACCTCTGTCCACCAAGAACAACACTCTCTATCTAACAAAAGTGTTGGAAAGATTGAATGTCATTCTGGGGCTTGACTAAGGCAAGCTCCTAAACACCACAACCCCCAATCCTCTCTTGTGATTACAGGTTATAGGTGCAAGATCTCGAGTGGAGTTGCAGGAAGACAGAGCAGAGCATAGAGATTCTAGATATGAAGAAAATGACAGAAAAGAACCCTAATTGTACAAGGGTGCCCACTCTTTTGTCCCCTAGTGTTGCAGTGTCAGATGCCCCTAAGAAGATCATAGTCTAAGGCACATTTGGATCAGACCATTCACTTAGAAAAAGAACTACCTTGGATAGGGGCACCCACTCTTTTGTCCTTGAAGTTTCTGCTTTTTAGAACCTGAAATCTGGTGCTTATCTAGTCTATATTTTGTGCCTTCATGTGTGAGCATTTGTCGTTAATGATTTTGCATAATTAGGGTTTTAGGCCTAATCAGGATAAGTTTTAACAAATCAATCAACTAAATCCAAATTTCCATATCATTCCAAGTGACACCAAAACTTGATAGTTGATTCCTCTTACAAAAGTTGTGACTTGGTTCAGTTCAATGTCCTTGAATGTATGTAGTGAAAGGAGGATCTAATCAAACAATTAACCAAAACCCATCTTCCCTCTTTTTCTACGTAACACCTATAACCTAAAGGAAATCTAACCAATCATTTCCCAACATCGCAACACCTAAGAGGAAGGAAGATGAAGATTCAATACCTTTCAAGTGAGGATGAAACAGTAGGCAATTACTTCACCTTACTTTAAGAAAAGAACAAAAATCTATTGTAAAATACAAATGGAACACTTAAACATATGTTATACTCATTATAACTTCAATGAAAAATGATTCTGAAGATGTTGGACATCAAGCAAACACATTTAAGAAAATATATTGTATAAATAGATTAATTTTAAATTCTCATTCTAGTGTGCACATTGACAATTTACATTCTACAATGTCATTTGCTCCTTTGATCAAATATATGTTGATCCTTTTTTTTTAACTTACATATCTATTACTAATAAGAGAATTATACATATGGTGGCTAAGGGAGAAACACTTCTTAATCAAAAAACATCTTATAATAGTCTTTGTTTAGAGCAGCAAGTTAAAAGTATTTTTATCACATATTACAAAAAACTTTATATGCATATATTCATTTTCTCATTCCTTTTTTATCCGGCCACATTTTACTGATTTTTGCTTTCCACTTTAGTTGTTCTAATCTGCATCTAGATCACATTTGTCCCTAGAGTAGACAGGTCCCTGCTCTCCCTCCTAAAAAGGACCTCTTCCTCTCTGAAAGAGTCAACTCTGGGTGAAATTATGTTCTCACTGATCACAATATCAAAGTTCTGAAAGACTTCATCCACTTTGTCATCCTCTACCACATTCTGATCACTGTACCTATTCTATTGATTCATGTCAGCCTCATGCACTGCTGGGTTAGTCCTCCTATAGTCATGGTGTCAAAATTCAGTAGTCTTGATATCTTCTCTATAAACTATTGCTTCACCTTCATCCAGTATCTTCATAAATGGCTCCGTGGGTATTTTAAAAGTACTTGTACCCTGTTGAACAACAGACCAACATATGAGTCTAACAAAAGACCCAGCAAGCATTCTATCCCTTCCCTAATACAAGCATTCATTCCTTAATTTCCACAAGGACCACAATACCTTAGTAGTAGCCAACAACCAAAAACATTAGCTTTAGAATCAACATTACTTACATACCGACACAAGACATCAGTTCTAGAAGCATTTATTTTAGAAAAGCACCCTTTTAGTAGCAAAAGGAAGAAACTCCAGACTTGTTTCGCAAAGACACAATCAAAGAATATATGTTCACAACATTCAAGAAGACTACAAAATAAACACAAATGACTCTTAAACCCTAATGACAACCTCTTTAATAACAAAAGCCATCTGAAACAACTTTTCTTATGTTCTAAGACATTAGACCATACATCAAACAGTGTTTTATGCAACTCTTTGTTATCAAGCATGACATTCCAGGCAACATTAATGTGTGCAAAAATATCCCCATTTCTAGTGATCAAAATATAGAGATTCTTCGGTGTCATGTTTACAAATTTGGTGTCATCTTTCCATTTAATATCATCCCATGTGATGTCTTTAAAAGAGTAATTATGATGCAAAAAACCCCGCAAAGCTCTGTCAAGCATAGAAAATGTTTTTTTTTTAACTTCTAGGATGTTAAAATCTTCATTAAATTAGAGCCATGTTTTTAACACATTGTTTTGGAAGATATTTCCAAAAGATTTGATTCCCATCTTAAACCAATTTTTTGCTGAACAACCTTGAACTTGGGCTAGAACTTTATTATTGTGTTTTAGATTCTACCATACAGACCTGTTACTATCAATGTATATTTTGCTACAGCCAATGGCATCTCTATTATCAATGAAGGGTTTAATGACCTCCCATGCTTTCCAGATGGAGGCAAACATGGCAGACCCTATGGGCCTTACTTTGAAATCCTCTAGCACAATTTGTAACAGGCACAACCCATACCACTCCTTTGCTTTAAGGGGCACTGCATTCCTTAAGTTATTATGAACTAGAACTTTCCAAGGTTCAGAACCATCAAGGGACTTCACTATCCATTTTTCCACCAAGGTGGCACCTTGGAGTTTGAGGTGGTCCTTTAACCAAAGACCCCCCGAATCCTTGCTCTGGCAGTACCACTCCCAAGTCACTGAATGCATTTTCCTATTCTGTTTACCATCCAACCACATGAAGTCTCTGACTTTCTTTTGAATGATATTGACTTGATAAATTACAAACATCTTGGTATAAGCATAGTAAATAGGGTAGGCAGCCATAATTTTTTGGCAAACTTGTACTCTCCTGGCCATAGATAAATATTGCTTATTCCACATACCCAACTTTTTGCAAATTTTATTCTACATCCAATCCCAGATCTCCTTCATGTTGGCAAGAGACACTGTGTGGCTTCTTGTTTGTTGTCATTGATGGCAACAAAGTCCATCCCACACATCCGCAACACATGGTATGTCTATACCGGAAGTTAGATTGAACAGTATTTTGGTCCGGTGAGCAAAAATAGAGCATGTAGCAAGGTCTGACAATCAAGTCTGGATCTCTCAGAGGATGTATCTCAGCAAAGTGCAGAATTGGGGAAGTCAAGAGGAGTACCATGACTACTACATTCTAGAGATTAAGCCTCTAGTGATAAAAGAGTGAACAGAGATGAGCATCTAAGTGTTGAGTTCTTGACAGGCAAAGTTAACTAAGGAAGAACTGACCGGTAGAACATCAAACCTTAATCCGGATGAGAAATTGATGATGGTCAAGCTATTTGAGGAATCATACATGGTTGGCTGACATAATTGATGACTTATATATCTATGTTTTTGATACGCATCACTTAGTAAGCATGGATTCAGCCGACAGACCAGAGTTTGGGAAAATCTTGAGTATTCCGGATGCCGACTAGAATGATGTTGAAATCCTTGGTGCGGATATATATACCAGATGGATTTCGATGTGAAGGAGTGTGTATGGTGATATAATGTGTGAGAAAATGTAGAGATAAGTGTGGAAGCGGCAATACAGGTCTGATATGTGACAGAACAACACCAAAATAGAGGAAGAATGAAGTGCAATACATCAGTATATTGAGCCTAACCGAAACTGAACCTCAGCATATGTGGGTGCTTCTCATCAGTTCAAATACCTAATTACTTTCTATAAACTATTGTAGGCAGTGAGCCTCTTGTGAGTAGTGTGCTCAGGCAATGAACCCTAATTGGCAAGTGCCATTTTGTACTTCTTATTCTTTTAACAAAGAATACAATCTTGGGTTAGTCACCCCGTGGTTTTTCCCTTAACAGGGTTTTCCCCATAAAAAATCTTGTGTTATGTGTGTTGATTTCATTTCTGCTCTCATGTTCATTTATGCTTATATGTTTTGATACTGCACTATTGCTAAAGAAGAAAAGAAAGTTAAGAAATTTAAGATAACTGATTCACCCCCCTCTCAGTTATCTACCTTGTTTCCAACAATTGGTATCAGAGCTAAGTGCCTCCAAATAGAGCCTAACAGCTTTAGGAAGATCTGGGAATCCCAATGGATATGTATGGTATGAGGGAACAACTTCAGTCTACCCTAGATGATCTTGAGTAATCTCACTCTGAAGTCAATAACCTGAGGGAAAGACTCAAGCAAGCTGATGACTTCATAAATGAACTAAAAGAAAAACTAAGTATCTCTGTGGAAAGGAGAAAGGAACTTCTTCAACAATTAGCAAGTCAAAGTGAAGCCAATGATACTAATGAAGATTTGAATGAGAAAAACAAGTTATGTGAGAAGCTATCAAAAGAGGTCATTATGGTAAGACATGAAAGGGAATCAAGGGTTATGAAATTCACCCAAGAAATTGAAGAGAAAAGGAAAATGGAAGATAATCTAAAACAATCTCTCAAGGAGAAGTTAGAAGACTGCCACAAAATGGATAGAATAATCAGGCATCTAGAATCTGATCTTGAAGAAGCTAGAGATAATGAAGAACAAATTGAAAATCAGATAGACACTCTTAAAAGGGATCTTCAAACAACAAATGAATACAAAGAAAAATTCAAGATAAGCTCTACTCAACTTAAAGTTCTTCTTGAAAGCCAAAAGAGGGTAGATGACAAGCATGGCTTGGGATATGAGAAAGGTGAAAGCTCTGGATCCAGTTAGAAGAACTCTGGATCAGGAAATCCAAGATATAGGCCTAGAAGACCTCCGGTAAGACAACCAAATGCTCAAAGATATCCATCCTTCAATGGATACTGCTACAACTACAATAACTTTGGTCATAAAGCAAATTAGTGCAGAAGAAGAATGAATTAGACTAATTCATCCTTCTCCGAACAGTGTTTTAACTGCAAAAGGTATGGTCACAAATCTCATGAATGTAGAAATATGCAAATAAATAATTCATTCAATGGTAGATGCTTTCCATGCAATAGAATGGGACATATGGATAATCAATGCAGATCAAGAGGATATCAGTCAAATATGCAAAGAAATATAGCTTGCTATAATTGCAATAGATCCAGTCATATTGCCAAATTCTGCAAAAGTAAGAATCAGGATAAAAGGGGTCCAATGCATAATAATCAAAATCAAGTCAAAGGAAAAGGAAAAGTCAATGCGGATGAAGTTCAAAGGGAGATGAAGAAGATTTGGGTGAAGAGAAGTACATAAAATGTTGGGGATGGATCCGCACCAGAATCTGGTACTGGTATTCCTTCCAGAAACTAAATAGATGAGCTCTGGCTCAGGGGGAGTCACAAAGGAAAACAATTTCCCCTAGCCAGTCAATTGGTGCCTAAAATAGGCACATGGAGTATAGCAGATTGAAGAGTTCTCAAAGAGATATCTAAATAACCCTTGGTAAAAATATAAAAGATCCGCAAGAAGTTTGAAGAGGCTAATCATCCAAAATTGATCCAGTTTGACAGTCATCCGGTAAAAGTAGGATTTTCACAGTTAGATCCGGTATGATTCAAAATTGAAATACCTTGATCTGTGGATAAATAGGATGATTCAAGGAAGGTAGATACATTGTAAGTTATCATTCTAAGTGCATCTCAGTGACCCGAAAGGGTCTCACTCAGAACAAGGAGAACAAGGCAACCAGAATGACTTAAGTTGTGCATTTATTGCAATATGGAATTAGGGTTTGTGTAGAAATAAGAGTGTTCTTTTGTTCATCATTTGCACATTTGCATTCAAGAAGAAGAAAGAAGAAAGAAAGAGCTCTACAACAAGATTGCTTCAACCCTCTCAAGGATCAACTGCAGAATTCAATTCAACCAGCGATCTTTTCGGCTCTTATCGTGAACCCTCGAAGCGTAAAAAGGTATTTCCGCTCTTGAATATCTCTCTCTGAATCTTTTGAAAGATGGCTACTCCAAATGTTGTTAATATCACTGATAGGCCACACCCTAAGTTCAAGAAACATCCTTACAAATCCCTAGAAGTTGATCCCCTAGGCACATTCTCTAGCATTCCGCATGGGGTTTTGCATGTAGAAGATGTTAGGATATACATTCACGCCAACATTGAGAAATTTGGGGAATCCAAGCTGATGGATATCTATCACAAGGAATTAATAGATGAAACATTTGAACTTAAACCCCAATACAAGGCCATCCAGGATAAGAATTTTAGACATTGCATCCATTTCCCCTATTTTGCAGAAGATGAATGGGTCTAGTATGTTCTGAGCAGAATGCATGACAACTTCATATGGTTGATGAGGCCATTTAAGATCACAAACCATTAGGGAGGTAACCAGATTGCACTCATCTGGTGGGTTGCCTGCTCTCAAATCAGTCAAAAACCAAACTGTAAGTGAGGCTACAAGATCAAAATTTGACAAAAGAGCAATGACAATAGAGGATATCATAGATCTGGATATCAAATTTGCTTCTATGATAATCAGCTATAAAATATATAACTCCAGCAGGGAGAATTCTGTATCCGGAACAACAATATACACTACTTATCAGATGCTAAGGGAAAATGTTGATTATGATCGTTGTGAGCTTCTCCTAAATCAACTATTAGAGAATTTGTAGAAAATAAAGAAGGATAAGAAGAATTCATTTAATTATGGTGGCTTGATACTATGTCTATTCTTTTACTATATGAATGAGCTACCCGGATCCAGTGGCTAGATATGGTAAAATGACAGATCGGTTACCATACAAATCAGAGATTATATGTATGGGCTTGGTGATGCCAAGGTACAAAGTACAACACTTTGGGGATACTTCAAAAACTTCCAAGGCATGATGCAGGCCAGAGAGAGAATTCCTCAATCTCTAGTTGAGAAATATAAGGATACAGTGTGCTTCATGGTAGACACTGATCAATGCCTTATGGAGGCAGTGGAACCCAGAATAGTTTGGATTATGCCAATGGGCTATGAAGCAGATGAGAAAATTCTGGAGCTACACATCCAACACCTACTAAGTCAGCCTAAGGACCCTTAGGCAGAAAGGTTTGGAACCTTTCAAGAATTGAGTGTGAAAATCCATGTTGAACTAAGGCAACCTGAAATAAAGAGAAAAGTCAGGAAGGAAGTAGAAGCAATTGCCAAGAAATATGGCATATCAAAAGAGGCAATTTATGCCAACAGAGAGAAGGTAGAAAGAGCAGAGAAAGAAAGACAAGAAGCAAAAAAAGAAAGTGTTCCAGTGCAAGTCCCCTCCAGGAATAGATCCTCAAAGAGCTCTACACCTACCACTTCTAAGAGCCCAAAAGCCTCAAAACTAGAAGCAAAGACATCCGGAAAAGGAGAAAAGAGAACAAAGACAAAGGCCACAAGGTCATACACAAGCCAAAAGGATGATGAAGAGACAGAGACTGATGAGGAGATTAAGAAAATGAGGAAGAAAAGGAAAACTTCTGGTAAATCCTCTACCGATTAAAACAAGGAAGAAGAAGTAGAAGAATTTGTTGAAAGGCCTACTCTTTCTATTGATGATGTCATCAAAGTAGTCACTGTAGATGGGAATCTGCAGCCCATAACAGAATTTTATGATGAGTATAATGACACTGACAAACAAATTTTGGAGGAAGCCACAGTTAAGTATTTGAATATCTACAATAAAGCATTCATTGAGATCATATCACTAATTCCCAAAAGCCTAGAGCAAGTACTTGAAATGAGAAAAGAAAATGCTAAGGCAAAGGCCCTTGAGATCTAGGAACAGATTGCAATCCAACTCTATCCTTCCATTACTCCAAAACAAATGAATATGATCTTTAAGGACTGCAAGGATGAGTTTCAGAGCAAAACAAGAATAAACAAACATATGCTTGGAGAGACAGATCAAGTTGTCAAAGAAACAGAGGACATCCTCTAGAATGCATTTAAAAGATTCAATCTTCCTATTATAGAGGACATAGATGATGAACCTACTGAGAAAAATATAGAAGAGCCAAAGGAGATAGGTGAGGAGAGGACTAAGGACTTGGATTGCTCTGTTCTGGAAGAGAAAGTCCATGAAGAAGTAAACATCTCTCTTCCAGATCCTCCAGCAAACTCTGAAACTGAAGGAGAAGAAAGAAAAGAAGAGAAAATCAGTCAAGAAGAAGAGGTAAAGGGAAGAGAAGAAGATCAAACAAAGAAGACCCCAGGTGATAGTTCTGAGGTTGCAGAAGGAAAGAAGACTCTGTCTTTGACAAGAGACACTACAGAAGCAGTTAAAGACTTCCTGACCAAAGAAATGATGGAATTAGATGAACCAGAGCTATTTCAAGGACCACGCAATTTTGACTCTCTCTCTCCGGTCTAGACAATGAAGGTAGCATCTTTTGCTCAAGCCAAAGCAAAAGAAAAGCTTCTGAAGTCTCACATGGAAGACTATGAGCTGATAGAGATTGCATCCAGTGTGTTGGAGAAGATCATGCCATCCTTCCAGAAGGATCCTTCGGCCTCTTCATCCGGTAACTTGAAATCTCTTGTTAATTCTATTAGCACACATTTTGATTCTTTGGAGAAATCAGTAGAAGAGAAAGTCTGGAAAGAGTTTTTGGGAAAGAGATTCTTCGAAGTATAGGGACTTATAGCAAATGATAGGAGAAATCTAGATATTGGGATAAAGAGCCTAGAAAATGCTCTTAAAGATGGTGGATATTTATACAAATTTTTTCTATCTTGGTCCATAGTGACAGCAGACATTGCCAAAAAGGTGGAAGAACAAGAGAGTAAACTGTCAAGTTTATCTCAAAATTTTGATCCTCTCACCTCATCCATAATAAATCAAGAGTGTCAACCTATTGCCACTATTAATGAAATAAAGAGGCTTGAAACAGAGAAGAAGAATAGAATAAGTAGGCTAAGTGAACTAAGAGGGACAATTATCCCTAAGTTAGAGGCGATGCATGAGGCCCTAACTGATGATCAGACCACAACCCGGACCAGTGATCCGGCAGACTTAAAAAGGGTAGAAGCTTTTGGATTTTTGATAAGTGGTCACATCTCAATTTTGGATAGGATGAAGCAGAGTTGGGCAATAGAATTTGTCCAGTTGAAAGTCACTTTTGCAGATATCTTTAAGGATATGTAAGTACAACATGTATATATACTTATCTGGCAATGTATAGGTTGTTTTTCTTTGCAAATTTTTGTGTGCGGGTTTCACCCTTTGCCATTGATGTCAAAGGGGGAGTGAGGAGTAGTGAAAAATGTGTTATCCAGCTAAGGGGGAGCTCCAGTAAAAGTGTACATAAGACAGAGCATCAGCCAAGGGGGAGTGTGCTATGACACTTAGTCATTTTTCACTAAGTTTTGCCATCAATGCTAAAGGGGGAGATTGTTGGCAAGAGACACTGTGTGGCTTCTTGTTTATTGTCATTGATGGCAACAAAGTCCATCCCACACATCCATAGCACATGGTATGTCTATACCAGAAGTCAGATTGAAGAGTATTTTGGTCCGGTGAGCAAGAACAGAACATGCAGCAAGGTTTGACAATCAGGTCCGGATCTCTCAAAGGATGTATCTCAGCAAAGTGCTGACTTGGGGAAGTTAAGAGGAGTACCATGACTACTACATTCCAGAGATTGAGCCTCTGGTGATGAAAGAGTGAAAAGAGATGAGCATCTAAGTGTTGAGTTCTTGGTAGGCAAAGTTAACTGAGGAAGAACTGACCGGCAGAACATCAGACCTTAATCCGGATGAGAAATTGATGATGGTCAAGCTATTTGAGGAATCATACATGGTTGGCCGACATAGTTGATGACTTCTATATCTATGTTTTTGATACACATCACTTAGTAAGCATGGATTCAGATGACAGACCAGAGTTTGGGAAAATCTTGAGTATTCTAGATGCTGACTAGAATGATGTTGAAATCCTTGGTGCGGATATATATACCAGATGGATTTTGATGTGAAGGAGTGTGTATGGTGATATAATGTGCGAGAAAAGGTAGAGATAAGTGTGGAAGTGGCAATACAGGTCCGATATGTGACAGAACAACAGCACCAAAATAGAGGAAGAATGAAGTGTAGTAGATTAGTATATTGAGTCTAACCGGAACTGAAGCTCAGCATATGTGGATTCTTCTCATCAGTTCAAATACCTAGTTACTTTCTATAAACTATTGTAGGCAGTGAGCCTCTTGTGAGCAGTGTGCTCAAGCAGTGAGCCCTAATTGGCAAGTGCCATTTTGTACTTCTTATTCTTTTAACAAAAAATATAATCTTGGGTTAGTCACCCCATGGTTTTTCCCTTAACAGGGTTTTCCATGTAAAAATTCTTGTGTTATGTGTGTTGATTTCATTTTTTCTCTCATGTTCATTTATGCTTATATGTTTTGATACTACACTATTGCTAAAGAAGAAAAGAAAGTTAAGAAATTTAAGATAACTTATTCACTCCCCCCTCTCAGTTATCTACCTTGTTTCCAACACTTCAATGAAGGATTAACTGAAAATGGAATACTGAGAAATATGACAATTTTATTAGCATCTCCCCATTGCCAATGGTTCCCATCTAACCACACAGGAGGATTATCATTCCAACTTAGCAACACAAATTTTACATGAGAGATTTTAGTCCCACTTGATTTACAAAAACCATCAATATTTTTCAAAGTTAGAGAGATTTCTTTCTTCCAGTATGGGGAATAAGGCTGTGTCATTAGCAAACTGTACATTCATCAAGGATTCATTATTAGGAAGAAGAATTCCTTTTAGGTATTCTTTTATCAGATTTGTTCGCAAAATGTAAAAGAGAGCTTCAAGGAGATAATAAACAATGCAGGGGAAAGTGGGTAGCCCTGCCTAATACATCTCTCCAGATTGAACGGGTTAGAAAGTGATCCATTTATGTCTATTTGCACAGATGCGTCCTTAAATAAGATTCTAACCATGCTATAATATTCTTTCAGAAAGCCTAAAAATTCTAACATCAAAAAGATGAAAGACCATTCAATCTTATCATAGACTTTTTCAAAGTCTAGTAGAAGAATACCTACATTTTACCCCACTTTTCTTGGCCGCTTGTGATCAAGTTTTCTAAAATGTATCTCCCTTTTATGAATCTAGTTTGTGTGGGATTAATAATGTCTGGCAGAATATCGATAAGTCTGATAGCCAAGATTTTGGCTATAATTTATAGGAAACATTAAGCAAGATGATTGGCCTCCAATTCCTCAAGTTTGTTTTATCACCATCTTTTGGCAAGAGTTCAATCACTCCTCTATTTATATCTTATCCTAGTGAACCGGCAGAGAATGTCTCATTATAAACTTCCAATAAGTCATCAACAATCCATTTTTCATTAGTTTTATAGAACTCCACTGGAATTCCATCTATACCTAGAGATTTACCTACTTCCATTGATTTGATAGCCTTTGAGATCTCTTCTTTAGTGACTATTTTTTAATTCATTGCTCATTTCCTCTATAATTTTTTTAGGGCATATAGTCTTACAAAAAGCCTAAGCCTCTCTACATTCATCCGAATTATCTTCAGCTGAGAAAAGTTTATGATAAAATGCTATAAAAACCTCCTTAATTTCCTCATTACTCTTGTAACAAACATTGTCTTCTACAACTAGTCCAATATCCTCCCTGGCATGTTTTGCTTTTAACAAGTTGAAAAAGTATTTGGTCCCTTTATCACCATTTTCTAGCCAATTCATTTTAGATCTAACCCTGGCTACTTGATTCCTAAGAGTTTGAAATTTCCTCAACTCATGTTTTTCTTCCCCTAATAGTTCCAAGGTTTTTCTATCCTCTGGATTCAATTGCAGATCCTTTTCAGACTTTAGAAAGGCATCTTGGAGTAGAGATTCCTCTTTTATATTGTCTTTAGCATACTTCTTACCAACGGTCTGAAACATCACTTTACAATTGCTAATGAGAGCATTCCAATACTGCCTTCTAGAGGATTTAGCATGTAGTGCTTTGGTTATGCTTCTCAAAGTATCCATTCCCTCTGAGCAATTAGAATCAAACAACATATTACAATTCAGTTTAAAGGTGTTCCCCCTTTTGGGTCTATCACCTACATGCTGGTTTTTCCACCTTATGAAGGTTTCTATAGGGTGATGGTCTGAGAGAGTGGAGGGGATAACCTCCACATAGTTAGCATCTTTTTTAGTCACGAAAAAGAAGTTATCTTCAAAGGCATAGAACCTATCCAACCTGGAGTAAATCATGTTCTTTCCTACTTGACTGTTGCACCAAGTGAACCAAATGCCATTATTGTCACACTTCTTTCCTTCTAGAGGATCAAACAAATTAAGAGTTTTTTTTAGTTTAAACCAATAGAAAGCTTCATTGCCTTTCCATCTCCACTTAATCCCACCTTTCTTATCATCCCCAAATTCAGCCATGTTAAAGTCCCCCCTGAAATCCATGGAAGCTTCGGTAAATTTTCCTCCATCCATTTCCACAGCTCTACTCTGCCAAGATACTCATTCAGAGCATAAATATAGCATACACCAAACTCATTTCCATCTTGTTTAAAGATTTCCCACAAATGCCTATTACAAGGGGAGTGGCCCCTTTTTGCAACAAATTTGGACCAACCTTTATCTATCAACATTGCTATCCGTCCTTTGCCTTTCTCATGCTCAGTGTAGAAGATGTTTGCATCTTTCCAAATAAATCTCAGATTGTTTTCCAATGTGAAGCCAGTGGCCTTCACCTCCTAGAGCATAAGGAGGTTAAGTCCTATCCTCATATTGCAAAAATCTCTTACTAAATACTTTCTATCTAGGGATTCTAATCCCCTAATATTCCATGAACAACAATTCATTTTTGAACAATAGCAGGGGAGTCTATCTTCCTTTTTTTATAAAGCTTGTTAAAGCATTCAGGGACTTTCTCTTCTTTTTTGTTTTCTTCTTTAGTGTTTGTGGAATTCTTCCTCACTTATTTCCTTTTTTCCCTTTCCTCATTCTTCGGAGGGATAAGGGAAGCAATCAGATTTTTTAAACTCTCCTCATTTCTAATAAACCCAGCAAGAACCTCGTCTGCAAACATTGTACTAGGGGTTTCAAAGAAAGGTCCCCCATTTTTTGATGTGAATGTTTTTTCTCCCAGTTTGATCGTAAAATTTTTCTCACTAGTTTTGTTTTGCAACTTATGCTCATTAGATCCTAATTTTTCCAACACTAGTTCCTGAGCGTTCTTATTTAGGGGGGCCGACTTTCTTTTAACGCTTCTTTTTTAGCATTGTCTGTTGTTTCACATGGCTCAATGTGCCTACCATGTTTATCAGACCCTCCAACTTTTAATGGTTCACCTTGGTTATCAACCTCAGCCAGATAAGGAGCCACAAAAGTTGGAGGCGGGCATTCAGAGGGGCGCAATTTGGCCTTCTCACTATCCTGAATATCACCTACGACCATGGGGAGAACCAATGGGTTATCACCCATAGAGGTAGAAGAGGGACTTTCATCCTCCTGAGCTCGTCTACCTGCAACTTCCCCTTCTTCTAGGCTTACCTCGTTGAGTTTTTTTTTAACACCCAAACTATCAAAATCTTCTTCAATCCTTTCAAGATTGACACTAGGAGAACCAACTGGGGCTTACCTGGGCAAGTCACCCCTATTTTGAGAAGGTGTCATGCCCACATTTCCCTTGCAGTCATGACACACAACACACGTGTCATGTCCACATTTGTCATGTGGTCATGACACGAAATATCAAAAAAATTTCCACGTATCCCTAGAAACCCCCTCGCATGCTTCAGGGTGCTCGGTGACAATATGCATAAGGCATAAACATGTCAATCAAATCTCAAGGTAGTGTGAATGCCTACACAATCCCCTACATGATGATAGCTAACTAGGGGGTTATGTGACACGTTGAGCATTGCCATTAGGGCTAGGATCGATTTGTCCCAAACCCTAAATTTCCTAAATGAGTGGCATGATTTTGACATGTGTCAAAATCAAAACCCTAATGCTAAAGCTTAAAAAGATTAAAAAACAAGCTCATCCACACCTAATTATTTTACGAAAATCATTAAATTAATAAATCACACATAGATTAAATCATTTAATTAACTAATCTAGATTCCCAGAAAAACTCAGGAGCATAATGCCTCTTGGGCGTACAATGGAAAAATTCTTAAATAAATAAAATAGTTACTTACGTCAACCCTTTCAAAATTTAATATAATCAATGTTTAAATAATCTCACCTACTTAATCTTTCCCCATAACATTATTAATAAATTAAATAATTCAACTACATTAATTCAATATTGATTTAAGAGATTAAAATTACAATGCCAAAATTAAATCCCCATTACCATTATTAAAATTTACTAAAGTTTCCTATAAATATTAATTTAACCTCTCTTCAACCCACCAAAGAATTTATTCCCCTAGGTAAATTAAAATAAGGTTGAAATAAATTCCCACTCAAAAGCCTCCAAGTTAACCCTAGGGATAAATTAATTTCCCAAAACTATAAATTCCATGACTAAGGAATAAATTGAAGGACAATTCAAAGAGGGATGTAGGAGGGATAAAATTTCACGTGCATCTATAATTTCTAAATTTAAATTTCATTTCCCCAACTCTATTTTCACTTTTCCCATTAATATATTCTCACCCAAGCCCTAACCGTAAAATCATTTATCTTTTCCCTTTTCTACTCTCTCTCATCTTCTCCTTCTCTATTTTCCTCTAATTCTGTTTTGCAGGTTCTTCATTTAGGCAGCCATGGCCACCACTAACACATAGGTATATTCAATGTGATATATATATATACCTACATTGCATATTTTTAATGAGTATATGCTATAGGGTACAAGTTATATGGCAGCCAAACTAATGATACATAGAAATATATATATATATATAATTTTCTTTATATATAAATATGCATAGTATAAAATATAAGTAGAGCAAGTCTAATGGCTGGATGGCTGAAGTGTTTTATGAAGTGGCCGGCTGTTATAAATGGCGTCGCCATTTTCATTCACCATGCAGGTTTAAAGGTTTAATAGATGCAAATGGTGGGGAGCGGACCTCCCACCCACCCCCCACCTTATGGTGGGGAGTGGGTGGGAGATCTGTCCCCCACCCCTCCTCTTAGAACATAACCCACAGGGGGGGTCAGCGGCCAGGCCGTCGCCCCTCCTTGCCCTCTTTCTCAAACATAAACACAGAAAAATAAAAGACACAGCGGCCCAGTCGCTAGGGTTTGATATGAATGGTCTACTTTGTATATTATTATTTTTTGTTTATTAAATATCAAATATATACATTGAGCATTAAGTTATATATTAATATTATGTATATATACACACACACACAAATATATATATATTCCTCATAGCTCCACTACAAATATATTTCTTTTATAAAAGTACAGTTGGGTCAAATATATATGTTTATAATGAAATTGAACACACACACACACACATATATATAGTTATATATTTTCCTCATTAAACAATGTAAAAGATTTAATCTCTAAGTTATTCCACTTGATGTCATAATAGAAATAAAATGACAGAATTAAAATCAACTTTTCCTTTTCAAAATAAAGAGTTTATTTAACCTGTCTTTTTGAAATATATACAACTTCTATTTTTTTTTTTGCCTTGTTTCCTTTTCTTTCCTATTGATAATGAACTAATAAAAATAATACACAGTTGTATATATATATATTTTTTAAATAAATCAGCAACTTCATTGTTTTATTTCTAATGGATTCTAATCACATTCAAACATAGATTTTCTCATAGCAACATTGAAAACTAGAAAACATATATTTCTAATAGAACCATTTTCTTACAACAATATTTTAAAATCAGCAACATATTTTTATTCCATTTGCAAAACTTTCTCACAGCAACATAGATGCATACTTTTTCCTTATTTTTAAATACACAGAATTAATTCATTTCACACAACAACATTTTGAAATAAAAACAACAACACATTGTATTTTTGCAACCACAAGAATGGTGGGATACAACATTAAATATCATTTAAACAAATGCACATTAAGAGAGTATTTTCTCTCTTTTCTTTTTGTCCAACTACAAATAGGCCCTTCTTTGGCCATGGCTCACAAGTAGCCAAAATAATAATAACAACTCCAACAAAAAAAGACTTCACCCAAGCTCCAAAGGTCTCCCAACAAACCTACAAAAACTAAAACAATGGAGAAAACATCCAAGCCACCAAAACGCTCTCCTCCCTACCATAGACCCGCAAATGGAGTCGCCCCCGAACTTGGAGGTCAATCTTCACACGGGTCTCATACCACAACACAAAAATAAGCATACCACAGAATAACAAGAAGAATACCCATAAGGTTTAAACAACACAAAATCCATAAAATGGATTTGAGGGGGTAGGAGAGTGGACTCTCTCTACTCAAGAGGTTCACTCCAACCAAATCTCATGAATCCAACACAAGGCCTCAAGCCCAAAATACTCCATGATAATAATAATACACGAAGGCACTCATTCCAATAGTATGATCACCAAAAATCTTTTCCCAAATGCCCTCAAGGCCACAAATATACCAATGCAAAGAGGGTGACCTCGAGGAGGTTCACTCCTCTCCCACCCCTCACATGAATGGACACACCAAGAGTGGTAGTCTCATTCAATACACCCATAAAACCCAACACAACAAAAATGCAAAACACACAAAACCATTCACACAAGAAATTGAAAATACATGAGGAAGGCTCAATGCCTTGAGGCTTACCTTAAAAAGCCCAATAATGGAAGAGGGTTTTAGAAGAGCTATCCACTTTCTCCTTCAAGCCACCTCCCAAGAACTCCAACTCTCTCACCAAAAATCCTCCAAAGATAGACAAAAACAAGAAAAAGAAAAAACCCCTTTCCTCTCACAAAGAGAAAATAATATAGGTTTCATTTCCAAGCCCAGAGGAATGAGAAGGTGACACATGTCACCTTCTCCTTCCTCTTCCTATCCTACTTGCAAAGGAAATGAAATGTGGGGGTGACATGTGTCACTCTCCCATCCATTCCAGCCTCACCCTCTCCACATGTGCTCTCACACGTGTGAGAGCAAAGGTGGAGAGGTGGCATCTCTCCAAATGGGCTCCAAGAGGATAAGGTATGACACATGTCATCACCTTATTCTCTAAAGGGAGCCCCTTCACTCCAAGATGCTCTCACACGTGTGAGAGCATTGGACAAAGGTTCCACACATTTAGGGGTCTTGAAGACTCCCCAAGTCTTCAAGGTGATGGGAATCCATGCTTTGGAAAGGAGAATGGGTCTTGTTTCAAGGCATGACTCATCTCCCACTCCAATTTAAATGTGAATTTTCATCACTTTACTTTAAACTAAAGTTAAGGTGGCTAGACAGAGGTAACCCTAGGGTTTGGCATGCTCAAATGGGCCCTAGACCCTAGGGGTACCACCTAGGATTAATTTTAGCCCATAATAAACACTTTAGGAGCTAGAAAATTACATAAAATGGCCACTAGAAATAAAAGACACCAAGTGGTGTAAATTAAATCACATAATTTCATAACACTTCAATTAAATAATATAAAAGGGTAAAATCTAAGCCAAATAATAAAATGTAGACATTTACGAAAGCATCATACAATTTCACACATGATCTTGGTCCCCCTAGGACTAGATTGGACTAACACAGGAAACACATTACGTGTGAGATCGATCTCTGATTTTCCATGGTAGAAAATCACCTAGACACTTGAACAAATAGATTAATCTAATACACACACACACACACACACACACACACACACACACACACACACACACACACACACACACACACACACACACACACACACACACACTCACGCCATCGCATAATCATTTAAAACATTATTAAAATCATATCATAAATAAGATTTATAGCTGCATTTCTATATACTAACTCAAGATCAAAATTGCATAGCAAATCCATATAATAATTTCACAACTAGTATCTCTAATAACACCAAAATGCATGTCACATGTCTAATCATCATCAGTGAATCAAAATTAGGATATAGTCACACCACAACATGCTAAACATAGCTAACAAAAATAAGGGAATATAGTCTAGAGAATCTGCATATGGGGATCAACAGTCCCCAAATGTTGAAATGTCATCAACTGTAAATATGAAATAAGCAAAATAAGGGAGTTAAATAAATAGGCCTCACAGAAGGACCAGTATTGGTGTATCTATTGAGATTCCTTTTTCTAGCTACTAACTCCCCATTTTCCTTTTTTCAGGGGATGGCCTGTGAATTGTCAGGCCTTTCCTTAGCCCTATTAAGAATAGGGTAGGTTTTCTTTTGGTGTCCATCTGACTTGCAGAAGAAACACGTGTTGAGACCACCCAAGGATACTAAACCACACCAAAGATTTCTCCCTAGGGCTTCAACCTCAATCCACTTTGGTATGACTGCACCCGGCTTTAAGAGACTAGGACTCTGGCATCCATGTGGGGCAAGGTAATTTTAGCATCTTCAACCCATAGAATTTCCCCTAGATGGCCCAAGATTTGAGGAATGAAATTCCAAAGCTGTTCTAGTATGGTTTTTAACTTGAACCACCTAGGAGTGGCACAAAACATTATTTCATCCCTTGAGTTATCAACAGACCAAGGATGTGCCTTAAAGATCATCTAGCCTATGTTCTAAAATCCCCTATCTAAGACTTTTTGTTGTGTTGCATGCATTTTGAGGAAAACAACAAAGAGTCCTTTTTGTAACATCCTACAAAAATTGACTTGAATGCCTAGTTTTTTCTCCCAGACAGAGGCTAGACACCCATCAAAAAATGCTCAAGATGGGAGTTTCTCCAAGTTTAAACAAACAAGAAAGATAGCAATATTTCTCAGCCTTCTTTCTTATTTTCTAATAGCAATTTCCATCTCATTATTAGGAATCAAAGAAATGCCCAGGGACAAGGGAGAGTGTTTACCCACTTCCTCATCTCCGCTCTTTTCTTCACCACTTCCTCCATTAGAGAGTCCACCGAAGGCTCCATCTCCTGCATTTCTTTGGAAAATCTGGAAGCCTGCCTCTTTGGGCATAGGCACGACATTATTAGCGGCTGTAACTTCACTAAATTTCCTTCTTTGCCCTTCATTAACTAACCCTTCCCCTTCATCTGCCCTGATTTTACTCCTTTCATTGATTTCTTCTAGCTGAGCTATAAATGCTTAGTCCAACCTCACCGCTCCACTTCTCAGAGAAAGAACGCATTAATACGCTGAACGTCAACAAGATATAGAGCAGGAAATTTACCCCCAAAAAATAAATTCAAATTCAAATTAAAACCAAGAACAAAATACTATGACCAAAACAACTGTTGTCTCTCAGATTTGCACCCTTGTTGCAGTTGTCAAACTTCAGCAATCTGGAGAAACATGGAAATGATCTCAAAGTGTGGGACCTTGCGAAATGAGATCAGACCTCTGAAGAAGGCTGACTTCCTTAATTGGTTATCACCTAAAAACTACTAGATCTTCAGAGGAAAAGGGAGAAGGAATGCTTGTAAATGAAAGATAAACAAAAAAACTTTGAAAATAAAGGGGTGATTCACCAAGTTGAATAGAAGAACCCTCACAGTACTGAGAAAATGCACAACATAACCAGATACAACAAGTAGACATACACAGATTCAACTGATTCTAGCAAAGGTAAGAAACAATATGATTGAGAGGAACAAAAGATGTTCACAGACATTCACATGCAGATTTACACTAAATAGAAAACTAGTAAAAGAGGTAAAATAACTTGCATATATTCAATAAGAAGGCATAGTTACAATAGCAGAAAGCTCTGTTTGGAAACATAAAGCCTCAATGCTAAAAATTTTCCAACCCTATTTACATTTCATGCTATGCATATATAGCATTTCAAAAATGACCTAAGTCGGTTACAAAAATTCGCTCCAAGAGCTGTATCAGAAAAATATCTATGAATGAAGGGACGTCCATCTTAAAGAATTCATGGGATAGAAGATCTGGAACTGGGGCAGATAGAAGATATTTTGAATCTTCAATGCAAGTTGTTTTGTCATCGATCTGCAACAATGAAACGACAGAAGATTTTCTTGACATTGAATGCGAGTAGCTTCAATGGTTATCTTCAACAAGGAGTATCTGAAACATGGCAGTTTAAGAGATATTTCCAGTCATCAATGCAAGCTACTGAACATCCCTGTGCAACGATGAATGCAACAAATATCTGTGTTTTACCCAAAACATGGTCGCTGAAATGTCCAGCCGTCAAAGCATACAAGGCTAGATCCAAAATTTGAAAGTGAAAATAATCACCTCAGAAGCCCGCCAAATGAAAGAGGAGGCAAAAACATGCATTTTTACCTTTTGCAGCATGTGGAAATTCGCTAAATGGAGGAGATACGGGTGGTCAAAGTTGCAGTCAACTGTGTGTATATATCGCTTTGCATTAGTGGCCTGAAAAACTACTAGATCTACTCCGACACGTGGCAACGTCTGATTGGTCGCTGAGTCGATCGCTGAGAAATACATCCTCTATCGGCCATCGGAAAGACTGTGAAATGAGCCGCCGATGCATGAGGTTTGGCTGATAAACTTTTTGTGTGACCCCTTGCATATCAAATTGCATATGCAAATATACAATCTAACATACATACAATGCACGAAACTCAAACGACTATCCCCTGAATTTGATCCTCTAGTTGGGTCCGCCTTGCATGTCTTCCCCTTGTATATTTCTTTTGTATATCACAAGATACAATGCACTTAATATACAAGCCGTGGACCTAAACCTTTGTATTTGCCAAAATTGAAGAAAATTGAAATCCAGGCCTTGTATCCTTCTTTTGTATATCAGGATATACAATGCCATATGCATGCAAGCTGCAGATCTGAAACCATTATGAAGCATATTGCAATTGCCATCGAGTCTGAGCCATGCATGTTCCTCTTGTATATAACCAATGTATGTTGCATATACAATGCGAACATACAAGCAAATTGTACATACAAACTGTGGAATTCTACCCTTTATCAACTGGAATGTATGCTCATTTCAGATCCAGCTTGTATATTAGGAATACATATTTGATTGTATGTGCAAACATACAATCGCAAATATACAAGTGGTGGGCCCCAGCTTTGAATCACTTTCCCTTGCATGTTGACTTTGCACATTTCTCCTTGTATATTTCCTTTCCATCTGTTGTTTGTATGTCCTTCCTTTGTACATCATTGCCGATGTACATTCAACTATTGCATGTGCATTTGCATTTGCCCCTTTGTATGTTGGCCTTGTATCTTCGACTTGTATGTGCGAAGGTCTTACATATCTTGCTTGTATGTTTCCATTGTATATAGAATATACAAAGCTGATATACAAGAAAAACCTTGTATTACCCTTTGTATATTCCATTGTATGTACAAAGGAAAATGTATATGTGAATGTACATTCAAGAATGCATACAAATACAAGTTATGAAAATGAGAAATCCGTGTGATAGAAAATACTTGAAGCTAAAAGATTTCTTGGTTTTTCTGGGTTTTTTGCAAGGAATCCTTAGGAAAGATTTTTGGGATTTTTGGCAAAGCATAGCATGAGTATTTGGAATATTTAAGCTTTGTATGGACATTTTTCAAAGGATTTTCAAGGAAAATACAAGGTGAACTATTTAACTCTGGACAGAGGAAAATAGGTCAACATTTTGGCGACTTCTATGGGATGTTTGCCTGCTAAACAATTAGACCAGTGGCCTTAAGCATCCATTGGGCATGGAGTCATACAGAGACTAAAAATATATCTTGACAAACAATCCTGACTTTAGCAACCCAACATATTAGCAGTGAAGACCAAAACAGAACCAAAACCGGAAAGCAAACCTCTAACTGTGCTAGACAGCACTTAGGGAAAACAAAAAGGGATCTAAACTATTGTGTAGCAGCACTTATTGAAAGCAAGAAACCTAATCTACTGTTTTACAAGGTAAGTCATACCTCAAAACATTTCTTCAAGTGTATCCCATTGACTGGGGTAGGAAAATATTCTCCATCCATGCTTGATAGCTGAAATGCATTGTGGTCCTTGCATTCAGTAATGATAAATGGGCCACTCCACAAGTTGTCAAACTTGGAGTGCTTTCCTGGCCTGCTTTTCAACTCATCCCATTTGAGCACCATATCACCCTCCATAAAAACTCTGGGAGTGGCTCTCTTGTCAAAAATTCTTTTTGTCTGAAGTTGATGATATTCCATGGCTTTCATAGCTTTATCTTTGCTCTCTTCCAGCTCCATAAGTTAAGCATATCTGACAGCCATGGGGTCTTCTTCTTCAAACATCTCTAGCTGATTCATGATATCTAGTGCTGGCAGCTCCATAGACATAGGCAATCTTGCCTCCTTCCCATAGACTAACATATATGGAGAGTTCCCAATAGACCTCTTGGGAGTTATTCTATCTACCCATAAGGCATATTTCAGATTAGTGTGCCAGGTCCTCTGGTTGTCCTCCATTGATCTTTTAATAATCCTTATGAGATTTTTATTTGTAGATTCAGCCAAACCATTACCGTGTGGGTAATAATTTGAAGAAGTGTTCAAATAGATCCCATTCTTAACAGCCCAGTCAGTTATCCTCAATCCAACAAAGACTAAAGCATTGTCTGAGATAATTGAATCAGGCACCCCAAATCTGGGTACCAAATCATCATAGAAGCTCAAAACAACATTCTCATTGGATTCCTTCAGAGCCACTGCTTCAGTCCACCTTGTGAAATAGTCTGTAGCTGTAAGTATCCACCTATGGCCTGCACTTGATGGTGGATTAATGGGACCTATAAAATCAATGCCCCATCTCATAAAGGGATGCTCTACTTGAATTGGCTGCAGAGGTAAAGCTGGCAGCCTTTCTTTGCCTACAAAAATGGCACATTTTACACATTTTCTAGCCCATGCATGGGAATCCTTAAATAAGCTGGGCCAGTAATATCCAGCTCTCATTATTTTCCAAGCAGTAGTCCTTGGGGCAAAATGACCCCCTGCTATTCCATCATGAAACTCATGTAGCACCTTGTCAGTCTGATCAATATCAATGCATCTCAACAACACACCATTAAAGTCCTTTCTGAAAAGGATGTCATTTATTAAAACATATGGAATGGACTGCAGTCTAAAATATCTTCTTTTGGTTCTATCTAAACCTACTGGACATTGACCAGTTTGCAAAAATTGAGTCAAGCTATTAACCCAACTCATGCCCACTGCTGTAGTATCATCCTGATGTGCATTTTCTATGATTAGAAGCACATCATCTTCTTTTTTTGTTTCATTTTCAGAATTGGAAGCAAGCTGTTCACTGAGTCCTCTCCCTCTAACGAGCTTGGTTGTCTTGATATCTACATCATATTCCATGACTTTGGTGATCCAACCAGCCCTTTTCTCATTAACGTCTTTACCTAAGAGGAACTTCTTCACACTAGGGTGAGCAACCATCAGATGTATCTTATTGTTAGAAACAAGATACCAAAACCTCTTGAGACTCCTCACCACTACAAGGACATGTTTCTCAATGAAGTTATACCTCTGTTCATACTTCTCCAGCTCCTGACTGAAGAAAGCGACTGGCTGTTCAAGGACGCCACTCTACTATTGTACCAAAATCGTAGAAATGGTATCTAGACCGCCATAGGCATACAGAATAAAATCTTTGGAGAAATCAGGATTTACCAGAGTTGGTGCAGTCGATAACTCTTCCTTTATGGACTCAAAGCTGAGTTTGCCCTATTTTGTCCAACTAAAAACTGTATTTTTCTTTAGCATAGAGGTCAACGGCTTCAAAAGATTTGCAATATTAGGTATGAATCTTCACAGAAAATTAATTCTTCCAATAAAACTTTGAAGTCCCTTCTTGTGGCTGGGTAAGGGCATCTCTAGAATAGCTCTTACCCTCTCAGCATCAATGGTAATGCCTTCCTTCGACACAACGTGCCCCAACAGCTTGCCTTCATGCATAGCGAAAATGCATTTCTTGGGATTGAGAGATATCCCAAACTCTTTGCATCTCTCAAATACTTGCCTCAAATGTGATAAATGCTTAGATGCATCCTTGGAGAAAACTATTATGTCATCAAGGTACACCAGTATGAATTTATACAGCAAACCCTTAAAATCCATATCCATGGCTCTCTGAAAAGTAGAGCCAGCATTTGACAGACCAAAAGGCACCTTTTGTATGCCATGGTGCCCCATTTGGTAGTAAAAGCAGTTTTAAACTGATCCTCCTCCTTGACTAACACTTGATTATAGCCAGAAAATCCATCAAGCAAGGAGAATCTTTTAGAACCAGCCACTACCTATAGGATTTGCTCCATTGAGGGCAGCAGGTAGTGATCTTTCAAGGAGACTCTGTTAAGGTCTCTAAAATCAACACACAACCTAATCTCTCCATTATTTTTCCTCACAGGGAGAAGGTTGGAGACCCAAGAAGTATGCTTGAATAGAAAAATGATCTTTCCCTCGATCAACTTGGTTAATTCTTTAATCATTAGAGGCTCAAGCTTTGGATTTAAAGGTCTTTGCTTCTGCCTCACAGGTTTTGTACCTGGTTCTAACTCTATAGTATGGTGGGCAATATGAGGGTCAAACCCCTTTAGGTCTGAATAATCCCAAGCAAACACATCTTCAAACTCTTGACAAAGAGCAATAAAAGCTCTCCTATCCTCAGGCGAACAAATTTTACCAATTTTGAGAAGCTTGCCTTTGAAAATTTTCAGCTCCTCATAATGTTCCACTTTGACTTGCATGGTGGTTTTATTCTTTTT
Source organism: Cunninghamia lanceolata (assembly GCA_027924645.1). NCBI lineage: Eukaryota > Viridiplantae > Streptophyta > Pinopsida > Cupressales > Cupressaceae > Cunninghamia > Cunninghamia lanceolata. The sequence goes on along the minus strand of BSBN01000210.1, from coordinate 1,033,666 downwards.
TAACTAATCATCAGTGCTAAAAATAGATTTCAAGGTTACCAAACCTTTGGGAAGCTTGTTTGTTCTTAACTGAACAATTTGATCATTGCCATATTGCTATTTGAGTTTGTCTTGATTCACCACAGAAAACTCATCCTCTTCTAACAGGAAACGCAGGATCTATTCATCACTCTCAAAAACCTACCAATGAATGTTATTGTCAGGGATAGAAGGCCTATCCACAATTTTCACATGAGGCTGCACCTTTTCTCTTTGAATATCATTGGGGATATCAAACTGAGCCCCAATTGCAGCTAACCTATCAGCATGATAGTTCTGATTTCTTGGAATGGAGATTAGATTGAAAGCATCAAACTCTTCAATCATATCCCATACCCTATGTTTATAGCATTTTAGGACATCACTATTTGTAGCATGTAGTCCCCTCACTTGATTTACAATAAGTTCACTATCCCCAAACACCTGCAAATAGCCAATTTTTCTCTTTCTTTCCCACTGCAAACCTTGGATTAATCCCTCATACTCAGCAGTGTTATTTGTACATGAAAAAGCAAAATAGAAAGTAGAATAATATTTTTCACCTTGTGGAGACACAAGCATTGCACCACCACCAGATCCATTCCTATTCCTAGAGCCATCAAAGTATATTTTCCATACTTCCTCTTATTGCTCTATCTGTTGTTCTACACTCTTTACAAGGTTTGGAATTTCTGTTTCAGATTCATCCAGTATGTAAACATCCATATCAATTTCTTGTATGTGCCCTTTAGGGTCATCTACAACATTTTCCAAGGCCCACTCCTTTAGCAACACCTCTGGTATACTTTCAGCTTGCAGCTCTTGAGCAGCAACAAGCTCAGGATCATCAGAAATAATGCAATTTGCATTAACAACACTTGGTGTATAAGGCTCTATGTGATACTAGGTAAGCAATTCAGACTTTAGGATCACCTTTGTGCCATATCTGGTCCTAAACAACATGTCAGACCAGTCCGAGGATAAATATCCTCCTATCTTGGTTGTGAACTCTCTTGACAAACACATGGCAAAATAAGGAGGTAAGTCTATGATGAATACTTCCTGGGAAATGGAAACATTTGGGCAAGTGTGCAAGGTGAGAGTTAGATCTTTTATCACACCTACAGTGTTAACAGCTATGCCATCTAACTGAAGCACACCTTTCTCCAGGGATTGGTACTTCAATCCTAATTGGTCTGCAATCTGTTTTGGCATCACAGAACTACTTGCACCACTATCCACCATATAGTTATGTACTATCTTGTCTCCAATTATTAAAGATACATAAAATGGAAGTGGTTTAGCACTTTTGTTTGGCTGTTTGGCTGTTTGCTGTTGTCCTGGGATGAATTGGTAAGGACAGCCCTAGTTGGGTCAACAGTTACATCATTTGACATTTTTAAATCAAACAAGGTAGATTGCAACATGTCCTTTTGACCTGGGATTGCTAAGGAATCCCACATAGATATTGTCACATTCATCTTCTTCATATTTTCAATAATATTAAAAGGTGGAGTAACATTTACCTTTTGTTGTGACTTTGTAGCAATAGTATCAGCCTACAAATGAGGTTGTTCCCTTGTAGTTGCTTGAGTATTTCTTTGCAAAATATGGGGAATATGGGATGTAGAAGCATCAGCATGTCCTTTTCCTTTATTTGCTACTTGATCTATCTCATAACCCCTCTTCTTGGCTCTTGTATTTGCTGCAATTGGAGTAATATTGTTGTTTACACCACAGAATTCACCTTCCTGCCAATTTATGAAGGCAGAATCACTCTAAGGTTGTTCCTGTTGTTGCACAGTCCCATCATTAGGTGTGTTTGGTTGCGAGACTATAACATTTTGCACCATTAGGTCCTGATTTATCACCCCATTTTTGCAGGTTGTCTGACTGTGTGGCTGATTGCATGGAAAACACCATTCATACTCAGCTACCAGATTGTTCTGAATAGGGACAAGGTCCCTAACTGCATTAATGGGTGCCAGATTGTAAGGCTAAAAAGGCCTCTGGTTTACATTATGCCTAGTACCCTGGTAATTACTTTGATATGGAGGCCTGTATGGTTGATTCTGCCCTTGATAAGGTTGATTCTACCCTTGATAAGGCTAATTCTGCCCTTGGCTGGGTCGCTGATAAGGGTGTCTATTCTGGGACTGCTACTTTTTGATGTTTACCAGCTCATTCCTAAAAGTCTGCAGGATGTTCTCTATTTTCTGTTGGCTACTTTTTATCTCTCTTAACTCTTGTGATGAGCCAGAAGTAGCATTTTCAGAATTGGCAGAATTTGGCAATGTTGCTATAACAAGTAAAGGGGCAAAAGATGGGATTGGCAAAGGTATTGAAGTTTGAATCTCAAGAAAAAAGGGCACTGGTGGTCTAGGTGCTATTTTCCCAGCTTGAATCAAGTTGTTTTCTGATCTAATAGCTATTTCATATGCATCAGGTAAACTTGTACCTCCCAATGATTGTATCATCACTGAAATATCACTATTTAGAGATTTCAAAAAGTACAGAAAAGCATATTCTGATGGAGGCCTTACCATGACAAGAATTTTGTCCCATGTCTTCTAGAACCAGAAGTTGAAGTCCCTCATTTGCTCTTGGGGAGCACTCTTTATTGTAGTCATCTGTTCAACCAATGACAAGTTGTCTAACTTATCTTGAAACTACTTGTTTAATTTGTCACCCAGATCATCCCAGGTTCCTATGGTTTGCACTGGTAAACTCTTGAACCATTGTAATGCCTTTCCTTTAAAAGAGGCAGCCAGCAACCTAATGGCTACATTTTCTTGGGTGACATGATGAACCCCACATAAAGAAGCTACGTCTCTAATATGCTCTATTGGGGTAGTTTGATCCTCCCCAGTGAAATAAGGTAGGCTCTTCAAAGCTCTCATGGGTATGTTGTCGTGCACTGTCAAATTCAATGGGCTGCCCCCATCAAAAGCCACAAATGGCTGATTTCTTGCCATTGGAACAACTAGAGGTGGGTTTACTTGAGCCGGTATAAGTACTACAAGTCCCATTGGCCTGAAATTTGGTGGAGTTGATTGTATTCTTTTGGAAACTAGAGTCCTTACCACAGTTCTACCCTACCTTCTAGGCGGAGACAATTGCAAGTAATCAAATGAACTTGAACTCCTAGTTTCAACTTTTCTCATAAAATGTAATAGCAACACTAGTCTGCTTGTCCTTCCTCAGTATGAGTCGCTAGATATGCAGGTTTTAACCTCTTATAGGTCTAAAAATTGCTAGCTGCACATCAAAACTAGCAATAAAAATAGTATTTGATTGTTTTTCTTGTCCCACCAGGCGTGCCAAAAACTGTTGTCTCTCAAATTTGCACCCTTGCTGTAGTTGTCAAACTTCAGTAATCTGGAGAAACATGGGAATGATCTCAAAGTGTGGGACCTTGCGAAATGAGATCAGACCTCCGGAGAAGGCCGGCTTCCAACTGGTTATCACCTAAAAACTACTAGATCTTCAGAGGAAAAGGGAGAAGGAATGCTTGTAAATGAAAGATAAATAGAAAAACTTTGAAAATAAAGGGGTGATTCACCAAGTTGAATAGAAGAACCCTAATAGTACTGAGAAAATACACAACATAACCAGATACAGCAAGTAGACATACACAGATTCAACTGATTCTAGCAGAGGTAAGAAACAATATGATTGAGAAGAATAAAAGATGTTCACAGACATTCACATGCAGATTTACACTAAACAGAAAACTAGTAAAAGATGTAAAATAACTTGCATATATTCAATAAGAAGGCATAGTTACAGTAGAAGAAAGCTCTATTTGAAAATAGAAAGCCTCAATGCTAAAAAGTTTCCAACCCTATTTACATTTCATGCTATGCATATATAGCACTTCAAAACTGACCTAAGTCGGTTACAAAAATTCGTTCCAAGAGCTATGTCAGAAAAATATCTATGACTGAAGGGACGTCCATCTGCAAGAATTCATGGGATAGAAGATCTGGAACTGGGGCAGATAGAAGATATTTTGAATCTTCAATGCAAGCTGCTTTGTCATCGATCTGCAACAATGAAACGGCGGAAGATTTTCTAGGCATTGAATGCGAGCAGCTTCAATGGTTATCTTCAACAAGGAGTATCTGAAACGTGGCGGTTTAAGAGATATTTCTAGTCATCAATGCAAGTTGCTAAACATCCTTGTGCAGCAATGAATGCAACAAATATCTGCATTTTGCCCAAAACATGGTCGCTAAAACGTCTAGCCGTCAAAGCATACAAGGCTAGATCCAAAATTTGAAAGTGAAAATAATCACCTCAGAAGCCCGCCAAATGAAAGAGGAGGCAAAAGCATGCATTTTTTCCTTTTGCAGCATGTGGAAATTCACTAAAATGGAGGAGATACAGGTGGTCAAAGTTGCAGTCAACTGTGTGTATATATCGCTTTGCATCAATGGCCTAAAAAACTATTGGATCTGCTCTGACACGTGGCAACGTCTATTTGGTCGCTGAGTCGATCACTGAGAAATACATCCTCTATCGGCCATCAGAAAGATTGTGAAACGAGCCACCGATGCATGAGGTTTGGCTGATAAACTTTCTGCGTGACCCCTTACATATTAGATTGCATATGCAAATCTACAATCTGAAATACATACAATGCGCGGAACTCAAATGACTATCCACTAAATTTGATCCTCCAGTTGGGTCCGCCTTGCATGTCCTCCCCTTGTATATTTCTTTTGTATATCGCAAGATACAATGCACTTAATATACAAGCCACGGACCTGAACCTTTGTATTTGCCAAAATTGAAGAAAATTGAAATCCAAGCCTTGTATCCTTCTTTTGTATATCGAGATATATAATGCCATATGCATGCAAGCTACGAACCTGAAACCATTATGAAGCATATTGCAATCGCCATCGGGTCTGAGCCATGCATTTTCCTCTTGTATATAACCAATGTATGTCGCATATACAATGCGAACATACAAGCAAATTATACATACAAACTATGGAATTATGCCCTTTATCAACTAGAATGTATGCTCATTTCAGATCCGGCTTGTATATTAGGAATGCATATTTGATTGTATGTGCAAACATACAATCGCAAATATACAAGCGGTGGGCCCCAGCTTTGAATCACTTTCCCTTGCATGTTGACTTTGCACATTTCTCCTTGTATATTTCCTTTGCATCTGTTGCTTGTATGTCCTTCCTTTGTACATCGTTGCCGATGTACATTCAACTGTTGCATATGCATTTGCCCCTTTGTATGTTTTCTTTGCATGTTGGCCTTATATCTTCGACTTGTATGTGCGAACATACAATCACATATATACAAGCCACTATTCCGATATACATTGGCCTTTGAATGTTCCGCCTTTGTATGTGGCGAATGTATATTTCACTTGTATCCCACACATACAAACCCCTTTCACTGTAGTGAATGCATGTCGGCCTCTTTTTATATGCACCTTGTACATTCCCAATGTATGTCAGACATACATTCACCTTTGTATCTTTCCGGCATACATTGTCCCCTGCATATTGCCCTTGCACATTCCTTATGTATATCGTCCATCGAGAAGACAAAAAACTGAGCTGCCAATGTGCATTCCTTTGCCGATGAACCCTTTGCATGTTCGGCCTTGCATATCTTGCTTGTATGTTTCCATTGTATATCAAATATACAAAGCTGATATACAAGCAAAACCTTGTATTACCCTTTGCATATTCCATTGTGCATACAAAGGTGAATGTATATGCGAATGTACATTCAAGAATGCATACAAATACAAGTTATGAAAATGAGAAATCTGTGTGATAGAAAATACTTGAAGATAAAAGATTTCTGGGTTTTTTTGGGTTTTTTGCAAGGAATCCTTAAGCGAGATTTTTGGGACTTTTTTGCAAAGCATAGCATGAGTATTTGGAATATTTAAGCTTTGTATGGACATTTTCCAAACGATTTTCAAGGAAAATACAAGGTGAACTGTTTAACTCTGGACAAAGGAAAATAGGTCAACAACAACAACAATAGACCTATGACTACATCAGGCTGGCATAAAACTAACAATCGAAATAAGAAAAGAATGCAAGTATCAGGTCTGGGACGAATCTTGTGGGAAGAAAACTCTTTTGGCTCTAAGAAGGAACAAGGAAATTTTCATAGAAACCCTCATTCGTTCTTCTCAAAGCCCCCTATGTGTTGCAAAATTAGGTGTCTCAACCATGCAAAATTTTCCATTATTATTTCATATTTGTCATTTAATATTTTCCCATGGTTATATTTTTATTGAGCTCGAAAACAATGTAGGGGTGTGTGAATTCTTAATTGGTACTGTTGCCACATGTCAGTACCTTGAAAATAAAAATATTAGTCACCAAAAGATGCCCACATGATAGTATATTATGGAAGGACTATTTTTAGAGGTATTATGATAGATTTTATGACATCTATAAGGGTCAAAAATAGGGGAGAATATTTTGGACGTGAGAACCTAATTTTAGCTTGGAATCTTGCCTATCTTGGGTACCATACCTCATGGGAGTTTTAGCAAATGGTTTTGTAAACCACAAATGGTTTCCAGGTTGGAAGAAGTCTATAAATTGAAGTTTTGAGGAGGAATTTGTAATGAGTTTTGTTTGCGAGTCTGTATGTTGTCGAAATGCTGCCAAAATTTCTCTAGGATTAAGTTGAGGTGGAAACTCCTGTAAGAACTTGTATTGCAAGTGTGTTGTAATCTATTTCTAGATTTGATAATACACTGTGCAGGTTTTGGAGTATGGGGTTTTTCTCCTAAAAGGGTTTTCCCCATGTATATCATTGTGTTATAGTTTTATTATTATTTTGTTTATGCTATTTCATGTGTTTCTTGATATCTCTGTAATAGTTGTAATAAAATTTGCATAATCGCATCTCAAGATTAGTGTAGGAAGTGTTTCCACACACCTTTACTTCCTTACAAGTGGTATTAGAGCCTGGCCAGTTTTGGTTCTATTTGTTGGGTATAGGGTTTTTTGAGCTAATCATGGGTTGAGTGGGAGCTTGTGCAGAGTATTTCATGTTCTGTATTGTAGGATAGTAGATATCTCAAGTACATATGGGAGGATTGAGGTAGAGAAGTTTTTTGGAATGAACTTTGAGTTGTGGAAGCTAAAGATGGAAGATCTGTTGATTGATCGATATCTATGGGATGCAATTGACATCTGAAAAAGTCCAGAGGCCTATGGATCCAACTTTGGCTGTATAATATGATGTGATGGATAGAAAAGCTAAAGGTCTCATAAGACTATGCCTTGCAAACTCAATTCTAATAAATGTCCATGAAGAATCCACTTCGAAGAAGCTACGGAAGAAGTTGAGTGAGATATACCAAGCCAAATCTCTAGTAAATAAGATTTTATTGAGGAAGAAGTTGTACTCCTTGAGAATGGAAGAAGGTGGACAAATTTCTGAGCATCTAGAAACTTTCAATATGTTGGTGACTTAGTTGGCCTCAGTTGGGGTGAAAATGGATGAAGAAGAAAGGTGCCAAACTTTGTTGTGTTCGCTGCCAAACTCATGGGACAACCTAGTCATGGCTATTGGGAGCACTTTAGTCATCTTGAAGATGGAGGATGTTGTTGGTTCTCTACTCTCTGAGGAAATGAGAAGGAAGGTCTCTCTAAATGCCAAAGAGGCTTTGAGTGTTCAAGGAAGTCCAAAAAAATGAGGCAAAGATGAGAAGCAATGTGACCGTTCTAAGTCCAAGAATAAGGGGAGATCAAAATCTCTTGATAAGTCCAAGGTGATATGGTGGAGCTGTGGCAAAAATGGACACTTTTGAAAGGATTGTAAAGAAGGGAAGAAAAATAAGAAGAAGAAGCATGATTTTGATTCTGAGTCTAAGAAAGAAGATGGAGATGCCTTTATTGCAGCCTTGGCCACTCGTCCAAGTGATAATGCATGGTTGATAGAGTCAGGTGCATCTTTCCACATTACTCCAAATAGAAACTGGTTTAGTAAGTATGAAAAATTTGATGGTGGTAAGGTGTATTTGGGTGACAATTCTTTCCTTGATATTGTTGGTCATCTAATGGTAGAGTTAGACGATTTGATTGTGTCTTACATATCCCAGGACTAACAAGAAATTTATTATCTATTAGCAAGTGTTGATCATGATGTTAGTCATAAACAAACATAGATAAAGAAATACAAATCAAACCTTTATCATCTTGAAAGATATGATGAATTTAGAGAATTCATGATCCCAAGTCTCCGTGGATTAGTTCATAATCATCTGACGTTACTCAGTGGTTTGATGTGCGTTTCCATTTTCCATTTGTTACCATTTTTTGACCCCAGCTCAAAAATTGGTTGAGCAAATTTATCATGTATCATTTTTGAATGAGGTTTGATTTATTTCATTTATGTGCTAGTTGCATAGTTGTTATGACAAGTGCAGTTCAGTTGTTTAGATGCAGAAAAAAAAAGTTCAATCATTTGTTGCATTGTAGAGCAGTAAAAGAGATAAGTATTCATTCATTGCAGTGATTGCTCATTTACATTTTTTGAATACATAAGAGAGCAAACATTGCATTGAAAGAAACTAAGACATATCAGATGTCCCACACAAGCCATGGGTTATAGCTGAACTCATGCAAATTAAAATAAAATACTATGCATCTAATGAAGAAGGGGGAAAGACATAGCCATCATTGCCTTGCTTTGGTTGATCTTCATAGAAGCCTCCATTTCCCTCTCTTGACTTTGGCATGTGCCTGAAAAAATGTGGGAAGGTCTCGTTAGAAGCTCCAGTTATGAAAATCCTTCATCAATCAAGAGACAAATAATATTTTAGTTGTAACACATTAATAAAAAGAGGACATCCATATGCAGAAGGAACTGAAGAGAAGCAAACATAAGAACATCATTGTTTTATTCTAATCTAGTTGTTTCATGTGCAGCTATAGGAAAAATTATGAAGCTGATTGAAGACATTCAGCATGTGGTATCAAATGGTCTCCCACAAGGGTTGAGCCCAGCATGTTTTTGCCCCTTGATCTCAGAAGGGATGAATAGAAGAAGATCATTGATAACATTCACATAACAAGATGAAAGAGTAAGAAGACAATCATATGCATCAGTTCCATTTCAAGACATGACCTTGATTTTACTTCAAAGTATGAAATGCAACCAAGAGCATGACCTGAACAAATGGAGGACAAAATTCAATGCATATAACAACTTATACACTACTCCAACTGTTATGAAATGACATTCTCAGGCATGATAATAATTAGGAGTACACAATGCACTTGTAATCGTCAGACTGATAAAGGAGTAAGTGTTCACAAGCATTGACTATCTAAAGATTGCTTACTCATTCATGATCAATAGTCCAATTGGAGTGTTCATTATAAACCAATAAGCAAAGTGCAAGGATAGATGAGTACCAAACTTCATACTTTCTCATTTAAGTGGAGTGACAGAATCAGATTAAGAATTCAATAACTTAAGCTACCTTTTAAATGATGAAATATATCCAATTATGCCTCACTTTTTGCTACTGATAAGTTGAGTATCAGAACAAGTGTTATCACATGTTGCATTCATTGCATATCTATAAAAGAAACATGAGAAGTATTGTAGATCTGACATAGAAAATACAAGACATCCAATCCAGATGGCTCATTTTATCTTTGACAAACTCCAAAAGGATCAAAAAGAACATTTCATTACATGTGTGTAATAGAGCATCATCATCATATGACAAGGAGTAGTTAAACTGGTATCATCATCATCCTTTATGCTACAAGATATCATGTTGTGACAAAATGAAATGAATAAGTGTATGGTTGCATCTGTGGCTGAGTGAGTTCAAATGAAGTTTTCATGGTAAGAAGTGATCTACCAAAACTGGACAGTAGATAGAGTGGAACTGATTGATGTCCTACAGGACATCTCATATAATGCATTTGATATGATAGAATGCAGAAAGAAGAACATCAGAGGTTCATGTGCTACATTTTATATAGAACAAGTAGGTGTTGCCTTCATGTGTTACAATGCCACAATGTCATGATACAGCCAGGTCATCATCATCTATGAAAAGTCTGATTGCTACAGTCCACTGAATGGATAAGAGATACAGAAATGAAAGTACATTTGCTACTACAGGAAGAAGAGAAGTTCTAAGTTAAGACCGACAGTGTACACGCCATGTGCACAGTCCACTGAATGGACATAAGTTACAGGAATGAAGACATGCATGCTACTACAATGGAGGAGTTCAAAGTTGAAAAGTGATAGTATCATTCCATATGCAAAGTTCACTAAAAGAGTAAGTAGAGCTACAAAGAGAGAATAGTGCATACTATCATCACTTCTTTTGAACAATAAAAGTGATTATCATTAAACAGTGACAGTATAAGAAAGAAAGTGATACCATATGCCATGTATGCTACAGAAAGAGGTTTCTATGCTCATAAAAGAACAAACATTGCTTCAGTTTTTAAATCAGAGTTTACATAGTAAAGAGGAAAAATGCAGATACATTCATAGTAAGGTTGTGGCATATAGTGCCTTTTGCATTCTTTTCTCAAATACCCACATGGACTTCTAGAATCAATGTATTTTTGAAATATTGAAAATAGAAATGATAAGCAAAATTGTTTAGACAAGGCCGTGAGGAATAACTGTTTATACAGAACAAAGGAATTTAAACCCTTATCGGGTTTAAAGAAAAAGCAGTCTTATTTCTTCTTACATATAGTCGGGCAAGATAGAAGTAGTTTCTATGTAGTATGGTTGCGAAGGACAAAAGAATTCTGTGTGACAAAACATGAAACCCTTGTCAGGCCAGAAAGTTTTCTTTCTTTTCATAGTCGAGCAAGATCAAATAGAGCATAGAAGATCATGGCCACGCAGAGTAAAGAGGGTTCTGTGTAATACAAATGAAACCCTCACTTCTAACACAAGATCTTCACATGTTTTACATCAAATACCAAAAGGAAGCTATAGAAAATGTATTACATGCCACGACCATGCCATATGAAAGACATTTCACATACCCAAAAGCAAGTATGAAACCCTCTTCACAGTTTTAGATATGCAGAGATAAAAGAGTTCATAGTGGAAGTAATGACAAAGAGGAACAATAGACTCACCGAAGGATAATGCAACATGAGAAGAAGATAGTGGCCATGGCCAGTTGAAGGCTCTTGTCATTTTTTCCCATTTTCACAAGTTCAACACAAAAAACCAAAAGGTATATATCAAAAATAGAGAAACTGAAGAAACAGTTGTAATGGCCACAACCATTCAATAGATAGAAGCCATCAAAATATAGTAGAATACCATTTTAAAGCTCATAATCAAGCTTACCAAGAGCAACCTATCATTTTAGCTAAAGAAATGTAGAGTTTTCGACCACAGAAGACCATCAAATGGAGCAAAACATAGAAGCATGAAACCCCAAGTCAGTGGCCACAGTTGTAGAGCCAACTCAATGCCAACAACAAAAAATGAAATGGTCAATGTTTTAGGGTTTCCCACTTCTTTTGTTTCGACTCCCCTTTCATTTTGACCATGCAAAATATAATCATTTTTATCCAAATGAGATTGGGGTAAATACTTCGTGTTGGTAGTGTCTAGTAATCATAAGCAGAAGTGGCCAACAATTGAAGAATATGGCCTATTTTATTAAGTCAAAGGTGGACATGATCATGAAATGTGCCCTTAGAAGCTTGCAAGATCTTAACATCATTCGTGGTCGACTCACATCGGAGTCAAGGTATCATTTGATATTGCATGTGGTCGAGTGTCTTTGACCTCCCACATATGCATTTTTTTTATTATTCCTTCACATATTTCAATATATGCATAAGATCAAAAAAGAACCTTGTGAATGTGAAGAATATGCTAGATGAAGATATGGTCAAAGGGAGTCAATGTGACATGGTGGCACTGTAGAGGTAGTGAGTTGGCATTTTTTTGAGCCATATGGATAATGGTGAGGTGGCAGAATATTGACACATTGGAGTCCATGGTGTCAAGCCTTTTAAGGCTTTTATTTATTTTTTGTAAACATGTATAATAATTCATCTTTTTATGATTTTTATAGAAAATCATTTGTGATATCTTGTAAATATCTTGGTGAAATTATAAACCAGATATCATTTTATTTTGCAAAAAATCATATCGATAGGATATTGATTGAAATTGCCATATCATTGTAAAGTTAACTTTAAAGAAATGAAATTATGAATTGTTTTTAAAGTTTAACTATTTTTAGGCAATTTATAGGCTAATAAAATAGATCAATTATTCCATTTTGATTTGTTTTATTTAGAGTCATATAGGACAAATTTTAGATCTTTCATGAGCAGAGAAAAGCAGTTTTATGATGGGACCACATGAGAGGGTAGTTTTGCAGCTTTGTTTCACATATTGGTGGTAGATTCAAAGCTTTATTTTTGGCTTTCATGAGTAGCTCGAAAAAGGACTTAGGGTCTATTTTAGGAGGTTTTTCAGCTTTCTTCACAGGAGATCATTTGGAGACATTTATAGGAGAAAAACTTAGTTTTTTCTCAGTCAGTTAGCATTAGTTTCTTCTCTCTTGTAGAGTTGTATATAGCAGTTGGCTCACACATTTTATTTTTTATGCATTGTATTCCTTTCAGTTCTAATAGAAAATCATCTTGTTTCACATATTTTGTAGTCTTGATGTGATGTTATATTGTGACTATTTCAGTCCTTTATTTTGTCTCAATACTGTTAAATTCAGTTCTTCCTGGTTGCAGTTTGTGTTTGATACCAAACCTTGTTGCAAATTACTTAAGGAGTAACTACCAGTGAAATTGTGAGGGTTTATGTTAGAGGATATGCTTGTGAGTGATAGAACTTCATCTAGTTTAGATTTTAAAGTTAGTTTATATTTCAGTTACATCTTTCTATCCCTTTTCCCCTCAAGTCAGTAGTTTAGAAGTTACAAGAGAACCAGCTCACTCTGGAGATTCATTCTCATGAAAGGAGACCCACATCCGAGAATGATTCCATGTTTCGGCAAGTAGTTAAGTTTTCGTAAAGCTTAACAAGGGTGCATACTTAAATTGACAACACCATTCAAGGGCCTTATGTTGCTAGTTTAGAGAAATTCATGTCTGGATAATCTTTATTTCACCTTCTTTCTATAAATTTCTTAACAAACAAGGTTAAATCCTACTATATTTAACGAGATGATGCAGATATGTAAGTTTGATCATTTCTTCTGTATATCAACTCTTGTTAACTCGATTTCACCTCTGCATTGTAAATTTGTTCAAATGATGTGCCTATAGGTATATATTCCCATGATTATTGTCATTATTTATGTTCATTTGCATGATATTTGTCATTTCAACATGCTATTTGCTCAAATATGCTACATATGTTTAGTTATCTACGAGATATCAACATATTTTCTTGTATTTGCTTAGGATTTTCTATGTATTTGCAATTGTGATGATGATCAAATGGAATTAAACAAATTTAAATGAATGCTTGCTAATCTTTACTAAAATGGGTGAATCTTTAGCCATTGATTCATATGCATTCTTGATATTGTTATGAAGAGAAGGAAATCAAACCATATGTTCACCAGGTTGTTCCACAACTAGATATGATTGATGAGCTGACTTCGATGGAAAAGCAATGAAAACAACATGCACAACATGAAATGCACTCCAAGGGACATAACAAATCAAAGCACATATCTAGAATCCATTCATACATTACTCAAAATCTACGATTGTATGTAATCAAGGGAACTTGTTCTTCATTAAGCATGCAAAAGAGATGTACATTCACAATTGGCCTTGAGAATTAGTACTAATGTTTCAACAATCTAATCTCAATTAATTTTTGAATGAATTACAAAGTGCATTCCATCTCCTTTTATAGTAAAAGAAGAGGAGGTGGTTACAAAAGATCATGTGGTCAGGATTTGTCTATTAAGATCAACGGTCCATAACATTCTTTGACCAAGTCAACAGGTAGACACGTGGCACAGGCTGCTAGTTGCCAACCATTTGGTGGTGTACATTTATCTTCCTTGACACATTTTGCATTGTGACCCTATCACACTGTATCTATACTTATTCTTTTTCTTCCTCATTAGTGGATGAGTCATCTTCTACATGTACACTGATAATCCCCCTGATGGGTTCATATGCTTGCAAAAGTCTCTCTACTTCTCCTCCATCTTGTATTTTAGCCTTTGCAACTGCATGCCCTTGTGATTGGAACTGAGCTTGTAAGGCAATCCGCTTGCTCTTCTTTCTATTCAACATTTCATTGTATTTCTCCACTTTAGACTTCATCCTCATGGATTTAATAATTATATCTTCAGATAGATGACTAAGTGGCTCATCTGATGCAGGCTTGAAATTGTCTTGAAAAGCCTTGATTGTAAAATCAACATCTTGATTTTCTATCTTTCCTTGAACCTTATCCTCAAGTGCCTCCAGAATATCTACCTCTTCGAACAAGAGTTCGTGCAATCTGACACTAATATCCCTGAGTTTGACATTACACTTCTTCAGGATATCCCCTTCAAACTTGGTATCCTCATACCATATACCTAACAATTGTGATGTCTGGTTGGTCAGTATTTTATTGTATATCAGGATGTTCATGACTATATGTTTCATCTCAGAGAGGGTAATCAATTGCTTCTTAACTTTTATGGACCTCTATCCAACCTCTTTCTATAGCTTATCTACCTTGCTCTTCAATGTGCTGAGCAAATTCCAATTGGAAAGAGAGGTCTTTATTACCTTTTCTGCTTCAGTGATGAACTGGATAAACCACTTATCCATCACATGTGACTTATGTTTCATAACATCTAATACTATCATTTCATCCTAGGATATTATGGTTAGTGGGGCGAATGTGCTGATAGGCATATTAGTAGGAGCTAGCAATCCCTTTATAAATGTTTGCATTTGAGCAATGTGCTCTTTATGCACCTTATTCTTATTCTTCTCTTTTTCTATTCTTGCCAATAATGTATCTATTATGTCTTTGGTCTCCTCACCCTCTTGCTACTCAGTGGCAAAGCCCAAATCTACAGTGGTTATTTGAAACTCACTGGCACTTATTTCCTCTTTGGCTTTGTCCACAACAGGTACAACCACTTGGGTTGTTCTCTTACATGTAGCCTAATCTCTCTTTATTGTAGAGGTGGCCCTAGCGCTTCTCTTTGGTTTGGCTATGTCAGCCGAAAATAATGTGGTTATATCAAAATTTGAAGAGACCCCCAGAGGGGGAGGATTTACCTCATGTTGTAGCCAATATGGCACCTCAGCTCTAGATCCTTCCTGGTCTGTATGTCTAATGTGAACATTTGATGACCCTATGTCATGTTCTATCCTTTATTGTGGTGGCTCTTTCTCTTCCTCATTGTGAACCTCCTCATTATGAACCTCCTCACGTGTTTCCTTTACACTTTTATCATGCTCATCCTGGGGTGATGGGTTCACACTAGGGTTTTGGTAGCCTAGATTTTAGGCATCCTGATGCCCCTCTTGACTACCTTTATCAACATTTTCATGCTCCTTGTTATCATCACCCACCTATAGACCTTGTTGCCCAACTTTTGGCATATCAGTATCTTTAGGGCCTTGAGATTCAACTGTCCTACCTTTCTTTGTCTCTTTATCATGTATTTGCTCACTATCTTGAGCATCAGGATGATCAGGTACCCATGTATCTTCTTCCATAGCTGTATTATCAGCTAATTCATCATGCTCTGGAGCTATGTCCTCATCTTTCTTTTCATCTTCATTGGCCTGATATGCCAAGTCAATAGTTGCCAAGATGCCAACTTGATCAACTAGTCCTACTAAGCCAATTTTCTGTGCTACATTCTCATGACTATCTTCTTCTATTTTGTCCTCTTCCCTTTTTGATAGTGCAATGGGAAGACTTTGAGGAGTCATTATTGTGTTTTTCACTAGTGTCTCCATGGGGCTGGTGGACACCTCCCTTACCACTTCATCATCTAAAAGTTCTACTATTTCATCTAAGGGAAGGGGGTGATCACCTCCTCTATTCTCCATCTCTTTTATTTTCTCTTCACTCATCTCAATTTTAAATTTCACTATGGTAGGGATAGGAACATCATGCTACAAATTTCACCTGATTCCCTCACCTCCTTTGCCCTTCAACACAATCCTAGGGTGCATATCAACTGACCCTCTCATTGTTGGTACTGCATCTTTCTTTTGGGGCACCTTTTGAGTTTTCTTTCCTCTCCTCATTATGAGGAGGTCCTCTTCATCAGAGATTTCCTCTAAGTCTTCACAAATGACATTAGGTTTAGTGATAGGCTCTTGCTACTCTATAGGCTCTTGGGATGTTGTGTAACATCTCGCCCTGCAACCCCAAAAGGTAAGGGCCAAAAGAGGACAAGATAATTTTTTTTGACATAAACAAATAACATACACATGATATGGTTGTTGATCTATGGTTGCTGATTTGATAGATCAACAACATTCATGGACAAGTATGGCCGAATGTACAACTCAAAGGAGAGGACTAATTCACTCTCTAGAGGAAACATTGTAAATACTACATTCATTTTAAACACCAATTCAGATGTTCCTAAATCCATTACCCAATTATAAACATGAACACATAATCATCATAGTACAAGTAGATACAATACCAACATCGAAATCTGTAAGTCAAATAAGAAACAACATCACATTTCTTCTCATTGCTATAATTTACACCATCTCTCGCAAGAGAGTACAAAATTTACATAAAGGAATATACAAGAACAATGGCATAGCCATGAATGTGATACAATAACTGAAAGAGTACATCAACTTAAAAAGTAACGGAGAGAGAGAACATCTCCAACTGGTGCTCTAATAATCTGTTCACTGGTCCCCAATGGTGGTGGCAACACCTCCCAACCATGTGGACTCATAAGAGACCACCCCACCATGCTCTGAGGTAGTCACAAGGCCCAACCAGAAGTAACAAAGTAAGGATATACATGATGGCCAACACTCACATCAATCATGGAGCAGACATGGAAAACAATGCATAAAGCCAAAGTCATAACATAGAGATACTCATCAAATATACTGTCAGGTGCAACTTACGACTACAAAGGTACAAGACACTAGGGTGTAAATCAGATGGAGTGTCATCATGCATGCTCGAAGGGATGGCACCACATGGACTCAAGTGCACCTCTCCTACAGACGAGGCGACTCAATCAAGCCCAAATCAACCCCCCCAGTCGGATAACTCAATGCCCTGCAGACGGATCGACCTTCTCATATGCATCCTTAGCCTTTACAAGTGCTCAAGGCCATACACGAGGATGCAATATCCTAGACCTAACCTCATCTCGTTTAACCAAACAAGGCATACAAAACCCAATTAAAAACTATCAAATAAAAATAGGCAACATGGTGAGTGTCCCATCTGCATCCCCAAAGTATTTGGAATAACCAAAGAGGGCAGGGGATGTATCCCAAGGACACCACACCTAACTCAACAAAAACAAAATATGTTTCTTAATTATTAAATACAAAATTGCAAAAATGTGATCTACAAGGCAAAAGCTTTCGATGACAGTGAAATTTTACTGAAAACAACCCTTTGTTAGTTAGGTCAGTTGTGTAATAACTCTAATGACCCCACACATCCAAGCTACTTTTATCGGCAGGTGATAAAATCAAATAAAGGATAATTTCATGAATTGATTATATAATTCTATTAAGTGTAAAAGGATTAAGATACTATGCGTAAGCAGTTGAAAGAAAAATGTGGACGCATGCACATAGCACATGAACTGTTTGACAAAATGCCTCAAAGAAAGGTGTAGACTAGACTCACATCCTTTTCTAGGATCTTCCTTAGAGATTTGAAATAGGGTATGAACAACCATCGAGGCATAGTGATTTTATCTCATAATACAGGTAAAACAAACTTTGAAGACATATGAAAAATGTGGATGCATAGACAAAGCACCGAACTGTTTAACAGAAGGCCACAACGAAGAGGACACAGAACTACAGATGAAATTGCTATCAAATCTATAATCAATACCTATTCTATTTAAGGCAGATCTAGTTTCCACACGACTAGTGATTTAGTAGAAATATGGCCGTAATGACCAAACACAAAGCCACTCAACATTCTTAAGAAGAGTTGTCATAAAAATCTGTGTAGAAAGTCAACGTATAACACAAGGGTTCCATGGGACTAAGGTCTCTTCAATCTCTATCATTGCTTCCCAATTTTTGTGTGTGGCTGCCCTCATTATTCTCTATAAGATTGAACCCCCATTTTTCTTAAAATAATAAATCAAAAACTAAAAGATCTTTCTTGAAAACCTTTTTATCTAAAGAATACATGAAATAGTTCTACAGGTTTGAAAACAAATTCCAGGAAGAGGCAATGTAATTATCTTGCAATGAAATTTTTTTTGGCATCCCTTAAAAATGCAGAAATGGGGTTTCAGTTTTTCTATGGTTAATAATATTGTATCAAACAGAGTTTAGTTTTTGTGCTAGAAAAACAAAGATTTGATGCAAATACCTTTCAAGAAAAAGAAGAAACAAGATCTAATGCACATACCTTTTGAAAGGAAACAAGATCTCCTCCACGGTCATAGATCAATTCCTTAGAGGGTGATTCTTGAAAGCATGCCAAGCGTGGATGCCATAGAGCCCTATGTTTGAGTATTATGCCTTTATTTCCAACTATTGAGACCTCTGTTGAGGTAGGGCATTTGTACCCTGGTTGCGTTGCCTCTGTAATGGCCGCACACTATTGTAATGGTGTGAGGGAGTGGTAGAGACTTTTCCTCCAATGGCCACTATTGCCAAGATGCCTATCTCTCATCTTTTTGCGTCCAAGAGTTTCACATGCCCTTACATGGGCAATCTAGTAGGGTTCGTCCAACAGGCCGAGACAAGGGGTCTAAGGATGCCAGGGATGAACACACCTATGTGAGGCATAGGCATTGGGTGTAGGCAGAGTGGTCAATGCTAACAGAGGGCATCGATGGTGTGAAATCCCAAAGATATCTAAAGATTGCAAATCAACACATAAAGAAATCCCCTGTATCCAATCCACCATGAGTAGCTTTTAACTCCATAGGAGAAACGACAGTAGTCTCAAACTGAGGGTTTGACCTACTACGTATAGAGGTCTTTAATGCACAATGGGATCAGCCTGCATAATGTAGTCATCCCACTCTCTTTCTATGGCCTACAGAGCCGTGTGGATGTCACCAGGAAACAACTCAATGCAAACTGATTTGCACCTTGCCACTGACTTCAACAAACCAGCTGTCCAAAAGAAAACTTCTATCAACTACTAATAAATCTCACTTCTCTTTTCATCTGCTCCCCCCAAGATATTTCCTTAAGCATAGACTTTCTCTCTTCCCATTCCTATGCTACCCTCATAGATATTTTGCATCCTTTACTCTATACCTACCTCCCTCAAGCCATCCTATGGCATGGGGAAGAAATGAAATAAAATAATATAGCAATAAATTGACATCCACTCACATTCAACTCTCACCACCAATAGGGAGGGTTGTTACATCCTACCCCCTAGGACTAGGCTTACTCTTGGAAGCTTGCAAATGCTAAGATGCAGCCAAAGCACACACTAGTCCATGAAACTCAATACGATAAAAAAAATCAGGTATCACATACACAATTACATGCAATTAGTCCTAGTACATGGGTAAGGAATAGGAAAGGCACTCATTTCCTACAAAATATACATTAGCATATAACAATTTTCTCCAATCAAAATAAAGAATGATGCCAAGGAAGCCACATCGAGCAATCAACGGAAACCAAGGAGAAAAACCTCAACCACCGCACTGGAAAACTATACATGACCATAAGGGGCAATCTGGACATTACCATTAGGTAATTAGATGATAAGATAACAACATGAGAACACAACACTAGTAGGGTACAGTGGCTAGGGTAGGGAACAAGGCTTGTGACTATCTCCAGTAACCACCATCAGGGAATATGAGTACGCTCAGGCCTGTGAATCCAGGCAGAGTCGATACTTAGTACCTGCAACACTCCAAGCACACGTCAAAGCACATGTGCATATATCATATAATAGTCAAAGCATTAATGGTCATCAAGAAGAGGGTCGTGACATCATAAGCCTCTCAGATATGAGTGTTATGACATCATCCCTTTCCTGTCCATGATCATCTGAAAGCACTGATAACAGTATATAAACATATAAGCACATGTAATTCCAACATAAACCACACAATTTTCTCATAATTTGTAGAAAAATGCACTTTTCAATATATACAAAATTTCTAGTTCTCTAACTTTTCATATATAGCTATTTGTAAAATGGAGCACACATACACATATACATAATTTCAACCTCTGATTTCATAGTATGCATGACATCTCTTTACATATAATGCAATAGTTTGTCAATTTTCAAGGCATAATGATGTAATTTTGTTCTCTACTATATTTTAATATGCAACCACTGACATGAAAAATTGTACAACCCACATATACATACATACTCATTCACATCACGGGGCTACATTAGGGGTTTACGTGGATGTCGTAGTACCATCCATATCCAAAATATCCATGATTCCATAATCAAAAACCATGTCCAACTTATCCAAATCCATGTGTCCTGATGGCATTGACCCACCTAGTGAGCCCTTCCATACAAGCCACAATGACATACCCCTTGTTTGTGTAAGGGTTTTAACCTCCAAGAGATAGTCAAACAATAGGAAAGTAGTGAATTAGAGCTTAGAACAACTCACACATAACCCCATCCTTAAGGGTTTCCCTACATTTGCTTCCTCATATACTCTCAAACGGGTGGATCTCACCATACCCAATGAGGAATCACATCACAACACAAGACCAGTATTCAAAAATAGAAAAATCAATTAGTTTAGCCACCAAGAATGTAAATAAAGAGAAATAAATCTCAATTCCAACAATAAGATAAGAAAAATGCGCATAATCTTCAACAATAAATCAAATGTAACCACAAGAGTTACATGACAAGAAAATCATCCATGGCTAAACCAATACAAGCAAGATAACCCAAAGTGTTGGTCCACACAAGCAAAGTAAAAGTCACCAATAACTGAAAGGAAGATTCACAATCTTTGAAATATACACATCACAACACTACGTGACTATCGCTAGTCACCACACGAGGAAGGAGGAAAACAAGCGTGACTATCTCCACAGTCCTTCACATGGGTGCGGCCAACTCACGCAACCCTCACATGGAAAAGTATTGTGCCGGAACTCCCAAGTCACATACCTCATGTGGTATGACCGTGCATGGTATATGCCAAGCAGAGAAAGTACGCAATGGTTGTATACTGCATGGCAATGTCCTACTCAAAGGAACATCCTACATAGTGCGTACCCACAGAGAAAGTACATGTGGTAACACACTGAGCCAGCGGTGCACATGGCTAGGTTCCACTCGCATGCCAAATGTATACACCTAAAAATGACACAACTCTGTCTAATAAATATTTCTAATATTTATTTCAGTTTAATTCCTCTAACAATAAATGACAAATCACTTTATTTATCTGATTTACATTCCTCCACAAAATTAAATAAAATCATTTATTTAATTAAATCCTTCATATTCCTCCAAATTAAATAAATTCATATTGTTATTATTGTATCCTATACATTGTGTCATCATGTCATAGCATCCATTGTCAGTATCCATTGAACTGTTGCTGAACTACGTTACCTCTATGTCATCGCGTAAGCAAGGCCATTTAGAAATGTGCCCCCGAGGCACTAGGTTAGTCCCTTAGGGCCCGTTTCTTCGTATCTGTTGTCGGTTCATCCATAATAAATCAATCCTTTGCTTGACTGGGGGTAACTCCTCGACCTGGTTACGGTATTGGATTCTTGAATGCCAAATGTTCTAAGAGGACACCAATAAGGATTGTGATACCTTTCACCATGACGCGCATGAGTAACAAAGCCCACTTCCAAAACATAAATTTTGATGCAAGACTTCAACCTATCCAAAGAAAAACAAAACAAGTGCCTAAACACTCAAAATGATTTTATCTAAATTATGGCAAGAAGATACATCTAATGCAAGAATGTTTTGTGTTTTGTGAGCTGGTTAAGTTATAGAGTCTTGATTTTTTTTATTATGTCTTTCTATGCTACTCGAGGATGTCAAAAACTAGAGAAGCTATGATGGGCCATAATCATTTTCTTTGTCTGTTGTTTGTGGATTAATCTTTAGTAATGTGATGACTTTTGTCTAACGACATGATCAGCAAAAGATCATCGAGGACTTCATAGGTCTAAACATGAAAAGGGACTATCCTTGTTTGTTGAAATGCAAGAAATACTTAGGTCATCTAGATTCAATTTTGACTAGATGCTTGTATTAACTTGCTATATCAAAATCCATGTAAGCAATACTCAGGTCATCTTGGTTCAATTATACCTAGATGCTTGTATTTTCTCACAACATTTCAAAAGAAAAAAGAAACAAAAAAAGCACCCAATGATGAAACAAGCACTTCAAAATACTTGTAGTATCAAGGTGACACATATCCGCATCCATCTGTATCAAATTGCATTCCATATACCATCCATCAATAAAGATTTTGTTCACAGTGTCAGAGTTTACAAAAGCTTGTGATCCCTTCCTATCCATCAACTCTCTATCTATCATTGTGTCTTTCTTCAAGTCTCTTCTACGTCAATTGAGTCAACCTTTTCCAAGTGTCTTAAGATCCAAGTCCTTTCTAATACTTTATCCAATTTTATGTTCTAGTTATCTGTGTGGATCATCTCATCCCAATCCAGTCAATCCAAGAAATTATCCAAATGCAAGTTTGCCCTTAATCCATACCAATCAAATTAATCAATCTTGTCAAATTATCCAATCGTAATCAGTGGTCTTGATCCTAATCTTGTCGTAAACCAACTCAATAAATCATAATTATCAATGGGATATATCTTTTCCATGCCTATCGTGTTGATCTAGGGATATATCATTCCTTGCAAAGACAACACTATCGTCAATCATTATCGATTAATCATTGGTTTACAATTGGACAGGGGCAATACCTTATTTGTTCTTGTATCATTTGTGCATTCTTGCTTACTTGCTTGTGTGTTTTATCATTTTATCTTGCATCATGTATCATTTCAACTCTTTCTTCACCCTAGCCTAACTGTTAAACCTTCTTCATTATGAGAATTTCCGTCTCACATCCTCAAATTTTTCTTCCTGTTCAATCTCCCGAGGGGGCATCCTAGCGTCGTTAAACCTGTACTAGGTGCAAACTGGGGCATGCATCATTATCAAAAAATCTTATTCTTTGAAACAATGTGATAAAACATATTGCATCAAAGAGGGGCAAAATGTATACACCTAAAAATGACACAACTATGTCTAAATAAATATTTCTAATATTTATTTCAGTTTAATTCCTCTATCAATAAATGAACAAATCAATTTATTTATCTGATTCACATTCCTCCACAAAATTAAATAAAATCATTTATTTAATTAAATCCTTCATATTCCTCCAAATTAAATAAATTCATTTATTTAATTAAAATCCTCCAAGTTCTGAGGGAGGAAGGGAGGGTGTCCTATCATTTATTCAGTATGGGAGGACTGGGAGCACGTGTTGTCAGATGAGTTGGCAACATATTTGGCAGTTGTCAAGGGTCTGCTAAGCTGGCTGGTGCTGGAGGCGACGTGGATTTGATAGAACTGGGGTGGCATTCAAGCATGTGAAGCCCTTCAAGGTTAGGAAGCGGATGTCCAAAAACATGCTTTACATTGATCATTTCCTTTATTTTCCATCATAAGGGAGATAATTTCCCATTTCTTCTCATATGCTTCATTGGGAAGATTCGAGAAGTCTGAGTGGTAATTTGGGAAGCCGATCACAAGGTTTGGCACTGAGTTTACTCCTGCTAGTCTTTTTGTCTCTAATGGCGAGCAGGTCAGGCTTCCTAATGCGGATATCCACAGAAGGGATGGTGTGTCTGGGGTTGGACACCCCCATTCAGATTGAAAGCGCAGTAAGACAATTGGCCTTTAAGGGCCCAGTGACGGATCATAGGCTGAAAAGGATCTTGTGTCACAATGATGAATTCATTCTTCTTGCAATTAAGGTAATTTTGGGTAAGGATTTTATGGGAGAGAAATAATTTTACAGGGTAGACACTTCTATCATTTCCTATTTCTTAGCCTCGACGATGGATGCGGGTATTGCAAAGAATAGATGCCTCCTTCTGATGTATTGTCTTTTCATTAGAAATCTATTGGTGGGTGTGGAGGACATAGTGAGGGTGGCCGAACCAGGAGTCAGGATCCCCAGGCCAGTGGATTTCTAGTCTTTGGAGGATGAGGATGTGGTTGTGCACTACTTCCCTTTTCTACCCAATCCCAAAGGTTGGTTGCTTCTCCTACACAGGGAACAAGTAGTGGCAGGGATTGATTTTTTGTTTAAGTTACTGCAAATTGTTCCCCATGGTGGTTCCTTTGAATGGCTAGAGAATTTCAAGGTAAAGGCAGCCAATCTTGGCTTTCAAGTTTAAAATCCCCTATGTTTCGATTATGTATATGTTTTAGTATGGCTATATTTCAGTGTATAGGGTGTTAGGGTTCGCTGTTGGAGCAGGATTTTGTCCACTTCCCTGCAAGTTTCATACATAGTTGATACTCTTTTTGGGGATATCCTTTGTTAGTAGACAGGCCTTGCATGGCCATTTTCTCATCCAGAAGACCCTACATGGTTAAGTAGTTGATAGGGGTTTATAGTTGGAGAATCATGTTTTCAAAGCAAGTCAGACAACCAACATTGTAAATATTTTTATATCAATATATAAACATGATTCTATTATGCAGCAAAAAAAAAATCCTCCAAGTTCTTCTAAATTAAATAATACCAAATTATTTAATTAATTCTTCAAAATTCCTCTAAATTAAATAATATCAAATTATTTAATTACCTCTTCTAAATTCTAAAGTCATTCTAAATTAAATAATGTCTAATTATTTAATTAGTTCTTCTAAACTTAACATTCTCTATATTTAAATAAATCAAAACATTTATTTAAATTATTCTTTTTTCTCCAAAAATGGATTAAACACCAAAATTAATCCATGCAAATCCATGTGCACACTTAATTAAATATTTTAATATGTAATTATTTGTTCTCTCACCAATATGTCCTTTTTTATCCTCCAGTCTAATTAGTTAACTCATAAATCAAATCAGATAACTAGTTAGTCAATTATGTTAACTGGACAATCTATTCAGTTAACTCTTCAATCTCTTTCTGTTAACTCCTCTGTTGCATGAAGGAGTAGGACACTTGTCCTCTTCCCATTCACGCACATCATCTTAAGCTTCCTCAACCATTGATCTTCTCTCTCTCCAACCTATAAATACAACCCCTATTCCTCCATTTCAATCATGTAAGCTTTTAGTAAACTTACTCTGTAGAATTCACAGTATGCCTTTGACACCCAACACCATTCCGTAGCTTGCGATCACCATTTTTATTGTATTGAAGATCCTCTTCATTACAAGAAATATCATAGTCATTTCTCCATTGTCACCTTGAAGAACAAAGCAAGGAAGTGTGCTTTCTGAGGGCTTCATTCACACGAAAGATCAATTGAGACTAGGCGACCAATAAAAGCCGCGAAGTAATAAGGTTTGCAAGGTGTTTTCTTTGTGCTTGAATCTTGATTATTGCAATTTCTATTGAGTTATTGGGTTATTATTGTTCATTGATATTATATCCACTTTTTCCCACTACACCAACTGATCAAAATTGAGGCCCTCTTGAGTGAACCCTCTACTCTGTGCAAGCAACCACTCCTCTTTGCATGAGTAGGAACACAAAAGATATACTACGCCTTCAGGCATCTATGTATGTGGCATCGTTTCCTCGAGCTCGGCTTGCTACCATCAGCGACACGGTATCCTCACCAGCACTGTGTCGGAACACTAGTGGGGGGTGGCATCATATCTAAAACAATCACATCAGGGTAAGATCATAGATGTCACAGGTGCTCATACCATAAACTACTATCATCCTCAAGAACTATGCAGATGAGGCTAACACTGTATGAACCAAGTATCTAGTCCATTAATAAGGGGAAGTAGTGAGTACTTTCCTAGTAGGTTGAAATAATTGCTGTCATTTCATGCTACCATTATGTGCACACCGTGCAATTCCCTCGCAAGGAACTTTATTGTTGCTACTACCCTCCACATATTGACCTATCCATAACCTTCGGTTTGGCAGTCAATAGGATGACAACAAGAAAACACGTAGATGGTATGGTTTTCCCCCATACACATAATCCATACATATCCTCCATGGATGGGTACATAGTATCACCATCGCATGGGCACACATCTCAGCCATTGGTTAATCTCAACATTAAATAGGAATACATCAATGGATGTTCACAACACGGGGAATACAATCACAATTTCTCTTACCCAGGCATAACCATAGCCCACACATGACTATGCAACATGATGTGAAATATACAACTTTACACGATAATAAGTACTCCCAAACATCCATACCAATTTTCTCTTTTCACAAAGGCAACCCATTTACCCATAACATCATAAATTCACTTTGCAATTCTTTCAACATAACACAATATTGTATGAACATGTATAGCATCATCACTATCATTTTTACATCAATGCATAAACATAAGTAACATTTTTCACAACCACTATTACGGTCACTACTATAATCACATAATGATATACATCTCATAATAACCCATAATGCGACATCATGTCACAAGTCACAGTAAAACCATTCATTTGCAAGAAAATGAGAAACTAGCAACACAATTAAATGAGATTGGTTGAGGAACCCTAATCATTTCTCAACATTCACATCCATACATATAAGCATAAGTAACCTTGGCTACGTCAATGGCATTCAATTGCTTACTCAAAGCAAGATATGCAGCATTCTTATTGCCCTACATTAAGTATTTTCAGTTCCATTAAAATACAAACATTCAGCTATAAAGTCTCGTTGAAATCCACAATGCAATTGAGAAGATCAAATTTCATCAACAAGATATATCCACTAAGCAATTACCATTCTTATTCAAGCTCATTAAACAAGGAGGCACTAATTAACATATAATCACTTTCAACACATAACCATAATAAGCATAAGTTATTCTTCACTAATACTTTTACTTATTGCAACTTTCACATGTTAATTAAATCCATAAGCCATCAATCTAACATCTTGTCAACTATTGACAACTAAGAAGAGGAGAGAAAGATAGATTTCATCTCAAGTCAAGACATTACATGCCATCCAATAATCATTATACAAACATGCAAATTATACTAAGGGAAAGTTTAAGGCACCATTAGTATTCCAATGAGTTCAATATGTTATCAAGGGTGATAAATGGAAGCAACTCAAGCACATTAAGAGGTAATAAGAAAAATCAACAATCATCCAACACTTACAAGAGAGCATGGAGAAAAAATTCATTCTAATCTATTCACATCCGCAAACATCTACACACTTTCATCCTTTACATCTATAATACAAGAAATAATTACAAGAGCAATTCATGACCAATTATGGTCATTTCATTCACTAGCAAGATCAAGAGGACACAAGAAGCACATATCCAAACAAGGGTAATTAGGCAACCCAAGTTACCTTCTACCCACAAACACATAAGGCAGAACATTCCTGCCCTCGTCTTATAACATGGGAGAGTGATCACTCATAACCATGGGAGACTCTCACCCAAGGCCAACACTCTAGTCCCATTGAGTAAGGTAAGGCCAAGGAGGCTATTTCCTCCATGTTTTCTAAGAATGGGGTTGTAACTTAACCCACGAATGCCATGCTAAGGCATGAAAGCAATCAAGACTATAAAATAATATAACAATAAACTGACATCCACTCATGTTCAACTCTCACCGCCAATAGGGAGGGTTGTTACATCCCGCCCCGCAACCCCGAAGGGTAAGGGCCAAAAGAGGACAAGATAATTTTTTTTTGACATAAATAGAAAACATACACATGATACGGTTGCTGATTCGATAGATTGACAACATTAATGGCCAAGTATGGCTGAATGTACAACCCAAAGAAGAGGAATAATTCACTCTCCAGAGGAAACATTGTAAAAACTACATTCATTTTAAACACCAATTCAAATGTTCCTAAATCCCTTATCTAATTATAAATATGAACCCATAATCATCATAGTACAAGCGGATCTGATACCCACACCAGAATCCATAAGTCAAATAAGAAACAACATCACATTTCTTCTCATTACTATAATTTACATCGTCTCTCGCAAGAGAGTACAAAATTTACGTAAAGGAATATACAAGAACAATGTCATAGCCATGAATGTGATACAATAACTGAAAGAGCACATCAACTAAAAAAGTAACAGAGAGAGAGAACATCTCCAACTGGTGCTCCGATAGCCTGTTCACCAGTCCCCAGTGGCAGTGGCAATGCCTCCCAACCATGTGGACTCATAAGAGACCACCCCACCATGCTCAGAGGTAGTCACAAGGCCCAACTAGAAGTAAAAAAGGGTATACATGATGGCCAACACTCACATCAATCACGGAGCAGACATGGAAAACAATACATAAAGCTAAAGTCATAACATAGAGATGCTCATCAAATATATTGTCGGGTGCTACTCACGACTATAAAGGTACAAGACACTAGGGTGTAAATCAAATGGAGTGTCGTCATGTGTGCTCGAAGGGATGATACCACATGGACTCAAGTGCACCTCTCCTACAGACGAGGAGACTCAATCAGGCCCAAATCAACACCCTATAGACGAATCAGCCTTCTCGTATGCATCCTTAGCCTTCACAAGCGCTCAAGGCCATGCATGAGGACTCAATATCCTAGACCTAAGCTCATCTCATTTAACCAAATGAGGCATACAAAACCCAATTAAAAACAATCCAATAAAAATAGGTGACACAATGAGTGTCCCATCTGCATCAACAAAGTATTTGGAATAGCTATAGAGGGCAGGGGACGTGTCCCAAGGACACCACACCTAACTCAATAGAAACGAAATAATTTTTTTAATTCTTAAATACAAAATTGCAAAAATGTGATCTACGAGCCAAAAGCTTTTGATGACAGTAAAATTTTATTGAAAACAACCCTCTGTCAGTTAGGTCAGTTGTGTAATAACTCCAGTGACCCCACACATCCAAGCTACTATTATTGGCAAGTGATAAACTCAAATAAAGGATAATGTCATGAATCAATTATATAATTCTATTAAGTGTAAAAGAATTAAGACGCTATATGTGAACGGTTGAAAGAAAAATGTGGACGCATACACACAGCACATGAACTATTTGACAAAATGCCTCAAAGGAAGGTGTAGACCAGACTCACATCCTTTACTAGGATCCTCCTTGGAGCTTTGAAATAGGGTATGAACAACCATTGAGGAATGGTGATTTTCTCTCATAATATAGTTAAAAAAAATTTGAAAACATATATGAAAAATGTGGATTTATAGAAAAAGCACTGAACTGTTTAACAAAAGGCCACAGCCAAGAAGACACAAAACTACAGATGAAATTGCTATCAAATCTATAATCAATACCTAATCTATTTAAGGCAGATTTGGTTTCCACATGGCTGGTGATTTAGCAAAAATATGGCCATAATGACCAAACACAAAGCCACTTAACATTCTTAAGAAGAGTTGTCATAAAAATCTATGCAAAAAGTCAACGTATAACACAAGGGTTCCATGGGACTGAGGTCTCTTCAATCTCTATCATTGTTTCCCAATTTTTGTGTATGGCTTCCCTCATTATTCTCTATAAGATCAAACCCTCATTTTTCTTAAAATAATAAATCAGAAACTAAAAGATCTTTCTTGAAAACCCTTTTATCTAAAGAATACAGGAAATAGTTCTGTAGGTTTGAAAACAAATTCGAGGAAGAGGCAATGTAATTATCTTGCAATGAAAAAAATTTGGGCATCCTTTAAAAACATAGAAATGGGGTTTTAGTTTTTTTGCGGTTAATAATATTGCAGCAAATAGAGTTTAGTTTTTGTGCTGGAAAAAGAAATATCTGATGCAAATACCTTTAAAAAAAAAGAGCAAACAAGATCTGATGCAAATACCTTTCAAAAAAAAGAGGAAACAAGATCCGATGCAAATACCTTTCAAAAGGAAACAAGATCTCCTCCACGGTTGTGGATCAATTCCTCAGAGGGTGATTCTTGAAAGTATGCCAAGCGTGGATGCCATAGAGCCCAATGTTTGAGTATTATGCCTTGATTGCCAGCTTTCGAGCCCTCTGTTGAGGTAGGGCGTTTGTGTCCTGGCTACGCTACCTCTGTATTGGTCGCGCATTGTTGTAAGGGTGTGAGGGAGTGGTAGAGGCTTTGCCTCCAACAGCCACTACTGCCAAGCTACCTATCTCTCCTCTTTTGGCGTCCAAGAGTTTCACTTGCCCTTACATGGGCAATCTGGTAGGGCTCGTCCAACAAGCCGAGACAGGGGGATCTAAGGATGCCAGGGATGAACATGCCTATGTGAGGCATAGGCATTGGGTGTAGGCGCAGTGGTTGATGCCAATAGAGGGCATCGATGGCATGAGGGAAATCCAAAAAATATCTAAAGATTACAAATCAATACATAAAGAAATCCCCTATATCCAATCCACCACAAGTAGCTTTTAACTCCATAGGAGGAGTGACAGTAGTCTCAAACTGAGGGTTTGACCTGCTATGTGCAGAGGTCTTTAATGCACAATGGGATCAGCTTGCACAATGTGGTCATCCCACTCTCTTTGTACAGCCTACAAAGTCATGTGGACGTCACTAGGAAACAACTCAATGTAGACTGATTTGCACCTTGCCACTGACTTCAATGAACCAACTCTCCAAAAGAAAACTTCTATCAACTACTAATAAATCTCACTCCTCTTTTCATTTACCCCCCCCCCCCACAAGATATTTCTTCAAGAATAGACTTTCTCTATTCCCATTCCTACGCTGCCCTCATAGATATTTTGCATCCTTTACTCTATACCAGCCTCCCTCAAGCCATTGTATGGCATGGGGAAGAAATGAAATAAAATAATAATATAACAATAAACTAGCATCCACTCACGTTCAACTCTCACCACCAAAAAGGAGGGTTATTACATGTTGTGGCAACAGATGTTGAGGCCAGATCCTTTTTAAGTGGGGTTTGACGGATGATTTTCACACCTATATTCAGGCCCCCTTTCTTGGTTCCCTTAGGTGTACTTTCTTGTTTTCTTTCCCCTTTGGACCCCCTCTTCTCTTTGAGGAAATCATCATATTCCTCTGCTGTTAGGTCTTGCCTCTTCCTCTTTTTATCAATGGTAAGGGCCACTCATTTGGCCTTAAGTGCAGTAACCTCTCTATCCACCCATTCTTTGGTCAATTTCATGACCCTTTGTGTTATTATTTCTAGTGAGGTTTCCTCTAGTTGATTCCAGTGAGGTGATGAGATTGTTTCATTATATATTTTCTTATCCTCATATTCTTGTGACATGATGACTCCATCATCTTCATGTAATTGGGTGGGAATTGGTATGCAATCTAATGTGTGAGTCTGCTTCAGAGTGAGTCTTTGGTAGCTTCTTCTCTACACTTCCACCTCATCATCACAATCAATCCAATAATCTTCAAGATGCCTCTGGTGCATCAGTTTCTTGTATAATGTTTGCATTCTGTTGTAGGGGTCATATTGTCGGGATATAGGAAAGGGTTGTAAGGACATCAATTGTAATCCCCCTATCACTTCTTCAGTAGACTCCTTATCAGCACATATGTACCACCCAATGATGAGTGGAAACAAGACATTGGATTTCTTGTTCTTCTGAATAAAAGCATCAAATGAAGGCAATATCTTCCTAGCCATCTCCATTAGTTTGACCATTGTCTGTTGAGTACCTTGGCAACATGAGGGACTGCCCAGTGAAACCTTCCATTCTTATGTATGTGAATGTGGAAAATTGGATGAACTAGGCACCATTCCTATATATCACCACCTAAGGTTCCATGCTCAGCCTCTTTGCTCTATCTTCCTCCATGGTTCTTACCAAATGCATAATAAAAGAATCATTCACTCTCCTGTAATGTTGGAGAGATTCTCTCTATTTCAATTATTGATAATGGTCCCATATATTCACATCTCCAAGATTGAGACCAACCCTGCCAACTATTTGCAGACCATTAAATGTCCCTCGGTATGCACATGCATAGAATACATATGAGGTCATATGAAACATATTTAGCTTCCCCCCAAGCCTCTTCATGTCTTCATCAAGGCTATCATTGATAATCTTTGCCCATTGGGGTTTCTCGTCAGTAGTTTCTACCATTCTCATAAGACCATACATCTAGTCTTCAAAATATCCTGCATTTGGCCTTCCCCTCATGCGGCTGAGCATAACCATTAAGTATTGATACTCAGGGGTGAAATCAAACTTATACAGGTGCACAAGCAATTTTGCAAAGGCTTTGTATGTACTATTACTAGACCTCCATGAGAGCATGATCTTTCTGCAGTCTCTTTGGTTGCCAGTGTATTATTTTTCTAATCCTTTCAAATCTATCTTGCATACATTGGGCCCTTTTAGCAAATTGAAATCTGCGGTGATGCCCTCGATTGAAAAATCAGCATACACCCGACCATGTTTTTCCACCTTTCTGTTGTTAACATTGTAATTTCGAGCACACTCCACCACTAACTTGATGGCTTCTGCCACATAGGGAAATCCTCTGACATGCCATATGCTGGAATTGTATATGTTGATAAGCAAGGGGTTCCCACTGTCCTTTTTTTATTTCACTGTCCATGCATCCAAATCAGTGTTTCCTTGATGTGTATCATTTATTTGACCATATTTGAATGAAGTCCCTCTAGGTTGTATACTTATGGGTTTCAAGAATTCATTGTCTGACCTGTTCTTACAGACCTCCATTGTATCCTGCGATAAAGAATGTACTTATGTCTTACCCTAACATGCATTATGCACATTCATATTTAACAAATTCAATGAATATCATGACGTTTTGACTTTTAGAAAGCATAAATCAAATGTTATCATCATATTATATTACTCTGGTAAAAACCAACATTTACCTATTCATCTATCCATAAACGACAAAAGGAGGGTTTCACCATTACATACCTGATATTGGCACCTTTTAAACTATTAGATCTATATCCGGATATGCGTGTTCACTTTCTGATTACCCTCTTCCGTTGGCTGTTTGAAAGTGCACTCCGTTCTGTCATTTTTATAGGTTGCTGTAATGGTGCCTTAATCACACAGGAGCTCTGCAATTTCTTCTTAAATACGTGATAAACTTAAAATGAACTCAAATTCTCATTTTAATCAGTAAATTGGCAAATTAGGGTGTAATTAATGTTAAGTTGTTCATATCCATGGATCTACACCCTGAGCTTTTGAGATTTTAACAGGTGGCGCGATGTTATTTAAAATTTTGAATGTTCACCAACTGTTAAAATAGCATTTAATACAGGATATGCACATTCACAAATGTCAAGGATATTAAGAAAGATGCATGCTCTTCTAGAATATGCCCATGATGTAAGCATGATGATGGTCAACCGTTGACCAACAGTCGAAGGATCAAGTCACCCTACTTTGTTTAACTATCATGATATTATGGTGTGCTTATAGGGATCAGTCACTGTGCCACGTGGAAACATCTTATTGGTTTGTAGAAATCTACGTGTTATATGTCCCAAGGGTGGATACAGGATATTAAGAAATATCCTGATGTTCAATTATGCAGAATATCCCCCACCTCTCTGAAGATGAAGGTGATGTCGGCACTTTTTCTAATAGCCTGAATTGGTTGAGGAGGTGATGTTATTGTCACATTGTCGAAGATCAAGGATCTTAGTTAATGTGCAGGACATTAAGATTTGCCTTCATATTACGTTGGGTCGGGATATTAACAAATATCTGGGATACTAAGAATGAGATGACTCTTTTAATGTCAGGGATCATGATGACATCATTGTCATATCAGGTCTTCTTTAAAATGGATCAAGATGATGTCATCGTCACATTAACGAAAATCAGGGATCTAAGTTAATATGCAGGATATTGAAATTTATACTTATGTTCGATTTTGAGCATCCAAATGATGTCAGCATCATATTGAGACTTCTTTACGCTAACATTGAATGACGTCATTGGTATGTTCGGTAATATGCATGATATTAGGAAATATGCTAATGTTTGGTGTTTTCGCTACATTTGATGTAAGTTCACACATTAGCGAATATCAGGGATATTAGGTAAAAGTGCACCCTTATGGAATATACGTGGGTATTGACGTGTGATCACTTCCTGAGTTGAAATTTGATGTCTGCACACTAGAGAATATGCAGACACTGAGATTTCCTTTGTTAAAACCTACGTCCGGGATATTAACGAATATCAAGGTCCTTAGGAAATGTTATGATCCTCTCATGAGTGACCAGTTTGACCAACTTTGATGAAACTTAACTTCTTGTCCTTGAGGAATTTTGGGGTGATCTAAAAGGCAAACCTGCTTGACATTTTGCATTCTTTCATTTGATGAGGTTTGTGATAGCAAAACCCGACTTTGGCACTTAACCCTTTTTATGAAGTCTTCACATGCACAAGGTGATATCCTATCACTACATTTGATGCACAACTTTTACCATACCACCCAAGGCAAGGGAACAAAAACAAGCCAAAAAAAGTTAGGTCCCTATTTTGTAGAGGCAAAATGAGGCATGTTGTGTAACCACACAACAACAAGCTAATAGATGCAGGTCTGCATGTATAGTTTTCTGAAGTAGTTGTGAAAATGGTGAGAGGTGCTATGGTGATAGCAAGAGGAAGTAGATTGGATACATTGTACCATCTTGATACATGCATGGTTGAGTGTAATAGTACTTATGATAAGATTAAGCCAAAGACTACATCATTGAAAAAAGAGATGGTTTCCTCTTCTGTGGATGGTCATGGCTTCTGAGTACCCAAGGGTGCTCTGTCTATTGAATCAAAATTGCCTGCAGAGAAGACCATGTTATGGCACTAGAGACTTGGCCACATAGGAGAGAAGGGTCTATGAACCTTGAAAAATAAGAACCTCATTGAGGGGTTGAATGATTGCAGTCTAGAGTTTGATTTATGTGAACACTGTATCTATGGTAAACAAAACCACCTTCATTTTTACTCATCTTCACATAAGTCTTCATGTATCTTGGATCTAATCCATTCAGATGTATCTAGTCCTATTGTTGTTGCTTCTATTGGTAAATCAATTTATTATGATACTTTCATTGATGATTTCATTAGGAGAACATGGGTATATTTTTTAAAGAGTAAATATGAAGTTTTCAGTTGTTTTAAGGAGTTCAAGGCTATGGTAGAAACTCATACTAGAAAGAAAATTAAATGTTTGAGGACTGACAATGGTGGTGAGTATTGTTCTACAGATTTTAACAAATTCTGTACAGATTGTGGGATTAAAAGACAAAAGACAACTTTGTATTCTCCTCAGCAGAATGGAGTTGTAGAAAGAATGAACAGAATGCTGATGGAGAAGGCTAGGAGGATGTTGAGTGGAGCTAGCCTAGAACAAAAGTTTTGGGCTGAAGTTGTTGCCACTGCTTGTTATTTGATCAATAGATCTCCTACATCAACACTTGTTGATAAAATGCCAATGGAGGCATGGTTGGGGAGAAAGCCTCCGCTTAGACATCTGAGAGTTTTTGGTTGTGAGGCATATGCACATGTGCCTAAGGAGAAGAAAACAAAGTTAGATTCTAAGGCTGTCAAATGTATCTTCATCGGGTATAGTTATGGTGTGAAAGGATACAAGCTTTGGAACCCTATTGCACAGAAGATAATTTATTCCAGAAGTGTTATTCTTAGAGAGAATAAATCTTCTTCTATTAATTTTCATCCAAAACAAATTAAAGTAACTGAACAGAAAAAGGATGTGATTCAACTTCCTTCTATGCCTGAGAAAGTTGAATCAAGGTCCCAAGATAGACAAGAAGTTGAGGAGAGCTCATCAACCTCTAAATATTCAGAAGAGGAAGAGGAGGAAGAAGTGGAAGAACCTCCACCTCATCTTGTTCAAAGGTCTACTAGGCATAGGCAACCACTAGAAAGGTATGGGTATTCACCTGATGATTGGAGATGTATATTTTATTTGAATGCTAATTTTGATGAACCTTTATCTATAGAAGAGGCTCTTGGTATGAATGACGCAAAGTCCTGGAAAATAGCCATGGATGAAGAGATGACAGCTCTTAAAAGGAATAATACATGGGACCTTGTACCATTACCAGAAGGATGGAAGCCTATTGGCTGCAAATGGGTGTTCAAAAAGAAAATGGGTTTAGATGGTGGCATTGAGAAGTAAAAAGTACGATTGGTTGTGAAGGGTTACTCCCAAGTTTAGGGAATTGATTATGGTGAGATATTTTCTCATGTAGCTAAATCCTATTACAGAAGCTTATGGTCTAGAGATTAAGCAAATGGATGTGAAAACAACATTCCTTCATGGTCAATTGGAGGAAGAAATTTATATGACATAGATAGAGCACTATGTGGTGAAAGGTAAAAGTCATATGGTCTATAAGTTGAAAAAATCCTTATATGGTTTAAAACAAAGTCCTAGAATGTGGTACCAGAAGTTCGATACATGTGTTGAGTTTGAGATTTGTGTGGTCTAAATTTGATGACTGTGTGTATTTTAAATCTGATGGTGATTGTTTCTTGGTTATTTCCCTGTATGTTGATGACATGTTGTTTATTGGCAAAGGAAAGGGTTTGATTGCAGAATTAAAATCTCATCTCTCAGCAAAGTTTGAAATTAAGGCCCTTGGTGCAACAAGACACATTTTGGGGATGGAGATCAGAAGAGATAGACAAAACATAAAGCTTTGGTTAGGCTAGAGTAAGTATGTGGATACTATTCTAAGAAGATTCAATATGCAGGATGCTAGACCATTGTGTGTTCTTGATACTATGGGAACGAAGCTTTCTATCTCGCATTGTCCTACATCCCCATCAGAGTGGAAGGCATGAGTCGACTACCATAACAGAGTGTAGTTGGTAGCTTAAAATGTATGCTATGGTCTGTACAAGACCAGACATTGCCCAAGCAGTGGGAGTTCTTTCTCGTTACATGTCTAATCCAGGAAGAACACATTGGGATGCAGTAAAGAGAGTCTTCAGATATTTGCGGGGTACCTCAGAGTACTCTATATGTTTTCATGGAACAGGACACCAACATTCCTTGGATATTAGAGGCTATGTGGATTCAGACTTGGCTGGTGATGATGATAGTAGAAGATCGACCAATGCCTATGTGTTTACATTATTTGGTGGTGTAATCAGTTGGATGAGCAAGCAATAGGTTGTGGACGCTTTGTTCACTACAAAGGTGGAGTATATGGCAGCTACTCATGCCT
The DNA here is from genome assembly GCA_027924645.1 of Cunninghamia lanceolata. Classification (NCBI taxonomy): domain Eukaryota; kingdom Viridiplantae; phylum Streptophyta; class Pinopsida; order Cupressales; family Cupressaceae; genus Cunninghamia; species Cunninghamia lanceolata. Next base: position 996,057 of record BSBN01000210.1, on the reverse strand, counting down.
ATAAGGAAGCCATTTATCTTAAAAGAGTGTGTTCAGATATAGAGTTCAATCAGGTTTCAGTGACAGTATATTGTGATAGGTAGAGTGCAATCTGCCTAGAGAAGAACCTGACATAGATGTACAATATCACTTTGTGAGAGATATGGTTGAGGATGGCAGGGTAAAGCTGGAGAAGGTAGAAACTTTGACAAATGTTACAAATTTGTTAACTAAACATGTGAGCATAGATAAGCTCAGATGGCGTTTGGAGTCTATGGCCCTCTTGGCCCCTAGCAGTTGAGTTCATGATGATATCAGTCCCCTGACTCTTGCAAGGTATTCAACAAGTGGGAGAATGTTGGAAAATTAGGTGTCTCAACCTTGCAAAAATTTTTGTTATTATTTTATATTTGTCATTTAACATTTTCCCATGGTTAGTTATTATTTTTATTGAGCTCCAAAACAATGTAGGGGCATGTGAATTCTTAATTGGCACTTTTGCCACATGTCGGTGCCTTGAAAATCAAAATATTAGTTGTCAAAAGATGCCCACCTGATAGTATATCATGGAAGGACTATTTTTAGAGGTATTATGAGAGATTTTATGACATCTATAAGGGTCAAAAATAGGGGAGAATATTTTGGACGTTAGAGCCTAATTTTAGCTTGGAATCTTGCCTATCTTGGGAACCACACCTCATGAGAGTTTTAGCAAATGGTTTTGTAAATCACAAATAGTTTCCAGGTTGGAAGAAGTCTATAAATTAATGGCTTCAGGAGGAATTTGTAATGAGTTTTGTTTGCAAGTCTGTATGCTACCGGAATGCTGCTGAAATTTCTCCAAGATTGAGTTGAGGTGGAAACTCCTGTAAGAACTTGCATTGCAAGTGTGTTGTAATCTATTTCTAGATTTGATAATACATTGTGCAGGTTTTGGAGTGTGGGGTTTTTCTCCTGAAAGGGTTTTCTCCACGTATATCATTGTGTTATGGTTTTATTGTTATTATGTTTATGCTATTTCATGTGTTTATTGATATCTCTGTAATAGTTGTAATGAAATTTGCATAATCATCTCAAGATTAGTGTAGGAAGCATTTCTGCACACCTTTGCTTCCTTACACTATGTTGATCCTTTGCATATATATTGCCTTAAATAGTATTCTTTGGTAATTCTCACTTGGTTATCTGTTTATCTTCTTCTTTTCCTTTCTTGACTCTTTGTTTGGTATACTTTTGATCTTTGGTGCTTATCTCATGATACTCATGATTATTACTTGCTTCCATACTATGATATGTTTTGAAATCAGTCGATCTAGCTTCTTGGAGTATTGTTTTATGTTAACACATTAATTGATCTAGTTTCCTAGAATATTATCATATTAAATTGCTTGATCGGTCCTTTTAGGGTATTGTCTTGTGCTCCTCCATTCAAGGACAATCTTATGTCCTTACATTGATTGATCTAGTTTCCTAGACCATTGACTCATGTTCCCATGGAGATCTATCTAGTTGTATTAATCTTTCTTTTCCATGATCTATTTACCTGAGCGTTCTTATCTATGATTTAGTATTGTCATATCTAGCTACATTGAGAGTTCTCATCAATACTCGTTATTCCAATATCTAATTATCTTGACCATCTTTATCTATGATATTCTTAAGAACCTTATTTATTTTCCTATATTATTAAATAGGTACCTAATAGATAAGACCCGCTTTGCTGGAGGAAATGGAAAGAGATAGCAATGGCGTTCAATTTTGCATAAATGACAACCTGAACCAATGTTGCATGGACACTACATTAGTTCTCTTTTATCCTTGTGAGAAATTTTACTACTTTGGGGCTTAAATTCATCTGATTCCTCCACCATCTAGTAGCTGAAATTCACGTTTTGTTTCTCATGTTCTTTTTCTTAATACTTTGAAGTAAAATAAAATAACTCTTTAGTAAATGCTTTGCCAACTCTAATCCTCATCACATCAATAAGTAAAATATAATAACTCTTTAGTAAATAAAAACAACTTTTTAAATACAAATAAATTAAACAATGTAAATATAATGAAATAATTATTAATTATTTCTAATATGAAAAAAAAATTACTCTTAAGTAAATTATAAAAAGCTTTTTTAGTAAACAATGTAAATAAAACAAAATAATTTTAAGGAAGAATAAAATAACTCTTAAGAAAATAAATTAACTCAAGACCCATATCTCTTGGCTTATTCTTATACCGAAACAATGGCAGCAAGGGGTAGAGTGTAATGGCATGAGCGTGTCTTACCTTTTACCTTAAATTTGACAACCATTTACATTACAAAGTATTAAAAATATAGCCCACATAAAAAAAACTATAATTCTAAATAAAATAATTTAATTAAAATAAAATAACTCTTAAGTAAATATTAATAGTGTTTAAATTTAAATTTTATGATTTAATTGATTATATTTATATATTTTTAAGTTTTATTAATTTATTAGTTTGATTATTTTATTAGTTTATTAATTACGCCGAAGACGTAAATATAGTGTCAGCAAGAGGTGGAGTGTAATGGTGTGAGTGTGTTAACAAAAACTACTAAAGAGCCGACATATAAAAATAATTACACCAGATGAGTTATCCAATGGCATTAAGGGGATGATTGTGAGTGTGTACATAAAAAATAGAGTGACATAGTTTTTTTATTAATTTATTAGTTTGATTATTTTATTAGTTTATTAATTAGGCAGACAGACGTAACTATAGTGGTAGCAAGGGGTGGAGTGTAATGATGTGAGCGTGTTAACAAAAACTATCAAAAGGCCGACATATAAAAATAATTACATGAGATGAGTTATCCAATGGCATTAAGGGGATGACTGTGAGTGTGTACATAAAAAAATAGAGTGACATTTTTTTTTTAATAAATAGGCATATATTTTTTAAATAATTATAAATACATAGCAGACATAGTTTTATTAAATCAGTGAACATAAATAAAGACAATAAAATTATGTGTATAAATATAAGTAGTACTCAAACATTAAAAAAATCAAATCAAATAAAAAGAGAGTAAATTGAATTCCATAAGGATGAGAAGTTTAATTGGTAAGCACACTATGTAACCATATTTTTTTTTGTTTTTTTCTTACAAAATAAATTTATGAAGTGATGTAATATTGGTGCTATGATTTATAGAAAGTTAGATTAGGCATTGTGTATTATATACTCTTATTCTATTTAGAGGCTGCTCATTAAAATAAATAATCTCAATAGTTTAATAAGAGCTAGGTTTAGGGTTCTTCAATCTTTAAAATCCACAAAGAAAATTAATATTTAGTTTTATGACCTTTGTTTTAGATTTTTACTATGAGAATTAATTCCTTTAAAAAATTATAACTAACATAGATATCTTAAATATATCTATGCTAGTTTTATTAATTATCTATTTTATAAATGATGAGAAGAATATAAAGTGAGGTGGAAAAAAGTAGCAAAGTGATTTAAGGTTGTTGTGAGAAAAATGATAGTATTTTCTTTATTACAAACAAGTTAGGTTTAAATTGAAATATTATTTTTACAATATTTTAATAATTTTACAAGTGTGTTACAAAATAGGTCTTTAGTTTAAATTAATAAATCTCCTATGTAAAAAATAGCTAAACATATGAAGTAAATAATTTGTTTTGTTTTCATTTAAGAAATTTTTTATTTTATTTTTTATTCTCTCACAATAAAAAAATTATAATATATTTGAACCATAAGAGTAAAAGAAGATAAATAAATACATAAAATTTGGTATTACTTGCTTAGATTTACCTTGCTTCACCATGTCTACGGGGCATTTAAGTAGAGAGGGAAAACAATGAAAATAATAGAAGATAAATAAACATTGTTTTTATATAGATTAGATTTACATTGGTTCACCATGTGAACAAGCCATTCAATTAAAGGGGAAAAACAATGAAAACAATATAGAATGAGGTGAAGAAAAGTAGGAAAATGTAAAAGATGCCAAGAGTTATCATTATCGAGGCACCTATTTTTAACTGGACCCTGATTAAAAAGGAAAACAATGAAAACAATATAAAATGAGGTGAAGAAAAGTAGGAAAATGATTTAGGGTTATGTATCTAGTAAATAAAATAGTTCTAAATAAAATAAACTAGCATACCTATCTTTAGAAAAATCTATGTAAAATAGGCGAGAGTTATCGTTCACAAGAGATATCCCATACCCTACATTATAGTCATATCCATACCATACATACCATACCCTAAACCCTAACGCCCAATCTAATATTTCTTTCAGAAACCCATTCACAAGAGATGTGATGGAGAGCATACAACAATGAGGAGGAGGATGTTTGAGGCGGTTGAAAACGCTATGGAAAGGTATGACAAACAGTTCTAATTTTCTAATTTGGAACATCAGTCTTTTTCTTTTGCATAATCATAAGATGACAGCTCTTACACATGAGAATGAGAGTGGGAAGACTTCTTCTATTGTTGGCACTCAATTAGGAGTCAAACATGAGGTCTTTGTTGTGTGTCCAAGCCACAAGAGGATTTATTTAGTACACCATGGCATGGAAGAGGTAAAGAAGGTTCAAAGCATGTGGCATATGAGGGATGAGCATTGTACGGTGGCCAAGCAAGTGGAGCAATCAGATTTGTATAGTGAGAGGTATGATTCAGAATTTTTTTTTTGTTCACATAGCTTGTTTCATGAGGATTTGGTGTCACCTCTTTAGGAGAGCCACTTGAAGGCTCATATCATGGATTTGGATGACATCGTTGAGCACACACTTTGTGGATCAGCCACTAGTGTTGTGGCTACATATGTAGATGGAGACGTGTGATGCAGATTTGGGTGGGTCTTTAGTCCTTCATGGACTTGACTTGTGATGAGGTACAATCCCACCATGTTGATGACTCTTTGGTAGAGTATGTAGCTGCTCTACTTTCGGGATTTAGGGCACATGTCATAGAGGCATTTGCTTTTTGGCATGGACTTGAAGAAATGAAGTTTTAGCTGACCTATGATCCAAGGTATGGAGGTATTGGCATAGTGGTACACGGTTTTGAGTTGCAAAATGTTTGTGTTTCAGCTGGACTATAATTTATGGTACGGATATGAGCATAACTAAACCCTAATGCCCAATCTAATATTTCTTTCAGAAACCCATTCACAAGAGATATCCCATTCACTTTAAGAATCACCAGTATTGCCTTTACATTGCCAGGTTATGTCGTATATTTGTTGTATCACCATCTTCTGCATTGTCGATAAATAATGATTTAACAGATTTTGCAGGTTAAAGTAACAGATCTGCCAGCGAGATTATTGAGAATCGTGACTAGCCGCCAAGCATGTGGATTACAGTGACCCGAATCAGAAATGGTGGTGTTGATAAGTTCCTTTTTCTGGGGTTTGTCAATTTGTTCGTTCAATGTAGAAAATTATTGATAGCACAACATTTGATGAGGTTGTTCTGAATGTGAAGATTTTTTGGAGGCGGGTGGAATTCCACAGTATTGTTTTGGACGTGTTAAAGGTGAGAGGTTCTGATCCAAGTGAGAAGTACAGAGGTGCTGTTAGAAATAGGATCAAAGGAAAAGCCAAAGAGCAATCCTTGTAAAATGAATTAGAACATCCCTATTTCGGTAGTGTTATGTGAGTGCATTTTGTTTTGGTTATGATTTTTTTTTTGTTGCAGGAAATGGAAATGGGAAGAGATAACACTGGTGTTTAATTTCCAATCAATGACAACTGATTCATCATTTGTACCGCATGGACATTATGGTAGCTCGCTTCATCGTTGGGTGGAAGTTTACTGCGGCATGGACATTATTTAACATATTTTTTATGCTCTGCTGGATAACCTAGATTTTCTATTTAACTGGTGATGTTTGGGAGACAAATTCTTGCGTAACTTGATTTAGTGGCTGTTGGTAAGCTATACTTAATTTTATTTTTACAGTTAATTTTGCATCAGCTGTGGGTAAGGGTTCTAGGAAGTTAGAACAATGTTATCTTATCATTATAGTATTTGGTTCAAGTGGTGTATGTGTAGGATAATGAACATTAAGATTAGGTTATGTAATTAGTTATTGGCTATCTTGTCATTATAGTATTTGGTTCAAGTGGTGTATTTGTAGGACAATGCACATTAAGATTAGGTTATGTGATTAGTTATTATTATTTGGTAGTTGTAGACAGTTATATCTTCTGGTCTATATCTATAGAACATTTTATTCACATAGATATAATGGAGGAGACTTTTGGAAAGCCTTCTCTTCTATTTTTTTAAGTTTCTTTAATACGTATCAGAGCAAGGTTCTAAGATGATGTAGAGCAGTGACTGGTTATAGGAGATAATGGGAAATTCAAGCACCCGAAATATAATGTCATGTGACATTAGTCATAGATAAATGTTTTGCAAGAGTGGGAAAGACAAAGCGTTTCGAATGGTGAAATCAAGGATGTCTCTTGATTATTCTCCCTCGCGATGCTATTGTCCATGTTCTGGAGAAATTATTTTTACATTTCACATGACTAATCAATGATTTGCAATGTTCTGAGTATCTAGTTTCATTTGTTAGTTAGTTGAGTTCAGTACATTTGTGTGATTATCCCCAAAGAGGAACCAGTAACTTAGGGTTATATCTACTAAAAGGGTAGATATCATTCTTCATTATTATGAAGTACAAACTGATGAGAAGGCAGATTTGAAACCCATCGAATTGTTGAACAGGTAGCCAATACGGTGTTAAAATATCATATTTCAAGAGAGTTTGGAATGCATTCTCAATAACTTGGCATGCATGTACATCGTTTTGAATAACAATTATTTGAACATGTTTAAATCAACTTTTAGAACACGTCGTGAGACTGCATATTATGTGGTATGTGATCTCACTCCGTATGATGTAGATATTTCTGGAACGGTACATAATTTTGTTACTTCCAACGTTAACCAGACTTGTAGAGTATGTTTCTGGAGACATCGATATACTATCTATTTTTTCTTTTAGATCGTTTATGTAGTGATAAGAATACATAACATGTTGTAATTGGAGTTATGAGGTGATTATCTGTACTCAAGGCCTATGGTTATTTTTTTTTCTTTACCAGCATTATTGGTGGAGCCCAACTAGTATTGAGTATTTTTCTTTGGTTTTTTTTCTACATTCTGCATCACAGATCTACTCTAAACGATGATGGCATTTTATTTTTATGGATTAAAATTGGCAAGCTAATCAAATAGCAGAGTGTTGGAAGCTACTTCATCTCACTTTTATGTAGTTTTGTGCTCAATATATTTTGCTACTGTAGGAGATAGATAGGTTGCAAGATCAGACACCCAATGCCTGAGCACATAAGAAAGATGTTCCTTCTTCGAGAACTTGCGCACAGCAAGCAAGTGAAAAACCAATTGTGAGGGTTTGGGAGTCTCAGAAAATAAACAAGGGAAGATGTGGTCCTGTTAGTAGGGTTTTGTTGGGACTTTTGTTCCAAAGTTTTTGAAACCCATCAAATCTATATCCAGATGGTTTATGAATCCATGTCAAGTTAAATCTTGTTCTGCAGGTGTGAAATTGGTTCAACCAAAATTGTGTTCCTATTGTCATTGCTAAAAAATGGACATCATTCTATCATTTTCCCCCATAATGAACATTTCGAAGAACACCAAGCAAAGATCGAAGTCTCCAATGAGCCACCTATATCCGTAAAACCATAGAATCCTGATAATATCACTACATGTGATCCATCTCCAACACAATAAGTAATCACGCATCTCATAGTGTGTCCTAATAAACCATGTGCCAAAGAGAGAAAAACTTGATAACCCAATCCAAAATATGGGACATATTTACATTGCTCAATATTTTTTGTATGCTGGATTTTCGGGCTATGTTTCAAATTAAGTGAAGTAATTGCCTGTTTTGTCATCTTGTCAACTATGGTGTTGAATGACCACCTCTACTCTACTTTGGTGTTGTGTTGTTTGCAAATGATTGGTAATACCTACTTTGCGAGAGGAAATGGAAGCAACAACATTCAAGTTTTCATCAACGATAACCAATGCGTTGTTTCTTCTATGTGGACACTCTGTTATCCTGGTTTTTCATTATGAAAATGTTTACTACATCAGGGCCGAGATTCATCTAGTTCCTCCATCACCTAATGATTATAATTCACATCATGCGACAAAAGCACATGATGAGCATTATTATATAATTTCCCTAATTGATGGTGGAAGAATCGGATGACCTTACACCCCAAAGAAGTAAAGTTACTCATCATGATGAAGAAAAGTAATGTAGTGTCTATGCAGTACAGATGATGCATTGCTTGTCCTTGATGGGAACTTGAATGCCGCTGTAATCTCTTTCCCTTTCCTATCTTTGATAATCTTCCAATAACCAAAAGGAAGTCTAACCAATCATTTCCCAACATCACATTGCCTAAGAGAAAGAAAGATGACAATTCAACACCTTTCAAGTTAGGATGACACTATAGGCAATTATTTCACATTATTTTAAGAAAAGAACAAAAATCCATCATAAAAGACAAACGTCACACTATAAACATATGCCATACTCGTAACGTCAATGAAAATTCATCATACCATCACCTCTATGCAAAATTCTAATAGGAAAAACGTAAACAAAATTATGTATGATAAAAAAGCCATATAGAAAAGACAACGTATAATAATAACTAAATGCATATATGATGTCATCACCATAACGTGGACCTAAACTTCTTGATAGATAGTCAAATTTTCTAACAGAAAAGTAATAAAAGAATGTCCGAAGATGTTGGACATCAAGCAAGGGCATTTAAGAAAATATATTGTATAAATAGATTAATTTTAAATTATCAATAGAAAATATCAACAATATGTGCATTGAAGACAACAAAACTTCTTGTGTGCAAATTGACAATTTATATTCTACAACGACATTTGCTCCCTTGATCAAATATATGTTGATCCTTTGCATATATATTGCCTTAAATAGTATACTTTGGTATTTCTCACTTGGTTATCTTTTATCTTCTTCTTTTCCTTTCTTTACTCTTTTCCTTTCTTTACTCTTTCTTTGGTATATTTTTGATATTTGGTGCTTATCTCATGATACTCATGATTATTACTTGCTTCCAGACTATGATATGTTTTGAAATCAGCCGATCTAGCTTCTTCAAGTATTGTTTTATGTCAACAAATTAATTGATCTGGTTTCCTAGAATATTATCGTAAGTTTCTAAATTGCTTGATCGATCCTTTTAGGGTATTGTCATGAACTCCTCCATTGATTGATAGAATAGTTTTATGTCCTTACATTGATTGATCTAGTTTCCTATAGCATTGACTCATGTGCCCATGGAGATCTATCTATATGTATTAAGCTTTCTTTTCCATGATATGTTTAGTAGGGTTTTGTTGGGACTTTTGTTCCAAAGTTTTTCAAACCCATCAAATCTGTATTTGGAGGGCCTATGAATACATGTCAAGTTGAATCTTGCTCTGCCGGTGTGAAATTGGTTATGTTGGGACTTTCATTCCAAAGTTTTTCAAACCCGTCAAATCTGTATCTTGAGAGCTTATGAATACATGTCAAGATGAATCTTTCTCTACCAGTGTGAAATTGGTTCAACCAAAATAGTGTTCTTATTGTCATTGCAAAAAAAAATGGACATCATTCTATCATTTCTACCCCATAATGAACATATTGAAGAACACCAAGCAAAGATCAAAGTCTCCAATGAGCCGCCTATATCCGCAAAACCATAAAATCCTGATGATATTGTTGCATGTGATCCTTCTCCAACACAAAAGGGATCATGCCTGCTCATAGTGTGTCCGAATAAACCATGTGCCAAAGAGAGAAAAACTTGATAACTCAATCCAAAAAACTCCAAAATTTGGTACATATTTACATTGCTCAATATTTTTTGTATGCTGGATTTTCAGGCTATGTTACAAATTAGGTGAAGTAATTTTGCCTATTTTGTCATCTTGTCAACTATGGTGTTGAATGACCATCTCTACTCTACTTTGGTGTTGTGTTGTTTGCAAATGATTGGTAAGACCTACTTTTATAGAGGAAATGGGAGGAGATCACAACGACATTTAATTTTTCATCAATGACAACCAATGTGTTGTTTGTTCTGTGTGGACACTCTGTTAGCTTAGTTTTTCATAATGAGAAAGTTAACTACATCGGGGCTAAGATTCATCTGGTTCCTCCACCACTGAGTAATTATAAGACACGTCATGCAACAAAAGCACATGATGAGAATTATTATAATTTACCTAATTGATGGTGGAAGAATTGGATGACCGTGCACCATGAAGAAGTAAGGTTGCTCATAATGATGAAGCATGGTAACATACTGTATACAAAGTACAGATGATGTTTGCAAATGATTGGTAATACCTACTTTGCGAGAGGAAATGGAAGGAGATTACAACGGCATTCAATTTTTCATCAACGACATGCGCAGACACTTTGATAGCTTGGTTTTACATTATTAAAATGTTTACTACATTGGGGCTGAGATTCATCTGGTTCCTCAACTAGTGATTATAATTCACATCATGTGACAAAAGCACATGATTAGCATTATTATATAATTTCCCTAATTGATGGTGGAAGAATCGGATGACCTTGCACTGCAAAGAAGTAAAGTTACTCATAATGATGAAGAAAGGTAATGTAGTGTCTATGCAGTACAGATGATGCCTTGCTTGTCCTTGATGGGAACTTGAATGCTGCTGTAATATCTATCCCTTTCCTATCTTTGACGATCTTCTTATAACCAAAAGGAAGTCTAACCAATCATTTCCCAACATCACAACACCTAGGAGGAAGAAAGATGACAATTCAACACCTTTAAAGTTAGGATGACACTGTAGGCAATTATTTCACCTTATTTTAAGAAAAGAACAAAAATCCCATCATAAAAGACAAACGTCACACTATAAACATATGCCATACTCGTAACATCAATGAAAATTCATCATACCATCACCTCTGTGCAAAATTCTAATAGGAAAAATGTAAACAAAATTATGTATGATCAAAAAGCCATATAGAAAAGACAACGTATAATAATAACTAAATGCATATATGATGTCATCACCATAACGTGGACCCAAACTTCTTGATAGATAGTCAAATTTTCTAACAGAAAAGTAACAAAAGAATGTTCAAAGATGTTGGACATCAAGTAAAGGCATTTACGAAAATATATTGTATAAATAGATTAATTTTAAATTCTCAATAGAAAATATCAACAATATGTGCATTGAAGACAACAGAACTTTTTTCTAGAATGTCATTTGCTCCCTTGATCAAATATATGTTGATCCTTTGCTTATATATTGCCTTAAACAGTATACTTTGGTAATTCTTACTTGGTTATCTTTTATCTTCTTCTTTTCCTTTCTTTACTCTTTGTCTGGTATACTTTTGATCTTTGGTGCTTATTCATGATACTCATGATTATTACTTTCTTCCAGGCTATGATATGTTTTGAAATCAGCTAATCTAGCTTCTTCAAGTATTGTTTTATGTCAACAAATTAATTGATCTAGTTTCCTAGAATATTATCGTAAGTTTCTAAATTGCTTGATCGATTCTTTTAGGGTATTGTCGTGTGCTCCTCCATTGATTGATATAGCTTCTTCGAGCATAGTCTTATATCCTTACATTGATTGATCTAGTTCCTAGAGCATTGACTCATGTTCCCACGGAGATCTGTATTAAGCTTTCTTTTCCATGCTATGTTTACCTTGAGCATTCTTATCTATGATTTACTATTGTCATATCTAGATACCTTGAAGAGTTCTGGTCAATGCTCCATTATTCTAATATCTAATTATCTTGACCATATTTGTCTATGATTTATCCTTGTCTAGAATTCTTAAGAACCTTATCTATTTTCCTATATTATTAAATAGGAACGTTATAGATAAGACCTTCTTTGCTAGAGGAAATGGAAAGAGATAGCAATGGTGTTCAATTTTGCATCAATGACAACCAAAGTTGCATGGACACTACATTAGCTCTCTTTATCCTTGTGAGAAATTTTACTACTTTGGAGCCTAAATTTATCTGATTCCTCCACCATCGAGAAGGTGAAATTCATGTTGTGTTTCTCAAGTTCTTTTTCTTAATGCTTTCAAGTAAAATAAAATAACTCTTTAGTAAATGAAAACAACTCCTCAAATACAAATAAATTAAACAATGTAAATAAAATGAAATAGTTATTAATTAGTTCTAAAATGATATAAAATAACTCTTAAGTAAATTTTTTTTTTAAAGTTTTTTTAGTAAATAATGTAAATAAAACAAAATAAATCTAAGGAAGAATAAAACAATTCTTAAGCAAATAAATTAACTCAAGACCAATATCACTTGGCTTGTTCTAGATAGATGTATTTAAGATATCTATCTACGGAATTATTTGTTTTTTTCTAAAAGATAGGTGTAAGTTATGCTTTAATTAGTTAACCTTGTGAATGAAGTTTTTAATTAACTTATTCCATACCTATTATTTTAATTTTTAGGAAGATGGTAATCTTAGGTTAAAAAATATGTTCAAGTTTAACTAGTTAACAAAATGAACTTCGCGTTGATTCCAATTAAGTTATTTCCTTTGCCATTAATATTTAACATTGTTTGGTGAATAATTAACTTTAAAAGCTGTGAAGATAGTTTTTATTGCAAGAGTTAGGGCCCTAAAATGAGAAGATTTTCTCCAATGGTAGGTGTTAGTGTATATTAACGTCACTTAAGATAGGGCTATTTTTAGTCTTTTAGCTTTTGTGTTTTTCTATTTTCAACACATCCCAGAACTAGGAGTCTCGATTCTTTAATTAGCACGTGTATGTTTGGAGGCATTAAAACCTACTTTGGAGGCGTTTATTCTGCTATGGAGGCATTAAAACCTATTTTGTAGGCATTTATTCTACTTTGGAGGCATTAGATTCTACATCTAGAGGTGTTTTTTTTAATCTGAAGGTGTTTTTCTCTTAAAGGCATTTTTTTACTAGTTTTCTGTAGTTTTGAAGGGCCATGGGCCTCAGACAGGCCACAAGCTCCCTATAAATAAGCACAGTCGCATGTAGGGCGTGGAAAGGCATCAAAAGGTGCCAAGCAGGGAGTAGCCACCCATGTTCAGTGTTTCCAAAGTGAAAGCACTGTACAGGCCCGATTGAGGGGCATTTTTATTTGTAGAAGAGGCCTGAAAAGTGCTCAAATCACCTCAATGCCCCCAAATTCACCTAGAAATATGTCAATCGACCCTCCAAATCAAACAAATCGCCCCTGTAAACTGCAAATCCTCCTGCATTAGAGGTAAATCAATCTTCACTTACCCTGATTTTGCAGATTTCCACCCAGTTAGGTCATGTTTTCTGCCTCATTCGCCCAACTTTGTGTTATTTTAAAATTTAGGGCTTTTTTAAGATAAGAAAAGCTATATTTAAATTTGATTTAATTTTTTTTGTTTGCAAAATTAAAATTTCTACCCCTTGTAAATTTGATTTTGTCCAAATATTTTTTAAACAAATTAAACTAAAAGTGCATTTAAATCATGTAATAGGAAAATTTTGCCTACACACTACTTATAATGTGCCAAAACTGGAATTAGGGGGGATTCAAAATAATCATAGGGCATCTTATTGGGTTGTGTTGTCTCCTTTTATGCATTGCTTGCAACATGGAGTCTAATCAATCTATTTCTCCGTTGACTCCATTTAATTATCATGAGTACAGGAATCTATAATTCAACATGTGTTAAAGAATAAAGGGTTACATAGGGTAATGATGGACACTGAAAAAGAACCCACTGTTGATACAAAGAAGGATAAATGGTTTAATAAGTGTGATCAAGCCTTTAGTTTTTTGTGTCTAAATATAGCTCCTGAACCTTTGTTTCACATAAAAGCCTTGAAAAGACCCAATGAAGTTTGGCTAGCATTAGAAAAATACTTTGGGTAGGTTGTGAGATGAGAGCTCACAAGTTGGAGAATGAGCTAATTAGTCTGATTTCGAATACATTTGACACCTTAGAAGAATTTTCACCAATTTTAAATTTGTAAGGTTGCAATTAAAAGAGTGTGGAAGAGTGATGATCAACTTGTACTTTCAATTCTCTCCAAGTTAGGACCTGAGTATTCTGTATTTGTATCTACTTTCTACTCCACTAAAAGAACTCTTGTAGCCACATGAAAAATTCCATCTTTAGATGACTTCATTGTAGACTTAACTAGGGAGCAAGATAAGTTAATACACATGGGTACCCTGAAGACATCAAAACCTCAAGGTCTCTTTGTGTGGAATGGGGAACATAATGCTTCAAATAACAAAGGGGAGAAGAATAAAGAAGACACAAAGATCAAGAAGGAACAAAAATCTGGGCCCAACACAGAATCTTCCTCAAATCAAGGGAAATCTAAGAAAGAGAAAGTCAAGTGTGCCTACTATAAGAGGACAGGGCATGATGAGCACAAGTGTATGAAGAAGAAGGTTGATCACCTCACACATCTCCTAGAGAAGATCAACATAGATGTACCTAAATCTTTTAAAGAGTCCTCATCAACTGAAGAAAATTCTAAGACAAAGGAAAAAGGAAAAGAGAAACTTAAGGGCAAGGCACTAGTAGATGGGATAACAGTTGTGTTGTAACTATCATCAAAGAGGAGAGATATCCCCTCAAGTGTGTCCTCCAAATCTGCAATATGAGACTCACAAAACAAGTCTGATATATCTGCCAAGAAAGTATCCCATAAAGCTATGTCTGAAAGACTTGAATGATCCTGCTCAACTAAAGTAGACGAAACCATGTCGATGTTGATCTCTGAAGAAATAGGAAGTTGAGGTGATAGAAGCTCAGTACTAGTCTCATGAACCAAAGTAGATGAAAGAACACCAAGGTTCAAGTGACCAAACTTCTCCTTAGAAACATGATTCACACTTGATGCATGAGTGTGAATATCAATCAATGGATCTACATCATCAGAAGAAACAGAATGGGAGAAAGTATACAAGAGAGATGCATGATCAACCATCCTAACAACAATGATATTTCTACTCTCCAAGTCTCATATGATCACTGAATCAGGAGTGAACTAAACTGTCTTCCCTGCACCACAATGAGTAATCTGTAGATGGAAAGGAGATTGGTTGTCAAGGAAGGTACACACAAAACATTGTTGAATGTATTCTCACCAACATCAATGGTTCCTTTAGCAGTTGTGTGTGGGGATTCAAAATAATCATAGGGCATCTTATTGGGTTGTGTTGTCTCCTTTTACGCATTGCTTGTAACATGGAGTTTAATCAATCTATTTCTCCATTGACTCCATTTAATTATCATGAGTGGGAATCTGTAATTCAACTTGTGTTAAAGAATACAGGGTTACATAGGGTAATGATGGACACTGAAAAAGAACCCATTGTTGATACAAAGAAGGATAAATGGTTTAATAAGTGTGATCAAGCCTTTGGTTATTTGTGTCTAAATATAGCTCCTAAACTATTGTTTCACATAATAGCCTTGAAAACACCCAATGAAGTTTGGCTAGCATTAGAAAAATACTTTGGGTAGGTTGATGAGATGAGAGCTCACAAGTTGGAGAATGAGCTAATTAGTGTGATTTCGAGTACATTTGACACCTTAGAAGACTTTTCACCAAGTTTAAATTTGTAAGGTTGCAATTAAAAGAGTGTGGAATCAACAAGAAAGATGATCAACTTTTGCTTTCAATTCTCTTCAAGTTAGGACCTGAGTATTCTGTATTTGTATCTACTTTCTACTCCATGAAAAGAGCTCTTGTAGCCACATGGAAAGATCCATATTTAGATGACTTCATTGCAGACTTAACTAGGGAGAAAGATAAGTTAATACACATGGGTACCCTGAAGACATCAAAACCTCAAGCTCTCTTTGTTGGGAATGGGGGACATAATGCTTCAAATAACAAAGGGGTGAAGAATAAAGAAAACATAAAGATCAAGAAGGAACAAAAATTTGGGCCCAACATAGAATCTTCCTCAAATCAAGGGAAATCTAAGAAAGAGAAAGTCAACTATGCCTATTATAAAAAGACAGGGCATGATGATCACAAGTGTACAAAGAAGAAGGTTGATCACCTCACACATCTCCTAGAGAAGATCAACATAGATGTACCTAAATCTTTGAAAGAGTCCTCATCAACTGAAGAAACTTCTAAGACAAAGGAAAAAGGAAAAAAGAAACTTAAGGGCAAGGCACTAGTAGATGGGATAACAGTTGTACTGTAACTCTCATCAAAGAGGAGAGATATCCCCTCAAGTGTGTCCTCCAAATCTGCAATATGAGACTCACAAAACAAGTCTGATATACCTACCAAGAAAGTATCCCACAAAGCTGTGTTTGAAAGACTTGAATGATCCTACTCAACTGAAGTAGATGAAACCATGTCGATGTCGATCTCTAAAGAAGCAAGAAGTTGAGGTGATGGAAGCTCAACACTAGTTTAATGAACCAAAGTAGATGAAAGAACACCAAGGTTCAAGTGACCAAACTTCTCCTCAAAAACAGGATTCATGCTTGATGCATGAGTGTGAATATCAATTAATGGATCTACATCATCAGAAGAAACAGAATGGGAGAAAGTATACAAGTGAGATGCATGATCAACCATCCCAACAACAATGATATCTCTACTCTCCAAGTCTCGTATGATCACTAAATCAGGGGTGAACTCAACTATCTTCCCTGCACCACAATGAGTAATCTATAGATGAAAAGGAGATTGGTTGTCAAGGAAGGTATACACAAAACATTGTTGAATGTATTCTCATGAACATTAATGGTTACTTTAGCAGTTGTGTGTGGGGATTCAAAATAATCACAGGGCATCTTATTGGGTTGCAGTGTTTCCTTTTACGCATTGCTTGCAACATGGAGTCTAAAAAATCTATTTCTCCATTGACTCCATTTAATTATCATGAGTGGGAATCTGTAATTCAACTTGTGTTAAAGAATAAAGGGTTACATAGGGTAATGATGGATACTTAAAAAAAACCCACTGTTGATACAAAGAAGGATAAATGGTTTAATTAGTGTGATCAAGCCTTTGGTTTTTTGTGTCTAAATATAGCTCCTAAACTATTGTTTCACATAAAAGCTTTGAAAACACCCAATGAAGTTTGGCTAGCATTAGAAAAATACTTTGGGTAGGTTGATGAGATGAGATCTCACAAGTTGGAGAATGCACTAATTAGTCTAATTTCGAGTACATTTGACACCTTAGAAGACTTTTCACCAAGTTTAAATTTTTAAGGTTGCAATTAAAAGAGTGGAATTGACAAGAAAGATGATCAACTTGTGCTTTCAATTCTCTCCAAGTTAGGACCTAAGTATTCTGTATTTGTATCTACTCTCTACTCCACTAAAAGAGCTCTTGTAGCCACATAGAAAATTCCATCTTTAGATGACTTCATTTGGACTTAACTAGGGAGCAAGATAAGTTAATACACACCGATATCCTGAAGAAATTAAAACCTCAAGATCTCTTTGTTGGGAATGGGGAACATAATGCTTCAAATAACAAAGGGGAGAAGAATAAAGAAGACATAAAGATCAAGAAGGAACAAAAATCTGGGCCCAACACAGAATCTTCCTCAAATCAAGGGAAATCTGAGAAAGAGAAAGTCAAGTGTGCCTACTATAAGAAGACAGGGCATGATGAGCACAAGTGTATGAAGAAGAAGGTTGATCACCTCACACATCTCCTAGAGAAGATCAACATAGATGTACCCGAATCTTTTAAAGAGTCCTCATCAACTGAAGAAACTTCTAAGACAAAGGAAAAACGAAAAGAGAAAGTTAAGGGCAAGGCACTACTAGATGGGATAATAGTTGTGTTGTAACTATCATCAAAGAGGAGAGATATCCCCTCAAGTGTGTCCTCCAAATCTGCAATATGAGACTCACAAAACAAGTCTGATATACCTGCCAAGAAAGTATCCCACAAAGCTGTGTCTAAAAGACTTGAATGATCCTGCTCAACTGAAGTAGATGAAACCATGTCGATGCCAATCTCTAAAGAAGCAGGAAGTTAAGGTGATGGAAGCCTAGCACTAGTCTCATGAACCAAAGTAGATGAAAGAACACCAAGGTTCAAGTGACAAAACTTCTCCTCAAAAATAGGATTCACACTTGATGCATGAGTGTGAATATCAATCAATGGATCTACATCATCAGAAGAAATAGAATGGGAGAAAGTATAGAAGCGAGATGCATGATCAACTATCCCAACAACAATGATATCTCTACTCTCCAAGTCTCATATGATCACTGAATCAGGAGTGAACTCAACTGTCTTCCCTACACCACAATGAGTAATCTGTAGATGGAAAGGAGATTGGTTGTCAAGGAAGGTACACACAAAATATTGTTGAATGTATTCTGACCAACATCAATGGTTCCTTTAGCAGTTGTGTACGGGATTCAAAATAATCACAGGGCGTCTTATTGGGTTTTGTTGTCTCCTTTTATGCACTGCTTGCAACATGGAGTCTAATCAATCTATTTCTCCATTGACTCCATTTAATTATCATGAGTGGGAATCTATAATTCAACTTGTGTTAAAGAATAAAGGGTTACATAGGGCAATGATGGACACTGAAAAAGACCCCATTTCTGATACAAAGAAGGATAAATGGTTTAATAAGTGTGATCAAGCCTTTGGTTTTTTCTGTCTAAATATAGCTCCTGAACTATTGTTTCACATAAAAGCCTTGAAAACACCCAATGAAGTTTGGCTAGCATTAGAAAAATACTTTGGCTAGCTTGATACGAGGAGAGCTCACAAGTTGGAGAATGAGCTAATTAGTCTGATTTCGAGTACATTTGGCACCTTAGAAGACCTTTCGCCAAGTTTAAATTTTGTAAGGTTGCAATTAAAAGAGTGTGGAATCGACAAGAAAGATGATCAGCTTGTGCTTTCAGTTCTCTCCAAGTTAGGACCTGAGTATTTTGTATGTGTATCTACTTTCTACTCCACTAAAAGAGCTCTTGTAGCCACATGGAAAATTCCATCTTTAGATGACTTCGTTGCAGATTTAAGTAGGGAACAAGATAAGTTAATACACATGGGTACCCTAAAGACATCAAAACCTCAAGCTCTCTTTGTTGGGAATGGGCAACATAATGCTTCAAATAATAAATTGGAGAAGAATAAAGAAGACATAAAGATCAAGAAGGAATAAAAATCTGGGCCCAACACAGAATCTTCCTTAAATCAAGGGAAATCTAAGAAAGAGAAAGTCAAGTGTGCCTATTATAAGAAGATAGCGCATGATGAGCAAAAGTGTATGAAGAATAAGGTTGATCACCTCACACATCTCCTAGAGAAGATCAACATAGATGTACCTGAATCTTTTAAAGAGTCCTCATCAACCGAAGAAACTTCTAAGACAAAGGAAAAAGGAAAAGAGAAACTTAAGGGAAAGACACTAGTAGATGGGATAACAATTGTGCTGTAACTATCATCAAAGAGGAGAGATATCCCCTCAAGTGTGTCCTCCAAATCTGCAATATGAGACTCACAAAATAAGTCTAATATACCTGCCAAGAAAGTATCCCACAAAGGTGTGTCTGAAAGAATTGAATGATCCTGCTCAACTAAAGTAGATGAAACCATGTCAATGTTGATCTCTGAAGAAGTAGGAAGTTGAGGTGATGGAAACTCAGCACTAGTCTCATGAACGAAAGTAGATGAAATAACACCAAGGTTCAAGTGACCAAACTTCTCCTCAGAAACATGATTCACACTTGATGCATGAGTGTGAATATCCATCAATAGATCTACATCATCAGAAGACACAGAATGGGAGAAAGTATAGAAGTGAGATGCATGATCAACCACCCCAACAACAATGATATCTCTACTCTCCAAGTCTCATATGATCACTATATCAGGAGTGAACTCAACTGTCTTCCCTGCACCACAATGAGTAATCTATAGATGGAAAGGAGATTGGTTGTAAAGGAAGGTACACACAAAACATTGTTGAATGTATTCTCACTAACATCAATGGTTCTTTTAGCAGTTGTGTGTGAGCAGGAAAAATCAGGTTAGGAGGATCCAACAATGCAAATCAAACCCAATCCTACCACCTTCAAAGAATCCATCTAAATGACACAAGAATGCAAATAAATGAAATCAAATCACCTAGATTATTGATTCCTTGGTTGGATTTGTGGATTGCTTCTCAATTGTGAACAATCATAAATGTTAAAGTTACGATGATAATGGGTGAAATGCTCAAAATGCTCAGTGGATGCTAATGGAGGTATTATGCTTGAGATGATACTCTAGACGCTATATGGTGAGATCACGATAATGAGAATGAGTGGGTGTATATATAGCACCCAATAAAAGTTGATCAATGGTGGAGAAGAAAAGATAGTTTGAATGGTTGAGATGAATTCATGATCATAGGTGAATGTGTACAGGACTGTTTACCGTAATATGGTGTGTTTCACAGAATATGAAGTAAGCATAATTAAGAAGTAGTAGTGTAGTGCATCATATGAACATAATAGAATTACTCAGAACGGGCCATTGTATTCATCATTGATTCACAGGAAACATTACAATGTTCATAACAATAACATACATATTTCATTATGACTCCAATGTCTACATATCAACTATTGTCAAATCACTGATGCCTCGACTACGATGTATTGATGCTCTAAATACTCATCGCCAAGGTTGGTTGTGATGCCAACTGTTGGTATCGACTCCAAACTACCTGACCCGTCGGTTGGTACCGACAACTAATTACATCTTATTACGTTATTTATTCACTTAACTAATTTGCTGTCTGCATCTATCTCCCCCTCAAAATTGGTCGTCTTCCAGATGACATTTACATCAAAACAACAAAATTATGACAGAAAATCAAAAATATCCTACTGAGAGTGGGGAGGTTGGAAGGACGTCCCTGGATGTACTAAGGAGGTTGGGGTGGCTGATCACTGCTATGCCTGTAGCTTCCTTGCTTCCTCCATCCTTTGTTGTAACTAGTGTTGGGCCAGTAGCTCTCGCTCTTTTGCTGCCTTCACCATTGTTTGCAGTCATTTTCCGTCAGACTTTCCTAGGCTTCCATTCCTATATCAACACTTGGTTTTTTTTTCCACCTCACTGAACAATCTTCACAGCAACAATAGTGTGGTGTATGGCAACCTCCTTGACGACCTTATGCAATCCCTAAAGTCTTGAGTATGGCTTCCCTTCGTTCAGCTCCTTCCCTGTACGGCCTTCTCTAAATTTGTACGGCAGCCTCTATGAAATCTGTACTTGGCGGCCTGATGTCCTTTTCTCTTCTTTTTCTGACTCCCTCCTCTTCCCGTACGGCGTTTGGACAGTTTTGTGTTTAATTTGCAAGGGACGGGGGATTTTTAATTTGTCAAGGTGGGGGAACACCATACATCGTATGTCGTATGGCTTAGACGTACGTCTTATGGATTTTTTTTTTTGAATTTTTGAATTTTTGAGAGAAAAAAATTGAAATTTTTTTTGGCCAGGTCATACGTCGTACGAATTTTTTTTTTTTTTTTTTTTTGAAAATTTTTTTGGGCCTAGGCCATACGTCGTATGGCCTAGTCGTATGTCATACCTTTTTTTTTAAATCTTCTCCTGACATTTTATTTTTTTGTCTTTTCCATGTCAAACTGAATCTGATTTGTCTATTTTTCTCCGATGGGTTCCACGTTCGATCTGCAACTTCGACTGGAATTGTTGTCTTAAAAAAAATAAACTATCTAACTTTTGAACATTATTTTTTCTCTGCTGATTGTCACCGATCACCAAAACATTGTCAGTCGACGGAAATACTCTATAGTCCTTATTCTTTCTGTATGGTCTCTTTCTGGCCAGTGTTTTCAATGTTCTGTTCCCGTCGTTGGTTTCATCACCCCGATTTACCTTGCTTGTCAATGACTCTTCATACCTGATCACCTCGTCTAGTTCAAATGTATGTACAAGTGTATCCTTTATCTTGGCTTCACCCTCTGTATATTCTTTCTGTGCCTCTCCTGGTCGACTTGTCTGTTCTGGTCGACTTGTCTCTACCACTATTTGCTCTGTTACTTCTGGCCAATTATTACCTTCCTCCCCTTTGTCACTCATTACTGGTTCCCTCTTGCCAAGTGGTTGAGTGTTTGTCAATCCATCAAGTGCTTCATTCGTGAACAATGTTTCACTCGTCGGCCTAGAGTTGCCCAAACTTTCATTCATTGGCCGAGAGTTGTTGAGAGTTTCACAGTTGCTAAGTGTTTCACTCTTCAACTGAGTTTTGCCAAGAATTGCACTGCCATGACTTGCATTGCTAGGACTTGCACTATGAGGACTTGCATTGTTCATCGGAGAGCTCTCGCCGACTTCTTGTATTGAAATCATATTACATTCCGGTTGAAAGAATTCGTAATCTTCCATCTGCCAATGGAAGAGCCCACTAAAGGAATTAGTTTCATCCTCAAAACATTCTTGCAATTTTAATACTCCTTCCTCATCAAGTTCTATTGGTCCTCTGCCAATTGACTCCCCTCTATCTGAATTGGAATCTGATGCTAGTTCCTCACTTATAGCCTATGTTCTCAGATCTATGACAATCTTCTTACCTTTGTTCTCTATTGACAATGTGTTCTTTTTGTAGTTATGGTTGGCCTTGGCGGCTATCAACCACCCTCGGCCGAGTAATGCATTGTAAGATGCATTTTGTGCTGTTATGACTACAAAGTTTAATCGAAAGAGTTGGGTGCCAATCCTTACTTTCTGAGCCATTAGCACTCCCAGCACTTTAATTCTGTGTTGGTCTGCTCCCAATAACTAGAAATTTTGTGGCCATAGTGTAGGTTTCCCTAAGCACTTCCACCTATCTTCTATCAACACATTCACTCCTGATCCACTGTCAATTATTGTGTTCATTAGGTGACATCCACCGATTTCCATGTGTACGACAGCTGGATTCTTGCCATTGTTGATGGCCAACAGTCTCGGGTCAATGACTTGTTCTCCTTCCAGTGGTGGCTCCACTATGACATCTTCATCCTTTGTTTGCCCATTTGGGTTCCCTTCCATCGCCTTCGAGATTGCCATCCTCAGTTGCGGCATGCTCTTTAGAAGATCCACTATCTTGACCAATACAGTGGTTTGTAACACCTGATTCATGGTACTCTTGTCTGACTCTAGTCATATGGTAGTTTTTCTTCTGTTCTTTTCTTTTGTTTCCATTGCCATCTCTACTTCTTTCCTAGCCTCCCGAAGTCTCTCCTTCTCGGTTTAGGGATCTGGATACGTCACTTTTTTCCATTGTGCTCAGGTGACCGCCAGGATCTCTTCATCATTCTCGTTGAAACTGATTAGGTTCACCCCTTTTTGCTTCAAGCAATCTTTTTCTTCGTGATCTCCAAGCCCACACCACTTGCATAATGCATTTACTGTGTTCTGATTGTTGTTCAGGCATTCTCTCGCAAAGTGTCCCCATTCATTGCATTGCCGGCACTGTATCATGGGTCGCCCCTTGTTGTCGTACTACAATCTATTTCTCAGATTTCTATTGCTTTGGTAACCGCCAGGGGATGCATGGCTATTGTACTAGGGCCTTGGTGGTGTGTTCGATGGTGTTGACGGTTCTCCTTGAGTGAAGAGTACTTGCATACCCCTTACTTTCAGATTGTATGGGCATTCCTTGATGGAATGTCCCATCACTTGGCATATATCACAAAACAATTTTTTCAGACAATTTGTCTTTGTATAACCTTCCCCCTTGCAATATGTACACCACAGTTCTCTGGCTTCCCTCGTACTCTCCTTGTCAACCTTCAGTTCTTTCATCATTCTCATCATGTCCTTCCTAAGTGCTTGCATGGTCTTGGACTCACTATCGCTATTGTCATCCATACTCTCCTCGTCGTCCGTCTTCCTTTTCCCTTGGAAGGATATTTTATTTTCACTCTCTATATCCATCGCTCGATTGTACGCTTCATCGTATGACAACGAAGGCACGACTTTCATTTTCTTTCTCAGCGATGGGCGCAACCCTTCGATGAACCATCGCTTCTTCAGCCCGTCAACCGGCTGAATCTCTAGTTTTCCCAACAATTCTTTCAGTCTCCAGTTGTAGGTTCGTACGTTCTTGTACTTCCCTTGCTTCGTACTGTAGATCTCCGCTACAATTTCACTGTCATCCCTTAGAAGTTTGAATTCGTCTTGGAATGCCTTCTTAAGTAATCTCCATGATGCCCTGTGTGCTTGGTCCAACTCTGTGTACCAGTCAATGGCACTATCTCTCAATGTCGCTGGAAATGCTTTCAGCCAATAGTCCACATCATCTTGCTCATTGGCTATCCAAATCATCTCGCACGTCTTATAGTGTCATACTGGATCTTCTGACCCATTCCTCATAAATTTTGGCAACTTCTGCCTCTCGGTTGGCAGAGTCACCATCCTTCCTCGATGCCCTCCTTGTGCATTGGACCTTACTAGACTGGTTCTCTCACAACGTCCTGGTGCATCACTTGCACTCTCGGCCACATTTGAGTTTTCCCCGCGTCCTCTGTCAGTGTCCTCTACACCTTGAGTCTCCTCGGGTTCATTCTGATACTCCCTCTACCCTGGGGTCTTAGGCTCAGATCTTCCAACTCTCGGCCCTTCGTCATCCGATATGGATAACTCTCCGATGCGGTGTATGCTATTTTCAATTTCTTCTATCAATTTATTTTCATTCCTTTTTTCTTTATTTTTCAGTGGTGTCTTGAAAATTCCTTCATCGGCATGATGATGTTCATTGAAAATTTGTCTCAGTGTTTTCCTTCATTCTTCTTGTTCCTTTAATCTCAATGATCTTCGTGTTCTTTCCTCTGGTGTTTCATGCCCACTTGGTACTCAGTTCTTATCCTTATTGAGTTGTATGGGCATTAATTGCTACTCGGTGAGGAGATGGTCAACCTCTTGGTCGATGTGCAATTAATCCCTAATGACCGACTGAGGGATCTCTCGTCTGAGAGCCTCCCTCCGTACGTGGTCCTTCAACGAGTTTTCCCACAAACTGCAGAGGTCTTCCGTCAGAGCATCTTCACGATCCTTGTTTGCTTGTACTGGCTCTTTGGTTGGCTACCCCATCACGACACTATCTTCATTGTGTTTTTCTCGACCTTGGTTACACCCAACGGTTTGCTTGTTTCTGACAATGCCACTTGTCCGATGGTTTCCGACGACTCAACTTGTCATCAACTTGTCATCCGATGGCCTCGGACGACTCAACTTGTCATCGACTTGTCACCCTCGACCCATTTTCGAACTGGCAACGGCGCCAAATGTTTACCGCAATATGGTGTGTTTCATAGAATATGAAGTAAATAGAATTAAGAAGTAGTAGTGTAGTGCATCATATGAACATAATAGAATTACTCAGAATGGACCATTGTATTCATCTTGATTCATAGGAAACATTACAATGTTCATAACAGTAACATACATATTTTATTATGACTCCAATGTCTGCATATCAACTATTGTCAAATCACTGATGCCTCAACTACGATGTATTGATGCTCTAAATACTCATCACCAAGGTTGGTTGTGATGCCAACCGTTGGTACCGACTCCAAACTACTTGACCCATCGGTTGGTACCGACAACTAATTACATCTTATTACGTTATTTATTCACTTAACTAATTTGCTATCTACAAGGACAAGTGTAAGGAAGAGGATAAATCTCATGTGTGATCGTGTACAAAAATACCATTATTTAATAAGTTTATGTGTGATTGTGTACATAAAAAGTAGTTTATTTGTGATTGTGTACACAAAACGTACTACCACACATGATCCAAATGAGAGGTGGACAAGTGTTGGACTGTGGTGAGAGGTGAGGACTTAATTCAAATATTTTATTTGAATTAGTTCAGAGATGATGTGGAAATTAATTAAATAAATAAGATTTATTCAATTAATTAGAAAGTGGGATTAGAATGAGATTAAGATGAAATTTTAATTAAATAATAAGATTTATTTAATTAAAATTAGAGAGAATGGAAAGATAATTAAATAATTAAAAATTATTTAATTATAGATAGAGGAAAAATATAAGAAAAATAGATAAAGTATTCAAATGTGTTAGAAAAATGCAGATGATGAATAATGTAATATTTTAATAATGATAACTATGTCAATTTTGGGTGTTTACATTTTTCCCCTCTTTGAGATGATGTTCATTAGAACATTGTTTCAAAGAAGATATGATATGATATATTTCTTTCGAAAAACATATTTTGCCCCAGTGAAACTGGCAAATGATGCCCGCTCGAGAGGAAACACCAGGTGAGCAGAAAAGGCTGGATTAACTCGTGAATAGATGACAAGACGAAGATGAACTAGGTTAACATGAAGAAATTAGGGGTTGGGTGGGATCAAAAGGGATGGAATAGGAGAAATTAGGGTTTGGCTTAGAAGAAAGGGGATGATGATGAGATGGTGAAGAAAACCAATGATCAATTCTCATGAGTGCTATTGTGTTATTGCAGGATGGATGGATGGATGAAGACAACTTTAACGATTGCCACAAAGTTATGAGATTTGCAATCCTTATGTTTGATATAGCGTATAGATAGTATGTTCCAAGGTATAGAAGACTAGGGTGTCATGTATCAAATGCATACAACATAATACAATCTTGTCTAATGTATGAGGTCAAGATGTTGATCCAACATACACAAGATATGAATATTAGTTGCTTTTTTGAGATGGACTTTTGACTCTGCAAGAAAAGGTTTGAACTCACCTCCACTAGACATAATGAAACCTTGTGGGTTATATGTATGAGAAATAGTCTTACCATAAAATAGTCTTAATGCATAGGAGATTGTTTAGCTTTTCAAATGCAAAAGATATTACTATGCAAGATGCTAATCCCAACATGTACAAGATACCATTAGGCATAGTAGGAGAATAAGATTGTCCCACAATCACATCATATGAAAGCCAATGACCATGCCCCAGCCTATACTTCATCTCAACATACCAAGATATGATAGATCAAGGTAGTCTTGATTAGGTATAGAAAAGGACAAAAGATAAATCGAAAGATAAACAAAAGACAGCCATCATGTTCTCTTGCCAAATTTTAATACTCTTGGATAGATTAGATAGTACCTTGTTGTGAGGAAAGATATATCATGTTAAAGGCTAAAGATGATTTGTTTGAGATAGATACAGTAGATGTTGGCTTAAGGCATGGTGGACAAATAACTTTTAGCTTAGCTCTTGATTTTAGTATGCTCTTGAGCTATCGAGTTATGCAGTCTTTTTCTTTCTTAAGTTAGTCAAAAAGAAGAAAGCGGAAGACAAATAAGATGACAGAGGGATGGAAGAATGGATCGTTGGTGCTTGCATACTGGATACTTCTTTCGTATTCCAGACTGCCTACATACCCTGTATCCATAGGATCAAAGCACCACACGATGATGATGAGACATGATGAATATGTAGTTCTAGGTTTTATTGATGATGTGGGAGGTATGAGGAAGAAAAGTGTGATGAAAGATGAGATAGAATGATCAGAAGAAATAACAAATGATGAAGAAAGGGTATCATCTTATGCCTGAATCTAGGTGTTTCCTTCATACACCAGACTGCCTACATACCCTGTATCCACGGGATCAAGGCTTTCAGCGAGAAATGAGATGTAGTTCTTGTTTATTATGGGATGGTGATGAGAAGAGATCAATGATGAATAGGATTGATGTGCTTTAATGCAGTAGTGATTTGATTGGATTGGATTATGAATGAATATAATCGATTGGAAGGAGTGATTTGATGGATTGATTTTATTGCTTAGAGTTTTTGTTGGTTATTTGATTTTTTTTGTATTTTTGGGGAATATTTGATTTTTTTGAATTTTTGGGAATGTTTGATTTTTTTTTCGATGTTTAGATGTTTTAAGGTGTCAATGTATTTACAATGTATTTACAGTGTATTTACAAAATATCTGATAACGATGCTTTGAAGGTCCACTTCGAAATGAGGTGTAAACAAGTGCCCCTAGTATAGGATGGACTTATTATGGGGTGATCATAGGATTAGGTGATAACCTAGATGGTTTAGCATAAAGTGGAATAACATATCGACTCCAACAATTTCTAACCATGGTAGTATGCAAAGATGGATAAATCTTATTAGAGACCATAAGGAACGTTATCATGGGAAAGGTATAATGGATTATGATGTGGATTATATAGGAGACTAGTGGATTATGTAGAGGACTAGTGGATTATGATGTGGATTATGTAGGGTAATTGCAGAATGGATTATAGAGATAAACAAATACAAAATAGATGGTGTGAGCTAACCTTCTACACATAGCGCCTCTTTGCCAGGTTTTCACTATGGTACTTATCCAAGGTGCCTGTTTACTAGGTTTTCACCATAGGACGAATGATTTTTCTTTACTTTTTTTTATTTTTATTTTTTTAGATACTCTGAGGATTAAGCATAGAATTTCTTGAGATGAACACTATTGATGGGTTCATCTAAGGGAATACCTTCTGGTGTTGATAATTTATATGCTCAAGATCCATAGACTGCTGTGATGATGAATGGTCCAAGACAATTCGGTTCAAATTTATCTTTTTTGTCATGGTCCCGTTGATTTTTTTTATTTTCCTTTAGGACGAGGTCGCCTACTTGAAACCTTCTCTCTCTGATTTTCTTATTATAGCTGCTAGACGTCTTTCGTCAAGTAATTCAAGGTCACTCAATCTAGATCTTCTGTATTCTTCATCAGAGACAATGTGTTGCAAGGAAACTCTCAATGATGGGATCTTGACCTCAATGGGTAGAACAACTTTAGTTTAATAAACCAATGAGTAAGGTGTGGCAGTAGTTGGAGTTCTAACACTAGTTCGATAAGCCCATAATGCTGGATTAAGCTGTAAGTGCCAGTCACAGCCAGCTTCATTGACTAATTTCTTAAGGATCTTGATGATAGTCTTGTTTGAAGCCTGAGCTTGGTCGTTGCTCTGAGGGTAGTATGGTGTAGCAAATCTATGTTGGATATGGAACTTATGACACAAATCACGAACTTACTGGTTCTTGAATGGACGGATGTTGTCAGTGATTATGGGTTGAGGAACACTGTATCGGCAAATGATATAATGGAGTATAAATTTGGATATCTGCTTGCCAGTGATGTATGTCATGGGTATAGCTTCCACCCACTTCATGAAATACTCAGTGGCTGTAATGATAAACATGTGGCCATTAGAAGATGACAGATGTATTTTCCCAATGTGGTCGAGTCCCCATTGTGAGAATGGCCATGGAGCTATGAGGGGTTGTAGTTCATGTGTTGGAGCATGGATAAGATTGCCATGTTGTTGACACTATAGACATTTCTTGGTGAATTGTTGTGCATCTTTCTCCATTGTCAGCCAATAGTAACCTGCTCTCAAGAATTGTTTAGTAAGATTAGGGCTAGTGGAATGCAATCCACATACACCTTCATGTACCTCACATAAAGTAGTTTTAGCTTCATTAGAGTCGAGACATCTAAGTAGGATACCATCAAGGCTCTTTCGATATAGGGTATCTCTGATGATAGTGTAACGAGAGGCTTGATGTATGAATGTTTTGCATTAGGAGCTTGAGAAATGGAGAGGGAAGGTTTAATTGCGGAGGTATTCATATATATCCTCGTACCAAGATGAATTGGAACCAACAACTTCACATACAATCTCGGAATGAGGTACTTCATGTAACAACCCAATGGATTTAACTCAACAGAAGAGAGGTTCTAGAGAAAGACTTTTAGGATTGGAGGTTTATGTAATACCATACTAGAGACAACAAGAGAACATTGACACAAACTCTTAAAAAAAAAGATTTTTTTTCTTATCATATATATATATTATTGCATTCGAAATCTTTTAGAATTACCAGATTAGGTAAAAATGATATATTATTTTTTCTTAATAGAATATATATGTATTTTTTTTATTATTCATTATCATGGAGGTCACAAGGGGGACCTCCTCCCCATCAACATATCCAACATAGGAACCACATAATCCACTTAGAAGCCACATAAGCCTCCCCATCAACATATCCAACATAGGAACCACATAATCCACATATGTTACTTGGGGGATTTGAACTTGGATCTCCAACGTGAAAACCTTATGGCCTTTGCCATTCAAGCACAACCCCATTCACAGAATATATATGTATTATTATGGTGATTTGATTTGATTTCTTTTACTAGATGTATTTTGAGTTTAGGCAACCCATGTTTAACTCGGTCAAATAGCAATAGGTAAGGACACAAAAAAAATACCTAGGTTGCTAAACTATGTTTGTAAGGAGTATTTACTATAGCATAAAAATTTGTACCAATTTTGGAAAAGCTACTTGCATCCCTAACATGATAACTACCACCAAATTGACATTTTAATTGACCTCTCTTTCCTGGTCTACATAGTTCTACAGCTTACATGATTAAAACTAGGCTAATATTACTATGGAAATACATGTGTACACAAGGGAGTAGAAATATTAACTATGGTGTTTTCTTTTCTTAAAATAAATAAATAATTTAAAATAAAAATGGAAGTCATACTATGATGAGGAAGCTTCCAAGAAGTGGTAAAAAAATAGCCAATGTAAACCAATTTTAAAACATAAAAAGGTTAACGGTCTCCTTAAAAAGATGAGTAAAATAAGGTAACAATTTAAAACTTTAGGGAAAGTTAAAATAACATTATGCCACTCCAAAGGAGGAATATAATTTAAATTTAAACACAATGAACTGAAAGGTTAACATTAATACCCATTGCACCCACCTAAAACTAACACCCACACCATCCTCAAGGAAACTTAAGGTACGAGTTTTAAAAAAAAGGGAAGATACTTTAATAAAAGAACAATTTTAAAGGTGGTAATCAACGGAGGGGATGAATCCTCATCCAAGGGATGAGATTCATCCCTCCAACCCTAAACCTATCTCAAACACATCCATTCACCCATCAACTATTCCAGGTTTTTATTGCATGGTAATGACTGGCGGCCAAATGAATTTGGTTACAGGAAAATGGTGTTGGATCAGATAGAGAAATTAGGTATGGAGAATAGCTAGAGCCCTAATTAGAGTTTCAACACTCATCCCTAGACAAATATTCTAATTTCTTTTCCTCTATTTGCTTTCCTTACACATTGCAGCGTAGGGTTTTTGGGGTGATGGAAGTGGCCTACACAAGGAGGAGTATTACACAGAGGTCAGGGAGAGAGAATGTATTTCTCAGTGCTTGTAGATGTCAAAGAAGTTTAGACTTAGCATTAATTTACAATGGTGTTGCTTTGTGCCTGAATCCTAATGCAAGATTTTATTTTATATTTTTTTTCAGTGACTGGCGAGAGGGAATGATGGGGATGGTTGAATGGCGTCCATCTTTGCAGGTTGAAGGTGGCCCCTAGGGCCGACCCCATTCTCCTTCCTTTCCTTCGTCGTTGGTGAGAAAGTGGCTGCAAGAAGCTGTGCCCTAAAACTACGAGGGTGCAGGGACTCCAGCAAAGCCATGCCCCTCAACAGGGTGAAAACATCTCTCTTACCATCTATGCATTTTCTTAGCTAATAGGGTCGCTTTATTAAAATTATGTATATCAAGCTGATGCATAATGTTTGAGCTCCATTTTTCTTACAGGTCAATGCGTATACAGGGTACAGAATATAGGTGTTTTATGAGGTAGAGCAAGTTATAAAAAGGGTTCCAGGTTTCTAGTCATGAATGAGAGCACCCTTTTTGGGTATAGAGGCCTTAGTCTCTCTTGCAAGGCCGCACCTCTCAACCAGCACCATAGAAAAATTTCTTTCTTTTTTTACAACACAGAATGTCCTTTTCCCTCTCTTTGTCTTTTTATATCTTCCTATGATGACAGATTTTTATTTGAAAAGTTATGCAGTTTGTAATAGAAAGGTGTATATGTTCACTCAGGGTAAATAAATTAATATTATTATTTTCTTTTGTTTACAAGAAAGTCTCTGCATTTCTCATCAAGATATGTACAAGTAAGTAAAATAAAGTAAATACATTTGTTTCTCTATTTTTCAGCATATCATAAACTTAAGGTGTGGTTAAACAATTTTAAGCAATTAAAGCATTGTCTGAAGCCCAATAAGCATAATGTCAGGTTCCCAATTATTGCAGATTTATTTGGAAAAGAAATATAATTTCACCAATTCCTCTGTACTAAAGCAAGGAACTAAAAATTCTTTTCATTTCTCTAATTCTATTCTAAAGAATAGTCTTTGTTTTTATGCTAATTTTTTTTTGTGCTTTCCTGTCAACAGTGCAGAACATAGTTACTTATTTTCTCAAGAACCATTTCTTCTTGCATACATCTCTTTAAGCACAACCCTCCTGAAAATAGATTACAGAATTACATTTACTACATAGTTTTACCATATTGCAGATCTAAACTTAATTCTTTAACTCTTGACTCAGGAATTAATATAAATATGAAATAGACTAGGCTACAGAATTTCCTCTCAGCAATCCATAGATGTGAACTTTAGGACTGCAATGGGCTCCCTCTATCAGTCTCACAACTTGCAAACCTGTATTGACAAGGAAACAAAATGTAGTCTTCTAGTGACCAGTGATGCTCACCACCCAGCCTAGGGCAGAGACTGCCCACCCCCGAGCTAGGGGAAAACATGGAAGTTCCAAGTGCAACATAAGACAAGCCCTCACCCCTTACAATGAATTACAGACACATACACACATCAGATTTCACACAGATGTCAGAACAATCACAGGGTATCCACAACACACAGTCACAAGAAGGCTTCATATAAGACCTTCACAAGGGGGTAGAAGAAGTTAGCATCCTGAAGTGATAATTGGCCTTCTCAGAAATGTAAATGTGTATTATTTTTGACAAGGGTACTCTTATCCATTTATGTTGCTATTGGGTACTCTTACATATTCACTTTGAGATCTTTCCATTTGGCATTTGGCGTAGTCATATCCTTTTAGAAAAAAAGATAATTATGTTAGAATTGGGCACTCTTACCCATTTAATTGCTCAGATTTCAGCAGTAAAAGATTAGGGGTACTCTTCCCCATCAATCACCTTCAGGACCTCTTCTCCTACCCCTCAAATAGATTTATGATAGCAATGACTACTCTTCAATCCCTCTAACATAATATACAACACATAGTACAACGACATTCTACCAACAAGAAAACTATAGCAACAATTGAGATAACAACTAAGGAAGAATTAATCACACAAATCCCATATAAATTTTAAGGTATTTAAGTTATGATTTCCAACCTGGAATTTTCTGCAGGTTGATTCAACTCCACAAAAAGCTCCAGATCCTTGAGGTTTGTTGCTCCCAATCCTCCTCTTTTTTTTCTCCTCAGTTTAGTTATCCCTCTAGAAAAAAAAAATATCCCCTGAAAACTCTCCTTTTTTCCCTTTTACCTCCTCCTTTCTACCTCAGTTACAATTGTCCCAGTAGGCAGCATGTGTCCATTCAAATAAGTAGCATGTGTTCAAATGAAGGCATCATGTTGTCATATTAGATGGGCAACAAGTGCCTTACCATCAGCCATATTTTCAAATTTTAAAATGAATTCTCGTCAACAATTTTAATGCAATTTTAAAGTGCTTAATTTTATTTTTTTTTCAATTTTTATTACATTTCCTTGAGGTGTCCACCTATGTCTATAATAATGTTTGATTTTTCATCTAATAACAGGCACATTTTGGACTAAACAATAAATTTAATAGGTTAATTAACTTCCCACCAACACACAATACATCACACAACTCTTTTCAAATGACACTAACACATAACACTCTATATGCACAAAACACACAACCTAAGACCACTCCATCCCAAGTTACTTGACAAGACGTCTTTACATGACTATGATTAGGCCTATGCCTTCATACAAGATAGGCCGACTCACTGGGAAACTTACAACAGAACTGTGCATGTTTTCCCCATTTTCACTGGCTTCCTGCACACTCGATGTTACACCGTTAGTACAATTAACAACAAATAGCCAAAGCAAAAATATGAAATTAACCATAGCTACATCATATATATATAAGTACAAACAATTCAATGCTAGATCATAAAAAAAAAATACACACACATTTTCATTATCACTAAATCTGAATATCACAATTCTAACTACAACTAGATACATATAATGCGTAAAGGACATCATTTATAAAAGAGTAAGAAACCTCCACCATGAAATCCGAGGATTACATATATACAACCAGAAGTCAAGGGAAAGATACTACTTACATATACAAAGAAAGATCTGACAACATCACATGAAATCAAATAAAGCATGTAATATCCAAATGCATACATATATATATATATAAACATAACATCCATGGGTCTACATCAAAATCAAATAACCAAGATAGCCAACCGTATAACTCATCATGACAAATGTTTATAGTAAAAAAGAATGTACAAAAATCCTATCATAATGACAACACCAAAGAGGGGCCCTACATCCGCCCCCCCTAGGTTAGGACTTCCTCCTGGAAGTCATCAAAAAGGTGAGGATGGAGAGTCCTCATAACAACAGTGTCCTCCCAAGTGGCAGTGGTCTCATCATATCTGTCCCACTGGACCTGGACCTGATCTAGCTCTTGACCTCGAAGGCCTAGGATCTGATGAACCAAGATACAAATGGGCTCCAATTTCAGTTGTCCATCCTCCTCTACTTGAAGAGCAACCCAATCCAAAACATGAGAAAGATCATGAATGTAGCATCTCAAAATAGAAACATGAAATACATCATGAATGCATGATAGGCTAGGTGGCAAGGCTAAATGATATGCTACAGGTCCTATCCACTCCAATATCACAAAGGGGCCTACAAAATAAGGTGATATCTTAGAGCCCTTTCCATAATGGATTGGACTCTTATGCGGCCGCACTCTCAAGAAGACTCTGTCACCCACTAAAAAAGACTGATCTATCCTCTTAGTGTCTGCATACTTCTTCTGTCAATCCTGGACCTCATGTAACATCTGATATATCATTGATACCTGTAATAGCTTTGGCCCAGTAGAAATTATGTCCTCCAAGCAATCCCAACTCAATGGAGTCATGTACGGTCTGTTATACAACGCCTGATAAGGTGCCATACCCAATGAACTGTGAAAATTGTTATTGTAAGAAAACTCCACTAGGTACAAGTACTCCTTCCACCTAGACTGATGATCCATAATATACATCCTCAACATATCCTCAAGCACCTGATTAACCCTCTCTATCTGTCCATCTATCTCAGGATGGTAAGTTGTACTAAAATTGAGCCGGGTGCCCAAGGCTCACTGAAGTTCTATCCAAAAGGTAGAAGTAAACACTGGATCCCTATCTGATATGATCCTGTGAGGTACCCCATGCAATCTAACAATCTCATCCATGAATACCCGTGCCACATCTAATGCTATATAGGTGGTTTGAATGGGTGTGAAGTGGGCTACCTTGGTTAACTTTTCAACCGTCACCATGATGGTGTCATGGCATCAAGTGGACATGGGTAGACCAACTATAAAATCCATGGAAATAGTATCCCACTTCCACTCTAGAATCTCATGGGGGTACAACAAGCCTACGGGATGCTGGTGCTCGGCCTTGACCCTCTGGAACTCAAGGCATCAAGCTACAAACTCTGTAATATCTCTGTGCATGCCTGGCAAGTAATATAGCTGTCGAAGATCAAAATGCATCTTCCTAACCCCTGGGTGTGCTGTATAAGGTGCCCTGTGAGCCTCTGATAAAATCAAGCTCCATACATCCCCACTCTGAGGCACATAGATATGCCCCCTGAATCATAACAAACCATCTACCTTGAGAACAAAACCTGAATACTTGCCCTCAAGGGCCCTCTGTGACTACATCAAACTCTAAATCTCTTGATACCAATCATCCTCTAGTAACTACTGAAGAATACGTGACTTCAAATCGATACCCACTGCAATGGCCATGATCTCATGATGTTTCCTGCTCAAGGCATTTGCCACTACATTCTCCTTTTCCCTGATATAGTGCACATCAAAATTGTACTCACATAAAAACTCCATCCACCGTCTCTGTCGTGCATTCAGATTCAGCTGAGTGAATATATACTGAAGACTACAGTGGTCAGAATGCAAGTCAAAATGATGTCCAAGGAGGAAATGTCTCCATCTAGTGAGTGCATGTACAACATCCACAAGCTCTAAATCATGTGTAGGATAATTCTACTCATGAGACTCAAGTTTCTGTGATTCATACGCGATAACTTGTCCCTCCTGCATAAGTACTGTGCCTATACCATCCAATGAAGCATCTGTGCACACCACAAAATCTTGAGTTGGGTCTGGTACTGCAAAAATGGGAGCACTAGTAGATGCTCCTTGAGGGTCTGAAATGCCCTCTCACACTGCTCTATCCACTCAAATATCTTCCCTTTGCATTGAAGGGAAGTAATGGGGTGTGCTATCCTGGAGAAACCCTCCACAAATCTATCGTAATATCCTGCCAAACCCATGAAACTCCTGACCTCTGAGACGCTGGTGGGTGTTGGCCACTATACAATTGCCCTAATCTTCTATGGATCTACTAAGATGCCATCACCAGATATAATGTGCCCTAGATACTATATCTCAGACTAGAAGAATGCACACTTGGCTAGATTGTTAGAAAGTTGGTGTCTCCTCAAACACTGCAGTACTTGCCTCAAATGATCCTCATGCTCCTCCTCTGAGCAGGAGTAAATCAATATGTCATCCAAAAATATCAATACAAAATGATCCAAAAAGGTGTAGAATACCCCATTAATCAAACTCATGAACACTGCGGGGGCATTCATCAATCTGAGAGGTACTACTGTAAACTCATAGTGGCCATATCAAGTCTTTAATGCAGTCTTGTGAATGTTAGCCTTAACAATCCTCAACTAATGGTAACTGGATTTCAGATCTATCTTGGAGAACACTCTAGCTCCCCTCGTCTAGTCAAATAGGTCGTCAATCCTCGGTAAAGGGTAACGATTCTTGATCGTTAACTTATTCAGCTATCTATAATCAATACATAAGCGAAGGGACCCATCCTTCTTCTTAACAAAGATGACTGATGTGCCAAATCAATATTAAAGTCCACCTCATGATGGGGTGGCATCCCTGTCAACTCTGATGGAAAAACATCTGTAAACTTCCTGAGAATAGGGTGGTCATCTAAATATATCTCTGCAAGTCCCTCTGATATGTCACTAATGGTAATGGCAAACATCTGACACCACTTATGCATGATCTACTTCAACTGCATAGCAGATATCATACGAAGGGATACGAGTCTCTATACCCCTGATAGCACCACTGGCATGCCCCATTCATCAATACACTCAATCCTCTTATGCCTGCAATCTATCCTAGCCTAGTGTGTATTAAGCCTATCCATGCCCAATACTATATCATAGAACCCCAATGGGGTAATCCGAAGATCCACTAATGTAGTGAAGGTCCCAAATGAAATCATACAATCTTTGACCATGGAGTCCACAACCACTCTATCCCCTGACGCTAACTCAACCTCCCACCTATCATCTTGCCTACATGCCACTAGCCTGCAACGCTCCACAATAGTGGGGGAAATAAAAGAATCAGATGCTCTGGAATCAAATAAAACACTAATAGATGTGTCACTAATCATACCTAGAGCCTCGATAATAGTGGCCTAATGATCAGCTTGGTGGTTCTCGACCACTGCAAAAACTATGTGGGTCCTCCCCACATCACCCACTGTCTACTCTGAACCTTCCATACGAGGTCCACTTGCTCCAAATCCCCATGGGCACTCTCTAGATAAGTGTCCAAACTCCCCACATATGAAACAAGCTCCTTTGGAATATCCCTGTGTGGACTAAGCCTTGCCAGCATGAGATGGCCCACCTCTGAAAAACACTGCTAAAGCCTCCCATGTGCATCTGCTGACCCCGTGGTGGCCCTAGCTATTGTCCATGAGCCCTCTGATCTCTAGGGGGTCCCTAAGACTGCCAAGGCCTAGTCTGACTGCTCTAGGTACCTTGCTATGGCTTAGGCATGTGCCTTTGCTATTGTCGCTGAGGTACCCTCAGGGGTCCTAAAGAAGACCTAAATTCCCCCTTAGAGGGGTGTGAAATACGCAAAGTGGAAGAATCATGCTCCCCCTGGTTGTGGTTTTGGAACCACTCTTGTGCCTCCCCTATATCTCCTTAGCTATAAGGGCCTTCTCCACATCATCACCAAAATACACTGGATCAACCATCTGAATGGATCCCGCAATGCTAGGGTTCAGACCCCTGATGAAATGATGGACAAGAAGCTTCTCATCCTGAATATAGTCCACATATTGCTGGAGCTCGAAACATCTATTCTCATATTGGGCCACTGTGAGGCCCCTCTACTGTAAATCGTGGAACTCATCAATGTGCCTCTGTCTAAAATGCTCAGAATTGTAGCACGCTCTAAAGCGCTTCAAGAATGTCTTGCAAGTTAGCATGTCTATTGACAAGTGATGCTTTGACTCCTCCTATCGCCACCAAGTAGAAGCAGGTCCCCTCAACTGATGAATGACAAATCTGTCCCTTAGGTTGCTCATGATAGGTTGCAACCAAAAACACCCATCCAAACCGAGTATCCAAGACTCTGCCTCCACCCCGCTGGTGGCTCCTAAAAAAGTGGGAGGCTATAATCGAAGAAACTCCTGAATCCTATCCCCAGTGCCTTAGGAACCCCCTGGTGCTGTATCTAGTGTTTTCTGAGTCTGAGTGTGTCAAGGTGATGTAGGATGATGTCCCTTGCCCTCCTGCATGAGCGGCATACACAGGGGACTCCTACTCCACTCTCAGAACCTTGGTATATGCTCTTTGCCCCCAGGTTGATCCCCCTAAGGTCTTTCTACAACTGGAGGAAGTCTAACCTCAAGCACCCCCATTAGGCCTTGTAAGGCCTGAAGAATCTGGGGACCATAGTCCTGTCCCCTAATCTGATCAATACTCTTAGAGTGATGTGATTCTCCTGGTCCCTCTAGTAGGAGAATCTTCTCTCCCCTCTCTATGTAACATCCTATAGGCAAGATGAATTAATATTAAATACAAGTTTGAATGGTTGTTCCCAGAGCTCCCAGAGTTGGGAACCTAGATCTGAAACCTATGTAACAACCCAACGGATTTAACTCAACAGAAGAGAGGTTCTAGAGAAAGACTTTTAGGATTGGAGGTTTATTTAATACCATACTAGCGACAACAAGAGAACATTGACATAAACTCTTAAAGTTTTTTTTTTCTTACCATATATATATATATATATATATATATATATATATATATATTATTGCATTCAAAATCTTTTAGAATTACCGGATTAGGTAAAAATGAATTTTTTTTCTTAATAGAATATATATGTATTATTATGGTGATTTGATTTGATTTCTTTTACTAGATGTATTTTGAGTTTAAGCAACCCATGTTTAACTCAGTCAAATAGAAATAGGTAAGGACACACAAAAATACCTCTTCTCCTACCCCTCAAACAGATATATAACAACAATGACTACTCTTCAATCCCTCTAACATAATATACAACACATAGTACAACCACATTCTACCAACAAGAAAACTATAGCAGCAATTGAAATAACAACTAAGGAAGAATTAATCAGACAAATCCCATATAAATTTTAAGGTATTTAAGTTATGATTTCCAACCTGGAATTTTCTGCAGGTTAATTCAGCTCCACAAAAAGCTCCAGATCCTCCAGGTCTACTTCTCCCAATCCTCCTCTTTTTTTCTCCTCAATTCAGTTATCCCTCCCAAAAAAATTATCCCCTGAAAATAATCCTTTTTCCTTTTTACCTCCTCCTATCTACCTCAATTATAGCTGTCCCTGTAGGCAGCATGTGTTCAAATGAAGGCGTCATGATGTCATATTGGATGGGCAACAAGTGCCTTACCATCAACCAGATTTTCAAATTTTAAAATGAATTCTCGTCCACAATTTTAATGCAATTTTAAAAGTGTTTAATTTTTTTTTTTCAATTTTTATTGTATTTCCTTGAGGTGTCCTCCTATGTCTATAATAATGTTTGATTTTTCATCCAATAATAGGCACAGTTTGGACTAAACAATAAATTTAACAGGTAATTAACTTCCAACCAACACATAATACATCACACAACACTTTTCAAATGACATTAACACATAACACTCTATATGCACAACACACACAGCCTAAGACCACTCCATCCCAAGTTACTTGACAAGACATCTTTACATTACTAACATTTGGCCTATGCCTTCATACAGTCTAGGTCGGCTCACTAGGAAACTTACAATGGAACTCCACATGTTTTCCCCATTTTCACTGGCTTCCTGCACACTCGATGTTACACCGTCAGTACAATTAACAAAAAATAGCCAAAGCAAAAACATGAAATTAACCACAGCTACATCATTTATATAAGTATAAACAATTGAATGCTAGATCATAAAAAAAGAACACACGCACATTTTCATTATCGCTAAATCTTAATATCACAATTCTGACTACAACTAGATACATATAATCCATAAATGACACCATTTATAAAAGAGTAAGCAACCTCCACCATGAAATTTGAGGATTACATCTATACAACCATAAGTCAAGGGCAAGATACTACTTACATATACAAAGAAAGATCTGACAACATCACATGAAATCAAATAAAGCATGTAATATCCAAGTGCATATACATAAACATAACATCCATGGGTGTATATCAAAATCAAATAACCAAGATAGCCAACTGTATAACTCGCCATGCCAAAAGTCTATAGTAAAACAAACTATACAACAA
Organism: Cunninghamia lanceolata; assembly: GCA_027924645.1. Taxonomy (NCBI): domain Eukaryota; kingdom Viridiplantae; phylum Streptophyta; class Pinopsida; order Cupressales; family Cupressaceae; genus Cunninghamia; species Cunninghamia lanceolata. The sequence continues at coordinate 955,120 of BSBN01000210.1, read as the reverse complement.
TCCTGTCATAATGACAACACCAAAGAGGGGCCCTATATTTCAAATGCTGGGATCAAAAGTTGTTCTACTAGAAACTCATATTTGTGTGCATTGTTGGGCATGTTTAGACGAGAACCAATCATTGCCATGTCATCTTCTACTTTGTTATTGATCCTAGGAATCTGTTCAAATGTGATGTTGGAAAAGTACTTCTTGAAATCATCAACCATTAGCTTGTAAGGAAGAATCTTTTCATCCTTTGTTTGGTACTCATCCAAGACCTATTTAATTACAATATGTGAGTCTCCAAAGACTTGTAGTTGTTTGATGTTCCATTGTACTACCATGCGCAATCTTGTGATCAATGCTTCATATTTTCCAATGTTATTTGTACAAGCAAAAGCTATCGTATATGCTTTAGGTATATAATCTCCTTATGTGGTGATGAACAATATGCCTACTCCAAATCCATGCTGTGTGAATGAACCATCAAAATATAGTTGCCAAACGGTTCAAGGATGTAAGTTGAATAACTCTTCATTAGGGAATTCTTCACAAATTGGATGAATATCTGTTATGGGTGCTTCTTCTAGTTGGTCAGCTATTAGTTGTCCTTTTATTGCTTTTCAATCAACAAACTCTATGGAGAATTCACTGAGAATCATTACCCATTTAACTAGTCTTCCTGTGAGCACTACTTTTGACAATAGATACTTGAGTGGGTCAAAGTTGGATATGAACTTAGTTCTCTGATTTAACATATAATGCTGCAACTTTTGGGAAGTGAACACTACTTCCAAACATGCTTTTTCCATTGACGAATAGTTGAGCTAATAACCTATTAAGGTTCTGCTGATGTAGTAGATGGCTTGTTCCTTTCCTAGATTATCATGGTGAGCTAGTAAAGCACCTAGAGTTGCTGTTGTTGTAGAGATGTAGAGTAACAGTGGTTTATCAGTTATAGGAGGTACCAACACTAGTGGAGTTGCTAGATATTTCTTGATTTGATCAAAATCTTGCTAGCACTTATCATCCCATTTAAAGGATTCTCCTTTATAGAGCAGATGCTGAAAAGGATGACATTTGTCTGCTAACTTTACTATAAATTTGTGGATGGACTGTAACTTACCTTGAAGACTGCAGAGTTGTTTTAGATTGGCTTGAGGAGGCATGTCCATTATGGCTTTCACTTTCTTAGGATCTACCTCAATACCTCTTCTTGATACTATGTAGCCCAATAGTTTTCCTGATGTTACACCAAACACACATTTCTTTGGATTTAATCAAACTTGATATTTCTCTAATCTATCAAAGATTTGTTCCAACACTTTTAAGTGATCTTCTCAAGTTTTAGATTTTTCTAGGATATCATCCACATAATCTTCCATTATGATATGGAAAAGGTCATGGAAGATTATAGTCATTGCCCGTTGATATGTCACTCTAGAATTTTTGAGACCAAATGGCATCACTCTCCAACAGTAGGTACCCCATGGGCAGATGAATTTTTTTTTGTGTTGATCTTTGGGAGCAATTAAGATCTGATTGTATACTAAAAAATTATCCATCAATGATAACATTTCATGCCCAGCTATGAGATCTACAATGATATCAATGTTTGGCAATGGAAAATCATCTTTTGGACATGCTTTATTTAGATCTCTAAAGTCTGTACAAGGATGAATGCTTCCAATTGGTTTTGATACTAGCACAAGATTCGACACCCACTCAGGATAGTCAATGGGTCTTATGAATTTGGCATTTAAAAGTTTATGAATTTCCACCTTAACTAACAAAGCTACTTGAGGATGCATCTTTCAAAGTTTCTACTTCACTGGCTTGGCATTTGGATATACTGCTAAGTGATCTACCACAAGTGATGGATCTAATCCCGGCATATCTGCATAGGTCCATGCAAAATTGTTTGTGCATTTTATGAAGAATGTCGTGAAATCTACTTTTTCTTGTTCTAATAATGATGCGGCCATATGTATGATTTTAGGATTCTGTTCTGTACCAAGATTCACTTCCTGAGATTTCTTAATTATCAAGGGTGATTGTTCCTGATATTCCCTCAAAGGAAGGTCAAGTCCTCCATCCTCAGGTGCCTCAGAGAGGTTTTCACGGTTGGATACATCCTTTATTTTTACTTTTTCTTGGTCAAGAGGTGCCTTGCAGTTTTCACCTAGAGACCTTTTATTTTCTTTTTTGTTTATTTCACTTTTGTGACTAGAGGTCTTGACACTTCCCCCAAAGTATTCTAATTGAGGTAAATCTGTTTTATAGCCCACCTTATGATCTCCAAGTGGCAGGCGTGTTCTTAGTCCCAAGAATTCTGCTAGAGCTTCATCGTTTTGAAATGTATCCAATGTCGATGCCCCCTATTGGTCCCAATCGACGAGGTCGGGATATACGAGAGATAAGTTGGATGATGAGGGTTGGGAAATAAAGGTTGTGAATGAGAACATAAAATGGATAGATCATGGAATAGTTCGGTGAGATGAAGGGAATTATCAGTGATGGTATCTAGATTAGAAGTCTCTTTTGTGGGAAAAGCTTCAGCACCTATTTCGAGTATACATTCGATGTCTTTAGAAGGTGGGTCCTCCTATCCATACCCTAGACCTTACCTATTAAACTTCTTGGCCATACTGATTGGTTCTGTAGGTCCTTTCTCATGTATTCCTAGACCACCTTTTCCTTTGTATCCCATGTTTTTGATGATGTGGAAACCATTGTTGTAGTGCTCCACTTCAAGTGTTTTTGATCATTTTCATCATAGAAAATCCATGAATGAATGTCTTCAATGTCTTCGTCATCTAGTAGCCCTGATTTTAGAAACATTGTAGGAGGAGATTTGATAATTGTTTGAGATGATGATGCTTTAGATGCGGATGGTTTTCCATATGTCTTTGGGGATAGAGGAAATGTTCCAACACAACATGATTCTTACAATTTATACTCACCAGGTCCTTTGTCCTTGTACTTGATTTCTACGTTAGGGATGGCTTTGCTTGAAGATGCTTTGTTGAGATCGGCAGGGTCAACATAAGAACTGGATGGATATGCTTCAGTGTTGATAGGTATGTGATTAGAAGTTTGATACTTAGCTTGATATGCTTGACAGAACTCAAAAGGATTGGGATCTATAGGAATGGTGATCTTAGCTCCATTATGAGGGAATTTGAGGCATTAATGGTAAGTTGATGGCACAACTTTCATGGCATGAATCTAAGGATGACCAAGGATGATATTATATGGCAATTCAATGTTAAGGACTTTGCAACGAGTATCTGTAGTGACTGGACCAACTGTGATAGGCAAAGTTATAATCCCTTCTGGTTCTCTTTCAGCATCATCATATGCTTTGATTATTATGCTTTTTGATGTATCAATTTTATCTCAGAATATCCCAATAATTTTACTAATCTTAAAGAACAAATATTTAGATCTGCTCCACCATCTATTATGATTTGTTTAATTTGGCATTGATTAACGAAGACTTCAATGTGGAGGGCTTCATTATGGTATGAACCAAGTGGTGAAAGGTCTTTGTTGGAAAAGGTTAAGCATTATGGGGATGTAATGCTTGCTACCATCTCTTGAAACTGTGTAGTGTCTATTTTATTGGGGACCGATGATTTTTGCAATGCTTGGACGAGGATAGCTTTATGTGCGGGGGATATGCATAGCAGTTCCAAAATGGAGATATGTATGGGAGTTTTGCCTAGATGATCAAGGATATTATATCCCATAGTGGGTCTTGGAATGGATGGTGCAGCTTGGATTGTCACACGACCGCGACGAGTAGTAACAACACAATCAGGCTCTTTTGCAGCTTGGATACGAATAGGTTCTTTCTCTTTTATAGAGATGGTCAATATATGATCATGATCAATGTGGCCAATGGTGGATGACTCATATGTGTACTGAACATTTCTTCCCTAAGAGTTGGCACATGCTTTATCATGAGCAAGAGGCAGATATTTGAAAGCGTCAAGATCAAAGTTTGATGTTTGCTTAGGTGGTTCTAAATTGACTAGGCCTCGATTAATCAGACCTTTTGAATGAGATGTTTTAGTTTCATGCATCCAGTGGTGTTATGTCATTTCACCCTATGGTATTCACAATATTCATTATCCTTGAACCAATTGGGCTTGAATTGAGGTTCTTCATATGGTTTCACTTCTGGTAAAACAATAGCTCTTGATTGAATAAATTTCTTCAAAACAACCTCAGTAGGCTCTCCCAAAGGAGTGAACTTGTGTCTTTGTGGTGGATTTGCTTGGCTTTGATCTCGTGGGAGGAATGGTGTGTTTCTGTTTGGAGTGATTTTGTTCGCATCTTGAATAGACACAAGAGCTTTTAGAGTATGGACATGTTTTGCGTCTACAATGCCATCATTAACAATATTTTTGTTCTTGTTCCAAAAATGAGATTTGTCACTTGAAGATTGTAGCTTGTCTTTGTTGTCTTTGAAGATTTTGATCACACCTTTGGCAATTAAGGCCTTCTCAATAGTTGTTCCCTTGGCAATGATTTCATCAAATGATGTAGCACTTTGCAATTGCAATTGGAATGAAAGTTCTGGATTGAGATTTTGTACAAAGATATATACTTGTTGTTTTTCGGGCATTGCCAAGGAAGTTTGCTAGCCATGTTGCGCCATAGTTGTAAAAACAATACAAATGTCTCACCATTGCATTGTTTGTTTGTGACAAGGTAATTCATGGAGATCTCATTTTCAATGTTGAAAGAAAAGTGTGACAAGAATTTTTCAGTCAATTCGCTAAAAGTTTTGATCCTCAAAGGAAGATGAGCAAGCCATCCAATAGCTTGTCCCCCTAAACTATGAGGGAATATATGCAAGAGATATGTGTCATCATAGGCAACATCTAGACAAGTGACATAGAAAGCTCTAAGATGGTCATGAGGATCTCCTTAAATCCCTTTGTATTTGTTGAATTGAGGTGCTTCAAAATGTGGAGGAAAAGTTGTCATTTGCAATGATCTATCGAATGGATAGGGACATACTTCCTCAAATGAAAATGTTTTCTTGCTATGACCCAATCGCATATTGTTCATATCTTGTCATAATTTTGAAGTTCCTCAGGAGTAATCATTTGTGATTGCTATTGTATATGACTTTGATGGCTTGGATGCGGTATATGATATTGTTGATTTGGATTTGGTTGGGTGCTATAGGATTGGATGTATGTGTTATGCCCTTGGCTACCAGGTGGAGGAACAAATGAATGTGCAGTGGTATTGAGGTCGGATGCAATTGTCGCATGTGAACCATGGGATGGATTGACATAGGTTACTTGCAGAGTGGAATTGTGTGGGGCTTGAGAGATGGTCAATGGATTTTGGATCATAGGATTTGGGTTAACATAAGATGTGTATAGAGCTTGGGATACAGTATGCATATGTTGGACATTACTGGATGGGTTGGTATATGATACATGTGTACCAACAGATGGATTAACTTCTAATGCAGCAGACACATTTGTCAATGGAGGTTGTGATACGAAAGATGGATTGGTAGATGGGATGGCTTGGAATTGTGCTTGTGAGACAACATGCAGATTGACATAAGAAGTTTGAGTATTATAAGGTTACGATCCAAAGAAAAATTGGTCAAGTGGAGAAGGATTGGTGTTGGGAGGTTTGAGGTCAATGAGGGGAGTATCTGGATTGGTTTGGTGTATGGTTATGGTATTGATGGAGGACGATGTATTGGATGGTTGGGATGGTTCAACATGCGACACATTGGCAATTGACACTTGCGACACTTGAGGTGTTTGGACTATGGTTGTAGTGCTTTGAGTGGCTTGGGACACATTAGGAATAGGCACATTTTGAGAAGAGCTTCCAAGCTTTTGTGAAATTGGTGTTGCATTTTGATTTGTATGTTGAGAAGCTAAGGACTCGTGCATTTTGGCAATAATGGTTGGTTGTATTAGAGGTTGTGTGGTAACGAGAGTATGAAATGGAGGGAATTGAGCCAAGGATGGTGACACAATACTAGATGGTGTGGTTGTGGGCTTAGTGGATATGGTAGTGATAGCAGTGGGAGTGATATTTGAAGGTGCTTCTTTTTGGATAGTGGACAAATTAAAGTCACTTGGCAGCAAAGTTCTACCTTTGAGCAAATTCACAAGTATCTTTTGTCAATTGACTTCTATGATCTTGTTGGAATGCTGCATGGTTGTTGGATCTTGAAGGAACATTTGGTCATCTTTTGAGGAATCTTCATAGACATATTCTTGTTCTTGCAGCCCTAGAGTAGAGGATGAAGCTCCTAAAGTGTAACCTTTGGGTAAAAAGTGTTGCAGGTTCATTTTGGTTGTATATTGTGAGGCATCCTTAAGAGGAGTGTTTTGGTATTGTTGCAAGTTTCTCTCCATGGCTTCCTTGTATTGTCTTCTTGTTTGAGGCATGGGATGATGTTGGCCCAGATTGGTGGACTTGTTTTACAAAGTTTGAGACTCCAAGGTTGGTTAAGGTGATGGTTGATTGTTTGATGTTTGATTGATGGGTTGCTTGGATTGATCTTTTTCTAGGATGTTTTGGATTGTTAAGTTGATTGTTTGGATTGGATTGCCCAATTGCTCTATTAGATTGGTTTCTATTTTGATGGCTTTAATATGGTCTGATTGGTTGATAGGCTGATTAGATTGCTAATTGGATTGGTTGCTTGGTTGATTGGATAGTTGCTCAATTGCTTGATTTGGTTTTCGATAAGGAATACTCCTAGAATAGACTCTTGAACTCAAGGGATATACTGCTATTGGATAAGATGTTAAAGGATGATGATAATCAGACCTGAATGATAGTTTCAGCTACAGGAAGCCACTGATTTGATTTGATGATTGATTTGGTTTGTTGTTTCGGGAGTCTCAATGGATATGAGTGTTCAAAAGTCTAAAATAGATGATGATTCTAGGCTCAATGAAATGATTGATGTGTAAACTGGATGATGGATGCTCAAAATGAATCTTGCATACTAGAAATGATGCTAAGACAACACTGAAAATGAGTATTTTAGCAGAGATTTTGGATAATTGTCTATAGATGACCAATTGTGAGGCAAGATAATTCAATTGTGATGAATGATAGCTCAATTGCGACATAGGATGAGCCAATTGTGAAAAACTATAGTTCAAGTATGACTGGGATTTTGAAACGACAAACTAAGGCTCAATTACATCTAAAAATTGACAAATGCATCTGACAGGGTTTTAGCAGTAAGATTTGATAGAGACCAATTGTGTATAGGTATGGACCAGACGCGATGAACTACAGCTCAATTGTGTATGGTTTTCTGACAAATGCGAGGGTTTACTATTCAATTGTGATTTTATGTTGTTCAATTGTAGTTTTAGACTGTGTTTAACAGAAAAATGATGGTTGTAAGCAAACAATCACTCCAACAGTCACAAACATGTACAATCTAGGCTAGGCAAGGACAATATCTATTGAGTTCCCACTTGGTTTTACCCAACTGCGCCTACTTATGGTGTATAGCTCTAGGAACTTGGGGCATGGGCTCCTGCTTACAATGCACTCACTTCTTAGGCACACCAAGTTCCAAGTCCTTAAGATGCGCAGATCTTAAGATACTTTGCTATCTTTTCCATAAGCCGTGAAAATGTGGGATGGCTATCAGGGGCGTAATCGGTTGTCCTCTTGTATCAACAGATAGAGGGTTTTTGGCTACTACACAAAGGTTGCTAGTATGGGCATCTGTTTAGGTGGCTACACATGCGGTGTTTCACTCCATTAATGGAGGCTTCATAGCCCAAAGAGGTTACACTCTATGGGGTTTTGCGGGAATATTTGTTGGTGTAAGACAACTGCATCCATTGCTTATGACTTTTGCCACAAACATGTTTTTTGTATAACAGTTTGGAAGAGCTTGGATTTATCTTCTTACCACTTGGGTCATCCCCTTCTCACACCAGGAAGGCAAGTCCTCTAAATATAATAACAAGTTCTCATCCACCCAAGATCCATTTAATAGGCAAGGGGAGAGGATACTTTTGTTATTAAATTTGTGTTACACACATACACAATAAGCAATCAAGAAAAGATTAAACAAACATGAAGCAAACAATGGTTCTTTTTAAGCACCAAATCTAAATGTTCCTAGATTACTGATAAAAATGATATGTCTTGGACCAATCGATGCTGTAACAAATGGATTAGTAGTTTCAAAACCTCTTTTCTTTGACAAACGGATAATATACTACACAAGAAGATGATTAGATGCCAAAGAAATCAGGAAGAAACAAGATTCAACCAAATGCATATCAAAAAGACCAACTGTGATGATCTAGGTTACAATTGCGCATAAAATAAAGCCAAATATGATAATTTTTTGACCAAATGCATATGAGTTTGGGCTAAATGCAAGGTTCTGCAATTCAATTGCAGTCGGATCTGAATAGTTACCCACAGTCTGCAAAATAGAAACCCTAGCTAACCAGATGTGGCTGAAAAAACTAGATGCGATGCTCTATTGTACAATTGCACTCAAAATATGACCAAATGCAAAAATCTACGGATCAATTACACTCTGTTTTCAGCCAATTGCGATGAACTGTGATGCGATTATTATTTTCTATGGAACAATTGCGCTCGGAACCATGCAAAATCCAACTTCACAAAAACAACTATACAAAAAAGATATTAAATGAAGGACGTGGGTCCCATCAAGTGTGCCAGAATGTGTGAGTAGGAAAAATTAGGTTAGGAGGATCCAACAATGCAAATCAAACCCAATCCTACCACCTTCAAAGAATCCATCTAAATGACACAAGAATACAAACAAATGAAAGCAAATCACCTAGATTATTAATTCCTTGGTTAGATTTGTGGATTGCTTCTCAATTGTGAACAATCATAAATGCTAAAGCTACAATGATAATGGATGAAATGCTCAAAATGCTCAATGGATGCTAATGGAGGTATTATGCTTAAGACGATACTCTGGACGCTATATGGTGAGATCACGATAATGAGAATGAGTGGGTGTATATATAGCACTCAATAAAAGTTGATCAATGGTGGAGAAGAAAAGATACTTTGAACAGTTGAGATGAATTCATGATCATAGGTCAATTTTCATAGGACAAGTGTAAGGAAGAGGATAAAGCTCATGTGTGACCGTGTACACAAATACTTTTATTTAATAAGTTTATGTGTGATTGTGTACATAAAAAGTAGTTCATATGTGATTGTGTAAACAAAAAGTACTACCACACATGATCCAAATGAGAGGTGGACAAGTGTTGGAATGTGGTGAGAGGTGAGGACTTAATTCAAATATTTTATTTGAATTAGTTGGGAGATGATGTCGAAATTAATTAAATAAATAAGATTTATTCAATTAATTGGAAAGTGGGATTAGAATGGGATTAAGATGAAATTTTAAATAAATAAATAAGATTTATTTAATTAAAATTAGAGAGAATGGAAAGATAATTAAATAATTAAAAATTATTTAGTTATAGATAGAGGAAAAATAAAAGAAAAATATGATGAATAATGTAATATTTTAATAATGATAACTAGGTCAATTTTGGGTGTCTACAAGTTGCATGCATGTATGTATTGTTACCCATCAAAATAGGTGACAAAGTATATGACTCAAATGAAGAGAACATCCCTTGTGAAGATGTCATATGATGAGAAGCTATTGAATCAAGAAGCCATCTCTCTGACTGAAGACTTGTAGAAGAAAAGAGTGCCTGTCCCTTGTTTGTCCCTTTGGTAATGCATGTTGTCCCTGTATGTGTAGATGATGATGGTGTCGAAGAAGAGGATGGACTAGGTGGTGATGATGGCATTTGGATATTGTGCATTTGAATAATGTGAGTCAACTCATCAATTTTGTTCTCGTAACACTTATGCTCATCATGTCCTAGTTTCTTGCAATATGCACACTTTGGTCTCTCCTTCTTAGATGATTCCTCCTTGGGAGAGGATGAGGAATTAGGTGATTTGGTTGACTCTTTTGCTTTCTCATTATTCTTGAAATCCTTATTTTTTTTGTTTTTTGCCTTTACTAGGTGAAGCCTTTTGATCCTTTGTACTTGGACTAGCAAGTAGTGCTTGAGGTCTAGGAGACTTCAATGTGCCCATGTGTACTAACTTAGCTTGCTCCCTTGGGAGTGACGCTACAAACTCATCAGGTGAAGGCATTGTCAAAGCTTTCCCAAGTGCATCCATAGTAGCATAAAAGGTAGAAACAAAAACTAAATAGTCAAGACCAAGCTTGGCAAGGTTTGAAAGAATCAATTGAGTGTCCTCTTTCTCAATTCCACATTGTTTGAGCTACAATCTAAGTGACTTTAGCTTTGTGAAGAAGTCTTGGATGCTTGCAAAAGTGGTTGGATTCAAACCAATTAGTTTGATATCCAATTTGAAACCTCTCATAATATCTTGTTTACCAAAAAAAAATTCTAAGGTAGTCCACACTTCATTAGGTGTTGTACAAGATTCAATATGAAAAAGAAGATCAGGAGAAACAAGCATAGTGTTCCATAGGCTTGATTAAATCTATTGTACCACTTTCTCTTTTTTGTAGCGGCAGTTGGTTCAATTTTTGTACCCATTGTTACTCTATGAATTTTCAAACTTCTTAAATGAATCTCCATTTTAGCTTTCCACACGTGATAATTATATGGTTTGAGTAGAGGAAGTTTGTTTGGATCCATGATGCAAGAGTACAAAAGAGAACACAAGTACACCCCCCTGTTACGCAATCAAAGAGATCACCCCCCCAAAAAAGAATGATTGTGGCACTTTATACATAGTGCGATTTACAATTGTCCTCAAGGGACTAAAATGGGGAAAACATCAAAATCTCTTAAAATTGAGATTCAAAGGAGATTATGTTGATAACTGAGAGGGGGGGGTGAATCAGTTATCCTAATTGTTTCTTCTTTTGAACTTTCTTATTAAGCAAAGCAGCATTGAGTTAAACAAACAAACATTATCATGAAATGAGAAACACATGACACAGTATTTTTGACGTGGAAACCCGGTTAAGGGAGAAAACCACGGGGTGATTAACCCAAAGATTATTCTCTGTTAGAAGAATAAGGAGTTACAAAAATGGCACTTGCCAATTAGGGCTCACTGCCCGAGCACACTGCTCACAAAGAGGCCCACTGCCTACAAGGAGACACACTGTCTACAAAGAATGTTATACAATACTTGAACTGATTGGAAGCACCTACATATGCTAGGGTTCAGTTCCGGTTAGGCTCAGTACACTGATCTGCTGCACTTCATCTTTCCTCTGTTCTTTATTCTGCTATCTTTTCACATACCGGATCTTTCTTACTACTTCTGCTCTGATCTGTACTTATTCGCATACACTATTACACAATCACTACTTTCACAACTAAATCCATCCTCTATATATATCCACACAAGTAATTTCATCACCTTTCTAGTCGGCATCCGGAACAGTCTGGTTTCTTACAAGCTCTGTTCTGTTGGCTGAATCCTTGCTCACCAAGCAATGCGGATCAAGCATATACTTGTAGATATCATTAGTCATGTTGGCCAAACATGATTCATGCCTTCACAACCTTTACCATCAACAGTAACATATCCGAAAAAGATTCTGATGCTCTGTCAGTCAGTTCTTCCTTCTGTTCTCATTGTCTTTCAGGAATCTGGTACTCAGCTATTCATATCTTTTTCTTTGTCCATCACCGGAGGCTAAATCCTTGGAATATACTACTCAAGGTAGTCCTCTTGACTTCCCCAAATCCGCACTGCACCAAGACACTTCCTCTGAGAGGTCCGGACCAATCTGTCGGACCTTGCCACATGCTCTGTTCTTGTTCACCGGACCATAACAATTCTTCATCCTGACTTCCGGTAGAGGCACACCATGACTTGCGGATATGTGGGATGACCTTTGTTGCCATCAATGACAACAACCATGAATCCATATAGTGTCTCTTGCCAACAATCTCCCCCTTTGGCATTGATGGCAATACTTAGTGAAAAAATGACTAAGTGTTTACACTATGCTCCCCCTTTGCTGATGCTCTATCTTTATATATAATTTTTGGAACTCCCCCTTAGTTGGATTCCTCATTTTTCACTGCTCCTCACTCCCCCTTTGACATCAATGGCAAAGGGTGAGGTCCGCACACCAAAATTTTCAAAAATTTTCTATACATAGCCGCATATTTACATACTCACATGAATTGAAGAATGTCTGCAAAAGATGTCTTCAGTTGGATCAGTTCTGTAGCCCAACTTTGCTTCATTCTATCCAAAATTGAAATGTGACCACTCAACAAAAATGCAAAAGCTTCTGCCCTCTTGAGATATGTCGGATCATTTGTTTGGGCAGTAGTTTGAGCATCACTGATGGCCTCATGCATAGTTTCTAACTTAGGGATTATAATCCTTCTAAGTTCTCCCATCCGGTTAGTGATATTCTTCCTTTCCTTCTCAAAGTTCTTTATTGCATTTGTGATTGCAATAGTTTGACATTCTTGATTTACTATGGAAGAGAGAGGATCAAAACTTTGAGACAAACTTTGTAGTTTGTCTTGTTCCGCTTTTATTTTCTTATCTATTTCTACTGTTGCCTTTAACCAGGAGATACAAAATTTGTAAATATCACCGCCATCCTTAAGAGCATTTTCTAAGCTCTTTATTCCAATACTCATATTTCTCCTATCGTTAGAGATTAATCCTAATACTTCTGAAAATCTTTTATCCAAAAATTCCTTCCGGACCTTTTCTTCAGCTAATTTTTCTAGAGAATCAAAATGTGTATCAACACTGCTGACTAAGGTTTTGAGATTACCGGAAGAGGAGGCTGTCGGATCTATCTGGATTGATGGCATGATCTTTTCAAGCACTCCGGAAGTAGCCTCTATCAACTCACAGTCTTCCATATGAGACTTTAGGAGTTTTTCATTTGCCTTAGCATTTGCAAATGAAGCTATCTTCATTGTCTGTACCGGAGAGAGAGAGTCAAAGTCGAATGGGCCTTTTAGAAGCTCCGGTTCATCAATCTCTAAAGTTTCTTGGCTTAGAAACTTTTGAATAGTTTGTGTAGTGTCTCTTGCCGGAGACAAATGTTTCTTTTCTTCTGCAGTTTTGTCCTTAGGAGTCTTATCTCCTTCCACATTCTTACCACTTACAGTTGTGGTTTTCTCTGTTGGATTCTTCTCTTTCTCTGTATCCTTGGTGCTGTCAACCTCTTTTTCTTTTTCTGCTGCTTCTTTCTCCTGTAATTTTTCTTCTTCTTGGGATCCAGAGACTGTAGGAGAAGCCGGAGAAGAGATGTTAGCCTGTTCTAGTGGCACTTCTTCCGGAGCAGATGATTCCAAGTCCGCAGCTGTTTCTGCACCTAAGTCCTCTGTACTAGGAATATTAAACCTTTTGTATGTATTCCGGAGGATCTCTTCAGTGTCCTTGGCTACTTTGTCTGTCTCACCAAGCATAAGTTGATTCATCCTTGCTTTGCTTCTGAATTCATCCTTGCAGTCCTTGAATACCATGTTCATGGTTTTGTGATCAATTGAGGGATATAGCTGAATAGCTATCTGTTCCCTGATCTCAATGTCTTTTGCCATGGCATTGTTCTTTCTTATTTCTAGTTCCATCTCTAGGCTCTTTGGGATTTCAGAGATAATCTCAATAAAAGCTTTATTGTAGATGTTCAAGTACCTTATTATAGCTTCCTGTAGGATCTTTTGATCTGACTCATTGTAGTCATCATAGAATTTAGCCACCGGTTGAAGGTTCCCATCCACAGTGACTGATTTGACTACACTGTCTAGAGACAGGGTGGGCTTTTCAGAAAATTCTTCTATCATTTCTTCCTTGTCTCAGCCAGAAGAGGGTTTACCGGATCCTTTCTTTTTCTGTTTCTTTATTTCTTTCACTCCCTCATCTGACTCAGTTTCTTCTTCATCCTTTTGGCTTTGATAAGCTCTTGATACTTTTGTCTTGGATCTCTTACCGGATCCCTGGACTTCCGGTTTTGAGCTTTTGGTTTTGATAGGTGTGGATCCTTTAGATGATCTGGTCCGGGTTGAGGATTCCACTGGAGCACTTTTCTTGCTTTTCTTTTCTGCCTCTTTCTTTTCTTCCTCAGATTTTCTTCTCTTTTCCCGGCTGGCATCAAGTGCCTCTTTTGAGATGCCTAGGCCTTGAGTAATATGCTCTACTTCTTTTCTCACCTTCCTCTTTATCTCAGGTTCCCTGAGTTCTACATGTATCTTTACACTCAGCTCCTCAAAGGTTCCAAACCTTTTTGCCTTTGGATCTTTGGGCTGACTTAGCATGTGTTGAACATGCAGCTCCACTATTTGTTCATCCACTTCATACCCCATGGGCATGATCCATACAGTTCTTGGTTCTACTGCCTCCATTAGACACTGATCTGTTTCTACCATGAAGCATACTGTGTCTTTGTACTTTTCAACAAGGGATTGGGGTATTCTTTCTCTTGCATGCATCATGCTTTGGAAGTTCTTGAAATATCCTCATAGAGCTGTATTTCTTGCTTTAGCATCCCCAAGTCCATGCAAATAGTCTCTGATTTGGATGGCAACCGGTCTGTCATTCTGCCATATCCATCCACTGGATCCGGGAAGCTCATTCATGTAGTAAAAGAAGAGACAAGGGATCAGATTGCCATACTTGAAGGAGTTTTTCTTGTCCTTCTTAATCTTCTGCAGATTTTCAAAAAGTTGGTTTACAAGAAGCTCACACAAGTCATAGTCTGCATTCTCCTTTAACATTTGATAAGCTGTGTAGATTGCAGTTCCCGGTACTGAATTTTCCCTACTGGAGTGATAGATTTTGTAACCAATTATCATAGATGCAAATTTGACATCCGGTTCAGTGATGTCATCAATTGTCATAGCTCTCTTGTCAAACTTGGATCCGGTTGCATCACTAACTGTCTGATTTTTGACAGACTTGAGAACAGGTAATCCACCGAATGAGTGCAGACCGGTTACAGCCCTAATTGCATCTTTGGTGATCTTGAAGGGCTTGTTCAACCATAGGAAGTTGTCATGTACTCTACTTAGTACATACCGGACCCATTCATCTTCTTCAAAACAGGGGAAATGAATGCACTGTGCAAAGTGTTTGTCCCGAATGGCTTTGTACTGAGGTTTGATCTCGAAGGAGTCATCTATCAATTGTTTGTGATAGATATCCATCAGTTTTGATTCTCCAAAGTCTTCAAAATTCGCATGGATGTAAACCCTAATGTCTTTTGTATGTAATACACCATGTGGAACACTAGAGAAGGCTCCTAGTGGATCTACCTCCAATGACTTGTATGGATGTTTCTTAAATTCAGGTCGGGGCTTGTCTGAGATTTTTACTATATTTGGAGTAGCCATTTCTTCAAAAGATTTGTAGCAAGATATCAGAGGTGAAAAATACCTTTTGTGTCTTCGGTTACACGGAGTGACTGGATTGATTTCTGTATGTAATGACTTCGGCAGGAGATCTTTGGTGAACTTGATGAATTTTGTTGCAGAGCTCCGCTTTTCGCTTCTTCTTGGATGTGGAATGATCAAGTGATGGTTGAGAAATCACTTATATCATTTCGTAAACCTTAATATCTGTTTGCAATAAATGCTCCACCTATATTATTCCGGTTTGCCTTATCCGGATAGCTTGGAGTATCCCGGATCAGTCCTGATCTATGAACATCATACGGATCTTTCAATCATGAATAAATCGAGGTGACATATTACAAGAACATCCCAAACGTTCTGTCCAGTCCGTAGAGTAAAATAATGTACTTCCGGATCTCTCCGGACCCTTTTGTAGTCCTCTGTCATTCCGGAGCATCTCCCGGAACAGGTCTTACTTGATCAATCACAACTTCTTTACATCTTCATGCGGACCTCTGAAATCTTGTCTGGATCATCTCAGGACTTATATCTTCAAACCCTTTACTCCGCATCTTGTGTCATATCCAGCATCACTTGATTGGCTGGGGGAATAGGATTTTCTTTGAGTCTCCCCCTGAGCCAGAGCTCACTTTTTAATTTCCGGAAGGAATATCAGCACCAGAATCTGGTGCGGATCCAGTTTCTGTATTCTCTGAACTTTTCTTTACCCAAATCTTGCTCATCTGATTCCTAACTTCATCCGCATTCATCTTTTGTTTACCCTTGTCTTGATTCTAATTATACACCGGACCTCTTTTGTCCTGATTCTTGCTTCTGCAGACTTTAGCATTATGACCGAACCTATTACAGATTTGGCAAATAACATTTCTTTGCATATTTGACTGATAACCTCTTGATCTGCATTGATTAGCCATATGACCTACGCTATTGCATGTAAAGCATCTACCTTTGAATGATTTGTTTACTTGCATATTTCTGCATTCATGAGACTTGTGTCCATACCTTTTACAGTTAAAGCACTGTCCGGAGAAGGATGGATTAGTTTGATTCATTCTTTTTCTGCACTGATTAGCTTTGTGACCAAAGTGATTGTAGCTGTGGTAGTATCCATTGAAAGATGGATATCTTTGAGCATTGGGCTGTCTTACCGGAGGTCTTTCAGGCCTATTCCTTAGATTTTCTGATCCAAAATTCTTTTGACTGGATCCAGAGCTTTCTCCTTTCTCATATCCCAAACTGTACTTGTCATCTGTCTTCTTTTAACTTGCAAGAAGTACTTCAAGTTGGGCAGAACTTATCTTGAATTTATCTTTATATTCATTTGCTGTTTGAAAATCTCTTTTGAGAGAGACAATTTGATTCTCAAGTTTTTCTTCATTATCTTTGGCATCTTCAAGATCAGATTCAAGATGTCTGATAATCTTGTCCATCTGGTGGCATTCTTCTGATTTCTCTTTAAGAGATTGTCTTAGATTGTCTTCAGCTTTTCTTTTTTCTTCAATCTCTTGAGTAAACTTTATAGTTCCTGATTCCATTTCATATCTTAACATAATGACTTCTTTTGATAACTTTTCACATAACTTGGTTTTCTCAGTCAATTCTTCATTAGTATTGCTTTCTTCAGTTTGGCTTGCCAATTGTTGGAGCAGCTCCTTTCTCTTTTTCATAGAGAGACTTAATTTGTCTTTTAGTTCTCTCATGAATTCATCAGCCTGTTTGAGTCTTTCCTTTAATTCATTGACTTCAGAATTTGATTGTTCAAGATCCTCAAGGGCAGTCTTGAGTTGCTCCCTTAAACCATATGCATCCATTTGAATTCCCAGATCTTCCTCAAGCTGTTAGGCTCTATTAGGAGGAACCTTGCTCTGATACCAATTGTTGATAACTGAGAGGGGGGGTGAATCAGTTATCCTAATTGTTTCTTCTTTTGAACTTTCTTATTAAGCAAAGCAGCATTGAGTTAAACAAACAAACATTATCATGAAATGAGAAACACATGACACAGTATTTTTGACGTGGAAACCCGGTTAAGGGAGAAAACCATGGGGTGATTAACCCAAAGATTATTCTCTGTTAGAAGAATAAGGAGTTACAAAAATGGCACTTGCCAATTAGGGCTCACTGCCCGAGCACACTGCTCACAAAGAGGCCCACTGCCTACGAGGAGACACACTGTCTACAAAGAATGTTATACAATACTTGAACTGATTGGAAGCACCTACATATGCTAGGGTTTAGTTCCGGTTAGGCTTAGTACACTGATCTGCTGCACTTCATCTTTCCTCTGTTCTTTATTCTGCTATCTTTTCACATACCGGATCTTTCTTACTACTTCTACTCTGATCTGTACTTATTCACATACACTATTACACAATCACTACTTTCACAACTAAATCCATCCTCTATATATATCCGCACAAGTAATTTCATCACCTTTCTAGTCGGCATCCGGAACAGTCTGGTTTCTTACAAGCTCTGTTCTGTCGGCTGAATCCTTGCTCACCAAGCAATGCGGATCAAGCATATACTTGTAGATATCATTAGTCATGTTGGCCAAACATGATTCATGCCTTCACAACCTTTACCATCAACAGTAACATATCTGGAAAAGATTCTGATGCTCTGTCAGTCAGTTCTTCCTTCTGTTCTCATTGTCTTTCAGGAATCCAGTACTCAGCTATTCATATCTTTTTCTTTGTCCATCACCGGAGGCTAAATCCTTGGAATATACTACTCAAGGTAGTCCTCTTGACTTCCCCAAATCCGCACTGCACCAAGACACTTCCTCTGAGAGGTCCGGACCAATCTGTCGGACCTTGCCACATGCTCTGTTCTTGTTCACCGAACCATAACAGTTCTTCATCCTGACTTCCGGTAGAGGCACACCATGACTTGCGGATATGTGGGATGACCTTTGTTGCCATCAATGACAACAACCATGAATCCATATAGTGTCTCTTGCCAACAGATTACAGTCACTCACAATGATTTGCCACAGCAAACAAATCCCTCCAAAGAAAGTTTCCCTTCCTCAATTGTCAGAATGTCCAAGTTATTACTTAAAAGCCAAAAACCCAACAAATTGAATAAAATGAACCTGGAGATGAATTTGTGAAAAGTGTACGAGTTGAATGCTGCCAAAATTTCTCTAGGATTGAGTTGAGGTGGAAACTTCTGTAAGAACTTGCATTGCAAGTGTGCTGTAATCTGTTTCTAGATTTGATAATACATTGTGCCAGTTTTGGAGTGTGGGATTTTTCTCCCAAAAGGGTTTTCCCCATGTATATCATTGTGTTATGGTTGTATTGTTATTCTATTTATGCTATTTCATGTGTTTCTTGATATCTCTGTAATAGTTGTAATGAAACTTGCATAATCGCCTCTCAAGATTAGTGTAGGAAGCATTTCTGCACACCTTTGCTTCCTTACACTATGTTGATCCTTTGCATATATGTTGCCTTAAATAGTATTCTTTGGTAATTCTCACTTGGTTATTTGTTTATCTTCTTCTTTTCCTTTCTTGACTCTTTGTTTGGTATACTTTTGATTTTTGGTGCTTATCTCATGATACTCATGATTATTACTTGCTTCCAAACTATGATATGTTTTGAAATCAACCGATCTAGTTTCTTGGAGTATTGTTTTATGTTAACACATTAATTGATCTGGTTTCCAAGAATATTATCGTATTAAATTGCTTGATTGATCCTTTTAGGGTATTATCTTGTGCTCCTCCATTTGAAAATAGTCTTATGTCCCTACATTGATTGATCTAGTTTCCTTGAGCATTGACTCATGTTCCCACAGAGATCTATCTAGTTGTATTAATCTCTCTTTTCCATGATCTATTTACCTTGAGCGTTCTTATCTATGATTTACTATTGTCATATCTAGCTACCTTGAGAGTTCTCGTCAATGATCCATTATTCTAATATCTAATTATCTTGACCATCTTTGTCTATGATATTCTTAAGAACCTTATTTATTATCCTATATTATTATATAGGAACGTGATAGATAAGACCTACTTTGCTAGAGGAAATGGAAAGAGATAGGAATGGTGTTCAAGTTTGCATAAATGAAAACCAATGTTGCATGGACACTACATTAGCCCTCTTTTATCCTTGTGAGAAATTTTACTACTTTGGGGCCTAGATTCATCCAATTCCTCCACCATCTAGTAGGTGAAATTCATGTTTTGTTTCTCATGTTCTTTTCCTTAATTCTTTGAAGTAAAATAAAATAACTCTTTAGTAAATGCTTTGCCAACTCCAATTCTCATCACATCAATAAGTTAAATATAATAACTCTTTAGTAAATAAAGACAACTCTTTAAATACAAATAAACTAGCATACCTATATTTAAAAAAATATATCTAAAGTACGCCGAGAGATATCCTTCTCAAGGTGCCTATTCCACCTTTGTGAGGTATATTGATTAAAAATTGGTGCCTTGAGAAGGATATCTCTCGGCGTACTTTAGACATATTTTTTTAAATATAGGTATGCTAGTAGCATCCGCAGCGGCAAGCCCAATTATAACTATATTATATAATTATAAGAATATATTATTATTATATAATATATTATATTATAATTATAATTATATTAATTATATAATATAATATATAATTATAATTATATATCTAACCTATATTATAATATCAAGGTTATGGATTTAATCTAATTAAATTTATGGTTATATTCATAGAAATATATGCTAAGTGTAATGTTAGCACAACTTGTCATAATTGTATCAATAACGATACCCTAATTCTATCCTAAATTTGAAATGTAACTCTAACTCTAATTCTATCCTATATTTGATATGTAATCCTAACCCTAATTGTATCACTAACCTTAACTTTATGCTTAACCCTAATCGTAATTTAACTCTAACCCTAGTTCTAACTCTAGAGTTTTTGCCTTATATATTTGCCCTAATTATAACCAAACCCATAACCCTAATTCTATACCTAAACCTAACCCACACCCTAATTCTATCCCTCAACCTAATTATAAACCAAACCTTTAGTTATATATATGCCCTGATTGTAACCCTAATTTGAATTGTAACCCTAAACCTCATTCTATTGAGAACCTTAATTTTATGATCCTTAACCGTAACCCTAATTTAACTCTAACCCTAATTCTAGTTCTATTGTATTTTTACTTATATATTTTCCCTAATTATAACTAAACCCATAACACTAATTCTAACCCTAAACCTAACCCTAACCCTAATTTTATCTCTAACCCTAATCCTAGCCTAATCATAATTTTAATCCTAAGACTAACCCCAACCCTAATCGTAATTCTAACCCTAACCCTAACTAAATTTATAACCCCTACCCTAATTATATTCATAACCTAATTTTGAACTTGGTCATAATTCTATCCATAACCTAGCCCTAATTATAACTCTAACCCTAACCCTAATTCTAACTCCAACCCTAACAATTTTTTTGTTATAAATATTTTCCCTAGTTGTAAACCTAATTCTAATCATAACCCTAATTGTCATTCTATCCCAAACCCTATTTCTTTCATTATCGCTAACTCTATCCCTAATCCTAACCCTAATTCTAACTATAATTATAACCAACCCCATAATTCTATCCCTAAACCTAATTATAAACCCAACCCTTTAGTTATATATGCCATGATTGTAAGCATAATTTGAACAATAACCCTAAACCTCATTCTATTGGTAACCTTAATTTTATCGTTAACCCTAACCCTAATTTAACTCTAACCCTATTTCTAGTTCTATTATTTTTTACTTATATATTTTCCCTAATTATAACTAAACCCATAACTCTAATTCTATCTGTAAACCTAAACCTAACCCTAAGACTAACCCCAACCCTAATCCTAATTCTAACCCTAACCCTTATTCTAACCCTAACCCTAACTAAATTTCTAACCCCTACTCTAATTATATCCCTAACCCTAATTTAACTCTAACTCTATTATTTTTACTTATATATGTTCCCTAATTATAACTAAACCCATAAAACTAATTGTAACCCTAAACCTAACCCTAACCCTAATTTTATCTCTAACCCTAATCCTAGCCTAATCATAATTTTAATCCTAAGACTAACCCCAACCCTAATCGTAGTTCTAACCCTAACCCTAACTAAATTTATAACCCCTACCCTAATTATATTCATAACCCTAATTTTGAACTTGGTCATAATTCTATCCATAACCTAGCCCTAATTCTAACTCTAACCCTAACCCTAATTCTAACTCCAACCCTAACAATTTTTTTGTTATAAATATTTTCCCTAGTTGTAAACCTAATTCTAATCATAACCCTAACTGTCATTCTATCCCAAACCCTATTTCTTTCATTATCGCTAACTCTATCCCTAATCCTAACCCTAATTCTAACTATAATTATAACCAACCCCATAATTCTATCCCCAAACCTAATTATAAACCCAACCCTTTAGTTATATATGCCATGATTGTAAGCATAATTTGAACAATAACCCTAAACCTCATTCTATTGGTAACCTTAATTTTATCGTTAACCCTAACCCTAATTTAACTCTAACCCTATTTCTAGTTCTATTATTTTTTACTTATATATTTTCCCTAATTATAACTAAACCCATAACTCTAATTCTATCTGTAAACCTAAACCTAACCCTAAGACTAACCCCAACCCTAATCCTAATTCTAACCCTAACCCTTATTCTAACCCTAACCCTAACTAAATTTATAACCCCTACTCTAATTATATCCCTAACCCTAATTTAACTCTAACTCTATTATTTTTTACTTATATATTTTCCCTAATTATAACTAAACACATAAATCTAATTCTATCTGTAAACCTAAACTTAACCCTAAGACTAACCCCAACCCTTTAATCCTAATTCTAACCCTAACCCTAACTAAATTTCTAACCCCTACTCTAATTATATCCATAACCCTAATTTTGAACCTGGTTGTAATTCTATACCTAACCCTAAACCTCATTCTATCAATAACCTTAATTTTATCCTTAACCCTAACCCTAATTTAACTCTAACCCTAGAGTTCTAGTTTTATTATTTTTTACTTATATATTTGCCCTAATTATAACTAAACCTATAACCCTAATTCTATCCCTAAACCTATAACCCTAATTTACCCCTAACCCTAATTCTAACCCTAACCCTAATTCTGACCCTAAGAATAACCCCAACCCTAATCCTAATTCTAAACCTAACCCTAACTAAATTTCTAACCCCTACCCTAAAATATTCATAACCCTAATTTTGAACCTAGTCATAATTCTATTCCTAACCCTAACCCTAATTCTAACTCTAATCCTAACAATTTCTTTTGTTATAAATATTTTCCCTAACTGTAATTCTATCCCAAACCTTATTTCTTTCACTATCCCTAATTCTATCCCTAACCCTAACCCTAATTTTAACTATAATTATAACTAAACCCATAATTCTATCCCTAAACCTAATTTTAAACCCAACCCTTTGGTTATATATATGCCCTGATTATAACCCTAATTTGAATTGTCACCCTAAACCTCACTCTATCAGTAACCTTAATTTTATCCTTAACCCTAACCCTAATTCAACTCTAACCCTAGTTCTAGTTCTATTGTTTTTTACTTATATATTTGTCCTAAGTATAAGTAAACCCATAACCCTAATTATATCCCTAAACCTAACCCTAACCCTAATTTTATCCCTAGCCCTAATTGTAACCCTAACCCTAATTCTAATCATAACCCTAACTATAATTCTATCCGAAACCTTATTTATTTCACTATCCCTAATTCTATCCCTAACCCTAACTGTAATTCTAACTATAACCCTAAATTTTTGTTTTATATATTTTCCCTAATTGTACCACTAATTCTCATCATAACCCTACCCTTAATTGTAGCCCTAACCCTAACCATGATTCTACTGCCAACCCTTTGTTTATATATATTAGCCCTAATTCTAACATAAATTTGATTTGTAACTCTAACCGTAATTGTATCACTAACCTTAATTCTATCCTTAACCCTAACCCTAATTATAACCCTAATTCTATTCCTAACTATAACTATAATTCTAACTGTAACCCATACAATTTCGTAGTTATAAATATTTTCCCTTTAACTATATCCTAATTCCAATCATAACCTAATTGTAATTGTATCCTAACCCTAATTCTATCACTAATCATAATTCTATCCCTAACCCTAACCCTTTAATTCTAACCCTAATATTTTTGGATATATATTTGCCTTAATTGTAACTCTAATTCTAATTGTAATTCTAACCCTAAATGTAGCCCTAGCCATAATCGTAATTCTAATCCCAACACTTTGGTTATATATATTTGCCCTAATTCTATCCTAAATTTGAATTGTAACCCTAACCCTAATTCTATCGCTAACCTTAATTCTATGCTTAAACCTAACCCTAATTTAACTCTAACTCTAACTCTAATTTTAATTTTAATTCTAATTCTAATTGTAACCCCAATTATAACCATAATCCTAACCCTAACCTTAATTCTAACTCTAATTATAAACCTAATCCTAACCTAATTCTAACCCAACCCTAACCTTAACAATAATTTTAATCCTAACCCTTACCCTATTTATAAAATTGATATATGTAAATTATTTGTGAAGACTTCCCCTTGACACACTTTCCAAAGTTGACCTAGAAGAGGCAATAATTAATTATAAGAAGAGGCAATACTTAATTAATTTAATTATATAAGTCCATAATATTAAGTCTAAGAAAATCATGTAATATAATTAAAACTAATAAATTCTAAAAATTAAAACTTAATTTTAAGAGCATGTAAATAATTTAAAACTAAATAAATTCATAAAATTAAATTTAAATTTAAAATGCATGTTTGTTTTTTCTAAAATTAAAACAATTGTTATAATGACTTGGATAAGTCATCTATTTTTTTTAGTAAACTACAAAAACCAATTAATTTAAGTTACCAATTAAATTAAAAAACAAAAGCAAAAACAAAAACTTAATATTAGTAGAGATATCTAACATAGATTAATAAGTTTGAATATTTAAAACTTATCATTCAAATAATTTAACTCAATTCATAAATTCATTTAATAATTTCATGATTTTAATAAATTAACACTATTGGTGCTCATAATTTAAAAAATAATTAAATTTCTAAATATTTATTATACATTCCTAAATAAATTCTTTAAAAATATAGCATTTGTTGGATAACCATACCACAAGTTACTATATAGCAAATTAATCCACCACTTTATTTGAAATAATTGAAATATAAAAGTTAGAGAAATGAAATAATATTCTAAAATTATTTTTAATTTTTAAATGTGCATGAAAGTAATTAAAACTCACAAATTAAATGTAGATTTAAATAGCATTTTTCTCAAATATAATGAGACATAACTATAAATTTAAAATAAATATTGTATACTTTAATATTAAATTTATTATTATCATTTTAACATATTATATGTAACAATTCTAAGAACATAACTTATACTTTAACTACTGCACATTAATTTAATTTTGAAAGAGATCACTTAGAAAATAGGGAGTTGTGGAGCTCTAATTTTAGTAACTATTAAAACTTACCAAAATGATATAAAAAACATATAAAAACTCTAGTTTTACACTACCTTGTTTTAATTTTCTCCATTATTGTTTTTTTTTCAGGAGACTCAAATTTTCTTGGTCTGCATGGAGGGTTTCCCTCAAATTTCTTCTTCTTGGTCTACATGGAGGGTTGCATAATGAAAGAATTTGGAATGGAGGTGTTTTACAAATTATTTTAACTATTTTATCAATTTAGTTGTGCAGCTACAGCATTCACTAGGAAGATGGTATGCATGTAGGTTAAGAGGAAGGAAAATGAGATATTTAGCTAGAGTTTGATTGCAGGTATAGAAGATTGCAAAAAAAACTAGATCCAAAAACCTCAGTTTTCTTAGTGGGTTTACACATATAATCTATATATGATTGGGTTTCAATTATTTTAGGTCTATCATTTTAAAAATAGTATAATATACCAAATATACCCAATTAATAATATGTATGTATTAAAATTAAACAAAATATATTAATCTATATGCTGGTAGTGTAATGCCCCACTATGAAAACCTTAGAAGACAACACATCTATGCTATGCAAAGCGGAATAATTTTTTTTGTATTAAATAACAGGGTAATGTTGAACAAATCTATTCACATCATTAACTAACATCTTGTCTTCTAAGGTCCCATGGTTGCATTACTTGACAAATTAATCAACATAACTTACATGCATTACTAACTAACATCGGTAGAACATTTTAAATTTATTACACTAATGATTATACATATACATCTCCATTTCACGACATCAGTTAGATAATCAACTTGATCAGATTACATGTACATATTCAAGTCCATACATATGAGTACATCATCATGTAGTTTACATTATCAACATCCTGATTACATCTGAATATATACAATGTGATACAGTAGATACACAAGGCTAGTACATGAGCATAATAACTATCTTCATAAATAGGTACAAGATCTGATGTCTGGTACACAAGGTATATCCTCCTTGCTCACGAACAACGGCAAGGGAAAAACCAATGGATAAAGCTCTTCCACCTGACCATGTGGAACCCTGAGGTCCACCCCCTGAGCTAGGAGTTAACATAAGGTCCCCACTACAACATACAGTCAGGTAGACAGTAAACTAAAGACAACACATGACTCCAACATCACAAGTCAATATCACAAACAACACAACAGTACTTCCAGAGGCAATACTTATCAACTGGGGAGAGTACAACTAGGGACTGCTAGGCTGCAGTAAGGAGAGTGTCATCGCATGGCCCTAGCATGGGTTACCCTGACTATCTATCACCAGAAGCCGGCCCCCATCTATGGTTACCCTGGCAACCTCTCTAGGCACCGGCCGCATAGGGTGACACATGTGGAATCAACATTCCTTTCATGAGGACAAGGAAGTTGATTTTTCCAACCACGGCCTTCTCATCTCATCCTTAGCCTGAACGAGCACTACAGGCATGAGTGAGGCATCCAATTATCTTGTTAGTGTGAAATCTACCCAACCCCTAGATTAATTATTAGGTTATCACTTGATTACCAACTTCCAATGGGTTACCCTGGCGGCCACTTTGGGCACCGGCCCCACATTGGAAGCCACTCCCCTACCTACAACTAGAAGACCCCACTCAACAAGCATAGCAAACATCATCATGACAATGAGGATACATGAACCATGCAAGGTCTTAACCATCTTGCATAACAATTAACCTTATATCAGCATGTATATTTAACAATGCAAGGCATTGACCCTCAAAACATAATCATAAGGGCAGAACTCCTAAACCATTGCCCATAACAACACATAATCATTACATCTTTATGATTTCCATGTCTCCCCATTCCACAACTCACCACAAAACTCGACACAAGACAAATACGACTAAATGGACAACTATGCATCCATAGAGAAGTACATTTATCATTCACATCATCTTTTAATCCATACATAACTAGAGGCAATCATGCTTCTTAAAACATCATGATCTTAAGACATCTATCAACACAATACATGAAATCAAGACATCCCATTCTAAGCCTCTAGAAAACTAGCCACACAGGTAGATACAAAATCAAAAGACTATATGAACTAGTTCATGACCCACGAATTGAATTTACTAAACCTATTACTAACAATTTACATTTTCTCAATATCAACACACTTATAATTAGATTATGCCTTCTTTACAACTAATCCACTATAGTAGATTACAATTGACTAAGTTGTTACAATAGTATATTAACATTAAAATATAGCTTATCATTTGATTGTATTCCTATTAAGGAATAAATCAATAATTACAATAAAAATTAACTACATGTAAATATTTATTAAAATAATTATTTAATTGATTTACAAAGATACAAATATATTTATATAGCATTAACACAACTAAAGTAACCCATTATTTGTCATTTTTATAAATCAAGTTAATTAAATAATTATAATGTAATTTAAATTCAACTCTTGAGGATAAACTTGAGGGTTCCTATTTATCATTTACAATATACAAACTCTCTATATATTTATTATCCTTTCTAAAAAAAATATCATTCTAAATAATCTATTTCTCTATTAAATAAACATGCAATGTGGATAATATTCAAAATCACTCTAAAATTAATCTATTTCTTTATTTTTAGAAACAAAATCATTAAAAAGAATAATTTATTTATTTTTCTCTCCCTAACACCTTCATTCTATAATTTAATACTTAATTTTATTTTATTTTTCTAATTTCTATTCTAATAGAGGAATTATTTGCATATTTAAGCAAATATAATATCACAAATTAATTGAATCAAGTTTAAGAAACTTTCTATAAAATAATTTATTTTCTTACTTTTCTTTAAATAAAGAATGTAGAATTCTAGCTCAATTTAAGGAATAAAAATAATTCAAAAGGATTAATTATAACTTAATATGTTTCTAAAAAGGAAATAGTTTATATTAGAGAAGAGTTTAGTTTCTAATTTAAATGTTAAAAAAGAGAGAGTTATGTAGGCTCTTCTTTATTTCTAAAAAGAACATATATTTAATTTAAGAAATGAATTGGTCCATATATAAAAGCAAATGAAGACAAAAGATAAGTTATTTTATATGATGTTATAATTGTAAAATACACTCATTGGATTTTGGGAGGATACTCTCAAAAATTTTGAATTAATGAAACACATTGATTATTGAAGGCTTGCTGGTGTTTTTTTTTGCAACTGTATCTTTTTTGTTGAAATGTATTGAAGGATTGGATTGGAGCACAAGAGGAAAAGGCAGTTAGAAATGAATTATAGCTTATGCAAGAAATAAAATTCAGATCTGTCGTGTATGGAGATGGTATATATGATGACAATTACTTTGCCACTTGTAAGCCACAGTAAATTGAACTCACAAGGTAACAGATTGCTGGTGAAATTCATATGAACTTTGATTCAAGAAACTGCACAATATGGATTTGTTGAAATGTCTTGGAAACTTTTAATAAATGCAAGCTACTTCAACCAGGTTTGTGGCTTCTGCCAGCATTCTCACGCCTGTGCCAAAATGGTAGCTTGAACAGGGTATGGACATCCATAAGGCATAAAGGAGAGAGGATATCAATAGATGTTGAAATTGCAGCGGCTATAGAAGATATGTATGCAAAATGTGGAAGCATGAGAGGGCACTTGAACCGTTTGACAACATGCCTCAAAGATAACATCTAAATGTTTATTTTTCTTTCTTTATCTATCTTGCATGAAAGATACATCATTTATTTTGTCAATATGAACCATAAACACTCAAATTTTATACCCCATTCAGTAGTTTGAACCTAGGCCACAATACTTCAAACAAAATCAGTTCAAATCAATTACATTTGCTAAGGTATAGAAACTGAGCTAAAGATCATAGGAAAAAGATAATATTATGAATAACAATGTGACAAATTACCTTCCTGCACAAATGCTAAAATCATACATTTGGTCTCTAACAGAGAATTTCATTCATTCAAAACTCCCTGAGAAAAATGTTAACTAATTTAAATAGGTCAAATTTATTAAAATTTTTGAACATAAAACAATTGGGAATTTGAAAATAAGTCTTTAAGATTTATCGATTTTCCATTTGCTAGACAAACGGTTTATAGCACAATTCCTTTGACATTTAATTCCATTTGGCAAAATGAGCTCAATTTCTATCAGTCCAATCTCAAATATTGGTTTCTAAACAATGAATTTATGAAACATGCAGGTACTGGTAGGTTGCATGGAGAATATATGCAAAGACCTATCACTACTTACTGGCATCTTCTACAATCTAAGAGATAATATATGAGATTCAATATGCAAGCATGACAGGGTCAAGGATTTGGTGCAAACTTTACATTGAATCATTTATTTCTCAGGGTTGAAGTCAGAATACAGGGTTACAGAGGATGGCATATGATTACAAGAGAGACTAGGAAAGGCTATCCCAGAAGCCTACTTCTTGGAGGGTCTACAGGGACATTTTAAGTTGGAACAACCATATTTATCAATCAGAGAGGGCAAGTTCATTCCAGGGAAGGAAGCAATTACTCTAAAGGGTATCAAATTTAGGGGTAACCGATTCAATATTCGAAGAGCTTTGAGATGATAATAAGTGCAATGTAAATTAGAATCAGAAACGAAATGTTCAACATGGGGAAGGTAGATATGAGATTGCAGGATACACACAACAAGCTCAACGATTACAGGAGACTCAAACACAACAATCAACTGGAAGACAATCAGGGCATGAACACAACATTTAGTTTCAAAATTCAGAAATAAAAATCTAAAAGAAAGTGGAACCTGGTTTGGATGCTTGGCTGCCTTGAAGATTTGGTGCCAGAATCACTCCCTTGGCTCATCCAAAACTGCCTCCTCCAAAACTCCTTAGCCCCTTCCCCGTTCCTCCTCCAGAAATCTTTTTTTTCCCCTCCCCAACCAGGACTCAACTCCCCGAATAAATGCAGGAGGCATCCTCTCTTCCCAACAACCTACTTTCTCAAAACACGGGTTGAACTTCCTCGAGTAAATGCAGAAACATTCCTCTCTTTTTCCAACAACCCACTCTCTCGTGGGATTCAAAAATACACCATACCCAAGGATTCCCAGACCTCCAATTTGCAATTGATGGCACATGACATTAAATTTGCACATCCCCAAAATACTGATTACATGATACCAGATGACAACCCCATTTTTTTTAACTTTAGAATATCATCTTTATTACTATCAATTTATTTTATCAAGATTGTAATTGTTTATTCATCTTACTTATGTGTTTTGTTTTCTTTTAATTTTATCCGCTTACAACTTGTGACTAATTATATCATCTAATCATTTATCTAATTTATTTATTTATTTACTAATTCATGTTAATTTTACCAATTATCAAACAATTAAATCATTTATAATTAATAACAACACATAATTTCCCTAGCAAATGTTTATTTAACATTAGCTTAATTTTAACTTTATTTTTAATGACGTACTAACCAAGCTTAAATCAACACTTTAACTTGGATAAACCCAACTTACTGGATGATACCTGACCCCATGTAAAGCCACATGACATGACGACAAAATAATGACAAATAGTCCAACTGACGGTGACGACAGGATACAATACTGAGAACTCATCCTCTCTGAGGATGTTGACTGAGTAGGGAACCTTATGCTAACTCCAATCCACAATTCCATTGTGAAAGAACCTGCTCAAACCTGCTATATCAGGTGGAGTCGAGGTTCGGTACCTACAACCTGCATCCAAACAACTTATTAAATACGATCAAGTACATATATGTCAACACACAAAGAGTCAGAGAATCACGGCGCAGCAGGGTACTCGAAATGAGTAATGCTACACCGTCCCTGCTCTTGGATAAGATTATAATCATAGCATTTGAAAACAGATATCTACGAATCTAAAACATGTAAATAATAATCCATTACTAAACATATCCAACACATCATAACTGAAGTAATCATAATGTCATCATAACTCATAACACATATCTAAGTATATCCATCGAACATAGTCCATCAAGATCAAAGAGAACATAAACCATAACATACTAGTCCAAATGTCTCGAAACTGTAAATAGGCAATATAAGACTATCAACTATTCTAGAACTGACAGATAACAATGTGAAAATAACATCTATCACAAGCCAAAAAAGCGAGGGGCATTATAGGTAGGATAAGGAAGTACAGAGTTAAATTATCAAAACAAATTTAATAAATTACAGGGGAGGGTGTATGTATATGTGTGTGTGTATATATATATACACTGTATGCTATCTTTTTAAAAAATTAGAATACTCTTTATAAAAATACAAAAACATTGATTTTTTAAACTATTTTTATTCTATGTTGTGCTTTTATTTAAAATAGAATGTAGAGTAAAGTCTTTTAAAAAAAATTAAAATACTTGTATAAAAAAATAAAAGTATTGATTTTTTAAACTATTTTTACTCTATGTTGTATTTTAAAAAAATAGAATGTAGAGTATTAAAGTCCATTGTAGTTACTATTTTGACACTTTAAGATAACATTATAATAATATTATAATATGATATAATATTATAATATATTATTATTTAAAATAGAATGTAGAGTAAAGTCTTTTAAAAAAAATTAAAATACTTTTATAAAAAATTAAAAGCATTGGTTTTTTAAACTATTTTTACTCTATGTTGTATTTTAAAAAAATAGAATGTAGAGTATTAAAGTCCATTGTAATTGTTATTTTGACACTTTAAGATAACATTATAATATTATAATATGATATAATATTATAATATATCATTATTTAAAATAGAATGTAGAGTAAAGTCTTTTAAAAAAAATTAAAATACTTTTATAAAAAAATAAAAGCATTGATTTTTTAGTTGTATTTTTAAAAAATAGAATGTAGAGTATTAAAGTCCATTGTAATTGCTATTTTGACACTTTAAGATAACATTATAATATTATAATATGATATAACATTATAATATATTATTATTTTTATTTAAAATAGAATGTAGAGTAAAGTATTTTAAAAAATTAAAATACTTTTATAAAAATAAAAGCATTGATTTTTTAAACTATTTTTACTCTATGTTGTGTTTTTAAATAATAGAATGTAGAGTAAAGTCCATTGCTATTTTGAAACTTTAAGATGACATTATAATATTATAATATGATATAATATTATAATATAGTATTATATTATAATATGATACAATATTATAATATATTATATAATATTATAATATACTATTATAAAATAATATGATATATTTAATATAATGTGATACGCCTTTGATCAATTTCTGCAATTCTATTCTATTATATTATACTAAAATGAAATACTTTTTGAAAAAAAAATTCTTGCAGGCCTTTGATAAATTTCTTCTGCAATGCTATTCTTTTATGTGAATATGTGTCCTTTCATATGCCATTTATGTAACGTTTCTTTTCATGTATTCTTTTATGTGAATATGTGTCCTTTCATATGCCATTTATGTAACGTTTCTTTTCATGTTAGTGGATATGCCATTCTGTCCATCCGATAATATATTTTAAATTAGGGAATCTTAATTGGTATTTTTAATTTTTTTTTACATCAATTTTGTTTTATGATTTTTCCTTGCTGCCATTGTAGGACGCCTCTCGACGTAATTAAACAATGTAAATATAATGAAATAATTATTAATTAGTTCTAAAATGAAATAAAATAACTCTTAAGTAAATTATAAAAAGATTTTTTAGTAAACAATGTAAATAAAACAAAATAACTCTAAGGATGAATAAAATAACTCTTAAAAAAATAAATTAACTCAAGACCCATATCTCTTGGCGTGTTCTTACACCGAGACAATGGCATCAAGGGGTGGAGTGTAATGGCATGAGTATGTCTTACTTTTTACCTTAAATTTGACAACCATTTACATTACAAAGTATTAAAAATATAGCCCACATATATATTTAAAAACACTATAGTTCTAAATAAAATACCTTTATTAAAATAAAATAACTCTTAAGTAAATATTAATAGTGCTAAAATTTTAATTTTATGATTTAAATGATTATAATTATATATTAAGTAAATATTAATAGTGCTTAATTTATAATTTTATGATTTAATTTATTATGATTTAGTGGATTATTCCAATTAAGTTATTTCCTTTGCCATTAATATTTAACATTGTTTGGTGAATAATTAACTTTAAAAGCTCTGAAGATAGTTTTTATTTCAAGAGTTAGGGCCCTAAAATGAGTAGATTTTCTCCAATGCTAGGTGTTAGTGTATATTGAGGTCACTTAGGATAGGGCTATTTTTAGTCTTTTGTCTTTTGTGCTTTTCTATTTTCGGCACATACTAGGATTAGGAGTCTCGATGCTTTAATTAGCACATCTATGTTTAGAACAGGTGTCTAGGGTCACTTATCTTGAGTTAAGTAGTTGCATGCCTATCTTTAGGCCACTACTATTCTCAAGCTTGCTTTCCTATTTCTGGCATGTCTATTCTTAGGAGACTTGTGCCTATATGTACTTGCTCGTGTGAGCTAATAGATTATCTCATTATTGCTTTGCATATTGCTTTGTTTTGGTATTGCAGGAGTGTGTGATTGTTAAGCTCTCATGACTCACGCCAGTACTCGTATCCTTCCATTTGTTCCTCATTTATGACATCTCTTGTATTATCAAATCTCTTGCCCATAGCATTCAAATTTGTGAGTTTCAAGTTGAATTTGAAGGGCCGATCCCACGTAGATAAAGGCATTTTTTGTGCACCAGAAAGTTGATCTTTAGGGTCTAAATCTCACGACCTTCTTTGGAGGCATTTATTCTACTTTGGAAGTGTTAAAACCTACTTTGGAGGCATTTATTCTGCTATGGAGGCATTAAAACCTATTTTGTGGGCATTTATTCTACTTTGGAGGCATTAAATTCTACATCTAGAGGTGTTTTTTTTAAATCTGCAGGTGTTTTTCTCTGAAAGGCATTTTTTTACTAGTTTTCTGTAGTTTTGAAGGGTCGTGGGCCTCAGACAAGCCACAAGCTCCCTGCAAATAACCACAGTTGCAGGTAGGGCATGGAAAGACATCAAAAGGTGGCAAGCAAGGAGTAGCCACCCATGTTCTGTGTTTCCATAGTGAAAGTGCTTTACAAGCCCGATTGAGGGGCATTTTTGTTTGCAAAAGAGGCCTGAAAAGCACTCAAACCACCTCAATGCCCCCAAATTCACCTAGAAATCTATCAATCCACCCTCCAAATTAAAAAAATTGCCCCTGTAAACTACAAATCCTCCTGTATTAGAGGTAAATCAAACTTCACTTACCCTGATTTTGCAGTTTTTTTCCCAGTTAGGTCATGTTTTCTGCCTCATTCGCCCAACTTTGTGTTATTTTAAAATTTAGGGCTTTTTTAAGCTAAGAAAAGCTATATTTAAATTTAATTTTTTTTTTCCAAAATTAAAAGTTCTACCCCTTATAAAGTTTATTTTGTCCAAATAGTTTTTGGCAAATTAAACTAAAAGTGCATGTAAATCATGTAATAGGAAAATTTTGCCCACACACTACTTATAATGTGCCAACACTGGAACTGGGGGGATTCAAAATAATCATAGGGCGTCTTATTGGGTTGTGTTGTCTTCATTTACACATTGCTTGCAATATGGAGTCTAATCAGTCTATTTATCCGTTGACTCCATTTAATTATCATGAGTGGGAATCTATAATTCAACTTGTGTTAAAGAATAAAGGCTTACATAGGGTAATGATGAACACTGAAAAAGAACCCACTGTTCATACAAAGAAGGATAAATGGTTTAATAATTGTGATCAAGCCTTTGGTTTTTTGTGTCTAAATATAGCTCCTGAACTATTGTTTCATGTAAAAGCCTTGAAAACACCCAATGAAGTTTGGCTAGCATTAGAAAAATACTTTGGGCAGGTTGATGAGATGAAAGCTCACAAGTTGGATAAGAAGCTAATTAGTCTAATTTTGAGTACATTTGACACCTTAGAAGACTTTTAAGCAAGTTTAAATTTGTAAGGTTGCAATTAAAAGAGTGTGGAATCAACAAGAAAGATGATCAACTTGTGCTTTCAATTCTCTCCAAGTTAGGACCTGAGTATTCTGTATTTGTATCTACTTTCTACTCCACTAAAAGAGCTCTTGTAGCCACATGGAAAATGCCATCTTTATATGACTTCATTGCAGAATTAACTAAGGAGCAAGATAAGTTAATACACATGGGTACCTTGAAAACATCAAAACCTCAAACTCTCTTTGTTGGAAATGGTGAAAATAATGCTTCAAATAACAAAGGGGAGAAGAATAAAGAAGACACAAAGATCAAGAAGGAACAAAAATCTGGGCCCAACACAGAATCTTCTTCAAATCAAGGGAAATCTAAGAAAGAGAAATTCAAGTGTGCCTACTATAAGAAGACAAGGCATGATGAGTACAAGTGTATGAAGAAGAAGGTTGATCACTTCACGCATCTCCTAGAGAAGATCAACATAGATGTACCTGAATCTTTTAAAGAGTCCTCATCAACTGAAGAAACTTCTAAGACAAAGGAAAAAGGAAAAGAGAAACTTAAGGGCAAGGCACTAGTAGATGGGATAATAGTTGTACTGTAACTATCATCAAGGACGAGAGATATCCCCTCAAGTGTGTCCTCCAAATCTGCAATATGAGACTCACAAAACAAGTCTGATATACCTACCAAGAAAGTATCCCAAAAAGCTGCGTCTGAAAGACTTGAATGACCCTACTCAACTGAAGTAGATGAATCCATGTCGATGTTGATCTCTGAAGAAGCAGGAGGTTGAGGTGATGGAAACTTAGCACTAGTCTCATGAACCAAAGTAGATGAAAGAACACCAAGGTTCAACTTACCATACTTCTCCTCAGAAACATCATTCACACTTGATACTTGAGTGTGAATATCAATCAATGGATCTACATCATCAAAAGAAACAAAATGGGAGAAAGTATACAAGTGCGATGCATGATCAACCATCCCAACAGCAATGATATCTCTACTCTCCAAGTCTCATATGATCACTGAATTAGGAGTGAACTCAACTGTCTTCCCTGCACCACAATGAGTAATCTGTAGATGGAAAGGAGATTGGTTGTGAAGGAAGGTACACACAACACATTGTTGAATGTATTCTCACCAACATCAATGGTTCCTTTAGCAGTTGTGTGTGAGAAGGAAAAATTAGGTTAGGAGGATCCAACAATGCAAATCAAACCCAATCCTACCACCTTCAAAGAATCCATCTAAATGACACAAGAATGCAAACAAATGAAGGGAAATCACCTAGATTATTGATTCCTTGGTTGGATTTGTGGATTATATTTAAATATAATTAATTATATTTAAATATTTTTATATTTTTAATTAAAATTAGAGAGAATGGAAAGATAATTAAATAATTAAAAATTATTTAATTATAGATAGAGGAAAAATAGAAGAAAAATATGATGAATAATGTAATATTTTAATAATGATAACTAGGTCAATTTTGGGTGTCTACAAGTTGCATGCACGTATGTATTGTTACCCATCAAAATACGTGGCAAAGTATATGACTCAAATAAAGAGAACATCCATTGTGAAGATGTCATATGATGAGAAGCTCCTGAATCAAGAATCCATCTCTCTGACTGAAGACTTGTAGAAGCAAAGATTGCTTGTCCCTTGTTTGTCCCTTTGGCAATGCCTGTTGTCCCTATATGTGTAGATGATGATGGTGTCGAAGAAGAGGATGGACTAGGTGATGATGAAGGGAAATTAATATTGTGCTTTTCAATAATGTGAATCAACTCATCAATTTTCTTCTCGTAACACTTATGCTCATCATGTCCTAGTTTCTTGCAATATGCACACTTTTGTCTCTCCTTCTTAGATGATTCCTCCTTGGGAGAGGATGAGGACTTAGGTGATTTAAATTTGACAACCATTTACATTACAAAGTATTAAAAATATAGCCCACATATATATTTAAAAACACTATAGTTCTAAATAAAATAACTTAATTAAAATAAAATAAGTCTTAAGTAAATTATAAAAAGATTTTTTAGTAAACGATGTAAATAAAACAAAATAACTAGTAAGTAAATTATAAAAAGATTTTTTAGTAAACCATGTAAATAAAACAAAATAACTCTAAGGAAGAATAAAATAACTCTTAAGAAAATAAATTAACTCAAGACCCATATCTCTTGGCTTGTTCTTACACCGAGACAATGGAAGCAAGGGGTGGAGTGTAATGGCATGAGCATGTCTTCCCTTTTACGTTAAATTTGACAACCATTAACATTACAAAGTATTAAAAATATAGCCCACATATATATTTAAAAACATTATAGTTCTAAATAAAATAGCTTAATTAAAATAAAATAACTCTTAAGTAAATATTAATAGTGCTTAAATTTAAAATTTATGATTTAATTGATTATATTTATATATAAATATAATCAATTAAATATTTAAATATTTTTATATTTTTAATTAAAATTAGAGAGAATGGAAAGATAATTAAATAATTAAAAATTATTTAATTATAAATAGAAGAAAAATAAATAAATTATTCAAATGTGTTAGACAAATGTAGATGATGAATAATGTAATATTTTAATAATGATAACTAGGTCAATTTTGGGTGTCTACATTTTGCCCCTCTTTGAGACAATGTTCGTTAGAACATTGTTTCAAAGCAGATATGATACGATATGTTGCTTTCAGAAAATAGATTTTGCCCCAATGAAACTGGCGGATGATGCCCCCTCGAGAGGAAACACCAAACGAGTGGAAAAGGCTAGGTTGACTCGCGAATAGATGACAAGACGAAGATGAACTAGGTTAACACGAAGAAATTAGGGGTCAGGCAGGATTAAAAGGGATGGAATAGGAGAAATTAGGGTTTGTCTTAGAAGAAAGGGGATGATGATGAGATGGCGAAGAAAACCAATGATCAATTCTCATGAGTACTATTGCATTATTGCAGGATAGATGGATGAATGAAGACAACTTTAACGATTGCCACAAAGTTATGAGATTTGCAATCCTTATGTTTGATATAGCGTATAGATAGTATCCACCAAGGTATAGAAGACCAGGGTGTCATGTATCCAATGCATACAGTATAATACAATCTTGTCTAACGTATGAGGTCAAGATGTTGATCCAACATAGACAAGATATGAATATTAGTTGCTTTTTTGAGATGGACTTTTGACTCTCCAAATAAAGGTTTGAACTCACCTCCACTAGACATAATGAAACCTTGTGAGTTATATGTATGATAAATAGTCTTAGCATAAAATAGTCTTAATACATAGGAGACTATTTAGCTTCTCAAAAGCAAAAGATATTACTATGCAAGATGCTAATGCCAACACGTACAAGATACCATAAGGCATAGTAGGAGAATAATATCATCTCACAAACACAACATATGAAAGCCAATGACCATGCCCCATCCTATACTTCATCTCAACATACCAAGATATGATAGATCAAGGAAATCTCGATTAGGTATAGAAAAGGACAAAAGATAAATCAAAAGATAAACAAAAGACACAACCATCATGGTCTCTTCCCAAATTTTAATTCTCTTGGATAGATTTGCTTGAGATAGATACAATAGATATTAGCTTAAGACATGGTGGACAAATAAATTTTAGCTTAGCTCTTGATTTTAGTACACTCTTGAGCTATCGAGTTATGCATAGTTTGCTTCCTGCTTAAGTTAATCAAAAGGAAGAAAGAGGAAGACAAAGAAGATGACAGAGGGATGGAAGAATGGATCGTTGGTGCTTGCGTACTAGATACTTCCTTCGTATTCTAGATTGCCTACATACCCTGTATCCATGGGATCAAAGCACCACACGATGATAATGAGACATGATGAATATGTAGTTCTGGGTTTTATTGATGATGTGGGAGGTATGAGGAATAAAAGTGTGATGAAAGACAAGAGAGAATGATCATAAGAAAAGACAAATGATGAAAAAAGGGTATCGTCTTATGCCTAAATCTGGGTGTTTCCTTCATACACCTGCCTTCCTACATACCCTATATCCACAAGATCAAGGCTTTCAATGATAGAAATGAGATGTAGTTCTTGTTTATTATGGGATGGTGATGATAAGGGATGAGTGATGAATAGGATTGATGTGCTTTAATGTAGTAGTGATTTGATTGGATTGGATTATGAATGAATATGATCGATTGGAAGGAGTGATTTGATGGATTAATTTTATTGCTTGAAGTTTTTGTTGGTTATTTGATTTTTTTGCATTTTTGGGGAATATTTGATTTTTTTGGATTTTTGGGAATGTTTGATTTTATTTTCTAGATTTTTGGATGTTTTAAGGTGTCAATGTATTTACAAAGTATCTGATAATGACACTCTGAAGGTCCACTTCGAAACGAGGTGTAAACAAGTGCCCCAAGTATAGGATGGACTTATTATGGGGTGATCATAGGATTAGGTGATAACCTAGATGGTTTAGCATAAAGTGGAATAACATATCGATTCCAACTATTTCTAACCATGGTAGTATACAAAGATGGATAAATCTTATTAGGGATAAGGAACATTATCATGGGAAAGGTATAATTGATTATGATGTGGATTATATAGGAGACTAGTGTATTATGATGTGGATTATGTAGAGGACTAGTGGATTATGATGTGGATTATGTAGGGTAATTGCGGAATGGATTATGGAGATAAATGAATACAAAATAGATGGTGGGAGCTAGCCTTCTACACATAGCGCTTGTTTGCCAAGTTTTCACTATGGTACTTATCCAGGGCACCTATTTACCAGGTTTTCACCATAGGACGAATGATTTTTCTTTACTTTTTTTTTTTAGATACTCTGAGGATTAAGCATAGAATTTCTTGAGATGAACACTGTTGATGGGTTCATCTAAGGGAATGCCTTCTGGTATTGATAATTTATATGCTCAGGGTCCATAGACTGCTGTGATGATGAATGGTCCAAGCCAATTCGGTTCAAATTTGCCTTTTCTTTCACGATCCTGTTGATTTTTTTTATTTTCCTTTAGGACAAGGTTGCCTAATTGAAACCTTCTCTCTTATTTTCTTATTATAGCTATTACAAATTTTTCTTACAGCTCAAATTAGCAAAGCTAGGATTTATTCAGTTCATTTTAGTTGAGAAAAGTTTATTCATAGCATTTTGGTTGTTTCAGTTGTATAGTTATCATAACAAATTGTTTCAATTGTATCAATTTTCGTTATGCAGAAGAAGGTACAAATAAATTAACATTCATTGCTTGTGTCACTGTTTATCATTTCAGAAGGTTGTCTCATTTCATACTACAAGGTTTCATTCATTTGATCAAATGAGATAGACAGAATATTACATTGTTTCATGCATTGAATGAAGAACAGAAGAGAAATTAATTGTCCCACACAAGCCATGGGAGTAGCTGGATCTGAATATCTAATATAATATGTTATGCAACTGAAAAGGAACTGACAAAGCTCCGAAGCTGTCATAACCTACATTAGAGGAGAGAGAAGAGGGGGGTTTAGTGCTCATGACATCATCTCATCCATATTCTATATTAGTACGAACATAATACATAACAGATTGCATGAGATAATCATCATCAGAAAGCATAATATTCATCAGTTACAAGAAAGAAAGAGACATCATCATTAGAGCACAATTGTTTTTTGGACTAGTTTGTTTCATGTGCAGGTACAGAATAAGTCATGTAGCTAGTTTGAAGACATTTTAGCACATGGTGTAAAATGGGCTCCCACAAGGGTCAAGCTCAGCGTGCTGCCCCTATTCTCAAGGGGAATGGATTGCAAATGTATGAATCAAATCGATTAAACTAAAGGAATATCAAGCAATCAGGTACATGCTCATTATTACAGTTCAAAACATGAAATGAAACCAGAAGAATGTAACTGAATCATTAAGAAAAACTGTCAATTTTCATCAATTGTCATTGGTGAAGTATAATTCATATGAGGTACAGAATGCAGATTACATCAAGTGTTGCAGAGCAGATAAGTTATGAAAAGTAGATTGCATCTATAAGGTAGCAGTGTTGAACATCCTGTCATATTGCATTTACGAGGTAGCCATATGTTACCACTGTTCATCATAAACATCACATGCATGTATTGAACAGTCAACTGATACAATCATTGTGAATCTCATTTATCATGCAATCAGGGAAAGTGCTTCTATTAGGAATGATAAATATATCTGTGCCAAGTGTCTTCCTGCGGGAATAGCCATATAAGTATGCAGGTATTATACACAATGTGGAATAGAGCAACCATAGTGTGTGTGCCATCAAATACAATGGGTCTGCTATATTAATGAGAAGTCTCAGAAGAAATCAAAATAAAGAGCATTCACAGATGAGGCAGATAGAGATGAGTTTGTATTGCATATTCAAGAGAAATACATCAATTATACAAATGGTCATAAAGTAGCTTGCACATTTGTATGGTGAATTGAATAATCTACAGGTAACATCAATAAAGATTCTCACAATAGCCATCAAGAGACTACACAAGAATATATACCACATTTCAAATGATGCACACGATGAAGATGCAACATATTGGATAGCAATACAATAGACATAAAGCATCAAGTGGCAGTTTAGGTATAATAGAGGATAGTCATATAACATCTATGATCAGCTGAAGGACATTCAAATCGTAGATATAGATACATAGCTACGAGTACCACACAATTTTCACACCTCAACTAAGTGAAGTAAAAAGTCATTATCATTCCAATACGTGAATAAAGGAGCCATACAACAGCTATGATGGCCAAACAATGCAATATTAAGATCCATGTTGACCTACAAGAGGTTCATAAAAAATGGGTTTGGATGTGTTATAGAAAATATGTGTAAATGCCATGTGAAAGAGGAGTTTCAATCTATCAGAATGTATACAATGATAGCATAAGTTTAAGAACAATATCATGACTGGATTCTCACAGGGCAATATCTACAATGATGATAACAGAAAAGCATCGAGCAACATATTTTGTATGGCCATAGATACAAAAATCCTCTTATCATTTTGAGCCAAAACCAAACATAGAAGCCATTCTCCATTCTAAGTTTCAAAGTGCTCAGAAATAATGATGTCAACCATTGGCAAATGTAAATCAGCATTGTACTCTACCAAGATAGAGAAAGTATTTAGATAACATGAGGACCCGTGGCCTATAATGAAGGAGGTCTTCCTTTACAGCCAAACCAATAAGCTTGTTTGTGTTTTAAAAAAATGCCAATGCAGAGGAAGATCTAGGTTCCAAAAACATGGAAGAAAGCAAATATTAAGAAGCCATAGACAAAGCAATGGGAAACCAAAATTGAACATCTATAGAAGTATATGGTGCAGCCACGACCCGACTCAGTAAAAGGATTTCTAAATTTACAATAAGTAGCAATGTAGCAGAATACAAGGAATATGCAAAGAGAACATTCAAAAAATGCATGAAAAATGAGATAATCTTTTGTTCTGTCATCAGCCAGAGTAAAGGGTCTTCTTTAGCAAATTAGAAAATCCATTTGAGAGTTTAGATCGCAACCAAATACGGAGAAGCCTACTTCATTTCGTGTCATGACATGTCTATTCTCAAGTGATAAGCAAAAGATACAGAGAAAATATGTCTTTTGCATTTAGTACCCAAGAAGAGGATAATAATACAGAGCCCAGCTCGAGTTTATATGCAGGTAACAAGAAGAAAGATCAAAGTCTCATGAAGACCTGTAGCTACGACCCCTTTTTGAATGATCAAACCATTCAAAAATTAATGAGAGTGTGTACAAAAAGCAATAAGGCCACGGCCTTTTATAGAGGAATTGCAAAGTTATTTTGAAAGAGAGTAAAATACATGGTAAAGGTAGCCATATGAGACACGACCCAATACAGATGAAGATCCATTTGAAATTTTTCAACAAAGTTATAAATGCTTTGAATAATGCTCAAATACACATAGTCGCGGCCTTACAGGGTGAACACACAGAAACAAATATACATTTGAATGGATACAGAGAGTCTGAGCTTCTACAGAGCACGTTCTTCCTTCAAAACCAATGAAACCCTAAAGAATACAAAGAATATGCACAGTTGAGGCACATAGAGTACGTTCATGTGGCTTTATCCTCATGTTTGGTTTTAATGGGAGCTTGAGCTAGCCTTATGGCAGTGTCCAAAGCATAGGAAGGAGATAGCAATGGAGTAAATAGAAGAATGCATCAGAGCATGCATATAGCCACAGCCATTAAAGGTCAGCTTTACCTCAAAATGAAAGGAAATGGGTCAAAACATATAATAGAAGGCATTTACCTGTATTAGAGGAGAGATCCAGGGAGTCGACAGGATTCAGCTTCAAACCCCATTCATGGCGACGATCGTTTGTAGAGGGTTTCTCAAATATTGCAATGTCAAATGAATGCTTTTAGGGTTTGAATGAGGGCTTTTGGGGTATTTTTCCCTAATGTTGAATTGCATTTTAGTAGCATTTGTTTTATATTTTCTTTGTTATGACTAATGCCATCGTGTGAGGGGGCTTTGGGGCCAAGTATTTGTGGCTAGGCTTTTAAAGCCTTTGAAGTATGTTTGAAGAAAGATTAATGTTTATGCTAGGGTGAAGAGCACATAATGCCTTAGTGAATGTTTTATTCACCTTTATACCACCATAGGAGGGCTTGTATGCCAAATGGAGGGCTTTTGCCATGTCATATGCCTTGGTGTCGTGTTTGGAAGGTCCCACGACCTTGAAGGCTTAAATGCCTTAGTATATTCCTTGTAGCATCCTCATAGGCCTTATTTTGCTAAAATTACATATGATGCCTTAATATTTTAATGATTTTTATTGAAAAAGTTGAACATTGTAATCCAAAAATGGTGAAATTATAAGCGAT
Organism: Cunninghamia lanceolata; assembly: GCA_027924645.1. NCBI lineage: Eukaryota > Viridiplantae > Streptophyta > Pinopsida > Cupressales > Cupressaceae > Cunninghamia > Cunninghamia lanceolata. The sequence continues at coordinate 911,147 of BSBN01000210.1, read as the reverse complement.
GAAGATTTGGTTTAATTTTCAAATCAAATAGGAGATAGGTTCAAAACTGCCATGTCATGTAAAGTTAACTTTAAAGCAATGCAGTTATAAATTGCTTTAAAATTAAACTATTATTAGGCAGTTAAAGCATTTTGCTTTCTGTTGGGTGAATTAAGCAGAATAAGACAAAAAAATTTCTTTTATGAGGCAGATTGGATAGATTTCGATGCAGATTTGTTGGGGACCACCTAGAGGATCAGGCTGGTAGCTTTTATTTACAGTTTGGAGGCAATTTGAGGCTATTTTTGGGAGCTTTTTTCTTAAACTCGAAAATGGGTTTGCAGATCTATTTTTAGGAGTTGTTTATCTTTCTTTTGAGGAGATCTTTTGGCAGGGCTATATAGTTGATATTCTTTTTTAGAGCAGGGGGTTTGTTTTACCTTTCTTTTCTTCTCTTTTGAGCATAGGTAGAGAATTATAAACAAGTAGTTGGCTCATGTTGTTTGGCATTGTATTCCTTCCAGTTCAGTATAACAAATTTTCCTATTCCATCCATGTATCTATTTATAGTTTTGATTTGATGTCTCATTGTGGTAGCTTTATGCCCTTTGTTATGTCTCAGTGTTGTTAAATTGCATGTTTTTCCCTGGTTGTGACTTGTGTTTTAAATTAAACCTTATTACAAACTATTTTTGGGATGAATTATCATAGGTGGGATTGTGAAAATTCAAGTTTGAAGAGTTGTTTGTCAGTGATCATATTCATTTAGACTAGGTCCAAGAGTTAGTTTTGCAATTTCAATTATTCTTTCTGTCTCTTTCCTCTGCAAGTTAGTAGTTTAGGAAATCTTACGGAGAACTCTAGAGATTCCCTCTCAAAATGAATCACCCACATCTAAGAGGGTTTCCATGTTTCAACAGGACAGTCAAGCTTGACTTGACTAGTGGCGCAACCTTGATTGACAATAATTTTTGGCATGCCCGGTGAGACTAGTTGGACTATTTCAGTCCATAGTTCGATCATTTATCACTGATATTTGGTGTGTGTATCAGTGAATCTAGTCTTTGGAGGCAAGCAACTAGCATACCTAGTGACTCTACATGTTATTCTTCTAGTTTCAAGATGATCAGTTCATATCATCCACCATATTATGATGGTACCAATCCAACATCTTATCAGTTGTATCAAAGCAACCATGCAACTGGTTTTACTCCAAACAGCCATGCAACAACAACATACCATCATGCACGACATGTTTACCACCCACCCACCCCTACTCAATCTTCCAATCAACCAACATTGATGGAGGATGGAAGCATAAAAGATACTTTGGCATTCATCATGGAGCAGATAGATGAGATCCATAGGCTATAGGAGTACAACATGCACAGGATGAAATAGCCTATCAGGCATATCTTCATGAGCAGGAGTTGGAGACACAAAAGGCATGTTTTGAATAAGAAATAGCTGCTAAAGAACAGCAGATGAGGTTTTTGCTTCATCAAATTTATGGACAATAAATTCAAGCTCCTCCTATTAGTCAAAATCAGCCTTTTCAAGATGAGGTATGTGTGTATAATTTTGCAAATTTTAATCAAGGTGAACCTATTATTCCTACCAAAGTCAAGATCCCCAGTTTCAGGAACCCTATACCCTTGTAAGAACCTAGGTTGGTATAGCCTTAATATATTATGCTTCAAAATCATCCAACTAAAGAATCTTTTTCCCACCAAGATATTGGTTTTGAATGCAAACAGACTCCCAAGAAAATCAAAATCCCAAGATCTAATTTTACTCAGGAGCCTGCTTGCGTCCAAGATCAGCTAGTGAATCTTCAGGTTTCCTAGATAGATGAATCTGACTATCCCTTCACCATTCGCCTTCTTGAAGATGGGCCTATTACCTTTCAAAATAGCTCACTCACCATGAAAGAAGCCAGGAATGTGAATTTATTACATATGGCTACGGAGTAGTATAGATCAGAGTAGAAAAGAATTGAGCAAGAAAAGGTTTCTCTTGATGAATCTTTTAGTGTTTTCACTAATGACCCTCCTTGTTATGTGAAAGATAACCAACTAGATAAATCACAAGAGAAGCAGGAGGTTGCTGCCATTAGTACTATTTTTACAACTGATTATAAGCATTACACATCTAAAAAGGTTGTTGTTGCAGACCCGATACCAAACCCTCTAGATTTTGTTTCATTTGAAAACTTTTCTAACGCTGTTCAAAACTTGCGTGAAGGCAGGAGACAGGAAATTTAGTAAGAAGTGGAGGAGTCAGTTTCTTTATTCAATCACTTACCCAGTGTTGTGGAACCGAAAGAGGAATCAATGCTCATGTCAGAGGCAGCAATTTCAGAACAGCAAGAGGGACCTGTTTTGGATCCCAATAGGCTTAATGAAAACTGTTATGAGGTAACTGATAACCCCTTTTCATTAGAAAATCACAAAAGTTTACTTGAGGTTCTTGTTATGAGTTTAGAAAATATGCAACTAAAGAGTGTTGAACATTAGTTTTTAGCTAACTTGTTTGTTGAGCTTCCTAAGTTCGTGCATGAAAGTGGGAGTGGAATGGCTATACTGAGTTTTGATCACCACGGTAACAAGGATTTCTCAGACAAGGAGGTGTTGACCCAAAGACAGGCTTGTAAAAATAGTCCCGATTTAGCTAATCAAGAACTTAAAGATGATTTATTTCAGGCAGAAATTGAGCTTTTTTGCTCACATTTGGATGATATGACAACATTGATTGAGGATGGTTACCCTGAACAGCAAAAAGAGGAGGTGACTATACTCCCAAATGAGCCATTGGTTATGGAGTAGACCAACAAATAGCATACTCTTAACTTGGAGAGACTACCTTTATGTGGCATAGATGAATTGCAAGTACAGATTGATAAAGAGGTTAGTTCATCATTGCCTTCATTGACTGAAGAGGCTTTTGTCTCAGATTGTGTCTCCTCATGTTATGATGAACTTTTTGAACCTAGCTTAGCTCTTGCTAAGGATCTCCCAAGTTTTGATGGTTTAGATGAGCTATTATCTACTTTGACTAAGGAGAGTGATCCATTGACCAAAGAGGAAGAAGCCACATGGCAGACCATCATGTAGAATGAGGATGATACTGCTGCCCCCAACCATGCAAAATGCTTTCTTTCTGATCCAACACCTTCCAGGGGGTGTCCTATCAGATTTCTAGCTGAGTTGGCAGCTGACAAGATAGTACAGCCTCGTAATGATGTTGATCCAAATCAGCAAGAAAGGTATCAAGTTGAACCTTATCAGTTTCCTTGTCCTTTCAATCAGTTTACCAAACTGGTGAAATGGGTAAGTACTTTCATGTTCCGATTCGGGCAAATGTTACAATTGTCTGCTACCTGTTTGTTGTTATTTCACCTCTTTGGGTTCAGTCACAAGCTGATGAAGTATTACAGATTATGGAGGAGGGGAAGTTATTTTATCGAACCAGTAAATGGTTTTGTCTGATCATCTTTCTTAGCTGGTTAGAGTAGGTTAGTTTAGGTTGCAGTCAATAAGTTCTCATGCACATTTGTTTTTAGCATTTTGTTTTGGTAGGGCCTGTTAGCTTGCTTGCAATTTAGTTTGTTTTTAGCTTTTTGGTTGCTGCTTGAACTGGTTGAAGTGTAAAGTTTCAGTGTTTTTTGTGTTTGGAATGAGTAGATTCAACTCTATTCCCAATGGATTTTCAAGGCAACTGGTTAGATGCTTAGCAAACAAGCATATAGCAGAAGTCACCAGAAATGTTACCAATTTTTATCACAGCTCAAATTGGCAGAGCTGGAATTTATTCATATCATTTTAGTTGAGAAAAGTTTATTCATAGCATTTTGGTTGTTTTAGTTGTATAGTTATCATAATAGATTGTTTCAGTTGTATCAATTGTCGTTATGCAGAAGAAGGTACAAATTAGTTAGCATTCATTGCTTATGTCAATGTTTATCATTGCAGAAGGTTGTCTCATTTCATACTACACGGTTTCATTCATTTGATCAAATGAGATAGACAGAATATTGCAATGTTTCATGTATTGAATGAAGAACAAAAGAGAAATTAATTGTCCCACACAAGCTATGGGAGTAGCTGGATCTAAATATCTAATACAATATGTTAGGCAACTGAAAAGGAACTGTCAAATCATATGAAGGAGAGGGTACCAATCATTGCCTAAATTCGGAGTCAGTCAATCATATAGCAGCTGCTCCATTCATTACCGAGCTCTGAAGCTGTCATAACATGCATTAGAGGAGAGAGAAGAGGGGGGTTTAGCACTCATGACATCATCTCATCCATACTCTATATCAGTACAAATAGAATACATAATAGATTGTATGAGATAATCAAGATCAGAAAGCATAATATTCATCAGTTACAGGAAAAAAAAGAGACATCATCATCAAAGAACCATCATTTTTTGGACTAACTTGTTTGTTTCATGTCTAGGTACAAGATAAGTCATGTAGCTGGTTTGAAGACATTTTTTAGCACATGGTGTAAAATGGACTCCCACAAGGGTCGAGCTCAGTGTGCTGCCTCGATTCTCAGGGGGAATGGATTGCAAATGTATCAATCAAATTAATTAAACTGGAGGAATATCAAGCAATCAGGTACATGCTCATGATTATAGTTCAAAACATGAAATCAAACTAGAAGAATGTAACTAAATCATTAAGCACAACTGCCAATTTTCTTCAATTGTCATTGGTGAAGTATAATTCAAAGGAGGTATAGAATGCAGATTACATCATGTGTTGCAAAGCAGATAAGTTATGACAAGTAGATTGCATCTATAAGGTAGCAGTGTTGAACATCCTATCATATTACATTTATGAGGCAGCCATATGTTACCACTGTTCATCATAAACATCACATACATCTATGGAATAGTCAACTGATACAGTCATTGTGCATCTCATTTATCATGCAATCAGGGAAAGTGTTGCTATTCAGAATGATAAAGATATTTGTGCCAAGTGTCTTCCTATGGGAATAACCATATAAGTATGCAGGTATTATACACAGTGTGGAATAGAGCAACCATAGTGTGTGTGTCATCAAATACAATGGGTCTGCTATATTAATGAGAAGCCTCAGAAGAAATCAGAATAAAGAGCATTCACAGATGAGGCAGACAAAGTTGAGTTTGTATTACATATTCAAGAGAAATACATCAATGATACAAATGATCATAAAGCAACTTGCACATTTGTATGGTGAATTGAATAATCTACAGGTAACATCAATAAAGATTCTCACAATAGAAATCAAGAGACTACACAAGAATATATGCCACATTTCAGATGATGCACACAATGAAGATGCAGCATATTGGATAGCAATACAATAGACATAAAGCATCAAGTGGTAGTTCAGGTATAATAGAGGACAGTCACATAACATCTATGATCAGCTGAAGGACATTTAACTGGAAGATATAGAGACACAGTTGTGAGTACCACACAATTTTCACACCTCAGCTGAGTGAAGTAAAAAGTCATTATCATTCCAATACATGAATAAAGGAGCCATATAGCAACTATGATGGCCAAACAATGCAATATTAAGATCCATGTTGATCTATGGGAGGTTCATAAAAAATGGGTTTAGATGTGTTATACCAAATATGTGTAAATGCCAGGTGAAACAGGAGTTTCATTCTGTCAGAGTGTATACAAGGATAGCATATGTTTAAGAATAGTATCATGACTGGATTCTCATAGGGCAATATCTACAATGATGATAACAGAAAAACATTGAGCAACATATTTTGTATGGCCATAGATACAAAAATCCTCTTATCATTTTGAGCCAAAACCAAACATAGAAGCTATTCTCCATTCTAAGTTTTAGAGTGCTCAGGAATAATGATGTCAACCATTGGCAAATGTAAATCAGCATTGGAGTCTACCAGGATAGACAAAGTATTCAGATAACATGAGGGCTCGTGGCTTATAATGAAGAAGGTCTTCCTTTATAGCCAAACCAATAATCTTGTTTGTTTTTAAAAAAATGCCAATACAGAGGAAGATCTAGGTTCCAAAAATGTGGAAGAAAGCAAATATCAAGAAGCCATAGACAGAGCAATGGGAAATCAAAATTGAGCATCTATAGAAGTATATGGTGTAGTCATGGCCCGGCTCAGTAAAAAGATTTCTGAATTTGCAATAAGTAGTAATGTAGCAGAATATAAGGAATGTGCAAAGAGAACATTCAGAAAATGCATGGAAAATGAGATAATCTTTTGTTTTGTCATCAGCCAGAGTAAAGGGTCTTCTTTAGAAAATTAGAAAATTCATTTGAGAGTTTAGATCGCAACCAAATATGGAGAAGCCTACTTCATTTCTTGTCATGCCATGTCTATTCTCAAGTGATAAGCAAAAGATACAGAGAAAATATGTCTTTTGCATTTAGTACCCGAGAAGAGGATAATAATATAGAGCCCAACTCGAGTTTATATGCAGGTAACAAGAAGAAAGATCAAAGTCTCATGAAGACCTATAGCCACGACCCCTTTTTGAATGATCAAACCATTCAGAAATTAATGAGAGTGTGTACAGAAACTAAGAAGGCCGCGGCCTTTCAAATAGGAACTGCAGAGTTATTTTGAAAGAGAGTAAAATACATGGTAAACATAGCCATATGAGACATGACCCAATATAGACGAAGATACATTTGAAAGTTTTCAACAAAGTTATAAATGCTTTGAATAATGCTCAAAGACACACAATCGCAACCTCATAGGGCGAACACACAGAAACAAATATACATTTGAATGGATACAGAGAGTCCAAGCTTCTACAGAGCACATTCTTCCTTCAAAACCAACGAAACCCTAAAGAATAGAAAGAATATGTACAGTTGAGGAAAGAGTTTACCTTTGTTGAATGAAAAGGTGCATAGAAGCTGCAGGCCTTATGTGGCTTTATCCTCATGTTTGCTTTTAATGGGAGTTCAAGCTAGCCTCATGGCAGTGTCCAAAGCACAACAAGGAGATAGCAATGGAGTAAATAGAAGAATGCATCAGAGCATGCGTACAACCATGGCCATTAAAGGCTAGTTTTACCTCAAAATGAAAGGAAATGGGTCAAAACATATAATAGAAGGCATTTACCTATATTAAAGGAGAGATCCAGGGAGTCAACAGGATTCAGCTTCAAACTCCATTCATCATGGCGACCGTTTGCAAAGGGTTTCTCAAAGATTGTAAAGTCAAATGAATGCTTTTAGGGTTCGAATGAGGGCTTTTGGGGTATTTTGCCCTAATGTTGAAATGCATTTTAGTGGCATTTGTTTTATATTCTCTTTGTTATGACTAATACCATCGTGTGAGGGGGCTTTGGGGCTAGGTATTTATGGCTAGGGTTTTAAAGCCTTTGAAGTATGTTTGAAGAAAGATTAATGTTTCTGCTAGGGTGAAGAGCACATAATGCCTTAGTGAATGTTTTATTCACCTTTATACCACCATAGGAGGGCTTGTATGCCAAATGGAGGACTTTATGCCATGTCGTATGCCTTGGTGTCATGTTTGGAAGGTCCCACGACCTTGAAGGCTTAAATGCCTTAGTATATTCCTTGTAGCACCCTCATAGGCCTTATTTTGCTAAAATTACATATGATGCCTTAATATTTTTATGATTTTTATTGGAAAATTTGAACATTGTAATCCAAAAATGGTGAAATTATAAGCCATGAAGATTTGGTTTTATTTTCAAATCAAATAGGAGATAGGTTCAAAACTGCCATGTCATGTAAAGCTAACTTTAAAGCAATGCAGTTATAAATTGCTTTAAAATTAAACTATTATTAGGTAGTTAAAGCAATTTGCTTTCTATTGGGTGAATTGAGTAGAATAAGACAATTCTTGCTTTTATGAGGCAGATTGGATAGATTTGGATGCAGATTTGGTGGGGACCACCTAGAGGATTAGGTTGGGAGCTTTTATTTACAGTTTGGAGGCAGTTTGAGGCTATTTTTGGCAGCTTTTTTTTAAGCTTGAAAATGGGTTTGTAGATCTATTTTAGGAGTTTTTTAGCTTTCTTTTGAGGAGATCTTTTGGCAGGGCTATATAGTTGATATTCTTTTTCAGAGCAGGGGGTTTTTTATCTTTGGCAAGGCTATATAGTTGATATTCTTTTTCAGAGCAAGGGTTTTTTTTACCTTTCTTTTCTTCTCTCTTGAGCACAGGCAGAGAATTGTATACAAGTAGTTGGCTCATGTTGTTTGGCATTGTATTCCTTCCACTTTAGTATAACAGATTTTCCTATTCCATCCATTTGTCTATTTACAATTTTGACCTGATGTCTCATTGTGGCAGCTTTATGCCCTTTGTTATGTCTCAGTGTTGTTAAATTGCATGTTTTTCCCTGGTTGTGACTTGTGTTTTAAATTAAACCTTATTACAAACTTTTTTTGGGATGAATCATCATAGGTGGGATTGTGAAAATTCAAGTTTGAAGAGTTGTTTGTGAGTGATCATATTCATTTAGACTAGGTCCTAGAGTTAGTTTTGTAGTTTCAGTTATTCTTTCTATCTCTTTCCTCTGCAAGTCTATAGTTTAGGAAATCTTATGGAGAACCAGCTCACTCTAGAGATTCCCTCTTGAAATAGATCACCCACATCTGAGAGGGTTTCCATGTTTCAACAGGACAGTCAAGCTTGACTTGACTAGCGGCGCAACCTTGATTAACAACAATAGCTACGACAAAGATGATTCTGATATACTTGGAGATGATTTAGGGCTGCTAGATGTCTTTCATCAAGTAATTCAAGGTCACTCAATCTAGATCTTTTGTATTCTTCATCAGAGACAATGTGTTGCAAAGAAACTCTCAACGATAGGATCTCGACCTCAATGGGCACAATGGCTTCAGTTCCATAAACCAATGAGTAAGGTGTGGCGCTAGTTAGAGTTCTAACACTAGTTTGATAAGCCCACAATGTTAAATTAAGCTGTAAGTTCTAGTCACGGCCAGTTTCATTGACTATTTTCTTAAGGATCTTGATGATAGTCTTATTTGAAGCCTGAGATTGGTCGTTGCTCTGAGGGTAGTATGGTGTAGAAAATTTGTGTTGGATATGGAACTTATGACACAAATCATGGACCTCTTGGTTCTTGAATGGACAACCGTTGTAAGTGATTATGGCTTGAGGAACACCGTATCGGCAGATGATATAATGGATGATAAATTTGGATATCTGCTTACCAGTGATGTATGTCATGGGTATAGCTTCCACCCACTTCGTGAAATACTCAATGGCTCTAATGATAAACATGTGACCATTAGAAGATGTGGATGTATTTTCCCAATGAGGTCAAGTCCCCATTGTGAGAATGGCCATGGAGTTATGAGGGGTTCTAGTTCATGTGCTAGAGAGTGGATAAGATCACCATGTTGTTGACACTGTAGACATTTCTTGGTGAATTATTTTGCATCTTTCTCCATTGTCGGCCAATAGTAACCTGCTCTCAAGAATGTTTTAGTAAGATTAGGGTCGGCGGAATGCGATCCACAGACACCCTCATGTACCTCGCGTAAGGAAGTTTTAGCTTCATCTGAGTCGATACATCTAAGTAAAATACCATCAAGGCTCTTTCGATATAGGGTATCTCCGATGATAGTGTAACGAGAGGCTCAACGTATGAATGTTTTGTGTTGGGAGTTTGAGAAATGGAGAGGGAAGGTTTGATTGCAGAGGTATTCATATATATCCTTGTACCAAGGTGAATTGGAACCAACAACTTCACATACAAGCTTAGACTGAGGTACTTCAAATGCTAGGATCAAAAGGTGTTCTACTAGAAACTCATATTTGTGTGCATTGTTGGGCATGTCTAGACAAGAACCAATCGTTGCCATGGCATCTGCTGCTTTGTTATTTATCCTAGGAATCTATTCAAATGTGATCTTGGAAAAGTACTTCTTGAAATCATCGACCATTAGCTTGTAAGGAAGAAGCTTTTCATCCTTTGTTTGGTACTCATCTAGGACCTATTTAATTACGAACTGTGAGTCTAAAAAGACTTGTAGTTGTTTGATGTTCCATTGTACTGCCATGCGTAATCCTATGATCAATGCTTCATATTTTGTAATGTTATTTGTACAAGGAAAAGCTCATAACCTACTAAGGTGTTTCTGATGTAGTAGATGGCTTGTTCCTTTCCTAGATTATCATGTTGAGCTAGTAAAGTACCTAGAGCTGTTGTTGTTGTAGAGATGTAGAGTAATAGTGGTTTATCAGGTAAAGGAGGTACCAACACAGGTGGAGTTGGTAGATATTTCTTGATCTGATCAAAAGCTTGTTGGCACTTATCGTCCCATTTAAAAGATTCTCCTTTATGGAGAAGATGTTGAAAAGGATGACATTTGTCTACTAACTATGTTATAAATCTGCAGATGGACTACAACTTACCTTGAAGATAGTAGAGTTGTTTTAGATTGGCTAGAGGAGGCATGTCCATTATGGCTTTCACTTTCTTAGGATCTACCTCGATACCTCTTCTTGATACTATATAGTCCAATAGTTTTCCTGATGTTACACCAAACACACATTTCTTTGGATTCAATCAAACTTGATATTTCTCTAATATGTCAAAGATTTGTTCCAACACTTTCAAGTGATCTTCTTGAGTTTTAGATTTTCCTAGGATATCATCCACATAATCTTCCATTATGATATGGAAAAGGTCATAGAAGATTATAGTCATTGCCCGTTGATATGTCACTCTGCCATTTTTGAGACCAAATGGCATCACTCTCCAATAGTAGGTACCCCATGGGTAGATGAAAATTGTTTTGTGTTGATCTTCAGGAGCAATTAAGATCTAATTGTATCCTGAAAAACCATCCATCAATGATAACATTTCATGCCCAACTATGAGATCTACAATGATATCAATGTTTGGTAATGGAAAATCATCTTTTGGACATGCTTTTTTTAGATCTCTAAAGTCTCTACAAGGATGGATGCTTCCATCTAGTTTTGATACCGCACAAGATTCGATACCCACTCAGGATAGTCAATCGGACTTATGAATTTGGTATCTAAAAGTTTCTAAATTTCTACCTTGACTAACAAAGCTACTTGAGGATGCATCTTTCAAAGTTTCTGCTTTACTGGCTTGGCGTTTGGATATACTGCTAAGTGATGTATCACAAGTGATGGATCTAATCCCGCCATATCTGCATAGGTCCATGCAAAATTTATTATGCGTTTTATGAAGAATGCTGTGAAATCTACTTTTTCTTGTTCTAATAATGATGCGGCCATATGTATGATTTTAGGATTCTGTTCTATACCAAGATTCACTTCCTGAGATTTCTCAATTAGCAAGGGTGATTGTTCTTGATATTCCCTCAAAGGAATGTCAAGTCCTCCATCCTCAGGTGCCTCATAGAGGTTTACACCATCAGATACATCCTTTATTTTTACTTTTTCTCAGTCAAGAGGCGCTTTGCATTTTTCAACTAGAGACCTTTTATTTTCTTATTTTGTTTATTTCACTTTTACAACTAGAGGCCTTGACACTTCCCCAAAAGTTTGCTAATGGAGGTAAATCCATTTTATAGCCCACCTTATGATCTCCAAGTGGCAGGCGTGTTCTTAGTCCCAAGAATTCTGCTAGAGCTTCATCGTTTTGAAATGTATCCAATATAGGTGCCCCCTATTGGTCCCAATCATTAAGGTCAGGATATACGAGAGATAAGTTGGATGATGAGGGTTGGGAAACAGAGGTTGTGAATGAGCTCAATAAAATGGATAGATCATGGAATAGTTTGGTGAGGTTTAGGAAAGAGTCATCGATGGTATCTGGATTAGAAGTCTCTTCTATGGGGAAAGCTTCAGCCACTGTGTCGAGTAGAGATTCGATGTCTTTAGAAGGCAGGTCCTCCTGTCCATACCCTAGACCTTTCCTATTAAACTTCTTGGTCATAGTGATTGGTTCTATAGGTCCTTGCTCATATAGTCCTAGACCACCTTGTCCTTTGTATCCTATGTTTTTGATGATGCGGAAACCATTGTTGTAACGCTCCACTTCAAGTGTTTTTTGATCATTTTCATCATAGAAAATCCATGTTCATGAATGTCTTAAATGTCTTCGTCATCTAGTAGCCCTAATTTTAGAAACACTGTAGGAGGAGCTTTAATAATTGTTTGATATGATGATGCTTTAGATACTGATGGTTTTCCATATGTCTTTGGGGATAGAGGCAATGTTCCAACACAACAGGATTCTTGCAATTTATACTCACCAAGTCCTTCATCCTTGTAATTGATTTCTACATTAGGGATGGCTTTGCTTGAAGATGCTTTGTTGAGATCGGCAGGGTCAACATAGGAAGTGGATGGATATGCTTTAGTGTTGATAGGTATGCGATTAGAGGTTTGATACTTAGCTTGAGGCAAGGTGTGTTTCTGTTTGGAGTGCTTTTGTTCGCTACTTGAATCGACAAAGGAGCTTTAAGAGTTTGGACATGTTTTGCGTCCACAATGCTATCATTAACAACATTTTTGTTCTTGTTCCAAAAATGATATTTGTCACTTGAAGATTGCGGGTTGTCTTTGTTGTCTTTGAAGATTTTGATCACACCTTTGGCAATTAAGGATTTCTCAATAGTTGTTCCCTTGGCAATGATTTCATCAAATGATGTGGTACTTTGCAATTGCAATTGGAATGAAAGTTCTGGATTGAGATTTTGTACAAAGATATCTACTTGTTGTTTTTCAGGCATTTGCCAAGGAAGTTTGCTAGCCATGTTGTGCCATCATTGTAAAAAGTATGCAAATGTCTCACCATTGTGTTGTTTGTTTGTGACAAGGTCATTCATGGAGATCTCATTTTCAATGTTGAAAGCAAAGTGTGACAAGAATTTTTCAGCCAATTCACTAAAAGTTTTGATCCCTGGAGGAAGATGAGCGAACTATGCAATAGCTTGTCCCCCTAAACTGTGAGGGAATAGATGCAAGAGATATGTTTCATCATAAACAACATCTAGACAAGCGACATTAAAAGCTCTAAGATGGTCATGAGGATCTCCTTTCCCTTTGTATTTGTCGAATTGAGGCACTTCAAAATGTGGAGGAAAAGGTGTCATTTGCAATGATCTATCGAATGGATAGGGACATACTTCCTCAAATGAAATTTTTTTCTTGCTGCAACCCAATCGTATATCATTCACATCTTGTTGTAATTTTTGAAGTTCCTTAGGTTTGTGATTGTTGTGTATATGACTTTGATGGCTTGGATGCGGTATATGATATTGCTGATTTGGATTTGGTTGGGTGATGTAGGATTGGATGTATGTGTTATGCCCTTGGCTAACAAGCGGAGGAATAAATGAATGTGTGGTGGTATTGAGGTTGGATGCAACTTTTGCATGTGAACCCTAGGATAGATTGACATAGGTTACATGAGGAGTGGAATTGTGTGGGGCTTGAGAGATAGTCAATGGATTTTGGATCACAGGATTTGGGTTAACATAAGATGTGTATAGAGCTTGGGATATGGCATGCATATGTTGGACATTAGAAGTTGGGTTGGTATATGATACATGTGTACCAGCGGATGGATTAACTTCTAATACGGTAGACACATTTGTCAATGGAGGTTGAGATACAAAATATGGATTGGTAGATGGGATGGCTTGGAATTGTGCTTGTGAGACAACAAGCGGATTGACATTAAAAGTTTGGGTATTAGAAGGTTGTGATCCAAGGAAAAATTGGTCAAGTGGAGAAGGATTGGTGCTGGGAGGATTGAGGTCAATGAGGGGAGTATCCGGATTGGTTTGGTGTATGGTTATGGTATTGATGGAGGACGATGTATTGGATGGTTGGGATTGGGATGGTTCAACATGCGACACATTGGCAATTGAAGCTTGCGACACTTGAGGTGTTTGGACTATGGTTGTAGTACTTTGCATAGCTTAGGGCGAATTAACACTAGGCACATTTTGAGAAGAGCTTGCAAGCATTTGTGAAATTGGTGTTGCATTTTAATCTGTATGTTGAGAATCTAAGGACTCGTGCATTCCGGCAATGACAGTTTGTTGTATGAGAGGTTGTGTGGTAACGAGAGTATGAAATGGAGGGAATTGAGCCAAGGATGGTGACACAATATTAGATGGTGTGGTTGTGGGCTTAGTGGACATGGTAGTGATAGCAGCAGGAGTGACATTTGAAGGTGCTTCTTTTTGGATAGTGGACAAATCAAAGTCACTTGGCAACAAAGTTCTGCCTTTGAGCAAATTCACAAGTATCTTTTGTCGATTGGCTTCTATGATCTTGTTGGCATGGTGCATGCCTGTTAGATCTTCAAGGGACATTTGGTCATCTTTCGAGGAATCTTCATAGACATATACTTGTTCTTGTGGCCCCAGAGTAGAGGATGAAGCTCCTAAAGTGTAACCTTCGGGTAAAAAGTGTTGCGGGTTCATTCCTGTTGTATATTGTTTGGCTTCCTAAGAGGAGTTTTGGAGATGTTACGAGTTTCTCTCCATGGCTTCCTTGTATTCTCTTCTTTTTTGAGGCATGGGATGATGTTGGCCCAGATTGGTGGACTTCTTTTGCAAAGTTTGAGACTCCAAGGTTGGTTAAGGTGATGGTTGATTGTTTGATGTTTGATTGATGGGTTGCTTGGATTGATCTTTTGCTAGGATGTTTTGGATTGTTAAGTTGATTGTTTGGATTGGATTGTCTAATTTCTCTATTGGATTGATTGCTATTTTGATGGCTTTGATATGGTCTGATTGGTTGATAGGCTGATTAGATTGCTAATTGGATTGGTTGCTTGGTTGATTGGATAGTTGCTCAATTGCTTGATTTGCTTTTCGATAAGGAATACCCCTAGAAATAGACTCTTGAACTCAAGGGATATGTTGTTGTTGGATAAGATGCTAAAGGATAATGATAATCAGACCTGAATGATAGTTTCAGCTACAGGAAGCCACTAATTTGATTTGATGATTGATTTAGTTTGTTGTTTGGGGAGCCTCAATGGATATGAGTGTTCAAAAGTCCAAAATAGATGATGACTCTAGGCTCAATGAAATGATTGTTGTGTAAACTGGATGATGGATGCTCAGAATGAAGCTTGCAAACTAGAAATGATGCTTAGACAGCATTGAAAATGAGGATTTTAGTAGAGATTTTGGATAATTGTCTATAGATGACCAATTGCAAGGTAGGATAATTCAATTGCGATGAATGATAGATCAATTACGACTTGGAATAAGCCAATTGCAACAAACTACAGTTCAATTGCGTCTGAAAATTGACAAATGCATTTGATAGGGGTTTAGCAGCAAGATTTGATAGAGACCAATTGCGTACAAGTATGGACCAGATGCAATGAACTGCAGCTTAATTGTGTATGATTTTCTGACAAATGCAAGGGTTTGTTGTTCAATTGTAATTTTCTATTGTTTAATTGCGGTTTCAGACTGTGTTTGATAGAAAAATGATGGTTGTAAGCAAACAATCACTCCAACAATCACAAACATGTACAACCTAGGCTAGGCAAGGACAATATCTGTTGCGTTCCCACTTGGTTTTACCCAGTCATGCCTACTTATGGTGTATAGCTCCAGGAATTTGGGGCACGAGCTCCCCCTTACAATGCAATCATTTCTCAGGCACACCAAGTTCCAAGTCCTTAAGACGCGTAGATCTTAAGATACTTTGCTATCTCTACCATAAGCCATGAAAATGTGGGATGGCTATTAGAGGCCTAATCAGCTATCCTCCTGTATCAACAGATAGAGAATTGTTTGCTACTAGACAAAGGTTGCTAGTATGGGCATCCATTCTAGTAGCTACACCTGCGGTGATTCACTCTATTAATGGAGGCTTCCCAGCCCGAAGAGCTTACGCTCTATGGGGTTTTGGGGGGAATATTCATCGGTGTAACACAACTACACCCATTGCTTATGACTTTTGCCACAAACACATTTTTTGTATAGCATTTTGGAAGAGCTTGGCTTTAGCTTGTTACCACTTGGGTCATCCCCTTCTCACAACAGGAAGACAGTCCCTCTAAAGATAATAACAAGTTCTCATGCACCCAAGATCCATTTAATAGGCAAGGAGAGAGGATACTTTTGTTATTAAATTTTGGTTACACACATACACAACAAGCAATCAAGAAAAGATGAAACAAACACGGACCAAACAATGGTTCTATTTAAGCACCAAATCCAAATCTTCCTAGATTAGTGAGAAAAATGATATGTCTTGGACCGATCGATGCTGCAACAAATGGATTAGTAGTTTCAAAACCTCCTTTCGTTGATAAACGGATAAGATGTTGCACAAGAAGATGATTAGATTCCAAGGAAATCAAGTAGAAATAAGATTCAGCCAACTACGTATCAAAAAGACCAACTGCAACGATCTGGGTTACAATTGCGCATAAAATAAAGCCAAATGTGAGAATTTACCGACCAAATGCATACAAGTTTGGGCCAAATGCGATGGTCTACGATTCATTTGCGGTCGGGTTTGAACAGTTGCGCACAACCTGTAAAACGGAAACCCTAGCTAACCAGATGCAGCTTGAAAAACAAAGATGCGACGCTCTACTATGTAATTGTACTCGAAATATGATCAAATGCGAAAATCTACGGATCAATTGCGCTCTATTTTTGGCCAATTGCAATGATCTGTGGTGTGATTTCAATTTTTTGTAGGAACAATTTGTTGCAAGTATGAGGTGAGCCATTGTTGTCATTGATGTCAACATACTCATATTGCATTGACAAGAAGGATTTGATGAGCTGTGTGCTGAGGATATTGAGAAAATTAGCCTCAGTCAGGAACAGTGAAGAACAGTGATGAGAAGAAGGTAAATGTACTGTATAGGATGAGAACCGGAGGATGCGGATTAAAGGGTTAGTAGATATGAGTCTTGAGATGCTACAGTTAAGATTTCAGAGGTCCGCATGAAGATCTGAAGGAGTTGTGGCTGCCGGTATAGAACCGGGTCCGGCAAGTATCCAGAGGTGACAGAGGATCACAAAAAGGTCCGGTGAGGTCCGGAATTGTATCATCCTAATCTGCGGATTGGACGGAGTGTTTGTGATGTCCTTGTGATGTGTCATCCTGATTTGTGTATGATTTGGAGGTCCGGAAGTACCTCTTGCAGTATGACAGTGGCGACAGACTGTGTTCTTGAAGTTCCGGATGAGGAAGACAAGAGATCCCAGTAAGTAGAGGAAGTGCGGATGTATCCGGACATTCAGACAGGCTTGTGAAGGTTCTTGAATCATGTTTAGGTTATGTTGTTGGTCCGCATTGATGGTAGAGCCCGGAATTGAAGTTATTCTTCTGGATGAAGTTCTTGCTCTGTGTAGCCGACCGGATGAGTTGTTCATCCTGCGAATGTTCTTGTGATGACCGACCGGATGTGTTATTCATCTTGCGGATACTCCTATGGTTGTTTGCCGACTTAGATGTTTGTTCCTAAGTCGATGTCTTGTATAAATAACGGTTTGTGAGTTCATTTCAAGGTGTGGTGTGTGGATGAGTGTGGCATAGCGAAGAAACGTGCGAAGGGCAGAGCAGAGATGTTGGGCTTAATTGGAACTGATCCGGACATGGTAGAGATGTCATTCTCCAGTTCAAGACTGTGATTTTCATCACTTTGTAGACAGTGTGTCTCCTTGTAGGCAGTGGGCCTCTTTGTGAGCAGTGTGCTCGGGCAGTGAGCCCTTATTGGCATGTGCCATTCATTTTTCTTTATTCTTCTAACAGAGAATAATTCTTGGGTTAATCACCCCGTGGTTTTTCCCTTAACCGGGTTTTCCACGTCAAAATCTTGGTGTTCAATGTGTTGATGCTTATTTGCTCTTGTGTTTATGTATTATGCTTCCATGGATGATAATTTGATATGCTGCTAACTAACAACAGAGAATTAAGTGTTTAAAAGAAGAAGAAGTTTTATACAACTGATTCACCCCCCCCCTCTCAGTTGTATGCCCTAGATCCAACAATTGGTATCAGAGCTAAGTTCCTCTAATAAGAGCTTAACCGCTTGAGGAGATCCAGGATGTCGTCATACAAGAAGGATAGTCCAAAGTTCGATGGAACCAACTTCACTCTCTGGAAAGGTCGCATGAAGTGTCACTTGGAATGTATGGGAAAAGCATACTTGGCTATGATTTCAAAACCATATGTACCTCCACAAGGTGGTCCGACAACTCTGAATGAAATCACAGAAGCTGAAAACAATCTGCGGACCAAGGAAGCTCTTCTAAGCGCATTGAATGACTCAGATCTCTCGAATGTCATTGACCTACCAACTGCATATGAGATCCTAACTAAACTGGAACTTCTGTATGAAGGAGATGAGTTTGTCAAAAGTGCAAGGTTGCAAAGTCTGAAAGGGAAATTTGAAAGATTGAAAATGAGAGATGATGAAAACATCACTACCTTTATGCCAAGAGTAAATGAGCTGGTATGTGGAATCAGAAATGCTGGTGGAACTTTAGATGAAAATGAGATTGTCTGCAAAATCCTAAGATCCCTTCCTGCTGCCTACAAAATCAAAGTTGCTGCCATTGATGAATTCAGAGCCCACACAACTGTCACAAGAGAACAACTGGCTGGCAAACTAGCTGCATTTGAAATGACCGAGTTTGGAGATGATCCTCCCAAGACTGAATCTGCTTTCAAAGCCAGTGCCTATGTGAAAGGCAAACAGAGATTTGATCCGGGTGAAAACTCATCAAGGAAAATGTCATGGTATGATCAAGCAAGAAGAGACATGGAAGAAGAAGAAGCAGAAACAGCTCAACTTGAAGCCCTCATTGCAAAGAGACTGCCAAGAGGATCCGGTAAGTATGAAGGAAAACTACCCTTTAAGTGTTTCAACTGCAATAAGATTGGTCATTTTGCCTCAAGATGTCCGGAGAGATCTGCAAAATCTAATACTCACAGACAAAGGTTTCAAAAGAATTGCTATTATGTTCATGAAGAAGATGACAATGAAGGAGTAACAGATGATGAATCAGAACTAGGAAGCAAATCCGGAAATGAGTGGGTGTTTATAGCCATCAAGGAAGAAGATTCAATACTCTCTGAATATGTCAATCACAAAGTTGTTGAAAAAGCCTTGGCTGCTCAAGTGGAAGAAAAGGATGATTGGGTTATTGACAGTGGATGTTCTCACCATATGACTGGTGACAAGAATAAGTTCTTAGATTTGGAAAGATATGAAGGAGGAATGGTAAAGTTTGGTGACAATTCTGCTGGCAGAATCAGAGGTAGGGGAACTATTTCCTTTGATGGTAAGAGCAAAATAGGAAATGTACTGTATGTTGAAGGATTGAAGCACAATCTTCTCAGTGTTGGTCAGTTAGTGGACAAAGGCTATGATCTCCGGTTCAAGAATGGAAAATGCAGAATCTTTACAAGCTCCGGAACTGAAATTGCATCCGGTACTCAGACAAAAGGTAACATCTTTCATCTGGTTGGTTCAAATAAAAGTTGTTTGTTTGTTCAAATTGATCAGAGTTGGTTATGGCATAGAAGAATGTGTCATGTAAATTTTGATAACATCATCAAGATAAGCAATACTCAGGCTGTGAGAGATCTTCCAAAATTGATGAAACCTACAAATAGTGTGTGTAAAGAATGTCAGTTAGGTAAACAAAGCAGAGTCTCTTTCAAAAGCAAAGATCAGTCTTCTACCGGATTGTTGGAATTAGTACATACTGATCTATGTGGTCCGACAAGAATCAAGAGTCTGCAGGGTGATAGATATTTCATGTTGTTAATTGATGATCATTCCCGGATGATGTGGGTTACCTTTCTAAAAGAAAAATCAGAAGCTTTTGAGAAGTTCAAAATCTTCAAAGCTATGGTGGAGAATCAAACCGGATTGAAACTAAAGTGTCTAAGGTCTGATAGAGGTGGTGAATTTACATCTGGTGAATTCATTGACTTTTGTGAGAAACAGGGTATAAGGAGACAGTTGTCTGCTCCTAAGACTCCACAGCAGAATGGAGTAGTTGAGAGAAAGAACCGGACCATCCAGGAAGCTGCTAGGACAATGATTTTGGAAGCAAATGTTCCTCAAATGTTTTGGAAAGAAGCTATCAGCACTGCAGTCTACACTCTCAATCGAGTTCAAATCAGAAACAACACCGGTAAGACCCCCTATGAACTCTGGTTTGGCATCACTCCTACTGTGAAATATTTCAGAGTATTTGGTAGCAAGTGTTATATTAAAAGAGATGAAGATCTAGGAAAGTTTGATGCTAGAAGTGATGAAGGAATTTTCTTGGGCTACTCCACTCAAAGCAAAGCATACCGGTGTTACAATAAGAGATTGAGGAAGATGATAGAAAGCACCAATGTAAAGGTTGATGAAGGAATTGAGAAGCCTTCAAGATTTTATGAGTTTGATGAAGATGACCAAGACAGTGTTCAAGGACCTCAATCCTCTCCGGTGAGACAGAGTCAGCCTGATCCGGTAAATCAGGAAGAAGAGATAGGTTTGAATGAGCCTGATCAAGAAACAGCAGTGCTGGATACTCCCAAAATTCCAAGGTATGTAAGACTGAATCACTCTGAAGATCAGATCATAGGTGACAGAAGCAAAGGTGTACAAACTAGAAGGAATATTGCTCAAAATCAGAATGAATGTTGTCTGATTTCAAAGATTGAACCTAAAACAATAAATGAAGCCTGCAATGATGAAAACTGGACCAAAGCAATGGAAGATGAATTGATGCAAATTGAGAAAAATCATACTTGGGATCTTGTTCCCAGACCTAGAGACAGGAATGTAATTGGAACCAAGTGGGTCTTCCGGAACAAACTAAATGAAGCTGGTGAAGTAATCAGAAACAAAGCTAGATTGGTCTGCAAAGGCTACTCTCAAATAGAAGGAATTGACTTTGAAGAGACTTTTGCTCCGGTAGCAAGAATTGAAGCAGTCAGATTACTTCTTGCATTTGCTGCCTTCAAAGACTTCAAGGTATATCAGATGGATGTCAAGTCTGCCTTCCTAAATGGTGATCTGGAAGAAGAAGTCTACATTGAACAACCGGATGGATTTCAATTGTCTGATAATAATGATATGGTCTGCAAGTTGAAGAAAGCTTTGTATGGATTGAAGCAAGCCCCAAGAGCATGGTATGAAAGGTTGGATAAGCATCTTGTGCAGATTGGATTCAACAAAGGTACTGCTGACAGTAACTTATATTTCAAAATTGATCATGAAAATATTTTAATTGTTGAAGTGTTTGTGGATGACATCATTTTTGGAGGAAGAGATAGTATGTGCAAAACTTTTGCAAATCAGATGAAAAGTGAGTTTGAAATGTCTATGCTTGGTGAAATGAATTTCTTCTTGGGTCTGCAAATCACTCAAACAAAAGAAGGGATCTTCATTTCTCAGACCAAATATGTGAAAGAATTGTTAAAGAAATTTGGTATGGAAGACTCAAAGCCTATGAACACTCCTATGGCAACCGGATGTAAGTTAAGCAAAGATGATGATTCTCCAAAGGCAGATCAGACAAAGTATAGATCAATGATTGGTGGATTGTTGTATCTCACTCAAACTAGACCAGATATAATGCAGGCTGTTGGTCTTGTGGCAAGATTCCAGGTTGATCCCAGAGAATCTCATGTTATGGCAATCAAAAGAATTTTTAGATACTTGAAAGGAACAGTTGAGTATGGTCTATGGTACCCTAGAGATCCGGATTTCTCTCTTCATGCTTACACAGATGCAGATTGGGCAGGAGATGTGGATGATCGGAAAAGCACTAGTGGTGGAGCATTCTTTTTGGGGAAGAGATTGGTTTCTTGGCTAAGCAAGAAACAAGATGCAATATCTCTGTCTACAACTGAAGCAGAATACATTGCAGCAGCAGGTAGTTGCACTCAAATCTTATGGATGAAGCAGATGCTAAGAGACATCAAAGTTGAATATGAGGAGCCTATCACAATTTTCTGTGATAATTCAAGTGCAATTAATATTTCCAAGAATCCGGTATTGCATTCTAAGACTAAGCACATATCTATCAAATTTCACTTTTTGAGAGAACAAGTAAACAAGGAAGAAGTCAGATTGGAGTATGTTCCCTCCAAGGATCAGATTGCAGATATCTTTACAAAACCTCTTCCCAAGGACTCTTTTGAATATCTCCGGGAGAAGTTAGGGGTCATGGCCCCTCCGGTGATGAACTAAGATGCACTGATGTGCATCAGTCCGGTGGCTATCACAGTCATATCTTGTGATCCGGACTAATGGGGAGCTGCAACTAAGGGGGAGCAGCTGGTATGATTCTGATGTATGAGAATTGCAAGTATGAGCCCTTTGCCATTGATGTCAAAGGGGGAGAGAAGACATGTGAAAAACAAGTGGTTGATGATCAAAGGGGGAGCAGTAAAGGAAGAGAAGACATATGAAAAGTTGAAGTTCTTGTCTTAATGGTTTTTCACATCATATGTTGCCATCAATGACAAAGGGGGAGATTGTTGCAAGTATGAGGTGAGCCATTGTTGTCATTGATGTCAACATACTCATATTGCATTGACAAGAAGGATTTGATGAGCTGTGTGCTGAGGATATTGAGAAAATTAGCCTCAGTCAGGAACAGTGAAGAACAGTGATGAGAAGAAGGTAAATGTACTGTATAGGATGAGAACCGGAGGATGCGGATTAAAGGGTTAGTAGATATGAGTCTTGAGATGCTACAGTTAAGATTTCAGAGGTCCGCATGAAGATCTGAAGGAGTTGTGGCTGCCGGTATAGAACCGGGTCCGGCAAGTATCCAGAGGTGACAGAGGATCACAAAAAGGTCCGGTGAGGTCCGAAATTGTATCATCCTAATCTGCGGATTGGACGGAGTGTTTGTGATGTCCTTGTGATGTGTCATCCTGATTTGTGTATGATTTGGAGGTCCGGAAGTACCTCTTGCAGTATGACAGTGGCGACAGACTGTGTTCTTGAAGTTCCGGATGAGGAAGACAAGAGATCCCAGTAAGTAGAGGAAGTGCGGATGTATCCGGACATTCAGACAGGCTTGTGAAGGTTCTTGAATCATGTTTAGGTTATGTTGTTGGTCCGCATTAATGGTAGAGCCCGGAATTGAAGTTATTCTTCTGGATGAAGTTCTTGCTCTGTGTAGCCGACCGGATGAGTTGTTCATCCTGCGAATGTTCTTGTGATGACCGACCGGATGTGTTATTCATCTTGCGGATACTCCTATGGTTGTTTGCCGACTTAGATGTTTGTTCCTAAGTCGATGTCTTGTATAAATAACGGTTTGTGAGTTCATTTCAAGGTGTGGTGTGTGGATGAGTGTGGCATAGCGAAGAAACGTGCGAAGGGCAGAGCAGAGATGTTGGGCTTAATTGGAACTGATCCGGACATGGTAGAGATGTCATTCTCCAGTTCAAGACTGTGATTTTCATCACTTTGTAGACAGTGTGTCTCCTTGTAGGCAGTGGGCCTCTTTGTGAGCAGTGTGCTCGGGCAGTGAGCCCTTATTGGCATGTGCCATTCATTTTTCTTTATTCTTCTAACAGAGAATAATTCTTGGGTTAATCACCCCGTGGTTTTTCCCTTAACCGGGTTTTCCACGTCAAAATCTTGGTGTTCAATGTGTTGATGCTTATTTGCTCTTGTGTTTATGTATTATGCTTCCATGGATGATAATTTGATATGCTGCTAACTAACAACAGAGAATTAAGTGTTTAAAAGAAGAAGAAGTTTTATACAACTGATTCACCCCCCCCCTCTCAGTTGTATGCCCTAGATCCAACACAATTATGCTCGGAACCCTGCAAAAGTCAACTTCACAAAAACAACTATACAAAAAAGATGTTAAATCAAGGACGTGGGTCCCAATGGGCGTGCCAAAATGTGTGAGTAGGAAAAATTAGGTTAGGAGGATCCAACAATGCAAATCAAACCCAATCCTACCACCTTCAAAGAATCTATCTAAATAACACAAGAATGCAAACAAATGAAAGCAAATCACCTAGATTATTGATTCCTTCATTGGAATTGTGGATTGTTTCTCAATTGTGAACAATCATAAATGCTAAAGCTGCGATGATAATGGATGAAATGTTTAAAATGCTCAATGGATGCTAATGGAGGTATTATGCTTAAGACGATACTCTAGGCGCTATATGGTGAGATCACGATAATGAGAATGAGTAGGTGTATATATAGCACTCAATAAAAGTTGATCAATGGTGGAGAAGAAAAGATAGTTTGAATGGTTGAGATGAATTCATGATCATAGGTGAACGTGTATAGGACAAGTGTAAGGAAGAGGATAAAGCTCATGTGTGACCATGTACACAAATACTTTTATTTAATAAGTTTATGTGTGATTGTGTACATAAAAAGTAGTTCATATGTGATTGTGTACACAAAAAGTACTACCACACATGATCCAAATGAGAGGTGGACAAGTGTTGGAATGTGGTGAGAGGTGAGGACTTAATTCAAATATTTTATTTGAATTAGTTGGGAGATATGATGTGGAAATTAATTAAATAAATAAGATTTATTCAATTAATTGGAAAGTGGGATTAGAATGGGATTAAGATGAAATTTTAATTAAATAAATAAGATTTATTTAATTAAAATTAGATAGAATGGAAAGATAATTAAATAATTAAAAATTATTTAATTATAGATAGAGGAAAAATAGAAGAAAAATATGATGAATAATATAATATTTTAATAATGATAACTAGGTCAATTTTGGGTGTCTACAAGTTGCATGCATGTATGTATTGTTACCCATCAAAATAGGTGGCAAAGTGTATGACTCAAATGAAGAGAACATCCCTTGTGAAGATGTCATATGATGAGAAGCTCCTGAATCAAGAAGCCATCTATTTGATTGAAGACTTGTAGAAGCAAAGAGTACATGTCTCTTGTTTGTCCCTTTGGCAATGCCTGTTGTCCCTGTATGCATGTAGATTATGATGGTGTCAAAGAAGAGGATGGACTAGGTGATGATGATGGCATTTAGATATTGTGCTTTTAAATAATGTGAGTATCAATTTTCTTCTCGTAACACTTATGCTCATCATGTCCTAGTTTCTTGCAATATGCACACTTTGGTCTCTCCTTTTTAGATGACTCCTCCTTTGGAGAGAATGAGGACTTAGGTGATTTAGTTGACTCAAGGATTTTTCTTGCTCATTGTTCTTGAAATCTCTATTTTTCTGTTTCTTACCTTTTCTAGTGAAGCCTTTTGATCCTTTGTACCTGGACTAGAAGGTAGTGCTTGAGGTATAGGAGACTTCAATATGCCCATGTGTACTAACTTAGATTTCTCCCTTGTGAGTGATGCTGCAAACTCATGAAGTGAAGGCATTGTGAAAGCTTTCCCAATTGCACCCATAGTAGCATAAAAAGTAGAAACAAAAACTAAATAGTCAGGACCAAGCTTGGTAAGGATTGAAAGAATCAATTGAGTGTCCTCTTTCTCAATTTCACATTGTTTGAGCTACAATCTAAGTGACTTTAGCTTTGTGAAGAAGTCTTGGATGCTTACAAAAGTGGTTGGATTCAAACCAATTAGTTCATCCTTCAATTTGAAACCTCTCGTAATAGCTTGTTTACCAAAGAGATTTTCTACGGTAGTCCACACTTCATTAGGTGTTGTACAAGATTCAATATGAAAAAGAAGATCAGGAGAGATAAACAAGCATAGTGTTCCATAGACTTGATCACATCTATTGTACCACTTTTTCTTTTCTGCAACTGCAATTGGTTCAATTTTTGTACCCATTGTTACTCTATGAATTTTTAGACTTCTTAAACATACATAGTGTGATTTACAATTGGAAAACATCAAAATCTCTTAAAACTGAGATTGAAGGGAGATTACAGTCACTGACAATGATTTGCCACAGCAAACAAATCCCTTTAAAGCAAGTTTTACTTCCTCAAGTGTCAAAATGTCCAAATTATCACTTAAAAGCCAAAAAACCAACAAATTTAATAAAATGAACTTGGAGCTGAATCTGAGAAAAGTGTACGAATTGAATGCTAACCAAATTTCTCCATAATCTGTTTTTGGATTTGATAATACATTGTGTAGGTTTTGGAGTGTGGGGTTTTTCTCCTGAAAGGGTTTCCCCACGTATATCATTGTGTTATGGTTTTATTGTTATTCTGTTTATGCTATTTCATGTGTTTCTTGATATCTCTGTAATAGTTATTGTTGAAGCATAAACTTGTGGGTCTAATCCAGCAATCAACATGGGAAGTTTTTGAGATGTGGGATTGACCCCAGAAACAACCTCTAGATTTTAGGGAAGCTAGCTCTTCTGTTCTTTCAGTCGGGGTTTGGGAAAAAGGTTTGAAAGAAAATAAGATTTGCATAAATAAATGCCTAGATCTAAGGTGATACACCGGATTTGAAACTCAGTTGCACAGTGTCAAACCCTTAAAGACGAATTGGGAACCAAAAAGTATAGATGCATAGTTAATACCTAGTTTAAGAACATATTCAACAAAGGCAAAAGAAACAAAAACTTAACGAAACAAAAAATAGAGATACCCAGATATGCACATAACACCGTCTCTTATTATTTAAACAGTAACATTACAGAGGCAGAAATGGCTGCACAAAATAACATATTACATTCTCATTTGAAAAGCATCCACTGCTAAGGCAAGGAAAATCTCTATCTGCTGCTCCAAAACTCTCTGATCTAAAAAAATGTAGAACTATGGAACGTATCTCAGATCTGCATATTTATAACCTAGAAAACCAAAGCCCGAAGATCAGCACCTGGCAACTGAAAATCTTAACTGAACTGTGGTTCGAACAAAATCTACCTCTACCATGGCTTGAAAAATATCTTCCCCTTTGGCTGTGTGACAATCTTCCCACCGCTTCTTTACTTGTTGTAAAAATGAAATTAGCGCTGCAGATTATTTAGGGCTGCATCACTATTGTTTTTCTATTTAATAAAGTTGCCCCCTTTGGAGGCACCCACCATGTAGTTTGAGAAGCATATATTATTTTATCAGTTACTTAACTGTCACCTATGGCTTTGCTAAAAAATAAACCTTTATGCACTTATTAAAAATAAGACATATTAGCTTTATGAAGAAGGGGCCCACCATGTTTAATAGAGACTATTATCATTATAAACCTCAGCTCCTTATTTGACTCTCTCACATCATTTTACGCATTTATTGAATGAAACAAAACATTTTATTTATGTGCACCCACATGGTACTCTCTTGCATTCTTTGTTTCCTAGCTTCCCGCAACTTTCCACGTGGTCGCTTCCGTTGGTCCCTTGAGCCACTCTCCCTCTCTCTCTTTGCATTCTATTCGGACTCAACCACGTGGAAACTTCTGATGCTTTCTTCTCAATCTGCATCTGCCACACCCACTGGAAGCCTCCGAGGGTCTTCTATGAGCTGCTTCTCTTTTACAACCTGTCACACCATACTCAAGCTTGCAGTGCCACTGCTTAGAATACCTAAGGCCGATTCTCTTTTAGACTTGCTGATGGCACATTCATTTGGTGAAATGCTTTCATTCTGGATAACTGCATCTTAATTCTTTTCTACCTTAAACAAACTGTGCCTTCATTTGCCAGATGATGCCTCTGATATGATCGATACTGCATTATACACCAGCTCTAAAGGTCATTCTCTATTAAACGTTGAGTATCATGTTTTTAATGTCTCACTTTACATTGATGTGTCATACCTTTTGAAACACCGAGCATCTTTTCACTGTAGCGGCGCCATTATTGATTTTCCATGTCTCTTTAATTGTTGATGACTTTATATGTTGCGCAAGTTATTTCCTTCTTTATAATGCTGAATGCCATTGTATGGCAGCGTCACTTCCTTCTTTAATCATTGAAAATAACTTCAAGTTGTTTCCTTCTGGCGTCAGCAGCATGACGTTTCATTCAATATGACTGTGTCTTTGGTTGAAATGGCATTCGAAGCTTAGAGGTGGCCGAACCTCTTGGCTTTGGTGCCTCTTAGTATACAATTAGCAGCGCTCCGTCAATCTACTGAGATTTGTGTGAATAGGCAGCGCGAGCCTGATAGCAAGACTTGAATACGCTTTTGAATTTCTGATAAGCGCCTTTGAATTAATAACCGCTCTAAATGTTTGAATCGAACCTCTTCATCTGATGGTATAAGCTGATCCTTATTAGCAGGCCGATTCTTATTGATCGAGTGCCTTTGAATTAATAACCGTGCCATCATAGAGTTGCAGCATCTTCTATTCAACCTAGGGGCCGATCCTCTTGGCTGAATCTCATCATAGGTCATGGACACCTCCTGCTTGTATGTGCCTCTTTTGAATACTCAAAACTTTGAACATCTTGCTTCATGAGGATTTGGTGAGAGGTATGATTCAAAATTTTTTGTTTGTTCACATAGCTTCCTTCATGAGGATTTGGTGTCACCTCTTCTTGAGAGCCACTTGAAGGCTCACATCATGGATTTGGATGACATCAGTGAGCACACACTTTGTAGATCAGCGACTAGTGTTGTGACTACATATGTAGATGGAGACATGTGATATGGATTTGGGTGGGTCTTTGGTCCTTCATGTAGTGCTCGAGGAGTTGACTTGTGATGAGGTACAATCCTACCATGTTGATGACTCTTTGGTAGAGTATGTAGCTACTCTACTTTCGGGATTTAGGGCACATGTCATGGAGGCATTTGCTTTTTGGCATGGACTTGAAGAAATGAAGTTTCAGCACCTGACCTATGATCCAAGGTATGGAGGTATTGGCATAGTGGTAGATGGTTTTGAGTTGCAAAATGTTTATGTTTCAGCTGGACTATAATGTATGGTATGGATATGAGCATAACTAAACTCTAATGCCCAATCTAGTATTTCTTTCAGAAACCCATTCACAAGAGATATCCCATTCACCTTAAGAATCACCAGTATTGCCTTTACATTGCCAGGTCATGTCGTTGTATAGTTGTTGTATCACCATCTTCTGCATTGTCGATAAATAATGATTTAATAGATTTTGCAGGTTAAAGTAACAGATCTGCCAGCGAGATTATTGAGAATCGTGACTGGCCACCAAGCAACTGGTTTACAGTGACCCGAATCAGAAATGGTGGTGTTGATAAGTTCCTTTTTCCGGGGTTTGTCAATTTGTTCGTTCGATGTAGAAAATTATTGATAGCACGGCATTTGATGAGGTTGTTCTAAATGTGAAGTTTTTTTGGAGGTGGGTGGAATTCCACAGTATTGTTTTGGACGTGTTAAATGTGGGAGGTTCTGATCCAAGTGAGAAGTACAGAGGTGCCGTTAGAAATAGGATCAAAGGAAAAGCCAAAGAGCAATCATTGTAAAATGAATCAGAACATCCCTATTTGGGTAGTTTTATGTGCGTGCATTTTGTTTTGGTTACGATTTTATTTTTGTTGCAGGAAATGGAAATGGGAAGAGATAATACTAGTGTTTAATTTCCAATCAATGACAACCGATTCATCATTTGTACTGCATGGACATTATGGCAGCTCTGCTGGATAACCTAGATTTTCTATTTAATTGGTGATGTTTGGGAGACAAATTCTTGCGTAACTTGATTTAGTGGCTGTTGGTAAGCTATACTTAATTTTATTTTTACAGTTAATTCTGCATCATCTGTGGGTAGGGGTTCTAGGAAGTTAGAACAATGTTATCTTATCATTATAGTATTTGGTTCAAGTGGTGTATTTGTAGGATAATGAACAATAAGAGTAGGTTATGTGATTAGTTATTAGCTATCTTGTCATTATAGTATTTGGTTCAAGTGGTGTATTTGTAGGACAATGCACATTTTTTTATATTCAGAATAGTATACAAAAAAATGATCATGATGATCAGTCATACATAATTACATCATATCCAGCCTTAAAGAGTATTCTATATGTCTATAATTTGTGTCTATAATATGTGTCTATTACATTATGAGAAAAAGCTATTGGGCTCTTTGTGTCCTTCTTTATATCACTATTTCACAAAATTGGGATGTGTCAAAAACTTTCATCCTTGATTTCAATCTTGTATCAGTTTCCTTGGGTGTTATCATTTTTTAACAGGTATTTCTTTGCTGGTTTGTAGAACAGCCACTGGTTGGCTTGTATCAGCTCTTCTTTCTTTACCTCTACCCTGCCATTTTTCATCAGCCTTTGGAATTTTTCTTTGGGCACCTCCAGTGTACTGGAAACCTGCAAGTAAACAACATGTGATGTGAATCTTCTATTAGACTCAGTAAGTGCCCTCCTAGTGCCTTGATATTTTTTTGTATTCCTATTTTTCCATAAGAGCCACAAGATTTCAGTAGTTAGAATCAACCAAAAAAGATTAATAGGATTTCCTAAATTATCAATATTTCCCAAGATTATTTCTTTTATTCTCTTTTCTTTTTTTTCCCCACCCAAACAAATCAATTTGAAATATTTTCCATATCTCCTTAGCATAAAAGCAATCAAAGAAAAGATGAAAGACAGGTTCATTCTTCTTGCACACCTCACAAATGGAAGGACAATGCACATTAAGATTAGGTTATGTGATTTGTTATTATTATTTGGTAGTTGTAGATAGTTACATCTTCTTCTGGTCTATATATATATAGAACATTTTATTCACATAGATATAATGGAGACTTTTGGAAAGCCTTCTCTTCTATTTTTTAAGTTTATTTAATACGTATCATAGCAAGGTTCTAAGATGATGTAGAGCAGTTACTGGTTATAGGAGATAATGGGAAATTTGAGCACCTGAAAGATAATGTCATGTGACATTAGTCATAGATAAATGTTTTGCAAGAGTGGGAAAGACAAAGCGTTTTGAATGGTGTAATCAAGGATGTCTCTTGATTATTCTCCCTCATGATGCTATTGTCCATGTTCTGGAGAAATTATTTTTACATTTCACATGACTAATCAATGATTTGCAATGTCCTAAGTATCTAGTTTCATTAATGTTCTGAGTATCTAGTTTCATTTGTTAGTTAGTTGAGTTCAGTACATTTGTGTGATTATCCCCAAAGAGGAACCAGTAACCTAGGGTTATATCTACTAAAAGGGCAGATATCATTCTTCATTATTATGAAGTACAAACTGATGAGAAGGCAGATTTGAAACCCATCGAATTGTTAAAAGGGTAGCCAATACAATGTTAAAATATCATTCTTCAAGGAGTGCATTGTCAATAACTTGGCATACATGTACATCGTTTCGAACAACAATTATTTGAACATGTTTAAATCAACTTTTAGAACACGTGGTGAGACTGGCCATTATGTGGTATGTGATCCCTAGTGGCCACACTCAGTATGTTGCAGATATTTCTGGAATAGTACATTATTTTGTTACTTGCAACGTTAATCAAACTGTGTTTCTAGAGACATTGATATACTCTCTATTTTTTACTTTTAGATCAGTTATGTAGTGATATGAATACATAAGATGTTGTAATTGGAGTTATGAGGTGATTATGTGTACTCAAGGCCTACAGCTAACTTTATTTTTCTTTACAAGCATTATTGGTTGAGCCCAACTAGTATTGAGTATTTTTCTTTGGTTTGTTTCTACATTCTGCATCACGGATCTATTATATACGATGATGGCATTTTATCTTTACAAATTAAAATTGACAATCTAACCAAATAGAAGAGTGTTGAAAGCTAATTCATCCTACTTTTATGTAGTTTTGTGCTCAATATATTTTGCTACTGTAGGAGATAGATAGGTTGAATGATCAGACAACTGATGCCTGAGCACATAAGAAAGATGTTGAATGTGATGTTCCTTCTTCAAGAACTTCCGCACGGCAAGAAATTAAAAAACCAATTGTGAGGGTTTGGGAGTCTCAGAAAAGGAACAAGGCAAGATGTAGTCCTGTTTAGTAGGGTTTTGTTGGGACTTTCGTTCCAAAGTTTTTCAAACCCATCAAATCTGTATTTGGAGGGCTTATGAATACATGTCAAGTTGAATCTTGCTCTACTGGTGTGAAATTGGTTATGTTGGGACTTTCATTCCAAAGTTTTTCAAACCCGTCAAATCTGTATCTTGAGAGCTTATGAATACATTTCAAGTTGAATCTTGCTCTGCCGGTGTGAAATTGATTCAACCAAAACCGTGCTCTTATTGTCATTGCAAAAAAAATGGACATCATTCTATCATTTTTAACTCATAGTGAACATATTGAAGAACACCAAGCAAAGATTGAAGTCTCCAATGAGCCGTCTATATCCGCAAAACCATAGAATCCTAATGATATCATTGCATGTGATCCTTCTCCAACACAATAAGGAATCATACCTGCTCATAGTGTGTCCTAATAAACCATGTGCCAAAGAGAAAATCTTGAGAACTCAATCCAAAAAACTCCAAAATTGGGTACATATTTACATTGCTCAATACCTTTTTTATGCTAGATTTTCAGGCTATATTTCAAATTAGGTGAAGTAATTGCCTATTTTGTCATCTTGTCAACTATGGTGTTGAATGACCATCTCTAATCTAATTTGGTGTTGTGTTGTTTGCAAATGATTGGTAAGACCTACTTTGCTAGAGGAAAAGGAAGAAGATCACAATGGC
Source organism: Cunninghamia lanceolata (assembly GCA_027924645.1). NCBI lineage: Eukaryota > Viridiplantae > Streptophyta > Pinopsida > Cupressales > Cupressaceae > Cunninghamia > Cunninghamia lanceolata. Next base: position 878,563 of record BSBN01000210.1, on the reverse strand, counting down.
GTTTAATTTTTCATCAACGACAACCAATATGTTGTTTGTTCTGTGTGGACACTCTATTAGCTTAGTTTTTCATAATGATAAAGTTAACTACATCAGGACCAAGATTCATCTGGTTCCTCCACCACTGTGTAATTATAAGACACATCATGTGACAAAAGCACATGATGAGAATTATTATAATTTACCTAATTGATGGTGGAAGAATCAGATGACCATGCACCCCAAAGAAGTAAGGTTGCTCATAATGATGAAGCAAGGTAACATAGTGTCTATGAAGTACAAATGATGCATTGCTTGTCTATGATGAGAAATTGAATGCCGATGTTATCTCTTTCCCTTTCCTATCTTTGATGATCTTCCTATAACCAAAAGGAAGTCTAACCAATCATTTCCCAACATCACAACACCCAAGAGGAAGGAAGATGGTGATTCAACACCTTTCAAGTGAGGATGACATGGTAGGAAATTATTTCACCTTATTTAAAGAAAATATCAAAAATCCATCATAAAATACAAACGGAACACTATAAACATATGTCATACTCATTATAAAGTCAATGAAAAATGATCATACCATTACCTCTATGTAAAATTATAATAGAAGAAACACAATCAAAATTATGTTGCAAAAAGTCATATAGCAAAGACAGAGTATAATAACTAAATCCATATGTAATGTCATCATGATACCATGGACCCAAACTTCTCGATAGATAGTCAAATTTTCTAATAAAAAAGGAACAAAAGAACCAAAATAAATAAATAAATAACAAAAGAACCAAAAAAAAAACGTAACAAAAGAATGTCAAGATGCTGGACATCAAGCAAACACATTTAAGAAAATATATTGTATAAATAGATTAATTTTAAATTCTCATTAGAAAATATCAACAATATGTACATTGAAGACATCATAATTTCTTCTACTATGCACATTGACAATTTATATTCTAGAATGTCATTTGCTCCGTTTATCAAATATATGTTGATCCTTTGCATATATATTGCCTTAAATAGTATTCTTTGTAATTCTCACTTGGTTATCTTTTATCTTCTTCTTTTCCTCTCTTGACTCTGTCTGGAATACTTTTGATCTTTGGTGCTTATCTCATGATACTCATGATTATCACTTGCTTCCAAACTATGATATGTTTTGAAATCAGCCTGATCTAGCTTCTTATTGTTTTATGTTAACACATTAATTGATTCACTTTCCTAGAATATTATCATGAGTTTTCAAATTTATTGATCGATCTTTTCAGGGTATTGTCTTGTGCTCCTCCATTGATTGATAGATCTTTTTTATCATCCATATGCTTGTCAACATTTTCCATTTTGAGAGCATATCTTCATTTTGTTTATACATATAAATGAGAGGTTTATTATTTGAGGCGCACAGCCACCAATATCACCATATGCCTCTAGATTTTTATGCATTTCGTGGCATATTTCCTACATCCAAAAAATATGCAAATGTGGGGAATGTGAAAGACTATTACTCTCTAATGCTCAAAATTGTAGTTTAGTATTTTAGTCTACACTTTTCAACTGGATGGAGTTGAATAGTCAGACACCTGGTCTTTGGATACAGAAGTTGATTGTCGGAAGATTTGATGTTTGCAGAGATGTGCTCCGAACGGTTAATTAGCAACTTTAATCCTAAGTTTATTTATTCAGAAGCATAATGAAAGAAACCTATACTAGATACTTTAAGTAGGAACCCCCATATGGAACTTTATATAAGTTTAATTTTTACAAAGCCCCAAATTTTCCCAGACGTTTATCATGTGGTGCTTGCAAAGTATGCACAATTTTTAAAGAATCAAACTAGGAAAAAAAAGCAAGGAGCATGCAAAAAAAAGGGGGAAATAACATGCATGCATCTAGAAACAAAGGCTTACATCTGCCTCCATGGTAGTGAAAATCTGCAGAGATATCTACCTGCATCTAGAAGCAAAGGTTTACATCTACCTCCATGGTAATAAATTCACACAATATAAAATGAATTTTCACTCAAACTAATCTAGCTCTGATATCATGTAAGAGTTTATGTTTAACTCAAAACTGCAAGATCACCTACAAAACCTAAGATATACCTTCCACAAGAGAAAAAAGCAAAGAGGAATATTTTGCACAACAAGGATTCAACTTTATGCAAGATTGCACAACTAAGAAATCATTATTTTTGCAACCTAACAACTAGCAAAATTATCTGGAGGAATATCCTATAATAGAAATTCCACACTAACAATATTGACATCCACTTCATAAAACTCTCTTACAAAGATTTTACCTTGACAAACTAAACCCTAACGCTCAATCTGATATTTCTTTTAGAAACCCATTCACAAGAGATATCCCTCTCACCTTAAGAATCACCAGTATTGCCTTTACATTCCCAGGTTGTGTCATTGCATAGTTGTGGTATCATCATCTTCTGAATTGTGGATAAATAATGATTTAATAGATTTTTCAAGTTAAAGTAACAAATCTACCAACGAGATTATTCAAAATTCTGACTGGCCGCCAAGCATCTTTACAGATTAAAATTGGAAAATTAATAAAATAGCAGAGTGTTGGAAGCTACTTCATCCCAATTTTATACAGTTATGTGCTCAGTATATTTTTCTACTATAGGAGATAAATAGGTTGCAAGATCAGACACTCGATGCCTGAGCACATAAGAAAGATGTTCCTTCTTTGAGAATTTCTAAACAACAAGAAAGTGAAAAAACAATTGTAAGGGTTTGGGAGTCTCAGAAAATGGACAAGGGGTGATGTGGTCCTATTTAGTAGGGTTTTGTTGGGACTTTTGTTCCAAAGTTTTTGAAACCCATCAAATATGTATTTGGAGGGCTTATGAATACATGTCATGTTGAATCTTGCTTTGTCAGTGTGAAATTGGTTCAAACAAAACAATGTTCCTATTGTCATTGCAAAAAAATTGACATTATTCTATCATTTTTCCCTAATAATGAACATTTTAAAGAACACCAAGGAAAGATGGAAGTCTCCAATGAGCCACATATATCTGCAAAACCATAGAATCATGATGATCGTTGCATGTCATCCATCTCCAATGCAATAAGGAATCATACCTGCTCATAGTGCGTCCTAATAAACCATGTCACAAAGTGAGGAAAACTTGATAACTCAATCAAAAATATGGGATATATTTACATTGCTCAATATTTTTTTGTATCCTGGATTTTCGGGGCTATGTTTCAAATTAGGTGAAGTAATTATTTTTTTGTCATCTTGTCAGCAATGGTGTTGAATGACCATCTTTACTCTAATTTGGTGTTGTGTTGTTTGAAAATGATTGGTAATACCTACTTTGCAAGAGAAAATGGAAGGAGATTACAACGGCATTCAATTTGTCATCAACAACAACCAATGTGTTGTTGTTCTGTGTGGACACTCCCTTAGCTTGATTTGTCATTATGATATCTAAGATAAATACTTAGAAAGAAAGAGTTACCTTAAAAGTACTGTGAAAAAGAGCACTGTCACTGTCAACCACAAAATTCATTGTCATACAAAATACTCTCAGAACTATCATGAAAGTGTAGTTCACTGCACATACTCAATACTTTCAACATAAAGGAAAAATACTCTGTCCTGTCTGAGCAAGGCAGTTCTAATATTTATCATAATAAAATTATGACAAAGAAGATTGTCTTCATACTTGCCATGTCTTAGTATGACTTGGACTGCTCCCATGTCTACAAGAAACCTTTGTTCACTTGTTGCATAGTTATGGTATCATCATCTTCTAAATTGTGGATAAATAATGATTTAATAGATTTTTCAAGTTAAAGTAACAAATCTACCAACTAGATTATTCAAAATTCTGACTGGCTGCCAAGCATCTTTACGGATTAAAATTGGAAAACTAATAAAATAGCAGAGTGTTGGAAGCTACTTCATCCCAATTTTATACAGTTATGTGCTCAGTATATTTTCCTACTATAGGAGATAAATAGGTTGCAAGATCAGACACCCGATGCCTGAGCACATAAGAAAGATGTTCCTTCTTTGAGAATTTCTAAACAACAAGAAAGTGAAAAAACAATTGTAAGGGTTTGGGAGTCTCAGAAAATGGACAAGGGGTGATGTGGTCCTATTTAGTAGGGTTTTGTTGGGACTTTTGTTCCAAAGTTTTTGAAACCCATCAAATATGTATTTGGAGGGCTTATGAATACATGTCATGTTGAATCTTGCTTTGTCGGTGTGAAATTGGTTCAAACAAAACAATGTTCCTATTGTCATTGCAAAAAAATTGACATCATTCTATCATTTTTCCCCAATAATGAACATTTTAAAGAACACCAAGGAAAGATGGAAGTCTCCAATGAGCCACATATATCTGCAAAACCATAGAATCATGATGATCGTTGCATGTCATCCATCTCCAATGCAATAAGGAATCATACCTGCTCATAGTGCATCCTAATAAACCATGTCACAAAGTGAGGAAAACTTGATAACTCAATCAAAAATATGGGATATATTTACATTGCTCAATATTTTTTTGTATCCTGGATTTTCGGGCTATGTTTCAAATTAGGTGAAGTAATTGTTTTTTTGTCATCTTGTCAGCAATGGTGTTGAATGACCATCTTTACTCTAATTTGGTGTTGTGTTGTTTGAAAATGATTGGTAATACCTACTTTGCAAGAGAAAATGGAAGGAGATTACAACGGCGTTCAATTTGTCATCAACAACAACCAATGTGTTGTTGTTCTGTGTGGACACTCCCTTAGCTTGATTTGTCATTATGATATCTAAGATAAATACTTAGAAAGAAAGAGTTACCTTAAAAGTACCGTGAAAAAGAGCACTGTCACTGTCAACCACAAAATTCATTGTCATACAAAATACTCTCAGAACTATCATGAAAGTGTAGTTCACTACACATACTCGATACTTTCAACATAAAGGAAAAATAGTCTGTCCTGTCTGAGCAAGGCAGTTCTAATATTTATCATAATAAAATTATGACAAAGAAGATTGTCTTCATACTTGCCATGTCTTAGTATGACTTGGACTGCTCCCATGTCTACAAGAAACCTTTGTTCACTTGTTACAATTCTAACTTATCCTTATTAACATATGATTACTTTATACCTACAATACCTTTGGACTACAATTGTCTCTAACTGCACCTTTCATTTACAAATTACTCTCCTGATGTTATTCAGATTGCAAGTCAAAGACTGTCCTGATCTGTCATCAGCAATTTTCACACTCATCAACTGTCACTATCTCATGATTGAGGCAAGTATACATAGCACTGACTATCACAAAACAATAATATTGCCATATTTCTTAAAATTGAGCATGAGTCATAACACACTATTAGCTCCATCAAAGATACCAAGGTGAGGCTATGAGAAAAACTCAAGCATGCATCTTTTAAGCATGAAGTTCTAAACTATGATATCCTGATGTTCAGACACAAATCATGATGAACACATGAACATCCTGAAGATGATAAAAACTTTGATTTTTCTCTTCTCTTGGTCTCAACACAACCCTTAGTTAACTCATCAAACACAATATGTATGAATCTAATGGAAAAACAAATGGAAATCTTCACATCTATCATCAAAATGAACATCAAAACAATCCATGCAACATGAAAAGAGCACGCCTTTGACTTTAAGAACCTTTGTAGCACATGGAGATATCAATATTGTAGACCATAATTAGAAGTAACAATATCTCGTGAAGATCCAATTACAGAATCAGACATGAAACACCCATATGCAGTTAACTTTGGTATTTATGTAACAACAACCACCCTTTACTATGAATGAGCATCATGGATAGCACAACATGGAATCAATAAATCACTTCTTGATCTTCTCTAGGGGATGTAGGGTAAAACACTAATCTGGTCCCCCTATCTCCAAGCTCCTACTTATTTAGGATTTTGTGAGCTCTGCACTGGTTCACTTGCATTTTCTACACTTTGTTTTCTCCTCCAAGCTAATATAGGTTCTTTCTTTTGCTTGTCCAAAGTGCTTACCTTTTCGTTATCTCTAATTGATCTTACAGGATTACTCCAGTAATATTGTGATATATGTCCAACCTTGTTGCACCTGTAACATATGATATTGCTAGAAGAATAATGTCTGTTTCTTGAGTTTCTATAATCATATCTTGCATGCATCCAGCAGTCTCTTCTCATAGGTCCAACCTTATTGCAGTTATAGCAAATAACATTGTAGTTTTGATTTGACAAACCATCATAACTACAATCCCTAGCTCTATGACCATACTTATGACAGACATAGCAATAACCATGAAACTGAGAATAGTTATACTAGACCGAATGATATTACCTGATAGATGAAGGTCTTGAAAAACTGTTAGTTCTCTTCTCCCAATATCAGCAGTTTTATTCTTTGCTCTCTTCTTGTCGTCATCAGAAATAGTAGAATGATAATTTAGATCTATCTTCTGCCTAGGAGTCTGCCTAACCTTGAAACTCTTCCTATCTGATGTTGCAAAAACTATTTCCTTTTTAACTTCATCTTTAACACCAAAGCTTTCCCCTTTTTCATATCCTAAGCCAAAATGATCCTTGTAGTTTTTCTGACTATTCAATATTTCATCTAAAGCATTTGTGCCTTTCACAAACTTCTTTATTTTGACAACATCCAGACTATTCTTTAGATTGACAACTTCACTTTCAAGTCTCAGACATTCAATTCTTTTCACCTCAAGATCAAAATTTGTTACATCTTTTATTCTTTTTGCTTCCTCAATTTCAGTTTTTAGACTAATAATCAATTTATCAAATTCATTAACATGACTTTTTAATTCTGCAATCTAATTTCTGGTATTTTTAAACTCTAAAGAAGCTTTTTCAAAATCTGAACATACCTTGTTGTTGAATTCTATCTCTTATTGAAGTTTCTCTTCTAATCTCTTATTCTCCTTCCTAAGTTCCTTGATTATATCCAAGGCACACATGAGTTCTTCTTTTAAATTAGTCTCACAATCCTGTTCATAATCATATTCATCCACAAATAGATCTCCTTCTTCATCATCAAATTCAACTACGAAATCATCAAATTCATGTCTACTCACATTCACATTGTCAAGACTCTTAATTGCAGGACTGATTTCTTTATGACATTTTGTATCTACAATCATGGGTGACTCATGCAACAACTCATTACCAGACTTAACTGAGACTTGCTTTTCAACATTTTGATCAGCATCTTTCTTTTCTCTATTTGAGGCCTTATTTTTATTCTTTTTACCCATTGTACTCCACTTGCCAGGAACCCTTAAGTTGGTTAGACTTCTTGCAAGGGTCTAGCTCTGATACCACTTGTTGGAGTACGCAAGACACTAAGATGGGGGTGAATCAGTTTCTTATATAACGGACTTATTTTTTGCAACACCTAATCAACTTTGACTAACTATGAACCTCAACCTTGAATGGTAAAGCAAGACATTCATTTAAGAATCAAGATGAATGATCAAACCAACTTGTGAGCATGAAAAGATAAACCACTATTTGTGAACTATGAGGAATCACTTGAACAACTCATCAAAACAAACAACAGACGCAGATTGTACATTGGACTGAGATAAGCATCAATGTATTATGCATTTGTATTGATTTACTATGATCATCATATAACTGTTAAATTATGAAATAATAAACAAAAACTCATAAGAAGAACAAGAAACCATAACACAAAGATTGTCCTGAGTGAAAAACCCTCCAGGGCATAAAAACCACTTGAAAAAGTGCCTCACTAGATTAATAAAAGAATCTCACTGATTACAGGCCTCACTGGCTATTACTTTAAGCCTCACTGGCATACAGTTTGGCCTCACTGGCATGTAGTTTTGCCTCACTGGCATATAGATTCTCAATAAGAAATGTATTGTAAATACAGAGGAATTCTCTGTTTCACTTCAGTCCAATCTCTGATGTCACATAAACAATAATGTAATAACCTTTTTTCTCCACACACCCTTGTCAATTACATTACATCAAAGATGTACATATATACAACATATTTTTGCACACCCACTTTGTTGTACTCCTCATACAGTTTGAAAAATGATAATTGACAATACAAAACTGTAAGTAGTTCCAACTGTTGTAACCGATCACAAATAAACAACCTTTCAAATTGTCTAATGAGTAAACAAAGGATTTATTTCATATAATGCCATAAAGCATAATCATCAAATAATGTTCTTTATAGAGCCACTTTATTAACTTTTGATGCCACGTAGACTGCTGAAACAAAGCATAATCACCGCTGAATGATATGAAACTAATTAAGCAAATCTCTAACAGAATCATTTCAAAATAATCTCTTTCCATTTTGAAACCCTAACCGTCAATGGTATGTATAACCAACAAATCACGTGTATCATAAACCCTTTATGAAAGAAGAAACGGAGAAAAGAGCACATATATAATCATCACAGCAAATAAAAAGAACTATCATATCTGCCTCTATTTCAACAAGATAAAACTGAATGAAGGGCAATAATGTTACCTGGTTTCAGAAAAATAAAGTCAAAACATTTACCGCTGCATGAGCTAGTACTGTCGCTCCCAAAAGATTCTACCATGCTTGTTGTTCATTCCATATGTTTTCATGATAAGATCTAAAATATGAAACCCTAGCTCGGAGCCATATTTGCCAAGGTTAAACTAAGCATAATGATCAAAGAAAAATCTTTTTGCCCGATGACTTGCATTCACGGTGAGCCCAAAAAGAGCCAGTAAAAGATCAACCAAAATAAAACATTTTTATTACCTTTTGAAAGTGCCGACAACCTGCCTAGCAGGTGAACACTAAAAAGAAGCCTGAAGACATAAACCTTGCAAAGTATTTTGTTTTGTGCATTAGGAAATACATGGTGAATACTTTTAGCACAATGTTTTCAATAAGATATGATGATCCCCTTATAACAATAAGACATATATCCTCCTTCTATAAGCGGAGTCTTCATGAGCCAAACAATATATAAGCCATGTGTCAAATACCTCTATCAACCTGCCTGTAGAGCATGGTGCTATCATAGAATAGTGTATAAACAACTAGTGCCAACTAACCATATGAGTTTGTCACCATAACTGAAACAAGGTGATGCCAAACAATATGACCAAGAAAATCAAATGTCAATGAATACCAATGAAGGATGCCATACTGAACATGGTTAAAGAAGAATATCAATTGAGCATTTGTCAATCTGTATCTCATCAAGGATATCAAACTGTCCGAATACCATTTGTCAATTTGTATCTCACTAGCATATCAAACTGAAACATGATGTGGCAAACTGAAACTTAACACATGCCAAGTTGTGTATTGTCATCAGGGACAAACAACTGAGGGTGAAGTCAACAAAGAATACAAAACATGTTGTAATTGGAGTTATGAGGTGATTATGTGTACTCAAGGCCTACGGTTAATTTTTTTTCTTTACCAGTATTATTGGTGGAGCTCAACTAGTATTAATTATTTTTCTTTGGCTTTTTTTTTGCATCATGGATCTACTCTACACGATGATGGCATTTTATCTTTAGGGATTAAAATTGGCAAGCTAATCAAATAGCAGTGTTGGAAGCTACTTCATCTCACTTTTATGTAGTTTTGTGTTCAATTTATTTTGCTACTGTAGGAGATAGACAGGTTGCAAGATCAGACACTCGATGCCTAAGCACATAAGAAAGATGTTCCTTCTTCTAGAACTTCCTCACAGTAAGAAAGTGAAAAACCAATTGTGATGGTTTGGGAGTCTCAGAAAATGAACAAGGGAAGATGTGGTCCTGTTTAGTAGGGTTTTGTTGGGACTTTTGTTCCAAAGTTTTTGAAACCCATCAAATCTATATCCGAAGGGCTTATGAGTACATGTCAAGTTGAATCTTTCTTTGTGGGTGTGAAATTGGTTCAACCAAAATTGTGTTCCTATTGTCATTGCTAAAAAAATGGACATCATTCTATCATTTTTCCCCCATAATGAACATTTCGATGAACACCAAGCCAAGATCAAAGTCTCCAATGAGCCACCTATATCCACAAAACCATAGAATCATGATGATATTGCTACATGTGATCCATCTCCAACACAATAAGGAATCACACCTTCTCATAGTGCGTCCTAATAAACCATGTGCCAAAGGGAGAAAAACTTGATAACTCAATCCAAAATATGGGACATATTTACATTGCTCAATATTTTTTGTATGCTAGATTTTTGGGCTATGTTTCAAATTAGGTGAAGTAATTGCCTGTTTTGTCATCTTGTCAACTATGGTGTTGAATGGCCATCTCTACTCTACTTTGGTGTTGTGTTGTTTGCAAATGATTGGTAATATATACTTTGCAAGAGGAAATGGAAGGAGATTACAAAGGTATTCAATTTTTCATCAACGACAACTAATGCGTTGTTTGTTCTGCGCGGACACTTTGTTAACTTGGTTTTACATTATGAAAATGTTTACTACATCAAGGCCAAGATTCATCTGGTTCCTCCACCACCTAGTGATTATAATTCACATCATGCGACAAAATCACATGATGAGCATTATTATATAATTTCCCTAATTGATGGTGGAAGAATCGGATGACCTTGCAGCCCAAAGAAGTAAAGTTACTCATAATGATGAAGAAAGGTACTGTAGTGTCTATGCAGTACAGATGATGCATTTCTTGTCCATGATGGGAACTTGAATGCCTTTGTAATATCTCTCCCTTTCCTATCTTTGATGATCTTCCTATAACCAAAAGGAAGTCTACCCAATCATTTCCCAACATCACAATGCTTAAGAGGAAGAAAGATGACAATTCAACACCTTTCACTTTAGGATGACACTGTACGCAATTATTTCACCTTATTTTAAGAAAAGAACAAAAATCCATCATAAAAGACAAACGTCACACTATAAACATATGCCATACTCGTAACGTCAATGAAAATTCATCATACCATCACCTCTATGCAAAATTCTAATAGGAAAAACGTAATCAAAATTGTGTATGATCAAAAAGCCATATAGAAAAGACAACATATAATAATAACTAAATGCATATATGATGTCATCACCATAACTTGGACCCAAACTTCTTGATAGATAGTCAAATTTTCTAACTGAAAAGTAACAAAAGAATGTCCGAAGATGTTGGACATCAAGCAAAGGCATTTAAGAAAATATATTGTATAAATAGATTAATTTTAAATTCTCAATAGAAAATATCAACAATATGTGCATTGAAGACAACAGAACTTCTTCTTGTGTGCATATTGACAATTTATATTCCACAATGTCATTTTCTCCCTTAATCAAATATATGTTGATCCTTTGCATATATATTGCCTTAAACAGTATACTTTGGTAATTCTCACTTGGTTATCTTTTAAACAGTATACTTTGGTAATTCTCACTCGGTTATCTTTTATCTTGACCATATTTGTCTATGATTTATCCTTGTCTAGAATTCTTAAGAACCTTATCTATTTTCCTATATTATTATATAGGAATGTTATAGATAAGACCTTTGTTAGAGGAAATGGAAAGAGATAGCAATGGCGTTCAATTTTGCATCAATGACAACCAATGTTGTATGGACATTACATTAGCTCTCTTTATCCTTGTGTGAAATTTTACTACTTTGGAGTCTAATGTTGCATGGACATTACATTAGCTTTCTTTATCCTTGTGAGAAATTTTACTACTTTGGAGCCTAAATTTATCTGATTCCTCCACCATCCAGTAGGTGAAATTCACATTGTGTTTCTCAAGTTCTTTTTCTTAATGCTTTCAAGTAAAATAAAATAACTCTTTAGTAAATGCTTTGCCAACTCTGATTCTAATCACACCAATAAGTAAAATATAATAACTCTTTAGTAAATAAAAACAACTCTTCAAATACAAATAAATTAAACAATGTAAATAAAATGAAATAGTTATTAATTAGTTCTAAAATGATATAAAATAACTCTTAAGTAAAAAAAATTTAAAAAGGTTTTTTTAGTAAACAATGTAAATAAAACAAAATAAATCTAAGGAAGAATAAAACAACTCTTAAGCAAATAAATTAACTCAAGACTGATATCACTTGGCTTGTTCTAGATAGATGTATTTAAGATATCTATCTACGGAATTATTTGTTTTTTTCTAAAAGATAGGGCTAGGTTATGCTTTAATTAGTTAACCTTGTGAATAAAGTGTTTAATTAACTTATTCCATAAATATCATTTTAATTTTTAGGAAGATGTTATCTTAGCTTAAAAAATATGTTCAATTTTAACTAGTTAACAAAATGAACTTCGCGTTGATTCCAATTAAGTTATTTCCTTTGTCATTAATATTTAACATTGTTTGGTGAATAATTAACTTTAAAAATGTGAAGATAGTTTTTATTGCAAGAGATAGGGCCCTAAAATGAGAAGATTTTCTCCAATGGTCGCTGTTAGTGTATATTAAGGTCACTTAGGATAGGGCTATTTTTAGTATTTTGGCTTTTTGTGTTTTTCTATTTTCGGCACATGCCAGGATTAGGAGTCTCGATGCTTTAATTAGCACGTCTATGTTTAGAACAGGTGTGTAGGGTCACTTATCTTGAGTTAAGTAGTTGCATGCCTATCTTTAGGCCACTACTATTCTTGTTGGAAATGAAGCCCAACCGTCACTGCCTTTTTGTCTTCCTCTTCCCATGTCTCTTCAATTGCCTGAAGAGTCTATATATTTTCCTTCTCATTCTCTTTTTGGTAGAGATGAAGACTGTTGTAATTGAGTTTATTAATGGAACAGAGCGTCCTACTTTCCTTGGTGGATGTAGCCATCTTAATGGTGAACCACGTTAAATCTGTGTCTCTAGTTTTATCTGTGTCTTTGATTCTTAATCTGTTTTAGTTCTGTGTTTCGCTGCAATTTATCTTTAACAATTGGTATCAGAGCTTATGGAGGAAAATCTGTTTTGGAAATCATGAAGAATTTCCAGGAAAATGGATGTAGAAGCTTTGGATGATTGGGCTCTAGCTCTCATGTCTTTGTCGTGTGGCTCTGGACTAAGTTTTGATGAAGTGGGAGCTGCGGACAGTGATTTGGAGCTAGATGAAATTGTACCTATGGAAGTAGATGAATCTTCTCTCTATTTGGTTGCTGATCTTGCCACTGATGTTATTATGGATGATGTTGATCCTGATTCCCCAAGCACTGCCCAGGTGAGGTATGTGTGGGAAAGGCCTCCGCAGGATTTAGGAGGCGAGGATTTTGACATGCTAGAAGAAATGGAGAGCCTACAGAGGCTAAACAAAATAGAGGATTCAGCAGCAATAGATGTTGCTGAAACAAAACACTGTGTACATTGGTGGGATGGTTTGAAAAATAAGGAGGATTCGGCAGAAGAGGAGAAGGATGCTGGATATGGAATTGAATCTGCACCACAAGAATTTTTAGAAGATCTCAAAATTGAGCTTAGAACACTTCTCAAACGCACGGGTGATGAACAACATAGGAAAGCCATCATGGAGGAGTTGTAGAAGAGGGCAGAGGCAGATGAGAGTGGTAAGTCTATAAAGGACCTGGTATTGCTCATCTATGAAATGGTTTCTCTCACTTCTGCCTTTTGCCTCAATGATCCAAATACCTTTGCTACCACTATTCATAAGATGTTGAAGCTAGGACTAGACATTTATGAGGAAAAAGATGTGCAGGCGGAGATCCCGGTTCGAACCCCGGATGAGGAGGTTGGTAAAATAGTTGAGGAAGTTAGTGATAGTGGATTTCTTGATACTACTCCTTCATTGGTTGTATCTCTTCTAGCAGAGGATTCCTTAATGCAGGTGCATCCTAATGAAATTCGGCACATTAGGGCAGATTCATGTATAAATGAATGGAAAACCCCTGGGAAAAAGACAATCATAAAAGTAGGCTGTAACAGATTGCAAGTTGTAATTGCTCTCAGCAGGGGAGAACTTATTTATTTTGGGATGGATATGACAGGGCAACTAATGACTGTGGAGAAACGTGAAATGTCAGGAGATGTGGCTTGTTTAGATATTGCTCCAGTTCCATCCATATCTCTACCTCTGCTCCAGTCTCTGAGCTGTTGGTAGATGGCGACTGATCAGGAAAGTACTGTACACTAGCCATGTATCCTCGCTGGGGTTCAGCGCCAGGGCGGGCCCCGAACTGGGGTTTGGGGGCGGCAGCCCCCGAGAAACGGGGGTTCGGGGGCGGTAGCCCCCGAGAAAATTTTTTTTAGGGCCGACTTAAAAAAATCCTATTTTTATGACCAACATAAGAAAACCCTAATTTTTGTAACCAACAAAAAGGCTTGATAAAAAGCGGCCAAGGGTTAGGGTTTGAATATTGTATTGTAGCATTTGTAGCGGTATTGAGTTGCAGGGATTGCTGATTGTAATCGGTTTGATTTTCTGGATAATAATATTGGACTCTCTGCTTGGTGGATGTAGCCCGAGTTTGGGTGAACCACGTTAAATCTTGTCTCTCGCTATTATTAATTCTGTGTATTTCCATTTCTCTCTTTAATCTTTATTTGCATTTAATTGATATCTTCTGCCGGCTAACCCTAACAAGTGGTATCAGAGCCAGGTTGTGTTCGATTATCATCTGCAGGAAAGTCTCACGGTTGAGTGGGAGCAATGGCGGACGAGGGTAAAATGAAGGTTGATAAATTCAATGGGCAGAACTATCAGTTATGGAAGATGCAGATGGAAGATTACCTCTATCAAAAGGATTTGAGGCCGTTGGAAGGAGTAGCCAAGAAACTGGCAACAATGTCTGATGAGGATTGGAATCTTCTTGACAGAAAGGCACTGGGAACCATTCAGTTGTGCCTGGCACCGTCGGTGGCATTCAATATAACAGAAGCGAAGACGACAGATGGTCTGATGAAAGCTTTGGCTAAATTGTATGAAAAACCCTTAGCCTCAAATAAGGTATTTCTCATGAAGCAGTTGTTTAATTTGAAAATGGTTGAAGGTGGATCTGTGACAGGTCATTTAAATGAATTTAATACGATTGTCAGTCAATTGACTTCTGTAAATGTAAAATTTGATGAAGAAGTTAGAGCTCTCTTGATATTATGTTCATTGCCTGAAAGCTAGGATAGTTTGGTAATGGCGGTTAGTAACTCTATTTCTGGTTCAAATACCCTAAAATTTGATGATGTTGTTGGTGTTATTCTGAGTGAGGAAATTCGTAAGAAAAGCTCAGGTGGATCCAAATCAGGCAGTGTTTTGAACGCAGAAAGCAGGGGTAGATCAAAGGAGAGAGGAAAAGGTTCTGGAGGTCATGGGAAGTCACGAGGAAAATCAAAGGACAAAAGATCCCAAACCAGAGGACAGAAGGATTGCTGGTACTGTGGAAAACTAGGTCATCTGAAGAAAGATTGTTGGTCTCAGAAAAATAAAGAAGGAGACAAACAAGAAGGCAATAAGGAAGCAAATGTGGTAAGCAATAAGTCTGAAGATGATGCTTTGATTCTTTCCCTAGATAATGCTGATGATTCATGGGTTTTAGATTCAGGGGCCTCATTTCATGCTATGCCCCATAGAAGTTATTTCCTTGATTATGTCCAAGGGGATTTTGGGCTAGTTTATTTGGGAGATAATGAACCCTGTCAAATTGTTGGAAAGGGAAGAATCAAGATTAAGTTGCAGAATGGGAATCATTGGCTACTACAAGAGGTGAGGCATGTTCCAAGGCTCAGTAGGAATTTAATTTCAGCAGGGCAGCTAACTAAACAAGGTTGCACTGTTACATTTACTGATAAAAATTGGAAGGTTTCAAAAGGTGCCTTAGTAGTAGCAAAAGGTGTAAATGTAGGCACCCTATATCTTTGTACAGGTCATACTGTTCCTTCTACTTTAAATTTTATAGAGGAAAAACAAACAGGTTTAGGAATAGTTGCTGCAGGTTTGCAGGAAGAGACTGGAAAAGTTGCTGCAGGTTCTGAAACAACACTGTGGCATAACAGACTTGGGCATATGAGTGAAAAAGGTATGAAGGTACTTCATTCTAAGAAAGTTTTACCAGGTCTGAAATGTATTAATATGGATTTCTGTGAAAGTTGTGTGTATGGAAAATAAAAGAGAGTCAGTTTTCTCAGAGATGGGAAGCAAAAGAAAAATAAAAAGTTGGAGCTTGTGCATACAGATGTATGGGGACTAGCTCAGGTATCTTCTTTTGGTGGCTCTCGTTATTATGTTACATTCATAGATGATGCAACTAGGAAGGTCTGGATTTATTTCCTTAAACAGAAATCTGATGTATTTGAAACATTTAAGAAATAGAAAAGCTTGGTTGAAAATGAGACAGGTAAAAGATTAAAATGTCTCAGATCTGATAATGGCAGTGAGTATTGCAGCAAAGAATTTGAAGACTATTGTTCCTTTGATGGAATTCGTAGGCAGAAAACGGTTCCAGGGACTCCACAGGAAAATGGAGTGGCTGAACGCATGAATAGGACAATAATGGAGCGTGCAAGGACCATGAGATTGCATGCTAGACTGCCTTTAAACATGTGGGCAGAGGCTGTCAACACTACTGTATATTTAATTAACAGAGGTCCTTCAGTTCCTTTGGGCTGTGGTATTCCAGAGGAAGCATGGACTAGCAAGAAGGTGAGTTATTCTTTTCTGAAAACCTTTGGCTGTGAAGCATTTGCACATATAAATTCTGAAAATAGAACCAAGCTGGATGCGAAATCAAAAAAATGTACCTTCGTTGGATATGGCATTGATGAATTTGGTTATAGGCTTTGGGATTTTAAAAATCAGAAAATTGTGAGAAGCAGAGATGTTATATTCAATGAGAAGGTGTTGTACAAAGATCAGTTGTAGAAGAATGAGAAGAAAGAAAAGGATTATGTGGTGCTGGATGATACTCCAAATAGTGATGTTCCAGTGGCTCCTCATGCTCCGCAACAGCAACCAGAAATACCACAAACTCCAGTGAATGTTAGACGGTCAACAAGGATAAGTAGACCTCCTGAAAGGTTTTCTCCCTCTTTGTATTCTATTTTGTTAACAGATGCTGGTGAACCAGAAGGGTATGATGAAGCTATGCAGGTGAATACACATGTTCAGTGGGAGCTTGCCATGCAATAAGAAATGGACTCCTTGCTGAAAAATCAGACTTGGCAATTATGTAAGTTACCTGTAGGTAAACAGGCTTTACCAAACAAATGGGTTTACAGGCTGAAAGAGGAAGATGGAGGTAAGAAACGATTTAAGGCCAGGTTAGTTGTAAAAGGATTTGCACATAAACAGGGCATTGATTTTGATGAGATATTTTCTCCGGTTGTCAAGATGACTTCTATTCGTACTGTTTTAAGTATTGTGGCTGCTGAAGATTTGCATTTGGAACAGCTAGATGTGAAAACTGCCTTTCTCCATGGTGATTTGGAGGAGGAGATATACATGGCACAACCACAAGGATTTGAGGTCAAAGGTAAGGAGAAACAAGTGTGCAGATTAAAGAAAAACTTGTATGGCCTCAAACAAGCACCTCGGCAATGGTATTTGAAATTTGATAGTTTTATAGCTGAGCAAGGCTACAGTAGGTGTAATTCTGACCATTGTGTTTATTTTAAGAGGTTGGATAATGACAGCTACATCATTTTATGTTTATATGTTGATGACATGCTTGTAGCTGGGTCCAACATGGATCACATCAGAGGGTTAAAACATCAGTTATCACAGTCATTTGATATGAAGGATTTGGGGGCAGCAAAACAAATCCTTGGTATGAAAATTTGCAGAGATAGGAAGAACAGAAAATTGAATCTATCTCAGGCTGCTTCTGTTGAAAAGGTGTTGCAGAGATTCCATATGGAGAATGCCAAAGCTGTCAGTACACCTTTGCCTAGTCATTTGAAATTGACTAAGGAGATGTGTCCAAAGACACAAGAGGAGGAAGAGAAAATGTCCAAGATACCCTATGCTTCAGCTGTAGGAAGTTTAATGTATGCCATGGTATGCACAAGACCGGATATTGCACATGCTGTCGGAGTCGTTAGTAGGTATATGAGTCATCCCGGATTTGAGCATTGGAATGCGGTCAAATGGATTCTCAGATATTTGAGAGGTACATCTAATAAACACTTATGTTTTGGGGGCTCTAATACTGATTTAGCAGGTTATGTAGACTCAGATTTGGCAGGGGATATTGATACCAGGTGGAGTACTACAGGTTATGTCTTTACTGTAGGTGGAACATTAGTGAGTTGGATTTCTAGGTTGCAAAAGGTGGTTGCTTTATCCACCATAGATGCAGAATATGTCGCTGCAATAGAGGCAAGCAAGGAGATGATATGGCTACAATCTTTCATGGAAGAATTGGGTAAACAACAGGCTAACAGTTCTTTGTATACAGACAGTCAGAGTGCCATACATCTTGCAAAGAATTCTGCCTTGCATTCAAAGACCAAACACATACAGTTGAGGTATCATTTTATTCAGTCAGTGTTGGATAATGGACAGTTAAGGCTAGAAAAGATACATACAGATGAAAATCCAGCGGATATGTTTATAAAGGCAATGACAAGGGAGAAGTTGAGCTCCTCTTCAGCTTCGATTGGTCTTCTAGACTGAACACAATAAAAATTGAACAGTAGAGTCCAGGGTGCTTATTTCTAGTGGGAGCTGCATGCGCAGCGGTGTCGTCCAGGATCAGTCTCCAAGTGGGAGATTGTTTTGGTGTGGAGCCTGATCAGTCTCCAAGTGGGAGATTGTTGGTAGATGGCGACTGATCAGGAAAGTACTGTACACTAGCCATGTATCCTCGTCGGGGTTCGGGGCCGGGCCGGGCCCCGAGCGGGGGTTCAGGGGTGGTAGCCCCCGAGATACAGGGGTTCAGGGGCGGTAGCCCCCGAGAAAAAATTTTTTAGGGCCGACTTAAAAAATCCTATTTTTATGACCGACATAAGAAAACCCTAATTTTTGTAACCGACAAAAAGGCTTGATAAAAAGCAGCCAAGGGTTAGGGTTTGAGTATTGTATTGTAGCATTTGCAGCGGTATTGAGTTGCAGGGATTGCTGATTGTAATCAGTTTGATTTACTGGATAATAATATTGGACTCTCTGTTTGGTGGATGTAGCCCGAGTTTGGGTGAACCACATTAAATCTTGTCTCTCGCTGTTATTAATTCTGTGTATTTCCATTTCTCTCTTTAATCTTTATTTGCATTTAATTGATATCTTCTGCCGGCTAACCCTAACACGAGCCCGAAAAAGCCCAAAGTGAGGCGAAGCATTAATTGTTTTGTCAATAGCGCCTGTTCCAATTCTCATCGTATTGAAGGAGGAATAAAATGGGACCCTTCGACTAGCCCGTCTTGCCTGGCTTACTTTGGGTATACTTATGAAGATCTGAAGCCATGGCACAGCAAGGGGATCACGTTGAAAATGGTGGAACATTTCAAGCAGAAAGCGTCTTTCAGGTTGACAATAGTAGATGGCCGAATGTATCTCACCATATACCATCAATGCTTCCAGACGAGAGACATTTTTTTGATTTGGGGTTTTATTCAGCTCATGAAATATTACCTGAGGTTGCTTCCTGATTTGGATTTGATGTTTGATTGTGTCAATTGGCCGATAATAGATGTGGGCTTAGTAGGTTTTAGTTTTCAGAGTGGTGTCAATAGTGAGGTTTCATCCTATAAATAGGTACATAATGAGAATCAATCAAATCAAACTACTGATAATTCTCCCAAGGATATCACGTAAGTTGACGCGAGAAGCCCGTCTCTAGAATTAGAGAGCAGTGATGGCAAAAAGGCCAACATTCAAATAAAAGTGAAATTGGATAATAATGGAGTTGTTTTGGTTACTGCTGCAAGTCTACTGGGCAACTACAAGTTCAATGAAGTGCCCTCAGGCGAGGAGTCTAATCATGAGGGCTCAGCTCAGGCACATGGTTACAATAATGGTCAAAGCATCTCGTGTGCCGTCTATCCGGGGATTGCTCAAATGGGTCATGGGTTCGCATCACAGGTCACGGGCAGTGCGAAGAAGAAAAAGGAGAATAAAGATGAAGATGACATTTTCTCTGAGCTAGATGTGGCCCCTGAAGAAGCTTCGGCATCACACAGTGGCATTGCAGAGGCTTTAGCTTTGACTTTAGAAGGTGAGGTCTCAGAAGGAGAAGCTCAAGATAATTATGGTTTCTCAGAAGCTGAAGTTGAAGGAGATGGAGCACCTATGAACTTGCTTCAAGATATTATGGGTTGTAGCTATGTGTTGTACCTGCTATAGTTGATAAATGGGTTCGAGATGGTAATGACTTAAACAGAGAAGAAGTTATCTACATTCTCCACCAGTTACTGAAGCGAAAAATGTATGGACAAGCCCTCTAGGTTTCAATTAAGGTTGTGGACCTTCTTGCACTGTATCAACATGGAGGGAAAATTGGATTGTTCGGTGGAGCTGATGTCGAAAAGACTGTGCTTATCATGGAACTTATCAACAATGCTGCTAAGGCTCATGGTGTTTTTTCTATATTTGCTGGTGTTGGAGAGCGTATTCGAGAAGGCAATGGGATCATTGATGGTCCAGAAAAGATTAGTTTCTCTCGGTTATTGCAAAAACACATTCTTGGTCTTAATTATAGCAAAGCGCATGTTTGCTTGTATAAAATAACGCTGGAACAGTTCAATGATCTGCTGCTTCAAAAGAATAGTATGAGTGTTAAGACAACTTATCAATTGGTGGCCTTATCTATTGTCGATGCAATTAGAAAAGAAAATCATATACTAGATGTCATTTTAGTTGATCTGGTTGCTGGGATGGTAAAAATGTGGAAAAGCATGCATGATAGTCATTGTCAGCAGCAACAAATTGCTTCTGATTTGAGGTCCATTGATATTTCAAATGCTTCAGAGGAAACCACTAAGCAGCAGCATGAGAGGACAATGCAGCTGCATAATGTTATCAGTTTGGTTGACTTGGTTGGAATTCTTGTCAGGATTGATCAGCCAATGGACTGGTTACTTGGTACAATAGTTAAGTAACCATGAGTTTCAAGGAAAGTGGGTACAGCATTGTCGTTTGGACTTCAGTGGGAGATTGTTGGAAATGAAGCCCAACCGTCACTGCCTTTTTGTCTTCCTCTTCCCATGTCTCTTCAGTTGCCTGAAGAATCTATATATTTTCCTTCTCATTCTCTTTTTGGTAGAGATGAAGACTGTTGTAATTGAGTTTATTAATGGAATAGAGTGTCCTGCTTTCCTTGGTGGATGTAGCCATCTTGATGGTGAACCACGTTAAATCTGTGTCTCTAGTTTTATCTGTCTTTGATTCTTAATCTGTTTTAGTTCTGTGTTTCGCTGCAATTTATCTTTAACAATTCTCAATCTTACTTTCCTATTTCTGGCATGCCTATTCTTAGGAGACTTGTGCCTATATGTACTTGTTCATGTGAGCTAATAAATTATCTCATAATTGCTTTGCATATTGCTTTGTTTTGGTACTGCAGAAGTGTGATTGTTAAGCTCTCGTGACTTGCGTTAGTACTCGTATCCTTCCATTTGATCCTTGTTTCTGACATCTCTTGTATTATCAAATCTCTTGAGCATAGAATTCAAATTTGTGAGTTTCAAGTTGAATTTGAAGGGCCGATCCCAGGCAGATAGAGGTATTTTTTATGCACCAAAAAGTTGATCTTCAGTGCCTAAATCTCACGACCTTCTTTGGAGGCATTTATTCTACTTTGGAGGCATTAAAACCTACTTTGGAGGCATTTATTCTGCTATGGAGGCATTAAAACCTATTTTGTAGGCATTTATTCTACTTTGGAAGCATTAAATTCTACATCTAGAGGTGTTTTTTCTTTAATTTGAAGGTGTTTTTCTCTTAAAGACATTTTTTTACTGGTTTTCTGTAGTTTTGAAGGGTCATGGGCCTCAGCACAGGCCGTCGGCCTCAGACAGGCCACGGGCTCCCTATAAATAACCACAATCACAGGTAGGGCGTGGAAAGGCATCAAAAGGTTTCCAGAGTGAAAGCGCTATACAGGCCCGATTGAGGAGCATTTTTATTTGCAGAAGAGGCCTGAAAAATGCTCAAATTACCTCAATGCCCCCAAATTCACCCAGAAATCTGTCAATCGACCCTGTAAACTGCAAATCCTCCTGTATTAGAGGTAAATCGACCTTCACTTACCCTGATTTTGCAAATTTCCACCCAGTTACGTCATGTTTTCTGCCTCATTCGCCTAACTTTGTGTTATTTTAAAATTTAAGGCTTTTTTAAGCTAAGAAAAGCTATATTTAAATTTCATTTAATTTTATTTGTTTGCAAAATTAAAAGTTCTGCCCCTTGTAAAGTTTATTTTGCCCAAATATTTTTTGAACAAATTAAACTAAAAGTGCATTTAAATCGTGTAATAGGAAAATTTTGCTCACACACTACTTATAATGTGCCAAAACTGGAACTGGGGGTGATTCAAAATAATCATAGGGCATCTTATTGGGTTGTGTTGTCTCCTTTTACTCATTGCTTGCAACATGGAGTCTAATCAATCTATTTCTCCATTGACTCCATTTATTTATCATGGGTGGGAATCTATAATTCAACTTGTGTTATAGAATAAAGGGTTACATAGGGTAATGATGGACACTGAAAAAGAACCCACTGTTGGTACAAAGAAGAATAAATGGTTTAATAAGTGTGATCAAGCCTTTGGTTTTTTGTGTCTAAATATAGCTCCTGAACTATTGTTTCACATAAAAGCCTTGGAAACAGCCAATGAAGTTTGGCTAGCATTAGAAAAATACTTTGGTTAGGTTGATGAGATGAGAGCTCACAAGTTGGAGAATGAGCTAATTAGTCTGATTTCAAGTACATTTGACACCTTAGAAGACTTTTTACCAAGTTTAAATTTGTAAGGTTGCAATTAAAAGAATGTGGAATTGACAAGAAAGATGATCAACTTGTGATTTCAATTCTCTCCAAGTTAGGACCTGAGTATTATGTATTTGTATCTACTTTCTACTCCACTAAAAGAGCTCTTGTAGCCACATGGAAAATGCCATCTTTAGATGACTTTATTCTAGACTTAACTAGGGAGAAAGATTAGTTAATACACATGGGTACCCTGAAGACATCAAAACCTCAAATTCTCTTTGTTGGGAATGGGGAACATAATGCTTCAAATAACAAAGGGGAGAAGAATAAAGAAGGCACAAAGATCAAGAAGGAACAAAAATCTAGGCCCAACACAGAATCTTCCTCAAAACAAGGGAAACCTAAGAAAGAGAAAGTCAAGTGTGTCTACTATAAGAAGATAGGGCATGATGAGCACAAGTGTATGAAGAAGAAGGTTGATCACCTCACACATCTCTTAAAGAAGATCAACATAGATGTACCTGAATCTTTTAAAGAGTCCTCATCAACTGAAGAAACTTCTAAGACAAAGGAAAAGGGAAAAGAGAAACTTAAGGGCAAGGCACTAGTAGATGGGATAATAATTGTGTTGTAACTATCATCAAAGAGGAGACATATCCCCTCAAGTGTGTCCTCCAAATCTGCAATATGAGACACACAAAATAAGTCTGATATACCTGCCAAGAAAGTATCCCACAAACCTATGTCTGAAAGACTTGAAAGATCCTACTCAACTGAAGTAGATGAAACCATGTTGATCTCGATCTCTGAAGAAGCAAGAAGTTGAGGTGATGGAAGCTCAGCACTAGTCTCATGAACCAAAGTAGATGAAAGGACACCAAGGTTCAAGTGACCAAACTTCTCCTCAGAAACATGATTCACACTTGATGCATGAGTGTCAATATCAATCAATGGATCTACATCATCAGAAGAAACAGAATGGGAGAAAGTATACAAGCGAGATGCATGATCAACCATCCCAACAATAATGATATCTCTACTTTCCAAGTCTCATATGATCGCTGAATCAGGAGTGAACTCAACTGTCTTCCCTGCACCACAATGAGTAATCTATAGATGGAAAGGAGTTTGGTTGTCAAGGAAGGTACACACAACACATTGTTGAATGTATTCTCACCAACATCAATGGTTCCTTTAGCAGTTGTGTGTGAGTAGGAAAAATTAGGTTAGGAGGATCCAACAATGCAAATCAAACCCAATCCTACCACCTTCAAAGAATCCATCTAAATGACACAAGAATGCAAACAAATGAAAGAAAATCACCTAGATTATTGATTCCTTTGTTGGATTTGTGGATTGCTTCTCAATTGTGAACATTCATAAATGCCAAAGCTACGATGATAATGGATGAAATGCTCAAAATGCTCAATGGATGCTAATGGAGGTATTATGCTTGAGAAGATACTCTAGATGCTATATGGTGAGATCACGATAATGAGAATGAGTGGGTGTATATATAGCACTCAATAAAAGTTGATCAACAGTGGAGAAGAAAAGATAGTTTGATCGGTTGAGATGAATTCATGATCATAGGTGAATGTGTACAAGACAAGTGTAAGGAAGAGGATAAATCTCATGTGTGACAGTGTACACAAAATCGCATGTGTGACCATGGTACACAAATACTGTTATTTAATAAGTTTATGTGTGATTGTGTACATTAAAAAAGTAGTTTATATGTGATTGTGTACACAAAAAGTACTACCACACATGATCCAAATGAGAGGTGGACAAGTGTTGGAATGTGGTGAGAGGTGAGGACTTAATTCAAATATTTTATTTGAATTAGTTGGGAGATTATGTGGAAATTAATTAAATAAATAAGATTTATTCAATTAATTGGAAAGTTGGATTAGAATGAGATTAAGATGAAGTTTTAATTAAATAAATAAGATTTATTTAATTAAAATTAGAGAGAATGGAAAGATAATTAAATAATTAAAATTTATTTAATTATAGATAGAGGAAAAATATAAGAAAAATAGATAAAGTATTCAAATGTGTTAGAAAAATGCAGATGATGAATAATGTAATATATTAATAATGATAACAAGGTCAATTTTGGGTGTCTACATTTTACCCCTCTTTGAGACAATGTTCGTTAGAACATTGTTTCAAAGAAGATATGATACGATATGTTGCTTTCGGAAAACAAATTTTGCCCCAATGAAACTGGCAGACGATGCCCCCTCGAGAGAAAACAACAGGTGAACAGAAAAGGCTGGGTTGACTCACGAATAGATGACAAGACAAAGATGAACTAGGTTAACATGAAGAAATTAGGGGTTGGGTGGGATCAAAAGGGATGGAATAGGAGAAATTAGGGTTTGGCTTAGAAGAAAGGGGACGATGATGAGATGGCGAAGAAAACCAATGATCAATTATCATGAGAGCTATTGTCTTATTGCAGGATGGATGGATGAAGACAACTTTAACGATTGCCACAAAGTTATGAGATTTGCAATCCTTATGTTTGATATAGCATATAGATAGTATCCACCAAGGTATAGAAGACTAGGGTGTCATGTATCCAATGCATACAACATAATACAATCTTGTCTAACGTATGAGGTCAAGATGTTGGTCCAAAATACATAAGATATGAATATTAGTTGCTTTTCCGAGATGGACTTTTAACTCTACAAGCAAAGGTTTGAACTCACCTCCACTAGACATAATGAAACCTTGTGGGTTATATTTATGTGAAATAGTCTTAGCATAAAATAGTCTTAATGCATAGGAGACTATTTAGCTTTTCAAACGCAAAAGATATTACTATTTAAGATGCTAATCCCAACAGGTACAAGATACCATTAGGCATAGTAGGAGAATAAGATCATCCCATAAACACATCATACAAAAGCCAATGACCATGCCCCAGCCTATACTTCATCTCAACATACCAAGATATGATAGATCAAGGTAGTCTCGATTAGGTATAGAAAAGGACAAAAGATAAACAAAAGACACAACCATCTTGTTCTCTTGCCAAATTTTAATGCTCTTGGATAGATTAGATAGTGCCTTGTTGTGAGGAAAGATATATCATGTTTAAGGCTAAAGATGATTTGTTTGAGATAGATATAGTGGATATTGGCTTAAGGCATGGTGGACAAATAACTTTTAGCTTAGCTCTTGATTTTAGTACGCTCTTGAGCTATCGAGTTATGCATAGTTTGCTTCCTTCTTAAGTTAGTCAAAAGCAAGAAAGCGGAAGACAAAGAAGATGACAGAGGGATGGAAGAATGGATCGTTGGTGCTTGCGTACTGGATACTTCTTTCATATTCCAAACTGCCTACATACCCTGTATCCACAAGATCAAAGCACCACACGATAATGATGACACATGATGAATATGTAGTTTTGGGTTTTATTGATGATGTGGGAGGTATGAGGAAGAAAAGTGTGATGAAAGATGAGAGAGAATGATTAGAAGAAATGACGAATGATGAAGAAAGGGTATCATCTTATGCCTGAATCTGGGTGTTTCCTTCATACACCAGACTGCTTACATACCCTGTATCCACAGGATCAAGGCTTTCAACGATAGAAATGAGATGTAGTTCTTATTTATTATGGGATGGTAATGATAAGGGATGAGTGATGAATAGGATTGATGTGCTTTAATGCAGTAGTGACTGGATTGGATTAGATTATGAATGAATATGATCGATTGGAAGGAGTGATTTGATGGATTGATTTTATTGCTTAGAGTTTTTGTTGGTTATTTGATTTTTTTGTATTTTGGGGGAATATTTGATTTATTTGGATTTTTGGGAATGTTTGATTTTTTTTGGATTTTTAGATGTTTTAAGGTGTCAATGTATTTACAGTGTATTTACAAAATATCTGATAATGACGCTTTTAAGGTCCACTTCGAAACAAGGTGTAAACAAGTACCCCCAGTATAGGATGGACTTATTATGGGGTGATCATAGGATTAGGTGATAACCTAGAGGGTTTAGCATAAAGTGGAATAACATATTGACTCCAACGGTTTCTAACCATGGTAGTATGCAAAGATGGATAAATCGTATTAGGGATAAGGAACGTTATCATGGGAAAGGTATAATGGATTATGATGTGGATTATATAGGAGACTAGTGGATTATGTAGAGGACTAGTGGATTATGATGTGGATTATGTAGGGTAATTGCAGAATGGATTATGGAGATAAATGAATACAAAATAGATGGTGGGAGCTAGCCTTCTACACATAGCGCCTCTTTGCCATGTTTTCACTATGGTACTTATCTAGGGTGCCTGTTTACCAAGTTTTCACCGTAGGACAAATGATTTTTCTTTACTTTTTTTATTTATTTTTCTAGATACTCTGAGGATTAAGCATAGAATTTCTTGAGATGAACATTGTTGATGGGTTCATCTAAGGTAATGCCTTCTGGTGTTGATAATTTCTATGCTCATGATCCATAGACTGCTGTGATGATTAATAGTCCAAGCCAATTCGGTTCAAATTTGCCTTTTTTGTCACGATCCTGTTAATTTTTTTATTTTCCTTTAGGACGAGGTCGCCTACTTGAAACCTTCTCTCTCTTATTTTCTTACTATAATTGCGACGAAGACGATTCTAATATACTACTCCTAAGTGGCAACGTAAATGTGAAAAATAGACTTAAGTAACTTCATGTCAAAAATTGAATGACTTATCTACACAATCTAGAAATGAGGTAGTAATAAAAGTTGTAATAAATTGAATGTAGTTTATGGGCTACTAATTTTTTTTTGAAAATTTTAAAAATAGTTTAGTGAAAATTGGGCATTTCAATGAAGCACTACTAAATTTTTCAGAAAAAACGTAAAAAGTAGGTGTCATTCCAACCTACCTAAGTATGAGAAAAAGATAATATTTTCCTCAATGATTTGGATTTAAGTAAAGGACACATGAACGGATGTGACACATTTTTTTTTGAATTTTTTAAGTAAATAAATAATTATTTATGATTGTTTTATTGTGTCTTTTTAATAATATTAAAAATTAATTTTCCATCCAACCTAACTTGGTCAAAAATATATGAAACTCACAAATTTTAAATTTTAATGTATACCCAATAAATCCTAGAATGTGGCGCATCTTTTAGATTTTAAAAAGGATTAATATGTTGAAAGTTATGGATGTTTTTCAATATGTATATCTATTAGGAAATCAGACATAGCATATGTAGAAAATTAATAATAATTACCTACTAAAACTATTATGAGGTGTATATTACATTTTTAAAATCTTAATAGCTTCCTCTATAAACCCTTTTCATTTGATTAAATTTAGTTACAAAAAAGTATGTCAGCTTCAAAGATGAAATTATGGAAAATTTCAGGATAACACTAAATGGGTGGATTTCAAGTTTCTTTGGCAAGTTTTGGGACTCCCACTTGCCTAAATATTAAGTAATCCTAAGGAATTTTTGGAGGAAATCCATATTTGAGCTAGAAATATTAACATCCTTTCCATCCAAATCTAAATATTAGTCTAAATGTTAGCACTTTTTAATCTAGCATGTTTTTTCTCCATTGCCACTGTTTGGCCCATCATGATCTCGCACTCACCCTAGAGATGATTTAGGGCTGCTAGACATCTTTCGTCAAGTAATTCAAGGTCACTCAATCTAGATCTTTTGTATTCTTCATCAGAGACAATGTGTTGCAAGGAAACTCTCAACGATGGGATCTCGACCTCAATGGGTAGAATAGCTTTAGTTCCATAAACCAACGAGTAAGGTGTGGCACTTGTTGGAGTTCTAACACTAGTTCGATAAGCCCATAATGTTGGATTAAGTTGTAAGTGCCAGTCATGGCCAGATTCATTGACTATTTTCATAAGGATCTTAATGATAGTCTTGTTTGATAGTGATTATGGCTTGAGGAACATTGTATCGGCAGATGATATAATGGAGGATAAATTTGGATATCTGTTTACCAGTGATGTATGTCATGGGTATACCTTCCACCCACTTCATGAAATACCTAGTGGCTTTAATGATAAACATGTGGCCATTAGAAGATGACGGATGTATTTTCCCAATGCGGTCGAGTCCCCATTGTGAGAATGGCCATGGAGTTATGAGGGGTTGTAGTTCATATGTTGGAGAATGGATAAGATCACCATGTTGTTGACACTATAGACATTTCTTGGCAAATTTTTGTGCATCTTTCTCCATTGTCAACCAATAGTAACCTGCTCTCAAGAATTGTTTAGTAAGATTAGGGCCGGTGGAATGCGATCCATAGACACCTTCATGTACCTCACGTAAGGAAGTTTTAGCTTCATCCAAGTTGAGACATCTAAGTAGGATACCATCAAGGCTCTTTCAATATAGGGTATCACTGATGATAGGGTAATGAGAGGCTTGAAGTATGAATGTTTTTCATTGGGAGTTTGAGAAATGGAGAGGGAAGGTTTGATTGCGGAGGTATTCATATATATCCTCGTACCAAGGTGAATTGGGACCAACAACTTCACATACAAGCTCGGACTGAGGTACTTCATGTAACAACCCAATGGATTTAACTCAACAGAAGAGAGGTTCTAGAGAAAGACTTTTAGGATTGGAGGTTTATGTAATACCATACTAGAGACAACAAGAGAACATTACTCTACAATCTGTCCCAGACCAAGCCATTCTTGAGCAGCCATTAATAGATGAAACTCAAGCCAGAGCTCAACCCTTAGCTCGCAGCAGATCTATGGCCCACAGTTATGCTAGCTCTAATAGGAAACCATTTGTAGATTATAACCCTGAAGAATGTTCTACCTCTGGCTCAAGTTCTCAAAAATTTATGCCTTCTAGATCTTCCTTTTCCTCAAGATCACACAGGTTTAGTTCGGGCAAAAATCCTGATCAAATAGATGAATTGGCAAGACAAGTTAGTGCTAGACTGCATCTTGCCCCTAAGCAAGAAGAAAACTCAGAGAAGACAAGGAAAGGAAAGACAATTAAGATAGCCAAGTTAGGAGAACATGCTAGCATGATGAGAGAACATCTACCTAGATATGGATCTGAGCGCAGGGTGAAACATACAGTTCAGCTAGACTCTGCTACTGCCATAGAATTAGTCAGTTATAGCCCTGGTAGATGGCCAACTCAAGATAGTTATCAGGTGGTCAACCCTGATGAGAAAACATGGGGACAGTATGACGCAAAAGTTCATACTAAGGTGGGAACTAAACAAAAGAAATCTGAAGCACAAAGAAATTGGCAGTCTGCATGGATGCAAACAGCTTCAGAAAACATCGATGACATAGCAGTGGATGTTAAACAAAATATTAATATGACTATTTCTGTTTATGATGGTATGTTGCAAGTTTAGAATAGTCAGTATAAGTCTGAAACTGCTATAGGAAGAATAGATAAACAATGTACCTCTACATTAAATAATTTTGGTACATTAAATTATCAGGTTAGCCAGACACATACAATGGCCACTAACATCCAATCTAGCAGTGAAAGGTTAGAAAATGTTGCTAGTCAGATTTACAGTCAAGTGTCTGCATCTAAAAATAGAAGAGATACTCAGACTCAGGAAAACAAAGCTTTACTTGAGCATGTTTCTAGAAACTTAGAAAAAGTGAGAAAATATGCCAAGAAAATCCGAGTATCTCAAAAAGGAAAGGATAGTTCTGAGGAAGAATCTGAAGAGCCAAAATCTCAGAAAACTCCAAAAGTAGAAACAAAGCCCAGACCTAGAATTCAAAGAAAGAAAAGTCTTCTGTTTACAGAAGAAATAGAAGAAGAGAAACCAGTATCTTCTACTCAAAGAAGTCATAATCCACAAATGCCTTCAAAGATTGTTCTTCCAAAACAAAAAGAACACATGTTACAGGCAACTGAAGAATTAAAAGATTGGCTTCTAGAATGCCAATTAGAAGATAATGAGCCTGTATATATGGAAGAACCAACAACAACCATGAATTCTTCTGATGAAGAGATCTTTGAAACAGTTTCCCTTGTAGAATCCGAACCAGTTTCTGAAGAAGAAGAAATTCTCAATGATCCAGTCATAGAAATCTATGAAGATTGGGAACCTTTACATATGGCTAGCCAGGTAGACGACAACTTTGATATAGAAATGAAGGATGTAGTGTCAGAGAATGCCAAGCCTGAGAATCTTAGAGCATATGCTACTTCAGGTTACATTCTGAATATAGATAAAGTCATTGATCCTTATGACACCATATGCACCTGGTGTGATACACTTGAAAATTTCTTTGATACTAGAGGGTCAGTATGGTCTGAGGCTAATAAGGTATTGTATTCAGTAAGACTCATATCTGGAAAACTTCGTAATTTGTGGAATTCACTCCCTGATAATGGAATAATTTCAATAGATTCAGATGGGGATGAATATGTGAAAGAAAAAGACATGGGTAGGAATGACATTTCTGCTAAAGGTTTTGCAACATTAAAATTATATCTGATTGGTTTATTCTGTGGCAATAGAAAGAATGAGATTCATGAAGCTGAAAAAATTCTTTATTCCTTGCAGTTAAAAGATCTTGGAAAATTGCATAAATATAATTTGGTCTTTGAAAAATACATGATAGCTGCAAGAAAGTTGCATGATTCCACCACAAAGAAGTTTTATTTGAATTCACTTCCATGTGCTTTAGGGGATTATGCTGAAGAATATGTGATGAATAAATATAAAGTTGGTATTGAAACCTATGGCTTCAGTGAATTGAGACAACTTGTTACTTATAAGCTTGATAAAGGATGTCTGTTAAAAGCTTTAAGTGATAATAAAGATCAATACAATTCTTCCTGTAATATGAAGGATTATTGCAGTTTGCCACCAATCAATCAGCTCAAAGAATTCAAACATGTCAGAAAATTTAGTAGAAAATCTTGTGGAAAAAACTGCAGCTGTAAAAAGTGTAAATATTCTTATGATAATGATGACTTTAGAAAACATTCTTCTAAGAAGAATCGTTTTAAGAAGAAATATAGGTTTGCTCCTATAAATAAGAATTCTTTTAAGAATAGGAGGCCACCAAAGTATTTGTTCAGAAAGAATAAGAATCAGAAGGCTAAAAATAAATCTGTACAATGCTTCATTTGCAAAGGGCCACATTATGCTACAAATTGTCCCAAGAAATATAATCCAGAAAATAAAGTTTATGCAATGTTTGATGAACAACATAGTTCAGATGTCTGGGATATTGTACATTCTTCTGATGTTCTTGGTAGATCAGATGATTCTTTATTTGAGCTTGTGGAAATTTTACTTGACCAGTTTTACATGGCTAAAGATAAGCATAAAAAGGTCAACTTGCCTAGTTCTACAAGTTCTAAATCAGACAGTTCTCATTCATCTGATGATCATGTAGTTACCAAGACTCTCAAAAAGGTAATACAAGATCTTGAGTTTAAAATCAGCATGGCTAAATCTAAAGATCCATATCATATGCCTGGTTCTTTGGAAGAAAGAAAAGCAGCTGCCAAGCAGCAGGTAAAAGATATCAAATCATGGGAAAAGGAGAAAATTGCTCTCTATAGAAAATTGAAGAAACCTTCCAAGCATTCTCCTACCAGTTCTCCTTCTCCACCTCCTCCAAAATCTTCTCATGGTTATATTCATCCTCGCTGGTCTTCTTCCAAACACTCCTCATCTCGCCATTCTTCCAAACCTCGCCGTTCCTCCTCCAAACATTGTCATTCTTCCACATCTCACCACTCACCTTCTATGTCCCTTGGTCGTACTATTGATGCTCTCTGTGCAAAAGTTGACCGATGCAATGAGTCTGTTGACATCCTTGCTCGACAGTGTGCCATCCAGTCCAAAGCATTGGACAAACTTTCTTCCCAAGTGGGGGATATTCTTGAATTATTAACCAAAGCCAATACTTCCTCCTCACAATCTGAATCTGAGCCTGACCTCCTTGGTGAATCTGCAAAAGCCTTGTACATGGTTGAAAATTGTACCTATATCTGAACCAACCTATGTTTTCCTGGTTATAAACCCATTCCACTTGATGCTTTTGTTGATTCTAGATCTTCTCGTAGCTTTGCAAAAACTGGTGCTATACCTCCTGAGTTCTGGAAAACTAAGACTGATTTGCCAGCAGGATACGCCATTAATGGAGAAGAACTACATATGGGAAGGTATGCTCAAGATGTCAGAATAGAGATTCAAGGTAAGAAGTTTGTGGTAGATTTGATTGAACTTGACAGTTTAAGAGAAGATATTCTGTTAGGATTTACTTTCCTGACTAAATATCAGCCATTTGTTTTGAGAACCCATGAAATTACTCTTAGACATACAGATGGCCCTGTCAAGATTCCCTCTCTCAAAATAGTCACCCACAAATTATCTGACAAAGTCAAGCAGCAGAAAAAGAGTCTCTCAAGTTCCAAGGACCCCAATTACCCCTGTTGCTAGAACCTGTAAAGGCTAAATTTGAAAAAGATTGTTGCAGTTTAAACCCTTTACAGTTTTGGACTAAAGATCATGAAGAATGTGAAATCTGGCTTAAACCTGAATGCCAGTCTATGATACCATTTGAGCCAGCATATCTTATGAGTCCAACAGAAGTAAAAGAAATAGATGAGCATTTGCAAGAATTAATAGATGGAAAATTCATCAGAGAGAGCCAAAGCCCATTCAGCTGTCCTACATTCTTGGTAAATAAAAGAGCTGAACAGATCAGAGGCAAGAAAAGGTTTTGCATAAATTATAAACCTTTGAATGATATTATTTTGCCTTTTAATTACCCAATTCCATTCACTACAGATTTAATTATGAGAGCAGCCTCAAAGAAAGTCTTTTCCAAGTTTGACTGCAAATCTAGTTTTTGGCAAATAAAGGTAAAGGAAGAAGACAGGTATAAAACTGCTTTCTCTGTTCCTCAAGGTTTATATGAATGGAATGTCATGCCATTTGGCTTAAAGACTGCACCTGCATATTTTCAACGCAGAATGGATAGAGCATTAAAAAGTTTAAAGGATTTATGTTTTGTTTACATTGATGATATCATAATCCATTCAGATGATGACCCACAGCATTTACAGCACTTAGAAGCTTTGTATAATGCCATCAAAGAAAATGGAATTTGTTTGTCAGCCAAAAAGATGGTCATTGGAAAGCAGGAAATTGATTTCTTGGGTCTAGTTTTGTCAAAAGGCAAGGTAAAACTCCAGTCTCATATTTTGAAGCATATTTCTGAATTTCCTGATATTTTAGTTGACACTAAGCAGATACAAAGGTTTCTGGGATGTTTGAATTATGTGAGTCCCTTCTATAATGGATTGGCAAAAGACAGAAAAATGCTCCAAGCTCAGTTAAAAGAAGGTGCAGGTCCCTGGACTGATGAATTGACACAAATAGTCCAAAAGATAAAATAGAAGTGCTAGTACCTCCCAACATTGCATCTACCAGAAGAAAGATATCCATTGATGTTATTTACTGATGCTTCTGATGATGTTTAGGGTGCTGTGTTAATACAGGAAATTCCTTCCAAAGGAGTGCAAGTTTGTGGATACAGATCTGGAACTTTCACAGATACAGAATGCAGATACACCATTTATGAGAAAGAAATCTTGGCTGTCAAGAAAGGTATCGAAAAGTTTAAGATTTTCCTTAAACCAGTACATTTTATTGTTAAAACTGACAGTCAGCCAATGAGATCTCTATTAAGCAAGAAGCCAAATAAAGACATTGCCCATGGAAGAATTGCAAGGTGGTATCTTGATTTTACTAGTTATGATTTTGAGATTGAATGGTTCAAAGGTGATAACAATCCTCTTGCAGATTCTCTCACAAGAGAAATGGCTAAACTTGCAGAACCAATGTGCATGATGATAGAAATTGGAGATACTCTAGTAAGGAAAGATGGTGTTGATGTTTTCTTGAGTCACGATGATCAAGGAAATGATGTATGGATTCCACAACTTCCTCCTGAGATCATTAAACCCATTCTAGATGTTTATTTTCTCAATAAATGGCTTCAAGAATTACGAGATACTATTAGAATAAATCAAGAGTATGGCATTCTCACAGGTAGCCAGCAAACAGCTTTTCTCAAGCATTTTGGTCTTCATAATGCAGCTATCTACTTTGCTCTCAGGAATGGTATCACCATGGACATCTGCATAACATCTTTATTACCTATGAATTGGCCTGTAAAGATTAAAAGAAATTTTCTTAATTGTGCTAAATTTGGTTTCTTTAACAGCATTACTCTGTTACAAACTGAATTTGAAGATTATGCAGATCTATTTCTGGGATATAATGAGAAAGTGATCCAGGATGATATGAAAGAATTTTTTGATCATTTGCAAAGTAATTTCTGCTGGGCAATTGAAGAAGGAATGACTGGTCCTTCAGGATATCTCAATAATAGGTTTTATTATGCTTTGCCAAGGATTGAATATTATCCTTTAACTCTGGAATGGTACCCACAGGCCTAGGTTGAAGATATGGAAGCAACACTATTTCCAGCCCTAATTGCTGCTAGAACAGAAGTTGATTTTGCAACTCCAGATTTTGTCAGAAAGATAGTCTACACCTTTTATCCAAGAGATGATGATCTAGCTATCGCTTTTAGGCCTCTTCCTCAACACCTTCTTCCACCGACAAATTTAGATCATGATTATGATTTTGATGAACTTGATCCCATTGCTGACAGCTCAAATGATTCCACCGATGAAGAGGATTACAACTCTGATGGTAGCTAGCACATGGGCTTGTCAGTGCCGTGATGTCGGCCACATTATGATCCGACAATAGGACACAACCCTATCTAAAAAGCAAGATCCCCGTAGTCACTTTCGGGTGTAAAGTGAGCCGTGATCACATGCGGTGTGTCTCATGTGACAAATCTTTGTACACTCCACTGTAGAGCATTATCTTCACCTTTTCCTCCACTACCTACAGTGTTAGACGCGTGTCAAGTTTGTATGGTCGGAACTCAAAATTGCTATAATTTTTTGGCATCTGACTTGTATTATAAATAAGGACCCGATGCTCTTGTTTTGGCATTCGGAGTTAGATTCAAGAATTAGTAAGTTAAGGTTTTGAGTCTAGGTGTAAGTCCAAGCAAGAGTATGCTCTTGTTCTACGCCTTGAGCGATCTGGACAATCAGAAATTGCGCTAAGTTGTAAAATCTTATCTACGAGCAATATAAAAGTTATTGTCCGCAATTTATGAATTCCGTTGTGCTTAATAACAACCCAATGGATTTAACTCAACAGAAGAGAGGTTCTAGAGAAAGACTTTTAGGATTGGAGGTTTATGTAATACCATACTAGAGACAACAAGAGAACATTGAGACAAACTCTTTAAAAAATAGATTTTTTTTCTTATCATATATATATATATATTATTGCATTCAAAATCTTTTAGAATTACCAGATTAGGTAAAAATGATATATATATTTTTCTTAATACAATATATATGTATTATTATGGTGATTTGATTTGATTTCTTTTACTAGATGTATTTTGAGTTTAAGCAACCCATGTTTAACTCAGTCAAATAGTAATAGGTAAGGACACACAAAAATAAATAAGTTGCTAAACTATGTTTGTAAGGAGTATTTACTATAGCATAAAAATCTGTACCAATTTTGGAAAAGCTACTTGCATCCCTAACACGATAGCTACCACTAGATCAACATTTTAGTTGACCTCTCTTTCCCAGTCTACATAGTTCTAGAGCTTACATAATTAAAACTAGGCTAATATTACTATGGAAATACATGTGTCCACAAGGAAGTAGAAATATTAACTATGGTGTTTTCTTTTCTTAAAATAAATAAATAATTTAAAATAAAAAGGGAAGTCATGTTGTAAGTATGAGGTTAACCAGTGTTGTCATTGATGTCAACATACTCATATTGCATTAATGAGAAGGATTGGATGAGCTGTGTGCTAAGGATATTGAGGAAATTAGTCTCAATCAAGAACAATGAAGAACAGTGATGACGAGAAGGCAAAAGTCCTCAATAGGATGAGGATCAGAGGATGTGGTTTAAAGAGTTTGTAGATATGAGTCTTGAGATGTTCCAGTCAAGATTTTAGAGGTCTGCATGAAGATCTGAAGAAGTTATGATCACTCAAGTAGAACCGGTTCCGACAGGTGTTCAGTGGTGACAGAGTGTCACAGATTGGTCCGGTGAGCTCCGGAATTGCATTATCTCATTCTGCGGATTGGAGAGAGTGTTGAAGAAGTTAGTGTGAAGTGACAACTAGATTTGTTCATGGTTTGGAGGTCCAGAAGCACATTTTTCATTATGACAGTGATGACAGACTGTGTTCTTGAAGTTACGGATGAAGAACAGACGAATTCCAATAAGCTGATAAAGTACGGATGTTCTTGATGACTCAGGAAAGGTTTTGGTAATCTTTGGATCATGTACAATTCTTATTGGCGGTCCGCATTGAAGTTAGAGTTTGCATTTGAAGAATAACCATGGATATTGGTGTTCTCCTTTAGACTGGCCGACCGGATGTATTACACGTCTTGCGAATGATCTTGTAGGTGTTTGCCGACTTAGATGATTGTTCCTAAGTTGATGCCTTGTATAAATAAGGGATTGTGAATTCATTTTGAATGGTGTCTTGTAGTGATGAGTGTGGTATAGCGAAGAGAAGTGTGAAAGGTAGAGCAGGAGCTTTTGGGCTTAAATGGAACTGATCCAGGCATGGTAAAGATGTCAATCTTCAGTTCAAGTTTGTAATACTTGTTACTTTGTAGACAGTGTGTCTCTTGTAGGCAGTGTGCCTCTTGTGAGTAGTGTGCTCGGGTAGTGAGCCCTAATTGGCATGTGCCATCTATTTTTCTTATTCTTCTAATAGAGAATAATCCTTGGGTTAATCACCCCGTGGTTTTTCCCTTGACCGGGTTTTCCACGTCAAAATCTTGGTGTCTCATGTGTTGATGTATATTTGCTCTGGTGTTTGTGCTTTATGCTTTCATGAGTGATTAATTGATATGCTATTAAATAACAAAGAGGATTTAAGTGTTTGAAATAAAAGTAAGTTTTCTACAACTAATTCACCCCCCCTCTCAGTTGTGTGGCCTAGATCTAACAATTGGTATCAGAGCTAAGTTCCTCTAAAAGGAGCTTAACCGCTTGAGGAGATCCATGATGTCATCATACAAGAAGGATAGTCCGAAGTTTGATGGAACCAACTTCTCTCTTTGGAAAGGTCGCATGAAATGTCACTTGGAGTGTATGGGAAAAGCATACTTGTCCATGGTCACAAAAGCATATGTACCTCCACAGGGTGGTCCGACAACTCTAAATGAAATCACAGATGCTAAAAATAATCTGCAGACCAAAGAGGCTCTTCTAAGCGCATTAACTGACTCAAAGCTCTCAAATGTTATTGACCTACCAACTGCCTATGAGATCTGGATTAAACTGGAACTTCTGCATGAAGGGGATGAGTATGCTAAGAGTGCAAGGTTGTAGAGTCTCAAAGGGAAATTTGAAAGATTGAAGATGAGAGATGATGAAAATATTACTACCTTTATGCCAAGAGTAAATAAGCTGGTGTGTGGAATCAGGAATGTTGGAGTTTTGGATGAAAATGAGATTATTGGCAAAATTCTCAGATCCCTTCCTGCTGCCTACAAAACCAAGGTTGCTGCCATTGATGAATTTAAAGCCCATACAACTGTCACAAGAGACCAATTGGCTGGCAAACTGGCTACATTTGAAATGACCAAGTTTAGAGATGATCCCCCCAAGACTAAATCTACATTCAAAGCCAGTGCCTCTGTGAAAGGCAAACAAAGATTTGATTCGGGAGAAAACTCTTCAAGGAAGCTATCATGGTATGATCAAGCAAGAAGAGACCTGGAAGAGGAAGAAGCAGAAACAGTTCAACTTGAAGCCCTCATTGCAAAAAGACTGCCAAGAGGATCTGGTAAGTATGAAGGAAAATTACCATTTAAGTGCTTCAACTGCAATAAGATTGGTCATTTTGCCTCAAGATGTCTGGAAAGATCTACAAGGTCAAATTCTAACAGACAAAGGTTCCAAAAGAATTGTTATTATGTTCATGAAGAAGCTGATAATGAAGGAGTAACAGATGATGAATCAGAGATAGGAGACAAATCCGGAAATGAATGGGTGTTTATTGCCATCAAGGAAGAAGATCCAATATCCTCTGAATCTATCAATCATAAGGTTGTAGAAAGAGCTTTGGCTGCCCAAGTTGAAGAAAAGGATGATTGGGTTATTGACAGTGGATGCTCTCACCACATGACAAGTGACAAGAACAAGTTCTTAGATTTGGAAAGGTATGAAGGAGGAATGGTAAAGTTTGGTGATAATTCTGCTGGTAGAATCAGAGGTAGGGGAACTATCTCTTTTGATGGAAAGAACAAAACCGGTAATGTACTATATGTTGAAGGATTGAAGCACAATCTTCTCAGTGTTGGACAGTTGGTGAACAAAGGCTATGATCTCCGGTTCAAGAATGGAAGATGCAGGATCTTTGAAAGCTCTAGAACTGAGATTGCATTTGGTACTCAAACAAAAGGTAATATCTTCCATCTAGTTGGTACTAATAAAAGTTGTCTGTTTGTTCAAGTTGATCAGAGTTGGTTATGGCATAGAAGGATGTGTCATGTAAATTTTGATAACATCATCAAGATAGGCAATACTCAGGCTGTAAGAGATCTTCCAAAATTGGTAAAACCTACAAATAGTTTATGCAAAGAATGTCAACTAGGTAAACAGAGCAGAGTCTCATTCAAAAGTAAGGATCAGTCCTCTACCGGATTATTGGAATTAGTTCATACTGATCTATGTGGTCTGACAAGAATCAAGAGTATGCAAGGTGATAGATATTTCATGTTACTGATTGATGACCATTCTCGGACGATGTGGGTTACCTT
The DNA here is from genome assembly GCA_027924645.1 of Cunninghamia lanceolata. NCBI lineage: Eukaryota > Viridiplantae > Streptophyta > Pinopsida > Cupressales > Cupressaceae > Cunninghamia > Cunninghamia lanceolata. Next base: position 838,768 of record BSBN01000210.1, on the reverse strand, counting down.
TCTGAAAGAGAAATCAGAAGCTTTTGAGAAGTTCAAAATCTTCAAGGCTATGGTAGAGAATCAAACCGGATTAAAACTGAAATGCCTGAGGTCTGATAGAGGTGGTGAATTCACATCCGGTGAATTCATAGATTTTTGTGAGAAGCATGGTATAAAGAGACAGTTATCTGCTCCTAGGACTCCATAGCAGAATGGAGTAGTTGAGAGAAAGAACCAGACCATCCAGGAAGCATCTAGGACAATGATGATGGAAGCAAATGTTCCCTAGATGTTTTGGAGAGAATTTGTCAGCACTGCAGTCTACACTCTCAATCGAGTTCAAATCAGAAGCAATATCGATAAGACTCCTTATGAACTCTGGTTTGGCATCACTCCTACTGTGAGATATTTCAGAGTATTTGGTAGCAAATGTTACATTAAAAGAGATGAAGATCTAGGAAAGTTTGATGCTAGAAGTGATGAAGGAATTTTCTTGGGTTACTCCACTCAAAGCAAAGCATACCGGTGTTATAACAAGAGACTAAGAAAAATGATAGAAAGTACAAATGTGAAGGTTGATGAGGGAATAGAGAAACCCTCAAGGTTTTATGAGTATGATGAAGATGATCAGAATGGTGTTCTGGTTCAAGGAGCTCAATCCTCTTCTGAAAGTCAGATTCAGACTAATCTGATAAATCAGGAAGAAGAGATAGGTCTGAATGAGCCTGATCAAGAAGCAGAAGTGCAAGAAACTCCTAAAGTTCCAAGGTATGTAAGACTGAACCACTCTGAAGATCAGATCATAGGTGACAAAAGCAAAGGTGTGCAAACTAGAAGGAAAATTGCTCAAAATTCAGATGAATATTGTCTGATCTCAAATATTGAACCTAAAACAATAAATGAAGCTTGCAATGATGAAAATTGGACCAAAGCAATGGAAGAAGAGTTGATGCAAATTGAGAAAAATCACACTTGGGATCTTGTTTCTAGACCTAGAAACAAGAATGTGATTGGAACCAAATGGGTCTTTCGGAATAAACTAAATGAAGTTGGTGAAGTAATCAGAAATAAAGCCAGATTAGTCTGCAAAGGCTACTCTCAAATAGAAGGGATTGATTTTGAGGAAACCTTTGCTTCGGTGGCAAGAATTGAAGCAATCAGACTATTTCTTGCATTTGCTGCCTTCAAAGATTTCAAAGTGTATCAGATGGATGTCAAATCTGCTTTCCTGAATGGTGACTTAGAAGAAGAAGTGTACATTGAACAACCAAATGGATTTCAGTTATCTGAGCATGGTGATATGGTCTGCAAATTAAAGAAGGCACTACATGGTCTAAAGCAAGCTCCAAGAGCATGGTATGAAAGGCTGGACAAACATCTTTTGAAAATTGGTTTCAACAAAGGTACTACTGATAGTAACCTATATTTCAAAATTGATCATGAAAACATCTTGATTATTGAAGTATTTATTGATGATATCATCTTTGGAGGAAGAGACAGTATGTGTAAAACCTTTGCAAATCAAATGAAAAGTGAGTTTGAAATGTCAATGCTCAGTGAAATGAATTTCTTCTTGGGTCTGCAAATTATGCAGACAAAGAAAGGAATCTTTATCTCTCAGACCAAATATGTGAAAGAACTATTGAAGAAATTTGGAATGGAAGATTCAAAGCCAATGAACACTCCCATGGCTAGCGGATGTAAGTTGAGTAAAGATGATGACTCTCCTAAGACAGATCAAACCAAGTATAGATCAATGATTGGAGGATTATTGTATCTCACTCAGACTAGACCAGATATAATGCAGGTTGTTGGTCTTGTGGCGAGATTCCAGGCTGATCCCAGAGAATCTCATGTCATGGCAATCAAAAGAATTTTTAGGTACTTAAAAGGAACAATTGAGTATGGCCTATGGTATCCTAGAGATCATGATTTTTCTCTTCATGCATATATAGATGCAGATTGGGCAGGAGATATGGATGATAGGAAGAGTACAAGTGGAGGAGCATTCTTTTTGGGAAAAAGATTGGTTTCTTGGCTAAGCAAAAAACAAGAGGCAATATCCATGTCTACAACTGAAGCATAATACATTGCAGCAATAGGTAGTTGCACTCAACTTTTGTGGATGAAGCAGATGCTAAGAGATATTCAAGTAGAATATAAGGAGCCTATCACAATTTTCTGTGATAATTCAAGTGCAATAAATATTTCTAAGAATCTCGTGTTGCATTCTAAGACCAATTATATATCTATCAAATTTTACTTTCTGAGAGAGCAAGTGAACAAGGGTGAAGTCAGATTGGAGTATGTGCCCTCCAAGGATCAGCTTGCAGATATTTTTACTAAACCTCTTCCCAAGGACTCTTTTGAGTATCTCAGGGAGAAGTTAGGGGTCATGGCCCCTCCGGTGATGAACTAGGATGCACTGATGTGCATCAGTCTAGTGGATATCACAGTCATATCTTGTGATCCGAATTGATGATGGGGAGCTGCTACTAAGGGGGAGTAGCTGGTATGATTTTGATGTGCTAGAATTGCAAGTATGAGCCCTTTGCCATTGATGTCAAAGGGGGAGAGAAGACATGTGAAAAACAAGTGGTTGATGAACAAAGGGGGAGCAGTAAAGGAAGAGAAGACATGTGAAGAGTTGTTGCTGATAGGGGGAGCTGTGACAGAAAGGAGAAGTTCTTGTCTTGATAGTTTTTCACATCATATGTTGCCATCAATGACAAAGGGGGAGATTGTTGCAAGTATGAGGTTAACCAGTGTTGTCATTGATGTCAACATACTCATATTACATTAATGAGAAGGATTGGATGAGCTTTGTGCTGAGGATATTGAGGAAATTAGTCTCAATCAGGAACAATGAAGAACAGTGATGACAAGAAGGCAAAAGTCCTCAATAGGATGAGGATCAGAGGATGCGGTTTAAAGGGTTTGTAGATATGGGTCTTGAGATGTTCCAGTCAAGATTTTAGAGGTCTGCATGAAGATGTGAAGAAGTTATGATCACTCAAGTAGAACCAGTTCTGGCAGGTGTTCAGTGGTGACAGAGTGTCACAGATTGGTCCGGTGAGCTTTGGAATTGCATTATCTCATTCTGCAGATTGGAGAGAGTGTTGAAGAAGTTTGTGTGATGTGACAACTAGATTTGTTCATGGTTTGGAGGTCCGAAAGCACATTTTTCATTATGACAGTGATGACAGACTGTGTTCTTGAAGTTTTGGATGAAGATCAAAAGAATTCCAGTAAGCTGATAAAGTGCAGATGTTCTTGATGACTCAGGAAAGGTTTTGGTAATCTTTGGATCATGTACAATTCTTATTGGTGATCCGCATTGAAGTTAGAGTTTGCATTTGAAGAATAACCATGGATATTGGTGTTCTCCTTTAGACTGGCCGACTGGATGTATTACACATCTTGCAAATGATCTTGTAGGTGTTTTTTGACTTAGATGATTGTTCCTAAGTCGATGCCTTGTATAAATAAGGGATTGTGAATTCATTTTGAATGGCGTCTTGTGGTGATGAGTGTGGTATAGCGAAGAGAAGTGTGAAAGGCAGAGCAGGAGTTTTTAGGCTTAAATGGAACTGATCCAGGCATGGTAAAGATGTCAATCTCCAATTCAAGTTTGTAATACTTGTTACTTTGTAGATAGTGTGTCTCTTGTAGGCAGTGTGCCTCTTGTGAGCAGTGTGCTCGGGTAGTGAGCCCTAATTGGCATGTGCCATCTATTTTTCTTATTCTTCTAACAGAGAATAATCCTTGGGTTAATCACCCCATGGTTTTTCCCTTGACTGGGTTTTCCACATCAAAATCTTGGTGTCTCATGTGTTGATGTATATCTACTCTAGTGTTTGTGTTTTCATGAGTGATCAATTGATATGCTATTAAATAACAAAGAGGATTTAAGTGTTTGAAATAAAAGCAAGTTTTGTACAACTGATTCACCCCCCCCTCTCAGTTGTGTGGCCTAGATCTAACAAGTCATACTATGATGAGGAATCTTCCAAGAAGCAGTAAACAAAATAGCCAATGTAAACCAATTTAAAAAGAACATAAAAAGGTTAATGGTCTCCTTAAAAAGGTGAGTAAAATAAGGTAACAATTTAAAACTTTAGGGAAAGTTAAAATAACATTATGCCTCTCCAAAGGAGGAATATAATTTAGATTTAAACACAACGAACTGAAAGGATAACATTAATACCCATTGCACCCACCTAAAACTAACACCCACGCCATCCTCAAGGAAACTTAGGGTACGAGTTTAAAAAAAATAGGGAAGATACTTTAATAAAAGAATAATTTTAAAGGTGCTAATCAATGGAGGGGATGAATCCTCATCCAAGGGATGAGGATTCATCCCTCCAACCCTAAACCTATCTCAAACACATCCATTCACCCATCAACTATTCCAGCTTTTTATTGCATGGTAATGATTGGCGGCCAAACGGCTCTAGTTACAGGAAAATGGCGTTGGATCAGACAGAGAAATTAGGTATGGAGAACTGCCAGAGCCCTAATTAGAGTTTCAACACTCATCCCTAGACAAATATTCTAATTTTTTTCCTCTGTTTTCTTTTCTTGCACATTGCAGCGTAGGGTTTTTGGGGTGATGGTGGCGGCCTGCACAAGGAGTATTACATGGAGCTCAGGGAGAGAGAATGTATTTCTTGGTGCCTATAGATCTCAAAGACATTTAGTCTTGGCATTAATTTACAATGGTGTTGTTCTTTGCCGGGATCCTAATGCAATATTTTATTTTATATTTTTCTTTCAGCGACTGGTGAGAGGGAATGATGGGTCAGTTGAATGGCGTCCAGCTTTGCAAGTTGGGGGCGACCCCCAGGGCCGACCCCATTCTCCTTCCTTTCCTTCATCATTGGTGAGGAAGTGGCTACAAGAAGCTATGCCCTAAAACTATGAGGGTGTAGTGACTCTAGTAGAGCCATGCCCCTCAATAGGGTGAAAATATCTCTCTTACCGTCTATGCATTATCTTAGCTAATAGGGTTGCTTCATTAAAATTCTGTATCCAGGCTATTATCTTACCGTCTATGCATTATCTTAGCTAATAGGGTTGCTTACAGGTCATTGCGTATCCAGGCTACAGAATATGGGTGTTTTATGAGGCAGAGCAAGTTATAAAAAGGGTTACAGGTTTCTAGTCATGCATGAGAGCACCCTTTTTGGGCATAGAGGCCTCGATCTCTCTTGCAAGGCTGCACCTCTCAACCGATGCCACAGAAAAATTTCTTTCTTTTTTTACAACACAAAATGTCCTTTTCCCTCTCTTTATCTTTTTATATCTTCCTATGATGATAAATTTTTGTTTGAAAAGATACGCAGTTTGTAACAAAAAGGTGTATATGTTCACTTAGGGTAAATAGATTAATATTATTATTTTCTTTTGTTTACAAGAAAGTCTCTGCATTTCTTAGCAAGATATGTACAAGTAAGTAAAATAAAGTAAATACATTTGTTTCTCTATTTTTCAGCATACCATATACTGAAGGTGTGGTTAAATGATTTTAAGCAATTAAAGCATTGTCTAAAGCCCAATAAGCATAATGTCAAGTTCCCACTTATTGTTGATTTATTTGGAAAAGAAATATAATTTCACCAATTCCTCTGTACTAAAGGAAGGAACTAAAAATTCTTTTCATTTCTCTAATTCTATTCTAAAGAATAGTCTTTGTTTTTATGCTAATTTATTTTCTATGCTTTCCTGTCAATAATGCAGAACATAGTAACTTATTTTCTCAAGAACTATTTCTCCTTGCATACATCTCTTTAAGAACAACCCTCCTCAAAATAGATTACAAAATTACATTTACTACATAGTTTTACCATATTGCATATCTAAACTTAATTCTTTCACTCTTCACTCAGGAATTAAAATATATATGAAACAAACTAGGCTACAGAATTTCCTCTCAGCAATCCATAGCTGTAAACTTTAGGACTACAGTGGGCTCCCTCTATTAGTCTCATAGCTTGCAAACCTGTATTGACAAGGAATCAAAATGTAGTCTTCTGGTGGCGAGTGATGCTCACCATCCTACCTAGGGTAGAGACTACCCACCCCCGAGCTAGGGGAAAACATGGAAGTTCCAGGTGCAACATAACATAAGCCCTCATCCCTTACAATGAATTACTGACACATACACACATCAGATTTCACACAAATGTCAGCACAATCATAGGGTATGCACAACCTAAAGTCACAAGAATGCTTCATATAAGACCTTCACAAGGGGGTAGAAGAAGTTGACATCCTGAAGTGATAATTGGCCTTCTCAGAAATGTAAATGTGTATTATTTTTGACAAGGGTACTCTTACCCATTTATGTTGCTATTGGGTACTCTTACCCATTCACTTTGAGATCTTTCTATTTGGCATCTGGAGTACTCATACCCTTTCAGAAAAGAAGATAATCATGTGAGAATTGGGTACTCTTACCCATTTAATTGCTCAGCTTTCAGCAGTAAAAGATTAGGGTACTCTTACCCATGAATCACCTTCAGGACCTCTTCTCCTACCCCTCAAATAGATTTATAACAGTAATGACTACTCTTCAATCCCTCTAACTAAATATACAACACATAGTACAACCACATTCTACCAACAAGAAAACTATAGCAACAATTGACATAACAACCAAGGAACAATTAATCACACAAATCCCATATAAATTTTAAGGTATTTAAGTTATGATTTCCAACCTGGAATTTTATACGGGTTGATTCAGCTCCACAAAAAGCTCCAGATCCACCAGGTTTGCTACCCCCAATCCTCTTATTTTTCTCCTCAGTTCAATTATCCCTCCAGAAAAAAATTATCCCCTGAAAACTCTCCTTTTTTCACTTTTACCTCCTTTCTACCTCAATTACAATTGTCCCTGTAGCTAGCATGTGTCCATTCAAATAGGCAACATGTGTTCAAATGAAGGCATCATGCTGTCATATTGGATGGGCAACAAGTGCCGTACCATCAACTAGATTTTCAAATTTTAAAATGAATTCCCGTCTACAATTTTAATTCAATTTTAAAAGTTCTTAATTTTTTATTTTTTTCAATTTTTATTGCATTTCCTTGAGGTGTCCACCTATGTCTATAATAATGTTTGATTTTTCATCCAATAACAAGCACAGTTTGGATTAAACAATAAATTTAACAAGTTAATTGACTTCCCACCAACACATAATACATCACAAAACACTTTTCAAATGACACTAACACATAACAATCTATATGCACAACACACATAGCCTAAGACCACTCCATCAAAAGTTACTTGACAAGACGTCTTTACATGACTAACATTAGGCCTATGCCTTCATACAGGCTAGGCCAGATCACTAGGAAACTTACAATGGAACTCCCCATGTTTTCCCCATTTTCACTAGCTTCCTACACACTCGATGTTACACCGCCAGTACAATTAACAACAAATAGCCGAAGCAAAAACATGAAATTAACCACAGCTACATCATATATATAAGTATAAACAATTCAATGCTAGATCATAAAAAAAAGAACACACACATTTTCATTATCACTAAATCTGAATATCACAATTCTAACTACAACTAGATACATATAATCTGTAAATGACATCATTTATAAAAGAGTAAGCAACCTCCACCATGAAATCCGAGGATTACATATATACAACCATAAGTCAAGGGTAAGATACTACTTACATATACAGAGAAAGATCTGACAACATCACATGAAATCAAATAAAGCATGTAATATCCAAGTGCATATATATATAAACATCACATCCATGGGTCTACATCAAAATCAAATATCCAAGATAGGCAACCATATAACTCGCCATGCCAAAAGTCTATAGTAAAACAAAATGTACAACAATCCTATCATAATGACAACACCAAAGAGGGGCCCTACATCCACCCCCCCTAAGTTAGGGCTTCCTCCTGGAAGTCCTCAAAAAGGTGAGGATGGAGAGTCCTCATAACAACAGTGTCCTCCCAAGTGGCAGTAATCTCATCATATCTATCCCACTAGACCTGGACCTGATCTAGCTCTCGACCTCGAAGTTCTAGGGTTTGATGAGCCAAGATACGAATGGGCTCCAATCTCAGTTGTCCGTCCTACTCTACCTGAAGAGCATCCCAATCCAAAACATGAGAAGGATCATGAATGTAGTGTCTCAAAAGAGAAACATGAAATACATCATGAATGCATGACAGGCTAGGTGGTAAGGCTAAATGATATACTATAGGTCCTATCTGCTCTAATATCATAAAGGGGCCCACAAAATGAGGTGCTAGCTTAGAGCCCTTTCCATAATGGATTGGACTCTTATGCGTCCACACTCTCAAGAAGATTCTATCACCCACTGAAAAAGACCGATCTATCCTCTTAGTGTCTACATACTTCTTCTATCGATCCTGGGCCTCCTGTAACCTCTGACGTATCATTGATACCTATCGCTCCATATCCTGTAACAGCTTTGGTCCAATAGAAATTCTGTCCTCCAAGTGATTCCAACTCAATGGAGTCCTGCATGGTTTGCCATACAACGCCTGATAAGGTGCCATACCCAATGAACTGTGAAAACTGTTATTATAAGCAAACTCCACTAGGTACAAGTACTCCTCCCACCTAGACTAATGATCCATAATATACATCCTCAACATATCCTCAAGCACCTGATTAACCCTCTCTGTCTATCCATATGTCTCAGGATGGTAAGCTGTACTAAAATTGAGCTGGGTGCCCAAGGTTCGCTTAAGTGCTGTCCAAAAGGTAGAAGTAAACACTAGATCCTTGTCTAATATGATCCTACGAGGTACCCCATGCAATCTAACAATCTCATCCATGAATATCCATGCCACAGCTGATGTTGTACAGGTGGTTTGAATGGGTGAGAAGTGGGCTACCTTGGTCAACTTGTCAATCGTCACCATGATGGCATCATGGCGTCGGGTGGACATGGGTAGACCAACTATAAAATCCATGGAAATAGTTTCCCACTTCCACTCTGGAATCTCATGGGGGTACAACAAGCCTATGAGACGCTGGTGCTCAGCCTTGACCCTCTAGAACTCAAGGCATCAAGCTACAAACTCTGTAATATCTATGTGCATGCATGGCCAGTAATATAGCTGTCAAAGATTAGAATGCATCTTCCTAACCCTTGGGTATGCTATATAAGGTGCCCTGTGAGCCTCTGATAGAATCAAGCTCCGTACATCCCCACTCTAAGGCACATAGATATGCCCCCTAAATCGTAACAAACCATCTGCCTCGAGAACAAAACCTGAATACTTGCCCTCAAGGGCCCTCTGTGACTGCATCAAACTCTAAATCTCCTAATACCAATCATCCTCTGGTAACTGTTGAAGGATACGTGACCTCAAATCGATACCCACTGCAATAGCCATGATCTCATGGCGTTTCTTGCTCAAGGCATCTACCACTACATTCTCCTTTCCCCTAATATAGTGCACATCAAAATCATACTCACACAAAAACTCCATCCACCGTCTCTGTCGTGCATTTAGATTCGACTGAGTGAATATATACTGAAGACTACAGTGGTTGGAATGCAGTTCAAAATGATGTCCAAGGAGGAAATGTCTCCATCTAGTGAGTGCATGTACAACAGCCACAAGCTCTAAATCATGTGTAGAATAATTCTGATCATGAGACTTGAGTTTCTGTGATTCATTCGTGATAACTCATCCCTCTTGCATAAGTATTATGCCTATACTATCCAATGAAGCATCTGTACACACCACAAAATCTCAAGTCAGGTCTGGTACTGCTAAAATGATAGTACTAGTAAGATGCTCCTTGAGGGTCTAAAATTCCCTCTCACACTACTCTGTCCACTCAAATCTCTTCCCTTTGCGTTGAAGGGAAGTAATGGGGTGTGTTATCCTAGAGAAACCCTCTACAAATCTGCGGTAATATCCTGCCAAACCCATGAAACTCCTGACCTCTTAGACACTGGTGGGTCTTGGCCACTCTACAATTGTCCTAATCTTTGATGGATCTATTGAGATGCTATCACCAGATATAATGTGCCCTAGATACTGTATCTCAGACTAGAAGAATGCACACTTGGCTAAATTGACAGAAAGTTGTTGTCTCCTCAAACACTGTAGTACCTACCTCAAATGATCCTCATGCTCCTCCTCTGAGTAGGAGTAAATCAATATGTCATCCAAAAATATCAATACAAAGATCCCAAAAGGTGTGGAATACCCCATTCATCAAACTCATGGTCACTGCGGGGGCATTCATCAATCTGAAAGGTACTACTGTAAACTCATAGTGGCCACATCGAGTCCTTAATGTAGTCTTATGAATGCCGGCCTCAACAATCCTCAACTGATGGTAACTGGATTTCAGATCTATCTTGGAGAACACTCTGGCTCCCCTCATATGGTCAAATAGGTCATCAATCCTCCGCAAAGGGTAACGATTCTTGATCGTTAACTTATTCAGTTGTCTATAATTGATACATAAGTGAAGGGACCCATCCTTCTTAACAAAGATGATTAGTGCACCCCAAGGTGAGACGCTAGGATGGATGTGTCCCTTCTCTAACAACTCCTCCAACTAAATCTTGAGCTCACTAAGCTCCTAAGTGGTCATCCTGTAAGGTGCCTGTAAAACTGGCTGTGCCCCTGGAACCAAATCAATATTAAAGTCCACCTCATGATGGGGTGGCATCCCTGTCAACTCTGCTGGAAAAACATCTACAAACTCCCTGAGAATAGGGTGGTCATCTAAATATATCTTTGCCAGTCCCTCTGATCTGTCGCTAATGGTAATGGCGAACATCTGACACCCCTTATGCATGCTTCACTTCAACTACATAGCAGATATCATAAAAGGGATACAGGTCTCTGTACCCCTGATAGCACCATTGGCGTGCCCCAATCATCAATACACTCAATCCTCTTATGTCTGCAATCTAACCTAGCCTAGTGTGTATCAAGCCAGTCCATGCCCAATAATATATCATAGGACCCCAATGGGGTAATCTGAAGATCCACTGATGTAGTGAAGGTCCCAAATGAAATCATACAATCTCTAACCATGGAGTCCACAACCACTCTAGCCCCTGACGCTAACTCAACCTCCCACCTATCATCTTGCCTACATGCCACTAGCCTACAACACTCCACAATAGTGGGGGAAATAAAAGAATCAGATGCTCTGGAATCAAATAAAACACTAATAGATGCATCACTAATCATACCTGGAGCCTCGATAATAGTGGCCTGATGATAGGCCTAGCGGTTCTCAACCGCTACAAAAACCCTATGGGTCCTCCCCACATCACCCACTGTCTGCTCTGAACCTACCATGTGAGGTCCACCTGCTCAAAATCCCCATGGGTACTCTCTAGCTAAGTGTCCAAACTCCCCACATACAAAATAAGCTCCTTTGGAATATCCCTATGTGGACTGAGCCTTGCCAACCTGAGATGGCCCTCCTCTAGAAACACTGCTAAAACCTCCCATGTTCATCTGCTGACCCCATGTTGGCCCTAGCTACTGTCCATGATCCCTCTAATCTCTAGGGGGTCCTTGAGATTGCCAAGGCCTAGTCTGACTTCTCTGGGTACCTTGTTGTGGCCTAGACTTGTGCCTCTATTGTTGCTACTGCTGTCACTGAGGTACCCTCGGGGGTCCTGAAGAAGACCTAAATTCCCCCTTAGAGGGGTGTGAAATACGCGGAGTGGAAGAATCCTACTGCCCCTAGTTACGATTTCTAAACCGCTATCATGCCTCTAGGGACCTCCCCTGTATCTCCTTAGCTATAAGAGCCTTCTCCACAGCATCACCAAAATCTGCCAAATCAGCCATCCAAACGGATCCCATAATGTTGGGGTGCAGACCCCTGATGAAATTGTGGACAAGAAGCTTCTCATCCTAAATACCACATATTGCTAGAGCTCGAAATATCTATTCTCGTATTGGGCCACTGTGAGGCCCCTCTACTGTAAATTATGGAACTCATCAATGTGCCTCTGTCTAAAATGCTTAGAAATGCAGCGCGCTCTAAAGCACTCCAAGAATGTCTCCCAAGTTAGCATGTCTATTGACAAGTGATGCTTCCACTCCTCCTGTCGCCACCAGGTAGAAGCAGGTCCCCTCAACTGATGAATGGCAAATCTGGCCCTTAGGTTGCTCGTGACAGGTTGCAACTAAAAACACCCCTCCAAACTAAGTATCCAAGACTCTGCCTCCACCCCGTCAGTGGTTCCTAAAAAGGTGGGAGGCTATAATCGAAGCAACATCTGAATCCTGTCCCCAGTGCCTAGGGAACCCCCCAGTGCTGTATCTAGTGTTGTCTAAGTCTGAGTGTGTCGAGGTGATGTAGGATGATGTCCCTCACCCTCCAGCATGACCGACATGCACGGGGGACTCCTACTCCACTCTCAGAACCCTAGTATATGTTCTCTGCCCCTGAGTCAATCCTCCTGAGGTCTTTCTACAACTAGAGGAAATCTAGCCTCAAGAACCCCCATTAGGCCTTGTAAGGCCTAAAGAATCTAGGGACCATAGTCCTATCCCCTAACCTGATCAATACTCTCATAGTGGTGTGATTCTGTTGGTCCATCTAGCGGTCATGCTCCACTTGAACATCTAGCGGGAGAATCTTCTCTCCCCTCTCTATGTGACATCCTATAGGCAAGATGAATTAATATTAAATACAAGTTTGAACGGTTGTTCCCAGAGCTCCCAGAGTTAGGAACCTGGATCTGAAACCTATGTAACAACCCAATGGATTTAACTCAATAGAAGAGAGGTTCTAGAGAAAGACTTTTAGGATTGGAGGTTTATGTAATACCATACTAGAGACAATATACACAAACTCTTGAAAAAATATTTTTTTTCTTATCATATATATATATATATTATTGCATTTGAAATCCTTTAGAATTACTGGATTAGGTAAAAATGATATTTTTTTTCTTAATAGAATATATATGTATTATTATGGTTATTTGATTTGATTTCTTTTACTAGATGTATTTTGAGTTTAAGCAACCCATGTTTAACTTAGTCAAATAGCAATAGCTAAGAACACACAAAAATACTTAGGTTGCTAAACTATGTTTGTAAGGAGTATTTACTATAGCATAAAAATCTGTACCAATTTTGGAAAAGCTACTTGCATCCCTAACACGGTAACTACCACCAGATATGTTTGAGATTCATCCCTCCAACCCTAAACCTATCTCAAACATATCCATTCGCCCATCAACTATTCCAAGTTTTTATTGCATGGTAATGATTGGCAGCCAAACGGCTCTGGTTATAGGAAAATGGTATTGGATCAAATAGAGAAATTGGGTATGGAGAACAGCCAGAGCCCTAATTAGAGTTTCAACACTCATCCCTAGACAAATATTCTAATTTATTTTCCTCTGTTTTCTTTTCTTGCACATTGCAACATAGGGTTTTTGGGGTGATGGTGGTGGCCTGCACAAGGAAGAGTATTACACGGAGCTCAGGGAGAGAGAATGTATTTCTCGGTGCCTATAGATCTCAAAGAAGTTTAGACTTAGGATTAATTTACAATGGTGTTGCTCTTTGCCTGAATCCTAATGCAAGATTTTATTTTATTTTTTTTCAGTGATTGGCGAGAGGGAATGATGGGGATGGTTGAATGGTGTCCAGCTTTGTAGATTGGGGGTGGTCCCCAGGGCCAACCCCATTCTCCTTCCTTTCCTTCGTCGTTGGTGACGAAGTGGTTGCAAGAAGTTGTGCCCTAAAACTACGAGGGTGCAGTAACTCCAGCAGAGCCATGCCCCTGAACATGGTGAAAATATCTCTCTTACCTGTCTATGCATTATCTTAGCTAATAGGGTCACTTCATTAAAATTCTATATGTCAAGTTGATGCATAATGTTTGAGCTCCATTTTGGTTACAGGTCAATGTGTATCTAGGCTACAGAATATGGGTGTTTTATGAGGTAGAGCAAGTTATAAAAAGGGTTCCAGGTTTCTAGACATGCATGAGAGCACCCTTTTTAGGCATAGAGGCCTTGGTCTCCCTTGCAAGGCCGCACCTTTCAACCAGTGCCATAGAAAAAATTCTTTCTTTTTTTACAACAGAGAATGTCCTTTTCTCTCTCTCTGTCTTTTTATATATTCCTATGATGACAAATTTTTGTTTGAAAAGTTACAGTTTGTAACAGAAAGGTGTATATGTTCACTCAGGGTAAATAGATTAATATTATTATTTTCTTTTGTTTACAAGAAAGTCTCTACATTTCTTAGCAAGATATGTACAAATAAGTAAAATAAAGTAAATACATCTGTTTCTCTATTTTTCAACACATCATATACTGAAGGTGTGGTTAAATGATTTTAAGAAATTAAAGCATTGTCTGAAGCCCATTAAGCATAATGTCAGGTTCCCATTGATTGCAGATTTATTTGGAAAAGAAATATAATTTCACCAATTCCTCTATACTAAAGCAAGGAACTAAAAATTCTCTTCATTCCGCTAATTCTATTCTAAAGAATAGTCTTTATTTTTATGCTAATTTATTTTCTGTGCTTTCCTGTCAACAGTGCAGAACATAGTTACTTATTTTCTCAAGAACCATTTCTTCTTGGATATATCTCTTTAAGAACAACCCTCCTCAAAATAGATTACAGAATTACATTTACTTCATATTTTTACCATATTGCAGATCTAAACTTAATTCTTTCACTCTTCACTTAGGAATTAAAATATATATGAAACAGACTAGGCTACAGAATTTCCTCTCGACAATCCATAGCTGTAAACTTTAAGACTGCAGTGGGCTCCCTCTATCAGTCTCACAGCTTGCAAACCTGTATTGACAAGGAAACAAAATGTAGTCTTCTGGAGGCCAGTGATGCTCACCACCCAGCCTAGGGCAGAGACTGCCCACCCCTAAGCTAGGGGAAAACATGGAAGTTCCAGGTGCAACATAACACAAGCCCTCACCCCTTACAATGAATTACAGATACATACACATCAAATTTCACACAGATGTCAGCACAATCACAGGGTATCCACAACACACAGTCATAAGAAGGCTTCATATAAGACCTTCATAAGGGGGTAGAAGAATTTGGCATCCTGAAGTGATAATTGGCCTTCTCATAAATGTAAATGTGTATTATTTTTCACAAGGGTACTCTTACCCATTCACTTTGAGCTCTTTCCATTTGGCATCTGGGGTACTCATACCCTTTTAGAAAAGAAGATAATTGTGTTAGAATTGGGTACTCTTACCCATTTAATTGCTCATATTTCAGCCCTAAAAGATTAGGGGTACCCTAACTCATCAATCACCTTTAGGACCTCTTCTCGTACCCCTCAAACAAATTTATAACAGCAATGACTACTCTTCAATCCCTCTAACATAATATACAACACATAGTACAACCACATTCTACCAACAAGAAAACTATAGCAGTAATTGAGATAACAACTAAGGAAGAATTAATCACACAAATCCCATATAAATTTTAAGGTATTTAAGTTATGATTTCCAACCTGGAATTTTCTGCAGGTTGATTCAGGTCCACAAAATGCTCCAGGTTTGCTTCTCCCAATCCTCCTCTTTTTTTTGTCCTTGGTTCAGTTATCCCTCCAAAAAAATTGGCATGTGTTCAAATGAAGGCATCATGCTATCATATTGGATGGGCAACAAGTGCCTTACCATCAGCCAGATTTTCAAATTTTAAAATGAATTCCCTTGCACAATTTTAATGTAATTTTAAAAGTGCTTAATTTTTTTTTTTCAATTTTTATAGTATTTCCTTGAGGTGCCCAGTTATATCTATAATAATGTTTGATATTTCATCCAATAATAGGCATAGTTTGGACTAAACAATAAATTTAATAGATTAATTAACTTCCCACCAACACATAAAACATCACACAACACTTTTCAAATGACACTAACACATAACACTCTATATGCACAACACACATAGCCTAAGACCATAACATTCGGCCTATGCCTTCATACAGGCTAGGTCGGCTCACTGGGAAACTTACAATGGAACTCTGCATGTTTTCCCCATTTTCACTGGCTTCCTACACACTCGATGTTACACCGTCAATACAATTAACAACAAATAGCTGAAGTAAAAACATGAAATTAACCACAGCTACATTATTTATATAAGTATAAACAATTCAATGCTAGATCATAAAAAAAAAGAACACACACACATTTTCATTATCACTAAATCTGAATATCACAATTCTAACTACAACTAGATACATATAATCCGTAAATGACATCATTTATGAAAGAGTAAGCAACCTCCGCCATGAAATCCGAGGATTACATATATACAACCATAAGTCAACGGCAAGATACTACTTACATATATAGAGAAAGATCTGACAACATCACATGAAATCAAATAAAGCATGTAATATCCAAGTGCATATATATATAAACATAACATCCATGGGTCTACATCAAAATCAAATAACCAAGATAGCCAATTGTATAACTCGCCATGCCAAAAGTCTATAGTAAAACAAAATGTACAACAATCCTGTCATAATGACAACACCAAAGAGGGGCCCTACACTTCAAATGTTGGGATCAAAATTTGTTCTACTAGAAACTCATAGTTGTGTGCATTGCTCGGCATGTCTAGAGAGAACCAATTGTTGCCATGGCATCTGCTACTTTGTTATTTATCCTAGGAATATGTTCAAATGTGATCTTGGAAAAGTACTTCTTGAAATCATTGACCATTAGCTTGTAAGGAAGAAGCTTTTCATCCTTTGTTTGGTACTCACCCAGGACCTATTTAATTACAAGCTGTGAGTCTCCAAAGACTTGTAGTTGTTTGATGTTCCATTGTACTACCATCCGCAATCTTGTGATCAATGCTTCATATTTTGCAATGTTATTTGTACAAGGAAAAGCTATCCTATATGCTTTAGGTATACAATTTCCTTGTGCGGTGATGAACAATATGCCTGCTCCATATCCATGTTGTTTGAATGAACCATCAAAATATAGTTGCCAAATTGTTGAAGGATGTAAGTTGAATAACTCATCATCAGGGAATTCTGCACGAATTGGATGAATATCTATTATGGGTGCTTCTTCTAGTTGATCATCTATTACTTGTCATTTTATTGCTTTTCGATCAACAAACTCTATGTGGAATTCCCTGAGAATCATTACCCATTTAGCTAGTCTTCCTATGAGCACTGCTTTTGACAATAGATACTTGAGTGGGTCATAGTTGGATATGAGCTTAGTTATCTGATTTAACATATAATGTTGCAACGTTTGGGAAGCGAACACTACTGCCAAACACACTTTTTCCATTGACGAATAGTTAGCTCATAACCTACTAAGGTTCTATTGATGTAGCAGATGGGTTTTTCCTTTCCTAGATTATCATGTTGAGATAGTAAAGCACCTAGAGCTACTGTTGTTGTAGAGATGTAGAGTAACAGTGGTTTATCAGGTATAGGAGGTACCAACACTAGTGGAGTTGCTAGATATTTCTTGATCTGATCAAAATCTTGCTGGCACTTATCATCCCATTTAAAAGATTCTCCTTTATGGAGAAGATGCTGAAAATGATGACATTTGTCTGCTAACTGTGCTATAAATCTGCAGATGGACTAAAACTTACCTTGAAGATTGTGGAGTTGTTTTATATTGGCTAGAGGAGGCATGTCCATTATGACTTTCACTTTCATAGGATCTACCTCGATACCTATTCTTGATACTATGTAGCCCAATAGTTTTCCTAATGTTACACCAAACACACATTTCTTTGGATTTAATCAAACTTGATATTTCTCTAATCTATCAAAAATTTGTTCCAACACTTTCAAGTGATCTTCTTGAGTTTTAGATTTTCCTAGGATATCATCCACATAATCTTCCATTATGATATGGAAAAGGTCATGGAAGATTCTAGTCATTACTTGTTGATATGTCGCTTCTGCATTTTTGAGACCAAATGGCATCATTCTCCAACAGTAGGTACCCCATGGGCAGATGAAAGCTATTTTGTGTTGATCTTCGGGAGCAACTAAGATCTAATTGTATCTTGACAAATTATCCATCAATGATAACATTTCATGCCCAGCTGTGAGATCTAAAATGATATTAATGTTTGGCAATGAAAAATCATCTTTTGGACATGCTTTATTTAGATCTCTAAAGTCTGTATAAGGACGGATGCTTCCATCTGGTTTTGATACTGGTACAAGATTCGACACCCACTTAGGATAGTCAATGGGTCTTATGAATTTGGCATCTAAAAGTTTCTAAATTTCCACCTTGACTAACAAAGCTACTTGAGGATGCATCTTTCAAAGTTTATGCTTCACTGGCTTGGTATTTGGATATACTGCTAAGTGATGTACCACAAATGATGGATCTAATCCCAGCATATCTGCATAGGTCCATGCAAAATTGATTATGCATTTTGTGAAGAAAGCCGTGAAATCTACTTTTTCTTGTTCTAATAATGATGCGGCCATATGTATGATTTTAGGATTCTATTCTATACCAAGTCTAACTTCCTGAGATTTCTCAATTAACAAGGGTGATTGTTCCTTATATTCCCTCAAAGGAAGGTCAAGTCCTCCATCCTTAGGTGCCTCAGAGAGGTTTTCTCTGTTGGATACATCCTTTATTTTTACGTTTTCTCGATCAAGAGGCGCCTTACGTTTTTCACCTAGAGACCTTTTATTTTATTTTTTGTTTATTTCACTTTTGTGACTAGAGGCCTTGACACTTCCCCCAAAGTAGCTAATTGAGGTAAATCTATTTTATAGCCCACCTTATGATCTCCAAGTGGCAGGCTTGTTCTTAGTCCCAAGAATTTTGCTAGAGCTTCATTGTTTTGAAATGTATCCAATATAGGTGCCCCCTATTGGTCCCAATCGACAAGGTTAGGATATACGAGAGATAAGTTAGATGATGAGGGTTGGGAAATAGAGGTTGTGAATGAGATCGTGAAAATGGATAGATCATGGAATAGTTCGGTGAGGTGAAGGGAAGAGTTAGCAATGGTATCAAGATTAGAAGTCTCTTCTACGGGAAAAGCTTCAGCTACTGTGCCGAGTATACATTCAATGTCTTTAAAAGGTGGGTCCTCCTGTCCATACCCTAGACCTTTCTTATTAAACTTCTTGGTCACAGTGATTGGTTCTTTAGGTCCTTGCTCATGTAGTCCTAGACCACCTTTTCCTTTGTATCCCATGTTTTTGATGATGTAGAAACCATTGTTGTAACGCTCAACTTCAAGTGTTTTTTGATCATTTTCATCATAGAAAATCCATGAATGAATGTCTTCATTGTCTTCGTCATCTAGTAGCCCTAATTTTAGAAACATTGTAGGAGGAGCTTTGATAATTGTTTGAGATGATGATGCTTTAGATGCTGATGGTTTTCCATGTCTTTGGGGATAGAGGCAATGTTCCAACACAACTAGATTCTTGCAATTTATACGCACCAAGTCCTTTGTCCTTGTTCTTGATTTCTACATTAGGGATGGCTTTGCTTGAAGATGCTTTGTTGAGATTGGTAGGATCAACATAGGAAGTGGATGGATATGCTTCAGTGTTGATAGGTATGCGATTAGAGGTTTGATACTTAGCTTGATATGCTTGACAGAACTCAAAAGGATTGGGATCTGTAGGAATGGTGATCTCAACTCCATTATGAGGGAATTTGAGGCATTGATGGTAAGTTGATGGCATAGCTTTCATGGCATGAATCCAAGGATGACCAAGGATGATGTTATATGGAAATTCAATGTTAAGGACTTTGCAATGAGTATCTGTAGTGACTAGACCAACTGTGACAGGAAAAGTTATAATCCCTTCTGGGTCTCTTTCAGCATCATCATAT
Source organism: Cunninghamia lanceolata (assembly GCA_027924645.1). Taxonomy (NCBI): domain Eukaryota; kingdom Viridiplantae; phylum Streptophyta; class Pinopsida; order Cupressales; family Cupressaceae; genus Cunninghamia; species Cunninghamia lanceolata. The sequence goes on along the minus strand of BSBN01000210.1, from coordinate 818,895 downwards.
GCTTTGATTATTATGCTTTTTGATGTATCAATTTTATCTCAGAATATCCCAATAATTTTACTAATCTTAAAGAACAAATGTTTAGACCCACTCCACCATCTATTCAAATTCGTTTAATGTGGCGTTGATTAACGAAGACTTCAATGTGGACGGCTTCATAATGGGATGAACCAAGTGATGATAGGTCTTTGTTAGAAAAGGTTAAGCGTTATGGGGATATAATTTTTGCTACCATCGCTTGAAACTATGTAGTGTCTATTTTATTGGGGACCGATGATTCTTGCAATGGTTGGTCGAGGATAGCTTTATGTGAGGGGGATATGCATAGCAATTCCAAAATGGAGATATGTGCGGGAGTTTTTCCTAGATGATCAAGGATATTATATCCCATAGTGGGTCTTGGAATGGATGGTGCGGCTTGGATTATCACATGACCGTGTGACGAGTAGTAACAACACAATCAGGCTCTTTTGCAGCTTGGATACGAATAGGTTCTTTCTCTTTTATGGAGATGGTCGATATGTGAGCATGATCAATGCGGCCAATGGTGGATGACTCATATGTGTATTGAACATTTCTTCCCAAAGAGGAGGCACTTACTTTATCATGAGCAGGAAGCGGATCTTTAAAAGCGTTAAGATCATAGTTTGATGTTTGCTTAGGTGGCTCTAAATTGTAGAGGCCTCGATCAATTAGGTTTTGAATCAGATGTTTCAGTTTCATGCATCCATCAGTATTATGTCTTTTCACACTATGGTATTCACAATATTCATTATCCATGAACCAATTGGGCTTGAATTAAGGTTCTTCATATGGTTTCACTTCTGGTAAAACAATAGCTCCTGATTGAATAAGTTTCTTCAAAACAAACTCAACAGGCTCTCCCAAAGGAGTGAACTTGTGTCTTGGTGGTGGATTTTCTTGGCTTTGATCTCATGGGAGGAATTGTGTGTTTCTATTTGGAGTGCTTTTGTTTGCATCTTGAATAGACACAAGAGCTTTCAGACTTTGGACATGTTTTGCGTCTACAATGCCATCATTAACAACATTTTTGTTCTTGTTCCAAAAATGAGATTTGTCACTTGAAGATTGTGGGTTCTCTTTGTTGTCTTTGAATATTTTGATCACACCTTTGGCAATTAAGGCTTTCTCAATAGTTATTCCCTTGGAAATGATTTCATCAAATGATGTAGCACTTTGCAATTGCAATTGGAATGAAAGTTCCGGATTGAGATTTTGTACAAAGATATATACTTGTTGTTTTTTGGGCATTTGCCAAGGAAGTTTGCTAGCCATGTTGCACCATCATTGTAAAAAGGATACAAATGTCTCACCATTACATTGTTTGTTTGTGACAAGGTCATTCATGGAGATCTCATTTTCAATGTTGAAAGCAAAGTGTGACAAGAATTTTCAGCCAATTCGCTAAAAGTTTTGATCCCCGGAGGAAGATGAGCAAACCATTCAATAGCTTGTCCCCCTAAACTGCGAGGGAATAGATGCAAGAGATATGTGTCATCATAGGCAATGTCTAGACAAGTGACATAGAAAGCTCTAAGATAGTCATGAGGATCTCCTTTCCCTTTGTATTTGTTGAATTGAGGCACTTCAAAATATGGAGGAAAAGGTGTCATTTGCTATGAAAATGTTTTCTTGCTATGCATATGTTGGACATTAGAGGATGGGTTGGTATATGATACATGTGTACCAGAGGATGGATTAATTTCTAATGCGGCAAACATATTTGTCAATGGAGGTTGAGATACGAAAGATGGATTGGTAGATGGGATGGCTTGGAATTGTGCTTGTGAGACAACATGCGGATTGACATAAGAAGTTTGAGTATTAGAAGGTTGTGATCCAAAGAAAAATTGGTCAAGTGGAGAAAGATTGGTGTTGGGAAGATTGAGGTCAATGAGGGGAGTAGCCGGATTAGTTTGGTGTACGGTTATGGTATTGATGGAGGATGATGTATTTGATGGTTGGTATGGTTTAGCATGCAGCACATTGGCAATTGATGCTTGCGACACTTGAGGTGTTTGGACTATGGTTGTAGTGCTTTGCGTGGCTTGGGGTGCATTAGAAATAGGCCCATTTTGAGAAGAGCTTGCAAGCGTTTGTGAAATTGGTGTTGCATTTTGATTTGTATGTTGAGAATCTAAGGACTCATGCATTTCGGCAATGACGGTTGGTTGTATGAGAGGTTGTGTCATAACAGGAGTATGAAATGGAGAGAATTGAGCCAAGGATGGTGACACAATACTAGATGGTGTGGTGGTGGGCTTAGTGGACATGGTAGTGATATCAACAGGAGTGACATTTGAAGGTGCTTCTTTTTGGATAGTGGACAAATCAAAGTCACTTGGTAGCAAAGTTCTGCCTTTGAGCAAATTCACATGTATCTTTTGTCGATTGGCTTCTATGATCTTGTTGGCATAGTGCATGGCTGTTGGATCTTGAAGGGACATTTGGTCATCTTCTGAGGAATCTTCATAGACATATACTTGTTCTGGTGGCCCCGGAGTAGAGGACGAAGCTCCTAATGTGTAACCTTCAGCTAAAAAGTGTTGCGGGTTCATTCTAGTTGTATATTGTGAGGCATCCTTAAGAGGAGTGTTTTGGAATTGTTGCAAGTTTCTCTCCATGGATTCCTTGTATTGTCTTCTTGTTTGAGGCATGGGATGATGTTGGCCTAGTTTGGTGGACTTGTTTTGCAAAGTTTGAGACTCCAAGGTTGGTTAAGGTGATGGTTGATTATTTGATGTTTGATTGATGGGTTGCTTGGATTGATCTTTTGCTAGGATGTTTTGGATTGTTAAGTTGATTCTTTGGATTGGATTGCATGATTGCTCTATTGGATTGGTTGCTATTTTGATGGCTTTGATATGGTTTGATTGGTTGATAGGTTGATTGGATTTCTAAATGGATTGGTTGCTTGGTTGATTGGATAGTTACTCAATTCCTTGATTTGGTTTTGGATAAGGAATACCCCTAGAGATAGACTCTTGAAATCAAGGGATATGCTGCTATTGGATAAGATGCTAAAGAATGATGATAATCAAACCTGAATGATAGTTTCAGCTACAGGAAGCCATTGATTTGATTTGATGATTGATTTGGGAGTCTCAATGGATATGAGTCTTCAAAAGTCCAAAATAGATGATGATTCTAGGCTCAATGAAATGATTGCTGTGTAAACTGGATGATGGATGCGCATAATGAAGCAAGTGCATACTAGAAATGATGCTCAGACAACAATGAAAATGAGGATTTTAGAAGAGATTTTGGATAACTGTCTGTAGATGACCAATTGCGAGGCAGGATAATTCAATTGCGATGAATGATAGCTCAATTGCGACCTAGGATAAGCTAATTGTGATAAACTACAATTCAATTGTGACTGGGATTTTGGCAGATGTGATAGACTGAGTCTCAATTGCGTCTAAAATTTGACAAATGCGTCTAACAAGGTTTTAGCAGTAAGATTTGACAAAGACCAATTGCATACAGGTATGTACCAGATGCGAGGGTTTACTGTTCAATTGTTTTTTTCTATTGTTCAATTATAGTTTTAGACTATGTTTGATAGAAAAATGATGGTTGTAAACAAATAATCATTCCAATAGTCACAAACATGTACAACCTAGGCTAGGCAAGGATAATATCTACTGAGTTCCCACTTGGTTTTACCCAGCTGTGCCTACTTATGGTGTATAGCTCCAAGAACTTGGGGCACAGGCTCCTACTTACAATACACTCACTTCTTAGGCACACCAAGTTTCAATTCCTTAAGATGCGCAGATCTTAAGATACTTTCCTATCTCTACCATAAGTCATGAAAATGTGGGACGACTATCAGAGGCCTAATCAACTGTCCTCCTGTGTCAACAGATAGAGTGTTTTTGGCTACTACACAAAGGTTCCTAGTATGGGCATCCGTTCGGGTGGCTACACATGCAGTGATTTGCTCCATTAATGGAGGCTTCACAGCCCAAAGAGTTTATGCTCTACGGGGTTTTGGGGGAACATTCGTTGGTGTAACACGACTGCACTCGTTGCTTATGACTTTCACCACAAACATGTTTTTTGTATAGCAGTTTGGAAGAGATTGGATTTAGCTTGTTACCACTTGGGTCATCCCCTTCTCACACCGGGAAGGCAGGACCTCTAAAGATAATAACAAGTTCTCATGCACCCAATATCCATTTAATAGGCAAGGGGAGAGATTACTTTTGTCATTAAATTTGTGGTTACACACATACACAACAAGCAATCAAGAAAAGATGAAACAAACATGGAGCAAACAATGGGTCTTTTTAAGCACCAAATCCAAATGTTCCTAGATTAGTGATAAAAATGAAATGTTTTGGACCAACCAATGCTACAACAAATGGATTAGTAGTTTCAAAACCTCCTTTCTTTGACAAATGGATAAGATGATGCAGAAGAAGATGATTAGATGCCAAGGAAATCAAGCAAAAATAAGATTTAGCCAAATGCATATTAAAAAGACCAATTGTGATGATTTGGGTTACAATTGTGCATAAAATAAAACAAAATACGAGAATTTACCGACCAAATGTGTATGAGTTTGGGCCAAATGCAACAGTCTACAATTCAATTGCAGTCGGATCTGAACAGTTGGCCACAGTCTGCAAAATAGAAACCATAGCTAACCAGATGCGGCTAGAAAAACTAGATGTAATGCTCTGTTGTGTAATTGCACTCGAAATATGACCAAATACAAAAATCTATGGATCAATTGCACTCTATTTTCGGCCAATTGCAATGATCTGCGGTGTGATTACAATTTTCTGTGGAATAATTGTGCTTGGAACCCTGCAAAATCCAACTTCACAAAAACAACAATAAAAATAAGATGTTAAATCAAGGACGTGGGTCCCACTAGGCAGGCCAGAATGTGTGAGCAGGAAAAATTAGGTTAGGAGGATCCAACAATGCAAATCAAACCCAATCCTACCACCTTCAAAGAATCCATCTAAATGACACAAGAATGCAAACAAATGAAAGCAAATCACCTAGATTATTGATTCCTTGGTTAGATTTGTCGATTGTTTCTCAATTGTGAACAATCATAAATGCTAAAGTTGTGATGATAATGGATGAAATGCTCAAAATTCTTAATGGATGCTAATGGAGGTATTATGTTTGAGATGATACTTTGGATGCTATATGGTGAGATCAAGATAATGAGAATGAGTGGGTGTGTATATAGCACTCAATAAAAGTTGATCAACGGTGGAGAAGAAAAGATAGTTTGAACGGTTGAGATGAATTCATGATCATAGGTGAATGTGCACAGGACAAGTGTAAGGAAGAGGATAAAGCTCGTGTGTGACTGTGTACACAAATACTTTTATTTAATAAGTTTATGTGTGATTGTGTACATAAAAAGTAGTTGATATGTGATTGTGTAAACAAAAGTACTACAACAAATGATCCAAATGAGAGGTGGAAAAGTGTTGGAAAGTGGTGAGAGGTGAGGACTTAATTCAAATACTTTATTTGAATTAATTGGGAGATGATGTGGAAATTAATTAAATAAATAAGATTTATTCAATTAATTGGAAAGTGGGATTAGAATGGGATTCAGATAAAATTTTAATTAAATAAATAAGATTTATTTAATTAAAATTAAAGAGAATGGAAAGATAATTAAATAATTAAAAATTATTTAATTATAGATAGAGGAAAAATAAAAGAAAAATATGATGAATAATGTAATATTTTAATCATGATAACTAGGTCAATTTTGGGTGTCTACAAGTTGCAGGCATGTATGTACTATTACCCATCAAAATAGGTGGCAAAGTATATGACTCAAATGAAGAGAACATTCCTTGTAAAGATGTCATATGATGAGAAGCTCCTGAATCAAGAAGCCATCTCTCTGACTGAAGACTTGTAGAAGCAAAGTGTGCCTATCCCTTGTTTGTCCCTTTGGCAATGTCTGTTGTCCCTATATGTGTAGATGATGATGGTGTTGAAGAAGAGGATGGACTAGGTGGTGATGATAGCATTTGTATATTGTGCTTTTGAATAATGTGAGTCAACTCATCAATTTTCTTCTCGTAACACTTATGCTCATCATGTCCTAGTTTCTTGCAATGTGCACACTTTGGTCTCCCTTTTTAGATGATTCCTCCTTGGGAGAGGATGAGGACTTAGGTGATTTGGTTGACTCTTTTTCTTGCTCATTGTTCTTGAAAAACTTATTTTTTTGTTTCTTTCCTTTTCTAGGTGAATCCTTTTGATCCTTTGTACCTAGACTAGCAAGTAGTACTTCAGGTCTAGGAAACTTCAATGTGCCCATCTGTACTAACTTAGCTTGTTCCCTTGGGAGTGATGCTGCAAACTCATCAAGTGAAGGCATTGTCAAAGCTTTCCCAAGTGCATCCATAGTAGCATAAAAGGTACAAACAAAAACTAAATAGTCAGGACCAAGCTTGGCAAGGTTTGAAAGAATCAATTGAGTGTCCTCTTTCTCAATTCCACATTGTTTGAGTTGCAATCTAAGTGACTTTATATTTATGAAGAAGTCTTGGATGCTTACAAAAGTAGTTGGATTCAAACCAATTAGTTCATTCTCCAATTTGAAACCTCTCATAATATCTTTTTTACCAAAGCAATTTTCTAAGGTTGTCCACACTTTATTAGGTGTTGTACAAGATTCAATATGAAAAAGAAGATCAGGAGAGATAAACAAGCATAGTGTTCCATAGGCTAGATCACATCTATTGTACCACTTTCTCTTTTTTGCAACTGTAATTTGTTCAATTTTTGTACCCATTGTTACTCTATGAATTTTCAAGCTTCTTAAATGAATCTCCATTTTAGTTTTCCACTCATAATAGTTATATGGTGTGAGTAGAGGAAGTTTGTTTGGATCCATGATGCAAGAGTACAAAAAAGAACACAAGTACACACCCCTGTTACTCAATCAAAGAGATCACCCCCCAAAAAAAAGAATGATTGTGGCACTTTATACATAGTGCGATTTACAATTGTCCTCAAGGGACCAAAATGGGGAAAACATCAAAATCTCTTAAATTTGAGATTCAAAGGAGATTACAGTCACTCACAATGATTTGCCACAGCAAACAAATCCCTCCAAAGCAAGTTTCACTTCCTCAAGTGTCAGAATGTCCAAGTTATTACTCAAAAGCCAAAAAACCAACAAATTGAATAAAATGAATCTAGAGATGAATTTGTGAAAAGTGTATGAGTTGAATGCTGCCGAAATTTCTCTAGGATTGAGTTGAGGTGGAAACTTCTATAAGAACTTTCATTGCAAGTGTGTTGTAATTTGTTTCTGGATTTGATAATACATTGTGTAGGTTTTGGAGTGTGGGGTTTTTCTCCTGAAAGGGTTTTCCCCACATACATCATTGTGTTATGGTTTTATTGTTATTCTATTTATGCTATTTCATGTGTTTCTTGATATCTCTGTAATAGTAATAACAAAATTTGCATAATCACCTCCCAAGATTAGTGTAGGAAGCATTTTCGCACACCTTTGCTTCCTTACACTATGTTGATCCTTTGCATATATGTTGCCTTAAATAGTATTCTTTGGTAGTTCTCACTTGGTTATCTGGTTATCTTCTTCTTTTCCTTTCTTGACTCTTTATTTGGTATACTTTTGATCTTTGGTGCTTATCTCATGATACTCATGAATATTACTTGCTTCCAAATTATGATATATTTTGAAATCAGCCAATCTAGCTTCTTGGAGTATTGTTTTATGTTAACACATTAATTGATCTAGTTTCCTAGAATATTATCATATTAAATTGCTTGATTGATACTTTTAGGGTATTGTCTTGTGCTCCTCCATTCGAGCACAGTCTTATGTCCTTACATTGATTGATCTAGTTTCCTAGAGCATTGACTCATGTTCCCACGGAGATCTATCTAGTTGTGTTAATCTCTCTTTTCCATGATCTATTTACCTAGAGCATTCTTATCTATGATTTACTATTGTCATATCTAGCTACTTTGAGAGTTCTCGTCAATGCTCCATTATTCTAATATTTAATTATCTTGACCATCTTTGTCTATGATATTCTTAAGAACCTTATTTATTTTCCTATATTATTATATAGGAACGTGATAGATAAGACCTTCTTTGCTAGAGGAAATGGAAAGAGATAGCAATGGCATTCAATTTTGCATAAATGACAACCAATGTTGCATGGACACTACATTAGCTCTCTTTTATCCTTGTGAGAAATTTTACTACTTTGGGGCCTAGATTCATCTGATTCCTCCACCATCTACTAGGTAAAAGTCAAGTTGTGTTTCTCATGTTCTTCTCCTTAATGCTTTGAAGTAAAATAAAATAACTCTTTAGTAAATGCTTTGCCAACTCCAATTCTCATCACATCAATAAGTAAAATATAATAACTCTTTAGTAAATAAAAACAACTCTTTAAATACAAAAAAATTAAACAATGTAAATCTAATGAAATAATTATTAATTAGTTCTAAAATGAAATAAAATAACTCTTAAGTAAATTATAAAAAGATTTTTTAGTAAACAATGTAAATAAAATAAAATAACTGTAAGGAAGAATAAAATAACTAACTCTTAAAAAAATAAATTAACTCAAGACCCATATCTCTTGGCTTGTTCTTACACCGAGACAATGGCATCAAGGGGTGGAGTGTAATGGCATGAGCATGTCTTACCTTTTACCTTAAATTTGACAACCATTTACATTACAAAGTATTAAAAATATAGCCCACATATATATTTAAAAACACTATAGTTCTAAATAAAATAACTTAATTAAAATAAAATAACTCTTAAGTAAATATTAATAGTGCTTAAATTTTAATTTTATGATTTAAATAATTATATTTATTTATTAAGTAAATATTAATAGTGCTTAATTTATAATTTTATGATTTAATTGATTATGATTTAGTGGATTATTCCAATTAAGTTATTTCCTTTGCCATTAATAGTTAACATTGTTTGGTGAATAATTAACTTTAAAAGTTGTGAAGATAGTTTTTATTTCAAGAGTTAGGGCCCTAAAATGAGTAGATTTTCTCCAATGCTAGGTGTAAGTGTATATTAAGGTCACTTAGGATGGGGCTATTTTTAGTCTTTTGGCTTTTGTGTTTTACTATTTTCGACACATGCCAGGATTAGGAGTCTCAATACTTTAATTAGCACGTCTATGCTTAGAACAAGTGTCTAGGGTAACTTATCTTGAGTTAAGTAGTTGCATACCTATCTTTAGGCCACTACTATTCTCAAGCTTGCTTTTCTATTTCCGGCGCGTCTATTCTTAGGAGACTTGTGCCTATATGTACTTGTTAATGTGAGCTAATAGATTATCTCATTATTGCTTTGCATATTACTTTGTTTTGGTACTGCAGGATTGTGTGATTATTAAGCTCTCATGACTCGTGTTGGTACTCATATCCTTCCATTCGATCCTTATTTCTGACATCTCTTGTATTATCAAATCTCTTGAGCATAGCATTCAAATTTGTGAGTTTCAAGTTGAATTTGAAGGGTCGATCCCAGGCAAATAGAGGCATTTTTTGTGCACTAGAAAGTTGATCTTTAGGGCTAAATCTCACGACCTTCTTTGGAGGTGTTTATTCTACTTTAGAGGCATTAAAACCTACTTTGGAGGTGTTTATTCTGCTATGCAGGCAATAAAACCTATTTTGTAGGCATTTATTCTGCTTTGGAGGCATTAAATTCTACACCTGGAGGTGTTTTTTCTGAACCTGAAGGTGTTTTTCTCTGAAAGGCATTTTTTTACTGGTTTTCTAAACTTTTGAAGGGCCATGGGCCTCAGCATAGGCCGTGGGCCTCAGACAAGCCACGGGCTCCATGTAAATAACCACAGTTGCAGATAGGGCGCGGAAAGGCATCAAAAGGTCCCAAGCAGGGAGCAGCCACCCATGTTCTGTGTTTCCAAAGTGAAAGTGCTGCATAGGGTTGATTGAGGGGCATTTTTATTTGCAGAAGAGGCCTGAAAAGTGTATACGCCTAAAAATGACACAAATCATCCTAAATAAATATTCTAAATATTTATTCCATTCTTCTATTAATTAAATAAATATTCTAAATTTATTTAATCGATTCACTGTTCCATAATTAAATAAATTCAATTTATTTAATTAAATTTCTTCCATTTGTCCTTCACAATTAAATAATCATAAATTATTTAATTAATCCTATTTCCTCTATCCTAAAGTTCTAAATTCTAAATTCCACCTCACCTTTCCACCTCACCTTGTCCACCTCATCAGGTTGCACATGTAATTAAATATATTTAATATTTAATTATCTTATTTTCCCTCACCCACATGGCCTATTTCTTCTCCAATCAGAGGTCAGTTAACCAATCAATCAAATCTGTTAACTAACCTGTCAGTTGAGTCAAATCCTCAATCAATCCTGTCAGTTCCACAATCCACTCTTCTAACTGATCAATCAATTCTGTTAACAGACCAGTCAATGGAGTTAACTCTCCAATCAGTTTTGTCACATCCCACCTTTCATGATGGAGCTGAGACACTTGTCACATTTCCACTGGTTGCACATTCCTCAACCATCCTCAACCGTTGATCTTCATATCTTCTCTCAACCGTTGATTCCTATTCCTCTGGGTCTATAAATGAAGCTTCATCCCTTCATTCTAATCATCCAGGCTTTTGACATCGTTACTCTGCAGAAATATCACCAACGCGCCTTTGGCACCCATTTGTCATCCACAAGCTTGAGATCACCATTGTTGCATTGGAGCTCACCTTCCTTGCATGTCACACTATAGCCGTTCACCATCGACTTCCTCCAACAGCTTTTAAAAGATTGCACTCTCTAAGGGCTCATCTCATCTGCGAAAGGACGATTCGTGATAGGCGAACAACAGAAGTTTCGAAACGGAAGAGGTTTGCTGTGTTTGTTCATTGCTTTGTTCATTTGAATCTTCTTTGTTTCTCTATTCTGTTGATGTTTGGGTCATCTGTTATTCATTTGATTGATGCACTATTTTACCCTCACATTTTTGGCGCCCACCGTGGGGCCGTTGCCCCTTTATTTTACCGTTTTTGAGCTTTTTTGAAGGCAGGTTCCGTACAGGCCCCGCAGAGTCACGCACAGGTTCTTTCGGCGCATCTGTTCATTTTTACGGCGCTTTTGAAGACTGCTACGGCGCTTTCGTTAAAACGGCGCATTTGTTGACTGTTACTGCACTTTTATAGACTGTTACGGCGCTTTTATTTAAACTGCGCATTTATCAACTTTTACTGCGCTTTCATATAATATTGCTGCGCATACGTTAAAACGGCGCATCTGTTATCTGTTACGGCGCTTATGAGGACTGTTGCTGCGCATACGTTCAAACTGCGCATATGTTCATTTTAACGACACATATGTCCATTTTTACAGCGCATTCGTTAATACAGCACTTCTGTTGATCACTTCTGCGCATCTGATCACTGAAGCTGCGCGTTTGTATCTGGCTCAGGTTTTGGTACTTTTCTAGGGTATTTTGCTAACGCTAACCCTTTTGCAGGTGTTTGCTGGAGCGGTTTTGCAGGTTAGGCTCGGGTTCAGTTACATGTAGTTGCATATAACTAGCTCACATTTCATTTTCGGGGAAAGAGTAAAATGGTTGTTCATTACAAATCTTCATCTAGTCTTAACTAGGGAGGAAGTAACTGGTTTATTTCATGCTTGCATTGCAAACAAACTTCCAAGTTATTGCTATCTAAGATTTAAAATTGAACTCACAACTGCATTTTGAAGTTAAAATGAACCATTGCTATATCGTGAGACCTGAATTTCAAAGTTAACAATCTCGTGCAACGTGGACTTAAAATTGAACTCACAACTGCATTTTGAAGTTAAAATGAACTATTGCTATATCGTGAGACCTGAATTTCAAAGTTAACAATCTCGCGCAACGTGGATTTAAAATTGAACTCACAACTGCTTTCTGGGACTTAAAATTGAACCACTGCAATATTGTCAAAATCACTTCAAAGTTTTGTTTGACTAGCTTAGCCCATTTAGTTTTTATCTTTTTTAACTAGGGTGGATTAATCAGTGTATTCTGTGCTTGCGAATGACAATAGGCTTATGCTCTCCCCTCTTCTGGGTGATCAGAGTGCCAGACTTATCATTCTACTTGTTTAACCTTTAGGAGGGGCCTGCCCTTGGATGCACGCTTGTCCAAGCGGGAACGACCCTGAGTGGTAACAGGCTAACGCCAAGCCCTACCGAGCCACTTAAAATAAATTGTGCTTGAGGTGAAAACCTCCTGCAACGAGTGCTGTTATGTTACACCGACGGCCAACCTCCCCCAAAACCCTCTCAGGCGCAACCCTGTGAGGCTGGGAGACTCCATAACAGAGAGTAGCGCCGCCGCACGTGTAACCACTTGAACGGTTGCCCGAATTACAAACCTCTTGTTTTAGTGGCCCAAATCCCTTATAATCCATTTCTCGCCTAGGATTTTGTACTTGCTTTCGTCCGAAATAGAGTCGAAAAACTACAAAAACAATGGAAAACTACAAAATACTCTTTGTGCTTGCTGTGTTTTCTTGCTAAATTAATTCATAAAATCAGATCAGGAAGACTTATTCCAGCCAAAAAGTACCCAAAAACAGAGAAAAATCCCAAAAATTTGCCCAAAAATACCAGAACTGCGCATATATCCATTTCTGCGGCGCATATACAGCGACTTGCTGCGCTTTTGTACCGACTTACGGCGCTTTTGTACCTTTCTGCTGCGCATATACACTGTTCTGCTGCGCTTTTACAGTGACTTGCTGCGCATATACGCCGACCTGCTGCACATATACTTTTCTGCTGCGCATTTACACACTGTTACCGCGCATACATACCTCACCAGAGCGGCGCATATACAACGACTTACTGCGCATTTACCTATTCTTGTTGCGCATCTGTTTCTGCGCATGTGTGACAGTGAGCATCTGCTCTACTTTTGAGAAATTTTCGTCAGCTGTTCGGAGTACCCATTTCAGCCTAGTTTCATTTTCCGAGGTCAGAATCAACCTTGCAGTCAGTTTTCATCCATTTCACCCATTTCTCTCTCTTTCGACGGTCGTCCCCGTCACCTTCTGTCCTAGTCACTCTTACCCCATCATCATTCTGTCCCATACCGATTCGACATAGGTCCTTCTTTAGTGAATTCACGTAAGCCTAGTAGGTCACAGTACCTTTTGCTAGTAGTCTTGTTGAACGACTAAGCCCTACACAGTGAGACTGGTATCGACTACCCTTGCTAGTGGCTAGAGTCTTGTGTCAACCGTCTTACCTGAAGTCATTGAGCGAGAGAACCCTTTGTCCAAGTCTTGTCCTAGATATCCCATTCATTACAGTCTTAGTCGACACCTTGCCAAAATTTCTAATCCTTGTCCATTTCGTCCCACCCCACCTTGCATGGTTCTTACTCGATCCCAGTACAACAAGCTAACTGAAATGGCCGACCCTTCCGATCACATCGCCCCACCACGCGATGATGATGAAGAATTTTCTCGTGAAGAATTAGTGGCACACATGCAAGATAGCAAATTCCAATGCCTAGTGGAGCGAGTACTCCTTGAGGATCCCACCAAATATTTCCATCATCTTGCTAGTCTCAGACTCAAACTCCCCGCAGACTTTGACATTAGCTCCATCATGGAAAATGCAGACAATGAACACGAGAGGGACACAAATGACACAGTCCCAAAGGCACATGAGAGAGGCACAAATGACACAGTCCCCCAGGCCAACGAAAGAGGAAAACAACACATAGATCAAAATGCTCCTATAGCAGATGTGAGACAACAAATTGAGAGTCTAAAGCTAGAAATCTCCAACCTTAAGATCGGCACCAGTTCCAAGAACTACTCCTTGGAAGATATAGCACCATACCCCTTTGACAGAAGTGTGGTCATGAAACCTTTCCCCTTTCAGTTCGGAATCCCAAAGTTTGACAAATACAAAGGGAAGGGGGACCCTAGAGATCATATCAGGGAATTCACTGCAGCATGTTTAGAAGTAGCTCACAACGAGACCTACTTAATGAGACTATTCCCAAGATCTTTAGGGGGTCAAGCTATGGAGTGGTTCTCGCGTCTTCCACCAGGAATCAAAACTTTTGATGAACTTGTCAATAAATTCATAACGCATTTCTCTTACAACATAGAACATGAAGTATCTATGCTGGACCTATGCAACACCAAACAAAAAGGTGGTGAGTCTTTCGCCACCTTCTTACAACGATGGCGACAGCTAGCTAGCAAGTGTTCTTACGACATGCCTGAGAAACAACTATTGGAAATGTTTGTCCACAATTTGAATCCCGATCTTAGCTATCAAATTCAGATACAATGCCCTACCTCATTCACCAAAGTCATCGAAATGGGGCTATTCATTGAGAAAGCTATGATCGCTAAAGGAACTCTCAAGCTCTACAAGGACACACCTCCTTCCAATTACACAACTGACAAGTCAAAGTTTTGGACCAAGAACAAGAATGTGGTCAACGATGGAGTAGTGGATGCCAAGGCGGCAGCCCCTAAACAACAACCCATATTCACTCTTAAGGAAGAAGCAAATAACGGTGCACTCAACAAGCCACCCCCTCGGGAATCTAGACCTTGGTTCAATTCGAATCCCAGGAGAAAATTCACGCCGTTAGGAGAATCTCAAGAGTCTGCTCTCAGGAAGTTGTTGGCTAACAATGAAATTTCTCTACCGCCAACAAGTGACTACGAGCCTATAGTCAAACCTCCCTATTGGAAGGACACAGACTATTGCGAGTATCATCGAGGAAGGGGGCACACAACCAATAATTGCATCCGTCTTAAGAACGTCATACAAGATATACTGGACCAAAATCAGGGAGGAACACAACAGCATACCTCCAATGAATCTCATGTGGCCTACCGAGATCCTCTCCTAAACCACAACCGGCCATATAACAACAATCACAACGGCGGCCACAACAACAATGGTTACAACCACAACAATGGTCACAATGGCAACAACTCCAATGGCCATAACAATAATGACAACAATCGTAACAGGCCAAACCAGAACAATGGGTCGAGTAATGCTAACTATGCAAGCGTTCCCTTTGAGTACACCATTAACTACATTTCTGAGCATGTTCCGCAAGTCAACGTCATATCCCCCAACCAACAACCAGGACCTAACGGAACTGGTTGTAGTATAATTACCCACAGTGGTAGAGTCACGATCAACACCACTCCTCCAAGGTCGTCGCCATCTCCGTCCAACCCCCGCCCATATAATGTCATCGACCAATTGCAAAAGACTACGACTCATATTTCTATATTGGAGCTCCTGCGTCTATCTCCTTCTCATAAGGAGATTCTTGAGAAAGCCTTAGTGGAGACTACTGTCCCCACTAACCTAGCCCAAGAAAAGTTTCAAACCATGGTGGGTAATTTGACATCCTCCCCTTCTATATCATTCACAGAACAAGATGACCTTTCCATGTCTCAACCCCACAACACTCCTCTGCACATTGTCGCATTCGTACACAGGCACCGCATCAAGAGGGTTCTCATTGATGGGGGTGCCGGTTTGAATATCTGCACTTTGAAGCTAGTCCTTGCATTGGGGTTCTCTGAACAGGCAGTGGATCCACGGAGAAAGATTACCATAAAGGCCTATGACGAGGAGGAACGCACCACGAAGGGCACGGTTGTCCTACCCATTCAAGTGGGACCGGTAATTAAAGATGTGGTGTGCCAAGTCCTTGATCGGGAGCTTGCTTACAATATTCTACTAGGGAGACCATGGATCCACGCCATGAAAGCTGTCCCCTCCACCTACCATCAATGCATAAAGTTCCCACACGATGGCAAGCAGGTCACCATACACGGCGACCCCGACCCCTACCAGCATTGCAACTCATTCCAAGCCAAACCGGAATGTGTCATTCCCAACAACCGAGCCCATATCTCCCCCACTCCGCCACAAGACCATACTGCCGAAGCTTCCTCTTCACAGCCCAAACCAATAAAAATCACCATAAAAGAAAATGGCATGGGGGAATACCAGATTGAGCACAGCCTCAACCTTGCAAAAATGCCCTTGTCTCCTCGCTCCTTTGGCCAGCCCAAGCATCAACCCAGGCATTTTCCAAAGCCCTCTGCTCCTCCTACAACTCCCGCAAACCCCTTTGTAAAATGGGGGACCTTATCCGATGAATCAGAGGAGCGAGATCTCTTACAATGGCTCTATGCCGAAGAAGAAAACACATCCCAAGATCCACCCAGACTCCCTACAGAGCTCTATGGGCGAGGTGAAACCATCTTGCATAGGATGGGATATGAAGGACAAGGCCCTATCGGCCTTAGAAAAGAGGGGATCATCGAACCTATACAACCCTCTTCCTCCTCTTCGGCTAGAAACACGACTGGCCTAGGCTACAAAGGTAAAGGTAAAGCCAAAGAAAATGCCTGCCTAGTGGAGACAATTCAAACACTCCAAGAGGATAGTGACGTAGATTCAGATGATTCCAATCAGTATGAATGGGATGAGCTGACAGAACACTCCTACGATGACAAGGAGATTGATACCATCCAAACCCTTAGCCCATATCATGAGAGACAAACGCAACGGGACAGACCACTGGAGTCTGATTTGCCCCTCCCTGAAGTTATGGCTTTCGAGGAAAGTATAGATTCCATTGCGATAAACAACCTGGAAGAAAGTACCACCCAGAACACTACCCCCACCTGTGCTCCTAGTATTTCCATCCACACTATCAACGAATCAGGTCTTTCATCCGACTCCCTTCCCCTCTTACACCCTGAGCTTATTGACTAGAACCTGAAAGGGACCCCTCAATTAGATGTGTTCCAGAACGATGATGCCTACATTGACTATATGGGACTTCGAGATCATTTACCAAAAGGAGATCATAAAGCCGGTTTCACTATCGAACTCAATACTGTAGCATACTTTGGGGAGGGTGCCAAGCCTTCTAGTCGCAAAAATGTAAAGATCAAAAAGGGATCTGACGGTGAAAACCGCCATGCGGCAGTGTCAGATCATAAAACAGTAAAAAGAAAGGACATATCTGAAGGTGAAAACCCAACTGTGGCACCTAACGATGGATTGCTTGACACCCTCCCAAGTGACATGTATCAAGAAAGGTCACAGATCGTGGTAGAGCCAACAGAGCCAGTGAACATTGGATCTGAAGAGCAGCCTAAGATAATCCACTTTGCAAAATCTCTCACGCCACCTGAGAAAACTAGGTTTGTACCATTCTTTAAAAAGAAGAGAGACAGTTTTGCTTGGTCATATGCCAACATGCCAGGTTTGGACCCAAACCTGATTCTACATCACTTGCCATTGGATCCAGGGGTGAAACCCGTAAAGCAAAAACTGAGAAAAATGCATCCCCATATTGCCCTCCTGGTCAAGGAAGAACTCAAGAAATTGTTAGACGTGGGGTTCATCAGGGCCATTGATTACCCCGAATGGATATCAAACATCGTACCAGTGTCTAAACCAGACGGCAGGGTTCGACTATGCAACGATTTTAGAGACTTAAACAAAGCATGCCGCAAAGATGACTTTCCCTTGCCTAACATCGATATCATAGTCGACCTCACAGCGGGACATACAATGTTGTCACTTATGGATGGATTCTCAGGGTACAACCAGATCAAAATAGCACCAGAGGATCAGCACAAAACCGCTTTCACTTGTCCATGGGGTACTTTTTGCTGGAATGTCATGCCGTTTGGGCTGAAAAATGCAGGTGCTACATACCAGCGGGCCATGACAACTATATTCCACGACATGATGCATGTGACCATGGAGGATTATGTTGACGACATCTTGGCAAAATCACTCACCAGGGACTCACACCTGGACACATTAGAGAAAGTCTTCCAACGGCTGGACCAATTCCAAGTAAAATTGAACCCGAAGAAATGTGTGTTTGGGGTCACATCAGGCAAGCTACTAGGCTTCATTGTGTCAGCAAACGGCATAGAGGTAGACCCGGCCAAGGTCAAGGCAATCATGGACATGCCTCCGCCCAAAACTCTAACACAGTTGAGATCCCTACAGGGCAAGCTACAGGCCATCCGCAGGTTCATCTCACAGTTGGCCGACAAGTGCCATCCTTTCAGCCACCTCCTACATAAGAACGTTCCATTTAAATGGGATGAGCAGTGCGAAGAGGCATTCAACAAGCTCAAGGAGTACCTCACGAATCCTCCTATACTCATGCCTCTGATCCAAGGAAAACCTTTGATTCTCTACATATCCGCTACACCTACTGCTCTTGGGGCTCTCCTAGCACAGCAAGACTATGAGAACAAGGAAGAGCTGTGTACTATATCAGTCGAACCTTAGTGGGCTACGAGCTGCAGTACTCACAGGTGGAACGTTCATGCCTTGCGGTGGTTTTTGCCTCACAAAAACTCCGACACTACATGTTGGCACATCCTGTCAAACTCATTGCCAAGATCGACCCACTAAAATATCTTCTCAGCAAAGCAGCTCTCACAGGACGACTAGCCAAATGGGTTATGCTTCTTAGCGAATATGATATAGAGTATGTGGATAGAAAAGCCATCAAGGGGCAAATCATCGCAGACCAACTAGCTGAGGCACCATTACAGGACACTTCACCAATGCAGTTTGAGTTCCCCGATGAATCTCTATTCACTCTGTCCACATCTCCTTGGAAACTCTACTTCGACGGGTCTCACACCAACCATGGATCAGGGGCAGGTATCTTGTTTATCACTGCCCAAGGCGACACAATTCCAAAGTCCTACAGGTTGTTATTTCCATGCACTAACAATATAGCAGAGTATGAGGCTTTGGTAATTGGTCTCAAGATGGCCACTGAGTGGAAAATTCAAGCACTACGTGTCTATGGTGATTCTCAGCTTGTCATAAACCAGGTCAACGACGAGTATCAGACCAAAGATGAGAAGCTCATCCCATACAAGCGAATGGTCGACGATCTCAAAGAACATTTTGGGACCATCTCGTTTGAGCAAATACCCAGGATAGAGAACAAAGCAGCCGACGCAATGGCGACCATAGCCTCTCTTCTTGAGATACCTGAACAGGAGTCACGGTATGAGTTCCTAGTAGAAACAATTCGACAGCCGGCTTATGATCTCCTTGAAACCCATTCCATCTGCCACCTAGTGGGATCTGATTCACCTTGGTACAGTAAGACCTACACTTACCTCAAGGACAATATCCTTCCTTTGGACCTCTCTTCCAACCAAAAACGAACCTTCATCCGACAAGCCTCCCGTTACACCATTATTGCCAATACCCTTTACCGACGTGGTCTGGATGGTACTTTACTCCGTTGTCTAGAACAGGAAGAATCTATAACCGCCTTGCGAGACATGCACGAAGGGATCTGCGGAACACACTCCAGCGGTCCTTCCTTAGCTAAGAAACTCATGCGTTTGGGTTATTACTGGCCCAATATGGAAATGGATTCATATCAGTTCGTCAAAAAGTGCAAATAGTGCCAGATACATGGGAACCTGATTCATGCACCTACTCAGGAGTTGAGACCTCTAACGACACCCTGGCCCTTTTGCCAGTGGGGACTAGACCTCGTGGGAAAAATTCATCCGCCTTCTTCCAACGGCCATAAATTCATCATAACCGCTACTGAATACTTTACAAAGTGGATTGAAGCCGTTCCCTTATCAACCGTCACAGGAAAGCAAATTTCCTCTTTCATTCTGAATTACATTATCTGCCGATATGGCATCCCTTCATCCATCATAACGGATAACGGGAGACCTTTCAAAAATCAAGATGTCCAGGAACTTTGTGAACGGTTCAAGATCCAACATCGCTTCTCCACCCCATATTACCCCCAAGGTAACGGCCAAGCTGAGGCATCAAACAAAACCATTCTGAAAATCCTAAAGAAGACTGTCAATGAAGCCGGTCGCGATTGGCACATCCAGCTCAATCCCGCTCTGTGGGCCTATCGAACCAGCATACGCACTCCCACAGGTGCTACACCCTACGCCCTCGTCTATGGTTCCGAAGCCATCCTTCCTATTGAGGTTGAACTCCCCTCCCTTCGGGTGTCGTTGAAAGGTCTCATATCAGACGAAGAGTACAGAGTCTCCAGACTGCAAGAGCTAGAACTGCTAGAGGAACGACGCCAGAAAGCTTTTGACCATCTCAAAGCCTATCAACAGATGATGTCAAGAAGCTACAACCACAAGGTTAGACCAAGATGCTTCAAGATTGGGGACCTCGTCCTAAAAGAGAACCCTCGCAATCAGCAGGACAGAGAAAAGAAAGGTAAGTTCGAGCCTAACTGGCTTGGACCCTATGTAATTGTAGCAGCTTACGGATCGGGGGCATATCAGTTGGCCACACCAGAAGGTGAGTTGTTTGATGATCCCATCAACAGCATGCACCTTCGCAGGTTCTATACCTAAGAGAACCCCAATGCAAGGGGGCACAATAAAATCAAAAAAAAATCATCAAAAGTTACAAAGAGAAAATACAAAAAAAATTGAAGAAAATAGAAAGCATGCAAAAAAAAATCGTCCTTTGGTGAAAACCTGGCAAACAGGCGCCTTGGATAGGTAGCCTAATGAAAACCTGGCAATCAGGTGTCATGTTACTTTCTAGCTTCTCGTGCAAATAAAAGCAAGTGATGAAAACCTGGTAAATAGGCGTTACTTGTGACAAACCGCATTCTCCATCTTTGGGAATCCAATCACCTTGAGCCCATTCTCCCTCTATTTTCCCCATTCGACCCATATCCATCCCACAGTAAACACTTGACAGTTACCTATCATGGCTTGATACTCAGCTTGTGGCCTTGTCAACCAAGGTTTTGTCCCATATCGTCTCCTCGAAGTGAGCCTAGCGTAGTGTCTCTCGTCAGTATCTGTGGTCCGAACCCATGAACTACGTTGCCTCTGCGCCGTCACGTAGGCAAGGCCATTATTCTAATGCGCCCCCGAGGCTTCCATCTCTCCCAAAGTCCCATTCGTCTCCCCCTCTTGTCTTCATTCTTGTCGTCTTTCTTCTAGTCCATCCATGGTCCATTAGGGTTTACCCCGAACTACGTTGCCTCTGTGTCATCACGTAGGCAAGGCCATTTAGCAATGAGCCCCCGAGGCACTAGGTCAGTCCCTTAGGGTCCGTCTTCTCAATAAGGATAGTGCAACCTTCTCGTCAGGTAAGCAAATGCAAGTAAACACCCGCACTTCAAGCGAAAATCCCGACAATGAGCATCTTAACCTATCCAATACAAAGCAAATACCCAAGGTCTTCTAAATGATTTTATGCAAATTAAGGCAAGAAATAAACACTTATCAACACAAATGTGCTTTTGTAGATTGGAACCCAGGGTTAAGTTACAGAGTCTTGATTTTGCTATCATACCTTCCTATGCTACTCGAGGATGCCAACAGCTAGAGATGCTATGATGGGGGCATGATTACTTTCTTTGTTTGCTATTTGGGGATTAAACTTTAGTAATGTGAAGCCTTGTCTTAGGACGTGATCGGCAAAAGATCATCAAGGACATCAAAGGTCTAACACGAACGGGGGCAATCCTTGCTTGTTGAAACGCAAGAGGTACTCAGGTCATCTAGATTCAAATTTTGACTAGATGCTTGTATTAACTTGCTCAATCACAATCCATGTAAGCGATACTCAGGTCATCTTGGTTCAATTATACCTCGGTGCTTGTATTCACTTACAACATTTCAGAAAAGTACCAAAAACAAAATGCCCAATGATGAAATAAAGCAATCTAAAAGCAAAGCATCCGTCCTATATCCACACACCCATCCATACAGTCCTCATCATTCAAACTATGCAGAGTAACGATATCAAGAAAAATTCCTAAGTCATTCTTTCGCAACCATTCCTCTATCCATCATGTCATTCTTCTGTCGATAGAGTACATTTGGACATCACAAAAACAAGGCATATAGGAGCATATCATATCATTCGTAGAAACTAGTCATGCACATGAGTAGGTTAGTAGAATGCACCATCCAATGCATTAGGTCACCAATACATTTGCATCACATCTTAATCTTAAAAGCCCAGAAAATCAAACAACATAGTTAAGTGCATCACATATATAGTTACATCACCCCATAGTACTCATGTTACAAATGCATACATTCAAAGCATTACATCATATAAATATCCAGTAGCATCTCACATATCTATACAACATCATAACATAGAAATCATGTTCCATACACACATCTGCATTAGCTCATTTACACACCACATATACAACATCATAACATAGAAATCATGTTTCATATACATACATTTGCATCATCACAAGAACATCATATTAACTTTGCATTCATTTGTCACATTAAATCATATAGACATCATATAGCAGCATATCAAAGTATTTCTCATATAGCATCATATAAACCATCTAACTATGCAATAGAACCACATCATGCAATAGAAATAATCATCTCATAAACGCATGCAATAGATACACAAAACTGCATCATCATCCATACTATCATATACAAAGATGTCCAAATACACAATATCACCATCTCTCTCAAAATCAAAGTGTCATATACAATGTACGTCTAAATAGACGGTGATACATGTCCCAAAATGTACAAAATCTGGTCTCTGACTACCCCTGCGGCTGTGGGCCACCACTGCCAGCTCCTGACTGCTGAGGTCCCATGACGGATGCCCCTGACTGGGATGGACCTGCTCTGTGAGCCACCCCAGACTGAGTCCTGAAACTCCCTACCCTCTGGCTCGATGACACAGCACCATGATACAAGCCTCAGTAGTACTGTGCCTGCTGTTGCGCTCTGGCTAAGTCTGTCTGCGCCTGTGCCAACTGCGTCTACAACTGGCCTACCTGTGCCTGTGCCTGCTGCACCTGCCCAACCAAAAATGTACTCGCTGCATCTGTGCCCATGGTAGCTACTGCTGTGTCCCTCTCTACTCGGATCAGGCGTACCCGGGCATCTGCCATGTCTCGCTCGCGAGTCAAACCAGCGATCACTGCTGCATCTGTATCTCGCATCCTCTCCACTCTCCTCAGCTGTGCCTGCAGCTCCCGCACCTGTCCTCTCAGGCTGGCTATGGTCCTCTCATGTGCCTCACCCTGCACCGGCCCCTGTGCCGCCTCTGCCTGTCCTAGCCCCTGCTGCTGGGGCACCTGCTGCTGTGGTACCTGCTGGGGTGGTGGCATCTGTGCCTGCTGCTGCACCTGCTACTGTCCCTCCCCCTGTCCTGGCACTGCCTGCCCAGCTCGGTCTATCCTCCTCCGCTGCCTCGGCCTCTCTGTAGCTCGGCCACCACGTCCTCGTCCTCCTCTAGCGGCCCTCCGCCCTGGGCTAGCCTCTCCCTCCTCCTCTGAGTCCGCCTCGTCGATACGAGGCACCAGCATGCCAGGTCCTGAATATCTCGGGAATGGATGTGCAGTAATCCAATCCTCATACTCCTGTGTAACCCCCGCATCTGAAATCTCTCGCCTCATATCCCATGCCACATAAGGCAACTGCTGGAACTCTGCCAGAGCCTCCTCATAAGAAGCCATCGGCCCCCATCGGACCCTCTCTGCATGTGTCCGTGCAAACATGGCCTATCCCTGCGGCATGCCCTGTCTCCTGCCGAACTGTCTCAGTACTCGGCCCACCGTCTGCCTCTCCAAGATGTGCCGTGTCCGGCCTATCAACCACCTGGTCTGAAAGCAAAATGGCAGCTCATCTCCCTCATCATCCCAAGGCTCGCAATCCAGATATGGTCGCCAGACGACCACATCTATCCCATCCAACGTATGCCGCCAATACTCCAGCTTCCCCAGCCTGTGCTGGGAAATCACTCCTGCGTAGCCATAGCTATACGGCTCTCCCCTCTGCCTGGCAAAGACGCATATCGGCCTGGTCACCGCTATGTGCTCCCACAGCCAAAACTGTAACAGCAACACCCCAGCCGATAGACTCGTGCTGCGGTGGTACACCACCTGATGCATGTCGTGATATAAGTGGGCTAGCACACAAGGTCCCCACGCATATCGAGTGCCCTCAGTCAGCATCCGCTCCATGATCCTGCCCCATCCAATAGGGAACCCGTGCGATCTCCTATCTGGGCATACAACACCCGCAATCAGTCCAGCCACAATCCCAGGGAAGTAGTTGTAATAGTCGTATATGTCCTGCCAGGGGATGACCTGTCCCACCAGCTCGGGATCGTCAAATACTCGCTGACACTCGGCGAGTCCCGCGTCCCGCTGTGCGTCGTACTCCACCAACTCGCCTACCACGGGCAAGTGCAATATCCTATAGACGTCCTCCAGCGTCACAGTCATCTCTCCAGTAGGGAAGTGGAAGGTCCCGTCCTCGCTGTGGAATCTCTCCACGGCAGCTATCAACAGTCCTCGATTCGCCCGCACCTCAGGCATAAAGCAAACATAATCTAGGCCCATGGCACCAAGCGCCACTCTATCGGCCTCCGTCAACATATGTCTCTGCAATAGAGGCATAGGGAACGTCTCCCTCGACTGCAATGTCTCTCGTATCTCCTCCTGTAAGCACGCAAAGCAAGGCGTCAGTCTCAAGCCGCATATACCATACTCAACATATCTATTGGACTATATCAACTAAACTTAGCATTTCAAATTGATCAAAACAGCACACTACATCTCTTGACTAGATTCCTGCAATCTCGGAGATAGCTCATCGATTCCTACGTCAAACAGGACGCTAATCGAATCAGTTTGGCTAAGTAATTTGCCATCCCAAGCAAATGCGCCACTACAGGTGGTAAATGCGCCATTTCTGGTATATGCGCCGCAACAATCAACATATGCGCCGCAAAAATGCATATGCGCCGCTACAGGCCACATATGCGCCGTTCTAACACATGCGCCGCATAAATCCACGTATGCGCCGCTAAATTACGGATGCGCCGCAGGAAGTCACATATGCGCAACTTTAACAAATGCGCTGCTACATTTAACGCATGCGCGGCGAAAATACAAAAGCGCCGCTTAATTACGAAAGCGCCGCCAAAATGAACACATGCGCAGCTTTCACGCATGCGCCGCTGAAACAGGCATATGCGCCGCGAAATCACAAAAGCGCAGCTTCGCGAGGCATATGCGCCGTTCTGCGTTTCGGCGCATTCATTTCACCTATTTTCTACGAGCATTTATGACACCTAAACTCGACCCTAGGAGAATTTTTTCGAAGCACATACCGGGGGTCCTGCCTCTGCTGGCCGCCCGAATCGTCGGACTCGCTCGAATCGGTGCTCCTCGCGTGGAATGTCTGCTGCTCTGGCCGCCATGCTGCTCTAGGTTTTCTCTGAGCTCTCTTTCTCCAATCCAGATCAACCAAGTGTGCAAATGACTATTCTTGTGGACCCAGCTCCTATTTATAGCCTCCAAACCCTAATTCTGGCTAGGTGATGACTGTGACTACTTCCCGTGTCCGTTTTTCCTCCCGTTTTCTTCCCGCATCCCTGACCGCGTCCCTTTTCCTCCAACCTATCCTAACCCCTTCCTCGTCATGAGATCGTCCGTCTCCAAAACTTTCGCCGTTTTTCCCGTCCAATCTCCCGAGGGGGCATCCTATCGTCATTTAACCTATACCAGGGGCAAACTGGGGCATGTATCATCATTCAGACTATCAATTTCTTTGAGGCAACGCTGTAAACTGCATTGCATCAAAGAGGGGCAAAATGTATACGCCTAAAAATGACACAAATCATCCTAAATAAATATTCTAAATATTTATTCCATTCTTCTATTAATTAAATAAATATTCTAAATTTATTTAATCGATTCACTGTTCCATAATTAAATAAATTCAATTTATTTAATTAAATTTCTTCCATTTGTCCTTCACAATTAAATAATCATAAATTATTTAATTAATCCTATTTCCTCTATCCTAAAGTTCTAAATTCTAAATTCCACCTCACCTTTCCACCTCACCTTGTCCACCTCATCAGGTTGCACATGTAATTAAATATATTTAATATTTAATTATCTTATTTTCCCTCACCCACATGGCCTATTTCTTCTCCAATCAGAGGTCAGTTAACCAATCAATCAAATCTGTTAACTAACCTGTCAGTTGAGTCAAATCCTCAATCAATCCTGTCAGTTCCACAATCCACTCTTCTAACTGATCAATCAATTCTGTTAACAGACCAGTCAATGGAGTTAACTCTCCAATCAGTTTTGTCACATCCCACCTTTCATGATGGAGCTGGGACACTTGTCACATTTCCACTGGTTGCACATTCCTCAACCATCCTCAACCGTTGATCTTCATATCTTCTCTCAACCGTTGATTCCTATTCCTCCAGGTCTATAAATGAAGCTTCATCCCTTCATTCTAATCATCCAGGCTTTTGACATCGTTACTCTGCAGAAATATCACCAGCGCGCCTTTGGCACCCATTTGTCATCCACAAGCTTGAGATCACCATTGTTGCATTGGAGCTCACCTTCCTTGCATGTCACACTATAGCCGTTCACCATCGACTTCCTCCAACAGCTTTTAAAAGATTGCACTCTCTGAGGGCTCATCTCATCTGCGAAAGGACGATTCGTGATAGGCGAACAACAGAAGTTTCGAAACGGAAGAGGTTTGCTGTGTTTGTTCATTGCTTTGTTCATTTGAATCTTCTTTGTTTCTCTATTCTGTTGATGTTTGGGTCATCTATTATTCATTTGATTGATGCACTATTTTACCCTCACAAAAAGCACTCAAACCACCTCAATGCCCCAAAATTCACCCAGAAATATGTCAATTGACCCTCCAAATCAAAAAAATCATCTCTATAAACTGCAAATCCTCCTACATTAGAGGTAAATCAACCTTCACTTACCCTGATATTGTAGTTTTTTCCCAGTTAGGTCATGTTTTCTGCCTCATTCACGCAACTTTGTGTTATTTTAAAATTGAGGGCTTTTTTAAGCTAAGAAAAGCTATATTTAAATTTGATTTAATTTGTTTTTTTGTAAAATTAAAAGTTCTACCCCTTGTAAAGTTTATTTTGTCCAAATATTTTTTGGCAAATTAAAGTAAATATGCATTTAAATCGTGTAATAGGCAAATTTTTCCCACACACTACTTATAATGTGCCAAACCTGGAACTGGGGGGGATTCAAAATAATCACAGGGTCTCTTATTGGGTTGTGTTGTATCCTTTTACACATTGCTTGCAACATGGAGTCTAATCAGTCTATTTCTACATTGACTCCATTTAATTATCATGAGTGGGAATCTGTAATTCAACTTGTGTTAAAGAATAAAGGGTTACATAGGGTAATGATGGACACTGAAAAAGAACCCACTATTGATACAAAGAAGGGTAAATGGTTTAATAAGTGTGGTCAAGCCTTTGGTTTTTTGTGTCTAAATATAGCTCCTGAACTATTGTTTCATGTAAAAGCCTTCAAAACACCCAATGAATTTTGGCTAGCATTAGAAAAATACTTTGGGTAGGTTGATGAGATGAAAGCTCACAAGTCAGAGAATGAGCTAATTAGTCTAATTTTGAGTACATTTGACACCTTGGAAGACTTTTCACCAAGTTTAAATTTGTAAGGTTGCAATTAAAAGAGTATGGAATCGACAAGAAAGATGATCAACTTGTGCTTTCAATTCTCTCCAAGTTAGGACCTGGGTATTTTGTATTTGTATCTACTTTCTACTCCACTAAAAGAGCTCTTGTAGCCACATGGAAAATGCCATCTTTAGATGACTTCATTGCAAAGTTAACTAGGGAGCAAGATAAGTTAATACACATGGGTACCCTTAAGAAATCAAAACCTCAAGCTCTCTTTGTTGGAAATGGGGAACATAATGCTTCAAATAACAAAGGGGAGAAGAATAAAGAAGACACAAAGATCAAGAAGGAACAAAAATCTGGGCCCAACACATAATCTTCTTCAAATCAAAGGAAATCTAAGAAAGAGAAAGTCAAGTGTGCCTACTATAAGAAGACAGGGCATGATAAGCAAAAGTGTATGAAGAAGAAGGTTGATCACCTCACGCATCTCCGAGGGAAGATCAACATAGATGTACATGAATATTTTAAAGAGTCCTTATCAACCAAAGAAACTTCGAAGACAAAGGAAAAAGGAAAAGAGAAACTTAAGGGAAAGGCACTAGTAGATGGGATAAGAGTTGTGTTGTAACTATCATCAAGGAGGAGAGATATCCCCTCAAGTGTGTCCTCCAAATCTGCAATATGAGACTCACAAAACAAGTTTGATATACCTTCCAAGAAAGTATCCCACAAAGCTATGTTTGAAAGACATGAATGATCCTCCTCAACTGAAGTAGATGAAACCATGTCGATGTCGATCTCTGAAGAAGCGGGAGGTTGAGGTGATGGAAGCTCAGTACTAGTCTCATGAACCAAAGTAGATGAAAGAACACCAAGGTTCAAGTGACCAAACTTCTCCTCAAAAACATCATTCACACTTGATGCATGAGTGTGAATATCAATCAATGTATCTACATCAGAAGAAGAAACAAAATGGGAGAGAAAGTATACAAGTGAGATGCATGATCAACCATCCCAACATCAATGATATCTCTACTCTCCAAGTCTCATATGGTCACTGAATTAGGAGTGAACTCAACTGTCTTCCCTGTACCACAATGAGTAATCTGTAGATGGAAAGGAGATTGGTTGTCAAGGAAGGTACACACAACACATTGTTGAATGTATACTCACCAACATCAATGGTGCCTTTAGCAGTTGTGTGTGAGTAGGAAAAATCAGGTTAGGAGGATCCAACAATGCAAATCAAACCCAATCCTACCACCTTCAAAGAATCCATCTAAATGACACAAGAATGCAAACAAATGAAAGCAAATCACCTAGATTATTGATTCCTTGGTTGGATTTGTGGATTATATTTAAATATAATCAATTATATTTAAATATTTTTATATTTTTAATTAAAATTAGAGAGAATGGAAAGATAATTAAATAATTAAGAATTATTTAATTATAGGTAGAGGAAAAATAGAAGAAAAAGATGATGAATAATGTAATATTTTAATAATGATAACTAGGTCAAATTTGGGTGTCTACAAGTTGCATGCATGTATATATTGTTACCCATCAAAATAGGTGGCAAAGTATATGACTCAAATAAAGAGAACATCCCTTGTGAAGATGTCATATGATGAGAAGCTCCTGAATCAAGAAGCCATCTCTCTAACTGAAGACTTGTAGAAGCAAAGAGTGCTTGTCCCTTGTTTGTCCCTTTGGCAATTCCTATTGTCCCTATATGTGTAGATGATGATGATGTCGAAGAAGAGGATGGACTAGGTGATGATGATGGCATTTGGATATTGTGCTTTTCAATAATGTGAATCAACTCATCAATTTTCTTCTCGTAACACTTATGCTCATCATGTCCTAGTTTCTTACAATATGCACACTTTGGTCTCTCCTTCTTAGATGATTCCTCATTGGCAGAGGATGAGGACTTCGGTGATTTAAATTTGACAACCATTTGCATTACAAAGTATTAAAAATATAGCCCACATATATATTTAAAAACACTATAGTTCTAAATAAAATAACTTAATTAAAATAAAATAACTCTTAAGTAAATTATAAAAAGATTTTTTAGTAAACAATGTAAATAAAACAAAATAACTCTAAGGAAGAATAAAATAACTCTTAAGAAAATAAATTAACTCAAGACCCATATCACTTGGCTTGTTCTTACACCAACACAATGGCAGCAAGGGGTGGAGTGTAATGGCATGAGCATGTCTTACCTTTTACCTTAAATTTGACAACCATTGACATTACAAAGTATTAAAAATATAGCCCACATATATATTTAAAAACACTATAGTTCTAAATAAAATAACTCAATTAAAATAAAATAACTCTTAAGTAAATTATAAAAAGATTTTTTAGTAAACAATGTAAATAAAACAAAATAACTCTTAAGAAAATAAATTAACTCAAGACCCATATCGCTTGGCTTGTTCTTACACCGACACAATGGCAGTAAGGGGTGGAGTGTAATGGCATGAGCATGTCTTACCTTTTACCTTAAATTTGACAACCATTTACATTACAAAGTATTAAAAATATAGCCCACATATATATTTAAAAACACTATAGTTCTAAATAAAATAACTTAATTAAAATAAAATAACTCTTAAGTAAATATTAATAGTGATTAAATTTAAATTTTATGATTTAATTCATTATATTTATATATTTTTATATAAATATAATCAATTAAATATTTAAATATTTTTTATATTTTTAATTAAAATAAGAGAGAATGGAAAGATAAT
This sequence comes from Cunninghamia lanceolata, assembly GCA_027924645.1. Taxonomy (NCBI): domain Eukaryota; kingdom Viridiplantae; phylum Streptophyta; class Pinopsida; order Cupressales; family Cupressaceae; genus Cunninghamia; species Cunninghamia lanceolata. The sequence goes on along the minus strand of BSBN01000210.1, from coordinate 788,523 downwards.
TAAATAATTAAAAATTATTTAACTATAGATAGAGGAAAAATAGAAGAAAAATAGATAAATTATTCAAATGTGTTAGACAAATGCAGATGATGAATAATGTAATATTTTAATAATGATAACTAGGTCAATTTTGGGTGTCTACATTTTGCCCTCTTTGAGACAATGTTTGTTAGAACATTGTGTCAAAGAAGATATGATATGATATGTTGCTTTTGGAAAACAAATTTTGCCCCAGTGAAACTGGCGGATGATGCCCCCTCGAGAGGAAACACCTAGCGAGCAGAAAAGGCTGGGTTGACTCGCATATAGATGACAAGACGAAGATGAACTAGGTTAATATGAAGAAACTAGGAGTCGGGTGGGATCAAAAGGGATGGAATAGGAGAAATTAGGGTTTGTATTAGAAGAAAGGGGACGATGATGAGATGGAGAAGTAAACCAATGATCAATTCTCATGAGTGCTATTGTGTTATTGCAAGATGGATGGATGAATGAAGAAAACTTTAATGATTGCCACAAACTTATGAGATTTGCAATCCTTATGTTTGATATAGTGTATAGATAGTATGCACCAAGGTATAGAAGACCAGGGTGTCATGTATCCAATGCATATAGCATAATACAATCTTGTCTAATGTATGAGGTCAAGATGTTGATCCAACATACACAAGATATGAATATTAGCTTCTTTTCTGAGATGGACTTTTGACTCTGCAAGCAAAGGTTTGAACTCACCTCCACTAGACATAATGAAACCTTGTGGGTTATATGTATGAGAAATAGTCTTAGCATAAAATAGTCTTAATGCATAGGAGAATGTTTAGCTTCTCAAATGCAAAAGATATTACTATGCAAGATGCTAATGCCAACACATACAACATACCATTAGGCATAGTAGGAGAATAGTATTATCCCACAAACACAGCATACAAAAGCCAATGACCATGCCCCAGCCTATACTTCATCTCAACATACCAAGATATGATAGATCAAGGAAGTCTCGATTAGGTATAGAAAAGGACAAAAGATAAACAAAAGACACAGCCATCATGTTCTCTTGCTAAATTTTAATGCTCTTGGATAGATTGGATAGCGCCTTGTTGTGAGAAAAGATATATCATGTTGAAGGCTAAAGATGATTTGCTTGAGATAGATACAGTGGATATTGGCTTAAGGGATGGTGGACAAATAACTTTTAGCTTAACTCTTGATTTTAGTATGCTCTTGAGCTATTGAGTTATGCATAGTTTCCTTCCTGCTTAAGTTAGACAAAAGGAAGAATGTGGAAGACAAAGAAGATGACATAGGGATGGAAGAATGGATCATTGGTGCTTGCATATTGGATACTTCCTTCATATTCCAGACTGCCTACATACCCTGTATCCATGGGATCAAAGCACCACACGATGATGATGAGACATGATGAATATGTAGTTCTAGGTTTTATTGATGATGTGGGAGGTATGAGGAAGAAAAGTGTGATGAAAGGCGAGAGAGAATGATCAGAAGAAAAGACGAATGATGAAGAAAGGGTATCATCTTATGCCTGAATCTGGGTGTTTCCTTCATAAACCAGACTGCCTACATACCCTGTATCCATGGGATCAAGGCTTTCAATGATAGAAATGAGATGTAGTTGTTGTTTATTATGGGATGGTGATGATAAGGTATAAGTGATGAATAGGATTGATGTGCTTTAATGCAGTAGTGATTTGATTGGATTGGATTATGAATGAATATGATCGATTGGAAGGAGTGATTTGATGGATTGATTTTATTGCTTGGAGTTATTGTTGGTTATTTGATTTTTTGCATTTCTGGGGAATATTTGATTTTTTTGTATTTTTGGGAATGTTTGATTTTTTTTTTTGGATTTTTGGATGTTTTAAGGTGTCAATGTATTTACAATGTATTTACAAAATATCTGATAATGACTCTCTGAAGGTCCACTTTGAAACGAGGTTTAAACAAGTGCCCCCAGTATAGGATGGACTTATTATGGGGTGATCATAGCATTAGGTGATAACCTAGATGGTTTAGCATAAAGTGGAATAACATATCAACTCCAACTATTTCTAACCATGGTAGTATACAAAGATGGATAAATCTTATTAGGGATAAGGAATGTTATCATGGGAAAGTTATAATGGATTATGATGTGGATTATATAGGAGACTAGTGGATTATGATGTGGATTATGTAGAGGACTAGTGGATTATGTAGGGTAATTGTGGAATGGATTATGGAGATAAATGAATATAAAATAGATGGTGGGAGCTAGCCTTCTACACATAGCGCCTATTCGCCAGGTTTTCACTATGGTACTTATCTAGGGTGCTTGTTTACTAGGTTTTCACCGTAGGACGAATGATTTTTTACTTTTTTTTTTTTTAGATACTCTAAGGATTAAGCATAGAACTTCTTGAGATGAACATTATTGATGGGTTCATCTAAGGGAATTCCTTCTAGTGTTGATAATTTATATGCTCAAGATTCGTAGACTACTATGATGATGAATGGTCTAAGCCAATTCAATTCAAATTTTCCTTTTCTGTCAGGATCCTATTGATTTTTTTTATTTTCCTTTAGGACAAGGTCGCCTAATTCAAACCTTCTCTCTCTGATTTTCTTATTATAGCTAAGACGAAGATGATTCTGATATACTTGGAGATGATTTAGGGCTGCTAGATGTCTTTGGTGAAGTAATTCAAGGTCACTCAATCTAGATCTTCTGTATTCTTCATCAGATACAATGTGTTGCAAGGAAACTCTCAACAATAGGATCTCAACCTCAATGGGCAAAATGGCTTCAGTTCCATAGACCAACGAGTAAGGTGTGGCTCTAGATGGAGTTCTAACACTAGTTCGATAAGCCCACAATGCTGGATTAAGCTGTAAGTTCCTATCACGGCCAGCTTCAATGACTATTTTCTTAAGGATCTTGATGATAGTCTTGTTTGAAGCCTAAGATTGGTCATTTCTCTGAGGGTAGTATGGTGTAGAAAATTTGTGTTGGATATGGAACTTATGATACAAACCACAGACTTCTTGGTTCTTGAATGGATAACCGTTGTCAGTGATTATGGCTTGAGGAACATCATATCGACAGATGATACAATGGAGGATAAATTTGGATATCTGCTTACCAGTGATGTATGTCATGGGTATAGCTTCCACCCACTTCATGAAATACTCAGTGGCTCTAATGATAAACATGTGACCATTAGAATATGATGGATGTATTTTCCTAATGAGGTCGAGTCCCCATTGTGAGAATGGCCATGGAGTTATGAGGGGTTGTAGTTCATGTGTTGGAGCGTGGATAAGATCACCATGTTCTTGACACTATAGACATTTCTTGGTGAATTATTTTGCATCTTTCTCCATTGTCGGCCAATAGTAACCTGCTCTCAAGAATTTTTTAGTAAGATTAGGCCCAGTAGAATGCGATCCACAGACACCTTCATGTACCTCGCGTAAGGCAATTTTAGGTTCATCTAAGTAAGATACCATCAAGGCTCTTTCTATATAGGGTATCTCCGATGATAGTGTAACAAGAGGCTCGGTGTATGAATGTTTTGTGTTGGGAGTTTGAGAAATGGAGAGGGAAGGTTTGATTGCAGAGGTATTCATATATATCCTTGTACCAAGGCGAATTGGGACCAACAACTTCACATAAAAGCTCAGACTAAGGTACATCAAATGCTGGGATAAAAAGGTGTTCTACTACAAGCTCATATTTGTGTGCATTACTAGGCATTTCTAGACAAGAACCAATCATTGCCATGGCATCTGCTACTTTGTTATTGATCCTAGGAATCTGTTCAAATGTGATCTTGGAAACTTACTTCTTGAAATCACCATTAGCTTGTAAAGAAGAAGCTTTTCATCCTTTTTTTGGTACTCATCTAGGACCTGTTCAATTACTAGCTATGAGTCTAAAAAGACTTGTAGTTGTTTGATGTTCCATTATACTGCCATGCTCAATCCTATAATCAATGCTTCATATTCTACAATGTTATTTATACAAGGAAAATCTATCCTATATGCTTTAGGTATACAATCTCCTTGTGGGGTGATGAACAATATGCCTTCTCCAGATCCATGCTGTGTGAATGAACCATCAAAATATAGTTGCCAAACTGTTGAAGGATGTAAGTTAAATAACTCTTCATCAGGGAATTCTGCATGAATTGGATGAATATCTGTTATGGGTGCTTCTTCTAGTTGATCAGCTATTACTTGTCCTTTTATTGCTTTTTGATCAACAAACTCTATGTCAAATTCACTGAGAATCATTACACATTTAGCTAGTCTACCTGTGAGCACTGCTTTTGACAACAGATACTTGAGTGGGTCAAAGTTGGATAGGAACTTAGTTCTCTGATTTAACATATAATGCCGCAACTTTTAGGAAGTGAACACTACTACCAAACAAGCTTTTTCCATTGACGAATAGTTAAGCTCATAACCTACTAAGGTTCTGCTGATGTAGTAGATGGCTTGTTCCTTTCCTAGATTATCATGTTGAGCTTGTAAAGCACCTAGAGCTGCTGTTGTTTTAGAGATGTAGAGTAACAGTGGTTTATTAGGTAAACTTTGTACTAACACTGGTGGAGTTGCTAGATATTTCTTGATCTGACCAAAAGCTTGCTGGAACTTATCATCCCATTTAAAAGATTCTCCTTTATGGAGAAGATGCTGAAAATGATGACATTTGTCTGCTAACTGTGCTATAAATCTGCGGATGGACTACAACTTACCTTGAAGACTACAGAGTTGTTTTAGATTGGCTGGAGGAGGCATGTCCATTATGTATTTCACTTTCTTAGGATCTACCTCAATACCTCTTCTTGATACTATGTAGCCCAATAGTTTTCCTAATGTTACACCAAACACACATTTCTTTGGATTTAATTGAACTTGATATTTCTCTAATCTTTCAAAGATTGTTCCAACACTTTCAAGTGATCTTCTCAAGTTTTAGATTTTCCTAGGATATCATCCACATAATCTTCCATTATGATATGGAAAAGGTCGTGGAAGATTATAGTCATTGCCCGTTGATATGTCACTCTGACATTTTTGAGACCAAATGGCATCACTCTCCAATAGTAGGTACCCCATGGGTAGATGAAAGTTGTTTTGTGTTGATCTTTAGGAGCAATTAAGATCTAATTGTATCTTGAAAAACCATCCATAAATGATAACATTTCATGCCTAGCTATGAGATCTACAATGATATCAATGTTTGGAAATGGAAAATTATCTTTTGGAGATGATTTAGATCTCTAAAGTCTATACAAGGATGGATGCTTCCATCTAGTTTTGATACTGGCACAAGATTTGACACCCACTCAGGATAGTCAATGGGTCTTATGAATTTGGCATCTAAAAGTTTCCAAATTTCCACCTTGACTAACAAAGCTACTTGAGGATGCATCTTTCGAAGTTTCTGCTTCACTAGCTTGGCGTTTGGATATACTGCTATGTGATGTACCACAAGTGATGGATCGAATCCAAGCATATCTGCATAGGTCCATGCAAAATTGATTGTGCATTTTATGAAGAATGCCATGAAATCTACTTTTTCTTGTTCTGATAATGATGCAGCCATATGTATGAGTTTAGGATTCTGTTCTGTACCAAGATTAACTTCCTGAGATTTCTCAATTAGGAAGTGTCATTGTTCTTGATATTCCCTCAAAAGAAGGTCAAGTCCTCCATCCTCAGGTGCCTCGGAGAGGTTTTCACCATCAGATATGTCCTTTATTTTTACTTTTTCTCAGTCAAGAGGCACCTTATGGTTTTGAACTAGAGACCTTTATGGATTTCACTTTCTTAGGATCTACCTCGATACATCTTCTTGATACTATGTAGCCCAATAGTTTTCCTGATGTTACACCAAACACACATTTCTTTCGATTTAATCAAACTTGATATTTCTCTAATCTATCAAAGATTTGTTCCAACACTTTCAAGTGATCTTCTCAAGTTTTAGATTTTCCTAGGATATCATCCACATAATCTTCCATTATGATATGGAAAAGGTCATGGAAGATTATAGTCATTGCCCTTTGATATGTCGCTCGGGCATTTTTTAGACCAAATGGCATCACTCCCCAACAATAGGTACCCCATGGGCAGATGAAAGTTGTTTTGTGTTGATCTTCAGGACCAATTAAGATTTGATTGTATCCTGAAAAACTGTTCATCAATGATAACATTTCATGCCTAGTTGTGAGATCTACAATGATATCAATGTTTGGCAATGGAAAATCATCTTTTGGACATGCTTTATTTAGATCTCTAAAGTTTGTACAAGGACGGATGCTTCCATCTAGTTTTGATACTGACACAAGATTCGATACCCACTCAGGATGGTCAATGGGTCTTATGAATTTGGCATCTAAAAGTTTATGAATTTCCACCTTGACTAACAAAGCTACTTGAGGATGCATGTTGTGAAGTTTTTGCTTCACTGGCTTGGTGTTTGGATATACTGGTAAGTGATGTACCACAAGTGATGGATCTAATCTCGGCATATTTGCATAGGTCCATGCAAAATTGATTGTGCATTTTATGGAGAATGCCGTGAAATCTACTTTTTCTTGTTTTGATAATGATGCGGCCATATGTGTGATTTTAGGATTTTGTTTTGTACCAAGATTAACTTCCTGAGATTGCTCAATTAGCAAGGGTGATTGTTCCTCATATTCCTTCAAAGGAAGGTCAAGTCCTCCATCCTCAGGTGCCTCAGAGAGATTTTCACTGTTGGATACATCCTTTATTTTTACTTTTTCTCAGTCAAGAGGCACCTGGCGGTTTTCACCTAGAGATCTTTTATTTTATTTTTTGTTTATTTAACTTTTGTGACTAGAGGCCTTGACACTTCCCCCAAAGTATGCTAATTGAGGTAAATCTATTTTATAGCCCACCTTATTATCTCCAAGTGGCAGGCTTGTTCTTAGTCATAAGAATTCTGCTAGAGCTTCATCATTTTGAAATGTATCCAATATAGGTGCCCCGTGTTGGTCCCAATCGACGAGGTCGGGATATATGAGAGATAAGTTGGATGATGAGAGTTGAGAAACAAAGGTTGTGAACAAGATCATGAAAATGGATAGATCATGGAATAGTTTGGTGAGGTGAAGGGAAGAGTCATTGATGGTATCTAGATTAGTTCAGTCTCTTCTGTGGGAAAAGCTTCAGCTACTATGTCGAGTATACATTCGATGTCTTTAGAAGGTACGTCCTCCTATCCATACCCTAGACCTTTCCTATTAAACTTCTTGGTCACACTGATTGGTTCTGTAGGTCCTTACTCATGTAGTCCTAGACCACCTTTTCCTTTGTATCCCATGTTTTTGATGATGCAGAAACCATTGTTGTAATGCTCCACTTCAAGTGTTTTTTAATCATTTTCATCATAGAAAATCCATGAATGAATGTCTTCAATGTCTTCTTCATCTAGTAGCCCTGATTTTAGAAACACTATAGGAGGAGCTTTGATAATTGTTTGAGATGATGATGCTTTAGATGCTGATGGTTTTCCATATGTCTTTGGGGATAGAGGCAATGTTCCAACATAACAGGATTCTTACAATTTATACTCACCAAGTCCTTTTTCCTTATACTTGATTTCTATGTTAAGGATGACTTTGCTTGAAGATGCTTCGTTGAGATCGGCAGGGTCAACATAGGAAGTAGATGGATATGCTTCAGTGTTGATAGGTATGTGATTAGAGGTTTGATACTTAGCTTGATAAGCTTGACAGAACTCAAAAGGATTGCGATTTGCAGGAATGGTGATCTCAGCTCCATTATGAGGGAATTTGAGGCATTGATGGTAAGTTGATGGTATAGCTTTCATGGCATGAATCCAAGGATGACAAAGGATGATGTTATATGGCAATTCAATGTTAAAGAATTTGCAACAAGTATCTTTAGTGACTTGACCAACTGTGACAGGAAAAGTTATAATCCCTTCTGGTTCTCTTTCAGCATCATCATATGCTTTGATTATTACGCTTTTTGATGTATCAATTTTATATCAAAATATCCCAATAATTTTACTAATCTTAAAGAACAAATGTTTAGACCCACTCCACCATCTATTAAGATTCGTTTAATGCGGCGTTGATTAACAAAGACTTCAATGTGGAAGGCTTCATTATGGGATGAACCAAGTGGCGATAGGTCTTTGTCAGAAAAGGTTAAGCGTTATGGGGATATAATGCTTGCTACCATCTCTTGAAACTGTGTAGTGTCTATTTTATTAGGGACTGATGATTCTTGCAATGCTTGGTCAAGGATAGCTTTATGTGCGGGGGATATTCGTAGCAATTCCAAAATGGAGATATGCACAGGAGTTTTGCCTAGATGATCAAGGATATTATATCCCATAGTGGGTCTTGGAATGGATGGTGTAGCTTGGATTGTCACAAGACTACGACGAGTAGTAACATCACAATCGGGCTCTTTTGCAACTTGGATATGAATGGGTTCTTTCTCTTTTATGGAGAGGGTCGATATGCGAGCATGATCAATGTGGCCAATGGTGGATGACTCATATGTGTATTGAACATTTCTTCCCAAAGAGGAGGCACTTGCTTTATCATGAGTAGGAAGCAGGTCTTTGAAAGCAGCAAGATCATAGTTTGATGGTTGCTTAGGTGGTTCTAAATTGACTAGACCTCGATCAATCAGGGTTTGAATGAGATATTTCAGTTTCATGCATCTAGTGGTGTTATGTCCTTTCATCCTATGGTCTTGGTGGTGGATTTGCTTGGCTTTGATCTCATGGGAGGAATTGCATGTTTTTGTTTGGAGTGCTTTTGTTTTCATCTTCAATAGACACAAGAGCTTTCAGAGTTTGGACATGTTTTACGTCTACAATGCCATCATTAACAACATTTTTGTTGTTGTTCCAAAAATGAGATTTGTCACTTGAAGATTGCGGGTTGTCTTTGTTGTCTTTGAAGATTTTGATCACACCTTTGGCAATTAAGGCTTTCTCAATATTTGTTCCCTTGGCAATGATTTCATTAAATGATGTACCACTTTGCAATTGCAATTGGAATGAAAGTTCCGGATTGAGATTTTGTACAAAGATATATACTTGTTGTTTTTTGGGCATTTGCCAAGGAAGTTTGCTAGCCATGTTGCAGCATCATTGTAAAAAGGATGCAAATGTCTCACCATTGCATTGTTTGTTTGTGACAAGGTCATTCATGGAGATCTCATTTTCAATGTTGAAAGCAAAGTGTGACAAGAATTTTTCAGCCAATTCACTAAAAGTTTTGAACCCCGGAGGAAGATGAGCAAACCATTCAATAGCTTGGCCCCCTAAACTATGAGGGAATAGATGCAAGAGATATGTGTCATCATAGGAAATGTCTAGACAAGTGACATAGAAAGCTCTAAGATGGTCATGAGGATCTCCTTTCCCTTTGTATTTGTCAAATTGAGGCACTTCAAAATGTGGAGGAAAAGGTGTCATTTGCAATGATCTATCGAATGGATAGGGACATACTTCCTCAAATGAAAATGTTTTCTTTCTATGACCCAATCGCATATCGTTCATATCTTGACATAATTTTTGAAGTTCCTCAGGAGTAATCATTTGTGATTGCTATTGTATATGACGTTGATGGCTTGGATGCAGTATATGATATTGTTGATTTAGATTTGGTTGGGTGCTGTAGGATCGGATGTATGTGTTATGCCCTTGGCTACTAGGAGGAGGAAGAAATGAATGTGTGGTGGCATTGAGGTTGGATACAACTGTCACATGTGAACCCTAGGATGGATTGACATAGGTTACTTGTGGAGTGGAATTGTGTGGGGCTTGAGAGACGGTCAATGGATTTTGGATCACAGGATTTGGGTTAACATAAGATGTGTATACATCTTGGGATACGATATGTGTATGTTGGACATTAGCGGATAGGTTGGTATATGATACATGTGTACCAGTGGATGGATTAACTTCTAATGTGGCAGACACATTTGTCAATGGAGGTTGAGATACGAAAGATGGATTGGTAGATGGGATGGCTTGGAATTGTGCTTGTGAGACAACATGTAGATTGACATAAGAAGTTTGAGTATTATAAGGTTGTGATCCAAAGAAAAATTGGTCAAGTGGAGAATGATTGATGTTGGGAGGATTGAGGTCAATGAGGGGAGTATCTGGATTGGTTTGGTGTACGGTTATGGTATTGATGGAGGATGATGTATTGGATGGTTGGAATTGTTCAACATGCGACACATTGGCAATTGACGCTTACGACACTTGAGATGTTTGGACTATGGTTGTAGTGCTTTGCATGGCTTGGGGCACATTAGCAATAGGCACATTTTGAGAAGAGCTTGCAACGGTTTGTCAAATTGGTGTAAGATTTTGATTTGTATGTTGAGAAGCTAAGGACTCGTGCATTTTAGCAATGACGGTTGGTTGTATGAGAGGTTGTGTGGTAACAGGAGTATGAAATGGAGAGAATTGAGCCAAGGATGGTGACACAATACTAGATGGTGTGGTTGTGGGCTTAGTGGACATGGTAGTGATAGCAGTGGGATTGACATTTGAAAGTGCTAGGATGTCGTGGATTGTTAAGTTGATTGTTTGGATTGGATTGCCTAATTACTCTATTGGATTAGTTGCTATTTTGATGGCTTTGATATGGTCTGATTAGTTGATAGGCTGATTGGATTGCTAATTGGATTGGTTGCTTGGTTGATTGGATAGTTGTTCAATTGCTTGATTTGGTTTTCGATAAGGAATACCCCTAGAGATAGACTCTTGAACTCAAGGGATATGCTGCTATTGGATAAGATTCTCAAGTATGATGATAATCAGACCTGAATGATAGTTTCAGCTACAGGAAGCCACTAATTTGATTTGATGATTAATTTGGTTTATTGTTTTGGGAGTCTCAATGGATATGAGTGTTCAAAAGTCCAAAATAGATGATGATTCTAGCCTCAATGAAACGATTGTTGTGTAAACTAGATGATGGATGCTCAGAATGAAGTTTACATACTAGAAATGATGCTCAGACAACAATGAAAATGAGGATTTTAGCAGAGATTTTGGATAACTGTCTGTAGATGACCAATTGCGAGGCAGGATAATTCAATTGCAATGAATGATAGCTCAATTGCGACCTAGGATAAGCCACTTGTGACAAACTACAGTTCAATTATGACTGGGAGTTTGACAGATGCGACAGACTAAGGCTCAATTGCGTCTGAAAATTGACAAATGCATCTGACAGGGTTTTAGTAGTAAGATTTGACAAAGACCAATTGTATATAGGTATGGACTAGTTGCGATGAACTACGGCTCAATTGTGCATGGTTTTCTGACAAATGTGAGGGTTTACTGTTCAATTGTGATTTTTTGTTGTTTAATTGCAGTTTCAGACTCTGTTTGATAGAAAAATGATGGTTGTAAGTAAACAATCACTCTAATAGTCACAAACATGTACAACCTAGGCTAAGCAAGGACAATATGATCTATTGAGTTCCCACTTGGTTTTACCCATCTGCAACTACTTATGGTGTATAGTGTAGGAGTCAAGGCAACACTGAGAGGGGGGGTGAATCAGTGTTGTGTGAAATTTCTACTCTTTTAAAAAAACTTTAACTTGCAGAGTACAAGGAGAGAGAGATATCATTGATTTCTCAAACACATGTGCACATAACTGAGAATGAAAAACAAAAACTCATGAGTAAAACATACAACCACAGAAAGAAGATCAAGATGAATCAAGACACAAGAATTGCACGAGTGGAAAACCCTCCAGGGGTAGAAAAACCACTCCAGAATTGCCTCACTGGCTTAACTAATAAAATATGCCTCACTGGCTACAAAGAAGCCTCACTGGCTACAATATGTGTCTCACTGACAATTGTTAAGGTCTCACTGACCATAAGCCTCACTGGCATACTGTGCCTCACTGGCTTTTCTCAATCAATCAAAACAAAATCTCATGTGCAAGAATTGATTGCGTATTCAATCTGATTTGCACCATTAAAATCAATTCATCTGCAACATATATTTTATCATTTCAATCCTCTGACATTTTATCCTTGAATCATCTAATTCAACTGATTATCACTGCATACCAATTCACCTGATAATCTTGTCAATCTCTATATGTGTATTTGATCTCATCAGATCATCATTGATCTATATGACTCATCTATTTTTTCAAAACACTTGTAGAGTCATTATATATCCTTTTACATTCAATTCTTCTTCTGCTTTTTCAATCTGCCTGTTCAAATTCATCTTCTGCAAATCTTCATCAGTATTGTCTTCAACAACAGTATTTTTAATCTTCCCTTGTAGAAAAAAATAAAATCTCTTTGATCATCTTTAAAAAGTCTCTTCATATTCATCTCCTTCTCTGCAAATTCCTGCATTCAAACCCTTTAACCAAAAATAATATCTTCAAAAACATTTTCTAAATTATTCAAAAACATCTTCAAGCTATAAAAAGGCTCCAAAACAAAATCCTCTCAAAATAAATCTGCAAGAATATCTTCAATCTCACTTTTGATTTAAAAATATTCAACAATATTTTTAATCTGCAAAAAAAACTTTTCATCTTCTCAATCAGAATCTTCATCTTCTTTTCAACAAAAATTTCATCTTCTCTCTGAAAAATAATAATATATGTTTGCATCAATTAAGTCTCCAAAAGCATTCTTTTCTTTGCATTCTTTCTAACACTTCTTAAAGAAAAAAAACTCTTAGTCTTCTTATCACAAAAACTCTTCTTCTTAATATAGAAAAAAACTCTCCTTTGAGTTGTACGAGAGATAGAAAGAGATGTCCACTAGTTTCAAAAATAGAAAGAATCTTCATAAAAAAAAACTCCCAAAACAAATCCCTTTTCATTCGGGCTCAAATATAGCATTTAAACTACAGTTTCAAAAAGCTTTATTTGCAGTGACGTCTCAAAGACCGTCAAATGTTATCTGCATGGTCAAGGTTTATATTTAAATGCTCACCATAGATCTTCAAGTTCGCGCCCACCGAAGGTTTAAACATAGCCACTGATCATGTTTTGGCGCCCCGATTACTTGTGAGAGACCGATGGAGTCAGTTAGGAATATGAAGTGGGCCGGTCACCGCCATGTCTAGGGACCCCTCCAAACGGTGGTACTTAAGTTGCCAACCTTCCATAGTAAGTCACCTTTCAAACATAAGAAAAGTGTATGACAAGTAGGAGGTTTAGAGACTTAGAAATAAATTATGATTTAGAATAGATAATACTTCTTTAGTCATCCTTATTGCAATGTCAAAAACACCGTATCAAACTGATCACCTTACCCTCGAGCATGTCTGATGTAATAATGATATCAGTACACATTATCTAAACATCAAATTCAAGGCACCCTTGAAAAGATAAACTCTTTTGAGCCATGAGCAAAAAGATTTAATACTTCAACATATACAATTTAAGCTCCTGAGATTACCTCCATCATAATAAAAACTTAGACAATTGAAAACCTCAAATGATCTCCAAAATCATATCTCTGTGAAATGATTGATCATCTCTTATTGCAATGTAACCTTGTAATGTAACCTTGATCTCTTGCAATCAATACTACTTTGTAATGTAACCTTGAGAATGAAACAAGCCCTCTCATAAATATGATTATAAAGACTTGATCAAGTACTACACACAAAGAGAACCCTCCAACATAAATACCTTATCTGCACTGGTCTTGTAAAACTGAAGCAAGTGAACTTTGTCAAGTCAAGATCAATCATACATTGTAACATCAACATGATCAATCTGCGTAAATATGAACATGCATGTAACCCATTTTAGCTCCTGTATGATCAACATCCTCAAGAAGACTTTGCACAAACACAATTGATATTCTTAAAGCAACATTTTCACAGATCAATATTATCATTAACTCAGTCTGAATGACACAACACTTTACCATACTGAACAAGCTGTGATATGACAATAGAAAGAACACATTAGATGATGTCTCCTACTCAAATGTTTACTAATACCAACCCAAGATCCTGCAAGACCCTTTTGACATCAATGACAATCTGACACTATCATATAGATCCAGGAACTTGGGCCATGGGCTCTTGCTTACAATGCACTCACTTCTCAGGCACACCAAGTTTCAAGTCCTTAAGACACGCAGATCTTAAGATACTTTGCTATCTCTACCAAAAGCTGCAAAAATGTGACAGTTATCAGAGGCCTAATTAGTTGTCCTCCTGTATCAATAGATAGAGGGTTTTTGGCTACTACTACACAAAGGTTGCTAATATGGGCATCTGTTCAGGTGGCTACACATGTGGTAATTCACTCTGTTAATGGAGGCTTCACAACCTGAAGAGGTTATGCTCTACGGGGTTTTGGGGGAACATTCGTCAATGTAACACAACTGCACCCATTGCTTATGACTTTCACCACAAACATATTTTTTGTATAGAGGTTTGGAAGAGCTTGGATTCAGCTTGTTACCACTTGGGTTGTCCCCTTCTCACACTGGGAAGGCAAGCCCTCTAAAGATAATAATAAGTTCTCATGCACCCAAGATCCATTTAATAGGCAAGGGGAGAGGATACTTTTGTTATTAAATTTGGGTTACACACATACACAACAAGCAATCAAGAAAATATGAAACAAATACGGAGCAAGCAATGGTTATTTTTAAGCACCAAATCCAAATGTTCCTAGATTAGTGATAAAAATGATATGTCTTGGACTGATCGATGCTGCAACAAATAGATTAGTAGTTTCAAAACCTCCTTTCTTTAACAAATGGATAAGATATTGCACAAGAAGATGATTAGATGCCAAGGAAATCAAGAAGAAATAAGATTCAACCAAATGTATATCAAAAGACCAAATGTGACGATCTAGGTTACAATTCTGCATAAAATAAACCAAATATGAGAATTTACCGACCAAATGCGTATGAGTTTGGGCCAAATGTGATGGTCTGTAATTCAATTGCGGTCGGATCTAAACAGTTGGCCACAGTCTGCAAAACAAAAACCCTAGCTAACTAGATGTGGCTGGAAAAACTAGATGCGACACTCTGCTATGCAATTGCATTCAAAATATGACCAAATGCAAAAATCTGCAGATCAATTACACTCTATTTTCAGCCAATTGCGATGATCTGCGATGCGATTGTGATTTTCTGTGGAACAATTGGGCTTGGAACCCTGTAAAATCCAACTTCACAAAAACAACTATACAAAAAAGATGTTAAATCAAGGACGTGGGTCCCACTGAGCATGCCAGAATGTGTGAGCAGGAAAAAATTAGGTTAGCAGGATCCAACAATGCAAATCAAACCCAATCCTACCACCTTCAAAGAATCCATCTAAATGACACAAGAATGCAAACAAATGAAAGCAAATCACCTAGATTATTTATTCCTTGGTTAGATTTGTGGATTGCTTCTCAATTGTGAATAATCATAAATGCTAAAGCTACTATGCAAATGGATGAAATGCTCAAAATTCTTAATGGATGCTAATGGAGGTATTATGTTTGAGACGATACTCTGGACACTATATGGTGAGATCACGATAATGAGAATGAGTGGGTGTATATATAGCACTCAATAAAAGTTGATCAGCGCTGGAGAAGAAAAGATAGTTTGAACGGTTAAGATGAATTCATGATCATAGGTGAATGTGCACAGGACAAGTGTAAGGAAGAGGATAAAGCTCATGTGTGACCGTGTACACAAATACCTTTATTTAATAAGTTTATGTGTGATTGTGTGTATAAAAAGTAGTTCATATGTGATTGTGTAAACAAAAAGTACTACCACATATGATCCAAATGAGAGGTGGACAAGTGTTGGAATGTGGTGAGAGGTGAGGACTTAATTCAAATATTTTATTTGAATTAGTTGGGAGATGATGTGGAAATTAATTAAATATATAAGATTTATTCAATTAATTGGAAAGTGGGATTAGAATGGGGTTAAGATGAAATTTTAATTAAATAAATAAGATTTATTTAATTAAAATTAGAGAGAATGGAAAGATAATTAAATAATTAAAAATTATTTAATTATAGATAGAGGAAAAATAGAAGAAAAATATGATGAATAATGTAATATTTTAATAATGATAACTAGGTTAATTTTGGGTGTCTACAAGTTGCATGCATGTATGTATTATTACCCATCAAAATAGGTGGCAAAGTATATGACTCAAATGAAGAGAACATCCTTTGTGAAGATGTCATATGATGAGAAAATCCTGAATCAAGAACCATCTCTCTGACTGAAGACTTGTAGAAGCAAAGAGTGTATGTCCCTTGTTTGTCCCTTTGGCAATGCCTGTTGTCCCTGTATATGTAGATGATGATGGTGTCGAAGAAGAGGATGGACTAGGTGGTGATGATGGCATTGGGATAGTGTTCTTTTGAATAATGTGAGTCAACTCATCAATTTTCTTATCGTAACACTTATGCTCATCATGTCCTAGTTTCTTGAAATATATACACTTTGGTCTCTCCTTCTTAGATGATTCCTCCTTGGGAGAGGATGAGGACTTAGGTGATTTGGTTGACTCTTTTGCTTGCTCATTGTTCTTGAAATCCTTATTTTTTTGTTTCTTGCCTTTGCTAGGTGAAGCCTTTTGATCCTTTGTACCTGGACTAGCAAGTAGTGCTTGAGGTCTAGGAGACTTCAATGTGCCCATGTGTACTAACTTAGCTTTCTCCCTTGGAATGGTGCTGCAAACTCATCAAGTGAAGGCATTGTGAAATCTTTCTCAAGTGCATCCATAGTAGCATAAAAGGTAGAAATAAAAACTAAATAGTCAGGACCAAGCTTGGCAAGGTTTGAAAGAATCAATTGAGTGTCATCTTTCTCAATTCCACATTGTTTGAGTTGCAATCTAAGTGACTTTAGCTTTGTGAAGAATTCTTGGATGCTTGCAAAAGTGGTTGGATTCAAACCAATTAGTTCATTCTCCAATTTGAAACCTCTCATAATATCTTGTTTACCAAAGCGATTTTCTAAGGTAGTCCACACTTTATTAGGTGTTGTACAAGATTCAATATGAAAAAGAAGATCAAGATAGATAAATAAGCATAGTGTCCCATAGGCTTGATCACATCTATTGTACCACTTTCTCTTTTCTGCAGCTCCAATTGGTTCAATTTTTGTACCCATTGTTACTCTATGAATTCTCAAACTTCTTAAATGAATCTCCATTTTAGTTTTCCACTCATGATAGCTATATGATGTGAGTAGAAAAAGTTTGTTTGGATCCATGATGCAAGAGTACAAAAAAGAACACAAGTACACCCCATGTTACTCAATCAAAGAGATTACCCCCCAAAAAAAAGAATGATTGTGGCACTTTATACATAGTGTGATTTACAATTGTCCTCAAGGGACCAAAATGGGGAAAACATCAAAATATCTTAAAACTGAGATTCAAAGGAGATTACAATCACTCACAATGATTTGCCATAGCAAACAAATCCCTCCAAAGCAAGTTTCACTTCCTCAAGTGTCAGAATGTCCAAGTTATTACTCAAAAGCCAAAAAACCAACAAATTGAATAAAATGAATCTAGAGATGAATTTGTGAAAAGTGTACGAGTTGAATGCTACCGAAATTTCTTTAAGATTGAGTTGAGGTGGAAACTTCTATAAGAACTTGCATTGCAGGTGTGTTGTAATCTATTTCTGGATTTGATAATACATTGTGCGGGTTTTGGAGTGTGGGGTTTTTCTCCCGAAAGGGTTTTCCCCACGTATATGATTGTGTTATGGTTTTATTGTTATTCTATTTATGCTATTTCATATGTTTCTTGATATCTCTATAATAGTTGTAACAAAATTTGCATAATCACTTCCCAAGATTAGTGTAGGAAGCATTTCCGCACACCTTTTCTTCCTTACACTATGTTGATCCTTTGCATATATGTTGTCTTAAATAGTATTCTTTGGTGATTCTCACTTGGTTATCTGTTTATCTTCTTCTTTTCCTTTCTTGACTCTTTGTTTGCTATACTTTTGATTTTTGGTGCTTATCTCATGATACTCATGATTATTACTTGCTTCCAAACTATGATATGTTTTGAAATCAGCCGATCTAGTTTCTTGGAGTATTGTTTTATGTTAACACATTAATTGATCTGGTTTCCTAGAATATTATCATATTAAATTGCTTGATTGATCCTTTTAGGGTATTGTCTTGTGCTCCTCCATTCGAGCACAGTCTTATGTCCTTACATTGATTGATCTAGTTTCCTAGAGCATTGACTCATGTTCCCACGGAGATCTATCTAGCTGCAATAATCTCTCTTTTCCATGATCTATTTACCTTGAGCATTCTTATCTAAGATTTACTATTGTCATATCTAGCTACCTTTAGAGTTCTCGTCAATGCTCCATTATTCTAATATCTAATTATCTTGACCATCTTTGTCTATGATATTCTTAAGAACCTTATTTATTTTCCTATATTATTATATAGGAACGTGATAGATAAGACCTACTTTGCTAGAGGAAATAGAAAGAGATAGCAATGGCGTTCAATTTTGCATAAATGACAACCAATTTTGCATGGACACTACATTAGCTCTCTTTTATCCTTGTGAGAAATTTTACTACTTTGGGGCCTAGATTCATCTGATTCCTCCACCATCTACTAGGTGAAATTCACATTTTGTTTCTCATGTTCTTTTCCTTAATGCTTTGAAGTAAAATAAAATAACTCTTTAGTAAATGCTTTTCCAACTCCAATTCTCATCACATCAATAAGTAAAATATAATAACTCTTTAGTAAATAAAGACAACTCTTTAAATACAAAAAAAATTAAACAATGTAAATATAATGAAATAATTATTAATTAGTTCTAAAATGAAATAAAATAACTCTTAAGTAAATTATGAAAAGATTTTTTAGTAAACAATGTAAATAAAACAAAATAACTCTAATGAAGATTAAAATAACTCTTAACAAAATAAATTAACTCAAGACCCATATCTCTTGGCTTGTTCTTACACCGAGACAATGGCATCAAGGGGTGAAGTGTAATGGCTTGAGCATGTCTTACTTTTTACCTTAAATTTGACAATAATTTACATTACAAAGTATTAAAAATAGAGCCCACATATATATTTAAAAACACTATAGTTCTAAATAAAATAACTTAATTAAAATAAAATAACTCTTAAGTAAAAATTAATAGTGCTTAAATTTTAATTTTATGATTTAAATGATTATATTTATATATTAAGTAAATATTAATAGTGCTTAATTTATAATTTTATAATTTAATTGATTATGATTTAGTGGATTATTCCAATTAAGTTATTTCCTTTGCCATTAATATTTAACATTGTTTGGTGAATAATTAACTTTAAAATCCGTGAAGATAGGTTTTATTTCAAGAGTTAGGGCCCTAAAATGGGTAGATTTTCACCAATGCTAGGTGTTAGTTTATATTAAGGTCACTTAGGATAGGGCTATTTTTAGTCTTTTGGTTTTTGTGTTTTTCTATTTTCAGCACATGCTAGGATTAGGAGTCTCGATGCTTTAATTAGCACGTCTATGTTTAGAACAGGTGTCTAGGGTCACTTATCTTGAGTTAAGTAGTTGCATGCCTATCTTTAGGCCACTACAATTCTCAAGCTTGCTTTTCTATTTCAAGCACGTCTATTCTTAGGAGGCTTGTGCCTATATGTACTTGTTCATGTGAGCTAATAGATTATCTCATTATTGCTTTACATATTGCTTTATTTTGGTATTGCAGGAGTGTGTGATTATTAAGCTCTTGTGACTTGCAGCGGTACTCGTATCCTTCCATTCGATCCTTGTTTCTGACATCTCTTGTATTATCAAATCTCTTGAGCATAGCATTCAAATTTGTGAGTTTCAAGTTGAATTTGAAGCACTGATCCCAGGCAGATAGAGGCATTTTTTGTGCACCAGAAAGTTGATCTTTACGGCCTAAATCTCATGACCTTCTTTGGAGGCGTTTATTCTACTTTAGAGGCGTTAAAACCTACTTTGGAGGTGTTTATTATGCTATGGAAGCATTAAAACCTATTTTGTAGGCATTTATTCTACTTTGGAGGCATTAAATTCTACATCTGGAGGTGTTTTTTTTCTGAATCTGAAGGTGTTTTTCTCTGAAAGGCATTTTTTTACTTGTTTTTTGTAGTTTTGAAGGGCCATGGGCCTCAAACAAGCCACGGGCTCCCTGCAAATAACCACAGGTGCAAGTAGGGCATGGAAAGGCATCAAAAGATGTCAAGCACGGAGTAGCCACCCATGTTCTATGTTTCCAGAGTGAAAGCATTGCACAAGCCCAATCGAGGGACATTTTTGTTTGTAGAAGAGGCCTAAAAAGCACTCAAACCACCTCAATGCCCCAAAATTCACCCAGAAATCTGTCAATCGACCCTCCAAATCAAAAAAATCACCCCTGTAAACTACAAATCCTCCTGTATTAGAGGTAAATCGACCTTCACTTACCCTGATTTTGTAGATTTTTTCCCAGTTAGGTCATGTTTTCTGCATCATTCGCCCAACTTTATGTTATTTTAAAATTTAGGGCTTTTTAAAGCTAAAAAAAGCTATATTTAAATTTGATTTAATTTTTTTTTGTAAAATTAAAAGTTCTACCCCTTGTAAAGTTTATTTTGTCCAAATATTTTTTGGCAAATTAAACTAAAAGTGTATTTAAATCGTGTAATAGGCAAATTTTGCCCACACACTACTTATAATGTGCCAAAACTGAACTGGGGGGTATTCAAAATAATCATAGGGCATCTTATTGGGTTGTGTTGTCTCCTTTTACACATTGCTTGCAACATGGAGTCTAATCAGTCTATTTCTCCTTTGACTCCATTTAATTATCATGAGTGGGAATCTGTAATTCAACTTGTGTTAAAGAATAAAGGGTTACATAGGGTAATGATGGACACTAAAAAAGAACCCACTGTTGATACAAAGAAGGATAAATGGTTTAATAAGTGTGATCAAGCCTTTGGTTTTTTGTGTCTAAATATAGCTCCTGAACTATTGTTTCACGTAAAAGCCTTGAAAACACCCAATGAAGTTTGGCTAGCATTAGAAAAATACTTTGGGTAGGTTGATTAGATGAAAGCTCACAAGTTGGAGAACGAGCTAATTAGTCTGATTTTGAGTACATTTGACACCTTAGAATACTTTTCACCAAGACTAAATTTGTAAGGTTGCAATTAAAAGAGTGTAGAATTGACAAGAAAGATGATCAACTTGTGCTTTCAATTCCTTCCAAGTTAGGACCTGAGTATTCTATATTTGTATCTACTTTCTACTCCATTAAAAGAGCTCTTGTAGCCACATGGAAAATGTCATCTTTAGATAACTTCATTACAGACTTAACTAGGGAGCAAGATAAGTTAATACACATGGGTACCCTGAAGACATCAAAACCTCAAGCTCTCTTTGTTGGAAATGGGGAACATAATGCTTCAAATAACAAAGGGGAGAAGAATAAAGAAGACACAAAGATCAAGAAGGAACAAAAATTTGGGCCCAACACAAAATCTTCTTCAAATCAAGGGAAATCTAAGAAAGAGAAAGTCAAGTGTACCTACTATAAGAAGACAGGGCGTGATAAGCACAAGTGTATAAAGAAGAACGTTGATCACCTCACGCATCTCCTAGGGAAGATCAACATAGATGTACATGAATCTTTTAAAGAGTCCTCATCAACCGAAGAAACTTCTAAGACAAAGGAAAAAGGAAAAGAGAAACTTAAGGGCAAGGCACTAGTAGATGGGATAACAGTTGTGATGTAACTGTCATTAAGGAGGAGAGATATCCCCTCAAGTGTGTCCTCCAAATCTACAATATGAGACTCAAAAAACAAGTCTAATATACCTGCCAAGAAAGTATCCCACAAAACTATGTCTGAAAGACTTGAATGATCTTGTTCAACTGAAGTAGATGAAACCATGTCGATGTCGATCTCTGAAGAAGCGAGAGGTTGAGGTGATGGAAGCTCAGTACTAGTCTCATGAACCAAAGTAGATGAAAGAACACCAAGGTTCAAGTGACCAAACTTCTCCTCAAAAACATCATTCACACTTGATGCATGAGTGTGAATATCAATCAATGTATCTACATCAGAAGAAGAAACAAAATGGGAGAGAAAGTATACAAGTGAGATGCATGATCAACCATCCCAACATCAATGATATCTCTACTCTCCAAGTCTCATATGGTCACTGAATCAAGAGTGAACTCAACTGTCTTCCCTGTACCACAATGAGTAATCTGTAGATGGAAAGGAGATTGGTTGTCAAGGAAGGTACACACAACACATTGTTGAATGTATTCTCACCAACATCAATGGTGCCTTTAGCAGTTGTGTGTGAGTAGGAAAAATTAGGTTAGGAGGATCCAACAATGCAAATCAAACCCAATCCTACCACCTTCAAAGAATCCATCTAAATGACACAAGAATGCAAACAAATGAAAGCAAATCACCTAGATTATTGATTCCTTGGTTGGATTTGTGGATTATATTTAAATATAATCAATTATATACAAATATTTTTTTATTTTTAATTAAAATTAGAGATAATGGAAAGATATTAAATAATTAAAAATTATTTAATTATAGAAAGAGGAAAAATAGAAGAAAAATATGATGAATAATGTAATATTTTAATAATGATAACTAGGTCAATTTTGGGTGTCTACAAGTTACATGCATGTATGTATTGTTACCCATCAAAATAGGTGGCAAAGTACATGACTCAAATAAAGAGAACATCCCTTTTGAAGATGTCATATGATGAGAAGCTCCTGAATCAAGAAGCCATCTCTCTGACTGAAGACTTGTAGAAGCAAAGAGTGCTTGTCCCTTGTTTGTCCCTTTGGCAATGCTTGTTATCCCTATATTTGTAGGATGATGATGGTGTCAAAGAAGAGGATGGACTAGGTGATGATGATGGAATTTGGATATTGTGCTTTTCAATAATGTGAATCAACTCATCAATTTTCTTCTCATAACACTTATGCTTATCATGTCCTAGTTTCTTGCAATATGCACACTTTGGTCTCTCCTTAGATTATTCCTCCTTGGGAGAGGATGAGGACTTAGGTGATTTAAATTTGACAACCATTTACCTTACAAAGTATTAAAAATATAGCCCACATATATATTTAAAAACACTATAGTTCTAAATAAAATAACTTAATTAAAATAAAATAACTCTTAAGTAAATTATAAAAAGTTTTTTTAGTAAACAATGTAAATAAAACAAAATAACTCATAAGTAAATTATAAAAAGATTTTTTAGTAAACAATGTAAATAAAACAAAATAAATCTAAGGAAGAATAAAATAACTCTTAAGAAAATAAATTAACTCAAGACCCATATCTCTTGGCTTGTTCTTACACCGAGACAATGGCAGCAAGGGGTGGAGTGTAATGGCATGAGCATGTCTTACCTTTTACCTTAAATGTGACAACCATTTACATTACAAAGTATTAAAAATATAGCCAACATATATATTTAAAAACACTATAGTTCTAAATAAAATAACTTAATTAAAATAAAATAACTCTTAAGTAAATATTAATAGTGCTTAAATTTAAATTTTATGATTTAATTGATTATATTTATATATTTTTATATAAATATAATCAATTAAATATTTAAATATTTTTATATTTTTAATTAAAATTAGAGAGAATGGAAAGATAATTAAATAATTAAAAATTATTTAATTATAGATAGAGGAAAAATAGAAGAAAAATAGATAAATTATTGAAATGTGTTAGACAAATGCAAATGATGAATAATGTAATATTTTAATAATGATAACTAGGTCAATTTTGGGTGTCTACATTTTGCCCCTCTTTGAGATGATGTTTGTTAGAAAATTTGTTTCAAAGAAGATATGATACGATATGTTGCTTTCAAAAAATAGATTTTGCCCTAGTGAAACTAGTGGATGATGCCCCCTCGAGAGTAAACCCCGGGCGAGTGGAAAAGGCTGGGTTGACTCATGAATAGATGACAAGACGAAGATGAACTAGGTTAACACGAAGAAATTAGGGGTTGGGCGGGATCAAAAGGGATGGAATAGGAGAAATTAGGTTTTAGCTTAGAAGAAAGGGGATGATGATGAGATGGCGAAGAAAACCAATGATCAATTTTCATGAGTTCTATTGTGTTATTGCAGGATGGATGGATGAATGAAGACAACTTTAATGATTGCCACAAAGTTATTAGATTTGCAATCCTTATGTTTGATATAGCGTATAGATAGTATGCACCAAGGTATAGAAGACCAGAGTGTCGTGTATCCAATGCATATAGCATAATACAATCTTGTCTAATGTATAAGGTCAAGATGTTGATCCAACATACACAAGATATGAATATTAGTTGCTTTTCCAAGATGGACTTTTGACTCTGCAAGTAAAGGTTTGAACTCACCTCCACTAGACATAATGAAACCTTGTGGGTTATATGTATCAGAAATAGTCTTAGCATAAAATAGTCTTAATGCATAGGAGACTGTTTAGCTTCTCAAACGCAAAAGATATTACTATACAAGATGCTAATGCCAACATGTACAAGATACAATAAGGCATAGTAGGAGAATAATATCATCTCACAAACACAGCATACAAAAGCCAATGACCATGCCCCAGCATATACTTCATCTCAACATACCAAGATATGATAGATCAAGGAAGTCTTGATTAGGTATAGAAAAGGACAAAAGATAAAGAAAAGACAACTATCATGTTCTCTTGCCAAATTTTAATGCTCTTAGATAGATTGGATAGCATCTTGTTGTGAGCAAAGATATATCCTGTTGAAGGCTAAAGATGATTTGCTTGAGATAGATACAATAGATATTGGCTTAAGGCATGGTGGACAAATAACTTTTAGCTTAGCTCTTGATTTTAGTACTCTCTTGAGCTATCGAGTTATGCATAGTTTGCTTCCTTCTTAAGTTAGTCAAAAGGAAGAAAGTGGAAGACAAAGAAGATGACAGAGGGATGGAAGAATGGATCATTGGTGCTTGCGTACTAGATACTTCCTTCGTATTCCAGACTGCCTACATACCCTGTATCTATGGGATCAAAGCACCACACGATGATGATGAGACATGATGAATATGTAGTTCTGGGTTTTATTGATGATGTGGGAGGTATGAGGAAGAAAAGTGTGATGAAAGGCGAGAGAGAATGATCAGAAGAAAAGAAGAATGATGAAGAAAGGGTATCATCTTATACCTGAATCTGGGTGTTTCCTTCATACACCAGACTACCTACATACCCAGTATCCACGGGATCAAGGCTTTCAATGATAGAAATGAGATGTAGTTCTTGTTTATTATGGGATGGTGATGATAAGGGATGAGTGATGAATAGGATTGATGTGCTTTAATGTAATAGTCATTTGATTGGATTGGATTATGAATGAATATGATCGATTGCAAGGAGTGATTTGATGGATTGATTTTATTGCTTGGAGTTTTTCTTGGTTGTTTGATTTTTTTGCATTTTTGTGGAATATTTAATTTTTTGTATTTTTGGGAATGTTTGATTTTTTTTTTTGGATTTTTGGATGTTTTAAGGTGTCAATGTATTTACAATGTATTTACAAAATATCTGATAATGACGCTCTAAAGGTCCACTTTGAAACGAGGTGTAAACAAGTGCCCCCAGTATAGGATGGACTTATTATGGGGTGATCATAGGATTAGGTGATAAACTAGATGGTTTAGCATAAAGTGGAATAACATATCAACTCCAACTGTTTCTAACCATGGTAGTATACAAAGATGGATAAATCTTATTAGGGAGAAGGAATGTTATCATGGTAAAGGTATAATGGATTATGATGTGGATTATATAGAAGACTAGTGGATTATGATGTGGATTATGTAGGGTAATTGCGGAATAGATTATGGAGATAAATGAATACAAAATAGATGGTGGGAGCTAGCCTTCTACACATAGTGCCTATTTTCCAAGTTTTCACTATGGTACTTATCCAGGGCACCTATTTACTAGGTTCTCACCGTAGGATGAATGATTTTTCTTTACTTTTTTTATTTTTTTTAGATACTCTAAGGATTAAGCATAGAATTTCTTGAGATGAACACTATTGATGGGTTCATCTAAGGGAATGCCTTCTGGTGTTGATAATTTATATGCTCAGGATCCGTAGACTGCTGTGATGATGAATGGTCCAAGCCAATTCGGTTCAAATTTGCCTTTTCTGTCATGATCCTGTTGATTTTCTTATTTTCCTTTAGGACAAGGTCGCCTAATTGAAACCTTCTCTCTTTGATTTTCTTATTATAACTACGACAAAGATGATTCTGATGTACTTGGAATTGATTTAGGGCTGCTAGACATTTTTCGTCAAGTAATTCAAGGTCACTCAATCTAGATCTAATGTATTCTTCATTAGAGATAATGTGTTGCAAGGAAACTCTCAATGATAGGATCTCATCCTCAATGGGTAGAATGACTTCAATTCCAAAAACCAACGAGTAAGGTGTGGCACCAGTTGGAGTTCCAACACTAGTTTGATAAGCCCACAATGCTGGATTAAGCTGTAAGTTCCAGTCACGGCCAGCTTCATTAACTGTTTTCTTAAGGATCTTTATGATAGTCTTGTTTGAAGCCTGAGATTGGCCGTTGTTCTGAGGGTAGTATGGTGTAGCAAATATGTGTTGGATATGGAACTTATGACACAAATCATAGACTTCTTGGTTCTTGAATGGATGACTGTTTTCAGTGATTATGGCTTGAGGAATACCGTATCGGCAGATGATATAATGGAGGATAAATTTGGATATCTGCTTACCAGTGATGTATGTCATGGGTATAGCTTCCACCCACTTCGTGAAATACTTGGTGGCTCTAATGATAAACATGTGACCATTAGAAGATGATAGATGTATTTTCCCAATGAGGTTGAGTCCCCATTATGAGAATGGCCATGGAGTTATGAGGGGTCGTAGATCATGTGTTGCAACGTGGATAAGATCATCATGTTGACACTGTAGACATTTCTTGGTGAATTGTTTTGCATCTTTCTCCATTGTCGGTCAATAGTAACGTGCCCTCAAGAATTTTTTAGTAAGATTAGGGCCGGCGGAATGTGATCCACAAACACCTTCATGTACCTCATGTAAGGTAGTTTTAGCTTCATCTGAGTCGAGACATCTAAGTAAGATACCATCAAGGCTCTTTCAATATCGCATATCTCTGATGATAGTGTAACGAGAGGCTCGGCATATGAATGTTTTATGTTGGGAGTTTGAGAAATGGAGAGGGAAGGTTTGATTACAGAGGTATTCATATATATCCTTGTACCAAGGTGAATTGGGACCAACAACTTCACATACAAGCTCAGACTGAGGTACATCAAATGCTGGGATCAAAAGGTGTTCTACTATAAACTCATATTTGTGTGCATTGTTGGGCATGTCTAGACAAGAACCAATCATTGCCATGGCATCTGCTGCTTTGTTATTGATCCTAGGAATTTTTTCAAATGTGATCTTGGAAAAGTATTTCTTGAAATGATCGACCATTAGCTTGTAAAGAAGAAGCATTTCATCCTTTGTTTGGTACTCATCTAGGACCTATTTAATTATGATCTATGAGTCTCAAAAGACTTGTAGTTGTTTGATGTTCCATTATACTACCATACGCAATCCATTGATCAATGCTTCATTTTCTGCAATGTTATCTATACATGTAAAAGCTATCCTGTATGCTTTAGGTATACAATCTCCTTGTGGGGTGATGAACAATATGCCTACTCCAGATCCATGTTGTGTGAATGAACCGACCAAATATAGTTGCCAAACTATTGAAGGATGTAAGTTGAATAACTCTTCATCAAGGAATTTTGCACGAATTGGATGAATATCTGTTATGGGTGCTTCTTCTAGTTGATCAGCTATTACTTGTCATTTTATTGCTTTTCGATCAACAAACTCTATGTCAAATTCACTGAGAATCATTACCCATTTAGCTAGTCTTCATGTGAGCACTGCTTTTGACAATAGATACTTGAGTGGGTCAAAGTTGGATATGAGCTTAGTTCTCTGATTTAACATATAATGCCGCAACTTTTAGGAAGTGAACACTACTGCCAAACACGCTTTTTCCATTGATGAATAGTTGATCTCATAACCTACTAAGGTTCTGCTCATGTAGTAGATGGCTTGTTCCTTTCCTAGATTATCATGTTGAGCTTGTAAAGCACCTAGAGCTACTGTTGTTTTAGCAATGTAGAGTAACAGTGGTTTATCAGGTAAAGGATGTACCAACACTGGTGGAGTTGCTAGATATTTCTTGATTTGATCAAAATCTTGCTGGCACTTATCATCCCATTTAAAAGATTCTCCTTTATGGAGAAGATGCTGAATAGGATGACATTTGTCTGCTAACTGTGCTATAAATAATGCGGATGGACTACAACTTACCTTGAAGACTACAGAGTTGTTTTAGATTGGCTAGAGGAGGCATGTCCATTATGGATTTCACTTTCTTAGGATCTACCTCGATACCTCTTCTTGATACTATGTAGCCCAATAGTTTTCCTGATGTTACACCAAACACACATTTCTTTGGATTTAATCGAACTTGATATTTCTCTAATCTATCAAAGATTTATTCCAACACTTTCAAGTGATCATCTTGAGTTTTAGATTTTCCTAGGATATCATCCACATAATCTTCCATTATGATATGGAAAAGGATGTGGAAGATTATAGTCATTGCTCGTTGATATGTCGCTCTAGCATTTTTGAGACCAAATGGCATCACTCTCCAACAGTAGGTACCCCATGGGTAGATGAAAGTTATTTTGTGTTGATCTTCAGGAGCAATTAAGATCTAATTGTATCCTGAAAAACCATCCATCAATGATAACATTTCATGCCCAGCTATGATATCTACAATGATATCAATATTTGGCAATGGAAAATCATCTTTTGGACATGGTTTATTTAGATCTCTAAAGTCTATACAAGGATGGATGCTTCCATCTAGTTTTGATACTGGCACAAGATTTGACACCCACTCAGGATAGTCAATGGGCTTATGAATTTGGCATCTAAAAGTTTCCAAATTTCCACCTTGACTAACAAAGCTACTTGAGGATGCATCTTTCCAAGTTTCTGCTTCACTGGCTTGGCGTTTGGATATACTGCTATGTGATGAACCACAAGTGATGGATCTATTCCTGGCTTATCTGCATAGGTCCATGCAAAATTGATTGTGCATTTTATGAAGAATGCTGTGAAATCTGTTTTTTCTTGTTCTGATAATGATGCAGCCATATGTATGATTTTTGGATTATGTTCTGTACCAAGATTAACTTCCTAAGATTTCTCAATTAGCAAGGGTGATTGTTCTTGATATTCCCTGAAAGGAAGGTCAAGTCCTCCATCCTCAGGTGCCTCTGAGAGGTTTTCACCGTCGGATACGTCCTTTATTTTTACTTTTTCTCGGTCAAGAGGTGGCTTGCGGTTTTCAACTAGAGACCTTTTATTTTCTTTTTTGTTTATTTCACTTTTGTGACTAGAGGCCTTGACACTTCCCCCAAAGTATGCTAATTGAGGTAAATTTGTTTTATAGCCCACCTTATGATCTCCAAGTGGCAGGTGTGTTCTTAGTCCCAAGAATTCTGCTAGAGCTTCATCATTTTGAAATGTATCCAATATAGGTGCTCCTTGCTGGTCCCAATCGTCAAGGTCGGGATATACGAGAGATAAGTTGGATGATGAGGGTTGGGAAATAGAGGTTGTGAATGAGATCATGAAAATGGTTAGATCATGGAATAGTTCGGTGAGGTGAAGGGAAAAGCCATCGATGGTATTTGGATTAGAAGTCTCTTCTGTGGGGAAAGCTTCAGCTACTGTTTCAAGTATACATTCGATGTCTTTAGAAGACAGGTCCTCCTGTCCATACCCTAGACCTTTCCTATTAAACTTCTTGGTCACAGTGATTGGTTCTATAGGTCCTTACTCATGTAGTCCTAGACCACCTTGTCCTTTGTATCCCATGTTTTTAATGATGCGGAAACCATTGTTGTAACGCTCCACTTCAAGTGTTTTTTTATCGTTTTCATCATAGAAAATCCATGTTCATGAATGTCTTCAATGTCTTCATCATCTAGTAGCCCTGATTTTAGAAACATTGTAGGAGGAGCTTTGATAATTGTTTGAGATGATGATGCTTTAGATACTGATGGTTTTCCATATGTCTTTGTGGATAGAGTCAATGTTCCAACACAACAGGACTCTTGCAATTTATGCTCACCAAGTTTTTTGTCCTTCTACTTGATTTCTACGTTAGGGATGGCTTTGCTTGAAGATGCTTTGTTGAGATCGGCAGGGTCAACATAGGAAGTGGATGGATATGCTTTAGTGTTGATAGGTATGTGATTAGAGGTTTGATACTTATCTTGAGGAAATGTGTGTTTCTATTTGGAGTGCTTTTGTTCGCAGCTTGAATAGACAAAGGAGCTTTCAGAATTTGGACATGTTTTGCATCTACAATGCCATCATTAACAACATTTTTATTCTTGTTCCAAAAATGAGATTTGTCATTTGAAGATTGCAAGTTGTCTTTATTGTCTTTGAAGATTTTGATCACACCTTTGGCAATTAAGGCTTTCTCAATAGTTGTTCCCTTGGCAATGATTTCATCAAATGATGTGGTACTTTGCAATTGCAATTGGAATGAAAGTTCCGTATTGAGATTTTGTACAAAGATATCTACTTCTTTTTCACACATTTGCCAAGGAAGTTTGCTAGCCATGTTGTGCCATCGTTGTAAAAAGGATTCAAATGTCTCACCATTGCGTTGTTTGTTTGTGACAAGGTCATTCATGGAGATCTCATTTTCAATGTTGAAAGCAAAGTGTGACAAGAATTTTTCAGCCAATTCGCTAAAAGTTTTGATCCCCGGAGAAGGATGAGCGAACCATTCAATAGCTTGTCCCCCTAAACTGTGAGGGAATAGATGCAAGAGATATATGTCATCATAAGAAACATCTAGACAAGCGACATAAAAAGCTCTAAGATGGTCATGAGGATCTCTTTTCCCTTTGTATTTGTCGAATTGAGGCACTTCAAAATGTGGAGGAAAAGGTGTCATTTGCAATGATCTATCAAATGGATAGGGACATACTTCCTGAAATCAAAAATGTTTTCTTGCTATGACCCAATTGCATATCGTTCACATCTTGTTGTAATTTTTTAAGTTCCTCAGGAGTAATCATTTGTGTTTTTTGTTGTATATGACTTTGATGGTTTGGATGCGGTATATGATATTTCTGATTTGGATTTGGTTGGGTGTTGTAGAATTGGATGTATGTGTTATGCCCTTGGCGACCAGGTAGAGGAACAAATGAATGTGTGGTGGTATTGAGGTTGGATGCAACTATTGCATGTGAACCCTAGGATGGATTGACATAGGTTACTTGCGGAGTGGAATTGTGTGGGGCTTAAGAGACGGTCAATGGATTTTGGATCACAAGATTTGGGTTAACATAAGATGTGTACAGAGCTTGGGATACTAAATGTGTATGTTGGACATTACCGGATGGGTTGGTATATGATACATGTGTACCAGCAGATGGATTAACTTCTAATGCGGCAGACACATTTGTCAATGGAGGTTGAGCTATGAAAGATGGATTGGTAGATGGGATGGCTTGTAATTGTGCTTGTGAGACAACAGGAGGATTGACATAAGAAGTTTGGGTATTAGAAGGTTGTGATTCCAAGAAAAATTGGTCAAATGGAGAAGGATTGGTGTTGGGAGGATTGAGGTCAATGAGGGGAGTATCCAAATTGGTTTCGTGTATGGTTATGGTATTGATGGAGGATGATGTATTGGATGGTTGGGATGGTTCAAGATTCGACACATTGGCAATTGACGCTTGCGACACTTGAGG
The DNA here is from genome assembly GCA_027924645.1 of Cunninghamia lanceolata. Lineage (NCBI taxonomy): Eukaryota > Viridiplantae > Streptophyta > Pinopsida > Cupressales > Cupressaceae > Cunninghamia > Cunninghamia lanceolata. The sequence continues at coordinate 756,529 of BSBN01000210.1, read as the reverse complement.
TGTTTGGACTATGGTTGTAGTATTTTGCATGGCTTGGGGCGCATTAGAAATAGGCACATTTTGAGAAGAGCTTGCAAGCATTTGTGAAATTAGTGTTCCATTTTGATTTGTATGTTGATAACCTAAGGACTCGTACATTTCAGCAATGACAGTTTGTTTTATGAGAGGTTGTGTTGTAATGGGAGTATGAAATGGAGGGAATTGAGCCAAGGATGGTGACACAATATTATATGGTGCAGTTGTGGGCTTAGTGGACATGGTAGTGATAGCAGCATGAGTGACATTTAAAGATGGTTCTTTTTGGATAGTGGACAAATCAAAGTCACTTGGTAGCAAAGTTCTGCCTTTGACTAAATTCACAAGTATCTTTTGTCGATTGGCTTCTATGATCTTGTTGGCATGGTGCATGCTTGTTGGATCTTGAAGGGACATTTGGCCATCTTCCTAGGAATCTTCATAGACATATGCTTGTTCTTGTGGCCCCGGAGTAGAGCATGAAGCTCCTAAAGTGTAACCTTCGAGTAAAAAGTGTTGCGGGTTCATTCCTGTTGTATATTGTGAGGCATCCCTAAGAGGAGTGTTTTGGAATTGTTGCAAGTTTCTCTCCATGGCTTCCTTGTAATATCTTCTTGTTTGAGGCATGGGATGATGTTGGCCTAGATTGGTAGACTTGTTTTGCAAAGTTTGAGACTCCAAGGTTGGTTAAGGTGATGGTTGATTGTTTGATGTTTGATTGATGGGTTACCTGGATTGATCTTTTGCTAGGATGTTTTGGATTGGATTGCATGATTGCTCTATTGGATTGGTTGCTATTTTGATGGATTTGATATGGTCTGATTAGTTGATAGGGTAATTGGATTGGTTTCTTGGTTGATTGGATAGTTGTTCAATTGCTTGATTTGGTTTTCGATAAGGAATACCCCTAGAGATAGACTCTTGAACTCAAGGGATATGTTGATGTTGGATAAGATGCTAAAGGATGATGATAATCAGACCTGAATGATAGTTTCAACTGTAGGAAGCCACTGATTTGATTTGATGATTGATTAGTTTGTTGTTTTAGGAGTCTCAATGGATATGAGTGTTCAAAAGTCCAAAATAGATGATGATTCTAGGCTCAATGAAATGATTGTTCTGTAAACTGGATGATGGATGCTCAGAATGAAGCTTGCAGACTAGAAATGATGCTCAGACAACATTGAAAATGAGGATTTTAGTAGAGATTTTGGATAACTATCTGTAGATGACCAATTGTGAGGCAAGATAATTCAATTGCGATGAATGATAGCTCAATTGCGACACACTGTAGTTCAATTGCGACTAGGATTTTGACAAATGTGCCAGACTGAGGCTCAATTGCGTCTAAAAATTGACAAATGCATCTGACACGGGTTTAGCAGCAAGATTTGATAGAAGCCAATTGCATACAAGTATGGACCAGATGAGATGAACTGCGGCTCAATTGTTAATGGTTTTCTGACAAATGCAAGGCTTTACTGTTCAATTGTGATTTTCTTTTGTTCAATTGCGGTTTCAGACTGTGTTTGACAGAAAAATGATGGTTGTAAGCAAACAATCACTCCAACAGTCACAAACATGTACAACCTATGCTAGGCAAGGACAATATCTATTGAGTTCCCACTTGGTTTTACCTAGCCACGCCTACTTATGGTGTATAGCTCCAGGAACTTGGGGCACGGGCTCCCGCTTTCAATGCAATCACTTCTCAGGCACACCAAGTTCCAAGTCCTTAAGATGCGTAGATCTTAAGATACTTTGCTATCCCTTCCATAAGCTATGAAAATGTGGGACGGCTATTAGAGGCCTAATCAACTGTCCTCCTGTATCAACATATAGAGGCTTTTTGCCTACTAGACAAAGGTTTCTAGTATGGGCATTCATTCGGGTGGCTACACCTGTGGCGATTCACTCCGTTAATGGAGGCTTCCCAGCCTGAAGAGGTTACACTCTATGGGGTTTTGGGGGAAATATTCATCAATGTAACACAATTGCACCCGTTGCTTATGACTTTCACCACAAACATATTTTTTGTATAGCAGTTTGGAAGAGCTTGGCTTTAGCTTGTTACCGCTCGGGTCATCCCCTTCTCACACCGGGAAGGCAGGCCCTCTAAAGATAATAACAAGTTCTCATGTACCCAAGATCCATTTAATAGGCAAGGGGAGATGATACTTTTGTTATTAAATTTGGTTTACACACATACACAACAAGTAATCAAGAAAACATGAAACAAACACAGAGAAAACAATGGTTCTTTTTAAGCACCAAATCCAAATGTTCCTAGATTAGTGATAAAAATGATACATCTTGGACCAATCGATGCTGCAACAAATGGATTAGTAGTTTCAAAACCTCCTTTCTTTGACAAATGGATAAGATGTTGCACGAGAAAGAGATTAGATGTCAAAGAAATCAAGCAGAAATAAGATTTAGCCATATGTGTATCAAAAAGACCAACTGTGACGATCTGGGTTACATTTGCACATAAAATAAAGCCAAATACGAGAATTTACAGACCAAATGTGTATGAATTTGGGCCAAATGCGACGGTGTCTGATTCAATTGCGGTCGGGTCTGAACAGTTGCGCACAATCTGTAAAATAGAAACCCTAGCTAACCAGATGTGGCTGGAAAAACCAGATGTGACGCTCTGCTGTGCAATTGCGCTTGAAAAAATAACCAAATGCAAAAATCTACGGATCAATTGCGCTATGTTTTCAGCCAATTGCGATGATCTATGGTTTGATTTCAATTTTCTGCAGAACAATTGCGCTCAGAACCCTGCAAAATACAACATCACAAAAACAACTATACAAAAAAGATGTTAAATCAAGGACGTGGGTCCCATCGGGCGTGCTAGAATGTGTGAGTAGGAAAAATTAGGTTAGGAGGATCCAACAATGCAAATCAAACCTAATCCTACCACCTTCAAAGAATCCATCTAAATGACACAAGAATGCAAACAAATGAAAGCAAATCACCTAGATTATTGATTCCTTGGTTGGATTTGTGGATTGCTTCTCAATTGTGAACAATCATAAATGCTAAAGTTGTGATGATAATGGATGAAATGCTCAAAATGCTTAATGGATGCTAATGGAGGTATTATGCTTGAGACGATACTCTAGACGTTATATGGTGAGATCACAATAATGAGAATAAGTGGGTGTATATATAGCACTCAATAAAAGTTGATCAACGGTGGAGAAGAAAAGATAGTTTGAACAGTTGAGATGAATTCATGATCATAGATGAATGTGCACAGGACAAGTGTAAGGAAGAGGATAAAGCTCATGTGTGACCGTGTACACAAATACTTTTATTTAATAAGTTTATGTGTGATTGTGTACATAAAAAGTAGTTCCTAAGTGATTGTGTACACAAAAAGTCCTACCACACGTGATCCAAATGAGAGGCGGCCAAGTGTTGGAATGTGGTGAGAGGTGAGGACTTAATTTAAATATTTTATTTGAATTAGTTGGGAGATGATGTAGAAATTAATTAAATAAATAAGATTTATTTAATTAATTGGAAAGTGGGATTAGAATGGGATTAAGATGAACTTTTAATTAAATAAATAAGATTTATTTAATTAAAATTAGAGAGAATGGAAAGATAATTAAATAATTAAAAATTATTTAATTATAGATATCTGTGAAAAATAAAAGAAAAATATGATGTATAATGTAATATTTTAATAATAATAACTAGGTCAATTTTGGGCGTCTACAAGTTGCATGCATGTATGTACTGTTTCCCATCAAAATAGGTGGCAAAGTATATGACTCAAATGAAGAGAACATCCCTTGTGAAGATGTCATATGATGAGAAGCTCCTAAATCATGAAGCCATCTCTTTGACTGAAGACTTGTAGAAGCAAAGAGTGTTTGTCCCTTGTTTGTCCCTTTGGCAATGCTTGTTATTCCTGTATGTGTAGATGATAATGGTGTCGAAGAAGAGGATGGACTAGGTGATGATGATGGTATTTGGATATTGTGCTTTTGAATAATGTGAGTCAACTCATCAATTTTCTTCTCGTAACACTTATGCTCATCATGTGCTAGTTTCTTGCAATATGCACACTTTGGTCTCTCCTTTTTAGATGATTCCTCCTTGGGAGAGGATGAGGACTTAGGTGATTTGGTTGACTCTTTTTCTTTCTCATTGTTCTTAAAATTCCTATTTTTCTGTTTCTTGCCTTTGCTAGGTGAAGCCTTTTGATCCTTTGTACCTGGACTAGCAAGTAGTGCTTGAGGTCTAGGAGACTTCAATGTGCCCATGTGTACTAACTTAGCTTTATCCCTTGTGAGTGATTATGCAAACTCATCAAGTGAAGGCATTGTGAAAACTTCCCCAAGTGCATCCATAGTAGCATAAAAGGTAGAAACAAAAACTAAATAGTCAAGACCAAGCTTGGCGAGGATTGAAAGAATCAATTGAGTGTTCTCTTTCTCAATTCCACATTGTTTGAGCTGCAATCTAAGTGACTTTAGCTTCGTGAAGAAGTCTTCAATGCTTGCAAAAGTGGTTGGATTCAAACCAATTAGTTCATTCTCCAATTTGAAACCTCTCATAATATCTTGTTTACCAAAGAGATTTTCTAAGGTAGTCCACACTTCATTAGGTGTTGTACAAGATTCATTATGAAAAAGAAGATCAAGAGAGATAAACAAGCATAGTGGTCCATAGACTTGATCACATCTATTGTACCACTTTCTCTTTTCTGCAGTTGTAGTTGGTTCAATTTTTGTACCCATTGTTACTCTATGAATTTTCAAACTTCTTAAATGAATCTCCATTTTAGTTTTCCACTCATGATAGTTATATGGTGTGAGTAGAGGAAGTTTGTTTGGATCCATGATGCAAGAGTACAAAAAAGAACACAAGTACACCCCCTGTTACTCAATCAAAGAGATCACCCCCCAAAAAAAAGAATGATTGTGGCATTTTATACATAGTGCGATTTACAATTGTCCTCAAGGGACCAAAATGGGGAAAACATTAAAATCTCTTAAAACTAAGATTGAAGGGAGACTACAGTCACTCACAATGATTTGCCATAGCAAACAAATCCCTCTAAAGCAGGTTTCACTTCCTCAAGTGTCAGAATGTCTAAGTTATCACTCAAAAGCCAAAAAACTAACAAATTGAATAAAATGAACCTGGACATGAATCTGAGAAAAGTGTACGAATTGAATTCTGCCGAAATTTCTCCAGGATTGAGTTGAGATGAAAACTCATGTAAGAACTTGCATTGCAAGTGTGTTGCAATCTGTTTCTTGATTTGATAATACATTGTGCAGGTTTTGGAGTGTGGGGTTTTTCTCCCGAAAGGGTTTTCCCCACGTATATCATTGTGTTATAGTTTTATTGTTATTATGTTTATGCTTTTTAATGTGTTTCTTGATATCTCTTTAATAGTTGTTGTTGAAGCGTAAATTTGTGGGTCTAATCCAACAATCAACATGGGAATTTTCTGAGATATGGGATTGACCCAGAAACAACCTCCAGATTTTAGGGAAGCTGGCTCTTCCGTTCTTTCAGTGGGGGTTTGGTAAAAAGGTTAGAAATAAAATGATATTTGCAGAAATAAATGTCTAGATCTAAGGCGATGCATAGTTAATACCCAGTTTCAGAACATATTCGATAGAGGCAAAAGAAATAGAGATACCCAGATATGCATAGAACACCATCTCTTATTATTTGAATAGTAACAAATTACAGAGGAAGAAATGGATGCACAAAATAACATATTACATTCTCATTTGAAAAGAATCATCTTCTAAGGCAAGGAAAATCTATGTCTGCTGTTCTAAAACTCTCTGATCTGCAAAAATGTAAAACTATGGAACCCTGTCTCTGCATATTTATAACCTAGAAAACCAAAGCCCGAAGATCTCTGCAACTGAATCAACTGTCTCTATAAAATCTGCCGCTGAATCTAGCCATAACAGCATCTGGCAACTGAAAATCTTAACTGAACTGTGGCTGGAACAAAATCTGCCTCTACCATGGCTTGAAAAATATCTTCCCATTGGGCCTTGCTGTAAAAATGAAATTAGGGCTGCACATTATTTAGGGTTGCATCACTATTGTTTCACGTGAGGAGAGAGCCAAAAAGTTTCTATTTAATAAAGTTGCCCTTTGAAGGGACCCACCGTGTAGTTTGAGAAGCATATATTATTTTATGAGTTACTTAACTCTCACCCATGGCTTTGCTAAAAAATGAAACCTTTATGCACTTATTAAAAGTAAGGCATATTAGCTTTATGAAGAAGAGGCCCACCAAGTTTAATAGAGACTATTATCATTATAAACCTCAGCTCCTTATTTGACTCTTGTCACATCATTTTATGCATTTATTAAATGAAACAAAACATTTTATTTATCTGTGCATGGGTTCAACCACATGGTACTCTCTGATGAATTCTTTGTTTCCTAGCGTGGTGGCTTCCGCTGGTCCTTGAGCCCCTCTCTCTTTGCATTCTCTTCAGACTCAACAACGTGGAAACCTTCGATGCTTTCTTCTCAATCTGCATCCACCGTACCCATGTGGAAGCCTCCGAGGGTCTTCTATGAGCTGCTTCTCTTTTACAACCTGTCACGCCATACTCAAGCTTGCAGTGCCACTGCTTAGAATACCTGAGGCCGATTCTCTATTAGACTTGCTGATGGCACATTCATTTGGTGAAATGCTTTCATTCTGGATAACTGCATCTTAATTCTTTTCTACCTTAAACAAACTGTGCCTTCATTTGCCAAATGACGCCTCTGATATGATCAATACTGCATTATATACCAGCTCTAAAGGCCGTTCTCTATGAAATGTTGGGTATCATGTTTTTAATGTCTCACTTTACATTGCTGTGTCATGCCTTTTGAAAGACCAAGCATCTTTTGACTATAGCGACGCCATTATTGATTTGCCATGTCTCTTCAATTGTTGATGACTTTATACGCTGCGCAAGTTATTTCCTTCTTCATAACGTTGAATGCCATTGTATGGCAGCGTCACTTCCTTCTTTAATCATTGAAACAAACTTCAAGTTCTTCCCTTCTGGCGTCAGTAGCATGATGTTTCATTGGATATGACTGTGTCTTTGGTTGAAATGGCATTCGAAGCTTAGAGGTGGCCGAACCTCTTGGCTTTGGCGCCTCTTAGTATACAATGAGCAGCGCTTCGTCAATCTACTGAGATTTGTGTGAATAGGCAGCGCGAGCTTGATAGCAAGACTTGAATAGGCTTTTGGATTTCTGATAAGCGCCTTTGAATTAATAACCGCTCCATATGTTTGAATCAAACCTCTTCATCTGATGGTATAAGCTGATCCTTATTAGCAGGCCGATTCTTATTGATCGAGTGCCTTTGAATTAATAACCGTGCCATCATAGAGTTGCAGCATCTTCTATTCAACCTAGGGGCCGATCCTCTTGGTTGAATCTCATCATAGGTCATGGACACCTCCTTCTTGTATGTGCCTCTTTTGAATACTCAAAACTTTGAACATCTGCAGCGCTAGCAGCGTACCCTTTTGTTGAAAAAGGCCGCACCTCTTCATGTTGCCTTATTTTGAAACGAAGACTCCATTTTGTATCAGCATCGTGCTTTTGGATTTGGTGGTAATGATGCCTTTTGTATTCTTTTCTTTGACAGGGACCGCGTCACATTTGATCAGACCTTTGAGTAATAAACGCAACATCATTTATATTTTATAGTGTGCATCCTTTAAGTAACCCTATTGTCTGGTGTTCGATATGATGAACCTCCATTTATGCCGGTTGTGGTTTTGGCTCACAATGCTGGCTATTTATGCTGAAACGGTTGCACTTTGGCTATGGCACCGTGTTTCTAATTCTTTAACATCAGTGATACTATTAGATTATAGTTTGTTGTGTGTTTAATGGACACTATATATGGCTGCGCCATTACCTTCATAGCTACACCATATGTCTAAAACTAACACCGCCATGATGATTGACCAAATATTTTAGCAGCTGCGATGTCTTTTGATTTCCTATAGCCACTAGTTTAATGATTGGTTCATACCAAAGACTGTGGCTCTAAAACTCCATAGCAGTGATCCCTTCCTAGCTTTAAGCACTTATGCCATGATTTATGATCATCTCTGCACCATGTTGCTCTCCACGTAATCAGACAAAACCATCCATTGCCTTCAAGACCTTATGTCAACTGCACTGTCTATATTGGGATTAAGGTGTCTCTGCATTCAGACATGCACTAGACCCCAAATAGGCGAAGACCTATATCGAATGATCATTGACCCGTCTTTTGAATTTTATTTGAAACTCAAACCAAATATTCATCTGAATCAATATGCCACTGATGAATCTTCACTGAAACTCTATTTTCTTCTCTGAACCCTAAATTAGCACGATATGAAAATTTTTGAAATGGTGTAAAATTTATCACCAGTTGTAACGAAATTTGCATAATCGCCTAGAAGAATTTCCAAACACCTTTACTTCCTTACACTATGTTGATCCTTTGCATATATGTTGCCTTAAATAGTATTCTTTGGTAATTCTCACTTGGTTGTCTATTTATCTCCTTCTTTTCCTTTCTTGACTCTTTGTTTGGTATACTTTTGATCTTTGGTGCTTATCTTATGATACTCATGATTATTACTTTCTTCCAAACCATGATATGTTTTGAAATCATCCGATCTAGCTTCTTGAAGTATTGTTTTATGTTAACACATTAACTGATTTAGTTTCCTAGAATATTATCATATTAAATTTCTTGATTGATCCTTTTAGGGTATTGTCTCGTGCTCCTCCATTCGAGCACAATCTTATGTCCTTACATTGATTGATCTAGTTTCCTAGAGCATTGACTCATGTTCCCACGGAGATCTATCTAGCTGTATTAATCTTTCTTTTCCATGATCTATTTACCTTGAGTGTTCTTATCTATGATTTACTATTGTCATATCTAGCTACCTTGAGAGTTCTCGTCAATGCTCCATTATCTAATTATCTTGACCATCTTTGTCTATGATATTCTTAAGAACCTTATTTATTTTCCTATATTATTATATAGGAACCTGATAGATAAGACCTGCTTTGCTAGAGGAAATGGAAAGAGATAGCAATGGCGTTCAATTTTGCATAAATGACAACCAATGTTGCATGGACACTACATTACCTCTCTTTTATCCTTGTGAGAATTTTACTACTTTGGGGCTTAAATTCATCCGATTCCTCCACCATCTAGTAGCTGAAATTCACGTTTTGTTTCTCATGTTCTTTTCCTTAATGTTTTGAAGTAAAATAAAATAACTCTTTAGTAAATGCTTTGCCAACTCCAATTCTCATCACATCAATAAGTAAAATATAATAACTCTTTAGTAAATAAAAATAACTCTTTAAATACAAATAAATTAAACAATGTAAATATAATGAAATAATTATTAATTAGTTCTAAAATGAAATAAAATAACTCTTAAGTAAATTATAAAAAGATTTTTTAGTAAACAATGTAAATAAAACAAAATAACTCTAAGGAAGAATAAAATAACTCTTAAGAAAATAAATTAACTCAAGACTCATATCTCTTGGCTTATTCTTACACCGAGACAATCGCAGCAAGGGGTGGAGTGTAATGGCATGAGCATGTCTTACCTTTTACCTTAAATTTGACAACCATTTACTTTACAAAGTATTAAAAATATAGCCCACATATATATTTAAAAACACTATAGTTCTAAATAAAATAACTTAATTAAAATAAAATAACTCTTAAGTAAATATTAATACTGCTTAAATTTAAATTTTATGATTTAATTGATTATATTTAAATATTTTTTAATTTTATTAATTTATTAGTTTGATTATTTTATTAGTTTATTAATTATGCAGAAGACGTCACTACAGTGGCAACAAGAGGTGGAGTGTAATGGTGTGAGTGTGTTAACAAAAAACTATTAAAGAGCCCACATATAAAAATAATTACATGAGATGAGTTATCCAATGGCATTAAGGGGATGACTATGTGTACATAAAAAAATAGAGTGACAGTTTTTTTAATTAATTTATTAGTTTGATTATTTTATGATTTTATTATTTTATTAATTATGCCTGACAAACGTAACTACAGTGGCAGCAAGGGGTGGAGTGTAATGGTGTGAGCGTGTTAACAAAAACTAATAAAGAGGAGACATATAAAAATAATTACATGAGATGAGTTATCCAATGACATTAAGGGGATGACTGTGAGTATGTACATAAAAAAAATAGAGTGACAAGTTTTTTTAAATAACTAGGCATATTTTTTTAAAATAATTATAAATATATAGCCGACAGTTTTATTAAATCAATGAACATAAATAAAGACAATAAAATTATGTGTATAAATATAAGTAGTACTCAAACATAAAAAAAAAATCAAATCAAATAAAAAGAGAGTAGATTGAATTGGGAGAAGAAGTTTAATCCATAAGGAGGAGAAGTTTAATTGGTCAGCACACTATGTAACCATTTTTTTTTCTTGCAAAATAAATTTATGAAGTGACGTAATATTGGTGCTATGATTTATAGAGAGTTAGATTAGGCATTGCATATTATTTACTCTTATTCTATTTAGAGGTTGCTCGTTAAAATAAATAATCTCAGGGTAAATTATTTACTTTAGTTTAATAAGAGTTAGGGTTAGGGTTCTTCAATCTTTAAAATCCACAAAAGAAAATTAATATTTAGTTTAATGACCTTTGTTTTAGATTTTTATTATGAGAATTAATTCCTTTAAAAAATTATAACTAACATAGATATCTTAAATACATCTATGCTAGTTTTATTAATTATCTATTTTATAAATGATAAGAAGAATATAGAGTGAAGTGGAAAAAAGTAACAAAATGATTTAAGTTTGATGTGAGCAAAATGATAATATTTTCTTTATTACAAACAAGTTACATTTAAATTGAAATATTATTTTTACAATATTTTAATAATTTTACAAGTGTGTTCTTTAGTTTAAATTAATAAATCTCCTATGTAAAAAAAAGCATAATTTGTTTTGTTTTCATTTAAGAAATATTTTATTTTATTTTTTATTCTCTCACAATAAAAAAAAATCATAATATATTTTAACCATAAGAGTAAAGAAGATAAATAAATACATAAAATTCGGTATTATTTGTTTAGATTTACCTTGCTTCACCATGTCTATGGGCATTTAAGTAGAGGAGGAAAACAATGAAAATAATAGAAGAAGATAAATAAATAAATAAAAGTTGTTTTTACTTAGATTAGATTTACATTGGTTCACCATGTAGTAAAGGGAAAAAACAATGAAAACAATATAGAATGAAGTGAAGAAAAGTAGAAAAAATGTAAAAGATGCCAAGAGTTATCATTATTGAGGCACCTATTTTTAACTAGATCTTGATTAAAGGGGAAAATAATGAAAACAATATAGAATGAGGTGAAGAAAAGTAGGAAAATGATTTAAGGTTATGTATTTAGTAAATAAAATAGTTCTAAATAAAATAAACTAGCATACCTATATTTAGAAAAATCTATGTAAAAGATGCAGAGAGTTATCATTCACAAGAGATATCCCATACCATACATTATAGTCATATACATACCATACCCTAAACCCTAACGCTCATTTTATATATTTCTTTTAGAAACCCATTCACAAGAGATGATGGAGAGCATGCAACAATGAGGAGGAGGATGTTTGAGGCGGTTGAAAACGCTATGGAAAGGTATGACAGCAGTTCTAATTTTCTGATTTGGAACATCAGTCTTTTTCTTTTGGATAATCATAAGATGACAACCCTTACACATAAGAATGAGAGTGAGAAGGCTTCTTCTATTGTTGGCACTCAATTAGGAGTCAAACATGGGTCTTTGTTGTGTGTCCAAGCCACAAGAGGACTGATTTAGTACACAATGGCATGGAAGAGGAAAGGAAGGCTCAAAGCATGTGGCATATGAGGGATGAGCATTTTACGGTGGCCAAGCAAGTGGAGCAATCAAATTTGTATGGTGAGAGGTATGATTCAAAAAAATTTGTTTGTTCACATAGCTTGCTTCATGAAGATTTGGTGTCACCTCTTCTGGAGAGCCACTTGAAGGCTCACATCATAGATTTGGATGACATCATTGAGCGCACACTTTGTGGATCAGCCATTAGTGTTGTGACTACATATGTAGATGGAGACATGTGATGCAGATTTGGGTGGGTCTTTGGTCCTTCATGTAGTGCTAGAGGAGTTGACTTGTGATGAGGTACAATCCTACCATGTTGATGAATCTTTGGTAGAGTATGTAGCTGCTCTACTTTCGGGATTTAGGGCACATGTCATGGAGGCATTTACTTTTTGGCATGGACTTGATGGATATGGATATGGATCCTTTTATAATCCACAATGTCAAGCGGCCTATTTTTGGCTCTACAGGTGGCTTATAACATATGGGACTACCTCATACTCCAGAATGCATGAGGCACCTAACTGTGCTTCAAATATGAGGCATACATACCCTACCCCCTGTAGGATTTGAACTTGTGACCTCTCTTTGAAGAAATGAAGTTTCAGCACCTGACCTATGATCGAAGGTATGGAGGTATTGGCATATTGGTACACGGTTTTGAGTTGCAAAATGTTTGTGTTTCAGCTGGACTATAATGTATGGTACGGATATGAGCATAACTAAACCCTAATGCCCAATCTAATATTTCTTTCAGAAACCCATTCACAAGAGATATCCCATTCACCTTAAGAATCACCAGTATTGCCTTTACATTGCCAGGTCATGTCGTTGTATAGTTGTTGTATCACCATCTTCTGCATTGTTGATAAATAATGATTTAACAGATTTTGCAGGCTAAAGTAACAAATCTGCTGGCAAGATTATTGAGAATCATGACTGGCCGCCAAGCATCTGGATTACAGTGACCCGAATCAGAAATGGTGGTGTTGATAAGTTCCTTTTTCTGGGGTTTGTCAATTTGTTCGTTCGATGTAGAAAATTATTGATAGCACAGCATTTGATGAGGTTGTTCTGAATGTGAAGTTTTTTGGAGGCGGGTGGAATTCCACAGTATTGTTTTGGACGTGTTAAAGGTGAGAGGTTCTGATCCAAGTGAGAAGTACAAAGGTGCCATTAGAAATAGGATCAAAGGAAAAGCCAAAGAGCAATCCTTGTAAGATGAATTAGAACATCCCTATTTTGGTAGTTTTATGTGCGCGCATTTTGTTTTGGTTACGATTTTATTTTTGTTGCAGGAAATGGAAATGGGAAGAGATAATACTGGTGTTTAATTTCCAATCAATGACAACTGATTCATCATTTGTACTGCATGGACATTATGGTAGCTCACTTCATTGTTGGGTGGAAGTTTACTGCGGCTGGTGTTGAGGTCATTTGTGGAGGTTTGTCAACTCCTACCAACTACAACAATGACATTATTTAACATATTTCTTACGCTCTGCTGGATAACCTAGATTTTCTATTTAACTGGTGATGTTTGGGAGACAAATTTTTGCGTAACTTGATTTAGTGGCTGTTGGTAAGCTATACTTAATTTTATTTTTACAGTTAATTCTGCATCATCTGTGGGTAGGGGTTCTAGGAAGTTAGAACAATGTTATCTTATCATTATAGTATTTGGTTCAAGCGGTGTATTTGTAGGATAATGAACAATAAGATTAGGTTATGTGATTAGTTATTAGCTATCTTGTCATTATAGTATTTGGTTCAAGTGGTGTATTTGTAGGACAATGCACATTTTTTTATATTCAGAATAGTATACAGAAAAATGATCATGATGATCAGTCATACATAATTACATCATATCCAGCCTTAAAGAGTATTCTATATGTCTATAATTTGTGTCTATAATATGTGTCTATTACATTATGAGAAAGAGCTATTAGGCTCTTTGTATCCTTCTTTATATCACTATTTCACAAAATTGGGATGTGTCAAAAACTTTCATCCTTGATTTCAATCTTGTATCAGCTTCCTTGGGTGTTATCATTTTTTAACAGGTATTTTTTTGCTGGTTTGCAGAACAACCACTGGTTGGCTTGGATCAGCTCTTCTTTCTTTACCTCTACCCTGCCATTTTTCATCAGCCTTTGGAATTTTTCTTTGGCCACCTCCAGTGTACTGGAAACCTGCAAATAAACAACATATGCTGTGAATCTTCTATTAGACTCAGTAAGTGCCCTCCTAGTGCCTTGATATTTTTCTGTGTTCCTATTTTTCCATAAGAGCCACAAGATTTTAGTAGTTAGAATCAACCAAGAAATATTAATAGGATTTCCTAAATTATCAATATTTCCCAAGATTATTTCTTTTATTCTCTTTTCCTTTTTTTCCCCACCCAAACAGATCAATTTGAAATATTTTCCATATCTCCTTAGCATAAAAGCAATCAAAGAAAAGATGAAAGACAGATTCATTCTTTTTGCACACCTCACAAATGGAAGGACAATGCACATTAAGATTAGGTTATGTGATTAGTTATTATTATTTGGTAGTTGTAGATAGTTACATCTTCTTCTGGTCTATATATATAGAACATTTTATTCACATAGATATAATGGAGAATTTTGGAAAGCCTTCTCTTCTATTTTTTAAGTTTCTTTAATACGTATCAGAGCAAGGTTCTAAGATGATGTAGAGCAGTTACTGGTTATAGGAGATAATGGGAAATTCGAGCACCCGAAAGATAATGTCATGTGACATTAGTCATAGATAAATGTTTTGCAAGAGTGGGAAAGACAAAGCATTTTGAATGGTGTAATCAAGGATGTCTCTTGATTATTCTCCCTCATGATGCTATTGTCCATGTTCTGGAGAAATTATTTTTACATTTCACATGACTAATCAATGATTTGCAATGTTCTGAGTATCTAGTTTCATTAATGTTCTAAGTATCTAGTTTCATTTGTTAGTTAGTTGAGTTCAGTACATTTGTGTGATTATCCCCAAAGAGGAACCAGTAACCTAGGTTTATATCTACTAAAAGGGCAGATATCATTCTTCATTATTATGAAGTACAAACTGATGAGAAGGCAGATTTGAAACCCGTTGAATTGTTAAAAGGGTAGCCAATACAGTGTAAAAATATCATTCTTCAAGGAGTGCATTCTCAATAACTTGGCATACATGTACATCGTTTCGAACAACAATTATTTGAACATGTTTAAATCAACTTTTAGAACATGTGGTGAGACTGGCCATTATGTGGTATGTGATCTCTGGTGGCCACGCTCAGTATGTTGTAGATAATTCTGGAACAATACATTATTTTGTTACTTGCAACGTTAATCAGACTGTGTTTCTAGAGACATTGATATACTCTCTATTTTTTACTTTTAGATCAGTTATGTAGTGATAAGAATACATAAGATGTTGTAATTGGAGTTATGAGGTGATTATGTGTACTCAAGGCCTACGGCTAACTTTGTTTTTCTTTACAAGCATTATTGGTTGAGCCCAACTAGTATTGAGTATTTTTCTTTGGTTTGTTTCTACATTCTGCATCACGGATCTACTATATACGATGATGGCATTTTATCTTTACAAATTAAAATTGACAATCTAATCAAATCGCAGAGTGTTGGAAGCTAATTCATCCTACTTTTATGTAGTTTTGTGTTCAATATATTTTGCTACTGTAGGAGATAGATAGGTTGAATGATCAGACACCCGATGCCTGAGCACATAAGAAAGATGTTGAATGTGATGTTCCCTCTTCGAGAACTTCCGCACAACAAGAAAATAAAAAACCAATTGTGAGGGTTTGGGAGTCTCAGAAAAGGAACAAGGCAAGATGTGGTCCTGTTTAGTAGGGTTTTGTTGGGACTTTCGTTCCAAAGTTTTTCAAACCCATCAAATCTGTATTCAGAGAGCTTATGAATACATGTCAAGTTGAATCTTGCTCTGCCGGTGTGAAATTGGTTATGTTGGGACCTTCATTCCAAAGTTTTTCAAACCCGTCAAATCTGTATCTTGAGAGCTTATGAATACATGTCAAGTTGAATCTTGCTCTGCCGATGTGAAATTGGTTCAACCAAAACCGTGTTCTTATTTTCATTGCAAAAAAAATGGACATCATTCTATCATTTCTACCCCATAGTGAACATATTGAAGAACACCAAGCAAAGATCAGAGTCTCTAATGAGTCGCCTATATCCGCAAAACCATAGAATCCTGATGATATCGTTGCATGTGATCCTTCTCCAACACAATAAGGAATCATGCCTGCTCATAGTGTGTCCTAATAAACCATGTGCCAAAGAGAGAAAAACATGATAACTCAATCCAAAAAACTCCAAAATTTGGTACATATTTACATTGCTTAATATTTTTTGTATGTTGGATTTCGGGCTATGTTTCAAATTAGGTAAAGTAATTGTCTATTTTGTCATCTTGTCAACTATGGTGTTGAATGACTATCTCTACTCTACTTTGGTTTTGTGTTGTTTGCAAATGATTGGTAAGACCTACTTTGCTAGAGGAAACAGAAGGAGATCACAACGGCGTTTAATTTTTCATCAATGACAACCAATGCATTTTTTGTTATGTGTGTACAGTCTGTTAGCTTAGTTTTTCATAATGAGAAAGTTAACTACATCAGGACCAAGATTCATCTGGTTCCTCCACCACTGAGTAATTATAAGACACATCATGCGACAAAAGCACATGATGAGAATTATTATAATTTACCTAATTGATGGTGGAAGAATCGGATGACCGTGCATCCCCGAAGAAGTAAGGTTGCTCATAATGATGAAGGAAGGTAACATAGTGTCTACAGAGTACAGATGATGCATTACTTGTCTTTGATGATAAATTGAATGCATGTGTTACCTCTTTCCATTTCCTATCTTTGATGATCTTCCTATAGCCAAAAGGAAGTCTAACCAAGCATTTCCCAACATCACAACACCTAGGAGGAAGGAAGATGGCGATTCAACACCTTTCAAGTGAGGATGACACGATAGGCAATTATTTCACCTTTATTTAAAGAAAATGTCAAAAATCCATCATAAAATACAAACTAAACACTATAAACATATGCCATACTCGTTATAAAGTCAATGATGACCATACCATTACCTCTATGTAAAATTCTAATAGAAGAAACGAAAACAAAATTATGTTTCAAAAAGCCATATAGCAAAGACAAAGTATAATAACTAAATCCATATGTAATGTCATCACCATACCATGGACCCAAACTTCTTGATAGATAGTCAAATTTTCTAACAAAAAACTAACAAAAGAACTAAAAAAAAAAGTAACAAAAGAATGTCAAGATGTTGGACATCAAGCAAACACAATTAAGAAAATATATTGTATAAATAGATTAATTTTAAATTGTCAATAGAAAATATCAACAATATATACTTTGAAGACAACATAATTTCTTCTACTGTGCACATTGACAATTTATATTCTAGAATGTGATTTGCTCCCTTGATCAAATATATGTTGATCCTCTGCATATATATTGCCTTCAATAGTATTCCTTGGTAATTCTCACTTGGTTATCTATTATCTTCTTCTTTTCCTTTCTTGACTCTGTCTGGTATACTTTTTAATCTTTGGTGCTTATCTCATGATACTCATGATTATTACTTGCTTCCAGACTATGATATGTTTTGAAATCAGTCAATCTAGCTTCTTGGAGTATTGTTTTATCTTAACACATTAATTGATCTACTTTCCTAGAATATTATCATGAGTTTTCAAATTGCTTAATCGATCTTTTTAGGGTATTGTCTTGTGCTCCTCCATTGATTGATAGATCTTTTTTATCATCCATATGCTTGTCAACATTTTCAATTTTGAGAGCATATCTTCATTTTGTTTATACATATGAACGAGAGGTTTAATGTTTGAGGCGTGCAGCCATCGGTATCACCATATGCCTCTAGATTTTTATGCATTTCGTGGCATATTTCCTACATCCAAAAAATGTGCAAATGTGGGGAATGTGAAAGCCTATTACTCTTGAATGCTCAAAATTGTAGTTCATTATTTTAGTCTACACTTTTCAACTGGATGGAGTTGAATAGACAGACACCTGGTCTTTGGATATAGAAGTTGATTGTCAGAAGATTTGATGTTTGCAGAGACGTGCTCTGAACGGTTAATTAGCAACTTTTATCCTAAGTTTGTTTAGTTAGAAGCATAATGAAAGAAACCTATACTAGATACTTTAAGTAGAAACCCGCATATGGAACTTTATATAAGTTTGATTTTTACAAAGCCCCAAATTTTCCCAAATCTTTATCATGTGGTGCTTGCAAAGCACACACAATTTTTAAAGAATCAAATTAGGAAAAAAAAGCAAGGAGCATGTAAAAAAAGGGGGAAATAACATCCATGCATCTAGAAACAAAGGTTTACATCTGCCTCCATGGTGGTGAAAATCTTCACAGAAGTCTGTCTGCATCTAGAAGCAAAGGTTTACATCTACCTCCATGGTGATAAATTTGCACAATATAAAATAAATTTGCACTCAAACTAATCTAGCTCTGATATCATGTAAGAGTTTATGTTTAACTCGAAACAACAGGATCGCCTACAAAACCTAAGATTTACCTTCCACCAGAGAAAAAAGCAAAGAGGAATAATTTGCACAATAAGGATTCAGCTTTATGCAAGATTGCACAACTAAGCAATCATTATTTTAGCAACCTAACAACTAGCAAAATTATCTAAAAGAATATCCTAAAATAGAAATTATAAATTAACAGTATTGAGATCCACTTCATAAAACTCTCTTACAAAGATTTTACCTTGACAAACTAAACCCTAACACCCAATCTGATATTTCTTTTAGAAACCCATTCACAAGAGATATCCCACTCACCTTAAGAATCACCAGTATTGCCTTTACATTGCCAAGTCATGTCGTTGTATAGTTGTGGTATCACCATCATCTGCATTGTGGATAAATAATGATTTAACATATTTTGCAAGTTAAAGTAACAGATCAACCAACGAGATTATTCAGAATTGTGACTAGCCGCAAAGCATCTGGATTACAATGACCCGAATCAGAAAAGGTGGTTCATCTGCTACATAGACTGATAAGGTGTTGATAAGTTCCTTTTTCTGGGGTTTGTCAATTTGTTTGTTTGATGTAGAAAATTATTGATACCACAACATTTGATGAGGTTGTTCTGAAAGTGAAGTTTTTTTGGGAGGCAGGTGGAATTCCACAGTATTCTCTTCCTTTCCTTCTGATGTTGGATCACTGAGTGTGATCCGAAATGTTGAGACAAAAAAAAGCAACACAGTTTTTCCAAAAACACTAGCACTATCATCATGGAATGTGGAAATATCATGTCTACAACCATTCCACAGTATTGTTTTGGATGTATTAAAGGTGAGAGGTTCTCATCCAAGTGAGAAGTTTTGAATCGGAAAAAATAAATTGTAGTATTTTGAAAGATAAAGCCATATGACATTAGTCAGAGATAAATGTTTTGCAAGAGTGGGAAAGACAGAGCGTTTTGAATGGAGTAATTAGGGATGTCTCTTGATTATTCTCCCACGTGATGCTATTGTCCATGTTCTCGAGAAACTATATTTTACATTTTACGTGACTAGTCAATGATTGCAATGTTTGAGTATCAAGTTTCATATTTTAGTTAGTTGAGTTTAGTACATCTGTGTGATTATCCCAGAAGTGGAACTAGTAACCTAGGGTTATATCTACTAAAAGAGAAAATATCATTCTTCGTTATTATGAAGTACAAACTAATGAGAGGGTGATTTGAAACCCATTGAATTGTTAAACAGGTAGCCATTACGGTGTTAAAATATCATTCTTCAAGAGTTTGGAATGCATTCTCAATAACTTGGTATGCATGTACATCGTTTTGAACAACAATTATTTGAACATGTTTAAATCAACTTTTATAACACATGTCTTGAGTTACCATTATGTGGTATGTGATCTCTAGTGGCCACACTCGGTATGCTGTAGATATTTTTGGAACGGTACATTAATTTGTTACTTGCAACGTTAAACAGATTTGTAGAGTATGTTTCTGCAGACATTGATATACTATCTATTTTTTATTTTAAATCGTTTATGTAGAGATAAGAATACATGACATGTTGTAATTGGAGTTATGAGGTGATTATGTGTACTCAAAGCCTACAATTAACTTTTTTTTACAAGTATTATCGATTGAGCCCAACTAGTATTGAATATTTTTCTTTGGTTTGTTTCTACATTCTACATCATGGATCTACTCTATACGATGATGGCATTTTATCTTTACGGATTAAAATTGGCAAGCTAATAAAATAGCAGAGTGTTGGAAGCTACTTCATCCAACTTTTATGTAGTTATGTCCTCAGTATATTTTGCTACTGTAGGAGATAGATAGGTTGCAAGATCAGACACCCGATGCCTAAGCACATAAGAAAGATGTTCCTTCTTTGAGAATTTCTGCACAACAAGCAAGTGAAAAAATAATTGTGAGGGTTTGGGAGTCTCAGAAAATGAACAAGGCATGATGTGGTCCTGTTTAGTAGGGTTTCATTGGGACTTTTGTTCCAAAGTTTTTGAAACCCATCAAATATGTATCCGGAGGGCTTATGAATACATGTCAAGTTGAATATTGCTTTGTCGCTATGAAATTGGTTCAACCAAAACCATGTTCCTATTGTCATTGCAAAAAAATCGACATCATTCTATCATTTTTCCCCAATAATGAACATTTTGAAGAACACCAAGCAAAGATGGAAGTCTCCAATGAGCCACATGTATCCGCAAAACCATAGAATTGTGATGATCCTTGTATGTGATCCATCTCCAATGCAATAAGGAATCATACCTGCTCATAGTGTGTCCTAATAAACCATGTGACAAAGTGAGAAAAACTTGATAACTCAATCCAAAATATGGGACATATTTACATTGCTCAATATTTTTTGTATGCTATATTTTCAGGCTATGTTTCTAATTAGGTGAAATAATTGTTTTGTTTGTCATCTTGTCAACAATGGTGTTGAATAACCATCTCTACTCTACTTTGGTGTTGTGTTGTTTGAAAATGATTGGTAATACCTACTTTACGAGAGGAAATGGAAGGAGATTACAATGGCGTTGAATTTTTCATCAATGACAACCAATGTGTTGTTTGTTCTACGTGGACACTCCCTTATCTTGATTTGTCATTATGAGAAAGTTTACTACATCAGAGCCGAGATTCATCTGGTTCCTCCACCACCCAGTAATTATAATTCACATCATGCGATAAATACACATGATGACCATTATTATATAATTTACCTAATTGATGGTGGAAGAATCGGATGACCTTGCACCCCAAAGAATTAAGGTTGCTCATAATAATAAAGCAAGGTAATGTAGTGTCTACATAGTACAAATGATGCACTGCTTGTCCTTGATGGGAACTTCAATGTTGTTGTAATCTCTTTCCCTTTCCTATCTTTGATGATCTTCCTATAACCAAAAGGAAGTCTAACCAATCATTTCCTAACATCACAACACCTAAGAGGAAGAAAGATGATGATTCAACACCTTTCACGTTAGGATGAAACTGTAGGCAATTACTTCACCTTATTTTAAGAAAAGAGCAAAAATCCATCATAAAAGACAAACGAAACACTATGAACATATGCCATAGTCATTATAACGTCAATGAAAACTCATGATACCATCACCTCTATGCAAAATTCTAATAGAAAAAATGTAAACAAAACTATGTTATCAAAAAGCCATATAGAAAAGACAAAGAATAATAACTAAATACATATGTAACATCATCACCATAACATGGACCCAAACTTCTTGGTAGATAGTCAAATTTTCTAACAGAAAAGTAACAAAAGAATGTCTAAAGATGTTGGACATCAAGCAAAGGCATTTATGAAAATATAATGTATAAATAGATTAATTTTAAATTCTCAATAGAAAATATCAACAATATGTGCAGTGAAGACAAGAGAATTTCTTCTTGTGTGCACATTGACAATTTATATTCTACAATGTCATTTTCTCCCTTGATCATATATATGTTGATCCTTTGCATATATATTGACTTAAACAATATTCTTAGTTAACTCTCACTTGGTTATCTTCTATCTTCTTCTTTTCCTTTCTTTACTCTTTGTTCGGTATACTTTTGATCTTTGGTGCTTATCTCATGATACTAATGATTATTACTTGCTTCCAGGCTATGATATGTTTTGAAATCAGCTGATCTAGCTTCTTAAAGTATTGTTTTATGTTAACACATTAATTGATCTGGTTTCCTAGAATATTATCATAAGTTTCTAAATTTCTTGATTGATCCTTTTAGGGTATTGTCGTGTGCTCCTCCATTGATTGATATAGCTTCTTCAAGCAGTCTTATGTCCTTACATTGATTGATCTAGTTTCCTAGAGCATTGACTCATGTTCCCACCGAGATCTATCTATCTGTATTAAGCTTTCTTTTCCATGATATTTTTACCTTGAAGGTTCTTATCTACGATTTACTATTGTCATATGTAGATACCTTGAGAGTTCTAGACAATGCTCCATTAATCTAATATCTAATTATCTTGACCATATTTGTCTATGATTTATCCTTGTCTAGAATTCTTAAGAACCTTATCTATTTTCCTATATTATTATATAGGAACGTGATAGATAAGACCTGCTTTGCTAGTGGAAATGGAAAGAGATAGCAATGGCGTTCAATTTTGCATTGATGACAACAAATGTTGCATGGACATTACATTAGCTCTCTTTATCCTCATGAGAAATTTTACTACTTTGGGGCCTAAATTCATCTAATTCCTCCATCATCCAGTAGGTGAAATTCACGTTGTGTTTTTCAACTTCTTTTCTCTAATATTTTGAAGTAAAATAAAATAACTCATTATAAATGCTTTGCCAATTCCAATTCTCATCACACCAATAAGTAAAATATAATAACTCGTTAGTAAATGAAGACAACTCTTCAGATACAAATAAATTAAACAATGTAAATAAATTGAGAGGTTCTCATCCAAGTCAGAAGTACAGAGGTGCGGTTTGAAATAGGATCAAAGGAAAAGCCAAAGGGTAATCCTTGTAAAATGAATTAGAACATTCCTATTTGGGGTAGTTTTATGTGTGTACATTTTGTTTCAGTTATGATTTTACTTTTGTCAGAGTAAATGGAAATGGGAAGAGATAATACCGGTGTTTAATTTCCTATCAATGACAACCGATTCATCACATGTACTGCATGGACATTATGGTAGCTTGCTTCATCGTTGGGAGGAAGCTTACTGCAGCTGGTGTAGGGGATGATTTGTGGAGGTTTGTCAACTCCTACCAACTACAACAATGACATTATTTAACAATTTTTTTAATTTTTTACTCTCTGCTGGATAACCTGGATTTTCTATTTAACTAGTGATTTTTGGGTCCAGTTGAATCTTGCTCTGTCGGTGTGAAATTGGTTATGTTGGGACTTTCATTCCAAAGTTTTTCAAGCCTGTCAATTCTATATCTTGAGAGCTTATGAATACATGTCAAGTTGAATCTTGCTCTGCCAATGTGAAATTGGTTCAACCAAAACCGTGTTCTTATTGTCATTGAAAAAAAATGGACACCATTCTATTATTTCTACCCCATAATGAACATATTGAAGAACACCAAGCAAAGATTGAAGTCTCCAATGAGCCGCCTATATCTGCAAAACTATAAAATCCTGATGATATCGCTGCATGTGATCCTTCTCCAACACGATAAGGAATCATGCCTGCTCATAGTGTGTCCTAATAAACCATGTGCCAAAGAGAGAAAAACATGATAATTCAATCCAAAAAACTCCAAAACTTGGTACATATTTACATTGCCCAATATTTTTTGTATGCTGGATTTCCCGGCTATGTTTCAAATTAGGTGAAGTAATTGTTGATTTTGTCATCTTGTCAACTATGGTGTTGAATGGCCATCTCTACTCTACTTTGGTGTTGTGTTGTTTGCAAATGATTTGTATGACCTACTTTGCTAGAGGAAACAGAAGGAGATCACAACAGCGTTTAATTTTTGATCAATGATAACCAATGCGTTGTTTGTTCTATGTGGACAATCTGTTAGCTTAGTTTTTCATAATGAGAAAGTTAACTACATCAGGACTGAGATTCATCTGGTTCCTCCACCACTAAGTAATTATAAGACACATCATGCGACAAAAGCACATGATGAGAATTATTATAATTTACCTAATTGATGGTGGAAGAATCGGATGACCATGCACCCCGAAAAAGTAAGGTAGCTCATAATGATAAAACAAGGTAACATAGTGTCTATAAAGTACAGATGATGCATTGCTTGTCTTTGATGAGAAAATGAATGCCAGTGTTATCTCTTTTCGTTTCCTATCTTTGATGATCTTCCTATAACCAAAAGGAAGTCTAACCAATCATTTCCCAACATCAAAACACCTATGAGAAAGGAAGATGGCGATTCAACAACTTTCAAGTGAGGATGACACGGTAGGCAATTATTTCACCTTATTTAAAGAAAATATCAAAAATCCATCATAAAATACAAACGGAACACTATAAACATATGCCATACTCGTTATAAAATCAATGAAAAATGATCATACCATTACCTCTATGTAAAATTCTAATAGAAGAAATGCAAACAAAATTATGTTTCAAAAAGCTATATAGCAAAGACAAACTATAATAACTAAATCCATATGTAATGTCATCACCATACCATGGACCAAAACTTGTTGATAGATAGTCAAATTTTCTAACAAAAAAGTAACAAAAGAACCAAAAAAAAAAGTAACAAAAGAATGTCAAGATGTTGGACATCAAGCAAACACACTTAAGAAAATATATTGTATAAATAGATTAATTTTAAATTGTCAATAGAAAATATCAATAATATGTACATTGAAGACAACATAATTTCTTCTACTGTGCACATTGACAATTTATATTCTAGAATGTCGTTTGCTCCCTTGATCAAATATATTTTGATCCTTTGCATATATATTGCCTTAAATAGTATTCTTTGGTAATTCTCAACGGTTAATTAGCAACTTTTATCCTAAGTTTGTTTATTCAGAAGCATAATGAAAGAAACCTATACTAGATAATTTAAGTAGAAACCCTCATATGGAACTTTATATAAGTTTGATTTTTACAAAGCCCCAAATTTTCCCAGATCTTTATCATGTGGCACAATTTTTAAAGAATCAAACTAGGAAAAAAAAGCAAGGAGCATGCAAAATAAGGGGGAAATAACATGCATGCATCTAGAAACAAAGGTTTACATTTGCCTTCATGGTGGTGAAAATCTTCATAGAAAGCTGCCCGAATCTAGAAGCAAAGCTTTACATCTGCCTCCATGGTAATAAATTTGTACAATGTAAAATGAATTTGCACTCAAACTAATCTAGCTCTGATATCATGTAAGAGTTTATGTTTAACTCGAAACAGGAGGATAACCTGCAAAACCTAAGATTTACCTTCCACAAGAGAAAAAAGCAAAGACCTGAATAATTTGTACAATAAGGATTTAGCTTTATGCAAGATTGCACAACTAAGCAATCACTATTTTAACAACCTAACAACTAGCAAAATTATCTAGAAGAATATCCTACAATAGAAATTCTACACTAACAGTATTGAAATCCACTTCATAAAACTCTCTTACAAAGATTTTACCTTAACAAACTAAACCCTAACACCCAATCTGATATTTCTTTCAGAAACCCATTCACAAGAGATATCCCACTCACCTTAAGAATCACCAGTATTGCCTTTACATTGCCAGGTCATGTCATTGTATAGTTGTAGTATCACCATCTTCTGCATTGTGGATAAGTAATGATTTAACAGATTTTGCAAGTTAAAGTAACAAATCAACCAACAAGATTATTCAGAATTGTGACTGGCCGCTAAGCATCTGGATTACAGTGACCTGAATTAGAAAAGGTGGTTCATCTGCTACACAGACCAATAAGGTGTTGATAAGTTCCTTTTTCCGAGGTTTTCCAATTTGTTTGTTTGATGTAGAAAATTATTGATACCACAACATTTGATGAGGTTGTTCTGAAAGTGAAGTTTTTTGGGAGGTGGGTGGAATTCTACAGTATTCTCTTCCTTTCCTCCTGATGATGGATCATAGAGTGTGATCCCAAATGTTGAGACAAAAAAAAGCAACACAGTTTTTCCAAAAACACTAGCACTATCATCATGGACTATGGAAATATCATGTCTACAACCATTCCACAGTATTGTTTTGGACGTGTTAAAGGTGAGAGGTTCTCATCCAAGTGAGAAATTTTGAATAGGAAAAAATAAATTGTAGTATTTTGAAAGATAAAGCCATGTGACATTAGTCAAAGATAAATGTTTTGCAAGAGTGGGAAAGACAGCGTTTTGAATGGTGTAATCAAGGATGTCTCTTGATTATTCTCCCATGCGATGCTACTGTCCATGTTCTCAAGAAACTATATTTTACATTTTACGTAACTAGTCAATGATTTGCAATGTTTGAGTATCAAGTTTCATATTTTAGTTAGTTGAGTTCAGTACATCTGTGTGATTCTCCCAGAAGTGGAACTAGTAACCTAGGGTTATATCTCAGAGAAATATACACTACAAGGGCTTTCACCTCATATTTCTCCGTCTCAGAGAAATATACACTACAAGAACCTTCATGATAATGTGACTCCCTCTTAAGCTCCAAGTACTAACATCAACCTCCTGACCTCCTCGTCTAAGGTTGCCTTTGTTGGTTTGTCAAACTCCCTCTGAATGTTAATTTCTCCTCTTTGAAGAAACTGATCGACTTTAGAATAAGAAACCTTCTGAATCAACTTTAGACCTTGGCTCCTTCTGAGATGTCCCCATGGCAATTTTTATAGTAGAAACAACTTGTGTAGACCTTAATTTGCAATCTCAAGCAAAGTGACCATAATTGTCACACCTGAAAGACTGAATGTGAGAGAGATCCTTCTTCTTCTTCGGTTTTAGGGCAGAATCTGATTCTCTATCTCTATTCCTCTTTCTTCCTTTGCCTCTTTCTCTAGCAGTATGTGTAGCAAGAACTTGATTTTCTACATCATGATATTTTTGCTCAATTCCTCTTGTTGCCAACCTAGACTCTTCTTGAATACAATCATCTCGAAGATGATTAAACTTGGACAACTTAGATCTCCCACTGATGCTTTGGATAAAGGGCTCCCAAGATTGGGGAAGACCATTTAGTGCCAACATAACAAGATCTTTGTCTGCAATTATGTCCCCAATAGTGCTCAACTAATCTCTTAAATCAGATATCTTCATAAAGAATGAGATAATTGAATATTCTTTATCCATTTTTACATGGTGAAGCTGTTGTCTCAAAGCAAGGGCTCTGCTAGTATTGTTGATCTCATACAATCCTTTTAGAGTATCAAACATTTCTTTAGCTGACTTCAACTTGGAGATGATCGGTACTAGGTGATTCATCACAGAGTCTATCATGATCTTTCTAGCCTTCGTGCCCTTTTTTTTCCACTGGATTTTCTCAGTATCATCGGAAGGCTTGGGCATATTACTCTCCACGAAATCAAGAAGATCATTCTCCTCTAATGCAATGAGTACCATGGGTTTCCAAGAGTTGAAGTTTGAGGCTCCACCAAGCCTATCTTCTACCTTGACATCGTTCACCATCTTCTTTTTCTACACAAATTCTCCTTCAAAGATCTTCCCTTAGGTAAGAAAAAATTTGCAACCTCAGATCTGCAATACTTTGCCTTCAAGATCTGCCCTAGATGAAAAGTTGACTTGACTGCTTAAACAAATCTGATTAGATCTTTTCTTAGACCCGCTCTGATATCATGTTAGTTTTATAGATCAAAAATGCAATAAGCAAAAAATACAACACATAGAACAATGAACATAGTATTTTTATCCTGTGAAAACCCCCCTACTCGAGGGAGAAAAACCCAGCAAGATATTCTCTTCTAAATCAGAAAGTTAAGTGCAGAAATTGTTGGCATATAGTATTACATTGTTAAATTTGCATTTATAAGTTAGTTTATGCATATTAAATAAATGTTAGTTTGTGGGAGTTACATTCCCGTATGGAGGTTATGTAGGTAGTTATCAAATAGTTAAAGGGAAGAGGCTTTTATAAAGCCAATGTAATGCAATGTGAAATTTATTCAAACACAATAATATATTATTCTATATTTTTATTTATGTGCAATGGTTTAATATATTCATTTGCTCTACCATTTTCAATATGGTATCAAAGCAAGTTGTTTCTCTGTGCCTGTGATATAATAAAATTATGTGCAGAATAAGGGTGCAGCTAGTTTATGAAACTCAGCGTTGAAATTTACATAGACTCACGTGGAAAAAGGTGAAGTTTCATTTCAGAGTGCGGATCTGTAGAGACCGTTTGGAAAGATTTAAGTGTGAATAATGTTGTGGTTGTGATGGAAGGCATATGAAATTCATTGCAAGCCATTATTTTAAGAGGAGCAGTGCCATAGAAGACAAACATTATCAGAGAGGTCGTTAATCTGGTCCCTATAGAATGAGAGGAGATTTAGAGAAAAGCCTATGTGTGCATTGAACATGGCATTTACAAATCAGTCCAGACTTAATCAGGCATGATCAACATTTTGCAAAAGGCCAACTAATTGGAAAGGTGGTTAAGAAACTCGTCAACCACATTGTGAACTACTCGTGATAGAGAACTCTTCTAGTGCGGTTGAGAAAATTTGAAGAGTTTTAATGCCTAGAGATTGAGTGCCCACAAAAAAAAAATTATATATAACAACAAGTACATTCTATTTGGAGGGATTTATGATGGAAGGTTGGGCGTAAAGGGACTGTTGTGTTTTGGAGTAGAGTGATACAAATGAAATCTCAATAGAAATAGAACAACCCTCATCCAAAGCGCATCGCTATAACAATCAGAAGGCCAAGACAAACCAACGTACGGACGGCATCTGCAATTAGGGTTTTGATCCTCCGTGCAATTTAAACAAATAGTGAGTTTATTATTCTCTACCAAAACATTTACAAAGAAATTTTACTTTGGAGTAATAAGGATTAAATTGTTGAAAGTTTAATTTGTGAAGGTCTAATACTGTATTGAAGTTATGAGACATTTCATTCCATTGCTTTTGTGTGGGGTTTGTACATTTGTATGCATTGGAGTGATAAGGAAAATAAGGATTGGAGGTATATGAGTCCATCATTGATCAAAATTGATATGGGTGTGTGCAAGAAGTTGTGTCCACTTATTGGCCAAAAAGTGGAAGTGTTTTACCTGATTTTCAGAATTTATCACATTTGACCTAAAAATTCTTGGAAAAAGTCACTAAATATAAAATGTAGTACTCAAAGTCTAGTTTCCAAATATGTAATTTTTTTTAATACCCAGATGATACAAATTAATTTTTAATAGGCGTTTCTAAAAACCACTGTTTAAAAGTCACTTTTTTTTACTATACCATGCACGTGTACGTCATCCATATTTTGACCTAAATAATCATATTTTTCTAAATACTTTTGGGAAAAGATTTCTAACTCACTGAAGCACGTTTTCCATATTTTTTGTAATTTTTTATTGAATATTTTTTTTTGTTAATTTTTTATTGGCCATTTTTTGTGTTTTAAAAAATCGTCGTATACGTCACGCATAAGATGACCTAAACTTATCATTTTATGAAATTTTTTTTTTTCAAATTGGAAAGAATTGTCTGAAGTATGTTTTCGTATAATTTTTTTACAATTTTTTTTCTTTAATAAAATGTTATTAAAATACTAAAAAACCATGATAATTCAAGTTTATGGACCTGTTTCATTAGAAATTAATTAAAAAATAGAAAAAATAATCTAATTGTAAAAAAAATTACATATTTGGAATGTACACTGTCTCATCTATAATGGGTTTTAATTTCGTCAAAAAATTCTACAAAAAAGGCCTTCAGACATATGCCCAAAGTCACTAGTTTGTTGTGACATTGACAAGACCTTCAACTTGCAGGTCAAACTAGGTCCAAAGCCAAGGGTCGAGTTCCCAAGCCCTTTTTCTGACCCAAAACCCATAGCAAAAAGTGGGTCAGAAATTCAAAACTTATAAAACGGGATCCCGTTTCATAAAAGGTTAATATTTTAATCTTTTATGAAATGGGATCCCGTTTCATAAAGGTTAAAATATTAACCTTTTATGAAACTCAAAATGGGATCCTGTTTCTAGAAAACAAGATCCTGCTTTTGGCTTGGGATTCCAAAGCAAAATGGGATCCCGTTTTTAGTTACCCGATTTTGAATTTTTTTCTAACTCTAAAACTTCCACCTTAAGTGGACACAACTTCTTGCATTTACCCATATCATTATTTTTAACGTTTGAAAATGGTCACACATTATGTTTGTGGTTTTGATGCCATCCATGCTATCCATGATAGAAATTTGAGAGACTTGCATGCTTGTGCTATCGAAGAGTCTAATGCAAATGGATAGAGTGTAACCGCATCATATTGGAGGAAGGCAGCATCGGACGATGGAGAATTTTCCATCATCTCAAGTTAACTTCTCACTTTGAGATGATGCTTTGCATGAGAAGCATTTTTGGTTTTGGTTGTTTTGCTTTTCTTTGTCGATGCTGACGAATATAAAGAATATATGTTTTGTGAAGATTTTATTTTGGAGACAGGTTTGGGATTTGTTGTTGAGCTCAATATGGATTGTTGTCCAACGAGCTTCAAAGTATATGATCGATAATTATACCCTTTCACAGTCACTAGACAATGATAGAGATCTGTCGTATATCTTGGGGATTATTGTTGAATAATTCAAGACTGTGATTTGAGAGTTCGGGACTAAAGAGATCAAGAACACTGCTTGAAGCTATGTCTTTCCAAGGGTAGATGAGACAGCATGATGGAGCCACGCTTGGTTTAGGATTTGTTCTTTGGGAGAAGATCTTCTATAAAATATGTATTCATATTATGTAATCAGCTTTGTTGAGTATATTAGCATTCAGAGGGGGTCCCTTGGTACTATTGCAAGAACAATGTAATAGGGGGGGAATGTTGGCATATAGTATTACATTGTTAAATTTGCATTTATAGGTTAGTTTACGCATATTAAATAATTGTTAGTTTGTGGGAGTTACATTCCCGTATGGAGGTTACGTAGGTAGTTATCAAATAGTTAAAGGGAAGAGGCTTTTATAAAGCGAATGTAATGCAATGTGAAATTTATTCAAACACAATAATATATTATTCTATATTTTTATTTATGTGCAATGGTTTAATATATTTGTTTGCTCTACCATTTTCAATAGAAATGGCACTCACAATCTGGCCCTAGAAGGGATGAATCTCATGCAATAAATATGCACTTGCAGATAGTACGATTTCCTTGAATACACAATAATAAAGATACTTCTCCTTGAATCTGCTACTCTAGAAGGCAAACCTGTTGTTGAAGAAATTGAATTGAAATTCAATGATTATCTTCAAATGAGGAGACTCTATCTCCCTTATATACTAAACTAGGCGAGTCTCTTCTAGGCCGACCAGCCTTGCATGAATTTTATTTAAAAAAATTTCTCACGAAGCTACAAAGCACTAACAAGAAGTACAGAGGTGTGGTAAGAAATAGGATCAAAGTAAAATCCAAGGGGTAATCTTTGTAAAATGAATTAGAACATTCCTATTTGGGGTAGTTTTATGTGTGTACATTTTGTTTCGGTTACAATTTTACTTTTGTTGGAGTAAATGGAAATGGGAAGAGATAATACCGATGTTTAATTTCCTATCAGTGACAACCGATTCATCACATGTGCTGCATGGACATTATGGTAGCTCGCTTCATCGTTGGAAGGAAGCTTACTGCTACTAGTGTTGGGGGTCATTTGTGGAGGTTTGTCAACTCCTACCAACTACAACAATGACATTATTTAACAAATTTTTTACTCTCTACTGGATAACCTGGATTTTCTATTTAACTAGTGATTTTTGGGTCCAGTTGAATCTGCTCTATCGGTGTGAAATTGGTTATGTTGGGATTTTCATTCCAAAGTTTTTCAAACTTGTCAATTCTATATCTCGAGAGCTTATGAATACATGTCAAGTTGAATCTTGCTCTGTCGGTGTGAAATTGGTTCAACCAAAACCATGTTCTTATTGTCATTGCAAAAAAAATGGACTCCATTCTATTATTTCTTACCCATAATGAACATATTGAAGAACACCAAACAAAGATTGAAGTCTCCAATGAGCCGCCTATATCCACAAAACCGTAGAATCATGATGATATCGCTGCATGTGATCCTTCTCCAACACAATAAGGAATCATGCCTTCTCATAGTGTGTCCTAATAAACCATGTGCCAAAGAGAGAAAAACATGATAACTAAATCCAAAAAACTCCAAAACTTGGTACATATTTACATTGCTCAATATTTTTTATATGCTGGATTTCCGGGCTATGTTTCAAATTAGGTGAAGTAATTGTCTATTTTGTCATCTTTTCAACTATGGTGTTGAATAACCATCTCTACTCTACTTTGGTGTTGTGTTGTTTGTAAATAATTGGTAAGACCTACTTTGCTAGAAGAAACAGAAGGAGATCACAACGGCGTTTAATTTTTCATCAATGACAAACAATGTGTTGTTTGTTCTGTGTGGACAGTCTGTTAGCTTAGTTTTTCATAATGAGAAAGTTAACTACATCAGGACCGAGATTCATCTAGTTCCTCCACCACTAAGTAATTATAAGACACATCATGCGACAAAAGCACATTATGAGAATTATTATAATTTACCTAATTGATGGTGGAAGAATCAGATGACCGTGCACCCTGAAGAAGTAAGGTTTCTCATAATGATGAAGCAAGGTAACATAATGTCTACAGAGTACAGATGATGCATTACTTGTCTTTGATGAGAAATTGAATGCCGATGTTATCTCTTTATGTTTCCTATCTTTTATGATCTTCCTATAACCAAAAGGAAGTCTAACCAATCATTTCCCAACATCACAACACCTAGGAGGAAGGAAGATGGCGATTCAACACCTTTCAAGTGAGGATGACATTGTAGGCAATTATTTCACCTTATTTAAAGAAAATATTAAAAATCCATCATAAAATACAAACGGAACACTATAAACATATGTCATACTCATTATAAAGTAAATGAAAAATGATCATACCATTACCTCTATGTAAAATTCTAATAGAAGAAATGCAAACAAAATTATGTTTCAAAAAGCCATATAGCAAAGACAAACTATAATAACTAAATCCATATGTAATGTCATCACCATACCATGGACCCAAACTTCTTGATAGATAGTCAAATTTTCTAACAAAAAAGTAACAAAAGAACCCAAAAAAAAGTAACAAAAGAATGTCAAGATGTTGGACATCAAGCAAACACATTTAAGAAAATATATTGTATAAATAGATTAATTTTAAATTGTCAATAGAAAATATCAACAATATGTACATTGAAGACAACATAATTTCTTCTACTATGCACATTGACAATTTATATCCTAGAATGTCATTTTCTCCCTTGATCAAATATATGTTGATCCTTTGCATATATATTGCCTTAAATAGTATTCTTTGGTAATTCTCACTTGGTTATCTTTTATCTTCTTCTTTTCCTTTCTTTACTCTGTCTGGTATACTTTTGATCTCTGGTGCTTATCTCATGATACTCATTATTATTACTTGCTTCCAGACTATGCTATGTTTTGAAATCAGCCAATCTAGCTTCTTGAAGTATTGTTTTATGTTAACACATTAATTTCTCTGCTTTCCTAGAATATTATCATGAGTTTTTGAATTGCTTGATCAATCTTTTTAGGGTATTGTCTTGTGCTCCTCCATTGATTGATAGATCCTTTTTACCATCCATATGCTTGTCAACATTTTCCATTTTGAGAACATATCTTCATTTTGTTTATACATATAAACGAGAGGTTTAATGTCTGAGGTGTGCAGCAACCAGTGTCACCATATCCAGCTAGATTTTTATGCATTTTGTGGCATATTTCCTACATCCAAAAATCATGCAAATGTGGGGAATGTGAAAGCCTATTACTCTCAAATGCTTGAAATTGTGGTTCATTATTTTTGTCTACACTTTTCAACTAGATGGAGTTGAATAGACAAACACCTGGTCTTTGGATACAGAAGTTGATTGTCGGAAGATTTGATGTTTGTAGAGATGTGCTCCGAACGGTTAATTAGCTACTTTTATCCTAAGTGTGTTTATTCAGAAGCATAATGAAAGAAACCTATACTATATACTTTAAGTAGAAACCCCCATATGGAACTTTATATAAGTTTGATTTTTACAAAGCCCCAAATTTTCCCAGATCTTTATCATGTGGTGCTCGCAAAGCATGCACAATTTTTAAAGAATCAAACTAGGAAAAAAATGCAGGAGCATGCAAAAAAAGGGGGAAATAACATGCATGCATCTGGAAACAAAGGTTTACATCTGCCTCCATGGTGGTGAAAATCTTCACAGAAATCTACCTGCATCTAGAAGCAAAGGTTTACATCTGCCTCCATGGTAATAAATTTGCACAATATAAAATGAATTTGCACTCAAACTAATCTAGCTCTAATATCATGTAAGAGTTTATGTTTAACTCGAAACAGTAGGATCACCTGCAAAACCTAAGATTTACCTTCCAGCAGAGAAAAAAGCAAAGAGGAATAATTTGCACAAAAAGGATTCAGCGTTATTCAAGATTGCACAACTAAGCAATCATTATTCTAGCAACCTAACAACTAACAAAATTATCTAAAGGAATATACTAGAATAGAAATTCTACACTAACAGTATTGAGATCCACTTCATAAAACTCTCTTACAAAGATTTTACCTTGAAAAACTAAACCCTAACGCCCAATCTAATATTTCTTTCAGAAACCCATTCACAAGAGATATCCCATTCACCTTAAGAATCACCAATATTGCCTTTACATTGCCAGGTCATGTCGTTGTATAGTTGTGGTATCACCATCTTCTACATTGTGGATAAATAATGATTTAACAGATTTTGCAAGTTAAAGTAATAGATCTGCCAACAAGATTATTCAGAATTGTGACTGGCCACCAAGCATCTGGAATACAGTGACCCGAATCTGAAAAGGTTGTTCATCTGCTACACAGACCGATAAGGTGTTGATAAGTTCCTTTCTCTGAGGTTTGTCAATTTGTTTGTTTGATGTAGAAAATTATTGATACCACAACATTTGATGAGGTTGTTCTGAATGTGAAGTTTTTTCGGAGGCGGGTGGAATTGCACAGTATTGTTTTGGACGTGTTAAAGGTAAGAGGTTATATCTACATTAGTCAGAGATAAATGTTTTTAATCGGAAAAAATGAATTGTAGTATTTTGAAAGATAAAGCCATGTGACATTAGTCAGAGATAAATGTTTTGCAAGAGTGGGAAAGACAAAGCGTTTTGAATGGTGTAATCAGGGATGTCTCTTGATTATTCTCCCATGCGATGCTACTGTCCATGTTCTGGAGAAACTATATTTTACATTTTACATGACTAGTCAATGACTTGCAATGTTTGAGTATCAAGCTTCATTTTTTAGTTAGTTGAGCTCAGTACATCTGTGTGATTATGAAGTGGAACTAGTAACCTAGAGTTATATCTACTAAAAGGGCAAATATCATTCTTCATTATTATGAAGTACAAACTAATGAGAAGGTGGATTTGAAACCCATCGAATTGTTAAACGGGTAGCCATTACGGTGTTAAAATATCATTCTTCAAGAGTTTGGAATGCATTCTCAATAACTTGGTATGCATGTACATCGTTTTGAATAACAATTATTTGAACATGTTTAAATCAACTTTTATAACACATTTCGTGAGTTACCATTATGTGGTATGTGATCTCTAGTGGCCACACTCGGTATGCTATAGATATTTTTGGAATGGTACATTATTTTGTTACTTGCAATGTTAACCAGATTTGTAGACTATGTTTCTGCAGACACTGATATACTCTCTATTTGTTCTTTTAAATCGTTTATGTAGAGATACGAATACATAACATGTTGTAATTGGAGTTATGAGGTGATTATGTGTACTCAAAGCCTACGACTAATTTTTTTTACAAGTATTATCGATTGAGCCCAACTAGTATTGAGTATTTTTGTTTGGTTTGTTTCTACATTCTGCATCACAGATCTACTCTATATGATGATGGTATTTTATCTTTACGGATTAAAATTGGCAAGCTAATAAAATAGCAGTGTTGGAAGCTACTTCATCCCACTTTTATGTAGTTATGTGCTCATTATATTTTTCTACTGTAGGAGATAGATAGGTTACAAGATCAGACACCCAATGCCTGAGCACATAAGAAAGATGTTCCTTCAAGAATTTCTGCACAACAAGCAAGTGAAAAAATAATTGTGAGGGTTTGGGAGTATCAGAAAATGAACAAGGGATGATGTGGTCCTGTTTAGTAGGGTTTTGTTAGGACTTTTGTTCCAAAGTTTTTGAAACCCATTAAATATGTATTCGGAGGGCTTATGAATACATGTCATGTTGAATCTTGCTTTGTCGGTGTGAAATTGGTTCAACCAAAACCATGTTCCTCTTGTCATTGCAAAACAAATTGACATCATTCTATCATTTTTCCCCAATAATGAACATTTCGAAGAACATCAAGCAAAGATCGAAGTCTCCAATGAGCCACATGTATCCGCAAAACCACAAAATCATGATGATCATTGCATGTGATCCATCTCCAATGCAATAAGGAATCATACCTGCTCATAGTGTGTCCTAATAAACCATGTGACAAAGTGAGAAAAACTTGATAACTCAATCCAAAATATGGGACATATTTACATTCCTCATTATTTTTTGTATGCTGGATTTTTGGGCTATGTTTCAAATTAGGTAAAGTAGTTGTTTTTTTTGTCATCTTGTCAACAATGGTGTTGAATGACCATCTCTACTCTACTTTGGTGTTATGTTGTTTGAAAATAATTGGTAATACCTACTTTGCGAGAGGAAATGGAAGGAGATTACAATGACATTCAATTCTTCATCAACAACAACCAATGTGTTGTTTGTTCTGCATGGACACTCCGTTAGCTTGATTTGTCATTATGAGAAAGTTTACTAAATCAGAGCTAAGATTCATCTGGTTCCTCCACCACCCAGTAATTATAATTCACATCATGCGACAAATGCACATGATGAGCATTATTATATAATTTACCTAATTGATGGTGGAAGAATCGAATGACCGTACACCCCAAAGAATTAAGGTTGCTCATAATAATGAAGCAAGGTAATGTAGTGTGTACACAGTACAGATGATGCATTTCTTGTCCTTGATGGGAACTTGAATGCCGTTGTAATCTCTTTACCTTTTCTATCTTTGATGATCTTCCTATAACCAAAAGGAAGTCTAACCAATCATTTCCTAACATCACAACACCTAAGAGTAAGAAAGATGACGATTCAACACCTTTCACGTTAGGATGAAATTGTAGGCAATTACTTCACCTTATGTTAAGAAAAGAACAAAAATCCATCATAAAAGACAAACGAAACACTATGAACATATGCCATACTCATTATAATGTCAATGAAAACTCATCATACCATCACCTCTAAGCAAAATTCTAATAGAAAAAATGCAAACAAAATTATGTTATCAAAAATCCATATACAAAAGTCAAAGTATAATAACTAAATGCATATGTAATGTCATCACCATAACATGGACCCAAACTTCTTGATAGATAGTCAAATTTTCTAATAGAAAAGTAACAAAAGAATGTCCGAAGACGTTGGACATCAAGCAAAGGCATTTATGAAAATATAATGTATAAATAGATTAATTTTAAATTCTCAATAGAAAATATCAACAATATGTGCATTGAAGACAAGAGAATTTCTTCTTGTGTGCACATTGACAATTTATATTCTACAATGTCATTTGCTCCCTTGATCAAATATATGTTATCCTTTGCATATATATTGACTTAAACAATATTCTTTGGTAACTCTCACTTGATTATCTTTTATCTTCTTATTTTCCTTTCTTTACTCTTTGTTCGGTATACTTTTGATCTTTGGTGCTTATCTCATGATACTCATGATTATTACTTGCTTCCAAGCTATGATATGTTTTGAAATCAGCCGATCTAGATTCTTCAATTATTGTTTTATGTTAACACATTAATTGATCTGGTTTCCTAGAATATTATCATAAGTTTCTAAATTGCTTGATCGATCCTTTTAGGGTATTGTCGTGTGCTCCTCCATTGATTGATATAGCTTCTTCGAGCAATCTTATGTCCTTACATTAATTGATCTAATTTCCTAGAGCATTGACTCGTGTAAGGACCTGACTCATCCTTATCAAATATTACTATCATTGAATTCAAAAATACCGAGGAAATAAAAATTTTGATCTAACAAATGCAGGAAATGTGAAATTTTTCTATTAATTCCAAGAAGTGCTTAATGCATGATATAGAGATGCGACGAACTTGAATTTAGTGTTCTAAAAATCATCAAGTTCTGAAAGATCACAAATTTTATATCTAGTGAAGAGAGAGAGAGTACATTACGAGGGAAGGTACATTACGCAAGATAACCTATAAGAACAATGGATCACACATACCTTAAGTTCTTCATTACATCCTGCATTCACTTCTAACAACTTGCTTTCTCCCTAGTGACTTGTATCCTTATCATCTGCACAAAACTAACTAGACAATCTCATGTTAATACTACTCAGAAATCACTACACAGAAAGTTATGATCATGATGTTAATTATAAAAGAGTATCCTATATCCGAGGGACCTGAGTACTGGAGGCATCCTTCATCGTCCAGACTGCCTACATACCCTATATCCATGGGATCAAGGCACTCTCTGGATGCGACTGACACGGGGAATGTGAATATGTAGTTCTTGTCTTGTACTATATTTGATGCAACTATGAGTGGGTACGCAGTCCTTTCTAGGGCTCAATTTCCCCAGACAGTCCTTGTCAACTGCCACCCTCTCATCATCCTAGTCATCTTCGACATCCTAATCATCATCACCATAGTCCTCATCATCCAAGTAAAACCCCTAATCATTTCTGGCCATTACACATCATCAAATCCTTATCCAATCAATTCTCCAAATCTATCACTTGTAAACATGGACAAGGCATTTCTAAACAACACCTATGAGAATGATCCTTATGGCACGAAAAGAATGCTTAATCAACTTAGTCAATTTAGGTGGTTATATAGAAAGGAAGAAGACCCTGTGTCACCACAACATCAACAATTCCCGCAACATCAAGTCCTAGGCCAATATCAACGATCCCACATTCAATCACAAGCCCAACAAGCACATAATTCAAACACTAATGCTGCCACATCCATACCACAAATCAACCTCACTATTCCTAGTAACACCCCAAACGCAAGTACTTCCATAAGTCTACCATCCAATGATCCTAAATCCATTGCCATCATATATCCCAACTGCTTTCTCAACAAACCTCTAACATCAACCAATGTCCACAACAATCCACCTCACAAGACCTTTCAGCTATAAGTCCTATCATGCCACCTCATCACCAAACTTATCCACATGGCAATCAAATGTCCTTACAAGAACAACATGCAAGTCCAAATGGCCCTATGTACATAAATCAAGAAAGTCCAAGTTATCTTATGCAAGACCTAAAATCCTTTAACAAGGGAGAAACCAACTTAGCAGGTGCCTCCTTTGAGTCACCTTCACCATCCAATCATATACCAACACATGAGCCAACTAGTCCTATCCCAACACCTTTATCAAGCCCTTCATCACCTTCATCACCTTCATCCCCATGTTCCACTAATCCTTCATTAAAAGATTCCATGCAGATAATTTTAGAGAAATTGGTCCAAGCAAATTTGATTGAGCTATACCCGTTCAAAGCATATTCTCCATTTATGATTAAACCTAGAGGGTATAATGAAAACCATTATTGTACATACCATA
Source organism: Cunninghamia lanceolata (assembly GCA_027924645.1). Classification (NCBI taxonomy): domain Eukaryota; kingdom Viridiplantae; phylum Streptophyta; class Pinopsida; order Cupressales; family Cupressaceae; genus Cunninghamia; species Cunninghamia lanceolata. The sequence goes on along the minus strand of BSBN01000210.1, from coordinate 716,462 downwards.
GGTATAGGGACCATACCATAGATCCACTTGTGTCCAATTTCAAAGATTGGTCAAGAACCTAGAAGATTGTGGTAAGATTGTCTTGGATAAGACCAATCCCTCTAACTCCATTATCTTTCCATCTAGCACAAATCCTAATCCCATTATGCATCCAACAAATCCCAATCCTAAGCCTTCAACTTCCACTATTATCATACATCCACTATATTGCCCTTTCAACCATACCCTTGCAAAGGATGTGATCCATTGGCTACTAGCAAGGAATAAAACATTGCCATGTCATCAAACACCTATTCTTGAGCTTCCCCATGAGTCCTTAAACACTTTGTCTAGTCTTTTAACCCCATCATGTGATCTACAAGCTATCAAGCTTATTAAAGAGCCTTCCACTTCCATGCAAGAAAACCAAGAGTTATGTCAAGAGCACGATCCAAAGCATGAAGAAACAATACCCCCTAAATCTAATCAAGATCAAATCATCCCCATCCAATCTATCCATAACATGTATCTTCTTTATGATCAAGATAACACCTATGAAGAAGCTATCCATGAGCACCTTGATCCTATCCATAATCCCATAATCCATGAGCAAGACATCCAAATTGCTCCTAGTCATCATCCATCTAGTCCAATCCATGATCTTACACCTTCCACTTTCCATAATGAGACATGTGCCTCCCAAGAATACATAAGCATAGAAGATCAAATCAATACCTTGGATCGTAGTGAACATAATGTTAAGCAAGATCCTAATGGCCTTTCCATATCCACTATCGATCATGTTACAAGTCCACCAACATATCCACTTGGTCTATCCACCTTCATCCATGAATGTTCTTCCTTAGAACAACAACAACCATTATCCACTTTACCTTCTCCATCCAATAATCAACTCAAGTCTAGTGTCCAAACTACACCTAGTCCTATAGTCAATCGCATGCTCCAAAACATGAACTACCAAGGCAAAGGCTTAGGCCTTCATGAACAAGGAATTTTGGAACCAATCCATGTCAAGGTCCCTCCTCGCTCATTTGGCCTTGGATACACACCCCAAGGTCAACAATCTAACGATGTTGGTACTTCCTCCACACTTCCTAAATCCACTTCCTTCCATCATAAACCCCATCATATTCCTAAAACATACGTTGCCATTCCACCTCCCTCATCCTACAAATGTCAAAAGCATGTGACCATTCACCTTCCACCATCCACTTTACCTCCAATTCTTCCAACTCCAAATATCCCTCCATCTGCTTTTCCACCATTGCTACCAACACCCCCTTACCCAACCATTCATAAATACCCTAAATATCCTAATCATGACCAATAAAAGCACACATTGTCTAAACATAAAGCTTCCACTCCTTCCACCAACCTCTCTTCCATCATGTCCATGGGATTCAAAAGTAAACATTTGGATGCCTCTACTTATAAAGCTAAATATCCTAAAAATCCTCATGCCTTAGGGCACAAACATGAAAAGTCAAAGAAAAGTACATCCCAAAGATTACCTAAGTCCAAACCTTCACAAGAAAAGTCAAAAACTAAAATGGTTTGGGTCCCTAAGCAAAAATCAAGCAAGTCAAATAAGGTATCCACCTCTCAAAAATCCCAACCATCCCCCTCCATTCAAAAATGCCATTCCATTCAAACATTTCAAACATCCCACATGCAAAGCAAAAATCAAAAAAATACTAAGTCCATGTGGGTTCCAAAAGTCCTAAATCATCCATCTCCTAAGCAAACATCACCATTGCTTCCTACACCACCATCCAATCAAAATCTTCCATGTTTATCACGGTGTGTGCAACCGTTGGTCAGGATTCCTTTTCATACCTCCATCACTCCATCATTCACTCATTATCCTACATATCTCCCCCATCACCTTCCTATGGTCCATGCTTTTGCATAAGTCCATTATAATCCATATCATAATCCACTTTCACCCCTACATAATCCACATCATAATCCACTTTTGATCCCTCCATAATCCACATTATAATCCACTATCTATCTTATCCATCTCACTTTCATGCAATCCCTTACCAATATCGATGAGCACATTTGACATGGTCCATGTGACATCTTTCTCTCCAATGGGACTATCACCTTTCATGGCACTAGACACTTGATTCCCACCCATCCATAACCCCCCCTTTTCCCATTCAAAAGTCAAAAAAGTCAAAAAAAAAAAAAATTAAAAAGTAAAGAGAAATCCTTTCGTCCAACGGTGAAAACCTGGAAAACAGGCACCTTGGATAAGTACCATGATGAAAACTTGGTAAACAGGCATCATGTGTAGGTTGATCTTCTATATCACTTACACTTGGGGGCACCTTGTCTCATCCTTTTCCAAACTATCATACTATTTTCCTACCATTTCCATATACATACCTATCACATTGCATCCATTCATCCTCCCTTCCTCTTTTGATCTTGACAAAGATTGGGGGCAACTGTTGACAAGTGTTTTGGATATCTCTTGACATACCTTATCTTGACATTATCCTATGGTCCTTTCCAATCCAATCCTATCATTATCCTCTAGTCATTACCCATTTATCCATCTTATCCAATCCATCATATCATCCCATTGTCCTAAGCATTGTCATGAAAAAGCCTGTCTACTATTTAGAATGGGGCATGTTATTCCTATGTGACATAGCCTTTGGAGATCACATCCTTATACATACATCCATTGTGAGTTTTTCATCCTATCCACTATCATACATCCCTTCATCCATCCATTTATCATGATCCTTTCATCCATCCACTATCATCCATCTCCCATTCATTCCCTTGCACCTAGAATTGGTTCCCCTTGTCATTGGTATCTAGCATAAAGGCTACTCAAATTGTAAATCCATTGACATTCAAAAATACAAAAAACAAATATTTCAAAAACCCAAAAAAAATCAAAATATTTCAAAAATCCAAAAAAATCAAAACATTTCAAAAATACAAAAAAAATCAAAATATTCTAACAAAAAAAAACCCAAGCAATAGTATCAATCATCTATCAAACAATCCATCAAAACAAGTCCAATCATACCATCAAATCAAGCCAATCTATCAATCATCCAATATATTAAACAATCAAAAGCAAATCAAATAACGTCATTCAATCAATCCCAATCAATCCATCACCTGATCAAACCATCCACTTTCATCATCACCATCAATAAAGACACAAATCAAAACTACATCTCATCTCTATTGTTAAATGCCTTGATCCCATGGACACGGATATGTAGGCAGTCTAGAGTACGAAGGAAGTGCTCAAATTCAGGCACAAGACAATATTCCTCTTTCTTCTCTTTCTCTCATCTTCTTCTATCATCTATCTTCATCAATTCATCAATCTTTCAATCTTAATCCAAACAATAAATCCAAATGCAAGTCACCCTTTATCCATACCAATCAAGTTAATCAATCGTGTCAAATTATCCAATAGCAATCAATGGTCTTGATCCTAATCTTGTCGTAAGACAAATCAATCAATCATCATCATCATCATCAATGAGATATATCATTCCCGCATCCTTGTGTTGATCTAGAGATATATCATTCCCCGCAATGACAACACTATCATCATCAATCAATCAATCACTTAATCATCGGTTTACAGCTTGATAGGGGCAATACCTTGTTTGTTTTTGAATCATTTGTGCATACTTGCTTGCTTTCTTGTGTGTGTTATCATTTTATCTTGCATTTGTATCACATCGGTATCAACCCAGCTAATATTCATATCTTGTATCTAGACAAGGTTGTATTATACTGGGGCACGAGACACATCGTCACCCTGGTCCTTATACCTTGGTGCATAATGTCTAGTGCTATATCAAACATGATGGTTGCTCACTTCATTGAAGCATAACTTATCATTCATTTCTTCTAGCCATTCCCTTATCTTTCTTCCTTAGCCAATTCCATTGCATTTCGAGAGCCTACCCATGTTTGTCCAACCCGCTTATCCTCTCAAGGGGGCATCATCACCCTACCCTTTTCTTCTATCCATTTCCTTAGATTCTTTGAAATGATGTTACTCAACATAAATCTTATCATCTCGCAACATCATCTCACAGAGGGGCAAATGTAGACACTAAAAAAATGTCCATGTCTTGACATAACACCTTGTCGACATGACCTTGTGTGTTTTGCCCTAATTCCTAGGTCATCCAACCTCATCCCACTCACAAATCCCACTTACCCCACTCCTAATCCTATCATAATCACTTAGCCAAATCAATTAAATAAATCATATTTATTTAATTAATTCCCCAGCCCAGTTATCCCTAGGTCCTAGTTCATCTTAATCACATTGGTCTAACTTAATCACCTTCTTGATTAATTAAATAAACCCACTTTATTTAATTAATCCCACTTGATCATATTCCTAAGTAATTAAATAAATCCCATTTATTTAATTAATTGCACCTAGTCACATGTCTCACATAATTCAAATTAAAAATTTGAATTATTCCCTCACCTCTCATCACATTGCGACACATGTCACATGTCTCATCTCTCACTTAATAGGCCTTCACATGTCAAACTAATTCAAATATAATATTTGAATTAGATTCCTTTTATTCTCCATCGCACACTTGTCATGTGACTACAATCCCTCTTTGAGTGGGAAACCCTAATCCAACCCTAATCGATCTCAACTGTTCATATCCTCCAACATAACTCTCAATCACAACCATCCATTCGAATTTGCCTTTTTCTATAAAGGTAGCCTCTCTTGAGCCATTGGCAACGAATCTTCTTCTAGTATCCTCATGCTGTCGAAATCTCTCCTCAATCTTTCATCTTTCATCTATCATTCATCTATCTTGTAGCTCTCATCTTTCATCCAATCTTCCACCTACCAATCCCTATCCTATCGTTATGCTACTGAATCAAGCAATCAACATTCATCGCTTTGGGTAAAGCTAGAGTGCTTTGGGTGCGGTACTCTCCACCTTATCAATGGATCGTGAGTCGATATGAGGTTTGCATTCATTTGATTTGCATTTGTTATCATTTCCTTCATGTCGATTTTTCATAATCTCAACCATAAAAACCGAACACTGCGATTTGTTTGAGTTTGGACATTTATTTACATAGTTTACCTATCTAAAAAAAACTTTTATGATAACTTATAAGGAAATGAGAAGGAAAATAAACTTCTTTGCTTGATCAATCATAATGCATGAAAAGAATAAGACTAGGTATTTGATCCATTCATATGTACATAAGGAATAGTCGACTAATGATACTCAAACAATTTGTAAGCATAATAACCGAAAAGATATTGATCCACCTCACACTATTGGTAAGCATAAGCTAGAAAAGATACTTAATCATTCAACCTAAGATGAAATAATGAATTAAATCGTCGTACATCAAGTAAACTTTGTTCAAAAGTACTAAAGGTATTTTAATAGAAGATATAATATAGCATTCCAAGGATATTGGCCCTTTATAATACTTCTTGAAGCAGACGTACACATACAATGTTATTGAGTTGATCAATTCAAATAACAAAGTACGATAACAAAATATGATATTACAAATCCATCGAGGTATCTTAAGCAACAATAAAAGAAGGAAAGAACTTCATAGAGAAATATTAGGTTTAATATTTCTTTCTTTTGAGTAATAAGATTAATTGAATTTTAATTTAATTCAAGGATGAAGATTTGTTAAATTAATTTTTGTATAAAAATTCTTTAAACTTGTATATACTAATAACTAATTTTTGTGGGACTTCCATATCAAAATATATTTAGAGATTTTCTCTCTCTTGTCTAATCCTAAGAAAATTTTGTTTGGTTTCCACATCTTATAAAAGTATTATTTTAATCCAACCAACTCTTTCAAACAAAGTTTACAATATGAAAATGATCCTAAGAGCTATGGGTTATGGGCCCATAATGCAACTTAAAATTCACTTGTGTAACAAATCAAGATGTTAGTTCAAAATAGGCATAGTAAAACTGGTTTCTCCAAAATGGATACAGTTTACCAAATGGAAATTAGCATGGATAGACAAACTTCACCATTACAAATATTAATTCACTAATTATATTTTGAATAAAACTTCCTTGTATAATAGGGTACTAATTGAATAGAAATGTAAACAATTAAATATAATACTACTAAAGATGTCATCTCTTTATTGAGATCTCGTGATGTATAAATCAGTTTCCTTAGAGCTTCATGAATCATCCAACTATTGGACTTATGTGAGTGAATTATAAAGGTTACCCTTATAAGGGAGTTAAAGCTAAGTTTGAGTTGTAAAAATGCTCACATGAAGGTAGACATAGAGAGGAAAACAATATATTTAACTTGGGTATATTAATCTTAATATTAAAATATTCTCTACACATGTATGAGAATCCTAAAGAGCTTAGGGACTTTGCTTACAAAGAGAAAGAATGGTCAATATCCCTCAAATTCAACATATATGTACTCAACCCCTTGTAAATATTTGAATGAATAACATAGTTGCTTCATTCATATCGTTAAATAGTAACTTTTGTTAATGTTGATTATGCTATAACGAATTGTTAAATCTATTTTTGGTAAAGTTTAGGAATTTGATTCTTAAAAGTTTTATGCCTTTTTCCCACTGACCAAGTTCAAGATAGAAAAGTATGAAAATTGTTAAGTCTTTTCAAGGAGGATGTTTCTGGGAGATATGTTAACACATACTATTGAACTTTTATATCTAAATTAGCTAAGAAATGTAAAAGATTTTTGAGGCTTGTAACACCATTGAATTTGGAAAGGAAATGTGGTAGATTAGTTATTTTTTCACCTTTCAATCAATATAAACAACAAATATGGATCCTCCCCAACTAAAGCATTCAAATTCTACTTTTACTTACATTAGGCTTCCCACAATGGCTATAGTACAAGAATGTAATATTCAGCCTCATATTTTCTCATAATTCAAAACTACATAAAGATAATGATAATAAATGCTAAATGATTTATTTATTGGTTTCCGCTTAGTCATATATGTGTTCAAATATTGGTCCTCATCATTAAGGAAAATGAATCATCAAAATGGTTGAAGAAGAGAAATGATTCCATTTATCATCCATTTTATAAATTAGTATTTTAGGCCAAAAGTTAATGGCCATTGTAAAGGACCATTTACAAGTCCTTGTTGGTTGTCAGTTTACATGGAAAATCATATATGTTGAAAAAGCTTTAAAAACCTTCAAGCAAAAGCAATTAGCAAGTGTAAAACCAAACTCTACAACCTTTGCCAACATCCTCCCAGCCTGTGTGAAAATGGGAGTTTTGGAACAGGTTACGATCATACGTAAAAGCATAATTGAAGGAGGAATTTAGTCAATGTTGTAGTTGGCAAGTGCCTCAGTAGACATGTATGCAAAGATGTGAAAGTATAGACAAGGCATGTGAACTGTTTGACAAAATGACTCAATGAAATGTGATCTCATGAATGCCATGATAGCAGGATATGTTTAGAATGGGTTTGTTGAAAAGACTTTAGAAACTTTAAAGAAAATGCAATGGGCAGGAGTAAAGTCAAATTCCACAACCTAGGTCAGCGTCCTCCTAGCTATGCCATAATGGGCGCTTCTAAATCAGGGTAGATTCATCCACCACAGTAGAATGGAAAAGGGAATTTTCATTTGGTATTATAGTTGGAAATGCCCTGGTAGACATGACTGCAAAACATGGTAGCATAGACAAGGTACATGAAATGTTTGATAGAATGCCTCAGGAATACAACGATTCTAGGATATGCATAAAATGGATTTGTTGAAAAGGCATTAAAAACTTTCAAGCATGGCAATTGCCAGGCGTATATCCAAATTTCACAACCATACGGCAACCTTTTTCCTTTCTGCACCAAATTGGGTGCTTAGAAAATAGGGCATGAACATCCGTCAAAGCATAATGGTAAGGGGGTTTTTTTGTCGGATATTATAATTGATATGCTGATAAGGCTTTAGACTTTCAAGCAAAAGCAATTGGCAAGCATAAAGTCAAATTTTTCAACCCTTACTAACATTTCATGAGAACTTTAGCAGAGGGTATGGACATACGTTGCCCATAACAGCAGGGGAATTTTTGTCAGATATTATAGTTGGAAAAACTCTGATGGACATGTATGCAAAATGTGGAAGTCCAAACAGGGCACATGAGCTGTTTGACAAAATCCCTCAAAGAAACGTTGTCTTGTGGACTGCAGCGATTGCAGGATGTGCACATAATGGATTTGATGAAAAGGCTTTGAAAACTTTCAAACAAATGAAATTACTAGGTGTAGAGCCAAATTCTACAGCCTTTAATAGCATACTTCCTGTCTTGTGTCACAATGGTGCTCAAGAACAGGGTACAGACATACATCAAAACACAAAGGGAAAACAAATTTCATCTGATGTTGTAATTGCAAGTGTCCGGTAGACAAGCATGCAAAAATGTGGAAGCATAGACTAAGCACATGAATTGTTTGACAAAATGCCTCAAAGCAATGTCATCTTATGGAAGGCAATGGTCGCAGGCTTTCACAAATGGATCGCAGAAGTTTGTTAGCTATTATCAATCAATCTTGAGGTCTCAAGATGGAATATCGTGCAAGAACAAGATTTTTTATAAATGAACTATTTCAAATAACTGGGACTTATTACTAGACCAGATTTGAAAAATCTGCATAAAATAAATTCTAATTCTCATACGTAGTGTTTAGGGTAAAATTGGATTTTGTTAATCTTTGTTGTTTAGATGTTAAAAACCCTCCTCTCCACTAAACATTGAAGGATCTAGGGTCGAGTGGCGAGCACTATCATACCCTAGGTCACTTGCAAATGAAGGGAAACTTGGATTAGGGAATTAATTATCAATTTTTCCTTCTCTTATGTCCAATTAACCATTAAAACCCTAATTATGCAAATACGACAATAAATTGACGAATAACAGAAAAAGCTCTTGCAGACGGGAGTAAAATAATGAATCACAGAATACCTATTTTTGGGGTTCCAAGGCGAAACAGTTGGAGACTAAGGTGCAGGCACCCAAGTCTAAGGTACCTGCTTTTTCAAGGAATCAGGACCTCCTTCCAACACTGATCAGCCCTGTAACTTTTGTTTCCCAAGATCTGTCTGTAGTGGACACTATTGCAGGTGCCCTAGTCCTGGAAGTGCTCCTTTGTCTAACTTTTCTTCAGATCCCAAATCCTTGATGCCTGCCAAGCCTTCCTGCAACTCCAATTTTTCCAGATGCGACACCTGTAACCTGCAATCACAAGACTTGGTTTGGGGGTTGTGGTGTTTAGAGGCTTGCCTCAATCAAGCCCTAGAGAACACTTAAGTCTCTGAACACTATTGTCAAATAAAGAGGGCGTGCCCTTGTGAGGAAGAGGCCAAAAACCAAAGGAATCAATGATAAAAACACAATGATATGTCACCTTGTAGTGAAGATCTCATGGAGGAAGATGCTCTTCATGCCATGAGGAGATTGAAGCTCAAATCTGCAAATATCAACACACAAAACATACAAGTCTGCTATTGCAACACAATAGAAAGCCTTGAATCACCTTGAGAATGCCTAGAGTTCACAATGATCATCTAGTTTACAAATGAATGCCTACACATGCTTATATATGCACCTACAAGCATTCCCGCCAAGATTTTAAAAATCAAACTTTACTGTGTTGGCAAAAGAACCTCCTAACGGTCATAAACTAACACCGAGAAATTGGGGCTGCCCCAAAATAGGGCCTCCCCCCTATTTTGGGCAGGGTACAGCTCAAGGGATCCACCTAGGTCCTATTTGTCATGGGAACTAGGTCTCATTCCATCGGGATGCTAAAATATGAACTAAAATGTCCTAAATGCATACTGAAGACTCGAGAGCTAAACCTTATGAGGGAAAGGCCCCAAGGGGACATTTTCTGATGTTACACATAGACAGTTATTATAATCAAACTCTAAAGGAATAACTAATGCAACCCAAAACTAGCAATTGGGATGACAACGAGAATATTAGAAATCATAGTGGTATGTTATCCTCAAGTAATCCAAAGGAATAGGCTTCCACATCAATAATGAAATTTAATTACAACTAAAATCCAAGGCCATAATCATTGCTCTAGCATAGGGAATAGTCAGCTGCAAATATTGAACTTGCTTCTCATTATATGCAAGATTATTTTTTTCCTAATACACTCACTAATTCAAAGTTACTCCCTTGCATAAAGATGATTAAAATTAGACTACAAACAGTAGGCTGTATAGTTTTTTTTTAAAGTGCAACAATGTTATTATTTGTGAAATCACACTCATCAGAAGACATATAAGAAGGCAATTGTGGTACTCCGGTTAGAACATACCTTGAACATAATGGAATTTTCTCAGCCTTTGCTAGCTTCCTCCCTGCAATTTTCTCCAGCACTCCAATCCAGAGCTAAGTGTGCCCTACCTGTCATATCTACATCCTATTTATAGAAAATTAACCCCTTGTCTAGAGCCTCATTTTACATAATGCAACTTAAAATTGACTTGTGTAACAAATCAAGATGTTAGTTCTAATAGGCATAGTAAAACTAATTTCTCCAAAATGGATACAATTTGCCAAATGGAAATTAGCGTGGATAGACAAACTTTACCATTACGAATATTAATTCACTAATTATATTTTGAAGAAAACTTCCTTGTATAACAAGGTACTAATTGAATAGAAATGTAAAAAATTAAATATAATACTACTAAAGATGTCATCTCTTTATTGAGATCTTGTGATATATAAATCAGTCTCCTTAGAGCTTCATGAATCGTCCAACTATTGGACTTATGTGAGTGAATTATAAAGGTTACCCTTATAAGGGAGTTAAAGCTAAGTTTGAGTTGTAAAAATGCTCACATGAAGGTAGGCATAGAGAGGAAAACAATATATTTAACTTGGGTATATTAATCTTAATATTAAAATATTCTCTACACATGTATGAGAATCCTAAAGAGCTTAGGGACTTTACTTACAAAGAGAAAGAATGGTCAATATCCCTCAAATTCAACATATATGCACTTAACCCCTTGTAAATATTTGAATGAATAACATAGTTACTTCGTTCATATCATTAAATAGTACCTTTTGTTAATGTTGATTATGCTATAACGAATTGTTAAATCTATTTTTGGTAAATTTTAGGAATTTGATCCTTAAAAGTTCTATGCCTTTTTCCCACTGACAAAGTTCAAGATAGAGAAGTATGAAAATTGTTAAGTCTTTTCAAGGAGGATGTTTCTGGAAGATATGTTAACACATACAATTGAACTTTTACATCTAAATTAGCTAAAAAATGTAAAAGATTTTTGAGGCTTGTAACACCATTGAATTTGGAAAGGAAATGTGTTAGATTAGTTATTTCTGCACCTTTCAATAAATATAAAAAAACAAATATGGATCCTCCCCAACTAAAGCATTCAAATGCTACTTTTACTTACATTAGGCTTCCCACAATGGCTATAGTACAAGAATGTAATATTCAACCTCATCTTTTCTCATAATTCAAAACTACATAAAGATAATGATAATAAATGATAAATGATTTCTTTATTGGTTTTCGCCTAGTCATATATGTGTTCAAATATTGCTCCTCATTATTAAGGAAAATGAATCGTCAAAATGGCTAAAGAAGAGAAATGATTCCATTTATTATCCATTTTATAAATTAGTATTTTAGGCCAAAAGTCAATGGCTATTGTAAAGGACCATTTAAAAGTCCTTATTGGTTGTCATTTTACACGAAAATCAAATGTGTTGAAAAAGCTTTAAAAACCTTCAAGCAAAAGCATCTAGCAAGTGTAAAACCGGACTCTCCAACCTTTTCCAGCATCCTCCCAACCTATGTGAAAATGGGAGTTTTAGAACAGGGTACGGACATACGACAAAGCATAATGGAAGGAGGAATTTAGTCAATATTGTAGTTGGCAAGTGCCCCAGTAGACATGTATGCAAAGATCTGGAAGTACAGACAAGGCATGTGAACTGTTTGACAAAATGACTCAATGAAATGTGATCTCATGAATTCCATGATAGAAGGATATGTTCAGAATGGGTTTGTTGAAAAGACTTTAGAAACTTTCAAGAAAATGCAATTGGCAGGAGTAAAGTCAAATTCCACAACCTAGGTCAGCGTCCTCCTGGCTATGCCATAATGGGTGCTTCTAAATCAAGGTAGAGTCATCTGCCACAGCAGAATGGAAAAGGGAATTTTTGTCAGGTATTATAGTTGGAAATGCTCTAGTAGACATGACTGCAAAATGTGGTAGCATACACAAGGTACATGAACTGTTTGATAGAATGCCTCAGGAATGCAATGATTCCAGGATATGTATAAAATGGATTTGTTGAGAAGGTGTTAAAAACTTTCAAGCATGACAATTTACGAACGTAAATCCAAATTTCACAACCATACTGCAGCCTTCTTCATGTCTGCACCAAATTGGGTGCTCAGAAAATAGCACACAAACATCTGTCAAAGCATAATGGTAAGGGGGTTTTTTTGTTGGATATTATAATTGATAAGCTGATAAGGCTTTAGAACTTTCAAGCAAAAGAAATTGGCAAGCATAATGTCAAATTTTACAACCCTTACTAACATTTTATGAGAACAGGTTATGGACGTCCGTTGCCCATGAAAGCAGGGGAATTTTTGTCAGATATTATAGTTGGGAAAACTCTGATAGATAGGTATGCAGAATGTGGAAATGCAGACAGGGCACGTGAGCTATTTGACAAAATCCCTCAAAGAAACGTTGTCTTGTGGACTGCAGCGATTGCGGGATGTGCACAAAATGGATTTGATGAAAAGGCTTTGAAAACTTTCAAACAAATGGAATTACCAGATGTAGAGCCAAATTCTACAGCCTTTGATAGCATACTTCCTGTCTTGTGCCACAATGGCGCTCAAGAACAGGTTACAGACATACATCAAAACACAAAGGGAAAACAAATTTCATCCGATGTTATAATTGCAAGTGTCTTGCAGACAAGCGTGCAAAAATGTGGAAGCATAGACTAAGCACATGAACTGTTTGACAAAATGCCTCAAAGCAATGTCATCTTATGGAAGGCAATGGTCGCGGGCTTTCACAAAATGGATCGCAGAAGTTTGTTAGCTATTATCAATCAATCTTGAGGTCTCAAGATGGAATATCGTGCAAGAACAAGATTTTCTATAAATGAACTATTTCAAATAATCGGGACTTATTACTAGACACGATTTGAAAAATCTGCATAAAATAAATTATAATTCTCAGACGTAGACAATTGTTATAATCAAACTCTAAAGGAACAACTAATGGCAACCCACAATTAGCAATTGGGATGACCATGAGAATATTAGAAATCACAGTGGTATGTTATCCTTGAGTAAACCAAAGGAGTAGGCTTCCACATCAATAATGAAATTGAATTACAACTAAAATCCAAGGCCATGATCATGGCTCTAGCATAGGGAATAGTCAGCTGCAAATTTTGAACTTGCTTCTCATTATATGAAAGATTATTTTTTTCCTAATGCACTCACTGATTCAAAGTTGCTTCCTTGCATAAAGATGATTAAAATTACACTGACAAACAACAGGCTGTATAGTTTTTTTTTATTAAGTGCAACAATGTTATTATTTGTGAAATCACACTCATCAGAAGACATATAAGAAGGCAATTACGGTACTCTGATTAGAACATACCTTGAACATAATAGAATTTTTTCAACCTTTGCTAGCGTCCTCCCTACATTTTTCTACAGCACTCCATTCCGGAGCTAAGTGTCCCCTCCCTCTCATATCTACATCCTATTTATAGAAAATTAACCCTTTGTCTAGAGCCTCATTTTCCAAAAACATGTTGGAAATTTTGAAAGACTTAGGAGTCAAGTCTAAGCACATGGTAGAAGATTAGGTCATTGGGTCAAGTCTAACTAATAAATGCCTCTTTTTCAATTTTCCAATCTATTATTAATTCTTGTGGAAAAGAGTTATCCCATGTGAGCCTTCATAAATGTTGTTTCTAGAATGTACTCTCTTAAATTTATTTATTTATTCATTTAAAATTTTAAATTATTTCAAATAAAAATTCATTTGATTTCAAATTAAATATTATATTTAGAGATAGAGGACTATTAGGTCGTGACATACTTCCCCCCTAAAACTTTGCATCATCCCGGTGCAAAACATCATTGAAGTTATAGTTCGTAAATATAAATCAAAATTCTATCAGGTTCCAAAATGATAAAGTGTCCATGTATTATCATGACAATGTGAGTTTACGAAACTACTTTAACTTTTCAAACCTAATTGAGCATATCCTTGCAGCTTGTCCTCGAGTCGGGAATGTTGATTATTCCAGTATACTCGTTCATTTAAATTTTCCTGTGTCTAGAATAAACACTTGCAGAGGTTGTTAGACATATCATGTTATGATGTTAGTCATGGTGTTGTTTAGCCATGCTTCTAAGATTGTCATGCTGGTATGCAGCAATTCATCACAAAGTACTTGCAGATTAAAGTAATAAATGATCATAAGTTACCAAAGATGCCATTTTAAAATCATTACTTCATCATGTAAGCAACTTTCTCATAATTATCTTTAGGAGCCTTTTAAATGCAACAATAAGTGCGTAAAATCTAACTTGCAAGAGTGTCATCATTAAGCACCTTATTATCATAACTAGCTAATATAACTTTTTTCATGATTTATATCGTGGAATGGAGTCATCAAATCAAACAAGTCATTATCATGAACTCCACATGTGAACTGATTAAGGTAAAACATCCCCCATGCTCATGGATTCGTTATGAGAATGGTATATTCAAGAGCAAATGAAGTGAAAGTATTCCAAAACAGATTCAATGTGAAGAGGTCAAATTATTATCATGTCAACTGTGAGGATCAGAATATTATTACTTCCTAACATCTCTTTAGGAGATTCCTTTCCATATAAGAAGGCCCTTACCTTAGTCTGTAATAAAGCTAAGTACACTCGCTCCTCACTTTGGTTCTTGACTATTTTCCTTCATAGAGAGTAAAATATTCATAGATATAATCGATCCTATCCAAAGTCGTCATTAAATAATTTTCTTTCTTTATACTGAGTTATCTTCCTAATCCACCTTCAAGTTAGTTTCTCTCCTGCATAAGAGGGTCACATTTATTGTTCTCCTTTCCTTTTGATCATACTTGATCATAATGAAAATCCTACCAAACTCAAGGTCCAATTGTCCCCCTTTTCAATTCTTTCAAACCTTCTTTTGTTCCTCTGTTCCAACTCTTCAATATCTTCAACAATGTCAACTCTGCTTCCAGTTCTTCATTTCTCCTTGCATTTTTCATTTCTTTTTCAAGGGCATCATATTTGTCTTCTCCTAGTTCCTTTATCTTTTCCAACAACTCTGAATTACACCTTTCTATTTCACACAATTCTCCTTCCAAAATAATGGCCAAACGGCCTATATTGGTCAAACAGATCAAAATTTTATCCAATTAGGTCAACACAACAACCATACAGGCCAAATAGGACAGGAATCATTATACTCTGGCTAGAGACTTTTGACTCCTTTGAGATCAATACCGTTCCATGAGTCACTTCCTGGAGACCATAGTCTGCCCAAGCACTGTGCTGAAGATGTCATCCAGGGGATACACAATATCAACTTGTACACACCTCAGTTTTGGCAAAGCCGGGTACAAGTAATCCACCCCAGGGATTCTTCTGAGTACTATTGACTTCCATTATTCTAAAAACATTACACACATTAACACTCAAGTAAAAGGTAACAATTCTAGCTATCATGCATGCCTATCTACAGAGACTGCCACATCAACAACTCTTCCAAACTTTCCATCCATCTCTCTCTTCGCAACTGTTGCATCAATTGGTGCCACCTTAGGGCTTGTTATCCAAAAGTAGTGCTAGCATCCCAAAATTGATAGTAGCTTCCCAAACTAGGATTCCATGAATGACAGCAATTTCCCAAAAGTTAATAGTCGTCTCTAGTACTCCTTCAATTAGCCATAAAAACATATAGTCTCACCTCTAAAGGAAACCAATATTATTAATACCTTAGTGCCAAGTAACAGAAAGAGAAAGATGGTCTCAAGGCCCTCTCAAGGACCCCTCCTCACGTTTCCTAATACCTTGGTCGTGTTTGTTTAAGGTGTTATTCTCCAAGAGGAAGGTATGCAAGAAACACACACATAGATATAGGGGGATAGATGGGTTATGACTATCCCATACCAATCCCATTTGCAACCCCCATCCTCACAATAGAATTCCCCAGGCCACCTACTCCCCAATACAATCTGCCAGGGCCCTACCTATATATGGCAGTTTTACAGAAGTCACATTACTCCACACATGCCAGCAATTGTAAAAATAAAAATGCCTCAAATCAAGAAGGATTAAGTAAAACAAGTCCATAAGTTAAATCCTCAATCAGAATAAAACAAACCAAGAAGAAGTGAAGATCAAAGATAGCAACTATTGCAACATCCCAAGTTTAACAAAGAACAAGTCCTTGAGGCAAAAGGACCATCTCAAAATTAAATCAAAGAAATAAAACATTGTTGGCTTAACACTTAAGTAAAATCTTTAACACAAGAATAAATAATGCAACAATCTCATAAAATTTGCACATTACAATCACCATGTAGCCTTACAACAAGACCACCTAAGGGGAAGTAGGGGAATTGGGTGGACTTCTATCACTAAAAGAGATAAATCGTACAATTGTCTCAAACCACCTGATAAATCACCATGTCACACTAAGCATTTCCCTCACGACCTGGAACAACCTTATCATCTTTCTATATCGAAAATCCACACGAATAGTCACATGCCCCCATACAACCCAGGGCATGCCATTAAAAAGATTCATTACGATATGCCACAAAAGGAATTAGCCACAGAATATGATATCCACTTCACAAGTCATATGGTTTTCATGTACCCAACTATTGTTGTCTTGTTACACATACCATTACTGAAATCAAGTTATCCACTTCACCCTCTAGGGAGGGTTTATTTACGACCTTATCTTTTCCTTTTTTTTCATGTTTCTATCCATGTTTATCAATAAATGGATGATCATTGGATCACAAGAGGGGAAATACTATTAGCCTTATGTCTTAATGCTTACCATGCTTTAGGTTAGCGGACCTTCGAGCCTAGTGTCTGAACCAAAAGCTCTGATACCACATATAAGGACCCGACTCATCCATAACAAATATTACTAACATTGAATTCAAAAATACCGAGGAAATAAAAAATTTGATCTAACAGATGCAGGAAATGTGAAATTTTTCTATTAATTCCAAGAAGTGCTTAATGCATGATATAGAGATGCAACAAACTTGAATTTAGTGTTCTAAAAATCATCAAGTTCTGAAAGATCACCAATTTTATATCTAGTGAAGAGAGAGAGAGAGAGAGTACATTACGAGGGAAGGTACATTATGCAAGATAACCTATAAGAACAATGGATCACACATACCTTAAGTTCTTCGTTACATCCTGCATTCACTTCTGACAACTTGTTTGCTCCCTAGTGACTTGTATCCTTATCATTTGCACAAAACTAACTAGATAATCTCATGTTAATACGACTCAAAAATCACTACACAGAAAGTTATGATCACGATGTTAATTATAAAAGAGTATCCTATATCTGAGGGACCTAAGTACTGGGGTCATCCTTCGCCATCCAGACTGCCTACATACCTATTGATGATTGTTTTTACACATTCATAACAAAAGTTAAAATTCACAAAATGAACCTAATTGTCTTGAAAGATATGAAGAAATCGATTAGGATTTCTTAATCCCAAGTTTTTGTATGGCCAAGTCTTGACCTTGTGGATGATTTAGTAGGTTAATGTGAAGCTGTAATATGCAAGGGACCATACTTGATTCAAGGTGATTTATGACTCACTAGACTCGAATTATGCAAATTGTTACAAAGATCATCAAATTATACATTCCTTTGCATGAATTTACCACTGTATTATAAAGCTTTGTATGATTTATGATGAAATAAGCTTTTCTCTTCAAATTATTATGAAAATTGTCAAGTATTAACACAATTCAGCATGTTTTTCAAATGTAAGACAATTTTCTTTAAATCTCTGCGTTTAGGCTAATTAGTTCAAAGGTTTGGGGAAAAGTTAGAGAATTCTAAATTGAACATCATTCTATTGTAGGATCTAAATGTTCTGTTATATACGTTGTAAGAAACATGTTACTTGATCAAATCAACAGACTAAATCATCAAATGTGGAGTCCTGAGTATTTTCATGAACATACATTTAAGATTGCAAGCTTTTAAAGAGGTAATACATTCAAATATAAGTAAAAATTCAGAAAACACTCAGAAGATAGATGCAAAATCCCAATTTTACTTGTATTTGAAGTAACAGTCGCGTATGATTTACAATGTATGAGTAACCGGCTTGTTTCATTAATCAAATCAACAATAGAACTTACAAACGTCTTACAGATACAATAAGAAAGCTGGACATTCCACGCATTCCTTAGTGTAGACACACGCGACCTCGTTCTACTCTAAACTAAAATATTCTTCTATTCAAAATGCTCAAACAAATTACACTTACCAGCTCTATTTCACAAATCCCTGTGTAACTAATGTACAAGTATCAAAGTTCCTTATATAGATTTTGAAACTTCCCATTGCTACGGCTACAAACTCATCTACGGTCGAGATCCTTCCATTATTGATCAATGGTGTACATTCTCCTCTAACCGTCCATCAAAATATCTAATTGGCATCTTTTATTTTCAAAGGATGCTATTGGAATCTTTTCAAAAAAATAAGATTCCCCTTTCTTTGACTTTTGCTCGCTGATACTCTTTACTTGACTTTTCCAAAACTATTGTTTCCTTTACCTGTTCACTCTTTTAAGTATATTTTGAAATTATTGATCACACCCTCTACAAAAGTGCGGTCCCCTCCTAAACTCTTTGTCCTTACAAATTCCTGCATTGTAATTCCATATTTCAATTTCTTTGTTTCTTTATCTGAATCTACAATTTTCTTCTTGTATTTTCTCATCCTTGAATTCTCCTCCATTAATGAATCAATCATCTGTTTGCTCAAATATGCATCTGGATTTTCCATGCATGGTGTAAAAATAGCATTAAATTTTGTCAGAGCCCTCTCTATTTCATACACTTGTGTATCCATGCCTTCATGATCCAATAGTTTTTCTATTATCCTTTTATGTTTTCTGATCATGTCATCCGCTTTTTCTTCTAACTCTTGAGCAATTGCTATGCATTTTCTAAGATTTTCTTCTTCAAACTTCAGTTCCAACTTCACCTGTGGCACTTGATTTGCCATTAAAGGGGTAATTACTTCTTCATTTATTAATTCTTCTGTTCTTTCTTCAATTTATGTTACCTGTTTCAATTCAAATCTACATTCCTCTTTTCTGAATTGGCAATTGTGTATAAGTACACTGCAACTATTCTTTTCCTTTGCAGTTACTTCCCACCTTTCCACTGCTTGATTTATTACTTGCTCACCTTCTTTCATGAAATCATTAAACCATTCTTCAAATGCATTAGCCTTAAGCCTTTTATTTTCTATGTCTTTTATTTCCTCCTTGGATACCACTGCTATGTCACTAAGCAACTCTAGTATTATTGTATTGGGATCAAATATCCCTCTAATAAATTGTTATAGTTGGACAATGTGTCCCTTTAGATATTCTTGCTTGTCTTTGTCTTTTCTCAACATCTCTGTTGTCACTTGGTGCATATCTTCCCACTCATTTATATGTTGCTCCCGTGTAGTATGCCCAAGGTCAAAATTTAGTATCTTATACTCTTCTAAGGTTATCTCACCTTTTGCTTTTTCTTTCTATGGTATTGCTAGGTTCAGCATCCTAGATCCATCTGGACCTCTTTGGATAGGTGACATTGTTCAGGCTTTTCTTCTTTCTTTCCTTGGTGTAATATCACCTAACAAGCTCTTAATGTCAATTAGTACCAATTGTACCCTCTTTCTTTTCCTTTCTTATCTCTCCTCCTAACCATGCAAGAATCTCCTTGGTGCCTTCTGTAGTTTTAACTTCATCAATTACCTCTTCATGAGGTCTCTCTGTTTCAACCTCTTGTTGTTGTTGTTGTTCCTGTTGTTGTTCTTGTTGTTGTTGTGGAATTTGTTGTTGAGGTGGAGGTTCTTGTTCCATGGGGTCATTTTGTTGTTTAGACTCAGCTTCATGTTCTTCTTCTTCAATTTTGGTGTCTCCTCCAGCCTCCCCTTCTTCTTCAGGACCTTCCCCTTTTGATGTTTCTTTTTCCTGATCTTCCTCTTCCTTGTATGTTTGTTCTACATTTATTTTATTTATATCCTCTACTGGTTCATCAGTTTTACCCTTTTCAACATTTTTTGTTTGTGTTTCCTCTTCAGGTTTCTTGGTTACATCTTCTGTATTGGTTGCATCCCTTGTATCTTCCTCTTTTACTTCCTTTTCTTGTTCTTGTATGCTTTCTGTGTTCTTCTCTTCTTCACTTTTCTCATCATACATATTAAGCATATTTAAGGCATCTACACTTGGGGTGTCTGCTCCTTTTTCTTCTTTTGCTTGATCATGCTTTTCTGTGATTATCTCCTCAGATTCACTTTCTTTTTCAGCCTCTTCAATTTTATGTGACTCTTCTTGCACATCTTTAATGATTTTAGGAGGGACTAGGGTACCAAATGGATCTACTGCTCCTGCTTCTTCTTGTACCCTTTCCTCTTCATGCTCTAGGCTCTGTTCAATTTCCATTTCAGCTGAGTGCTTTGTTCCTCCTCTTCACTTAAGAAATCACTAGATTCTTCTTCTATTTCAATTTCCTTTCCAGCATACATTCTCTTTTCTTCACTTTCACTAGTATCACTTCCAATGTGGATAGTTTCAATAGTTTGTTTGGCCTTGTGTGCTTGTGACTCTTGCAGCATTTCCCCAGCCAACTTTGTCTTCACTTGAACATATGTTTGTCTCTTTTCTGATGAAGTGGAGGCACTAGGTATATTACTCAACTTTTCACCTACTTGTTGTGCTCCTACTACCTCACTTGTTTAAGAAGGCTCCCCTTTTGATAAACTTATTGGTATTGCCTTTCTAATTTGTCGTCCTGCTACCTCTTTGGAAGTTTGTGCCTCCTCTGCACTAATCTCATGACTTAATGACTTAACATCTATAAAAGTATTCGATGACACTGCTACTGTTATTCCCAATGCATATGGATCCATTAGAGTAGCATTCTTATCTTGCTCAACAATCTTAGCCTCTACAACTTTTCTTTTCTTCTCATAAAAGCATTAGAGATCCTCACTAGGTTCTTGTTTCCTCTTCCTCCCTTTCTTAGGATAGGTGATTTCTTTTCCTTCAGCTTTGAGTTCCTCAATTCTGTCTTTTAACCATGTCTTTGAAAACAATATGATTGGTTTGGATAGTATGTCCACAGATGTGTTCCAAGGCTGTGACCAATCAGGCTATGTAATAGGAGCCAGCCTTGCCTCTGCATAACTGTGATGCAGCAGTTTATCATCTTCCTGAACTTCTGGGGGAACATATATGTCACCCATGGACCTCATTTGTTCAATTGTTAATCTTTTATGGGCTCTCTTCCTCACCTCCTTATCATTTTTGCAATCGGCCCAAAAATCCTCAATATGTATCTGATGCTTATACTTTTTGTCAACTGTATTCTGGATCCTATGGAAAGGATCAAACCTCCTGGCTAAATCAAATTCTTGAAAGCCATAATATCTTAATTCTTGCTCTGAATATCCTGCAACCTCCTCACTGTAACAGGAGCTTCTGCTAATAGCCCAAGGCAACTTTAGATTACCTCTACTAAACTTCCTCTTATACATTTTAAAGGCATTCAAATTCTACCTTGAAAATTCCAAAACAATCAATTTATTAGAGGGATACCGAGGTAGCATAAAGGGCTTTCCTTCAAATCCCTCGGTCCTTATGTAAGTAAAGTGTTCAAATTGAATGAACCAAGAACTATGCAATCCAATTGCATCTTCTGCACTTTTGGACAATCGTTTATCAGGTTCCTCTCTCAAAATTCTCGCCATGTAAGTATAAAACACATCATTAACCAAAGCATACTTCTTCATTCCATTTTCCTCTTTTAGGTCAGGGTAGTGCTCATATACTAACTTCTGACCAGGACCATTCCCTAGGGTTCCAACCCTTTCTATTCCATGTATGTATGGTCTAATCTCTGCTACACATGAATATAACAAGTATGAAGACAAATAAAAGGGCATCATCTTTTTCTTTCTTAGCATGGCTTGTTTCCATATAGCTATACTTATTGCTTTGGCCCAGTGAATCTTTCCTTGCTCTTTTCCTCTTTCTCTCATGAACTCAATAACAGTGAACATCCATGGTTCACATTTGGTGGCATCTCTCAGTCCTACCAATCTACACAGCATGGTGATCATCAAATAGATTTCTTCCTTGAAGTATATCCTCATCAAATTCTTATGCGCCCTAACTACAGCCTTGGGTTTATTTTCTGGGCTATACCAACTTTGAAATATTTTACCTTTGCACTCCCTTTCATTTGTATGAAAATCCTCATTATATTGATCTATATCAATATCTCTCATTTCCTCATTGATTTCTAATCCAAATGTCCTCGCAATCCCCTTTGTGGATAAATCTGCAATGAGTCTTTCATAGAACATAATTTTTCTGGTAACTGGATCATACAGATATATGCAATCCAAACACAAATCTCTGGCCTCCATTGCTAATGGAAAATCTGTAGCCCTGTATAGTCCACTTTCCCATATACATTTCATATCCGGTGAAGCATCTGTAGCAGTAATTTTCTGTAAAACATCATCTGCATCATAGTTTCCTATATGTGTATCCGTTCCCACTCCACTTGTACTGATTAGTGATGGATATCCTCTGTGCAATGGCAATTCCTCTTTTTCTATCTCTTTGCGTGGTTTCCTTTCTTTTTTCACCTCGCCCCCTATATCTACCTTTTTTTGCTTCAGGGCCATCCTATAGAAAATTCATCTTTTAACTTTCCATTTTACCTTTTACCTAGGGTTTTACTATGAATTTCTATTTTTTACCATTTTACCTTACCCAGTTTGTCCTTTCTGTTTGACTTTCACATTTGTTAATCCCTACCCAATTAATTAACAGTTTAAAACAATGATTTAACAAATGCCTACGTTTTATAATGACATTACTGAAATTAACATGTATTTTACCTACTGAACTGTAACGGCGTTTTGGGATAAATACATGTATATCTTGACCACTCAACTCGTCGTTGACTTACTTTACCATTTTGCTTCCGTTTAGCTGTTGTAATCCCATCGCCTTGGTGAATTCGACTCACTTTCTGTAGCAATTCTCTTTCTCTGCAATTTTAATTCTTAACCATGTGTATCCGAAAGCAAAAAAACACTAAATTTACCCTAACTCTCGTTGGATTTTACTCTTTTTGAGTGTTAGATCGGCATTAATTACAGCAATTAATGCGCCCAAAAGCTCTGGCCTTCTATTTCAGTGTTTTAACTTTTAAACTTTGTTTACCGTTAGTTCATTTCTGCATACATCGTGTTTTCTTTGTATTTTCATTTGTATGTTTTCTTTGTATGTTTCTTTGTATCTTTTAGCATACAAACACTTATGCAATAAATCATAACTAATGCTACTTCCCCATTCTCCTTTTATTCGTACTTTGTATGACCTGCTTTGTATATCGCCCTTTGTATGTTATCTTGTATAAGCGCATATACAAACAACCCTATGCAAACCTCTTTTTACCTTTATCTCTTTCGATGCCTTTTACTTCTTTGTATCTCGAAGATGTATATCATAAACATACAAGTGCTCCAAACATACAAAGACTTTTCTGTATTGAATTTCCTTACCGCATCCGGTTTGTATCTCTTATTTGCATCTTTTCTTATACATCAGCTTGTATATCGAAGATATACATTGTTATTATACAAGTCCTATATGCAAGCGGTGGGACCTACTTTACTAGTCACTTGTATTTCCATGCCACAACAATACTTGTATCAAACCTTTAGATACAAGCCTAGACACATACAAACTCAATTGCATCTCCTTTTTGGACTTCTTGTTTTTTATAAACCACAGTTCATTTTCTCTTCGGCCCCGTCATGTATATAAAGTGAAATGCATCTTTCGATATACATTGAGGTACGATGCATCACTTATACCAAACTTTAACTTCCTTTGAGTTCCATGTTGTATGTATACCACAATGTATGTATCCAAAGCATACATACAAAGCCTGAAACATACCTCAATAAAACCTCATTTCATATTCTTTTCGGTTCCATGATATGCACATACCGTTGTATATCCCCTTGTATGTTTCCTTTTGCCAAACATACAAACCTAAAATACATCTGACGGACTTAACCGATTATTCATTTTAACTCTGAACTCTGTCGGGTCCGACTTGTATGTAAAGATGAAGCGTTAGCAAAATGCATACAAGTATACTGATATAATAAACCCGATAACTCTCTTATGCGACTCATACAATGACACCACATACAAACGACTTTGTAATGGCAACATACAAACCTTCCCATAGTGCATTTTACGAAAACACGCATATCTTGCAAAACATTGGGAATTTTAAGATGGTTCAAAAAGCAACCCCTACTCATTTTTGACAAGGAATTCACTTCCATTCTACTCTGGTACTTAATGCTATTTTTTCTTTATTTTCAACAAGGTTTGTAACACTTACCTCTTTTTCTCTTTTACCACCAAGCAGACCCACACACAAGCAAAAAGTCACAGCCACAGCAGGGGTCCTCATTTTGCTAAAAAGTAAAATGGGGCGTGTTGTGAGCATCACAACAATACCCTATATCTACGGGATCAAGGCCCTCTTCGAATGCGACTGACACGGGGAATATGAATATGTAGTTTTGTCTTGCACTATGTTTGATGTAACTGTGAGTGGGTACGCAGCCCTTTCTAGGGCCCAGTTGCCCCAGACAGTTCTTCGTCGACTGCCACCCACTCGAGTGATACAGTGACGGAATTCCTAAGAAGCTAATTTTGCAAACACACCTTCTAGGAGTGTTTGACGTTTAAGTTTTTTCATATGTGAATGGCTTACCTAATACACATTTTTGTCCAATGAAGTTTTTCTGTTGATAGTTTAAAAGGTTTTCTATCATAGTAATCGTCACACAACTATTTCGATAGACTCGTCCTTTCTTTTTAGTTAATCTTTTTAATGAGGTATCCAAGGAGATTTTCCCTTCTTGTGGATTTAACTTTGACATGTCCCTTATTACTTGATGCAATGCTGGGGATTCACATTCACTTAAAAGGATACATATTTCACAACAATGGGCTCATGATTGGCTCCATAACTCATTTGCAACATGACAAACACCCATCAAAAGAAGAACATTCACTTATTCCCTTGTTCATCACTTGGAAAACCTTTTCCAAGTTAATATAGACTAATACAATGTATCAACACTCCTCTTGCTACTTAAATGCTCCTTCAATAGGTACTTCTCTCTTTGACTGTCCTAATGCTAGTAGCCCTCAAAAACTTGTTTTTTGAGCATATCTTTCTAAGACGACATCAAACCCACAAAAGAATTAGGTTTTTAGATACTCATTTGGGAGTTTTATAACATATCTCAAACTTGACCAGGGTTTCTTCAGACCAACATGCCCAATAATTCATTGTCGCTGTTGCAAATAGGCCTAATTAGGACAACTGGAGTAGTAATTTTGTCATAACTTTCTGAAAATGACTCAAACCCACAACCTAAAACTAGTTTTAGATACCCTTTTTTACTTTATGCAACATATCAAGAAAGGACTAGGAGTTGTTATGGAACAAAAGGCCAAATAATTGACTGGTAATTGTTGCACCTAGGCCTAATTAGGCCACTTTTACAAAGGAATTATTCAAAATTCTTCAATAAAACTTCCCACACCTATTCTATCACCCTTCTCAGGTTGCCAATAGACAAAATCCATAATTTTTATCAATGGGATCACTCACGAATTCACCCAACACACAAAATCCCACTTCTAGGCCTTGTAGGCATGCATACAATGAGGGTTTATTCAAACTCCATACTCCAGACCCTATTTTACTTTGACAACCTTTCAAACACCACAAAAATGACCTGCACATACTTAATCCACATTTACATGACTGGTTCCAAAAGTGAAATGAATGAGTTGTGCATATTAGTGTTTACCAACCCTCAAAACAGGGTTACAGACCTATTTTTAGTGCAGTCATTATAAAAGCCACAAACCATTATGAAATTCATTCTAACCAATTGAAAAGTAAGGTTACCTCATGTCTACATTGATTCCAATAATATTCAAATCATAAATCACCAATACATGACCGTATAGTGGTCTGCAACAAAAAATTTGCTAGTGAAAACTCATAAAATACAGTTTTTACTATGAAAATAGGGCCTTTTTATTGATTTTCTTCATATACAATCACTCCTTCCAATCTCCTCTGACCATACCAAGGCCTCTTCATGCCTTTTATAACCACTTTTCTCATTGTCTCTTGGGATTCCATGACAAAAAACTTTCTAATGCCCAAGTGACTCTTCATATTCTCTATCTTGACACTATATAACAACATTACAATATTTATAAAATATGAACTAAAATGACTCCAATTACAAAATTTAACAATTATTAAGACTAATTACATGATAAAATGGTCAATTATGACCTTATTGGACTCACAGACACCAATACACCTAACAATAGACCTTATTTACCAAGTTTACATGGTGCTCCTGCACCATACACCCAGACATAAAAGAATTCAAGTCCACTTGAATCAATATGAGGAGTATGTTGAAAATTTTAACTGATAACTTCAAAACTCTGCATTCCATCCACCTTGAAACAATACAATATTTGCTTGATCTTCACCTTAGGTTATCCAAACTTCTTGCTGGGGTGCCTAGGTCTGTCCAATGGAAAAATCTGCTTCCTAGCTGCATCTCTACATACCTGCACTTGAATAGTGACAACATAAAAGGCAGCTTGATCAGCAATGGGTTCTTTGCTCTCTCTTGGTGACCCCTGCAACATGACCAAATCAAACTGAAGCATCTTGGGCTGCAACTCTTCATCAACAACATCAACACTCTTCTCTGCTTGTTCATCTTGCTCAAACAACTCCTCTTTTGCTGTTGTCATAACATCTTCTTGTATTGTTGTCTCATGGTTTGAAAAGGCTTCATCCTTCATCACATCTTGCTTGTCTTGTTTATTGTCTTCATCCAAGAACAAAAACTTCTTCTCATCTGATTTTGGTGCTTTCATTTGTCTTCTCTTTTGCTTGAGCCTTTGAATAGGCCATAACCTTTCTTTTTATTATCAAATGCTACTTTTGCAACTACTGCAACTTCATTTGGAACTCCCTATTTGTCCTTTCCATGTCTTCTTCCATTTGTTTCAAAGCTTGTTTCAATTCTCTTATTTCTTTCTCAACCTCTATTTGCCTCATCTTTTCCTCTTTCCTTTTCCTCTCTTTTTCTTCTTGCTTCTAATTTTGTGAGCCCTTACCCAGCAAATACCTCTTCTGTTGGCAAGAGACACTATATGGATTCATGGTTGTTGTCATTGATGGCAACAAAGGTCATCCCACATATCCACAAGTCATGGTGTGTCTCTACCAGAAGTCAGAATGAAGATTGTTGTGGTCCGGTGAATAAGAACAGAGCATATGGCAAGGTCTGACAGATTGGTCTGGATCTCTCAGAGGAAGTATCTTGGTGTAGTGCAGATTTGGGGAAGTCAAGAGGACTACCTTGAGTGGTATATTCCAAGGATTTAGCCTCCGGTGATGAATAAGGAAAAAGATATGAACAGCTAAATACCGGATTCCTGAGTAACAGTGTGAACAGAGGAAGAACTCACTGACAGAACATCAGATTGCTTTCCGGATGTGTTACTATTGATGGTAAAGGTTGTGAAGGCATGAATCATGTTTGGCCGACATGATTAATGATATCCACAAGTATATGCTTGATCCGCATTACTTGATATGCAAGGATTCAGCCGACAAAACAGAGTTTGTGAGAAGATAGACTATTTCGGGTGCCGACTAGAAAGATAATGAAATCACTAGTGCGGATATATATAGAGGAGGGATTTAGTTGTGATAAGGTTGGTTGTGTTGTGTGGTATGCGAATAAGTGCATAGCAGAGCAGAAGTAATAAGAAAAATCTGGTATGTGAAAGGAACGCAGAATAAAGAGCAAAGGAAAGATGAAGTGCAGTAGATCAGTGTACTGAGCCTAACCGAAACTGAACTCCAGCATGTGTAGATGCTTCCAATCAGTTCAAGTATTGTATAACATTCTTTTGTAGATAGTGTGTCTCCTTGTAGGCAGTGTGCCTCTTTGTGAGTAGTGTGCTCAGGTAGTGAGCCCTAATTGGCAAGTGCCATTTTGTAATTCCTTATTCTTCTAACAGAGAATAATCTTTGGGTTAATCACCCCGTGGTTTTCTCCCTTAACAGGGTTTCCACTTCAAAAATACTGTGTCATGTATTTCTCATTTCAAGGTAATGTTTGTTTGTTTACTTCAATGTTGCATTGATTAATAAGAAAGTTCAAAAGAAGAAATAATTAGGATAACTGATTCAACCCCCCCCCTCTCAGTTATCAACAATTGGTATCAGAGCTAAGTTCCTCCTAATAGAGCCTAACAGCTTGAGGAAGATCTGGGAGTTCAAATGGATGCATATGGTTTAAGGGAGCAACTCAAGACTGCCCTTGAGGATCTTGAACAGTCAAACTCAGAAGTCAATGAATTAAAGGAAAGACTCAAACAGGCTGATGAATTCATGAGAGAACTAAAGGACAAATTAAGTCTCTCTATGAAAAAGAGAAAGGAGCTGCTCCAACAATTGGCAAGACAAAGTGAAGAAAGTAATACAAATGAAGAATTGACTGAGAAAACCAAGTTATGTGAAAAGTTATCAAAAGAAGTCATTATGGTAAGACATGAAATGGAGTCAGGAATTATAAAGTATACTCAAGAGATTGAAGAGAAAAGAAAAGCTGAAGACAATCTAAGACAATCTCTTAAAGAGAAATCAGAAGAATGCCACCAGATGGACAGGATTATCAGACATCTTGAATCCGATCTTGAAGATGCCAAAGATAATGAAGAAAAACTTGAGGATCAAATTGTCTCTCTCAAAAGAGATCTTCAAACAGCAAATGAATATAAAGAAAAATTCAAGATAAGTTCTGCTCAACTTGAAGTTCTTCTTGGAAGTCAAAAGAGGGCAGATGACAAGTATGGTTTGGGATATGAGAAAGGAGAAAGCTCCGGATCCGGTCAAAAGAATTTTGGATCAAAAAATCCAAGGAATAGGCCTAGAAGACCTCCGGTAAGACAGCCCAATGCTCAAAGATATCCATCCTTCAATGGATACTGCCACAGCTGCAATCACTTTGGTCACAAAGCTAATCATTGCAGAAAGAGAATGAATCAGACTAATTCATCCTTCTCCAGACAGTGCTTTAACTGCAAAAGGTATGGACACAAGTCTCATGAATGCAGAAATATGCAAATAAACAAATCATTCAATGGTAGATGCTTTGCATGCAATAGAGTAGGTCATACGGCTAATCAATGCAGATCAAGAGGTTATCAGTCAAATATGCAAGGAAATGTTATTTACCAAATCTGTAATAGGTCCGGTCATAATGCAAAAGTCTGCAGAAGCAAGAATCAGGACAAAAGAGGTCTGGTGTATAATCAGAATCAAGACAAGGGTAAACTAAAGATGAATGCGGATGAAGTTAGGAATCAGATGAACAAGATTTGGGTGAAGAAAAGTTCAGAGAATGTAGAGGTTGGATCCGCACCAGACTCTGGTGCTGATATTCCTTCTAGAAATTAAAAGGTGAGCTCTGGCTCAGGGGGAGACTCAAAGAAAATCCTGTTCCCCCAACCAATCAAGCGGTGCCGGATGTGGCACAAGATGCGGAGTAAAGGGTTTGAAGATATAAGTCTTGAGATGATCCAGATAATATTTCAGAGGTCTGCATGAAGATGTGAAGAAGTTGTGACCGATCAAGTAAGACCTGTTCTGAGAGATGCTCCGGAATGACAGAAGATTACAAAAAGGTCCGGAGAGATCCGGAAGTGCATTATCTTATTCTGCGGATTGGACAGAATGTTTGGGATGTCCTTGTGATGTGTCATCTTGATTTGTTCATGGTTAGAAGATCCGCATGATGTTCATAGATCAGGACTGATCCGGTACTCCAAGTTATCCGAATAAGGTAAACCGGAACAATGTAGGTCGAGCATTTATTGCAAACAGATATTAGGGTTTGCGAAACAATATAAGGGATTTCTCAATAATCACTTGTTCATTCCACACCCAAGAAGAAGTGAAAAGCGGAGCTCTGCAACAAAATTCATCAAGTTCACCAAAGATCACTTGCAGAAGTTATTACACACAGAAATCAATTCAACCACTCCGTATAACCAAAGGCGCATAAGGTATTTTTCGTTTTCAATATCTCACTGCAAATCTTTGAAAAATGGTCACTCCAAATATAGTTAAGATCTCTGATAGACCTTGCCCCACATTCAAGAAACATCCATACAAATCCTTGGAGGTAGATCCCCTAGGAGCCTTCTCTAGTGTTCCGCATGGTGTATTGCATACAGAGGACATTAGGGTTTACATACATGTGAATTTTGAAGACTTTGGGGATTCAAAATTGATGGATATCTATCACAAATAGTTGATAGATGACTCCTTTGAGATTAAACCTCAGTACAAAGCCATCCGGGATAAGCACTTTGCACAGTGTATCCATTTCCCCTATTTTGAAGAAGATGAATGGGTCGGGTATGTACTAAGTAGAGTGCATGACAACTTCCTATGGTTGAACAAGCCCTTCAAGATCACCAAAGATGCAATTAAGGTTGTAACCGGTCTGCACTCATCCGGTGGATTACCTGTTCTCAAGTCTATCAAAAATTAGACAGTTAGTGATGCAACCAGATCTAAGTTTGACAAGAGAGCTATGACAGTTGAAGACATCATTGAACCGGATGTCAAATTTGCATCTATAATAATTGGTTACAAGATCTATCACTCCAGTAGGGAAAATTCAGTACCGGGAACTGCAATTTACACAGCTTATCAAATGCTAAAGGAGAATGATGACTATGACTTGTGTGAGCTTCTTGTAAACCAATTTTTTGAAAATCTGCAGAAGATCAAGAAGGACAAGAAAAACTCCTTCAAGTATGGCAATTTGATCCTTTGTCTCTTCTTTTATTACATGAATGAGCTTCCCAGATCCAGTGGATGGATATGGCAGAATGACAGACCAGTTGCCATCCAAATCAGAGATTATTTGCATGGACTTGGGGATGCTAAAGCAAGAAAAATAGCTCTATGGGGATATTTCAAGAACTTCCAGAGCATGATGCATGCAAGAGAAAGAATACCCCAATCTCTTGTTGAAAAGTACAAAGACAGTATGCTTTATGGTAGAAACAGATCAGTGTCTAATGGAGGCAGTAGAACCAAGAACTGTGTGGATCATGCCCATGGGGTATGAAGTGGATGAACAGATAGTGGAGCTGCATGTTCAACACATGCTAAGTCAGCCTAAAGATCCAAAGGCAGAAAGGTTCGGAACATTTGAGGAACTGAGTATAAAAATTCATGTTGAACTCAGAGAACCGGAGATCAAGAGGAAGGTTAGAAAAGAAGTAGAACACATAGCACAAGGCCTTGGAATCTCCATGGAAGCACTTGATGCTCACTGGAAGAAGAAGGAAGGGGATGAGAAAGAGAAGAAGAGGGCAGAAAAGAAAAGTGAAGAAAGTGTTTCGGTTGAAACTTCCACCCGGACCAGATCATCAAAAAGATCTGCACCTCCCACAACCAAAAGCTCAAAACCGGAAGTCCAGGCATCCGGTAAAAGATCCAAGACGAAAGCCACAAGGGCTTATGAGAGTCAAAGAGATGAAGAGGAAACTGAATCAGATGAGGGAGTAAAGGAATTAAAGAAGCAGAAGAAGAAGGGATCTGGTAAACCCTCCACAGGCCAAGACAAGGAAGAAATGGTAGAAAAATTTGTTGAAAAGCCCACCCTGTCTCTAGACAGTGTAATCAAATCAGTCACCGTGGATGGGAACCTTCAACCAGTGGCCAAATTTTATGATGACTACAATGAGGCAGACCAAAAGATCCTGCAAGAAGCTACAATTAGGTACCTCAACATTTACAATAAAGCTTTTATTGAGATTATCTCCGAAATTCCTAAGAGTCTAGAGAAGGAATTAGAAATAAGAAAGAACAATGCTCAGGCAAAAGATCTTGAGATCCGAGAGTAGATAGCTATTCAGCTATATCCTCAAATTGATCCCAAGACAATGAACATAATATTCAAAGACTGCAAAGATGAGTTCAGAAGTAAAGCAAGAATGAATAAACTCATGCTTGGTGAGACTAACAAGGTAGCCATGGATACAGAAGAGATCCTCCGAAAGGCCTTCAAAAGGTTTAATCTTCCTGTTGTAGAGGACTTAGGTGCAGAAACAGTTGTGGACTTGGAATCCTCTGCTCCGGGAAAAGTGGCCCTTGAACAGACTAGCATCTCTCCTCCGGTTTCCCCTACAGTCTCTGGATCCCAAGAAGAAGAGAAATTACAGGAGAAAGAAGCAACAGTAAAAGAAAAAGTGGTTGACAGCACCAAGGGTGCAGAAGAAGAGAAGACTCCAACAGAGAAAACCACGACTGATAGTGGTAAGAATGTGGAAATTCCAAAGGACAGTTCCAAGACTACAGAAGAGAAGAAACATCTGTCTCCGGCAAGAGACACCGCACAAACTGTTCAAAAATTTCTGAGCCAAGAAACAATAGAGATTGATGAACCGGAGCTTCTAAAAGGTCCATTCAACTTTGATTCCCTCTCTTCGGTACAGACAATGAAGATTGCTTCATTTGCAAATGCTAAGGCAAATGAAAAACTCCTAAAGTCTCATATGGAAGACTGTGAGTTGATAGAGGCTGCTTCC
Organism: Cunninghamia lanceolata; assembly: GCA_027924645.1. Lineage (NCBI taxonomy): Eukaryota > Viridiplantae > Streptophyta > Pinopsida > Cupressales > Cupressaceae > Cunninghamia > Cunninghamia lanceolata. The sequence continues at coordinate 683,309 of BSBN01000210.1, read as the reverse complement.
GGAGTGCTTGAAAAGATCATGCCATCGGTCAAGATAGATCTGACAGCCTCCTCTTCCGGTAATCTCAAAACCTTAGTCAACAGTGTTGGTACACATTTTGATTCTCTAGAAAAATCAGCTGAAGAAAAGGTCCGGAAGGAGTTTTTGGATAAGAGATTTTTTGAAGTACTAGGATTAATCTCTAATGATAGGAGAAATATGAGCATTGGAATAAAGAGCTTAGAAAATGCTCTTAAGGATGGTGGTGACATTTACAAATTTTGTATCTCCTGGTCAAAGGCAACAGTAGAAATTGATAAGAAAATAAAAGAGGAACATGACAAACTACAAAGTTTGTCTCAAAGTTTTGATCCTCTCTCTTCCTCCATAGTAAATCAAGAATGTCAAACTATTGCAATCACAAATGCAATAAATAACTTTGAGAAGGAAAGGAAAAATATAACTAACCGGATGGGAGAACTTAGAAGGATTATAATCCCTAAGTTAGAAACTATGCATGAGGCCATAAGTGATGCTCAGACTACCGCCCAAACCAATGATCCGACAGATCTCAAGAGGGCAGAAGCTTTTGCATTTTTGTTGAGTGGTCACATTTCAATTTTGGACAGAATGAAGCAAAGTTGGGCTACAGAACTGGTCCAATTGAAGACATCCTTTGCAGACATTCTTCAGTTTATGTGAGTATGTAATATGCGGCTAAGTATAGTAAATTTTTGAAAATTTTGGTGTGCGGACCCTACCCTTTGCTATTGATGTCAAAGGGGGAGTGAGGAGCAGTGAAAAATGAGGAATCCAACTAAGGGGGAGTTCCGGAAATTGTATATAAAAATAGAGCATCAGCCAAGGGGGAGCATAGTGTAAACACTTAGTCATTTTTCACTAAGTGTTGCCATCAATGCCAAAGAGGGAGATTGTTGGCAAGAGACACTATATGGATTCATGGTTGTTGTCATTGATGGCAACAAAGGTCATCCCACATATCCGCAAGTCATGGTGTGTCTCTACCGGAAGTCAGAATGAAGATTGTTGTGGTCCGGTGAATAAGAACAGAGCATATGGCAAGGTCCGACAGATTGGTCCGAATCTCTCAGAGGAAGTATCTTGGTGCAGTGCGGATTTGGGGAAGTCAAGAGGACTACCTTGAGTGGTATATTCCAAGGATTTAGCCTCCGGTGATGAATAAGGAAAAAGATATGAACAACTGAATACCGGATTCCTGAGTAACAGTGTGAACAGAGGAAGAACTCACTGACAGAACATCAGATTGTTTTCTGGATGTGTTACTGTTGATGGTAAAGGTTGTGAAGGCATGAATCATGTTTGGCCGACATGATTAATGATATCCACAAGTATATGCTTGATCCGCATTACTTGATATGCAAGGATTCAGCCGACAGAACAGAGTTTGTGAGAAGATAGACTATTCCGGGTGCCGACTAGAAAGATAATGAAATCACTAGTGCGGATATATATAGAGGAGGGATTTAGTTGTGAGAAGGTTGGTTGTGTTGTGTGGTATGCAAATAAGTGCAGAGCAGAGCAGAAGTAATAAGAAAAATCTGGTATGTGAAAGGAAAGCAGAATAAAGAGCAGAGGAAAGATGAAGTGCAGCAGATCAGTGTACTGAGCCTAACCGAAACTGAACTCCAACATGTGTAGATGCTTCCAATCAGTTCAAGTATTGTATAACATTCTTTTGTAGACAGTGTGTCTCCTTGTAGGCAGTGTGCCTCTTTGTGAGCAATGTGCTCGGGCAGTGAGCCCTAATTGGCAAGTGTCATTTTGTAATTCCTTATTCTTCTAACAGAGAATAATCTTTGGGTTAATCACCCCGTGGTTTTCTCCCTTAACAAGGTTTCCACATCAAAAATACTGTGTCATGTGTTTCTCATTTCAAGGTAATGTTTGTTTGTTTACTTCAATGCTGCATTGATTAATAAGAAAGTTCAAAAGAAGAAATAATTAGGATAACTAATTCACCCCCCCCCCCCCTCTCAGTTATCAACATCTTCAACAAATCCACTTGTCCTTCTTCAAGCAAGTCCCTTTAACCTTGCTTCTCTTTGCCTCACTTAGGTCTCTTCACTTTTCCTCTACCTAGTCTTTTGGCAACCAACATACACAAACACAAACACACAACCACAAACTTCTCTCTTGCCAAGACCTTCTGAGATCTGATACCAATTTATGCAATGTTGGGGATTCACATTCACTCAAAAGGATACATATTTCACAACAATGGGCTCATGACTGGCTCCATAACTCATTTGCAACATGACAAACACCCATCAAAAGAAGAACCAACAACTTATTCCCCTGTTCATCACTTGGCAAACCTTTTCCAAGTTAATATAGACTAATACAATGTATCAACACTTCTCTTGCTACTTAAATGCTCCTTCAATAGGTACTTCTCTCTTTGATTGTCTTAATGCTAGTAGCCCTCAAAAACCTATTTTTTGAGCATATCTTTCTAAGACAACATCAAACCCACAAAAGAATTAGGTTTTCAGATACCCATTTGGGAGTTTTATAACATATCTCAAACTTGACTAGGGTTTCTTCAGACCAACATGCCCAATAATTCATTGTCGCTGCTGCAAATAGGCCTAATTAGGACAGCTGGAGTAGTAATTTTGTCATAACTTTCTGAAAACGACTCAAACCCACAACCTAAAACCTGTTTTAGATACCCTTTTCAGCTTTACACAACATATCAAGAAAGGACTAGGGGTTGTTTTGGAACAAAAGGCCAAATAATTGACTGGTAATTATTGCACCTAGGCCTAATTAGGCCATTTTTACAAAGGAAGTATTCAAAATGCTTCAACCAAACTTCCCACACCTATTATATCACCCTTCTCAAGTTGCCAATAGACAACATCCATAATTTTTATCAATGGGATCACTCACAAATTCATCCAACACACAAAATCCCACTTCTAGGCTTTGTAGGCATGCATACAATGAGGGTTTATTCAAACTCCATACTCCAGACCCTATTTTACTTTGCCAACCTTTCAAACACCACAAAAATGACCTGCACCTGCTTAATCCACATTTACATGACTGGTTCCAAAAGTGAAATGAATGAGTTGTGCATATTAGTGTTTACCAACCCTCAAAACAGGGTTACAGACATGTTTTTAGTGCAGTCGTCATAAAAGCCACAAACCATTATGAAATCCATTCTAACCAATTGAAAAGTAAGGTTACCTCATGTCTACATTGATTCCAACAATCTTCAAATCATAAATCACTAGTACATGACCGTATAGTGGTCTGCAACAAAGAATTTGCCAGTGAAAACTTAGAAAATATAGTTTTTACTATGAAAATAGGGCCTTTTTATTGATTTTCTTCATATACAATCACTCCTTCCAATCTCCTCTGACCATACCAAGGCCTCTTCATGCCTTTTATAACCACTTTGCTCATTGTCTCTTGGGATTCCATGACAAAAAACTTTCTAATGCCCAAGTGACTCTTCATATTCTCTATCTTAACACTATATGACAACATTACAATATTTATAAAATATGAACTAAAATGACTCCATTTACAAAATTTGACAATTATCAAGACTAATTACAAGATAAAATGGTCAATTATGACCTTATTGGACTCACAAGACACCAATACACCTAACAATAGACCTTATTTACCAAGTTTACATGGTGCTCCTACACCATTACTCCCCGACGATTTAGAGGGATGGTGTCCAGACGTCGTTGTTGCAGCTATGTTAGGCACAAGGTACTTGGTTCAACGCCACGGCATTACCCGTAAACATGACACAGAGGTATCGTAAAAACCAAACACTGCGATTTGTTTGAGTTTGGACGTTTATTTACATAGTTTACCTATCTAAAAAAAACTTTTATGATAACCTATAAGGAAATGAGAAGGAAAATAAACTTCTTTTCTTGATCAATCATAATGCATGAAAAGAATAAGACTAGGTATTTGATCCATTCATATGTACATAAGGAATAGTCGAGTAATGATACTTAAACAATTTGTAAGCATAATAACTGAAAAGATACTGATCTACCTCACACTATTGGTAAGCATAAGCTAGAAAAGATACTTAATCATTCAGCCTAAGATGAAATAATAAATTAAATCGTTGTACATCAAGTAAACTTTGTTCAAAAGTACTAAAGGTATTTTAATAGATGATATAATATAGCATTCCAAGGATATTGGTCCTTTATAATACTTCTTGAAGCAGATGTACACATACAATGTTATTGAGTTGATCAATTCAAATAACAAAGTACAATAACAAAATATGATATTACGAATCCCTCGAGGTATCTTAAACAACAATGAAAGAAGGGAAGAACTTCATAGAGAAATATTAGGTTTAATAGTTATTTCTTTTGATTAATAAGATTAATTGAATTTTAATTTAATTCAAGGATGAAGATTTGTTAAATTAATTTTTGTATAAAAATTCTTTAAACTTGTATATAATAATAACTAATTTTTGTCGGACTTCCATATCAAAATATATTTAGAGATTTTCTCTCTCTTGTCTAATCCTAAGAGAATTTTGTTTAGTTTCCACATCTTATAAAAGTATTATTTTAATCCAAGCAACTCCTTCAAACAAAGTTCAAAATATGAAAATGATCCTAAGAGCTATGGGTTATGGGCCCATAATGCAACTTAAAATTGACTTGTGTAACAAATCAAGATGTTAGTTCTAAATAGGCATAGTAAAACTGGTTTCTCCAACATGGATACGATTTACCAAATGGAAATTAGCATGGATAGACAAACTTTACCATTACGAATATTAATTCACTAATTATATTTTGAAGAAAACTTCCTTGTATAACAAGGTACTAATTGAATAGAAATGTAAAAAATTAAATATAATACTACTAAAGATGTCATCTCTTTATTGAGATCTCATGATGTATAAATCAATCTCCTTAGAGCTTCATGAATCATCCAACTATTTGACTTATGTGAGTGAATTATAAAGGTTACACTTATAAGGGATTTAAAGCTAAGTTTGAGTTGTAAAAATGCTCACATGAAGGTAGACATAGAGAGGAAAACAATATATTTAACTTGTGTATATTAATCTTAATATTAAAATATTCTCTACACATGTATGAGAATCCTAAAGAGCTTAGGGACTTTGCTTACAAAGAGAAAGAATGGTCAATATCCCTCAAATTCAACATAAATGTACTCAACCCCTTGTAAATATTTGAATGAATAACATAGTTGCTTCATTCATAACATTAATTAGTAACTTTTGTTAATGTTGATTATGCTATAACGAATTGTTAAATCTATTTTTGGTAAAGTTTAGGAATTTGATCCTTAAAAGTTCTATGCCTTTTTTCCACTGACCAAGTTCAAGATAGAAAAGTATGAAAATTGTTAAGTCTTTTCAAGGAGGATGTTTCCAGAAGATATGTTAACACATACTGTTGAACTTTTACATCTAAATTAGCTAAGAAATGTAAACGATTTTTTAGGCTTGTAACACCATTGAATTTGGAAAGGAAATGTGGTAGATTAGTTATTTTTGCACCTTTTAATAAATATAAAAAAACAAATATGGATCCTCCCCAACTAAAGCATTCAAATGCTACTTTTACTTACATTAGGCTTCCCACAATGGCTATAGTACAAGAATGTAATATTCAACCTCGTCTTTTCTCATAATTCAAAACTACATAAAGATAATGATAATAAATGCTAAATGATTTCTTTATTGGTTTCCACTTAGTCATATATGTGTTCAAATATTGCTCCTCATCATTAAGTAAAATGAATCATCAAAATGGTTGAAGAAGAGAAATGATTCCATTTATTGTCGATTTTATAAATTAGTATTTTAGGCCAAAAGTCAATGGCCATTGTAAAGGACCATTTACAAGTCCTTGTTGGTTGTCATTTTACACGAAAAATCAAATATGTTGAAAAATCTTTAAAAACCTTCAAGCAAAAGCAATTATCAAGTGTAAAACCAGACTCTGCAACCTTTTCCAGCATCCTCCCAGCCTGTGTGAAAATGGGAGTTTTGGAACAGTGTATGGTCATACGTCAAAGCATAATGGAAGGAGGAATTTAGTCAATGTTGTAGTTGGCAAGTGCCCCGGTAGACATGTACGCAAAGATGTGGAAGTACAAACAAGGAATTGAACTATTTGACAAAATGACTCAATGAAATGTGATCTCATGAATGCCATGATAGCACAATATGTTCAGAATGGGATTGTTGAAAAGACTTTAGAAACTTTCAAGAAAATGTAATGGGCAGGAATAAAGTCAAATTCCACAACCTAGGTCAGCGTCCTCCTGGCTATGCCATAATGGGCACTTCTAAATCAGGGTAGAGTCATCCACCACAGTAGAATGGAAAAGTGATTTTTTGTCAGGTATTATAGTTGGAAATGCTCTAGTAGACATGACTTCAAAACGTGGTAGTATAGACAAGGTACATGAACTGTTTGATAGAATGCCTCAGGAATGCAATGATTCCAGGATATGCATAAAATGGATTTTCTAAGAATGTGTTAAAAACTTACAAGCATGGCAATTGGCTAGCGTAAATCCAAATTTCATGACCATACGGCAGCCTTCTTCCTGTCTGCACCAAATTGGGTGCTTAGAAAACAGGGCACGAACATCCGTCAAAGCGTAATGGTAAGGGGTTTTTTTTGTCAGATATTATAATTGATATGCTAATAAGGCTTTAGAACTTTGAAGCAAAAGCAATTGGCAAGCATAAAGTCAAATTTTACAACCCTTACTAACATTTCATGAGAAATTTAGCACAGGGTATGTACGTCCGTTGCTCATAACAGTAGGAGAATTTTTGTCAAATATTATAGTTGGAAAAACTCTGATAGACACGTATGCAGAATGTGGAAGTCCAGACAGGGCATGTGAGCTATTTGACAAAATCCCTCAAAGAAATGTTGTCTTGTGGACTGCAGCGATTGTAAGACGTGCACAGAATGGATTTGATGAAAAGGCTTTGAAAACTTTCAAACAAATGAAATTACCAGGTGTAGAGCTAGATTCTACAGCCTTTGATAGCATACTTCCTATCTTGTGCCATAATGGCACTCAAGAACAGGGTACAGACATACATCAAAACACAAAGGGAAAACAAATTTCGTCTGATGTTGTAATTGCAAGTGCCTGGTAGACAAGCATGCAAAAATGTGGAAGCATAGACTAAGCACATGAACTATTTGACAAATTGCCTTAAAGCAATGCCATCTTATGGAAGGCAATGGTCGCAGGCTTTCACAAAATGGATCGCAAAAGTTTGTTAGCTATTATCAATCAATCTTGAGGTCTCAAGATGGAATGTCGTGCAAGAACAAGATTTTCTATAAATGAACTATTTCAAATAATCGGGACTTATTACTAGACCAGATTTGAAAAATCTGCATAAAATAAATTATAATTCTCAAACATAGACAGTTGTTATAATCAAACTCTAAAGGAACAACTAATGGCAACCCACAACTAGCAATTGGGATGCCCACGAGAATATTAGAAATCATAGTGGTATGTTATCCTCGAGTAATCCAAAGGAGTAGGCTTCCACATCAATAATGAAATTGAATTACAACTAAATTCCAAGGCCATAATCACTGCTCTAGCATGGGGAATAGTCAGCTGCAAATATTGAACTTGCTTCTCATTATATGCAAGATTATTTTTTTCCTAATGCACTCACTGATTCAAAGTTGCTCCCTTGCATAAAGATGATTAAAATTACACTGACAAACAGTGGGCTGTATATTTTTTTTAAAGTGCAACAATGTTATTATTTGTGAAATCACACTCATCAGAAGACATATAAGAAGGCAACTGCAGTACTCTGGTTAGAACATACCTTGAACAAAATGGAATTTTCTTAGCCTTTGCTAGTGTCCTCCCTATAGTTTTCTCTAGCACTCCAATCCAGAGCTAAGTGTCCCCTCCCTCTCATATCTACATCCTATTTATAGAAAATTAACCCCTTGTTTAGAGCCTCATTTTCCAAACACATGTTAGAAAATTTGAAAGTCGTAGGAGTCAAGTCTAAGAACATGGTAGAAGATTGGATCATTGGGTCAAGTCTAACTAATAAATGCCTCTTTTTCAATTTTCTAATCTGTCATTAATTCTTGTGGAAAAGAGTTCTCCCATGTTAGCCTTCATAAATGTTGTTTCTAGAATGTACTCTCTTAAATTTATTTATTTATTCATTTAAAATTTTAAATTATTTCAAATAAAAATTCATTTGATTTCAAATTAAATATTATATTTAGAGATAGAGGACTATTAGGTCGTGACATACTTCCCCCCTAAAACTTTGCATCGTCCTGATGCAAAACATCATTGAAGTCATAGTTCATAAATATAAATCAAAATTCTATCAGGTTCCAAAATGATAAAGTATCCATGTATTATCATGACAATGTGAGTTTAAGAAACTACTTTAACTTTTCAAACTTGATTGAGCATATCCTTGTAGCTTGTCCTCGAGTTAGGAATGTTGATTATTCTAGTATATTCGTTCATTCAAATTTTCCTGTGTCTAGAATAAACACTTGCAGAGGTTGTTAGACATATCATGTTATGATGTTAGTCATGGTGTTGTTTAGCCATGCTTCTAAGATTGTCATGTTGGTATGCAACAATTCATCACAAAGTACTTGCAGATTAAAGTAATAAATGATCATAAGTTACCAAAGATTCCATTTTAAAATCATTACTTCATCATGTAAGAAACTTCCTCATAATTATCTTTAGGAGCCTTTTAAATGCAACAATAAGTGTATAAAATCTAACTTGCAAGAGTGTCATCATTAAGCACCTTATTATCATAACTAGCTAATATAACGTTTTCACGATTTATATCGTGGAATGGAGTCATCAAATCAAACGTGTGTCATTATCATGAACTCCACATGTGAAGTGATTAAGGTAAAACATCCCCCATGCTCATGGATTCGTTATGAGAATGGTATATTCAAGAGCAAATGAAGTGAAAGTATTCCAAAACAGATTCAATGTCAAGAGGTCAAATTATTATCATATCAACTATGAGGATCAGAATATTATTACTTCCTAACGTCTCTTCAGGAGATTCCTTTCCATATAAGAAGGCTCTTACCTTAGTCCTTAATAAAGCTAAGTACACTTGCTCCTCACTTTGGTTCCCGACTATTTTCCTTCATAGAGAGTAAAATATTCATAGATATAATCAATCTATCTAAAGTCGTCAGTAAATAATTTTCTTTCTTTATACCGAGTTATCTTCCTAATCCACCTTCAAGTTAGTTTCTCTCCTGCATAAGAGGGTCACATTTATTGTTCTCCTTTCCTTTCGATCATACTCGATCATAATGAAAATCCTACCGAACTCAAGGTCCAACTGTCAGATCTTATTATTCATATCCTTAATTTTCTCTCATTTTAAAACCTCCTTTGTTGTTATTATAATGCTTGCAATTCACTTTAAAATTCCATCATCAAAGATAATAAAACCTTGGAATCAACTTTCTAAGTGTGGTAAATAAAAAAAATTTAGGTTCATAGATTCTCCCTTGGTAATCCATCATTATCAATATTTCTAGTTGTGTTTGAAGTTTACTCCAACATGTGTTAGAATCCAAGAGTAATGATTCACCATTCTAGATTAGAAGAATTATATTCTCTTAGTCAATCTGAGTACTTAGGAAATAGGCAATCCAGGCTAAAGTGTCCAAAATAGGACATACTGAAATAAAGCCAACCGGGCTCTTCTGTCCTTGGGGCAAACTGGTTCATGTAGTCTAGTCATATTGTTATCTTCACTTGCAACCTCACTTAAATTATTAGTATCACAAAGTTCAGGCTTAGATCTCAGGTTTCATTTTCTTCTCTACATGCTACAAGTGACTTCTCGAACTGATTATCATGTTCTTTGAATCCTACTATTTCACTCTTCTGTAAATTGTTCTCCCTTTTCAATTCTTTCAAACCTACTTTTATTCCTCTGTTCCAACTCTTCAATTCTCTATTCAATATCTTCAAACAATGTCAACTCTGCTTTCAGTTCTTCATTTCTCCTTCTTGCATTTTTCATTTCTTTTGCAAGGGCATCATATTTGTCTTCTCCTAGTTCCTTTATCTTTTCCAACAACTCTGAATTACACCTTTCTATTTTGCACAATTCTCCTTCCAAAATAATGGCCAAACGGCCTATACTAGTCAAACATATCAAAACTTTATCCAATTAGGTCAACACAACAGCCATACGGACCAAATAGGATAGGAATAATTATGCTCTGGCCAGAGACTTTTGACTCCTTCAGGATCAATATGCGTCCATGAGTCACTTCCTAGAAACCACAGTCTGCCCAAGCACTGTGCTGAAGATATCATCCAGGGGATACACAATATCAACTTGTGCACACCTCAATTTCAGAAAATCAGGGTATAAGTAATCCACCTCGGGGATTCTTCTGAGTACGAGTGACTTCCATTATTCTAAAAACATTACACATATCAACACTCGAGTAAAAAGTAACAATTCTAGTTGTCATGCATGCCTATCTGCAGAGACTTCCACATCAACAACTCTTCCAAACTTTCCATCCATCTCTCTCTTCGCAATTGTTGCATCAATTGGCGCCACCTTAGGGCTTGTTATCCAAAAGTAGTGCTAGCTGTGATTAATGAATCAAAATGAAAGTCTAAATATGAATCAAATGCATAAACAAACGATTATACCTTCCTTTTGACTCACAAATCCAAGAGAGGGAAGGAGTTGCACCCGAATAGTCTCCTCAGATTTTACCCATGTAGATGACTAATGTGGATTGCTCAAACGCTCAACACAATGGAGATGAAGGATTTAGACTTAGATAGAGATTGATGGTATGATGAGGAGGTTGTGGAGAGATTTTGGCAGAGGTTTGATGCATGAAGAAGTCCCCCTAAAATGGCTTGGAGAGGGTTTCATTTATAGATTTTCTGAAAGGAGGATGGAGGGTGAGGATTGAAAAATGAAATCAAGGGCTAGGAATAAAAGTAAATCTTTTATTCATTTTGGGAAAAGGGGTGATAAATGAGGTATGGGTGTGAAAGAATGTGAAATGAATTAAAAATTCATTTGGGGAATGGGAAATGAATTAAGAATTCATTTGGGGATAAGAGGTAATGAATGAGGATGGGTGAGGTAAGGGGTGTGTAAGAGAAGTAAATGTGATGTGTGATTTATTTGAATTTTTAATTTGGGGGATGTGGGGAAGGGTGTTAAACTAGGTTTGACCACCCACATGAGAGGTTAGGAGTAATTAAACAGAGGTTTTGCTTAATTGATCCTAGGGCTAGGATGAGGTAGGCTAGGGTAGGTTAGGGTAGGTCAATTAGTAGGCTAGATCAATTAGATAACCATGATTTATCTAATTGATGAGGATTAGGGAAAAGGAGAATTGAACCAAATAAATATTGGGAATATTTATTTGATTAATGAGGGATAGTGTTGTAAGGTCTAAGTGATAAATTAAATGAATTAATTGATCACAAGGAATAGACAGATGATTAGGGAAGTTACAGGAAATTGATTTGCAGAGCAAGTCAATTTTAGGTGTCTACATTTGCCCCTCTTTGAGATGATGTTGCGGCTAAGTAACATCATTTCAAAGAAGTTAAAACATAGAGTTGGATTGGATAGAAAAAAGATTTTGGCTTAGAAGAATAGGGTAAGGTTTGGGGATAATTGGTAAGGGTGATGCCCCCTCGAGAGGATAGGCGGGTTGCAAGAACACGGTTGTGCTCTCGAAATGGATGGAAGAGATTGGTAGAAGTGGTTGGAGGATAAGGGGTGAGATGAAAGAATGATGATGGTGGGAAATTGATTGGTGGATGATCATTGTGTCAAAAAATGATTTAGAGCAATCCTAGGTTTGATATAGCAAAGTGGATATGTTCACCAAGGTATAGAAGACCAGGGTGATGATGTTTATCCAACATTTGCATGGACTAGACACGCAAACAAAGGGATGATCCCATGCATGCCCAAGATAGTACAACCTTGTCCTGACAAGGAAAGGGGACTCATAGCATAAGTCCTTAGTACACAAAAGGTATGATGAACCTTAGATGCATAAGGGGGCCAATATGCTAGAACCGACCCTGTGATCAACAAGATATGAATACTAGCTTGGAGTAATGAAACCAACCCACAAGCACAGCATACAAAAGCAAGACTATGCCCCATTCTAGATGTTTTTGCCACATACCATGATATAGTAAGATCAAGGTAGCTTTGATGTGATCTTCGAATAGGACAAAAGATAAAAATCAAAAACAAAAAGACCAATGAACCAACAAGTAACCATTGTATCTTTTGCCAAAATGGATGATGATTTGATAGATTCTGCCTATCGTAGGAAAGATATATCCTAAGGCAAGAATCGCTTGATGATTGGATCATGTTTTGTTGATGTTGTAAGATTGGCTCAAGATATGATGGTGACAAGTTGAGGTTGATGTTGATTTGATAGTTGATAATTTTTGATAAGGGATGATGCTTTGATAGGTGATGCGATGCTTGGATCTAGTGTAAGCTCAACAGGTTGTGTTGGTTATTTTCCCAGACTGGATGCTTATTCCCAGTAATCCCTACAAAATAGCCACCATTGATCAACAGGATTCCCGGGCCAGGGGCCAACAATATAGGAGATAGACTCTATAAATATCTCCTCTTCTTCTTTAGGCTCTGCAGAACCAAGGGGGTATTCCCTATTCAACAACCATGAGATATAACTATGCAAAGACTAGGATGCTGACACAAAGCAGATGAATCCTCTATTAAGCAGACCAAAATTGTGAGATAAGTGCAAAGGGGCTAGCTTTGGGCCTATGTTCAGTTGTAGACAGGGGATTTTGGATCCTAAAACTACTTCTAATGTCCTAAAGGGTTTGTTTATGAAGTTTGGGTTTGATTTATATCTGGATACAAAATTGGGACATTGGGTTACAACAGAGATACCAGACCAGGTCGGTGCCTATCCAGGGCTCAGAGTCAGTAGACATATATATGTGAATGTTTACCACAGACCTAAGATAGTAATCAGATTTCAAGGGGCTTCTAAAATGTCTGCCTTACAGACAATACCCAAGACAAAGTATTCAGTTATTTCTGCTTATAAATATCCTTACTACAATGTATTCTTCTCAACACTTAATCCAAAACATTCAATCTACTCCTTGAGCAGAAGTAAGAGACTAAGTATTCAATATAGAAAACCTATATTCTAGAATCTATAACACCCCTTAGATGTTTAGAGTCAGAAGAAAAACACATTCAGTCTGGAGACAAATAAGAAAACACATGCAATGAAGCATTACTCATTTAAATCAACATGAAATTGATAATTCTGTGCATAATACATACAACATACAATTCATAAACTCGCAAAGACACCTGAAATAGAGTCACCAGAAAGTTGTATTCCTATTGCAGCACCAAAACTTGTCCAGTTTTCAACAACCAAAAATGAGTAACATAGCATGGCTGTTATAGCACAAGTATGTACTTTCAGCAATTAATCATAAAGTCTTCTCAAAATTTTGAAATTCTACCAAATACAGGGCACCATGAGAAAGGCATTCAAAACAATAAATGCAGCAAGCAGAAAGAACAGCCGGGAGTGGTTGAACTTTGAGCCCCATGCCATCGCCTGAGGACTTTCTTCCTCAATCGAGTAGCAATTCGGTCAATCAGGCCATACCTCTGTAATTCCTGTGCCATTTATGGCGCACCAACCCGTAGGACGTAGCAATGGTCTGCATCTGAAGATTCCCTCCAAGAAAGATATAGCAAGCACGGGAAATCCCACACTGATGAAAATTTGAACTATGACTGTCGAAAACCTACCTATCGCTGAGATTTGCGGTGCCAAAAAGTTTGAAAAGTCAAGAACCAATGAAAACGTGCCACGCAGGCACCCCTGTATCCACTGCTGACCATTCCAAAAATGTGAGATCAATAATCCCACATTCATCTTGCAATGCTTGCTTGAGTAGCTTATAAACCAAGTCAAGAGCAAACCTAGTGTCGTGCGCTTTTTCCCTGCACAACTAGCGAACCACCTGCCATCAACCCATCGCCCTAACTCCTGTCGATACCTCAGTCACTCCGACCTCCACATCCTTTATTATGACACCAACACATCGGTGCACCCAAAATTTCTCCCACCGATAAGCCAATCACACCGACGAAGCCCCTGAATTACCTCGTTGGCCAAACACCAACTATCGGCAAACCACAAACTCTTCGCGCCGACATCAAAAGTTATGTCGATGACACCACTGGATCGGGGAGACCAACTCCATCGGCCAAACTCCAGCTCACTACTCTGATCCCACAACTCTCGCCGACCGCTACACCCATCGGCAAGACATGCACCATCGGCACACTCTCCATTCACCTTCCTAATACGCCGATACAACTCGATCGACGAGAACACTGTCGTCAGGCTAACACCCCGCAATCTACCCGATGCCGCTTGTCACTCCGACACCGATGGACCAAGAAATTTTGAAGGTTTTGAATGAAAAACCCTGCAAATGTCTAAGCTTAAACCCTAGACATAAATGATTACCAACATAGGCTCTGTCTGGTGACGCATGCCTCTTGCAGGCATGGCAAGAACCTCAGACCTCTGGGATGCAGACCAGTCCCTTATCCATTGGGCTACAGAGTCAAACTTGCACCAACCTGCATCACCAAACACACTTGATGGCCTAAGGCCACCAAGAAAAGAAAAACCTGTATCTCCCCTTATCAAACACCTTGTTTTCATCTGCATTCACTGGATCAAGCCTGGAGATACTGTCATGACCTACCCACAAACAAATCTTGTCATCTACATATTCAACCCTCTGATTTAGCTTGTCACTGTCACCCCTATGCAAACAACCTTCAACATTATGTGACATGTGGGTGTCATATTTATCAAACAATGCCTATTCAAATGAAATATAACGCATGTTATCATTTGTATCAGCATTATGCATTGCAAAATGATCTCCTAGTTGGACTGAAAACTGAAAGCACTAAAAGTCCATCATGCAGCTAGGAACATCAGGGCTCATCTTATCACAAGCTGGCATATCAAAGAAAAAGCTATCAGATTCACAGTTGTGCACATCATGTACACAACCATCAGCTGCACCATGCTGGAAAAGATCAGGCTCTGGCACCTCTCTACAATACCCTTTTTGATGTATGTTGGCCTCTCTTTCCTCAAGATGAGAAATAGAATCCAAATCAATAGTAGGGCTCAAATCTTCATCATACTCAGACAAATCCTCATCACCATACATGTCAAACATGGGTGGTCCAAGTGTTTCAACTTCATCATGGTATGCCACTGGTTCATGGGCAGCAGAACATGCATTTTCATTATCAATAAATTCACTCTGTGGAGGAGCATCAGCCTGTATGTTATAAACAAAACTATAATCAAACAAAGAACAATCATGCTCATCATTAGCACTTGTTTCAATTTCTGACTGCTCTTCATCATCTCCATGTGTCTGAAAAGAAGGCATTGATTCACACATGGAACTACTACTCTGTTTGCTTACCTCTTCTCTATCCTGAGCACAATACTCACAATCATCTCCATAAATCCATTCAAACAGATGTTCATTTTTGTCCATAACCTCATCATTATTTTCAGAACCAGACACCTCAACCTTGCAACGGGGGTCATCATTGATCCTTCTACTGGCATCTTCAACTGTTGTATTTTCATTTTCATTTTTATCTTCACATGATGCCATGATCACTTGGTCATTTGCAGCTACACAACTATTATTCATACCAAAACCTATGGACAGGGAATTCTGCATGTGCTCATTTCTCATTTTTTCTATATTTTCTACACACTTGTATGCCATCTGCATACTTGTTATCTTGAATTCCCTCATCAATGTACTAGAGCCCTCCTTAAAAGCTTCAAAATATATGCCAACACAGGCTGAAATATCAGGTCTGAAGACTTCAGGGATTTGTGAAAGGGCTACTGCAAATCTATGACTGAAATCAATACAGGGCTCTTTATCTTGTTTTCTGATTTATATTAATCTTGCAACAAGATCAGCAGGTTCTCTTGCAAATTCTTCTTTGAAACAGTCAGCAAGTTCATCCCAACAGGCAAAGGATCTCTTTGGAAAGCTCAAATACCAATCTCTAGCTTTTGCATCAAAGGATCTAACAAAAAACCTCATCCACATATCCTCATCCCTAAATGAATGTCTCTCCATGAAGCAGTGAAAGTTTTGGATATGTGCACCCCCGTCACACACACTGTGTCCATTAAATCTGGGCATCTGATTGTAAATCTGGGTAGGCATACTTTCCATTTCATAGTCAACCCATGACAAATCTAATTGGTCATACAAAGGATCAAAAGGGCTGGCAAAAGGTTTAGCCTTCTGACTGGCAAACACAACAGGGTTATTACCATTTAACTAAGCTTGCTGAGCCTCTAAGTATATCAACCTATTCTTTGTCTCTTCAATTTTCTTACTCAATACATCATCCCCCTCTTGACTGAGTATGGGTGAATACATATTTGGATTCATATAAATCTCACTCTTAGACATCCTTTGTCTGCCTAAGACCTAAGGCTTCCCCTAGCATCTAACTTATGCAATAAAACAACAAATACAAGTGGGAGGAAACCAAGTACCTTGTCTCATCTAGATGCTGCAATTTGAACAGAACATTCTTTTGTCACAACAACATACCTCAACCTTTCATGTGCACTTAAATCTTATGCAGAGTCGCCACCTCTCCAGAGAGGACAAAATTTTCAAACAATTGAAAGCTCATCAAATATGTTTCTAAGTTCATTCCACCAGCAGAGCAACATCATTCACATGAAAGACTCCCCAGCAGAGTCGCCAATTCTGTTGGTGACTCAGATGGGCACAAATTTCACTAGAGACTGCAGGATAACACTTCTTTTTTCATCAATTCCCCAGTAGAGTTGCCAATTCTATTGGTGACTCGGATGGGCACATAGATACTGCTTCCCTTTTTTCTTTTCTAATTCTTCCCCAGCGGAGTCGCCAATTCCTATTGGTTATTTTCCCAGACTGGATGTTTATTCCCAGTAATCCCTACAAAATAGCCACCATTGATCAACAGGATTCCCAGGCCAGGGGCCAACAGTATAGGAGATAGACTCTATAAATATCTCCTCTTCTTCTTTAGGCTCTGCAGAACCAAGGGGGGTATTCCCTATTCAACACCCATGAGATATAACTATGCAAAGACTGGGATGCTGACACAAAGCAGATGAATCCTCTATTAAGCATACCAAAACTGTGAGATAAGTGCAAAGGGGCTAGCTTTGGGCCTATGTTCAGTTGTAGACAAAGGATTTTGGATCCTAAAACTACTTCTAATGTCCTAAAGGGTTTGTTTATGAAGTTTGGGTTTGATTTATATCTGGATGCAAAACTGGGACATTGGGTTACAACAGAGATACCAAACCAGGTCAGTGCCTATCCAGGGCTCGGAGTCAGTAGACATATATATGTGAATGTTTACCACAGACTTAAGACAGTAATCAGATTTCAAGGGGCTTCTAAAATGTCTGCCTTATAGACAATACCCAAGACAAAGTATTCAGTTATTTCTGCTTATAAATATCCTTACTGTAATGTATTCTTCTCAACACTTAATCCAAAACATTCAATCTACTCCTTGAGCAGAAGTAAGAGACTAAGTATTCAATATAGAAAACCTATATTCTAGAATCTATAACACCCCTTAGATGTTCAGAGTCAGAAGAAAAACACATTCAGTCTGGAGACAAATAACAAAACACACGCAATGAAGCATTACTCATTTAAATCAACATGAAATTGATAATTTTGTGCATAATACATACAATATACAATTCATAAACTCGCAAAGACACCTAAAATAGAGTCACCAAAAAGTTGTATTCCTATTGTAGCACCAAAACTTGTCTAGTTTTCAACAACCAAAAATGAGTAACATAGCATGGCTGTTATAGCACAAGTATGTACTTTCAGCAATTAATCATAAAGTCTTCTCAAAATTTTGAAATTCTACCAAATACAGGGCACCATGAGAAAGGCGTTCAAAACAATAAATGCAGCAAGCAGAAAGAACAATCAGGAGTGGTTGAACTTCGAGCCCCATGCCACCGCCTGAGGACTTTCTTCCTCAATCGGGTAGCAATTTGGTCAATCAGGCCATACCTCTGCAATTCTTGTGCCATTTATGGCGCACCAACCCGTAGGACATAGCAACGGCTTGCATCTGAAGATTCCTGCTAAGAAAGATACAGCAAGCACGGGAAATCCCACGCTAATGAAAATTTGAACTGTGACCGTCAAAAACCTACCTATTGCTGAGATCCGCAGTGCCAAAAAGTCTGAAAAGTCAAGAACCAATGAAAACGTGCCACGCAGGCACCCCTGCATCCACTATTGACCATTCCAAAAATGTGAGATCAATAATCCCACATTCATCCTGCAATGCTTGCTTGAGTAGCTTATAAACCAAGTCAAGAGCAAACCTAGTGTCGTGCGCTTTTGCCCTGCACGACTAGTGAACCACCTGCCATCAACCCGTCATCCTGACTCATGCCGATACCTCAGTCACTCCGACCTCCACATCCTTCGTTATGACACTAACACATCGGCGCGCCCAAAATTTCTCCCACTGATAAGCTGATCACACTGATGAAGCCCCTGAATTACCTCGTCGGCTAGACACCAACTATCGGTGAACCACAAACTCTTCGCGCCGACGTCAAAAGTTACGCCGATGACACCACTGGATCGGGGAGACCAACTCCATCGGCCAAACTCCAGCTCACTACTCCGATCCCACAACTCTCGCCGACCGCTACACCCATCGGCAAGACATGCACCATCGGCACACTCTTCGTTCACCTTCCCGATACGCCGATACAACTCAATCGGCGAGAACACTGTCGTCAGGCCAACACCCCACGATCTGCCCGATGCCGCTTGTCACTCCGACACCGATGGACCAAGAAATTTTGAAGGTTTTGAATGAAAAACCCTGCAAACGTCTAAGCTTAAACCTTAGACATAAATGATTGCCAACAGGTTGGATGGGTGCATCTTATGGACCTGAGTACTGGAAACTTCCTGCGTATTCCAGACTACCTACATACCCTGTATCCACGGGATCAAGGCACATTAAGATGCAAGTGGTTATGATATGTAGTTCTGATTTGTGGTGATGATGTGGGATGATGATGTGTTGGATGATGAGATGTTTGATAGAATGATGTTGATTTTGTGATGGATATTTTATTTTTGGAATTTTGTGTGTTGTCTATTGTTTTGGTATTTTTTTGATTTTGTGATGTTTTTGGATTTTTTGATTTTGAGATGTTTTTGGATTTTTTGATTTTTTTATGTTTTCGGATTTTGTGATTTTTTTATGTTTTTGGATTTTTGGATTTTTTTATGTTTTTGGATTTTTTGAGTTTGGAAAAGGAATGGTTTATTATGAGATGGTTGCATTGGATTTCATGTGGATAACCTTTGCGCTAGATACCAATGACAAGGGAACACCAAGTCTAGAGGTGAAAGTGATGGATTTGGATAGGGGGATTGGATAGCTGATTCATGATAGATGAATTTAGGATTTTCTCCAAGGGCTAGGTCACAAGGAATCATATGCCCCAATGCTTAGGATTTTGCATGATGGGTTCATGTTTGAATGGATGGAGGATATACTTTTAAAAGGGAGTATGCCAAGAGGTTTCTAAAGCATGTTGTTGATATTTTGCCCCTTGTCTTTATCAAGATCTAAGGTGGGAGATGGGAAAAGCAAGATATAATGGATAGGATGGATGGGAAATGATAGGATAAAGAGGGGATGGTGGATTAGGATAAGATAGTGGATAAGATGTGCAAAGGAGATTATGGATGTGGATGAAGGATATGGTTTTGCCCCCAAGTGTAGGGATACAAAATGGATGGAGAAGGGATTACGCATGATGCCCACAAGGGGTTTTCATCAAGGTACTTGCCCAAGGTGCCACAAGGAATGGTTTTCACCATTGGACGGATTTTTTCTCTTTTTTACTTTTTTCTTGATTTTTTGATTTTTTTGCTTTTTTTGGTGGAATGGGGACTCTAGCGTCTATTTCCATAGCACGGAGGAGATGGTCCCATGTTGGATAGCATTATGGATTATGATTGCATGGATTGTTGGTAGATAGGAGAAGATGGAATGGATTTTGATGTGGATTGTGTGGATTATGATGTGGATTATGCAAAAGCATGGACCATAGGAATGTGATGGGGAAGATATGTAGGATAATGAACGAAAGATGGAGAGATGGGGGTGTGTGGGAATGTTAAGTGGTGGAGGGGAACCAAGACCAACAGTTGCACACACCGTGATGTATTTGGAAGCTTGTATTTTAGATGTGGAGTTGGGAGTAATGGGGATCGGGATGGGGGATTTTGGATGGTCGATTTGGGGTTTTAGGGACCCAAATAGACTTAGGAATTATGGGATTTTTATATGGGGAGTGGGATGTTTGGGATTTTGCGGTAGATTGGGAGGTGGATGCCTCATTAAGTAATCTTTGTTTGGGGACCCACACCATTTTTGTTTTTGATTTTTCTTGTGATGGTGTGGGCTTTGATAGCCTTTGGGATTTTTCATTTTGATTGGAAGGGATAACATATTTAGGCTTTTGTTCTTTATGAGTTGAGGCATTCAAATTATTACTTTTGAATCCCATGGATTTGGGGGAAGCTTCATATTTGAAAGATGTGTGCTTTTGTTGGTCTTGATTGGGAATTTTAGGGGATTTATGGGTGGAGGGGTAAAAAGTGGATTTATGGATAAATGGATAAGGGGATTTGAGGATGGGGATATTAGGAGTTGGGAGGATGGGAGGATAAGAGGATTTGTGGATAGGGATGTTTGGTGTTGGTAGGATAGGAGGTAGAGTGGATTTGATAGGAATATTTGGAGTTGGAAGTAGTGGAGGTAAATTTGACGGAGGAAGATGGATAGTCACACGCTTTTGCAAATGATAGGATGATGGAGGAGGGATGGCGACATATGTTTTGGGAGTGCGATGAGATGCACCATGTTTGGGATTAGATGAATGGATTTTAGAAGGTGGGTGGATGGTATCAACATGTTTAGATTGTTTTTCTTGGGGTGTATAGCCAAGGCCATGTGAGGATGGATGGAATGTGGTGTGGATGGGCTCCAAGATGCCTTGTTCATGAAGGCCTAAGCCTTTGCCTTGATAGTTCATGTGTTGGAGTATGCGACATGCAATGGGATGTTTGGTGCTTTGGAAACAAGATGCGAGTCCATTATTTGTTGGAGAAAGATAGGTGGTGGATGGAAGTTGTTCACCTCTTACAAGGGAGTCACCACGGATGAAAGTGCTTGTGCCAAGTAGATAAGGGGATGGATTTTGGATGGGATTGGTAGATGGAGGTGAAGGATTCATGTGGGATGGTGAAGGGGTGGTAGAAGATGGGGTGAGATCAATAAGTTGATCAATAGATGGGAGGGGATCATGGATGGGATTAGATGGGATGGTTAGATCTTGATTAGGAGAAGGGGTTGATGTGTCAACATGCTTTAGATTTGATTCTTGACATAACTCATGTGGTTTGATAGAAGTGGGAGTGACTTGGATAGATGTGGTAGGTGCTTGGATGGATGTGATAGGTGCTTGACTTATGGGTTCTTGAACATGGCTGCATGATGGTTCTTGACTTGTGATAGGGGATTGTTCAAGAGGTTTTGGTGGATGTTGGATTGCATGAGGGTGTTTGATTCCTTGCTAATAGCCAATGGATGGCGTCCTTCATGAGTGTATGGGTTGAAGAATAATATAATGGATGAATAATGATGGTGGATGATGTGGGATTAGGATTGGGATGGGATAGGTGGGTGATGGGATTAGGTAGTGATGGTTCATGGATGGGTTCAAGGATAGGTGTTGGACTAGATGGTGGTGTTGGAGGGGTGGGGGATTGGGGGGATTCCTTTGCTTTGCTTTCATTTTTAGGTGATGCTCTTTGGATGAAATCCCACAAGGATTCTTTGGATGTGATAGTGTTGGGACTTGGAATATTTGATGGTGGATGGGTGATAGGGATTGGTGGATTGGGAGATACATAAGGTGATGGATTAAGGTTGATAAGGTTGGAGGGATATTGTGATGGGGGGATTGGAGGATGGGGATTAGGAGATGGGGGATTTGGTTGTTGATATGAGCTTTGGATTTTGGAGATAAGGTGTGCTAGATTGGTGTTCCCTTGATCAAAGTTAGCATGACAAAGGTTGGGGGATTGATAAGGTGGAGGTATGGATTGATTGGATAGGTATGATGGCATGGATGTGTAAGGGGATGAAGATTGATATGAGGGTAAAGGTTGATATGATGAAGGTTGATATGATGGAAGTTGGTATGAGGTTGAAGGTGTGGATATGTAGGATGATGGTTGATATGAGGTTGATGGAGTGGATATGTAAGATGTAGGTTGGTATGAAGGTTGAAAGAATGAAGATTGATATGATGTAGATGGGGATGATGTGTAGGGTGTTTGTTGATATGATGAAGGTTGGTATGAGGCTGAAGGTGTGGATATGTAGGATGATGGTTGATATGAGGTTGATGGAGTGGATATGTAAGATGTAGGTTGGTATGAAGGTTGAAAGAATGAAGATTGATATGATGTAGATGGGGATGATGTGTAGGGTGTTTGTTGATATGATGAAGGTTGGTATGAGGTTGAAGGTGTGGATATGTAGGATGATGGTTGATATGAGGTTGATGGAGTGGATATGTAAGATGTAGGTTGGTATGAAGGTTGAAAGAATGAAGATTGATATGATGTAGATGGGGATGATGTGTAGGGTGTTTGTTGATATGATGAAGGTTGGTATGAGGTTGAAGGTGTGGATATGTAGGATGATGGTTGATATGAGGTTGATGGAGTGGATATGTAAGATGTAGGTTGGTATGAAGGTTGAAAGAATGAAGATTGATATGATGTGGATGAGGATGATGTGTAGGGTGTGTTGGTACTCATTTTGACCTAAAGGTTGATTTTTCATGTTTAGAGGGTTTCTTCATTTGAACCCTATATCTTCTTGCCCATCGACATGACCTCGCAGGCTTCTTGGCGATCTAATTGGTGGTAGTGATGTGCCATCGGCGTAACGTTCATCATCGGTGTGTGTTTGGCCGACGGTGTTGGTCTGGCCGATGAAGGGAATATTTGCGCTTTGTATATCGGGTCATATACAAAGGAAAATATACATTGGCTGATATACATTTGGTGGGGCCTGCCGCAGTCTTATGCAAACAGGTTTGTACATGTTCAATATACAGGGGAGGAATGTATCTGGAATATTCTCATTAGATTCCCTGCTTGTATGTTTGTGTTTGTATATTCAGCATACAAACAAAATATACATTCAGATATGCAATGGAAGTATATGCAAGCAGGACCCGAACCGAAATTCTGTTCGATCTATAACATTTGACGTCCGCCCTGTATGTTGTATATGCATTTGGATTTGCATATACAAAAGCGATAAAGGAAAATGAAAGGAGAAAAGGGTCATCGATAGAAGGTTAAGGTGCCTGTTGGTAATAATTTATGTTCAAGGTTTTTGGCATGGTCCCCTCTCTAAAATCCAAAATTTCCTAAGTGTTGGACTTCCTCAGCATTTTTCAGCTGCAGCATCATATTTTTTAAGGAGAGGAGGTCATCATCATCATGATATTCTAGGGGTGGGTTGTCATCATCATCATATTTTTGAATATCATCCTGATGCCAATTTGTGGTGACGTCATTAGGGTCCGAGGGGGGTCATATTTCTAACACTAGTCACCTTGTGGAGATCCTCGATGTTGCGAATATGACGATGACGTCATCCAGATATGAGGAGGTGTGTAGTAGGCAGATATGCTAATGACGTCAGCAGGACATGACGGTGATGTCATCAGGATGTTCATCGGCCAGACATTTGGTATCGGCTAAGCAGGAGGATCTTCCTCCGATGCATCAGGTTGTGCCGATGAGGGTGGTCGTGCAGATGATGATGCTGACGTCAAGATAATTTTTGAACATTCGGAGGATGTTTGCATATGCAGGCATCGGCGTAACACTCTTCATTGGTTGGGGAGATTTTGGTTGTTCCGATGGTGTATGTCACACCGACAGAGGTGGCGAGCCGATGTGTTATCGGTAAGAGTTGTTCTATCAGCAGAGGGGTTTCTTGCTAGGCCGATGGTCTGTCTCTGGCCGATGGAGTGGAGTGTAGTGTGGCTGTCGGTGAGACAAATGAGGTCGGTGGGAGAATTGTGGGGTGTGCCGATGGCTTGGGTCTTGGCGATAGGCTTTGTGCGAAGGGTCGTGGGTCGAGCGTGGCAAAAGCGCTTGACGCTTATTATGCATGTGGCCGCGTGTATAAAGTGGTAGGGGGCTCTCCGCACCGTGCATGTGGGATTAATCTCCCTGTATTTTTTGAAACTGCGGTGAAGTGCGTTTTGGCAGGAAACGGTTGCGATACACTATTTGATGTTTTCCCGATGGCTGCGAGGTAGATGGACATTAATGGCAGTTGTTGCTGAAGTATGGGCAATGGTGTGGACGGATCTGGTACCTGACTGAAGTTGTACATCCACGGCTGGCGGCTCATGGCTCGAGATCCCTTCTTGTCTCCTCCCCTACCTGCTGTATTCAGTGCGTTGAGCGCCATTTTTCTGATACTGTGTATCTGGCGGGATTTTTGGTCAACCATGTAATTAATGCTGAGTACGCTTCCCTCTGGCTGGTTTTTAAGCTGGAAGTGTTACTCATTTGAGCAGGTGGAAAGTTGAACATTTTTGGCTCTGTAATGCAATACAGCTGTTTTGGTTGCTCTGTGCAGCAAAACTTGTGAGTTTATGTATCTCCTGTGGTATGTTTTTGCATGAATCCACTAATTTCATGGTTTATCCTATATGAGTAATGCTATGTTTGCATGTGTTGTGCTAATTCTGTCTCCAGTGTTGCATGTATCTTTCTTCTGAATCCAGATATTTGAGGAATATCTAAGATTCTAGAACATAGAATTCATGTGTTGAATGTTTGATCTCTTAACTTCTGCTCAAGGGGTAGATTAAATTGTTCTCAGATTGAATATTGGGAAGGATATACTGCAATAGGGATGCCATAAGTATAGATAGCTTAACACTTTGTATTGGGAGATATCTATAAGGCAGATATCATATGTATCCCCCTGAAATCCAGTTTTAGTTATTCATGCATATCATTCACAGGTGTATGTCTACTGACTCCAGGCCCTAAATAGGCACCAATCTTGCTTTGTGTTAGTGTTATATACCATGTCCAGCTTTGCATCCAAATATAAATCAAAATCAAAACTCTAAAACAACCTTTAGGGCATTAGAATTAGTTTTAGGATCCAAGTCCTCTGTCTACAACTGAAAATAGGCCCAAAGCCAGCCCCTTTGCTCTTATCTTGCAGTTTTGGTCTACTTACAGGAGGACTTATCTACTTTCTGTCAGCATCCCAGCCTTTGTATGCATATCCCCATGGATGTTGAGTAGGGAATACCCCCTAGGGTTTGCAGAGCCTAAAGAAGAAGAGGAGATAAAATATAGAGTCTATCTCCTATACTGTTGGCCCATGGCCCAGAGATCCTGTTGATCATTAATGGCTACCTTGTAGGGAAATCTGGGAATAAGCATCTAGTCTGGGAAAAAACCAACAGGGTGTTTGTTGATATGATGAAGGTTGGTATGAGGTCAATGGTGTGGATATGTAAGATGTTGAAGGTTGATATGATGAGGGTTGATATGATGAAGATGGGGTATGGGTTTGGGATTCTCCAATGATGAGGTGTGCTAAGGGTATATCTTTAATGTCATTTTTGAATTGTTCCTTAGCATTAGGATCCATGTTCTCATAGACTTTTCTATGTCTTTGTAATTGTTGTATTGCTTCATAAAGATCCATTTTGTGGGAGGGATATGAGATGAAATGGAGGATAATGGATGATTGTGGTGTTGGGAATCAAAATTTCAAGACCTTGAGATGATTTGATTTGATTTGTTTTTTGTTGGATGGTTCTCAATGCTTTTGATAGACTAATGATCTTAAGCAAGAGGGTTGATGTGTTTGACTAAGGTCTTGATTTTTTTGATTGGGTTGATTTGGATGCTAGATTGGGATGATAATGATGTTGAGGGATTTTGATAATGATTGGGATCAATGTTGATATGATGTGATGATGGCTTGGATATGATTAGGGTTTGATATGGAATGATTAGGGATGATTAGGATAATGATTAGGATGATGTTGATAAGATGAGGATGAAGGATGGAGATGTAACTAGGATGTGTTTAGGGATGATTGGGATTGAGGTTGATTTGACAAGAATGGAGATGATGATGATGATTGGACAATGATTTGGATAGGATGATGATGATTTGATGATGGGGAGTGACAAGGATATGATTAGGATTTATTTAGGATGATTTGGATGTGATTAGGAATGAAGTGGCAAAGAATGAGTGATTAGGATGAATGTGATTGGATTTGAATGTGTTGGAATACTAAGTTGAATGACTTGTCTTATGTGTTTGATGTTTATCTTGATTTGGCAATGTTTAATGAAATGATCACACTTGTACAAACATGAATCACTCACACAAGACACAAGCAATTTTGAATTTTGAATTGGAAGAATATGATGATGATTAGACAAGCACACATGCAAGACACATCAACATGCCCTAATGTCTAGTTTGATGGGGTATGGCCAGTTAGGTTTGGGCAATGTTTACACGAGGTTGACTAAGAATTGAAAGTGAAATCTTATCACACAGCCGGGAGAAGGGGGTAACCCACCCTTCACCTTCACTTCCCAAAGGTAGAAAGTTCTTTGGGGCTTAGCCAAGAGTGACAAGATTCTGATTTCAGTGAGGGTGTCTTTCGATTCAGCCTCGAATGAGGTCGTCCCTAGGGGTGATGAAATCCCCTAGTAGGCCTCCTAGGAAAGGGTAAACAAAAGTGAATCAAGTGAGGTGTTTTTGATCTCCAAGGTCACCTTGTGGTGCGAGGAGAGAGCATACACACACCCACTTGACTCAGACTCACACTTGTAAATTATCCCTTAGAAATTGAAATGTGAGGAAGACAAGTCAAGCAATGATTCTTTTTAAATCCCAATTTCAAGATGTGATTGAAGACACTGATTTGTTTTAAGCCTGATTTCAATGATGTGTGATCAAACAATGATTCGTTTTATGAGCCCAAATTGAAGTGTGTTTGCAACCAAGATTATGATGAAAGATTAGAATTGATGTACCCAGATTGTTTTCACTATCCAAATTGTTGCGTTTGTTGATCCTGATGTTGTTCCAACCTCGAATGATCACCTGCAAGTCACAAAAACGAAAACAGAGCAAGTAGACTAGCCAAGATGATCGTTTTGCAAAAATTGAGAATCTGATTAAATCTGATGAAAAAAGAATTGATACGAAAAAAATTAAGTGCATGAACAGATTTTTCAAGAAATTCTATGCAATTTGAAAAAAAAATTCGTTGAAAAAGACTGAGTTTTGCAAAAGATATGAGCATTTGAAATTTTGAAGCAGGTTTGACTTTGACTGATAAAAAAGGATCAAAATGGTACAGTCACCTAATAAAATTGTCACCACTGCGAAGTTGACGAAGTCAGCTTTCCAATGCCATCAATTTTGTGTGATTTCAACCTTGTATGCGAAAGTTGTGTAAATTTGAAAAAAACAGCCGATTTCGGTATGTAGAGAGCACAAGAGGTCACTTGACTGTTATCTTCTAATCACTAGCAGTTTGTAAAGTGTGGGTCACATGAACATCTAGGGTTCGCTGGCAGTTATGTTTTAGTTGTGGTAGTTAAAGCTAAATAGGCCCCTGGTCATTGATATGACCGGGGGCTTAAGATTTGAAAAAAAAGAGGGGGAAGTTAAGCCTCGCCCCTTGGTTACAAAAGAGGCTTGAAACCCTAACTGTGGCGACAACACACTCGGGCAGCGGAAGGCTTGGAGATCGGTGGTAATGAAGTTTTGTATGGGCAGTGATTGCAGGTGTTAAGGGGTTTGGTCAGCAGTGAAATGGGGTAATGTAGAGAGCGGCGGCAGGGTTAGGGCGCACGCAGGGCTAGAGATTTGGGAGTGGCGGCAGGTTGGAAGCTAGGCGGTGACCAAGGGTTAGAAAGGTGGGTGTCGACCGAGTGGCGGGGGTTAGGGTTTTTTTTAGAGGCGGCGACAGAGATGGGTAAGTTGTCTAATGGTGGCGACAGGTTTGCAGAGGCGGCGACAGGGTGGGAAGTGGCTGGTGTTAGGTGGCAGGCAGCGCTGAGGGGAGCGGGAGGGAAGTGGCAGAGACGGCATGAGGGAAGAGGGATGGGGTGGTGACAGGAGGGAGGCTGAGGAATGGGGCAGTGGGAGATATAATGGTTAGATGCAGGCAGCGTTTGGCAATGGGGAGTGGGAGCGGTGGTTGTTGGAGGTTGGCTTACCGCAGGTGGCGGCGGCAACAGGGGTTCGCAGGGGTTTGACTGGGCGGTGGCGACCGAGTGGCGAAGCGGTGGCGGATTTAAACCACTGACCTATAAAATAAAGATATTAACCCTATAAAACCAAATATCCTGCTACACACAAAGCTAGCAAATCGAAGCACAGATTAGTACGGCGGGGGGACGGTTCCATACGGTATGGACTGTACCCTAAAAAAATTTAAATTTTTTCAAAAAAAAATCACATAACCTAGGCAAATTTAATGTCAAAATTCACGGAAATAGTGACTTGATCACAATAATGCAATCCGTTTTTGCCCAAGACGCAACCTGTAACAGTTTATCACCAAAACTTGCAAAACTTGCCAAAACGAGAGTTAGAAAACGAAGATTTTGATAATAAAACCTTCAAAAAGCGACGATTAGATCCAAGACTGGGCGTGCCAATTTGATTAATGAATCAAAATGAAAGTCTAAATATGAATCAAATGCATAAACAAATGATTATACCTTCCTTTTGACTCACAAATCCAAGAGAGGGAAGGAGTTGCACCCGAATAGTCTCCTCAGATTTTACCCATGTAGATGACTAATGTGGATTGCTCAAATGCTCAACACAATGGAGATGAAGGATTTAGACTTAGATAGAGATTGAGGGATAATTCTGACATTATGATGGCATGATGAGGAGGTTGTGGAGATATTTTGGCAGAGGTTTGATGCATGAAGAAGTCCCCCTAAAATGGCTTGGACAGGGTTTCATTTATAGATTTTCTGAAAGGAGGATGGAGGGTGAGGATTGAAAGATGAAATCAAGGGCTAGGAATAAAAGTAAATCTTTTATTCATTTTGGGAAAAGGGGTGATAAATGAAGTATGGGTGTGAAAGAATGTGAAATGAATTAAAAATTCATTTGGGAATTGGAAATGAATTAAGAATTCATTTGGGGATAAGAGGTAATGAATGAGGATGGGTGAGGTAAGGGGTGTGTAAGAGAAGTAAATGTGATGTGTGAGTTATTTGAATTTTTAATTTGGGGGATGTGGGGAAGGGTGTTAAACTAGGTTTGACCACCCACATAAGAGGTTAGGACTAATTAAACAGAGGTTTTGCTTAATTGATCCTAGGGCTAGGATGAGGTAGGCTAGGGTAGGTTAGGGTAGGTCAATTAGTAGGCTAGATCAATTAGATAACCATGATTTATCTAATTGATGAGGATTAGGGAAAAGGAGAATTGAACCAAATAA
Organism: Cunninghamia lanceolata; assembly: GCA_027924645.1. Classification (NCBI taxonomy): domain Eukaryota; kingdom Viridiplantae; phylum Streptophyta; class Pinopsida; order Cupressales; family Cupressaceae; genus Cunninghamia; species Cunninghamia lanceolata. The sequence goes on along the minus strand of BSBN01000210.1, from coordinate 653,442 downwards.
ATATTGGGAATATTTATTTGATTATTGAGGGATAGTGTTGTAAGGTCTAAGTGATAAATTAAATGAATTAATTGATCACAAGGGATAGACAGATGATTAGGGAAGATACGGGAAATTGATTTGCAGAGCAAGTCAATTTTAGGTGTCTACACTAGCATCCCAAAATTGATAGTAGCTTCCCAAACTAGGATTCCATGAATGACATCAATTTCCCAAAAGTCAATAGTTGTCTCTAGTACTCCTTCAATTAGCCATAAAAACATATAGTCTCACCTGCAAAGGAAACCAATATCATTAATACCTTAGTGCCAAGTAATAGAAAGAGAAAGATGGTCTCAATGCCCTCCCAAGGACCCTTCCTCATGTTTCCTAATACCTTGATTGCGTTTGTTTAAGGTGTTATCCTCCAAGAGGAAGGTATGCAAAAAACACACACATAGATTTAGGGGGGATAGATGGGTTATGACTGTCCCATACTGGTCCCATTTGCAACCCCCATCCTCACAATAGAATTCCCCATGCCACTTACTCCCAATACAATCTGCCAGGGCCCTACCTATATATGGCAATTTTATAGAAGTCACATTACTCCACACATGCCAGTAGTTGTAAAAATAATAATGCCTCAAATCAAGAAGGATTAAGTAAAACAAGTCCATAAGTTAAATCCTTAATCAGAATAAAACAAGCCAAGAAGAAGTGAAGATCAAAAATAGCAACTATTGCAACATCCCAAGTTTAACAAAGAACAAGTCCTTGAGGCAAAAGGACCATCTCAAAATTAAAACAAAAAAAATAAAACACTGTTGGCTTAACACTTAAGTAAAATCTTTAACACAAGAATAAATAATGCCACAATCTCATAAAATTTGCAAATTACAATCACCATGTAGCCTTACAACAAGACCACCTAAGGGCAAGTAGGGGAATTGGGTGGACTTCTATCACTAAAAGAGATAAATCGTATAGTGGTCTCAAACCACCTAATAAATCACCATGTCACACTAAGCATTTCCCTCACGACCTGGAACAACCTTATCATCTTTCTATATCAAAAATCCACATGAATATTCACATGCCCCCATACAACCTAGGGCATGCCATTAAAAAGATTAATTACGATATGCCATAAAAGGAATTAGCCAAAGAATATGATATCCACATCACAAGTCTTATGCTTGTCATGTACCCAACTACTGTTGTCTCGTTACACATACCATTACTGACATCAAGCTATCCACTTCATCCTCTAGGGAGGGTTTATTTATGACCTTATCTTTTCCTTTTCTTTTCATGTTTCTATCCATGTTTATCAATAACTGGATAACAAGAGGGGGAATACTATTAGCCTTATGTCTTAATGCTTACCATGCTTTAGGTTAGCGGACCTTCAGGCCTAGTATCTGAACCAAAAGCTCCGATACCACATGTATGAATGTGTGGGGCAGTACAAGATTTCATGTGTTAGATTACTGGATGCAGTGTGTAGGTGTCTACAATTCTTTAGTGATGTTGTAGAGGTGATGTTGGTGTTGTGGTGGAATTCTCTGTTGCATTGAGATAGTTTTCTCCTTGTAACAATCTTCTCTATCTTCTTCTCTATTTTGGCAGTGATCCTATTATTTTTTGGTGTTGTTATTACTTTATACTATGAGCTAATCCTCATCGTGGTTTTTCCCTTCTTGGGTTTTCCACATAAATCTGGTGTTCACTTGTGTATGGTGTTGTTGTGATTTAGTTTCTGTTATTTGCCTTTCATGCTTAATCATAATAATAAGTTTTAGGGTTAATGTGGATCTGAATGTGTATGAGGGTTTTAAAATTATAAGTTACAACGGATTCACCCCCCTCTCAGTTGTCTTATGCATTCAACACTTTTAAGATAGCCAATTGACATGAATTTCTCTTGGTCATTTATCTTTTATACCCCCTATTTGTGTTTGAGCATTTCTGCAAGTGATTGTGAGCTTCCTTGTCTAAATCCCTAAGGTGGGTGGTGACTCTGCAAAGCTAAGGACTAAAATATTTTTATTCTACAAAATAAAATGGATAGGAGGAAGATCACTACATCAGAGCAACCCAAACAAAAAGTCACTCGAAGAAACAAAAGGAAAGGAGCATACAGCTTGGAAGCCTAAAGATATTGGTAATTCATCTAGTCCTCATGTTGAAAATGAACGTCTAATTATTAAAGAAAATATAGTAGGATATGAAAGCGATGTTTCAACAAATAGATTAATTATGTCCAAAGAGAAATAAAGATTGCGTGTTGAAAAGCGCCAAGAATTGACTAAAAAGGAAAGAGAAAGACAAGAAGACTTAAGTAGATTTGGTGAAGATGTAAGATTTAGAGCCTCCCCTTCAGGCTCAAATGTGGTAAATGTGGGTTCATGTGAAGAACCTAAAGTACAACCCTAGGGTGGAAATGATACCACCAATTGGTATGGAAATTAGATGAATGGACGTTATGATGAAGATCATAATGTTGGATTTGATGAAGAAGATGAAGAGAGATTTGATGGGGAGAGGCCTAGAAGAGGAAATGTCCCTAGAGGTCAAGATCCGTTAAGAGAGATTGATCTTTTTTCCCTTTAGGACAATTTGGAGCACCTTCACAAAAATGAAATTACTCGAGCATACAGACTCTATTTTTTGCAAATGAATAGGAGCCAGAAAGATGATTCCAAGACCTATAGAGCCATAAGACTTGTTTTTCCAAATTCTCTTCCAGTTACACATAAATTAAGTATAAAGTCAATCCTTTATTTTTTGTTATTTCATTGTAAAAATTTGCAAAAGGGGTTTACTTTTTTTTGTTGCGAGGAGGTTAATTTTTCTCCCTAAAACACATTAAGGGGTCAAAAACATCAAAAAACTAGCAATTCATTATTTTTTGCAAAACTTAAACACAATGTTGGAAACCTCTTCAATAGAACATCTTATGACACATAATTATCATACCTAGAAACCTTAGATGACCAAATTGCTCATGTCTAAGGGATTATGGTCCACATTGGATGAACCGCAACCTGAATTGACTCGCCAGTGTGAGAGATTTCAATATAGGAACAAGATGGATGAGCTTATGGGACTAATTTCACTTCATGTTTCAGATTGTCTATTGTTTCACATCAATTCCTTCACCACTCCTAGGGAGATGTGGGAAAAATACAAAGAGCTTTTTGGTACAATTAATGAGCTCTGAGAACTTCAAATTGAGGCAAAATTGACTACACTGGTACCTAATTCATTCTCCTCCATTGAGGATTATGTGGTGAAATTTAAGTCACTCAGGTCACTTTTACAGGGTTGTGGAAAGGATAAAATTGATAAAGAATGCATTTTCTTAATTTTGTCTAAGCTTCGAGGGCCATTTTAGGCCTTCTCTTCTAGATTTTATTCTATTATGGATGCATTAGTTTTTTGTTTACCATGCCTACCTTTGAGGTTTTTTGTGATTGTTTGACACAAGAACATGCTAAGTTGGTTCAGTTAGATTATCTTTTTAGTTCCAAAAACCAAGCATTGGTAGCACAGTCATCTAAGGGGAAACAAAAGAAGAAACAAAAGCCTAAGATAGATTCTTCATCAGGTATTGAGAGTTCCTTCAAGCCAAACAAAAATTCAGAATAGAAAAACCAATCCACTCCTAAGAATGACAAATCTTCTAAGTCCGGTGAGTCTTCCTCTAAGACAAAGAAGAAATCAGGAGAACCTTGCAATTTTTATGGAAAAGAGGGACATCTAATAACCATATGTTGGAAGAGATTACAAACATTAGAGAAAGTCATGCAATAGCATAATATTTCATCCTCTAAGTCTACTTCCACTAGTACAGGTAAAGATCATGTTCTTTTTGCATGACCCTTGTCTTCAACAGCTAGTTGGATCCTTGACTCAAGAGCTTCTCATCACATGACATATTCCTAGGATATTGTCACATCCCTTTCAGATTGTAGCACTTCACATATTACAATGGGGGACTCTACGCAACTTTTAGTTTTGGGTTAAGGTATTATTCCACTCAAGGATGGTTGTATTCAAGATGTACTTGTGGTTCTTGATATTTCAATCAACCTTCTTTCAGTGTATCACATTTGTCACTCTAGCACTAGCAGGACAATTGAGTTCTCACCACATAATGTGGTTATTTGAGAGCTTCATGATCCTGATATTATTGTGGCTATAGGGAGTGTTGATTATGTATCTTGATTATATAGATTTGATTGTTTTGAGAGTTCAATGTAAGATTTGGCATGAATGTTTTGGTCATGTCAACTACAGGTATCTACAACATATGAACAATCAAGTATTAGTGGCAGGTCTACCTAAGATTTCTTGCACTAACGGTGTTTGTTGAGGTTGTGTTCTTGGAAAACACTACCAAGATTCTTTTCCCAAAGGTAGATCCACACGAGCGAAGGCACCTTTAGAGTTGGTACACAATGATCTTATGTCATTTCCAACTCCATCTTTTTTAGGGGCCAAATATGTGCTCACATTCATCGATGACTTCTCCAGACGTACATGGGTGTACTTTCTTAAGTATAAAAGTGGTATCTTTAATAACTTCAGGATCTATGTTGGAAAGAGAATTAGGAACACAATCATCCAATGTTACAAAAGGCAGGTCTATGACTCTGCTTTGTTCTATCTTTTCCCTAAACTCGCTTACTTACTTACTTCCTAATTCATTATTCTTATACATTGGAGTATAATAGGGGCGTGTGCCTTCTGAAATGGACCTATTGCTACTAGGCCTAGTCGGCCTTGTGCTTCGTACTTCCTTTGCGGTGAGTTGCGGTAGCTTTTGCTCTGTGCTCTATCAGTAACATCATCCCCCCTTTTTGAACTATGTCTTGTCCTTAAGACATCCAAAATTAATTGGCTGGTAGGATGTTTTTGTAGATGATCTTTAGTTGGACCAAAGTGGTATCCCACGAATTCTTAGCTTGTTTTAATATATGTATGTGGCCCTAAGTCTGGATTAGTGTTGTTTCTACTTCGTTTATGCTAGTAGGGATCTATATTTGTTGTGTCTTCTTCTTGGTTTCCCTCAATATAATAGGCATATGTGCTAATCTCATACTTATTACTTCCCTTAGTTGCTTAATCCATGCTTTTATTTGTTATCTCTAGTCCTGTAGCTATTGAAGCTAAGTGTGAATTGCTTCTATTGGCACCCTAATTGACCCATCCATGTCTTGTATGAGGTCATAAGTACCGACCACTTGCAAAATTTGAGCTTCCAATTGATTAATTTGGTCTTTCAAGCTCTTTGTCATTGTGGGCTATTGTAAACAAAACCAGTATAACATATTGACATCAATTATTGTTTGTTTAGGCTTCTTATCTCCCCCTCCAATTGTGTGTGTGTGCTATGACACACCTTTTCCTTACCTCATCCATTCATTTCTTATTTAGCTCTTTTGTGACTTGATTACTGATGTTTGTAGCCTGTTTACTCATTTATGCTTTCACCCCATCTACCAACTATTTTAGATGTCGTGGTACAGGCAATGATGTGTCCTTCTGTAGTTGTGGAATTTTGCTCTGAATATCATCCATTGTCTCTTCCAATTGCTCTGTACTCCCCACATGTTTTAAAATTTCTTTTCTTGTGGTGATGTGGAAGATGTCCCCTAACTGAAATTTTTGGATTGGGGATATGTTTGTCAAGTTCACCTGTGATCTCAGCAATAGAATCTACAATGGTTGGATTTATTTTTGTTGGGCCAAAAAATCCTTGATGGATTACATGGGAGAGGTTGCAGAGGATGAGGCTCTTTGTGGAGATGCCAGTTGTTGTAATCCATCACCTTGCTCACTATGTTGAGGGCTATTTGCAGAAGTTATTTGATGTTCCTATTGGATTTTCTTCTCTTCTTCCCTATTGTCTCATATACTTTCTTTGTCACTGCATCAGTTTCCTTTTAAATTCTTCCTTTTTCTTCCTTTGTTAGGCCCATTAGGGTATTCACCCTTTGTTTAGTCTACAACGCTTTTGTCTATAGTTGCACCAATTACTCCTTTTGTTTGGCAAAGAGACTAGGGTCCACTTGCTATAAATATTGTTTTCTTGTTTGCTCTTCCAATTCCACTACTTTTTCCCTCTTCTTTCTTATTGTGTTGGCCAACTTGTTTAGGAAATTCCCAATTATGTTCTCACTGTATCTTTAAACATTATTATATGCCTTATTATTGCCTTTATTATAACTACTTTGTTTTCCAAGCACACTTTACTATACATGTCCACAGTTTTCTTCAATATACCCTTATTGTTTATTGTTGTTGTTAGAATATCTACATCCATTATTGTTTCTTTCTTTGGTGATGTTTCTTTTCCCTCAGTTTCCTCTATCTACACCGTGGACTATCTAGTGCTCCTTGTTGTCCTCTTTTGTGGAGGATTTCTTATTTCTTGTACTTCCTCCTCCTCTATTTCTTCTCCTCTGGCAGCCTCTATTATGTTTCTTTTCACTCCTTGTTTCTTTATAGTTGTCTTCTTCTTCTTTTCTGCACTCATTTGTATGAGTATTTTTTATATTTTTTCGACGTCTAGATCCTTCTCCGAAGGTTACAGAGTAGATACTGATGGTGTTTGTGAAGACATGGTTGGCACTACTGCAACATGTGAACCCAGAGTCCCTGAATGCAATCTCCCATATCTCCACATTTACAGTGTAGTAATACTTGTTTGTGGTACATCCTTGGATGGGATTCCCCATTTTTCATGCAATTTTTCCTTGTTTTTCTTAAGATGTTCTTCTGCATCCTTCTTGTGCTTCTTCTCCATGAAGTCCTTGTATGTCCCAAACCTCTCCGCATTTGTATCTTTTGGATGTTTTAGTAGGTTTTTAGCATATGACTCCACTTCCTCCTTAGTTATCTTGTTTGGTATTTTGGGAATCTATGAAGTCCTTGGTTCTACTGCTTCCATCAATGTGAAGTCCTTATCCACCAAAAATTTTGCCATTTACATATTTCTTAACCATTTCATAGGGTATCCTTTCTCTCCCTTGCATTTGTTGTTGGAGGGCTTTGAAGAACCCCTAGTATGTTGCAGTGTATGAAGGTTTGTCCTTGAATTGATTTACATGATATTTTATTTTTACAGAAATGGGTATGTGTGTTTGTCATGCCTTCCTAAATAAAGAGGGTAATGCATTCATGAAGAAAAAAGGTAAGGCATATGATTAGGGTACCATATTGGAATGGATACTGTGTATTCTTTATTTTTTGTAGGTTCTCCATCAACTTCTCACGGAGTACCTCACACGGATCAAAATCCTTCACCTCAACCACCATTTGATATGTAGTGTGTATGGATGTATCGGTTGCAGAGTCCTTCTGGAACTGGCACAGTAGATCTTGTATGCAATTCCCATGGTTGCATACCACACCGCTAGGTTTGTGATCTCTTGTACATTCAAGCTCCTTCCATCATATTTTTCTCTTATGAGCTATGTGACCTTCTCATTTGTGATGTCTTTCTTAAATGGTAGGTACCCCATTGCATTCAACCCGGTCACTACTTGTATGGCTTGTTTCCTTATTTTGTAGGGTTTATCCAAACAAATAAATTCATCATGAATCCTACTTAGTATGATCTTCACCCAACCGTGCTCTATGGAGAAATCATGGAAATCCTTCAACACATCAAGTTTCTTCTTCCTAATCTCCTGCTATTGTTGTAGGTATTGTGTTTGATCCAATTGTAGGAGCGTTCTGTAGAGATCTTCAAACTTTGTATGGTCTATTTCAGAGATTGGTGCATGTATATACTTCCACACATATTTTGTGTATATGACATCCAATGGAATAGTAGAGAAGGCTCCATTTGAATTGACTTCAATTGCCTTTTGAGGGAATTTATTGTACTTTGGGTGAGGTTTTTTGGTGACATCGATTAGAACTAGAGTTGCCGTTATTGCATAGTATACAACTAGGGTTTGGCTTGTTTGCGGAGTGCATTTTTGGCTCACGGGTACTTAGGATGTAAATTGTTAAATTGTTTGGTGAATGGATCCTATATAATTTTAATTGTGCCCTTGGCCATTTAATGCACTTTCCTTTTTGTGTTTTTGCGATCTTTTCTAGTCGTTACCTTTTTTGCAGCTCTTTTACTTCAATGGTACTTTATCTTAACTGTAGTACATTATGTTACATATGATATAAATATAATTTTCCCATATTTTTCTTATTCAACTGGTTGATGATAATGTTTCAACCTAGCTCCATTGACATATCATGTTAGGGTATTTTTGTCCATTATTTTTAGTTTGACAATGCTTGAATATGCAATTTCATGAATGTAGTAGGGCCCCAACCACCTAAATTTTAGTTTTTCTTGCTTCTTAAACTTATTGTCATACAATTATACTAAGTTATTTTTCTAAAATGTTTTTAGGCGTAGGTTTATGTCATGCCATGCCTTCTGTCTTTTACGCTCTAGGTTTTGGTTATATACCACTAGAAGTTTATTTTCATCTAATTTCTCAAGGTCATCCATTATGTGTGCTAATGATTCTTCATTGTTTAGACCCAAAGCTAATGAGGTACATACATTGGGAATTATGAAGTTTATTGGTAGTGTTGCATCCATGCCATACACCAATTCAAATGGGGTAAATTTTATAGCTCTTTTGTAGGATGTGTGGTATGCCCATAGTACCGCATGTATTTTGATGTCCCATTCTTCTTTGTTTCCACTACACATCTTTGTTAGTGTTGTCCCAATAATCTTATTCAATGCTTCGCTAGTGCCATTGTCTTGCAAATGGTAGGGGAGATTTTATTATGTGTTATCATGAAACTCTTCAAAAGATCTGCAATTACTTTGTTTACAAAATGTTTCCATTGATCACTACTTATAGTTAGTGGTGTTATGGAGTAAAAAGTGGACACTTGCCTTTTTACCTCCTTGTTTAGCTCCTAGGTCCCTGTGATACATTATACATTCAAAATATTCATCCTGATGTGAAATCCCTTGAAACCAATGCAAATTAGGAACTAGGGGCTCATGCTCAACCTTACTCCAGACTAAAAAAGGTGCCCTAGGACTTGGGTGCGCATGTCCAAGTCCTCCCTGATTGGTCGGGGCAAATTCAAATACATGTCGGTATAGGACCTTTAAAAGGGTCTCTCCTTGTCGACTCTTTTGGTTAATTTCACAAATGTTAGCGGGAAAGCATATATATATATATATATGTGTTTTTGAATTCATTATGAACCTAGATAGAGATAACAAACTTGAAGCATTGGATTAAAGAGCATTTAAAGCATTTATTGTGATTCTAGAGCAGATTTGTATTATCATTGTGTGTTGTTGTAGGTTTTGAAGTTATCACCTATATATCCTTATGAGTTGAAGAGCATTCATTCTCCTAAGGGTTTCATCACATAGGTGATATCATTTGTGTTCATCATCATTTGATTTCATCATTATTGATTTATGTTTAGTTTCTTCCCTGCTAGGGCACACACTCTCTATCAAACAAAGGTGTTGGGAAGCTTGAAATTTATCCCAGAATTTGACTGAGGCAAGTCCCTAAACACCATAACCCCTAAATCCCTTTTCTTTCTTGTGTGCAGGTTATAGGTGCGAGATCCGAAAAAGTGGAGACATAGGAAAACTGAGTAAAGATAAGGGTTTCATGATCAGACAATATTTTGGGAATATTCCTCCGTACAGGACGTAGGTGCCCCCGAAATCATCCTTTTGCCTTAGCCAACTTTAGATCTGGCATTAGAATAGTCTCTGTAACATTTCTCTAGTTTTGTACAGTTTCTAAAGATTCCATCTTTCGAGACGCGGTTGCTCCTGAAATCATCCTCTGACATTCCTGCTTCTGGGATAAAGATTCTACCATCTTCCTGATCACTCTTGTGAAGTTAGTTTCTGATTATATGTTGTACATCTCTTGTTATAATCAAATCTTTGTAAATCTAGGGTTTAGTGCATTGATTTACCTAGGGTTTGATAAAAGGTCTGATTAAATCAAATCTTTCCATAGCACTCCTGAGTACAAAATCTATAGATAAGTCCTCCTCCATTTGGTAGTGATTTGGCATGGTCTTGTCCTTGAATGTTATTGTGGAAGAGGGTTTGATCTAGTATGCATGCTAGTTAACATCATTCATCTTTTTCAGTCTAAACAAGTGGGAACCCAAACCTTGTAATTATATTTTCATACAGATACTTTGCAGCAATCTTAGTGGTACAATATCTTGTTGGTTCTACCTCCACCCATTTGGTTAAATACTATACTCTAGTGATGATGAACCTTGCTTTTGAGCGTCTTGCAAGAGGGTCAATTGGACCTATAAAATCTATAGCCCATTTTTCAAATGGCACTTGGGATAACACTAGTTTTAAGGGCATTTCATCCCTTACGATAGGTCTCCTTGTCCACTGACATATATCACAGTGTTTGACATATTGCTTGGCATCTTTATTAAGGGTGGACCACCACAGTCCTGCTAATTTCACTCTTTTTGCAGTAGCCTCTCTGGAGTTATGTCCTCTTGATATGCTTTCATGTACTTCTCTAAGTATGGCTTCTTGCTCATGTTCATATACTATTCTTCTAATGATATCATCTCTCCCTAGTATATGTAATTCACCTTCTATCAATGTGTAGGGTAGAGACTTCCATAATAATACATGTTTCCCCTACGATGTAATATTTTGTGGAAATTCCCCTGTGGATAATAGGATAGTTATGTCATGGAGATCCTCAGGTGCCGTAATCACCCTAAAGAGGTTTGCACCAGGGATATCTTCTTCTTGGTTGTTTGTTTCATCTCCAATTTCTATCGTGGATAGATAGTTTAGGCCTTGGTTTTTTCTTCCTAGTTTAACCACGATCTTGAAATCAAACTCTTAAAATCTATGTAAGCCTAATAGTACATTGAAGGAGTCAAAGGGTTCTTTCATGGCAACTACTTCAAAGTCAATAGTTTGTTTTACTCCCAGCATATTTACTTCAACTCAATTCTAGGTGCCTACTATTCCCATAGCTAACCCATCAGCTAAGTTGATGTTGTATGGTGTTTCTTCCAATTTTGGTTTCCCTAGTTGCTCCCAAACCCTTTTAGGCAACATGTTTACATATGCCCCTATATCCACCATCACTTGTTTAATTTTCTTGTAGTTAATGTGTGCAGTGATCATTAGTGGTCTAGTCTTCCATAATCTGTCTGTTTTTGTCATCTTCCTAATTTGGGGTTTCTTGTTTGTATGTTTATTCCAGTATTTGCATAATTATTTGATTTTTTCTAGTAGGTTATTTTGTTGTGTCAATTGAGTCAATTGTTTTAATGCTAACTTCCTCTTCATAAAAGAAATTATTTTATTATTTCTCCTTATATTGTTCTTTATTTATGGTCTATTTGGATTGCTCTATTATCCTATCATGTTGGTATTTATTTGGGAAGAAGTTATCTTCTTCTTCTTCCTCTTCATCATCCTCATCACTTTCTGTGTTGTATATCAATTATTTTGGCTTTGTGGTATATGTCCCTTGTCTTGTCACCATCATAGCCTTATTCTTATTCTTATATTGAACCAGGTCTTTCTGTTTGGGCTTTTGCTTTTTCTCCTAGTATTCTTCTTCTGAGGTTTCAGTATCAAAAATGTCAGAATCATATTGTTCTTCTTTATGAAACCTTCTTATTTCTTATAGTGTCTCCTTAAGGATTTTCCTCATGATTCTAGCCCCTTTAGGTGTGTTAAACCCTTGTAGTTCATCACTTTTTGACTGTGATAATAATTATGCACTTTATCACAATTTAATAGGTCATGTTTTGAGTTACCGCAAAATGCACATTGTTTCTTCTTGTCTAACCAACATTCATTAGCAAAATGACCTTGCTTACTACACTTGTAATAGTTGGCATCATCTCTTCTTCTCCTACCTCTACCACGACCTCTTCCACCTCTGTAACTATTGTAATGACCTCTCTCCTCATTATTATAGTTATTTGAGTATGGCCCTTGGTTTTGCAAAGGTGTATTCTGTAATGTATTTATATTCCTCTAATTTCCCCAACTAGGTACTTTATACCCATGGTTTTGATTGTATAGAGGTCTTTTGGACAGTCCTTTGACATATGCCATCTTCTGGACTGCTGTTGTGTTATTGTGGTGAGCATTGCACCATGGCTCATGCTCTTCATCCTCACTACATAGTTTAACTAAGTAGGATGGACAGTCCTCAGTCTCATGATCGTCTTATTCACTGCAAACTCCACAGTATACACTTTGATTTATTTTTTATGTCATTTTTAGTTGTACCCTTAGTGTAGTATTTGCCTTCTCTCCTTTGATTACTGGGCACTCGTTTCTCAGATGTCCTTCTCTCGTACAATAGGTGCACCAAATGTTTGGCCTTTGTCTATGTGGACTATTATCCTTTCTTGCCAATATTTATTGTTTCAATTTTCATTGTTCAAGTTCTAGTTTTAATTTCTCCATCTCTATGTTCTCCTTGGCCTTTTCTATTCTCCTCTAGGTTTGAGCCTCAATGTGGAAAGCTAGAGTCACTGCTTCAAAGTAGGTTGTGATTTTTTTACCATCAAGGGGTGTCCTAATTTCTAGAGCTAGTCTTGATACAAACCATTCAATACGTTGCTTTTCTGAAAGGGGTTCCTCTAACTTCCAGGAGATGTCCTTAAACATTCTGTCATATTCCTTTATTGATTCACCTTCTTTTTGCACTAGGTCTCTCATTTTATTGAACCATTCTGTTGGATTTTTTGGAGACTCAAAGTTATCTAAAAATTATTTCCTAACTTCATCTCATTCTTTGCCATGTTGTGGACAAGTTTTTCTATACCAATTTAAGGCATCACTTCTTAGTGTTCCCACAAAATCAAATAATTTGGTTTGGTCCTTGGTTATATTCTTCCTTTGTTAGATAGATTCTAACACAAATATATTTTCCATAGCTTTAGTTGTATCCTTTCCAAATACTGGCAACTTAATTGGGGAATCCATTTTAGTTTTTCTTTATTTTTCTTCTTTGCAGTAAGTTTTCTTTACTTGTTCTTTTGGTTGCTTAATACTCCTTTGTAGTATAGGTTTGTTTTCCCTTCCTTTGTCTCTTGCTAATTGAATATCAAAGTATTCTCTTCCCAATATTGTGTCACAATCTTTCAGTTCACTTCTTCTCTTTGATCTTGTAATAAAATTATCCTTAATTTATAGGGAACAAGGGGATGACTCTTGGTCAGGGGGTTGTACCTCTTCAAAGTGTTTTTTTTAGGAGATACCTTTTAATTTGTTAGCGACATCCTATTAGTTAGTGGTGTTATCTTATTTTCCTCTCTTATTTCAATTGCATTGTTGAACGTGAAATTATTTTTGTCAGGTACCGCCTGTAACTCTTCCTCCCTTATCTTTCTCACACTCTTATTCATCAATTGATCTAAGTAGTCTGCATCAAATTTTAGAGGTTGTAGATTCTTTATAGGGTTCAATAGTGGTTCCCAATTTTCATCAATTCTAACATGGATATTAGATAAGTTAGGTTGGATAGATGGTGTCCTACTTGATTGCGGTAGGGTTGGGATTTGTCTTCCACTACATCCTTCTTCTCATATCCTTCTGGATGTCCCATGACGAGGCAATGTTTTGTCCTATTTTTATTTCTTTAGTTCCATGCTTTTCAAAGACATTCCCAGACTTTTATATATATTGACTATGCCTATAATCATTCTTAAGACACTGAAAGCATTAAGATTGGTATATAATATGTTGGTAAATGATTGTGTGAATTGTGTGAAATATGGTAGTACTTTCTATTAATTTTAGTAGTTGTGATGTATAGATATCATGTGATGGACTAACCCCCATGCAAAAAGCACGTGGCTACATTTCATGAAGACCACCTATCACCTGTAGCAAAGGAGGTGTTGTCATCCACAGCAGACAATGCAGTCACCCGCAGCCAAAGGAAAAGGACTATGAATTGATTGCACATGAGTTAGTCATAACTCCCCACTCTTTGATGGTTATCCTTCGATAGTTGACACAACCATGAATAATGAAGGAAGCTCAAATCATGGTCCATGTTTTGTCTTTCATTCATGACTATTTTCATAATGACTAAGGAGAGTTACAATAGGATTGTGTCGTCTACATTATCTCTATGGTAGTTTAGTTTCCTATTCCTAGTTTGGTTAGTAATAATGTCTTCTCCCTATGTTGTTGTAGAATGGATAGTTATGGTATTTATTGTTTAGTAGTTTTGTTTAAATAGGAAAGAACCCGATCTTGACTATATATGTTGTTAGATTTTGTATACGAAGAGGTTAGACAAAGATTGTGTTATCAGAATTGTTATTGTATTTTTCTCAAGCATTCAATAAAGGAACACATGTTTTGAGTTCAATCAATGGTTTAAGTGATACAACAAAGATCTAGTTAGATTTTGTGAGGATCACAGTCACTCAAGAAAGGGCCACTTGAGGTAATTATGTCTCTCTTATATGTTCATATGTTCAGTTTATGTTACATGCTTATGTTTGTGTGATTAATGCATGTCGTGATGAGTTTATGTCATGTGGATTAGTTAGAAATTGATAATCTGTATTGTTGAGTCAAGGTGATCATCGATTAATTATTAGTTTTTCCCCTATTTTGAATTACATAAGACCGTTTGATTTACAACCAACTGAATAGCATTGGTTATTTCTTATCAACATTGCTTACTCATAACACTTGTCAATTCTTGCAAAGTAGAGTTTGTTTTCCTTTCAATAGTTTATTCCTATGCACAACTTCTAGATTACAATTCAGGAATCCTTGATTGTACACATAGTACAGACACCATCCAAGAAGAATATGATTCCTCGGTTTGACAATTTAAATGTAACACATTATAGCCAGTAGGTTGCTTGATATAGGATCTGTTGGTCCGTTGAGTTGTGTGCATCCCTTTTCTGCATCAATGTATTGGTTAATAATGGAGTTTGATGTTTTTGGCGCTATTGTCAGGGATGGTACTAAGGTTGAGAGTTTTTGAGTTCTTTTGATTCATGTTTGTGTTTGCTTTCATAGGATATAAGATTTCTTTTTCAACACTTAGAATTGATTAGATATTCAACCTATCTCCAAACTATCTACTAACACGGTGTAGGAAAAGAGCTATTAGCTTATACATCATTGTATGCGGCGGCCAAGAGACCAGCTAGGGAGATTGCTTCCATCTAGTTCAACAGAAGAAGAAGAAGACCACTTTGAACCATCCCTTGGACTAGAGGATGTTGCAGACTGAGAAGATATTGTCACTTGGCATCAAGACATAATGGCAGAAGAAGCAGTAGAAAATCCAACTGAGCCAATTACCTTTGCATTCCCTATTACATACCAGGCAAGAGTTGACACCCTGAAGAACATTCCTCCTTCGGCCCTACCAAACTTTCATGGGCTAATCACCGAGGACCCAGATACCTTTCTTTTTGAATTTGATGCATTCTGTAGAAGCTATGACTACACTACAAATGCATACAGACTCAAACTCTTTCCAACCACCCTTAAGGATGTTACTTTCCAATGGTTTATGGGATTGGGTGAAAATTCAATAACAAACTGGGGTACCATGAAGGAGAAGTTCTTGCAAAAGTACCAAGACTATTGTCATGGCAGAGATATGAAAGGAGATATCTTTAGGATGTCACAAAAGGAAGATGAACCTCTGGAAGACTATGTTGAAAGATTTCAATTTGGCCTCAAGAAGTCAAGACATAACAGACTCTCTCCAGAGTCACTTAAGTTGGTCTTCTTAAGAGGTGTTAGTGAAGAATGTATGGATGCACTGAATTTAATTGGGATAGGGGACATCTCTCAACTTAGTTTTGATAAAATTTGTCAAATTTGTAGAAACTATTCACATTCCACCTTGAAGAAAAATAGACGTTTGAGAGCCCTGCCTTCCAATAAATCATCTACTAAAGTCTCCAAAGTAGAACTCAACAATCTACTATCAAACATGAAAGATGACATCATAAGCCATCTGGAAACATAATTGGACACTCTACACATAAAGAAGAAGCAAGAGGCAGCTTTGGTTTAATAATGTCCACATTGTTGACAAAAGAAGACCAACTGTAAGTGCAAACTTTTTGCCAGCATTTCTGAGGAAAGGAGTGAGAAAGCATATTTCTGAACCATTGAAGATGAAGAAGGTCAAGTGTTTTACATTGCACAAGGAAAACCTTGGCAACAAATACAAGGTATGCCTTAAGACCCCTTGACCCATAATATGTCATTTTCAACATCTTCTTCAAACATCCCTAATTGGAATAATGCACCTTGGTATCACCTGCCACAACAACAATGGGCAACTATGCCACCTAGCCGGAACCAATAGCAGGGGGTATGGCTGTAGCAGCGATTTTAAACCTCAAATTATAATCCACAATGACAGAACAATCAAAACCCATGGTCACAACAGTGGCATGGAAATCAACCTTGGCAAAATTCAAATTTGAACTACCCGTAGCCACAATAAGCTCTACCTCAACAACCCGCCCTTATGTCAATGCAACTTCACCAACTCCTATTCTGTCTAGAGCCACTCAATTGCCAACCCAACTTGCACCTAATCCTAACAACAAGCATGGTCAATAGGCTTATACTAATGAATCCATCCAATACCTAACCTATACAGTTGAGGTAAGTAATGTACACCTGCACTCAGGCAAAATGCTTGTTGGACCTTCATCTCCACTTATCTCAGAACTTGTTGATGAGAAACCAACCTCCATCATTGACACTCATTTGAATAGCCAACATAGCCCTTCTGAGCAAGCTCCTCCACAGGAAGAGACCATTACCAAGAGCCCTCCATTTCTAGAGAGATTACACATGCAAGCACCACCTCCATCTGAACCCGACTTTGATTTTATTGCGCAATTAAAAAATGTCTATGTAAAAATTCCCCTAATCCAAGCTATCAAATAGGTACCCATATATACCAAGGCCATAAGGGAACTATGCCTTAAGAAACCAGGAAGAAAGAGAAAAGACCCTCAGATAATACATGTTATAGGACAAGTTGCTAATATCATGTTAGGTAACTTGGTTGTCCCAAAATATGTAGATCCTGGAAGCCCTATAGTTGATGTAAACATCAATGGTACCCTTATCAAAAATACCTTGATTGACTTGGGTGCAACCATAAATGTAATGACAAAGAAAATAATGAATAATCTTCATTTAGTTAACTTAAGACCTACTCCAACAGTCTTACAGTTAGCAGACAGGTCGACTGTCAAACTCGAGGGGGTCATTGAAGATCTCATGATTACATTAGACTAATGGGAATACCCTACAGACTTTATGGTCCTGCATCCCAAGGCCAGCCTAGGAGAATATCCACTCATCCTAGGGAGACCCTGGTTGGCAACAACAGATGCCTTCATAGGATGCAGGTCTAGGAAAATGATAATTTCCAGTGGGAATATAACAAAGAAATTGGTCCTTTCTCCTCCAGCACAGCCTTTCGCTGATATGGAGCAAACCATCTGGCCAGACCTAGAGGATACCGACTAATATTCTCTTTAGACATTATGTCAATTGAACAAAGTCTATTATTGAATATACAGGATGAAGATGAAGTGCTTTCCAATGTGATACAAAACACTTATGGAAGGGACCCACAGCAAGACCCATGTCTAGTATGCCTAACTTGCCCATTATACAATATTCTGCCTTCATGGTGCAGGAGCACCTAACACAAGGCAACCTCCGTGAGGCATTTAAGTCATGTTTGGATTTGAAATCATGTTTTGAGTTGTAATAAGGTCTATTTGACCAATGCATGTAATTTATGTTAGTATCTAGGTTCATTTTGTAAGTCCCAAGGGACTTAGGTCACAGTTATCAAATTGTAAATGATTAAACGGTTGTTCTCCCAGCCGCTTGGAGACAGTTAGTTTCTGCCAGCCGCTTGGAGTCAGTTTGGTACTACTTTGGGCGAGTTTATAAACCCAAGGGAATGAACAAGATCAAGCATTATGATCATCATTGTAATCAGATCGATTGAATGTAATCCCACATTGTGTTAAGGAGAAATCAACTATTATGTGTCGTCAATTTGTTTTTCTGTTCTCAGTAAATACAAATTGCATAGCTGTAGATTTCCTTTCCTATCTGTATTTCCATTGTTGCGATATGGCAATGTGAAGCATTCCACTGGTGAGATTTCTGTCGAAATAAGTGGAATGGCTTCATTGTATAATATTCATTTGTTTTCTATTTTGGTTCATCGTTCGGTGGCGCAGATGTTCTAGATTGAGGGGCATGCACAGTAGATCGCCTAGCATCTCCATGTGCTAGGGTTTGGATCGGAGGAGTTAGAGGTATCGAGCAGACTGGGTGTTCGATGAAATAGTTCCAAGGTTTGCCGATAGGGGAGAGTCCCGCCGAAGACACTAGCATCGGTGTAAGTTTCAAATGTATGTTGAGAAAGCATGTGGAAATGTTCTGGCAGTTCATTTGTTAGTTTTTACAAATTGTGAGGAATTAGGACCCGGTCTGTAATCCGCTGTGCGCTCCCCATCACTTCAATCAACACACAAGCCTATGCTTCCACCAACTACATGTTTCATCATCTGCTTCCCCATAGTTGTAGCCTTAATATATCAGGATTAGATATTGCCTCTATCATGGCATTTGCAACACAAGTTGACATTACACTAGGCATGACAGTTATGGTATTTATTATTTAGTAGTTTTGTTTAAATAGGAAATAACCTGATCTTGACTATATATGTTGTTAGATTTTGTATACGAAGAGGTTAGACAGAGATTGTGTTATCAGAATTGTTATTGTATTTTTCTCAAGCATTCAATAAAGGAACACATGTTTTGAGTTCAGTCAATGGTTTAAGTGATACAACAAAGATCTAGTTAGATTTTGTGAGGATCACATTCACTCAAGAAAGAGCCACTTGAGGTAAATATGTCTCTCTTATATGTTCATATGTTTAGTTTATGTTACATGTTTATGTTTGTGTGATTAATGCACGTCGTGATGAGTTTATGTCATGTGGATTAGTTAGAAATTGATAATTTGTATTGTTGAGTCAAGGTGATCATCGATTAATTATTAGTTGTTCCCCTATTTTGAATTACATAAGACCGTTTGATTTACAAAAGGTAGCATACAAAGGCGACATACAAGGATACATCGGTGGAAAGATACAAGGTGAAAGATACAATGCCCGATGCATATACAAAGGCGACATACAAGGATACATCGGTGGAAAGATACAAGGTGAAAGATACAATGCCCAATGCATATACAAAGGCAAAAGCATACAAGGCTGACATACAAAGGGGACATACAAGTTCACATACAAAAGCAAATCCGAGATACAAAGTAAAGATGCATGTATGTGCCAACATACAAAGGGCAATATACATTCACAAATACAATGGTCATATGCAATGTAAAGATACATTGGCAGGATACAAAGGCAAATGTACATTTGCGATATGCAAGGAAAAGATACAAAAGGTGGGGTCCGCTTTCATACAAAGGCGATTGTATCTCACATACAAAGCGCACAAAGAGGCAAGATACAAAGGGTGGGGGCCACCAATTGCATGTATATGCGATTGTATCTTTGCACATTCAATCGCAGATACAAGGGAACATACATTCTTGAGATACAAGCCCCGGACCCCAAAAGATATGCATTTTGATTTATAAAGGCACAAGTGGTTGTATGCATCTTTTGTTTGAATGTTCGCATTGTATGTTAGCATATACAAGGTGCATATACAAAGGTCACATTCAAAGGGCAGGTACAAGTTTGAATGCATGTTTATATGTGCAAGTGTTTGCATGCAGTTTTCCTTTGTATATTTCGCATTGTATATGTGATATACAAAGGGTATATGCAAAGCGATATACAAGGCGGACCCGAATGGAAAATCAAATTATGCATATATACAAATGGGGTCCGCAGTTTGTATGTTAGATGCTTGTATGTGCTGATATACAAAGAAAATATACAAAGGCCGGACCCGATGCCAATTTCAACTTGCTTTATAAAATGTTGGGGTCTGCGCATTGTATATACATGCGTTTGTATCACAGATACAAAGGCGATATACAAGAGTCCGCATACAAAGGGATTTCGGCGAGACATTGTACATCGACGGCTCATTTTAAGATCCTTTTTATGGCCAATAGAGGATGCAGTTTTTTAGCGATGGGTCCCAACTTCAATGCGGTGACAAATCAAGTGGTGTCATGTGGCAGGGGTGGCAAATGCAAAAGGTAATAGAAAGGCAAAAGCATATGCGAAGGGAGATTTAAAGCACATACAAAGGGCACATACAATTGTATATGCAAAAACATTTTGAATATGCAAAGAGAAAGAAAGCGCGGTTGCACCAAGTAAACCTAAAAGTGCAGTTGCCATTGTATATACAATGGTGAGATATAGCAATATACAAGCGCAAATATGCAAAGCGATATACACATACAGTTGACCATAGCTTTGACCGCGAATATCTTGCGCATCCTAGTGAATTTCAACAAGCTGCAAAAGGCAAAAATGCTTATTTTTGCCTCCTCTTTCATTTGGTGGGCTTTTGGAGGGTTGTCTCACTTTCAAAATTTGGATCTGGAGTTGCATGCTTTGTCGACTGGACGTTTCAGCGACCATTTTTCATATGCAAATGCAGATATTTGTTGCATTTATGGATGCAGGTTGATGATGCAGCAGCTTGCATTGAAGACTCAAAATATCTTCTACCTGCCCTGTTCCAGGTCTTTTATTCAATAACTTCTTGCAGGTGGACGTCCCTTCAGAGGCAGATATTTTCTGACAGCGCCCATGGGCGAAATTGATCGTAACCGACTGAGGTCAAAATGTAAAATGCTATATATACATGTAAAATAGATGTATATGGGGTTGGTTATTCTTTTGGGCTATTTTGTAATGGCTACTTGGCCTCTATAATCAATAAAAACTGGTATTTTTGCCTCTCTTTCATTATTTTGGCACTGTGTCTGTTCTTTGGATTACTATAGGCTGTGTATTGTGGACAAAGGTCCCTTTCATCCCTCCATTATTCTATCTTGACCTCTGTTAGAATTAATATGAGTCTGTGTAAGTCTTTCCAGCTATGAGATTATTACTGTGTCGATTCAGTTGCAGCCAAACACATTTAAATCTGGTGTATCACTTATTTTTATTTCAGCATTCCTTCTAACCCTTTTCCTAGCAAGCATTAGCACTAGATTTAAATGCATTTCTCTAAGCATTAGGCTTAGAAAAAGGAAGCTGGCCTTCTCTGGAGGTCTGATCTCAATTTGCAAGGTCCCACACTTTGAGATCATTCCCATGTTTCTCCAGATTGCTAAAGTTTTACAACTGCAACAAAGGGTACAAATCTGGGTGATAATAATCTCACTTGGCCATGGGTGTTTAAGATATGGTATTTCAATATTCCTTTTGTATCCCATGGTCGACCTACTTTGAATGGTTACATCCTTTTAGGGATCTTTTCAGACCCCCCCTTTCCATGTCTTCCCTTAGGTGCATGTCCCCCTCTCACAAGGTTAGGACCTAAGAGAATCTTCTGCATATCATACAAATTTTCCTATCCTCTTCATATTATTCCTTATAATTGTTTATTTTATCCTGCACTTTATTCCTTTTTATGATATAATTTGTTCTTCACTGTTTCACTAGGGTCTCAGTAATGAAACCAAATTAAGAACACAGTTTAGAGATATGAGCTTAGAGTCTCTTATGTAGTCTTTAATACCCCAATTAAGATAGTGATAGAAGAGTTAGATCATTGCAGTAAGAATTAGCATAATGCGGTAAGTTTATATCACATGCAACACATATTATACATTATAGACATTCAAATAGTACTCAACACTCCTTATATCTCCATTATATATATTCATCCAATGTTACAAAACGCAGATCTATGACTCTACTTTGTTCTATCTTTTCCCTGAATGCGCTTACTTACTTCCTAATTCACTATTCTTATACATTGGAGTACAATAGGGATGTATCCTTTCCAAAATGGACCTATTTGTACTAGGCCTAGTCGGCCTTGTGCTCCACACTTCATTTGCGGTGAGTTGTGGTAGCTACTGCTCCATGCTCTGTCCACTGCCAACAATCTACAAGGCATTCGTGGAGAAGCAATCTTGTCTTTTTATCAGGATGATACACACAAATAATGGGGGAGTATGTCAATCAAGCATTCAAATATTTTTGTAATGAGCATGTTCTTCAGCATCAACTTACAATCCCCTACACCCCTCAGCAGAATGGTGTTGCTGAGTGAAAGAACATAACATTAAGGGAGATGGCTAATTGTATGCTTCAGTCATAGAATATGGATTCTACTTTTTGGGCTGAGGTAGTAAATTGTGCCAATTACATTCAGAATCACATGCCCCATAAGACATTGTGACATGACTCCTAAGGAGGCTTGGTCCCATGTCAAGCCAGATGCATCTTCATTTCAAGTATTTGGTAGTGAGGTTTGGGCATTTATTCCTAATGCTCAGCAGAAAGCCATGGAGAGGAAGAGATGACCACTCATATTTGTTGGCTACTATGAGGATGTTAAGGCTTATAGGTTATTTGATCCTATTTCCAAATATGTCTTGTTTAGGCAAGATGTCTAATTTGATGAGAGCTTTCCTTAGATGGATTCTCCATCACCAGCTTCTCCCTCACTACCTATTCCTCCCTCTTCATGTCTTGATAATTCCTTATTTCTCGAGGATGAGGATGATGTTCTAGATCCACCACGACCTCCAGTTATTCATCCTTTACCTAGATGGGCCCATACTGCTATTGATGCAACTAGATCCTTAACAGATGATCCTTTAGATTCCCATCGTACTCACTCACAGACATTAGGTGTCAGTCTTTTGAGTCATGCCATTTTGGATGATCTTCAAAAGTTTTTAGATGCAACAAGTATTCCTGAGTGGGACACATCTATGGCAAATGAGTATTCTTCATTGATGAAGAATAATACTTGGGATCTTGTTCCTCTTCCTAAGGGAAGAAAATTGGTTTGGTGCAAGCGAGTGTACCATACCAAATATGTTGCAGATGGTTCCATAGATAAGTACAAGGATCCTCTTATTGCAAAGGGGTTTTCACAAGTCAAAGGCATTGACTATTCTGAGACATTTGCCCCTCTTGAAAAGATGGACTCTATATGTCTTGTACTTTCACTTACATCTTCACAGAGATGGACATTATACTAGATAGATGTAAAGAGTGCCTTCCTACATGGTGATCTTAATGAGGAGATTTATATGGAGCAGATTCCTGGTTTTGTGTAGGACTCTTCACTAGTTTGTAGGCTTCACCATTCACTATATGGTCTCAAACAAGCCCCTTGGGCTTGGTATGAGAAGATGGACACATTTATGCTTTCTTCTAATTTCACATGATGTCATTTCGATCCCACAATATACACTCAACGACAATAGGTGATCTTTTGATACTTGTACTTTATGTAGATGATTTGATTATTACAAACAAACCATCTTCCATGATCCAGAGTGTTTAGAGAGCATTGATGGAGTAGTTTGACATGAAATATCTAGAACTTCTACATTACTTTCTTGGTTTATAGGTTATTTAGTCTTTGGATGGGATTGCCATTTTTCAGCAGAAGTATGCTAATGATATGCTTCACAAATTTGGTATGCTTGATTGCAAGCCTATCCCCACCCCTTCCCAATCAGGTGTTGTATTGTCTTCCAGTTGTTCCTCTCCTTCAGTTGATGCTACATTATACCAACAGTTGGTTGGTAATCTTTTGTACCTAACACATTCGCATCTTGATATATCTTTTGTGATTATTCTTGTCTCTCGATTCTCTCATGATCCACATGAGTCATTGGAAGGTTGCCAATCATATTTTGAGATATATTCAGGGCACCTCTCATTATGTCATTCATTATACATTAGGAGACTCTCAGATTGTTGGCTTCACTGACTTGAATTGGGTTAGTGATGTTGATGACAAGAAGCCAACTTTTGGCTTTGTCTTTTATTCTTGGTTCTAGCCCCATAGCATGGTCTTGCAAGAAGCAAACGACTATTGCTTTATCATCTATAGATCCTGAGTATTGAGCAACAATTTCAGCTAACTAGGAGGTTCTATGGATTTATTAGTTATTGATTGAGTTTAACTTCCCTCTTGATAGTCCCACTATTCTTTGGTGTGACAATCAGAGTGCCATTTACATTTCTTGCAACCCAGTGGAGCATCAGAGGACTAAGCAAATTGAGATCCACATGCACTTCATACAATAGCTGATTCAGGATGGTTTTCTCACCTTGGAGTACATGGTTACTGAGGAGCAGGTCGTAGACATCTTCATGAAACCTTTAGCATCACCTTGTTACCTTCAGTTGTGTTCGATGATTGGGGTGAAGGAAATTGTCCTTGGGGGGTCTTCATGAGGCCTCCTTCCTTCATATTTTTACATGCTTTTTACATGTTTATTTCTCCCTTTTGGAGAGGAGTTTTTTCCATAAGGTTTTCTCCTTTTCTCTATTTGTGAGAGATGTGTTATGTACATGGGTACCTCAATTAGACCTCGTTTCCAGGACCCATCTTTGATTTTTCATGCATTGTTTTGTGCCACCCTAAGTTTCACTTAAGGGGGTGTTGGTGTAATTTTATTAATTTAATTACACTCAATTACATTTTATTAAGTTCACTTAGGGCTTTTTTACCCTTGCACATTAAGCAAGGCCTTTTTACCTTTTTATTCATTTTGTAATTATTCTTTCTAAGGCAATAGCAATATTTCTTTGCAACTCTCATTTGTGGAAGGTTTTCTAGGTCTTGCTGATTGATTTATGTGCATGTGGATTCTCCATTTCTTCAACATATGATACTAGCACGTACCATTATTTGGTGTAGGTGTCTTTTCGCCTTGGATTTTAATAACTGCATCTCTTGAGTATTTAACATTTACTATTGATAGAAAATTTTGAACAGTTGGTGTCATCAAAACATAAACTTTATTTTTCCATTTACTTTACCATTTTACTTAGATAATTAATTTTTTTTTGGTTGCATTAAGTAGTTTTTTTTAGATTTTTTCATCAACTTGTCTTTAATACTTAAGGCACCTTGATGATATTTTCACTCCTATCTATCTTCTAGTGCGACATTTGTAGCAATAGATATAGACACAATCGAGGTAAGTTTAGTCTCAACACTATTGCTCTAAAAATATTAAATAAGAGAATATAGTATTAAATTTGTTATGGCTATATGATTTATAATTAATAAGAAAAAAGGGAATGTTACTTAACTTATAGCATAACTTTAATGAAAGGGAATAGGAAAATTTTCTAGTGAGCAATGGGGCACAAATTTGCTATATACATTTTCTTTAGTCTAATTAAAAATTCTGCTTTAAATAAAAGTTTTAAAACACATATGAAATTTGTAAGATTTGGTTATGAAGCCACCTAAGAATATAAATGAGTGAAAGGAAAGCACAAGAACAAAAAATCAAGATGATAGAATAAACTATATTCAAATAAATAAGAATGCAAATTGGTTCCAAATACAAAAAAAACATATGCTTATATAAAGCAAAGCAATGCAAGATAGGTGGAAGGTAACTAAAGGTAGTCACCAATGATAAGTGTCAATCAAGTGTGTAAGACACGGGCAAATGATTGATTGACATAACTACCTAAGTGAGCTTACCTTAACTAGGCACATAAAATACAATTTAGGAATAAACTAAATGTAAGTAAATGAAATGCACCAATAAAATTTATTAAAACAAACTTTCTCAATCACGAATTTGATACCACACAAGTGAATACAATTGTGTAAGCTTGATCATTAAAAAACTCTCTTATTTGTGCATTTGTGAAATTGGTTCACCACATGGAAAAGATGTCTGAGTGATTGAACGACCCAAATCACCATTCTTTAACGACCCAAATCACCATTCTTTCACAATTTTGTGAATTAATAGCATAGTCAAATTTCGAAAGGGCAATATTAGGAAGGCGGCTACAAACTTAGACAGTGTTCACAATGATGTCATAAGTTCAAAGATATTCTAATCTACACATCTCCCTTACATTCTCATTCCATTATATGCACACATGTAAAAAACAATATGTATGTAATCTAATAGATTAGAGGGGGAACATCTCCTTACAATGTGAACACAAAATTCTTAGAAATCCATTTGATTTCCCTCTATCATATAATTACACATAAATCTTTTTTTATTAAGAAATATCATAAATAACTTTTTTAATGTGTTGTCTATGTCAAAATAATAGTAACCTGATCTTGTGGATTTTGCATCTCTCCCCAAATACTTACTCTCTTTCTATAAGAGCAAACAAAACATTTCCCTTGCAATTTGTACAATTTTATCTCAAACCCATAGGCATACCATTGAACCTTTGGGTGCAAAAATATTTTTGAGTATATAGGAATGCGGTCAAAAAATTTATGATGGTGCGGCGGATCACAGAGGAGCATCGGAGATGGCAGGCATATGGTCGGGGTTGGCAAGAGGCATGCGAAAGAAGCGCAGTTCGGCATTACAAATTCTCACTTCCAAGAAGGGCCCCATTGGCTACTACAAAGGCAAAAACTGCAAATCTACCGGCTTCCATACCAGAAAAGGTAAATATTTTCTCGTCTTCTTATCCACTTTTCTTTGTTTCAAATGGGAACAAAAACCGTGTGTAGTAGATTATGATTTTTCTCCTGTCTTATGCCTCACAACAATAGAGACATTCTCCTGCAATTTTTTTGAACGGGAAAGCTTGTGTAATCTCTGGCGAAGTTAGGGATGGGTATATGCATAGCCCCACAACAGGATTGCAGGGCGACTGATAAATATAACTTTGGAGTACATGGGTGTTGGTTGAATACTTGATTATAATGATTAGATGTCTGGGTTTTGGACCTCAACAATGGTTTCTTTTCAGTACCCCTGGTGTAGGTGTGGATTGGCAAGGTTGTTTTCGCTAAGCGCTCGTTCATGAATTTGAAATCTGTGGGGTAAGTGTCCACGGTGTAGGTTGATTGGCAATGCCTGCTTAGTTATGAGCTCTGTCATGAAGTCAAAACCTAGGGGTTAAGTAGATTGGCATAGCAGGTTTGCTCCCAAGATTTGTGCTAAGGTTAATACTTAAAATTTATTGGTTGCAAATTTCAACAATAATTTAAGGTAAAGTGAAAAAGTCGCCTGGTTCCCACAAGGAATGTCATATACCCAGGAGGTGGGCTGGCTTGGCTGGGACCCAAAAGTATATAGTCTATTCTTATCTTCATTATCGAAAATTCTATCCTATAAGCAAGCTGGTTGCAAGCATATTCCATTACAAAAGCAGGGTTGGCTATATGCGTTGGTTGTCAATCTCGAGCTAGTACTTATTGATGAAATGCAAAGTTTCACCGTTCCAGTACATAGGCATTGGAATGTGGCTCACTTGATTTTACTTTTTGATTACTCTCAGGGCTCAAACAGCTTGCACTTATCAGCTGTCCAAGTTTGAGATCTTGACTGCCGAAAATCTCCAACGGGTATACACACTGATCATCTTGGTAGACAATCCCACGACCTCGGCATTCCAAGAGGGATCGCCGTAGTCCCGTGAATCACAAAATCCCAACTAGCTCACCTCTGCATACTGGGAAGGATGCTTTGGGGCGCTCCGCTGGGCATATGGGGTTTGCCCTACCCAATTGGGTATTGGGGTTTTGGTTTGTCCATTTAGGCATTGGGGGTTTTCCCTGCCAATTGGGCATTGGGAGTTTGTTCTGCATGATTGGGCATTGGGGTTTTTAGCTGCCCGATTGGTCATTGGGGGTTTGCCCTACTTGCACTATTAGCATTATTAAGGTCGCTGGTTGTTTTAGAGTATTACAATGTGCATCCTTGTGGTGATGTGTTTCTGGAATCGTTATGTTCAAGTTTGAAATTCTCAGAAGCACATCACCATATTAAGTTTGTAGAAGGAAAATAGAAGTCTTGCAACTGATACTGTCATGACTGTTAAGGCCAATAAAGAGTTATGGTCAGTCTTTGATATTGTCAAACTCTTGAGTGGCATGATGGCTACTATTCGAGTTACGTGCCATTGATAGCTAAAACAATGTATGGAGACCAAATCATGTGACATTTTGTAAATGTTAATAAGTGATCAAATTCCTGACAGACAAACATGTTCAACATTGGTAGACTGTCGTTCTGCATTTTAAGAGATCAAATAATTTGAGGCATGATTGCACATATATCTAACAATGACAAAGGATAGGATCAGATGCCATTGAGGTAGCTCTGATATGTACTAAAAGCTGAATCATTAGTCCAATAGATTGTAAAGATTGAGCATACATGACTGAATTTTGTCTTAAAAGATCCTTAATTGTAATCAACATGTTCATGTTAGCATCTCAATGAATCTTCCATAACAAAATGTGGAACATTCATTGTTTCCAGGTTCGACTCAGAGGGTTGAAAACTGAAAAGCTATTACAAAGCATGTGTATCCTCAAATCATTTTTGTTAGGCATCTTTAAGGAAGAAAATATGGTTTATCTAGGAGTTTGTCTCTGATTGAGAGAAGAACTAGTTTTACAGTTCAAAAGTTGCAAAGCATGTTCAAAATTGCATGGACAGTTCTATGAAATACTTTCTTCACATGAAGCTTTGGTTATGCACAATAATTTTCTAATGTCCCTTTTTTCTAATCTGTAACTGAGCGAGTGGTTTGGCAGCATAAGTGTAGCAATTAGAGAAGTCTGTAGTTACTGTCAGTTTTCAGTTAGAACTGTATATTGCCTTTTGGGAATAAAGTGGCTGAGTCTTTGTGTCCTCCTGTTAATTTTTGTGTTCGCTAGTTGAGCAGCAGCTGAGTATTTGTGACTTCCAGTTAAGCATTGCTGGGTCTTCAGTGCCTATCAGTTAACACCACTGATTGAGGGGTGAAGTGACCAGTTAACTGCCACCAATTCAGGAGTGATTACCACTGGTTGAGGATTGCTGGGAGCTGGGAATATAGAAAGCATGCAACAGAAAAAAGAGCAAGTTACTTTTGAAGATTAAAAAACCAAAATTCAATTTCTTATGCTGCTACAGCATCTTTAGCACTTGGGACGAAAACCTTGAAAGGAAGCAGAGGTATGGAATATGCTTCCTACATTAATCTATGAGAGGAGGTATGAGCAAAAAATTAGATTGGTCATATAGTTATAAGGAAATAAACACAAAAGCAATATACTGTGGAAAAACCCTTCAGGGAGAAAAACCCTACACCCCAAAGCAACTCAATGTATTATTTGGTAATCAACAGTTACAATACACTTGCAAATTCTAAGCCTTTATAGGAGTATCGCCAACAAAAGATTTGGAGCAATTCTAGCAGCATAATAGTACCTACAGAACTTATTATGAAATCTCCATTTCAAACACCCAATAAATAGGAGAAGCAATGCATGAAACCATAAAATGGTAATTAGGAAACCATGAGCTAAAACCACCCAAAATGTGGCGCTCAAATTTTTAGTCAAAATCCAACACCCAAATCCCACGATGAGTCCATAGGCAAAAAATAGCATATGCCTTACACTTGTCATAAGCTCATTATAATCCATTCACTAACTTGAGCGCTCTATTTTGACTACATTATCTACATTGAAAGATGCCTTATAACATGTCATAACATGTGTCATAAGTTGGTCAACAAGTGTAACTCCCCCTTACAACTCTCTTATGCGTCATAGATGCTCTTACATTTTTGATGTGAGAGATCCAACTTCCGAAAGCCATAACTTTTGACTTGGGAAGTTGATTGAGCCATTTTTTAAAAATTGAAAGATATCAAAGAGATCCATGTTATCGTAACCAACTTGCTTCGGTTAAGGTCCATTTTGACATTTTCTTGGGGCCAAAAATGACCTCTAGAGCCTTGAAAATTGCATTTTTTTGTTCTTAACATTAGGATGCAAGCTTGAGACACCTTTCATGACATTCTTCCACTTGTCGAACACCTTGCAAGAGCAAAGAGAATACCAACATTGTCAACTATTTGCTAGGGGTAGAGGCCCATTGACTTACTATACCACCTAAACCGCTTTGTGCTGATTGGCTTTGTCAATGCACCTGCAACATTTTGCAAAGTGTCAACTTTCTCTAGCATCACTCTCCCATCCTTTACCATTTTGTGAACAAAATGGTACTAGACACTTATGTGCTTTGTGCTTGCATGAAAGGTCGGGTTCTTTGCCAGACATATGGTACTCTGACTATCACAAAGAACTTTAATAGCTCCCTGACTTAGCCCCACGTCTGAACACAATCTTTCAAGTTAGATGGCCTCCTTATAGGCATGAGTAGTTGCCATGTACTCAGCCTCTGTAGTGGATAAAGCGGGCATGTCTTGTTGCTTACTCATCCAACTAATAGCACCACCAAATAAACGAAGAACATATCCACTGATGGATCTTCTATTGTCAACATCTTTTGCCCAATCTGAATCCACAAATCCACGAATATCCACTGAGTGTTGTTTCCCTGTAGAATCACCATGATAACAAATAGAGTACTTGGAGGTACCCTGCAAATATCTGAAGACTCGCTTAATTGCATCTTGTGGATGAGGAAAAAGATCTCTTAATTCCTTTCTAGCACTTAATGAATGAGATGATGGGTAAGCTAGTTTAAAATTTCCCAAAATTAATCTGAATCTACAATTCAAACAGATTTTGCAGTTTTCTAGAAAACATAATAATTGAATCACAGAAAAGATATTTGATCACAAAACAAAAATGAAATTAGAACCTGCTGTTGAAGGGAGGGTCTCGGCCAAGGATGCCAGTGTGTCGCGCAGACGTCTACGCTTTGCGCTGTCATTTGTATGATATGGTACGATTGGCTTTCCAGAAGATTCCAGATTCAACCTGTAGTTTTTTTTGACAGTCCTGCACAACCAAAGACAGAAGAATAGGTAAGTGTAATATCTAGATAGTGAAGGTAAACGAGAATAAAATGATCAATCCACAGAAACAACAAGAAATAAAACTTAATCAAACCTTTGTGTGTTTGATCTCCTTTAAATGACTTGCTTTTGAAAGAGAAGAAAGTTGGAACTACTAAGGAGCTTGCCAGGAATGGTCAAACCTTTGTTTTGATCTTTTGACCTCTACGAGCAGTCAAATGATAAAGATATTGAAAAGTGTGTGCACCTATCCTAAGTGTGTTTGGGAATGGAGATGCAGTGACAAAAGATGCTAGGAGCACCTCCCTGGTCTACGGGAAGGACACTAGGCCTAGTGTGCAAATAACAATGATGGAAAAAAGGTAACGAGATCAGGTAAATGGATGGAGTTTGCAGTAGTAACAAATTCAAGGGAATACTCAATGGAGAGGCATAGCTTCGCCACAGATTCACTTCTAGTGCTCTTTTGGGAATTTGATTAGAGAATGCAGAGCTTTTAGGGAGTTTGATACCTATGAAGTTTGCAAGAGCAAATGAATATGCTACTTATTGAAATGCTTAATAGAGATGAGATTTTGGGAAAATGGATGCAAGCAACTCAGAGGAATCCCCGGGAGAAACTCCAGCCTTTAAGCCTCTCTCACGAGCTATTCTCTCCTTGAGTTCAAACTTGCAAAACGAGATGCGGAGATGGGAACTTGTAATAGAGATTCTTTCCAAGACTATACCTATACCTTAAATCTATACTAGAAAAATGCAGAGCTCGAAGGTGATTGCAGCTATTGAGAATGCTTAGAAACTTCTTGTTATTGTCTGTGTCTCTGGAGAGTTTATTTTTATCAGGAAACTTGCCTTTTTCCCATCTATTCTAGTAACTAATGGCACTTACTAATTTTTTGGATTCCTTTGGATTTGGTTTAGAAAATTATGCCAAGAATAGTCTGCGGGGGCATTATGATTGCCAATTATCATCATGAGGCAGCTGCATACAAATGTAATGTACACTTCGTGGTGCTGAATTACACAGGATGCCAATGCGTTGTGTATACATCTACACGTTGTGCTGCCGTCCTAGGAGAATGGACCCAAATTTGGCATGGGGGTGCATAAAAGGTGTGAGGATAACTTTCCAATACAAATTTTGGAAATAATTTGATTCAGGGAAGATAACTTAAGTTGAGCTACATGAGGAGGGGGTTCATTATGGTGGGTGCATGACATAACATGAAATTGCAGGGTATACAATTTACGACGTTACACATCCCAATGATATCGTCTAGGATTAGCCATGAATTGGTTGGCCCCCATTGCTTGGGCAATGTTTGGTCTTGTACAAACCATAGCATACATCAAACTCCCAACAACACTAGCATAAGGCACTCGAGCCATGTCCTCCATCTCATAGGTATAGATGGACACTGCTCTACAGATAACTTAGTCCCCACCAAAATATGAACTCTCTGTTACGTTGGAAAATGTCTCCCTAGGACTTTTTCCCTCCTATGTTTAGCTCCCGGTTCCTTTAGAAAGCATTTTAATCATCTTGCATATTTGTGTTAACTCCGATGAGAAAACCCCAAAGTTTTATGACAAATAGGACCTAGGGGGTGCTATTAAGATAAGTCTTGACCTAAATAGGGAGGGAGGACTTGGGCACCCGCACCCTAGTCCCGCCCTATTTTAGGCAAGACCTAAAGTCAAGTGTCGTTTATGTGACCGTTAATTAGGTCCCGTGCCGAGACCCGAAGTTTGAATTACGAAATTAAAGTGGGAATGTGTTTAGATGCATATATAAGGATGTTTAGGGATTCATTTGTAAACTAGAAGATGATTATGAACTTTCGGTGTGTTGATGTGGTTTTTGTGACAGCAGCAACATTAGAATAAAACACTGGGTATCCTATCCTCTCTTGAACAAAGCCTCTCGGGTGCTAAGCTAGGTGATCACACAAGAGCGCTCCAAGGTTCCTTTTGGGTCAGGTCTTGATGAGTGAAATATCCCTTTCTAGGATGACTGAAATGTTTGCAACTTTTAGATAAGATTTCTTTGAACTAAAACACAACACTTGAAGAATAAATGAAACCCAAATATTTCCTTTGCATTGAACAATGAACTTTCATGAATACACATCAATATGCCATGACTGTCATACAATTTCAGTCGCTGTTATGTTTACATCAGTCTTCAAAAACCGAGGAAAGAGATATCCAATGGCCTTCAAATTTCACCAAGATCAAGTATACATGCAATATGTTGACTTGTACCCTTCAACTAGCCAATATGTATGACTGTAGCAGCAGGTACTGGTCTGATATAAGTGCTGATCTTGCACTTTTCGCCCAGCCAAGAGTAATATGTCTTCAAATGCTCAACTAGTAGCTTCTTTGGCAAGTGAATGGGTTCCTTTGTGAATCTCAAGCCTCCTTTTTGTCATCAATGTACCTAAAACCCTGTATGATCAATTTATTAGTTGGCTGTGATGAATTTCCAGTCAACTCAATGAGCCAATAAAACTCTCTATGATACCTTGGATGAGCTCCAATGTCACCAAGGGTTTGTCAATTGCATTCTTCACTTCAAATCACTCAAGTAAACCTGAAAATTGAAGCACAATGGTGAAATCTAAGTGATAACACCTCACAAAAGGTATGGGGTCATCTCCATACAAAACAAGGGAACATCACCTTGTAAAAACCACTAGAAATCGGAATTCCCAGCAATAACAAAGAGTAAGAAAAACATACCAAACTTTTCATGATGCCTAATTGTTCTCCAAGAGCTATATTTATCTCCTTCATGGATATGCGCCACTTCACTTGGACAAATTGGAATAAAGTTTGAATTCCACCAATGGAATACCAAATTGATGAACAATATTCAATAATTGATCATTCATTTAAAAACTTGCAAAGCAATTTTAAATGAATGTCACACTAGTATTTCGATCCCCAATGGATCCTTCCTCTAGGCTGGCCCGCAGCTGTTAGGAAGCATTTAAAATATTGCTTGAGCATTTAAAAATCTTTTCAAAGCATGAAGTCGTTGCTCACTATCATTTACAATCTTCTTCTTCATGGGCAGCGGTTGCACTTGCAAACATTTAATAAATAATACTTGCATTTAAAATACTTCCTTCTTCATAATTGGCGGCCAGAATCATATGCAAGCATTTAAAAACATTACTAACAACCTTCCAATGCAAATCGCTCAATGGGCGAATACTTAGCCGTTGTCTTCATGGGAGCCACTATCCAATGTTCCTTGACTCTTCAAACCAAACAAAACCATCTTCAAACAATATTAAATTGCCTTTGTGCTGAGTGTTTGACATTGAATTTCCACACCATTAATTATTAAATGATTTCCCTCTTGCCTTGGCGAATGCTCCTCCAACCATGGCGAACTCCATATAAGACCTTATTGTATGGCGTGAGATCCTAGGCTAATGCATTTGTAATCTTCAATGGACATTGATGAATGTGAAGCCTTGGCGAACTCACTACAACCCCTCTACATCGTTGGCACAATGACAAATAGGACTCCCTTAAGAGTCGATCCAATCTCCTTATCACAATGAAGACTCAACAATATCAATTAAAAGAGATATAGCTCCAACCCCCATGATGTCTTATTCCACAAAACAAATCGATATAGGAAATGTAATTAAAGATTTCATTTCCTTTTTATTCATGACTTCAAAGATCAAACTAATGAAGATAACTATTTGGCCAAAACCAAATGAAATATCATGAACACTTAGCCAAATACCAAAATCTTGTCTTGCTCCAAAATGGGGACATTACAATGAGTGCGGGATAAACTCAGTGGAATGATGTGATTCGCTAGTAATCACAAAGGGACTTACACAGTTGTTCTTAGTGTTGCCTCCGCAGAGGAAAGGGAAAGGTTTGGATTCTATTACTTCTTCCGGAAGAAAGACTTGGACTTCACTACTTCCAACGGAGAGACTGGGATTTTACTGTTTCTTCCAAGGAATGACCTGAATTTCACTCTCTTCTAAGGAAGACAGGCGTAGGCTCTTAGTTTTACTTCTGAATAGGGAATGATTTCTCAGTGAGGCTCCTTACGGACTATTCCTAATGAAAACCTAAACAAAGTGCAAAAGAGAGAAAGGGTTGAGGAATCTAATTGATGCAAAAGATCACTGTTGATCCATGGAAACTGGAACCACACTCAGCTTCGTCATGAGGCAACAACTTAGGCAGAGATGGTGCAATCTTCTGGGGTGCAAGTGATGATTTTTAGACTCCTCCAACATAGAACATGGAAATGAGATATGTAAGAACAACCGAAGTTAAGTCTTTAAATAAGTCCAGTCCAACCATACACTATGATATGCAAGCCACAGATCACAAATGGTATGAACTAGAAGTTTCAATCATGCATCAACAATAATGTTTTCCATCACTCTAACTAAGGAATACTGAAAGATAATAAAAATGCAACAATTTTAGAACTTGGAGCTTAAGATTTGCTTCAAAGGAAACAGAAAACCATATCATAATCCAAAGAATGCCATAAACACCAATTCACAATGTTCATATATTGATTTGGAAAATGCCTTTACAACAATTTTGCTGGTTCCTCAAAGTTTCTTGCTCCAGAAATGGAGTGCTACAAGAATGAACTACTAACTAGCTATTTGCTCTGAGAAAAATGGAAAATGAGAGAGTCTGAGAGAGACTTGAAATGAGGCGTCCAAGCCTTTATATAGGTAGCCAAAAGTACAAAAGGGAGAGGAAATCAGATTTCCTTCGAATCCACGCCAGAATTAGGTCACAGGAAACCCTAGGAAGGGGGTAGGTAAGACTGCCACCCTTCCTGACGAATGAGAGAGTGCCACCTGTCCTGGGTGCCCAAGCTGACTGGGACCCCTCCTACAAGGCAGAGTCTAGTCCTTTGACACCTCTTCCTGTTCCCTGGTCTCAACTTCCACGAATTTGGTCAGTCTCTTGTCGTGGTAGACATACTACCTCCTTATCTGTCTTATAATCACTTCGGAATCTCCGAACACATGCAAAATTTTAGCATTCTTCTTGATGGCAAATAATAACCCATGAACATGGGCTTCATATTCGGTGACATTATTGGTGTAGGGAAACTGCAATCTGTGGGCAACTAGATAGGCTTCTCTGGATGGGCTGATTGATTCAAAGCCAACTCCAGCTCCCTTCTTGGATTTGGACCCGTCGAATCTTAACGTCCATGCTTGGTCAATTTTTGGTTCGGGATCCTGATCATTGTTACTTTCTTTTTCTTGTACTTTTTGGAAAACTTCTGCTTTCTTAGGCGAACCATTGCCGTTGGCTGGCACTTCCTTTTGAGCAATTCCTTCGGGCTCAGGTACGCTCGGAATTTCTAACCTAGAGGCTTCTGGAATTTCCAACCCGGAGGCTTCTGGAATTTCCAACCAGGAGGCTTCTGGAATCCGTTTGTGAACTTGTTCTAGGGCCACCCTGCACATTGCGCAGGAGAATTCAGAATGGAAAGCATTATGAATCCGACACCAATTGGGTAGCAGCAGATCCTCTATCTTGGCATGACTTCCCAACTCTATTCCCTGCCTAACAGTCCTAAGAACAAAGCTTCTAAAATTTTGAAACATGCCAACATCTTCATCTTCGGAAGTGGAATCGTGATTGCTCTCCACTAGAACTTCCGTGGGGCTTTGCATCATGAGAACTTCATCAACCTTCGGCTGGTAGAGACTGAGATTGGTTTCTGCAAAGAAAATCTCATTCTCCTCGCCGTATTCGATGATCATCAGCTTTAGGCGAGGGGTACTGTCGATTCTGATCTGATTTGGCAGTCCCTTCCATGACAACCACATGTGTGAAAAGTCAGTAGACATATCCATTCAATTTTCTCAACCAGTCCCGACTTAACAGCATACCGTATCCCTCAGGAATATCCACCACAGATATGTCAATGTAGTGCTGGATCCTTGGATCGGCCGCTAGTTGCATATGGATATTATGCAATTCTCCTACAACGGGAACTTCCGTCTTGTCAAGCTGAGTGAGCTTCTTGGAGGTCTGCTTCGGAATCAGACCTAACTTCTTGCATATGGCTATGGGCATGACATTGCTAGACGCACGGAAATCCATTAGACAGTTATGCAAGAGCTTGCCGAAAATCCTTATTGACAGAAGAAATGGTGGTGGTTCGTCCTTTCCTTGGTAAAAGATCACAGATTTCTTCTTGGGAGCGCTGAAGTTTGCATCCTTCACTATCTCTGTCTGCGAGCATTTGTCGTGTTTCGTCCGTTTGTTTACAATTTTGCGAAATTAGGGTTTTAAGCATAATTGTGCTTTAATTGATCAATTAATTAGCAAATTCCAAGTTTCCTCTTCGTTCTAAGGGACACTAAATTTGTAGTAGAGCCCTTTTGCAAAAGATTGTGGCTTGACTCGATTTATGTCCTTGAATGTAAGGTGTGAAAAGAGGATTTAACCTTGAAATTGAAACCCCTCTTTTTTCACTAAACACTCTCAATGCTATCATGCTGAATCTCTTCAACACAAAATTCACATACTTACTTTGGTCCAACCAAAGCTTTCTGTTTGCTCTATCCCTTCTGATCTCCATATCGAAGATATACTTGGCAGCCCCTAAGTCCTTCATGTCAAATTGTGTTGAAAGTTGAGACTTAAAATCACAAATTACATCTTTACTGTTACCAAAAATTAACATATCATCTACATACAATGTGATAACAAGGAATCCATCACTGCCCATTTTATGATACACACAATGATCTAATTTGGATCTCAGAAATCCCAAGCCCAACACAAATGAATCAAATTTCTGATACCACATCCTAGGAGACTGTTTGAGACCATACAAAGATTTCTTTAATCCACAAATCAACACTTCTTTACCTTTCAAAATGTAGTGCTTAGGTTGTGTCATATAAATCTATTCCTCTGAGTCACTATGCAGGAATGTTGTCTTCACATCCATTTGTTCTATCTCTAAATTAAAAGTTGCTGCTATAGATAATGTGATGTCCCCTTTTTGAGCGAGGCTTGGAAAAAAAGAATATTGCTGAGGCTTGGAGAATGGAATGATGAATTATATTGACTCAACTAATTTTGCTTGATGAAATGAAGTTATATTTTGGCTTTTGGTATTTTTATATTATTTTTAGAAAAGCCAAAAATATTAAAATATTATGCCAAGAGGAAAAACGACCCAGTGGGAAAATGGAAAAAATGAAAAAAGGGTGGAAAAATGAAATATTGGAAGTGAAGATTAAATTATAATATTTTATTATTGAAATATTATAATATTTTCCACAAAATTGGCGCTCATGAGGAAAAAGGCAAAAAACATAAAATAATAATATTTTATTATTATTTCTCTATCCTAGCCGCCGCCCACTTGGAGAAAAATAAAATAAAAATATTTGATGTTATTTGATGTTGGCTTTTCTTAAAAAAATATTATATTTTGTCACAATTGGGCGCCCAAGGTGAAAAGGTTATAAGGAGGTCATTTGGAGTCATTTGGCATCATTGAATCATTTGGCTTTTTCACTGGTTAGAGATTTTCTCTTGGCTGTAACTTTGTTTCAGCGATATCTAAGAACGAAAACCCTTGGATTTGAGTGGCTTGGAGGAAAACCCATCCCACTATGAGAGATGGATTCACCTAGGATCCATTATTGAGCATATTGCAGGTTTTTGTGGAGATAAAGGCTTCAAATCAGCTAGAGTTTCAATGGAGTTTTCATGTTTAGCTAGGGTTTGAAGACATCAAGAATATTTGAGGTATACACATTCAGATTTGAAGGCAATTGGAGGATAATTTCACTATTTGCATTCATGGCCATGTTGTGTTGATGATTCTACATGTTTTAGAGGCTTCATTGGAAGTGAAATCACTTGTTTGTATTCAGAAAATTCATATCAGACTGCTGCATTTTTGTATCAGACCTCAGATCGGAGCATTTCCAGCCACGGCTTGATGTGGGTTTGTCATATTTTCATCATTGGATCATAGCACTTCAATTTGGCATCATTGGGCTAGGGTTTGGTGGAGTTTTCAGCATTTTTTGGTTAGGGTTTGTGCTTTAGATCTCATATCACCACCTACAGTTTGCAAATTAGTCACTACATTTTGGTTTTGGCTTCATTTCTTCATAAGATTTGATCTTCTCTAAGGCGGCCAGCATTGGAGGATACCATTGCATCATTGTAGTATCATTGTTGGATGATTTGGATCATGTTTTGATCATCTATGCATGCTTATGTAAGTCTGAAACAAAAATCAGACCTTCATCATTTGTAATCAGCCAACATCTTTTCAATAAAGTGGCCAAGCTTTCATCCGGGTATGTTCTATGGTGATATATCTTGATTTTTGGATGCATGTGTGAGCTGTTTTAATTCATTTCAGTCTTCATTTGATATCAAATGAATGTCATATTGCAACCTTTCAATCTTCATATTATATCATACATGTATGCGAAAACAAAACTTCAAAAACCCAAGTAAAACATTCAGAAAACAAATCAGAAAATTCAGGCCAGCAAGCAAATTTTCAGTTCAGATCTTGACAGGGTTCTTACAGATAACAAGAACCTAATAGATGTTAGCTTAGCAACCAGGGAAAAAATCCCACCAAAGTCTATCCCCTCAACCTAGGAATATCCTTTTGCAGCCAATCTTGTATTATACTTTTCAATACCGCCATTTGAACCGATCTTCTTTTTGAGTACCCATTTACATCCAACAAACTTTCTTCCTTTCGACAACGATACTAAGTCTTATGTGTCATTCCTCTTCAATGTAGTCATCTCCTTGTCCATGGCTGCACTCCAAGATTCAAAATCACCCATATCCATCAACTCCTTCATAGTTCTAGGCTTATTGGTATTAGTAATCAAAGAAAAAATACATCTCTAATCAGGAGGAGTATACCTGTTTGGTTGCTATCTTTGTTGAGTGGACCTCCTCAAGAGCTGAGGTGGAGGTTCTATGTCCTCTTCAAAACCATTTGAACTATCTGAGCCCTCCTCCTCTTGAAGGCCTTCACAGGGTTCTAGTTGAACCTTTTTAGTCTTTGGGGTTAGTTGAACCATATCTTTCTGTCCATCCTCTTTTGGTTGCAATAGTGTGGAAGAATGTTTAATCTCTCTAAAGATAACACTTTTGCTATATAAATTTTTTTTGGCCACAGGGTCCCAAAGCTTGTACCCTTTCACACTGACACCATAATCGACGAAGATGCATTTCATTGCCTTGTTCTCTAACTTTGACCACTTCTCCCCAGGCACATATATATGCCTCGCAACCAAAAACTCGAAGATGGTAATGAGGGCTTTTTGACCATCCATGCCTCGATAGGGGTTTTGTCAACAAGAATTGATGTAGGAGACCTGTTAATTAGGTAACATGCCATAGCAACTGTTGCCGCTTGTGCAACACACCCAATGTTTCGTCGAAACATTGGGGCCCCTCTTTTGATCTTTGGGCTGTACTTTTAGTGCCTTGCATTCTTTCATGGCCCATGTCTTTTTTTTGTTTTCTCAAGTGTCATGAATCAATTTTGCATAATCTTAATGGACTTCGAGATCCTCATGTTTTGTGACAGCTACTTCAAATATGTGAGCTTTCATGTTTGGCATTCAGTCTCCACTTATACGTATGACTCTTCACTAGAATCTTGTTTGCATGTTACCCTTGGTTTTATCTCTTGCCTACATTTCCCATATGTGTGGCTGCTTGTATGTGGATGGAGGATAGATTTTCAAATCTCCTAGGTTAGCATGAACTGATAATGTATCATGAATGCAGATATGAATTTAAAATTTCATGCCTGCTAAAATGGATTGAATTGTCTAATTTGACATTCTAACACTCCTTTTGTGTTTGTAGGTTCTTGGTGTTGGTTTTGATTGCACAAGGAGGATGGTGATCGAATGATGTGTGTATTGCCAAAGTAACCAAAAGCCGAAGAAGAGTTGAGAAGGAACTCAACGAAGACATGTTTGATCACATCTTCAAAATTTGCATTTATGGAGGAGGTTGCGACACTCAATCCACGGATCACTTGAGTCCCACAACCGAGAGACGAATTATGCAATTTCAAGATCAACCTCAACTTGCTCTACAAAAAAGAAAAAAAATATAATGGGAACCTGTTGATGAGCTTTTTGTGACTACAACAACATTAGAATAAAACACAGAGTATCCTATCCTCTCTTGAACAAAGCTTCTCAGATGCTGAACTATGTGATCGAATGAGACTACTCCAAGGTTCCTTTTATGTCAAGTCTTGACGTGCACAGGGATAGACTCAGTGGAATGATGTGATTTGCTGGTAATCACGAGGGGGACTTACGTGGGCTTACTCCTTCGTAGACATGGAATTCACTCCCGGGACTCGGCCCTGGAGGCGAATGGAACTCTTTCACAAATGGACAGCTTGGAATTCCTAGGTTTCACTCTCTAGTTTAGGCGGATGATTTGGCAATGAAGCTTCTAGAAAACTAATCCTAGTGAAAATCTAAAAGAAAATGCAAAAGATGAGGTAAGGGTTTAGGAATCTAATCAATGGAAATGACTGCTGTTGAAGATGAAACTGGAACCAGTCCTCTGCTTCGCCATGAGACAACAACTAGGCAGGGATGGTGCAATCTTCTGGGGTAGAGGTAGAGGTTTTCATACTGTCCTGTCATGGAACATGGAACTGATCATACAGAAACAGCCGAAGTTAAGCATGGATCACGTTCAGACTAACCATACAAAGTGATTTGCAAGCCACAGATCACAAATATTATGAACAAATCAACTTCAATCATTCAACAAGAACATTTCCATCGCATCTATCTAATGAAAGTAAGAAAATACAAGAGAGAACTTCAATATCTTTCAGATTTGCTCCAAGAAATCAATAAGACCATGCCAAAAATCTAAAGAAATATATGAACACCATTCTTCAATGCATATATTATTGCTTCAGAAGTCTGTATTACAACAATCTGACTGATCTTTGGAGTTTCAGCTCAGGAAGAACAATGCAGAAATAAAAGCTAGTTACTAAGGTGCTCTAGGAGCATCAGAATGATAAAATCAGAAAAAGAGAGATAAAATGAAGCATCCCTCAGCCTTTATATAGGCTAGCTAGCAAAC
The DNA here is from genome assembly GCA_027924645.1 of Cunninghamia lanceolata. Taxonomy (NCBI): domain Eukaryota; kingdom Viridiplantae; phylum Streptophyta; class Pinopsida; order Cupressales; family Cupressaceae; genus Cunninghamia; species Cunninghamia lanceolata. Next base: position 611,262 of record BSBN01000210.1, on the reverse strand, counting down.
AAGGAGGTGAAAAAAGATCAGATTTCCTCAAAATCTGTGCAAACCCTAAAGAGATAGGGATGAATATCTCATAGGCTCCATGGGATGCTGCCACCTGTCCTGGACGCCAGACTGACTAAGCTGCTTGGTTGGTAGGTGAGACCAGTCAACTGTCTGTTTGTCCTGCTCCTTGGTCGCAAATTCCATGGTGTCCTGGAGTCCACTTGTCCTGGTTGCAAATTCCACTTGGAACAGGATTTTGCGACTAGGAATGATTTTCTTCCTGGGCGCAAATTCCAGGGGGTCAAGGAACTTTGTGTGGAGGAATCCTTCCTTGAGTAGGGGCGCAGTTTCCTTAGGGTCCTGGAATGGAATTCCTTCCTGAGTTGGAATTCCCTGTCATGGAATAGAATTCCCTGTCCTGGATTCCTGGGTTGGAATTCCTCATCCTTGGCGTGGATTCCCGTTCTTCCCAATGGATGGTGAACTGTACTTTTGTTCTTGGCTCTCCAAGGATTGATCCTCTTGTCCGGAACTGGAATCCCTGATACTGGACTTGGAGTGATTTCTCCCATTCCGCCATCCTTGATGCAGGCATTCTCTGTGTCATTTGAAATCTTTGGAAGGACATCTTGATCTTCCTTATCCCTTTGTGCGAAGTCTCCCTGTCGCCGAACTGGAATATTTGATGTTGCCTTCCCTTCCCTCGGTATGCATGTGTAGTCTTCTTATTGTCGGAACTCTTGGATCCTTGAAATGGTCATCATTTCCGACGCCTGAACTCTCTGCATCCATCTTGCTTGCCCCGGATCATCTTTGTTCATCCTCCTCATGGAACTTATCCTTGTCTTGGATTCCTGCAAAACAAGGGAAACCTCGAATAGTCATGATGCACAAAATCCATAAATGCAATGCAATATGAAATGAAACATGAATGATTTTGCAAGTTTTGATCAATTTCACTTATAAATTCTTGAACAAACAAAGGATTTCCCTCATTCTCTGGCATTCTTCATACTCGATTGACTTTTCCTTCATTCTAGGGTTACCAGGCATGGACAGGAGGAATTTCAGTTGGTCGGGGATTCCTGGGAGTCGGGGATTCCTGCTCATCCTAGAATTCCACTTGTCCTGGAGGATGAATCTCTGCCCTTGGAGGATGAATTTCTGCCCTCCTTGCTCTGGAATTGAATTTAAATGCTTGAAATGACATGAGCACTGCCTTATATAGGCATTTAAACCTTCTTTGCCACTTGGCCGACTTAGGTTAGCCTAGAAAAACCCTAGCCACCATACTTTATGACCCAGCCGACTTAGATCTTTTGTCTTTTTCTGCTTTGTCGGTGGTCGGGGAATTTGGTCTGTCGGGGAATTCCTGATGTCCGGGATTTTGGCCTGATCTCGGGGATTTCTGAATGTCGGAGATTTCTGAATGTCGGGGATTTCTGAATGTCGGAGATTTTGCGATGTCGGGGATTTTGCAATGTCGGGGATTTCTTGATGTCTTGGATTTCTTCCAGTCGGGGATTCCTTCCAGTCCTGGAGTGATTCTGGAACATGAACTTGCAGTAATGAAGAGTCTTGATCAAATTCAATTCAAGTAATGAACATTGAGACCAATCCTGATGTATGCTTGAGATCCTGAAAATGACTAAGTCTGGTAGTCTGAAATCCTGAAATCCTGAAAAATTACTAAGTCTGAAATCTGGTGGATCCTCCAAATTTTAGATTTTGCATGTTAAATCCGGTGGAATCGAGACCTATCTCAAACATCCTGAAAGGTATATTGAAAAATATTTAAAGTATAAGAAATTCAACTTATACTTAAATATATTTTTTAATATACCTTTACCCTAAGAGACACTGAAAAATGGCAAAGTTCCCCAGGAGCGCAATTTCCACTGGTGCAGGATTTTGCGCCCAAGGACAAAAATTTTCTTGGAGCGCACATTTCCAGAGGTAAAGGATTTTGCGCCCAAGGACAAAAATTGTCTTGGAGCGCGCATTTCAACAGGTAAAGGATTTTGCGCCTTTGACCCTGCCTGTCCAGTTTCATGGATTTTGGCCTTGGAAAAAAATCCTTTTCTTCAATTTTGAGTGGGATTTCAGTTTTACATCAGGTACACTTTGAGCTATTTTTACGGAGGTTCAGTTATTGATACGGGATCAGAAACACGGGACTTTCGTTTCTTCCATCCCTCGTTTCTTCCATCCCCTCGAGGAATCTCATTTCCATGGCGAGATTCAGAGTTTGTTTCTTCCATCTTTCATTTCTTCCATCCCCTCGAGGAATCTCTCACTTCCATGGCGAGATTCAGAGTTCGTTTCTTCCATCCTCTCGAGGAATATCTCATTTCCATGGCGAGATTCAGAGTTTGTTCCTTCCATCGTGACTGTGAATTCCAAGATTCAGGCATCCACAGAGGAGTTAGAGATAGATTTTCAAGCTAGGATTGACTGGACAGGTCAGGAGGCTGAACTGGACACCTCCAGTCCTAGGGCGCAAAATCTAGTAGGTACTGGATTTTGCGACCAGGACAAAAATTGTCTTGGGCGCATAATCTAGTACCTGCTGGATTATGCGACCAGGAATAGATTTCCTCCCTGAGCTCATATTCCAGCAGGTATTGGAATATGCGACCAAGAATATTCCTGTCGCACTTCCAGCCTACTGGAGGGGGACTCAAAATACTGATTGTTTTTGGAAATTGCCCTAAGTCTTTGAAAAAACCTGTCGATTTGAGAATCTTTCGAGTTATGAAATGAGGTTGATTGCCGGACTGGGATTAGAAGGATATCCCCTGGATTGAACTTCCGGACTGGGGCTGTCAGGCCAGGAACTGAGTTCCATGACTGAAGGATGATCATTCCAAGGAGTGACAGTTCTTGTTGAATTTCGGGTCTAGTCGGGATAAGAATATGGATAAAACCTTAGAACAAGATTCTGGGCAGGAATTCCTTGATTCAAGACTCCGGGATATGCATTTCTGGACAGGACTCCGGACTAGACCTCCGGGCTGGATTCCTAGACTGGAGTCCAGGAATGACTTCCTGAGTGGGACATGGAGTTTTGGAAGAAGATTAGAATTGAGTTCCATGCCGGGAAGGAGAGGGTTCTAAGGTGGAAAGATGGATTTTGACATGGAAATGACAAGCCTTGTTGAATTCAAGACCCTGGATTGGAACTTCGGGACAAGAATCCAGACAGGAACTTTTGGACAGAGACCCTGGAACTGGGACTTGGACAGGGACTTCTGGACTGGAGTCTTGGAACAGGAACTTCCGGACTGAAGTCTTGGAACAGGATTCCTTATTCATCACGGAGCCTTATGCTGAGGGTGAAGGACTTGGACATTTCCTATGGAATGATAGACTTCTGCCATGGATTGGCCAGATTTGATCAAGGAATGATAATTAGGGTTTCATTCATCCTCAGGAAATCACTCTTTTCTTCACCATTTCAAGCCTTCTTCAAATTCTTCGTGAGCCAAGTATGTTGAAACTTCTTCTCAACTTCATGGATTCAGGCAAGAAACTGTAAGATCAAAGCAAAAAATGGAACTGGTCCCAAAAAAAAGGGGGTCCCCATCTGCAATGGGGCGATGTGTGAAAACGTCACAACAGAACCTTGGCTTTGAAATCACGTCACATGAAAAAGGAGGCCATTGCATTTCAAAAATAAAATTTAAAATGGCATCCACATAAATTGAAGTTAAAAAATAAATATATATAAAAAAGAGAGAAGAATTGAGATTTTTCTTTTCATGTAAAATTTAAAAGAGATATGTAAGGAAAGAGTGGGCGTGACATTTAAGACTCCCCTTCTTTTTTTTTTAAGTGATGGAAAATTAAATAGAAAAGGGGCATAAGGATAGAGTGGGCCCCCATTTCAAATTTAAATCATATGCCACATCAATGAAAAGTATGGTCCTTAGAGGAAATACATAAAGTCGTATTTTAGAAGGTAAAAAGTATCATGTATGAGAGGTGGGGGTCGTTAAGAAAATGTCTAATCAAGAATTTCAAACTAACTCCTCTACAGCAGAAAAGCAAAGTATATGTCACGTGGGGATTAGGATGTGAAGGTAAGAGGTGCCTATGAACATAGGAGTTGCCTATGTTCATAGGAGAGGCATATGAACATAGTGATGGGAGGCTTGCAAGATTTTAAAAAAAAAAACAATAAAATATGCAATGAAAATGGTGTGAGAAGGGAGACAAGAAGATTTAAATAATTTTAAAAAATGTCCTACTCCATTGTGAACACAGGCCAAGGCAGATTTATGAAGGATATGAAGAGGATTTTGTGATTTCAAAAAAGTACACTTTGGGAGATGTAAGATGGTGATTTGATATGAAATGTATTTTTTATTGTGGTGAAGGAGATTATAAATAAGAGGTGGACTCTTATGATGGGGACTTTTTTTTTTCTTCTTCTCTTCATTTTTCTCCTTTTATTTGTAATTTGGAGCAGCATTCTTCTTCTGGGGAGTTAGACTGAAATTCTGGAAGAAGAGTTTGTGAGAGCAAGGCAATCCTTCTCCTGCGTATGTAACTTGGTGGGGAAAGCATTGTAATCTTTGGTTTGGGTATCGTAAATCTGTAAGTGCAGAAATTGTATCTTGTGTCAACGTTTCATGTAAATACATCTCTTCTAAGCTTAATGAATATTTGTTTATGGTTTCTCTGAGTATCATTTGCGCATGTAATATGGTAATGACGTCTTCTTTTGTTTCCATTTACAAATATATTCTTAGAATTCAATGCATTTCTTAGACTCTTGCACACTGGAAGCTATATGTTGAGTAAATACTGACAGTGGTTTAGGTTGTTTATCTTGTATTTGCATGAAATTTATCAATTCAATGAATGTTTTATGGATTAAAAACACACTTTCTCTACTCTCCTCTCTTCCCTGATTTCATTTCTTTTCCTTTGTTTTCTTTTGAATCTTTTTCTCTTTTTATTAGTGGTTAGAGTAGAGTAGGATATAACTAGACTTATATAGAACCCATCAAACTGAGCTTAATAACACCTTGCAACTATTTCTCTGAAATCCTACCAAGCCCCTTGTTAAAACAATATGCATTTCACAACTGAGCTAACCCATTTAACCGTGACCCAGTGACCTCGAGACCTTGGGGAGATCACTTGATCTCCTTTCAAGAGAGGAGTCGACTTTCAACTCATGAGGTTTGACTCCATGCAGTTTTGTTGGTCAACAACAACCACTTCTACATAGAACTTTTGTTCCAAGCTGTCTCCACTAAGGATATTCTTAGTGCTCTCCATCAACGTCTTGTTCATTTTCTCTGCAACTCCATTCTATTGAGGGGTATATGGAGTTGTCTTATGTCTCTTAATCTCACGCTCCTTATAGGATTTGCTAAATTGCTAAAATTAATAGAACGAAACTCATCGTCATTGTTAGTCCTCAAAACCTTAATCTTCCTACTAGTCTAATTTTCAACAAGAGCCTTGAACTCCTTAAATTGATTGAAGACTTCAAATTTACTTCTAAGGAAATACATGCACATCCTTCTAGAAAAATCATCTATAAAAGATACATGGTTCAAAGACTTAGAAATCGAAGGAACATTAACAGAACCAAACACTATTTGTTGGCTTGCTTCATTTTTAATTCTCTTTATTCTATTCTTTAAATTTCCTTTTTCAATTTTTCCTTTCTTGTTTATATTTTTTCCTTTCTTTATTTCTTCCCTTTATTTTTGTCTCTTTTTCATAATGCCTTAGTCCTTTGTTCTATTCTCTTTTAACTTTAATTTTTTATTATTATTTTTTAATTTTGGTTTAATTCTTTACCTTTCTATCCTTGTTTGTATGTTGGCCTTCTCACTTTCCTCCTTTCTCTATTCTCCTCAACCATCTATTTATACCTATTCTCCATGCAATTTTCTACCATTCTCTTCTCAAAAAATGTTCTTATCCTGAAGATGGATCATATTGTATGATCCGAAACATCGATGCACTATTTACTCAACATAGTTCAACCCAAAAGCAATTCAACACCATGATAGACTGTGGAAGGAAAAATATTTTATTTATAACCAAACACATTTGAATGAATCAAGTCCAACACCCTAGAAAATTTGTGAGAACTAGAATAAAATTGAACATAGTTCTGTATTTCATATACACAATGTTCACAAAAATCAAATTCAAGAGTACAATATTCATCCTCTTCACACGATTTTTATTTTTCAAGTTACTTAGACCCTTCTCATCTATATGGCCCATTCTCTGGTGCCATAGCATTATCTTCTCTCTAAGTAGCTTGCTCTTTGAAGCAAGAGCTTGCTTAGCTACCCAAAAAGCTCGAACATTGGAAGTAGAAACAACACTCCTCTTTGTTGCTGGCTTTGATGGTGAAGGTGTAGATTCTATAGATTTCTTAATTGCAGGAACAAAAGAACTATTGCACTGAACAATGCATGCATCCAACTAAAATAGAGTGCCTACAAGAGCACCGTTAGTGAGTATCATAGCTCCTTGCATCATCTTATACCCTCCACTAGAGAAAACAACTTGCACACCTGCATTATTGAGTTTGCTAACTAATCACAAGCTTCATGCTAAACCAGGGATGTGCAACACACCATTGATCCCCTTTACTCGTTCCTCTAGGAATTGAATACATATTCTACTATGGCCAACTATGCTCAAGTGAGTCATCATCGAGGTACACCTTCATGCCATCATACTCTTCATATGTAGAAAACTACCTTTGATGGGAGGTCACATGAAAGGAAGCTCCAAAGGCTATCAACCATGCAGCTTTCGATGCATGAGTTGCCAAGGCCATGATAAAGCATTTGGATCATCTTGAGAAGATTTTTTGGACTCATCATCTAAATCATTTTTCCTTTTCTTCTTCTCCTTTTTGTAGTCTCTATGGTAGTGTCGGGGGTTGTCCTAGTTCCAACACTTAGCCTTGGACTTTCTAGGAGATTTGTGTCTAGACTTTTCTTTCTTCTTATCATTCTTCTTGCCTTTCTCCTTCAGTCTTCCATGACCAGCTAGGACCTTCGTACTAGGTTCAGAAGCTTTCTGCCACATCTCCTCTGAGAGTAATGCAACCGCTACCTCATCCATTTTGACTTTTGAGGCAATGCTCTTGATTGCCATCACCAAGTGATCCCATTAGTCTAGCAAAGCATATAAGTGTCATGCAATGATCCTCCTCCATTTTCACTCCAATAGAGTGCAATTGGGTCACAATCATATTAAACATCTTAAATGCTCGGCCATATAACCGCCATCATCCATTCTCAACGTGTATAGATTCTTTCTCAAGAAAAGTTTGTTAACCGGGGATTTAGCCTGGTACAAGTCTCCTAACTTCTTCCAAAGAACTTGTGCGGTGGCTTCTTCATGTACATTCAACAAAACAAAATCAACCAAGTAGAGCCTAATGAGGCTCTTCGCTTTTCTATCCAATAGATCCCAGTTGGCTTGTGACATTGCAATGGGTTTGTATCCGGATACAACAGCCCATAGATCTCAGTCTACGAGCATATCTTCCATCTTGAGCTTCCACATCCCAAAGTTAGTGCTTGCAAATCTCTCCATCTCAATTCTTGAAGTGCTTGCCATTTTCTTGTAACAAGATCCCTTTTTGTGCAAGCTCCCACTAAATCCAATATTAGTTTAAAAAACTTTGTCCCTAACACCTAGGGTCTGAGGTGATCAAACTCTGATACCAAATGAAAGGAAGCAAAGGTATAGAATATGCTTCATACACTAATCTATGAAAGGAGGTATGTACAAAAAATTAGATTGGTCATACAAATACAAGGAAATAAACACAAAAACAATATACCATAACATAGTGATTTACATGGGGAAAACTCTGTCGGGAGAAAAACCCCACAATCCAAAGCAGCTCAATGTATTATTCAATAATCAACGTGTTGTGACCAAATCACGCATCGCCCCATTACAAATGGGGACCCCCTCTTTTTTTGCCTTGAGCTACATTGAGTCTTTCAGAGGTCTGCTTTGACCTTGTTTTGAGTTATGAAGAGGATTAGATGAGACATCCCTTTTGCCTTTCATTGCCATTTGATCTCTAGTCCAATGGCTTCATTTGATTGAATCATGGCATGATGGAACTGAGATAGATTTGGAAGTCTTCATGAATATTCAAGATGATTCCTCCGTGGGTCATGGTGTTTAAGAGTCTGATGTTGTCAAGTGTTGACATGGCAAAGTGGCCAAGTTCTTCAAGAAAATCCAAAATCCCTAAATATTGTGCCACCTTATGGAAGAAGTTGACTCAAATCTCAGTAAGATCCTTTCATCAAGGTTCAAAATGCGCCAAGATAGAGAAAGTGGATTTCAAGCATCAAAGTGCGAGTTTCATGAGGTTTTAAGAAGGGCTCAAAACAAGGATCCCATGCGCCTAAACCAATGCGCCATTTTGAGAGAAGGGAGTTGAATTACGGGTTTTAAGACATCATTCAGTTGGAGCCCAAAACCTTGAAGCAATGCGCCATCTTGGAGTGGAGTTGAGTTTGAGGTTTTCAAATGAACATCCTTATCCAGTGCGCCTAGGAGGAGAGTTCATCTAGATTGTTCAAATGTATCATTCCAATGAAGAATAAAGTGGTCAATCAAGACGCCCATTGAGTATGAGGAGAACTTCAAGTTTCAAAGTGTGGTTTCAACAAGCATCCAAGGTCCTCATCTGCTGCGCCACCTTGGTAACTTGCCAATGAAGATCCAAAACCCTCATCTAATGCGCCATCCTTTGGAGTAAGGAAACTCAGTACAAATTTCAACCAAAGGTTAAAATGATGATCTAATGCGCCAAGGGGAGAAGGAGATTTGGTTTGGAGATGAGATAACAAGAAATATTCAAAACTCCTAACTGCTGTGCCTTGACAAGAGAGCAAGATGATGATGAGTTTCAAGAGGCATTCCAACCAAAGTACTTGAAGAGGAAATGTAGGTTGTAAGTGTTTTAACATGTTTTAAGAAGATTCAAGATCATGATCTGTTGCCCCACCTTGGTGTAAATCAAGAGGATTTAAAATACTCAACCAATGCGCGGCATGCATAAGGGTGAAGTGTTGGTTCTGATGAAGTTCAAGAAAAACACAGGTTGATGATCTCTTGCGCCCCAACTGCTGCGTTGATGATGAGAAGGGAAAACAAGCTTTGAATCTCATTTGGGGGAAGTTCATGCACTTAATCTCATGCGCCATAACCAACGCGCCACCTCAAGGTAAGGGTCAATGCAAGATGAAGATAGAATTTTAAAGACCTTGCAGCAAGCATTCAACATGTTGAACCAAAAATCTCCAACCATTGCGGCAATGATTGAAAAGAGAAGCAAAGTTTTAAATGCTACAAGATGAGAATCCAAAATCTTTAACCGATGCGCCTTAACTCACGCGCCACTTTGGATGAAATCTATGAAGTTTAGACAAGTATAAAAGATCCAAACAACCCTATCTCAAACTCTCATCCAATGCGCTATGTTTTTGGTGAGTCTCAAGAAGAGATTGAAATGCTTAACTGGTGTGCTCCAACCAATGCGCCTTGCATGATGATGGATTTTGTTAAAGTGAAAGAACTAGTTTTAAGGAGAGATCAAGACGCTCAACTAGTGCGCCATATCTATTGCGCCAAGGATAAGAGGGTAGCCCATTTCAAAGAGCCTTTTGAGAAGAAACACAAATCTTCAACCGATGCGCTCAACCTTGTGCGCCACCAAAATCAAGGAGAAATTAAAATCTGCATCTAATGCGCCATGATGAGGAGACCTAAGTGAATGTTTAATGTGATGCTCATCCCTTGAGCCCATCTAGTCCGCCACCTTGGAGAAAAGAAAAGAGGATTCAAAAACATCATCTAATGCGCCACCACTAAAGGAAATCAAACTCAAGTTTGTAAGAAAAGGATGAACTCAATATCATGAACCGATGTGCCCTTGCCAAACATCAAATTGTTAAAGCTTGGACTCAACTTGTATGGAGATTCGAGCTGCAAGTGATAAAATCAACAAATTAAATGATTTTCATTGCATTTAATGAGGTCGGCCTAGGAGGGAGTAGTGCATTTTGATGTAAGTTGTCTATATAAGGAAGCATTTTAAGTTCATTTTCTCATTCACTAAGCAGCGATTGTGTCTTGAAGAGCAGAAATAAGTCAGATCCTAGAGGGTTTAAGGTCAAGTTTTAAGTCTGATTTTGTCAAGTTGGATCTGATTTTTAACTAAGTGTAAGAAATTCATCAAAAGGTGATTCATTGGTAAGTCTGATTTGAAGACAATATTCTGATTTTTTCTTCCACTTTCAGCAGACTTATTGATTTTAAGCAAGGAAATTGTTTTAATGTTGATGGATTTTGCATACAGGATAGAAAATTATAATGATAGAACTCTTGATCTTCTTGTGAAACTCCATTTTAGAATCTTTAAAATCAGAATTCCAATGCATATAGAAGGCTGAAGTAAGTTGTATGATCATTCATGTTTAAGGTTACTTATTCGTGTCTAGTTTGTAGGATCATGGCGATGACATCAAAGGAAAGGCAAGCAAGGATTCGCATGGATGCTAAAGGGAAAGTCCCGGAGTCAAAGCTTGTTTCAAGATGGACGAATATTGGAGATACGAACATGGGCAACAGCAATCTAGAAGACATCAAAACCGTGCTTCAAGAGCCGACTGGGAGTAGTCTTGCTAGAGCCATCGCAAGGAGTGGAGTTATTGAAGCCGCTTGCTTTCCGCCGGTTCTACCCTGTCAAGAGATGATTATAGAATGTGTTAAGAAGTATGACAAGGATACTAGACAAATAGTGGCCAAAGATGGAACAGTGCTAGCTTACTTACAAAAGGAAGCAATTGAAGACACATTCAACATTCCAACCAAAGATAGGATGATTGGCATCTCGATACACCAGGGTCAACAAGAATACGATGCTGATTCAGAGAACAGATTGCAAGAAATGAAGAAGGAATGGATGGCAAATCCATCAATGAAGTTTAATACAAACAATCCTCCACAATTTCATAAATCAGATTTTCATCCGGAAATTGGATACTTGATCATGTTCCTTGACAGAGTAACAGGTATGCCGCAATTAGCAACCTTTCAGTCATGGATGTATTCTTTCATCAAGTTAATTCTCAAGGGAAAGATGATTGATTGGGCCGGACTCATTAGTCAAAGGATGCATGAGCAGCTCATTAATTTTTCAAGTACTAAGTCATTCCATATGAGTTCTTATATAGTATATCTTCTAGCAAGGAATGAAGTTTATCCGGGTTTGACTAAAAAAGGAGAAGTTGGGATTGGACCGGATAAGTATTTGTCCCATCAATGTTACCCTCAGTTGCATCTCGAAAACATCAATCACTATATGTGATTCAATGATACATTTGCTATGTTCATATTGAAGAGATTGAGAGGAGAGCTCCACAAAAGATTATCAAATGCAGCAAGGGAATTCATCAGAACATATGGACATTGGTATACACAGCATGAAAGATATACATAAGGATCCAAGGTTTCACATGTTATCCATACAGGTTACCAAGATATCCAACCAATAGGATGGTGATGTTAGAAGTTTCAAGACAACTCCTAGAACTCATCAGGTTGCAGAAGTTAAAGAAGAAAGGAGGAATCCAGTTTCCACTAGTTCTTGGACAAAACCTTGAATGTCCATCATTGGCAGCGGCTGAATATTCTGAAACGGAGCTTCAAGCATATCATTTACAAACTCATGGCACTAAAAGGCTTAATTTTGATCCTTTCAAAGTTTGCTGGAAATATAACAGAGAATATAAACATGTCATGTAGTTAGAAGACCACTGGGCAAATGCAAAGGATGAAGATGATCTTCGAACGTTCAAGTGTTCAAGACTTACATGGGATCTAGTAAGAGCTACCAAGGTATTCCGAATCCCAGATCAGTTTATAGAGGATGATACTATATTGATAGATGAATTGGAGAAGATAAAAGATTTGCCCTATACAATTGATTGGTCAAAGAGGGATGTATCTGAAGAGGAATTGGTGGAGCCGGTCTTAGCTATGACACAAGCGTGTACAAATCAATTGTTACAAGAAATGAATGAGGAAGGGCAGGTTCTTACATATGATAAAATGGATGAAGAAGAATCAGGACAGCATAGTGCACATAGTGGACTCCAGCACAGTGGAAGTGATAAAGGTGACAATCAAGCTAGAAAGAGGAAAATACTTAATCAAGATCAAAGAGAGTCAAGTCAGAGGCCCAAGAAGAAGAATAGTCAATCTACTTCATCTAGTTTACAAGAAGGTACTTCAAATGCTAATATTCCAGTACAAGAAGTTGAAGTAGTAGAAGAGACTGTGGTGGTTCCATCCGAAGAGATTCATTCAAGCTCGACTGTTGAAATAGAAGATGATGATGTTGCTGATCAGGAAATAGAAGGACAAGTGGAATCTGATGAAGATGCAACACATATATAATACAAGCAAGCACAACAACAACAGGATCTTTTTTCATTTCCACCTTGGTTGAGGAAGAGAATTGAAGAGAACATAATCATAGAAACCTATCAGCCTACTCCAGTAGAAGAGCTGCTTATGAGTGTACAAAAAAATAATCAAAAGAAGAAAGCAGTTGTCTTTTCAAAAATCACTCAAGATCCTTTTGGAAATAGGGAAGTACATGTAGTTGTTCCTAGAGTTGAGAAGAATCTGGAAGACATGGCACCTAAAGATTATAATGTGACTACTATTGATATGGGTCCAATCACAGGAGAACAAGTAGAAGAGGAACTTCAAGTATCAGTTAATAGTGTAAAAATCATGCTAAGACAGGAAAGAGAAGCTAAGCAAAAGGTGGAGCAAGACTTCAATACACTAAGGCAATACATTCAACAAGTCATGCAGCCTATCCGACAGAAGGATGCCACTCCAGTACCTCCATCCATTCTTTCACAAGAAACAGTATCACAAGTTGAAGATATGAGAGCTTCATCTCACTTAATGAAGGGTTGGATAGAAAAAACAGAGGAGAAAGCGTACACTTATCTTGAAGAAATTATACAAGTTTATGATAGAATCCTTAGCCTCAAGGATAGAGTTCAATCTTTATTGAAGATATGTGCCGAATTCAAACCCATCAAGGAACAATACATGCCACACCTCAAGAATTTGATGGAAGCTTCGATAGAAGATCTAGTTCGAGATAAGGTGATTGATCAAGGTGCTTCGCATGATTTCAATAATTGGTATTTCTCTTTTCACAACAAGGGGCAGCTGATTGAGAAGATTGAAGTGGATATGTCTAGAATAAGGAGTGTCCTTCTAAGGACACAAAATCATGTGCATACTTCATTGACCACAATATGCAATCCGTATGGAGAAATCACTATTGAAAACATGAAGTAGCAGGTCAAGGCATTCTACTTTCAGAAAGATGGGATTGATGAAGAACAGCTGTATAACATATTCACACTTGCCTTCAATCTTGGAGCAAACAAGTCCTGGATAGCTAACTGGGAGAAGACGCTTGGCATCTATGAGTCAGATGTGACAACTGCAGAAGGATCCATTAATGCTGCGACAAGTGTACCAATGGGAGATATTGCTCAAATTGTGTCTAGATTCATTGCACTTCATAGTACTATTAGGGGATAGGATATGATGTGGCATCCTTATCTTCTTGGGAAACATGCCTTTGTTCCCTCTTTTATATGTTAAAAATAGAAGTTTGTTGTAACCGCCTGTTTAGGTGGCATCCTCTGGTTCATTGGTTTTGCCAATCGATCTCAACCACTCATGTATTCTTGAAGCCTATATAAAGGCTCTTTTGCTCTCATTTGTAGAGGTTGAAGACTCTGAAAAAATTGTTGCAAGAGCTCTTTTGAAATAATATAAGACTCATTGTTTGGTGATTCTCTTTATGTTTCAAAGTGTTGCATGGTTTTCATTTCTTCAAGCGAAAATTAGATTAAGTTTTCTTTTAATTGTTATGTTAGTTGGTGGAAGATTTTATTGTTGTTTCTTGGTGGAATCCATATGTTCAAACCATTTGTGATTTGTGGCTTGCAAGTTGCAGTGTATGGTTAGCCTGAACAAAGTAAGTTTAACTTTGATCGTTTATGTTTGTTGAACTTCATGAACATAAGTGATTTGAATATTTTATATCACCCTTAGAAGATTGCATCAACCTTGTGTAGTTGTTTCAACTTGGCGAAACAAAGTTGGTTGATTCCACCTGATCGATAATCATCTCTTGCATCTAGGATTAGAGTAGTATCCTAGACCTTTACCTTTTGCATTTTTTTTATTCGTCATTATTAGGAATTAGAGTTGAAGAGCCTTATTGCTATATCATACGCTAAAAGGGTTGTAGTACTTAGATATCCAAGTGTTTGCCTCTAGTAAGTGAAACAAATCAAGTTGTTAGAACAATTGTGTAAGTCCCTTTGTGTTCATCAGCAAAATCACATCAAGTCATTGAGTTAATCCCTCGCGAATCATAAATAAGGAACCTTGGAGTTATCTCGACTGATCACTTTGTTTAGCCTTCGAGAAGCTTTATTCAAGAGAGAGTTGGATACTCAGTATTTTACTCCATTGTTGACCTGTCTAAAAACAACCATCAACACAACGATTATAATACACTTGCAGAGTCTAAGCCTTTATGGGAGTATCACCAACAAGAGATTTGGAGCAATTTTGACAACATAACAATACTAACAAAACTCACTATGAAACCTCAATCTCAAGCACCCAATAAATAGGAAAAGCAATACTTGAAACCATAAAATGGTAATTAAGATGTGGTGCCCAAATCTCAAGATGAGGCCACAGGCTAAAATTAGCATATTCCTAATGCCCATGATAAGGTTGTCATTCCACTCACCAACTTGAGTGCTTTATTTTGGCTCTATTATCTCCTTTCAAAGATGCCTTATGACGTGTTAGAACATGCATCATAAGTTGGTCAACAAGTGTGACTCCTTTGTACAACTCTTTTATGTGTTATAGATGCTCTTACATTTTCGATGTGGGAGGCCCTACCTCCGGAGGCCATAATTTTGACTCAGGAAGTCGATTGAGCCCATTATTTTTTTAAATGTTGTTGTAACCTTCTTGCTTTGATTAAGGTTCGTTTCGATATTTTTCGGATCCAAAATCGACATCTAGAGCTTTGAAAATTGCATTTTTTTTGGTTCTCAACATTAGGATACAAGGTAGCACTTTTCCTAACAAACCTTAGGCGAATCAACTCATTCTCTTGGAGATAGAAACCCTTAGGAGACAGTCTGGGCGACAACAAATTAATAGAGCAGGGTGATAACCCGCAATGTTCAATACTGATTCCACATTAAACCTGTAGAACATTGGAAGGAGAGGATTTGCTCCAATAACTACTTAGATACATCCTTGGTGGGGAATTCGACATTCTAATTAGCTCGGCGGTCGACATGACACTTCACGATTTTCTGCTTGCTACTGTAGTCCCTTTCAGAGCAAAAGGTTAGAGCAAGGCAACAATAGATTTGTGTTACAGAGGGTCTAGGCGTGTTAAAGGAGTCAAATTACAGCCAGTAAGTTGTTTTAGACAAGTAGATTTCTATTAAATATATATATTTGCATAAAGACAAAAAATAAATAAATCTATGGTCAGAATCTTTTGTGGGTTTGGTATTTGTGTGCATTTAGTTTAGGTCATCTTAGTGGTATCAGAACTAATTTCTTTCTAGCCTGTGAATCATGGAAAGAAGAAAGAAAACTCTGGTGAAAGAAGAGAAGGCAGGTCTTTTTCAAGATACCCTAATGGGAATTCAAAGGGGACAAGATAGGATGATAGAGCTATTGACAAAAGTGTTATAGCTTTAAAGGAACATGCAAAATCCAGATCCTACTAGAATATTAAAGAGAGGGAAGCTCAACTTCACATAACTAACCAATGGTTAGTCAAATAGGTCCCATTCAAAAATTTGTTAGGCCGATGTTTTTACAAAAGAGTGAAAATAAAATTTTGAGACAATTATCATAGAGGGAAACATGATTGCCATGCATTATTTCACCTTGATCGAGATCTTTATAAGTAATGTAATAAATGCAATTAAAACATACTCCATCGACAGTCCTCTTGCAAGATTAAAATGAGAATACTAAAAGGAAATTCAAAACTAAGGAATGCCCATCCTATAAACAGAACACTATCAGAATCATGGAGGGTGATGTCTTATATGTCATTCTAGGTTTTTCCATGAGTTTGCAAGATGACTATAAACCATAGTGAGAGGATCTTGCTCTGTACCCATATTTGCTAACTAATCAGTTGCTGCATTCACACCTCTTTGACAATGAAGAAAACTGACATCAAAGAAATTCTCTTTCAAACCTTGCACCTCTTCAACAAAATGATTAAAGCGCCATTTTGGGCTAAAACCTTATTTAGAGCATTTATGGCCATCAAAGAGTCTCCCTATACTGACAGATTTTTAAAATTTTGAGATACTGTCACCCCAATTCCTGCGACTAATGCCTCCCATTCCACCTCATTATTAGTTTTATTGCCAAAGAAAAAAGAACCCCCATATAAGAAAATGCCATTTGAATCTCTCAAAATCAAATCTCCACCCGCTTTACTCGGATTTCCTTTGGAAGCCCCATCAAAGTTCAATTTTATGTATCCTTCCAGAGGAGGAGACCAAAGCTTCTTTTTTGCATCCACGCTTTTCTTCTTATTTGCTTCTTGCAATTTACCATAGATTTTTCATCTTATCCCTTGAATGATGGGACGATTGGTTGGGGGAGTGGGGTTGACACAACATTATTCTTTATATGCTTAGTCAGTTTCACAGACCCAAAAATGCAAACAAATGCAACGGATATATTTCAAAATTCACAATCATCTTAAGGATGAGATTGTCAAATGGTAGGCTTAGTATTATCAATTATTACTAGATGTTTGGGAACCCTTGCAGCTACTCTTGTTGTAAATGTAGTCCTAATTGGCTACTAATACTAACACATGCTTGACACCCCCTATGACTGTGATATGTTGCAAGAAAAAGCAATCTAATATAGTGGCCATGGAAGTTAAGAGAGCTTGAAGTGCGGAGGGAACAACTTCCTAAAGGTGAAGGGACAAACGGCTTTAACAGGGACAATGGAGAGAAAGGTAGCCCAGAGATCCTCCCAAGTCTCTGTATAAACAGTAAAATCTCCCTTAAATCTCACAAAGACAAGACACCTTAAGATAAAGTGTTAAGTGTTTGTCTCCTCAAGAGAGCAAAGACGAGATATTGCACTGGAGAATAGGGCAATCTGTTTCAACTTATAATTGGCGAGAACAACTCTCAAGACCTAAAGGTGGATCCTTAGGCCATGTGACCAAAGATGTCAAGGTACTTGAGACAGACAATGGTGTCATTGTCAATCTGCACGAAATGCTCGGTGTGAAAGTCCACCTTAGAATTGATTGGATGCAGACAGAAGAGCTAATTAACTTTATGGAGATGCAGATACAATAGGGAAGCAAAATCACTTTTGAATACAAATGACACATCTAGAGACACCTAATGATGAAGTCAACTCTAAGAAACAAAGAGCTAAATATGTAAATCTCTTCGGAGTGAATCTGAATCACAAAGGTGCCGAGTCTAAAAGGAAAGAAAAGAAACCTGAAGATGCTATCAAGTTGACGTGGCCAGACAAATTAAGCCTTGACAATGCTCTAAGGGACCTGTTGATGTTTGTTTTTCGACAAGTCAACAAAGAGTAAAACACTAGAGTATCCCACTCTCTCTTGAATAAAGCTCTTCAAAGGCTGAACTATGTGATCCAGTGAAGTAACTCCAAGGTTCCTTTTTTATGATTCATGATGGGTTAACTCAGTGATTACATGTGATCTTGCTGATAATCACAAAGGGACTTACATTAGACTTCTTCAGACTTCATTTAGCTTATTCCTCCTTCAGTGTGGATGATGTATCAATAATAAAGAAAAAACAAAAAGATAAGGGTTCAGAAACTAATCTAAGGTCAATGAGGGAATGATGATGCTTGAATAGACAAACTCCTGAATAAATCTAACTTCACTTCGCCAAGGATGCCTACAACTACATGAAGATGGTGCCATCTCCTAAGGTAAATGAATGGTTTTCAAATTATGAAGGCTTATACAAGCACCCATTGAATGGCGCAGCTTAAACAAGCATCCACAATCGAACTTAAGCAAATGAGGCTCAGACTAGCTTTACACAACACTTCATCAACGATGAATGTCAAAAGCATGAGCTAGGAGTTGATCAAATATTCAACACATACATACATTACATCAAAGAGCTTCTAATCTACTTTACTTCTAATCCATTTGAAACATCTCTCTACTTCATCAAAGTACAAGAAACCATGTAATTCCACAAGACAACACTTAAACACCAAGCGAACTCCAATGTCCTTTGCATTAATCTTGAGAAATATGTACAACAACTTCAAGTCCTCTCAGGAAATTTCGAGAGTCTCTTCTACTCTACTTCCTAATCTATTGTCTACAATCTAATCCATATCTTTACAAATGAGGCAACAAGGCCTTTATATAGTGTCCAGAATACAATGAATGGCTTAGATCATTTCATGTAGCCAAGGGCTCAGATCATGCCAACTCATAGGTAGTTACAACAACTTGCTATTTTTAGCACAAAAGAGAGGCAATGACGACACGTTTTCCAATGTGATAAGATAAGACGGAATCATTTAAAACATCTTTCACATAGGAGTCCCTTTGGCTTGTTCTTTATTGAATAATACATTAAATGCATTTAAAATAATGCGGCTGATATGATTGGATGATGTGTACTCGACATGTAGATGCCACCTCAGCGTATCTTGTGGATTTCAACAATTAATTCAATATACTTTTGGGCATATTCCCAAATTGTATCATCTGTATGTGATGTCTTCGATGTAATTGCTTTGATGATCAACACTTGAAATGTATCTTGTTGATCTCGCCTTGTTCATTGTAAGTAGGATATGTATGATGCTTGTAGCTTCATTTGATTAACTCTGTGATGTTCTTTCTTCTTGTAGGTAGGTTGATGCTGATTTTCTTCGATGCATCTTCATGAAGAGTAGATGATGATGATAAAGATGTGGCTTCCTTCATGACTTGAAGTAGGAGATCTCTCTTAGACTTGAAGGTTGAATGGAACTTGAAGTATGAAGGATGAATGTCCTCTCTAAATGCCATTGATGATGAAGTGTTCCAACACGATGATCTTTGAAATGGCCCTTTGGAGTGTAGATATTGATGATAATACCTTCTTTAGATGTAGAATAGATGATCTCTCAAGGAGACTTTGAAGCTTAATGAGTCTTGAATCTTAATAGATGAAGTGTCCTCGAACATAATGCAGATGTGGAAGTATACTTGAACTTGATGTGATCTTTTAGAGTGGTGTTTCCTCTGCAATTTGAAGGTGATTCAGGCACTTGTTCTTGAGATGACTCCTTGTACAACTCCTTAGCTTTATTGATGATCCTACAAAACAAGATAAACAATATATCAATCACTTCATAATAAAGGAAACACTCTAAATATGTAATAAACTTGTCATCAAATCTAGGCACTTATACAAGTGAAAAGAGGAACAAAAGGGCGCCTAACACAATTTAATCCCACATTCATCACTCTAAATGATTTCAAACAATTGTAATGCTTAAAAGAAGTCAATCCCCCTTATAGCGCTCACTTTTAGCTATGAACTTGAGTGATTTTCCTCAAGGCGCCAATATGTGTTGGTGTGAAGATGAAAGGACGCCTTGATCAACTTGGGTTCTACTGGCTACTTTCAAGGCTTTGAATGAACAAACGTGTTTTAAAGTGACCCTTTCTCTCTAGGCGCTCAATCAATGAGATTTGTGATGTTCTTTCTAGGGCGCCAATGTAGGTTTGCAGAGGAGTAAAAGGGCGCCCTAGCTCATAAGGCTTTAATTTTGTCATTTCAAACTCAAATTGATGATTATGACTCTCCCTTTTGATGAGGTGAAGTTCTTGAGACTTGATTCTTACCTTCACAAGGCTAGGCGCCAATTTAGAGTTGCAAAAGCAAGGAAATGCACCTAGGCTCATCTTGCTATTTTTGTGACTTGGCGCTCTCTCAATGATGCCCTTAGATGTAACCTCTCCAAGGCGCTCATATGAGGTAGGAAAGTACAAGCAAAAGCGCCTAACACAATTTGGCCTCTTTCCTTGGGTTTTTTGATGACTTTAACACTTGAAGAACCTCCAATTTCATGTCCTCAAGCTTTCTCCTTATAAGGCGCCCTTGATGATGATCTTGAGTGTGAAATGGCGCCTAGCCTCCTGGAGTGAACTTGATTGCTTAGTGGCGCCAAAATGTGGACTTCCTGAACAAGGATCTAAACACTAATATATGTTGTTGTGAACTTATCAAACTCAATGTACTCACTCTTTGTTGACCTCAACTTGATTTCTATCCTAGGTGCCAAAATTTGATGATGATGGTATAGATAGGTGCCAAAATCAGTTTTGAATCACTCTGTCTTTCTTACCTTAGGCGCCCATAGTGATGATTCCTAACTCCTAAGGCGCCTAAAATGATTTACTTGCACAAGAAGAGCGCCTAACTTTCAAGGCTTTACACTCAACGTTTTCCATGCTTTAGACCCCTGTAAAAGCCTTAAAATGACCTTTCCCATTTAGGCGCTTATTTGGAGGTGACTTAGAGTTGTCCTTCTCTAGGCGCTAAAAGAAAATCATCTGGATGAAAATAGGCGCCTAGACTCTCTGACTTGTTTGCCATCCTAGAACCACCTCAATCACTTCCCAACACTTCCAAAAGACACCTCCATCATCTACATGCTCACCTTCAATGTTTTTCTCCTTAGGCGCCAAAATCAGTTTATCTTAGACTTGTATCTCATAACTTCAAACACCTTCACTAAGCCAAATTTGATAACTTCCAACACTCTACACTCCTAGGCGCCAAAACTAGATAAAACAAACAAGAAAATGCGCCTTCATGCTTGTGGTCTGGGACTTGTTGTTTGGGGCGCTCATTGAGGAAGTGGGGAAAAGGGTCTCCTGAATGAAGTTTGGTCTTAGAAAATTGCAAGGTGTCTTTGGAAAGCATCCTTCTTCAAGGCGCACTTTGCCATGGTTTTAAACATGAATGGAACCTTCACTTCATGCTAGGGTGCCAAACTCACTTATCAAAGTTATCCACTTCATAGGCGCTTAGAGGTAATTGCATAAAGGGCAAAATGCGCCTATGAACTTAACATAGTCATTATCACTTGTGGGCGCCAAAAGGTAAGCAACTTTGAAGGCAAAGGGCGCCTTTAGCATGTTAGATCAACTTTGGAAGTCAAAATAGGCTACCTCCTTGAAGGCGCACAAACTCTATCCTTAAGGCGCTTTCAATCACTAGTTTAAACCTCACCTCACATCAAGGCGCCCAAAAATGGTGGCTATACCTGCAGAATGCACCTAGACTTGAGGGATGGATTGGCGCCTATATCAAGTTGTCTTACTTTTGTCGAATTTTCAACACCTAGAGTCTTTTGGCAACTTGTCCATCAAGGCGCCATAACTTGGGATGATTAAAGGTTTGATTTCTTCTATAGGCGCACTTTGAGGTCTCCATCTTAGGCGCTGACTTGGGTTGGCAGAGGTGGGAAAACACACCCATCTTCCTGGAGTAAATTCGCGCCTAGAGGTGGAAGTCCCAGAGCGCAAGGTATATTGAAAAATATATTAAGTATAAGTTGAGAGATTACTTATACTTTAAATATTTTTCAATATACCTTTCAGGATGTTTGAGATAGGTCTTGGGTCCACCGGTTTTAACATGCAGATTCTAGAATTTGGAGGATCCACCAGATTTCAGACTTAGCCAATTTTTCAGGATTTTAGGATTTTCAGGCTATCAGACTAGTTAGTTTCAGGATCTCAAACATCAGGATCAGGTCATCAGGGGACTATTGGACTTGAACACTACTAACTTCATCATGCAAAAGATCTAAGACACCATACAAGACTCAGCAAAGTATTGGAGTTCAACAAAAACAGGGGGTCCTCATTTGCAATGGGGCGATGTGTGATTTGGTCACAACAGGACCATTGGTTTGGAATAAGTAAAGTCAAAATGAGAAATAAGATTGTATTATTTTATAAGCAACGTATTCTTGCTACATTTATTTCTAGCATAAATGGAAACACAAAATCAGTTTACAAAATTATGTCAACCCTTGAGACCCAGTGTGATGTCCCATTTTTAGAAAATAAAGCCACCGAGAATTCAAGTGTCCAAATTGACTGGCAGAAAAGTATAAACCACTTGGTGGTCAAACTCGAGAATGGATCTCCAGACATTATTTATTTTTATTTATAGTTTTCCGTTGGCCTTAATAGTTTTTAATTTCTATGAAAGAAAAAGAATGATGTCTAGAACTAAGCATTTATATCAGCAGATCCAACGTATTGGGCGCAGTATACATAGCAATCCTTAAGATCATAGAAGAATAATGTTTGTAGCAAGAGTCGATGCACCAATGTTATAGAGATAATTCTAACATAGTTTGCAATAGTTAACTACCCAATTGGTAATTCAGATTACAACATCAACGAAACTGGCTTGCGGCCTTACAAGGATAATTATCAGATTTGAACTTACAACTTCAATTTATTGAAGGTCGCATAAGTCGTTGAGATATTAATGAATATCCCTTGACCACTTGCTTTCAGATATAGTGCCCACAAACCACTAAAACCTTTAGATGCGATTCTTGTATGTTTTGTCCTCCACGGCGATTTGGGAGTTGCGAACGATTTTAGAAGGTGGTGCCTAGTTACATACTAGTGAACAGGAATAGGATGAGTTAAATTATAATTAAATAATAATTGAACAAAAGGCAGTGGTTGAACGTTAAAAGGTATGACTCTAAGGGCAGCGGTTGTATGTGGATGGTTGTGACTCCTTAGGCAATAAGATATAAGGAGTAGATCAAGCGATCAAGGAAAGGGATTACATTAGGAAATATATCTACACTTAGTAGAGAGGGGCAACATCAGCAGTCAATACATCTGTTTCTGAGAATACAGCAGTCTTATGTTTTAATAGATATTGTGGTATGTCCTATCATGATTATGGTGTATAATAATACCTTGATGATTGTATAACCTCTATGATTCTGGATGTATTTAGTGTTTGTAATTCTCATCAAGCAACCATGAGGAGAGTGGGAAATACCAATAGGGTGAGCAGATACTAGATTCCTTTCTAAGTACCCCACTCCATGATGGATGCCCGTGTGTCTGCCACTTGTAGCCAAGGGGGTGAGTGTCCGCCCTTGGGCTTAGAAAAGTAAATCTACGGGCCACCTATTGTAGCTTTTCCTTAATCTCTACATGGTTTGGTTGTTGGGATGGATTCAAGGAGTTTCAATCATAAGAGGGATGGATAAGGTAACATGGATAAGGAAAGCAGATACAATTTTATCCACTAAGTAGCCCACCCCATGTTGGATGCCCGCATGTCTGCCACTTGGGGCCAAGAGGGATGGTATATCTGCTCTTGGGCTTAGCATGGATAGCTTCGGGCGGACTTATCATGTTTCTCATCCAAGTCCTATTATGATTAAACTCCCACTATGCATTATGGCTGATCTTCTATCATGCACTATAGATATTGCGTAGTTTATATAGATTTGAAATAGTTATGTATCTTACATGGTTTAAATAGATAATATATTTATTATATATGTTTTGATCATATGAATTATATTTCCAATATTATCTAACATGATTGCAGGACCTAAACCAGGATTTATCTTGCTTAAAGCATTTAATTGGTAAGTTATAACCCTAACTATATTAAACTTGTGATTCTAGGGCAAGATTTAGGGCAATCACAAAAAGGGGAAATTACACCCAGGACCAGAGTTAAGACTGAAAACTTTCATATTCTGCCTGTATGATCTGTCAAATAGCGGATCTGATTCAATTACACATGCCTAACTTAGAAATCATAGGGATGGCCCAGGAATGGAATCTAATATTAGTTTAGAGGGCAAGTTGTGAGAATTAGGAATCCAGCACTAAATTTTAGGAATCTTTTCTTTTGGATTACATTAGCTTTAGTGGAAAGTATAATAAATGGTTCCTTTTAAGAATGTATTGTGACTATGGTTTGGGACACAAAAGCCACTAGTTTAGATACCACTGGCGTTATCTCTGAAGCCTTTAAATTTGAATTTTCAGAATATCAAAAAAAATCTTTTAGCTGGATGACAACAATTGTAAGAAGGTTTGATGGAGAGCTGAAGAGTTTGGTGAGTATTTGAATTGAGGTTCATCTGTTTTGGAAACAATGGGTATTGCCAATAATTATACCCTTAATGCATTTTGTAAGCAAGATTCTAAACAAAGGTTTGTCATCTAAACTTGTGTTAATTCTGTATATGTCCAATCATGTGACTTTTTACTCTCAATCATGGTCATAACGCCATGATTTGAATGATAAGAAGAAATCTTCATACTTTTAATAAGTTTTTCATTGTTTTGGCCATTTCTAAGGCTTGTCTGTCATCCTGATATAAAAATAAATTCCGCATCGGTCTTTATTTTGTTTTCTGGATATTCTTTCTGTAAGTAGTTTCAGGGAAAAATCCTCTCTGTTATGAATCATTGAACTTATGGTGAATACTTTATATATGTATTTATTAATGGTATGATACAATCTCAAGTAAACTATCAATTTAGTGATAACCTATTGAAACCAAATCTTTATGCAACATGCCATAGAGGGTACAGGTTTGAACTTCATTGGTAACCTAGATTTTAGAAGTATAGAGCTCTTTAAATTTCTGGCATATTGCTCTTTAAATTTCTGGCATATTGAGCACCTGCAAATATCTAAGATACTTAACTTTTGATCTCAGAATGATAGCATGGACCTCTGTAAAGTTTGGATTACATTCATTTCCAAGGAACATTTGTTAATATTGATTGTATCTTTGGCCACAGGTGGATATGTGTTGATGGAAGAAAAATTGCCACATTATATTATTCCTGATTTAACTGGATTTAAGGTATGTTTTCTATTGCTCTTTTCTTTTTGTTATTGTGTTTTTGATTGTATAGGTAAACCAGGTTTTGAAAGGGCCCCAAAACCCTTTATAATTAGCGAAAGATCAACAAGTGAACAACATAACAAAAACAAAATGTTTGCAGATAGTGAACCCAAAATCCAACATCAAAAAAGAACCAACCCACATACCAAAAGCAACAAAAGACAACAGAAAGGGACAGACCACCCCCAACTACATCTGCTTCAGAATCTCAGCTGCTTCCAGCTCTTGCTGGTAGAAGCTCTCATGGAGCTTGACAAAGTCTTGGTGCTCCTTTTTCTCCTCGAATGATTTCTTCTTACTGCTCCGAGTTCTTTCACTTGGACCTGCCTTCACACTTTTATCAGCACTGATGATCTTTTCTTCCACACACTGGGCCTCTGGTTCATCTACCATATCCTTCAATTTCTTCGTGAGAATATTAATACCCATTGCACTATTTTGGATAATGCATTTACTAACCTGAATGACCCTGTTAAGATTATCTTTTATACCT
Source organism: Cunninghamia lanceolata (assembly GCA_027924645.1). Classification (NCBI taxonomy): domain Eukaryota; kingdom Viridiplantae; phylum Streptophyta; class Pinopsida; order Cupressales; family Cupressaceae; genus Cunninghamia; species Cunninghamia lanceolata. Next base: position 585,647 of record BSBN01000210.1, on the reverse strand, counting down.
TTAAGCTCCTTCTCGAGTGTGGTCAATCTATTGTTATAATCCTCTTCCCTTTTCTCCATCTCCTTTAACATGTTAACACTTTGTTTTAAAATTAAAAAATTCCTGCTCCATTTTGTTCAATCTGGGCACAACTTCCTAGCTTTGAAAGATCCTGTTATTTTCTTCCCTTTCCACATGAATCTGTCCCCCAATCCTTTTCTCAATGATGGAAAGTTTCAGATTCAATCTGTTAATTTTGACAAAGAACCATTTTGTAAGGGAATGCTGTGTATCCACAGCTCCCTGTATGGTTCCCAGGATATCCGATAATTCCTGCCTAGAGGACACATTAGCCACTAAAACTAAGAATTCTTAGGGAATACTAGGAGAAGGATCCAATATTCCTGGAGAAGGGACACTAACCATGGGATCAAGAATAAAAATAGCTTTCCCTTTCTCTTTGACCCTTTTCTCTTGAAGCTGGACATTCTCCTGACTAACCTCATTCACATCCTTCCCAGCTCTTTCCACAACATTCACAGTATCCTTTATGTGCAATTTTTTTCCTTTCTTATTCATTTTCCTCCCTGGTTGTGGCTTAGCTTTAGGTTTTTCCTCTACCCTCTTTCTTTTGCTATTCGTGGGGGGCTTATAATTTTTCGAAACCTGACTCTCATCTTCTTCATGAAACCCTAGGCTGCTCTCCCTAGGGGAAGAGCCTTCAATATCAGAGCCAGTTAGAACCCTTTTCTCAACCTCCTTCGAGGAATTCTTCAAAGAGTGCTTAGAGTTGTTAGAGGGAGTGTTTGAGTGATCCACAACTCTATTCACTTCATCCTCCCTCAACTTGACACTTAGAACAGGGCTTTTAGGCTAGGAGTTTGAGCTTTCATGTAATTTCCTAAAAGGAATATTAACCTCTGATGGAGGGGGGTTGAGCCTGGAGCTCATTTACATTCTCTCATGAACACTTCCAAGGATAACAACAGATAGAAAGGAAATGCAACCCTGATTTTATGCCTAAAATTATTTAATAGTACAAAATGGCAACTATACACTGAATTTAACCTTCCTTTGAGGGTTACATACCTCATAATGCACTTAGTCACTTCTCCCCATAACGGTTTGAGGGAATTCCTGGCATGCCCAGAATGTATGTAGCTTGGTTAAATTCTCCCTCGACTTCAGGAATGTAACCATGGCTCCGTCCCCCGCTCTCCTATCTTTGAATACCTTTGCCCCTTCCATTATATTTGCATTTGTCCTTCATACATGGCAGCATATACTCTTCAAAATATATCTGAATTGCACTTCATTTTCTGCCCCTTCTATTCTCTCAATTCTGCTCTAAACTCGTAATAAAACATTGAAATTACTTACTTCCCATTCACACTATCTTCCATATCATATAGCATCTCAAAGGGAGGCGCTCATCATGAATAGTTGTGTCTATTACCAAAGAGACAACTCTTCAAGAAGTCGCAGTTCTTCTATAAACAATCTTTTCCATTCATAACTCTTTTTACACTTCGCACCTCTTCATAAAGTTAAAACGCTGCCTTTCACAGATCACATACCTTTTGTCTATAGTAAATAGCATATTATATGTATATTTAAATATGACCTTTTGTCTTATATGGAACTTACTTTAGTCGGCCACCTCTTCTTACAAATCGCACTCCATCACTAACAAATCTGCATCCTTTTCATTTACAAATCACACTCAATATATAATTGCATTCTTTACCAAAGCAAATCGCATGCTTTCATATCATCGATTGTCTTCTATATTGATTGCTGTCTTCTTTATTGCATCGTTCATATGTTAGTTAGCTCTTACAAGCAAATCGCAGCCTTTACAATTGCATTTCTCATATGCAAATCACATCACCTTTATTAATGAATTTCATCACCTTTTCTTAAGCGCTGCCATGTAATATGATTTCTGCCTTTTTGAAGTATAATCAAATTACTTCTCATACAAATCACCGCGCTTATTAAATCAAGCATTCCATAATGTAGATTGCACCATATCATATGCAAATTGCTGCTTTTAAGGATCGTTACACTTCTTAACATATGATCGCACTTCTTCATTACATCACACTCAATAAGACTATTTTGTCTTATGTATATATTTGCTGCCAAGGGTTGAGTCGGCCTCTATAACAAATAATTTAAATCTTCAATTTAAATTACATTTAATCTTCATCACCAAACTCAAGGCATTAATTACGCATTAATCTTATCTATACGTTAACGTGACATTCCTTCAACAATCTCCCATACGCCTTTGACAACAATATTCACTTTTGACATTACGACAATCTCACTTTGACATTCTCGTCCATACATCTTGGACAACTAACCAACAATCTCCATGACAAACTCTTTGACATCAATGACAACTTTGTCCACCTTTGACATCAATGACAACATTTCCAACAACTACTACCATACATTTGCTCCTTTGTCTGTAAAACAAATGCTAAAAATCTTGTAGAAAATGATTTTGTTATAAAGAAATTTTCCGTCAAAACTATATTAGTTCTGCTGAATGATTTGGACTTGAGATGATTGGAATATAAGAATATAAGAACAACTATTATCAACTCTTTCTTTGTGTTAATTGAATCCATTTAAATGCTGAATGTCTAAAGATATGTTAGCAGTAAATTAGAAATTGAAGCAAAACATGAGACTGTTCTAATATAGGCATAGACTTTCGGTAACATGCTAATCTGCATAGCCTCATGAACTATGAATGGAGATTAGTCATTGCTTGAATTCCCACCTGAAGGCAAGTGTTGAATTTCCATTTGGGGAAAATATTGAAGCTGAAATGTTCTAAATATTTGGGAGCTTTGAAATATCTGTTAGGTCAATGTTTCTTCAATTCCAGAAGTTCAGAAATCCAGGAGGTCTTGCAAATTTTGTCGCCAAATTAAAATTTGTCTTTTATGCCTCGTGACTACCTGCCATGGGTTATTGAAAAAAAAAACTTTCATGACATGCAGATGACAGACAGATGAAAATAACATCATTAAAGATTCATTACATCCCTTTTAATGTGTATGGTGCACCTTCAAAGAATCTCATCATGCTTTTTTACGTGAACAATACTGATAGCTAGGAAGCAATATTTTTTGATGGGTTATAGCTAGGAAGCAATATTTCTTGTATTGATTGATCTAATTCTTCCTAACATAAAGATTGAACTTGAGGGCGAACAACACAGTAAATATATGAACACAACTTATCTCTACCTTTTTATTTGTAAATAATGGAGTCTATTGGCTCACAGGATTGGCTGACCTTTGAGATAATGTTTTGCATCTATGGCTGATATGATCAGCCGTTCCCAATGAATTTGTGTGGATGACCTGGACAACCCCAGTTGATATTATTGTGTGTGCATCTAATCATAGCTATGTAGGGGTTTCTGCTATTGTGGCTTTTTACTTGCAAAGGGTGAGAGATTTGCCTTCTGCATTAGAAATAGGATTTGTGGAAAAGCAATCAGTAGCACGGTAATTTTAAATCAAGTTATGCAGAATGGCAACCTTTGAAAATGTATACAATATGAGGACTAGGTGTTGTACTCCTTGCAAGTCCTAGTGCTGATGTTGTAACAGTTATTCAATAATTGTTACAAAAAAGTAAAATAATATGCCCACATGGAAAATGATGCCCCACTTGGAAGGAATCTTGAGATTTCTTAGTTGGCGCTTTCTGCCATGTGTCATTGGTCTTATGACGGTTGTAAGAAGTCATTGGATTATGACAAGTATCTTTTTACTGGCTAATTATAGGCATGTATAAGAGGTGTGTAAGAGCAATTATGGCCTCATCTTGGAGTGCTTGGGAGTTACTCAGACCCTTCTTGGTTTTGGGAGTCAAACCGTCAATCTGGGAGTTACTATTTCAGGAGTTACACTTGGAGGAGGGTGCATGGGTCCAACTTGGACTAGTTGGACCAAGACTTGGCTCATGGTTTTGGTAAAACATTCATGGTTTCTTTGGTCTTTTTGGCCTATATATTGAGGGCTTGGGATGTATAATGTCCCGTCTCCAAAATTAAAATAAAACCCAATGTACTTCATACATAGGGCAACAAATGTATTATCTGCACAAACAAAATACAAAATCAATGGATGACACTAACAAACAAACAATGGTGCATAGTTGTTAACAAAGTCTCTAGGGCAAGATGAAGCTTGCGTAGCATAATGGATATAGTAAAGACAATATGGTGGCCTGTTGGAGAGGAGTTCGAACCTTACATAGGCAATGTAAAATCAATGCAGGATTCCAAACCTTGGTGCAAACATTAGAGAAGTCTACAAATAGTCGGTATCGTTTGTTAAAATTGGCTCCCTCCAGGAAACATTCTCTAAGTGCGAGATTATCCCACCCGCGGTCGAATTAGTGTTGAGGGTATAATTAATTAATTGAAGAAGTAAAAGTCTGTAAATATTTGGATAAAAAGGAATTGTGGGGAGACAATTTACCTTATAGAGTTAAGTGCACCAAGATTTAGTCTCATTATAAAATGAAGCATTAATCCAGCCTTAACCGGATTATACATCACCTGTTGAAGAGGTTTGAACTCGATAGAAGAAATAAATGGATCGATATGCTCTGAAGCTTCTAATGCTATCCATGCTGCTAATCACATTAAGAAAATTTTGATCATTAAGGAAGTGCACAACCATACAAGAAGTCGCTGCTACCAAACAAAGACCTTCCGTTCAACCCTGCGATGTATCAAGTTTTGGGCTAAGAGGAGAGGAGTATATTCACATACTTATGGGTTTCTTGTAGGAGTATGCCTAACACCTTGAAGAAAATGATTTAAAGTAACAATTATGTGAAGCACTTGACAAGGAGAGAATGCGATTTCAGCTAAGATTAAATAATATTACAAATTATAATTGAGGTTTTGTAATGTCCCTATTTTCTTGAGCATCAGAGTTCGAAGGACTAGCCTATCATTCGACCCTCGTAGGCTAGTGTTCAGTGATTAGAGGGTCCAGTTGGGCGTTAATGAGCTCTTCAGGTGGCAGTCGACAGTGTTTACCTCTCCAGAATGTTGGTACATTTTGAGATTAAGCTATTCAGAGGTTTTAGGTTTCGTTTTGAGGCACTTACTATTTATAGTAAGTCAGTTGAGTGTCAGTGGCCAACCTTTCTATTTTGGGAAAAGCATCTGGATGAGTAGTGGTTTCTGTGGTTGACCTCCTGGTTCTGACGAAATCGAAAAATAATGAATATTTTTGGAGTTATGACATTTTAATTATTAATAATTAATTATGAAGTGCATATTATAATGTTTTATTAAAAGTGGGGCCATTTAATGATAAAAGACAAATTATATAGTTAAGTTGTACCCCTATGCCTAGGAGTCACAACTTAAAGTTGTTTTTAAAAGAGGGCCATGTGAATATTTAATAAATAATAAAATGAATTAATTGTGCAAAAGGAAAATGAAAATAAAGGTTAAAAAAGATAGAAATAAAGAAAAAGATGGAAAAAAGGGGAAAAAAGATGGGAAGTGATTAAAAGGATGGAAATAAAAGTTTTCTTTCCAATTTTTCAAAAAGAAAGGTTTCCCTCTCATTTGAGTGCCCAAGTTGAGGAAGTTTCTAAATGTTTTCAAGGAGAAAAGAATAAAAGGGTGCAAAGTCCTCTCATTTGGGTATGTTGAATATTCGTTGATATTGTATGTTGTTGGCTTGTCCATTGATCCTAGGGCTTTGAGGACGAAAACCCTCAGTTAACATCAGTTTTGGATTTGAGAGATAATCCCTAGCTGATCATTCAAGAGCAGCTTCACACAGAGGTTGCACAAGTGCATATTGAAGGATTTCAGTGAAATTTTAGAGTGTTTGCATCATTCAGGCATTGCTGGTTTGACAGGGCTGAAACGAAGTTTTGTTTGTGGAAGAAAAACGAAGACATTACTCCTTCTGGGTATTTGACCCAATTGATTCTCATACCAGGGCGATCATTTTCCTAAGTTTTTAGGAGCTTTCGTGGAGTATTTAATTTGCTGCAAAAGTTTGCCCTCTAGAGGTGTACGACATGCCTGGAAGGCACATTGGAATTCATGTCAGGCCATTTCTGCCATTTTCAGTTAGTTACCTGCATTGGAGTTTGGGCGCCTAAGTCAAAGGTGTCTTCTGCATTTGGTTTGAGGTCATTCGGAGACTTGATGTGCATTTGGCGAAGGATTTAGTGGTTTCTAGCATTCATTCCGTCAGGCTGGAATTCATATCAGATTGTTGTGGTTTGCATTTTCTTAGTACTTGCACTTTCATTTTGTACAAAAACTCATTGGAAGATATCAAGTAATAAAGTTCTTGTTCCAACATGTGTATCTATGGTTTTGTGTTTGAATTTCTGTGTATATGTGTTTTGTTGCTGCTGTATTTATATAAAAAAATAAAAAAAATAATAAGTGGGTCATTACAGGTTTATTAAGAATGTCAAGGGGCATGTGATGGGTTATGTCTATTGAAGAAAAAAGGTATTTAAGAGAGACCAAGCAACGAGAAGGATCATCATTAAAAATACATTTTATTATTTGATTATTACTCCTTGTGGAGTGTGGACTGTGGTTCAAACAACCTAAGGACGAAACCCCTCTAAGTTAGAAATTAGAGGACTAAAACCCCCTAATTTCCATTGCTGAATTAGTGGACGAAAACCCCTGATTTAGGCAGATTTGGAGACATATCAAAGGCAGATTTTGTTACGGGAACCAGATAAGTTAAAATATGATTCTATATTTACAAGGAAGAGCGAAAGCTCTTATAAAGAGATTACAATGTCTAAGAATAGACAACAGCTTGTACAAAGCAAAAAGGCAACAGCAGGACGAAGAGAGAAAAGCAAGAAACTAACTAAACAAAGATGGACCATTATAGAAAGTAGGTAATATAACTTAATACCCCCCTTAATGGTCAATCGGTCAACTACACCAAGAAGCCCCCTAAATTTGACAAACTTATCCGGGCTCAGAGACTTGGTGAGGATATCAGCAGTCTGATCCTCTGTAGGAACATACTGCAAAACAACGGATTCGTCTTCAACAAGCTAGCGAATGAAATAACAATGAAGATCAACATGTTTTGTCCGTTCATGGAAGACGGTATTTTTGGCAAGTTTGAGCACCCCTTGATTGTCACAATACAAAGGTAAGGCCCAGCTGGAGACATGTTCATGTCTGAAAGCATCCGTCGAAGCCAAACTGCTTCATAGGTTGCTTTAACAGCTCCCCTATATTCATCTTCTGTCGAGGAGAGCCACTGCTTGCTGCTTCTTGCTAGCCCATGTGATTGCACCTGTGCCCAAGCTGAAAACATACCCAGAGGTAAACTTTCTGTCATCAATGGAACCTGCCCAATCTGAGTCTGTAAAACCAATCCGCTGAGGGTCTTTGCACCGGCCATACAGAATGCCAAAGTTAGAAGTGCCTTGCACATATCTCAACACATGCTTTGCTGCAACCCAATGTTCAGCTTTAGGAACAGTCATGAAGCGGGAGATGTAGCTGACTGCAAAACTAAGATCAGGTCTAGTGGCAGTAAGATAGATGAGACTGCCCACTAACTGCCTGAATACAGATTTATTTTCTACAGGAGAGTCTGAATGAGCTGAGAGTTTCAGCTCTTTTTCCATAGGTGTAGTAGCAGGTTTGCAGTCTGTCATCCGGAATTTGTCCAACAAACCTCTTGCATACTTTGACTGAGAGATAAAGATGCAGTCAGGGTGCTGCCAAACCTCAATGCCTAGGAAATAATGGAGGAGTCCTAAGTCGGTCATGTCAAATGTGTGACTGAGATCCTGTTTGATCTGCTGAATCAATTGCTTGGAGCTGCCAGTAATAATCAGGTCATCGACATAGATAATGATGTAAAGACTGTCATCAGCATATTGTTGGACATACAAATTGGAATCCGAAGGACTCCGCTGAAAACCATGATCTACGAGGTACTTATCAATCTTGATGTACCATGCCTGTGGACCCTGTTTGAGGCCATAGATAGCTTTCACCAGTTTGCACACCTGGTGTTCTTTGCCCGCAACCTTGAAGCCAGGAGGTTGCGTCATGTAAACTTCTTTCTGCAAATCACCATTGAGGAAGGCACTCTTGACGTCAATTTGATGGACTTTCCACCCAAACTGGGCTACCATAGCAAGAACAAGCCAAATGGTACTCATCTTGGCTATGGGGGCAAAGGTCTCCTCATAGTCAATGCCCTCTTTTTGAGAGAACCCTTTGGCTACCAACCGAGCCTTATACTTATCAAGGGTTCCATCAGCTTTGTACTTGATTTTGTACACCCATTTGTAGCCAATGGGCTTCTTCCCAGGAGGAGAGGAAGGTCAGAAAGAACCCAAGTATTGTTCTTCAGGAGACTGTGGTGCTCAGCGTCCATAGCCTTTTCCCATTCAGGCATACCTTTAGCCTCAGAATACGTTTGAGGCTCTGAGATGCTGTGAAGATTGGCCATGAGGGCAAAATTGACAGTATTGTGTTGTTTGCTCTTCTTCCGAGCAGATCTACCCTCGATGAGTTCATTATCATGAAGATCACCAATTGTTTTGGCTCACCATTTAGGCCGAAGAGCAGATGCACCAACATCTGAGATAGGTGCATCAGCATCACTAGGAGAGACGGGAACAAGATCAGGAGGATCCAGAATATCCGGAGGACGGGCGGGTGCTTGAACAATAGGCTGAGGTGCAGGCAGAATTGCAGGAACCCTCCCATCAGGTGAAGCTAGAGGAATGCAAACACCCAAATCTAAAGCCTCCAAAGGCCGGTCCTCAGTATGAGGAGATGAAGTAGAGAGTAGAAAAGGCCCAGTAGTCTCATCAATTACTACATCACGACTGAAAATGAGATGATCAGTCTCTACATCAATCAGTCTGTAAGCCTTATGATTTTCACTATATCCAGTGAACATGAGTTTCTGGCTTTTGGAGTCCAGCTTAGTGCACTTGACATCTGGAATCCAAACATGAGCGGTGGAGCCAAAAATTTTCCGATGGTTGACGCGAGGCTTACGTCCAGACCAGGGTTCTTCAGGAGTCATCTTTCTGACGGCATAGGTCGGAGACCGGTTCAGAAGGTAAATAGCAGTGTAGACTGCTTCAGCCCAGAACTTCTTAGGAACACTTCTATGTTCTAACATAGAACGTGCCATCTCTGTAATAGTGCGATTGTGACGCTCAACAAACACCATTTTGTTGAGGTGTGTAAAGTGTAGTAAGCTGACGTTTGATGCCATGTGTAGCACAGAAATGAGTGAAATTAGAGGAACAAAATTCCCCCCCATTATCAGACCAAAGAGAGACGATTGGACAGCCTGACTCTTTTTCCACCAAGGCCTTGAATTGCTGAAATGTACTAAGCACATCAGATTTCTTTTTTAAGAAATACACCCACATCTTTCTGCTGAAATCATCAACAAAAAGCAGAAAATATTTGCACCCAGTAACTGAAGGAGTGTTCATTGGTCCACATATATCAGCGTGAACCAACTGCAAAACCTTGGATGCTCTCCATCTGTCACCATCGGAAAATGGGGTCCTATGTTGTTTGCCAGCCTGACATGCATCGCAGACGCCAGGGAGTTGAGTCTGAATGTTTGGAAGACCACCGACCAGACTCTCCCTAGCTAACTGGGAGAGATAGTGCATGTTGAGGTGCCCATAGCGCTAATGCCAGAGTTTACTGATGGAAGTACTCCTGGCTGCCAAAGCTTGTTCTGGAGAATCACCAGAATCCACGAGTCTATATAAACCATGATCCTCAAGAGCCTGAGCAACAGTGATGCGGGTCTCACAATCCACTATACTGCATGAGTGCATGCTAAAGACAACATCCAGATGAGGTGAGTGTCGCATGATTTGACTGACAGAGAGAAGGTTCAGCTGCATGCCAGGTACGAAGTATACATCGAGAAATATTAAATTTCTCCTACCAAACTGTATCTGCACGGTGCCTTTTCCGACAACTGTATACTCTTTGCCTCCTCCAAAGACGACAGAGTCTCGGAATGGTGTGTACTCAGTGAACCGGTCTCGCCGATGTGTGAGATGTTGAGAAGTGCCTAAATCAACGTACCAGGCAGAGGATTTGACGTGGTCTGCAGGTCGCTTAGCCATAAAGGCATAAGACACAGAATTCTCTTGTTTGGCAAACGGCACCTCCATGCTTGTCGAGGCACGAAAAGCAAAATAGTGGAAGAGAGATAAGAGCAGAAGATATAAAAACTCAAAAACTTGGAAAAGACAGACAAACCCTAGTATGGGTTGCAAAGCACAAAATGCCAAGAGGAAAGACATCATTATGTGCCAAGAAATCAGATATTGTGGCAAAATCCTAGCACAACAGAGATTCCAAGAACTCTTGCCAACTGCAGCGACCAAATAAAATAGCAACTGCCAAAGATAGAAAACTGCAGACAGGAAATTGCTATTTGACGGAAATGTGTAGAATGCGGCCATAGATATTCCACCAAAATATATATATCTGCTCAGAAATGGGAACCAGCTGCCAATTAGGGAACGCTACGATCATAATGGTAATTTTACTGAGTGATCTTGAGAGGAAATCACACAAAAGCAGCAGAGAATAAAGCTCCTCAAGAAATAAACGAGTCTGCACCAGATGCGACCTCAGGAGTAAGCCGGCAGAAATAACTGTCGCTGAGGAGATGTCACAATCCACGGAAATCACAAGCAGAACATGATTAGGAATAGAAGTCGATGTGGAACTGCCGACGAGTTTAGAAGACTTTCTAGTGTGAATTTCTTTGATCCTTGTTGATGGCCGATCAAACGGGTTGGGGGCCGCCGGAACTGCAGAGGAGCCCACGAAGACGATGCTAATGCAAGAAACGTAAACACCAGAAGAAATGTAAACACCAATGCAAGAAATGTAAAAAATCGCGTCTGGAATCACGACCCTTCAGAACTATGATTTCTTTAGAATCCCACTTCCGGCAGAACAAACACAGATCTAAGGAAAGAAGAACCCGACCTTCAGAATGCAGACGCCAGAAGGCATTGAAGGTAAAGGAGAAGAATAGAATTGTACGGCGCTTGTCCGTACGTCGTACGGAATATATAGAGTGCCCAAAAAAGTTAACAAATTTTCCTGCTCTTACAGCTCTGATACCATGTTACGGGAACCAGATAAGTTAAAATATGATTCTATATTTACAAGGAAGAGCGAAAGCTCTTATAAAGAGATTACAATGTCTAAGAATAGACAGTAGCTTGTACAAAGCAAAAAGGCGACAGCAGGACGAAGAGAGAAAAGCAAGAAACTAACTAAACAAAGATGGACCATTATAGAAAGTAGGTAATATAACTTAATAGATTTAAAGGCAAAAAAAGGTGCTTCATTGAGGAATACGTTGCTGCAGAATTGGGACTGATTTCCGCCACTAGAAAGGGGTTAATTCAGTTATTCTGAGCATTAAATCTGATTTACAAAACAAACTATTAACAATAATTTCTGAATTGATCTCATCAAGTAAAATAACGATTTCATATTTATAATTAATTGTGCAAGATTATTAAAATTGTGAACTAGGGTTTGATATATATTAAAATATTCCATTCAGGATATTACAGGATGGAGATCATATGGTCAGATTTTATGCAAGGTTGTGTTACCAGTTTTTCGCTGGATTCAAAGTGTAGATCTCTTATGAAGCATTGGAACTCATGATTGTGTTGTAAGTGGTTTTGGAGAAATAATACATTCGAGCGTGCTTTGGTGGCTGGGTTTTTCCCGTATGAGGGTTTTCTTGGGGTATATTTTGTGTTCTATTTCTCATCTTCTCTTCTTGCTTTTTCTTTTGTGCTGTTACTATGCTGAAATTACTGGAGATCTGGTTAACTTACACTGTTATCCTTATTGGATTAAATAGAAATTTATTGTACTTTCTTTTCATGAAGAACAAGTGTTATTAGATCAATACAACTTGAGAATGGGCATGCTATTCTAATTTCTAGCAACTTGACAAACAAATAGGTATAATTAGGGGTGCTGGTTTGAATCTTATTTTGAATTCTGGTGATTAATGTGTGTTCCCTGTTGGAGACTTTATGTGCAGCCAAACTCAAACTCAACCATCTTAATAAGGGCTCGACCCTTGAGCCTCACCAGCTCAAAATAAAAACTCAATCCCAGCTCATCCAGAGTCAAACATGCATATTTAATATTAAATGCTTGAATACTGTAACATAATCCTACTTGCCCTTTGTTAAGCTCATCACAGAAGATGTTCCTTTTGGACAGTCTGAAGAAAAGTTGCAATACCTAGTACTCAACTTATACCTGTTGAGGCAGCTCACTCATATACTCTGCACAATCAACATACTCATGATGAACATTCTTAGAAGTAATACTTTCTCTCATCTGAACCCTCTATTGGTAATTTGGTACCTTAGGTGGATCTGCTCCGTTAAGTGTCATATGATCCACTCTTAAAATATTTGATTACTCCCCAAAGCTTCATACTTGAGTACTTGGGACTCTGGGAGTATTGTAACTCATACCGAAGAGTGTGTTAAGTATGGTTTCAAGCATGAATTAGTATTGGGAGACTCTGGTATCTCATAAAGTTCTAATATTTATTACCATTTAATCTTCCAAATATGCTGGAAGTATATCCCATGTATCTGTCTAGCAGCAATAATATCTTAGTTTGATTAAGACCTTGAAGGGACATTGTAAAAATGCGTTTAATTTTCAAAAGAAATTGCTAAAGTGTGATTTTACTGATGAGTATTTTGAGAAATTCTGCAAAGCCTGCTTTTACTTTTTGAACCGACAATTAACATTTTGCTTTGGATGACGGATTTTTTCCTTGAAATTCTAGATTACTAATAACATCATTATTTTTTAGAAAAGGTTATCAAATATGGTCTAAATACTGGAAAGTATTTGCCAGAATCCACGACTACGTTTATGGAGCAGCCTAATTGGAAATAGAATTCAATGGCACAGACCTTTGTCACATTGATTGTTGAAGGTTACCAAACCAGCTTGCTTACAATGTGAGATAGTGAGTAATTCTTCACTTAAAGAACATAGATAAATACTTAATTCTATGAATAGGCCAAACGCAGCTCACCAGGGAATCTAGAAAGATTCCAGGGTGGTGGTGAATTGATACAAATGCCTCAATGAATTTGTAAATCGAAACATGATGAATCAAAGTAAACATTTTCTTGGTTGGCAAAGTATAATGAAACATTGTATGCTGCCTGCTTTATCAAGCATTTCATATTACATGTAAAGGGATATCACACATTTATTAAATTAAAAGATTAGAAGACGAGTATGGTGGTAATCCTTAATATGCTTTTGCAAGTGGTTCAAGGTTCATTGCATAGATTTGTAATTTTTTTGGAAGCGATCATGAACTTGTAGACTCTAATATTTGTATATGTTTTATACGAATGGTTTCTGTGCAATTGGAAATTAACTGATTATTTTTTATGTAATTTTTCAGTTGAAACCTTATGTGGCACATACTGTTCACGCCAAGGCTGCAACTGAGGCTGCAAATCCTAAAGATTCTGCATCTACAATATCTGATGTATAAATTAGTTTTCCATCCTATTTTTTTAGTATGCTAAGGTGTCAGTCACTGTGTAGTTCACTTGAAAATCCAGAAAGGGTTTTGAACAGTGATTAGTGTCACATTATGCATTTGCATAAATGCCAAACATATGTGGACCTTTGATTACTAGTTTCACTTGCATTTTACTGTTAGGTTTAAATTGATTTTTCATTCAGTTTTTGGCTTGTTGTCTCAAACAACCAAAGAACGGAGGGTGAATGATGGGTAAGGTTCCTGATATGCATTCATATAAAAAATGGCCATCAAAATTTAAATGGCTTTTCTTTTCTAGTTTTATTAGAATTGGGCTACTGTTGGATTAATATATGTTGCGCTTTACTTTATGATTAAACAGTTTAATACAAAACTTATTTGTCTTTTATTAATATAAATAGAAAAATATCCCACAGTTCTTTCACAAGGACGATCACGAGCATTATAATCTTATATGAATTTCTTCCGGTAGTGAGGACAATCATGAGCATAATAATCTTGTATTAATTTCTCCAGGTGGTGAGGACAATCTTGTAGCTTAAAACTGTAATATCAGAAGGGTTCGTTGTTGTAATAATTGCTTCTCATCTGATTTCCACCACAATTGATTACTTATGGTTCTCCTTATTTGCTTTCAATTTTTTCACTCTCCCCAGAAAGAGAATGAATGTTACAGTCTATATAAGAGACATGCTAAAAAACCATAATACTGTAGACTAAAATTTCAATGCTTTCTGCTGTTAATTTTTTCCCTGTTCTGTTATTTAGACAGTTTGATGTTTTGACTCTTGCTTATTGTCAACTATGCTTTCTCCCGGTGCTGCTATGCATGGGCGGCCTGACATGTTTTAAACAGCTTGCTGTATGGAATGGTGTATATGTAGTTTTTTCATTAATATAACTTTTCTTCAATTTAATAAAAATAACTGATGTAAAAATCTTTTGGATAAACTACAATATAAATTTAGGGAAAGTTGTTCTACATTTTATTTTCTCATGTTCATAGATGCATTTAACGGTGATGTTCTATATTTTTATAGATTTCTAATTCCTAGAAGTTCTAAATTAGCATAAATCCATCTTAATATGGATGCAATATGTTTGAGAGCTATTCTTCGAACATAGGGCTTGGCTCCTTGAGTCATTTGGAAACCTTTCAGTACATTGATCGAATGTTAAGATGGATAAATGGTAGTGCCATTTTTTCTATATGATTATTAATATTTTTTAAGCTTCAAAAGGTTTCACACATTAAGATTAAGCTAAGAAAACCAGATTCAAATAATCCAAATTAAAAGCACTTAAAGTGGATTTTAATAGTACTGAAAAGATTTCAAAGCATATATTTAAAAGGATCAAACTTTCGCAAATTGTCATGTCCCTATATTGAATCGATATTAAATATAATAAATCGAATACGCTTAAAGATTAAATATATTAAGTTAATAGATTAAATATTATATTATAAATAAGTAAATTTATATTTTATGATCTAAGGCTAGCGATCACTAAGGGGAAGAAATGCAGCAAAAGACAAATCTAAGATAAGGATTATAAAAGGGCAACAACGAATATCTTCTGACGTTAGAGCAAACATTTCTATCTCCATTGGCCGATTCTATTCTTGAGACGCCGACAGACATTACGCAATAGTCATAGTAAATATCAATTAAGGAATTTGATTAAGTTTGCCCCGATCAGTTAAGGTTAGCGCTTATGAAATAATAAAGAAAAAGGTGTAACTAATATTAGAAGCAATGTCTCGTATGACAATAACTAGACACCGATTAAATATCACAAGGGCAGCAAATAATATATAATGGACAGCGATTATGAGGTGCAAACAAATACGAGTTGGTTAAACAGCGAATAAAGGCAAACAAGCGATGATGTGAATAAAGCAACAACGATTAAGGAGCACCGATAATGTTAAAATAATAGTCATTAAAGGTGGCGATCCCATGAAGGGATGCGATTAGTCATAAGATACAATGGTTCCAAGATATAAGAAGAGAACGGAGCATCATAACCCAGATCAGAAAATCATCTCATCTATCACAAACTCAGAATCATTGAGTCATCATTTTAGGGGCTTTATAATCAATTCATTATCTCACCATCTCAACATATCATCTCTCATTCGAATAATCATATCACTCATATTTTCATCTTTCAAGACATCGCAGCATAACATCTTCTGATATAAAAGCATCATCATCTTTCAAGCATCGGAACACACATTGGGAAGAACACTACAACTCCAAAAAGCATCGAACAGAGAACAGCAAATAGAAATAGAACAAAACAGCAGCTATCATCGAATCATCATTCACTTATAGCAGACTGACTATAATGCGTTTCAAGTATAGAATCGATTGGAAAGATTATCATAGAATAAGTATATTGAACAAATTTAGATATAGGATGAAAATGTTATAATCCTAATGGACATGAAAATGCTCATAACTATGATAGAATGAGAATGAATAGCCTAAGAATGATTAAGGCATAAGAATGTTTATATGATGAATAATATTCCTATAAGGAAGCATATTGGATATTGCCAATTAATGTGATCAATGCGATAGTAATGATAAGATTTAGAAGACATAATTCATAAAACCATGATATACTCGGAGAAGAGCAAGTAGCCTCACCCTTAATCTCTCTATCACCCTACGAGTATGGTGGTGAGTTAAGGAAGGGCGGACTAATGGACCTAGGTGACCTTCAAGTGGATGAAGAACACCACGTGTAGTGTGAAGTCCCTTGAGCCAAGAGGCGAAGAACACCGCATGTAGTGTGAAACCCTTGGGCTTAAGGTTATGTAAACTTAATAAATGTGCCCAACGTTAGGTGACTCAAGAAGGTGAGGAATGCCGTGTAGCATGAAACCCCTTGAGCCAAATGGTGAAGAATTGCCGCATGTTGCAATGAAGTCTTTGGGCCTCCGGTGGGATGGTTACACTAGGGGCTTAACGTAATCGTACTCATATGGGGTGCATGCGTAGAGTAGATTAACGATCAGGCTCCATAATGACTCTCCCGAGGTATATCATGGAAAACTTTATGTGAAAGAAATGAGAATATGAAATGCATATATGTAGTAACTTTAATGTTGATTATTATTATGAGGTTACTAACCCTAAGAGGAAATGTGAAAGGTATATATGCTAATGAACTTGATATTGATTATGATTATATGGTTATTAACCCTAATTGCAATATGTTGATATTATAAGGATTTATTGGGTACTAATGTTCTCTTTGCAAGTTATAATTGTGTGCAAGGTTAAGAAATGTTGAACTGCGAAAAAGGGGACACTACACAAATTCACAAGAGTGATTTGAAAACCAAAAAAAATTAAAATAATTTTTTTTTTTACATTTACTCAAAACATAGTTCTAGTATTATTTTTTAAGAATCAAATATACAACACAAATATTTACTAGTATAGATATCTTAAATATATCTAAAAAAGTTGAGAAATGGTTATTTTATCTACCAAAGAGTTATTTTATTTACTACATATAAAGGACAATTTTTTTTTGTTAAGAATTATTTTATTTTATTTTATTTATATTGTTTACTTTATTTTTATTTTTATTTTTATTTGAAGAGTTATTTTACTTTTGTATGTAACTTTTAATTTTACTTTTGGAAAAGTCACTATTCATTATTTCGACAATTCTTTTGTTTTGTTAAGAAGTATAAGGGGAGAAGTATTTGAGGTCATGACCATGAAAGAATAGTAAAAAAAAAAATTGAAGCTGACATTTATTTTTAAATATAAAGACCCTAACTTTAATGTAAATAGAATATGTAGTAAATAAAGTAACTTTATAGTAAATTAAAGTAAAGACACCAAAGTTTTTAAATATGTAAATAAAATAACTCTAAAATAAAACATACCGATTTTTTCAAACATGATGTAAATAAAATAATTCTAAAGTAAAGTAAAATAAAGTAACTCGTAAGTGATTATAAATTTTTATTCTTTGATAACACAAACACTATACCTTCAAGTTAGGGTTTGGGAATCATGGAGCATAGAAGAGGTCATGTGTGGCAAGATTTTTGGCCCAGAGACTCGGGGGAGTCAAAGACAACAAGTGGTGAGGTTTGGAGAGAGACCTTTGGTCAAGGAATCAAGGTTCTTGAGGTTTTGGTGGTTGAAAGGATCGTTTCCCTCAGGCTAGGGTTTGGTGCAAGAAGGAAGAATTGTCTTTTGTGTAGTTCTCAGAAGCAAACACTATTCTGTTAGGGCTTAGAGGAAATGATGTAGCTCTCTCGATCCCAAGTGTGCATTTGGAGGATTTGGATTTACAAGATCAAGTGGACTTTTTGTAAGATCAGGGTCTTTTTGCTAAACCCATTAATCATTGGCCGATGATGAAGTGTTTCGAGAGATGGGTAAAGGACAACTAGGGGGCAAAAGTTTGCTAAGGAGCCTACCCAAAGGTTTCTTTTTGGTTGAATGTGAGCGTAGAAGAAAAGAGAGGCATTATGGAAGTTGTGAGTTGGAACATTGATGGAACAAGCATCTTTTTGAAGCATTGGTTGTTGGACTTTGATCTCGTAAGCTTCAACATCTTTGAAGCTCATGTCTGGTTTAGATTGTATACCTTGCCCTTGAAATTTTGGGGAGACAATGTTTTGGAAAAGATTGGAAATTAGATAGGTAGGTTCCTAAAGGGGGAAGATTTTATTAGGAAAGGGGAAGAAGGAATCTTTTTGTGCATTTGTGTGGAAGTCAATGTGTTAGTCTCTAGAGTTAAGGAAATTGAAATCGTTTCTAAATTTGGATCACAGATTCATAAGATAGAGTAGGAAATCCCTAGATCTTGGCAGGGCCAATCTAAAAAGGCGATATAGGATCTTGGAAAAAAGGATGTGATAGGGGAACCATATAAAATGTGGGAGAAGAGAGTGTAACAAGCTCCCAGTAGAGGGGGTTCAAGTAGATTTGGAGGTGACCTCAATTAAGGAGGTAGGATGTGATTTGCAACCTGAGGCGATGGCAAAAGGGCTTGTAGAGGAGGAGATAGGATTGGTTGATGGATGTGATAAGTCGCAAGAAATGGCGGTTCCTAATGCTTCTCAGGAGGATGTAGGGTTGTTAAGAGGTGAATATTTTTTCTCAAAGGAGCTTGAGACCCAGGGTCAAAGTGAGGATTTGGATCTTTCAAATGAGGAGGAATGGGAGGAGGGAAAAACATAGGAACTAGGCATCTTAGAGGAGAGAACAATCCCTTAGAGTCAGTCAAAGAATTCGAAGCCTAGTTGTGGAAGTAGAAAACTAGGAAGGAGAACCAATAAGAGCAAGCTTGAAGAGGAGGGGGAAAGAAGGGTCAACATAAGTTAGCATCATCTTTATGCTCAGGGAAGGGTCATATCCTTCTCGGGGTGAAATGGTCATTTTGTGGAATGTTAGGGGCTTAAATGCCCCTAACAAAAGGTGTTTGGTGAAACACTAGATAGATTTGTCAGGTGTAAATCTTTGTATTTTACATGAGACAAAGTTAGGGTCATTAGAAGCTTTGAATCTTCTCATAAAATGGAAGAATTGGAGGGGTTTCTTCACCCAAGCCAATGGGGCTTCAGGAGGCTCGGGTCTTTTATCTTCCTCCTCTCTCAATGTTTATGTTTAGCAAAAAGTTGTCTTTTTTAAAGGCAAAGATGAAAATTTGGAATAAGGAAGATTTTGGCAATATTTTCTATGGTAAGAAAGAGGTAGAAGGAAAACTCAAAGATCTACATGAGGTCATACTGAAACATGGTATGAGTCAGGATTCCTTTGATCAAGAAAAGATGTTGCTCGCACAATATGAGAAAATCTTTTCTAGGGAGGAAATCTTGTAGAGACAAAAGTTTAGGGAGATCTGGTTAAAAGGAGATAAGAACATAGTTTTTCCATTTGTAATCTAAACTTAGGAAAAACTTCAATGCTATTGGGGAGATCAAAGCTATGGATGAAAGGACACTCTTAGACCCCCAGGAGTTTAGCAAGGAAGTAGTTTCCTTTTTTGAAAACATTCTAGCTAGTAAAGAAGGAATTGATCTTGTGAATCATAATCTCTTTTTGGATCACATCCCTCATTTGGTGTCGGAGGAAGAAAACTTGACTCTTCTTTCTCCATTTTTAGAGGAGGAAGTTAAATTAGCAGCATTTCAATTGCATCTCGACGAGGTGCCAGGCCCCGATGGCTTGCCTGCTAGCTTTTTTCAGAAGTGTTCATCTTTTATGGGTAAGGATATTTGGAGTTTAGCAGAGGCTTCCTGGAAAAGTAGGAATATGCTAAGAGATTTGAATAATACTTCTATTGTTTTAATTCGTAAGGTCGAAAATGCCTCATCCTTCGATGAGTTTCGACCCATTTCCGTTTGCAACTTAATATGTAAGATTGTAGCAAAAATAATAACAACTTAGAGACTAAAGGTGCTCCTCCCTAAGTTAATTGCATAAGAGCAGAGTGGTTTTGTCCTTGAAATGTCAATTGTTGAGGGCATCATTTTGGTGTATGAAACTTTACACTCTATTTGGAAGAAGAAGAAGAAAGGAATGATGATAACAATAGATATAAGTAAAGCTTATGATAGAGTCAATTGGAAATTCCTAATGACGTTTATCGAAAAGATGGGTTTTGATCAAAGATGGTTGAAATGGATCTTTGGATGCATTTCTATCCCAAGGTATTCAATTCTTGTCAAAGTAAATGTGGAAGGTTTTTTTGAACTGACTAGAGGTCTGCATCAAGGAGACCCCCTCTCTCATTTTCTTTTTATCATCATGACATAAGCATTGGGGTGAAGTATTAAGGCTAGTTATAGGGCCAGTTTCTGGAAGGGCATCAAGGTGGCCAGAGGAGAAGATGAAGTGACTCATTCACAATTTGTTGATGACACTATTCTATTTGGAGATGGATCCTTGGTAGAAGCAAGATGGATTAAAACTACTCTAGTGGCATACAGTAAAGCTTTTGGGTAGCTTATCAATGAAAACAAGTTAGAGGTATTTTTCTTCAATGTATCTCTTTTAAGGCAACATCAAATTGAAGCCATTTTGGACTTTAAGATCAATGCTCTCCTTGGTAAATATTTAGGAGTCCCTCTTTTTGTTTGAGCAATGAAACAGATCCTTTCAAACCCTTTAGTTTCTTGTTGTGTCCAAAGAGTGGCTTCATGGAAGGGTATGTGGTTTACTTTGGCTGGAAGAATAATTATGGTCAAATTAATGGTGACAACTTTACTAATATATTTGATTTTGTGCCTTAAAGGTTCCAACCAAGATGGGTTTGAGAAAGTTATGAGACGTTTTCTATGGAGTGGATCTGATGAGGTAAGGAAAGTGCCTTTGATTAGCTAGGAAACAGTTTGCTCGGTGAAAGAGGAAGGAGGTGTAGGTATAAGACAAATGCGGCTTTGGGAGCCAAATTAGTATGGGACACTTACAACAAGGCAACCTTCAAATGTAGCAAAATTTTAAGGCATAAATATCTAGATTCAATGGTGGTGGAGTAGGTTCTCACAACGACAAAACCCATAAATGGATCTCATATTTAGAATTTTATGATGAAAAAATCATCATATAATTATAGGTCACATCTCATGGTCGGTTAATAATAGAGAAAAAGATTTTTTCTAGGAGGATTCTTGGAATGGGCATGGAAAGTTAGCGGGCAGAGATGAATTAGCAGAGTTAAAAGTTGCATTGGAAAGATTGTGGGATTCTAAGATGAAGGATTATTTGGAGGAAGAGATTCAAGGTGGTATCACGGGCTAGAAATGGAAGGAAGTTGGTGAGGAAGTTGCCTTGACGGATTATATTCTTCTTTTTAGAGAACTTAAGACAAGGAAGGCTTTTCTAAATAGGAATCCAAACTCTTTGATTTGGTGTGGCTCTAAATGAGGGAACTATGCAGTTAATTTGGACTACAAGGTTAGTGATTTATCTCATGGTAAAGAAGAGTGGTCAAATAAGTTGTGTTGGAGCAAATTTTTCCTTAAAAACGTTAGAGCCTTCATCCGGGTGGCATTATAGAAGAAAATCTTGACTGCTAACAAGTTTCACAAATGGCATTTCTTTGGCCCCTCAAAGTGTGTTTTGTGGGTCGAATGAGGAGATGACCAATCATGTCTTGCTCTCTTGCTCTTTTGCAGCAAAATGTTGGTAATGGCTTTGTGTTGTGCTCTTCTTCAACACCTTGTTTAGGGGTTGGCCTTGCATTCAAAGGTCCGTTTTATTTTCTTCTTTCTGGATTATTTCTCCCTCTTTGTTGATCTGGGAAATCTAGAAAGAGCATAACATAAGGATTTCCCTTGACAAATCTTTTTCTTTGGAAGATTTTGAGGTGAAGCTAGATAGAGCAATAATTGAGGTTGCTATGGATAGGTATTTGAATCATTCTAGTAAAAAGAATAAATTCTCAATTTGGGATGCAGAGATTTTGTAGAGATGGAAAGGACTCAAGATTTCCCTATTCAAGAGGTGAAGGGTCCAACCTCTGGTTTGAGCAAAGCTGAGATTTGTTGGATCCCCTCAAGGGAAGGTAATGTAAAATAAAACTTCGATGGGGCCTCAAGGGGAAATCCTAGCAATTCAGGGGCAGGATGTATAATAAGAAATAAGAATGGGTAGGTTTTGATTTCCCCTTGCAAAACATTCCTCTAACACTAAACATCACATTTGCCTCGAGGATGTGCATGTCCCAGTGAAAGAAGATAGTTTCTTTAGGAGAAAGCTCAAAGAAGCTATTTTTACTAGAAATCACCCCACCAACCTAAACCGAGATGATGGGTGGACCCTAAGTTTGACTTGGAATCCTCTTCTAAATTCCCTTCAAACCAACTCTCATTCCCTTTGATCTCTCTCCACCTCCCCTCTTCAACTTAGCTTGTTTCCTCCCTCCTTTCACACTTCTCCATTTCCTTCTCTATGCCTCCCTTTCAACCCTCTTGTTCTATGTTTCATTCTTCTCATCTCTTGCTCCACTCTCCCTCTTCTTTCACCCTAGCTCATTCTTTCCCTATCCTATTTTGTCTCCTATGTTGTCCTTTTCCTTTTTATTGCTTTAGCTTTTCTTTGGTTCCCCCTTTTATTTTGTGTCTTGTTAATAATTTTGTTTCAATCTTGGTCGTCTTTATCCTAGCTTCTTTGCATCTTTTTGCATTTTTCTCTTTAATTTTAATTTTTCTCTTATACTAATTATACTTATTACCTTGACTATAACTCATTTTCACTAATTATTATTGCTTCTTTTTTGCTCCTCTATTTTATATTGTTATTTGCTTGTCAATTTTACACCTTACCATTTATCTCATCATTGTTACTCGTGCAGTCATAGATGGAGGGCCCAGAAATACGACTATCCTATTGTGCAGGCTTAGAGTAAACACAATGGAAAAACACAAAGAAAGGAGCGATAAATGAATATATATATATTGATTCAATATCATGAACAAGTACAATCTTCATATGTCGGCAACATGCGGACTGTTATGGGCTCACAGGCTTGTCCTCCAGCAGAACTACATGAAATATATAGCTTTGAAGTGCCTTATGTAAATCCACTGCTAAAGACTAAAAAATTTCTATCATATTCACTATGCTCCTAATGTATCTAATGAATGCTTATATATCATCTCCTAGCTCAAGGGATGCTCCATGTCAGCCTTAAGAGGTTCCAAGACCCGATGCTTGATGAAATGTGTAGGTCGGCCTTAACCATGTGGTAGTGCTCCGTGTTTTGAAGGAACACGTGATTCTAAATGAAGATGTCTTTGGTCCCAAACTGCCTTGTGAGATGTTCCTTTTGGCTTCGCAACTCATGGGAAGGTGCCGTAAACTCTGTGTGCTCATACTGAATGCTCTGTTCTGTGAGTTCTGACGGTGTTCTGATAGCAATAAATTTTTGCAAACAATAGCAAACCTCAAGAAATACGGATATGATGTAGATGACATAGTGTAGAGTCTTCATCCTGCTCCGCAAACTGTGAAATGCTATTGCGGTAGACTGCAGTGCAATCTACTAAGACTGTACTGACTGAAATGCAAGAAAAGAAAAGAAGTCAAAATGTTTTTGGTTGATGCAAGATTGCCTTTCAACCTAGGATACTCCTGCATCAGACACCCGAGGTTGTTTGAAAAGTGAGTCCCTCACTTTCCTTGGGCTAGAGGAAAACCAATGCGGTCTACCTCAGCCTGAGATATCTATAATGAATCTTCCTCTGATCTTCCTTTCCACTTAACCAAGTACTCTTTATACTGCTTGCCTCTGGTATTGTGCCAAATTCTATTGTCCAAAATCTACTCTATCTACTTCGATTATTGTTGTGGTAACTGATCCTTCAATCCAATTTCAGTGCTATCACTTGATTCTCCCTCATGATATTGATACAAATTTGCAATTTGAATATGGGTGATATACCAAATGCTTCTAGTAATTCCACTTCATATGCATTTCCTAAATCAAACTTCTTAAGAATCCTACATGGTCCAAACTTTCTCATCTCCAGCTTCTTGTATGTCCCTACTGGAAATCTTTCCTTTTTGAGATATAGCATAACTTCATCTCCAACAGAGAATTCCTTATGTCTCCTCTTCTCATTTGCTTGTCCCTGGGTAAAAGTACAAAGTTGTGTCACACTTTTATAAAAGAAATGGCCAACGCTGATCCAACTTTTAAACTTGAATCACTAAAAAGTGACATATATGTTTTGAATTTTGAAATGATCTAAACTAATAAAATATTTATTTTTTAGTATATTTTATGTTTGTATTTTTTGAAAAAATTTAAAAAATTATTTGAATATAGTTTTAAATAAATTGACACTATAATTTAGTTGCTGATAAAATGCTGAAAAATGAAGTTACATGAGACGTCAATCTTTATATAGTATATTTTATTTTATTTTTCTTCAATTTTTTTGTGTGTATTTATAACTTGAAACTTTAGTGCATGGATATATTTTTTTTGAATTTTGATAAATATATATTTTTAAATAAATAATAAAATGTGTGTGTATCAAAACGCAGTTGTTTCCATTCGACGTCAACTTTCATATTAACTATTTATCTAAAATAGAAAAAAAATTATATCATCTTGATATAGATTCTCTTATCTAGTGCATCATATTTTTTTCAATTTTTTTAATAAGTTTTACTATTTTTCCTTGACATGGTAATCACCCTAATGTTTTGTGCTGATAACCTACTTTTAGGAAAAATAGAAAGGAAAATATAAATAATAATTAAACTATTAAAATATATGTATTTTTGAAAACTAAACTTGTAGATCTACAAAAGGGTATTTTTATATTTTTTAAAAAAATATTATTTACACAACTAGAAGTTGTTAAAATATCAAGTTTTTCAAATAATTTTTTTTTTTTAGTAAATTGGCCTCATAGTGGTACTACATATGCATTTAACCAACAATTTTAGTTGGAAAAGTTGTGGACATATCTAACTTAGCTAGAATGAATCTTACAAGGTCATATGTTTGACCAAAATTGATTTTTAGTTAGAAATACTTAAATTCACTTGTGCTGATAAGTCGGCTGAAAGTGTGACACAGCTTTGTTCTTTTACCCCCCTTATATTTGCTTTTCATCTCTTCCAAATGCTTCTGGACTTGAGTGTGTATTGTCTCAATGTATCTTACAATTTTTTTGGCTTTTGCACTCCTTTCGTTATCCATAATAATCTCTCAGCTCTGCAACTCCTCTAGGTTGTACTCCTGTTACAACTTCAAATGGTGTCTTCCCTATACTTCTACTCACTGAGTTATTGTATGCAAACTCTGCTTGCGGTAGAATTATATCCCAATTTCCTGCCTTATCTCCTATTAAGCATCTCAACAAGTTACCCAAACTCCTGTTTACCACTTTTGTTTGTCCATCTGTCCGTGAGTGAAATGCTAAACTAAACTTTAGGTCTGTCTTCATCTTCTTCCATAATGTCCTCCAAAAATATCCTATGAACCTTGTATTCCTATCTGAAACTATACTCTTTGGTAATCCATGCAATCTTACAATCTCCTTGAAAAATAGGTCAGCAACATGTACAACATCATTTGTCTTCTTACAAGGAATGAAATGTGCCATCTTTGAAAATCTATCCACTACTACAAATATAGAATCATGTCCCCTCTGTGTTCTTGGCAAACCTAATATGAAATCCATGCTTATATCTTCCCAAGGTCTCTCCGGTACTGTCAAAGGTTTATACAATCCAGTATTCTGACTATTCCCTTTTGCAACTTGACAAATTCTGCAACTTTGAAGAAATTTCCTTACATCCTTATATTTTTGAGGCCAAAAATAATGCTCATTCACCAAAGCTACTATCTTATCAATACCAAAATGTCCTGCTAGTCCACCACTATGCTTCTCCTTGATCAAATTCTCTCTCATTGAGATCTTAGGAATACACAACCGATTCCCTTTGAATAACTTGTCCTCCTGAATGAAATAATCCAGCCATTTTCTTCTGTCTATCACAACAAGTTCCCTACATGCTTTTCATGCTTCCACAAAATCAATATCATCCTCATACATGTGCTTGAGTTCTTCAAAACTTAGTACTTCTACCCTTATCTCCATCAACAAACTCCTTCTATGACTCAATGCATCTGCAACGTTGTTTGACTTTCCACTCTGGTGCTTCAATACAAATGTGTAACTCTACATAAACTCTACCCATCTCATGTGTCTCTAATTCAACTTACCCTGACTATTCAAATACTACAAAGCTTGATGGTCAGTGTACAACACAAATTCCTTTTGTAACAAGTCAGGTTTCTGCTTCTTCAAGGCTTGAATTATAGCATATAAATCTTGATCATAGACCAAATATCTCCTCCTTGCGTCATTCAACTTTTCACTAAAATATGCTACTGGTCTCCCTTCTTAACATAACACTGCTCCTATTGCATTCCCACTGGCATCACAATCAACTGGAAATACTTTGTCAAAATTCGGCAATGCTAACACTGGTTGCTATGTCACCTTTTACTTCAACAATTCAAAACTCTTATGTGTTCCTTATTGGAAACTTGTTGGTGTTGTCATTGATGTCAACTCCCAATAGATGATTCATTTGGTTTCCAAGTGCTTTTGAGAAAATTTGATAAAAAGGTGTGCAGTGTGATAGAGGTACTCTTAGTGTTATGCTCCACATTTCTTCCTAATTGAAGATATGTTTGTGTGGTTTGGAAGTGTTGATCAGAGGTGTTCAGAGGTATTATATCCAGAGTTTCAGGTTCTAGATCGTGCGGAAGTAGATGTGTTTGATAGAATATTTGACTATGAAGGAGGTTGTCTAGGAGAAATGAGAATGCTATGTATTTCTCTGCATTGAGCTTTCCTATCTTGCGGATCTGGGAGAGTGCTTATATTATCTATATCTACCTTCCTTTGAAGTTACCAGTGTTGGCATGCTTCGCAAGTTCAATTCTTGTGTTGGTGATTAGTAGCAGTGTATCCTGATGTGCATAATGAACACATTCTTTGATTCAGACAGTTGCAGTAGTGTTGTAGAAGTTTATGATGATGGTGAGTATTCAGGGAAGGTGTGTGAATGCTTTGGAGTGTCTCTCTCTGGTCCACATGATGTTTTGGGACTTGAAGAAGAGTGAATATGGACATTAGCTCAGGTTTGGCCGACCTGGTTTACTAGCACCATTTGTGGAGGTACCTCATGGATTGTGGATATGATGAGCAGCTTGGTGATACAGATATGAGTCCTAGTGAACCCTTGACATGGTCCACTTACACTTCTTTCCACTGTGGAAGTGTTTAGTGCTGACCTAATTGGTGTTGCACGTTTGAGGTGCATATGCCTCATTAGGACCGACCTAATTGAGATAGGTCTTGGTTGTAGATGGTATAAATGCAAGATGGAGTTGAGTGGAGCAAGGTAGAGAAGAGAATACAAATGTGAATCAAGGGCAGTGAGTTGTGTGCGAGCTTAAATGCTTATGACTCTAGAATGCAGTGAGCAGAAGGTGTCTACATTTCAGTGTGCCAGAAGTTGCTGGAGGCAGTGAGCCAAAGGTTGTGGATGGCAAGGAGTGGTAGTGGTGGATCTCTCTTGTGGCTTTGAGATAGTGAATCTCTTTGTAACAGTCTTCTTTCTTCTCTCTTTTGGATGGTGACCCCTTGGCAGTGAGTCTTTCTTTGGCAGTGAGCCTTTCTTCTGGGCAGTGAGCCTATTGATTTTCGGTGTTGTTATTCATATATATGTGAGCTATTCCTCATCGTGGTTTTTCCCTTATTGGGGTTTCCATGCAAATCTAGTGTTCTTATGTGTTTTGATGTGTTTGCATTGAATCTTTATATGTTTACATTATGCTAATGCATGTTAAGAGGTTTATGATTGAAATTGCTTTAAGGGTTTAAGGTTTTAATACACAACTGATTCACCCCCCTCTCAGTTGTCCTGTGCATTATAACAATTAGTATCAAAGCCAAGTTCCCTGAAGAAGCTTAACCGCTTGGGGTAGAATCGAATGGTGCACAGGAAAGGTATGGAGGTTCCAGTGTTTGATGGAGCAAATTATGCTTTTTGGAAGACCAGGATGGAAAGTTTTCTTGTCTCACTAGAATATGTTGTTGTTTAGGGGAAAATTGGACTTGTCAATATTCTAGTGTTTAGATTGTTTAAATCCTCATTTCCACCTTACATTCAAGGATCTAGGGTCGAGTGGCGAGCACTATCATACCCTAGGTCACTTGCAAATGTAGGGAAACTTGGATTAGGAAATTTAATTATTAATTTTCCTTCTCTTATGTCCAATTAACCATTAAAACCCTAATTATGCAAATACGGCAACAAATTGACGAATAACAGAAAAAGCTCTTGCAGATGAGAGTAAAATACCAAATTACAGAATACCTATTTTCGGGGTTTCAAAGTGGAACAGTCAGGGACACTATAGCGGGCGCCCAAGTCCAAGGTACTTGCTTTTTCATGGAATCTGGACCTCCTTCCGACACTGATCAGCCCTGTAACTTCTATTTTCAAAGATTTGTCTGCGGAGGACACTAAAGCGAGTGCCCAAGTTCTGGAAGTGCTCCTGTGTCTGACTTTTCTTCAGATCCTGAATCATTGATGCTGGCCAATCCTTCCTGCAACTCCACTTTTCCCAAATGTGGCACCTGTAACTTGCAATCAAAAGACTTGGTTTGGGGGTTGTGGTGTTTAGAGGCTTGCCTCAGTCAAGCCCCAGAGGACACTTAAGTCTCCGAGCACCGTTATCAGATAAAAGAGTGCATGCCCTTTTGAGGCAGGGGCAAAAACCCAAAGGAATCAATGATGAAAACACAATATTATGTCACCCTGTAGTGAATCTCTCATGGAGGAAGAGGCTCTTCATGCCATGAGGAAATTGATGCTCAAATCTGCAAATATCAACACACAAAACACACAAGTCTACTCTTGCAACACAATAGAAGCCTTGAATCACCTTGAGAACACCTGAACATCACAATTGCCATCTAGTTGAAATCTAGTTTACAAATGAATGCCTAATCATGCTTATATATGCAACTACAAGCACTCTCGCCAAGATTTTAAAAATCAAAACTTACCGTGTCGGCAAAAGGACCAAATAATGGTCATAAATCGACACCCAGAAATTAGGGCTGCCCCAAAATAGGGCAGGACTAGGGCATGGGCGCCCAAGTCCTCCCCCTATTTTGGGCAGGGTATAGCTCAAGGGGTCCACCTAGGTCCAATTTGCCATGGAACCTAGGTCTCATTCCATCGGGGTGCCAAAATATGAACTAAGATGTCCTAAATGCATGTTAAAGACCCGAGAGCTAAACCTTATGAGGGAAAAGCCTCCAAGGGGACATTTTCTGACGTTACATTTAGCCCCACTTCAATGTATGTATAAACGCGAGGCCAATATATGCATTAAAGTAAGGTCACAAACACAACAAACACACCAAGCACGGAGAAGACACGCCAATCACATAGAAGACAGTAATAGGCACGCAAAACACGGAGAAGACAGTTATAGTCACACAGAACACGGAGAATACAGTCAATGCATAGAAAACACATTAATGCATGGAAGACATAAATGATATCTTTTCTTTTCTTTTTCTTATATATATGCAATGCAAATGCAAGTACTGGAAAGTAAACAAACCTCCCATAATACAGGATGCACTACCTTAGGACGTAGGTCTCTGTATATATGGGGCAACACACACAAGACACGCAAAACCTCCCAAAATGCAGGAAGCACTACTCAAGGGCACTAGTCTCTACATATGGGGCAACAAACATGCCACACAAAATAAGCACGCCAAAACACACACACTTGAAGACATGACAGACAAGTGATGGAGTGTACCTATTTCTAGGTCCAACACCGATGATTGGGCTTCGCTACAACAATCACCGAAGACACGCTTAAGGGTTGAGTTAGTCACAGGACCGCTCCCCGCCTCTATAGAGGACTTTTGAAAATGACAGGATGATGCAATCTACTCTGAGAAATACACCATCACCACCTCCACAAAGGGCTTAAGAAAAAGGATATATGCGATAGCCCGCCTCCACAGAGGGATTACACGATTGATTGCAAACAAACTCAAGATGCACGATGCACTACTCTGGGGCGTAAGTCTTTGCATCTGAGGTCAAACTCATTGCTAACATCTATAACAGATAGCTTACCTTATATATGCCCCCACCTTAAGGTGGTTGAAATCAATTATCGATATCAAGCACGTTAAGGTAGGAAGAAAACACACAAGGGAACACTGACTTTCGCAAAGCCCATGCCCCCCGAGGTGACATGTACTTTACGATCGCCAAATATTCCCACAAACACATCCCTACAACAAACATGTTAGTGTCTACAACATCATGATAAACAACAACATCAATGCATATGATTAACCACACAAAGAGCCATGATTATACAATGAATTTGGAGTTCGAGGATAACCATGGGGCTATATCACAAAGCTTTTCGAATCGAGTACCACCAAGGCTAGATTCAAAGGCAAACAAAGGTGCACGAAGCAGCAGTATTGTTAAGGTTTGTAAATGCGACAGAAACATCATTAATATTCACTATGCAGAAACATGAGTGCTTCCACTAGCCAAGCATCGGATAAGATATACAACCCCATCGTCATATTAGGAACTAAGTCCATTTTTTGATTGCTCTCGAAAGGGACACTAGGTCCGCATTAGTATAAATGTTTGTCGTCATCCGCCTGCTAGATGGAAACACTAGAGGAAGGGAAACAATAAATAAGAGAGGAGAAACAAGTGTCTTAGGGACAGTCACGTAGGAGGGTGCCCCCAAGTCACCAACCACGATGCTATGTCGATAAGACACAACACTCAACAATGAAATCAGAAAGAGAGCAATTTAGAAGAATGATGATACAAAATAGAAGGTCACAACAGAGGTGGTCTCCTGGTATCCCAGACCTTACAGGAGAATCCGAGGTCATCTGAAGAGGCCTAAACAACTTATAACACATCACAAGGGAAGCACATCACGAGAGAGATAAAGGGTTAGAGATTCTTACCTGTAGAGTCTTCATATTAGATCTTGGAGCTCTTGAACCTCTTAGAGAGGTACTCGATCATGTTTAATGTAAAATTTGAGTGGTTCTTATGAAAGTCTTGTTTGTTATCATATGATCCTTGTTCCTTAAATCCTTGTTTGAATGAGACTTTTTGGTGTTTATGAGGGGGAGAACCACTATTATTTCTGACTATTAATTGTCGTCTTGCTCTTTTCTGATTTTTAGCGAGTTTTCATTGTTGAATCTTTCTAGAATAGTAACAGGAATCATCCTATACCATCTTACTTGTCTGTATCAGTTGTTGTTCTTTCCTTTCAAATGCATTTTAATTATCTCCCGATCCATATAAGGATAACGGAGGAGGAATCTCAGCATAAATTCTATTTCTTCTAGGACGAGGTGGTTTATCCACTTGTTTCTTATCCACTTCACTCATACCCACGATGCTATCATAGTCCAAGTAATCATCCTCGTCTATTTCCACTAAATCTTGTTCCACCATATTATTTTCGATATGTTTAGGAAAAAGGATTAGTGAAGATTTGTAAATTCTGATTCGGCGAAGCAACCGACTTATTTCCATTATCATTCACACCCGATACCTGGATGACATTTGAATCAATAAAGTCCTGTATCTCATGTTTAAGACGCATACATCATTCAGTGTCATGTCCTTGCGTTTGATGATAATGACAAAAGGCATTAGCATCGAAGTAAGGTCCTTGTTTGCTAGGATCAACAGGCTTGATCGAGGGAAGCTTCAAAATGTTATTACTCACAGCTTCATTCATGATAGAATGATAGGACTCAGATATCGGAGTAAACTTTCTTGGTTGTTATGACGCTTTCTTTGGATTATTTATAGCAAACACATTCATTTTTGGTCCATTGATCTTGATGAAACTCCTATTATTGTTCCTTTTAAAGTTGTTTTGAGATGATCCACCCAAGGATTGACCAACTTGAGCCGATGAGTTTTGGTTTTCATACTGACTAGACGAAAGTTGATAATCATAAAGAGCGGTGCATAAATGTTGAAAGGAGTTGTATTTCATCAAGAGAATCTTATCACAAATATTAGGTTGTAGATTTGTAATGAATATCTTTTGAACATCCTCATCTTTCATCTGATACTGAATCTGTGCATAAAGTCCTTGATACCAACCAATGAATTTAGTCAACTTTTCTTTGGGATCTTGTTTGCATTGAACCAAGTCAATAAGAGTGAATTGGGGTCCGATGTTTGCTTGAAAATGTTGTAAAAATTGATCAATCAACTACGAAAAGGTGTTTATTGAATTCGGAGGCAACGAGTAAAACCATTCTAAAGTAGCATCTTTAAGAGATTGCGGGAAAAGTTTTGCTAACAAATCCTCTTCAAAATAAAAATCACTACACATAGCTGTGAATGCTGCCACATGAATATTGGGATCTCCTTTTCCACCATATTTTTCAAAGCGAGGAGTCTCAAACCTCTCAGGCATAGGGGTTCTCAAATTTGCATAGGATAATGGATTATGGGCATGATATGTTGGTAGACTAGGATGCGAAGAGTTTGTCAAATTTGTTACCTTTTATTGCAAAGCAGTCACACCCTATAAAAGTTGGTTTAGGATGGCATCATTTGGAGATGCTGTTTGTTGTGAGGAATTGGAACCAAGGTGATGAGGTGATTGAGCTTGAGATACAATAGGCGGAGGCTGAGGATATGTTAATGGTGGTTGGCCATAATTATAGGTGGAAGATGGTTGTGAGTAGGTAATAGGTGGCTGGAAATGAGTGGAATAGATACGTGGTTGAGAACAATTATGCATATCGGAGGTCCCTTTAGGAACCAGAATTTGATAATCAAATCCCACTGCTTTGTAATTAGTCCCATTAGATACTCCAATACTAGTGGTAGCATTACTACAAACATTTGCATCAGTTGTTAAGATCATTGGTGTAAAAGTCAATATTCCCGTAGTCGATATAGGTATGGATACTTGAGTATGAGATGGGGATAAAGTGTTATTTATCGCTTGTGCACATTCAGTCACCGACATGATATTGGTTTGTACAATATGTGCTAGACCACGAATTGCATTAACACCATCTTGTCCTTCTTTTATCAATTCTCTTATGTTATGAATTGTAGGGACAACTTCAACTATTCTGTCATTTTCCATAATGATTGATTCAGCTAGCTCCTTATCCAATTTTTCTATTTTCTCATCAGATACATGTCCTGTTGCCTCAATAGTGTTATCAACATCATGAAAAGTTTGTTCTTCCATTGTGGTTGGAGGATGTATACCATCTTGCACAATTTGAGTTTCTCCCTTTGTAAAGGTGTCTAAAGTACCAACTTCTTCAAGAGCGCTAGATTCCATTAATCTTTTACTTCTTCTCAAAGGGATATTATTTTTAGGACAACGTGTCATAAATCTTATACCAAAGTATACAATGCACAAACTAAGAGAACAAATCCTAGGAGAAGGATATGATTGACGGCCAAAATGCTTGGTTTTTTATACTTTTTTCAATGCTAATGAATGAAAAAAAGGATGTTGTAAGAATTTTGATTGAGGGAAGAAAGTTATATGTTTGATATCGGTCCAAAACAGAAATATAATCACTCTCAACACACTCTTGATACAAATCCAAGATAATGCCAAGTCAAAATGTAGTGAAAATATGTCAAAATAGACACTTTTTTCATCAAAATTCAATGCAAAAGAGCATAACAAAGGGTGTTGTGAGGAAAATGATGATGGACATAAAATAATATTAGTAATAACAGCTACTTGATGCAAAAAATACCCAACACAACACGCTTTTAGCGCCACTTAAGGTAAAACCCTGGTGAAAATATAGCAAAATATGCAATTTTTCACGGTTTTTCAACTCCAAGACCTAGGAAAAGGGGTGTTGTAAGGAATTTTAGGAGGTACAACAAATAATATTAATAATATCAGTCACCTCAATCTATTAAATTGATCACAACACGCTTGGAGTGCCAACTAGGTCAAACCCTAGGGCCAAAATGTGCGGTTTTTTGTAAAATTTTCACTACAAGAGCCTGATAAAAGGGAGTTGTGAAGCTTTTTATAAGGGGAATAAAATTATTACCCTAATAATAGCAAAATAATTCCAAAATACCTTTCACAACACACCTATGGCGCAAGTTTACAAAGTTGATAAGGCCAATTTTAGTGAAAATTGTTGTTTTTGAAGCCCTAGGTTTGAGATCTTGGGACAAAATTCTATGTGAATGTTTTGAAGTCTGATTTATGATGAAATTGACTTACTCTCAGATATGAAAATAATTTTCAAGCCTTAACATGCAAAATGCCCATGCAAATTTAATGAAAATGCATCAAAATTGCTAGTTTTTGTTGAAATTTTCTATGTAAAAATGCAAATATTTTAAATCTAAATGCAAATTCACACTAAAATGCAAGACTACAGCCAAACAAAAATTTGAATGAGCCTCTAAAATTAGTAGAAAAATCTAATAAAAGATTTTGCCTACTAACCCTAGATTTTGGAATTACGAGGTTATATAAAATTATCAAAATTTGCACAAAACCCTAGAAATTAAATGATAAAAATGCAATGCAAATTTTTGAATTTTTAGATTTTTCTGTAGTTTATATCAGATCTGATTCAAAAATCATGAATTAAGAAAATTTAGGAAGAATTGATGTAATTTAGTAAGCCAAACAATGCAATTTTTTTATATTTTTCAATTTTTTTGAATTTTTCTCAATGCAATGAAATGAATGACCAAATGGATGGATGAAATCAATCCAAATCTAAAGACAAGCACTCAACAAGTTGCAATTTAAGTCCAAAAATACAGGTTCACCAAAATGTTCAAGGGAAAATTAGATTTGTCAATATTCTAGTGTTTAGATTGTTTAAATCCTCCTTTCCACCTTACATTCAAGGATCTAGGGTCGAGTGGCGAGCACTATCATACCCTAGGTCACTTGCAGATGTAGGGAAACTTGGATTAGGGAATTTAATTATTAATTTTCCTTCTCTTATGTCCAATTAACCATTAAAACCCTAATTATGCAAATACGACAACATATTGACGAATAATGGAAAAAGCTCTTGCAGACGGGAGTAAAATACCAAATTACAAAATACCTATTTTCAGAGTTCTGAAGCAGAACAATGGGGGACACTGGAACGGGCACCAAGTCCAAGGTACCTGCTTTTTCACGGAATCTGGACCTCCTTTCGACACTGATCAACCCTGTAACTTCTATTTTCAGAGATCTGTCTGCGGAGGACACTAGAGTGCGCACCCAAGTCCTGGAAGTGCTCTTGTGTTTGACTTTTCTTCAGATCCTAAATCCTTGATGCCGTCCAATCCTTCCTGCAACTCCACTTTTCCCAAATGTGACACCTGTAACCTGCAATCATAAGACTTGGTTTGGGGGTTGTGGTGTTTAGAGGCTTGCCCCAATCAAGCCCCAGAGGACACTTAAGTCTCCAAACACCATTATCAAATAAAAGAGTGTGTGCCCTTGTGAGGCAGAGGCAAAAAACCAAAGGAATCAATGATGAAAACACAATATTATGTCACCTTGTAGTGAATCTCTCATGGAGGAAGAGGCTCTTCATGCCGTGAGGAAATTGATGCTCAAATCTACAAATTTCAACACACAAAACACACAAGTTTGCTCTTGCAACACAATAGAAGCCTTGAATCACCTTGAGAACACCTGAACATCACAATTGCCATCTAGTCGAAATCTAGTTTACAAATGAATGCCTAAGCATGCTTATATATGCAACTACAAGCACTCCTGCCAAGATTTTAAAAATCAAAACTTACCATGTCAACAAAAGGACCAAATAACGGTCATAAACTGACACCCAGAAATTAGGGCTGCCCCAAAATAAGGCAGGACTAGGGCGCGGGCGCCCAAGTCCTCCCCCTATTTTTGGCAAGGTACAACTCAAGGGGTCCACCTAGGTCTAATTTGCCATAGAACCTAGGTCTCATTCCATCGAGATGCCAAAATATGAACTAAGATGTCCTAAATGCATGCTAAAGACCTGGGAGCTAAACCTTATGAGAGAAAAACCCCCAAGGGGACATTTTCCAACGTTACAGGTGTATGGAAGATAATAGACAAAAAGTATACTATAGCTCCTAATGGTCCAAAGGATGAAGATGAGATTAAAGAATATGAGAACAATGGCAAGGCAAGGAGTGCTCTTCTGAATAGTCTCTCTGATTCTGAATTAGTGAAGGTGATGAGTTACAAAACTATCCATGAGATCTGGAAGAAACTAGAAAGTAACTATGAAGGAGATGACAAGGTCAAGCAAGCGAAGATGCAGATTTTGGAGACCAAGTTTGAAACCCTAAAGATGTTAGAAAATGAAAATATTGCAAGCTACATGTAGAGAGTGGATGAAGTTGCCAACTACATCAATGGTCTTGGAGGAAAGTTGGAGGAAAGTGAAGTGGTAAAGAAGGTACTAAGAACTCTTCCAAAATCTTATAGTGCTAAAGTTTTTGTTATTGAAGAGACTCAAGATCTGGATCAATATACTATGGATCAAATGTTTGGTACCCTAACTACTTTTGAGATAAGAGAGTTTGGTCAAGATGATTCAAGAAAAGAAACTGCCTTTAAGGCTAGCAAGACATAAAAGAATGTTGAATTTGATTCAAATGACTTTGATGAAGTGGAAGCAAATTTTGTAAGCAGGTTGAAAAAGGGCTCTAGAAAATATAGAGGTAAGTTGCCCTTCAAATGTTTCAACTGTGGAAAGATAGGTCATTATGCCTCTAAATGTCCAATCGAAATTTCAAATGACAAATACAAGGAAAACAAAGGTAAATCATTCAAGAAAAGTTATTATGTTAAAGAAGATGATAGCATTTCTGATGATGAATCTGACTATCTGGATGATGATGGTAATGAATGCTTGTTCATGGATTTGATTGTTGGAACTAATTCTGAAAGGGATATGAAGGAAATTGCTTCGAAAACAAAGCATACTATCAAAGGAACTCTGGTAATTGCTTTTCATGCAAGAGAAGAGGACCTTTGGTTAATTGATAGTGGGTGTTCAAATCATATGACAGGTGATAAGAACAAGTTTGTGAAGCTTGAGAAGTTTGATGGAGGTTTTATTAAGTTTGGAGATGATGCATCTGCTAAGATCTGTGGTAAAGGTTCAATCAGTTTTGATGGCAAGCACAATACAGATGATGTTCTTTATGTCAAGGGTCTCTGACATAATCTTCTGAGTGTAGGACAAATGTGTAGTAGAGGATATAACCTCTTGTTTCAAGATGGTGGTTGTGAAATCAAAAAAAAAATTTGG
Organism: Cunninghamia lanceolata; assembly: GCA_027924645.1. Lineage (NCBI taxonomy): Eukaryota > Viridiplantae > Streptophyta > Pinopsida > Cupressales > Cupressaceae > Cunninghamia > Cunninghamia lanceolata. Next base: position 548,120 of record BSBN01000210.1, on the reverse strand, counting down.
AACTCTGATTTCTACAGGAACAAGGACAAAAGTAAATATATATCAACTCAAAGGTGCTAATGGTATGTGCCTTATGACTCAAATTAGTGAAAGTTGGCTATGGCATAGAAGAATATGTCACATCAATTTTGACAGCCTAGTGAGGATCAACTCTACTCAGCCTGTGCAGGATCTACGAAGAATTACAAAGCCTACCAATGCAACCTACAAGGAATGTCACATTGGGAAGCAGACAAGAAATAATTTCAAGATCAAAGAACATTCTACCACTGGACCTCTAGAGTTGGTGCATACAAATCTATGCGGACCTACAAGAGTAGGAAGCTTTCAAGGTGATAGGTATTTCATGTTGTTGATTGATGATTTCTCTAGAATGACTTGGGTAACTTTTCTAAAAAAAATATCAGAAGCTTTAGATAAGTTTAAATCTTTTAAGGCTATGGTTGAAAATTAAATTGATCAGAAAGTCAAGTGTTTGAGGTCTGACAGAGGTGGTGAATTCACCTCCAATGAGTTTAATTGCTTTTGTGAAGACCATGGAATAAAAAGGCATTTATCAGCACCTAGGACTCCTCAACAGAATGGAGTTGTGGAAAGGAATAATGGGACAGTTTAGGAAGCAACAAGGACAATGATGAAAGAAGCAAATCTACCAGACATCTATTGGAGAGAAGCCATTCACACTGCAGTCTACATACAAAATAGAGTGCAAGTCAGGGTCAACAATTCAAAGACTCTGTATGAACTATGGTATGGAAGAACTCCTACTATAAAATACTTTAGAGTGTTTTGAAGTAAATGCTACATTAGGAGAGATGAAGAGAACTTGGGAAAGTTTGATACAAGATCGGATTAAGGAATCTTCCTTGGATATTCTACAAAGAGTAGGGCTTATAGGTGCTACAATAAGAGGCTGAAGAAATTAGTGGAAAGTGAAAATGTCAAAGTGGATGAAGAACCATATCAATGTCCAGTGCTATTAGAAGGATATGAATCGGATGAGAACCCTAGCAGAGAAGAAGAAAGAGAGGAAGCAAAGGAAAAGGAGAAGCAAGTTGATGAAGAAGATGCTCCTGAGAAGATTCCCAAGACCCCCAAGTATGTGTAGAAGAATCATTTTGAAGATCAGATCATTGGAGATAAGAACAAAGGTGTTTTAACAAGGAGAAGTATTGCTATGGTAGATGAATAGGTGAATTTGTGCTTATTGTATCAAATAGAACCCAAAACAGTGACTAAAGCATGCAAAAATGAGCATTGGATCAAGGCTATGGAAAAAGAATTGATGCAGATTGAGAAGAATCAGACCTGGGAAGTTGTCACAAGACCAATAGACAAAAATGTGATAGGAACTGAATGGGTCTTCCGAAACAAATTGAATGAGAATTGGGAAGTAGTCAGAAATAAGGCTAGGCTAGTGTGTAAAGGCTACTCACAAGTGGAAGAAATAGATTATGAAAAAACATTTGCTCCTGTGGCAAGATTGGAGGCCATTAGATTGTTCTTGGCCTTTGTAGCTCATAAGGACTTCAAAGTTTATCAGATGGATGTGAAATTTGCATTCCTAAATGGAGAGTTGGAAGAAGAGGTATACATTGAGCAACCAGAAGGCTTTCAGTTATCAGATGATCCAAATATGGTCTATAGATTAAAGAAGGCATTGTATGGACTCAAACATGCTCTTAGAGCTTGGTATGCAAGGTTGGATAGGTATCTGTTGCAGCAAGGATTCAAAAAGGGAACTGCAGATAGCAATCTGTACTTCAAAGTTGAAGAAGATAAAATCTTGATTGTGGAAGTGTATATTGATGATATAATCTTTGAAGGAAATGAAGGTATGTGCAAGAGATTTACAGAAGAAATGCAGAAATAATTTGAAATGTCAATGTGTGGGGAATGGACTTCTTCCTTGGGTTACAAATCAGTCAATCAAAAAAGGGCATTTTCATTTCACAGCCAAAGTATGCTAAGGAAATATTGAAGAAGTTTGGAATGGAAGACTCCAAATTGATATGTACTGCCATGACTACTGGTTGTAAGTTAAGTAAAGATGATGAATCTCCTAAGACTGATTAGAGCAAGTACATATCAATGATTGGTGGACTATTATACCTGACTACTACTAGACTGGATATAATGTATGCAGTCTGTCTTGTGGCTAGATTCCAAGATGATCCCAGAGAGTCACATGTTTTAGCAGTAAAGAGGATATTCAAACACCTGAAAGGCACTCTGGAGTTCAGCCTATGGTAGCCCAAGGATACTATTTTCTCCTTGAGTGCATATACAGATGCAGATTGGGCAGGATGTATAGATGACAGAAGAAGCACAAGTGGTGGTGCTTTCTTTCTGGGAAGTAGAGTTGTCTCATGGTTATGTAAGAAGTAGGACTCAATGTTATTATCTACTGTAGAGTGGCAGAGTATATCACAACATCTTGCTGCACACAGGTGTTATGGATGAAGCAAACATTGAAGGATATCAAAGTGTCATATGATGAACCTATTCATATCGTATGTGACAATACAAGTGCTATCAACATTTCCAATAATCTGGTAATGCATTCAAGGACAAAGCATATTTCAATCCGGTATCACTTCCTAGGAGAAAAGGTTGCAGAGAATGAGGTGAAGTTGGAGTATGTGCCTACCAAGGATCAAGTTGTAGACATCTTTACAACGACTCTCCCTAAGGATACTTTTGAGTATCTCCAACAGAAGTTAGGGGTTATTGCCCCTCCTTCTCTTAATTAGATGCATAAGTGTGTGCATCTATCCAAGAAACATTTCAAGATACATTTTTGGTCTTGGACTGATGTTGAAGGCTACCTCTCAGGGGGAGTAGGTAGTGATACTATTGGTTGGTGTAGTCAGATGGAGCATATCCTATAACCTTAAGGGGGAGAGTGTAGAAAAAGTGAGAGTAGTGGAGATAGAGCAGATACTTGCTGGTGTTGGAGTTGTTGCCCTTTGTCATTGATGTCAAAGGGGGAGAGAGTTGAAGTGATTGAAAAACCATTGTGCAAAGAGGTGTGTGAAGAGTAAAAGTTATTTCTGTTAGGGGGAGTATTACTGGTTGCAGAGCTGCTGATTGATTGCTTTAGGTCTTGATGGTTTTTCAAAGAGCTGGTGTTTCCATCAATGACAAAGGGAGAGATTATTGGAAACTTGCTAGTGTTGTCATTGATGTCAACTCCCAGCAGATGGTTCACTTGGTTTCCAAGTGCTTTTGAGAAAATTTGATAAAAAGGTGTGCAGTGTGATAGAGGTACTATCAGTGTTATGCTCCACATTTCTTCTTAATTGAAGATATGCTTGTGTAGTTTGGAAGTGTTGATTAGAGGTGTTCAGAGGTGTTATATCTAGAGTTTTAGGTTCTGGATCGTGTGGAAGTAGAAGATGTGTTTGACATAATATTTGACTGTGAAGGAGTTTGTCTAGGAGAAGTGAGAATGCTCTGCATTTCTCTAAATTGAGCTTTCCTATCTTGCAGATCTGGGAGAGTGCTTATATTATCTATATCTACCTTCCTTTGAAGTTTCCAGTGTTGGGATGCTCCGCAAGTTTAGTTCTTGTGTTGGTGATTAGTAGCAGTGTGTCCTGATGTGCATAATGAAGATATTTTTTGATTTAGACAGTTGCAACAGTGTTGTAGGAGTTTATTATGATGGTGAGTATTCAGGAAAGGTGTGTGAATGCTTTAGAGTGTCTCTCTAGTTTGCATGATGTTTTTGGACTTGGAGAAGTGTGAATATGGTCATTAGCTCAAGTTTGGCTGACCTAGCTTACTAGCGCCATTTGCAAAGGTACCTCATGGATTGTGGATATGTTGAGTAGCTTGGTGATACAGATTTGAGTCCTAGTTAACCCTTGACATGGTCCACTTACACTTCTTTCCACCGCGGAAGTTTTTAGTGCTGACCTAATTGGTGTTGCACATTTGAGTTGCACATGCCTCATTAGGACTGACCTAATTGAGATAGGTCTTGGTTGTAGATGGTATAAATGCAAGATGAAGTTGAGTGGAGCAAGGTAGAGAAGAGAATGCGAATGTGAATCAAGGGCAATGAGTTGTGTGCGATCTTAAATGATTATGAATCCAAAATGTAGTGAGTAGAAGGTGTCTACATTTCAGTGTGCTAGAAGTTGTTGGAGGTAGTGAGCCAAAGGTTGCAGATGGCAAGGAGTGGTAGTGGTTGATCTCTCCTATTGCTCTGAGATAGTGAATCTCTCTGTAACAATCTTCTTCTTTCTTCTCTCTTCTGAGCAATGAGTCCTTGGCAGTGAGCCTATTGATTTTCGGTGTTGTTATTCATATATATGTGAGCTAATCCTCACTGTGGTTTTTCCCTTATTAGTTTTTCCACGTAAATCTGGTGTTCTTATGTGTTTGGATGTGTTTGCATTGAAGCTTTATATGTTTAAATTCTGCTAATGCATGTTAAGAGGTTTATAATTAAAATTATTTTGAGGGTTTAAGGTTTTAATACACAACTAATTCACCCCCCTCTCAGTTGTCCTGTGCATTCTAACACTCCCGATGTCCACCTAAAGTCCTTCCAGTCACCTCTCATTGTCTTTGTTATTGGTGTGCATACAATACTAAAATTCTTGATGAACTTTTGGTAGAAACTTGCTAGTCCATGAAAAGATCATACCTCTCTAATGTTCATAGGTATTGGCCTTTCAACAATCACTTTGACTTCCTCTGGGTCAATCTTCAATCCTTCTGCAGAAATTACAAATCCCAAATATACCAGTTATGTCTTCATGAAACTACATTTCTTGATGTTTATAAACAATTTCTCTTCCCTCATCCTCTGGAATACTTGTCTAATATGCCACAAATGTTCTTCCTTGGTCTTACTGAAAATTAGAATATCATCCAAGTAGACTAACAAACTTACACAAGAATTTCTTCAAAACCTCATTCATCAACCTCATGAAAGTACTTGGTGCATTAGTTAACCCAAAAGGCATGACTAATCACTCATACAATCCTTCATTCATCTTGAATGTAGTCTTCTACTCATCTCCTTCTCTGGTTCTAATCTGATGGTATCCACTCTTTAGGTCAATCTTTGTGAAATATTTTTCTCCACTCAAACAATCCATGATGTCATCCATTCTTGGCAATGGAAATCTATACTTGACTGTGATCTTATTGATTACTCTTGAGTCTGTACACATCCTCCATTCTCCATCCTTCTTCGGTGTTAGTACTGCTGGAACCGCACATTGGCTTATACTTTCTCTGATCAATCATTTCTTCAACAACTCCTATATTTGTCTATTTAGCTCCACATTTTCTGCTAGTGTCATCCTATGTGCTACTTTGTTTGGAAAATTGGCTCCATGTATGAGATCCATATGATGACTGATACTCTAGATTGGTGGAAATCCTTCTAGCACATTCTCTGATACAATATCTTGGTATTCTTCCAATAATTTAGTTATTTCCTCTTGCGGTGGTTCTTCTTCCTTTGCGATAGCAGTTTCTACACTTTGGGTACCGCACTTCTTTGGAATCAATGCAAAACACATGTTCTCATGTCTCAATTCATGCAAAAATTTCCTTCCATCTACTAAACAAATCCTAACATTGCCGCATACCTCACTTTTGTACTCTTCTTCCAAAGGTATTAAGATATGTCTTTTCCCATTTGATGTTATAGTATAGGTATTCTTCCTTCCATCATGCATTACCTTTCTATCATACTGTCACGGTCTTCCCAACGATATATAACATACACCATCGATATAATATCACACAATACCTCATCATTATAAGATCCTATATGAAATTTCACCAAACATTGTTCACTCACCAGTATCTTGTGTTCATCTTGAATCCATGTGATCTTGTAGGACTTTAGATTTTTCAATGTCTCTAGATTCAACTTTCTCACCATCTCTTCTAAAACTAAATTATCTGTACTACCACTGTCAATGATAACTTTACAACATTTACCTCCTGATTTGCATCTTGTCCAGAACAAACTTTTCCTTTGTGGTGGCTCCTCAGTTGCTTCTGCTGGGAACAAACCTCTCTTCATGGCTAATGATTCACTCTTCTCTAGTTTTCCTACTAAACTAGGTGATCCAACTGGCTCTTCCTCCGCATATGCTGCTCTTGCACTATTCTCTATCTTTTTGCTAGTACTCCCTTGATGACATTCAAATGCTCGATGTCCTTCACCTCTGCACTTGAAATAGGTTCCTTTGAATGATCTCTTGTCAAACCCTCTTTCATCTCTCTCGTATCCCTCATTTATGTAAGAATTATGACTCCCTCTGTTGTTGCAGTAGAAACTTTTGTCATCTCTCCCTCGGTGGTATGAGTTGTCTCTTTCTTCTTTGTGGTATGGGCTACTCTCCTTATTTTTCTCCGCATATGGTCTTCCTTCATATTGTGTTCTACCTCTTTGGAATTTTCCTCCTCTACCTCTTTGTCTTTGTTCATGTCTCTTGTTCAACTTTTCCTCTACTTTCAACGCAAATTGATATGCTTCTTCCACTGTTGTCATCCTTACCAGACTTAGTTCTTCTTGAATGTTTATCCTCAGTCCATTTATGTACCACACCACTTTCTCCTTGCTTGCTTCACTATGTCCAATCCTAATAATAATCTTGTGGAACTCTTAAGTGTACTCTTTCACTGTCTTCTCCTTTTGCCTCAGGTTTTACAATCTCTTCAACAATTCTAATTCATAGTCAGTAGGTATGAACTGATTCTTCAATTTTGTCACCATCCTATCCCATTTTATGATTTTCTCCTTTCCTCTCTTATTTCTATCCAATTGAACTTCTTTCCACCAAATAGTAGCATGTCCTTTCAACTTAGTTTTTGTAAATCTCACTCTTTCCAGATCTTCAATTTCTTCATATTCAAAGTATTCATCCATGTCATTTATCCAATCAATCAACTCCTCAGGGTTTAAATTTCTGGCATAGTTTGAAATTTCCATCCTAGGTCTCTTACAAATATTAGAAATAGCTTTTAACATCTTTACCTGATTTGATTCTGTTGATAACTGAGAGGGGGGGGTGAATCAGTTATCCTAATTATTTCCCTTATTGAACTTTCCTTTTAATTGATGCAGCATAGAATCAAACACAAAAACATTAATCATGAAATAAGAGACACATGACACAGTATTTTTGACGTGGAAACCCTGTTAAGGGAGAAAACCACGGGGTGATTAACCCAAAATTATTCTCTGTTAGAAGAATAGGAAATTACAAAATGGCACTTGCCAATTAGGGCTCACTGCCCGAGCACACTGCTCACAAGAGGCCCACTGCCTACAAGAAGACACACTGTCTACAAAGTGATAAGAATCACAGTCTTGAACTGATTGGAAGCATCTGCATATGCTGGAGTTCAGTTCCGGTTAGGCTCAGTACACTGATCTGCTGCACTTCATCTTTCCTCTGTTCTTTATTCTGCTATCTTTCACATACCGGATCCTTTTTGCTACTTCTGCTCTGTTCTGGACTTATTCGCATATATCTTCACATCATCACACACTTCACAACTAAATCCATCCTCTATATATATCCGCACAAGTAATTTCATCACCTTTCTAGTCGGCATCCGGAACAGTCTAGTTTCTTACAAACTTTTGTTCTGTCGGCTGAATCCTTCCTCACCAAGCAATGCGGATCAAGCATATACTTGTAGATATCATTAATCATGTCGGCCAAACATGATTCATGCCTTCACAACCTCTGTCATCAACAGTAACACATCCGGAAAGTAGTCTGATACTCTGTCAGTCAGTTCTTCCTCTGTTTTCACTGTCTCTCAGGAATCCGGTACTCAACTGTTCATATCTTTTTCCTTGTCCATCACCGGAGGCTAAATCCTTGGAATATACCACTCAAGGTAGTCCTCTTGACTTCCCCAAATCCGCACTGCACCAAGACACTTCCTCTGAGAGATCCGGACCAATCTGTCGGACCTTGCCACATGCTCTGTTCTTGTTCACCGGACCACAACATTCTTTATTCTGACTTCCGGTAGAGACACATTATGACTTGCGGATATGTGGGATGACCTTTGTTGCCATCAATGACAACAACCATGAATCCATATAGTGTCTCTTGCCAACAATCTCCCCCTTTGGCATTGATGGCAACACTTAGTGAAAAATGACTAAGTGTTTACACTATGCTCCCCCTTTGCTGATGCTCTGTCTTTATATACAATTTCCGGAACTCCCCCTTAGTTGGATTCCTCATTTTTCACTGCTCCTCACTCCCCCTTTGACATCAATGGCAAAGGGTGGGGTCCGCACACCAAAATTTTCAAAAATTTTCTATACATAGCCGCTTATCTACATACTCACATATACTGAAGAATGTCTGCAAAGGATGTCTGTAATTGAATCATTTCTGTAGCCCAACTTTGCTTCATTCTGTCCAAAATTGAAATGTGACCACTCAACAAGAATGCAAACGCTTCTGCCCGCTTGAGATCTGTCGGATCTTTTGTTTGGGCGGTGGTCTGAGCATCACTAATGGCCTCATGCATAGTTTCCAACTTAGGGATTATAATCCTTCTAAGTTCTCCCATCCGGTTGGTGATATTCTTCCTTTCCTTCTCAAGATTCTTTATTTCATTCAAGACTGCAATAGTCTGACATTCTTGATTTATTATGGAGGAAGAGAGAGGATCAAAACTTTGAGATAAGCTTTGTAGCTTATCCTGTTCCTCTTTTATTTTCTTATCAATTGCTGCTGTTGCCTTTGACCAGGATATACAAAATTTGTAGATGTCACCGCCATCCTTAAGAGCATTCTATAAGCTCTTTATTCCAATGCTTACAATCTTCCTATCTTTAGAGATTAATTCTAATATTTCTGAAAATCTCTTATCCAAAAATTCCTTCCGGACCTTTTCTTCAGCTGATTTTTCTAGAGAATCAAAATGTGTATCAACACTGCTGACTAAGGTTTTTAGATTACCGGAAGTGGAGGCTGTCGGATCTATCTGGATTGATGGCATAATCTTTTCAAGTACTCCGGAAGCAGCCTCTATCAACTCACAGTCTTCCATATGAGACTTCAGGATCTTTTCATTTGCCTTGGCATTTGCAAATGAAGCTATCTTCATTGTTTGTACCGGAGAGAGAGAGTCAAAGTCGAATGGGCCTTTTAGAAGCTCCGGTTCATCAATCTCTAAAGTTTCTTTGCTCAAAAATTGTTGAACAGTTTGTGCAGTGTCTCTTGCCGGAGACAGATGTTTCTTTTCTTCTGCAGTCTTGGAACTGTCAACCTCTTTGTCTTTCACCACTGCTTCCTTCTCCTGTAATTGCTCTTCTTCTTTGGATCCGGAGACTGTAGGGGAAACCGGAGGAGAGATGTTTGTCTGTTCAGGGCTCACTTCTTCCGGAACAGATGATTCCAAATCAGCAGCTGTTTCTGCACCTAAGTCCTCTACAACAGGAAGATTGAACCTTTTGAAGGCCTTCCGGAGGATTTCTTCTGTCTCTTGGGCCACTTTGTCAGTCTCACCAAGCATGAGTTGATTCATCCTGGCTTTGCTTCTGAACTCATCTTTGCAGTCCTTGAAGATTATGTTCATTGTCTTGGGATCAATTTGAGGATATAGCTGAATAGCTATCTGCTCCCGGATCTCAAGATCTTTTGCATGAGCATTGTTCTTTCTTACTTCCAATTCCTTTTCTAGGCTTTTAGGAATAAGAGATATGATTTCAATGAAAGCCTTATTATATATGTTCAGATATTTAACTGTGGCTTCCTGCAGAGTCTTTTGGTCAGCCTCACTGAAGTCATCATAGGATTCAGTCATTGGTTGAAGGTTTCCATCCACCGTGACTGACTTGATTATGCTCTCTAGAGACAGAGTGGGCTTTTCAACAGATACCTCCGCCATTTCATCCTTGTCTTGGCCTGTGGAGGGTTTACCGGATCCTTTCTTCTTCTGTTTCTTTATTTCTTTTACTCCCTCATCTGACTCTGTTTCCTCTTCATCCCTTTGGCTTCCATAAGCCCTTGTGGCTTTTGTCTTGGATCTCTTACCAGATGCCTGGACTTCCGGTTTTGAACTTTTGGTTGAGGGAGGTGCAGATCTCTTTGATGATCTGGTCCGGGTGGGAGCTTCAACCGGAGCACTTTCTTTACTTTTCTCTTCTTCCTCAGCCTTCCTCCTCTTTTCCCGGCTGGCATCAAGTGCCTCTTTTGAGATGCCTAGGCCTTGAGCAATGTGCTCTACTTCTTTTCTCACCTTTCTTTTAATCTCAGGTTCCCTGAGTTCTACATGTATTTTTACACTCAGCTCCTCAAAGGTTCCAAACCTTTCTGCCTTAGGATCTTTGGGCTGACTTAGCATGTGTTGAACATGCAGCTCCACTATCTGTTCATCCACTTCATACCCCATGGGCATGATCCAGACAGTCCTTGGCTCCACTGCCTCCATTAGGCACTGATCAGTGTCAACCATAAAGCACACTGAGTCTTTGTATTTTTCAACAAGAGACTGGGGAATTCTCTCTCTTGCTTGCATCATGCTCTGAAAGTTTTTGAAGTATCCCCATAGAGCTGTATTTCTTGCTTTTGCATCCCCAAGTCCATGCAAATAGTCTCTTATCTGGACTGCAACAGGTTTGTCATTCTGCCATACCCATCCACTTGATCCGGGTAGCTCATTCATGAAGTAGAAGAATAGACATACAATAAGAGTACCATACTTAAAGGAATTCTTCTTATCCTTCTTAATTTTCTGTATATTTTCCATTAATTGGCTTAGCAGTAGTTCGCAGAGATCATATTCTGCATTCTTTCTTAGCATTTCATAGGCAGTGTATACTGTAGTTCCGGATACAGAATTCTCCCTGCTGGAGTGATAGATCTTGTATCCTATTATCATTGATGCATATTTGATATCCGGATCCGAAATATCTTCAATGGTCATTGCCCTCTTATCAAATTTTGATCCGGTGGCCTCAGTTACAATGTTGTTCTTGACAGATTTGAGGATAGGTATCCCTCCGGAAGAGTATAGACCAGTTACTGCTCTAATTGCCTCTTTTGTGATCTTGCAGGGTCTATCCAGCCATAGAAAGTTGTCATGCATCCTGCTCAGTACATACCGGACCCATTCATCTTCTTCAAAGCAGGGGAAATGAATAAATTGCTCAAATTGTTTCTTCTGGATATCCTTATACTCTGGTTTAAGCTCAAAAGCATTGTCTATCAGTTGCTTGTGATAGAGGTCTCTTAATTTGAATTCCCCAAATTCCTCAATGCTTGCATGTATGTAAACCCTAATGTCTTCGGTATGTAAAACTCCGTGAGGAACACTAGAGAAGGCTCCTAGTGGATCTACCTCCAATGATTTGTAGGGATGTTTCTTGAATGAGGGGCGAGGTCTATCAGAGATCTTAACTATGTTTGGAGTAGCCATTCTTCAAAGATTTGCAGTGAGGTAATGAAAAACGGAGAATACCTTATGCGCCTTCGACTTGCACGGAGTGATTGGATTGATTTCTTTATGCAATAACTTCGGCAGGAGATCCTTGGTGTGCTTGATGAACCTTGTTGCAGAGCTCCACTTTTCGCTTCTTCTCGAGTGCAGAATGAGCAAATGACTTTTGAGAAATCCCTTAAATTGCTCCGCGAACCCTAATATCTGTCTGTAATAAATGCTTCACCTACATCATTCCGGTTTGCCTTGTCTGGATAGCTTGGAGTATCCCGGATTAGTCCTGATCTGTGGATATCATCCGGATCTTTCAATCATGAATAAATCGAGGTAACATATTACAAGAACATCCCAAACACTCTGTCCAATCCGCAGAACAAGATAGTGCACTTCCGGATCTCTCCGGACCTTTTTGTAATCCTTTATCATACCGGAGCATCTCCCTGAACATGTCTTATTTGATCGATCACAGCTTCTTCATGACTCCATGCGGACCTCTGAAAACTTGACTGAAGCATCTCAAGACTCATATCTGCAAACCCTTTAATCCGCATCTTGTGCCACATTCGGCACCACTTGTTTGGCTGGGGGAACAGGATTTTCTATGAGTCTCCCCCTGAGCCTGAGCTCACTTTTTAATTTTCGGAAGAAATATCAGCACCAGAGTCTGGTGCGGATCCAACCTCTACATTTTCTGAACTTTTCTTCACCCAAATCTTGCTCATCTGATTCCTAACTTCATCCGCATTCATCTTTTGTTTACCCTTGTCTTGATTCTGATTATACACCGGACCTCTTTTGTCCTGATACTTGTTTCTGCAGACTTTAGCATTATGACCGGACCTATTGCAGATTTGGCAAATAACATTTCTTTGCATATTTGACTGGTATCCTCTTGATCTGCATTGATTAGCCATATGACCTACTCTATTGCATGTGAAGCATCTACCTTTGAATGATTTGTTTACTTGCATAATTCTGCATTCATGGGATTTGTGTCCATACCTTTTGCAGTTGAAGCACTGTCCGGAGAAGGATGAATTAATCTGATTCATTCTCATTCTGCACTGATTAGCTTTGTGACCAAAGTGGTTGCAGCTGTGGCAGTATCCATTGAAGGATGAATATCTTTGAGCATTTGGCTGTCTTACCGGAGGTCTTCTAGGCCTGCTCCTTGGATTTTCTGATCCAAGATTCTTCTGACCGGATCCGGAGCTTTCTCCTTTCTCATATCCCAAACCATACTTGTCATCTGTCCTTTTTTGACTTCCAAGAAGAACTTCAAGTTGAGCAGAACTTATCTTGAATTTCTCTTTATATTCATTTGCTGTTTGAAGGTCTCTTTTGAGAGAGGCAATTTGATCCTCAAGTTTTTCTTCATTATCTTTGGCATCTTCAAGATCAGATTCAAGATGTCTGATAATCCTGTCCATCTGGTGGCATTCTTCTGATTTTTCTTTAAGAGATTGTCTTAGATTGTCTTCAGCCTTTCTTTTTTCTTCAATCTCTTGAGTAAACTTTATAGTTCCTGATTCCATTTCATGTCTTAACATAATGACTTCTTTTGATAACTTTTCACATAACTTGGTTTGCTCAGTCAATTCTTCATTTGTATTGCTTTCTTCACTTTGTCTTGCCAATTGTTGGAGCAGCTCCTTTCTCTTTTTCATAGAGAGACTTAATTTGTCTTTTAATTCTCTCATGAATTCATCAGCCTGTTTGAGTCTTTCCTTTAATTCACTGACTTCAGAATTTGACTGTTCAAGATCCTCAAGAGCAGTCTTGAGTTGCTCCCTTAAACCATATGCATCCATTTGAAATCCCAGATCTTCCTCAAGCTGTTAGGCTCAATTAGGAGGAACTTAGCTCTGATACCAATTGTTGATAACTGAGAGGGGGGGTGAATCAGTTATCCTAATTATTTCCCTTATTGAACTTTCCTTTTAATTGATGCAGCATAGAATCAAACACAAAAACATTAATCATGAAATAAGAGACACATGACACAGTATTTTTGATGTGGAAACCCTGTTAAGGGAGAAAACCACGGGGTGATTAACCCAAAATTATTCTCTGTTAGAAGAATAGGAAATTACAAAATGGCACTTGCCAATTAGGGCTCACTGCCCGAGCACACTGCTCACAAGAGGCCCACTGCCTACAAGAAGACACACTGTCTACAAAGTGATAAGAATCACAGTCTTGAACTGATTGGAAGCATCTGCATATGCTGGAGTTCAGTTCCGGTTAGGCTCAGTACACTGATCTGCTGCACTTCATCTTTCCACTGTTCTTTATTCTGCTATCTTTCACATACCGGATCCTTTTTGCTACTTCTGCTCTGTTCTGGACTTATTCACATATATCTTCACATCATCACACACTTCACAACTAAATCCATCCTCTATATATATCCGCACAAGTAATTTCATCACCTTTCTAGTCGGCATCCGGAACAGTCTAGTTTCTTACAAACTTTTGTTCTGTCGGCTGAATCCTTCCTCACCAAGCAATGCGGATCAAGCATATACTTGTAGATATCATTAATCATGTCGGCCAAACATGATTCATGCCTTCACAACCTCTGTCATCAACAGTAACACATCCGGAAAGTAGTCTGATACTCTGTCAGTCAATTCTTCCTCTGTTTTCACTGTCTCTCAGGAATCCGGTACTCAACTGTTCATATCTTTTTCCTTGTCCATCACCGGAGGCTAAATCCTTGGAATATACCACTCAAGGTAGTCCTCTTGACTTCCCCAAATCCGCACTGCACCAAGACACTTCCTCTGAGAGATCCGGACCAATCTGTCGGACCTTGCCACATGCTCTGTTCTTGTTCACCGAACCACAACATTCTTTATTCTGACTTCCGGTAGAGACACATTATGACTTGCGGATATGTGGGATGACCTTTGTTGCCATCAATGACAACAACCATGAATCCATATAGTGTCTCTTGCCAACAGATTCTTCTTCCTCTAGGGTTTCTTCATTTTGGTTGGTACCTTAAGCTCTCAATTCATCATCATCACTTTCATCCTTATGTCTAGGGTTTAGACCTCTCCTTCTATCTTCTTCTACAACATCCAATCTAACCTTCATTGTTCTCATCATATCTATCATTTCTTCCATTCTTTTGGCAACATTGGCAATAGCAGGCATCCTCCTTGGTGGCATCTTTGTTAGGGTTAGCTGACAGAAGATATCAATTAAATGCAAATAAAGATTAAATAGAGGAATGGAAATACACAGAAATAATAACAGCGAGAGACAAGTTTTAACGTGGTTCACCCAAACTCAGGCTACATCCACCAAACAGAGAGTCCAATATTATTATCCAGTAAATCAAACTAATTACAACTAGCAATCCCTGCAACTCAATACCATTGCAAATGCTACAATACAATATCTCAAAACTCTAACCCTTAGCCACTTTTTATCAAGCCTTTTTGTTGGTTACAAAAATAGGGTTTTCTTATGTCGGTCACAAAATTAGGATTTTTGATGTTGGCTCTAAAAAAATTTCTCGGGGGCTACGCCCTCGAACCCTTACCAACAATCTCCCACTTGGAGACTAATCCTGGACGACACCGCTGCACGTGCATCTCCTACTTGAAATAAGCACTCTGGACTCTACTGTTCTATTTTTGTTGTTTTCAGTCTAGAAGACCAACCGAAGCTGAAGAGGAGTTCAGCTTCTCCCTTGTCACTACCTTTGTAAACATATCCGTTGGATTTTCATCTGTATGTATCTTTTCCATCCTTAACTGTCCATTATCCAACACCGAATGAATAAAGTGATACCTCAACTGTATGTGTTTGGTCTTTGAATGCAAGGCAGAATTCTTTGCAAGATGTATGGCACTCTGACTGTCTGTATACAAAGAACTGTTAGCCTGTTGTTTACCCAATTCTTCCATGAAAGATTGTAGCCATATCATCTCCTTGCTTGCCTCTGTTGCAGCTACATATTTTGACTCGGTGGTGGATAAAGCAACCACCTTTTGCAACCTGGAAAGCCAACTTACCGCTGTTCCACCTACAGTAAAGACATAACCTGTAGTACTCCGCCTGGTATCAATATCCCCTGCCAAATCTGAGTCTACATAACCTGCTAAATTAGTATTAGAGCCCCCAAAACATAAATGTTTATTAGAGGTACCTCTCAAATATCTGAGAATCCATTTTACCGCATTTCAATGCTCAAATCCGGGATGACTCATATACCTGCTAACGACTCCGACAGCATGTGCAATATCCAGTCTCGTGCATACCATGGCATACATTAAACTTCCTACAACTGAAGCATATGGTACCTTGGACATTTTTTCTTCCTCCTCTTGTGTCTTTGGACACATCTCCTTAGTCAATTTCAAATGACTAGGCAAAGATGTGCTAACAGCTTTTACATTCTCCATATGGAATCTCTGCAACACCTTTTCAACATAAGCAGCCTGAGATAGAGTCAATTTTCTGTTCTTCCTATCTCTACAAATTTTCATACCAAGGATTTTTTTTGCTGCCCCCAAATCCTTCATATCAAATTACTGTGCTAACTGATGTTTTAACTCTCTGATGTGATCCATGTTAGACCCAGCTACAAGCATGTCATCAACATATAAACATAAAATAATGTAGCTGTCATTATCCAACCTCTTAAAATAAACACAATGGTCAGAGTTACACCTATTGTAGCCTTGCTCAACCATAAAACTATCAAATTTCAAATACCATTGCCGAGGTGCTTGTTTCAGGCCATACAAACTCTTCTTCAATCTGCACACTTGTTTCTTCTTACCTTTGACCTCAAATCCCTATGGTTGTGCCATGTATATCTCCTCCTCCAAATCACCATGGAGAAAGGCAGTTTTCACATCTAGCTATTCCAAATGCAAATCTTCAGCAGCCACAATACTTAAAATAGTACGAATAGAAGTCATCTTGACAACCGGAGAAAATATCTCATCAAAATCAATGCCCTGTTTTTGTGTAAATCATTTTACAACTAACCTGGCCTTAAATCTTTTCTTACCTCCATCTTCCTCTTTCAGCTTGTAAACCCATTTGTTTGGTAAAGCCTTTTTACCTGCAGGTAACTTACATAATTCCCAAGTCTGATTTTTCAGCAAGGAGTCCATTTCTTCTTTCATGGCAAGCTCCCACTGAACCTGTGTATTCACCTGCATAGCTTCATCATACCCCTCTGGTTCACCAGCATCTGTTAACAAAATAGAATACAAAGAGGGAGAAAACTTTTCAGGAGGTCTACTTATACTTGTTGACCGTCTAACATTCACTGGAGTTTGTTGTTTTTCTGGTTGCTGTTGCGGAGCATGAGGAACCACTGGAACATCACTATTTGGAGTATCATCCAGCACCACATAATCCTTTTCTTTCTTCTCATGCTGCTGCAACTGATCTTTGTACAACACTTTCTCATTGAATATAACATCCCTGCTTCTCACAATTTTTTAATTTTCAAAATTCCAAAGCCTATAACCAAATTCATCAATGCCATATCCAACGAAGGTACACTTTTTTGATTTTGCATCCAGCTTGGTTCTATTTTCAGAATCTATATGTGCAAATGCTTCACAGCTGAAGGTTTTCAGAAAAGAATAACTCACCTTCTTACCTGTCCATGCTTCCTCTAGAATACCACAGCCCAAAGGAATTGAAGGACCTCTATTAATTAAATATATAGCAGTGTTGACATCCTCTGCCCACATATTTCAAGGTGGCCCAGCATGCAATCTCATGGTCCTTGCACGCTCCATTATTGTCCTATTCATGCGTTCAGCCACTCCATTTTCCTATGGAGTCCCTGGAACCATTTTCTACCTACGAATTCCATTAAAGGAACAATAATCTTCAAATTCTTTGCTGCAATACTCACCACCATTATCAAATCTGAGACATTTTAATCTTTTACCTGTCTCATTTTCAACCAAGCTTCTCCATTTCTTAAATGTTTCAAATACATCAGATTTCTGTCTAAGGAAATAAATCCAGACCTTCCTAGTTGCATCATCTATGAATATAACATAATACCGAGAGCCACCGAGAGAAGATACCTGAGTTGGTCCCCATACATCTGTATGCACAAGCTCCAACTTTTTATTTTTCTTTTGTTTCCCATCTCTGAGAAAACTAACTCTCTTTTGTTTTCCATACACACAACTTTCACAGAAATCTATATTAATACATTTCAGACCTGGTAAAACTTTCTTAGAATGAAGTACCTTCATACCTTTTTCACTCATATGCCCAAGTCTGTTATGCCACAGTGTTGTCTCAGAACCTGCAACAACTTTTCCAGTCTCTTCCTGCAAACCTGCAGCAACTGTTCCTGAACCTGTTTGTTTTTTCTCTTTAATAGCTAAAGTAGAAGGAACAGTATGACCTGTACAAAGATACAAGGTGCCTACTTTCACACCTTTTGCTACTACTAAGGCACCTTTTGAAACCTTCCAATTTTTATCAGTAAATGTAACAGTGCAACCTTGTTCAGTTAGCTGCCCTGTTGAAATTAAATTCCTATTGAGCCTTGGAACATGCCTTACCTCTTGTAGTAGCCAATGATTCCCATTTTGCAACTTAATCTTGATTCTTCCTTTTCCAACAATCTGACAGGGTTCGTTATCTCCCAAATAAACCAGCCCAAAATCCCCTTGGTCATAATCAAGAAAATAACTTCTATGGGGTGTAGCATGAAATGAGGCCCCTGAATCTAAAACCCATGAATCATCAGCATTATCTAGGGAAAGAATCAAAGCATCATCTTTAGATTTATTGCTTACCACATTTGCCTCCTTATTGCCTTCTTGTTTGTCTCCTTTATTTTTCTGAGACCAGCAATCTTTCTTTAGATGACCTGGTTTCCCACAGTACCAGCAATCCTTTTGTCCTCTAGTTTGGGATCTTTTGTCCTTTGATTTTCCTCGTGACTTCCCATGACCTCCAGAACCTTTTCCTCTCTCCTTTGATCTACCCCTA
Organism: Cunninghamia lanceolata; assembly: GCA_027924645.1. NCBI lineage: Eukaryota > Viridiplantae > Streptophyta > Pinopsida > Cupressales > Cupressaceae > Cunninghamia > Cunninghamia lanceolata. Next base: position 529,673 of record BSBN01000210.1, on the reverse strand, counting down.
CTCTCTGCATTCAAAACACTGCCTGATGTGGATCCACCTGAGCTTTTCTTACGAATTTCCTCACTCAAAATAACAGCAATAACATCATCAAATTTTAGGGTATTTGAACCAGAAACAGAGTTACTAACTGCCATTACCAAACTATCCCAGCTTTCAGGCAATGAACATAATATCAAGAGAGCTCTAACTTCTTCATCAAATTTTACATTTAAAGAAGTCAATTTACTGACAATCGTATTAAATTCATTTAAATGACCTGTCACAGATCCACCTTCAACCATTTTCAAATTAAACAAACGCTTCATGAGAAATACCTTATTTGAGGCTGAGGGTTTTTCATACAATTTAGCTAAAGCTTTCATCAGACCATCTGTTGTCTTCGCTTCCGTTATATTGAATGCCACCGATGGTGCCAGGCACAACCGAATGGTTCCCAGTGCCTTTCTGTCAAGAAGATTCCAATCCTCATTAGACATTGTTGCCAGTTTCTTGGCTACTCCTTCCAACGGCATCCATAAATCCTTTTGATAGAGGTAATCCTCCATCTGCATCTTCCATAACTGATAGTTCTGCCCATTGAATTTATCAACCTTCAATTTTCCCTCGTCCGCCATTGCTCCCATTGAACCGTGAGACCTTCTTGCAGACGATAATCGAACACAACCCGCTCTGATACCACTTGTTATGGTTAGTCGACAAAAGATATCAATTAAATGCAAATAAAGATTAAACAGAGGAATGCAAATACACAGAAATAATAACATCGAGAGACAAGTTTTAAGGTGGTTCACCCAAACTCGGGCTACATCCACCAAACAGAGAGTCCAATATTATTATCCAGTAAATCAAACTGATTACAACCAGCAATCCCTGCAACTCAATACCACTGCAAATGCTACAATACAATATCTCAAAACCCTAACCCTTAGCCACTTTTTATCAAGCATTTTTGTTGGTTACAAAATAGGGTTTTCTTATGTCGGTCACAAAAATAGGATTTTTGATGTCGGCTCTAAAAAAAATTTCTCAGGGGTTGCGCCCCCGAACCCCTGCTTGAGGCCCAGCCCAGCCCCGAACCCCAGCAAGGATACATGGCTAGTGTACAGTACTTTCCTGATCAGTTGCCACCTACCAACAATCTCTTCCTTGGATCCGGTGCAACTAGCTCAATTCGGTGATCTGACTATAAGGTTACAACTTCCTCACAATTGGTGCTCTGTTGACAAACACATGCAGACTACCTTAGGTCGGTGATCTGTTAACTTCAAGATCTGTCAGAATGCCTTCTCTCCCAAAGGATTCACAAACTTTGCTCTGATACCACTTGGTGCAGTCATAGATGGAGGGTCTAGAAATAGGTCTATCCTATTGTGCAGACTTAGAGTAAACACAATGGAAAAACACAAAGAATGGAGCAATAAATGAATATATATATTGATTCAATATCATGATCAAGTACAATATTCATATGCCAACAACATGCAGATTGTTATGGGCTCACATGCCTGTCCTCTGGTAGAACTACATGAAAGATATAGCTTTGAAGTGCCTTCCACAAATGCATTGCCAAAGACTAAAAACTTTCTATCATATTCACTATGCTCCTAATGTATCTAATGAATGCTTATATATCATGTCCTAGCTCAAGGAATGCTTCGCGTCGGCCTTAAGAAGTTCCAAGATCCAATGCTTGATGAAACGTGTAGGTAGCCCTTAACCATGTGGTAATGCTCTGCGTTTTGAAGGAACACATTGCGGTTTTGAATGAAGATGTCTTTGGTCCCAAACTACTTTGTGAGATGTTTGTTTTAGCTCTGCAAGTCATGGGAAGGTGCCGCAAACTCTGTGTGCTCATACCAAATGCTCTGTTATGTGAGTTATGACGATGTTGATAGAGATAACATTCCACAGACAATAGCAAACCTCAAGAAATCTAGATATGATGTAGATGACATAGTATAGAGTCTCCATCCTGCTCCATGAACTATGAAATGATGATGCGGTAGATTGTAGTGTAATCTACTGAGACTGTACTGACTGAAATGCAATTGATATGAAAGAAAAGAAAAGAAGTCAAAATATTTTTGGTTGATGCAAGATTGCCTTTCAACCTAGGATGCTCCTGCATCAGTTACATTCATTAATTATCATTATAATATTTTATAACAATCACTCATCTTAATATTGACTTTTTATATTAATATTATTTTAATTTTCTTTATTGCAATTTTTATTACTATTTTTATTTTTATTTATTTACTTATTTATTTTCTATTGTTGTATTTTATTTATCTTTTCTGATTTTTAGTCTTATTCTTGGTTTTTCGTGTGAAGTGTTTATCTCTCTTTGTAAGGAGTTGGTTCTGCAAAATTTTGTGTATCATTTTTATCCTCTTCTTGATGATGGGTCATGGAGTGTGATATGAAATGTTGATGCAAAAAAAACTATACAGAGTTTTTCTCCAAAAGTTTTTAGAAATTTAGGATGAAAATCTAGATAATTGTTTTGAATACTAAGAGTATGAAGGAAATGTTGAGGAAGATGGTCATGTGCCTTTAATACTAGGTATTCAAATGCTACAACAAGTTGAGTAAAATATGTCCACAACAATGTGCTTGCAATGGACTCCACATTTGGGACCAATTGAATGAAGGTACTTAATCTCTATTGGGTGAATACTTTGTCACCAAAAAAATGGTAATAGAATGATACTTTCAACCATAGTATGATGAGATTAAATCTCTCCTCAAGGAAAGGCAAGGCACCCTTCTTATTGCTAACTAAGAACAACAAGTAATTAATTACACTTATTTACACTAAACTTATCATGTGGGTGTTTCCATATCATCTAATTCTCTTTCTTTAGAATTGATGCTTACTTACAATCTTATATTTAAAACACTTTGATGCTTACGATGTATCATGAACCATAAAACTACTTGTTGGAGAAATAATAACAAATATTCAGATTAGTTAGACCTAAGAATAACTAAAATAATACCAGTGTGTGTCAATCACAAGAAACCCACAAAATCTCAAAGACTTTTTGTTGCTTCTCACGCTAATCAGAAAATGAAAATGGATGAAATAAAGTGCATCCCAAAGTCTCCACCTTATTGCCAAAGAAGATTAAATAATCATGGATGATAACTCATAGCCTAAAGTCTCCAAAGTCACCTCCAATCACGAACACAAACAAAAATCTAGAAATGATACTGTAGCTCAAAGACTTCGAAATCAAATTTCTAGCACCTTCTAGATCATGTAGATTCACACCACAATCCAATCAAACGCACAAGAAGATGTAATGGAAAAGACATAAGAACATTCTCAATACACAACAAGCTTATTCCAACACAAAGATTGAATGCCTGCTTGACTTTCTTATATTGATTTAATAAAGATTTAGAATTTGAACACAAAGTCTCAAGATGTTTCTCAATGTGGCAGCGTTTCACTTCATTATCCAAAAGATAATAATTACAAATGAGCACCCTCTTATTTATAGAGAGGAGCCATGAACAAAAATAAAAAATTCTAACTACCTTGACTTAGTCTAGACAGAGTCTGATTTTCCTTAGGACTTTGTACTTTTCCTACGTGCAAATTACATATTACAAAAATACATATGAAATGTCAATTACATATAACAAAACTACATATGAAATGTTTTGAGAATAAACTAAGTGTCCGCAGACACATGAACTTCTTCTTCTTTATCTTTCTCTAGGAAATCTTCATATCTTTTCAAGGCTGCCTGGACTTCATTATCAGTCAGTCCTGGTGTGTATTCGGAGATGGTAATGACTCTTGTGATGGAGTCTGAGATGTTGACCGACACACTTTTGTTTCTGTCCAGAATCTTTTGCAACTTATCCAAGATCATCTAAAAATACACCAGCTTATCAATTGATGCCAATGAGAAGGCTTCTGTCTCTATTTAAGCTTGAATCAGTGAAGTGAATTCTTGGATAACTATTTTTACAGGGAGGGTTTTCTGATTGTCGTCCAACATTTGACAGGGAAGTTCTCCAATTTTATCAAATATGTCTAGCCCTTTGGAAATGTTTACATCTTGGGCTTCCTTGAGATCATTGACCAAATTTTTGAGAACTCCTTTCTTATTCTTCATGGCCTCCATGTATTCTACATACATATTTCTATTTGGGATCACCGCATGCTCTACCAGAATCTCTAACCTTATTTGTCGCAGCTGGGTCCAGGTATGAATATCTTTCTCCGTCAGCTGCAAGTCTTGGAATATCATACCAAGTGTCTGGTTCAACTCTGCCTTTACTTCACCCAACTTGTTGAGAAGTTTGATAGAAGACTATATAAGTTGGGTACCTTGTGCCAATAGTCTATCTATCCAAGCACTGACTGCCTGACCTTGTGCTCCAATCTTTTCAGCCTTCTGAATGGCTTCTTCATCAACACATGTACCAATATGTTCTACTTTCTTAGAAAATTGAGCTATCTTTAGTAGAACAGAGGCCAGTTGTTCTACCTAAATCTTGAGTTGATCCTTGATCAACTTATCTTTATCATACCTCTCAAGCAAAGAGGTCAATGTTGCTTGTAGATCTTCCTTAGCACCCTCATGTGTTTTCTTACCCAACTCTATCCGTGAAATAGAATAGTCAAAATCTTGGACATCTTCAATATTCTTATCCTTTGGAGGCACAACAACCTCTACATATTTGTTACCAACTGAATCAATGATCACCCTTGATATTGTTTTAGCCTTCTTTGCAGTTTTAGGCTTTGATGGAACTAATTGACTGAAATTAGAACCATCGAGTGATATTGCTTGTTTCTTCCTCTTTGGCTTCTAAGAAATTAACCAAGGGGGAAGAGTGGATAAATCTTCTTCGGTTTGTGTCACCAAAGATTTTGATGATAGGGTGATAGTAATAGTGGGTTGTGAGGTGGATGGAATGGAAGGTGGAATGGAAGATGGAATGGATGTATCTGATAATGTAGTGGATACTAAGGGAGTGGTGGTAACAATGGGTGGTGTTTGAGTTAATACTATAGTGGGGTTGGTTTCTATTGACACTTTGGGTGCGGGAGTGAATATGACCTTGTCGAAGTCCAATTGTGTTGTAATGAAAGGATCAGAAATTAATGATAACCTGTGGGACTAGGCAAGGAGGAAAGTGATCCGAACATATGCTCCATGGTGCCATGAGGAGGACTCTGAAAAAATGAGTTGCTTGTGGGTGATGAAGGAGATGAATAAATGGTTTACACATAAATAGTAGGAGTGACAGGCATAAAATGTGGAGATTGCACAGTTGAAACAACATGGGGTGAAGTAGGAGATAACATCTGGGATGACTCCAATTGGGAAGTAGCCAAAGGGGCTTGTGTTTCAACCACAGAACGGTCTTCTTCAGTATCTACTTGAGTAGATGTTCCTTATTTCTCTTTTCCTTTCCCTTTCTCACCTTTGTTTTTGAAAACAAATTTTAGCTTTTGTCTGGAGAAAGGAGCACCTTCTTTATTCTTAGTTCTAAGCTCCTCTCTCTTGCTTGACGCTCTTTCTACATGTTCCTCTTTAGACCCTGTCTTGAATGACTTTATCTTTATCCCATTCCTTTCCAACCAGATGTTGGTATTAGCAAGGGTGAGTTGGAACTTGTCTCTTATGGAAGTGGACTCCTTCAATGACCATTGAATTGGTGGAAGAGGAGTTGAAGCAATTTTATTACCCTCATACAAAGGATCCAATATATCATCATCATCCTCCATATCTTCAAGAATATCTATAAGCCTCAAATCTCTAATTTGTTCTAAGGTTAGCTGGTTGTAATCAAGCTTCCTTACATATTCATTTGTCCTACACTCAGCCCATATGTCTTCAATTTTATGCACATGAGTGTAGTTACCTTTGAGCTTGTCCTTCATCCCTCTATAATCAAAGTCATTTCAGCTCTTAAATCTTTTAAGGTTGATCCATTATAACTCAGTTTCCATTTGTTTGGCCTTCAGGGTGGTAGACACTATGTATCAGCCAATGGTGACTAGAAATGAGAACCCAGACCCATGAGACTCTTCTTGTTTTTGGTGCACATTCATCATTTGTCTACACAACTCCATCAATATCAATTTATCACCAGGATACCTTGGCAACATGTATGGTTGCCCACTGAAACATCCAACCGTGATGTAGGTGAAGATTGGGAATTGCAGGAATATGCAACCGACCCTCTTTACCTGTTCCTAGGCTGTATCTAAAACTCTCTTATTCCCAAGGTCTTTGTCAAACATACAAATAATTCTTTAGAAGAAGGCATCATTAACCCTTCTAAAATGCTTTAGACTCTCATTCAGAGTCAATTGTGGATAATATTCATACACTGGTACTTGACTTCTATCACCAATGGAAGACAAGCCAGGAAAGGAACTCATACAAGTTGCATCATATACCAAATAGAATGTCATATAGAACTTTAGAGAAGTAGATACCTCAGAGAGTTGATGATAAATAGCATCATTGATTTGTTTACCTCAGAATATCTTCTAATTGGCCTTCTTGATAATGGTGATATATTGATACATCCAATCCTAAAATGTATTGGATGTCGAGAGCCCTTTGACTCTACTCAAGAGTGTAATCAAATCACATACTTCTTCACGTAACTCATTGTGATAGTTGCCCTTGGGCCACCTGGCTATAGTAGGTCTGGGAGTCGTGAGCTAACAAGAGTTAATATTTTTCTTACATCTCTCTATGTTCTTGTCATAACTCTCCTGAGCTGATTCCATAGTGACAACTGAGTATTATTTGATATCCAGACAAGTGAAGATCTTGTCAGAGTATTCTTCATCAAGTCAAACCACCACTTTACCATCGACATCTTTCACAGACTTGCTCTCTCAGTCAAAACGAGCAGCTGCCGCCAAGACAAACTCAGGATTCTGCGCAGGGACTGGGAACACAGCTACCAAGTGAATACCACTAACAAGAACAACTTGCATGTTAGATGTACTTGGTTTCTTGTTCAACCTTTCCAGAAATTCTGCCATATCCACATGCCCAATCTCAGTGTCCCTTATTTGATCAACATTTGACTCCATTGAAGATGTAGGAACCACTCCTTGATATTTGAACTTCATGTTCTTCTTTGCAGGAGATGCTTCTGACATTTTCTGAGAAACTGCAAGGTGATGTTGAAAATCTCCAAAGTTAGCATATTTTTCATTTGACAAGAAATATGCAATTGTGGAGAAAAACTGCACTTCTGCACTTTGAACAGCAATTGGTGCAAGGTCAGAGAAATTCTCCGCCTTAGCATGGATAGGTCATTTCTTGCAAAGTGTAGGGTCAAAGAATTTCTCTAACCTTACATGAGGTAGTTCAATGTTCACTGTGTAGGTCGGAGAAAATTCCAAACTACATGAGGTAGACCAAACAAAAAGTGCAAGGGTGGAGAATTTCTCTGCCCTTGCATAAGGGAAAGACTTGATAGAATGCAGGTCAGAGAAAATTCTCCAAACTGCATATGGGGGAATTACCTTTGGATGCAGGTCAAAGAATTTTCTCTGACTTGCATTTTTTCTTAATGTAGAAGTTATGTACTTCAGAGAAAATTCTCTGAAGTACATGTTGGTTAGGTATGTGTTATGTACCAGAGAATTTTCTCTGAAGTACATATTAAGGTAGACTTAGGTTATGACTTTTGGATAATGCTTAGGTCATGAATTTTGGAGAATTTTCTCTGAAAGTCATATCTTTTCCACTGCTAGGGAAGTTTAGGTTTGGTGTTGTTCAGAGAAAATTCTCTGAACAATACTAGTTTTAATAACCAATGATGTTGTTCAGAGAATTTTCTCCGAACAACACACTGCTACGAAGTGTGATCACATGTTTAAAACAACTTTGTTTACAAGGTTTTAACAGTGGTGTTTAACAATGTTGCTCGAAGATTATTCTCTAAGCAACAATACCTAGGACTTGTCATTATCAGGGGTTGGAGAATATCTCCATGACTCCCAACTGTTTTAAATGATGGCTGATACAAAAATTTGAAGTCTAGAGTTTAGAAACACAAAATTTCTAAAATCTAAAGCAAAACAAAATAATGCGACAAGGAAAAATAAAAGAACAACGATACCAACCTTTGTCTGAAGATGACTGTTTCAAAAATAATGGAAACTCCATGAATCAGTCACTTGCAACCAAGACAAGAAACAATGAATGAAGAGGTGTAGAGAGTCAAAAATGACAACAGTAAAAGGTAAAAAGTGAGGGTTAAAATGAAAATTAAACATGGTAATTATATATAAAAACCTACAATAAATTCCATTAATGTCATGCGTGTCAGCTTAGGATGCAGGCGCGGAGAAATTCTCTACTCCTGCATGTGTAAGAGCAGAGAATTTCTCCACACCTGCACATGGCTAACTTTCAGAAAGAATGCAACGTCAGAGAAATTCTCTGACTTTGCATATCAGGAAAAAGTGCTAAGTATGGAAAAAAAACCTGATTTGCTTTTTTGAAAGGGCAGACTTAACGCAACTCAAAATGACTTTTTGAGGCGTTTAACCATGCGTGAGGCCAATTGAATTTTGTCTCAATTTGCATGTCTAGATCTTGTGGGCTATGAAATGGACAAGTTTCGTAGGGGTTATCCCACGAATTGAGTCAGCTAAATTTGATGATAACACTCTCCTTTACACAATCTCATTAATATATGTTTTTTTATTTTTATATATTTCAGCCAATTTGATATACTGATGCAATGTGTTATTAAGTTTACAAAATGTAGTTCAATTTATATAAATCCTTGTATTTGATTCAAATAAAATGCATCTACCAATTACATGGGTAATAATGTCAATAGCCATATCATGTGAATAGATCACATGGATGCAAAAACTATTAAATAGAGCAGTTGCCCATATGCTTGAGTGGAACACAAATGCTTTCATGGTTGATGATGCTCCAGTTAAAATCAATGTTATCATGGTTAAATATAATGTTGCATCTATTAATTTGATTGAAAAATATGTTGTAGAATCTTATTCTACTTTTAGTAAATTCCATTGCACCAATACATTCTCATGCATCTCCATATTTGTGGTATAGAAAGGTTTTTGGGTGTGAAATATACCTATGCAGCTAGCATGTGAGGAGACTTGGTTGAAGAATCTCATTGCTAAGGTTAAGGATGATGAGAAATATGTTTAATATTTGGTTGGAAGAAATAATGCACCATTCAAATAATGAGCATACTGCAATAAGAATACCACACAAGTTCATCACACAATTCAAGGATGAGAATTCTTTTATTAAACATTGGCAAGAATATTAGCTTCCTAGAATTATAATGTGGGCTACAAATTAATAGACTCTAAGGCATGTTGACCAAGAAATAAATCCTTCAATAGAGACATATAGCTTCGTTTTAAAGAGCAAGTGGTTGTCCTCTACTTAAAAAGCTACCATCACAAGGTAGGTTAGTTGATATGTCAACTTACAATAATTATTTTCATATATTATTGGTGGAGTCAATGCTACAAAGAAAATGGATTCTAACTTAACTTTACAGTGGAGAAATTAGAAAATAAGAAATGGATACAAGCACAAACTATACTTGATTATCATGTCACTTTCCATACTTATGACCCATGGCTAGCATGGGTACACAGCCAAACAGATGACACTCATCACTATCGTATCAAGGTCCTCATCTAACATGTCAAAATCATCATTACAAAATGGTTCATCAAAAGCATGAAAAGTTTGGAGAAAGAGGTCTGACATAATCAAACACTCGCTTTTTGCCAAATTGAAAATGAAAAGAAATTTACCAAATTTAAAGGGAATGAATATGCAAGATGAAATACGTCAAGTTCACCAAAATGATTAATATGAAAATTGATTCTAACTAAACTACTTATAATCAAAATATTCTTCTATCTAAACATTAGGATACTAGCCAACAAAGACGTATATCTTGCTACCATCCAATCTGGAAGAGCGAGAAGGTCCGGGCTAAATCCCTTTGTTGCTACTAGAATAAAAAATGGATAACTAAAACTAACTAAAATGGATAAAAATAGAAAAATAAAATGATAGAGAACCTGGCACCAAAGGATGAAGCTCGTTGTCTAGGACAACATCATGCTGTATCGTGAGGATGTCTGCATGCCATGTTGTAGTCTATACAACATGGACATAGTACGGATTCGTGATCTTGATCTTCGTGCCAGTCTTTTCAACCATTCCTCATGTTGTCGAGTTTCTTGACGAAACCTGTAAATGCACAGAAAAGGGGGGTTGGGCTGTATAGGAGTTTACCTTAGTCAAACCCCGTTTTTAGTGTTTCCACCTCAACGACAACTAGAAATATTGATTGATTGATAAATAGAGTGTGCTCTAATTCTAAGTGTATCTCAAATTGTTTGAGCAGTGACAAGAAATAATGTAATATTGATAAATGAAACCCTACTCAATGACTTAGAGTGGATTCACAAAACAATCTCTATATGATAGAGAAAAGAAAGAAATGTATTCAAGCCACAAAGATAAGTGATATATCAAAAAAGGATTGCAATATGAAGTACAAAAACAAGGATTAATTGAAACTTTATCACCTCATAGTGAGGAAGTGAAAGCTGCTCAGTAGGCAGTTGTCCCGATCAAAATCCTTTGGGATTTGTAATACTTTGATTGCGAAAGCACTTGGAATCAAGCTTGTGAGCAAGAGTGTGATATAATCTTGAGAAGACAAATTGCAACAATGGTGGCTCTTAATTTTGGAAAAGCTTCGCTTTGAAAGGAAATTGATCCTTTGCAATGGCAAATCTACTTGCTTAAATAGAGAGGGCAAAGGCAAAAAATTAGGGAAAGGAGTTGTTTGGACACGGATAAGCATCAAGAAAATCTGAGTGTATCAATCAAGTTAGAGACAACTTCTAAAAATGATTGCAAGACTGACATATGCTTTTAGGATGTCAACACGCCTCACAGATGTCCGCGCTAAGTGCTAGAGCCTTTGCAATTCTAGTTCTTGAAAGATCTAGTTAACTTGGGACAAAGCTAGGATTCAAGCACTTTTATGGTTTTTGGATATGATAAGTAGAACAGGTCAAAGCAACATAAAGTCACTTGTCATGGGTCAAGGGTAAGGCCAAGTCTGGAAATGATCCTAAAAATGTTAGGGGTATGGACACTAAAGCAAGTGCCAAACACAATATGAAATTGTGAGCTCGCACAATTTACGATGCTACATTTAGCCCCCACTTTAGTGGGCATATGATAATACGTGAAGATGCATACTAAAGTACAAGAAAGAAAGTACTGAAAGTAAATAAGCATGAAAAGGATACCCAAAAGGATAATGTAGAGGATGCACGATGTTGCCAAGTGAGAGAATGGAGCCCCCAACTTAGAAACTTGTAACACCATAGTGTTAGGTATTGCATCCTGCAAAACCACTTGTCAGAAAACAAAATCATCCTACAGGGTGAAAAGATATGTTAGTTCAAAAAAATTATAAGGAGAATGAGACAAGAAAAATGATCTAGAGTGCAAAATGAGGGTAGATGTGTGCCCCCCTATTTCTTCGTGCTAATTTGAATGTAGAAGCTGGGTAGAAATCTACCACTTCAATTTTCTGAAAAATTGGTGAAAATTCCTTTGGTAGGGTCATTTTATAAAATAACACTAAAGGGAAAGGCATATGATAAAATAGAGGGTAGGACCAGGATTCCAACGCAACGAATGACATAAAATTAGAGTTCGCAGGCCCAAGTTATGAGAGTTTTCATGAAAAGTGTCTCAAAAAAAGGTGAAAATTTTACTATAAATAGTAAGAAAAAATTTCATTTGTACTATTCATTTGTAAATTCAAATTTTACTATTTTTTGAGGATTTCGAGCACCTTCGAGAGAAAATATGCCATGCAGATGAGCTTATCAAGCACCCAAGCTGGATGTGCTAAGGAAGCGCATGGAGTAGGGTGTGACGCTTCATGAGGTGAGTCAAAATTTGAATTTAGCATTTATTTAATGCCTCATTGTACGTGCCAAACATTTAATCAAAGCGCTAGTGTCTTTCCAACGTGGTGGCATCTAGGGAGCATGCTAGCGTCCCTAGGATGCACTAGAATCTTCAAGATGTGCTAGCATCTAGAATAGGCGTTAGAGTTTAAAAGACACACTAGTGTCTAGAATAGGCGTTGGAGTCCAAAAGATGCGCTAGTGTCCTAAGTTGTTAGCAAATTTTTTAAATATTTGAATTTTGAATTTGATATTTGATGATATGGTATTGGTGAGATTTTTATTGATGTGATTGTAGTACCCCCCAATGATGCAGGAGCATGCTGGTGGGTACATGTACACATTGTTGTGAGGCCACGTTAGCACACTTACACCGGTAGAGCTTGGTCCCCTGTAAGACGTCAGGATCTACTAGGTTTATACAATGCCTGTGGTGCGCTTCCATGATCACATGTTGATGGCACTTATGGAGAGATGAGACGTTGACACCTCTACCTTCCACCTACCGACGAGAGATATGACAATGACTTTGGAGAATGTGTATTGAATCCTTCAACTACCAGTGTGAGGTCGTACTATTACAATCATCGAGAAGCAATCGACATCATATTTCCAGGAGGGACAGACTTATTGCCTGAGCCAGATTGTGTTGACAGATGACACAAGGCACTTCCACATTAGATTGTTGGAGCAGGGCATGATGGTCACACCACTTGTGTGTCACATCTTGATTACTACCATCACCTTGTGTATTACACAGGATGGGTGAGGCACTCACCTTCACGGTGGCCTCGTACACACTATCAGAGCGATGGAGGAGTAGAGGATGATCTTCATGGGGGGGCGGAGCATGCGCGCCCACTTATATCATGATCTGTGGCGCTATATGCATTATGAGGCACATAGCTTGATGACTTGCATGCTTCTTCAAGTGTGGGCTTTCGATCATATTAGATGCTTATGCCTTGAGGAGGCCATGGTAGTTTCAAAATCTAGTGCACTGGTGATATACCTGATACTAAATTATGTTTACAACCTAATTTAGCAAGGCCTAGGCAGCAATTGTTGGAAAAGGGGAAAAGAAAATTTTATGTGCACGATCACTCAGTCAAATGCTTGTTATCTTGACAAGAGTGCAATGAAGGATCACTTATCAAGATAATGTGACAGCTCAAGTTGGGCTATCAAACCATCCTGATAAGTGAATTTATCTAAAGACAAGAAAGCAGGAATTCAAGGAATGACAAGTATCTAACTGATTTCATCTTTCAGTTATGATGTTACTGATTATTCAAGTACCACAGTACAGTGCAAAAAGAAAGGTATTTATAAATTATCATTTCATCATCATGTTTTAAACATGTGTTTTAAAGAAGATTAAGTTGTTTTATGCTATGTATTTGATTTAGAAAGCAAAACATACATAAATCATTGCATAAAGTAAAATAATTGATTATATTCAAGAGAGTGTTTAAATATGTTCCACACAAGCCATGGGAATGACTAAACTAAGCCAATACAACAAAGCATGCAAGCTATACATCTAAAGATAAAGTAAAGAAAAGGAACATATGAGGAGAGTGATATCCATCGTTGCCTTGAAGAGTTGGTGTCGATCCTCCTATCTACAACTTGACCTTCATGTTTTCAGCTTCTTGCTCCTGATCAGAAAGATGAGCCTGCAATGTTTGAAAGGTTTGGTTAGAGCTCAGGATATACAAACTCATCATATGCCTTATCAGCAAATATATAAACTTGCAATCATAATGCCACAATTGGATCATTATTAGACATATGCAAAAATCAAATCATCAGATGAAAGCCAAATCATCATGAGAAAGAGCATTGAACTTTCAAAGGTATGTTTTTTATGCTAACTTGTTTGTTCACTATACAGGTATAGAGGAAGTTATGTTGCTGGTTTGAAGACATTTCAGCATGTGGTGCAAAGTGGGCTCCTACAAGGGTTGAGCCCAACATGTTGCCCTCTTGTTTCACATAAGAGGGATAATGAAATCCTTGAAGACCAATTTTACAAAACCATAACTATGCTGGTATAATGAAGAGTCTTCTTATTATCAAGAACATTCCATTACATCAACATAATCATGATTTTAAGAAAGAAAGTCTAATCATCTAGATATTCATACATGTCATTAGGACAGTAGAAGAAGATTGAGAAGTTACTGAGGTGTTCATTCAAAAAGAGGACATAGTAAGATGATACATGTTATTTCAGCCAAGAGAAGAAGACAGTCATGCAAGAGGTACAACCATATCATAAAGTGGGCAGCATCATGGAACAGGTAAACAATGCAGTGTCATCATTGTCATATACCAAGGAGAAAGACATCAATCAAGTATAAGGTGTAGTTAAGATGGAACAACAGATCAAAAAGGTGCAGCCAAAGCATATAGAACAGCAATGACAAATTAAGATCAAGGTACCTGCACCATCCAAATACCATGTAAAGAAGATATAATTTATCTATGCCAAGAGTTACAGCATAGGCCCAAAGTATACAAGATCAAAAGAGTGTAGTGAAAGAAGAATGGAATAGCAAAGGTATATTTACTTGTTCATCTACAAAAAAGGCCTCTTTCCTTGTTCACATACAACTGAGCCTAAATCAATATAAGTATGATCACATATCAAGAGGTACATCCAAGATAAGTTGCATCCAAACAAAGAGATATGCTTTGTTCATATACAGTAGAAGTAGTCACTTAAGGTACAGTTAGTTCTTTCTTTTGCCTTCAATCAATACATAAATGCATACGAAGTACAAGATGAGGATACAGAAAGATGTATACAGGCATATGATGCCTAAAGGGAGCAGCAGGGTGAACAAAGAACCTCTATCCTCTTTTAAGGCTAATTGCTACTAAGGGAACACTGAGTATGCAATCTAAACTGTAGAAGAGAGCCTTGAAGAGCGGGGTTTTATACACAATCATATCATGAAGTCAAGAGACAAAAGAACAAAGTTACATTGTGAATAAGTTTCATTCCAGGAATGCAAATAATGACAACATATAGCCTCCTCAAGGTGGGTTTTCAACATAGAAAAGAAGATACAATGCAGCTACATGACAGAGCAACATCTAAAAAACTTCATGACAAGTCAAGAGCATGTGGAACAAGTAAGATGCATTACAAAATATGCAATGAAAGGGACACTCAAGAGCCATGAAATGACACAGTGGTTTTGAATGCTTCTACAGAGTATACAAAGAGGAGGTAAAATGTTTCAAACCTTATGAGTGTTTATTTTAACTCAAGAAAGGTGAGCCTATCAACTTCATGTCTGCCTATTCAAATGCTACAGAAGACTTTGTGTCTTGAGCAAAGTGAAAAGAAGAAATAGAAGGTCGAAACCCTAGCAGTGCATGATGGCTTGAACATATAAACCCTTGTCTTTTCTGTAGACCCAAAATGTGGTATATTTTGCCTTGCTTTTCCAGCTACAAAAGTGCCTTTTGTAACAGAAGAAAAAGAAACAAGATATCATATGTATATGGGTTATCAAGAACAATCAAAGAATACATTTTCTTCACAAAATACCAAAACCCATATCATATTTTTGCATTATGAAGGTTTTAGATACAAGGGTCATAGAAGAGTTGATGTTTTGCAAGTGAAAGAACAATAAATGCTATTATTTTCTGCATATACAAAATAATGAGAAACCCAGTTCATGTTGCTGCCTGAGACTAAACTTTTTCACAAACCCTTATCATTACAAAATGGAGAGAACCCAGATACATGGTCATGGCCTCTAGGAAGAGGAAAGAACTCAGAATGGTGTAAGATACAGAGCTAAGCCCACGACCTTCAAAATAAACAAAGTTTTTATAATGATTTCCACAGAATGCGAGAAAAAGCCATTTATTTTATAAACTTCCTGAGCTCATGTCGAGCTGCATATGAATAGAAACCAGAGGAATGGTGTAGAGATGAATAGAGAGCTTACCATCATTTGGTATAGAAGACTGCATTCAAGAAAGTGGTCTCTCAAGCTTCTGAGTCAAGCTTTCATGGAGGCTCGATACAAGAAATAAAAAACATAGTGAAGACACAAATGATGCATCAGAAACCACCATATGGCTGCGGTCAAAAGGCCCAAAACCAGTGAATAAAATCAAGAACCAGCTCAATTTTAACACAGAAAATACTTACCTTGCTATTTCTTATCAAATTCCTCAAAGGAATCCATCAAAATTCCTTAGAAATTGCAAAGAACCATGAATTTTTCTTCAAACCCTAATAGGAATGGCAACGAGTGTAGAGGAGCAGCAGACAAGAGACAAGTGCAAATGATGATATGTTTAGGGTTATTTACTCCTTTTTGGTCAAATGACCTAATTTGAGATCTTTGCTTTTTGACTGATGTTTTTACAAAATCATTATTATCCATTTCCAGCTCGTGGTCAACACTTCCCAATCATCAAACCTAATGATGCCATAGGGGCCTGTGAGGGGTTGATTCTTTTTCTTTTGATTTTTACAAAGTCAAAACATCACAATGATTCAAAGGTAAGGTTTATGCCTTATAGTGCATAGAGATCAAAAGGAGTTACAAGGTGCTTTTTGAAGGTATGTGATGCATAAGTGTATGGTAAGGTATGATAGATTTGCATGGAGTGATAAGGTGCTTTATATGAAAAAAGAAAACATGCAAGGTATGTCATGTATGTATTGCACATAGGGAGTCATAAGGATTTTATGATGCAAGGGCAATAATACATGATATTGCATGGGAGTCATAAGGGCTTTACAAATGTAAAAAAGATATGCAAACTGCATGATGTGTTTTGTATGAGGAGATTACCATAGTGCATGGGAGACATAAGGGAGTAAAATAGGGATATTTTGTAACTCTTGCATGCATGGGGGTTATTTTGGCAGCATCATTGGATGCATTAATGTAATTGTGCAAATCCAAAAGGAGATATAAGGAGTTTATTGTGCTTTTGCACGAGTTAAAGATAAATAAATAATAAAGTAATGAGCTATAAATTACTTTATTATTTATCATAGAAATGCAATGATGATAAAAATTAACAAGTCTATAATAAATAATAAAGTAAATCATCTTGAATACTTTATCATTTATTTTCACTTTGTTTACACATGCCCAAATCATGCAAAATTAGTTAACTGAGGTCCTTTGGAGTTCTTTGCATGGTTTTTTGGTCAAAATTGGAGAGTTTAGTCCGCCACTTGGTCAAATTAATAGAAAGGGGCAGTTTGGAGCTATTTTAGCTCAAATTGGATCAATTATTGCCCTTAGTTTTTAGGATTTTCACACTTGCTCGTGGATCATTTTTGGAGAGATTATTTTTAGATGAAGTTGATTGCAGTTGACCTTTCTAGGTCTTTTTGAGAGCATATTATATATTGTAAGAAAAACTTAGGTTTTTCTGGTTCTTACCTTTTTGCTCTCTTACACATTGCTGAGAGAAGAAGGTTTTGTAACTCAACTTTTGTAGATTTATTGATTACAACAGGTTACAGGTTTTATTCTTTGTCATTTTTATGCAATTGATTCCTTTATTTTTTAGAAAAGCAAGTGTCTACCTTCTCATTTGTGTTGTCTTTATGAATGATTTGATGAGATTTTATTGTGTTTAATATTAGAACTTTTAAAATCATTCTCATTTGAACTTGCATGTATTGAATAGCAGTAAAAATCACAGGTCTTAGGTTGTACAATTGGAATAGTTTTTCTTTCATGCTATGAGAACCCTATTTTCCTTCAAGAAGAAAGTTATTTTCAGCCTCCCTTAGAAACATTTTTGTGATCATATTGCCAAAAGTAAGTTGTGTGGATAGATTTTTTTGAGATTCATTGTGAGTTAGAGTTGCAGTTTTCCATCAAATTAGGCGCATCACCACACTTTAAATTATAGTTTTAGTGCTTTATAGTAGATCATTTTAACCCTTTTCCTGCCAATTTATTAACCCATTGAAAAATTACAAGGGAACCAGTCCATAATCTGGAGGTTCAAGCTCACCATAGATCACCCACAGTCTGAGTTTGATCCCATGTTACACAGGATTGCCGAGCTTCACAGCTTTGCATAACAGGTGCAATCCTGCACGTTAACAGTTTTTGGCACGCCCGGTGGGACCTTTGAACTGATTTTTAGTTCAAAAAAGAACTTTTTTTTTGTTGTTTTGGTATGATTAGCAGATTCTACAGCCTTTTAGAGGTTTTATTTCAAGTACCTGGTGACTCTAACTTTCTGGTTTGACAGATCAGATTTTTACAACCTATGAGAAAGATTCAAACAAGATCAGGTGTTGTTTTACTTCAAGTAATCCTGGTTTCATTTTGTTTTCCAGCTTTTGAATGAGTAAGCATGTCTACCTTTCATGGGAGCATGTCATATCGTCCATCATATCATGAAAATGCTGCTAATCTACTATCTTATCAGCGATATCAAATCAACCATAATGTTGGTTTTAGCCCAAATTCTATGGTTTTTCAAGGAAACCAGCATACTTAATATGCTTACCTCCCACCCACCCTTGCTCAACCTTTATATCAACATTCATATGTCCAAAATCAGCCTCAAGAAATTAAGGATATAATGAATAGCATGAATGATATGAAGGACACATTATTAGACTTCGCGAAGCAAATAGAAGAGATCAAGAGGCAGCAAGAGTATGAACAACAACAACAATAATTGGCTGATCAAGCCTATCTCTATGAGTAGGAGCTGGAGGCACAAAAGATATAGTTTGAGAGGGAGGTGCTTGCAAAAGAGGAGCAGATGAGGTTTCTGGTTGCTCAAACACAAAGACATGAGATCCAAACAGCTCATTTCATTCCAAATCAACCTATTCAAGATGAGGTTAGTAGGTATAAAATTCCAAGTTTCAAGCAAAGTAAACCTCTTAAACTTCCCAAAGTCAAGATTCCTAGTTTTAGAGATCCTAATTTTGCTCAGGAGCCTGTTTGCATTCAAAACCAGTCCATTAATCCTCAGTATCAGTCATATCAAGAACCTGAACTAAGTCATAAGAGTTTTGAACAATCATGGCAGCCTTCTTGGACCAAATATCCTAATTATAAAATGCCAAATCTTGTTAAGGCTACCCCTCCTATACCAATCAAAAATCAAAAAGAGGAGCAAAAGGTTGTAGAGCCCAAGCCAGTCAAAATTCCAAGTTTCAGTCTAGCAATTGAAGGTTCTTGCAATCATGTTTGTGCAACCAAATCAGAAAAATCAAAAGTGGAACAAGAGGTTGTTGTTGTTTGCACTAGATTCCCAGTTGAATATAAGCATAATGCATGTGTAGAGAAGGTTTACTCACGTTTGATACCAAATCCTTTACATTTTGAATCATTTGAGAAGTTTTCTAATGTTGTTCACAAGATGAATGAAAGCAGGATACAAAGATTGGATGGTGAAAGTCCCCAGTTGCAAAGACAAACTACCCAGGTTTCGATGGAGAATCAATTGCCTACTTTTGTTGAAGACGATGAGAATGTTGCAATTCTTATCTCAGAGAATCAACTGGAACAACAGAATGAAAAGGTAAAAGAGGCAAATCACTAAGATCATTATACAGCCTTGGATCATAATGAGGATCACAAAAATGAACCTTTTGATGAATTGTTGTTTGATAAAAGTTGTAGTAAGGTAAGGAACAGTCCTCTTTTATCATAAATTCAAGAGGAATGTGATGAACTTTCATTTTGGGATGACCTTGATGAGTTTGTTGCAAACTTAGATAATGTTAAGAAGGTTTCAGTTAATATCTTTGATGCACTCCCTAGTTTTGTGGGTGAGAATGGTTGTAAGAATGATATAAATCATCTGGATAAACTACTAATTGATGAGCAGATCACAGACAACAGCCTTGTTTTGAGTAATCAAGATGTTAAGATAAATGCAAATTTTGTGCAAGTGCAGCAAGACCAAAAGCAAGGTACTACTTTCCAAGTAGAGGTTGAGTCTCAAAATTTAGCTGATTTGATTGATGAACTTCCTAAGTTTGTAGATGAGAATCAAGATAACACATGCATACTAACATCAGTGCCTAGTTTTGAGCAACAGAGTGATGAAATTCATCTAGATTCAGTACAAGATTATGAGATTGATGAGAGCATTTTCTCTAGTATCATACAAGATTTTTGCTCTAACATTGATGATAATTTGATGCCATGTGAACCAAAAGTATGTAATCAACTTATTCAGGTCAAAGAGGCAAGCATTCCTTCATTTCATTCATTTGAGCTAAATCAGGTTGAGATTGCAAGTGACAACAGGTCAGTAGATCCTAAGTAAGAGAGCAAGGGTATGAGCAAAAAGTTCATCCTTTCAAGAGGGTGTCCAATCAAAGATTTAGCTGATAGAGAGCTAAATAAGGAGACACATGTTACTATTATACCAAAAGATGATATTACACTTTAGAATAGCAAAATCAGATCATCTATTCATGCCATAACAGTAGTATCTGTGATAAGGTTTGGATAGTGAGTGAGTTTGTTTTTGTTCTTCAAAGAGTTTTGCAACGTTCTATAAGGTATGTCCTTATGGGTCATATCTTATTAGTAACAAATCACCTTGCAGAACACCCTTTCTTAATCAGAAAGGGAAGTTATTTTACAAAGCCAGTTAATGGATTTGTTTGACCAGCTTCTATCGCTGGTTAGTGTAGGGTAGAGTAGAATTTCAGCGCAGTATTTCATTTTCCAAGAAGTGCACACGCACATTTTTGCTGGACATGTCCTAAACAAGGTCAGATTAGTTTAAATTTCAGTATTGTTATTTTTTTGTTGTATTTTTCTATTAGTTTGAGTTGCAATGAAAGTTTTCATGGTTTCAGGAAAGAAAAGACTCATATGCCCAATGGATTTGTAAGGCTACTAGTTCTATTTTGTTTAGCAAGCAAACACCCCTGAGAGGTCACCAAAAATGTTACTAAATTATGTTTGCAACCTAATTTAGCAAGGCCTAGGCAGTAGTTGTTGGAAAAGGGGAAAAGAAAAATTTTATGTGCATGATCACTCAGTCAAATGCATGTTATCTTGACAAGAGAGCAATGAAGGATCACTTATCAGGATAATGTGACAGCTCAAGCTGGGCTATCAAACCATCCTGATAAGTGAATTTATCTAAAGACAAGAAAGCAGGCATTCAAGGAATGACAGGTATCTAACTAATTTCATCTTTCAGTTATGATGTTACTGATTATTCAAGTACCACAATACAATACAAAAATAAAGGTATTTATAAACTGTCATTTCATCATCATGTTTTAAACATGTGTTTTAAAGCAGATTCAGTTGTTTTATGCTATGTATTCGATTCAGAAAGCAAAACATACATAAATCATTACATAAAGTAAAATAACTGATTATATTCAAGAGAGTGTTTAATTATGTCCCACAAAAGTTGTGGGAATGATTAAACTGAGCCAATGCAACAAAGCATGCAAGCTATACATCTGAAAATAAAGTAAAGAAAATGAACATATGAGGAGAGTGATATCCATCATTGCCTTGAAGAGTTGGTGTCAATCCTCCTATCTGCAGCTTGACCTTCATGTTTTCAGCTTCTTGCTCTTGATCAGAAAGATGAGCCTGCAATGTTTGAAAGGTTTGGTTAGAGCTCAGGATATACAAACTCATCATATGCCTTATCAGCAGATATATAAACTTGCAATCATAATGCTACAATTGGATCATTATCAGACATATGCAAAAATCAGATCATCAGATGAAAGCCAAATCACCATGAGAAAGAGCATTGAACTTTCAAAGGTATGTTTTTTATGCTAACTTGTTTGTTCACTATGCAGGTATAGAGGAAGTTATGTTGTTGGTTTGAAGACATTTCAACATGTGGTACTAACATAATCATGATTTTAAGAAAGAAAGTTTGATCATCTAAATATTCATACATGTCATCAGGACAGTAGAAGAAGATTGAGAAGTTATTGAGGTCTTCATTCAAAAAGAGGACATAGTAAGCTGATACATGTTATTTCAGCCAAGAGAAGAGGATAGTCATGCAAGAGGTAGAGCCATAACATAAAGTGGGCAACATCATGGAATAGGTAAACAATGCAGTGCCATCATTGTCATATGCCAAGGAGAAAGCCATCAATCAAGTATAAGGTGTAGTTAAGATGGAACAACAGATCAAAAAGGTGCAACCAAAGCATATAGAACAACAATGACAAATTAAGATCAAGGTACCTGTGCCATCCAAATACCATGTAAAGAAGATACCATTCATCTATGCCAAGAGTTATAGCATAGGGCCGAAGTATACAAGATCAAAAGAGTGCAGTGAAAGAAGAATGGAACAAAAAAGGCATATTTACTTGTTCATCTACAGAAAAGACCTCTTTCCTTGTTCACATACAATTGCACCTAAATCAATATAAGTATGATCACATATCAAGAGGTACAACCAAGATAAGTTGCAGCCAAACAAAGAGATATGCCTTGTTCATATACAGTAGAAGTAGTCACTTAAGGTACAGTTAGTTCTTTCTTTTGCCTTCAATCAATACATAAATGCATACAAAGTACAAGATGAGGATATAGAAAGATGTATACAGGCACATGATGCCTAAAGGGAGCAGTAGGGTGAAGAAAGAACCTCTGTCCTCTTTTAAGGCTAATTGCTACTAAGGGAACATTGAGTATGCAATCTAAATTATAGAAGAGAGCCTTGAAGAGCAGGGTTTTACACACAATCATATCTTGAAGTCAAGAGACAAAAGAACAAAGTTACATTGTGAATAAGTTTCATTCTAGGAATGCAAATAATGACAACATACAGCCTCCTCAAGGTGGGTTTTTAACATAGAAAAGAAGATACTGTGCAGCTACATGACAGAGTAACATCTAAAAAACTTCATGACAAGTCAAGAGCATGTGGAACAAGTAAGATGCATTACAAAATATGCAATGAAAGGGACAGTCAAGAGCCATGAAATGACATAGTGGTTTTGAATGCTTCTACAGAGTATACAAAGAGGAGTTAAATTGTTTCAAACCTTATGAGTGTTTATTTTAACTCAAGAAAGGTGAGCCTATCAACTTCTTGTCGGCCTATTCAAATGCTACAGAAGACTTTGTGTCTTGAGCAAAGTGAAAAGAAGAAATAGAAGGTCAAAACCCTAGTAGTGCATGATGGCCTGAACATATAAACCCTTGTCTTTTCGACAGACCCAAAATGCGGTATATTTTGCCTTGCTTTTCCAGCTACAGAAGTGCCTTTTGTAACAGAAGAAAAAGAAACAAGACATCATATGTATATGGGTTATCAAGAACAATCATAGAATACATTTTCTTCACAAAATACCAAAACCCATATCATATTTTTGCATTATGAAGGTTTCAGATACAAGGGTCATAGAAGAGTTGATGTTTTGCAAGTGAAAGAACAGTAAATGCTATTATTTTCTACATATACAAAGTAATGAGAAACGCAGTTCTTGCTGCTGCTTGAGACTAAACTTTTTCACAAACTTTTATCATTACAAAATGGAGAGAATCCAAATACATGGCCGTAGCCTCTAGGAAGAGGAAAAAACTCAAAATGGTGTAAGATATAGAGCTAAGCCCACGGCCTTCAAAATAAACAAAGTTTTTGTAATGATTTCCACAAAATGGGAGAAAATGCCATTCATTTTATAAACTTCCTAAGCTCATGTCGAGCTGCATATGAATAGAAACTAGAGGAATGGTGCAGAGATGAATAGTGAGCTTACCATCATTTGGTATAGAAGACTGCATTCAAGAAAGTGGCCTCTCAAACTTCTAAGTCAAGCTTTCATGGCGACTCAATACAAGAAAGAAAAAACATAGTGAAGACACAAATGATGCATTAGAAACCACCATATGGCCGCAGCCAAAAGGCCCAAAACCAGTGAATAAAATCAAGAACCAACTCAGTTTTAACACAAAAATACTTACCTTGCTATTTGTTGTCAAATTCCTCAAAGGAATCCATCGAAATCCCTTAGAAATTATAGAGAACCATGAATGTTTCTTCAAACCCTAATAGGAATGGCAGCGGGTGTAGAGAAGCAGTAGACAAGAGACAAGTGCAAATGATGGTATGTTTAGGGTTATTTCCTCCTTTTTGGTCGAATGACCTAATTTGAGATCTTTGCTTTTTGACTGATGTTTTTTGCAAAATTATTATTATCCATTGCCATTAAATGATGTTGTTTTGAGTTTAATTCTTTGGAAAGATGAAGTTTTGAATGGAGTAATTATGTGCTGCGAAAGTGATTGAATGTGATCTAAGTTAAGATAAGTATTTTCATTTCTGTGGATGTTTTTATTTAGTGGAAGATAGTTTATGTTTAGTTTATGTCGTTAACCTACAGGGTGTGTTGTTTAAAAGTTAGACTGTTGTTTGAAACTTTCTATGTTGATTAGAAGTTTTCCGGTGCATCTGCCTTAGTTAGAATTACCATTTTCTGACAGATAGAATTTGGAGTGTTTGCAACATAGAAAATATCATTTGTGAATTGTTAGCATAGAATTTATCTGCTTTCTAGTGTAGAATTTATATGCTTTCTAGTCTAGAGTCTTCATGCTTTTTAGTATAGAATATATTTAAATGCTTTCTGTAGAAGGATATAATTACTGTTTCATTTCATGTACTATTTTAATCTTTTAACAGAACTAGAAAATTGTTTCTCAATGAAATATCCAAACTCCCTATTGCAGACAGCCTTGGACACTACCCCGGTCGATAAACTGATAATTTTCATCTAAAGTGTTAGGACCTCACGACAACCTGTCACTTTTTGGCACCGTTGCCAGGGATACGTGATCTTTTCTATGTGTTATTAAGGCATGCTTGGGAATTTCTTGTAGTAAACACCCAAAAATAATCACCAAACCTCTCTTTCTGCATGGTCAGGAAACGAGGCCCACACGGAAGATTCATACCAAAAACCCCCCAATAATAATTCCAACCATAAATAGGGAAGAAGAAGTCTCAGCTGAAGAACTAAATTATGAATTGATTGAGCAAGATCAACCTTAGACCTCCCACCGTACCCCATAAGTTTTGCCAGTTGACCCAATCTTTGAGGAGATAGTTATTCAACCAACCAACCTAGTCTTCAAGGAAGAGAACATTCTTTTTGACATTATGGCTAATAATATCCATAATGATGATATGGCGAGAAGACCGGCAGCATGAACCTTTACCTACCCTATCGCTCTCAACGAAGATGATGGTGCACCAATGAAAAACATTTCACCATCTATCTTGCCGACTTTCAAGGGACTTTCTTCTGAAGATCCTGACCAGTTCCTCTTTGAGTTCAAAGTCTTGTGTCAAACATACGACTACAAGAATAACAATCAGAAGCTTAAATTTTTTTCCTCCACTCTGAGAGACGCTACAATGCATTGGTTTATGGGGTTAGCTTTTGGATCAATAACTACATGGGATGACATGGAAACTATTTTCTTAGAAAAATACTAGAGTTGTTGCAGAGTTAGTTACAGAAAAGAAGAGTTGTTCAAGTTAAGACAAAAAGAGGATGAGAGCCTGGAAGATTGTCTTGATAGGTTTATCTTTCGAACCAAACAATGTGGTGAGGAAGCCATAAGCCCAGAGATTCTAAAGACTATATTTCTCAAAGGACTTGATGAGGATGCTAGGAGAAGCTTAGATTTAATGAGAAAAGGAGATGTGTCCCAACTCAAACTCACCGATATCTCTGAGTTATGTCAAAATTTTCCCATACTCGAGGAGAGATCTGAAAATCTAGCCTCTTAAGAAGCTCAAATGACATAGGTAAACTACGAATCTAAAAATAGACATTCTTGTTCAGTTGAACACCTTGGATGGAATACAAGCCAAAACACGTAACCCTAAGACCTTATCCATCTATTGTCCCAGGTGTCGGAACAAACATTTGTTAAGAGAATGTCCTTTGGATAAGTCTGACAATTGTCAAATTTGTGAAAAGAATCATACCACTAATCAATGTGAGATTCTGAATGCAATTAAGACTTCTAAAAAATGACCATCTCACACTAAGGAGGAAGTCAACTTCGTAGGCCAGAGACCTGGAGGAAATTTCTCCTATGGTCAGAACTCCAACCCTACATGGTGACCTCCAAACCCTAGGAACAATACATAGTGGTTAGCTACATGGCCTTTAGTACCACCTGGATGGGGATCTTATCCACCTTGGGGACCTCCTGAATGGATGAACCAAGCATGGGGAAACCCCCAATGGCCAAATCAGCAATGGCATCCTCATAATCAACCTCCACAATGGAATCAACCACCAAATCAATTCTATAATGGTCCAAGACAAATGCCAAATCCACAACAGAACCTTTTTACAGCTCCTTAAAACCCTCAGTAGAGTGAACAACTTAATCAACCACCATTACCGGCACAACCTGTTCCTAATCCCAAGAGCACACGTCAAAATTCCCTAGTGTATACTATTGATCAAGATAACATGGCAGGGGTTAATGCTATCTATTGTGGAAACCTTCAATTAAGGTTAGGAAAAACACTTAATCAACCGACCATTGTTGAAGTTACAGAAGAACCAGATGAAGAACTTAACGTAGAAGCATCCCCACCACTATCTCGAGCAATCCAACACCTATCATAGATCCCTCTTAGGAAGAAGTTGCCAAACAACCATCAATGACTTCAGGGAAAGATCTCATACTAGGAAAGAAAATCCAAGCACCTTTTCCAGACCGTCTCAGATCAAATGTTCATAAGAACCCGCCAGAAGTATCATTGTCTAACAAAACTGCTTTGATACAAGAAATTAAACAACTCCATATCGAGATTCCTCTGTTACAAGTGATCAAAGAAATTCCCAAACTAAATCAGCTAGTTAAACAGTTGTGCATTAAAACACCAGCAAGGAAACCAAAACAAATTAATACGGTGCACATCAATGAATATCTGGCTGAACTTTTAGCTAGGAAAACCTTAACTTAGAAATATGGCAACCTAGGTAGCCCACTTATAACAATAACAATTAATGGGGTAGCAATACCTAATGCATTAGTGGACTTGGGAGCAGCCATTAATGTTATGACAGTGGATGTTATGGAAAATCTTGGACTCACTAATCTACGCCCCATGGCTACCATTTTACAGATGGCAAATCAGGCCATAGCTATTCCCAAAGGAGTCCTAGAAAATGTCCCTGTTAAGGTTGACGATTGGGAATATCCAGTAGACTTCCAAGTTCTCTAGTCCCTCACACCCAAAGACAGTTACCCAATAATACTGGGTAGGCCATGGTTAGCTACAGTCGTAGCCAAGATTGACTGTAGAGTAGGAGGAATGGTCATTTCACATGGTCCCAGTAGCAAACATCTAAGTCTATATCCCCCTACTCAACCTGCAGAATATAACCAAGTCTGAGTGGATGAATCAGATGAATCTGATAAGCAAGAAAATCTAACTGCACTTGCCATGGTAGTTATTAAACAACACAGCGAAGAACTAGAAGATGGATTAGACAACATCCAAGACCTTTCCATAGGCTCAGAAGATGAAGAGACTTTAGAGGTGGAAGAAATTTAGGAAATCCAATCCACATTAACGATGAAGAACATGATTATACCAACTTCACAACTCGACCTTGTCCCCTGGCAAATATCATTTTGAAAACAAATCATTTCTTCTCAGATATTGCCAGACTCCATAGAATCATACCACATAGCTGTCCTCTCAACACATTAACAGAAAAAGTTCACACTGTCACCTCCAATTACCCTAGAACCAAGACTATCATGTTATTGCTAGGAAAGACTCTAAATATCAATAGTTGGTTGACAGAATCTGATAAGCGCAAATTATTTGAGGTTTTGATGAACATGTCCAAAGATTTTGCTTGGGACTATACAGATATGAGAGGAATCCACCTAAGTGTTTGCACCCACCACATCTATACCAAAGACGTTAGACTAGTTCGTCAACCACAGCGAAGACTCAATCCTTTTCTCAAAGATATTGTCAAAACTAAAATTGAGAAACTCTTACAAGTAGGATTTATTTATCTTATTTTAGATAGCAAATGGGTTTCACCCTTGGTGGTAGTGCCAAAGAAAAATGGGAAATGGAGAGTGTGCGTTGACTATCGAGAACTCAACAAAATGACCTACAGAGATTATTTCCCACTACCCTTCATAGACCAAGTTTTGGATAATCTAGCAGGAAGAAAGTATTTTTCATTTCTAGACAGGTTTAGTGGATATAACTAAATACAAGTGGCAGCAAAGGACCAGGACAAAACTATTTTCACTTGTCCTTGGGGAACATTCACATATTGGGTTCTTCCCTTCAAGCTTTGTAATGCTCCTGCCACATTTCAAAGAGCTATTTCGGCTAGCTTTGTTGAACTTGTAAATGATTGTGTAGAAGTCTATATGGATGACTTCACAGTCTACGGTTCCACTTTAGACGAGGGTCTCAAAAATATGGATAGGGTGTTACAATGATGTGAAGATCATCAACTATCTCTAAGCCATGAGAAATGTCTCATAATGGTAGAATAAGGTATAGTATTGGGACACCATATTTTAGCCAAAGGGATAAAGGTTGACCCTAAGAAGATTGAAGTGATACAACAGTTGGAAACCCCAAAGAATCAAACCGATATTAAAAGTTTCTTAGGACATGCTAGTTATTACCGGAGATTCATAGAAAACTTCAGTAAGATTACAGCTCCCATGTTCTCTCTTCTGCAGAAAGATGTGTATTTTACCTGGATAGAAGAATGTCAAAAGTCTTTTGACATCATTAAAGAAAAGCTTGTCTCAGCCCCAATCCTACGGGGGCCTAACTGGAAACTTCCCTTCCATATATATGTTGATGCTTCCAATGATGCTATTGGAGCAGTGTTAGGACAAGAAGATGACAATGGGGGGAAATATGCTATATATTTCATCAGTAAGAACTTGAGCCCCACAAAACGAAATTACACCACCACGGAGAAGGAATTTCTAGCCATAGTTCATGCAATAAACAAATTCTGGCATTACATCACAGGATACAAAGTGACCATATTCACAAATCATTTAGCTATCAAGTACCTGATGAACAAACCCTCAGTGAATGGATGAATAATCAGATGGTTATTACTTCTACAAGAATTTAATGTAACCATAATGGATAAGCCAGGGAAATTCAACGTAGTTGCAGATTTTCTATCCCAGATAAAGCAAGATGATGGAGATTGTACTCCTGTGCAGGATGAATTTCCTGATGAAATTTATTTGCTGTCTCCATTAAAACACCCTGGTTTGCAGACATTGCCAATTACTTAGCCACTTCTGAGCTTCCCCCAGACTTCACATCAAAACAAAAGAAACGCCTCATTTAGGAAAGTGCTCACTTTAAATGGATTAATGGTATGTTATTCTGATATGGACCTAATTTAGTCCTGCAACGTTGTGTCAGACTAGATGAAACATACAGCATCCTTAGAGCTTGCCATGATGACCCATCTGGCGGACATTACTCTACCAAAAGAACTTCCCATAAAATCTTAGGTGCAGGATACTATTGGCCCTCTATGAACAAGGATGTGAAGAACTATGTTCGCCGTTGTGATGAATGCCAACAAATGGGAAGACCTATGACATCCAATGAAATGCCTCTGCAACCACAGGTAACTTTTGAACCATTTGAAAAGTGGGGATTGGATTTTATTGGTCCTATAGATCTTCCTTCGCAAGGAAAATAATATATTCTAGTCTGCATGGACTATCTTACCAAATGGGCAAAAGTCCAAGCCCTCAAAGTTGCTAGAGAAGAACAGGTTACAGACTTTCAGTATAATAGAATTTTTCTTAGATTCAGAGCCCCTAGGTCAATTGTCACAGACCAAGGACCTCAGTTTATGTCTAAAGTTCTGTTAGCTTTCACCAATCATTTCTAGGTAAGCCATAAAAAGTCGTCACCCTATCACCCAAAAGCAAATGGACAAGTAGAAGTCACTAATAGGGAGCTCGAAAACATCCTAACAAAAATAGTTTCATCAGGCAGAAAGGATTGGGCCAGAAAACTACCTAAGGCTATTTGAGCTTACAATACAACTTGGAAATCCACCACTGGTCTTACCCCTTATGAATTGGTCTTTGGGAAGAAACCTTTTCTCCCCATTGAATTTGAACTCCAAATGCTTAGAACAACAACGGAGCTAGACTTCGATCTTGATCGAGCTTAGGTAGAGAGAGTCGTGCAACTTAGTGAACTAGATGAATTCCACCTAGAAGCCATTCATTAGACTGAACTAGCTCAACAACAACAAAAGGCCTGGCATGATAAACACATCAAAGAAATAGAATTATATTCTAGAGATTGGGTGCTGCTATTTGATTCTTGATACAAGGACCAGAAAGGTAAACTCAGAACTCATTGGCTGGGTCCATTTGAGACTTCTGAGGTATTCCCAAATGGAGCAGTACAACTCAAACCCATTGATGGTGATTCTTGAACCCTCTTAGTCAATGGACATCGACTCAGGATCTACCATAAACCTATCAACAAAGAAGAATTTACTCGACTGGTGGAAATGCACAGAGAAACACAATGTGTTGATTCTGCTTCGATAGAAACAATACCATAAATATCTTAAAATAAAATAAAAAAATCTGTTTGAATGTGTGTATATGCATTTAGGAACAATTCTTCATATTTTCTTCTTAGTATCTACCTAAATTTCATCTCTGTTTTGCAGGGTTTCATCTTTTAGGATGTGTTACAAATTTCGGCGCACCTCTTGGTGATGCTCCAAAACTTGTTGTCTGAGTAAGATCCATATCCTCACTTTGTTCCTACATTCTAGCTGCATCTTCTAATGATTCTCTAGAACTTTGTTCCTGCATTCCGGTTGCATCTTCCAGCGATGCTCCAAAACTTTTTTCCTGCATTCTGGCTGCATCTTCCAGCGATGCTCTAGAACTTTGTTCTTGCATTTTAGCTGCATCTTCTAGCGATGCTCCAAAACTTTGTTCCTGCATTTTGGCTGCATCTTCCAGCAATGCTTAGAAACTTTGTTCCTGCATTCCAGTTGCATCTTCCAGCGATGCTCTGGAACTTTATTCCCGCATTCCGGCTGCATCTTCTAGTGATGCTTCAGAGCTTTGTTCCTGTATTC
Organism: Cunninghamia lanceolata; assembly: GCA_027924645.1. Taxonomy (NCBI): domain Eukaryota; kingdom Viridiplantae; phylum Streptophyta; class Pinopsida; order Cupressales; family Cupressaceae; genus Cunninghamia; species Cunninghamia lanceolata. Next base: position 498,507 of record BSBN01000210.1, on the reverse strand, counting down.
CAGCTGCATCTTCCAGTGATGCTCTGGAACTTTGTTCCTGCATTCTGGCTGCATCTTCCAGCAATGCTCTAGAACTTTGTTCCTACATTCTGGCTACATCTTCCAGCGATGCTCCGCAACTTTGTTCCTGCATTCCGGCTGCATCTTCCAGTGATGCTCTAGAACTTTGTTCCTACATTCCAGCTACATCTTTCAGTGATGCTCTGAAACTTTGTTCGTGCATTTCAGCTGCATCTTCCAGCGATGCTCCAGAACTTTGTTCCTGCATTCCGACTGCATCTTTCAGCGATGCTCCAGAATTATGTTTCTTCAGCCAGTTGCATCTTGCAAAAGATGCTCCAGAATTTTGTTCATATCCTTCATATCCATTCCTTTGATATCTTCTTCCATCATTGTTAACTTGTAATTGCCATCCATGAAAACATTCCTAGTATCTAAAAACACATCATTCACCCCGCAATCCACTATGAATGCCATCATGAGTCTGACATCCCCGATCATAGTAAATGAACATTATTATGATAACCTTTCATCATAATAAATTTTAGCCACTCCATTATCATATCATAATAAATTTATTCCATTCAAACCAATTAGTACAGCCACCTAGGATGCTATTACATCAGCAAAGATAAGTGACTTTCAAATTAATAACGGGACGAAAGGTACGTACATCTTTTATTTTGAATAGATCATTTATTGTAAGTAAAGATAGATAAGTTGGCACGACCCCTTTTCTTTTCCAAATTTAGCAAATGTGTGAACTGTTCCTTCATTCGAGAAGGTGGCTGCTCGTTCACTCTATCCCATGCAAAGTCATAATTAACTGCTATGATTAACTGCTGAAAAGCCAAGTACCCTGAACCAACATTACCAAAATCCAAGTGGCCTCGAAACCTGTATTTCCTTTAATCTTCCTATCAATTTCCTGAGCAATTTTACCACTCTGGGTGCCGAGATATTTCAGTAGATTTTGAGCAATATGGGAGGAGCCAAACGCAAGTCTGAGCCAGCTTCACTGGATAAATTGTTGGCATTGGGGAATATTTCATAATTGTTTCAAAGAGTAGGATGGCTAGACTTCATAAAGTAATTTGAGGGACACCATGCACAACTGATCAAGGAATTTGTCAAGAACTTTGTAGATGGGCAGTCAATTGTGCATGGGAAGAAATTCAAGGTAAGTCCCCAAATTATCTGGTATTGGAAATAAAGGTATTAATTTGTCTGAAACTACAAACATTTCCTATTAGAAAATGATAGAACTTTTTGCATGGGAAGGGGAACCTCACCCATTATTAGTTGTAAATACCCGAGGGCAAAACAAGGGGTTTCAGAGAATGTCCATTACAGAGCCATGGAGAACAATAGTTACATGGATTATTAAGTATTTCACCTGTGAAGGGCAATGTGCCACAGTAGTTGGTCCCCCTTTTTGGCTACTCATTCATTTGCACCATGGTATAGAAAATCTTGAATTAAAAGTTAGCATTCCTACCTTCCTCAATGATTCCCTTGTAGGTATGATAGAACACTTCAAAATTGGGTCTAGACCTTTGAAGCATCACGGTCTTATACAGTTAATTTGCAAATATCATTTTCATAGAAAAAGAAAACCATATGAGAAATGGCAGAAATTTCTACAAAAATTTGAGAGCCCTGAACCTCCAAGACAATTTGAGGTAGGTGAATCATCGGGTAGGGAAACCCAAGACATGAGAGAACTCTTCCCTGCACCCTAGGGTGACAAACAAGCTCCTGGCAGTGAAGCACCAGAAAATCCACCAAACCCTCTAGACCGTGAAGAAAGGCCTAAATCACATATTGTACCTGAAACCCTAGAAAAACAAGAAAATGTGGATTTAGTAGACTCAAAGGAGGAAGGTGTTTAGCCTCGTAAAAAGGAGAAGAGGCCCAAAATGAAACTGCCAAGACCTACTCCTCTGAGATGGAGTAAACAGTTAGCTGATGAGCCTAGTTGTGCTGTAGCTTGTGAATTACCCCCTATTCCCAAGAAAAAGAGAAAAGAAAGGCAGCCCTGTGAAAAAGTGACTCAGCCTGATGAAAATGTGTCTCAGATTGGTACAAAGGTAACTCAAACATTAGAAAGTGATGAACCCCCTCCATCTAGTCCATCAATTGACCCATCTAAAGAGGACCTAGAGGAAAAAGGAGAAAAAGGACAAGAGGGAATTAGTGAACAAATACCTAATTATGTCCTAGTTGAAGAAGAGGAGGGTCAAGAGTATGAGACTGTTGAAACAACTTCTTCATTCCAATAGCCATAAAACATTCAGGAAGTTGATACAATGCTTGAGGAGAGACAGTTGTCTCCCTTAAATAATGTTGATGATAGAGAACAAGGACCATCTGGAGCAATTAATGAATAGCACATATCTGGCAATGAAACAGAAGTTTTGATTACTCCTCCCCCTACAGATGCAGAGGACAACAAGGGTGAGTCTATGACATTAGAAATAGAGAAACTGAAAGCAAAAATTGTGCAGTTGAGAAATAAAATACAATTGAGTGAAGAGCAGTTGAGTAGGCAACAACAGGAGATAGAAGAATAGAAAGAGCTTCTAGAGAAAGAGGATCAAACTATTAGAGAGTTGCAATCCCAATTGCAGAAAAGTGAAGAAAAAGATAAGCACTGCCTGGATAGTCTATCTGAGAGAGATAGACAAATCAAGAACCTAACCTTTAACCTAGAACAGTGCCTGAAGACATTTGCAGAAGAGCAGGAGAAACAAAAAATTGAATTAAATAAGGCCATAAGTAGAACTGTTGAACTAGAGCAAGACTTACAAGAAATTAATATTAAGCCGACTGTGGAATCAAAAGAGGTTCAAACCGAACCAACTAAAATGGAATGGTTTCAGGTCCACATTCCTCCCATGCTAACCAAGTGGATGGAACAATGTTATTTCTTAAGACAATCTGGAGCCGAGAATGCTAGACTTAAGAGAGAAATAGTATTGTTGAAAGAGTCTTATGATAGATTATATCAGGCCAAGATGGATACATGCCAGATTGGAGAGCTATTGCTGGCCTGTAGGAAACCATCCAGATTATATTCCATGTTCCTTAATGAACAATTGTTAAGATGGAAGCTCCTAAGAATCTCTTGCAATTTACCACATGATCCTAATGACCAGCAATTCCTTGAAGCATTTAAAGAAGCCTCTCTATACAGAAGAATTTATTATGTGAGTTTTTCATTCATAATCTATTTCTCGAAAAACATGGTGATTTCTTCATCAATCTGTTTGTGGGGGAAGTTCAGTTAAGGGCATTTTTTTCAAATATGCAAAATTAGATTCAGTGGCAGGACAGAACCAGAGAATATCTTCATGTAGAGAGAACTGTGGGACTACACATGAGGTACCCCATCTAGAAACCTTTTGCTTTCAAAATACAGTTCAAGAGAACTAAAAGTTACGAACATATGAAAGAAAAATATAATGAAAGCATTAGGATCTACTATGAATATTTCAAGATTAATGGACCATAGTTGATTGACAGAGCTTGGAATGCCTGTGAAGAAAGATATACCGTCTTGCCTATGTATTTAAAAAGAAGAGAAATGATTTACCCCACTAACCTTAGATGGTCATACAAAATAGCTGAGGCATTGACAGAGATTCTTCAGCAACTAAAGACTAAGTGTATAGGAATGAGATACAGACCACCTCTACTTTTACAGCTACCCCCTGCAGTCTTAGGGGTTACAGAACAGGGACCAAGGGACTTACATACCTAGCAGTTGAGAATCAAACTTCACAAAGGTCTTCTAAAGGTCCCTGACCATATTGATGAAGAGGTAGATGAAGTATATGATTTGAGCTTAAAATATGATGAATTGAATAGGAAAAGAGAGGTAGAGAGACAAAGGATGCATCATAGAGTAGGACCTACTCAAAGTTAGGAAGGGGAGGAATGATGAGGTATAAATAACCTCATTTCTTTGATGGAACAAATAGCCCTTTTTGCATTACCCAATTCCCTAGCCTTGCCAATTTATTTATTTTATAAGCAATATTTATCTATTTTTAATAAAATGTTGTACAAATCCTTATTCCCTAAGTTGACTGAAATTAGCTTTTAAATGTTGATTTAATGGCATGAAAAGTTGGGTAATTGTGCAGGTTAATGCATTGCCTATAAAAGAAGTGGACATCATGCAGCTGTGGATGAATGCACCAGAAGTTGAGGGCACCGGAAATTTTAGGCATGCATTAAATGAAGACTTTGTTTTAATCCTGTTATTTTTGTAGTTACCCAAAAGACATTATGGCTCCACTCGGAGTCCTTTTTATGTTCTAAAAGACAGCAGTAGTAAAGATTCTATTTTTCAGTTATAAGACTTCTTCAAATGACATTTTCCCGTCATCTGAAATTTAGGAGTTTTGAAGTAGTTCAGTTTTAGTTGTTGCTCGAAACATGGATATAAATATATACTATGGATGAATGAAGGAAAATCCCTTAGTTTTCAAAATCATCAGAGCTGTGTACTTGCAATTTTTTGTCAATGCAAATGATGTTGTTTTGAGTTTAATTCTTTGGAAAGATGAAGTTTTGAATGGAGTAATTATGTGTTGCGAAAGTGATTGAATGTGATCTGAGTTAAGATAAGCTTCTCCCACGAGATGGCTACTCGCGAGACTATAGGATAGATAAGTATTTTCATTTCTGTGGATGTTTTTATTTAGTGGAAGATAGTTTATGTCATTAACCTGCAGGATGTGTTGTTTAAAAGTTAGACTGTTGTGTACTGTTGTTTGAAACTTTCTGTATTGATTAGAAGTTTTCCGGCACATCTGCACATCTGCCTTAGTTAGAATTATTATTTTCTGATGGATAGTATTTGGAGTGTTTACAGCATAGCAAATTACATTTGTGAATTGTTAGCATTCAATTTATCCACTTTCTAGTGTAGAATTTATATGCTTTCTAGTCTAAAGTCTTCATGCTTTTTATTATAGAATTTAAATGCTTTATGTAGAAGGATATAATTACGGTTTCATTTCATGTACTATTTTAATCTTTTAGCAGAACTAGAAAACTGTTTCTCAATGAAATATCTAAACTCCCTATTGCAGACAGCCTCAGCCACTACCCCGGTTGATAAATTGATAATTTTCATCTAAAGTGTTAGGACCTCACGACAGCCTGTCATGTATTGTACATAGGGAGTCATAAGGATTTTATGATGCAAGGGCAATAATACATGACATTGCATGGGAGTCATAAGAGCTTTACAAATGTAAAAAAGATATGCAAACTGCATGATGTGTTTTGCATGAGAAGATTACCATAGTGCATGGGAGACATAAGGGAGTAAAATAGGGATATTTTGTAACTCTTGCATGCATGGGGGTTATTTTGGCAGCATCATTGGATGTATTAATGTAATTGTGCAAATCTAAAAGGAGATATAAGGAGTTTATTGTGCTTTTGCATGAGTTAAAGATAAATAAACAAATGTACATAAATAATAAAGTAATGAGCTATAAATTACTTTATTATTTATCATAGAAATGAAAAGATGATAAAAATTGACGAGTCTATAATAAATAATAAAGTAAATCATCTTGAATACTTTATTATTTATTTTTACTTTGTTTACACATGCCCAAATCATGCAAAATTAGTTAACTGAGGTCCTTTAGAGTTCTTTGCATGGTTTTTTGGTCAAAATTGGAGAGTTTGGTCCACCACTTGGTCAAACTAATAGAGAGGGGTAGTTTGGAGCTATTTTAGCTCAAATTGGATCAGTTATTGCCCTTATTTTTTGGGATTTTCACACTTGCTCGTGGATCATTTTTGGAGAGATTATTTTTAGATGCAGTTGACCTTTCTAGGTCTTTTTGAGAGCATATTATATATTGTAAGAAAAACTTAGGTTTTTCTAGTTCTTGTCATTTTGCTCTCTTACACATTGCTGAGAGAAGAAGGTTTTGTAACTCAACTTTTGCCGATTTATTGATTACAGCAGGTTATAAGTTTTATTCTTTGTCATTTTTATGTAATTGATTCCTTTATTTTTCAGAAAAGAAAGTGTCTACCTTCTCATTTGTGTTGTCTTTATGAATGATTTGATGAGATTTTATTGTGTTTAATATCAAAACTTTTAAAATCATTGTCTCATTTGTACTTGCATGTATTGAATAGCAGTAAAAATCACAGGTCTTAGGTTGTGCAATTGGAATAGTTTTTCTTTCATGCTATGAGAACCCTATTTTCCTCCAAGAAGAAAGTTATTTCCAGCCTCCCTTAGAAACATTTTTGTGATCATATTGCCAAAAGTGAGTTGTGTGGATAGATTTTTCTGAGATTCATTGTGAGTTAGAGTTACAGTTTTCCATCAAATTAGGTGCATCACCACACTTTAAATTATAGTTTTAGTACTTTTTAGTAGATCCTTTTAACACTTTTCCTGCCAATTTATTAACCCATTGAAAAATTACAAGGGAACCAGCCCATAATCTGGAGGTTCAAGCTCACCATAGGTCACCCACAGCTTGAGTTTGATCCCATGTTACATAGGATTGCTGAGCTTCACAGCTTTGCATAACGGGTGTAATCCTACATGTTAAAAATACATTTGATAGATTGCATAGTACAAATGTCATATGGAGGCCCTGCAGAGATATGAGAGCATGGATGGGACATATACGACAAGTAGCACGGATGCAGAGGGATCAACTTTTTATCGGTCACCTTGATCACATCATAGTGTTGTTCTACTATGATCAGGTCATGAGGCAGTTTGGATAGGTGCAGGAGGTACTTGCAGCTGTGCCTACATACATGCACTCACACCGCAGTGCGGTGAGGCCAAGTGATAGGTCTCAACCAATTGTGGCAGATGTTGCCTTGAGAAATTCAGATGATGAGTTATAGGATGCAACACCCGTGTTTATAGTGGATGATCTGGGGGTGACCGTAGAATACACAACATGATGGGATACATCTCAGCTTGCCCCCATCTACCTAGTAGACCACCCACTTGGAGACCTGAGACCATTGGTAGATCAAGGTCAGGAGGAGGGGGCTGCTAGTGATGAGGAGTCTTTTGATGAGGAGGAGGGAGATGGAAATCAAGTGGAGGAGTTGGCACTAGTATCAGTGGGGAGGCATAGACACAAGGATGAGGGTAGTGGCGTGATAGAGGAGAGGCCTAGGGCTCGACCTCTAGTGTCACAACCACTTCCATCAGTTAGTGACGTGCCAGGTTAGCGAGAGAGGAGAGTCGAGCATTGTAGTCAATTTAGTGCCCCCTTTAATACCAATGATAACAACAGTTGTAGTGGTCAGTGCACCCAGCACCACACCAACTTAACGGGCTGCTCCTACATATCCCAATTACCAGGACGAAGATCCCAGTGATATTTTATTTATATTTGTGATTTAAGTAGAATAGTAGATACGTTTATCATTTTGATTTGATATATAATATGTGATGAGATCTGACATGATCCTTGTTTGATTTTGCAGTTGGCACACAAGCATGGCTCAATTTTATAGGTCGAGTTTTTATAGAGATGGTATCCAATGTCTAGCTTGAGTAGCCAGTGTAGGCTAGCTACATGCCACCGCAAAATGTTGGGCTACACATGGATATATTCAAGCCCGTTGCACAACTTCGAGCTTCTTATGAGGAGGGTTTGGTACAGTTGGGGTAGGTCACAACTGAGAGAGACTAGGCCACATCGAGAGCAAACGACACATAGCAGGCGCGTGATGCTTTACAAAGGCGGTTAGATCTCACTACATCATACTCACAGGGAGCCCAAACAACACTGACACCTACTATTAATCACCCCTATGTGTAGGCACTCATGATAAAGACTAACAAGATGTGAGCTAAGGTGGCCCGACTATGCACAACAACGTGTGCTACATCTCACAGCAAAGATGACGAAGCTGAGAGGCACTGTTAGGGGCCTATAGACACAAAGTGATTCTAGGACTCACTCACGGTCTGTGGCCTCACAACGAGAGCCATCTGTGACATATCCACCACCAGGGCTAGAGGGATCCAATAGTCATGGCCCTGGGAAGTGATTGACATTTTGCATATGTGCTTTTTGACACATCACATTTTGTCATAGTGGTGGTTTTTTATACCATGTATTGAGATTGTGATGTATATATACGCTTTTTATGATTTTGATCGATATCATTGTATTATGTGTTTGCATTATGTGTTGTGGATGGTTTAATTAAATGCTATTGTGATTTAATTAAACAACTTGGTTAAATTGTTTAGTTAAATACTTCAAAGATCTAATTAAATCATGTGATTTGACATATGTTTGTTTAATTAAATACTCTAGTGATTTAAGTAAACAACCTAATAAGATTGTTTAATATATACGACAATGATCTAATTAAACTCGTGTTGATGAGATATAAATGTTTAGTGAAAATAAATTGTGATCTAATTAAACAGCTTGGTTTAAATGCGTCAATGGTTTATTGAAACATGGAAATGTTTAATTAAATGCAATCATGATTTAACCAGACAATATAATAATATTGTTTAACCAAATACGATAATGATCTAATCAAGCATGGTAAAATAGTTTGCTTGATACCATTAAGGATATTAGATATTCTAATTGAAATGCTATGAAAAAATAAAATAAAATTGTTTAATTAAATGCTATACAAGATCTAATTAAACAATGAAAAAGACTAATTAATTGCATCTACAATTAACTAGAACAACATGGTAAGAAGAGGAAAGCAATTTTCACTAACAAGGAAAACTACTGAACAATTCAAGACAACTACATTTGTGTCGAGAATGAAACAACAAAGCGTAAATAAAGAAGAGTAAAGTATTAATTATTATTAAACTATCCAACATAGTGTGCTTTAATAAAAAGAGAATTGGCATACTAAACAGAAAAGGATTATGATTAATTGAAAGCAGATTCATGATATTAAAGTAAACTAAGCGTAGAATCTACACAAGTGTATAGAATTAATAGGATCTTTGAGAGGTTTACCATCCATTGTAGAAAGTCTATATGTGTCTGATCCATATACTTCGGTGATGATGTAGGGTCCAAACCAGTTCGGATTGAATTTTCCTTTTGCACTTGGAGGATCATTGACGTTGCGCTAGTTTTCATAGAGGACCAAATCACCAACTTCAAACAAGTGATGGATGACATGCTTATTGTAGCTGTGTATGAGATTCTTTTAATAGGCCTGGAGATGTTTGAGAGCATGAATGCATTGTTCATCAAGCATTTCAAGCTGTTGAAGTCTTTGTTCTCTGTAAGTGTTATCATCGATGAGGCCATGGAGGGAAATTCAGAGTGAAGGAATTTCCAACTCCAAAGGCATAATTGCATCAGCAACATACATGAGATTGTATAGGGTAGTACATGTGGCTATACATATGCTCATGTGATAGGCCCATAATGCATAGGAGAGTTAGGTATGCCAATCTTTACCATGTTTGTTGATAGTTTTCTAGAGAATTTGTTCGATAGTTTTGTTGGAAGCTTTTGCTTGGCCATTTGATTGTGGATAATATGGCGTAGAGAAGTGATGTTGAATGTGAAATTTGTCTAAGAATCACTTCACACCTTTTATCTTAAATAAGGAACCATTATCAGAAACCAAAGTGGAAGGGAGCTCAAACTGAGAAATGATATTATCGAGAATGAAGTAACATATTATTTCAATAGTCATGGATCGAAGTGGAACAACTTTGACGCATTTTATAAAATAATCTATGGTTATGATAAATGTGTGACCTTGGGAAGAAGAAGGAGAATTTTTTCTAATAAGATCTAAACCCCACATGAAAAATGGCCAAGGGGATACCTGGGCACGAAGTTCCTTGGTAGGAGCTCGGATTAAATTGATATGTTGGCATTGAGGGCACATTTTAACGAAAAGCGTAAGAATCTTGTTCCATGCTTTGCCAATAATAACCCATGTGAAGCAACTTTTGAACTAAAGATCTTCCACCAAAATACCCCCCATAGATGCCTAAATGGGCCTCTTCAAGGGAAATGGGGATCTCTGCTTTAGTTAAACAATGGAGAAGGAGGCCATTATAATATCGACGATAGAGAACATTAGAAAGAATGATATATCGTGTGGCAAGCTTACGAATATGGGCTCTAGCATATTTGGATGATGCATTCAAAAATGTACTATTATGCAAATGATTGAATATATGGGAGTACCATTCTTCTAAATCTATGTTGTAACAAGAAGAAGCATCTGAAGAGTTTTCAGCTATAGATAGTGAAGAAAGAGTGAATTATGAATTGATAATCAATAAGAGAATCTTCAAGGGGTATTAGGGAGGCATCGCTTGCCATTGCATCCACATGTCGATTGACCTTTTTTGGGATTGTATCAATAGTGAAAGAAGAGAATCGATTCAGTAGTGATAAAGCTAAGTCATGATACTGAGATAACTTATCATGCTTTTCTTGATAAGATCTAGTAACTTGCTTTATGATCAATTATGAATAACCAAATATGCAAAGAGTACGAATATTAAGCAACAACGCGGCACACAAGCTAGCAATAAGGGCTTCGTATTTAGTGATGTTGTTTGTACAAAGAAAATTTAGATGGAAGGAAAGGGGTATCAACTTGCCAAAAGGAGGTACTAGTATGACACTATCACCAGAGCTGGTCCAACACCTAGATCTATCAAAGAATAAATCCCATGGCTGATCGGTATCCAAAGAAAGGATATTATCATCAGAGAAAGATTCTTGATGTGGAATAGAGAAAGGAGAAGGAGCATCAGCTAAGTGGTCAGCTAACACTTGACTTTTTATTACCTTTTGGGAGATAAATTTAAGGTCAAATTCCATCAACAACATAACCCATTTAGCTAAACATCACGATAGATTAGTTTTTGAGAAAAAATGCTTTAAAGGATCAAATTTGATGATGTCATCTGTTTCAACATGAAGAAGATAGTGTCTCATCTTATGCGTCACAAATACGAGAGCGAGACATTGCTTCTCTATTGTAGAATATCAAGTTTCATATTCAAGCAAAGTTTGGCTAATATAGTTTACAAAATGTTCCTTGCCTTCATTATCATGTTGAGCCAGCAAAGCAGCTATAACATGAGGAGATGCAGAAGCATAGAGCAAAAAAGGATGTCCAGAGACGGCTAACATTAAGAGGATTATCGAAATAGCCTTTAAGATCCTCGAAGGCTTTTTAACAATCCTCATTCTAGTCGAAATGAACATTATTTTCGAGAAGATGAATGAAAGGGAGAGTTCGATCCACCAGTTGTGAAATGAACCAATGAATATCTTGAAGCTTTCCTTGTAAGCTACGAAGATGAGAAACATTTCTTAGAGGTGGCATATTCACAATAGCCTCGATCTTATTTGTATTGACTTTAATACCATGATGCGAGACAATAAACCCCAAAAATTTGCCACTATTGATGTCGAATACATATTTGTGGGGATTCAAGTGCATGTTATAGAGACAAATATGTTCAAAAATACATTGGAGGATTTTGATGTGATCCTGGTGCAAAATTGATTTGGCCAAAATGTTATCGACATAGTCCTCCAATATATTGTGAATGAAGTCGTGAAAGATAAGGGTCATAGCTTGTTGGTAAGTTGCACCTGTGTTCTTTAAATCAAATGGCATGACCACATAATATAAAATACCCCAAGGTGCTGTTAAAGCAATTTTATATTGATCTTAGGGATTTATGATGATTTGATTGTAACAAGAGAAGCCATCCATAAAAGAGAGTAAGGCATGGCTAGCGGTAGAGTCAACTATCATATCGATGTTTGGAAGAGGAAAATCATCCTTTAAGGATGCCTTGTTGAGATCATGAAAGTCAATGCATATTTGAATATGGTTGTCGAGTTTAGCAACATCAACGATATTTGAAATCCAAGGTGAATAGTCAATTGGGCGGATAAAGCCAACTTGTAAGAGCTTCTCTATCTCAGCTTTGACCATTAATGCAACCTTGAGATTCATCTTTTTGATCTTTTGTTTTATAGGCTAGGCATCAGGATATAACATGATATTGTGCATCACAATCTGTGAGTCAATACTAGGCATGTCCGCATATGACCAGGAAATTTTTTTAGGAAGTTCTCACAAGAGAGAAGAATGATCTTGATGTTCTTTGGAAGATAAACATTGTCCTATTTGAATGACTTTTTTATGAATTACCTGATCCATCAAGATGTCGATAATATCTCCAACTAGGAGGGTGTTGCGGTCTAGAATATTAGGTAGATGAGTGGATTCCTTAAGGGTACCATGAGATGTTGAGATGCCATCCGATAAACTGGCAGTTTCTCCAAAGTATGCTTGTGCATTTAAACAATAAGGGAAACCTTGATTGTGATGAAATCTAGACATATACTCATATACACCTAGAAATTCGACCAAAGCCTCATTTGTTGAGAAAGAGTCAAGAGATAGTGTGCTAAAATTGGAACTTGTTTTGATCAACTCAAGATAAACCAAAGAAAGTGAAGAAGTTGAAGATGTATTTATCATGTTAATATTGAGAAAGGGTGATGAGAGGTACTAGAGGGCTTAGAAGGATGGTATCCAAGACCTGCCAAGGAGTTATGCAGATTAGGTTCCAAGGGAATCTTGATACCCTTCTCTTTTTAGCCACATCCATTACCTTTATACCTAATTTGAGATAGAATATGAAATCCAAGGCCATAACGCGATTCTATTTTTTTTAGAGGTGGTGGATCACCATTAGTGGCGTAGTCAATGTTATAAGTATAGTCACAAGAATCTGTAGAAGTGGGAATAGAAAACTTAGGCTTCTTAGAAGGAACGAGTTGCGAAGATGAAGTGGAAGAAACTATTGGAATATCAAGTTTAAATTGTGTGATCTTATACTCTCCAGCAAAGGAGGGTGTAAAATCCAACGAACCCCAATCATCATCTAGATATACATTTGAAGATGAATTACTCTCCTTATCAACATTGTTATCAGCAGTGGAGGATAGTAAATCATCCTTTGTAGATGAAGATGAATTTAAATTTTGAAGTGTTTGAGAGACAACAAGTTGATGCCCAGGTTCCACTTGTTGACAATACATTAGATTCAGATCAACCTTAACTATATATGTTTTATGGTTGTGAACAAATTTTATTGAACCATGAAGGTAGATGGAACCACACCCATGGCGTGAATCCACAGTCTATTGAGAAGAATATTGTAAGAAAGAGCACCAAGCATGACGTGTACTATGGTAGGAAAAATAACAGGTCCCAGTGCAATCAATAATGTGATCGTGGCAAAATTTAATCTGTCGACATTGTCAAAGTCATGGATGGAAAGGGTATTAGGGGAATAGAAGATGTATTAATATCAAGATTGTGCAACAGGTCTATCCCAAAAATGTTAAGACCTAATCCGTTATTGATAAGGGTATGTTTTATTCCACAATTATTAATATCAACAATGATTAGAAGGGGATAATTTTGTTGTTGAACTTCTAGTGAAGGTAATTCATGTTGTTAAAAAATAATATCCGAAGCAGTTGTATGCATACAATACAATAAGGTTGCTACATCATTTGGCCTGACAGAAGGTGGAACTACAACCTTCTATAAAGCTTTATGGAGCATCCTGTGGTATTCCAGTGAAGTCTGAACTAATTCTGAGAGACATATCTTGGCACGAGTAGCATGTAGCTTCTCTTCTAGATCATACTTCCAATGTTTTGAGAAAGATGAGGAGTTGGAGGGAGAGGAGGTGCATAAACTGGAAGGTCCAAGTAAGAATAGATGAAGTTTGTTTGTTTTGCTTATTGAGTCTAGTGTTATACATGTGAGTGACCGCATGATATTGAGGTGGCCGCGACATATTCAAAGTGATTGATTTCACAATATTGGTGAAGTAATTTGAAGGTCGAGGTGGGTTTGGAGCACCTCAAATAGTGGTTATTGGTTTAGAACTTTGTGGTGTTTTAGAACAGAGATGAACAACAATTTTTAGTTTCATAGGTTCTTGTTGGAAACCAAAAATGTAAATCATGTTTATCAACTGTTTAGAGAAAGATGTTTCGGAAATCGAAGAGGAATATTTGACAAAGATGAATTCATCAAGGGCCTCATCTAGCATGTCAAAATCATCACTACTAAATGGTTCATAAAAATCATGAAAAGTTTGGAGAAAGAGATCTGACATAATTGAACACTTTCTTTTTTCCAAACTGAAAATGAAAATAAATTTATAGAATTTAAAAGGAATGAACATTGAAGAAGAAACATGTCGGGTTCAACAAAATGTTTAATATGAAAATTGATTCTAACTAAACTACTTATAATCAAAATAATCTTCTACCTAAACATTAGGATACTAGCCAACAAAGACGTATATCTTGCTACTATCCAATCTGAAAGAGCGAGAAGGATCAGGCTAAATCCCTTTGTTGCTACTAGAATGAAAAAATGGATAACTAAAACTAACTAAAATGGATAAAGTTGGGAAAATGAAGGAATTAACAAAATATTTTACATAATGAAATATGGAAATAGAAAAGCAAAATGATGGAGAACCTGGCACAGAGGATGAATCTCGTTGTATAGAGCGACAATGTATCATGAGGATGTCTGCACACCACTCTGTAGACTATATGACGTAGACATAGTACAGATTCATGATCTTGATCTTCGTGCTAGACTTTTCAACCATTCCTCATGATGTCGAGTTTCTTGACGAAACCTACAAATGCACAGATAAAAAAGGGGGTTGGGCTGTATAGGAGTTTCCCTTAGACAAACCCCATTTTCGGTGTTTCCACCTCAATGATAGCTAGAGATATTGATTAATTGATAAATAAAGTGTGTGCTCTAATTCTAAGTGTATTTGGAATTATTTGAGCAGTGACAAGCAATAATGAAATATTGATAAATGAAACCCTACTCAATGACTTAGAATGGATTCACAAAACAATCTCTATATGATAGAGAAAAGAAAGAAACGTATTCAACCCACAAAGATAAAAAAATATATCAAAAATGGATTGCAATATGAAGTAAAAAAATGAGGATTAATTGAAACTTTATCACCTCATAGTGAGGAAGTGAAATCCACTCAGCAAGCAACAATCCCAATCGAAATCCTTTGGGATTCGTAGTACTTCGATTGCAAAAGCACTTGGAATCAAGCTTGTGAGCAAGAGCGTGATATAATCTTAAGAAAACAAATTGCAGCAATGGTGGCTCTTAATTTTGATAGAGCTTCGCTATGAAAGGAAATTGATCCTTTGCAATGGCAAATATACTTTCATAAATAGAGAGGGCAAAGGCACAAAATCAAGGAAAGGATCTGTTTGGGCACGAATAACCATCAAGAAAATATCGGTGTATCAAGAAAGTTAAGAGACAACTTCTAAAAATGATTGCAAGATTGACAAACACTTTCAAGACATTAGCGTGTCTCGCAGATGTCCACACTAAGTGCTAGAGTCTCTGCAATTCCAGTTCTTGAAAGGTCTAGTCAACTTGGGACAGCGCCAAGATTTAGGTACTTTTATCATTTTTGGATATGATAAGAATAAAGGGTCAAAGCAGCGTAACGGCATATCTTGTGGGTCGAGGGTAAGGCCAAGGCTAGAAATGATCCTAAAACATGCTAGAGGTATGGACACTAAAGCGAGTGCTAAACACAACGTGAAATTATGAGCGCACATAATTTATGATGCTACACCTCCAACCATCCATGCATGTATCACATGCAAATTAATAGATTGAAAATGAGATCCATGAACACTTGAGGCCCCCGAGAGAGGAGGATTATAGAGCTACTATAGAATCCTCTTTCTAGTCTTATCAACAATTCAATTATTACATACCTAGAGAAGACACTTCTGGAGACAACAAACCAAATCACAAGAAAACAATTGTCTCTAACATTAGGTTTTAGCACCCAAAGGCACAACCATTCAATCATGTAGATGGTGGATTTTGTTGGATCTAGGGCATACAACTGAGGGGGGGGTGAATCAGTTGTATAAAAACCTGCTCTGCTTTAAATACTTGATTCTTCTTTGTTAGTTAATAGTATATCAATTAATCATCCATGAAAGCATAATGCACAAACACAAGAGCAGATAAACATCAACACATTGAACAACAAGATTTTGACGTGGAAAACCCGGTTAAGGGAAAAACCACGGGGTGATTAACCCAAGGATTATTCTCTGTTAGAAGAATAAGAAAAAGAATGGCACTTGCCAATTAGGGCTCACTGCCCGAGCACACTGCTCACAAAGAGGCCCACTACCTACAAGGAGACACACTGTCTACAAAGTGATAAGAATCACAATCTTGAACTGGAGAATGACATCTCTACTATGTCTGGATCAGTTCCATTTAAGCCCAAAACCCCTGCTCTGCCTTTCACACTTCTCTTCGCTACACCACACTCATTCACACAATCCACACTACTAAATGAACTCACAAACCTTTATTTATACAAGACATCGACTTAGGAACAATCATCTAAATCGGCAATCAACCATAAGAATATTCGCAAGATGAATAACACATCCGGTCGGCCATCACAAGAACATTCGCAGGATGAACAACTCATCCGGTCGGCTAGTTGAAACAAGAACTTCATCCGGAAGAATAACTTCAATTCCAGGCTCTACCATCAATGCGGACCAACAACACAACCTCATCATGATCCAAGAACCTTCACAAGCCTGCCTGAATGACTAGGTACATCTGCACTTTCTCTACTTACTGGAATCTCTTCTCTTCCTCATCTGGAACTTCAAGAACACAGTCTGTCGCCACTGTCACAATGCAAAAGGCACTTTCGGACCTCAAAATCATACACAACTCAAGATGACACATCACAATGACATCCCAAACACTCCTTCCAATCTGCAGATTAGGATTATACAATTCCGGACCTCACCGGACCTTTCTGTGATCCTCTGTCACCTCTGAACACTTGCCGGAACCGGTTCCATACCGACAGCCACAACTCCATCAGATCTTCATGCGAACCTCTGAAATCTTAACTGAAGCATCTCAAGACTCATATCTACAAACCCTTTAATCCGCATTCTCTGGTTTGCATCCTATACAATACATTTGCCTTCTTCTCATCACTGTTCTTCACTGTTCCTGACTGAGGCTAATTTTCTCAATATCCTCAGCACACTGCTCATCGAATCCTTCTTGTCAATGCAATATGAGCATGTTGACATCAATGACAACACTGGTTCACCTCATACTTGCAACAATCTCCCCCTTTGTCATTGATGGCAACATATCATATGATGTGAAAAACCATCAAGACAAGAACTCCTTTCTGTCACAACTCCCCCTATCAGCAACATGTCTTCTCCTTATTTACTATTCCCTCTTTGATCATTAGCTATTTGTTTTTCACATGTCTTCTCTCCCCCTTTGACATCAATGGCAAAGGGCTCATACTTGCAATTCTAACACATCAGAATCATACCAGTTGCTCCCCCTTAGTAGCAGCTCCCCATCATCAATCCGGATCACAAGATATGACTGTGATATCCACCGGACTGATGCACATTAGTGCATCTTAGTTCATTACCGGAGGGGCCATGACCTCTAACTTCTCCCGGAGATATTCAAAAGAGTCCTTGGGAAGAGGTTTAGTAAAGATATCTGCAATCTGATCCTTAGAGGGAACATATTCCAACCTGACTTCTTCCTTGTTCACTTGTTCTCTCAAAAAGTGAAACTTGATAGATATGTGCTTAGTCTTAGAGTGCAATACCAGATTCTTAGAAATATTAATTGCACTTGAATTATCACAGAAAATTGTGATAGGCTTCACATATTCAACTTTAATGTCTCTTAGCATCTGCTTCATCCATAAGATTTGAGTGCAACTGCCTGCTGCTGCAATGTATTCTGCTTCAGTTGTAGACAGAGATATTGCATCTTGTTTCTTGCTTAGCCAAGAAACCAATCTCTTCCCCAGAAAGAATGCTCCACCACTGGTGCTCTTCCGGTCATCCACATCTCCTGCCCAATCTGCATCTGTGTAAGCATGAAGAGAGAAATCCAGATCTCTAGGGTACCATAGACCATACTCTCAACTGTTCCTTTCAAGTACCTAAAAATTCTTTTGATTGCCAAAACATGAGATTCTCTAGGATCAGCCTGGAATCTTGCCACAAGACCAACAGCCTACATTATATCTGGTCTAGTCTGAGTGAGATACAACAATCCACCAATCATTGATCTATACTTTGTCTAATTTGCCTTTGGGGAGTCATCATCTTTGCTCAACTTACATCCGGTTGCCATGGGAGTGTCCATTGGCTTTGAATCTTCCATACCAAATTTCCTCAACAATTCTTTCACATATTTGGTCTGAGAAATAAAGATCCATTTCTTTGTTTGAGTAATTTGCAGACCCAAGAAGAAATTCATTTCACCAAGCATAGACATTTCAAACTCACTTTTCATCTGATTTGCAAAAGTTTTGCACATACTATCTCTTCCTCCAAAAATGATATCATCCACAAACACTTCAACAATCAAAATGTTTTCATGATCAATTTTGAAATATAAGTTGCTGTCAACAATACCTTTGTTGAATCCAATCTGCACAAGATGCTTATCCAGCCTTTCATACCATGCTCTTGGGGCTTGCTTTAATCCATACAATGCTTTCTTCAATTTGCAGACCATATCTTCATTATCAGACAATTGAAATCCATCCGGTTGTTCAATGTAAACTTCTTCTTCCAGATCACCATTTAGGAAGGCAGACTTGACATCCATCTGATATACCTTAAAGTCTTTAAAGGAAGCAAATGCAAGGAATAATCTGACTGCTTCAATTCTTGCCACCGGAGCAAAGGTTTCTTCAAAATCAATTCCTTCTATTTGAGAGTAGCCTTTGCAGACCAATCTAGCTTTGTTTCTGATTACTTCACCAGCTTCATTCAGTTTGTTCCAGAAAACCCATTTGGTTCCAATTACATTTCTGTCTCTAGGTCTGGGAACAAGATCCCAAGTATGATTTCTCTCAGTTTGCATCAATTCATCTTCCATTGCTTTGGTCCAGTTTTCATCATTGCAAGCTTCATTTATTGTTTTGGGTTCAATCTTTGAAATCAGACAACATTCATCCTAATTTTGAGCAACATTCCTTCTAGTTTGCACACCTTTGTTTCTGTCACCTATGATCTGATCTTCAGAGTGGTTCTGTATTACATACCTTAGAATTTTGGGAGCATTCTGTACTGCTGCTTCTTGATCAGGCTCATTTAGACCTATCTCTTCTTCCTGATTTACCGGATCAAGCTGATTCTGACTTACCGGAGAGGATTGAGCTCCTTGAACTTGAACACCATCTTGGTCATCCTCATCAAACTCATAAAACTTTGAGGGCTTCTCAATTCCTTCATCAACTTTCACATTAGTGCTTTCTATCATCTTCCTCAATCTCTTATTGTAACACCGGTATGCTTTGCTTTGAGTGGAGTAACCCAAGAAAATTCCTTCATCACTTCTAGCATCAAACTTTCCTAGATCTTCATCTCTTTTAATATAACACTTGCTACCAAATACTCTGAAATATTTCACAGTAGGAGTGATGCCAAACCAGAGTTCATAAGGGGTCTTACCGGTGTTGTTTCTAATTTGAACTTGATTGAGAGTGTAGACTGCAGTGCTGATAGCTTCTTTCCAAAACATTTGAGGAACATTTGCTTCCAACATCATTGTCCTGGCAGCTTCCTGGATGGTCCGGTTCTTTCTCTCAACTACTCCATTCTGCTGTGGAGTCCTAGGAGTAGACAACTGTCTTCTTATACCCTGCTTCTCACAAAAGTCAATGAACTCACCAGATGTAAATTCACCACCTCTATTAGACCTTAGACACTTCAATTTCAATCCGGTTTGATTCTCTACCATAGCTTTGAAGATTTTGAACTTCTCAAGGGCTTCTGATTTCTCCTTTAGGAAGGTAACCCACATCATCCGGGAATGGTCATCAATTAGCAACATGAAATATCTATCACCTTGTAGACTCTTGATTCTTGTCGGACCACAGAGATCAGTATGTACCAGTTCCAACAATCCGGTAGAGGACTGATCTTTGCTTTTGAAAGAGATTCTGCTCTATTTACCTAGCTGACATTCTTTGCACAAACTATTTGTAGGTTTCATCAATTTTGGAAGATCTCTTACAGCCTGAGTATTGCTTATCTTGATGATGTTATCAAAATTTACATGACACATTCTTCTATGCCATAACCAACTCTGATCAATTTGAACAAATAGACAACTTTTATTTGAACCAACCAGATGAAAGATATTACCTTTTGTCTGAGTACCGGATGCAATTTCAGTTCTGGAACTTGTAAAGATTCTGCATTTTCCATTCTTGAACCGGAGATCATACCCTTTGTCTACTAACTGACCAACACTGAGAAGATTGTGCTTCAATCCTTCAACATATAGTACATTACCTGTTTTGCTCTTTCCATCAAAGGAAATAGTTCCCCTACCTCTGATTCTGCCAGCAAAATTGTCACCCAATTTTACCATTCCTCCTTCATATCTTTCCAAATCCAAGAACTTATCCTTGTCACCAGTCATATGGTGAGAACATCCACTGTCAATAACCCAATCATCCTTTTCTTCCACTTGAGCAGCCAAAGCTTTTTCCACAACCTTGTGATTGACAGATTCAGAGAGTATTGAATCTTCTTCCTTGATGGCAATAAACACCCATTCATTTCTGGATTTGCTTCCTAGTTCTGATTCATCATCTGTTACTCCTTCATTGTCATCTTATTCATGAACATAATAGTAGTTCTTTTGAAACCTTTATCTGTTAGTATTAGTCCTTGCAGATCTTTCCGGACATCTTGAAGCAAAATGACCAATCTTATTGCAGTTAAAGCACTTAAAGGGTAGTTTTCCTTCATACTTACCGGATCCTCTTGGCAGTCTCTTTGCAATGAGGGCTTCAAGTTGAGCTGTTTTTGCTTCTTCTTCTTCCATGTCTCTTCTTGCTTGATCATACCATGACATCTTCCTTGAAGATTTTTCACCTGGATCAAATCTCTGTTTGCCTTTCACATAGGCACTGGCTTTGAAAGCAGATTCAGTCTTGGGAGGATCATCTCCAAACTCGGTCATTTCAAATGTAGCTAGCTTGCCAGCCAATTGTTCTCTTGTGACAGTTGTGTGGGCTCTGAATTCATCAATGGCAGCAACCTTGATTTTGTAGGCAGCAGGAAGGGATCTAAGGATTTTGCAAACAATCTCATTTTCATCCAGAGTTCCACCAGCATTTCTAATTCCACATACCAGCTCATTCACTCTTGGCATAAAGGTAGTGATGTTTTCATCATCTCTCATCTTCAATCTTTCAAATTTCCCTTTCAGACTTTGCAACCTTGCACTTTTGACAAACTCATCTCCTTCATACAGAAGTTCCAATTTAGTTAGGATCTCATATGCAGTTGGTAGGTCGATAACATTTGAGAGATCTGAGTCGTTTAATGCGCTTAGCAGAGCTTCCTTGGTCCACAGATTGTTTTCAGCATCTGTGATTTCATTTAGAGTTGTCGGACCACCTTGTGGAGGTACATATGGTTTTGAGACCATGGCCAAGTATGCTTTTCCCATACATTCCAAGTGACATTTCATGTGACCTTTCCAGAGAGTGAAGTTGGTTCCATCAAACTTCGGACTATCCTTCTTGTATGATGACATCCTGGATCTCCTCAAGCGGTTAAGCTCCTTTCAGAGGAACTTGGCTCTGATACCAATTGTTGGATCTAGGGCATACAACTGAGGGGGGGTGAATCAGTTGTATAAAAACCTGCTCTGCTTTAAATACTTGATTCTTCTTTGTTAGTTAACAATATATCAATTAATCATCCATGAAAGCATAACGCACAAACACAAGAGCAGATAAACATCAACACATTGAACACCAAGATTTTGACATGGAAAACCTGGTTAAGGGAAAAACCACGGGGTGATTAACCCAAGGATTATTCTCTGTTAGAAGAATAAGAAAAAGAATGGCACTTGCCAATTAGGGCTCATTGCCCGAGCACACTGCTCACAAAGAGGCCCACTACCTACAAGGAGACACACTGTCTACAAAGTGATAAGAATCACAATCTTGAACTGGAGAATGACATCTCTACTATGTCCGGATCAGTTCCATTTAAGCCCAAAACCCCTGCTCTGCCTTTCACACTTCTCTTCGCTACACCACACTCATTCACACAATCCACACTACTAAATGAACTCACAAACCTTTATTTATACAAGACATCGACTTAGGAACAATCATCTAAGTCAGAAATCAACCATAAGAATATTCGCAAGATGAATAACACATTCAGTCGGCCATCACAAAAACATTCGCAGGATGAACAACTCATCCGATCGGCTAGTTGAAACAAGAACTTCATCTGGAAGAATAACTTCAATTCCGGGCTCTACCATCAATGCGGACCAACAACACAACCTCATCATGATCCAAGAACCTTCACAAGCCTGCCTAAATGACCAGGTACATCCGCACTTTCTCTACTTACTGGAATCTCTTCTCTTCCCCATCTGGAACTTCAAGAACACAGTCTGTCGCCACTGTCACAATGCAAAAGGCACTTCTGGACCTCAAAATCATACACAACTTGAGATGACACATCACAAGGACATCCGAAACACTCCTTCCAATCCGCAGATTAGGATTATACAATTCCGGACCTCACCGGACCTTTCTGTGATCCTCTGTCACCTCTTAACACTTGCCGGAACCGGTTCCATACCGACAGCCACAACTCCTTCAGATCTTCATGCGGACCTCTGAAATCTTAACTAAAGCATCTCAAGATTCATATCTACAAACCCTTTAATCCGCATTCTCCGGTTTGCATCCTATACAATACATTTGCCTTCTTCTCATCACTGTTCTTCACTGTTCCTGACTGAAGCTAATTTTCTCAATATCCTCAGCACACTGCTCATCGAATCCTTCTTGTCAATGCAATATGAGCATGTTGACATCAATGACAACACTGGTTCACCTCATACTTGCAACAGATTTAACTATACATTGCAATGTGAGAGAGATTTTATAGTGAACATGTTAAATTTAAGGAGGTCGTGCCCAACAAATACAACACCTACTTTTCCTTCATTCCAAAAGAGTCATGTTTCACCAAGACTAGTATGGGAGGAAAATTTTAGAAGAGCTACTGAACAAGACAGGGAAAGGGGACATGATGAATCATAATTGAAAGATAAGGGACTTGGATTTTAATGAACCAATTTGTTGAATGGATATATATTTTGAATTTTTATAGATAGCGAGCCAAACTAGAATTTTTAGAGCTCAATTTGTTTGTTGTCAAAAGGATGAAATGAAACAAATTTTTAGAGAATGTGTCCACCATGAATTGAATGCAAATTATGTAATTAGTTGAATCAATTTTCTATTACTATATATTTATTATGTAGTATACATTTGCATACATGTTTAAAGTATTGTGCAATTTAATGGTGTTGCCAAACTTTTTAAGATACATATAAATACAAGGTTATAAATATCACTTGGAAGTTATGAAGGTTATAAAAACACAAACATAACCATGAAAATTAAATTGAAAATAAGACATACCCTTGTCTGCCAAGGCAACTCATTGTCAAAATATATATCAATTTAAAATTGGAACAAATGTGCAAACTCAAAAATAATATGCGTTGGAGCCCTAGTTTTGTCTTTCTTTTTTAGAGTTTCAATGTGTCTAATAATCATAGCATGTTGAAAGGTGATGTTGGTGATCTGCCTAGTACTCAACACTTCTATGAAAATACCTTAAAATACTCTCTATGTTGGTGATCTACACAATAAAAGTAAGAATTGGTCTTATATTGATTTTCTAAGAGAACTTACAATATAGTCATAATAGCTTCACTTGAAATATGGATTTATTATGGCTTGCCAAGAGTTTCAAATGGATTCTTTGAAAAGTGATTACAATGCAATTTGCTAAAAAATTGACTCTTACTATACAAGAGAAAATAACCCCTTTAAATAGAAAAGGCCAAGGCTCATTTCACTTGGATGATTGACTCTAGTGCAATTACTTCACAATCTAGGAAATATTGATACTTCTTAAAACGCAAGATAGGACTAAAATTTAGTAAGCTTGTAATTCAATCTGTAGTTGGGGGCTTAACATAAATCATGTGATGTGAGGAAGGAAATCCCTTCACACCAATTTATCTCTTATGCCAGTCTCTCAAGCGCAACAAATCAAACTTGTATCTAGAATACCATTCCAACTCACTAAATTCAACAATCCTTTGTAAATCTTTGAATGGGAAGAGATTGCATCATTACCTCTTCCCAAACTCCTTACAACATTTCTCAAAAGAGAAACCATCATTAAAATTCTTAGAGAGAGCATATTAGTCATTTGAATGCCTTTGGATTTTCCTAATCTTGAACCCTGTTAGTGATCTGTGTAGTACTCAACATTACTTTGAAGCTCATTGAAGAAAATATAAAAAAATTAGGGTCTAGAGTTAGTTTTGAAATAAAAATAAGTTTCAATGGTTAAAAGGCTAGTTAGATAGGCCGAATAATGGGAGTAGATTCAACTCCTCAACACTTTGAGCTCTATGAGGCTTAGGAGGGTAGTCATTTAATGATTTTAACAAATGAAGTAAGGGTTTATAAGAAATGGTTGTAAAATGAAACTAAATTTGATGTAGTCTTATAGCGAATTGTTTGTACTAGCCTAAAATGTGCTAATTTTATGTAGAATTACAACTAGAAATCCTAAAATAAGAGAAAATAAACAATCATCCATAACTAAAATAAGTAGAATTTTTCCAAATAAACAAAGATTCATTATGATCTGTACCCGTAAGCTTCTTGTGGACACATAAACTCAGATAATTTACACTTACTATAGATATTTATCATTTCATGGATTGAAAATGTTAGATTAGAAAAGATATAAGACCGATGCCTAATCCTGTAGAAATAGAATCACATATGAGTTTGACTAGAGCAACTACAAAGTAACTCATGGTTTTTGAAAGATCCAATTTACTTGCCTTTGTCTTTTAGAGATTGGATCCTCAATTTCCTTCCTACCCTAAATGATACAATTCATTCTTCTTTATCCATTTTCAGTTCAAGTATCTCACATACTAAGCTAGAAAGGTTTAGCTATATTGCTTGAATGTATACTAACTAAAACTTAATACAGATTCAATAAATGTGTACCTAGAAATGTATCAAAATTTCCTAAAAGACTTAATAGAAGATGGAGATAAATTGCATCATAATAGTAAAAATTGGTCTTATATTGATTATAAATAAAGTTTACATATATGATTAGAAATTTACTTGAAAGTATGGCTCTATTATAGCTTGCCCAAAGTTTCCAATGGATTCATTACACAAGGAGTTTACAAAATTTCTAATCTTTTCTACAAAATACATAACCTTCTATTTATAACTAAGAGACAATGTTCACCCAAAGTGGATGATTAACACTTGTAACTTAGATTTATAATATTTAAAATATGGTTACGAAGTAGAGCACTAGCTAGGACCAAAGTTAAGCGATGTTAGGAATCAATGTGATGCTGGGGATTTAATTTGGAGAAAGTAGCCAATGAAGGAAGGAAATTAGCCACCAAATTGTTCCTAGGATCTATTCCTCAAATGTAGTTAAAAGATTTTCCTAAAAAAGCCAAGCATATCTATCAACATGAGAACAAATCTCCCTAGAATGACCACTTCCTCCATCATGAAAAATAAGTGCCTAAAAATGACACTTCTTCTTTTAGTTGCACCCATCTTTGCATTAAAAGGTTCATTGCTTATCACTAAATAATGATTTCTTTATTTGACTTTGGCTTGACAAAGGGCCAAGGCTTTGTGTTCTCCTAATTTGTTTGTTCCATTCATCCAAGAAACATCGTTTATTGAGATCTTGAGAGAAAAATAGCTAGTTCCATGAATGTCTTCTCTTGTGCGAATGTAGACACTTTTTGATTGAGAAACCAACTGTTTCTAGGTCCATGTTGATCTATATCCTCTCCCAGAATAGACCTAGAAATAAATTAATTGAATGAGTTCTTTCTTCTAGATGTTATGCTAAGAGAACATGAAGCTTTCTTACCCTTATATAACTCAAGTATTTCTTTATTTAGTGCTTAGTTGGAAAGCTTTATCTGCCCACCATGTGATGTCTTCTATAGATTCTATATGTGATCAAAACATATTTATTTCCCACATCCTTTTAAATAGAGGATTTCCATCTTTGCAAAGTACTTTGATAAAGTAAAATAAAATATGAGGCAAACATCTATATTGGTTCTTGAAAATTTGTAGTTGTGAAGTGCAAGTTGAAAGATAGGGCATGGTTTAGGAGAGCAACAACACAAACACTAATTAAATTTATAAGTAATTTGATGTGAAATGAATGTAATATTGGATATCTAGTGTTTATTAATGGTGGTTGAGTGTGCATATGGTTGAAGATCCAAGCAATTAATGTTAGTTAAATGGTTTAAAAAGCATACAAATGCAAATTATTGAATTCAAAATATTTTTTGATTGACAACAAAGCGGGTAAAATTGAATGCAAACTTGAGGGTAGATACCATTCTCTATTGTCAAGGAACCATTCAACTATAATGAGAGAACACCATGTAGTAGCAGAGAGTCAATATAGTTCATTTTATATCACTTGCCACTATGAAGGTTTACGCCTGCTCATGAATAGAGTTCAACTATACAACCTACAATTGTTTTCTCATATAGAAAGAATGATGTGCCAACTTATACACTTGTGTCAATAGAAATATGCCAGGTGGACAAAGTGTTGACATTAACATGCTAGTAGAGACAATAATGGGAAGTGAAGAGTGAATAGGTGACAGGCCTAGCTAACTTCTCACTCTAAGGAACACTCTCTACTAATTGGTTTCTTGGTGGCACAAAAGGGAAATGGGGTCAAAATAAAGTGAGGCATCCACCATGAACTAGTTGACATAATTTATACATAAGGTGTGCAATATAAGGTGAAATAAGTAGTTAATCATGGTTTCCTAATAGAGCCCACCTCTTGTTGTGAAGAACACTATCTATTGGTCAGGTTCCTCATGGTCCATAAAGACAGCTCATGACTTAAAACATTGGTAATTGTAACCAACCCATCAACATTTGAAACAAAATTAAAGCACATTAACATAGAATTAATTAATACTTAAACATGGCTTAGTGGGTAGTAGATAGTGGAATGTGACTGATAGAGTGGAATTATAATTGTTAACAAGTGCACACAGAGGAGTGACAAGCACAATACTATTGGTAGCCTTGAGTCTTGAGTTGACAAATGAGTTGGAGGCTATCAGAAAGCTAATCTATAATGGGATCTTGTGTTAGAGAAAGGATGCCATTTAGGGTAAGATTGACTGGCATGCTAGGCAATACAAGCCACAAAGGTGACTTGACGGTGAAAGAATTTAGGTGCTAGACAAGTAGAAGACATGATTTTAGAATCCTAGTAGTGACTATTTAAGTTGAGAGGGGGATTTTTGGAGAGTAGAGGTTGAGAGAAAGATAGAGAGAAAAGGATGAAGGGTTGAGAGGTTAGAACCCTATGCAATGGATTTAGTTTGGCTATTGTGACCAATAAGTGAAGGAGAAAATATAGGTTTAGGAGGTCATCACATTTGGTGCAAAATAATGAGGAAGGTCACGTACAAGGGGACTATATATGGTAGAGACAAAGAGCTCATGTATATTGAGGGTTTAGTCCCCTAGTAATGTAACCCATTCCCTTTTTAAATAAATTAAAAATTATTTTTATTTCCCATTTCTCAATGTTTTTTACCTCCCCCTATGTGTATATGGGTATGTGTTAATGCTTATGGGATTGGACTTCCCTTAGTTGGGAACTATAGGCTTGGTAACTACATCAAATGGTATCATATATTAGGTTGAGATCTAGGGAAGGCCAACTCAGAGGTGGTATTGTAGACACCTGAAAATGGTCACGACCACCTTCTATCATCATCTGCACAATAAATCAATCCAAATCAAATAATTTCCACTATTTCACCCAACGCATATGTTAATTAAATAATTTGTAATTATTTAATTAATATTTTCTCATCTCTTCGTATCACAAAAATTATTTTCTCGTACTATAGTCCAAACATCAAATATCCATTTAAAAGACTAGTTCACATTCATCTCCAGAAAATTAAATAAATGTACCTATTTATTTAATTACCTAATTTGTCCATTCTTTATTACTCTTGTAATCAATCATTAATTTCTCCTAAATATGTGCACATAGGTTAATTAACTTAAACCTAGCTTACCCCTTTCCCCCATGCTTCTAGATGGACACTTCTCATCTCATGTACATGACAAGCGGTGCCTTGGAAGTATGGGCAAATCTTCCTTTTGTCATACTTGTCCTTTCTACTATTCCCCCAATTTTAAATTACATGTGGCACTATTGAATGGAATTTAAAATTACACTTGTCCTCCTTCCCAATTAAATTCCTCACAAAATCCAAACCACGTCTTTTTATAAATAAGGCCTTCCATGTCATACACCTACCCAATCCTAACCATCCATCCATTCAACCATTCAATCCCATCCCTTCATCTCTCCTTGAATCTTGGAGCATCTCCCTCATGCAATCTCCCTGTGCCATTTGTCTAATTCTCCTTGCTTGAGGATCCTTAAGCAATGTGAGCCCTTGATCTTCAAAATTTATCCTAGCCCTCCATCTCCACCTCCAAAAATATATAAATTGAGCCCTTCCCCTCCATTTCCAACAAGCAATTTGAATGTAGTGAAATTCTGCCTCATTAAGCACTTGACATAGCATTAGTATTAGCAACTTACATATAATCTAGCATATCATAGGGCAAATCAAGAGTATTGTATAGTGGATAGGGTGTAATTTAGTTAGTTTATGCATTACTCTTTAGCCTAGTCTTTAGGTGACTTAGATTGGTGAATTAGGGTGAATTAGGCTTGGCTAACCATCCTTGTTTCATTCATCTCTTTAGTGTTCACATTTTTGGCATGCCCGGTGGGATATCCACCTCCCTAACTTCATGTTTTCTTTGAATGTTTGTTGAATTTTTCTATGTAGGTTGTAGTCACACTTTCACCTGTGGATCAGCGCTTACGCCTCACCTGCGAGCGCCTACACCTCTCTTTTTAACACCTAGATCCTGTTGCCTACTGTGAGGAGTTTCCATCATTCAGTGCCCATTTTTCAGAGATTAGTGCCTAAGTTCCCTGATTTAGTGCCTACATTTCAGGAATTAGCACCCTATCCAGTGAAATTTTATTCGTTGATTTAGATGCAAATTTCATGCTTAACACACTTTGAATTATGTTTTTGATCTTTCATATCTCCTAACATTATGTTTTGTAGGTGTAGGCGAATTTGCAAGTCATCACTCTTCCAGCACCGGTTCAACACCCAGACAGAAGAAATCAATGCCCATCTTCCATAATTTAGTGCCTAGTTTAGAGTCAATTTAACCTTTGTTTAAAACAATATTTTTTTCATAAGGGTTCAAATTGATTTATGGTTTTTCCCCTAACATGCCTAACAATCTGATTTGCAAGATTATAACATTCTATTTTGCAGGTTTTATCAAAATTCCAAGCCATCATTGTCGGATCATCACCTACACATAATTGTTCAACGTTCATTTGGTCAGGTATAAACCTCTGGTTTTAGCACTTTCGACTTGTATTTTAGTGCCTATGTTATGTTATAACACCTTCAGCCTCTGTCTTAGCGCTTAAACTAGTAGTTTTAATATTTTTGGAGTCTCTGGTTTAGCAGTTACAGTCTCTGTTTTAGCACTTAGACTGTCTATTTTAGCACCAATTTTGTTAACGCTGACACCAATTGTCTTAGCACCAGTCTCTATTTAGGGTTAATTGCCAACTTTCCATTACTTTATTGGACTAACCATTAGTTTTGTAGCATATTTTGTTTGTCCAAGACTCCTTTTCAAACTACTAATGATTTGTGCTTGTAGCCCCACATGCCAAAGGCCTATTTTTCTACTAGCATTAGGCACTAAATTAGTTAGTTGGTAAATTAACTTGCTTGTCGTGCTTGTTGAGTTATAGGAAGGTGTATGCTCTCCCCTCGCACCCTTGGGTGATCTTGGGGATCGAAAACCTTCCTTGAACTCTCTTTTGTTATTTTGTTAATCCTAGGGTGTTGCTCACGTATGCTCTCCTTTGCGCTTCGCGCAATCTTGGGGATCAAAAGTGATCAACATTCCTTCCTCACTAAGCGGACGACCTCAGTCGCATGTTCTAGCGCAGGATATAAATGTTATGAGAATCGAAAGACTCGTTTCAAAAGAAGGACCCCATTTAGTCTAAGAAAAAACCCTGAGACCCTCGGTCCGCCGAGTCTTGGTTTGGTTAGCACTCTTGGTTGGATACTTGGGACACCCCTGTTCATAGATTCGTCCTCCGTACCTAATGTATATTGGGATATCCCCTAGAAAATTGTATATCCTAGGTAAGACCTTCAGTTGTCATACCTTGTGGTGCACCACTGCAGTAGGAGGGGAAGAAGCTCACATGTACCATTATACTTGAGATAGGGGCTACTTTGGGCAAGACGAAAGTCTCCAAAGTAAGGGGTATATGGTGGTACATGACCATATATTCCCTATGTATCCAATCTATAGTAATATGGCATTAATGGGGATGGGAATCAATTATCTATTTTGAGTTGAGATTGACCCATGACCATTTCATGAGATCCACAAGGTATGTCACTCCCACTTGAATAACTTAGGATTGTGATCAAGTGCTTGGTGTGTGTTTTTGTGTGATACCTGTGAAAGCCATATTAGCCTTATTTCTAAAATGAGCAAATCAACCATTGTGATTGTTTGTTTGAATGTCTCTTGCCAAGTCAACCCAACAAACATCTTGAAAACCAAAATACACTCCATCAGCACCTCCACCTGTCTCTTAGTGCCTAAAACCTAAGTATCAACGCTTTGATAGTCTCAATTAGTGCTTGGATCAACAATTGAAACAAACTATCTTTTAGCGCTTATTTGTCATCCCTTAGTGCCCATCCATCATCTGTTAGCACTTATATCCACAGAGTTAGCACTTAGACCTTCTGTCTCACCGCCCATCTGTTGGCAAGAGACACATTATAGCTTCATGATTGTTGTCATTGATGGCAACAAAGTTCATCTCACACATCCGCAGGACATGGTGTGCCTATACCGGAAGTCAGATTGAAGAGTGTTGTGGTCCGGTAAGCAAGAACAGAGTATGTGGCAAGGTCTGACAGTCAGGTCCGGATCTCTCAGAGAAAGTATCTTTTGAAAGTGCGGACTTGGGGAAGTCAAGAGGAGTAGCTTGACTGATAGATTCCAGGAATTGAGCCTCCGGTGATGCAAGAATAAAGAGATATAAGCATTCAAGTATTGGGGTCCGGTTTGGTATAATAGACAAAGGAAGAACTGACAGGCAGAGCATCAGAAGTTATTTCGGATGAGATGCTGATGGTGATAAAGATTCTTAAGGTTTCATTCATGATTGGCCGACTTGTTAGATGACTTCTATAAGTTTCTTTTAGATCCGCATCACTTGGTAAGCAAGGATTCAGCTGACAGACTAGAGTTTGGGAAATATTGACTTTCGGATGCCGACTAGAAAGAGGATGAAATCCCTTGTGCGGATATATATATACCAGATGGATTTTGATGAAGGTGTGCTGGTGTGGTGTGTTAAGTGCGAAGAAAAGCGGAAGAGCAGAAAAAGGCAGTAAGGAAGGTTCGGTATGTGAAAGGACAACAGAACAAAAGAAGAAGAAGGATGAAGTGCAACTGATCAGTTTACTGAGCCTAACCGGAACTGAACTCCAGCATGTGTGGATGCTTCTCATCAATTCAAGTATCTTATTATTCTTCTTACTACTTGTAGATAGTGAGTCTCTTGTGAGTAGTGTGCTCGGGCAGTGAGCCCTAATTGGCAAGTGCCATTTTGTATTTCTATTCTTCTAACAGAGAATACAATCTTGGGTTAATCACCCCGTGGTTTTCTCCCCTAACAGGGTTTCCACGTCAAAAATATTGTGTCATGTGTATTTCCATTTCATGGTTATGTTTGCTTATTTGAATTGATGCTGTATTAATTATTAAGAAAGTTCAGAAAGATGAAATAAGCAAGATAACTGATTCACCCCCCCTCTCAGTTATCAACACCATCCATCATTTATTAGCGCTTATCCCTCATCTATCAACGCCCAATTTAGTTTGTCAATGCTTATACCTCCTGTCTTAGTGTCTGTTTTAGAATCCACACAAATCTGAGGGTATTCACTATTTTAGACATTGATTCAGATCCAGCATCTCATCTAACCATCCCTCACATCCTCAAAATCATAAAATCTTCTACATTTTTGACATTTGTACTCCCTAGTAGGGTATCTCCACCTTGTGAAGATATCGCTTGCCACAAGGAATAGAACCAAGTGAAACTATCAACACCACTGTGAATTACTCGAAAAATCATGTACTTTCAAAAAAAGAATCACCTCGATATGAGGTTGTATGAGAAAGTTATGAGTCTCCGAAGTTCTCAAAATGAGAACTATGCAGTGTCACATGTGAGAATCTGCAATTTCTGGAAAAATCATGAATTGAAACCAAAAATTGTTTGTACTAGCGCGTAGAGCGCGAAAAATTATCCTAAATAAAAAAATTGCACTGAATTAGGAGGTTGTGAGCCCAAGTTATCAGCATCTAAAGTTCGCCTTCAAATCTAGACCTGCCAACGGAGAGGGGGTAGATTACAAAAATGTCTCCTGCCACCAAGTTTAGCGGTGCTGCCAAAAATAGAAAACTGCCAAGTGTTTTTAGCAAAGGCTAAAAATAGAGTACCACTAGCTAAATTTGGCTATCTCCAAGTTTAGAAAACCGCCAGTGTTGGGGCCAAAATTGGCACTAGAGTCAAATCACAGGCAGGTTGGCCAAGGCAAGAAGATTTTAATATTAAAAAATGAAAGAGGCCATAGAAGGCCAAACTCTTGAATAATGCACAGGCTTAAAGACCGAATGACTTTAAAAATGGTCGGGTGAATTTTTAAAGTTGCAGAGGGCTTAACTAGGGGTCGAGGGTGAAAGACCACCCCGATACCCCCATTGAAGGGGTTTGTAGACCCCTAAATGGGCTGCTCCCCTGTTAAAGGGGGTTCAGTCCCTTAAAGGGCCGAGGCCTTTAATAAGGGTCGAAGCCCTTTAATTCAGCATTC
The DNA here is from genome assembly GCA_027924645.1 of Cunninghamia lanceolata. NCBI lineage: Eukaryota > Viridiplantae > Streptophyta > Pinopsida > Cupressales > Cupressaceae > Cunninghamia > Cunninghamia lanceolata. The sequence goes on along the minus strand of BSBN01000210.1, from coordinate 465,141 downwards.
GAAGAGCTTAGAGCGCTTTTAAATTTATTTATTTATTTTGATTTTGTTTCAAATTTTACAAAAAAAAGTGCCTCGGTCTTTATGTTGTGAGGCCAAATTGGCCTCCAAATTTTTTTTTGCCTTTTTGTCTCCAGGCAGTGAAACTGGGCAAATTTTATATCAAAATTCATATGGGAAGCCTCTTGGAGGCAATGGCAGGGTCCTTTTGGGCCAAAAATGCTCTAAACGAAAGTTGATTTTCATATATGAGTACAAAACCCCCATTCCGCAACTATGTCAAACGATCTCCAAATCGGATGAAATGAAAGCCAATCTTGACTTTCTCGAGCCTCCTAGATGCGTTAGAATAGCTAGAAATACCGCCAGTATAACCAAAGACCCTGTAATCACCCAGATCTCACAAAACACATATGTAAAACCTAGAGGTTAAAGTGTCTTGATAAATCCTTTTTGATTCTTGAGATCGTTCAAAAACGCAAGAGAAGAACATACATGATCTTCAAGATCTCACAAGGAACTCAATCTCTCAATCAAGAATCAAATGAACTTAAAACTCTCAAAACAAAAGCTCTTATACCATTTTAGAAATCTTGAACAAGATGTAAAAACTAGGAACTTTATGAAAGAGATTCTAAGCTACATAAACTGGAAAATGTAAAGCAAAAGCAAACTAGCGATTTCGAGAGATACACAAATGTCGATGTGATAGAATTGCATTAAGAGCTCAAAGAAAAGGATGATATAGCAACTAGACAATGCATTCAAGATACAAAATACAAGCTACGTAGTGAGTATAGACCAGGGAGAGGGGAGAGGAGGCAAAACTGACCAATAGGGAGAGGCCACCATATCGGCTAAAGATAGCAAGAGCATCTTCCCAAGATAGCAAATGCCACCTCCCTTGTAGGATGCTGACACCTCAAATCACCCACTCACTAGTTAAACTCACTTTATTTAACCTAAGCAAGCTTAATAAAAGTGTAGGAAAAACCTAGGAAATAGGGAAAATAACTAACCCACTAGCAAAGTAAAAACCTACACTAAGACTAAAAGAAGGATTCTTTGAGGTCCCAGACATAGTTGCACTCAACTTTATGGGCCAGTAATTCGATCTCCGCCAATCCAGAATCTCTAAGCTGGAAATCCATCGATTGCTTACCTAATAACTGGAAACGAGGAACCTGTCTAGTCTCTCAAAGAGATCGACTCCCTGCCACACCTTCTATTGTTCCAAATAAACTAACCATTACTAGGCTGCATATCCACTAGATAAAGAGAATTAGTATTCTCTTGAAGCAACACAAAAGTAGAATCTAGCCTTTCCACCCATCCTTGCTTCTCTTCCAAACTCATAATAGCATTGAAATCCCCTACCAGGATCCACAATAAAAGAGGGGCTATAGACCACACAAATTTTATATGGGCCCACATTTCAACCTTACCAGAAAGATCCGTAGGGGCATACACATTCGTGAATAGAATAAATTCCCCTGACTCTATACTGGACGCAACTACCGAAATCGAATGTCTACTGGTGATCCACCAAAGAGGGGTAAGCTTATAGGGATTCCTTAAGCAAGCTAACCCTCCTACACTACCTTGTGCCCCAATACATTGGCACTGACCTCTCCACCATAGTCTAGAAGCAATATTATGCATTCCTTCTACTGCGAGCTTTGACTCTTGTAAAAAAACCATATTCGGTTTATGAGCCCACATCAAACCTTGAATAACCTTTTGTCTAGGGATGTTGTTCAAACCCCTTGCATTCCATGAGAGAACAATCATTTCTAGAAATGAGAATCAATGGGCCTAACCAATCCTGATTCCACCAAAGACTCACCCATTAACTTCATCTTTTCCTGATCTTTCTTGTGGCCTACCTTCGTAGGCTTCTCTGAAGCTCCTTTTTAAAGAATTCTATTGAATCCCTAACACTTGATGACCTTTCTTCATCCAACCCTCCTCCAAGACCTCCCCCACAAGCTGAGAAGGAGATGAACCAAGAGCTAAAGCATTAAGCGCTGGCTCATTCCCTGACAGTTCAAGAGAGCTTGTCACTGCCAAATCCTATTCTATTTCCATTTTATCAGTGGGATTTTCCTCTTGAAACTTGCCCTGACTACCATCCTTCCTTGTATCTGCCTGATCTTCTACAACATTTGCAACACATGGCTGAAGCAAATCTGTATTTAAATCCTAATCATCAGAGGATTCTAATGAATCAAACCTGTTATAGAGCCCATCCTTTTGATTCTCCTTGAAAGGCCTTTTCAATCCTCTCCCCTTATTGTGTTGCCTAACTGGAATAAAACCATCCTTGTCCCCATTCTCATTTGAAAGTGGAGCTTTCCTCTTGTCCACCACAAGGGGAGATGGAGTGGTATTCGAGGGAGCTAATGGGGTTACTTTAAGACACTTCCTCTTAAGGTGCCCATATTTGTGACAAATACGACATCGAAAAGGTAAGGCTTCATAATTCAGCGGCAGAATCCATGATAAAGATCCTAACCTAATTTCTATAGAATCTAGAAGCATTTTATTCAAATCAATTACAACACACAAGCAGGCATAAGAAACTACCTTACGATCCAACATCTGTTGGGAAGGTCCAACCGGCCTACCGAGCAATAAAGCAATCATGTGCGAGATATATTGCCTCCAGAATTCCATCGGAAGCTGAGGAAGGTGCACCTAGATTGGAATTCTCGAAGGAAGTTCCTTCGCCAGATTAAACCCCACATGCCATGGTTTCGTGAATAAACCTGTTTGATTGTAGAAGTATGGCCCCCCTCAAAAGCATTACTCCTGTCCGCCAATCTTGAAACACACACAAAAAAAAAAATCGCAGCCATGATCACTTCCATATCTCCCTTTGGATTCCATGTTCGATGGGTCCATGATTCTAGAAAAGGTAACGAAACCTTGATGCCCATGAATTTGCAGATAAGGGCATGATCCGCTAAATATAGCACATCATCAACTATCGAGTCTAACTGAATAAAAAGAATAGGGCGATCTCTACTCTTCTCTAGGCAACCATTAATCTTTGGCACTCTAACCTCCCGATTTGCATTAGCCAAATCTAACATGGCATTAGCCAAGAAATTGATCGCCTGCTCATGATTAGAGGAAGAAGGGTTTCCTCCATTGATTGCAACCTTACAGGAAATATTGAAGGCCTCACTAGTCCCTACCGGTGACCCCATCAGTCAAGAAAAAACAATAGGCTTTAACCCTAAGCCTAGGGTTAGAAACACAACCACCCAACTCAGATAAACACAAAAAAACCATATCTGCCTCAAAAAAGCCCAGTGCCAAACACTGAACACCAAAATCCACACCCATAAACTAAAACCCCAGCGAACAACAAAAATTCCCACCAAATGGACCCCCAAACAACAACCGAGCTAAGAAGCCACCCCCTCCAAAACAGAAAGCCCCCAAATCTGCACCCCACACGCACCAAACCCACACTTGCAGGTGGAAGAAGGCACAGGTAGTGGCTAGAGCCGAGCCCTAGTTGTGTAAGCCTACAACGAGCTCCTCACGCCCATCGTGACCAATTAAAATAAAATAATTCTTAAATAAATAAAAAAAAAATTATATAGAAAATAGACACCTTCATACTATATCTATACTAGTTGATTTAACCAACTAATATACTAATAAAAGATAAATTTAAGTAACCATAAATTAAACGTCTCGTCCCATGCTTATCCAATGTTCGGATAAAAGCGAGAAAACTTGTTCTCCAAGTTTACTAATTTATTTATTTATCATAAAAATTAATCCAATTTACTTCATACCATATGTTTGAAGGGTGAGAAAATATATCCATTTAAAACCGTTAATCCTCATCGCAGTGGAATTGTTTTGAAAGGCTGTAGACGCACAGGTATGTACAGAAATCTTCTTTTTCTTCTTTATTATCTTGCTGTGAAATTTTGAGAAGCCTCAATATTATGTTTCTTTGCATTATCAGGTGATTCAAAACCCTTTTAGTTAGGGTTACAATCAATAAACAATTTAATAAAGCAGTTTTTTGAAAATTATGATTAATATGACTCTGAAATATCAGATAGGACGAATAAGAATTTAGAAAGTTGAAAACTAGAGGTTGAATTGCGAAGTATTGATAAACTTTTGGGTCCTGAAATTCTTAAAAGTTGCTGCTGTTGCAACTACGATTTGGGTTAGTGTAATTAATGTATTTTAAATAAACGTCACACAACCAAATTGAAGTGGAAATTCATTATATTGTCAAATTTTGTTTTGTATTACAGGACAGAATCGGGCAATAGTTTATTTTTTGGAATTGATTGAAGCTTGTTGTCCAGTTGCATAAATTTGTTGCGTCCAAACATTAATAGTTACGGTCTAGTCATATTTTTATGATAACCACAATCCTAGTCAAATAAGAGCATTGGCAAGGTCCGTTCTACTCTGAAGCTTGTACACAGTGTTACAAAATTTGAATTTGATGTTATATATCTGTATAGCAGGGTGTTATTGTAAGCAAGCTGTCTGGAGAGAATCGTATGGTTAAATTCAAGTCCAATGTTTTAGGTTCAAGGTATTCACATATATACACACATGTATACATAGATGTACACACACATATATTCACTATACATATCATGTGTATATACACACACATTGTGTATATGTACAATTATATATGTACACACATACATACACAAATTTGAATATATATTATATATACATACATATATGCATATATATTATAAACATGTACATACATATGTCTATATAATATATATTATAAACTTATATCTACATATCCATACATACGAATATTTGGAGGGAAGAGGAAGTAGGGGTAAAGTGAAGAATTCTCTGTTTTTATAAAGAGAAATGAGGAAAGTTTTATTCGACATGCTTCTAGGCTGGGGCCTACAAAATTACCTACTACCTAGAACCATGTACATTTTCAGCTTGTAGAAACACTTGAGATAATGAAATTAGAATCCTTGTTTAAGTATATTGGGTCTTTGATTGATTATTTCTTACCTTGCATTTCCCAGAAATAATTAGAAATCATTACAAAATGAATGCTGGACAATTGGACTGTGGAACAAGAGACAATTATACTGGTAATTGTACTACTGTTGCACTAAGATATTTCCTTGTGAATGCTTGCTAGCACCTGAGATAGGAATTAGGTATTGAAGGCAGCCATTGTCATGTCCCTTTTTTTCCAAATTTAATTAATTTTATTATTATTAAAATAAAAAAAGTGTTTTTAAACACTAGCTAAAATATAATAAATAAATAAATAAATAAATATAGAATATAAAAAAATAAAATTAAAAATAAATAAAAGCAATTTCAAATTATGGCGGGGAGAAAGGTATATCAATCAGCTTTCGTCTTCCATTTGCATCATTCGAATTTTATGTTTTGATTTCAAGTGATTGTGCACTTGAGGACGAAACCTCTTGATTGCAGAATTGAGGTTAGGATGAAAACCCTTACCTCTTGCTGGGCAATTTCCATGTAGGGATTGCAGGTTGAGCTGAATTGGCAAATCTGTGTGTTTTCAGGTTGGTGAGAATCAGTTGTGAGCAACTCGGAAGAATTGATACCAGTCACTGCTCATCACCACCATCGTTGAGTTATCCAATTCATTTGCACAGTGAATCCAAATTGCCTATGTCAACTAGACTGAAAATTGGGAATTGCTGATCGCCTGAACTAATTCATAGCATTGTTTGATTTGGTCGCAGCCCTTATCTGGGCACTGGAGCATCATGAAGGTTTTCAAGAGGTTTCAACAAAGATATTCTAACTAGTCTGCTCAGTTCTAGTTTACATTGCCATCAAAGAAGGATCGAGTTAGAAGAGGGAGGGGGTTGGCAGTTGGTAGTAAGTCTAGTGCTAACTCCATTTATTATCCATAGTGTCAAATACGTCATGCTGAGCTTGAGATCCATATATTGCTGATTATTGTTTTTCTAGTGACTGGAGTTTAGTTCCCATTTATTGTGGATCATGATAGTTAGAAGGAGGTTTGCACATCATTGATCGTACACTGCAAGTGGGAAGAAGCAAACGTTGGTTTGCGGTTAGGAGATACCAGACAAACCATTGTCATAGTTTCATCGCTTGACACCATTTTGATGAACACATGATTATACTGGGGGGGGGGTGAGGGGGTGAATCAGTATAATACAATCTTTTGCTTTTCAAAACTTAATCAACCACAAAAATAATAAACATGCAAGATCTAGCAATTACGAACACAGTAAGAACACACGATTCACGTGGAAACCCTTGTGGGAGAAAACCACGACAAAATGTTGCTTATATATATTGATCTTCTTTTGTAGGCACCAACCTACTTCTCTTACAATTGTTCTTTTGTGAGCACCAACTCACTGGAGATACCTATCCCCACTTGTAGAATTTGTAGGCACCAACCCACTGGAGACACCAATCCCCACAACTGAGCACCAACTCAGTAAGAGACACCAATCTCTTATTTGATAGGCACCAACCTCCAAATTCTTCAATGGATAATGAAGTTTCCTTCTCCACAGAAATCTGATCACAACTTCTGATTTTGAATGATGTAAGTCTTTCCTTCTCAAATCAGATCCAAACTCGTACACCTTCCTTCACAAATTTGATTCAAATGATGCACACTCTTCTTTCACAAATCTGATACAATCTATGGCAATGTCTTCCTTCAAATCTGATCACAAAATATACTCTCTTCTCTTACAAATCTAAAGACAAATGATATACCCTCCTCTTATAAATCTGATCCAAAAGGATATAGTCTTTTCTCTTATAAATCTGATCACAAATGATATACTCTCTTACAAATTTGATCCAAAATGATATACTCTTTTCTCTTATAAATCTGATCACAAATGTCTGAATATGTTTCTTCAAAACTGATCACAAATATCTTACTATTTCTCTTCAAATTCTGCTCTTGCAATGCTGCTGAAAATAGAGGAAATTAGTTTTGCATTGCTTACTTCTCAACTCCCATCTTCTTCCTTCTAATATACTTTCTTATGGGAGGCGGTCCAACCAAGAGACACACCCATTCATTACAAATCAACACACTTGAAGATCGCACCTCTTTCTATTTCCAAATCGTACCTCTCCATAAACATTACTCACACCTCTTTAATCACTCCACATATAATTCATTAATCGTACCTCATATCACACCACTTTTTATTCATAAATCGGACCTCTTCATAGTTGTTATGAAACATAAGACATTTGTCTTATTATATATAGCGCTGCATATAGAAGGAGGTCGGCCTTACTAAGGGTTTTATTTTAAATTTGAAATCTGATTTTTGGCGCCAACCACAAGATCAATATGTTGGCCTAGGTAGACATTAAATGGTTGTTTCAACCATCCATAAAATTGGCGCTAAGTTTAAATCTTTAATTTAAACTTAAATATAATCTTGTTTATGAAGTCAATATAATCTTGTCCATGAAGTCGGCCATGATGCAGATCGGCTCATGATGAAGCTCGACATCTTTCCTTATTTATTGTTTGTATCCTTCACCAAATTGCTTCAATACAGACATCAATGACATTACTTACTTTGTACTTACTTTGACATCAACGACAACAATCTTGTTACCAAATGCCTTTGACATCAATGACAAAATTTCCAACACATTTGCGCAGCAAATCAATATCACCTCCTTAACGATAAGTTGGATGAGCAATTGGTGTCCCTAGGTGTAAGGATTGTGGCTTCATTGACAGGGTTTTTGGTGGCACAAGGGGCAGTTACTCTGCGTGACAGTCCAACACTCTTCCCATTATCCACATCCAGAAGTAGTGTGAATATACCCACTATGGTAGAATAATTCTGAGAGGTCGGGTGCTGGAAGTTACAAATCAGCCTCTCAGCATCTAATGAAACTCACAGATAAGATTATGATAGATATTACCGTGGCTGTATATAGAGTTCGATACATGTAAGTGGAATCAACAACTTAGATTACATTTGGACTATATTCTATGTAACATTACATGTTTAAAAGTTAAGACTGGAATTATATACCAAAGAGAAATCCCATTGTCATTTGTAGCTATTGCGAATTGCCCAGAAATAGGAATACTGACTGGACAATTTATATTGTTATTGTTGATGATTGTTTTTAAACAAGTCAACAATAGAGTAAAACACTACGTTTCTCACTCTCTTGAATAAAGCTCTTCAAAGGCTAAACTGTGTGATCCAATGAAGCAACTCCAAGGTTCCTTTTTTATAACTTATGGTGAATAAATTCAGTGATTACATGTGATCTTGCTGATAATCACAAAGGGACTTACGCTGACTTCTTCATACTCCATTTAGCTTATCTCTCCTTTAGTGTGGATGATATATATATACAAGGTTTCAATAATAAAGAAACGGAAAAAGGTAAGGGTTTTGAGAAAACTAATCTAAGGTCGATGAAGCAATGATGATGCATGAATAGACAAACTCCTAAATTAACCTAACTCCACTTCGCCAAGGATGCCTACAACTACATGGAGTTGGTGCAATCTCCTAAGGTAAACGAATGGTTTTCAAATCATGAAGGCTTATATAAGCACCCATCGGATGGCACAGCTCAAACAAGCATCCACAATCGAACTTAAGCAAATGATGAGGCTTAGACTAACTTTACACAACACTTCACCGACGATGAATGTTAAAAGCATGAGCTAGGAGTTGATCAAATATCCAGTACAAACATACATTACATCAAAGAGTTTCTAATCTACTTTTAATCTACATGAAACATCTCTCCACTTCATCAAAGTACAAGAAACCATGTCATTTCACAAGACAACACTTAAACACCAAACAAACTCCAATGTCTTTGCATTAATCTTTAGAAATATTTACAACTTCAAGTCCTCTCAGAGAATTTCGAGAGTCTCTTCTGTTCTACTCTACTTGCTTATAATCTAATATCTAATCTACTCTCTCATAATCTACAAATGAGGCAACAAGGCCTTTATATAGAGGTCCAAGAATACAATGAATGGCTTAGATCAATCCAGATAGCCAAGGGCTCAGATCATGCCACCTCAGCAGGTAGTTACAACAACTTGCTATTTTTAGTACATGAGAGAGGCAATGAAGGCACGTTTCCCAAGAAGTTAAGGATAAAATGGAATCTTTAGAGCATCTTCCACATGGATGTCCTCTCTGTCTTCTTTCTTGTTGAATGATGTGGCGAACTGTGATTGACTTGATGATGAGTGTCTGCCACGTAGGTGCCACCTTAGCATATTCCCAAATTGCATCATCTTTGTGATGTCTTCAATGTCTTTGAACTTGTATATTTGGGATGTATCTTGTAGATTTTGGCTTGTTCATCTTCTTGTAAACTGGATGTATGATGCATGTAGCTCATTTGTTTAACTTTGTTATTTCTTCTTCTTCTTGTAGGATATATGAATGATCTTCTTTGGATACATCTTGAAGAGTGTAGTGTAGACGACGATGATGCTTTCTTCATAATATAGAGTATATGATGATGTTCCATTGATAACATAGAGTAGGAAACTCTCGGAGACTTGAAGATTGAAGACTCTTGAAGCTTGAAGGATGGAGTGCCTTTGACATGATGCCATTGATGAAGTGTTGAACTTGATGATCTTGAAGTAACGATGTTTCTCCCGCTGTAGCAACTTCTTGACTGCCTTGAATGAAGGTGACTCCGGATGTTAGCTCCTTAGGTGACTTCTTAGCTCAATCCAAGCTCTTGCAAAACAGAGAAAACAATCATATTAAACAATTGATAACATTGCATTTCATAGCATATAAGAAGCATGTTTAAGCATTCAACAACCCTTATCATCAAATTGACTTCACTTTTGATATTTGAATGACTTCAAGCAATAGGAGATGACATAAAATGATCATATTTCTCAAAGAACCCACTCAAAAGGGCTATCTCATGTAAGTTCTTTCTAGGTGCTCATCTAGGTGATCATGAATCATGCTTCTATGAGTTAAACCATGGCACATAAGATCAAAATTTTATCCTTCGCATTGCATTTTAACAACCAAAATTGACTCCTCCCACTTGGGTGCACTAGATGGCAGTTTTGGATCCTCTTGGTTTTGGCGCAATAGATGGCAATTTCAAATCCTCTTGATATTGGCGCCTTGGATGTTGATTTTGATTTCTTCTTAAGATTTCACCTTTTGCTTATTGCTGATGCACTGATTGAGGGGCATCAGATCAGCATTCTGAATCTTCTTGAAACTTGTTTTTTAAACTTCATTGTTCATTCTTTGATGAGGCAGGCGCATCAGATCAGAACTTCAATCTCTCCTTAAAACTTCATAAAAGTTGCATGTTGAGACCCAAAACAGCCTTCTCCACCTTGGCGCAGCAGATGAAGGTTTCAAATCTTCTTGAAAAAGTGTTGGAAACTTGAACTTAAACTATCTTTAACATAGGCGCATTGGTTGAACATTTTGATTTTTCCTTGAAAGTCTCTTGGATTTGCCTTTAAAACTAACTCTTTCTCTTTTGGCGCAACAGATCAGCATTCTGATCTCTCCTTGAAATGTGCTATAAAACTTGAACTTAAACCCCCTTAACATGTGGCGCATCAGTTATGGCGCATTGGTTGAGAGTTTTCTATCCTCTTAACATCACTTCTTTCACTAAACAGGAATCCCTCATCATGTTGCATTGGTTGAGGGAATTGAATCCTCTTGATATGACATTCAAAAGTTAAAGTTTATCTCCTTATAGAAGGCGCTCTAGATGAGGCGCACTAGTTCAAGGTTTTGATTTCTCTAGGATAAACTATATCAAACTCTAATCAAACTCCCTTCAAGGTTGGCGTGTTGGATGAGGGATTCGAATTCACCTTAAAACCTCATAAAATCTACATTTTGGTACTTGTATCCAGCCTATCCATCTTGGCGCATTGGTTCATGACTTTGAATCTTGATGAAAAAGGATCAAAAACTTAAGTCAAACTTCATCAATGATGGCGCATTAGATGAGGCGCGCTGGTTGAGGGTTTTGGATCCTCTAAAAATTCACCTCAAAACCATCATCTTCACCTTTCTTCTGAAGAGCGCATTGGTTGGAGATTTTGCATCCTCTGGAAATGAATTCATGAAACTTGCAAGTTGACTCCCTCAAGTTGGCGCATTGGCTGAGGCGTAAGGGATCATCATTTTGTTCTCCGGTTGAAAGTGGTGCATCACTTCAAGATTTTGCGCTCCCTTTAGTACTTAGCCGTTTTTTGCAACTTTCTTAGGGTAAGGTATATTGAAAAATATATTTAAGTATTTCAGGATGTTTGAGATAGGTCTCGAATCCACCGGATTTAACATGCAAAATCTAAAATTTGGAAGATCCACTAGATTTTAGACTTAGTCAATTTTCAGGATTTTTAGGATACCAGACTGTCATTTTCAGGATCTCAAACATGCATCAGGATTGGTCTCAGAACGAAAGCAAATGACTCTTGAATAAAAACTAGACAGAGAACTCAAACAACCACCGACTTCATCATGCAATAAACCTAAGACATCATCCAAAACTTAATGCAAAGCATCAGAGCTCAAAAAAAGGGGGGTCCCCATTTGCAATGGGGCGATGTGTGATTAGGTCACAACAGTTATCATTAATTCACTATGGAGATGTTTGCTGCTGTGATGTAAGTTGTATAATCGAATGAATATATATATATATATATATATATAACTGTCCAATATTTTATATCAGGAACATTTAAGTTGTATCAGAGCAAGAAATCTTGCCAGTCCGTGGGTCAATTTGTGATGTAGATATAAATTCATGCAAGGGAGTAACAAAGAAATTAGATATCAACGAAGACAGAAAAGGAAAGAAGGAACCATGAGTGATCGAGGTGAAGAGGCAAACCTTTAGGATTTCATCAGTCGTGAAAACAGGGAGTTGGCCAGATAGTTTTAGTCCTCCATGAGAGAGTCCCTGGCAGAAATAGCGTGGATATTGAGGGGAATGAATCAGCAATGGAATGCCTCTAGACCAAATTAGAATATGGCGTAAGGGAGCAATTCAGCCAACGATAGGGTCTCAATTAACCCTCCTACGAAGACATTCCAGGACAAATTTTTGCAAAGGGAAGAAGAAGATCCATTTGAAGAGGAGCAACAATTACCACTACACCCGGAAGATGAGATGGCTAGGTACCATGCAGAATACAATGCTCTAAGCTCAACAATTTGCTGTGATATGTCTTTCATTGAGTACTATGAGATGAAATCAAGCAATGGGCATAGAAGGGGAAGGATATACCATCATGAGCAGCCCCATAGAGACATACAACATCGTTGGGGTAAGATCACTATACCAACATATGATGGGACAAACAAATGTTTAGTTAGACCTTCGTTACAAAAGTTGGATACCTATTTTTCATTGAACCCTATGTATGAGGACGCAATTAAGTTTGCTACCCTACATTTGGAGGGTGTGGCTCATGAATGGTGGTATCACGACATGGTGACACAAGGGCCTGGTTCTATTACTACACTAGAGGAGTTTAGCTAGAAATTGATAGAGAGGTTTGACAGGAAGGATTCGAAGATTCATTTCAAAGAGCTACACAATTGAGGTAGGAGGGCACAATTGAGCATTATGTAGTAGAATTTCAAAGGTTATCGGTGATGGTTCCAAATGTGACGGAGAGGAGACTCATAGTGCTATTTTTGGAGTGTCTAACCAAACCACTCAAGGGTTTAGTGAAGGCGTGGTTATCACAAGCTCTGAACTTGTTTCCAACTCTATGATGTGTTGGAATCCTCGGTCAGGAGGTAGTCCTAGAGGTATATCATGAAAAACCTTACTATGCTTGACTAGCAAAGCTTGAACATCAATATGATAGGCATCCTTCATGTTTGTGGAGGAATTTCTAGGTGTGATCAAACAGCTGGCTGCCCCAGCTACTTTTCCCCTCTTGAATGTTCTTTCCATTCTTTTAGCAGTGATCACCTTGGGTGCTCCATTTGTAATTCCTTTGAGAACTATCTCTCCTTCTTTTGTCTTGAATTTCAGCTCCATAGATTGGTGTCTCCTAGCTTGACCACATAGAAATCTCCACATATTGGATGGCCTCCAAGAGTCATTTTCAGCTGCTGAATTCTTTGGGCACATGGAATGGTAAATCCATCAGCAACTACCACATTGAATTCCTCAAAATTTTCAGCGACTAGGCCCCTTCTTACTACTAAGCCTTCATCTATAAAGTTGTGGGTGGCCCCACTATTGAGCAAGATGGTGATTCTTTGTCTTGCTAGCACTCCATGGACCCAGAATGAATTGTACTTTCGTGTTCTAGATAGAGCCGCAAGATTTCCTCCACTATTACCTTCTTCTTTCTCAGATTCTTTAGTCACTTTCTTAGGTTCAATTTCTTTAGCTTCCTCATCAAAAATGACTTAAATATAATGCACTTGGCCCTTGCCAAGGCATCTGTGACCTTGTTCCCAGGGTTCTCTACAATTTGTTGGCGTTTCAATTCGCACCTCTGGAATGCAAGTTGGAAATGGACAGCTATGCTCAGATAACCTGCTCTTCGAATTAGGAGGGGAAGCTCCCTCTTTGCTGATGATTGCTTTAAAGATAAATAAACTAAATTGCCTATCTTTTAGATTCTCAGCTGCGAGTACAAGGTTATAAAACTCTATCGCTGCAACAGAGGTTTTTCTCTTAACTTCTAACTACAACTAGGCCTAAACTAAATGACGCTTTTGACAACCCAAGTAAATTCAGAGCTTAGGAATCAAAAGTAAATAGGGAATGATTTGTTAACACAAAAGCTCAAATAAACTTATTCTAGATTGCACCCGAAGACTCATTGTACTTTTAGGATGTAAAATGAAAGTAAGAATATGCAAGCAACACATATGAGGATAAACTAAATGAACATGAGACAGAGAATCAGAGCAATGGAAGGCGTGAGATTTCCTTTCTCAATATCAAGAAGCTATTACAACTCCAGGACAACAGTATTGCAGCAATGACAGGCATGCAATATGCGATCAAACACTGGATTACAAATGACACAAGGTGAACAAGCTCTTGAATAACAATTTGCAGACAAGAATAGGCTCAACAAATTTTGCTATCACAATTACAGTTACCAAACAATGGGCAAGGCTGCCCTTATTTATACGATCCTAGCTAACTTGCCAACTTGCAAGTTTTGTTTCTATTCTAGACAAAAGATTCTAACTAACACCTGCTTAAAAATGATTTGATTTAAAGGAGAGAAAGCACCAACTATTACAAAGCGATTTTTTAATATTTAAAGGATGGATAAGCTTGAAAGAAAACGACAGCTTTAACTCGGAAAAGCATCGAGTTAACTATCGCTTTTTGAGTTCCATCCTTATCTACATTGCTACCCTGTTGCTGACATCACCCACTTATATTTTGGGAAACAATATCCTCCAAAAAGCTAGTAACCGCTTTCTTGCCAAGATTACTGATACTTTCCAAGATAATATTCTGGTTTTCTAACATCTCTTCACCATCTGCAACTATCTGGGAGATGATGTAAAACATCCAAGGCTGAAATTTATTGGCCTCTGCTTGACCTATGACCCGGTTTAGCAAAGTAATTATCATAGTTCAAAAACTCTACTAGGACTCGCCAAAACTCGGCGGACTCGCGAGTCCTAAGGCTGGCCGAGTCGACTCGCCATGGACTCGCGAGTCGAGTCTTAAAGAGCCCTATCCTGGGACTCGGGAGTCCTATCTTGGGACTCGCGCGAGTCCCAGGGTAGGACTCCCGAGTCCCGACCCTGGACTCTCGGTCTGTCAGTTGAACGCCCAGAAACACTTAAAACTCTTTTTTTTTGTTTTTTTCTTCATTTTAACACTCTTTGAGGCACACAACAGGTCTGCATAGTGGATTAGAAGTTGGAGAAGAGGAGATTACGAGCTAAGGAGATTGAAATAGAGAAATAGGTTGACCCAACAACGGCTCAATGATCTTGTCTTTGTCCGGTACAACCTTCGCCTTCGAACTAGAAAGGTGGAGGGCATTTCACATGAGTCCATCGACTTAGATGATATTGATCCATATGGTGAATGGACTACCAATGAACAAAATGATGATGATGTCCTCCTTATTGAAGATCTTGCAGAATTGGAGAGAGGAGCAGCAGTAGAAGCAGAAGCAGCAGAATT
Source organism: Cunninghamia lanceolata (assembly GCA_027924645.1). Taxonomy (NCBI): domain Eukaryota; kingdom Viridiplantae; phylum Streptophyta; class Pinopsida; order Cupressales; family Cupressaceae; genus Cunninghamia; species Cunninghamia lanceolata. The sequence continues at coordinate 449,928 of BSBN01000210.1, read as the reverse complement.
GGATGAAATGGAGGATGACGAAGACAATTTTGATTTTGAAGAACAAGAAACAACTGTAGCACCTAGTTTGAGGCCTCAAAAATTGAGTTACATTAGGAGAGGAAAGAGGAAGATGTAGATTTTATTTGGTTGTTTTTCTCATTTTGACATCATTATATGTAAACATTTATAAACTTATGATGTTGTTACTTGTTATACATTTGAAAGTTTGAAACTATGAGTATGAATCGTATGATTATGGTTCATAAATGATGAAATTTCAAATATTGAGTGTTTGAAGATCATATGACGTGTAATGTTTGAATTATGGCTCTTATGTTCTCTAAATGCATTAATTTTTTTTTTTTTGGTAAAACTACTGTTTTCTTCTTTGTCGAGTCCTAGCCGAGTCGTAGCCGAGTTTTTTGCCGAGTCCCGAGTCCGAGTCTGATTTTGGGCTGCCGAGTCCGCAGCGAGTCCGAGTTTTCCGCAGCGAGTCCGAGTTTTCCAACTATGGTAATTATTATCACGTATTCTTCCTTGAACTCTCCACGTCCAATGTTCTTTGGCAAAACATTATATTTCTCTTTCAGCCACTTTTGAGCAATTCTTTTATGATATTTTTCCTTGTCATTGTGCCACACCTTCTTGCATTCTTCAATAGAAATGACGAAGTTCTCCTTCCACGAGGGTGTTTGTAATGTTCTGTTTTCTAGCTTGATCTTCTACAGTTGACCGTTGGCCTATTCCGGAGACCCGTAGGCTACTCGGAGGTTGAAATTGGGGTTTAATGTTTTGGTGGTTGCTTTTGTTCGTGGATTGTGGTTTGGTTGGCAGTTTCTTTCCGGGTTTGTTCTCCTTAGTCCCTGTTGGTTACGGCTATTTTTAGTAAGTTCAGGATTGACACCAGAACGGGATTTTGAGAGTGGGGTTGGATTCGTCTTGTCAAGACCTTTCCAACGAGCTATAGATCATTGAATTCCGACTTCATCTTGGCCTCCGTTTTAAAGTCCGTAAATTAAACATTATTATTTAATATTAATGTTGTTTTAAAAGAGGGGACTTTAAGGGTGAGGTTGAAAAAGAGGATTATATTATTTTCCCTCTCATGTTTTATCCCATATGCAAGAGGATTTTAGAGACTCCCAGTTGGAAAAGTATAAAAGGAGGAAGAGTGCTCTCATTTCGGCATCCAAAATCTTGATAATGTTATGCTGCCGGATTGGCCTTGGAATTGCTTCAAGGAATGTATGCCTCCTAGCTTGGCATTGCTTCTCGCTTGAAAGATAGCGACTAGTGGTGAAATAGTCTAGTTTGTGAGTTTGCATTTGGATTTGTGCATTGTAATCAGCTTTGGCTTTAGTTTAGTTTTGCATATTAGAGTTTTTCCGGCATTGCATTTTTAGCTACAGCAGATTTGTGTTTTATTCATAAGTCAAAAAACAACAAAAATATTGTTCTGGGTATTCTCTTATTCTCATTGTCTGGTCAAGGCGTCACTTTCCTCTAGTTTGCAGATTTTTTTGAGATAGCTATGATTTTTAAAAGGCAGATCGCCCTTTCTTGAAGGTCGTACCCTCTGCTGATGCATTGGAATCTATACATAAATAATACATGGCATTTTGATCTGTTTTCAGTGTTCTATCCTAAGCATAATCATTCTTAGGGAATATTGCATTTTGTTTCAAGTCAGTTGGATGAGTTATGAGGGAGATATGAGCATATGAGTAAATTCATAGGTTGCTGGTTTAATTTAAAGGCGAATGAGATTCATTTTGTAAACTGACAGTAGTACTGGCAGTAATTCTCAATCTTGTTCAATTCTGATTTGTAATGCTCAACTCTACTTCCAGTATTTGCTTTTGTATTTACTTTACCTCCGCCCTATGGTAGCTACTTTCCCATTCCGGGATAGAAAGCACATTCTGGGTGTTGAGTACTTTCAGCATTACAGTTATTTCTTTCAAGCATTGTAATTTGTAATACTCCGCCATATGGTCGCCTCAACTCCATATTGGATTGGGTAGCACATACTTGGTGTCGAGTTCTCTTTCAGTACTTAGTGTAGAAGACCCTCTGACCATATGCTCGCCATCATTGGCGCCATTCTTGGTTAGAGTTATTGCATAAGCATTTTGATTAAGATTCTCTGACCAATGCTCACACCTTGCCCACATCGGGATCCTGGTGTACATTCTGGTTAGAGTTGCTTCAGCAACGTTTTGGTTTAGCTGCTAACCTTAACGGGTGCATTGGTTTGTAATTTGTAATTTGAAAAAACAAAAAATTTGGCTCGGAATATTTCAGTGGTATCAGAGCCACGCATCCTGCCATCCTGTGAAAACAACCTTCTATGAGTGACAGAGAACAGAGGTACTTAGCAAGAGAATACAAGAAGGCTACCAGTCAGTTTCATTGGCATCAGGCCCCAGAAGGTCAGACAGCTTCAGAGGTATTAAGAGCCAATTGGGAGTCTTCTCCTGAAGGAGAAATGGGGGATAATGAGGGGACGTCGGGAGGTAACAAAGATAATAATGGGAAAGGAAGAGAAAGATCATTAAGTCCGGCGAAGAGGTTCGAGAGGAAGATGGATACTTTAATGGATATGATATCTCTCATGATGGGGAGAATGGGTTAGAACCAACCTCTACTAAACAATTCAGGACATGGTGGAGAACACAGTGCCACCAACCAACATAACGGACATGCTGCTCAGCCTGCTTCAAATAACACAAACATTTCTTCCAGGCCATTCAAACCCACTTTCTTGGCACCAGTAAAACCTCATCTTGATCCAGAAGAAAATGTATCATTTGTTGAACAGTTGAGACTCGGCCGCGCTGAGTATGATTCTCTACCTGATGAAATTAAGGCAGATATGTCTTATAATGATTTTATGGATCATAAAAGGAAGGATAGAGGACAAGGAAGACATTATGAACAAAGGAGGACAATAGTTCATGGGGATTTGCATCAAGCTATCAACAAGGTTATGCTTCCACATTTTGATGGGAGTGACAATAGTTCAGCCAGAGCTTGGATACAGAAGTTAGACAACTATCTAGCTCTTAGACCCATGGAGGAGGAGGAGGTGATTAAGTTCGCTACGCTACACCTGGATGGGGTGGCGCACGAGTGGTGGTACCATGGTCTAGTCACCTTGGGTCATCGGTCTATCACTACCTATGATGAGTTTAGCAATAAGCTCATGGAGAGATTTGAGAAAAAAGATCCAGAAGTGCATTTCAGAGAATTGGCACAACTTAAGCAATATGGTACAGTTGATGCCTACATAGTTGAGTTTCAAAGGCTTTCAGTCATGGTCACAGGAGTCACTGAGAGGCGCTTGGTGATCCTATTCAGTGAAGGATTGACGGAGCCACTCAAGGGTTGGATTAAAGCTTTTGATCCACCTTCTCTACAAGAGGCAATGAAGAAGGCAAGAAACATGGAGTGGGCTGTTCCTAAAGCAAAGTTTCAACCCAAGCCATCATTTCACAAAAGAGATAAAGGAAAAAGACCTCAGCATAAGGAGTTCAAACAACATCAACCTCATGTCACAAGGTTGGATCCCGAGACACTTAATGAACTCAGAAGAAAAGGGTTATGTTTTCGGTGTAGAGAAAAATGGTCCCAAGATCATGTTTGCCCAAAAGGAGGCAAATTTCATCAAATTGAATACTATTCAGCTGAAGAAAGTAATTCTGATTTGTCAGACCAGCAGTCTGATTCTGAAGACAGTGAAGTGGAAAAGGTCCCAGAGGAATCCGAAGATGAAAAGGGAAGTGGAGGCACTTTGGCTCAACTTTCAAGCTTCCAAAGGAATGAATCCTTCAAAGTTCGAGGGATGATTAAGGGGCAACGCATAGTTGCTTTGATTGACACTGGAGCAACGCATAACTTCATTGACGAAGCTGTAGTGGCAAAGAAGGGGCTGCAAACAGAAGAGTTTAAAGGCTTCAAGGTTATGGTTGCTGATGGTTTTCACATCACCTGCACCAAGAAGATCTCAAACATGACCATGCAAGTGGGAAACTATGAAGTCAAGGACGACTTCTATGTAGTCAAAATTGGAGACACGGATGCCGTCCTAGGCATTCAATGGCTGCGTTCACTCGGGGAGATCACTTTAAATCTGCAAACCATGGAGCTCAAGTTTCAATCCGAAGGGAAGAATGTAGTGATAAGAGGAATGTCCAATGGTGGTCCTCGGATTGTGTCATTCAAGAGGATGGCGAGGCTGATTCATCATGATCAAGTTGAGTGGGCTGTAGAGTGTATGATTCTTCCTGCTAGTCCGGTTGAAACAAATAGAGACTACCCTCCTGATATTCAGTCTTTACTCACAAAGAAGAGCAAGGTGTTTGCTGATTTACCTCCTAGACCACCTCCTGATCGAGGCTCGGAGCATGTCATAGAGCTCAAGGAAGGAGCTAAACCAGTTATTACAACTCCTTATCGGTATCCTAAGAAGCAAAAGGACGAGATTGAGAAAAACATTCGAGAACTCTGGGAGATGGGCTTCATTCGTCCAAGCAAGAGCCCCTTTGCTTCGGCAGTTGTCCTGGTAAAGAAGGACGGTACCATCCGCATGTGTGTGGACTATCGTGCTTTGAATCAAAGCACCATCAAAAATCGATATCCCATCCCGAGGATAGATGAGCTCATTGATGAGCTACATGGAGCCAAGTTCTTTTCAAAGATCGATTTGAGATCGGGTTATTACCAGATTCGGATGAGAGGATCCGATGTTGAGAAGACAGCATTTAGATGTCACTATGGCCACTTCGAGTTTCTAGTCATGCCATTTGGGTTGACTAATGCTCCTGCTACCTTCCAGTCATGTATGAACAAAATCTTTCAGAAGCAGTTGAGGAAGTTTGTATTGATATTTTTTGATGACATCCTGATCTACAACAAGACATGGGAAGAACATCTCAAGCACTTGGAGGAAGTGCTTAGCATCCTGGAATCAGAGAGTTTGTTTGCCAAAGAATCCAAATGTGAATTTGGAATGGAGTTACTTTACCTTGGCCATATAATCAGTGCTGAAGGAGTGAAGGTTGATCGTGAAAAAATCAAGGCAATTGTTGATTGGCCACCTCCTGAGAATTTGACTCATCTGAAAGGATTTTTGGGTCTTTGTGGATTCTACAGAAGATTTGTGAAGGGCTACTCTCAGAATGCTGCTCCTCTTACTGACCTCACGAAAAATGGTGCCTTTTGTTGGTCAGAAAAGGCTCAAACTACTTTTGATAAATTTAAAGGGATCATGAGCTCTTGTCCGGTGTTAGCTATCCCAGACTTCTCCAAGCCGTTCGAGCTACAGTGTGATGCATCCGGTGAAGGAGTTGGGGCTGTTTTGATGCAAGACAAACATCCCATTGTGTTTGAAAGCAGAAAATTAAGAGGTGTTGAAAGGACTTACTCCATCTACGACAAGGAGATGCTTGCCATTATGCATGCATTAGCTAAGTTCAGACAGTACTTGGTGGGAAGCAAGTTTGTGGTCAAGACTGATCACAATAGCCTCAAGCACTTCATGCATCAAAGAGATTTGAACGAGAGGCAACAAAAGTGGGTGAGTAAGCTTCAAGCTTATGATTTTGACATCGAATATGTCAAAGGGAAAAACAATATTGTGGCTGATGCTCTATCTAGGAGACCTCATTTGAGCTCATTGTGTGAGCTTACAGCTAATTGGAGGGACATGTTGCTTGCTGATTATGTCAAAAATCAGTTTGCAACCAGCATCATTGAGGGTACTTTTCTTGACGAAAAGTACAAAGTGGTCGAAGGGTTGATACACTACAAGGGTAGAATCTTTGTGGTGGTTGATTCTAAGCTCAAAAAGAAGATTTTGTTGACCTTTCATGACATTCCATTTGCTGGTCATCAAGGGTTTTTCAAGACATATAGGCAGATCAGGGAAAGATTTTCTTGGAAAGGGCTGAAAGGGGAGGTTCAACGATACATTCAGGAGTGTCCCACTTGTCAGATGAACAAAAATGAGCATACTTTACCAGCTGGTCTTCTGCAACCTCTTCCCATTCCCAATCAAAAATGGGAAAGCATATCAATGGACTTCATCACAGGGTTGCCCAAGGTTCAAGGTAAAGACTGTATCTATGTTGTAGTGGACAGATTAACAAAATTTGCTCACTTCTTCGCCATTGCCAGCTCTTTTTCAGCAGCCCAAGTTGCAGATCTGTTTTTTCATGAGGTGTTTAGATTACATGGGTTGCCAAAAAACATTGTGAGTGATAGGGACAGCAAGTTCCTAAGCACTTTTTGGCAAGAGGTTTTCAGAATGAGTGGTACAGTGCTTACTCCAAGCACTAGTTATCACCCTCAAACCGATGGACAGACGGAGATAGTGAACAAGTGGTTGGAAGGTTACCTGAGAAACTATGTTTCGGAGCAGCAAAGAGCTTGGGTGAAGTGGCTTCACATGGGCGAGTATTGTTATAATTCTACTTTTCACATGTCAATAAGGATGTCACCTTTCATGGCTCTTTACGGTTATGAGGCTCCTAGCTTTACTGATTTGGTGTTTGGTGATAGCAAAGCCCCTCAAGCCAAAGATTTGTTGCAGCAGAGTCAAGATATCTTGAACTCATTGAAGAACAATCTTCAGATTGCACAGAATCAGCAGAAGATGTACGCTGATCAGCGGCGTGTTGAGCGCTCTTTTGAAGTTGGAGATATGGTTTATCTTCAACTACAACCTTATAGACAGTCCACTCTCAAGAAAAGTGGAGCTGAGAAGCTCAAACCACGTTTCTATGGGCCGTTCAAGGTCACTAGGAAGGTGGGGGCAGTAGCTTATGAGTTGGAGCTACCTTCGGATAGCAAAGTGCACAATGTTTTCCACGTGTCTCGCCTCAAGAAGGCACTTGGACACAATGTTGTTGCTTCATCACAGTTGCCACCTTTGGATGAAGAAGGACAGTTAGTTTTGATTCCAGAAGAGATTCTTGATTCCAGGGAGCGTTCCTTGAGGAAAAGAACTATCAGAGAGTATTTGGTGAAGTGGAAGAACTTGCCTATGGAGGATGCTACTTGGGAGAATGATGAGATTCTGCAGCATCCAGGCTTGCAATTGCTTGAGGACAGGCAATCTTGGGAAGGGCGGACTGTAATGTTCCGTTTTCTAGCTTGATCTTCTACAGTTGACCGTTGGCCTATTCCGGAGACCCGTAGGCTACTCGGAGGTTGAAATTGGGGTTTAATGTTTTGGTGGTTGCTTTTGTTCGTGGATTGTGGTTTGGTTGGCCGTTTCTTTCCGGGTTTGTTCTCCTTAGTCCCTGTTGGTTCGGCTATTTTTAGTAAGTTCAGGATTGGCACCAGAACGGGATTTTGAGAGTGGGGTTGGATTCGTCTTGTCAAGACCTTTCCAACGAGCTATAGATCATTGAATTCCGACTTCATTTTGGCCTCCGTTTTAAAGTCCGTAAATTAAACATTATTATTTAATATTAATGTTGTTTTAAAAGAGGGGACTTTAAGGGTGAGGTTGAAAAAGAGGATTATATTATTTTCCCTCCCATGTTTTATCCCATATGCAAGAGGATTTTAGAGACTCCCAGTTGGAAAAGTATAAAAGGAGGAAGAGTGCTCTCATTTCGGCATCCGAAATCTTGATAATGTTATGCTGCCGGATTGGCCTTCGGATTGCTTCGAGGAATGTATGCCTCCTAGCTTGGCATTGCTTCTCGCTTGAAAGATAGCGACTAGTGGTGAAATAGTCTAGTTTGTGAGTTTGCATTTGGATTTGTGCATTGTAATCAGCTTTGGCTTTAGTTCAGTTTTGCATATTAGAGTTTTTCCGGCATTGCATTTTTAGCTACAACAGATTTGTGTTTTATTCATAAGTCAAAAAACAACAAAAATATTGTTCTGGGTATTCTCTTATTCTCATTGTCTGGTCAAGGCGTCACTTTCCTCCAGTTTGCAGATTTTTTTGAGATAGCTATGATTTTTAAAAGGCAGATCACCCTTTCTTGAAGATTGTACCCTCTGCTGATGCATTGGAATCTATGCATAAATAATACATGGCATTTTGATCTGTTTTCAGTGTTCTATCCTAAGCATAATCATTCTTAGGGAATATTGCATTTTGTTTCAAGTCAGTTGGATGAGTTATGAGGGAGATATGAGCATATGAGTAAATTCATAGGTTGCTGGTTTAATTTAAAGGCGAATGAGATTCATTTTGTAAACTGACAGCAGTACTGGCAGTAATTCTCAATCTTGTTCAATTCTGATTTGTAATGCTCAACTCTACTTCCAGTATTTGCTTTTGTATTTACTTTACCTCCGCCCTATGGTAGCTACTTTCCCATTCCGGGATAGAAAGCACATTCTGGGTGTTGAGTACTTTCAGCATTACAGTTATTTCTTTCAAGCATTGTAATTTGTAATACTCTGCCATATGGTCGCCTCAACTCCATATTGGATTGGGTAGCACATACTTGGTGTCGAGTTCTCTTTCAGTACTTAGTGTAGAAGACCCTCTGACCATATGCTCGCCATCATTGGCGCCATTCTTGGTTAGAGTTATTGCATAAGCATTTTGATTAAGATCCTCTGACCAATGCTCACACCTTGCCCACATCGGGATCCTGGTGTACATTCTGGTTAGAGTTGCTTCAGCAACGTTTTGGTTTAGCTGCTAACCTTAACGGGTGCATTGGTTTGTAATTTGTAATTTGAAAAAACAAAAAATTTGGCTCGGAATATTTCAGTGTTGAGAAACATTTCTCAATGTCATTAGGCCTAAAGCTACAGAGTACACACCCATTTGCTGATTGGATTCCCTTGTAACTGAATTGTAATGCTTAGTACAAGCAATTATGTATTCAATGCTTTGCACTGTGACGGGGAATGAAGCTGCTGCGAGCAACCCGGAGTGACTCAAATTCCTGATGGTGATGTTTCCTGCGTCTTCTAAAGCATGCAAATTGAATATTGGAAGCACCTTATGCAAATCTGGCTCGACTGTTCTCAAGAAATCATGAAGTAACGCTGTTTTAGGCTTGATTTCTATTGGAGAGTACTGCATACTGAAAAACTTGAAGAATACCTGTGAACACGCCTATGTTTGGAAATATTTTGCGCAAAATGCTGAAAATTGTTTGCTGATTTCTTTTTAAAAGCAGATTTTGAGAGAAAAAGCTGGCACGTGGGTTTTGTAGACAATCTCGTTCTGAAGCAACCCAGATCGTCAGATTTCGAAAAATCAAAGGGTTTCCCGAAGAAGCGACAAAAAAGCATATTTCGGAAAAACTAAAATTTTCCAATCTTTAAGAGGACGTGATTCCAAATGAACCCATTTTGATGAAAACTGAAAAAGCTCCGGCTTTGTTTCTGGAAAATGATGCCCTAGAAAAATGGACCTTGAAAAAGGGTGCCTCTGTGCTTCCCAATCCCGAAACCATGAAGAATACTGAAAAAGCACTCCGTTTGGGTTCTCAAATCTTCATGAGAAGAAAACGACGTTTTTTCTTCCTCTGGATGCAACTTGCAAAAATAATGAATAAAGGAGGCCAAAGGTTTGTTTTTTATAGAACTTAGGACAAAAAACAACTTTCTTTGTGAAAACACAAATCTTGAAGCTTATCCGTGAAGATAGTAACATTTTGAGCAAAAATCCAAGTTGATATGCTTCAAAGGTTTGCTCAAAATGTTACTATATTCGCGGATAAGCTTCAAAATTTGTGCTTTCATAAAGAAAGTTGTTTTTTTTGTCCTAAGTTCTATAAAAAACAATCCTTTGGCCTCCTTTATTCATTATTTTTGTAGGTTGCATCCAGAGGAAAAAAAAAAAACATCGTTTTCTTCTCATGAAGATTTGAGAACCCAAACGGAGTGCTTTTTCAGTATTCTTCGTGGTTTCGGGATTGGGAAGCACAGAGGCACGCTTTTTCAAGGTCCATTTTTCTAGGGCATCATTTTCCAGAAACAAAGCCGGAGCTTTTTCAGTTTACATCAAAATGGGTTCATCTGGAATCACATCCTCTTGAAGATTGGAAAATTTTAGTGTTTCCGAAATCTGCTTTTTTGCCGCTTTTTCGAGAAATCCTCTGCTTTTTCGGAATCTGATGATCTGGGTTGCTTCAGAACGAGATTGTCTACAAAACCCACGTGCCAGCTTTTTCTCTCAAAATCTGTTTTTAAAAAGAAATCAGCAAACAATTTTCAGCCTTTTGCACAAAATATTTCCAAACATAGGCGTGTTCACAGGCATTCTTCAAATTTTTCAGTATGCAGTACTCTCCAATAGAAATCAAGCCTAAAACGTCGTTACTTCATGATTACCTGAGAACCGTCGAGACAGATTTGCATAAGGTGCTTCCAATATTCAATTTGCATGCTTTAGAAGATGCAGGAAACATCGCCATTAGGAATTTGAGTCACTCCGGGTTGCTCATAGCAACTTCATTTCCTGTCACAATGCAAAGCATTGAATTCGTAATTGCTTGTACTAAGCATTACAATTCAGTTACAAGGGAAATCCAATCAGCAGATGGGCGTGTACTCTGCAGCCTCAGGCCTAATGACATTGAGAAATGTTTCTCAACACCATCGTGGAAGGAGAACTTCGTCATTTCTATTGAAGAATGCGAGAAGGTGTGGCACAATGACAAGGAAAAATATCAGAAAAGAATTGCTCAAAAGTGGTTGAAAGAGAAGCAAAATGTTTTGCCAAAGAACATTGGACGTGGAGAGTTCAAGGAAGAATACGCGATAATAATTACTCTGCTGAACTGGGTCACAGGTCAAGCAGAGGCCAATAAATTTCAGCCTTGGATGTTTTACATCATCTCCTAAATAGTTGCAGATGGTGAAGAGATGTTAGAAAATCAGAATATCATCTTGAAAAGTATAAGTAATCGTGGCAAGAAAGTAGTTACTAGCTTTTTGGAGGATATTGTTTCCCAAAATATCAGTGGGTGATGTCACCAACGGGGCAGCGATGTAGATAAGGATGGAACTCAAAAAGCGACAGTTAAACTTGATGCTTTTCCGAGTTAAAGCTGTCGTTTTCTTTCAAGTTTATCCATCCTTTAAATATTAAAGAATCACTTTGTAATAGTTGGTGCTTTCTCTGCTTTAAATCAAATTGTTTTAAAGCAGGTGTTAGTTAGAATCTTTTGTCTAGAATAGAAATAAAACTTGCAAGTTGGCAAGTTAGTTAGCTAGGATCAAGGAGATTTTAGGGTTCCCTACTCCTTGACTTGTGTATAAATAAGGCCAGCCTTGCCCATTGTTTGGTAACTGTAATTGTGATAGCAAAATTTGCTGAGCCTATTCTTGCTTGCAAATTGTTATTCAAGAGCTTGTTCACTTTGTGTCATTTGTAATCCAGTGTTTGATCGCATATTGCATGACTGTCATTGCTGCAATACTGTTGTCCTGGAGTTGTAATAGCTTCTTGATATTGAGAAAGGAAATCTCACGCCTTCCATTGCTCTGATTCTTTGTCTCGTGTTCATTTAGTTTATCGTCATATGTGTTGCTTGCATATTCTTACTTTTATTTTACATCCTAAAAGTACAATGAGTCTTCGGGTGCAATCTAGAATAAGTTTATTTGAGCTTTTGTGTTAACAAATCATTCCCTGTTTACTTTTGATTCCTAAGCTCTGAATTTACTTGGGTTGTCAAAAGTGTCATTTAGTTTAGGCCTAGCTGTAGTTAGAAGTTAAGAGAAACACCTCTATTGCAGCGATTCTATAACCTTGTGCTCACAGCTAAGAATAAAAAAGATATGCAATTTAGTTTATTTATCTTTAAAGCAATCATCAACAAAGAGGGAGCTTCCCCTCCTAATTCGAAGAGCAGGTTATCTGTGCATAGTTGTCCGTTTCCAACTCGCATTCCAGAGGTGCGAATTGAAATGCCAACACAATTGAAGCAGAGTTGCTTCCTTCAAAGCTCATTTCGAGTCTCTTCATTCATTCTCACTGGCAGTGAAATTTTTTGTGTACTTGATTCTCCTTTCTAGAACCTCTTTTTGCTTATAGACTAAGTCTTGGAATAAGATTTACCTTTGAGGCAAAGTAAACTCTAAGGCAAGTGCTCTCTTGATTGCTTCTTGTAGAGTGGAAGGCTCCAAAGCCTTGACCAAACCCTTAAGTGGTTCTACCAGTCCTACAAATAGGACCGTGATCCTCTTCTCAAATACATCAGTAACTTTAACAGCAATCCTTTGAATTTCTCCTATGTAGTGCTCTATTGATCCATAGTGCTTTAGTTGTACCAATTCTCGAAAATGGACTTCTAGATCAATCCTATCAAATCTTTCAATCAGCCTTTGACTAAATTCCTTGAAAGTGGTAATGAGACTATGCCTTGCGTGGCCATACCATGATACCACCATTTGTGGGCTACACCCTCTAGGTGAAGGGTTGCAAACTTGACGGCTTCCTCGTCATACATCGGATTCAAAGAAAGGTAAGTATCGATTTTTTGAATCCATGCACGAGCTGAACTAACTTGGTGCCCTATCATATGTAGATATAGGAATTTTGCTCAAGCACTACTGCAAGTCCTTATGAGCCTAATTTTGAGCTGGCTTCTTTTCATTCTGGGGACTGTTTTTGAGTTTGATGTTACAGAAAGTGGCAAAGGATAAATCATCTCTTATTTTAGGATCCAAAGCTCTGTATTCAGCTTGAGGGGCTGAAAAATCTTCTGCTGGTGCGCTCTCTTCTTCCTCCAGTGGCTCAGTTTCCCTCTAAAGGAACTTGGGTTAAAAAGGATTGTATGAACACCCAATAACAGACTGATTAACTTCAGATGCACTACCTTCTCTTTGAGGTGTTCCGAGAGTACCAGAAACTCGCAAACCTTGTATAGATTGTACCATTGTTGCCATTGCTGTTTTGAGCGTTTGGGACAGCTTGCTCGGCCAACTCGCAGACTTATCATTGTATCAAACATGGCGACCTTTCTCTTCCTCAGTCAATTCACGTCTTCCTCTATCTACCATTTATGCTGCTTCTTCTTATCACCAACTGGAAGCCTTTGTTACCCCCAGGTTGGCAGGATCAAGGCTCTGATACCATTGTAATATCCCGAATGAGAATATTATGTGATATTTAATCGAATTAGCTCACTTAACAAAATTTCAATGCTTTTTGATCACTAGGGCCCCAATAAGGGCAAGGTGAGAGCATACGGAAATTGAAAATTGTTTCAAACAACACTGTGGAAATAAATTAATTCTCCAAGAAACAGAAGTATTGCAGCAATGAAGGAAGACAAACCCTCAATGACAATTAACACAACAGCTTTCTCTTATTTCTTATTCAAAGGAAAAATCAGCAAATGAACAATACTGAAATTACCAGCACTCACAGAACACAACAGAAATATGGTTGGCACTGTTCCAATCACCAATAAGTTCCAAACTGGTGCTGAAAGGAACCGCCAATACAATAAGGTTGGTGCTAAAGAAGCTGCCTTCAATTACTAACCCTGGACGGTTATAAAGGGTGCCTACAAGCAATGATTAAGGCGTTGAATTAGCCGCCCAAACCTTGCTGCAGCAGCCTCCTAAAAAACCAGCAATATGGCACTAAGTTAGCCGCCTTAAAACCACAGAAATGGCGCTATATTAGATGCCTCCAAATCACCTCAGAATTGATGCCATGCAAGCTGCCCATACAGTAAAATTCTGCCATGATTAAACCCCATTTCGATTCCAAACTCGTGAAGCTCAATTGCAATCTCAGAATGGGATTGCACAATTTTGAATCAGGGGTTTCTGTTCGCTAATCTAGTGATGGAAATCAAGGGATTTCCATTCTCCAATCTCTAGCATAGAGGGTTTCCATCCTCAATGTGATAGATGAACAAAGTCCAGTCTATTGAGAAAATTAGATAATAAAATAAGCATAACTCCTTGGAAACTAGGCCTAGCTTATATAGATCCTTGGGTGCCCATTTTCCCTCCAAAACAAGGATCTTTCAAAATCTACAATTTCCTTTTCTAGCGCCCTCTCCAAGATGTTTCTAAATCTTCAACTGCTCTTATTATCTTTTTATTCTTTAAATAAAGGCCCTCTTTCTAGGCATCCACTTATTGATAACTCTTTAAGTGACTACTTTATGGAAACTTTACAAAAATCACTTTAAGGTTATAAAATCATTTCTCTTAATAATTCCAAAGCCCACAGGAAATGGGAAATGGGCTCATGGATCGACATGACAACTTAGAGGAAAAGGGAACATGACAGTTTTGTATTGTGAAATTCCTTGAATGACACCTTTTGGTCATGACCATAATAAATTCTTACCTTGTGCAACAGTGCACTATTCCTTGTTTTATTAATCTGGCATTGTAATATGTCCATACTGCATTCTCGTTCCCTTCAAAATTATAGCTAACAAATTGCTTTTTTCTCCATGTCAGGATCAAATGATTTCAAGGAATTCTCAACTGCCAAAATCCAGTGATGCAAAATTTTACCATTAAGATTCCTCCCATTGAATCATAGAACTTCTTTTTACAACATCGGCATTTCTCCAAATCTTTCTGTCGATGAGCATGGTGCTGATGGCATTAGGTCCAAACCATTTACAGCACTTGACAAGGTGTCGTTGTACCTCATCATTTAATCTGTTTTTCAGATGTCAAAGAACTAGGGCTGTGTCCACGGCTGTCTGCAACTAGGGATTCTATAGTTACTAGTTTATTGCTAGTCCTAATTTTAAAAGAAAGATTAATCTAACTGCTTGTTGAAGAAATGTAATGAATGCTGGAAAACAGAATGAAAACAGGAAATGTACTCAAAGCAAAGAAACAATAACATGCATCTATCTATTAAAACAGGAAACACCTTTATAAAAGAAAATTGAAACAATAAAACAGTAATACTAGCCTCCTGCCCGAGTGGTGAGAGTGGGCCCTTGCTCCACACCCTTGAGGCTGAAGGCTATAGCAGGAAATCAGCACAAAAGATGATCAAAACTAAATTCAGTCCAATTCATTCATTCTCGCATTCATGAAAATATGGCTATAACAGAACTGAGATCTTTCAGAATCAGGATAATTTTATCATTGTTGTTCTATTACATTTTCTGAGAGTATATATAAAAAAAATGAGTGATGATATATCACTGAACTTATCTATCAGTCTTTCTGGGAGATGACACCATCTCTTATTTGTACTTAACTGTCTAACTTATGAAAAATCACCATGCGAGAAAGGTAGACTTGAGTGGAACAGAAGTCCACTCAGAGGTCTAAGTTTAAGTCTTAATACACTTGGGCATCAAAGCCCTGAAAATAAGGATATTGGATTAGTTCAATTCTTAACTCATGCAAAATCTTTGAAAAGATAAAACTTCAGCAGTTTAACTGATAGTTGACCCTTCACCACTCAGGTGATGATTTGAGTGAAGTGAGGGAGTATTAGGATCGTTGCTGAAGTGTCTGGTCGGCAGCTCTGCTTGGAAACATGCCCTGTTCTCAAGAGGCGCCGGAGATAACTGTTCCTGCCTGCAGCTCCGGAGATAGCTGTTCCTGCCTGCAGCTCCGGAGATATTCTAGACTCTCGCAGAGCTCCAGAGAGTCATTCCCCAAATCTTCAAAACTTCAGGTGTCACTGTTCTTCGTTATTGTCTCTGGAGATCATTGAAGACGATCTCCGGAGATGCACAAAGTCGCTGTTCCTGGCATCTACACCTGCTGATTCAAAAAGAGAGAAATTCTGCATTTTTTCCATTAATCCCACGCACATTAGTCACCTTAATCAGAAATTGTAACCTCAAGTAATCTATCTTAATTAATCACAAAATAGAACAATCTTGCTAACTTATTTGAGTGCAGACACAAGGAAGATGAACTGAAAAAGGGAAAAAGAGAGGCAAAAAGGTGTATTTCATGAATGCAATTTGGCACTCATCATCCCCCCCATACCTAAGGTTTGGCAGGTCCTGCTTTTCACATCCTGGATTTATTTTGGCGAAGCAATCTGTCAGTCAGGCTATACTCCTGGAGATAGGTTGTCCAAGTGGTTCTGTTGGTGTTACCATTTCCTCTGTACTTGTCAACTTGCTTCATCCAGTCTTGCAATTTTTCATCTTCCAGTTGTTCTGTCCATACAGGGAGTGGTTCAATTATTAGAGGAGGTCTGAACTGTCCACCTATCCATTCCTGCTTATGTTTATCCATCAGTTTGGATATCATCTTTGCCTTTCTCATGAATAGTCTCAGGTTTGCAGGGGTGACCACCTCTCTAAGCTTTTGCTTTGGGGTCAAAATATTCCATCTCCTCTTTGCTACAGCAAGTACAGGATTTGCTGAATTAATCATAAAAAGACCAAAGTCAATGGAGCATTCCTGCAAACTTTTCAGGTATAAAGGCAATATGCTGGTTGCACTTGCAGGATGATAGATAAGGGACCTGAATTGGGTCTGAAAAGCAAAAGGATTGGGACATTCTTTTCTGATGAGGAGATCTGTTTGCTGAATCCTTTTGAAGATGATCTTCCATCCTTTCGTTCCAGATCTGGTGATTTCTCATGAGGGACATGAATGCCTTAAGCTGGCATTCTCCCACAAAGTGATTAATCATGAAGGCTATATCATTAATGCAGAACCCATGTAAGTATAATTCACATAGGAAGTTTTTGTCTTCATCATTGCTCTTGGTGTAAGCTGCCATGAAACCTTCTGCTGTTTCGGTATCCTCAGTTATGTCAGACAGGACTAAGGAGAGTTTCCTTTGCAGTAACCTTTCCTGTAGGAACATTGAATAGCTGGCACTTGGAGGCCTACAGGATAGAATTTCTGAGGAAAGGGAGGCCATTTGAATGATTTTGCTTTCCAAAGTTGCTATTCTCTCTGCTCTGGCAGTGACTGTCCTTTGTAATTGCAACATTGGCTTGGAGGCCTCAAATTCCCTACACCTTTCCTCCCAATGAAACAGGGCTTTGGGAATGTCAATGGGGATTGGACCCACATAGGCATCTGTTTGAATTTCCTGTTCATTGGTTGCCCTTGGGCCAGACAGTTCTTGAATATATTCTTCTTGGTCATCCAGTCTGATATTGGCCCAAGTTAATTGTTTATCCTGGCTTTGCACCTTTTCAATCAGTGCTGCCATTACTGTGAGGCCGTTGTCTCTGGCCATGGTGAGCTCAGAAACCTTTTGTGTTGTTTCTTTTTCCTTTTCTTCCATCACTTTTGCGGCCTCACGTTTCTGTGCTTCCAACTCTGCCTCCTTCTCCTAGATGATTCTGTCCTTGTTTTGGAGGTCTGTTTGGATATTTCCAATAGTTTGCTTCAGCTCCATCTCCATCTCTACTCTGACCTTCTTGAGGTCAGTAATAATCAAATTCTTTCCCCAGAGCATTCTTTTTAAATTTTCAATTTCTTCCATTAATTGTTGCTCTGTTGAGATTTCTATATCCTCTTGGTCAGAGGGATGAGATAGAGTTTCTGCCTCTGTTTCTGTGGCTGTTGGCTGATTATCAATATTATCCATGGCCACCTGCCCTGTTTCTCCCAATGTATCCATGGGCCCTGTTTCTCCTTCAGCAGTGTTCCTGACTTGAGGATCCTCTGCTATTGCTGGCACTGATGAAGGTCCTGTTTTGTCCTCATATGTGCTCAATTCCAGGAGTGCCTCAGCAAGCAGGGCAGATCCTTCTCAGCTTGTGAGAGCTGCCTCTTCCTTTTGCTTCTCCGGAGCACAGGTGGGACTGGTGCCTCCGGAGCAGGTCTCCCTTCCTCAGAATCTGAGGAGATAGTAACAGTTGGTAAGTTTCCTGTCTCCGGAGCACATGGTGGTGTTGAAACTGGATTTGACTCCACATGAACAGATGGTGCTGGAGAATTTTTACTTTGCTTCCTCTTCCTGACCAGAGGTACCTCATCTGAATCATGGGATGGTTCTTCAACCCACCATCTTTCCTCAATTCCCTGTCCGGACCCTCCCTCTGTTAACTCCTTAGGCCAAGATTCCTCAGGTAGAGTCATTTTTCGCCTGACCGACCGAGTCATGTATAGAGGTCGTGTAGGAGCAGGTTGTGCAATTTGTTTGCCTTTCCCCTTTTTGTCAGGAACAGGGGCTGCAGATGATGTAGCCTCCTGTGAGGGTGATGTCCCATTGTGAACAGCTGTGGAGGCTGTAGGCTCAGTTTCCTCATCCCGGTGAGAGGGAGAACTCTCACCTTCTGTTTGTGTTATCTCTGGTTCTCTGACCTAACGGTTATGCTCAAGAAAGTTCTGCAATAGGTCTTCTCCATTGGCCTGAGATAGGAAGTGGTGCTTGACTATCAGAAAGATGAGGCCATGATGTTTCATGGGTCCCTTACCCTGCTGGTATTTCTCTGCAGTTGCCCTGATGGCAGAATACAAGAAATTGGGGATATTTATGTTATATTCGGGGTGCCTATTTCCATGTCTGAGAAAAATCAGCATTTTCATTATGGGCCCTAAAACTATGGAGAATTGGCCATCACAGGTAAAGTACTTCATTAACCAAGTAGCAACAGTTGCCCAAGGGTTTGAGAGAGTGGACCTCAAAATTCCTTTGACCTCATTCTTATTCATATGCAATTGAATAGCAGGTTCACCATGAACAGAAAAATTTCGAATTAAATCAGTATACAAGGTTTTCAGGTGGTGGAACCTCTCACCTTGTTCGGGGAGTCCGGAAATGTGGCTGATAATTGTGGAGGAGAGACTGATTTGGTTTCCCCTCATAGTGGTCTGGTTGTCTCTTAAATTCCTGAGGAATTCGTCCACAATATCCTCCTGAAACCCTTCGAACTTGTCTAGGAAATCTAACCATCCAGCAGCCCTTAAAATGTTTGCTGCAGCTGCATCCTTCAGAAGACCCGCAGTATTTTCTGGCTCAGACTTTTTCTTGACCCCCATTGCTGAATTGATGGCACTTTCTGTGTTTAATTCTTTTATTTCCCCAATCTGCAGTCTATCTATCCCTCTTATTTCTGTGGGCTCTGGATTATTGTTCAAATTGCTCTGTAGACTCTGGAGAGTTGGTTAATTTATCTTATGCTTCAGTCTATTTCGGAGGTTTGAATGAGGGATGCTATTGTTTTCAGGCTGGGCTTATTGAGATGGATTAAAGGACCAAGGCAGCCATAAATGTAACGGACTGAGAAGGCACTCCGGAGGTAAGGTGGCATTAAGGCACAGATGGCGGCATGCTTGGATGTGAAAAAGGAAATGATGGCAGAGGGACGTGTCATCTTGGCAGCACCCAAAATAGAAAGACAGGACAGTTACGAATTAATGATCAATTAAAAACAGATTTACCTGGATCAGTTTTAATGATGAGACGATGTACACGGGAGAAATGCTGTGCCGATTTGGAAACTGCACGCGTCGTGGCATTTAAGCAGCGGCCTGAAATGACATCCACCTCCTACTTGCACGCGACCTGCAATCATTGCACTGAGCGGTACTAAAATCCACGTCCATGGGTGATGTCAGCGCCGGCTCGTGGACACTCCTGCAATTATTAGTATTCTAATTTAATGATGCTTTGCGATGAAGTAGAAGATGAGTCATGATGACCTCATCATACGAGTTGTCTACTTTACCACTGGGAGAGGTGGGTACCTCCCTTATTATGGAAACTGACGGCGTTATTATTAGAGCGTCGGAGGTGCTCCTTATTGGAAAGCGCCGGAGATGCTCCCGTTTGAGAAGCGCCGGAGATGCATTGGGCCAATTTTTGGCAACAGATCATATCCGGAGCTCAATTATTTCAACTGTCCTGAAGAAGGGAACCGCCATTTTACTAGTTTTCAACTCCCTTGGTTGAGAAAGACAACCATTTGCTGGGTTTCCATCTTTCTCTTTTTTTTTTAGATATTTTTTTTATTTTTTTTTATTTTAGAAGGCAGCCATTGCTGGTTTTCAACCTTCTTTTGTTTTTTTTTGTTTTTTTAGGATGTCATTCAATCCAACACCGTGACAGAGGAGGTATCCCCTGTATCAAAGCACAGAGCATCAAGAAACTCTTCTTTAGTAGATGGTCTTTTGTAGAACTTGATCCGGTGACCATTTACTAGAAATGTGTTTGTGCTCCCATCAATTGGTTGCAGTAATACAGTTCCATTTTCAAACACTTCCTTTATTTGATAAGGACCCAGCCAGTGAGTCTGCAATTTCCCTTTGAATTCTTTGAATTTAGAATCATAAAGAAGAACCCAATCTCCTTGTTGAAATGTCCTTCTCTTAATATGTTGGTCATGCCATTGTTTCCTTTGGTACTGAACCAGTTCTGTTTGCTGAATGGCTTCTGTCCGAATCTCATCCAACTCGTTGAGCTGAAGAATTCTGTTCTGCTGAATTGTAGACAATGGTAGCCCAACATCCAATACAGTTTTAAGTGTCTGGAGTTCAAATTCTATAGATAGTATAGGCTTTTTCCCATAAACCAATTCATATGGTGAAAACTTTGTTCTGGACTTCCAAGTGGTGTTGTAAGCCCAAACTGCTTCAGGTAGTCTATTAGCCCAATCTTTTCTGTTCATTGCCACTGTCCTTGTTAGGATATTCTCAAGTTTTCTGTTAGTTACTTCTACCTGCCCATTTGCTTGAGGATGGTAAGGTGAAGATTTTCTGTGCTTGGCTTGGTATAAATCTGTGAATGCCTTGATTACCTGTGAAGTAAATTGAGGTCCTCTGTTTGAAACTATTGATTTTGGGGCTCCAAATCTCAAGAAAATTTTATTGTAAAAGAAATCAGCAACTTTTTCTTCTCTTGCAAACTGTAATGCTTGAACCTCAGCCCACTTAGTAACATAGTCTGTGCATACTAGAATATACCCCTTGCCTGATGATGGCGGTGAAATTGGTCCCACAAAGTCTAGACCCCATTGCTCAAATGGTTCCATCATGACTTGAGGATGTAGCAGCATTTCTTGGGTAAAGGTGGGCTGCCCCATCCTTTGGCACTGGTCACAGCGTTGCACATACTTCTTTGTGTCTTTATGAAGAGAAGGCCAGTAGTAACCAGCTCCAAGGATCTTGTGGACTGTCCTGTGGAAAGAGTAGTGACCACCAGATGGTTCATCATGACATGCTCTCAACACATCAAAAGTCTCATCAGCCTTCAAGCACCTGCGTAGAATGAAATCAGGACCACATTTAAATAGTAAACCATTCAGCCATTGGTATGATAAACTTTCTTTAACCAAACGTTTTCTTTGTTTTGAAGTAAAATGGGATGGATACAAGCCTGTAGCTAAAAGATTAGCTATGTCAGCAAACCAAGATGCAGTAGTGGATATGGCAAAAAGATGTTCATCTGGGAATTTGTCCTCCACTGGTTGATCTCCTCCTCTTGTAAGCAATCTTGACAGAAAATCAGCAACCAAATTAAACTTTCCTGGATTATCAGCTATGGTAATATCAAATTCCTGCAAGAGCAATAACCATCTGATGATCCTTGCACCTACTACTG
This sequence comes from Cunninghamia lanceolata, assembly GCA_027924645.1. Lineage (NCBI taxonomy): Eukaryota > Viridiplantae > Streptophyta > Pinopsida > Cupressales > Cupressaceae > Cunninghamia > Cunninghamia lanceolata. The sequence goes on along the minus strand of BSBN01000210.1, from coordinate 428,492 downwards.
GTTTATTCATTAGGTACTTGATGGCTGCATGATCAGTGTGCACAAATATTTTATATCCAGTGATATAATGCCTGAATTTGTTTATAGCATAGATAACTGCCAAGAATTCTTTTTCAGTTGTATAATTTCTTTTTGCAGAGGTAAGGTTTTTGCTGATGTAATAAATGGCATGCATACTCTCTCCTCCCTCCTTTTGTCCTAAAACTACCCCAATGGATTCATTTAAAGCATCAGTTTGTATGTGAAATGGTAAAGTCCAATTAGGTCCCCTTAAGACTGGTGTGACAGTAAGCTTCTTCTTCAAAGTTTCAAATGCTGATTGACAGTCTTCTGTCCACAGAAATTCTGTTTCTTTGTTAAGCAGGGTAAATAGGGGGGCAGCTATTCTGCTAAAATTTTCTATAAACCTCCTATAGTAGCCTGCATGACTCAGAAAACTTCTGACATCAGTCTGATTTTTGGGTGAAGGCAACTGTGTGATGACTTCTATCTTGTTCTGATCCACTCTGATCCCTTTTTCTGAAATATGGTGTCCCAAAACAATTCCTTCCTCCACCATCATAAAACATTTCTCATGGCTAAGGGACAGTCGATTTTTATCACAGCATTTTAGTACCTTTCCAAGGTTTGTGAGAGCTTCCTCAAAGTTATCCCCATACACAGTAAAGTCATCCATGTAGACCTCCATGCATTCATTAGCTAGTTCAACAAAGATGGCTAGAACCAGTCTCTGAAATGTAGCTGGGGCATTGCATAACCCAAAGGGAAGAACTTTGTAAGCAAAGGTTCCCCAAGAACATGTGAAGGTGGTTTTGTCTTGGTCTTCAGGTGCTACTTGAATTTGATTATACCCACTGAATCCATCAAGAAAAGAAAAATACTTTCTCCCAGCAAGGTTGTCCAGAACTTGGTCAATAAATGGTAAGGGAAAGTAGTCATTTTTTGTGGCCTTGTTGAGTTCTCTATAATCAATACACACCCTCCATTTCCCATTCTTTTTAGGCACAATGACAAGGGGTGAGACCCATTGACTATCTGAGATTGGATATATGAACCTTGCCTGGAGTAATTTTTCTATTTCAGTTTTGACAATGTCCTTTAAGGCAGGATTCAATCTTCTTTGTGGTTGCCTGACAGGTTTAATATCTTCAGTGTAGATATGATGGGTACAGATCTCAGGAGGTATGCCTTTCATATCTTGGTATTCCCAGGCAAAAGATGCTAAGTGGGAGACCAAAAGCTGGATAAGTTTTTCTTCCTGACTTGCTGTTAACTGAGTACTTATATTAAGTGTTTTCCCTGGCAGAATCATGACGTGTATTGTTATTTGTTCCATAGATGTGGTAGATCCATACATTGGTGTTATGGCATTTAGAGGACAAGAATGTGGGAGTAACATGTGGAAGGTGGCTAAGTCCCTGTAAAAGGTTTCCCCACAAGGAATAATGTTGGCAAGGGTACAATGAGAAGAAACAAGAAGTTCTCTCTGAGGATCTTGGGCGAGTTCCATCACATCTTTATTGATTAGGATGTGAGTGAAATCTTCCATTGTATCATAGTATACTTCTTCTCCTAATTCTCCCAGATGTTCCCTAATGGTTACCATAGCTAATGAGGCACTGTTGCCCGTGTTATCCGGTTCATCCACCCATACTCTTCCTGTGTAATGCACCGATGGTTTAGCTGGAGGATACAGAGATATTTTCTTTAAATCTATCCCATTAGAAATGACCATATCTCTAGTTCGACAATCAATAGATGCTGCTGCAGTAGCCAGCCATGGTCTTCCTAAAATCAGCGGATAAGCATTTCTCTGGTTTCTAGGTTCTAGTATTAAGAAATCCACTGGGAATTCCCATGAATCTATCACAATAGGTACATCAGTGATCACTCCCTTTGGAACAGCTACTGACTGATCAGCAAGTTGAAGAATTGTAGTCGTGGATTGGATACCTGATAGAGCTAACTTGTCCATTGTATGAACTGTCATCACATTAATTGCTGCTCCTTAATCAACTAGAACATTTGAAATTTCTACCCCCGAGATGAAAACAGTTATGACAGGGTTTCCAGGGTCTCCATATTTTGGGAGGAGAATTTCTCCCATCAATAGATCCACTACTTTTCCTTCCACTTGTATTGTGGAGGGAAAGCTTTTCTTTTTGCCCCGTGTTTTGATGCAATACTGTTTGATTAACTGATTTAGTTCCGGTACATCTCTAATGGCCTGGAGAAGAGGAATTTCAATGTTTAGCTGCTTGATTTCTTGCAAAAGTTCTGATTCCTGATTGGTTTGGATTTGTTTTTGTAGAATCTTTCTCTGGGGAGCATTCTGTTTAAGTCGTTCTGGGTATGGTGCTAGCTTTTCCATCTCCGGAGTTTCTCCGGAGCTCTTATCAGAATTATGTTCAGGACTGTTCTCCGGAGCCGGCCTTTTAGGAGTAACTCCGAAGTTGTTTGTGGATGATTTTTCTAGCACTTTTTCGTTAGTAATCTCCTCTGGGGGTTGATTGGATGGATTTTCAGGTTCCTTGTCATTGGTTATTTCAACTATAGTTGGAGGAGAAGGTCTTGGGAATGCTTTCTCAGAACGCAGCTGGAGATTATTTGAATATATAGCATTATTTCCAGCCAGATTTTCTTGCTTTGTCATATAGACAGCTGCTCCCTGTTTATTCCGTGGGTTTGGTATAGGCTGAGCTGGTAAAGGTGGTTGACTAACAGGTTCATTTTGTGTTTGACCCTGTGTGTTGGAGGATTCAGTTAGTAAAGCCTGCTGTTGAGGTTGGAAACGTCTAGGTTGTCCTTGGTATTGTTGATGATATCCCTGTTGAGGACCCCATTGAGGTTGCATATTTTGTGATCCAAACTGTGGTGGCCACTGTTGATTTTCCCAAGGCTAATTTTGCCAGTTTTGGTTTTGCCAGTGTTGACTTGGCCAATCCTGCTGTCCCCAAGGAGGATTATTTTGAGGGCCATGCCAAGTTGGATTCCACTGGTTATTTCCCCAATTAGAAGGACCCCTGTAAGAAGACTGGTTTGGATACTGATTATAAGGGAAATTTCCGGTTTGTTTTTGTCCCACATAGTTCAACTCTTCTTCTATCTCAGCATTCTTTTTACTCAATCTTTTCAAGGCTGGAAGTTGACTACACTGACTGGTAGGATGTTCCCTATCATAGATCTGACAAATCTCTGATTTGTCGAAGGGACATTCTCTCAACAGGTGTTTGTTCCTACACCTAGGACAATAGATGGAGAGTGGTTCAGTTGCTTTGTTTTGATCAGTTGTTCTGGTTTTTGCTTGAATCCCATCCAATGTGGTATTTAGTTGGACCAGAATGTCTGTTTTTAGATTTGCAATTTCCTCCATCAACTGTCCTATCTCATTCTTCCCTTTAAAAGTTTTGGATGACCTTACTCCATCTTGAGTTCTGGAATAGTTTCTGCAGAGTTCCTCTATGTCAGGTATTTCCATTTTGTTAATGTTCCCTTTTCCCATTAGGTCCAGTGCCTGTTTTGATTCTTTATCCAATCCTTTTATAAACAGGGTTCTGGCCAAGGAGTGATCCACTGGATTGCTAAACCTTCTCAAGGCAAAATTAAACCTATCCACATAGTCTTCTAAGGATTCTTCCTCCCCCTGCCTAATTTTGAACAACTCCTCATTTTTATTACTGGATCTGCAATAATCTTGGTCTTTTTCCAAAAACTCTGTTTCCATTTGATCCCAAGAACGGATAGAACCCTGGGGTAAACCCATAAACCATCTCATCGCAGAATCTTTCAGGGTTGAAGGGAACAATTTGAGTTTCTGGTTATCTGATCCATAATCATAAGTTTGGTAGACTACTTTGAATTCAAACAAGAACTGATCCGGATCCTCAGAAGAAAGTCCTCTGAAATTTGGCAGATGTGCTGGTGAGATATTCTTCATAGGAGCATTGTCTCCAGCAGCCAAAACAATAGGATAAGAGAAGGTTCTTGGAGCCTGATTTTCCTCTTCTCCATGATCATTATTTTCCATGTTTAGTACTGGTTCTTCTTCCTGAGGTTCTAGGAAATTATTTTCTACCAAAGAATTTGCCTCAACTTCTTGTTGTAATTCCTGGATGTAATTGGCAAGTGGGATGTCTGGAGGATCTAAGGGATTGCTGTTTTGGAGTGCAGGTTCCAAGTTAAGATCTAGGTTTCCTTCTTCAACAGGATTTTGCACCACCTCACTGCTTTCGCCTATGGTGTGTTGTTGGGGTGTCTGTTTAATATATCTTCCTTTTAGATCCCTAGCTCTAACCATACAGATCTATTCTAAAAACTGTTTTAACTCAGTGTCCCTAATTAACACAAACTAATCCCCGACAATGGCGCCAAAAATGACAAGGTGTCGTTGTACCTCATCATTTAATCTGTTTTTCAGATGTCAAAGAACCAGGGCTGTGTCCACGGCTGTTTGCAACTAGGGATTCTATAGTTACCAGTTTATTGCTAGTCCTAATTTTAAAAGAAAGATTAATCCAACTGCTTGTTGAAGAAATGTAATGAATGCTGGAAAACAGAATGAAAACAGGAAATGTACTCAAAGCAAAGAAATAATAACATGCATCTATCTATTAAAACAAGAAACACCTTTATAAAAGAAAATTGAAACAATAAAACAGTAATACTAGCCTCCTGCCTGAGTGGTGAGAGTGGGCCCTTGCTTCACACCCTTGAGGCTGAAGGCTATAGCAGGAAATCAGCACAAAAGATGATCAAAACTAAATTCAGTCCAATTCATTCATTTCCGCATTCATGAAAATATGGCTATAACAGAATTGAGATCTTTCAGAATCAGGATAATTTTATCATTGTTGTTCTATTACTATTTCTGAGAGTATATATAAAAAAAATGAGTGATGATATATCACTGAACTTATCTATCAGTCTTTCTAGGAGATGACACCATCTCTTATTTGTACTTAATTGTCTAACTTATGAAAAATCACCATGCGAGAAAGGTAGACTTGAGTGGAACAGAAGTCCACTCAGAGGTCTAAGTTTAAGTCTTAATACACCTGGGCATCAAAGCCCTGAAAATAAGGATATTGGATTAGTTCAATTCTTAACTTATGCAAAATCTTTGAAAAGATAAAACTTCAGCAGTTTAACTGATAGTTGACCCTTCACCACTCAGGTGATGATTTGAGTGAAGTGAGGAAGTATTAGGATCGCTGCTGAAGTGTCTGGTCGGCAGCTTTGCTTGGAAACATGCCCTGTTCTTAGGAGGCGCCGAAGATAACTGTTCCTGTCTGCAGCTCCGGAGATAGCTGCTCCTGCCTGCAGCTCCAGAGATAGCTGTTCTTGCCTGCAGCTCCGGAGATATTCTAGAGTCTCGCAGAGCTCCGGAGAGTCATTCCCCAAATCTTCAAAACTTCAGGTGTCACTGTTCTTCGTTATTGTCTCCAGAGATCATTGAAGACGATCTCCGGAGATGCACAAAATCGCTGTTCCTGGCATCTACACCTGCTGATTCAAAAAGAGAGAAATTCTGCATTTTTTCCATTAATCCCACACACATTAGTCACCTTAATCAGAAATTCTAACCTCAAGTAATCTATCTTAATTAATCACAAAATAGAACAATCTTGCTAACTTATTTGAGTGCAGACACAAGGAAGATGAACTGAAAAAGGGAAAAAGAGAGGCAAAAAGGTGTATTTCATGAGTGCAATTTGGCACTCATCAGCACTACTGCTAGGATTTATAGAGCTTTCTTGATTTTGCAGTGTATTTGTAATCAAATAATGCAAACTATCCAAAGTTGTAGAGGATCTATCTGATTCTTTAGCGTGTTAAGCTCAAGCCATGGAATCTTCCGTCTTCTTGGGCAGCATTTTTCTCCATTTTTAGAATTTTTTTGCCAAACTCGATATTTTTTCCACTGTATTGTGCTGAACCCAGTCAAAACTTGCTTTGGTACAACATAATGCAAGAAGAAAACTCAATTCTGTGATGTTGAAAATTATACCCCAAAGACAAGATGTTATATGTTTGTAAAAACTGCTCTACAGCCACAACACTACCCCATAAAAGGTTCCTTATATTTACAACAAATTCACTAAACAGGTCCTTCCTCACAAATAGATATGTTCCTATTGAGTATAATATCGATATGTTCCTAAGTTGTATCTTACTTGCATTTATGCCAAATGGATCTTATGTATTACCTCTAACGGCAGTTATATGATGCACACTAATATGATCTAAACTGCTTTATAACTACTGGAACTGTCTATAAGTATCTGTCTACTGAAGCTCAAAAGTAGTTTACTGAAATGAAAAGCAGAAGATTGGTTTTAACATGATTCTACAATAAATCAACAGTTTCAAAGCTGTGAACCTCTTGGTATAAATTTTCGATACAAAGCATGACTTGTCAACAAACTTCTTCTGATGACACATGCAAGTCTTTCAACTGCTTCTTTCTCACATGTGCAACAGTTTTTGGCAGCAAAAGGCTTACCCCATTTTCATGTCTGTGCACTTTTTCCACTGCAAGAGTCTACATGCTCTAAAGTGACAATAAATTGTCATGTTCTTTTTCTTGGCCCTTCTCAGCTCTTATGTACACTAGATATTACCATGATTTGTGACCATTATCACCACCACTTTTATAACAAATCATTTGTTCCTGTTGTCCATATCACCATATGGTTTCATACATTCCACCATATCTCTAAGATTGTTTTGTTGGCTTTGTTGTTGTGCTTGTTTACTTCCCCCATTCCATCTTTGGCCATCCTTGTTTAATTCAGTTTCTACTTCAGTGCCATTTGAAATGCTTCTATAAAACTTGCAAAATTCATAAACCTTGTTTTCTTTTAGATGAACTTCAATCCAGGAATGTGATAGTGATTATTTGAGATTGATTCAACAAATTCAATCTAGTGTTCAAATTGTCAAATCTTATTTTACAGTCCACAATCAACTAATCACATTGTTGTGTATGAAATGGAATGGCTATTTTACCCCTAGTTCCTTGGGATCTGTTGCACTTTATTATGTAAAAGAGGTTACTTAGGTGTCATAGGACCAGCCTGATAGTTGCAGAGTGGTTTGTGTTGGCGTAAATTAGTGGTAACCATATATACCAACTTAACAGATTTGACCCTAGTTAGTAGTAACACATTGTTGCAAATGTTGTCATTGATGTCAAGAAGGAATTCGTTGTCCAAGATTGTTGTCATTGATGTCAAAGGCGTATGGGAGATTGTTGGTAAGTTTATTGTCATTAATGTCAAGAAAGATATCATGGATGTCACGATGGAATTCGCTGGTCCAAGAAGAAGAAATCGTCAAAGGCCAAAGGTCACAAATCGTTTCATTGAGATCATCAAAGGATTGCAAAAGATGGCCAACCTCAACACGGCAGCGATGGAATTAACGTAATTGTTTGAGGTTGAAATTAAAGATAAAATCTGTTTATTGTGGCTGACTTCTTTCAAGATATTGTGGCCGACCCCTTATGAAGGAATTAAAGTAAATTGAGATTAGACATTTTTAATGATAAGTGCTGACTCACTTTAAATGAGTGCCTCATTGAGGAGACATTGTGGAGTTAAGATTAAGATCCAAATAAATTAAATATAAACATTTCTTTATGGCAGCCAACCCCTCTTGGTGAGCGCCATAGTGAAAAGGTGCTTATTTATTAAGAGTCGCCTCCCTTCATGTAGGCGATAGGGTATATAAAGGTATGGAAAGATGGACTTAGTAGAGGATGGAATACAATGAATATCATTCTGGTTTAAAGCAGATGAAGAGCAGAATAATAGAAAATGTGAGCAGATGTAAAGCAGCGATTATAATTAAGAAAGGCAGAAATTCATTATTGAAAAGGTGCAGCGACCTCTTACAAAGGCAGCGATCAAGCCTAGAGTATGTGTTAGTAAAAGACACCTCCATTATGAAGTGTTGCCTCCTCTTGCTTTAGATGTGTTCATTCATGAAGTCGCCTTCCTTGGAAAGGTACAAAAGAAGTTTATGATTGGTGGTGAAGAGAGTGTGTAGTGTGGAGCAAAAAATGATATATTCGAAATACACCAAGCAGATCTGCATATGAGGATATATTAGAAGATCATTAAAGGCAGAGTTCTTGAGTATATGGCAGCAGATTTATGAGTGCATTGAATGTATTATAATAACACTAAGTTACCGATTCTGGTACTGGTTTGGGTTCGGGTTCGGAGGTTCGGTTCGCGGGTTTGGTCAAAACTTTTTTTGGGTGTGGGTTCGTTTTGGGTTCGTCCATACAAAAACGTATAAAAATCAGAAATATATTCATATTTGCAGCAGTAATTAAGTTCAGAATACCATAGCATCGTGAATATGATCATATAATAAACAAAACCTCCATAGTATTAAAAATTAAAAATACTACAATTTCAATTAGTCAAACACGAATATCATACCTATGTGTATGTTGTCTCTACCTTGTATATCCTTGTCACGTGTTGATGTAATGGCCCATGTCAAAAATATTTTTTTAATGAAATAAGTGGACATATTTCTGGTCAGTGGGTTCATTCGGTGTTTTGATTTGTTTTTGATTTTATGATTTTCTCGTTTTTAGTTTTTGGTCTCTTTCTGATTTTTTCTGATCACAATTTTGATTTGTTTTAGCAGGATGTTACCAAAAAAGCTCTAATACCATTTAAAACATATTAATTCCTTAAAAACTATTATGATATATTAGTTATTTCTATTTAATGGTCACTCGTTAGTCTCCCTGCTTTTCTCCTATTAGATAGGTTTTATTCCATATTTAGATATTTCCCTTCTGTACTGCTTTGTTAACTGAAGCTTTTGCTTTATGCAAGCTGTCAGTCCTTCTTTAGAGTGTTCCCTCTCTCTATAAAGAGCGTTTGCTCTCTGATGTATCATTCATTCGATCATAAACAATAAACTCATATTGTTTCTGTAACATGGTATCAGAGCCCAGGCATGCAATTTTTTGGCGCCCTGATTAAATCCATACGGTGCTTCGAAGGGTTTGCTTAGTTCGCAGTTTTCTGTTTATACCTCTGAAAATCGAGGGTTTCTGAAAATCGCAATTTCTGGCGTTTGTTTCTGCTCGCGATTTGCGTTTTTCTTGTCTCGAGTGTTTCTGTCGCGTCTCTCTGCTTGAGCGACTCTTTTGTATAACCATATGTCATTAATCTGCATTTTTGGTGCCGCGTATTTGAGTTTAGAGGTCGTCATTCCAAAGATTGTGCTTTTCTTTCTGAAGGTTTTCAAACCTATTTGATCGCATCCACTGTCGCGTTTTCTCTTGTTTCTTTGCACGCTTATCCGAGGTCGAGAGTTTTTTTCATTGCTCGTGATTGCTCACGTTTTTTTTAGTCAACGTTCCCTATTGTTGCGATTTCTAGCGTATGGTGGTCACGGATTTTTGTGCGTCTGTTCTTTTTATCTAAGGTCGCGTACGCGGTTCCCTTGTTTTTTTGGGTCAGCGCTTGGAGTTTTACTCCTTTCTGAAGGAGTGATTTGCATCCTCTGCTTTTTCTTTATCACTGGTTCTCTCTCTTCCGTGATTTGGGTTCAGTTCTTCCTGCAGATCCTTCGTATTCCGTCATCTCTATCTGGCAGTTTCGAGATGCTTAGAATCGTACCTTCTGGATCGCGATTTTTCTTTTGAATCCTTTGGTTTGGTCTATGATCGCCATTGATTGCTGTCTGCAGATTGTTTATCTTTGTTACTTGCAAATCTGATTTGACGGTTTTATTATCTTTTGGCATTAGCGCTAGAAGGAGGGCATTGGCGTCCTTTGCCTTAAGCAGTAATTCTGAAGTTTACTTCGAAAAGGTTCTGTTTTGGCATCTCTGCTTTTGGCAGGTATATTTGCTGTGAGTCAATCTCCAGCTTCAGTGATCATCTGTATCTACTTATGACCAGCATCTGCACACTCAGGATTTGAATTTTGGTATCGTCTACTTGATGTTCTATGTTGTGGCGGGCATAGCTTCCACCTATCTCCATCCGTGCTAAGCGTTCAATTTGTCACATTCGTGATTTTATAGTTTTTTGTTGGCAGCCAAATCTCTCAGCAGACATGCAGAGATATTGTTGTTTTGAAACTTGTGTTCAGATGTTCTGAACCTCTGCTATCTACACTCTCGAGATCTAAAGTTTGAAATCCGTGATTCAGATTTATCTCGAGATCCGTACCTCGATATCCGTGTTCGGATTTTCGAGTTAGTATATTCCGTGTCTTCAGAATCAGTGCTCCGTAATCTGTGCAAAACTACTATTTTCCTTGTCTGTGCTGTCTAACTGCTTCCGTTTCTGTGCCCACTGCTTATAATTCATCTTTTCGTGTCTCGGAAAATGTGAAGCATGGCACCTTTGACCAACATTCTGTTGGAGGGCAGTCAGAGATTCAACGACAAAAATTACAACACCTGGAAGCAGCGGCTGATGACTATTTTTGAGTATCGGTGTTTGGACCAGATTGTTTTGGGTACAACTACATGTCCTCAAGTGGCGAGTAAGGATTAGGATAGATTCGATGAGCAAAATCGTGAAGCGGTAATGCTTATCAAGCTATCGATCACCGATGATCAGCTGCCTCAGGTTCCGTCTGGGAAAACAGCAAAAGAAATTTGGGAATCACTGAAGGACCTTCATGAAACCTCTGACAAAAGCCGAGCATTCTTTCTCAAGAACATGCTCTTCTCAATGATGATGGATGATCATATGTCTCTGCAGGAGCATCTCACAAAAATCAAGGACATCCGTGATCAGTTAACAGCAATTGGTCGGAAGATGGAAGAAGAAGATATGGTAGTGATCACTCTGAAAAGTCTACCATCATCTTATGAGCACTTTATCGAAACTCTTAACATTACTTCATCTAATGTTAGTTTGACGTTCCCCGATCTGTGCAACAAACTCTTGCAGCAGGATCGATGGAAACAACAGTTTGGTAGCAGTGCTTCTTCCTCCTCAGAACAGGCATTTACTGCCAAGTCCTTCCAGTAGTATCAGGGTCCTAATCAGCCCTCGCAGCAGTTTAGTCAGGGTCAGTCACAGGACCCATCCAAGAAATACAACATCCAGTGCAATTACTGTCACAAGTTTGGGCATATGAAAAAGGATTGCCAGAAACGCTTGGCTGTTGAGCAGTCCAAGTCTGAAGCTTCAACTCCATCAGCACACGTCACAGAGCATATTGAGCAGAAGGAGTCTGCTTTCTACGCCTTCTAGGCCAATCTCCTTTGTCCGTTTTGTTAGTTGCTCGTGGATCAGCCTATATTTGTTTCTGTTGTCTCCATTCAGAGGGGGCAATTCTGTTTTAGTTAGTACAGTGACCATTAAGGGGGGGTATTATGATATATTAGCTATTTCTATTTAATGGTCACTCATTAGTCTCCCTGCTTTTCTCCTATTAGGTAGGTTTTATTCCATATTTAGATATTTCCCTTCTGTACTGCTTTGTTAACTGAAGCTTTTGCTTTATGCAAGCTGTCAGTCCTTCTTTAGAGTGTTCCCTCTCTCTATAAAGAGCGTTTGCTCTCTGATGTATCATTCATTCGATCATAAACAATAAACTCATATTGTTTCTGTAACAAAAACTTCAGTTATTCTAATGATAAGCCATGAATATGATAACTGCTTACTGTAACTCTAAGCTTTTGATTGTCAGTACTCTCTATGAAACTCTAATTACAAACTTTAGACATTGGATTCAAAAGAAACAATATACCTAGGCACTCTTAGCTTGATGATGTCTTCAAAAGAAGCTGCACTAATGCAGGCCAGAATAATGAGCTAATTTTCTATTCAGCAACGTTTGATAGTGTCTAAGAATATAGCTTGTGAAATCAAAAGTAATCACTCCAGTCTTGATTTCTAGTCAAGATCTGATGCATCAAATAATATTAGTCTTGATATGTAATGTAACCTTTTAAGTTTGGCAAAATCCACAATTCAATACAGTACTTTGGCAAATTCTGTCCGGGTTCTCCTTGGGTTCTCCTAGGTTCGTCCTGGAAGGACCCACAGTCCAAATGCAGGACCCTGGTCGAATCCCCGGGAGGACCAGACCAGGATTAGGACCAGGGCCGAATCGGACCAGTACCCAGGGGTTCCCAGGGGAAAACCGGTAACATAGCTCTAAGTATGGAAATTGCACCGACACAAATGAAATATTAAATAAATATTATTTCCCCAATGCTATCCCATGACCCTGATTTGCTATTTTTGGGCAATGGGAACTTACTATATTTAGTAAGTGCTATTTTTGGAAAGGGGACATGACAAAAATATGCTTCCAACACAATGGACTTCACAACTCCAACAATAAAGTGATTACAAGCTATTATGAACCCTAGGCGACCTCAATACATGAAAGAACTGCTCCAAACATGAAGCGATTTGCCTCCAAACTAACCCACGTCCCTGCAGCAATACTGTACGGCCTGGCTAAAAGTACCAGCAGCAATAAAGGCTCACAAACACTGTAATGTCCCCCTTTTTTCAGCATTAAAGACCTTAAAAAAAAAATGGTTAGCCTTTTACTATTTCCTGAAGGCTAACATTTTGAATGGGAAATATGGTTTCTAAAATAAAATCTGATAACAGTTAATTAATTTCCTTTGCCCAGCGTGCATTTGGAACTGTTAAGATTCTTTTTTTAGATTGTGAGTCAGTGTGCTGATTGGTGTGTTGGGTTGGTGGGCCCTTTCATTCTTGTCAGCACCTATTTTAGGCCCAGAAGTTGGTGGGGAGCGCTCCTCTATGGGGGGGAATATTTAGTAATGCATTGCTATTTTTTGGGCAGGTTGTTGACTGAGTGGGTGTCAGATTGGGCCAGTGTCTTTACTCCTTACTATTTCTGCCGTGTGTGAAGGATATTACCAATTCATTCACTCATTTTGGAGGATGGGGAATGCAAACTTGTGAGAGCTTTTTGGAGATCACCAGTGCTGAAGACAAAGGTCTTGTATAAATCTGCCTGTTTCGAGTGTGAGAGATCACTCCTAACTGCAGGAAATCGCGTCGGTTTCACCTCAGAAATCGAGACTGTGCATAATGGAGTTCGATGTGTTCTGATGTTCCTTTTTGGATTGCAAGTTTTGGAGTTGTGCGGATTAGAAAGTGCAGTTTCAGGGAGTAGTTTCAGTGTGATTGCCAGTCTTTATTTTGTTGCTTCTGTTGCTCATTCTACTTCAGGCCAAACAAGTCTATTATGGTATTAATCTGCTTTAATGTATTCCATACTTCTATGTATCTTGAAGTTTGAAAACTATGGTGTTATGACTGATCACTAACAAGATTGGATTGAAAGAACTTATTATCTATATCTCAGTCTGTGTTCTTTTTCCCTTTTAAAAGATTAAAACCTGGGTAGGACATTTCAGTGGTATCAGAGCATTTTGAGTTGCAATTGCTTGAGGACAAGCAATTTCAGGGAGGGAGGACTGTAATGTCCCCCTTTTTTCAGCATTAAAGACCTTAAAAAAAAAATGGTTAGCCTTTTACTATTTTCCGAAGGCTAACATTTTGAATGGGAAATATGGTTTCTAAAATAAAATCTGATAATAGTTAATTAATTTCCTTTGCTCAGCGTGCATTTGGAACTGTTAAGATTCTTTTTTTAGATTGTGAGTCAGTGTGCTGATTGGTGTGCTGGGTTGGTGGGCCCTTTCATTCTTGTCAGCACCTATTTTAGGCCCAGAAGTTGGTGGGGAGCGCTCCTCTATGGGGGGCAATATTTAGTAATGCATTTGCTATTTTCTGGGCAGGTTGTTGACTGAGTGGGTGTCAGATTGGGCCAGTGTCTATACTCCTTACTATTTCTGCTGTGTGTGAAGGATATTACCAATTCATTCACTTATTTTGGAGGATGGGGAATGCAAACTTGTGAGAGCTTTGTGGAGATTACCAGTGCTGAAAACAAAGGTCCTGTATAAATTTGCCTATTTCGAGTGTGAGAGATCACTCCTAACTGCAGGAAATCGCGTCGGTTTCACCTCAAAAATCGAGACTCTGCATAATGGAGTTCGATGTGTTCTGATGTTCCTTTTTGGATTGCAAGTTTTGGAGTTGTGTGGATTAGAAAGTGCAGTTTCAGGGAGTAGTTTCAGTGTGATTGCCAGTCTTTATTTTGTTGCTTCTGTTGCTTATTCTACTTCAGGCCAAACAAGTCTATTATGTATTAATCTGCTTTAATGTATTCCATACTTCTATGTATCTTGAAGTTTGAAAACTATGGTGTTATGACTGATCACTAACAAGATTGGATTGAAAGAACTTATTATCTATATCTCAGTCTGTGTTTTTTTTCCCTTTTAAAAGATTAAAACCTGGGTAGGACATTTCAAACACCTGCAATCTGTCCTGTTATATCTGCAACAGCCCCTGAGATGTCTATGCCAACAATGGATATCAGAGAACTAGCTTAAGACTCCAAAATCTGCACTTAAGAATGGTATGGCTCCCTTCAAGGTGTACGACCAGCAAGGAAATTAGAGTGCAGTCACAAAATCCACTTCAAGACTAATCAAATCTGCAACTACAATATTGTTCTTTGCTGTTCATAAGATCTGCATAAATATATGAGCAATAACTCCTCAAATCCTCATCAAAATGCATCAATGAAAGCACAATGCGAAGCCCTTGGATGAGACTCCCAGCAACTCTCCTGATGTTGTCTCGCAAATACGAAGAGAGTGATTCTACACAGGTTTTCGTCTCTGCAAAACCCTAGTACAACCACAAGCTCCAAGCTCAAGCTTTCATGACAATGTATTTTTTGCAAGTGAATGAATGCCAAATGAACTTTCATTTCTTTCTTTTATTCCTTGGCTTCCAACACCCATGAGGAGGATTATTTTATTATTTTAATGTTTTAATAACTTAAGTCCATGAAGCACATGACTTGGGCGCCCCTCATAAACCCCTAGCACTTTATCAATTAAAACAACTTATATCTCCCATAAAGTTAAGTCACCTTTATAACATAAAGCGACTTAGGCTATTTAACTAGTGTAAATTATAAATATTTAATTTACATTTCGACAACTCACTCCTTAGCCATCTCGGAACCCAATGGTAATGTGCTAGGTACTCCAACCGGTAATGCTAAACATAGAAAGTCGGTCAACATCCACTGGTGATCCTCCTGCTTGACTTACTATAAATAGTGAGTCCTAGTAAATGACCCCAAATAGGCTCCCTAACCAACTTGTTGTGATGTTTTCACACATCGCTCCATTGCAAACGGGTGTAGTCGGCCGTAGTCGGCCAAGTAAATAATCATATATTAATTAGTGTTGTTATGTTAGGAGTGTTATCGGGAACTAATCCTGACGGTTGGATAGTTATAGAGTCGTTGCCAACGGTTGGTATCTCAACCAACCTTGGCCAAGTTATATATTGGCTTAATACTTTGTAGTCGGGGCGACCCCACGGCATTGTAACATTGTAGTGTAACACTGATATATTCAATGAATGGGAACCATGCTTTATTCTGTGCAATGCTGTTATAATTTCATGCTCTGTGTTATGCACTATACTATTTAATTCTGTTTACTTCATATTCTGTGAAACACCCCATATTGCGGTAAACATTTGGCGCCGTTGCCAGTTCGAAAATGGATCGAGGGTGACAAGGCGATGACAAGTTGAGACGTCCCATGCCATCAGACAAGTGACATCGTCTGAACAAGCCGTCGGGTGTAATTAGCATCAAGGAAATGGCATCGTGATGGGGCAGCCGACCGAAGAGCCAGTACAAACAAACGAGGATCAAGACGCTCTGACGGAAGACCTCTGCAGTTTGCAGTCGGTCATCTGGGATCAAATGCACGTCAACCAAGAGGTCGACCATCTCCTCACCCGAGTAGCAATTAATGCCCATACAACTCAATAAGGATAAGAATCGAGTACCAAGTGGGCATGAAACACCAAAGGAAAGAACACGAAGATCATTGAGATTAAAGGAACAAGAAGAACGAAGGAAAACACTGAAACAAATTGTCAATGAACATCATGCCAACGAAGGAATTTTCAAGACACCGTTGACAAATAAAGAAAAAGGGAATGAAAATGAATTGATAGAAGAAATTGAAAACAACATATGCCGCATCGGAGAGTTATCCATATCGGACGACGAAGGGCCGAGAGTTGGAAGATCTGAGCCTAAAACCCCAGGGCAGAGGGAGTATCAGAACGAACCCGAGGAGACTCAAGGTGTAGAGGACGCGGGGAAGACTTGAACGTGGCCGAGAGTGCAAGTGACGCACCGGGACGTTGCGAGAGAACCAGTCCAGTCAGGTCCAACGCACAAGGAGGGCATCGGGGAAGGATGGTGACTTCGCCAGCCGAGAGGCAGAAGCTGCCAAAATTTACGGGGGATGGGTCAGAAGATCCAGTACGACACTGTAAGACGTGTGAGACAATTTGGATAGCCAATGGGCAAGATGATGTGGACTACTGGCTGAAAGCATTTCCAGCGACACTGAGAGATAGTGCCATCGACTGGTACACAGAGTTGGCCCAAGCACACAGGGCATCATGGAGATTACTTAAGAAGGCATTCCAAGACGAATTCAAACTCCTGAGGGATGACAGTGAAATTGTAGCGGAGATCTACAGTACGAAGCAAGGGAAGCACGAGAACGTGCGAACCTACAACCGGAGACTGAAAGAATTGTTGGGAAAACTGGAGACTCAGCCAGCCGACGGGCTGAAGAAGCGATGGTTCATCGAAGGGTTGCGCCCATCGCTGAGAAAGAAAATGAAAATAGTGCCTCCGTCATCATACGATGAAGCCTACAATCGGGCGATGGATATAGAGAGTGAAAATAAAATATCCTTCCGAGGCAAAAAGAAGACGGACGACGAGGAGAGTACGGATGACAACAGCGACAGTGAGTCCAAGACCGTGCAAGCACTCAGGAAGGACATGATGAGAATGATGAAAGAACTGAAGGCCGACAAGGAGAGTATGAGGGAAGCCAGAGAACTGTGGTGTATAGATTGCAAGGGGGAAGGTCATACAAAGACAAATTGTCCGAAAAAATTGTTTTGTGATATCTGCCAAGTGATGGGACATTCCATCAAGGAATGCCCATACAATCTGAAAGCAAGGGGTACGCAAGTACTGTTCACCCAAGGAGAACCGTCAACACCGCCGAACACACCACCAAAGCCCCAGTACAATAGCCATGCATCCCCTGGAGGTTACCAAAGCAATAGAAGTCCGAGAAACAGATTGCAGTACGACAGCAAAGGGCGACCTATGATACAGTGCCGGCAGTGCAACGAGTGGGGACACTTTGCAAGAGAATGCCCGAACAACAATCAGAACACAATAAATGCATTGTGCAAGTGGTGTGGGCCTGGTGACCACGAAGAAAAAGGCTGTCCGAAGCAGAAAGGGGTAAACCTTATCAATCTCAAGGAAAATAATGAAGAAATCCTTGCTATCACCCGAGCACAGTGGAAAAAGGCCACTTATCCAGATCCCCGTACGGAAAAAGAAAGACTCCGTGAGGCACGAAAGGAAGTAGAAGCTACCATGAAAACCGAACGGAGGAACTCAGACAAGAAGGTAACTGCAACCCTACGATCGGAATCAGATAAGAACATAGCAAGTCAAGTATTGCAAACTACCGTACCAATCAAAATGGCGGACCTCCTCCAGAGCTTACCTCAGTTAAAAGTAGCACTATCCAAGGTAATAGAAGGTAACTCGCACGCAGACGAAGCCCACACAACAGAAGATGTCATAGTGGAACCACCGCCAACGGGAGAACAAGTACTCGACCCGAGGTTGCTAGCGGTTGACACCGGGAAGAAACCGGCCGTAGTGCATATGGAAATACTTGGGAGAAATTTGACAAATACAATAGTCGACGGGGGATCTGGAGTAAACGTATTACCGGAAGAAACCTGGAAAAGCCTCGGGAAGCCTACTCTATGGCCACAAAACTTCCAGTTAGTGGGAGCCGACCAGCACGGGATCAAGGCGCTGGGAGTGCTAATGGCTCAAAAGGTAAGAATCGGCACCCAGCAATTCTTGTTAAATTTTGTAGTCATAACAGCACAAAATGCATCATATGATGCATTACTCGGCCGAGGATGGCTAATAGCCGCCAAGGCCAACCACAACTGGAAGAAAAACACTCTGTCCATAGAAAATGGATGTAGGAAGTTTGTCATTGACTTGAAGACACAAACCGTCAGTGAAGAGTTGGCGTCAGATTCTGACTCGGATGGAGGGGACTCGACAGTGAGTAGGAATGGGCCGATGGAGCCCGATGATGAAGGGGTGCTGAAATTACAAGAATGCTCAGAAGATGAAACAAATTCGTTCAGCGGGCTATTCCATTGGCAGATGGAAGACTACGAGTTTTTTCCGCCACAATGCAACATGATTTCAATAAAAGAAGTCGGCGAGAGCTCTCCGATGAACAATGCAAGTCCTAGTAGTGCAAGTCCTGGCAATGCAAGTCATGGCAGTATAATTCTTGGTAAAACTCGGTCGAAGAGTGAAACACTCGGCAACTGTGAAAGTCTCGGCAACTCTCGGCCGACGAATGAAAGTCTGGGCAACTCTAGGCCGACGAGTGAAACATTGTTCACGGATGAAGCACTTGAGGGATTGACAAACACTCGACCACTTGGTAAAAAGGAACCAGTAATGAGTGACAAAGGGGAGGAAGGCAACAATCAGGCGGAAGTAACAGAGCAAATAGTGGCAGAGACAAGTCGACCAGGAGAGGCACAAAAAGAATATACAGAGGGTGAAGCTAAGATAGATGATACACTTGCACATACATTTGAACCAGACAAGGTGATCAGATATGAAGAGACATTGACAAGCAAGGTGAATCGGGGTGATGAAACTAACGACGGGAACACAACATTGAAAAAATCGGTCAGAAAGAGACCATACAGAAAGAATAAGGACTATAAAGTAATTCTGCCGACTTGCAATTTTTTGGCGATCGGTGAAAAGCAACAAAGAAAAAATGATGTTAAAAAGTCAGACAGTTTGCCGAACTTCCAAAAGACAACAGTTCCGGTCCCTGTAGACGATTACAAAATCAATAAAGCTGGAGTTGCAGATCAAACGTGGACCCCGTCGGAGAAAAATTGGAAAAAAAGGAAAAAAAAAATGTGGGAAAAATGGGAAAAAATTGAAAAAAAAAGGGAAGTGGTACGTTGTACGACATCGGCCGTACGATCAGGCAGCACGACATCGGCCGTACGACCAAGGCAGCACGACATCGGTCGTACGACCAGGGCCGTACGACATCAGCCGTACGACATGAGGTGTACGACATCAGCCGTACGACCTGGGCCAACCGAAAAAAAAAATTTTAAAAAAAAAAGAGAAGAAAAAAAAACACGTACGGCCAAGCCGTACGCCGTACGACCAGGCAGTACGACGTACGGTTAAAAAAACACGTACGGCCAAGCCGTACGCCGTACGACCAGGCCGTACGACGTACGATTGAGTCGTACGCCGTACATCGTACGACCAACTCACCCAACCCCGTCCCTTTTAAAACCCCCCCAATCTGGCAATTTTTTTCAAAACGGAAGTCGACTGTATGGAGAGAGTTGAAGTACGGAGAGAAGGTACAGCCGTCCGTACGAAAGGAGGGAGATATCAGGCTGCCGTACAATCTCATCAAGGCCGTGCGACAAAGTAGTTGTGTTTCACCGTAGGGAGGAGTTGAGCAGACAACAGTCGTGGGTTGTTGAACAAAACAGCAAGATAACGGGTTCCTCAACATTCAAATACCCAGCATCGAAGTTGTCAGAGAGAATGGACAAGGGCAAGAAGATTGCAGACGAGTGTCCGATTTTGTCAGAAAAATGATGTGCAGAATGAAGGTCCGAATGGTTTTGAAGGTGTTATTTTGCGCTGCCCCTCGACCCCGCTGGGGGCGCTGCCCCCAGACCCCCATCAAATCAATACTATCTTGATCCAGTGAGCAATGGGGTGCAACATTCGCAGCATTTAGTGTGCTATCAGATTGGGTCCCTTGGTTGGTCTACTGGCAGGTGTTCTACTTTTACACAGCTCCTACTTCAGCATTGTTGTCGACAAAAGCTTACTTAATGTCACTTGATGGTTTTCTGTCGTCTGGAAGACGACTAAATTTGTGGGGGGGATGATGTAGTCGGCCGTAGTCGGCCAAGTAAATAATCATAAATTAATTAGTGTTGTTATGTTAGGAGTGTTATCGGGAACTAATCCTGACGGTTGGATAGTTATAGAGTCGTTGCCAACGGTTGGTATCTCAACCAACCTTGGCCAAGTTATATATTGGCTTAATACTTTGTAGTCGGGGCGACCCCACGGCATTGTAACATTGTAGTGTAACACTGATATATTCAATGAATGGGAACCATGCTTTATTCTGTGCAATGCTGTTATAATTTCATGCTCTGTGTTATGCACTATACTATTTAATTCTGTTTACTTCATATTCTGTGAAACACCCCATATTGCGGTAAACAACGGGGACCCCCTTTTTTCTCGCTTTCTGTCGTCGTTTTGCTTTAGGGTTTGGGTTTTTCTTTGAGTTTGTAGGTTTGGTAGTATTGATCCGCCCAACTCTTGCCAAGTTTTGGCCCAAGGTCCATGAGATGATTAAAGAAATTGACTAAGGAGTGGAAAATTGGCCTAAGGGATGGATATTTGACTAAGGAATGAATTTCGAAACATTGAACTCACGGAAAATTGAGAAAGTACTTAAGGAATTTCGAAAAAATGAAACGAGAAGTGAAAAATTGCCTAAGGAAGATTAAAAAAATGCCAAAATTGAGTCATGGCAGACTTAAGCGGAATTCCTGTTCCCATCAAGATTCGTGCCCACTTTGAGCAGAACTCCTATATCCATCAGGAAATGCGCCCAGTCTGGGCGGGATTCCTGTACCCGGGTGGATTTCCGCCCAGCACAAGGAAGATTCTAGTTTCACCATCTGGATGCACCCTGGACAGAAAATCCTTGAATTTATCAAATTTCTTCATTCTTTCATTATTCCTTGGTAAAATTTCCTAAGTTTCGACTCCAAACTTGAAGAATTCGAGGTAAAAGTGTGGATTCCTGACTCCGGAGTGGAAATTCCATGCCAAAGTTAGTACCTGATTGCACAGGAATGAAAATCCACTTCACTCTGCCAAATGCGCCCTTCCCAAGAGCAAAATTCACATCCACCTAGAAAATGCACCCTTCCCAAGCGCAAAATCCACTATCTCCTAGAAAATGTGCCCTGGGATTCAAGCATGAGGAAAATCCAGTTCCACCTAGAAAATGCGCTCCTCAGTGAAGAATCTGTTTCACCTTGGAAAATGCGCTCCAAGATAGGAATCTTGTTCAGTGTTGAAAATGCGCTCCATCATGAAATCCACTTCACCTTCCTGAATGCGCCTTCTAGAGAGTCTTGAAATTTGCGCCATCATTTGTCTTGCTTACCCTGAAAATTCCTCCTGTACTTCCCTGGTAGTCCTGGAATGAAGGAAAGTTAGTCTAAATGTGAAAAATGCATGAGAAATGGCGAAAATCCTTCATTTACTCAAGAATTTATGAATGAAATTGATTGATCTTGCAAAGTTATTCATGTTTTATCTTAATATTGCATTGCGTTAAGGGTTTTATCCGCCTCTGCTATTCAAGATTTTCCTTTCTTTTGCAGGTGTTGAGGACAAGGATTACTTTCCATGAAGATGATGCTCGATGACGATATAAGGCGTTCAAGGTGGATACGAAGAGTTTCAAGGACCCGAAGAAGGAGACCACTTCCAATGACAAGAAGACTTCATGTGACTTCCAAAAGGAAGATCAAGACATTTCAATGACACAAGGAGAGTTAGCATCAAGATCATCAACGCAAGGAGAAGATACATTTCAAGTCCAACATCAAGGATTCCATCACCAGAAGAGAAGATCAATCTTCAGAAGTCCAAGAATGAGAAGAGGATCGAATTCAATGTCACGAAGTCAAGAATCACACCAAGGAATCCACGTCAATACAAGAATCCAAAAGAAGTAGAACACAAAGACAAAGTTCCCAAGCTCGAAGTACACTCAAGAGATAATTGTTCGGAATATGCTAAGGTGACATTTGGTCATCATCAAACAATCAAATTATGCCGCGTTAACATGTCCAGATACAATGAACCTAATCACCAAAGAAAGAGATAAGGGAGACGCCCTCCTAGAAGATCATGTGTTGTTGACATTTCATTGGTCGAAAGTGGTGGTAGTTGTAACTACCTTCCATTAGGGTTTTGTTGTCCTAATCTTGGTCATTGATTCTAGAATCAATCTGGGCCCTTGGTTGTAATTTTGAGCTCTATATAAGGCTCATTCTCTTCATTTGTAAGGGAGGAAAAAGGTTGGAGGTTGGATGTAAGTTAGATACTAAAGTTCTTCTTTTAGGAGCTAGAAAGTAGGAGCTTTTGAAGAGTTGGAGAGACTATTGTGAAATTGTTGTAAAGATACTACCAAAATCAATACATACTCATTGAAGTCTGGGGAATATTGTGTTATTTTGGGATGTTAGCATGATTTCTGATTTCTCAAAGATGATTCAAAGCAAATTAGATAAGTTTTAGTTGAAGTTCATTGATATGGTGGATTAATGTGAAGATATTTGATGAATTCCTTGGTTCATACTTTTTGTGGTTTGCTGATTGTAAGCTACAATGCAAAGTTAGCCTGAACCCCATTTTGCAATAGTTTGACTGTGGATATTTGTTCAAGTTGCGCCAGCTGTGGGTATTTGAATGCATATTGCAATATGAAAATCCTTCATTACCTTTGAAGATTGCACTAGTTTCGTGTAGTTGTTGCTCTCATGGTGAAACGAAGCTTGGTTCGAAGGAATTTGTCTATCAAAGCATTATTCATTATCTTTTTGTCCTTAGAAGTAGATTAGATTTCTGCTAACTCTTTCCTTTTATTATTTCTTTTAGATAGTTTGAAGAAGGTTCCATTAATTCACAAATCCAAGGAGTAAGGAGTAGATTTCATCCATAAGTAAGGAGTAATTTAGTGTAAGTCCCTTTGTGATTACCAACAAAATCACATCATTCCATTGAGTCTATCCATGTGCACGTCAAGACTTGACATTCAAGGAACCTTGGAGTAATCTCATTTGATCACATTGTTTAGCATTTGAGGTCACTTTGTTCAAGAGAGGATAGAATACTTAGTATTTTATTCTAATGTTGACGCTGTCATAAAAAACACATCAACACAACTCCATTAGCCTACCGGAACCCTGGAATAGGCTAATCTCTCCATCTGTCGATCTGGGCTAAGAAGGGGACATTACATTCTTGCACACCCTTCTCAGTGGCTTGTACATCATATTGGATGTGATGTTGCATCCTTTTGCACACCTTTGTGCCACATTTCAGTTTATCTACCAACACCTCTCCTTTGTCAGCATTATGGGGGGTATCATCACATGGTTATGCTAATGCTTCCTTGGTTTTGTTTTGGAGTGAGCTATGTATCTAGTTTTTGTCCCTATATACCAGGAAAATGTAGCGGTTGGTTACCCATGCATTTCGGTAAGATGGAACACATATCGTATATACTATAGACACTCTTGCATTTCTGTTTATGGAGGCAACCTACTTTTTCAGTTGATCAGAATTTGTGAGACTTTGGTATCTTTGTAGAGCACCACATGCACATATAGTAGTGTTGATAGGGTCACTTGTGCAGTGTTTTTTGTGTCTCTTTAATCATTGCACCATCTACAATTTTCAACCACATAGATTGTTCTTGCCTTTGTGCCATCTATGCATATATGGTTGAGTAGTGCAATTGAGGGCAGTTGTGCAGAGTTTTGTGCCTCTCTATCTTGATCTACATTTATTGGAGGATTATTTGATTCCAGCAAATACCAGTTCTTTGGCAGAGTTTATAGCATCTACATATATCAAGAGTTCTTCATGTTCCTATCTTTTAGGGACAACTTTTGAGAAGGTTTATTTGTCCTTCTCATTCTCTCCTTTGGTGAGGAGTTTTTTCCTACTGGGTTTTCTCCTTTTCTTCGTTTGTGAGAGATCTTTTGTACATGGGTACCTCATCAAGCTTTGTTGTCAGGACCCATCCTTGCATCTTTGATTTTTTCAGTGTTTAGCTTTCTCCCTAAATATCACTAAAGGGGGGAGTTAGTGTAAAAAGTGCTTTTACCTATCTAGTTAATCTCCTAGCTGTTAGATCCTATTCACACTACACTTAAGCTCACTTAGAGAGACTTATTCATTTTTGTCTCACAACATGTGTCCTCACACTTGTCCCAAGTGAGCCCACGTGTTCCACTTTTGGAGGGGTAGTTAGTCTTTCAGTCCTACCTTCTCACCTCCTCATCCTTGCCTTTATATGCAAGGGCTTCTATGCATTTTTTACAAATTTTGTATGATATTTCTTTTATCTTGTATTTTTTTGTTTGTGGATTGTTTGATCTTGCAAGTTGATCTTGGCTGCTCCAGCAATCAATAATTGTAATTTGTAACTTGTAACTTGTAAGATATAAGACTTCAATTTTTTCTATCTAGTGATCGAGTGGATCTTCCTTGGATAGCTAGTGGTGAAGAAAAGAGCTTCCCCTAGCTTGCTTATGTAGTGTCGTAAATTGTCGCCACTCACAATTTCACACTAGGTTTGGCCCTTTGTTTAGCATGCATGATTAATTCTATTTGTAATGTGATTGTTTCATTGTTTACATAAGAAACTGTGCTAAGTCCCTTGACAACTGGCATTTTGGGGACAAATTGGGCCTGGACACTAGCACCCCGCGCTAGGGTCCTACCCGTTGGCTATGAAAAGTATTGAATTCAATTGTCGGCCTTGCGCATTAAACGATTCACCTTGCTTGTCAGCTTCAAACAAAACGACTCTTCGAAAGGTGTTTGATTCATATATAAGCAAGTCTTTTTCCCTCATTTGAACGCATCTTGATATTTTGACATCTTTGACAATGCGACATGACATGATCTTGTGAATTCTACTACGACGAACCTCTGAGGTATTGAATCTCTCTACTTGTGATTATTATTTGCACCAACCCTTTTGTAGGTGTTTGATGAAGTTTCTTCATCTTCCGTCAACTCTTTGTATGTGATTGTGTTGCGACAACAATCCAACTAGGGTTTCATGCAACTTGTAAATATATTTCAATTACATCAGTCTTTATTACTTGTTTTGCCTTTGTTCATCATTAACATGCACTCTCTATATCATCATCATTTGTTGTTGTGGATGTGGGAACACCAACACGGGGTTTGACTAAGGCAAGGCCTTATACAGTGCAACCATTTTTCCTTTTCCTTGTGTGTAGATCCAAAGACGAAGTTTCCGACAATGATGAGCGACATGAGGATAGAAGGATCTGAGGCAGTCATCATTGAACAAAATTCATTCTGGCCAAAAACTTGAGGACCCTAGCGCCCCGCGCTAGTGTCCTACCCAGTCTGCTCTTGCTTCTGGTGCCAAGTTTCATCAGATCTACTCTTTTTTGTTTTGCTTCTATTTTTTGTGCACAGTACAATAATCTGTCAGTTTTACTCACTTTATCAATTAGGTCTCCTCATTGCATAGTTTTGTCAATTCATTAGTTATCAATCTTACCTCTTTGCAACAAAGGAACAAAATCCAAACAGTTTGGCTCTCCCTTGAGGACTGTAGCCAAACACAAAAGTCTTCGTCGATTCGTGTTCCAATGTGGCATGGAGAAAGCTTGATCTAGATTAATTCATTTGATTAGGCTAGATCTCTTTTCCCATATCACAGCTTATAATTTTGCAACTTTGAAATAATGAGGTTTCTCACCTCAACCTTGAGTGTCATCCTCTTAGTGCATATTGAGAGGCCCTCCGTAACCTCACTATTAGGATCTGTGAAGCTATCAGAGAAGAAAAACTTGGGGTTGAGGTAGTACCTCATTGCATGAATGAT
Organism: Cunninghamia lanceolata; assembly: GCA_027924645.1. Taxonomy (NCBI): domain Eukaryota; kingdom Viridiplantae; phylum Streptophyta; class Pinopsida; order Cupressales; family Cupressaceae; genus Cunninghamia; species Cunninghamia lanceolata. Next base: position 402,512 of record BSBN01000210.1, on the reverse strand, counting down.
TGGAGTTGATTGTTCCACCCTTCGATCAATGATCTCCCAAATGGGATCAAATCTGTCTCTATCCCCCCTGCAATAGTTTCGGATGGCTTCTTTGGCCCTACCCATGGCCTCATAAATTTACTCCATTGGGTTTTGATTCCCATCCACCGAGTGCAAAACTCTCACCAAGGGCTTCGACACTTACAAGTACAAAGTTTTTGATAACATTAAAGAGGATAACAAGGGTCCCCACCCTTACAAAAGGCCTGAAGGCAAAAGGACACTGGACTCAAAGCAGGAATTAAGACAAATAGCTTAAACAACAAATGAGATAGACAACAAAACAAACAACAAGATCCATGAACAAGAGTAGAGCACCGGAAGACAGTAGCAACCACCACCTAGGGCTGACATGACCAAGGTAACCCACTTATGATTTTTCAGATCGGTAATCTATGATGGGCCAAAAACAAGGCCTTGGGGCAACACTTACAAGCATGAAATGTAAAATTTGGGAGGGTGCCGACATCTCCTACAACACTTACTCTTATGTCTATAGTTTTAATGAATAGTTAAATCACCCTCCACAATGAGCTCTTGGATTTGTAAATCTAATGCAATTCTCCTCCCTTTACTCAAGAACTGTTAGTGCTTAATTGTGTAGAAAATCTTTGGGTATTCATTGTTCCTTACAATGCCTCCTTTCCAGGAGCTCCTGGAATTTTATTTCAAAGTCACTACCAATGTTGAATTTAATAAACCCATCTGGAGGAGGCACCCATGTTAAAGGTACCAAACTATTTAACAAAAACCTTGACATTCATAGGTAAGTTTGGTTCCATTTCTTCATTTGATTTGCTAGGATTTCAATTTATTAACAATATATGTGTAATCTGTCCTTGATAGTTTTCTTTGCCAACTTTTTATGCTTGTTTTTTGATTAAATCCTTTATGCGCATTTATTGCCATATTTTTCCGGATCTCCTATAGTTGACAGTATACTGAACAATATCTGATGCTAAATGCTTGTTTTACCACCTGGAAGCATAATTTATGAAATTTTTATAGGTACTTTGTTTTCTTTGGACAAGTTCGCCAGTCGCAGTTCATGAACTTGAGAAGGAACTTTCAATTTAAATGATTATTACTTATTGGTATATTAATATTAAAATCCAGTGATCTTGATAGTGATTTGCTTGTTAAGAGTTCTGGCCATTTTTAGAGTTCCATGTATAGCTATGACTTTGAGGTTTTTTCATTCATCTTATGTGAAACATTGTTGTCTTGATTAATTTCTAGTTTAAATGTTTTGGAATGAGCCTAGGTTTTTTTATGTAACAATTTAGTTTGCTGTTAGATTAGAAGCATATGCCACCAGAGAAACTTGGAAAATATTTGACTTTTACTTAGAGGCAAATGGGTATCTTCTTGTCCCTCGAATACAAATTATCAAGGTTGAACAACTCATGCATATGTTCTTATAGCTACTTAAGGTCTGGAACTTGAAACCTTATACTTATGAATATTGACAGGTTAATTATTAATTAATTAAGTCATATTCTACAAACCCAAATCATTGATGCTAAACAATAAAAACTACATACTCCAAGATAATTATTTATCATAAATTTAAGCAAACATATACAGCAGCTTCTCAAAGGAAGTACAATGCCGTAGGGACTGTTTATTGCTTTGCGAGAACATTCTCATCGATCTATTTATGCAGGGTCTGAGAACATTTGAAGTTCGAGCAATTACTTCATTGCCAAGGCAAACCATATGGATTCTAGTGCAGAGAAGAAGTCATCATCCACAGCCCCTGAAATGAAATCAATGTAGGAAGAAGAAATCTGAGAATGCATCATTCATTGCTGACTTGAGGGATCATTTTGATGAATTTGTTCATGCTTCCATGGATGAGCATAAAACATGCTTCCAAAATACCATTACTAAGGTATTGTGCTTGTTGACTCTTATCTTTGAAATATCTAGTCTTATTCTATATTTTGACTCATCAGGTTTTTGTGTTAAAAGGAATAATGTACTTAACTTTTTACTGCATATTGTATAACATCTCTAACCATTCATGTCCTTCCTAAGATGTACTGAACATTCATCCATTGATTCTCTGCATCATTGATGGTTTATGTAGATTGGATGACAAATAATGTTGCCCTTTTTGGTGGGTTCCCTTTAAAACCTTGGATGTCCATTTTAGAGACATTATTGCTTGTTTGTGACTAATATATGTTTAATGAGTTTGTCCATTTTAGGGACATTATTGCTTGTTTGCCACTGATATATGTTCAATGAGTTTGTCAGATTATTTTTTTACTGAAGCCATATAAGTGTGCAGCGTCATGGATTCTTGGTGGAGTTTAGTGTTGATATACATATAAACATATATATTCATTTATTTGAGAATATTAAATGTCAAATCCTTGATGCAGATGTTTGGATGTCCAAAGCTGTTGCAGAGAAGAATAAAAGCTCTGAGCCAGTGGAAAGTGTCCTTCCACTTAAAACTACCACATCATGAATCAATGTAGGTTATGGGAACTAGTTAGTCAGTGCATTCTTCAGAAGAGTATGTTATCACTGTAAATAATGTGCAATTAGACACATGGAGGATATTTAGGCCGTAAGTAATAAATATGAAGGGAACTTGAAATAAATTCCTCTCATCCTATGAAGATCATGTTGATTATCTCATCAGATTTTTGAAGTGCTGACAGGATTTATTTCCTGTAAAATTGTTGTTTACTTTATCTTTGCAAATTTAAAAGCTTAGTATAAAATTTAGTTGACAAGAGTAAAACAGGGAAAAGCCTGTGATTGAGATGGAGATTTTGGAACGAGTGTGTGTTTGTCTGTGTATTGGTCTTTTATGTTTTGCAACTACAATAGCTTATGCAACTACAATAGCTTCTTTCAGAGGTCTAGCTAAGCTCTTGTTTGCATGGAACAGGTAGTATTTCTTATGAAATTGTGTCGTACAAGTTTATCTCTACTAAAAGTCACATTCATTTTCCATATGCCATCAAAATAGATTTTTGGATTTTTGATTAGTTTCAAAAGTGTCTGTAAAGTTATGTCACATGTTACGATCCAATTAAGAAGAAAAGCAAGTAAATTTTTTGAACGATATACTCTTAAGTTTAACCTGCCATTTTTCATTTCTGGTTTTGTGAACTAATAATCCATGCAAGTTGCCTTAAAATAAGTTTTCACAAACAATCACAATGTTCTAATGCTGCTGGGTTTCATAGCGTGAGTTGAAGAAAAAATTTATGAGCAGGAATCTGATCACAGAGATGCCCTTGTGTAATTTTTGTATTATCATTGATCTCACCAAGTTCTGTTCAACAGCATATACAATCCAAGGATAGTCTTTGCTGGAATCATCTGTTGAATGGTCAGATCAAAAGAACTGTGCTTTGCTTTGAATTATTACTAGTTGCACCTCCACAATTGATGTTTGGCCATCACTTATTTCTGTTTCATTTTTGTTTTCCCCCCTTTGTTCAAGCAATTCAATTTATGCTCGCCAAACTGGTATGGGCATCAGAGACTTTCTTGGTACATACCTAGGTATGCTACTTTTCAGCGATGGCATCTCTGGAGAATTTTGGGAACAATTAATTACTAAATTTTACAAGAAATTGGTTGCTTGGTAAACAAATTGGCTTTCTACTGCAGGCAGGCTGATTAAAATAAAAGCTATCTTCAGAGCTCATCCCATCTCTAGGATGGGTGCCTTTTGGTTCCCTGGCAAGATCATAAAACGATTGGAAGATATTATGAGAAAAATTTCTATGGAGAGGTAATATTGAACATAAGAAATTCCATCTGGTTGCATGGGATATAGTCTGCAATAGCAAAAATCTAGGTGGTTTGGGAATTAGAGATCTGAGCAGTTAACATGGCTATGGGAGCTAAGTTAATCTAGAGAATTTATGCTGATCATGATTCTCTATGGAGCAGAATCTTTAGAGCAAAATACTTGGATGGGATGAACCAGAAAGAATCTGCTGAAAACACCCCTCGGGTTTCTAATCTGGAATAGCATCAGAAGGATCAGGGATTTAATGCCTTGCTTCCTCAAATGGGATGTTCGAAGACATTCTAAGGTTCATTTCTGGAGAGATGCCTACCCTGTAAACTAGCCACTTGATTTCAGGATGACTTAAAAGATCTTCAGTTTTTTCTTTGTAGGATTTGGGGATTTATTGTAGAGAACTACTAGAATTGGGAAGAAGAAAATGGTCGAACTATTAAAAGGTGAAAAAGTCTTGCTCTTGTCCCATTTGAGCTTTGCCAGTGTGGGCTGTTCTTAATTCTCTCCTCAAATTTAGATTAATGGCTTCCAAAGGTGAGGAAAAACCAAGATGGTGTCTCTTCTTTTGGGGAATACACTGTTAAATCAGCCTACTTTGCTTTCATTGATGAAGTTATTCACACAACCCCTTTAGTTGTGTGGAAGAGGGTGTGGAACTCGTATGCCTGGCGCTTCTTTTTTCCTTTTGACTGGTTGCTCATGATAAATTTCTTTCATGGGAACAATTGAGAAAACAGGGCTGTTTGAAATCCTCAAATGTATTATGTGTGGTAATGTGGATGAAGTTGGTGCTCATCTGCTCTTTCACCCACCCCTTTGCCTTAAGGCTATGGGGAAGTAAATGGACATATTTAAAATCTCTTGGGTCATGCCTCTATTTGTTGAATCGCTCTTGGCTGAATGGAAACTCCCTTGAAAGGAAAGGCTCTTCTTTTCTTATGGAATTTGATCCTAGAATGCTGGACTGGATCATATGGCTTGAAAGGAAAGTGAGGATTTCATGAAACTCACTTCAAATGAAGAACAAAACTTTCATAAAGCAAAACTTTGTTTAAGTGCACTTTCTCCATGTTCGGCCCTTGGCACAAGAAATGAAAATTTTAAACTCTTGGGAGGCTATAAGATCTATTATGGACAAAAATTAGTTTAGTGTCAAAAGAAACAAAGCCAATGTTAAGAATACTAAAGATCTCTCTTGGACAGGCTTGACTATGAATTTTGGAAACTCAACTTTGATGGCACTAGCAGGGGTAATGCTGTCTAGCTGTTTTTGGTTGGATCTTGCGAAATAGTCTTGGTTCTCCCATTGCCCTTGGAGTAGGGTACGTTGGCCAAAATACTAATAATCTTGAAGCAAAAGCTGTTGTGAGGGGTATATTAGGCTTTGCTTGGCTGTCCTCTTGTACTATTTATGTGGACTCATATCTTATTATTAGTGTGTCGAAGAAAAAAATTGTTAAAGATTGGGTATTGGCTATCAAGATATTGGAAATGTGTGAGGTCCTTTGCAAGATTCTGTTGGTCAACTTCATTATGTTCAGCACTTGGCCAATAAGTCGGCAGACTGGTTGGCCAACTGGGCCTTTGGCAATAGATTTTAGAAGAGAGAATTTTCCTCGGAGACGAGATCAATGAATGAGTGGAGTTCAGTAGATTGCTAAACTTGATCAAGATGGTGCGAGTTAATTTATTGCTAATCTATTTGCTTTTGTGTTTTTGTTAGTTTTATTGTAATTTATATACTTGTTTGACTTAGATGCCCTTCAATTTGTAACTGTTTGTGAACTGATTCTTCCAGTTTTCTGCTCTCCTCGATTGAAACATAGCTTCTTCGTTTGCATTTCTGATTAGTATTAATAGGAAATTTTATTATAAAAAATTATTTAATATCTTAGTCAAAAGCTCTATGAACATTAAAAAAAATCGACTTGATAGCAACCTATTAAATTGTATGAGTGAATATTGTCCCGTGAAATCCGTGAGGTCCAACATAAGTTAGACACCGAACTAATAGCTATTAAGTATCGTCTAATATTAACTACGAAACATTGGTCATTAGGTTTGAACTTCAAGGGTACATATCTCATATTTCATTTCAATAATTTTAGAATAATAATTAAAAAAGCAATCATGTTCATGGTAAAATATCTAAATATCAAAGCTTTTAGGATAGTAATTATAAAAGAGACTATTTTTATAATTAAGCATCTAAATTGCAATCTTTATAATCTATTGTGTTTTTAAAATTATTTTGAAATTTAATGTTATTGTTAATATGTATGCTTTTAGTATAATTTTTAAGATTATATATTTGCTAGTGATGCTCAAATGTAAATCTAAATTTTAAAAGTTCAAAAGATGCATTTGAGCTAGCAATTTTTAAAAAGAATTTTGAGGTTAAAGTTGAAGGGTCCATGATCTAATAAATGGACCTTGTCAAAAGAACAATGAAGGTCTATAATTTCATAAAGACTTGTTAAAAGAATCAAGGTTCATTTTGACATGGTTTGTTCTCATATTTAATGTGATGAAAATTGTATGATGAAATGATGTAGAAAGCACAAGAGCATGCTTTCCAATGAGTCCAATTTTTTAAGTCATTTTTTTCAATAAAAATTGTGAGGATTATAGACCTTATAACTTAGTGTTAATGAGAACATACTCAAATCAAGGGCGACAATAATAAAGTCTAGGCAAAGATTAATTTAATAAGTAGAGAACTTTGGAATCAATTAATGTTACCACTAACGTCTAGAGTGAATGAAAATGAAAAGTGTAGGTTAATGTCTTAGAATCAATAAATTATCTATTTTTTCCCACATTCTAACCTGTCTGGACTAGTGACACAATTCTTTAAAACATATTACAATCTAACTTAAAAGGAAGTGTTTCATCTTGGCTATTACGAACACCTTTGAATTAGAAAGGAGATAATGGGGACTTGTGCAAGGTTAAATCAAGTTTTGTGATCTTAGAAAGGGGAATTCCTTTAGCAAATTGGACTTTGTAAGGTTGCAAATACTTGTTAAAACTCTTTTTTTAGTTAGAAGTATTACTCTCCAATTATTGTGGTTTATAAATCATAACAAGAGGAAAGAATATCATTTGGGATTAATGTCTATTGAAGTAAATTCATTGAAAATGGTGAGTTGATAATAGTTGTAGAACATGGACATTACTAATGTTGTTGATGAGAAGTGGGACTTATTGAACAAATATAATAACACTTATATGAAAGTGGGCCTCTCATATAGAGATATTTTGATGATCGTCTTTACTACTATACTTGAAAATGCTTTCTTGTTGTCTACCTTAGTGCAAAACTTGTGCTTTTAAACTGGAATTTCTTTGTTCTATTTTTGTTGCAAATAATATGTTTTATAACTTATATGTATTAATCTTTTATGCTGTTTGTTGCTATTGCAAACAGATTTTCTTCCTTCTAGGCTAATATCTAAGGTTTATATCTTAGATTTGTTGGATGAATTCTCATTGTGGATGCAAGTTAAGTCTAAAGTTGTTCTATTCAACTTGTGAAATTGTTAACAAACAATCCTCAAGCTTAGCTTTCATTTATTCTCTTCTAATCTCTCTTAGAAATGATATCCAATTTTATTTCACTTGGCAATGGCTATTGAGTTGATACTAGTTATGTTGGACATTATACTTGATTGATGTCTCAATGGGATTTATAATTGTCTTCATTTTTTTTGTATTTGATGTTTAATTTGAGTACAAAATTCTATCATTAAGTTCCTAATAGAAATCCAATACTTTCTTCTACTTGAATTACACCAAACTTTAGAAACTTTTTCTTTTTCTTTTTGATTATGATAAGCAACAATACAAGGGTGCTGATCCCTTTACAAACAGCCCAAAGGGCACCCAAAACAGGCACGAACAAGCCAAAAACAATGCACAAGCAACACATTGACAGCAAAAAAAATAAGCAGGTAATCGAACAACATACAACCTGCTGAAAAAAACAAAAAAACCAAACAAAGGATCTAAACAACACCAGATCTCGAACAAGCAAATCTAACTCCCTTGGCCCTAGGGTGTAAATCAACAACAGATTTGGGGGAGTCCTTTCTTTCTACGTTGGACCATTGTCCAGGAAAAACTCCGAGTCTAAATCCTCAGAGCGCGGTGAGAGGAGGGGATCCTTACAAGACACTGCAACCAAAGAAGCCTCACACAAAGAAGCCGATCCAGAAGTAGGCAGAGCTGAAGATATGACTGGGATTGACGAAGTAGCATTCTGGCCTTGAATAGGAGCTGAAGAAACAACTAGAGCCAGCGAAGAAGGAGACCCGACACGATCAGATGAATAGGAATTAGCTACAGCCTTATCCACCATCACACCCTTAGGTTCCACAGGGGGATTAGATAAGGTTTCCTGGGAAGGCTCATCTGCCTAGGACGATCCATCCTTTGGGGAAGCGCTAACAGTTAAATGATCAATGAGTGCATTCTTCCACAAGTTGTCGCACCCTTGCGGCGAGAAAGCGGACAACTGGAAGCCAAGTGACCAATAGAGAAATATCTTCTGCACGTAAAAGGGAGGCCCTCATAGTCTAACTGTTGCGTCCTGCAATGTAGAAAAAGAGGGGTCTAACATTCAACCGAGTAGAATCACTTCTCTTGCAAGAGGATTTCACCTACAGGTTGCTTGTCACTTGGAACGAAGAGGACACTTGTAATTTGTTGATTAATGTATTAACTTAAGCCCGATTATGCTCAAACGAAGAGGACACTTGTAATTTGTTGATTAATGTATTAACTTAAGCCCGATTATGCTCAAAACCCTAATTATGCAAAATCATAAGTAAACAAACAAATTCTGACAAATGCTCGCACATAGAGATTTTATATTCAAAGTAGATACATACCAAATTTTGAGATTCAGGATGCAGAAAAGTTGGGGGCTAAAGAGCAGGCGCCCAAGCCCAAGGTAGGAATTTCTTCAGGGATTTTCAGAAGTTATTTGCTATTGTTCACCACTGTCCCAGAGGTTTCTACTCTGAAGATCTAGAGGGCTTTGTTGCAGGCACCCAAGCCCTTGCAGTACTTTTCTTCTCAGATCTGGAATCTACACACTCTGTCACAACCCTCTGCAACTCCATTCCGCAAGATATGACACCTGTCACCTGCAATCACAAGGAATGGGGTTGGGGGTTGTGGTGTTTAGGAGCTTGCCTCGGTCAAGCCCCGGAATGGCATTCAAGCCTTCCAACACCGTTGTTAGATGGAGAATGTGTGTCCTTACAGGACAGAGGCAAAAGCAATATGAAATAGATAAATCAAATCACAAGTAAATGTCACCTCAGAGGTGTAGCTCGCATGAACATGAAGATTCTTCACATCATGAGAAGATGAAGCCAAATCTGCAATAACAAACACAACAAGACAAGCTTGGTCTGCAACACAATGAATACTTTGAATGCTCTACAATCATAAGTTCGCCAAAATCTTCTAATTAGCTTCTAATCTTCTTCTATTTCTCTTTTGGTTTGCAAATGAAACCCTAAACATGCTTATATATACATTCCCACTTTAATTTCGTAATTCAAACTTGAAATGCCGACAAGAAACACTTCTAACGGTAACATTGTCGTCATTGAAATTTGGGACCCTGCCAAAATAGGGCAGGACTAGGGCACGAGCACCCAAGCCCTGGGTCCTATTTTTGGCAAGGATTAAGTTCAACAATGGCCCCTAGTCCATTTGACATTGGTTTTTGGGGATTCTTCGTCGGGAGATAAAATGAACATGCATAATTAAATCTAAGGGACCCGAGAGCTAAACTTAGGAGGTAAAAGTCCTAGGGGGACATTTTACGACGTAACATTTAGCCCCCACTTTAATGTATGTATGATCTTATGACCCATACATGTATTAAAGTACGGTCAACAAACACATCAAACACGCCAGACACTTAGAGCTAAGGCATACACCAAGATTGAGAGACTATTTCTAGCCCCCAATATCAGGTAAGCACTAGAAAACACATCGCAGACACGCAAAACACATAGAAGATAGTAACAGACACACAAAACATGGAGAAGACAGTTACAGGGACACAAAACACGGAGAAGACACAAGAGCATTCACCAGAGAAAACACTTGATTTTTCATTTTCATTTTTCATATATATATAAAGATGCAGATGCAGGAAAGTAAAAATGCAACACACAATTCCAAAATGTAGGAGGGGCATTTCGCCATGCTCTTAAGACTACATATGGGGGAGAAGACACACAATACAAATCTCAGAGTGTAGGAGGGGCATTTTGCCACGCTCTTGAGACTACACTTGAGAACAAGCACGTCATACAAATCCCAAAGCATAGGAGGGGCATTTTGCCATGCTCTTGAGACTATAGTTGGGAACAAACACGCCATACAAAGCCCGAGTGTAGGAGGGGCATTTCACCACGCTCTTGAGACTACACATGAAGGAAAAGACAGGGAAGACACACAGAATACATGAGCGTCGTATAACATGCCAAAGACATACTATATATCTAAAACATGACAAACAAGGCAATGGAAGGAGCTTATTGCTAAGTTCCCACCATCTCAAACATGCTACAGACACACTTAATGGTTGGGCCTATACCACAACAACTGCCAAAAACATGCTTAAGGGAGGATAGTCTTAGATTCAACTCCGCCTACTCAGAGGACTTTTGAAATAAAAGGATGTGCACTAGCTCAAGAGATACACCATCCCGCCTCGTACAGAGGGCTTTTGAATAAAAGGATATGCATGATATCCCACCTCCGCAGAGGGCTTTTTGATTGCAATATAGATAAAGATGTGCACTCATGCTAGAGATACAACATCTTGCCTCTGTAGAGGGCTTACAAACACGCTTTGTTAGTACCAAAATCATCAAACAACTTACCTTATATGCCCCCACATTAAGGTGGTTGATGTCATGTACCGATATCAAGCACATTAAGGTAGAGAGAAAACACACAAAGAAACAAGAGCTCTCGCAAAGCCCATGCCCCCAAGGTGACATGTGCTTCACAATCGCCGAATGTTCCCACAAACACACATTATGTTAAGATAACTATAATGCATGAAAACAATCACATAAAGAGCCAAGGCTATACTACGGGTTCATAAGCTGAGTATAACCGTGGGGCTATACTTCAGAAATCTTAGAACCGAGTGTAACCAAGGTGAGATTCAAAGTAATCAAAGTGCACGGAGTAGATGTATTGTTGTGAACTTGTTAGAGAAGATAAGACAACATCAAATATCACACAAAGTGATTCTACTAGTCAAGCGTCAAATATATATATATCAACCTCGTTGTCATATATAGACTTGGTCCATTTTTGCTTTGCTTGCTGAAGGGACACTTGGTTCGTATCAGTATTTATTGTTTTTCGTCATCCGCCAACTAGATAAAACCACTAGAAGAAGGTAAACAATAAATCAAGAGAGGAGAACAAGTGCCTTAGGGTCATCACATAGGAAGGTGTGCCCAGGTCACCAATCGCAATGCTATGCCCCTAAGGCACAACACACAACAATAATATAGAGAGGAGGAGCAATATAGAAGAATGATTATACAAATAGAAGAATGGTCACAACAGAGCTGGTCTCCTAGTATCCTTGACCTTACAAGACTATCAAGGGTTATCCAAAGAGACCAAAACAAAACATAGCACAACATGGGGAGATCACAACACAGAGAGAAAGGGTTAGAAACACTTACTTGATACAACACAATGCTAACAACATATATATCTAGGAGGAGGCCACCCTTGAGAGAAACTATAATAATTGCTACAATGAGTGTCTAGCTTAAAGAGGGAGAAATACTTACCTGATTTGATGGATCTTTCCTGGCGGACAATTCTTGTCTATGAGCTCAGGATATCTCGCATGTAGTTTCAGTCTTGTTGATATTGCATTAACATTAAGTTTATGACGACAAGAAGCTTTGGTGGGCTTCAAAGAACGGTATCCAATACCAACTATGTAGTTAATTCCAACAACTTGTAAAGGTACTCTGATTCCTTGTTGATTTATACCACAACCATTACCTACATAGTCGTAGTTGTTATAAAGGATTTTAAATCCTCGACCATAGAGGGATTTCATTTCTTTGGAAGATGGTGAAGCCTCATAGGTCTCGTAATTTGTAGTATAAGTAAGAGTGTTGTCTTTGTTTTCTACCAAAGAGGCTTTGGGTTTCTTAGTTGTTTTGAAAGATTGCTTAGATCAGATCGATGCGACTTTTGATGTGTCAGAGTTATTAAGTTTATATTCTCTCGTATAAGGAGTAAAATCTAATGAACCCCAATCGTCACCAAAAAGTGCATTTGATGGTTTTTGGTCTTGCACACCATTATCTATGGCAAGAGGCATTGACAAATCAACTTGTAAGTTGTTTAGACTCTTATAATTATCAACTTGTTTTTGCATTCCAATATGTAAGCAACTATCTGGTTCAGAATCGACTTCTATGGTGTAGAGTTTATTTTGATAATGAATTTTAATGATCGATGAAGGGTAGACAGAATTGCCCCCATGGCATGGATCCACGGTCTACCAAGAATTATATTATATGAAAGCAAGACAGGGATGACATGAAAAAGAGTAGATATTGTCACAGGTCCAACCTTTACAGGTAAAGTTATCGTACCTACAGATTGTCTTCCAACATTATCAAAGCCACATATGCTTATTCTATTTGGCTTAATCAAAGAAGTACCAACCTTAATCTTATGTAACAAATTAATACCACAAACCTTAAGAGCCGATCCATTATCAATCATAACTCGCTTGATCAATTTCTTGTCTATTGTAATGAAGATAATCAAAGGATCATGTTGATTTTGAACTTCAACAGAAGGCAATCCATGTGGTTGAAAGAGAATATCCATTTTTGTCGCATGCATACAATCTAATAGAGCTGCTACATCATTCGGCTTAACAATAGGTGCTACAATCACCTTTTGTAAAGCTTCTTGGAGCATTCCATGACATGTAGGTGATGTTTGTATTAAATCCCAAAGAGAGATCTTAGTCGAAGTAGCGCGAAGCTACTCAACAAGATCATATTCTTGACCTCTTTTAGGAGTAAGATGTGGTGGTGGAGGGAGCATAGGTTGAGAACATGGAAGAGAGACAAACACATGAGGTGCTTGCTTACTTTGCTTGTTATTATGGGTGTTGTATGTGTGAGCAATCACATTGTGATGTGGTTGTTGCAACACATTTGGAACACCTTGATTTCTTTGAGTGATTTGTCTTGTATAATTTAGAAAGTAATTTGGGGGGCGAGGTGGTTTTGATCACCTTGAACTGTTATAACTGGTTTTAAGCAAGAAGGTGCATTAAATGCCCCTTGTATAATCATCTTAGGAACATTGCTACACTTATCTAGTAACCCCTTAGTAGGTTGAAGAAGTTTATTAGTGAAAATTGAATTAACATTGTTTTTCTCCCGATTATGGTCAATATCTATCCCTAAAGGATTTAATATAAGAGACCTTTCTTATCCACTAATGCTTTATCTTGGCCAGGGAGAGCATTGGAATGAAAGGAAGGTATAGTGTTGTTAAAGAGGTTGGTGATGATTGTGTCATTTGAATTTGCAACGAAAGTAGATTTATCCAGTCTTCATTTCCTTAGAGATTTCCAAGGTACTTGAACATTCAGTCAAAGGTGGAAGATCTAATGGATTATCCTTAGGGACCTCATGTACCATGTGATCATAGTTGAATAGTCATTCTCTTCTCATGGAGGATCCTTCTTGAGAGGGAGCCCTTTATCCACTAATGTTTCATTTTCCAAAGAGAACATTGGAATGGAGGGAGGGTAGAGTGGTGTTAAGGAATGTGTCAATGATTTCATCTTATTGTGTTAATATGTCCTCATAGGAGGAATTATTTTTGGAGAATGATCATAGGACGAGTCTATGTCATCATCACATGTGGTAGAGACTAGATGCATAGGAGAAGTGCCATCACAATTATCTTTTCATTACTACTCATAGAGATGAAATCAGTTAAGCTTTCTAATATTGTAGGATGTTCACTCATGAGGATTAAGAATATATGAAAATCAAGATCTTTGATAAATACATGCAAAGATACCAAAGAGAAATGACATGAAGGTGCCATAATGAAATGTCTTGAAACATCAATGTCCAATAATATCTAGTAGTACACCCTAAAATGTGTGACTATTTCACTCCTAAGCACTTGTTTGAGGGAAAGGGCTAAAAAGACACACAAAGTCCACAACAAACACAATGGATAAGAGAAAAGAGTAGAACACAAGTCCCAATTGATGATTTTAGATTGAATGCAATAAAACAACAATTTATGCTTGTTTATTCACCTACAATGTTCACTTTTTTCACTTTTTCCAATGCAAATGCCTAAAATATGTAGTGTAGTAATGAAATTGAGGAGGGGCAGCAAACTAAAACCTTATTATCAGTCCAATAATGCAGCAAAATATTTTACAACACACCTATCATGCTAATCTAGATGAGGGATGAGTCAAAATCTAGTGAAAATGCAAGGATTTTAAACCTTAATTATGAAATTAAGGCATTAAACTATGCAAAGTGAAGTATGAATGAAATCTAATCAGATTTATGATGTGAAATAGTTCAGCTCAGATCTGAAAATGATGTCAAAATCCTACAATGCTCAATGCAAGTGCAATTTTAAGGAGAAATGAGTGAATATGCTAGTTTTTGTTGAAATTGAATGTGTAAATGCAAAATTTGAGATGTAAATGCTAAGACACACAATAATGAGACACTACAATCAAAAATTAGATTTGAATGAGTGCCAAAGATGAGTAGTAAAATCTGAAAGAAGATTTTAACTAAAAACCCTAGGTTTTGAAATCACTAGGCTATGAGAAAAATCTAAAATTTCAATGTGTGGTTACGTTAGATCCTCCTTTCACTACATACATTCAAGGACATTCAACCGAGTAGAATCACTTTTCTTGCAATAGGATTTCGCTACAGGTTGGTTGTCACTTGGAATGATAAAGAAATTTGGAATTTGCTGATTAATGTATTAACTTAAGAAGCTTATTATGCTCAAAACCCTAAATATGCAAAATCGTAAGAAAACAACAAATTTCGACAAATGCTCGCACACATAGATGTTATATTCAAAGTAGATACATACTAGCTTTCAAGATTTAGGATGCGGAAAAGTTGAGGGTTAAAGAACAGATGCCCAAGCCCAAGGTACGGTTTTCTTCAAAGATTCCCGAAAGGTGTTTGCTACTGTTCACCACTGTCCCAAAGGTTTTCTACTCTGAAGATCTGGAGGGCTTTGATGTAGGCGCCCAAGCCCTTGCAATAATTTTCTTCTCAGATCTGGAATCTACACACTCTATCACAACCCCCTACAACTCCACTCTGCAAGATATGACACCTGTCACCTGCAATTACAAGGAATGGGGTTGGGGGTTGTGGTGTTTAGGAGCTTGCCTCGGTCAAGCCCTAGAATGACATTCAAGTCTTCCAACACTATTGTTAGATGGAGAGTGCATGTCCTTACAGGACAGAGGAAAAAGCAATGATGAAATAGATAAATCAAATCACAAGTAAGTGCCACCTTGGAGGTGTAGCTCGCATGAACATGAAGGTTCTTCACATCATGAGAAGATGAAGCCAAATCTGCAATAACAAACACAACAAGTCAAGTCTGGTTTGCAACACAATGAATACTTTGAATGCTCTACAATCATAAGTTCACCAAAATCTTCTAATTAGCTTCTAATCATCTTCTAGTTCTCTTCTAGTTTGCAAATGAAACCCTAAACATGCTTCTATATACATTCCCACTTTAATTTCATAATTCAAACTTGAAATGCTGACAAGGAACACCTCTAACGGTAACATTGTTGTCATTAAAATTTGGGACCCTACCAAAATAGGGCAGGACTAGGGCGCAAGCGCCCAAGCACCGGGTCCTATTTTTGGTAAGGGCTAAGTTTAACAATGCCCCCTAGGTCCCATTTGACATGGGTTTTCAGGGATTCTTCATTGGGAGATAAAATGAACATGCATAATTAAATCTAAGGGACCTGGAAGCTAAACCTTAGGAGGTAAAAGTCCTAGGGGCACATTTTACCACGTAACATTTAGCCCCCACTTTAATGTATGTATGATCTTACAACCCATACATGCATTAAAGTACGGTCGACAAACACATCAAACACGCCAGGCACTTAGAGCTAAGGCATACACCAAGATTGAGAGACTATTTCTAGCCCCCAATCTTAGGTAAGCATTAGAAAACATATCACAGACATGTAAAACATGGAGAAGACAGTAACAGACACGTAAAACACGGAGAAGACAGTTACAGGCACGCAAAACATGGAGAAGACACAAGAGTAGTCATGGAGAATACACTTGATTTTTCTTTTTCTTTTTTCATATATATATATATAAAGATGTAGATGTAGGAAAGTAAAAATGCAACACACAACCCCAAAATGTAGGAGGGGCATTTCGCCATGCTCTTGAGGCTACATATGCGGGAGAAGACACACAATACAAATCTCAGAGTGTAGGAGGGGCATTTTGCCACGCTCTTGAGACTACACTTAAGAACAAGCATGCCATACAAATCCCAAAGCATAGGAGGGGCATTTCACCATGCTCTTGAGACTATACTTGGGAATAAACATGCCATACAAAGCCCAAGTGTAGGAGGGGCATTTTGCCATGCTCTTGAGACTACACATGAAGGAAAAGATAGGGAAGACACATAGAATACACGAGCGCCATATAGCATGCCAAAAACATACTATACATCTAAAACATGACAAACAAGGCAATGGAAGGAGCTTATTGCTAAGTTCTGACCATCTCAAACACGCTACATGCACACCTGACAGTTGGGCTTATGCCACAATAACTGCCAAAAACACGCTTAAGGGAGGATAGTCTCAGATCCAACCCCGCCTACTCAGAGGACTTTTGAAATAAAAGGATGTGCACTAGCTCAAGAGATACACCATCCCACCTCACACAGAGGGCTTTTCAATAAAAGGATATGCACGATATCCTGCCTCCGTAGAGGGCGTTTTGATTGCAATATAGATAAAGATGTGCACTCGCGCTCGAGATACAACATACCGCCTTTGCAGAGGGCTTACAAACACGCTTCATTAGTGCCAAAATCATTAGACAACTTACCTTATATGCCCCCACCTTAAGGTGGTTGATGCCGTGTACCAATATCAAGCACGTTAAGGTAGAGAGAAAACACTCAAGGAAACAAGAACTCTCGCAAAGCCCATGCCCCCAAGGTGACATGCACTTCATGATCACCGAATGTTCCCACAAACACACATTATGCTAAGATAACTATAATGCATGAAAACAATCACATAAAGAGCCAAGGCTATACTATGGGTTCAGAAGCCAAGTATAACCGTGGGGCTATACTACAAAAATCTCAGAACCAATTGTAACCAAGGCGAGATTTAAAGTAATCAAAGTGCACGGAGCAGATGTATTGTTATGAAGTTGTTAGAGAAGATAAGACAACATCAAATATCACATGGAGTGATTCTATTAGTCAAGTGTCAGATATATACATCAACCTTGTCGTCATATATGGACTAGGTCTATTTTTACTTTGCTTGCTGAAGGGACACTTGGTCTGTATCAGTATATGTTTGTTTTCATCATCTGCTGACTAGATAGAATCACTAGAAGAAGATAAACAATATAATGAGAGAGGAGAACAAGAGCCTTAGGAACAATCGTGTAGGAGGATGCTCCCATGTCTTCGACTGCAACGCTATGCTTCTAAGGCACAACAAACAACAATTAAAATATGTTGGGAATTAAGATGTCTCAACCTTGATAATTCCTTACATTATTACATTGTATTTATTGCCTACTGTGTAATTAGGATGCAAATCCTATGTTGTCATCTTGTGGGAGTTGGCACGGTGATGTGTCATCCTACATGGAAGATGACCAAATGTAAATTTGTCCTCACATGAGGAGATAGGCGTCCCACTTAGTGGTAGGAATATTTTTCCATGTGTCGGCATTTTGGATAGTGTGTAAGGGAATATTGACCGAAACGGTCATGACAAATTCCTATGACAAATCTATGACATGTAAGAGTCGTAAATGGAAGATTCTATGACAGGTGAAGACATGTGTCGAGAAGCATCTTGGAAGAAGGCATATTTGGACACCCCAAGGAGGGTTATGACATGTTGTAAGAGAATATGCTATTTATAGCCTATTTATGATAGATTCTCTTATAGCTATAAGACATGACAGCTATGACAGATTCTATGACGGTTGTAAGTGTCGTAAGAGTATCTGTCATTGCCCAACTTGGGAATAGGTGACCTCTTTGGGATGGGGTGACTTGACAAGTGTCAAGAACATCTTACAGTGTTGGACAAGTGTCCATAGGCATGGGTTTTGGGCCATGAGGCCATGTTGGATGCCCATCCCAAGATAGAGCCATTTTGCCTTGTATTTTCTTTATAAACAGGTGCTTTGGAGAGGAGATGGATTATGTGATTGACAGGTACTGTTATGCTGCCAGATTGTCTCCAGATACGAGTGTCGAAGAATCCTACAAGAGCATTGGCTCTATGACTATATTGTAACCTTCATTGTTTATGGAATACATTTGCGTTGTGTTTTGGAGTGTGGGGTTTTTCACCCATTAGGGTTTTCCACACGTATATCTTGTCTCTCTCTTCTTCTGTCTTACATTCTTGTGTATGTGTTTGCTACAATATCTCTATTGTTGGGTTAACATTGTTGTAACTGTAAAGATTAAAACAAATTTGCACTCATCTCTCCTCATTAGATTAGTGTAGGAAGCGATTTCCGCACACCTAGCTTCCTTTCAAAATAGAGGAGAAGCAAGATAGGAGAATGATGATACAAATAGAAGAACTTGGGTCACAACAGAGGAAGTCCTTCAGAATCCTTGACCTTACAAGAGTATCAAGGGTCATCACAAGAGACCTAAACAACACATAACACATCACAGGAGAACATAGTAATTTTCTAACAACATGTATATCTAGGAGGAGGCCACCCTTGAGAGCAACTAGAATAGTTTCTACAACAAGTGTGGTTTAAAGGGGGATAAATACTTACCTGATTCAATGGGATATTTCTTGGCAAACAATGTAGTTTCGGTCTTGTTGATATTGCATTAACATTAAGTTTAGGACATTCAACCGAGTAGAATCACTTCTCTTGCAAGAGGATTCAACTACAGATTGGTTGTCACTTGGAATGAAGAGGAAACTTAGAATTTGCTAATTAATGTATTAACTTGAACCTGATTATGCTCAAAACCCTAATTATGCAAAATCGTAAGTAAACAGAAGAATTCTGACAAATGCTCAGACACAGAGATGTTATATTCAGAGTAGGTACATACCAGATTTTGAGATTCAGGATGCAGAAAAGTCGGGGGCTAAAGAGCAGGCGTCCAAGCCCAAGGTAGGAATTTCTTCAGGGATTTCTAGAAGTTGTCTGCTACTGTTCACCACTGTCCCAGAGGTTTTCTGCTCTGAAGATCTAGAGGGCTTTGGTGCAGGTGCCCAAGCCATTGCAGTACTTTTCTTCTCAGATATGGAATCTACACACTCTGTCATAGCCCTCTGCAACTCCACTTTGCAAAATATGACACAATCACAAGGAATGGGGTTGGGGGTTGTGGTGTTTAGGAGCTTGCCTTGGTCAAGCCCTGGAATGGCATTCAAGCCTTCCAACACCGTTGTTAGATGGGGAGTGCATGTCCTTACAGGATAGGCAAAAGAAATGATGAAATAGATAAATCAAATCACAAGTAAATGTCACCTCGGAGGTGTAGCTCACATGAACATGAAGATTCTTCACATCATGAGAAGATGAAGCCAGATCTGCAATAACAAACACAACAAGACAAATTTGCTCTGCAACACAATGAATAATTTGAGTGCTCTACAATCATAAGTTCACCAAAATCTTCTAATTAGCTTCTAATCATTTTCTAGTTCTCTTCTAGTTAGCAAATGAAACCCTAAACATGCTTATATATGCATTCCCGCTTTAATTTCGTAATTCAAACTTGAAATGCCGACAGGAACACTTCTAACGGTAACATTGTTGTCATTATAATTTGGGACCCTACCAAAATAGGGTAGGACTAGGGCGCGAGCGCCCAAGCCTTGGGTCCTATTTTTGGCAAGGGTTAAGTTCAAAAATGCCCCCTAGGTCCCATTTGACATGGGTTTTCAGGGATTCTTCATCGGGTGATAAAATGAACATGCATAATTAAATCTAAGGGACCTGGGAGCTAAACCTTAGGAGGTAAAAGTCCTAGAGGGACATTTTACAACGTGACATTTAGCCCCCACTTTAATGTATGTATGATCTTACGACCCATACAAGCATTAAAGTACAGTCAACAAACACATCAAACATGCCATGCACTTAGAGCTAAGGCATACACCAAGATTGAGAGAATATTTCGAGCCCCCAATCTCAAGTAAGCACTAGAAAACACATCATAGACATGCAAAACACGGAGAAGACAATAACAAGCATGCAAAACATAGAGAAGACAGTTACAGGCACGCAAAACACAGAGAAGACACAAGAGTAGACATGGAGAATACACTTGATTTTTCTTTTTCATTTTTCATATATATATATATATATTTAAAGATGTAGATGTAGGAAAGTAAAAATGCAACACACAACCCCAAAATGTAGGAGGGGCATTTCGCCACACTCTTGCGACTACATATGGGGGACAAGACACACAATACAAATCTCAGTGTAGGAGGGGCATTTCACCACACTCTTGAGACTACACTTGAGAACAAGCACACCATACAAATCCCAAAGCATAGGAGGGGCATTTCGCCACACTCTTGAGACTATACTTGGGAACAAACACACCATACAAAGCTCGAGTGTAGGAGGGGCATTTCGCCATGCTCTTGAGATACATAGTGGGAAACCACACGTAAGACACACGAAATACACGAGCGCCATATAACATTCCAAAGACATACTATACATCTAAAACATGACATACAAGGCAATGGAAGGAGCTTATTGCTAAGTTCCCACCATCTCGAACACTCTACAGGCACACCTAATGGTTTGTCTTATGCCACAACAACCGCCAAAGACACGCTTAAGGGAGGATAGTCTCTGATCCAACCCCGCCTACTCGAAGGACTTTTGAAATGAAAGGATGTGTACTAGCTCAAGAGATACATCATCCCGCGTCGTGTAGATGGATTTTGAAAAATGATATGCATGATATCCCGCCTCTGCAGAGGGCTTTTTGATTGCAATATAGATAAAGATGTACACTTGCGCCAAAGATACAACATCCTACCTCTAAAGAGGGCTTACAAACATGCTTTGTTAGTACAAAAATCATCAGACAACTTACCTTATATGCCCCCACCTTAAAGTGGTTGATGTCGTGTACCGATATCAAACACGTTAAGGTAGAGAGAAAACACACAAGGAAACAAGAGTTCCTGCAAAGCCCATGCTCCCAAGGTGATATGTGCTTTACGATCGTCGAATGTTCCCACAAACTCACAATATGCTAAGATAATTATAATGCATGAAAACAATCACATAAAGAGCCAAGTCTATACTATGGGTTCAGAAACTGAGCATAACTATGTGGCTATACTTTAGAAATATCAGAACCAAGTGTAACCAAGGTGAGATTCAAAGTAATCAAAGTGCACGGAGCAGATGTCTTGTTATGAATTTGTTAGAGAATATAAGACATCATCAAATATCACACAAAGTGATTCTACTAGTCAAGCGTTAGATAAATATATCAACCCCGTCGTCATATATGGACTAGGTCCATTTTTGCTTTGCTTGTTGAAGGGACTCTTGGTCCTTATCAGTATTATTTATTTTTCGTCATCCGCTAACTAGATAGAACCACTAGAAGAAGGTAAACAATAAATCAAGAGAGGAGAACAAGTGCCTTAGGGTCGTCACATAAGAGGGTGCCCCAGATCACCAACCGCAATGCTATGCTCCCAAGGCACGACACACAACAAAAAAGTAGAGGAGAGGTATAATATAGAAGAATGATGATACAAATAGAAGAATGGTCACAACAGAGGCGGTCTCCTAGTATCCTTGACCTTACAAGAGTATCAAGGGTCATCCTAGGAGGCCTAAACAACACATAACACAACATGGGGGAACACAACACGAGAGAGAAAGGGTTAGAAACACTTACATGATACAACACAATGCTAACAACATACATATCTAGGAGGAGACCACACTTGAGAGAAACTATAATAGTTGTTACAACGAGTGTGGCTTAAAGAGGGAGAAATACTTACCTTATTGAACGAGATATTTCTTTGCGGACAATTCTTGTCTATCAGCTTAGGATATCTCGCATGTTGATTTGGTCTTGTTGATATCGCATTAACATTAAGTTTAGGATGATGAGAGGCTTTGGTGGGTTTCATAGAACAGTATCCTATATCGGTTGTGTAATTAATTCCAACAACTTGTAAAGGTACTCTATTCCTTGTTGATTTACACCACATCCATTACCAGCATAGTCACAATTTTTGTACAAAATTTGAAATCCATGACCATATAGAGAGTCCATTTCTTTAGAGGAAGGTGAAGCCTCGTAGGTATCATAATCTGTAGTATAAGTAAGAGTATTGTCTTTGTTTTCTACCAAGGAGACTTTAGTTTTCTTAGGTGTTTCAAAAGATTGCTTGGATAAGATCTATGTGACTTTTGATGTGCCGGAGTTATTAAGTTTATATTCCCCATTAAAGGAAGGAGTAAAATCTAATGAACCCCAATCGTCACCAAAAAGTGCATTCGATGGTTTAGAGTCTTGCACAACATTATCTGTGGCAAGTGGTATTGTTGAATCAACTCGTAAATTGTTTAGACTTTGCTGATTTTTAACTTGTTTTTGCATTTCAATATGTAAACAGTTATCTGGTTCAGGATCGGCTTCCACGATGTAGATCTTATTTTGATAAATGAACTTTAGTGATCAATGAAGGGTAGACAGAACTGCCCCCATGACATGAATCTACGGTCTATTGAGAATCATATTATATGAAATTGATTCAGGCATGACATGAAAAAGGGTAGTCAAAGTCATAGGTCCAACCTTTATAGGTAAAGTTATAGTACCAAGGATTGTCTACCAACATTATCAAAGCCACGGATACTAAGCTTATCTGGTTTGATCAAAGAGGTATCAACCTTAATCCTATGTAACAAATTCATACCACAAACATTTAGGGCCAATCTATTATCAATCATATCTTGCTTTACCAATTTTGTATTTATCATGGAAAATATTATAAGTGGATCATATTCGTTTTGAACTTTAATTCACGGTAATTCATGCACGGTTGAAAGAGAATATCCATTTTTGTCGCATGCATACAATCTGACAGAGCTGCTACATCATTCGACTTAATAGTAGGTGGTACAATCATCTTTAGTAAATCTTCTTGGAGCATTCCATGGTACGCAAGCGATGTTTGTATTAAATCCAAAAGATAAATCTTAGCCAGAGTAGCGCGAAGCTGCTCGACAAGATTATATTCTTGACCACTTTTATGAGTAAGACGAGGTGGTGGAGGGAGCATAGGTTGAGAACATGGAAGAGAGACAAGCACATGAGGTGCTTGCTTACTTTGCTTGTTATTACGGGTGTTATATGTGTGAGCAATCACATTTTGAACACCTTGATTTCTTTGAGTTATTTGTCTTGCATAGTTTAGAATATAATCCGGGGTCGAGGTGGTTTTCGATCACCTTGAATCGTAATCACTAGTTTTAAGCAAGAGGGTGCATTGGGTGCCCCTTGCACAATCATCTTAGGAATATTGCTACACTTGTCTAGTAACCCCTTGGTGGGTGGAATAAGTCTATTAGTGAAGATTGAATTAACATTGTTTTCCTCTTGATTATACCCAACATCTATCCCTAAAGGATTTAATGTGAGAGACCTTTTCTCATCCACTAATGCTTCATCTTGGCCAGGGAGAGCATTGAAATGAAAGAAAGGTAAGGTATTGTTAGGAAGGTTAGGTGTTGTATCATTGGTGATGTCTAAGGGACTTGAATTTACAACAACAATAGAGCTATCCATAGTCTTCTCATCTAAGGTTCTTAGACATTCAACTATAGGAGAAGTAGGATAACTTATGGAATCATAAACATCATCATATTCTTTAGCTATCAATTCCAAGGCATTAATGGAAGAGGAATTTTCACACTTATCTTTCTCATGAGAGTTCTTAGAGATGAATTTGGTTAAATCTTCTAATATCAAAGGATATGCTCCTATGAGTAATGTGAAGCTATCAAAATCATGTATATAACAAAGTAATTTAATCTCATGTGTAGAACATTTAGAAACATCAATATCATGTACGCATGCTATGTGTTTCAGAACATGAGGGTTCTCATTAGTGAAATTAGAGAAATATTTAAAATCCAAGATATACTCATGCAAAGATTTCCATGAAGATGCCATCTTGAAATGTCTTGTAACATTAATGTACAATGAAACCTAGTGGGACAATTCATGCAAAGTTTTATGATGATTAAGGTACCCTAGATGTGTGACTATTTCACTCCTAAACACTTGTTTGAGGAAAAGGGCTCAAAGGACACACAAAGTCCACAACAAACACAATGGATAGAAGAAAAATAGTACAACACAACAAGGGTCAACTGATGATTTTAAATATTTAGATTGAAGCAATGAAACCACACAAATTATGCTTGTTTATGCACCTAAAATGTTCACTTTTTTCAATGCAAATGACTAAAAGATGAAGTGTTGTAAGTAAATTGATGAGGGACAGTGAATTATAACCTTAATATCAGTCCAATAATGTAGAAATATCCTTCACAACACACCTATAATGCAGATCTAGATAGATGACAAGGCAAAATCTAGTGAAAATGCAAGGTTTTCAAACCCTAATTGTGAAATTAAGATATGAATATATGCAAAATTATGTATGAATGTTTTTTAATCAGATTTATGATGCAAAACAACTCAGATCAGATCTGAAAATAATTTTAAAGTCCTACAATGTTCAATGCAAGTGCAATTTTAAGGATGATTGAGTGAAAATGCTAGTTTTTGTTGAAATTAACTAAATGTAAGTGCAAATTTTTGAGATATGAATGCAATCACACAAGAATGCAACACTACAAACAAAATCAATTTTGAATGAGTGCCTAAGATGAGTAATAAAATCAAAGACAAGATTTTAACTACAAACCCTAGTTTTTGAAATCACTAGGTTATGAGAAAAATATAAAATTTCAATCTAACACTAGCAATTTTAACATGAAAATGCAATGCAAAAGATTGTAAGATGATGGATTTTTGTAATTTATATTAGATCTGATGTACAAATCAAAGATTTGATGAAATGTAATGAAATTAATGCAAACTATGCCCCAATGCAAGCCTTAGAATGCAATTTTTTTCAAAATTTTCAAAATTTTTAATTTTTTTTTCAAGATCTATAGATGTAAAATGATGTAAAACAATTTGTATGAATGCAAATCTGATGTATAACAATCAACAAGATGCAATGCTTAGAAAAACATAGGTTCACCAAAATGTAATGTAGAAAAAGAGAGGTTTTCAATTCAAGGTAAGGTTAGGTTAGATCCTCCTTTCACTACATACATTCAAGGACATTCAACCAAGTAGAATCACTTCTCTTGCAAAAGGATTCAGCTACAGATTGGTTGTCACTTGGAACAAAGAGGAAACTTGGAATTTGTTGATTAATGTATTAACTTAAGCTCGATTATGCTCAAAACCCTAATTATGCAAAATCGTAAGTAAACAAATGAATTCCGTCAAATGCTCACACACATAGATGTTATATTCAAAGTAGATACATACTAGTTTTCGAGATTCAATATGCATCAAAATCGGGGGCTAAAGAGTAGGCACCCAAGCCCAAGGTAGGAATTTCTTCAGGGATTTCTGAAAGTTGTTTGCTACTGTTCACTATTGTCCTGGAGGTTTTTTGCTCTGAAGATCTAGAGGGCTTTGGTGCAGGCTCCCAAGCCCTTGCAGTAGTTTTCTTCTCAAATCTGGAATCTACACACTTTGTCACAACCCTCTACAACTCCACTCTGCAAGATACGACACCTGTCACCTACAATCACAAGGAATGGGGTTGGGGGTTGTGGTGTTTAGGAGCTTGCCTTGGTCAAGCCCTGGAATGGCATTCAAGCCTTCCAACACCATTGTTAGATGGAGAGTGCGTGTCCTTACAGGACAGAGGCAAAAACAACGATGAAATAGATAAATCAATCACAAGTAAATGTAACCTCAGAGGTGTAGTTCGCATGAACATGAAGATTCTTCACATCATGAGAAGATGAATCCATATCTATAATAAAAAACACAACAAGACAAGTTTGCTCTGCAACACAATAAATACTTTGAATGCTCTACAATCATAAGTTCACCAAAATCTTCTAATTATCTTCTAATCATCTTCTAGTTCTCTTCTTGTTTGCAAATGAAACCCTAAACATGCTTATATATGCATTCGTTCTTTAATTTCATAATTGAAACTTGAAATGCCGACAAGGAATACTTCTAACAGTAACATTATCATCATTGAAATTTGGGACCTTGCCAAAATAGGGCAGGACTAGGGCGCGAGCACCCAAGCCTTGGTTCCTATTTTTGTCAAGGGTTAAGTTCAACAATGCCCCCTTGGATTCTTCATCGAGAGATAAAATCAACATGCATAATTAAATCTAAGGGACCCGAGAGCTAAAACTTAGGAGGTAAAAGTCCTAGGGGGACATTTTACGACGTAACACGTCCAACCATCACCACTACATCTCCATAGAGGGGTTTGGAGATGTCAATATCCACTAAGATGCGAGCAACTGTTATATGCCCTATATATGAGGTTGTAGAGTCTTCCTTCAAGAAACGACCAATAGCAATATCGATGGCCTCATAGAAAGAATCTTCCCAAAACTAAAGAGGGAGATTTGGAAGTTGAACCTGTTGGTGTCTGCATAAACATTCAGGTTTCAAGCATTTTAATTTGCAGGCACCTTGCATAAAAATCCATGAAATTCTAAGTCTGTCAGCCTTCATATTTTTATGCATGTATCTTTGTATATGGTTGCATGCATGTATCTTTGTATATACAAAGGGGTTTGTATGTACAAGTGCAGTTATACATTGGCAGGCTTGCAAAATTTTCAATCGGCCTTTGAAAATGGTGAGAAAATTGAGTTATATGCATCTTTGAATGCATATCGGGCTTGCATATACATTGGCGAATCTATCGCAGATTCTGAGAATATTCTGTGCTTGTATATTGGGTTGCATGTATATTTTTTGTTGTATATTCAGACATACAATGGAAAGATACATTGGAAATGTGCCAAGGAAATATACACTGCAAAGATGCAAGCCAACATACAAGTGGAAATGTACGTAGCCGACATGCATTTGTTACAGTGAAAGGGGGGTTTGTATGTGCGAGATGCAAGTGAAATATACATTCGCCACATACAACGGAAAGATACATTGGCCAATGCATATGCAAGAAGAAACATGTACATTGCAAAGATACAAGGGGTCTTGTATATTCGGCAACATACAAAGCAAGAGATACATTTGGTGGGGTCTGCCTCACATACAAAGCGGAATGTATATGCAATATACATTCACTATATGCAAAGTGAAATGTGCAAAGGGCCGATATACAAAGCATGGGGCCAACCGGATGCATATGTAAGTGCGATTGTATGTTCACACATACAAGGGAACATGCATTCCAAAGATGCATTGGCCGGATCTGAAATGAGCATGCATTCTGGTTGATAAAAGTTGAAGTCCGTTGTTTGTATGTATAATCTGCTTGTATGTTCGCATTGTATATGCGACATACATTGGTCATATACAAAGGAAGAACATGCAACTCGGACGTGAAAAGGAAAATGTACTGTGGCGGATAATGGCTTGGGGTCCGCAGCATGTATATTAGGTGCTTGTATATGCCGATATACAAGAAAATAGAGATACAAGACAGATTTCAAAGCGATTGCAATTTGTTTCATAATAATTTGAGATCCGCATTGTATGTTTATTGCATATTGTATATATGAAATATACAAGGAGTTATACAAGGAATCAAGATGCAAGCCGGACCCGATGGTGATTTTCAATATGCTTCATAAAATTTGGGGTCCGCGCTTTGTATGCAGGTAGTTGTTTGTATATGCATGTCCTTTTGCATATACAAGGGTGAAAAGGGCAAAATGCATGTTTGCGATAGGAAAAGTCAGCGAAGCAAAAGGTGCCTACGTGGCGCAATTTCATTGGCCATTGACTTTTCAGCATGTTTTGGCGCCATTGATTTTGGTGATAGGAAGAAGATCGACGACTGGTTTTAAACTTTTAGGCAGCGAGGGATTTCTTTGTATCTATGGCCGCATTTCAGGCGGGAAAACTTCTTATGCGTTCAATGTTGCATTTCAAGAGGAGCTGCAGGTAGCTTGGCCATTAATGGCGAAATGTAGAGGCATGGTTGATGATTGACTGACCAGCTACCAAATTTTAACAGAAAATCTTCAGGCGGCTGCACATTCCCCGATTCCACCTGCTCCTTCCTTCTTCTGCATGGACATTAATTGATTTGGGCGCCACTCTTGGTGCATTGTATCTGACAAAATTTTGAAGTGCCATGTAATTATTGCTGAGTGCACAGTCTTGCTAGAAAGGCAAACTGTGTTACTCATTTCTGGTGGTTGGAGACTTGGGCTTTTTTGGGGGAAAAATAATGAAAAATAGAGCATTTCCTGCCTGTTTTATCTCTTTTGGAGTTTATGAGTTGCATTTGAGTGCATCTTGCACATATGTTTAGTTTCTTGTCATTTCATATGAAAAATGCATTATTGCATGTGTTTATCTGTCTGTCTCCGTTTGTTGTATGCATTTTCTTCTTTTGAATCTGGTTGCTAAGGGTTTCTAAGATTCTAGGATACAGATTTCCTGTATTGCATGCTTGATCTTCTAACTTCCATTTAAAGAGTGGATTAAAGTGTTTTAGATTAAGTATGGAGAAGATTGTATGTCAGCAAGGATATTTGTAAAGAGACAATTAAATACTTATCCTTGGGTAGTGTTTGTAAGGCAAATACCAGTCCTAACCCCTTGAAACTTGAATGCCAGTTGCAAGCCATTCTCTTGTATATGTCTAGTTGACTCCTTGCCCTGAGATAGGCACCGGTCTGTTTCTTGTGTAGTAGTTATGATCCAAAACCTCCTGTCTTGCATCCAAAACATAAATTCAAATCCTTTCATAATTCCAATATGTTAGTTGTAGGAGTAGGATTAGGACCCCTGCATACTCTCATCCGTAACCAATCAGATATGTCCAAGAAAGTTGCCAAACTTGTGATCTTTCATTCAAATCTTGGTCCATACATGAGAGTATTCTGCTTGTTGTTGTAAAGCTAAATCTTTATGTCATTGGGTGAGTCAAGGTTAAATCTTTAGCTATAGGGATACCCCCCTTGGTGCGGTAGAACCATAAGTGAAGGGGAGGAAGCTCACGCAACCACCTGTATTAGTTGGCTGAATCTGCCTGTGCATTGGAACTGGCAAACCCTCTGCTGATTTGGAAAGAAAAAACCAACAGATGGTGACTCCGCTAGGGAATAATGTCATATCTATAAAAGTTTGACTCTAAAAGATTGAAGAATCAGACCTGGAAGTGCTTTGTTGCAGTGAACTTGAAAATTATATGTGTGGCTCTGCTGTTGGAGGACCCAGAAAGGAAAGAAATGAATTTTTAGCTTCATGTTATTTGAAGCTCATTCCTGTGCCAAGGAGGTGGCGACTTTGCACAAAAAGAACCTGATAAAAGACACAAAAGGTGTTAAATTTTCATACAAATCAATCAGGGAAAAGGAATTTGCAGCAGCTGCAACATATCTAGGTATCTTCACATGTTTTGGTTTTCAAAAAACCATGGTGTATAAGTTTTAAAGGACTCCCTATTTGGTGAAACAACACTAGTTAAAAGGGAAATATTGGTGATAAGATTGCATGCTTTGTATTTATTAAGAATGTAGCTTGTATTTTCAAATGAGGTATGCAATATTGTTGAAAAGACTTATTTAGAAGACTTTAGGAAAGATGAAATAGTAGTTTGCATTTTAAAGGCCTAAAGTCATTATTGTAAAAGGAAATCTGAGTTGAGAGGAGGGTTGCAAAAACACATGAAAATGTATTATCATCCCATGCACCCTTGTGAGGTGTCAAATGCAAAAATGTATAGTGATCCGTTCTAGCCATGTAATTAAAAGACTTTCAGCATTGATAGATATAAGCCCATCAATTTCAATGGTATTTGTGGCTATCCAAATGCTTTTCCATTTAAAATAAGAAAGTATTTGCCCAAATTCAATGGTATAAAGGATGAATCAGCTGAGAGACACTTGCAGCAGTTTTTAAATGTGATAGATGATTTTGAGGTTGACCATGAAGATGTAGTTATGATATTATTTGTTCAATCTCTAGATGAAGATGCAAGGGACTGGTTCTCCTATCTTCCAGCTCACTCTGTCAGCTCTTGGCAAGAATTTAGATCTGCATTCTTAGAACAATATGGTGAAAGAAATTATGAATATGCAGTTATTAGTGATTTTATGTATACTCATATTGAAGAAGATGAGTTAATTCCAGCCTTTAACATCAGGTTTATGAGAGCACTAAAAAGAATTCTAGAATGCATGAGGCCTAATGATGCATTGTGCCTAGTTGTCTATTTGGGAGCATTTTATAAGAAAATGAGCTATAGATTGAGAGATAAGGAGCCCACTACATTGCATCAGGCACATCAGTTTGCAATAGATATTGAAAACAATTGGAGGTATGGAATTCAAAAGGATTATTACTCTAAAAATTTCTGCTGCCCTAGGGCCACCAATCTTGATAAAGGATATAATCTATATATTGAAAATGAATGTCAAAGCACTCACACCCCTGTTATCCCTGTTTATGCATTATTCCAAGTTAATGATGACTCTGCCATAAAGGAGGATGTCCTGATTTGCCCAGCAAATGAAGTTGACAATAATGATTTTTTAAATGATACTTATATGCTTGTCCTCAGCAAAAAGCATTCATGTTTAAATGATCCAGTTGTGC
The DNA here is from genome assembly GCA_027924645.1 of Cunninghamia lanceolata. Classification (NCBI taxonomy): domain Eukaryota; kingdom Viridiplantae; phylum Streptophyta; class Pinopsida; order Cupressales; family Cupressaceae; genus Cunninghamia; species Cunninghamia lanceolata. The sequence goes on along the minus strand of BSBN01000210.1, from coordinate 371,431 downwards.
AAAGTTGTGATCATATGGATCACGAATCAATATCAGTTTCATTAGGAAGCATTAGAGGGCTGGAAAATGATATGGATATTTCAACTTCAGAGTGCATTGAAGTAGCTAAAATCTTGTATGTGGGGCAATTAGATGATAAAGATGATATCCATGATCAGCTCATGGATCAAGTTTGTTCTTCTTATGACTTTAGGTTTAGTAATGTTGCAAAAGAAATGGATTGTCATGAAGAAGAATTAGAGGCCTTTGCAATGAAAAAGAATCCCCTTTATGATGAGCCTAATGATGCATTGAACATTGTGAGTCTTGACCTTCATTGGTGCAAAATTAACCCTCTTTTTGAGGATGATGATGAATATGAGGAGACAGCTGACCTAGGTGTTGCATCAGTTTGTGAAGAGGGGACATATGAATCAGAATAAGAGATCTTCAGCTCTTGTGAAGATGATACTGATTTACAAACTGTGGATAGTGAGTGTTCAACATCAGTTGTTCCAGACATGTGCGGTGATGGTTATGTGGATCAGGTTTTGTTTTCAATGTCAGTATGTGATATAAGTGATGACCTTGATGGTCTCGTATTTTCTGAGTGTTTTCAATTTTTTGATTAGCTGGATGAGTGCCTGGTAATGTGCAACAGCTAGGTAGATAATGAGTATTGCCAAATGCAATATGAGGATATACTATCTATGGAATATAACATACATATGTTGCCTAATGATGAAAGATATTCCAGTATGTATGGTTATGTGTTTGCCTGTGAGATACAGAGTGACAAAGACAATACTGACAAAGGCAAGTTTTCAAAAATGGTAAAGCGTGTAATTGACAAGATCAACATGTGGGCAGATTATTTTAATGTTTTTAGTTGTGGTTGGGGTTATTCAGAGTGGAATCAGGCATTTGACAGGAAAAAGCTGTGGTTCTTCATTTTTGGCTACCTAGGGCCGCAAAAAAAATGTTTGAAAATATAATTTGTGATGCAGGTTGGTGCAATGTTCAACTTTGTTGCCCAATGGATAAGGCCCAATTTGTGAAACCAGAGATTCTGAAATTCTCGCCATGCCCACAAGAGGCATGCGCCCCCAGACAAAGCCAATGTTGGTGCCTGTATAAACATTCAGGTTTCAAGCATTTTAATTCGTAGGCACCTTTCATAAAAATCCATGAAATTCTAAGTCTATCGGCCTTCATATTTTTATGCATGTATCTTTGTATATGGTTGCATGCATGTATCTTTGTATATACAAAGGGGTTTGTATGTACAAGTGCAGTTATACATTGGCGGGCTTGCAGAATTTTCAATCGGCCTTTGAAAATGGTGAGAAAATTGAGTTATATGCATCTTTGAATGCATATCGGGCTTGCATATACATTGGGGAATCTATCACAGATTCTGAGAATATTCTATGCTTGTATATCGGGTTGCATGTATATTTTGTGTTGTATGTTTAGATATACAATGGAAAGATACATTGGAAATGTGCCAGGGAAATATACATTGCAAAGATGCAAGCCAACATACAAGTGGAAATGTACGTAGCCGACATGCATTCATTACAGTGAAAGGGGGGTTTGTATGTGCGAGATGCAAGTGAAATATACATTCACCACATACAACGGAAAGATACATTAGCCAATGCATATGCAAGAAGAAACATATACATTGCAAAGATACAAGGGGTCTTGTATATTCGGCAACATACGAAGCAGGAGATACATTTGGTGGGGTCTGCCTCACATACAAAGCGGAATGTATATGCAATATACATTCGCTATATGTAAAGTGAAATGTGCAAAGGGCCGATATACAAAGCATGGGGCCCACCGGATGCATATGCAAGTGCGATTGTATGTTCGCACATACAAGGGAACATGCATTCCAAAGATGCATTAGCCGGATCTGAAATGAGCATGCATTCCGGTTGATAAAAGTTGAAGTTCGTTGTTTGTATGTATAATCTGCTTGTATGTTCGCATTGTATATGCGACATACATTGGTCATATACAAAGGAAGAACATGCAACTTGGACGCGAAAAGGAAAATGTACTGTGGCGGATAATGGTTTGGGGTCCGCAGCATGTATATTAGATGCTTGTATATGTCGATATACAAGAAAATAGAGATACAAGCTAGATTTCAAAGCGATTACAATTTGTTTCATAATAATTTGAGATCCACATTGTATGTATATTGCATATTGTATATATGCAATATACAAGGAGTTATACAAGGAATCAAGATGCAAGCCGGACCCAATGGTGATTTTCAATATGCTTCGTAAAATTTGGGGTCCGCACTTTGTATGCAGGCAGTTGTTTGTATATGCATGTCCTTTTGCATATACAAGGGCGAAAAGGGCAAAATGCATGTTTGTGATGGGAAAAGTCAACGAAGCAAAAGGCACCTACGTGGCATGATTTTATTGGCCATTGACTTTTCAGCATGTTTTGGTGCCATTAATTTTGGCGATAGGAAGAAGATCGACGGCTGGTTTTAAAATTTCAGGCAGCGAGGGATTTCTTTGTATCTATGGCCACATTTCAGGTGGGAAAACTTCTTATGCATTCAATGCTGCATTTCAAGAGGAGCTGCGGGTAGCTGGGCCATTAATGGTGAAATGCAGAGGCATGGTCGATGATTGACTGACTAGCTACCAAATTTTAACAGAAAATCTTCAGGCGGCTACACATTCCCCGATTCCACCTGCTCCTTCCTTCTTCTACATGGACATTAATTGATTTGGGCGCCATTCTTGGTGCATTGTATCTAGCAAAATTTTGAAGTGCCATGTAATTATTGCCGAGTGCACAGTCTTGCTAGAAAAGGCAAACTGTGTTACTCATTTCTGGTGGTTGGAGACTTGGGCTTTTTTGGGGGAAAAATAACAAAAAACAGAGCATTTCCTGTCTATTTTATCTCTTTTGGAGTTTATGAGTTGCATTTGAGTGCATCTTGCACATATGTTCAGTTTCTTGTCATTTCATATGAAAAAAGCATTATTGCATGTGTTTATCTGTTTGTCTCCGTTTGTTGTATGCGTTTTCTTCTTTTGAATCTGGTTGGTAAGGGTTTCTAAGATTCTAGGATACAGATTTCCTGTATTGCATGCTTGATCTTCTAACATCCATTCAAGGAGTGGATTAAAGTGTTTTAGGTTAAGTATGGAGAAGATTGTATGTCAGCAAGGATATTTGTAAGTAGAGACAGTTAAATACTTATCCTTGGGTGGTGTTTGTAAGGCAAATACCAGTCCTAACCCCTTAAAACTTGAATGCCAGTTGCAAGCCATTCTCTTGTATATGTCTAGTTGACTCCTTGCCCTGAGATAGGCACCGGTCTGTTTCTTGTGTAGTAGTTATGATCCAAAACCCCCTATCTTGCATCCAAAACATAAATTCAAATCCTTTCATAATTCCAATCTGTTAGTTGTAGGAGTAGGATTAGGACCCCTGCATACTCTCATCCATAACCAGTCAGATATGTCCAAGAAAGTTGCCAAACTTGTGATCTATCATTCAAATCTTGGTCCATACATGAGAGTATTCTGCCTGTTGTTGTAAAGCTAAATCTTTATGTCATTGGGTGAGTCAAGGTTAAATCTTTAGCTATAGGGATACCCCCTTGGTGCGGTAGAACCAGAAGTGAAGGGGAGGCAACTCACGCAACCTCTTGTATTAGTTGGCTGAATCTGCCTGTGCATTGGAACTGGCAAACCCTTTGCTGATTCGGAAAGAAAAAACCAACATAACCCATCTTGGTATGATATTAAGTGGCTCAATGAGTGGATTGTAGGACCAAGCCCAAGCACTAAAGATTTGTTGGTCAACATGTTGAGATTGTTGTGACATCCACTTGTCTTGCCTTTAGATAGGCAATGAGTAGGTTTGATGGATTTGACTATTACAATTACCTGAATCCAAGATCATTTGTGGTTGTGTGTTTACTTTTTTGTAGATTACAAAATGCCAAAGTTTTCTTGATAAGCAATTGATTTGGTTGAAGCATTAGATTTTGATGATGATAGATGCATGTTGGATATTGTTGCATTCCACACAATTTAAATTTTATTGTTATAGCATTTGGTTCTGTTGTGGGCTAAAGTAAGTTTGTTTTGGCATTACTTGTTTTGCATATCTGAATTGGGACAACATCAAAGCTCTTTGAGAAGCAACTTCTACCATAATTAATCCTAGTGTATCCCTTATTAATGTAGCAAATAGAGGATCCGATCCCCATAAATAATGATTCAAAAAATCAATTTGACTTGGCCTATGCATGATTTGTATTTTTTCAATTGCTTGATAAAATTATTGATTAAATTGGACACTAGGCTCATTCAATTGTCTCCTCACTACTACAAATTAAATGAGAGCTTCTCATGGATTCATAGTTTTTCCAAACTATCTAAAAAATGCATTCTCCAATTCTACTTATGAATGTATAGAATTCAACAGAAGACATGCATACCAGTGACATGTTGCATCTCTAAACGTGTTAGCAAATAAATGTCAAGCAAGACCCTCATTATTAATCTAGTTTTTAATCATTAAATTCTTGCAAATATTGATGTGTTCAAAAGCATTATGTTCAATGTTAATGGAAAGGATAGGAAACCAATTGCATGTGTTTATAGGGATTTGATGAAAATCCCCAAGTATACACATAGGGCTTGCCATCATAATGAAATTACCCCTAGAGTTATCTCATTTAAATTACAAAAGTTGATGGACAAACTTCACTTTTAATCAAGTTTTTAGCATAACAAACAAATATTTGCTTGTGCATCTTTGTGTTCCTTTTTTTGAAAGTTTTATAAACATTTTTTTCATTTTTATATTTTTTTTGGTATATTTGGATAATAAATTCTTGCAAGGTCGAAGGTAGTTTGAAACATTTTAAAGCAACTGTTATATTTGTAAACTATCATAATATTCTAATTTGATGCCGCCCTATTACCATTTTTTTAATGTAGGTTTTGACACACCAACAGGTTGGAACGACAAAGGTTCCCTTGCTTGGAAGGTGGCTAGCCTCAAGAGTTTTCATTGATTGCTTTAGCAAAGTTTACCAAAAAATTTCAGTTGGAGAGCACTTTGGTTGGTCCATTCAAGTGACTATATAGGAATATCAAGAGTCATTCACATGAAAAAGAGGCCTACTTAGTGTAATTTGATCACTATTAGCTGGTGTAAACCCTTTGGTTCACTTTCAAAATTGTTCATGATTTCTGTTTCAACCTAATAGGCTTCTCATAGTAGGTTTCCAACATTAATTTTTGATGAAAATGATTTAAAATTTTAAAACAACAATACTTCCTTCAGAATCAAAATTTTGTACCATGGAATAAGAAAAGTCCTTCATGAAAATTTGTTCCAATTTCAAAAGAATTCAATTCTAAAATTCAGGACAACAATATGTATGTGAAAACATGAATTTTATCATGTGGAATTCAAAGTCATTACAATTTTTTTGCCTTGTGTAAATAGGAATTTATCATCAAACCCTAAGACTAAGCTAATCTAAGCATTGATGTAGAAAAAAGAGCAAATATGATAAGGAAAAGAGAAAAAGAATCTAAACTTGTCTTCAAACCCTCCATACATCATTCAATGAATGGACAAACTCGATGGAAAACCAATCCTCACCTAATTTGTTACTCACAATCAAAATGTAGGATGGTGCGATCTTCAAAGGAACAAAAGTCACATGCATGATTGATGTCAAATTTCTACTCGCACAAATACATTCAAGTTGACCACACAAAACAACTCACCATTAGCATGACATCAATGGTATGAAACATGTCAAATTTATCTGACATTCATTGAATTAAACGCGTGGACAAGTAGAAGAAAATAGATTTAAAGTTTGGAAAACACTATAAAAATGAAAACCCAAAAAATGGAGTAAAAGTTGGTTTATTGTATTTCAAAGACGAGTTTCCTAGGGTTTCCAACCCTTTACAATGCTTTACATTTTCATATTTATAGATTATTTGGAATGGGGAAGTTGAAAAGTCATTCACTCCAAAACCTTCTGCAGACACCTAAAATTGACCATGCCCTTATGATACCTCTAACATTGCCTTTCGACACCACCTTATGTCACCTTGCAACACATTTATCTTAGAACCCCTCCATGCCCCCTTCCGGTTAATTAAATAAATTATATTTAATTGAGTAGATTTATCCCATTCTCCAAATTAATTAAATAAATTACCTTTATTTAATTAATTAAATCCATTTCCTCCATCACCCAAATTAATTAAATAAATCATATTTATTTAATTAATTTAATCCATTTTTCCTCTTGTCAAATTAATTAAATAAATCTTATTTATTTAATTAATTAATCCTCACATATTTTTCCTCTCCAATAATTAATTAAATAATTTCATTATTTGATTAATTTCCACTTGTTCTCATCCTCATCCTCTTGCCACAAATAATAAATGAGAGGCACATGCCTTGCACAAAAGTCAAACTAACTTTTCATCTCCACCACTCATTTCATACTATGTCTCCAAATCCTAACCATTCACATAAAGATGCCTTAGAAGCTTCTATCTTTCACCTCTTAATCTCCACCATCCATTGCATATTGCACCTATTAATCTTAGCCATCTATTTCCACCTCTTAATCTCAACCATCCATTGTACCTCTTAATCCTAGCCCTCCATCTTATTGTCCAAGAATCTATAAATCAAGCATCAATCAAGTCATTTTCATATGAGCTTTCAAGCAATGTTATGCTACACTAGTTTGAGCAACCAACATATTGCAATAATTATCAAAATATCATTTGAAGTACATCAAGCATCAATGGAGCAACATGTAGCTATTGTGATGGTAACATTGTGTTATTGTTTTATTTGATTGCTTTAGTCCTTAGGCTCTATTGAAGTGATGTTGAATGTGGAATATGTACTTTCATTTATGTATTGTCCTTTTATGTTCATTCCATATTTCTGCATACACACCTTCGAAAGAGACAAAATACCAAAAGACACTTGTCTTTTTGCACCTTTTATCCTATTCCCCTATTACATTTGAGTCAAAATTTGACTTGTGGATGCATGTCATGCTCTTTGTGTGCACCTTCCCAAGTGTCTTGCACATCCTCCTAAAACTTTTCCTACAAATAGGTGGTAAAATTATCAAGTGACAACTCAATAATGTCCGAATTAGGCTCAACTCCATAAGTAGTTAAGCATGACTTTCAAAATGTCAACATATTTACATTAGCAACACATATCCATACAGATCCTCTCGTGCATTACAATCCTTTAAGAATATTTCTCAAGTCGAGCTAAAATAGATTGCCAATATCATTGTATTCTTAGAGATTTCCTATCCATTTCCAATGCTCCCCATACATTGTCTTGTTGCCACCAATAAATCCACTACTATGCACAAACACAAAACCATCAATACCAACTACATCTATAAGTTCATCATCTCTTAGTCCCCACCATCCTAATGGCATTGGTTTTCAACTATCAAATTGACCTATGGAAATTGTAACAGCTTGTATACTCCAAGTCAAGCTCTTGTCATCCTACATAAGACATAATTAATGGATCCACATTCAATTCTTGCTCAAGCTCAAAATATGCTCTTCCCATGGGGAATATCTCTTTAGTAACACTATCTCTCCACTTGGATCAATGTGAGAAAGGAAACCTTAGTATAAACACATAAATTAATTGCTTGAAGTTGAACCACACAAACTAATGGCCAGTTGGCACAAGGTATATATCACATTCGGCATTGTTTTGTTGCTATGACATCACTGTATAAATTCCAAGTGAGAACATAAAAAAAGGATAGTTGCTAATTCCTTTTTCTTTTGGCTGCCTGTAGATCCCATATTTTCCATCTCTTGACAAAGCTCAACCAGCATGGGCTCAAAATATTTTCTGATAGCCAGTTTCTAAACCCTTTTCATTTTGTGAATATCCTTTCATGGCATTTTGATTTCTTATTAGCCTGCGATGGCTTGGTGTCCTAGCGCCCTTGATACTTCAGGATCTCGGACTTGGGCGATAGGCTTTTTATAAGCTTTTGTAGGTCTGAGAACCTGAAAACCCAGAGTTTGGGGTTCTGGAGACTCAGACTTCCGGTCATTAGAATTTAGAATCAATGCTTGTTTCATTTAAAACTTTTAAACCTAGACCCGAATGCTGTGCTCAAGGTTCTGAAAGTTTTAAACTTTCAGTCATTCTGGAGAAACTTTGTCATTGATTTCTTTGTCTCTCTTAACCCCAAGGTTCCAAATGGTAGCGCAACTTGTTGCCAATCCATCCATTATGTTCATGGATGAGCCAACTTCCTGCAGCAGTTGTTTCGGTGTATCAGTTATATGTTTCAAAGGAAATCGAAAAATCATTTTTTTTCTAGCGAGCTTTATTCTAAGGAGTTTCCTGCCCTTCATGAACCTACTTCAAAGGCAGAGCTTTTAGTTTCTATGGAGGATTATTTCCATTCTGGTGAGGATGAGACTCTAGATTTAGGGAACCTATCCTCCAGGAAAGGGGGATGGACAATGGTTTTTTAATAGAAAATCAATTTCACTCAAGAAAGCCTCTTCCTAAGTTGGGAAGGGGATGGACAATGGTCTTTAATAGAAAATCAATTTCATGCAAGAAAGCCTCTTCCTAAGTTGGGAAGTATGCAAGCCTCTTTCTAAGTTGGGAAATATGTTTAGTACTAGATAATCTTTCATTTAGAAATGTTAAATAGTTTGGTTTTATTTTCTCTATGTGTTTATAGAGCATGTTTTATTAATTTATTAATAAATTAGATCATGAACTTATTTAGAAGACTTTTGAAAATGAGATGTGAAGTAACTAAGGAAGCCAAGAATTATGCAAAGATAGGTCTAATCTACAGGTTTAGCAATCTTTGGCCCAATAGGTGTGCACCCTAACTTCGTGCCTCTCAAAAACATACTTGCCGATGCCGAATAAGTTTAAAAACTTTATAACAACTTCATTGCTTAGTCGACTGTTTATAACTAAGCTTTCAGGACCACATAATCAATTTTGATGCCAGATCTATACGTAATCGTAAAAAGTGTCAAAAACAACACTTTTTGAACACCTGCCTTATGATGGTCAATTCTCACATCCCTTCATCGCACACATTTGCACCAATGAGTGACCATTTTCCCCCCTATATTATAGACATTAGCACTCAAATCCATAATAGAATCCTCTAAAAAATAAATCTATACTCATATCTTATGTGCATGTTTATGTATGAACCTAAACAACATTATATTATTAACTAAATAATTTTAACCAAAAAATCTTCCATAAAGCACCCTAAACTTCATATAATAACATGCTTTTTTGGATAGTACTTAACCCTAAACTAATAATAAATTGTGTAATCAAGCTTCTGGTTTAAACTGTGTTGAGATTAATGCAAAAATCTCAACACAGTTTAAACCAGAAGCTTGATTACACATTATTATGGACTGTGGAAATTTGATGTGTTTAATAATAAAGTATCCTATTTCTAAAAAAACCTAAACCTAAAATTAATCTCTCACTCTATTTCTCACACTCAACCTAATCGCTGCCGCTGCTCCAGCCCATAGCTTCCATGGAGGCCGTCGACGTGGGAAGCATAGAGATCGCCAGGAGGCCGTCGACGTGGGAAGCATAGAGATCGCCAGGAGGCCGCCGGCGTGGGAAGCAGGGAGGCCGTTGACATGGAGGTGGATGGAGGCAACAGGTTTGGTTTTTAAACAGTAGCCAAAAGACTTCTCAGTATTTTTTTTTTGGTTTTTCTTCACCTATTTTGGTGTTTCTTTGGTGGGTTTTTAGGCACAGATGGACCAGTCGGTATGAAGCTCACCTTTGGGACAATAGTTGCAAGAAAGAAGGCCAAACAAGGAAAGGGAGACAAGGTTTTTGGGTGGGAAGTTCTCACTGGTTTCTTCTGTTGTCTGTTGGTGGCATGTAATACAATCCTTGTGAAACAATGAACAACGATTACAGTCTACCTGGGTACGTCTGGTGTCACAGTTTTTGTATTCGAAGATTTATTGGTGTGAGCATTATTTAAGCAATCTGAAAGAAATGAGTTATTATTGTTGTCATGTTTTAAAATGGCTCTAAATATTGCTTTGCTTATTTATGTTATAGGAGGATATGACAAGGAAGAGAAGGCGTGGGAAGCAGGGAGGCCATTAATGGAAATGCCTAGCCACACACTTCTAACATTCTCATAGCTCTAACCCAGGACAACCACATTTAGTCACATAAATTGTGTCTTTTGACACAATAGATTTAAAGGGTTTTTGTAACCAGGGTTTGCAAGAGAACCAATAGGTAAGGTCATTTTTGACCTTACTGGGGCAATGACCTGTTTTTTTTTTTCTATTGCATAAGTTTTTTTTTCTATTGCATAAGCTTTTTTTTCTATTGCATAAGTTTTTAAGGTGTTTTATAGTCTTTCAAAATGTGACAGAGGTTTAGAAGGTCTGTCAACATGGTCTATGAGGTTTGTGTATAGAAGGTCAATGTCACAAGTCTAGAAAGCCTGTGAAATGATTTACCAAGGTCTGCCATGATTTTTTAGAGTCTGTGTAGTGTTTTATGCCTTTATTTTTTAGGGTCCGTGTAGTGTTTTATGGGATGTATTGGTAGAATCTTTTTGAATAAAAGAGTGCACGCTGGAACCATCACACAGAAAAAGAGCCTAGTAGAGCACCTATTGAAAGAACTGCCACTTCAACCTTACAAAGCCAATAGAACTGTAGGATTGTTCTAGGGGATGCTACCAACGCTTACATAGCAGGCAACTGTAGGATTGGAAATATGCATTGCTTTGTACCCTTCATACCAAGTAACTAAGGTCCCTAATTGCCGGCAAGAATAAATATTTTACTTAAATAATATTTTTGAACCAGTCCTTTCTCATGGCCTAGATGTCAGCTACAAACAATCCAGATTAAAAAACTTGTGACCTTTGTCCAGACTTTCTGTGCCCATTTATAGTTCTAAAATATAGGATTCACAATACTCTTCTACGCCTGACAAAAGAAAACCAAAAACCCTTGCCTCCTTTGCTACCTTTGTGGTATATGTTCTTAGATGAGCCAAATGGAGTTTCCAGGAAGTGAGGCCAGAGACAAACTTTATATTAAAAAAACAACCGCTTTTTAGTAAGGTATCTATATTAACTTTAAGGATTGAAGAGAAACCTCTCTGGAACAGTCCCTTGTAAATGTGTTTTCTTTAACCAAACCCTATTTCTATTGGACACAGTTCTAATTAGGAGAAGATTGGCATACTCAGTACCTCATATTGTATCTTATAAAACTCGTCAATGACAAATCTAGTGGACTTCCTTTTCCACTTTAGCTCTCCCTCTGAATTTTGCCCATCTCCTACAACTGGAATTATAGCTTGCACGATATCTTTTACTTCTAATAAATTTTTTTTATCATGTCATTTACAGACAGATATAAACTTAGTCATTGCAGTACTCTGCTCAATAGCTCACTAACCATAGATTACCATTCTCTATAAACAACGTTTTATCAAAATCTTTGAAAGCCCTCTATTACAAGTTTACACCATTGTTCAGGTAAACAAATTTTTTGAAAACAATATCTTACATACATGGAGAAACAAATCTCCTGTAAACTAACACTAAACTCTGCACAGAGTCTGGGGATTTCTAGATGCTATAATTTCCAAGACCCATCTGCCCATTTAATATATATAATATATAGTGAGGAAGAGTTTGTGAGCAGAATCAGTGAATATAGCAGGCAACTGTAGGATTGTTCCAGGGGATGCTACCAATGCTTACATAACCAGCAGACCAAGACAAGGCAACAATATTTTGTTTTTTCTTAACCTCTTTTGTTTCTGCCTTGATTTGGCTTTATTGCTTTGAATGTGATTACTCAAGATACTTTGTTGCTGCAATGCTTTGTGGCTGTTTAACAACAAATAAAATAGTAGACATAAGTTTTCTACAGTCAAGAGTGTTTTTAGATTCAACTACCAATTTCAAAAAATATTTTATGTTTTAACAATTGACAACACAAACACCAAGGTTCATCTTCTTAACATCTGGATTTTTTTATTGTTCCTAATCTTTTTATATTTCAATGTTCTCTGTAGAAATTTACAGATCAAACTTGTCTTCCAAAAAGATAACATATATTGTTCCTAATCTTTTAAAATACTTTAACAGTTTGCTCCATTTCTGCAATACAAAATACATATCACATTGAGTTAGTAATGGGCTCTAGTTTTTTAGTTTGAGGTTCCTATGAACACACTTTAATAGGCCATTGAGCAGAGGTAGTGATACATTTTCACGGTTTTGTAATTCCTTGTCCTCAAAGTCAACAATGGGCACCATACAAGGCTTGCTTTGAAATAGTCTCTGCAATGCAATCTTTTTCAAACTCATCTTTGTTTATTTTCAAGGATGTTTGTTTTGGTGAGCATAGTCACTAGGAAAATTGGATATTACATTACATTGCTGATGAAAATAACAAAAACATTATATTGGTACTTGCTTTAAACAAAAACAACAAAACATTATATTGCTAGTTGCATAATACGGTAAGACAATCTTTGACAAAATATTACAAAATTGTCAGCTTTTACTTACAATGTCCAAAATGCATTACTGACTAGATGTTTCAAAAAACTTATAGCAATAACTTGACATCAAATCCTGATTTTCTTGTTTACTGGTGATACAGCTTCGAGAAAACATTACAAAATTGTCAGCATTTACTTACAATGTCCCAAATCCATTGCTGACTATATGATTCAAAAAAATTATAGCAAGTCTTAATTTTCTAGTTTACCATAAATCCAGGGAATGGCTCTGGCTCTGGCTCCTCTATAGGACTATTTGTTGAAGTATTTTTTGGAGGAGCTGATTCCACATGAGGTGTGATAGGAACAAGATGACCAAACATTGTTTCATCTAAAAACCTAGAAAATTGGAATTGCTTTATAGGGGAATGAGGGGGGCTGTGACTAGTCACTTGGAAGTTGTTAATGGTAGTATAAGCAGGGCTTAATATGCTGTACATATCCCTCAAAATTTGATGATGTTTAGGTAGAGGGGTTGATGGAGTACTCAAACACCTTGAACTGCTTCCCTCATGTGTTGAATTTGTATTGTTAGTCACTTGTTGGTTTGTAAGGGTAGCATAACCAGGGCTTAATATGTTGTACATATCCCTTAGAATATGATGTTGTTCAGGTAGAGGGGTTGATGGAGTACTCAAACGCCCTGAATTGCTTGCAACATGTTTTGAATTCCTATCCTTGACCATTTGCCTTTGTTCTTTCTTCAATTCTCTTGCCCTTCATTGCTGCAACTTTTCTTCTTCCTTCTTTTGTCTCTTTAATTGTCTTTCAAGCTTCTGCTCTTCCCTCCTTTTCTTTTCTTCAATTAGACGGATTTTCTTTGCCTTTGCCTATTTTTTTTCTTTCTTTTAGTTCCTCAAGTTCTATTTTCCTTGCTTCTTGCTGCTCATGCAGGATTAGATAATCATCTATGGTAAGAATTTGGGACTGCCTACCTAGCCTCAGTGCACTGTCATCCAGGGGATTGGGTCTCTTACGAACCGTTTCAATTGGTAGCTTGAGAAAGTTCTTTAATGAGCCTTAACTGCATCTCACTTGTTGGTCTACTATTTCATTACCTTCAGAGTTCTGCAATGAACCTTCATTGCATTTCACTTGCTGCAATGTTGTATCAGTAGCATCTAAATCTGTAGTTTCCCAATCTGTGGTATCTGCATAATAATGAATAACCTCGGTTGTTGGAAGTGGAGGAGGGGAAGACCTAGATAATGACACTTCTTCATTTTCAAAATCAATCTACATTCCAAGGTTGTTGGCAGCTTCTTTAACCCAATTTGGTGGGTTAACTTGTGTTGGCAAGCTCATGGCATCATCTTCTTCATTTGACTGTTGTGTTTGGCTGACATGAGTAGCTAAACTTATGCTGTCATTCACTTCATTTGTTAGTGTTGATTGTTCCCTTGCCATTTGTGCCAAACAATTTTGCACTTCAACCTCTTCATATCCAGCCAACCTTAATATGCTTGCAATACCTGCAATCTCATTTTCTTCTTCAACAAAGAAGGATTCACTTGGTCTCATGTCATTACAAAGAGCATCTCTGTTTAGTGGCCAAATTCCAGTCCTTCGAAAACCTGATATGATATTTTCAGATGTAAGGGCAAGCTTGAAAGCTTTACTACTTAGTTCAGCCAATTCTGCCCTCCTTATTTCAATGTGGGGGTTTTTTGCCATCCACTTGGACCTTTCATTTTTGAAGTATGACTTGAATGGTGCAAAGACACTAACGTCCAAAGGCTGAAGTTTGTGGCTGGTATGTGTAAGCAAAGTAAGAAGATCAATGCCCAAAGATCTAGCTTCTTGAATTGTGCTGTAAGTCACATGGCTTCCATGTCCATCAAAAATGAGTAGATGTCTATTTGTGGTTGAAGCTCCACCAGGGACTGATCTAGCAAAATGGTGCAGCCAATTCAAGAAGAGCTCTTTGGTCATCCAAGCATGTGGTTGGGCTACCATGCACGCCCCTGGTTCACAATTTGCTATATAGTTTTTTAGCTGCCTTTTACCCTTGAAAAGATAAAACCCTGGTATACTATGCCCTGCTGCATTAATACAACATAAAATGGTTATCCACTCCCTACTTTTTGATAGAATTTGTGGCACACTTCTGCTGCCCAACTTTGCAATAACTCGCATCCTACAATTTCTGCCTGCTTGAACACCTGTTTCATCACAGTTCCATATCTTTGTTGGGCCGTAATGATTAGCATTATAAAGTTTTTCCAAGTTGTCATAAAAATTTGCCACAATGCTCGGACGCAACATCACTGCTTTATCCCAGTCAAGACCCTCAACAATCCTTATTGTCAAATCTGGATGATGTCTACGGAAACCAGCCCACCATGATCCACCTGGCAAACCATTCGTGAAAGGATTTGGCCTTCCTTGACAAATTTGTGCAATGTGTGATTTCAACTGAGTAACCTCCATACCATGACCAAGTTGAGCCAAATCTTT
This sequence comes from Cunninghamia lanceolata, assembly GCA_027924645.1. NCBI lineage: Eukaryota > Viridiplantae > Streptophyta > Pinopsida > Cupressales > Cupressaceae > Cunninghamia > Cunninghamia lanceolata. The sequence continues at coordinate 356,332 of BSBN01000210.1, read as the reverse complement.
GCACCATTCGACAACTTCTAGCTCTTCTTCCATTGACAAAACCGTTGGTGGTCCCTTTGTTTTCGTGGTTGTTATTCCTGCCAACCAATTTGTCAAACTAGTGCAAGGGATACCCCACTTTTTTCCAGCTGCTCCTATGGAGTACTTATTGTCCTTGACATCCTTGATCGCACCATCCATATCTTGTTTTGTCCATTCCCCTCTCTTCATCTTTGCCTTCATTCCATGTTTTTAAGCAGAACTAGTAGAAACATCAATGTTAACTGCACTGTCATTAATTGGACTACAATCAGTGTTATTTTCAGGTGGGTTGATTGAAGTCTCAGCATCATCTGAGTCAATTGCATTCAATTTGACTCCCCTTGGCAACCTGGTCCTAGGCCTTCGACTTGTTCTTCTGGATCTTCTCTTTCCTGCTGCCATAATGCCTAAATAAAATGATGTTATTTAATAATTGTTAGCAAGAAAATGTAATGAATGTTCACCGTGAATGTTATACATCAAACTTCATGATCCTTCATGACAATGAACATTAGATGTCCACAGTGCATAATAAATTTGATTTGAATGCTTCTGTATGGAAAAAAGTTGAACACAGTTAAATTCATAAGTATTCAAATCGAAATTATGTTATCATATGTCTCTTCATCATGGATCATGGATTGTGATCAATAACATTGATGGTACAAATTCATTACATCATTACACAACTTTTTTCATAAGCTTTTTTTTCATAAGCTGTCTATTAAATGTTATAGCTCTGTTAAATAAATAAATAAATAAATAAATATATATATATATATATATATATATATATATATATATACATGTCTGTTAAATATTATAGCTCTGTTAAATATATATATATGTATACATATATGTTTGTTAAATGTTATAGCTCTGTTAAATATATATATACAGCAAAAACAGACAAGGCACATCAACCTCTTGACAAAATGCCTCAAAGAAACTTGTTCTAATGGAATGACATGGGTTTGCCAAAAGACCATTGAAACTCCTAAGCAAATGCATGAGTATCAAGTTGTAGATCCTTTAATCTTTTCCAGCATGTCTTTATTTTCTCTGCCCAAATTAGAACTTTTCAAATTCATGTTAACAGTTGTCAAAGCATAATGGACAGTGAGTTCTGTGTTAAAGATGTTGTAAGTGTCCAAGGGAGTGTGGTTGTGTATACCATTGTATTTTGTCCCTCATGTGACAATATATTTGATCAGAGATGCTGCTAAGTGGGACGGTATAGTCAAATACACAAGTTCTATTCTTTCATTGGAGGTTGTCAAAGGGAGAGTCATGCTTCAAGGTATTCGCAAGCATTAACTAGTAGAAATGGGCATGAAATTGTGTGATTTGTTAGTAGTATCTTGTTTTGTTAAATGTTTCTGGATCGGACTGCATTGTATTTATTTTCAATACTCAACAATCTCATCTATCAAAGTTTCAATACTCTACAATTACATGATCTATTTAATGTTATTCTCTTTATTAGCATATCTATTTAAAATTTCACCAGCCCCTTGGACAGATTGTCTGCATGCTAGAGAGGGATCTATCTAGGTTAATGTAACTCCAGGATGTGGGGATTTACTGATTTTAACAGACATCTTAGCATTACATGGAATATCTATTCTCTTTACAAACGTACCCTTTTACCATTTCACAACCACCCTTATGAAAGCTCTATAGCTATTTTGCTATTAAAAAATATTGAAAGAAAAGAAAACACCATGTGCATTTTGCTGTTAGGGTACTTCTAGGGTTTGGGAAAGCTTGGTAAGGCCTTAGGTTTGGGAAAGCTATAACATTTAACAGAGCTATAACATATAACATTTAATAGAGCTATAACATTTAACAGAGCCATAACATTTAATATTTAACATATAACATATAACATTTAACATTTAACAAACATATAACATTTAACAGACATATAACATTTAAATATTTTTGTCTACCAAGAAGCTAATATTACTTGGTAACGAATCAATATAAGAACATACTATAGAAATAAATAAAAAAACCTGATTTGAGAAGAAGACAATGTGCCACCTAAGCCTTGTAGCAGTTTGCAGGTCTGATATTCTGATACTTGTTGCAGTTCTGATATTCTTTCTGACTTGTTAGAATGAAAATGATAGATATGAATCATTGGTTCATTTTATAGATTAATTCCCTCCAATTTTTTGAAATTCAGCGTTCCACGGATAGAGAGCCAATTTTCAAATTTGATCTATTTATTGTGTGATTTGATTTTCATTTGAAATGGGCATGGATACATTTTTGAAATTTGGTGTCATTAATTATGTGATTTGATTTTTTAAATGGTGAGCCTCACATCTGTTTGTTTATTTTACAGGTACTCTGAATCTGGTTGTTGAAGTCTCCAAGTTGGGCATTTATTGCTCAATATTTGGGAGAGATGGACTGATTTATTAGAAATAAAATTTTGTAACTATGTCAAGTTGGGTACCTGTCATTGTTCATTACAATACCAGATTAATTGGTGGACCAGTAGTTGTACATTTAATATTTTATAAGCTGTAAGAAGCATGTATTGATGTTGACAAGAATGTGTCTATAGGTGGACAAAGTAATTGGAAGATTGTACAAATTTGAACATAATATTTTAATATAGTTTGTTATAAGTTCAGATGTGAATTTTATTTGGAATAAATTATATTATCTTTTGTTCCATTTAGAGCTAAAAGTTGAAAAGGGATGTTTGTTCATTTTGTACTATTGAATGGGCAGTTGGAAAAAATTTGGTCTATCAATGATACATGTTTGACATGTTTAAAAGCAATAGTTATTAATACAAAAAGTTACTTTTATTGATATTTTTATATTCAAGCAATAATGAAAATATGTTCTACTAATGGATCAAACTATGACAATTACCTTCCCAACCATTGTAACTATCACACCTATTGGGTCTTTTCCCCTAGGTGACTAAACCCTGGAAACCTTTTCTTACATAATCTATTGTGATTTATCCCTATGTTCATGACATTTTCATCATCTTATGTGAATCGAAGGAAGATATAGATTTTAGTCTTGCTAAGAGATTGTGGGTCTAGGAGAGGGCTTCCCTCTATCAAACCATGGTTCCTAAATTTTAATCAATTTTTTAGAAAACTTCATGGTTTTATCAATATGGGTAAGGATGCCCAATCTCCCTCTACATTTCTAGTTCTCTTCGTCTATGGAGAGCACCAACAACTCCCTATGTAAGTTTGTTTCTATCTCCTTTGAAACTTTGAGGCATTCTCATCCTAATTTTGTACATATTTTGGTAGAAATGGATTTATCTCAAGGTATACCAGTGAAAATATAGCTAAAAGTGGGTAGCAATATTTTGAAGCATCATCTCAATTATAAAAGGTTAGCTTTTAGATGTCGAAATTATTTTGGTCTAAGTCGTTTGTCAAATTCATATTCAAAAAAAAAGGAAAACCTCTAGCAAATGTCCTAATGATAGAATGTTGAACTGCACCATCACATTGTGGATAGCCCACTTGAAAAAACTACTTTAACCAAAGCTGCTGCTCTTTAATTTTGTATTTTAAATTAATTTTTAAAGCAATAAATTATAGAACCTGATTTAAAATAAAATAAAATATAGATTTAAATTGTAACAACATTATTGAATAATAGACATCAAAGTTTTTTTCTTCAATGTTTCCATCATCATCATGGAAGAGAGCCAAAGAAGAGAATTAGAAATGGATCAAAGAAAAAAACTTTCACACAGTTAAATCCTATACTCAGATAAACATTATTGAATTCCAAATATTTGTTTATTTGTTTAATTTCCAACTAGGGAGAAATTTCATAGGAAAACAGTCCAATTTTTTGAATTACTTAAATTAGACGGGTGAAGGCCTCCATTTCCACTCCTGCGCAGACAACAAAGCGGAGCGATGACCAATGTTCCGACTGGGATATATTTATTTTGGCCCCGCTGAAGGTATTCTATGTTTATAAAGATGTACCACAACACGAAGCGCCCGTGGCCTAATGGATAAGGCGTCTGACTTCTAATCAGGCGATTGTGGGTTCGAGTCCCACCGGGCGTGAATGTTATCATTCATTAAAGACTTAGCATTTTTAATTTATTTACTTAAACTTCAACGCAATTTATTCGCTTTTCCAAAATAATACTTTATTGTGGTGCCTTTGGGTGTACTTTTTAGTTTATTACAATTTATTTTTTGTATTTAATTTGTTTCATTTTGAGTATATGTTAATTATAGTCTTCCGTTCATCACTCATATATGTTAACTATAGCCTTTTATTCATCACTTATATATGTTAACCATAACCTTTCATTCATCACTCTAAACAATTCTATTTCAGTTATAGAAGGTGTGGTCCAAAATCCCTAGGTTTTAAGGGGTTTGATTAGGTTTCAAGGAAGTTTCATACTTCCCTCCTCGTACAACAAATCCCAAGGTGTTTTACAACAACACATTTGTCTTAGAAGCAAATACAAGTGAAGGAAAATAAGTTTCAAACATCCACAATTGCACATTATAGAACCACATGATTGGGTTTCAAGTTTCATACTTCCCTCCATGTACAACAAAACCCAAGGTGTTTTTACAACAACACATTTGTCTTAGAAGCAAGTACAAGTGAAGGCAAATAGGTTTGAAGCATCCACAAGTGCACATGATAAAACCACATGAGAAGGAAGTTGCTGCACCATATGGACTAGACTGTTAACATGGTTTCATCACAAATATTTGAAAATCTATCATTGGTATATCTTTGTTATTTGCATACCATATTAGTATTGATCCAAACTTTGCTTCACTAGTTACAATTCATCAACTAATTCAAGGACAAAACCAACAAATCACATTTAAATAACTAAGCTTGTTTCCATTTTTCATTTACAATTACACTTATCTTTCTTAGCTCTTTAATTAAGGCAAATAAGTTTCAAACATCCACAAGCACACATGATAGAACCACATGAGAAGGAAGTTACCACACTATTTGGACTAGACTATTGGCATGGTTTCAAAGAAGTTTCATACTTCCATCCACGTACAACATACCCCAAGGTATTTTACAACAACACATTTGTCTTAGAAGCAAATACAAGTGAAGACAAATAAGTTTCAAGCATCCACAAGTGCACATGATAGAACCACATGATTGGGTTTCAAGTTTCAAACTTCCCTCCACATACAACAAACCCCAAGGTGTTTTTACAACACATTTGTCTTATAAGTAAGTACAAGTGAAGGAAAATAAGTTTTAAGCATTCACAAGTGCACATGATAAAACCACATGACAAGTCAGTCACCGCAACATTTGGACTAGACTGTTAACGTGGTTTCATCACAAATATTTGAAAACCTAGCATTGGTATCTTTGTTGTTTACATACCATATTAGTATCAGATCCAAACTTTGTCTCACCAATTATAACTCATCAACTGTTCAAGGACAAAACCAACAAATCACATTTAAATATCTAAGGTTGTTTCCACTTTTCATTTACAATTACACTTATCTTTCTTAGCTCTTTAATTAAGTTAGGGTATAATCATTGCATTTATTGCTCTATCATTTTATTAGACTTCAAAATTAATTGTAGATTGTGTTGGCAAGAGACACTGTGTGGCTTCATAAGTGTTGTCATTGATGGCAACAAAGTCTATTCTACACATCCGCAGTACATAATATGCCTATACTGGAACTCAGAGTGAAGATTGTTTTGGTCCGGTAGACAAGAACAGAGTATGCAACATGGTCCGACAATCAGGTCCGGATCTCTTAGATGGTGTAACTTAGTAAGTTGCGGACTTGGACAAGTCAAGAAGGGTGTCATGACTATTGTATTCCAGAGATTTAGCCTCCGGTGATAAAGCATGAAAAAGATATGAGCTTCTGAGTGATGGGTTCCAGTCAGATAGAGCAGACATAGGATGAACTGACCGACAGAGTACCAAACTTCAATCCGGATGTATGAAAGGTGTTGATCAAGCAATTTGTGGCATTATACATTATTGGCCGACATGATTAATGACTTCTATGTCTAAGTTTTTGATGCGCATCATCAACCAAGCAAGGATTCAGTCGACAGAACAAAAACTTGCAATTATCTCAAGTGTTCTTATTGCCGACTATGAAGTTGTTGGAAATCCTTGATGCAGATATATATACTCGATGGAATCAAGCTTGTGAAAAAAATGTGTGTATGGAGAAGTGGAAGCAAATATAGGAAGAAGTGTGAAAATAAGATCTGAATCCAGAATATGACTGAAGAGTGATATTGAGCAGAGGAAGAATGAAATGTGCCAGATCAGTATACAGTGTCTAACTGGAACTGAATTCTTGCATGTATGGATGTTGTTCATCAGTTCAAACACCTTGGTATCATCTATAAGCATTTGTAGACAGTGAGTCTCTTGTAGGTAGTGGGCCTCTTGTGAGCAGTGTGCTCGGGCAGTGAGCTCTAATTGGCAAGTGCCATTTTGTATTCTTTTATTCTTTTAACAGAGAATACAATCTTGGGTTAGTCACCCCGTGGTTTTTCCCTTAACAGGGTTTCCACGTAAAAATCCTTGTGTTGTGTGTGTTAATTTCACTTCTGTTCTTATGGTTGCTTATGCTTTCATGTTTTGATATATCATTGAATATTGAGATAAGAAAAGAAAGTAAAAATTAAGGATAACTGATTCACCCCCCCTCTCAGTTATCTGCCTTGTTTCCAACAATTGGTATCAGAGCTAAGTTCCTCTGAACAAGCCTAACAGCTTGAGGAAGATCTGGGAATCTCAATGGATGCATATGGTGTGAAAGAACAACTTCAGTCTACCCTAGATGATCTTGAACAATCCCACTCTGAGGTCAATAGTTTGAGAGAAAGACTTAAGGAAGCTGATGATTTCATCAATGAGCTGAAAGAAAAACTCAGTAATTCTATGAAAAAGAGAAAGGAACTACTCCAGAAATTAGCAAATCAGAATGAAGCCAATAATACTGATGAGGATCTGAATGAGAAAACTAAGCTATGTGAGAAGCTATCAAAAGAAGTCATTATGATAAGACATGAAATGGAATCAGGGGTTATGAAATTCACCCAAGAAATTGAAGAGAAGAGAAAGACTGAAGATAACCTAAAATAATCCCTTAAGGAGAAAACAGAGGACTGCCACAAAATGGACAGAATAATCAGGCATCTTGAATCTAATCTTGAAGAAGCCAAAGACAATGAAGAACAACTTGAGAGCCAGATAGACACTCTTAAACAAGATTTTCAATCTGCAAATGAATACAAAGAAAAATTCAAGATAAGCTCAGCCCAACTTGAAGTTCTTCTTGAAAGTCAAAAGAGGGTAGATGATAAGCGTGGCTTGGGGTATGAGAAAGGTGAAAGCTCTGGATCTGGTCAAAGGAACTTTGGATCAGGAAGTCAAAGAAACATGCCTAGAAGACCTCTGGTAAGGCAACCAAATGCCCAAAGATATCCATCTTTCAATGGAAATTGCTTCAATTGCAACAAATTCAGTCATGGAGCAACCTAGTACAGGAACAGAATGAATCAGAACAATTCATCCTTCTCCGGTCAATGTTTTAGTTGCAAAAGGTATGGTCACAAATCTCATGAATGCAGAAATATACAAATGAACAATTCTTTCAATGGTAGATGCTTTACATGTAATAGAATGGGGCATATGGCTAATCAGTGCAGATCAAAAGGATATCAACCAAATAAGCAAAGAAATGTTGTGTGTTACAATTGCAATAAATCCGGTCATATAGCCAGATTCTGCAGAAGCAGAAATTATGATGAAAGGGGTCCGGTAAACATGATCAGAAACAAGATAAGGCAAAGGTAAAGTAAATGCAGATGAAGTTCAAAAGGAGATGAGAAAGATTTGGGTAAAGAAGAGTACAATGAATATTAGAGAGGGATCCGCACTGGAATGCGGTGCTGATAATCCTTTTAGAAACTAAAAAGTGAGCTCTGGCTCAGGGGGAGCTATAGAGAAAATCTTTTTCCCCCAGCCAGCCGGTAAGTGCCTGAATTCGGCCCATTGAGTGAACATCTAATGTTGCAGATTAAAGGGTCCTATAAAATCCCTCAAAGAACTTTCAGTCAGAATCTGAGAGGTCTGCATGAAGTTTCACAAGGTTTATGACCACTTGAGTAGATCCAGTTTCAGCAACCATCTAGTATTAACAGAGCAATACAAATTGATTCGGTATGATCTGAAAATACAATACTCTAATCTGCGGATCCAGAGGAAAGTCTTTAAGGCACCTGGGTGTTATCAACACACTAAGGTACTAGTTTGAAGATCCACAAGATGATTCATGAAAAGCTCACTTAAGAAGTAGGGTGACCAGATAACTTAAAAGTTTGTGCATTTATTACAAAAAGGGAATTAGATTTTGTGCAAGCATAACAAGTTTTTTTCACTCATTATTTACACACTTGCACTCACGAAGAAGAAAGAAGAGCTCTGAGAAGAGATCCTACAGTTTACTCAAGTTCAAGCTGAAGATTGAATTCAAACAGAAAATCACTCTGACATCTGCTTCAAACCCTAAGGCGTGAAAAGGTACTTCCCTTTTGCAAATTCTCTCCAAATTTCTTTGCTAGAATGGCTACTCCAATAATTGTTAATATATCTGAAAGACCAAGACCAAAATTCAAGAAACACCGTTACAAGTCACTAGAAGTTGATCCCTTGGGTGCGTTTTCTAGTATTCCACACGGTGTCTTACATGTAGAAGATATTAGGGTTTATATCCATGCAAACATCAAAGATTTTGGAGACGCAAAATTGATCGACATCTATCGAAAATAATTAATAGATGATAATTTTGAACTCAGACCTAAATTCAAGACCCTAAGGGACAAACACTTCGAACATTGCATACATTTTTCATATGTTCTAAGTAGGATGCATGATAATTTTATGTGGCTAATGAGGCCATTCAAGATAACCAAAGATTCCATCAGGTATGTGACCGGACTGCATTCAACTGGTGGGTTACCTGCACTCAAATCTGTAAAGAACCAAACGGTAACTGAAGCCACTGGATCAAAATTTGACAAAAGAGCAATGACTATAGATGACATCATGGATCCGGATGTCAAGTTTGCTTCAATGATAATTGGCTACAAAATCTACTACTCAAGTAGGGAAAATTTTGTGTTTGGTACATCAATCTATGCTGCATATCAGATGTTGAAGGAAGATGCAGACTATGATCTATGTGAGCTTCTACTGAGTCAACTGATGGAAAACTTGCAGAAGATCAAGAAAGATAAGAAAAACTCTTTCAAATATGGCAGTCTAATATTGTGTTTGTTTTTCTACTATATGAATGAGTTGCTTGGATCAAAGGGTTGGGTCTGGCAAAATGATAAACCCGTTGCAATTCAAATCAGAGATTACATGTATGGACTTGGTGATGCTCAAGCCCAAAAATCAGCTCTCTGGGGTTACTTCAAGAATTTCCAAAGCATAATGCATCCCAGAGAGAGAATACCACAGTCAATATTTGAGAAATACAAAGACAGTCTGCTTCATGGTTGACATTGATCAATGCCTAATGGAGGCAGTTGAGCCAAGAACTGTGTGGATAATGCCCATGGGATATGAGGTCGATGAAAACATTTTGGAGGTACATGTTCAACACTTGCTAAGCCAACCTAAAGACACTAAAGTAGAAAGGTTTGGCATCTTTAAAGAGCTAAGCATAAAAATACATGTTGAATTAAGGCAACCTGAGATAAAGAGAAAAGTAAGAAAGGAAGTTGAAGAATTTGCCAAAAGATTTGGCATATCAAAGGAGGCAATAGATGCCAATAGAGAGAAAATAGAGAAGACAGAAAAAGAAAGACAAGAAGCAAAGAAAGAAAGCATTCTGGTGCAAGCCTCCTCCTGGACTAGATCTTCCAAGAGTTCTGCTCCTATCACTCCTAAAAGCTCAAAGACTACCAAACTGGAAGTCAAGCCATCCGGGAAAGGAGAAAAGAGAATGAAGACCAAAGCCACAAGGACATATATGAGCCAAAAGGATGAGGAAGAGACAGAATCAGATGAGGAAATCAGGAAAATGAAGAAGAAAAGAACGTCCAGGAAGTCCTCTGATAGCATAAATGAGGAAGAGAAAACAAAGGAATTTGTTGAAAAACCCACTCTATCAATTGAAGACATCATCAAAGCCATCACTGTTGATGGAAACCTACAGCCGGTGATAGAATTTTATGATGAATACAATGATGCAGATAAGAGAATTCTTGAAGAGGCAACTATCAGGTATTTGAACATCTACAACAAAACCTTCATTGAAATAATTTCACTAATTCTTAGGAGCCTAGAAGAAGTATTAGAGCTGAGAAAAGCGAATGCCAAGGCAAAAGACTTGGAGATCTGGGAGTAGATAGTGATACAACTATGTCCTTCTATCACTCCAAATCAAATGAACATGGTTTTTAAGGATAGTAAAGATGAGTTTCGGAGCAAGGCAAGAATGAATAAGCTCATGCTTGGAGAAACTGATCAAATAGAAAATGAAACAAAAGAAATTCTCTGGAATGCCTTGAAGAGATTTAATCTTCCTATTGTAGAGGAAACAGATGAAGAGCCTTCTACCATGGATGTTGAAGGATTAAAGGTAATCAATGAAGAATTCTCTGACAAGGATGTCAAAATAGATGAAAAGAAATCTAAGGACTTAGACTCCTCTATTCTAGAAGAGGAAGTTCACAAAGCAGTAAACTCTGGTAATGTCACTCCTCTGGATCCCACAGTTGCCAAGACAAATCTTCTGGGCACTGAAGAAGAAGGAGAAGGAAGAAGGAAAGAGAAGGAGAATCAAGAGAAAGAGGATAAGGTAAAAGAAGAAGAACAAGCAGAAAAGGTTGGTGATGACTTATCCAAACCAGTCATTCTTGATATCTCTAAAGGAAAGAAGTTTGAATCACCAGCAAGAGACACTGCAGAGATAGTACATAATTTCCTGGACAAAGAAATGATGGAGCTGGATGAACCTGAGTTGATTCAAGGGCCACTGAATTTGGACTCTCTCTCCGGTTCAAATAATGAAAATAACATCTTTTGCTCAGGCCAAAGCAAAAGAGAAAATTCTAAAATCACACATGGAGGACAATGAACTGTTGAATATTGCATCCGGTGTACTAGAGAAGATCATGCCTACATATCAAAAGGATGCATATGCCTCTCCATCCGGTAACTTGAAAAACTTTGTTAATTCTGTCAATTCTCATTTTGAATCTTTAGAAAAATCAGCAGAAACTAAGGTCTGGAAAGAGTTCTTCAAAAAAAGATTTAGTGAAGTACAAGGACTAATCAACAATGAAAGAAGAACCTTAGATATTGGCATAAAGAGCATTGGAAATGCTCTTAAAGATGGAGGAGATATATATAAATTTTGTTTATCTTGGCCTAGAGTTACAGAAGACATTGAGAAGAAGATAAAAGAGCAAGAAGAAAAATTGACAAACCTATCTCAGAAGTTTGATCCTCTTACTATCTCTCTGGTAAACCAAGAATCTCAAGCTATTGTTATCATAAATGAGATAAAGAAACTAGTTAAGGAGAAGAGGAATCTGATGGATAAAATGGGTGAACTTAGGGGAATAATCCTCCCTAAGTTAGAGGTATTGCATGATGCTTTAACAGATGCTCAAAGTACAGCCTAGACCAGTAATCCAACATATTTGAAGAGGGCAAAAGCATATGTGTTTTTGTTAAGTGGACACATCTCCATTTTGGATAGAATTAAGAGGAGTTGGGCCACAGAGATTGTACAGTTGAAGACAACCTTTGCAGATATACTTAAGTATATGCAAGTATAACATATGATTTGTATATACATATGCGGCCATGTATATGATAGTTTTTTCACAATTTTGTATGCGGATTCCACCCTTTGCCATTTATGTCAAAGGGGGAGTGAAGAGTAGTGAAAAATGAGGAATTCAGCAAAGGGGGAGCACCGGAAAAGTAGTATAAAGAAATAGAGCACAAGCAAAGGGGGAGTTACTGTGACACTTAGCCATTTTTCACTAATTGTTGCCATCAATGCCAAAGGGGGAGATTGTTGGCAAGAGACACTGTGTGGCTTCATAAGTGGTCATTGATGGAAACAAAGTCTATTCTACACATCCACAGTACATAATATGCCTATACCAGAAGTCAGAGTGAAGATTGTTTTGGTCCGGTGGACAAGAACAGAGTATGCAACATGGTCCGACAATCAGGTCCGGATCTCTCGAATGGTGTAACTCAGTAAGTTGCAGACTTGGACAAGTCAAGAAGGGTATCATGACTATTGTATTCCAGAGATTTAACCTCCGGTGATAAAGCATGAAAAAGATATGAGCTTCTGAGTGATGGGTTCCAGTCAAACAGAGTAGACAGAGGAAGAACTGACCGACAGAGTACCAGACTTCAATCCGGATGTATGAAATGTGTTGATCAAGCAATTTGTGGCATTATACATTATTGGCCGACATGATTAATGACTTCTATGTCTAAGTTTTTGATGCACATCATCAACCAAGCAAGGATTCAGTCGACAGAACAGAAACTTGCAATTATCTCAAGTGTTCTTGTTGTCGACTATGAAGTTGTTGGAAATCCTTGATACAGATATATATACTCGATGGATTCAAGCTTGTGAAAAAAAGGTGTGTATGGAGAAGTGGAAGCAAATATAGGAAGAAGTGTGAAAATAAGATCTGAATCCAGAATATGACTGAAGAGTGATATTGAGCAGAGGAAGAATGAAATGTGCCAGATCAGTATACAGTGTCTAACCGGAACTAAATTCTTGCATGTATAAATGTTGTTCATCAGTTCAAACACCTTGGTATCATCTGTAAGCATTTGTAGACAGTGAGTCTCTTGTAGGCAGTGGGCCTCTTGTGAGTAGTGTGCTCAGGCAGTGAGCCCTAATTGGCAAGTGCCATTTTGTACTCTTTTATTCTTTTAACAGAGAATACAATCTTGGGTTAGTCACCCCGTGTTTTTTTCTCTTAACAGGGTTTCCACGTAAAAATCCTTGTGTTGTGTGTGTTAATTTCACTTCTGTTCTTATGGTTGCTTATGCTTTCATGTTTTGATATATCATTGAATATTGAGATAAGAAAAGAAACTAAAAATTAAGGATAATTGATTCACCCCCCCTCTCAGTTATCTGCCTTGTTTCCAACAGATTGTGTTTTATTTCTCCATTTTTTCAATGAACTGACACTATCTTACACTACATAAAGTTGTGTCCTTGGTTATCATTCTTCTTCATCCATAGCTCTTTGATTGTTGGTTCATTTTATATGGATTGTCATTAACCTTTGTTCTTGTCATCCATTCATGCCTATATAAAAGATTTTAATATTTCTCACAATTTGTGACATTTGATCAATTTATTTTTTATGCTATCATATCATTTTACCAAAATGATGGTTGTGTATGTTCCATGGATGCCAATTATTCTATTGTGTATATGATTTTTCATCCTTCATGGAGCTTGTCATTGCTTTCCTTCTATTTTGAAAGGAAGCAATGGTGCAGAAATGCTTCCTACACTAGCCTTTAATGGTAGGTAGGTGCAAAAAACAAAAGGTCTTATAGTTACAAAAAGGAATACACAAAGAAAATTATACCATGACAAGATTATTTACGTGAGGAAAACCCTTTCAGAAAAAACCCACACTCCAAAGAAAAACTAATTGTATTATTCAACAACTAAGTGGTTACAATACAAATCTCAAGCTATGCATTTATAGGAGTATCACCAACATTTAGATTCAAGAGTAATTTTAGTAGCATAATAGTATGTACAAGTCAATCATACAACTCATACAATACTCCATCCTAAAGTACCAATAAATATGCAAAACTGAAACCACAAATCACAAGTGGTTTACTAAAACCATAAGCCAAAAAAGTGCAACCCAAATTCCAATGCCCAAGTTGGTCACGGTCACCTTTCCTATAAAAAAAGATGCTCTTACAACTGTTATAACCTATCATAATGTCTGTCATAGTTGACTCCTCAATTTGGGTGCTCTACTTTGGCATATTCAAACCCATTCAAAGATGCCTTATGATCCAACAAAGATCTAGGAGCATTTGCATGGTCAAATCTAGGAAATATAAAAAATCTAAGTTCTCAATATTTTTTCTATCTCAGTAATCTACATTTTAAAGGCCTCTAGAGCATTTTTTGCCCTCAAATGGTCCAAGAGGTGTGCCATCTTTGACTAATCCTCTTGACAACTCTACTTGGGTCTTTTGAGTTCTTTCCAATGCATCCAACAACTTCAATTTTTGATAAGTGGGCTAGGAGTTATGATCACATCAAGTTGGGGTACCATAAATAAACATTTTGCTAGTTTTTAATTAATTAATAAATCAAAATATTAGGATGCAAGGTTGAGACACCAAACTTAACATTCTCCCACTTGTCGAATGCCTTGCCAAAGAGCAAATGGGAACTCCAACGATGAAATCTAACTGTTAGGGGCCATTCTACTAGCATAAAATAATGCAATAAACTTTTCCACTAAGATAAAAGTAATCATTTTCAACTAAATTGTTAAAATATTTCAAAAACATGATTTTTGATATAAATTAAAATATAAAGAGAAAAGATAAAAGAAACACACGCAATGGACTTATTCACACTTTACGGGTTTCCACAACATGCAGAATCCATAATCACCACTAATTTAAGTCCAAGTTAACGTAGGGATTCACAAGACTCATCTTGCACTCAATCGAGTGAGATAAAGGTTAACACACATGGTTTACCCAAAGATGACCATCTCCAATTTATAACCATCAGTGGGAAAATGACCATGTACATGCACACTCAGGTCAAACATCAGGCATACATGCTCCACATATAATAGACAAAGCAACATAATCCACCGCAAACATGGCATAAATCATACATGCTATACAATCATCACATCAATTGTAAATCATCTATGACTAGCATGATCTAGGAACATGATGCATAATCAACAACATTTCATAGTGTTGAAACAATATAATAATCACAACTATAACATATATAGTGAAAATGGTGAAGTTGAAACACTGTGATGGCCTAACATACACATGCACAACATGTGCATCCCATATTGCATAGTTAGAATCTATTCAATACTAAACCCCATTGGAAACACCTTGATGGTCATCTAGAATAAACCCTCAGAACTTCTCAACGGTACAAGAGACCTCATTAGCAAGTTCAGTGCAATGAATTATAGAAAAAGAATCATATAAAACATTGATAAACACTCAATACAACATATAACATATGAATAAGAAAGCACACTAGGAAAACACTAGGGTGGGCATTACATCCTTCCCTAGTAGGATTAGGCTTACTCCTGGAAGCCTACAAAAACACAAGGATGAAGTACCCATAGTACAAAATACTTTGCAAACATAATAGAGATTCACCAGGGCCAAGTCTCAAATCAACATAACAAGTCTTCAAAGGTGCACTAGTTAAGTCAAAACTAACCAACTCCTCTGAGAATGCATCACTCTATCCTCTAACTACCACTGTAAATGAGGACAAGATCTATACAAAAGGCCTATGACCACAATAAACTCAAAGCCCTTTAACCCAAGACTACTACTATATTGATTAAATCCTCAATCTCTCTACTAAGCTAAAGGAAAACTGACAATTCTGTAAATTCCACTCTCAAGGAGATTTTCCAATGCAAGGTTACACTTCTTATGGTTGTTCCTAAGACTAAGGACATTGCCTACAACACTAGAACTCAAAGGTTAGGGCAACACAACTCTTAAAGGGTATAGGCACCACTACCTCCCCTTTGTGCTCATCAAAATCATGCCTCACTTCTAGTCATGGTT
Organism: Cunninghamia lanceolata; assembly: GCA_027924645.1. NCBI lineage: Eukaryota > Viridiplantae > Streptophyta > Pinopsida > Cupressales > Cupressaceae > Cunninghamia > Cunninghamia lanceolata. Next base: position 340,419 of record BSBN01000210.1, on the reverse strand, counting down.
TCTCTCCATGAGGTACTTTCTCACCTTCCACTCCTAAAAAGAGATGGTTTCTCTAACACTCTAGCTCCACACCACAAAACTATGATCAAACTTATGGGTCCTTAGAGGGAAGAATCTAGATCACATCCTCTTGAAAGCGTAAGAAGTTCCAACAAGCAAGGCTTTGCAACCCACTTCTCACAAGGAACACATCTAAGGAGACAACCAAACACAAAACACAGGAGCAAGACTACTCTCAACACCACTTCAAAGCTCAACTTTAACTTAGACCAAAAAGGTCAAAAAATACAACACGATCATGAATTCATGATCGACTAGGAAACATGAGACTTACTCATGGCCCAAACACCAAGTATCCATAAAATGGAATACATAGGACAAGAATTACATCCCTTCCAACACCACACTAGGAAACCTCCAAATTACTAAAGAGAAGTTATGAAGCAACCAAATTCACAAGGATGGTAGCACAATAAGAGAAAGAAAACAATTATAATACAACAAATTTATAAATAATATGTTCTCATGCACTACTAATGCACCTTCATACCCTACACTATGTTGGAACATGAGTGTAGTTATGGAAATCATGTCTAAATGACATGACATGTGCCTTCATGTTATTTAATAACATGGCTTTGTGTCTAAAACACAACATCATGCACTCCACTAATGTCAGAACACTAAGAGGCATGGTATTACAATTGAGACAACATAAAATAGACAAGAAAGAACAAACACAATTGGTGGACTAAGTCAACACCCAATCACATACAAGCTACTAAAAGTAAGGTACAATCCAAATATAGATCTCAACATATCTCATTCTCATAGACAATACTCAAACAATAGCATCTAAGCTCATACAAGAATTTAATCTAACATAATTTGCTGCTATCCAGGCATAACATACACACCAATCAACAAGATTACTCACACCAAGTGATCCATAAGAACACAAACATATTTCAAAGATTTATCAAATAATTCACACAATATTCACTCACATTTGATAATGAACAAAGAATTCAATTTACCATAGTTCTAATAACATACACACACACCAAGAACTAGTACGTTCTCCACAAGCTACTCCCTTATACAGTCCATCAGAGGCCCATATTGGACATGATAGAGAACATTACATGATACATGGCTAGCATTTAAAACATTCAAGCATAGCATCCATAATAATAAAAAGGAATACCAAAGTGAAAGGAAAGTCAATTCCAACAATAAGGCATAAAATGAGCTCAAATTCAATAATAAATCAAGCGTGAGCATAAAAGTCACAAGATAAATAGATATCAAAGTTTGGTGGCTTGAATTATTCATAAAAAAAAATATTAAATCAATGTTGGACCTTACTAATATTTGGAGAATTCACCAAAGCTGAAAGAAAGTATCAAAATTTGAAAGGTACACTTAACATGCACTACATGACTAATTCTAGTCTTCAGCAAGGGAGTACAATGCTACACTATACCTAGATTTCAAAATTCAAGATGAGTAAGAGAACATGCTCAAGCAACATCAAACAAATGAGTCTTCCAAGACTCCAATCATGGCATAAAGTGTGAGATCATTTTCACTCATCCATACAAAACATAAATCAAGTTGACAAGCAACTAAAACTTCATCCCATTCAAGGGAATTACAGTCACCATGCAATGATGCACATAGTCACACACTAGCAATCATATATAAAACCATTACTAAGATAGGACATAAATATGACCACAAGCCAAGATATCTCAACACATCCACTGTCACAAGTAGTGTTACTCTTACAACAAGAAGTAGTTAATACTCCACACCATACATGTATCTCACCAATCATATGGGAAATGCATTAAGGTAACATTTACATTCAACACATATCAATACCACAAGGGAGAATTAGGTTGGGAATTAAGCTCTTACCTAACATTCTTGTTGAAAATCATGGTGAAACTGCTGCTATAAAACTTTATTTATGTGTGTTCAAATCTAAAAGTTAGATTAATGAGTTTCAATTTAATGTGTATGTGATTAGCACATGCAATCAATGTAGTAATGAAGGAAATTGATCAAGGAAGTTGACACAAAATTTACGTGGAGAAACCCTTGCAAGAAGAAACTACACACCAAAGAGATATTATGCTTGTATTGATTCTTGTAATCAAGTTTACATTAACATTGAATTCTCTCTTAATTCTGGTAGCACTTCGTTATTCCTTCAACTTCAAAAACATGTCATTAATTTCTACTAGCCAAAGGCATCATTATATAGAAGTCATGGATCTCAAAATACCATGAATTGTATCCAATAACATGAGAATATTCCTCATGCAAAATCCAAGCACTCCATATTGTGAATTCCAATGTTGCATAGTAGAAATCACCACTTAACTGAAAGTCTCAAACATGGGTACCCAAGAAGTCCCAATCAAATTATCAACTGAAGTGTTATGTGACAACAACAAGGTAGAATTGAAAGTCTCAAGATGGGCACCCATGAAGTCCCAATCTAATTCAGTCAACTGAAGTGCTCCAACTTACACCAATGTCATGCAAACAACATGCATTTCTTGGTGTCCCCAATATGGATATGTAACAACCTATTTGTATCATGCAAGAGTAATGCAACAACCTATAACATCATGAAAGAATCATGCAAAGCTGAACCTAAGTTAGTGTCATGCAAGACACATGCATCACCATATAAGTACATGCAACTGAAATGCAACACCATGCAAGTACATGCAACTCACATGCACCAACATGTAAGTACATGCAAGTGATATGCAACAACGTGCAAGTCCATGCAAGCTCATACAAGTGACATGCAACAATATGCAACAACATGCAAGTCCATACAAGCTCATACAAGCTCATGCAATCAACATGCAAGTATCATGCATCTCTAACTCCAATGTTAACTCCCACATAAGTCTCATGCAAACAAAAAAGCTAATTGCAAGTCCAAATTCAATTCTCCTCCAAAGTGGGTGCCCAAGATGGGTCCCACCTCCTATAAAGTGTCTACAAGTAAACATGGAATTCAAGAAGTCAACTTGAAGTCTCCATGGGCTCCACTTCCAAAGTTGGCACCCATATTGGGTCCCACCTCATAGATTGTAACTACAACATGCCCAAGTGACATAATTAAATAATAATTTATCTCTCAAGTGTCTATGTGTTCAAGAACACTTTCTGAGAACTTTGCAGACACATGAAAATAACTTAGGACATCAATGTTAATGGAACCTTTTCCTAACATTCTTCCACTTGACATTATACATTGCAATTACATCTATGAGGTAACAAAATTATTTAACAAGTATAGTGATCAATGCCAATGGCCTTCCTGCATCAAGATAACTTATCCATGGTAACCGACTTCATAAGAGAATCGGTAACATTAATCAAAGTATCAACCTTTTCAATCCAAATCTTACCATTCTCAATCATTTCTCACACAAAGTGATACTAAAGATCAACATGCTTAGTACGAGAATGATACATAGGATTTTTGGCTAAATAAATGACACTCTGACTAACACATTCAATCCTCACTATCCTGCAATCAAAACCAATATCTGTATCAAGTCTCTATAACCATATTGCCTCTTTAGAGGCATGTGTAGCAGCCATATACTTTGCTTTTGTGGTGGACAAAGAAACCATAGGTTGTCTTTACTCATCCAACTCACTGCAGCTTAAAAACAGAGTGAAAACATAGCCACTAGTGGACCTTCAACTATCCAAGTCACCTACCCAATCTAGATCAACAAAACCTTATATGTTCAATGACTTATCCATGTTATCAGTATCATGGTAAACTAGAAACTAATCAGAAGTTCCTCACAAATATCTAAACACCCTCTTAACAAAAGTCCAATGCTCTCTACCAAGGTTAGACATAAACCTGCTTAAAACTTCCACTGCTTGGGCAATATCTGGTCTAGTGCAAACCATTACATACATCAAAGTACCAACAACACTAGCATAAGGAACCTTAGACATCTCTTCAAAATTATCATTGTTGAAGGCACAAGACAACTGAGAGGCGGGGGGGGGGTGAATCAGTTGTATCAAAAATTTCAAACCCTCATAAGCATAATCACATCCACATTAGTTTACTTAAACCATTAATCTGTTATGAAGATTAAACATGGAAATCAAATAACAAAAACTTAAACACATCAACACCATGCACAAGAGAACACCATATTTTTATGTGGAAAATCCTAAAAGGGAAAAACCATGGTGAGGATTAGCTCACAATATAAAGTAGTAGCAACACCGAATTACAAGAGGCTCACTACCATACAAAGAATGCTCACTGCAGGGGACGCACTATCCAAGTGGACTCACTGCCCATTGAAAAAGAAGAAAGAAGAAGAGGTTCACTAATATAATTGCATCTAACACATGCATGGGTTCAGTTCCAATGAAGCACAACAATCATCACCTTCACATCTATACCAAAATATAGTAGACACCTTCTGCTCACTGCATCCAGTCATCTAACTCATGGAATCTCTTACTACCATTTTATCACTTTCACATCACAAACTTCATCTCTGCCATTCATCCCCCACACACATGGACTCTTGACACTTATTTATATCACCATCAACCTTGAAAGAATCTTCAAGGTCGGTAACACAATCTTCAATCCTTGAAACAGTCTCCAAGGTTGGCAAACACATAAAATTTGAATTAGGTCTAGACCTAACCATTCCATGATGTAAGGGAATGAAGGAAAACCACTCTAATCCTTAGCTTAGACCCAAATCTATCCAAGCACGCTACACAACACTTATATAATCATCAAATTAACTCCTGAATCAATGCAAACTTCTAGGTCGGCCAACCAGTGCAAACATAGAGGATTCTTCATCACATGCTTTCACGATCACATCCATAACTTGCGGACCATGCCTAGAGCTTTAAAACATTCTGGAAACATCCATGAATAAATTGAGGTCACTTAGAAATCAACAAATTCATCCACAACAACTTTCACCTGAAGAAGGCTCACTGTCTGCTCACAACCAACACTGTTGAACTCTGCTACACAAGAACTTGCTTTTTGGAACATCATACCACAAATCTTTTGGATAGAAAATAGATAAGGACCTTATAGGCTTAAATCCAAAACCATAACACTTGAAACCACTCTGCGGAGAAATGTGGAGCAAAATACTTTCTCCCAGACACCTCTGCACAAATTAGAAACACTGTCAAATCATGTTCTCAAACTGGTGAACATAACTTTCACTTCACAGCGATCCAGAGCACCAAATTCTGGATTTAGCATCTTACACCAATTATCAACAACATATCCAAACCACACACTTAGATCTTCAACATAGAAGAAATACAGAGCAAAACTCAAGCAGTATACTGTAAGCCAGAAGACTCCTTCAACACATTATTTCCAGTATTATTCAAATTTTCTCAAAAGCCCTTGGAAACCCAAATACATGGGCATATTCTCAATACCTTTAGCATCTATACAAATCATCCAAACCACATTTTAGCAAAGCAACTGAATCAAACAACACTAATCAACACTAACTTCATCAGAAGACACAGTTGACACCAATGACAACACAAACATGTTGAAATCAATGACAACACCGATTAGCACATACTTGAAACAATCTCCCCCTTTGTCATTGATGGCAACATATGATGTTAAAAACCATCATGACACAACTCTGCACTAATCTTACTCTCCCCCTTTCTTTTATACATCTTGTAGACAATTCTACACTAATCTTATTCCCCCTTTCTTTTATACATCTCGCTTTCTTCCTCTACCTTTGTTTTTCACATGAACTCTCTCCCCCTTTGACATCAATGGAAAAGGGTGACATACATTTTCAAATCTCTCTCCCCTGATTGTGATACTACACATACTTGTACTGTCCTCAACTGCTCTATATACTCCCCTTGTCTGCAATAATTATTAACACCACTACCTGCTCTCCCTGAGTGGTAGCCTCCATCATCAGTCCAGAAAAGAGTGAATCTTGAATCATACTGGACTGATACATCTCCTTATGCATCTAGTTCAATGAAAAAGGGGAAATAACCCCTAACTTCTCCCGAAGATACTCAAATGTATCCTTAGGAAGAGCCTTAGTGAATATGTCAACAACCTGATCCTTTGTAGGTGCATACTCAAGCTTCACTTAATTCTCTGCAACCTTCTCTCTTAGAAAGTGATACCTAGTTGAAATATGCTTTGTCTTTGAATGCATCACTGGATTCTTTGAAATGTTAATGGCATTGGTATTATCATAGAAGATAGGAATTTGATCATCATACTCAAATTTCATATACTTCAAGATTTGTCTCATCCATAACACCTGTGTATAATAGGATGCTACTGTAATGTACTCTGCCTCTACAGTAGATAAAGATACTGAATCCTGCTTCTTGCTTATCCAAGATACAACTCTATCTCCAAGAAAGAATGCACCACCACTTGTACTTTTTCTGTCATCTACACATCCAACCCAATCTGCATTTGTGTATGCACTTAGGTTAAAGTCATTGTTCTTAGGATACCACAAACCATGATCCGAAGTGCCCTTCAAATACCTGAATATCATCTTCACTGCCATGACATGTGACTCTTTAGGATTTGCTTGAAATCTTGCCACAAGACATACCGCATGCATGATATCTGGTCTGGTAGCAGTTAGATATAGTAGTCGTCCAATCATTGATCTATATTTGCTTTGATCAACCTTAGGAGATTCATCATTCTTGATCAGCTTGCAACAGTTGTCATGGGGGTACAAACTGGTTTGGAATCTTCCATTCCAAACTTCTTCAATAGTTCCTTGACATACTTTGATTGTGAAATGAAAATGCCCTTATCTATCTAATTGATTTGCAGCCCAAAGAAGAAGTTCATCTCTCCACACATTGACATCTCAAATTTATTTTGCATTTCATTTGCAAAGTCCTTACACATACTTTCATTTCCATCGAAGATTATGTCATCCACATAGACCTCAACAATCAAGATTTGATCTTTGCTTACTTTGATGTACAAATTACTATCTGTAGACCCTTTACTGAATCCGTGCTGTAACAAATACATGTCTAACCTTGCATACCAAGCTCTGGGAGCTTGCTTTAGTCCATATAATGCCTTCTTCAATCTACATACCATATCTAGTTTGTTTGACAACTGAAATCCATCTTGTTGCTCTATGTAGACTTCTTCTTCCAACTCACCATTGAAAAAAGTAGACTTCACATCCATCTAATATACCTTAAAATCCTTATGTGCTACAAAAGCCAGAAACAATCTAATAGCCTCCATTGTTGCTACCAGAGCAAAAGTTTCTTCGTAGTCTATTCCTTCCACTTGTGAGTATCCCTTACACACAAGTCTTGCCTTGTTCCTTACCACTTCTTCATTCTCATTCAACTTGTTCCTATATACCCACTTAGTTCCAATCACATTCTTATTCTCTGGTCTTGGGACAAGTTCCCAAGTCCGATTCTTCTCAATCTACATAAGTTCTTCTTCCATAGCTTTGATCCAATACTCATCCTTGCATGCCTCAACTACTATTTTAGGTTCAACTTTGGAAAGTAAGCATAAATTTACTTAATCTTTAGCAGCTCTGCTTCTTGTCAGGTACCTTTGCTCTTGTCACCAATGATCTGATCTTCAGTTGATGCCTCTACACATATTTGAGAGTTTTAGGAGCTTTTTCCAGAGCTTCTTGTTCTTTGACTTGTACTTCTATTTCTGGAGTTTCTTGAGATTCAACTTGCACTTCCTTCTCTTTGATCTTTTCTTCTTCACAAGAAGACACATCTAGTTCATATCCATTAATCTCTGAAAACTTTTATATATCTTCATCAACCTTAACATTAGCTCTTTCAATAATCTTTCTTAGCCTCTTATTATAGCACCAATAAGATTTTTGTTAGAGTATCCAAGGAAAACACCTTCATCACTTCTTGCATCAAACTTTCCTAGTTCTTCATCTATTCTAATATAACATTTGCTTCCAAAAACATTGAAATATTTAACAGTGGGAATCCTTCCATACCATAGCTCATAGGGAGTCTTTGTATTATTTGCTTTCACTTGTACTCTATTCTGTATGTAAACAACAGTATGAATTGCTTCTCTCTAGTAGACTTCCAGTAGGTTTGCTTCCTTTATCATTGTTCTTGTATCTTCTTGAACAATCATGTTCTTCCTTTCAACTACTCCATTCTGTTGAGGAGTTTTGGGAGCAGATAGATGCCTCTTTATCCCATGATTCTCACAAAACATGTTGAACTCGTTAGAAGTAAACTCTCCACCTCTATTAGATCTCAAATATTTGATTTTCATATCCAATTCATTTTCAACCATTGCTTTAGAAGCTTTAAACTTATCTAGGGCTTCTGATTTTTCCTTAAGAAAAGTAACCCAAGACATTCTAGAGCAATCATCAATAAATAACATGAAATACCTGTCACCTTGAAAACTCCTTACTTTGGTAGGACCACACAGGTATGTATGCACCAACTCCAACAATCTGGTAGATGGCTGATCCTTGCTTTTGGAGCTTATTCTAGGTTGTTTTCCAAACTAACATTCCTTACAAACATTAGTAATAGGCTTTGTTAACTTTAGCAGATCTCTCACAGCTTGAATTGAACTTATCCTTACTAGGCTATCAAAATTGATGTGCCACAATTTCTATGCCATAACCAACTCTCACTAATCTGAGATGTAAGAAAATAACTAACACCACCTTTGAGATGATAAACATTTCCACCTGTCTTCTTTCCAGCAACAATTACTATTCTGGAGCCTTTTATGATCTCACACCCATCATCCTGAAACATAAGAATGTACCCTTTGCTACACATCTACCCAACACTCAAGAGATTATGCTTTAAACTTTTGACATAAAGAACATCATCAATGTTATTCTTTCCATCAAAACTGATTGAACCTTTTCCACAAATCTTAGCAACTTCATCACCACCAAACCTAACTAATCTACCATCAATTTTTTCAGGTTTAATAAACTTACTCTTATCACTTGTCATATGATTTGACCATCCACTGTTAATGACCCAGTCATCCTTTTCACTCCTAGCATGAAAAGCAGATATTATAGTGCCTTTAGGGTTAGCACATGCTTCCAGACTCCTTTCCTTCACACATCTTCTAGAGTTAGCAGAACTAGTTTCATCTCTTATGGCAATAAATAAGAATTCATCATCAATATCATCTTCAAAACTTGATTCATCATCTGAAACACTTGCATAGTAGTTTTTCTTGACCAACCTTCCTTTGTTTTCCTTATTCTTAATTCTCAAAACTTTATCTGGACATCTTGAAGCATAGTGACCTATTTTTCCACAAATGAAACATTTAAAAGGTAACTTACCGCTAAACTTACCAGTACCCTTTTTCATTCTTCTCACAAAGTTAGCTTCTACTTCATCAAAGTCTTCCGGATCTAATTCCATAATCTTCTCTATTTTTCTATCTTTAAAGGCAATCTCATCTTTTGCATTTCCACTACTTGTACCAAACTCTCTTATTTCAAAAGCAGTTAGAGTGACAAGCAACTATTCTTTGGTAAACTGATTCAAATTTTGTAATTCTTCAATAGCTGAAACCTTATGACTATAAGCTTTAGGAAGAGTTCTAAGTACCTTCAATATCACTTCTTGATCATCTATCTTCCCACCAAGTCCTTTTATGCCACTGAAAACTTCTTCCACCTTCTACAAGTAGCTTGTAATGTTTTCATCTTCAAACATTGGCATGGTCTCATAAGTGAGCTTCAAATTTTGTAATTTAGCCTTTTTAACCTTCTCATCTCCTTCATAAACATTTTGCAACCTTTTCCAAATCTCATTAGTAGTTTTCAAATCCACAACTTTCACCAATTCAGAATTAGTAAGTCCACTTAAGAGAGCATGTTTTGCCTTACCATCTATTTCCACAACTTTGGTTTCCTCTTCAATATTTAGACCTTTTGCAGGTACAGTGTAATTAGACTTGATGCATGTCTGGACCTCATAACCAAGAGAAATTAGAAAGGCTTCCATCCTTCCCTTCCAGAGTGCATAATCTGATCCATCAAACAAGGGAATATCCTTCTTGTGTGCCATCCCAAATCTACCTCAAGCTATTAAGATTTCTTCAAAGGAACCTAGCTTTGATACCAATTGTTGAAGGCACAAGACAACTGAGAGGGAGGGTGAATCCATTTTATCAAAAATTTCAAACCCTCATAAGCATAATCACATCCACATTAGTTTACTTAAACCCTTAATCTGTTAAGAAGATTAAACATGGAAATCAAATAATAGAAACTTAAACATATCAACACCATGCACAAGAGAACACCAGATTTTAATGTAGAAAACCCTAAAAGGGAAAAATAATAGTGAGGATCAGCTCACAATATAAAGTAGTAGCAACACTGAATTACAAGAGGCTCACTACCATACAAAGAATGCTCACTGCAGGGCACTCACTGTCCAAGTGGACCCACTGCCCACTGAAAAAGAAGAAATAAGAAGAGGTTCACTAATATAATTGCATCTAACACATACATGGGTTCAATTCCAATGAAGCACAACAATCATCACCTTCACATCTATACCGAAAGATAGTAGACACCTTCTACTCACTACATCTAGTTGTCTAACTCATGAAAGCTCTTACTGCCCTTTTATCACTTTCACATCACAAACTTCATCTCTGCCATTCACTCCCCCACACACAAACTATTGACACTTATTTATAACACCATCAAATTTGAAACAATCTTCAAGGTCGGTAACACAATCTTCAATCCTTGAAATAGTTTCCAAGGTCGACAAAAACACAAAATTTGAATTAGGTCTGGACCTAAACATTCCATGATGCAAGGGAATGAAGGAGAACCACTCTAAGCCTTAGCTCAGACCCAAATCTATCCAAGCATGCTACACAACACTCATATAATCATCAAATCAACTCCTCAATCAGCGCAAACTTCTAGGTCGGCCAACCAATGCAAACATAGGGGATTCTTCATCACACACTTTCACGATCACAACCATAACTTGCAGGCCATGCCTAGAGCTTTAACACATTTTGGAAACATCTACAAATAACTTGAGGTCACCTGGAAATTAACAAATTCATCCACAACAAATTTCACCTGAAGAAGGGTCACTGTCTACTCACAACCAACACTATCTAACTCTGCTACACAAGAACTTGTTTTTCGAAGCATCATACCACAATTTACAAAACTTTTGGATATAAAGTAGATAAGGAATTTATAGGCTTAAATCTAGGACCACAACACTTGAAACCACTCTACGGAGAAATGCGGAGCAAAATACTTTCTCCCAGACACCTTTGCACAAATTAGAAACACTGTCAAATCCTGTTCTCAAACTGGTGAACATAACTTTCACTTCACAGTGATCTGGAGCACCAAATTCTTGATTTAGCATCTTACACCACTTCTCAACAACATATCCAAACCACACATTCAGATCTTCAATGCAGAAGAAATGCGGAGCAAAAACTCGAGCAGTATACTGTAAGCCAGAAGACTCCTTCAACACACTATTTTCAGTATTATTCAAATTTTCTCAAAAGCACTTGGAAACCCAAATACATGGGCATATTCTCAACACCTTTAACATATATATAAAGCATCCAAACCACCTTTTAGCAAAGCAATTGAATCAAACAACACTAATCAACACTAATTTCATCAGAAGACATAGTTGACACCAATGACAACACAAACATGTTGACATCAATGACAACACCGATTAGCACATACTTGTAACAATCATCAGAATTAGGATGTGTGTCTAAACTAAGCTTAGTACCAACCAAAAATGGAATGATTACTGGTTTACAGTCATGTAGTCATGCATATTAAATCTTTGCAAAATGGTATTAACATACTTACTCTGACTTCACCATAGATTTTTGTGTTCCTGATCCCTATTGATCTCCATCCCAAGAATTTATCTAGTAGGCCCCAATTCCTTCATATCAAATGTGCAAGAAAGTTGAGTCTTAATCTCACTAATCATCACCTTGTTGTTACCAATAAACAACATGTCATCAACATACAAGACAATAATCAATACCTAATTATCAATAATCTTAATATAAACACAACGATCCTCCTCGCTTCTAACAAAACCCAACTTTAATGCAAAAACATCAAACTTATGATACCACATCTTGGGTGACTATTTTAAACCATGCAATGACCATTTTAACCTGCAAACCAAGTATTATTTTCCTTTCACAACAAAACCATCAGGTTGTCGCATATAAATATCCTCCTCAAGATCCCCATGCAAGAAAGTAGTTTTAACATCCATTTACTTTATCTCAAAATCATAAGTAGTAGCAATAGATAAAAGAAATCTAATAGAAGTTAATTTAGCAACAAGAGAGAAGATTTCACCAAAATCAACCCCTCTCTCTGGGAGTAGCCCTTGGCCACCAATATAACCTTGTACCGCTCTAACTTACCATCCACACCAAATTTCTTTTTATATACCCACTTGCAACCAATGGGCTTTCTTCCTTTGGGAAAACTAACAAGATCCCAGGTGTCACAACTATCCAAAGACATCATCTCCTCATGCATGGCCTGCAACATAGACTCACTATCTTCTAAAGATAGAGCCTCCCTGAAAGATCTAGGTTCATCATTAGTACTTAACAAAGCAAATACACAACATAAATCAGGTGGGCTATACCTGTTAACTGGATTTTTTTGTCTTGTGGATCTCCTCAAGGTAGGAGTAAGGGGTTCTGCATGTTCTTCTATATACTCATCCTACACATCATTATTTTAATCTTATGAACCCTCTTCTTCTTCTCCATCCTCTAATTCATCTAATTGTTCTTCCACATGTGTGTCTTCCTGCTTTTCTGTATGTATCTCAAAGTGCATTGTTTTAGTCTTTTCTTTCTCCTTTGGTTGTTCTTCACATGAATAAGCTCTAAACTCTCTGAAAATCACATCTCTACATAAAATCATTTTTTGGGTTAGAGGATTGCAAAGCTTGTAACTTTTTACATTCTCACCATAACCTACGAAGATGCATTTATGAGATTTTGGATCCAATTTAGTACACTTTTCTTTAGGCACATGAACATAAGCTTCACAACCAAAGATCCTTAAATGTGAAACTAAAGGCTTTCTACCTACCCACATTTCATAAGGAGTTGTATCTTCAAGAGCTAAACAAGGAGATCTATTAATCAAATAACAAGAAGTACCGACAACCTTAGCCCAAAAGGACCGATCTAGCTTCACACTACTCAACATGCTCCTAGCTCTTTCCATTAAGTTGTGGTTCATTCTTTCTTCTACCCAATTTTGTTGGGGAGTATAAGTAGTCTTCTACCGAACAATACATGTATGCTTGCAAAATTTGTCGAATTCCTGAGAACAATATTCACCACCATTACCTGATCTCAACACCCTTATCTTATAATCTATTTGTTTCTCAACTAAGCCTTTAAATTCCTTAAACTAAGTGAAGGCTTCATATTTAGCATTCATAAAATAAATCCAGGTGTATCATGAGACATCATCAATGAATGTAACATAATATCAAGATATTCCAAAAGAGTCAACATCCACTGGTCTAAACACATCCAAATGAATGATCTTTAATAAACTCTTAGCTTTATTAGTTCCAACAGGAAATGACGATCTATTCTATTTTCCAAACACACAATATTCACATAAATCATTTTTGCCAACTGAATAATCAAAAATACTATCAACCATTTTTTATGTATAATGGTCCTAAGACCTTTTTCACTTATGTGATCCAATCTATGGTGCCACAACATACATGCATTTTCAGTGTCAGTTACATTGGCTGAATTATTCACAGTGGAGGCATTAAGCCTAAACAAAGTTCCAATTCGAGATCCTTTAGCAACCATCCAATTCCCTCTTACCAACTTGCAACCGGACTTGTCAAATGTCACATGCATTCTAGAATCATTCAACTTGGATGCAAAAAGTAAATTTCTTGCAAGTCTTGGAATATGTAAAACATCATTAAGGGTTTTAATCCTTCCATCACTCAAACACAACTTTACCTTTCCCTTGCTAACTATCTGTTTAATATTGTTATCACCAAGGAAAACTTCTCCCTCATCATATGCTAAATATTTGGTAAACCTCTCCTTGTTGGGATTCATATGATAGGAGCAACCTAAATCAATAAACCAAGCATCATTACTTATAGTGTTATATGAAATAATCAAAGCATCATTATCACCATCATCCGAGGATTTTTCTATGGAGAAATTTGAACTATTTTTCTTGTTTCTACAATCCTTCTTCACATGCCCCTGTTTCCCATAGTTCCAACACTTTTCTCTTCTCAACGGTTTTAGAATATCCTTTAGACTTATCCTTCTTCTTATCCCCTTTAGGATGTTTTTCTTTGGTTCTTCCTCTCAGATGCAAGGCATCTTAGGATCAACCATTCTTGGACTTTCTTCTCATTTCTTCTGAAAGAAGAGTAGCAATGATATTGTCCATCTTTGGATCTGCACCACTACCACTGATAGAAACAATTAAATTTTCCCAAGATTATGGTAAAGAATAAAGTAACAAGATGCATTTTTCTTCATCTTCTAACTTAACATCTACAAATACAGGCTGACTCAAAATCAGATTTAAAACATTTAAATGATTTGTAACAGAATCAACATCCTTCATCTTTAATGAATATAACTATCTTTTGAGATACAACTTATTTGCAAGACTTTTGGTTTGGTAAATATCACTTATCCTCTTCCACAACTTGTATGCGGTACCTTCCTTAGAAACATTCAAGAGGACATAATCTGCAAGACACAACCTTATGGTTCCTCGTGCCTTCTTGTCAAGTTTTAACCAATCGTCATTAGTCATTGTGGATGGTTTCTTTTCATTGGAAACTACTAACCATTGATCTCTTTCTTCTAGGGGATCTTCCATCTTCAATTTCCACATCTCGTGTCTAGATCCATTGAACTTCTCAATATCTAGACGAGAGGTAGAACCCATTGTAGATAATCTTCTTCACAGATCTGCAAAACCCACAAAACAAAAGCTCCCACTGCAGCCAAAAAACCTTTAACACTTTAAGAGAAATGCATCCCTCTCTCAATAGAACCGTTAGCTCTAATACTAAATGTTGAAAATCAAGGTGAAATTGCCGCTATAAAACTTTATTTATGTGTGTTCAAATCTGAAAATTAGATTAATGAGTGTCAATTTACTATGTATTTGATTAGCACATTCAATCAATGTAGTAATGAAGGAAATTAATCAAGGAAGTTGACACCAAATTTACGTGGACAAACTTTTGGGAAAAACTCCACACCTAAAGAGATATTATGCTTGTATTAACTCTTGTAATCAAGTTTCCATTAACACTGAATTCTCTCTGAATTTTGATAGCATTTTGTTACTCCTTCAACTTCAAAACCTGTCATTAATTTCTACCAACCAAAGGCATCATTATATAGAATCCATGGATCTTAAAATATGTGAGGACCACCCTTTTTACTTATGTTGTTATGACTATTTACATTACTGTTATTGTTATTTTTTTATGTTTGTGGGATAGCAGTTCCCGGAATTGTCAAACTATTAAACTTTATTATGATTTCGGAAAAACTAATTGGGTGATGTTTGGATAAGTTTACATTTCAGAAAAGTTAAATAGGTGATGATGGAAAATTGTAATATGATTTCATTTATGTTAATTAGAACTATGTCATGATAATGCATGTTTTTAAGTTGCTTCGGCTATGATGATTTTATGTGGTTACTGATCTTGTAATTTAGTGTGCAGGAATTACTAATCGAACCACAGATTTCGGAGATCATTCCGCACCTCGTTATTTGTTATTCCCTGTTGAGCCGATCTGGTTCCACGAGGAACCAAGATCTCTTTGTGTTTGATGTGATGATGTAATGTGGTCTTTTGTATGGTCGGGTGGGTTAGGTTACCCTCATGTAACATTATTTTATAATTTGTGTTGTAAAAAAAGATTGAATTTGAATTTCCTTATTTTATTTAAATTTATGAGGCCTTTTCTTGTGCTTTACCTTGACCAGGGGTGTCTTGTATGGGTTAAAGTTGACCCTGGGTTATACCCCATGGGTCCAGGGGCCCATTTGGCATGGGTAACCCTTGAGAACCTCCATCTAGTCATCTTAACTTCCCCCTGAAGTTAAGTGGCGAAAATTGGAGGTATGGAGGGGACATGATGGGTTGTACCAACACCCAACCCATCCCTCTACAATCCCCAAGGTAAGAGATGACTACAAGCCCATCCATTATTGAAGGATTGACTTGAAGTCACCCCCTCCATTAGTGAGATTCCCCCATGTGCTGTGGGGACACCCATGTGAAGGAGGGAAGAAGGGGCATGGGTCACCTGTCTTTTCCTCCTTTAACTCCTTTTATTTCTCCCATGCGAAAGAGAAATGACATGAGGAAAGGGATAAGGGGTACTCTAGGGATGGGTGAGTGACACAAGCCACCAGGACAAAATAGTGGTTTTGGGAAGGGTGAGGAGGTGACAAGTGTCACCTCCCCATTCCTCGAAACTGAAAAGAAATGGGGTTATTTGTTTCCAATTTTGGAAGGGAGGGAGAAATTTTTTTGGGAGAGTTTTATTATTATGGTCAGAGAATAGGAAAGTTAGCTGAGAGGAGAGAAAAGAGAGAGAGGAGTTGTTGGCTAAGGTTGGAAGAGAACTCAGTGGAGCTCTGCATCAGTTTCATTCCAGGAGGGCTTTGTAAGGTTGGTTTGGTCTTTACCTTTCTTTCGTATATCTGAATGTGTATGTAAAGAGTGTGAAAGATGATTATTTGTTTGTGTTATAGTTGTGTTTTCTGTGGGGTTTGTTGTCGGCTTGTTTGACAGAGCTTCTCCCACTTGGGAGAAATGCTCATCAAGTTTGGGGTAGGGGAGGAGAGATCCTCCTTGGGTGCATACCTGATTCCATCTTTTGGGATGTTGAAAGCCTTGAGGGCATGTATCTGTGACTGTATCTTTGACTTGGAAGTCAAATGCAGATTTCTTAAAAGAATTTGTGATCAAACTTGGTTTGAGGCCAAGGGAAATTGTGTTGGTTAAATTATCTGTAAGGGTGACACTCTGTAGTCGAGTGTGTCCACTCTCCTACCCCTTATGAAACTCACTGTAGTTGAGTTTATGTGTTGTGTAAATTATGTTGGATTTAAGGCATACAACTGAGAGGGGGGGGGTGAATCAGTTGTATAAAACTTATTGTTCTTTCAAACACTTGATTCTTCGTTGTTAGTTAACAGCATATCAATTAATCATCCATGAAAGCATAATACATAAACACAAGAGCTGATAAACATCAACACATTGAACACCAAGATTTTGACGTGGAAAACCCGGTTAAGGGAAAAACCACGGGGTGATTAACCCAAGGATTATTCTCTGTTAGAAGAATAAGAAAAGAATGGCACTTGCCAATTAGGGCTCACTGCCCGAGCACACTGCTCACAAGAGGCCCACTGCCTACTAAGAGACACACTATCTACAAAGTGATAAGAATCACAATCTTGAACTGGAGAATGACATCTCTACTATGTCTGGATCAGTTCCTTTTAAGCCCAAAAACTTCTACTCTGCCTTTCGCACTTCTCTTCGCTATGCCACACTCATCCACACAATCCACACTTTGAAATGAACTCACAAACCGTTATTTATACAAGACATCGACTTAGGAACAAACATTTAAGTCAGGAAACAACCATAAGAGTATCTGCAAGATGAATAACACATCCGGTCGGCCACCACAAGAACATTCGCAGGATGAACAACTCATCCGGTCGGCTAAACAGAGCAAGAACTTCATCCGGAAGAATAACTTCAATTCTGGGCTCTACTATCAATGCGGATCAACAACACAACCTCAACACGATCCAGAAAACTTCACAAGCCTGCCTGAATGACCGGATACATCTGCACGTCCTTTACTTGCTGGAATCTCTTGTCTTCCTCATCCGGAACTTCAAGAACATAGTCTGTCGCCATTATAGAAGGTACTTCCGGACCTTCAAATCATACATTATCAATGCGGACCAACAACACAACCTCAACATGATCCAAGAGCCTTCACAAGCCTACCTGAATGACCAGGTACGTCTGCATTTCCTTTATTTACTGAAATCTCTTATCCTCCTTATCCAGAACTTCAAGAACACAGTCTGTCGCCACTGTCATAATGCAAGAGGTACTTCCGGACCTCCAAATCATACACAGCTCGAGATGGCACATCACAAGGACATCCCAAACACTCTTTCCAATCTGCAGATTAGGATTGTACAATTCTGAACCTCACCGGACCTTTCTGTGATCCTCTGTCACCTCTAAGCACTTGCCAGAACCGGTTCCACACAGACAACCATAACTTCTTCAGGTCTTCATGCGGACCTCTGAAAACTTGACTGAAGCATCTCAAGACTCATATCTGCAAACCCTTTAATCCGCATCCTCCGGTTCTCAACCTATCCAATATATTTGCCTTGTTCTCATCACTGTTCTTCACTGTTCCTGACTGAGGCTAATTTTCTCAATATCCTCAACACACAGCTCATCCAATCCTTCTTGTCAATGTAATATGAGTATGTTGACATCAATGACAACACTGGTTCACCTCATACTTGCAACAATCTCCCCCTTTGTCATTGATGGCAACATATGATGTGAAAAACCATCAAGACAAGAACTTCTCCTTTCTGTCACAGCTCCCCCTATCAACAACAACTTTTCACATGTCTTCTCTTCCTTTACTGCTCCCCCTTTGATCATTAACCACTTGTTTTTCACATGTCTTCTCTCCCCCTTTGACATCAATGGCAAAGGGCTCATACTTGCAATTCTAATACATTAGAATCATACCAGCTGCTCCCCCTTAGTAGCAGCTCCCCATCATCAATCCGGATCACAAGATATGACTGTGATATCCACCGGACTGATGCACATTAGTGCATCCTAGTTCATCACCGGAGGGGCCATGACCCCTAACTTCTCCCGGAGATATTCAAAAGAGTCCTTGGGAAGAGGTTTTGTAAAGATATCTGCAATCTGATCCTTGGAGGGAACATACTCCAATCTGACTTCTTCCTTGTTTACTTGTTCTCTCAAAAAGTGAAACTTGATAGATATGTGCTTAGTCTTAGAATGCAATACCAGATTCTTAGAAATATTAATTGCACTTGAATTATCACAGAAAATTGTGATAGGCTCCTCATATTCAACTTTAATGTCTCTTAGCATCTGCTTCATCCATAAAATTTGAGTGCAACTACCTGCTGCTGCAATGTATTCTGCTTCAGTTGTAGACAGAGATATTGCATCTTGTTTCTTGCTTAACCAAGAAACCAATCTCTTCCCCAAAAAGAATGCTCTACCACTAGTGCTCTTCCGGTCATCCACATCTCCTGCCCAATCTGCATCTGTGTAAGCATGAAGAGAGAAATCCGGATCTCTAGGGTACCATAGACCATAATCAACTGTTCCTTTCAAGTACCTAAAAATTCTTTTGATTGCCATAACATGAGATTCTCTAGGATCAGCCTGGAATCTTGCCACAAGACCAACAACCTGCATTATATCTGGTCTAGTTTGAGTGAGATACAACAATCCACCAATCATTGATCTATACTTTGTCTGATCTGCCTTTGGAGAATCAGCATCTTTGCTTAACTTACATCCGGTTGCCATAGGAGTGTTCATAGGCTTTGAGTCTTCCATACCAAATTTCCTTAACAATTCTTTCACATATTTGGTCTGAGAAATGAAGATCCCTTCTTTTGTTTGAGTAATTTGCAGACCCAAGAAGAAATTCATTTCACCAAGCATAGACATTTCAAACTCACTTTTCATCTGATTTGCAAAAGTTTTGCACATACTATCTCTTCCTCCAAAAATGATATCATCCACAAACACTTCAACAATCAAAATGTTTTCATGATCAATTTTGAAATATAAGTTACTGTCAGCAGTACCTTTGTTGAATCCAATCTGCACAAGATGCTTATCCAACCTTTCATACCAAGCTCTTGGGGCTTGCTTCAATCCATACAAAGCTTTCTTCAACTTGCAGACCATATCATCATTATCAGACAATTGAAATCCATCCGGTTGTTCAATGTAGACTTCTTCTTCCAGATCACCATTTAGGAAGGCAGACTTGACATCCATCTGATATACCTTGAAGTCTTTGAAGGCAGCAAATGCAAGAAGTAATCTGACTGCTTCAATTCTTGCCACTGGAGCAAAAGTCTCTTCAAAGTCAATTCCTTCTATTTGAGAGTAGCCTTTGCAGACCAGTCTAGCTTTGTTTCTGATTACTTCACCAGCTTCATTTAGTTTGTTCCGAAAGACCCACTTGGTTCCAATTACAT
Source organism: Cunninghamia lanceolata (assembly GCA_027924645.1). Classification (NCBI taxonomy): domain Eukaryota; kingdom Viridiplantae; phylum Streptophyta; class Pinopsida; order Cupressales; family Cupressaceae; genus Cunninghamia; species Cunninghamia lanceolata. Next base: position 319,936 of record BSBN01000210.1, on the reverse strand, counting down.
TCCTGTCTCTAGGTCTGGGAACAAGATCCCAAGTATGATTTTTCTCAATTTGCATCAATTCATCTTCCATTGCTTTGGTCCAGTTCTCATCATTGCAGGCTTCACTTATTGTTTTAGGTTCAATCTTTGAAATCAGACAACATTCATTTTGAGCAACATTCCTTCTAGTTTGTACACCTTTGCTTCTGTCACCTATGATCTGATCTTCAGAGTGGTTCAGTCTCACATACCTTGGAATTTTGGGAGTATCCAGCACTGCTGCTTCTTGATCAGGCTCATTCAAACCTATCTCTTCTTCCTGATTTACCGGATTAGGCTGACTCTGTCTCACCGGAGAGGATTGAGTTCCTTGAACACTGTCTTGGTCATCTTCATCAAACTCATAAAATCTTGAAGGTTTCTCAATTCCTTCATCAACTTTCACACTGGTGCTTTCTATCATTTTCCTCAATCTCTTATTGTAACACCGGTATGCTTTGCTTTGAGTGGAGTAACCCAAGAAAATTCCCTCATCACTTCTAGCATCAAACTTTCCTAGATCTTCATCTCTTTTAATATAACACTTGCTACCAAATACTCTGAAATATTTCACAGTAGGAGTGATGCCAAACCAGAGTTCATAGGGGGTCTTACCGGTGTTGTTTCTGATTTGAACTCGATTTAGAGTGTAGACTACAGTGCTGATAGCTTCTTTCCAAAACATTTGAGGAACATTTGCTTCCAACATCATTGTCCTAGCAGCTTCCTGGATGGTCCGGTTCTTTCTCTCAACTACTCCATTCTGCTGTGGAGTCTTAGGAGCAGACAACTGTCTCCTTATACCCTGTTTCTCACAAAAGTCAATGAACTCACCAGATGTAAATTCACCACCTCTATCAGACCTTAGACACTTTAGTTTCAATCCAGTTTGATTCTCTACCATAGCTTTGAAGATTTTGAACTTCTCAAATGCTTCTGATTTTTCTTTTAGAAAGGTAACCCACATCATCCGGGAATGATCATCAATTAACAAGATGAAATATCTATCACCTTGCAGACTCTTGATTCTTGTCGGACCACAGAGATCAGTATGTACTAATTCCAACAATCCGGTAGAAGACTGATCTTTTCTTTTGAAAGAGACTCTGCTTTGTTTACCTAGCTGACATTCTTTGCACAAACTATTTGTAGGTTTCATCAATTTTGGAAGATCTCTTACAGCCTGAGTATTGCTTATCTTGATGATGTTATCAAAATTTACATGACACATTCTTCTATGCCATAACCAACTCTGATCAATTTGAACAAACAAACAACTTTTATTTGAACCAACCAGATGAAAGATATTACCTTTTGTCTGAGTACCGGATGCAATTTCAGTTCCGGAGCTTGTAAAGATTCTGCATTTTCCATTCTTGAACCGGAGATCATAGCCTTTGTCCACTAACTGACCAACACTGAGGAGATTGTGCTTCAATCCTTCAACATATAGTACGTTACCTGTTTTGCTCTTTCCATCAAAGGAAATAGTTCCCCTGCCTCTGATTCTGCCAGCAGAATTGTCACCAAACTTTACCATTCCTCCTTCATACCTTTCCAAATTCAAGAACTTATTCTTGTCACCAGTCATATGGTGAGAACATCCACTGTCAATAACCCAATCATCCTTTTCTTCCACTTGAGCAGCCAAAGCTTTTTCAACAACTTTGTGATTGACAGATTCAGAGAGTATTGAATCTTCTTCCTTGATGGCAATAAACACCCACTCATTTCCGGATTTGCTTCCTAGTTCTGATTCATCATCTGTTACTCCTTCATTGTCATCTTCTTCATGAACATAATAGCAATTCTTTTGAAACCTTTGTCTGTTAGTATTAGACCTTACAGATCTTTCCGGACATCTTGAAGCAAAATGACCAATCTTATTGCAGTTGAAACACTTAAAGGGTAGTTTTCCTTCATACTTACCGGATCCTCTTGGCAGTCTCTTTGCAATGAGGGCTTCAAGTTGAGCTGTTTCTGCTTCTTCTTCTTCCATGTCTCTTCTTGCTTGATCATACCATGACATTTTCCTTGATGAGTTTTCTCCCAGATCAAATCTCTGTTTGCCTTTTACATAGGCACTGGCTTTGAAAGCAGATTCAGTCTTGGGAGGATCATCTCCAAACTCGGTCATTTCAAATGCAGCTAGTTTGCCAGCCAGTTGTTCTCTTGTGACAGTTGTGTGGGCTCTGGATTCATCAATGGCAGCAACCTTGATTTTGTAGGCAGCAGGAAGGGATCTTAGGATTTTGCAGACAATCTCATTTTCATCTAGAGTTCCACCAGCATTTCTGATTCCACATACCAGCTCATTCACTCTTGGCATAAAGGTAGTGATGTTTTCATCATCTCTCATCTTCAATCTTTCAAATTTCCCTTTCAGACTTTGCAACCTTGCACTTTTGACAAACTCATCTCCTTCATACAGAAGTTCCAGTTTAGTCAGGATCTCATATGCAGTTGGTAGGTCAATAACATTTGAGAGATCTGAGTCATTCAATGCGCTTAGAAGAGCTTCCTTGGTCCGCAGATTGTTTTCTGCTTCTGTGATTTCATTCAGAGTTATCGGGCCACCTTGTGGAGGTACATATGGTTTTGAGACCATAGCCAAGTATGCTTTTCCCATACATTCCAAGTGACACTTCATGCGACCTTTCCAGAGAGTGAAGTTGGTTCCATCGAACTTCGGACTATCCTTCTTGTATGACGACATCCTGGATCTCCTCAAGCGGTTAAGCTCCTTTCAGAGGAACTTAGCTCTGATACCAATTGTTGAATTTAAGGCATACAACTGAGAGGGGGGGGTGAATCAGTTGTATAAAACTTATTGTTCTTTCAAACACTTGATTCTTCGTTGTTAGTTAACAGCATATCAATTAATCATCCATGAAAGCATAATACATAAACACAAGAGCTGATAAACATCAACACATTGAACACCAAGATTTTGACGTGGAAAACCCGGTTAAGGGAAAAACCAGGGGGTGATTAACCCAAGGATTATTCTCTGTTAGAAGAATAAGAAAAGAATGGCACTTGCCAATTAGGGCTCACTGCCCGAGCACACTGCTCACAAGAGGCCCACTGCCTACTAAGAGACACACTGTCTACAAAGTGATAAGAATCACAATCTTGAACTGGAGAATGACATCTCTACTATGTCCGGATCAGTTCCTTTTAAGCCCAAAAACTTCTACTCTGCCTTTCACACTTCTCTTCGCTATGCCACACTCATCCACACAATCCACACTTTGAAATGAACTCACAAACCGTTATTTATACAAGACATCGACTTAGAAACAAACATCTAAGTCGGCAAACAACCATAAGAGTATCCGCAAGATGAATAACACATCCGGTCGGCCACCACAAGAACATTCGCAGGATGAACAACTCATCCGGTCGGCTAAACAGAGCAAGAACTTCATCCGGAAGAATAACTTCAATTCTGGGCTCTACTATCAATGCGGATCAACAACACAACCTCAACACGATCCAGAAAACTTCACAAGCCTACCTAAATGACCGGATACATCCGCACGTCCTTTACTTGCTGGAATCTCTGGTCTTCCTCATCTGGAACTTCAAGAACACAGTCTGTCGCCACTGTAGAAGGTACTTCCGGACCTTCAAATCATACATTATCAATGCGGACCAACAACACAACCTCAACATGATCCAAGAGCCTTCACAAGCCTGCCTGAATGACCAGGTACGTCCGCATTTCCTTTACTTACTGAAATCTCTTATCCTCCTTATCCGGAACTTCAAGAACACAGTCTGTCGCCACTGTCATAATGCAAGAGGTACTTCCGGACCTCCAAATCATACACAGCTCAAGATGGCACATCACAAGGACATCCCAAACACTCTTTCCAATCCGCAGATTAGGATTGTACAATTCTGGACCTCACCGGACCTTTCTGTGATCCTCTGTCACCTCTAAGCACTTGCCGGAACCGGTTCCACACAGACAGCCATAACTTCTTCAGGTCTTCATGCGGACCTCTGAAAACTTGACTGAAGCATCTCAAGACTCATATCTACAAACCCTTTAATCCGCATCCTTCGGTTCTCAACCTATCCAATATATTTGCCTTCTTCTCATCACTGTTCTTCACTATTCCTGACTGAGGCTAATTTTCTCAATATCCTCAACACACAGCTCATCCAATCCTTCTTGTCAATGTAATATGAGTATGTTGACATCAATGACAACACTGGTTCACCTCATACTTGCAAGAAATTACCCACGGGTGTTTGTGTGCTTTGGGATTGTTGTTGTTACTGTTGTGAAGTGGAGTGCTTGAGTTACCCAGGTGTGAGTATGGTCTCCCTAGCTCGGGGGTGACCCTCTTGCGGGTCTATGGAAGGGAGGAGAGCTAGATGAGTGGTGTTTTCTTCTTTGTTTGTCTTTGATACGCAGGTTTTCTCTTGGAGCTTCTGGTTGGATATTTATGAAGAAACAGCTTATTCTTCTTTGTCATGAGAATTAGGCTAGGTTCATTTCATTAGATTTGAAGAGAGAGCACCTCTCTTGTTATTGTTGTAATTTATTATTACCCTGGGAGTGAAGGAAATCACCTCCCTGATCTTGTTATTGATGGACTTTTACTTGGTTGTCACAAGCTATCAGTTGTATATTGTTGGGAGAAGGAAGTTCATATCTGGGAAGTTAGTTGTATGTATCCATGGTTTCAAATTCTCTTGCTATTTGTAGTGGAAGAGTTAACTTTTCTGTAATATGAATGTGGTAAACAAATACCTTAAATTTTCAAGTTATGTTGCTTTGTAAACCTTTTGAAAGGAAGAGTTCATTTCTTATTTGCAATCTAATCTGAGTTTGTTTATGTAATTAGAAGAATAGAACTGCTAAACTAATTAAAAGGTCAGTTTTATGGTTCATTGTTCTAATGGAAAAGATAGTTTATAAATGATTAAGTTTTCTTCTTCATAAGTAATGGATTCAGTTATTTTGTAAGTTTTAAAGAAAATCTATTATATAATTACTTCTGTTTGTCCCAAAAGTTGAAATGGACATGTATTAATTGCCGAAATAAACTGATAAAAAAAAACTTCATTTTCTTAAGTATATATATATCTATATATCTATATATATATATAATCTTTATTACTTGATCATTTTAATTGACTAAAAGAAACTGAATAAAGTGTTTAATTTGAGAAAATTATGAAATATAGATATATATATATATATAAATATATATATATATCTATATATATATATAACAGTTGTTATTTAATTATCATTTTGACAGAATTAGAGATACTGAATAAATTGTTTGATTGAGAAAATTATGAGATATTCTGAAAACTGAAATATATATATATATATATATATTAATTGATATGTTATTATCATTGAATAATAATAAACTCGTATTAAATTTTATGGCCGCCGAAATAAAAGTGAAATTAGAAATCGCTGTGTAAAACACAGTCAAAGCTTGCACGGTGGGCGGTGGGGAGTAATCCCCACCGCAGTCTCCATTTGTTTTATTAGAGGTGTGGGGAGGGGCGGAGCCCCACCCACACCCCACATCGTGGGATGTGGGTGGGGCTCCGCCCCTCCCCACATCCCTCCACCCCTTCGACCCCGCGGAGCTCTTAACTCCGCTCCACAGCAGCGCTTCGCCGCCGCTGTTTCTTGCGGCCTCCGTCCCTCTGTGCGGCCCGACCCCTGCCGCCAGTCCCCTGTCACAGCAAAAACATAAAATGTTAAGCATAAAAAAAAAGTTAGGGCTATTTAGCCCTAACATATATGCATTGGTTCATTTAAATAACAAAAAAAAAATATATATGTTTGTTTGTGGATATTCCACTTATATATATATATATATATATATATATATATATATATAGATATAGATATAATTATCTCTATTTATACCTTATGTTTTGAAAGGGAATTGTAAATCAATATAGATATAATTATATATATAGTTCTATATGTATATATATTACATATATATATTTATATATATGGGATATATATACATAGAAGAGGTTTCATGGACCATTTTATGAGGCCCTCTCTATAATTCATAACAAGGAGATTTGCAAATTAAAATAAAACAAAAAATATATATTCACAGTTAGGTTTTATTAAGTGTTGAACAAAACAACCAAAGAATTTATGCTTCCTTGATCAGGGTTTTATAAAGAGGAGAACCTCCTACATATATTAACAATGATATAGGATTTACAAAAAAGAGTATTAATATTAATTATTAGTAATAATAACAACAGTAATTATAATTAAGAGAAAATAAAATTATAATGTAAAGAGAGCATAAAGGAATTTACTGTGTTACTCCGGGAAGAGTTTCTCGGAAGTTTCACTATCAACGCTGTTCAATAACCGAGAAAATGAAGAGGAAAATTACACGTCACCTTGCTTAAAAGGTCACTGGAAATAAACTTAAGGAGTCATCACAGACATTCCATGTGAGGCCATTTTAATCTCAACTGTAGTAAACGTCCATATAAGTAAACCTGTAAGAGAGTCAGAAGAAGAAAAAGTAACATTGGAAAAACACAGAGGAGAAAATGCGCGACAATTCCCACATGGGATAAGAGAACTAAGTCGATGGACCCTCCAGCTAAAAATTTGCTTAGGAACAAGTTTAATTAATACATACAAGAGAAGAAACCTAGATCAGAGAAGACTAGGAGACCGAGTCCAGCGAAGTAGTAAACCAGCCTATGTGACCTGGATCATCTAGAAGTTAGGTTTAATATTAACAATAGAAACAGTGATAACCCTGATTGATGCCCAATATGAAGAAAGGAAAATGAAAGAGAGAGAGACCGAAATATAAACAAACTAAAGTATCAGAGAAATAGTTAAGGTGAGCGCGATAAAGATACAATCAAAATTAAGACCCTGAGGAAAAGGAAGAGAGAGCAAATGAATCGCCTTGTTGAGAATGCTAAGTCGAAGGAGGAGTATGTTTCAAGAAGCAAGAGAGGAGACAGACAACCGTGCCTTGTTGAAAAATGATTAAATAGGGAGATCACGAGTAGGTTTAGTCAGAACAAGGCGTCGTGGGAAGTTGTCAATCTATCAGTGAACCACGTGCGTAAAATAGTGTTGAGTAATTCCCACTTACGCCGTAAGGCGTTATGCTGTCAGAATTTTGCCGAGATTTAGATTTAGGAACCCTGATATTTTAAACCTAGCAGTGACGTTAACGGCGTCGTAGAGACCCCCTTGTTAGTCTGCTTGCATCTAGTTGCACGCAATTGTACTTGTACCCCGTTGACAACTGTAGTGTTTTCGCCTTGAACGAACACCACCGAGCATGCTACGCATGCGAAGGGGTTTTTAGGTAAGCGCGAGAAATTTTTTGATATTTCGTGTCATGACCACATGACGGATGTGGCTATGACACATGTGATGTGTGTTGTGACCACATGGAAAATGTGGGCATGACAAAATACAATGAATTGTATCCAATAACATGAGAATATGTTGGCAAGAGACACTATATGGATTCATGGTTGTTGTCATTGATGGCAACAAAGGTCATCCCACATATCCGCAAGTCATGATGTGTCTCTACCGGAAGTTAGAATGAAGATTGTTGTGGTCCGGTGAACAAGAACAGAGCATGTGGCAAGGTCCGACAGATTGGTCCGGATCTCTCAGAGGAAGTGTCTTGGTGCAGTGCGGATTTGGGGAAGTCAAGAGGACTACCTTGAGTAGTATATTCCAAGGATTTAGCCTCCGGTGATGAACAAAGAAAAAGATATGAATAATTGAGTACCGGATTCCTGAGAGACAGTGAGAACAGAGGAAGAACTGACTGACAGAGTATCAGACTATTTTCCGGATGTGTTACTGTTGATGGTAAAGGTTGTGAAGGCATGAATCATGTTTGGCCGACATGATTAATGATATCTACAAGTATATTCTTGATCCGCATTACTTGATATGCAAGGATTCAGCCGACAGAACAGAGTTTGTGAGAAGATAGATTATTCCAGGTGCCGACTAGAAAGATAATGAAATCACTAGTGCGGATATATATAGAGGATGGATTTAGTTGTGAAAAGAGTAATGGTGTGAAGGTGTATGCAAATAAATACAGAGCAGAGCAGAAGCAGTAAGAAAGATCCGGTATGTGAAAAGATAGCAGAATAAAGAATAGAGGAAAGATGAAGTGCAGCAGATCAGTATACTGAGCCTAACCAGAACTGAACTCCAGCATATGAAGATGCTTCCAATCAGTTCAAGTATTGTATTACATTCTTTTGTAGACAGTGTGTCTCCTTGTAGGCAGTGTGCCTCTTTGTGAGCAGTGTGCTTGGGTAGTGAGCCCTAATTGGCAAGTGCCATTTTGTAATTCCTTATTCTTCTAACAGAGAATAATCTTTGGGTTAATCACCCCGTGGTTTTCTCCCTTAACCGGGTTTCCACGTCAAAAATACTGTGTCATGTGTTTCTCATTTCATGGTAATGTTTGTTTGTTTGATTCAATGCTGCTTTGATTAATAAGAAAGTTCAAAAGAAGAAATAATTAGGATAACTGATTCACCCCCCCCCTCTCAGTTATCAACAATTGGTATCAGAGCAAGGTTCCTCCTAATAGAGCCTAACAGCTTGAGGAAGATCTGGGAGTTCAAATGGATGCATATGGTTTAAGGGAGCAACTCAAGACTGCCCTTGAGGATCTTGAACAGTCAAATTCTGAAGTCAATGAATTAAAGGAAAGACTCAAACATGATGATGAATTCATGAGAGAATTAAAGGACAAATTAAGTCTCTCTATGAAAAAGAGAAAGGAGCTACTCCAACAATTGGCAAGACAAAGTGAAGAAAGCAATACAGATGAAGAATTGACTGAGAAAACCAAGTTATGTGAAAAATTATCAAAAGAAGTCATTATGTTAAGACATGAAATGGAATCAGGAACTATAAAGTTTACTCAAGAGATTGAAGAAAAAAGAAAAGCTGAAGACAATCTAAGACAATCTCTTAAAGAGAAATCAGAAGAATGCCACCAGATGGATAGGATTATCAGACATCTTGAATCTGATCTTGAAGATGCCAAAGATAATGAAGAAAAACTTGAGGATCAAATTGTCTCTCTCAAAAGAGATCTTCAAACAGCAAATGAATATAAAGAAAAATTCAAGATAAGTTCTGCCCAACTTGAAGTACTTCTTGGAAGTCAAAAGAGGACAGATGACAAGTATGGTTTGGGATATGAGAAAGGAGAAAGCTCCGAATCCGGTCAAAAGAATTTTGGATCAGAAAATCCAAGGAATAGGCCTAGAAGACCTCCGGTAAGACAGCCCAATGCTCAAAGATATCCATCTTTCAATGGATACTGCCACAGCTGCAATCACTTTGGTCACAAAGCTAATCAGTGTAGAAAAAGGATGAATCAAACTAATCCATCCTTCTCCGGACAGTGCTTTAACTGCAAAAGGTATGGACACAAGTCTCATGAATGCAAAAATATGCAAGTAAACAAATCATTCAATGGTAGATGTTTTACATGCAATAGAGTAGGTCATATGGCTAATCAATGCAGATCAAGAGGTTATCAGTCAAATATGCAAAGAAATGTTATTTGCCAAATCTGTAATAGGTCCGGTCATAATGCTAAAGTCTGCAGAAGCAAGAATCAGGACAAAAGAGGTCCGGTGTATAATCAGAATCAAGACAAGGGTAAACAAAAGATGAATGCGGATGAAGTTAGGAATCAGATGAACAAGATTTGGGTGAAGAAAAGTTCAGAGAATGTAGAGGTTGGATCCGCACCAGACTCTGGTGCTGATATTTCTTCCAGAAATTAAAAAGTGAGCTCTGGCTCAGGGGGAGACTCAAAGAAAATCCTGTTCCCCCAGCCAATCAAGTGGTGCTGGATGTGATACAAGATGCGGAGTAAAGGGTTTGAAGATATAAGTCCTGAGATGATCCAGACAAGATTTCAGAGGTCCGCATGAAGATGCAAAGTTGTGATCGATCAAGTAAGACCTATTCTGGGAGATGCTCCGGAATGACAGAGGACTACAAAAGGGTCCGGAGAGATCCGGAAGTACATTATTTTGCTCTGCGGACTGGACAGAATGTTTGGGATGTTCTTGTAATGTGTCATCTCGATTTATTCATGATTGAAAGATCCGCATGATGTTCATAGATCAGAATTAATCCGGGATACTCCAAGCTATCCGGATAAGGCAAACCTAAACAATATAGGTGGAGCATTTATTGCAAACAGATATTAGGGTTTGCAAAATGATATAAGGGATTTCTCAATAATCATTTGATCATTCTACACCCAAGAAGAAGCGAAAAGCAGAGCTCTGCGACAAAATTCATCAAGTTCACTGAAGATCACTTACAGAAGTTACTACATACAGAAATCAATCCAAATAACCGAAGGCGCATAAGGTATTTTTCGTTTTCAATATCTCCCTGCAAATCTTTGAAAAATGGCTACTTCGAATATAGTTAAGATCTCTGATAGACCTCGTCCCACATTCAAGAAACATCCTTACAAATCCTTGGAGGTAGATCCACTAGGAGCCTTCTCTAGTGTTCCACATGGTGTATTGCATACGGAAGACATTAGGGTTTACATCCATGCGAATTTTGAAGACTTTGGAGAATCAAAACTGATGGATATCTATCACAAACAATTGATAGATGACTCCTTTGAGATCAAACCTCAGTACAAAGCCATCCGGGACAAACACTTTGCACAATGCATTCATTTCCCCTGTTTTGAAGAAGATGAATGGGTCCGGTATGTACTAAGTAGAGTACATGACAACTTCCTATGGTTGAACAAGCCCTTCAAGATTACCAAAGATGCAATTAGGGCTGTAACCGGTCTGCACTCATCCGGTGGATTACCTGTTCTCAAGTCTGTCAAAAATCAGACAGTTAGTGATGCAACCGGATCCAAGTTTGACAAGAGAGCTATGACAGTTGATGACATCACTGAACCGGATGTCAAATTTGCATCTATGATAATTGGTTACAAAATCTATCACTCCAGTAGGGAAAATTCAGTACCGGGAACTGCAATCTACACAGCTTATCAAATGTTAAAGGAGAATGCAGACTATGACTTGTGTGAGCTTCTTGTAAACCAACTTTTTGAAAATCTGCAGAAGATTAAGAAGGACAAGAAAAACTCCTTCAAGTATGGCAATCTGATCCTTTGTCTCTTCTTTTACTACATGAATGAGCTTCCCGGATCCAGTGGATGGATATGGCAGAATGACAGACCGGTTGCCATCCAAATCAGAGACTATTTGCATGGACTTAGGGATGCTAAAGCAAGAAATACAGCTCTATGGGGATATTTCAAGAACTTCCAAAGCATGATGCATGCAAGAGAAAGAATACCCCAATCCATTGTAGAAAAGTACAAAGACACAGTATGCTTCATGGTAGAAACAGATCAGTGTCTAATGGAGGCAGTAGAACCAAGAACTGTGTGGATCATGCCCATGGGGTATGAAGTAGATGAACAGATAGTGGAGCTGCATGTTCAACACATGCTAAGTCAGCCTAAAGATCCAAAGGCAGAAAGGTTCAGAACATTTGAGGAACTGAGTGTGAAAATTCATGTGGAACTCAGAGAACCTGAGATAAAGAGGAAGGTGAGAAAAGAAGTAGAGCATATTGCTCAAGGCCTAGGCATTCCAAAGGAGGCACTTGATGCCAACCGGGAAAAGAGGAGAAAGGCTGAGGAAGAAAAGAAAGAGGCAGAAAAGAAAAGTAAGAAAAGTGCTCCGGTTGAAACTTCCACACGGACCAGCTCTTCAAAAAGGTCTGCACCTCCCACAACCAAAAGTTCAAAACCGGAAGTCCAGGCATCCGGTAAAAGATCTAAGACAAAAGCCACAAGGGCTTATCAAAGCCAAAAGGATGAAAAAGAAACTGAGTTAGATGAGGGAGTGAAAGAAATAAAGAAACAGAAAAGGAAAGGATCCGGTAAACCCTCTACTGGTCGAGACAAGGAAGAAATGACAGAAGAATTTTCTGAAAAGCCCACCCTGTCTCTAGACAGTGTAGTCAAATCAGTCACTGTGGATGGGAACCTTCAACCGGTGGCTGAATTCTATGATGACTACAATGAGGTAGATCAAAAGATCCTGCAAGAAGCTATAATAAGGTACTTGAACATCTACAATAAAGCTTTTATTGAGATTATCTCTGAAATCCCAAAGAGCCTAGAGATGGAATTAGAGATAAGAAAGAACAATGCCATGGCAAAAGACCTTGAGATCAGGGAACAGATAGCTATTCAGCTATATCCTTCAATTGATCACAAAACAATGAACATGGTATTCAAAGACTGCAAGGATGAATTCAGGAGCAAAGCAAGGATGAATCAGCTTATGCTTGGTGAGACCGACAAGGTAGCCAAGGACACTGAAGAGATTCTCTGGAAAACCTTCAAAAGGTTTAATCTTCCTGTTGTAGAGGACTTAGGTGCAGAAACAGCTGTGGACTTGGAATCATCTGCTCCGGAAGAAGTGGCCCTTGAACAGACTAACATCTCTCCTCCGATTTCCCCTACAGTCTCCAGATCCCAAGAAGAAGAGAAACTACAGGATAAAGAAGCAGCAGTTAAAGAAAAAGAGGTTGACAGCACCAAGGATGCAGAGAAAGAGAAGACCGCAACAGAGAAAACCACAACTGAAAGTGGTAAGAGTAAGGAAGGAGAAAAGATTCCAAAGGACAAAACTGCAGAAGAGAAGAAACACCTGTCTCCGGCAAGAGACACTGCACAAACTGTTCAAGAATTCTTGACAAAAGCCACTCTAGAAATTGATGAACCGGACCTGCTAAAAGGACCATTAGATTTTGACTCTTTGTCACCGGTACAAACAATGAAAATAGCCTCATTTGCAAATGAGAAAGTCAAAGAGAAACTACTGAAATCTCACATGGAAGACTGTGAGCTTATGGAGGTAGCATCTGGAGTGCTGGAAAAGATCATGCCATCTTTTCAGAAGGATCCCACAGCCTCCTCTTCCGGTAATCTCAAAACCTTAGTCAGCAGTGTTAGTACACATTTTGAATCTCTAGAAAAATCAGCTGAAGAAAAGGTCCGGAAGGAGTTTTTGGATAAAAGGTTCTCCGAGGTTTAGGGTTTGATCATTAATGATAGGAGAAACATGAACATTGGGATAAAGAGCTTAGAAAATGCTCTTAAGGATGGCGGTGAAATATACAAATTTTGTATCTCCTGGTCCAAGGTAATAGTGGACATTGAGAAGAAAATAAAAGAGCAAGAGGACACACTACTCAGCTTGTCTCAAAGTTTTGATCCTCTTTCTTCCTCTATAACAAATCAAGAATGTCAGACTATTGCATTCTTGAGTGAAATCAAGAAATTGGAGAAGGAAAGGAAAAATAGAATAAGCAGGTTGAGTGAGCTCAGGGGGTTAATTGTCCCTAAGCTAGAGGCCATGCATGAGGCCATAGCAGAAGCTCAAATCACAGCCCAGACAAGTGATCTGAAAGATCTAAAAAGGGCAGATGCATTTGCATTTTTGTTGAGTGGTCACATTTCAATTTTGGATAGAATGAAGCAAAGTTGGGCTACAGAACTGATCCAACTGAAGACATCTTTTGCAGTCATTCTTCAGTATATGTGAGTATGTAAATATGCGGCTATGTATAGAAAATTTTTGAAAATTTTGGTGTGCGGACCCTACCCTTTGCCATTGATGTCAAAGGGGGAGTGAGGAGCAGTGAAAAATGAGGAATCCAACTAAGGGGGAGTTCTGAAAATTGTATATAAAGATAGAGCATCAGCCAAGGGGGAGCATAGTGTAAACACTTAGTCATTTTTCACTAAGTGTTGCCATCAATGCCAAAGGGGGAGATTGTTGGCAAGAGACACTATATGGATTCATGGTTGTTGTCATTGATGGTAACAAAGGTCATCCCACATATCCGCAAGTCATGGTGTGTCTCTACCGGAAGTCAAAATGAAGATTGTTGTGGTCCGGTGAACAAGAACAGAGCATGTGGCAAGGTCCGACAGATTGGTCCGGATCTCTCAGAGGAAGTGTCTTGGTGCAATGTAGATTTGGGGAAGTCAAGAGGACTACCTTGAGTAGTATATTCCAAGGATTTAGCCTCCGGTGATGAACAAAGAAAAAGATATGAATAATTGAGTACCGGATTCCTGAGAGACAGTGAGAACAGAGGAAGAACTGACTGACAGAGTATCAGACTATTTTCCGGATGTGTTACTGTTGATGGTAAAGGTTGTGAAGACATGAATCATGTTTGGCCGACATGATTAATGATATCTACAAGTATATGCTTGATCCGCATTACTTGATATGCAAGGATTCAGCCGACAGAACAGAGTTTGTGAGAAGATAGATTATTCCGGGTGTCGACTAGAAAGATAATGAAATCACTAGTGCGGATATATATAGAGGATGGATTTAGTTGTGAAAAGAGTAATGGTGTGAAGGTGTATGCGAATAAATACAGAGCAGAGCAGAAGCAGTAAGAAAGATCCGGTATGTGAAAAGATAGTAGAATAAAGAACAGAGGAAAGATGAAGTGCAGCAGATCAGTATACTGAGCCTAACCGGAACTGAACTCCAGCATATGAAGATGCTTCCAATCAGTTCAAGTATTGTATTACATTCTTTTGTAGACAGTGTGTCTCCTTGTAGGCAGTGTGCCTCTTTGTGAGCAGTGTGCTCGGGCAGTGAGCCCTAATTGGCAAGTGCCATTTTGTAATTCCTTATTCTTCTAACAGAGAATAATCTTTGGGTTAATCACCCCGTGGTTTTCTCCCTTAACCGGGTTTCCACGTCAAAAATACTGTGTCATGTGTTTCTCATTTCATGGTAATGTTTGTTTGTTTGATTCAATGCTACTTTGATTAATAAGAAAGTTCAAAAGAAGAAATAATTAGGATAACTGATTCACCCCCCCTCTCAGTTATCAACAGAATATTCCTCATGAAAAAGTCAAGCTGTTACACCCGGTGTGTTTCTAACTATTTACTATTTACCTTGACTGGTTAATTTGCTTGAATAAATGAATGGTTTATGAATCTTTGCATTAATGTTTATTCTGAATCTTGAATTGAATATATTGAAAGATTGAATGATGCAATGTGATGTATTATAAGTGATTCTAGTTATGAAATGTATGAAGCATATGATTATATTGTGATCAGTTAACTAATGTTATGGTGATGTAAGTTGAATGCAGGAATAGGTTGCTCCTCTGGAAACGAGGGGAAGTATCACTCAGGAGAAGGAATTGGTCTGGTAACCTTTAGAGAAGCTTGAACTGAGAAACCACACACCACTATCCTACTTGGTCTAGGTTATGTCGAGTCTGTGTGGGTAAAGGTAAGTAATCTGTGGTAATGATCTTGAATGCTTATTGAGATATGATTTTATGAGTGTTTGAATGAGGATTGTGATTTAGTTTGAGTGTCGATTGAAGTCTTCTTTGATAAAGTTTGGAATTGCAAATGACAAGGTATAAACGTGGAATGAACAAATACACATATACATGTCCACGATAAACTTATACATATGAGAAAATATGTGTATGAGTATACGTAGGTAGACGTATCTACACATTCTCATGAACATATTTCTCATAGACATAAGAGTATTGATTGGACGAGGGATATCTATATGTATGTGTGTATATGTGCATTTCATATTCATACGTCGTCAGTAGATATGTGGGTTAATGAGTTTTATGTTGTTTTCAAGTAACGATAATATATATATATATATATATATATATATATATATAATAGTTTATGGTATACGTAAACATATGTAGTTGATGGAATATGCAAATATGAATATGAGAATTCTACTATCAAATGATATTTTAAATTAGGCTTATAAGAATATGTGTATATATATATGATTAATGTTTCTTTAGCACTGACTGACACTTTTTGTAAGAAAGGCAATGTTGACGTTGCTCAATATGTCCCTCATTGATGAAAGAAATGCAATTGCTAGCCAAACTCTATATGAACTTGTAATCATCACAAACAATGTCTTCTCAAATCTGCTAAAACACCCTTGAATTAAATCCTTGCATCATTGTTGTGCAAAGATCTTTTTGTTTCACAAAAAAACTATTATTCGATAGGTGGTTCACCATAATCTTTAGTCAGCAAATAGGATCCTTGAATGATTTATTATATGTCAACTTTTCTCATCTTGCCAAGAGAGTCAATCCACATATGGCAAAGGTTGGACAAAGTGCATAGTCTATAAGAATATTACGCAGCATATTACTATGATTATTGCGTAGTATATTATTTAATGACTATTACATTGGAAATGTAGCGCCTGCATTATATTTGCTTGGGGATCAAGCAAATAAAGTGCACTATAAATGTGTAACTATGAGCAGCGCCCATATGGCGTTGGTAACTGATTTCCAACGTATGGAAGATTTAACCTATTCTTTCAAATTGTCAACAGGTAAATAGGGGGCGTGGTGTTTTGAGTGGCGTCATGTTTGAGCAATGCAAACCAATTAGGAGTCTTAAATCTGATCTATCCTTGCATTTCTGAGTTTACTTCTTTCTATCCTCTGATGTGTTCTATGTGCAATGATTTTTGCTGCCACCTTGAATTTGTTTTACTGAGTCAAACTACTGAGAGGGAGTTGTGGCGAATTTGGGAGCTAGTTTGTAGCCTTTACATGCTCAGATTTATGTATATATAGAGGAGATATTCCATTCATTTTACACACAATTCTCCATCAAACTGCTGATGTTGTTCTGCTGTAATTTTCTGAGTCTAGTATTTTGATTGTGCGTTGTTATTTTGGTCTTGAGTTTGTGAGGGAGAATAGTAAGAAGTAAAGAGGGGGAATTGAGTTGATCTAGGAGGAGATATTCAGCCAGCTTGAGGAGATAAGAGCAAGGAATCCAGCTGATCTATTGGAGCTTAACATTAACAAGCATGCTAATTTCTTCTCCATTGTGCATTTTATGTTTGAAAGGATTATTTGTCTTTGATTGATTGTTTGGAAATAAGCTTGGGTTACTTTTCTATATCGAATTGGGTATTTTCTCATATGTTCAATGAGAGGTATATATATGTAGTATGGGAAATATTATGTATTGAATGTATGAATAATCTCCATAGTAGAGATTACTGTCTATATTGGAATTATGTGTTATATCAAGTTAAGTATGATTAGCTATTGCTACACTGTAAAAGTTAGGTTATGAAAACCATATATTACAACTTGTATTATTTTGGTAAAAGTATCATAGTAAACTTGGAATTGTTATGTGAGGTTAATCTTGGGATTAGTTGATCCATGGGTAAATGAGTAACCTTTGTATAGAGATTGATGTCATACCAAATCAAGCTAGGAAGATGGGTGAACATGTGACGTCCATTCCGAATTAGGGGTGATGAATACTTTGGCCAAAGTAGTGTAAGTAGCCACTATTTACACTATCAATTCACCGTGATCCAAGTTTACATACTAGGCAGGGATAATCATACTTGTAGGTTGGAGCCATAGTATGATAGTTCTAGTTATGTAGGACACAACATCATGCTCAGAATAGGCTAATCTTTGAGGTTACCATACCAATCCCTTCGTCAAAGGATAGGGCCATTTACTAGTTTGGTAAATGTGCGGGGGACCGCAGTTAATCCGCGGTTGGTGTAAAAGTGCTTGAGTGATGCTTCTCCTTATGTAGTTGGCAGCCAGGATTTGATGGACATCAGAACCATTTGTATCTCTAATTTTAGTTTAGCTCTTGAAGCTTGTTTGTAACTTTGTATCCATCTTATGGAATTTTGTAAATGAGAAATATTCAATATTTGTAATATTGAAATGTAATTTGATTATGCAATGGTAAAGTTTGAAATATGTTTCAAATGTGCATCATATCATTTTAAAAGAAAGAAAAATTTTATTGTTCATATTGTTAGTATGAAGAACTATTTACTTTTGCGTTAAATATAGTCAATCTATTTGGTAGAACAATGGGCATGTTACACAAGCACTCCATATTGTGAATTCTGATCCCACATAGTAGAAATCACCACTTAACTAAAAGTCTCAAACATGGGCGCCCAATAAGTCCCAATCAAAATTAGTCAATTGAAGTGTTATATGACAACACCAAGGTAGAACTGAAAGTCTCAAGATGGGACACCCAAGAAGTCCCAATCTAATTCAGTCAACTGAAGTGCTCCAACTTACACCAATGTCATGCAAACAACATGTACTTCTTGGCATCCTCAATATAAATCTATAACAACATGTTTGTATCATGAAAGAGTCATGCAACAACTTGTAACATCATGCAAGAATCATGCAAAGATGAACCTGAGTTAGAGTTTCATGCAAGACACATGCATCACCATATAAGTACATGCAACTGACATGCAAGTACATACAATTGAAATGCAACATCATGGAAGCACATGCAAGTACATGCAACTCACATGCAACAACATGCAAGTACATGCAACTGACATGCAACAACATGTAATTCCATCCAAGCTCATACAAGTGACATGCAACAACATCAAATTCCATGCAAGCTCATACAAGTGACATGCAATAACATGCAATTTCATCCAAGTAACGTGCAACAACATGCAAGTCCATGCTGTTGGCAAGAGACACTACTAGGATTCATAAGTGTTGTTATTGATGGCAACAAAGTATATCCCACACATCCGCAGTACATAAATTACTCATACCAGAAGTTAGATTGAAGATAGGTTGGTCTAGTAGTCAAGAACAGAGCATATGATAGGGCCTGACAGTTGGGTCCGGAACTCTCTGATGGTGAAACCCAACATGTTGCAGATTTGGATGAGTAATAAGGAGTATCTGAACTATTGTATTCTAGAGATTTAGCCTCCAGTGACAAAGCATGTGAAAGATATGAGCATCTAAGTATCAGACTCCAATTAGACAGTGCAGACAGAGGAAGAACTGGCCAACAGGGTATCAAACCTCAATCCGGATGTGCAGAAGGTGTTGATCAAGTAACTTGAAGTGTTATATGATTTTGGATGACATTGGTAATGATTTCTATGCCTAATTTTTTGGTACGCATCATCAATCAAGTATGGATTCAGTCGACTGAATAATAACTTGCAATTATCCTAAGTGTTCTTGTTGCCGACTAGAAAGTTGTTGGAAATCCTTGATGCGAATATATGTACCTGATGGATTCAAGCTTGTAAAAGGTAGAAGGAAGAGTATGAATTGATCAAGTGTGAAGAAAATTAGAAGACAAGTGCGAAGGCAGTAATCCAAGCTCAGAATGTGATAGAAGAGTAATATTGAGCAGAGGAAGGATGAAATGTGCTAGATCGGTATATTGTGCCTAACCAGAACTGATTTATTGCATATGTGGATGCCGTTCATTAGTTCAAACACTTTGTTATCATCTATAAGCTTTTGTAGACAATGAATCTCTTGTAGGCATTGAGCCTTTTGTGAGCAATGTGCTTGGGTAGTGAGCCCTAACTAGCAAGTGCCATTTTGTACTACTTTATTCTTTTAATAGAGAATACAATCTTGGGTTAATCACCCCGTGTTTTTCCCTTAACAGGGTTTCTACGTAAAAATCCTTGTGTTATGAGTATTTTAGTTCTTATGGTTGCTTATGCTTTCATGTTTTGATATATTACTGAATGTTAAGATAAGAAAAGGAAGTAAAACTAAGAAAGTTTTGAGATAACTAATTCACCCCCCCCTCAGTTATCTGCCTTGTTTCCAACAATTGGTATCAGAGCTAAGTTCCTTAGAAAAAGCTGAACAACTTGAGGAGGATCTGGGAATCTCAATGGATGCATATGGTATGAAAGAGCAACTACAATCTGCCTTAGATGATCTTGATCAATCCCAGTTTGAAGTTAATAATTTGAGAAAGTGACTTAAGGAGGCTAATGATTTCATCAATGAGCTGAAAGAAAAACTCAGTAATTCTATGAAAAAGAGAAAGGAACTACCTCAGAAGTTAGCAAATCAGAATGAAACCAATAATACTGATGAGGACCTAAATGAGAAAATAAAGCTATGTGAAAAGATGTCAAAAGAAGTTGTTTTACTAAGACATGAAATGGAATCAGGGGTTATGAAATTTACCCAATAAATTGAAGAGAAGAGAAACACTGAAGATAACTTAAAACAATCCCTCAAGGAGAAAACAAAAGACTGCTACAAAATGGACATAATAATTAGACATCTTGAGTCTGATCTTGGAGAAGCCAGATACAATGAAGAACAACTTGAGAGACAGATTGACACTCTTAAACAAGATCTTGAAACTGCAAATGAATACAAAGAAAAAATCAAGATAAGCTCAGCCAAACTTGAAGTACTTCTTGAAAGTCAAAAGAGGGTAGATGATAAGCATGGCTTGGGATATGAGAAAAGTGAAAGATCTAGATTGTTGGGAATTAAGGTGTCTCAACCTTTGCAAATTCCTAATGTTGTTTTTATTTATCCCATGTTGAGTTGGCATAGTCGACACCTTGTGTGTTCCCGTTTCTTTGGGGACAAAGTTGTCTGTTGAGGATTGTCCAAAATCTCCTAGTGAGGTGGAGGACATGAGCAGAGTACCTTATGCTAGTGCTATTGGCAGTTTGATGTATGCTATGGTCTGCACAAGACCAGCCATTGCCCAAGTAGTGGGAGTCCTTAGTCGATTTATGGCTAATCCTGGACGAGTTCATTGGGATGCAGTTAAGCGAGTGTTCAGATATTTGAGGGGTACTTTTGAGTATTCCATTTGCTATCATGGTAATGTTTCAGGACCTCTACATTCTATTGATATTCGTGGATTTGTGGATTCAGATTGGGCATGTGACATTGACAGTAGGAGATCCACCAGTGCTTATGTGTTTACATTGTTTGGTGGTGCTATTAGTTGGATGAGTAAGTGACAACCTATTGTTGCTTTGTCTAAGACAGAAGCTGAGTATATGGCAGCAACTCATGCTTGTAAGGAATCCATTTGGCTTAAGAGATTGTGTTTAGATATTGGTGTTGATACAGGTTAGATCACGATCAGTTGTGACAGTCAGAGTGTAATTTTCCTTGCAAAGAATCCAACTTTCCATGCTAGAACAAAGCACATTGATGTTTAGTTTCACTTCATGCGAGACATGGTTGAGGATGGAAAGGTAAATTTGGAGAAGGTAGATACTTTGAAGAATGTTGTAGATGCATTGATGAAACCAGTGGGCACAGAGAAGTTTAGATGGTGTTTGGAGTCTATGGGCATCTTGGCCCCTAGCAGTTAAATCTTGTCATTGATTTTGGTCCTTGCAAGGTGTTCGACAAGTGGGAGAATGTTGGGAATTAAGGTGTCTCAACCTTTGCAAATTCCTAATGTTGTATTTATTTATCCCATGTTGAGTTGGCATAGTCGACACCTTGTGTACATGCAGTAGGATAAATTTTTGGTGACTTTGGCAGCTGCAGTTTCCCCCTTGAATAATTAACGGGGGTTTGGGGGTAGCACCCCCAAGACAGGGTCAAGGGGCGGAGCCCCTTGCGAGGTCCAGGGGCAGCGCCCTTGGTGCACTCCCTATTGTGGTACAGGGTGGGGTTGAGGGGCAGCGCCCCTGTGGGGGCTCGGGGGCAATGCCCCCGAAACCTCAACCGACTTTTATTTAATGACAAGTGTCAGTGAGTATCTTTGCATGAGAGAAAGGCATCTTTGGGAGGTCAAGGGAGGTTATGACAAGTTGTAAGAGGAATAAGATATTTTCAGTCAGTGTATGATAGATTCTCTTACAGCTATAAGTGATGTCAGTTATGACAGATTCTATGACAGTTGTAAGGTGCGTAAGAGCATCTGTCATAGCCTATCTTGGGACAAGGCACCCACATTGGGATGGGATGTTGGACATGTGTCCTTAGGCGTGGGTTTTGGGGCATGAGTCCAAGATGGATGCCCATCTCTAGAAGGTTCCATATTTTCTTTGTAAACTCTATAAAAATAGGTGCTTGGATGGGAGATAAGCAGTTTTTGTACAGGTACTGTTATGCTACTGGAATATCTCCAGAATCGACATTCGAAGACTCCTGAAAGAGCATTGGCTCTGAAACTATATTGTAATCTATTATTGTTTACTGTAATACATTTGAGCTATGTTTTGGAGTGTGGAGTCTTTCACCCGTAAGGCTTTTCCCCATGTATATCTTGTCTCTCTCTTTTCTGTCTAGTTTTTGTGTGTATGTATATTACTACAATATCTCTGTTAGATGTTCTATGTTGCTATAGTTGTAAGAAATAAAATTGAATTTGCATACATCTCTCCTCATTAGATTAGTGTAAGAAGCGATTTCAGCACACCTAGCTTCCTTTCATGGATCTGGTCAAAAGAACTTTGGATCAGGAAGACAAAGAAACAGGCCTAGAAGACCTTTGGTAAGACAACCTAATGCTCAAAGATATCCATGTTTCAATGGAAGCTGCTTAAACTGCAACAAATTTGGTCATAAAGCAACTCAGTGCAAGAGCAGAATGAATCAGAATAATCCATCCTTCTTCGGTCAATGTTTTAATTGCAAAAGGTATGGTCATAAATCTCATGAATGTAGAATTATGCAAATGAACAATTCTTTCAATGGTAGATGGTTTACATGCAATAGAATGGGGCATATGGCTAATCAGTGCAGATCAAGAGGATATCAATCAAATAAGTAAGGAAATGTTGTGTTACAATTGCAATAAATCCGGTCATATAACTAGATTCTGCAGGAGCAGAAATCATGATGGAAAAGGTCTAGTGAAACATGATTAGAAACAAGACAAAGGCAAAGGTAAAGTGAATGCGGATGATATTCAGAAGGAGATGAGCAAGACTTGGGTAAAGAAGAGTGTGATGAACATTGGTGATGGGTCCGCACTGGAATCCGGTACTAATAATCCTTCCAGAAATTAAAAAGTGAGCTCTAGCTCAGGGGGAGCTGCAAAGAAGATCAAAATTCCCCCAGCCAGCTAGTAAGTGCCTGAATTCATCTCATTAAGTAAGAATCAGAGGTTACAGATTAAAGGGCTTTTGGGGGTTCAATTGAAAATCATTCAGTTAAAAGTTGAGAAATCTACTTATAGATTTGAAGAAGTTATGAGTAGATCCGGTTCCGGCAGCTATCCGGTAAAAATAGAATTACACAAATAGATTTGGTATGATCTAAAAAATGCAATTTTATGGTCTGCGGATTTAGAGGAATGTTTTGAAAGGCTAAATTTTTTTTGTAAACTCACTTGGATAATGATTTGAAGATCCGCACATTGATTCATGAGAAATTCACTCAAAATAGAGTAACCGGATGCCTCAAAGTGTGCATTTATTGTAATGGGGAATTAGTTTTTTTTTGTGCAAGGATAAAATGTTTTTCATTCGTCATTTACAACACTTTACATTCACAAAGAAGAGAGAAGAGCTTTGAGAAGAGATCCTGCAGAATATTCAAGTTAAGGTTGAAGATCGAAATCAAGCGAAAATTCACTCCGGCAGTTGCAACAAACCCTAAGGCGTAAAAAGGTATTTATTTTCTGCAAAATCTCTTTGAATTTCATTACTAGAATGGATGATCCCATAGTTGTGAATGTCACTGAGAGACCGAGACCAAAATTCAAGAAACATCCTCATAAATCTCTAGAAGTAGATCCCATGGGTGCATTTTCTAGTATCCCATACGGTGTTCTGCATGTAGAAGATATTAGGGTTTACATTCATGCAAACATTGAAGACTTTGGAGACTTAAAATTGATGGAAATATATCATGAACAATTAAGAAGTGAGAATTTTGATCTCAAACCAGAATTCAAGGCTCTAAAAGACAAGCACTTTGCACATTACATACATTTCCCGTCTTTTGCAGAGGATGAATGTGTCTGGTATGTCTTGAGTAGAATGCATGATAACTTTATGTGGTTAATGAGTCCATTTAAGATAACCAAATATGCCATCAAGGATGTAACCAGATTGCACTCAACTGGTGGGTTGCCTACACTCAAATATGTAAAAGATCAAATGGTAACGGAAGCCACCGGATCAAAATATGATAAGAGGGCAATGGCTATAGATGATATTACTAATCCAGATGTCAAGTTTGCATCAATTGTAATTGTTTACAAGATTTACCACTCAATTAGGGAAAACTATGTATCCGATACATCAATCTATACTGCATATCAGATGCTGAAAGAAAACACAGATTATGATTTGTGTGAGCTTCTATTGAATCAACTGATGGAGAATCTGCAGAAGATTAATAAAGATAATAAAAATTCCTTCAAGTAGGGCAATCTAGTGTTGTGCTTGTTCTTCTATTACATGAATGAATTACCCGGATCAAAAGGTTTGATCTAGGCAAATGATAGACCCGTTGCAATTCAAATCAGAGATTATTTGTATGGACTTGGTGATGCACAAGCCCAGAAGATAGCTCTCTGGGGCTACTTCAAGAATTTCCAGAGCATGATGCATGCAAGAGAAAGAATACCAAAATCAATAGTGGAGAAATACAAAGACATAATTTGCTTCATGGTTAATACAGATCAATGCCTAATGGAGGCAGTTGAGCCAAGAACTGTATGGGTAATGCCCATGGGTTATGAAGTTGATAAAAACATATTGGAGGTACATGTTCAACACTTGCTAAGCCAACCCAAGGACACTAAGGCAAAGAGGTTTGGCACCTTTGATGAGCTAAACATAAACATACATGTTGAATTAAGGAAGCCTGAGTCAAAAAGAAAAGTGAGGAGGGAGGTTGAAGAAATTGCTAAGACGTTTGGCATAACAAAGGAGGTAGTAGATGCTAATAGAGAAAGAATAGAGAAAATTGAAAAGGAAAGGGACAGAGCAAAGAAAGAAAGCATTCTAGTGGAAGCCTCTACCCGGACAAGATCTACTAGAAGTTTTGCCCCTATCACTCCTGAAAGCTCAAAAACTGCTAAACTGGAAGTGAAACCATCTGTTAAAGGAGAAAAGAGAAAGAAGTCTAAGGCCACAAGAACATATGTGAGCCTTAAGGATGATGAAGAGACATAATCAGATGTGGAGGTCAGAGAATTCAAGAAAGACAAGAACAAACCTTCCAAGAATGGAAGAACTAATGAAGAGCAGAAGACATAAGATTTTGTTGAGAGAGCCACTCTCTCCATTGAAGACATCATTAAAGCAGTCATTGTGGATGGAAACCTGCAGCCGGTAACAGAATTCTATGGTGAGTATAGTGATATAGACAAGAGAATTCTTGAGAAGGCAATAGTAAGGTACTTGAACATCTATAACAAATCTTTCATTGAAATAATTTCCTTGATTCATAAGAGCTTAGAAAAAGTTTTGGAGTTAAGAAAAGAAAGTGCAAAAGTAAAAGACTTGGAGATCCGGGAATAGATAATGATACAGTTATGTCCAACTATCACTTAAAAACAAATGGACATGGTTTTCAAGGATGCCAAGGAAGAATTCAGGAGCAAGTCCAGAATGAATAAGCTCATGCTTGGAGAAACTGACCAAATAGCTAATGAAACAAAAAAAAATTCTCTAGAGTGCCTTGAAAAGGTTCAATCTTCCCATTGTAGAGGAAGCAAATGAAGACCCTTCTGACATGGATGTCGAAGGATTAAAGAAAATTGATGAAGAACAATTTGAGGCCTTAGACTCCTCTATTCCAGAAGAGGAAGTGCAAAAAGAAGAGACAAATATTGTTGATGGCAATAAGCAAATCGGTCCAAATGCCCCTAAAGGAAAGGAAGGTGAGACTTCAAGAGACACTGCAGAAGTAGTGCAAAGTTTCTTGGACAAGGAAGTTGTGGAATTAGATGAACCAGAATTGATTCAAGGGCCACTTAATTTGGACTCTCTCTCTTCGGTTCAGATAATGAAGATAACATCTTTTGCTCAGGCCAAAGCCAAAGAAAAACTCCTAAAATCTCATATGGAGGACTGTGAGCTGCTGAGTATTGCATCCGGAGTGCTGGAGAAGATCATGTCCACATATCAAAAGGATCCATCTGCCTCTCCATCTGGTAATTTTAAGAACTTAGTTAATTCTGTCAATACACATTTTGAGTCTTTAGAAAAATTAGCAGAAACTAAGGTCCAGAAATAATTCTTGGGAAAAAGATTCAGTGAGGTACAAGGGCTAATTGATAATGATAGAAAACCCCTAGACATTGGCATAAAGAGCATTGAAAATGCTCTTAAGGATGGTGGAGACATATATAAATTTTGTTTATCCTGGACTAAAGTTGTAGAGGACATTGAGAAGAAAATGAAAGAACAAGAAGGAAAATTGACAAATCTATCTCAGAATTTTGATCCCCTTACTATCTCTCTGGTAAGTCAAGAATGCCAAGCAATTGTTATAACAAATGAAATAAAGAAACTGGATAAGGAGAAGAAGAATTTAATGGATAGAATGGGTGAACTCAGAGGGATAATCATCCCTAAGTTAGAGTAAATGCATGATGCCTTAGCAGATGCTCTAAGTACAGCCCGGACCAGTGATCCAACAGATTTGAAGAGGGCAGAAGCATATGCATTTTTGTTGAGTGGACACATCTCCATTTTGGATAGGATGAAGAGAAGTTGGGCCACAGAGATTGTACAGTTGAAGACTACATTTACAGATATGCTTAAGTATATGTAAGTTTATCTTATGAATTGTATGTACATATGCAGCCTTATATAATAAGTTTTGCACATTTTTGGTTTGCGGATCCCACCCTTTGCCATTGATGTCAAAGGGGGAGTCAAGAGAAGTGAAAAATGAGGAATCCAACATTAAGGGAGCACCGGTAAGCAGTGTGGAGAGATGGAGCACAAGCAAAGGGAGAGTTTCAGTGACACTTAGCCATTTTTCACTAAGTGTTGGCATCAATGCCAAAGGGGGAGATTGTTGGCAAGAGACACTATTAGGATTCATAAGTGTTGTCATTGATGGCAACAAAGTATATCCCATAAATTACTCATACCAGAAGTCAGATTGAAGATAGGTTGGTTCGGTAGTCAAGAACAGAGCATATGATAGGGTCCGATAGTTGGGTCCATAACTCTCTGATGGTGAAACCCAGCATGTTGCAGATTTGGACAAGTAATAAGGAGTATCTAAACTATTGTATTCCAGAGATTTAGCCTTCGGTGACAAAGCATGTCAAAGATATGAACATCTAAGTATCAGACTCCAGTTAGACAATACAGACAAAGGAAGAACTAGCCAACAGGGTATCAAACCTCAATCCGGATGTGCAGAATGTGTCAATCAAGTAACTTGAAGTGTTATATGATTTTGGCTGACATTGGTAATGATTTCTTTGCCTAAGTTTTTGGTGCGCATCATCAATCAAGTATGGATTCATTCGACTGAACAGTAACTTGCAATTATCCTAAGTGTTCTTGTTGTCGACTAGAAAGTTGTTGGAAATCCTTGATGCGGATATATATACCCAATGGATTCAAGCTTGTAAAAGGAAGAAGGAAGAATATGAATTGATCAAGTGCGAAGAAAAGCAGAAGACAAGTGCGAAGGCAATAATCCAAGCTCAGAATGTGATAGAAGAGTAACACTGAGCAAAGGAAGGATGAAATGTGCTAGATCGGTATACTGTGCCTAATCGGAACTAATTTATTGCATATACGGATGTCGTTAATCAGTTCAAACACTTTGTTATCATATGTAAGCTTTTGTAGACATTGAGTCTCTTATAGGCAGTGAGCCTTTTGTGAGCAGTGTGCTCGGGCAGTGAGCCCTAACTAGCAAGTACCATTTTGTACTACTTTATTCTTTTAACAGAGAATACAATCTTGGGTTAATCACCCCGTGGTTTTTCCCTTAATAGGGTTTCCATGTAAAAATCCTTATGTTATGTGTATTTCAGTTCTTATGGTTGCTTATGCTTTCATGCTTTGATATATTACGAAATGTTAAGATAAGAAAAGGAAGTAAAAGTAAGAAAGTTTTGAGATAACTAATGCACCCCCCCTCTCAGTTATGTGCCTTATTTCCAACACATGCAAGCTCATACAAGATCATGCAAGCAACATGCAAGTATCATGCATCTCTAACTCTAATGTTAACTCCCACATAAGTCTCATGAAAACTATACCAACATTATCCACTCATGCAAACAAGAAAGCTAATTGCAAGTCCACATTAGATTCTCCTCCAAATTGGGTGCCCAAGAAGGGTCCCACCTCCTAGGAAGTATCTCCAAGTCAACATGGACTTCAAGAAGTCAACTCCAAGTCTCCATAGGCTCCACCTCCAAAGTGGGTGCCCATACTGGGTTCCACCACATAGATTGTAACTACAACATGCCCAAATGACATAATTAAATAATAATTTATCTCTCAAGTGTCTATATGTTCAAGAACACTTTCCAAGAACTTTGGAGACACATGAAAATAACTTAGGATAGAAATTTTAATGGAACCTTTTCCTAACAATTACATCCTCACAATACTAAATTTCTCCACTACATGATGGCAAGCATATCTAAAATATAATGCACACATAACAATAGTGCAAGATACAACAACTTCACTCAAATGGAAGACTTACATTGGAGCAACACTGAAACCAAGTTCTCAATGCAACAAGATTAATAACACTAACATGATTCACAACAAATGACAAGTAATTGGGGGCTCTAATCCACACTAACCCAACAAATCTTTCAATGCACCATTCCTTTCACAAGTCAAAATGCACACTATGCAATAGGGGGAACACAAATCAGGGTCACAAGATGTAGGTTTTACTAATGCATTCATTATCCATTCATATCATAAATCACAATATCCATCATATGACCCATTTACAACCCCTTTTTATTTAACCTTTCAATCAATGTAATGCAATAATCACTCCCAAGTTCCCACATGAATCCTAGGGAAGAATGTAATTTGGGGACACAAGTCATTGCCCAAATGATCTTTTCTAACAATTAAACATTTACTTTCAAATTCAGGCATATAAACAAACATCACCTCTTTCACAAATAAATGCACAACTTTAAAATAGTGCATTAGGTTCAATCAAACATTGAAGAACATGACATTTATTCTCACACAGAGGTTAATATATCCACACTGTCAAAAGTGGTCACAATAGCACCAACAGGACCCCACCAAGGTCACTCAAACATTCACATAGTGCAAGGATTCTTGCCAAGCATTCAGAACATCAAGAAGACAATTCATGTAAAAGAAACTTCTTGGTACCCCAAGGGTCTAACTAATCCCATAATAGTGTATTCCTCCATCATACACATGTAAGGAAAACACATTGAGAAACAAAACATGCTACTCATAATAGGCAACTACACAAGGATCCCATGTATGCTTGAACACAATGAGCAGAGCACACAACCCATAGCTCCCAATGCTACAACATGGGCTCTAATACCAAGAGTAATGCCCCAAGATTTCACCTAGAAAATTAACCAAACAAACATTGGATGGATACATTTTTCATGTTTTCAAGTGCAACATTTGCATGCCACATTGCACTCAAACACACAAGATATTGTGATAAGCACAAAAAAACACAAGATGAGATCACCATTGCACTAGGCAAGGTGGCACAAGTGGAAGACTTCACCCATCATGTGATAGGACACCACAATAACCAAGAGAGAGAATGGCGCTCACTCCACAACAACAATCGGATACACATCAACATCCTCACTTCCTCATGAACACATGGAGTAGGATGAGGGTGACAACTACCTTGAATCTATTCCATGATGATATAAAATGAAATTCCAACACAAGGGAAATCTCATTCTGGTGCAGTCATGGTAGGAGGGTTCACAAAATGAACTGTCTGAACTATGCAGCAAGAGTAAACACAACAGAAACAACTCAAGAAATAAAGCAAGTGCCAATTCAGTCATTTAGTATATCATAGAATTCAAATAGATATCGGCTAGCAACATGCAGGCTTACAATTAGGGCTCACAAGCCTGATTACATACATGCACAAGATAAAGCTTTGAGGCTCCTTCACACAAAATCTAACCTATCAGATCTTTCTTATCTAAATAGTTGCTTTCCTAAGGATCTATTACATTAATATATATCATCTCCAGACCAATAGATTCCTCCGCGTTGGCCAAGGAAGATCACAAACTCCAATGAAGAGTTGTAACGTGTTCACAGATAGGTCAGACCTAAATGTATAGAACACTTCCTCAAATGATTGGAACAACATGCGGACCCTCAGGGAAGGTCGACCACAAACCAAAAAACATTGAATGATGTGTCATTGAGATCCACAAGTCAAGGGACGATCCGCAAGCCTTCTCCTTCAGCTGGTTATCAGGAACTGTTAGAATGCTCTGCTCTAAGAAAATAGTCAACTTCTGATAGCGATATCTTTCTGGTAACTGATCTAAATGTTTTGAATTCTTGATATGTTGTAGATGAGTGAATGTAGATGCTAAATCCAGATCTGCAAGATGTGAAATGCCAAAATCAGACTACAAACTAAGAAATGCTACTGATTGAACTACCTAAACTGAATTAGAAAAGGAAAGAACTGAAATGCAAATGTTTTTGGTTGATGCAAGATTTCTCTTGAACCAGAGATGCTCCTATATTAGACATCCGAGGTTATTGAAAAAGTGAGTCTCTCACTTTGTTGGGGCTAGGGGAGCACTAAGACGGTCCACCACAGCCTGAGAAATCCAAGATGAATCGTCTTCCGGTTTGCCTTTCCACTTCACAAGGTATTCTTTATACTGTCTTCCTCTAGTGCTGCATCCAACTCTGCTGTCCAAAATATCTTCAATCTGCTCCGGTGCTTGTTGTGGTAACTGCTTCTTCAAGTCTTCTTCCATGCTGTCATTGAACTCTACTTCATGATACTGATAAAGATCTATAATGTTGAAAATAGGTGAAATACCTAATGTCTTCGGTAATTCCACTTCATATGCATTTCCTAAATCAAATCTCCTGAGCATCCTACATGGTCCAAACTTCTTCATCTTCAACTTGTTATATGTCCCAACTGGAAATCTTTCTTTTCTTAAGAACACCATCACTTCATCTCCAACTTCAAATTCCTTATGTCTTCTCTTCTCATCTGCTTTCTCTTTGTACTTGCTGTTCATATCCTCCAAATGTTTCTTTATTTGATTATGCACTGTCTTCATGTGATCTACAAATTCTTCTGCTTCTGCACTCCTCTTTTCCTCTGTACTGATATCCCTCAATTCTACAACTCCTCTGGGATTCACTCTGGTAACAATCTCAAAAGGTGTTCTTCCGATACTCCTATTTACTGAATTATTGTATGCAAACTCTGCTTGTGAAAGAATCAAATCCCAACTTCTGACTTTCTCTCCAACCAAACATCTTAACAAATTTCCCAAACTCCTATTCAGTACCTCTATCTGTCCATCTGTCTGTGGATGAAAAGTTGAGCTAAACTTTAAATCTGTCTTCATCTTCTTCCAAAGTGTCTTCCAAAAGTAACCAAGAAACTTTGTGTCTCTATCTGAAACTATACTCTTAGGTAATCCCTGCAATCTCACAATCTCTTTGAAAAATAGGTCAGCTACATGCACTGCATCAGTTGTCTTCTTACAAGGTATGAAATGAGCCATTTTTTAAAATCTTTCAACCACTACAAATATTGAATCATGTCCTCTCTGTGTCTTAGGCAATCCCATTACAAAATCCATGCTTATGTCTTCCCAAGGTCTCTCTAGTACTGCCAAAGGTTTATACAATCCTGTGGTCTGACTATTCCCTTTTGCAACTTGACAAACTCTACAACTCTGCACAAATCTCTTAACATCTTTATGTATTTGAGGCCAAAAGTAATTTTCACTCACCAAAGCCACTATCTTATCAATGCCAAAGTGTCCTGCCAATCCACCACTATGCTTCTCCTTGATCAAATTATCTCTCATTGAACTTCTAGGAATGCATAACTGACTTCCTTTGAACAACATATCTTCCTAAATGAAATAGTCTAACCACTTACTCCTATCTGCCACAACAAGTTCCTTACATGTTTTCCAAGGTTCTGCAAAATTAGTGTCCCCATCATACATGTTCTTCAATTCATCAAAACCCAACACTTCAACTCTCATCTCTGTCAACAAGTTTCTTCTTCTACTCAAGGCATCAACAACTTTGTTTGATTTACCACTCCTATGCTTCAACACAAAAGTATAACTCTGTTTGAACTCTACACATCTCATATGCCTCTGATACAACTTACCTTGACTGTTCAAATACTGTAAAGCTTGATGATCTGTATACAACACAAACTCCTTGGGCAACAAGTAATGTCTCCACTTCTTCAAGGATTGAATTATGGCATAGAACTCTTGATCATAAACTGAATATCTTCTCCTTGCATCATTCAACTTTTCACTGAAATAAGCTACAGGTCTACCTTCTTGACTTAACACTGCTCCAATTGTATTTTCACTAGCATCACAATCAACTTGAAATACCTTATTGAAATCCGATAATGCCAAAACACGTTGCCCTATCACTTTCTGCTTCAACAACTCAAAACTTTTATCTGCTCCAGATGTCCACTTGAAATCTTTTCTGTCACCTTTCATTGTCTCTGTCATAGGGTTACAAACTGAACTAAAATTTCTAATGAACTTCCAATAGAAACTAGCAAATCCATGAAATGATCTAACTTCTCCAATGCTCTCTAGTGTAGGCCATTCAACAATTGCTCTTACTTTCTCAGGGTCCATCTTCAATCCTTCCGTAGAAATCACAAATCCCAAATATACCAACTCTTCCTTCATGAAACTACACTTCTTGATGTTTATCAACAATTTCTCCTCTCTCAACCTCTGTAAAACTTGTCTAATATGCCACAAATGTTCTTCTTTTGTCTTACTAAAAATTAGAATAGCATCCAAGTACACAATCACAAACTTACCCAAGAATTTCTTCAAGACCTCATTCATCAACCTCTTGAAAGTACTCAGTGCATTTGTCAATCCAAAAGGCATCACTAACCATTCATACAATCCTTCATTTGTCTTAAAATCAGTCTTCCATTCATCTCTTTCTCTGATTCTGATCTAATGGTATCCACTCTTCAAATTTATCTTTGTGAAATATCTTGCTCCACTCAAACAATCCATAATATCATCCATCCTAGGTAAAGGAAATCTATACTTAACTGTGATCTTGTTTATTGCTCTAGAGTCACTACACATTCTCCATTCTCCATCCTTCTTCAATGCTAACATTACAGGTACTGTACAAGGGCTCAAACTTTCTCTGATCAAACCTTTCCTCAACAATGCTTGTATCTGTCTATTTAGTTCTTCATTCTCTGTCGGTGTCATCTAGTGTGTTGCATTGTTAGGAAAACTTGCTCCCGGTATAAGATCCATGTGATGATTGATCTTCTTATAGGTAGTAATCTTTCAGGCACATTATTTGATATGATGTCTTCATACTCTATCAGCAACTCTCTTATCTCCTCCGGTTTAGTCTCTCTCTTTAATATTTCAGGCTTCTTAGGAATCAAGGCATAACACATACTTTCATGTTTCAAACCATCCAAAAATTTCCTTCCATCTACCAAACAGATTCTAGCGTTCCCACATACCACATTTTTAGAATCATCTTCTAAAGGAATCAAAGTAATTCTTTTCCCATTTGATGTTATAGTATATGTATTCTTTCTTCCATCATGCATAGTTTTCCTATCATACTACCAAGGTCTACCCAACAAGATATGACAAACATCCATAGGCATGATATCACACAAGACTTCATCATGATAAGATCCAATATGAAATTTCACCAAACATTATTCACTCACTAGTATCTTATGATCATCCTGAATCCATGCTATCTGATAGGGCTTAGGGTGTTTCAATCTTTTCAACTTCAATTTAGTCACCATCTCCTCTAAAACTAGGTTATATGAACTACCACTATCAATTACAACTTTACATCACTTACCTCTTGATTTGCATCTAGTTCTGAACAGACTTTTCCTCTGTCATGGTTCCTCATTTGTTTATGTTTGGAATAGTGCTCTCCTCATCACCAATGATTCTCCTTTCTCTGGATTGCCAACTGAACAAGGTGATCTAACAGGTTCTTCCTCAACATAGGCTGTTCTCCCACTATTCTCTGTCTTCTTGCTTGTACTATCTTGATTACATTCAAATGCTCTATATCCTTCACCTCCACACTTGAAACAAGTACCTCTAAATGTTCTTTTATCAAATCCTCTTCCTTCTCTTCTATATCCTTCATTTCGGTATGCACTAGGGTTTCTTCTCCGGTAAAATTTTTTGCCATCTCTTCAGTAAGCATTGTTATCTCTGTCATCCTTCTTCAATGGTCTGTCAAACTTGTTCTCATCCACAAATGATCTATCATATCTAGAAAATGTTTGACCTCTCTAAAATTTACCTCCTCTACCTCTCTGTCTCTGATCATGTCTCTTATTCATCTTTTCTTCAACTTTTAGGGCAAATTGATATGCTTCTTCCAAAGATGTCATCCTTACCAAACTTAGTTCTTTTTGAATGTTCAATCTTAGTCCATTGATGTATCTAGCTACTTTATCCTTGCTTGCTTCACTATGTCCTGTTCTTATGATCATCTTATGAAATTCTTCATTGTATTCCTTTACAGATTTCTCCTTTTGTCTCAGGTTTTGCAATCTTTTCAACAATTCCAACTCATAGTCAGCAGGTATGAACTGATTCTTCTACTTTGTCACCATCCGGTCCCACTTTGTAATCTTTTCTTTTCCTCTTCTATTTCTTTCCAATTGAATTTCTTTCCACCGTATAGCAGCATGTCCTTTCAACTTTGTCTTTGCAAATTTCACCTTCTCTGGATCTTCAATTTCTTCATATTCAAAGTATTCTTCCATGTCATTTATCTAGTCAATCAATTCTTCAGGGTTCAAATTACCAGTATAGTTCAGAACATCAACTCTAGGTCTCTTTCCAATCTTTGAAATAGCTTGCAACATCTTTATCTGATCTAATTCTTCTTGTTCATCACCTTCAGGGTTTTGCAAATATGTTCCACAGATTGAAATTCTTCCTCATCATCACTTTCAACATTAGGTCTCGGTGTCTATCCTCTTCGCCTATCTTCTTCAACAACATCCAAATGGATTCACATTGTTCTCATCAATTCCATCATCTCATCCATTCTATTATCCATTGTACCAACAGGAGGAACTCTTCGCGGTGGCATCTTCCTAGGATCAAGTGGAAACATCCTCAGGTTCAGAGATCAGGCTACAAGCGACAACTGCCTCTCAATCGGCGATGGTTTGCACATAAGTAACCTGCCTCAAATCAGTGATCTTCTTACAACAAGATCTTACGGAATCCCTTTCACTAATTTGCTCTAAAGAATCAAACTTTCGCTCTCCAAGATTCGAACTATCACTCTCATACCACTTGGTGCAATCATGGTAGGAGGGTTCATAGAATGAACTATATGGACCATGCAACAAGAGTAAACACAACAAAAATAACTCAAGAAATAAAGCAAGTGCCAATTCAGTCATTCAGTATATCATAGAATTCAAATAGAGATCGGCTGGAAACATGCGGGCTTACAATTAGGGCTCCCAGGCCTGATTACATACATGCGCAAGATAAAGCTTTGAGGCTCCTTCGCACAAAATCTAAACTATTAGATCTTTCTTATGTGAATAGCTTCTTTCCTAAGGATCTGTTACACCAATATATATCATCTCTAGACCAATAGATTGCTCCACGTCAGCCAAGGAAGATCACAAACTCCAATGAAGAGTTGTAACGTGTTCATAGATAGGTCAGACCTAAATGCATAGAACACTTCCTCAAATGGTTGGAACAATGTACGGACCCTCGAGGAAGGTCAACCACAAACCAAAGAACATTGAATGATGTGTCATTGAGATCCGCAAGTTAAGGGATGATCCGTAAGTCTTCTCCTTCAGCTAGTTATCAGGAACTGTTAGAATGCTCTACTCTGAGAAAATAATCAACTTCTAATAGCGATATCTTTCTAGTAACTGATCCAAATATTTTGAATTCTTGATATGTTGTAGATGAGTGAATGTAGATGCTAAGTCCAGATCTGCAAGATGTGAAATGCCAAAACTGGACCACAAACTGAGAACTGCTACTGACTGAACTAAACTGGAAAAGGAAAGAACTAAAATGCAAACAAACTGAAATGTAAATATTTTTGGTTGATGCAAGATTTCTCTTGAACCAGGGATGCTCCTACATCACATTCAAGAGATGGACCAATTAGGAGGCACAAGCCCTCAACCAATTGGAATAATCACCAGTTGATTTCATGAAAATGCACACTTCTCATTATAAAAGAGGGAATAAATTCTAGACCAAGGCATCTAACAAAAAACTATCGACATGGAGAGACTTAGAAGACATGGGGAACAACTTCTGTAAAAAAAGTTTCTTTGAGAAAGGTCAAGAAATTCTCGCTATCCAATGACCTAAAGAATATAGCACCCTAGAGGACAACGCCCTAGAGGACTACAATGTACCCCTCTAGTGTCCATTTATGGGGCTAGTGACCAATTATGGCACTATGGTCCTGACATAGTGTTCAAATGAAAAATATCTTCAGAACACTTGCTCATGACTTTGACTAAGGATCCCACAAGGACTCTACTAATAAGGATTTCATCCCTAGGCCTCCTATGAACTAACAAAAGATAGAACAAGCTCTAGGATATTATTCTAAGGTCTCCAAACTTGTTGATCTTTGAATAACACAAGACTGACACACTCTCCAACAAGGGAGAAGGTCGCCAAGTGAAAAACTCCCAAGACAAGATAGAGTGCCACAAGACATTTAACCAAACACACTCAACTCACATGGACATACCCACAGATGGAGGAGATGGTATACATATTAGGGTACATTCCACCCCACACAGTCCTCGGCAACCAACTTAAGATGAAATTTTAAGGAAAAATACAACAATAAAGAACATTTCCACATAATTGTTGACCTATTTTCCTCCGTCCAAAGTTAAATAGTTCACCTTGTATTTTCCTTGAAATTCCTTTAGAAAATGTCCCTACAAATCTTAGATCCTTCAAATATTCATGTTATGCCTTGCCAAGAATCCCAAAATCTTGCCTAAAGAATCTTTGCTGAAAACCCAGAAAAACCCAGAAATCTTTTGTCCTCAAGTGCTTTCCATCGTAGCGTTTCTCAGTTTCATACAAGGAAAAGATAGATGCATTTTTGAATGTATATTCACATATACATTCGCCATGGTATGTTTGGAACATACATTCGCAATATGCAAAGGCCTAGATGCAATCGGCAAACATACAAGGGTGAATGTACATTTGCAATGTACATCGGCAGAGCATACAAAGGGGACATGCAAAGAAAAGCATACAAGGCCGTTATAAAATGGGCAGATGCATAAGCAACAGTGCTTTGTATATTTCGCATTGTATATACGATGTACAAAGGCAAGATACAAAGGATTTTCACAAAAGATACAAGGAGATATGCATGTGCGATATAGAAAGGTAGTTGTAACAGTGGCTTATATTTTTCACTTTGTATGTTCGCATATACAAAGCTGATATACAAGGGGTCAGACATACAAGGAGCAAATACAAGCACACAGATGCAAAGTGATATACACAGGCAGTTGACCACAACTTTGACTGCTTGTATCTCCCTCATTCTAGTGAATTTTGACATGTTGCAAAAGGCAAAAATACTTGTTTTTGCCTCCTCTTTCATTTGGCAGGCTTCTGAGCAGGTTTTTTCACTTTCAGATTTTGGATCTAGCCTTGTATGCTTTGACAGCTGGACATTTCAGCGGTCTTTTTGGGCAAGATACAAAAGCAGATATTTGTTGCATTCATTGCTACACAGGGATGTTCAGTAGCTTGCATTGATGACTGGAAATATCTCTTAAACTGCCATGTTTCAGATATTTCATATATTCCTTGTTGAAGATAACAATTGAAGCTGCTCGCATTCAATGCCCAGAATATCTTCCATCGTTTCATTGTTGCAGATTGATTATTCAGTAGCTTACCTTAAAGACTCAAAATATCTTCCATCTGCCCCTGCTCCGGATATGTTATGCCATGATTCTTGCAGATGGACGTCCCTTTAGATAGATATTTTCCTATTTCAGCTCATGGAGCAAATTTTTGTAACCGACTTAGGTCAGATTGAAATGCTATATATGCATAGCATGAAATGTAAATAGGGTTGGAAAATTTTAGCTTTGAAGCTTTTTCTGTTTCTAATAGAGCTTTCTGCTACCGTAACTATGCCTTCTTATTGAATATATGCAAGTTATTTTTACCTCTTTTATTGATTTTGGTTTAGTGTAAATCTGCATGTGACTGTCTGTGAACATCTTTGTTCCTCTCAATCATTGTGTTTCTTACCTCTGCTAGAATCAGTTGAATCTGTGTATGTCTACTTGTTGTATCTAGTTATTTTGTGCATTTTCTCAGTATTGTGAGGGTTCTTTTATTCAACTCGGTGAATCACCCCTTTATTTTCAAGCTTTATGTTTCATCTTTCATTTTGAAAAAGTATTCCTTCTCCCTTTTCCTCTGCAAGTTCAGTAGATTTTAGGTGATAACCAGTTAAGGAAGCCAGCCTTCTCCGAAGGTCTGATCTCATTTCGCAAGGTCCCACACTTCGAGATCATTCCCATGTTTCTCCAGATTGCTGAAGTTTGACAACTACAACAAGGGTGCAAATCTGAGAGACAACAGTTTTTGTCCCACCGGGCGTGCCAAAAACTGTTCTCTCAGATTTGCACCCTTGCTGAGTTGTAAAACTTCAGCAATCTGGAGGAACATGGGAATGATCTCAAAGTGTGGGACCTTGCGAAATGAGATCAAATCTCTAGAGAAGGCCAGCTTCCTTAACTGGTTATCACCTAAAATCTACTGAACTTGTAGAGGAAAAGGGAGAAGGAATACTTTTTCAAAATGAAAGGTGATATAGAAAGCTTGAAAAGGGGTGATTCACCAAGTTGAATAAAAGAACCGTCACAGTACTGAGAAAGTGCACAACATAACCAGATACAACAAGTAGACATACATAGATTCAAATGATTCTTGCATAGGTAAGAAACACAATGATTGAGAGGAACAAAGATGTTCATAGACAGTCACATGCAGATTTACACTAAACCAGAACCAATAAAAGAGGTTAAAAATAACTTGCATATATATTCAAAAAGGAAGGCACAGTTACAGTAGCAGAAAACTCTGTTTGGAAATAGAAAAGCTTCAATGCTAAAATTTTCCAACCCTATTTACATTTCATGCTATGCATATATAACATTTCAATCTGACCTAAGTCGGTTACAAAAATTCACTCCATGAGCTAAAACAGGAAAATATCTATCTGAAGGGACGTCCATCTGCAAGAATTCATGGCATAACATATCCACAGCAGGGGCAGATGGAAGATATTTTGAGTCTTTAAGGTAAGCTGCTGAATCACCGATCTGCAACAATGAAACGTTGGAAGATATTTTGGGCATTGAATGCGAGCAGCTTCAATGATTATCTTCAACAAGGAACATATGAAATATCTGAAACATGGTAGTTTAAGAGATATTTCCAGTCATCAATGCAAGCTGCTGAACATCCCTGTGCAACAATGAATGCAACAAATATCTGCGTTTGTATCTTGCCCAAAAAGACCGTTGAAACATCCAGCTGTCAAAGCATACAAGGCTAGATCCAAAATCTGAAAGTGAAAAAACCTGCTTAGAAGCCCGCCAAATGAAAGAGGAGGCAAAAACAAACATTTTTTCCTTTTGCAGCATGTCAAAATTTGCCAGAATGAGGGAGATATAGGCGGTCAAAGTTGCGGTCAACTACCTATGTATATCGCTTTGCATCTGTGTGCTTGTAACTGCTCTATCACGCCATTGTATATACAATGGCGACTATACTTTATCTCTACTTGGTACAACCGTGCCTTTTTCGCCTTTTTTGCATATTCAAACTGATTTGTATATGCCTTTATACAATCGCGGGTCCTTACCTTGTATCCCTCTTTGCATATAGACCTCCTACCACGTGTCATCGCTGCATTGGTTATTGAATGGAAGTTGGGACCCATCGCTGAAACTATATCCCTTATCGGCTATCAGAAAGATTAAAAAATGAATCGCCGATGTACAATGTCTGGCCGAAATCCCTTTGTATGTTTTTCTTGTATATCGCCTTTGTATCTGAGATACAAACACATGCATATATAC
Source organism: Cunninghamia lanceolata (assembly GCA_027924645.1). Lineage (NCBI taxonomy): Eukaryota > Viridiplantae > Streptophyta > Pinopsida > Cupressales > Cupressaceae > Cunninghamia > Cunninghamia lanceolata. The sequence continues at coordinate 279,624 of BSBN01000210.1, read as the reverse complement.
AAAGCAGACTCTAACACAATTATCTGCTGCATTTGATTCCTCAGGACAATTCTGGCTTGCATCTTTCCCTTTGTACATTTCCTTTGTATATCGCATATACAATGCGAAATATACAAGCAAAACATACATTCAATTGCACTTTACATACAACTGTTGCATTTGACCTTATCGTCTTTGTTTATGACCTTTGTATGTATGACTTGTATATCACAAACATACAATGCTAAATATACAAAGGATGCATACAAGGTATCTGCCTTTATAGACCAGTTTGCATATTCCATCGGGTCCAGACCTTGTATCTTTTGAATGCATATCGGCCGATGTATATCACATATACAATGCGAAATATACATAGTGCGGACCCCAAATGATTATGGAGCAGATTGAAATTGACATCGGGTCCAGGCCTTGTATCTCTTTTTCTTTGTATATCGGCATATACAATGCACTGTTGCATATACAAGCCGCGGACTCCAAAGCTGAATTTGTCAAATTTGACTTCCCAGTCAGGTCCGCCTTGCATATTTTCCCCTTGTACATTTCTTTTGTTTATCGTAAGATACAATGCACTCAATATACAAGCCGCGGACCTGAACCTTTGTATTTGCTAAAATTGACTTCAGGGTCGGGTCTGACTTGCATATTGAGTGCATTGTATCTTGCGATATACAAAAGAAATGTACAAGGGGAAAATATGCAAGGCGGACCCGACTGGGAAGTCAAATTTGACGAATTCAGCTTTGGAGTCTGCGGCTTGTATATGCAACAGTGCATTGTATCTGCCGATATACAAAGAAAAAGAGATACAAGGCCTGGACCTGATGTCAATTTCAATCTGCTCCATAATCATTTGGGGTCCGCGCTATGTATATTTCGCATTGTATATGCGATATACATCGGCCAATATGCATTCAAAAGATACAAGGTCCGAACCTGATGGAATATGCAAACTGGTCTATAAAGGCAGATACCTTGTATGCATCCTTTGTATATTTCACATTGTATGTTTGCGATATACAAGTCATACATACAAAGGTCATAAACAAAGATGATAAGGTCAAATGCAATAGTTGTATGTAAAGTGCAATTGAATGTATGTTTTGCTTGTATATTTCGCATTGTATATGCAATATACAAAGGAAATGTACAAAGGGAAAGATGCAAGCCGGACTTGTCCTAAGGAATCAAATGCAGCAAATAATTGTGTTGGAGTCCACCTTGTATATATGCATGTGTTTGTATCTCAAATACAAAGGCAATATACAAGAAAAACATACAAAGGGATTTCGGCGAGACATTGTACATCGACGATTCATTTTTTGATCTTTCTGATAGCTGATAAGGGATACAGTTTCAGCGATTGATCCCAGCTTCCATTCAATAACCAATGCAACGATGACACATGGCAGGAGGTCTATATGCAAGGAGGGATACAAGGTAAGGACCCGCAATTGTATAAAGGCATATACAAATCAGTTTGAATATGCAAAAAAGGGGAAAAAGGCGCGGTTGCACCAAGTAGAGATAAAGTACAGTCGCCATTGTATATACAATGGTGAGATAGAGCAGATACAAGCACACAGATGCAAAGCAATATACATAGGCAGTTGACCACAACTTTGACCGCCTGTATCTCCCTCATTCTGGCAAATTTTGGCATGCTGCAAAAGGAAAAAATGCTTGTTTTTGCTTCCTCTTTCATTTGGCAGGCTTCTAAGCAGTTTTTTCACTTTCAGATTTTGGATCTAGCCTTGGATGCTTTGACGGCTGGATGTTTCAGCAGTCTTTTTGGGCAAGATACAAACGTAGATATTTGTTGCATTCATTGCTGCACAGGGATGTTCAATAGCTTGCATTGATGACTGGAAATATCTCTTAAACTGCCATGTTTCAAATATTTCATATATTCCTTATTGAAGATAACCATTGAAGATGCTCGCATTTAATGCCTAGAATTCCGTCATTTCATTGTTGCAGATCGATGATTCAACAGCTTACCTTAAAGACTCAAAATATCTTCCATCTGCCCCTGCTCTGGATATGTTATGCCATGAATTCTTGTAGATGGACGTCCCTTCAGATAGATATTTTCTTGTTTCATCTCATGGAGTGAATTTTTGTAACCGACTTAGGTCAGATTGAAATGCTATATATGCATAGCATGAAATGTAAATAGGGTTGGAAAATTTTAGCATTGAATCTTTTCTGTTTCCATACAGATCTTTCTGCTAATGTAACTGTGCCTTCTTATTGAATATATATGCAAGTTATTTTTTACCTCTTTTATTGGTTCTAGTTTAGTGTAAATTTGCATGTGACTGTCTGTGAACATCTTTGTTCCTCTCAATCAATGTGTTTCTTACCTATGCAAGAATCATTTGAATCTGTGTATGTCTACTTGATGTATCTAGTTATGTTGTGCACTTTCTTAGTACTGTGAGGGTTCTTCTTTTCAACTCGGTGAATCACCCCTTTATTTTCAAGCTTTCTGTATCACCTTTCATTTTGAAAAAGTATTCCTTCTCCCTTTTCCTCTGCAAGTTCAGTAGATTTTAGGTGATAATCAATTAATGAAGTCGGCCTTCTCTAGAGGTTTGATCTCATTTCGCAAGGTCCCACACTTTGAGATCATTCCCATGTTCCTCTAGATTGCTGAAGTTTTACAACTCAACAAGGGTGCAAATTTGAGAGACAACAATAACCCCATGAGAGATAAAAATAAAATAAATATTAACCATGATAACCAAGAATCTACCATGCCAAAATAATAGACAATCATACCACAAAGTGACACAAGATATACCCTAGGAAAACCCTCAAGAGGGAAAAACCCAACCTTCAAAAGTATCCATACTCTGTATTATTCAGAAATAAAGCATTACAATGCACTTACAAAGTCTCATGAATACTTCTAGTACATCAAGCTCCTCCAATGCATCCTCCATGTGTCCAAGCATGTAGCCACACATCCCATGCCATGCTTCACATATGCACTCACAAGAGAAACTCAATACAATGACAACCAACTCAACCATCCAACCCAAACCACTAACCATGTGCTTGATTTTATAGACTCAAGCTCACACAAATACAACTTGTGGTATTGGAAAAACCATGTGTCTCAAAATCTTGAGTACACAAAACCATTGACCCCCTCATTTAATTCTTTTTACTAAGTTTTCACTTTATGGCACTACGTTTTCCAAATATTAATTAATTATTATGTCTCCCACACATAAAATAACTAACTCTATGTTACATACAACTTTACAAGTGGACCCAAATAAATATTTAATCAGGCTAAACACATCTCCTAGATGCACCACTAGAATAAATATTTATTTTACATAATTAAAATATTTTGTTATTATGCAAGGTGTACAACACACCATTTTCCTAACATTCTCCCACTTGTATACATTGCATAAGGGTCAATAAATGAAATACATCATCATAGCTATACATGAAACCACCTGAATCTCCAGCATGCTCTCATGCTCCATTAAGATACCTACAATAAAAACCAAGGTGACCACCATCTCAAGCAAGAACTCCTCTCATCCTCCAACATGCCACCTATGGAAGAAAAGGAACATGCCAAGGTGAAGATGCACCAATCCAAAGAATACAAGCATCAAATCTAAGTGATAACAAAGGCTCCAAGCTATTGTCAAAGGTAAAAACCCACATGATTAGAAATAGAACCCACAACAAATGCTAATACATCCAACCATTCATACCTCCTAGGTATCAACAACATCAGTAAACTCATGCCAACAATATATCCAACCCATATACTACAATCACAAGCTCACTGTATAAAACCTATCAATGAAGAACATACATATCTAGGAACTCCCATTGCATGGGTAATGTTAAATCTGAATATAGATCAAGGTATACTAAGTCTATCAATCAAAACTCAAACCAAGGTGTGGATAATTATCAAAACCATGCAGTACCAATAACAATCACAATGATCCACACATGCAACTAAAAAATGTTGCATACTGCCTCACAACATGTCTCCATAACTCCCCCAAGTCAAACCATATGAACATGAACCTCTAGGAAGTAGCCATATAACAAAGAGAGAAAACTCATAAATCATATCATGTCCTTCTACCAACACCTCAAAATGTTAAGTTGTGTCAAGTACGATCCCCTTTATAACCCCAAATAAAAAATCAGAACAACACCCAACCAATAAATCTCATAGATCAAATGAAACATATGTATTATGTATAACTAACATGGATGTAAGCCTCTCTAACTAAGGAAGATCAAAATCAAGTATCCATTCCATAAATAGGAATAAGACTAATCACATCTCCTAAACTCCTCTGCTCTTCCAGGATACACCAAGCCACAATGACTCTCTCCAAGAAAAATCTCCTTTGAGGTCCATGAAATCACATCCATATCCAGGTGAAAGGCTCCTTGGTCTTCCTGATGAAAACTTCAAAGAGTAACCATCTCAATAAATATCTCTAATCCCAAGAGAACTCAAGTCTCACCCAAGTCTCCAAGTATCCATGAGCACCTACAATCGATCAATCCATGCTAAGCTCCAAATGCAACACCACACTATCATGAAGCTCTCCAAGCACATGACTAATGTAATCAATACCAAGATAACCAACAAGATCATTGTCAAATCTCCCACTACATCTCTGCATAATCTAGGAATACATCATGACATCATGATCTAACATATCCTCCTAGGAGATCAAATGCTCCAATAAACATATCCTAATCTCAAGAGAACCTATATCATGCCAACACTCTAATCCAGAATGAAGAGTAAACCAAGACACAATATCAAATAAACTATAAACCAAGGATCAACATATCCAATCACATGAAGATAACCATCTCCTAACAATAGAACTCAAGATGTCAAAGCACTCTCATTGCAATAAGAATCATGATCCAAGAGTTTGTCCATGACACCCAACCACTGTAGAAAATCATCCATCACTAGGTGGCGAATACACATCACTACTAAATCTCCCACTGAACTATGATATGAGATATCCATGGCATTTTAATAACCATCTCCTAATCTGAATATCATTCATGGTCCACACACTCAACTACTATACCAATAACTCCAAAGTAGAACTAAGATCTCCAAGCCAAGAAGATAAACCATCACTGTCAAAATAGCACACTAAGACGTGTATCCAAGATATCCATGACATCATGATAAAAATGCTATAAGTCCCAATAAATGACTATCCAAGCAGTCTAATCATCCATCGTCTCATTCCAATGCAACATACCAATGCACAAATGCCCACAGGCAAGGCCAGCTAACAAAGTCTACATCAACCACTGAAAATACCTCATGGATATAGATAGTCCACATCCAATTCATCAACCAATGGTTGATCATCCCACAAATCATAACTCGTAGATCCAAAAATGATGAAGTGTGCAAACTCATCATCACATCAGTAACTTGCAAACTAAGATAACAAGAAGATAATCTTGTAGACCTCAAGACTCAAACACCAAATCAAACTTAGATCTAATTTTCTAAACAAGTCCACAAATGAGTAACCATATTTAAGGAACCAATCAAGCATTTAGGAGATAAGAACAACCTCCTAAAATGAACCACACCACCACCTGTAATCATGAATCAAACATCATAACCCAACCTGATGATCATGTCATGTCAATGCTCAAATTTACCTACATGTCCATGACACCATAATCATCACCATCATTGTACCTATACTCAACTCCCACTAAATAGAGAGTTCTAGTCTCACAAGTGTATCAACCCATATCCTCAAGCTAGAAGACAACCTGTGTACCTGTCACCATCAAAGTCCAAACTCTAAAAAATACATGTAAACTTGTATCAAGAAGTACCAAATCTAAAAACTTGTTGTACCATCATACTGTTCTAATAAAAACATGTACTCCCCCAAGTTTGTGCCTAAAGAATCATATGAATGCTCATGCAATCACACCCTAAATCTTAGGATCCCATAAGTGCTCATACAAGTACAAACCTCTCTCTGCACACCAAACTAAAAATCTACATGATCCATTATGTAGTACACTACAAGTTATCTCCATAGTCTATTTAAAATCTAAAATATGATTATGTATGCAAAAGTTATGACCATTTAACTATCTTGGAACAATCCCTAGCTTCAGGCACCAAATTATAACAAAAATAGAAAAATATGATAGCTAAACCTATACCACTATATAGTGCTCAAAGAGACATTTCCAACACCTATAAGATGTCAAAAATCTGATACCATGGGTGAAAGTTATGCCCCCTGGAAGAAAATGCCCTCTGAGGGCTAAAAAATGCCCCTCAGGGGGGCCTTGTTGATGGGTGTTTTAGCACACAACAACGCAGGTGTGATTGCTAGTTTCACACCTCTCTTGAAAAGTATCTTACCCTAGATAAGATTACTCCAAGGTTTGTACAACTAGGTCTTAGCTTGCTTGGAATCTCTCAATTGGAATGTTCTAGCTGTGCTTACAAGGGGTCTTACATAAAATCTATAGATCTTCAAGTTGTAACAACAAATACATATAAACCCTTTATGATTTCAACTGATAAACAATGCAAAATGATGCTGGAAATCCTAATCTAACAATGGTTTTAAAGAAAACATAAAAGGAGATAGGGTTTTAGAGAAATCCTAAGTGAATTCACAATGCATGGACTGCTTTAAGTAGACAAACACTCTGAAATTTAACCAGTTTCTGAGTTACCAAACTAAAAATTGATGTTATAGCACTATAGAAAATGATGCTATCTTCAATAGAAATTGAAAGATTTTCATATTACATTCATTCATTAAATACCCCATAGACGGCGCAATTTAACTCTTGAGATACAATTGAACTTAAGCACATCTAATCATCCCAGACTAACTTTGCACAGTTATCTACCATTAGAAAATAACTAAAAGTATGAACCTAGAGTATTCATCAGATACTTTCAGCAAACCATGAACATTATAAAAGCACGACTAACTAACTATGGGAGAGCAAGAAGCAAACCATGAAGACCAAGTAAGGAATATAATACACAAATTCTCAGAACAACTGTATAAACTTGCTTTGTATTACTTCAAATGGCAGAATGTCAACAATTCGGCATCAAGAATTCTCTCTTACAAATAATGGCAATGACAGCCCTTTATATAGGAAAGCGGCATGCCAAGTTTTTCAATAGACGGTGGAGATTAACACAACACCGATGGTCCAGATTACATCAATAAATGCATTTCTAACAGCTCATAGTAAATCCCGAATTACATTTTGTCTCTTATGAAAAAGATGAAAAATAGCCCCCAGATACATTGAATCCAGATAATTTGCCTACCCAACTTAATATATATATGGAAAAGCTCATTTTTGAGGCATAATAAAGACAAAATAGCGTCACATGTCACTCTAAATATAGCAATTTACATCAATGGCGGGATTACATTTCAAAATAATCAAAACACATTAAGGTTCTTCATCCAAATTGATTTTGTCTTCTTCTGCTAGCTTGTTGCAGTAGTTGAGCCATGCTTCAAGTGCTGGATTGATTTCCAAAGGATCTGGATTCTTGAGATGGCTGACTCGATATTCGAAGGTCTCCAGCTCTCAGCTATACCGATTGTATATCCTTTTTATTTCTCCCCCTGCTTTATGGAATGCATTGAATTCAGCCTTGAGGTCGCTGACCTTATCCAACCTGTCCTCCACATTCATCTCAGTATTCTCAAAAATGACTTTATTCAATTTGTTCTTGTATTTCTCAACATCATAGGGTGCAAAATCATTGTAAGCTTCTTCCAGGCAATCCTTTAAAGTATCATTAATATCATAAATTAATGCCCGAACTTCTTCATCTGCTAGTTTATAAGCTTCTTTTGTGTTCTCAAAGGTTTCGTTTCTCAATTTTAGCTACTGGTACCACTCAAAAGCCTTTGATAACTTGTCACCAGTTAGAATATTCTCAACCAATAAAGTCTATGCAGGCAAATCTCTAATACTCTTGACTCTGGGAAACATGTGAGAATAATATTCTTCGGAAGAGTCACACTCCTCCAGTAGATCTTTCCACTTCTCATGAAGCTCAACTATTTTAGCAATCCTGGATCCAGTCTCATCTTTATAAATCCTTGATTGTATTTTTGCTTTCTTTTGCTTCTTTGGCTTCTGAGTTTGTGACAAGATTGTTCTCAAATCCAATTGCATTATTTCAACCTGTGGCTCAGGGTATGCCACTCTGTTCTGTAACCACTCAGGTGTTGAAGAAGAATGGTTACTCAATTCATCAGGATTTTCAATATCAAATTTAGGAGGGCCTTCAAATAACCCTTGTTCTTGCTCTAACCCCTTATCTTTATCTAAATCTTTATCTCCTTCATCAGCAAGGTTTCTCCAATTTACCATCACATTCTCCTGAGCTGACTTGAAGATTTCTATTGTTTGACCCTTCTCTGGAGGGCTGTCAGATATGTTAATAACTTCAACACTGACTGTTTCAGCCAAGGATTCATTTAATATTTCATTATTTACCTCAGTACATATAGCTTTTTCTGGCTCAGAGTCTTGCAAACCCAATTCAACACATACCTTCTCAATTCCTGGTAGCAATGGCACAACCAAGGAGGTTGAATTTTGATCCATGGGCATCTGAGAGATAGGAATGACATAGGATATGGGCATTGCAACTGAAGATAAGTTCATTTGTGTTAAATTGGCAAGCATGGCCGACCCCAAAGTTGGTGAGATAGAAGAGGTTGGAAAGATAGAGGAAATGATGATGGGCGAAGAAATAGATAATGAGGGTAAGGGAAGAGAAGGTGAAAGAATTGTAGAAATGGGAGGTAGTGCTAGGGAGGTAGATAATGGAGTGGAAGAGATGGAAGGTAAAGGCATGGTAATGGTAGAGGAACATGAGGTGGCAATAATAGAGAAAATGGGACTGCTAGGGGTGCTAGAAGATACTATCAATGAGCAAGAAATAGTTGAAACAATAGTAGAAGGTGAAGTGGCAGCAGAGACAGTTTCCTGAACAATGGTAGCCAAGGTCATAGGTGCAGTAGTGGAATCAATAGAAGTGGATGCAGCAGCAACAACTGTTGAGGAGAGTACAACTGTATTCACATCTGGAGCAGAAGGAGATGGGGAGGTTGGCAGATTGGTCTCATCATGAGTTATAGCAACAACTTCTGGAGTATGACTAACAGTTTTTACCTTGATTTTCTTTGCCTTGGAGCCCTCTCTATAGCCATTGGGTACATCCCTTTTCTTCAAAGCTCTTGTCCTAGTAGAAGGAGGCTGATCTTTCTTAGATGGTTTTGCAGAAGTTTTCTTGCTCTTTTGTTCCTTAGCCTTCTCTGCTAATGGTACATGCTCTTCACTGTCAGATTTATGCCTTTGAACTGGCTCTGCCTCATCTGTTATGTCTATTGGTTCATCCTCTTCTCCTCCAGATTCTTTATCTGACTCAGGTGCAGTATATCTAAACTGCATCCCTTGTTTCTCTAAGGTAGCCATTTGACCTCTCACACAAGCTTTGCTTAGTCTAATAGGTTCTTTCATTATGATTTCAAGAGAACTCTCCTCAACATTGGCCCAATTAGGTAGAGGGATTGGTTGGCGGTATTGAACCTCCCAAGTTCCTCTAACCATAACATTCTCATCATCTTCCAACTGGTCTGGTACTGCAATGATGTGAAATTTCCTTATAAAGGCTAAAGATAACTTTGAATGAGCTTTCTTCATAACCTTGTAATCATCCATACAATTGGCCCAAAAGTCTTTTATATGCATCTTGTGGAACAATTTTTTTCTTACAAACCTCTCCATCACCTTATTTGGATCAAAGTGATCCCTTGCATTGTAGTAGTGGAGGTTGAGAAGTTGAAGTTCTTTAGATGAATGCTCAGCTGATGCTAATGAAGGACATGCATAATTCCCTTTGCCTAATTAGATGGGAAATTGTACATTGGTTCCGTGTAGGTGATTGAGTTTTTCAGCACAAGTGATCAATTGCCCAGACAACTCCAAGAGCACTGTCTTATCATCAGGATATCTAGGGAGTCTGTAAGCTATCCCAGTGAAACCTTGTATCCTTAGATATGTGAACTTTTCAAACTAGATGTACCACCTTCCATAACTAGTTATTTCATTCATAGTTTCTATAGAAATCCTCAATGTTGTGTTACCTTGTAACAATCTTGTTATATACATGGTGAAGGTGTCGTTCACCCTTTTAAAATGCATCAGAGATTGAGACAATGTGATCTATGGATAGCACTCATATACTTTGACTTGGGTCTGCTCATCATTTCCTACTTCTCCTACTTTAGACAACCCAACATAATGGTTTCTTCTTGCCAATGCATAGACGACATAGGATGTCCATCTAAAGAATCTTTTTTCTTTGAAGTTGTTAAATGCCTCATGAATGTTATCACTGAGAATTTGTGACCAGTGGAACTTAGTTCCTTTCAATATCTCTTCAACTATAACAAACATCCACCCCTCAAAAGTCGATGCTGCAGGCAATCCATATATTCTACTTAGGAAAGTTACCAAATCCCCTATTTCATCATGAAAGTCACTTCTGTACAGTATTTGAGGGAATTTGCTCATGGCAGACCTTTTGCTCTTTGCCTAATTTTCATTCATATGCTTCCTACATCCACTTTCATCCTTCTTGTATGTGGCCTCTGATTCTGCCCTATCTGGCATGGTCATTACTGTGTGCCATGGGATATCAAAAGTTTCAGCCAAGGAGGGCGGACTTAAGTCAGCTAAGATGTCTCCATTGGCAGTTTGGATTGTTCTGGTCATGATGTCATATCTATCTGCACAGGCAGCCATAAATTCAGCACACTGAATAGATGTAGGGAAGGTAGCAGCTTGTGCAATCCCACTATCTTTCACTTTCTTTTCCCTAGGTGTTGGATTCAGACCGAAGATTATGAGTCTAAAATCATCAAGGTCAATATGAACTAAGTCTATACCTCCTATATCACTCCATCCGATATGAATCTTTGTCTCTGGAGGGATGCCTTTGAATTCATACCTCATGATCTGAGCTCATGCAGTCATCTAACCTGCAGGACTGGACCTTATAAGTTTTATACCTTGAGAGATTTTCACTAACTCCTAAGTTTAAGTTCTATGATTATCAAGTGGACCACTAGACTCTCAACCATGTCATAACCAATGAATCTATAATGGATCTGCTAAGTTACCAACATGCTCTTAAAAGAATAGAAATTTGACATTTACTATTATTGCATCCATTACATAATCCAATAATAAGCAATTCAATATCAATGTATGCAATAAACACTTTAATGCTGCAAAAATTTCATTTAAAACATGTAAAACATCATCATTCATCCTTTGCAATCACTATTACATCATTTCAGACACTTCTCCTTTTGAAAGTTCCTCAAAAATAGTTATTTTACTCCATTTGTGCTAATTTCAGGGTCAACTGACCTACAAACAAGAAAGCACTACTTTTGAGATCAACCAACCTCAACAGGGAAATTAGGTCTGTCTGACCAACTATTCTTTCATTGTTCATGTGCACTCAACATTTTACACGAGATTTGTGATCAACTGACCTGCGCGGATTTCAGAGGGTACAGACTTGAGCTAGTCATTTGGGTCAGTCGGTTGGAAGTTTAACGCAGGATGATCAAGGTAGTTTTACTATTTTTGTGTGGGATTAGGTCTTGTAGGACCTTGCGCAGATTTTGAAGTCAACTAACTAAGTCAGTGATGGCATGTTCTGGCGAAAAGTCAGATGAAGCTATTATCAGTGCAAGGTCATTCTTTTTGTCCCCAGTGGGTTTTTTGGTTTCTCCTGACTGGCAGGGATTTCTTAAGCATCCGACCTAGGTTAGAGAGGGGATCTTTTAGCGCAAAGTCAGCGTGGGACAATTTTACCACAAAACAACCCTCAGGGCCTTGCGGGCTTTTTGGGTCCTACTGACTAAATCAGTTACAGCAGCAAACATCATGGAGGTTGGAAGGTCAAGTTTTCAGCACTAAGTGAGTTCCACATTCCAGCACGGGTTTTTGTGGCCGCCGACTGACTAGAGGGATTAGAATTTTGAAGGTCGGTTGGACACGCCATTAGCGCAAACTCGATTTGTTTTTCCAATTTTGAGGATCGATTCAAAGTGTTTTGAGTTTGTTTCCTCATAGATCGGTCCAAAGGAGTACTTGGCTAAGTTTGGTGAGTTTTTCATTTTGCCTAAGGTGCTTAAAAACTACATTCCCTTTGAAGAATTCAAACTAGGGTTCACAATTAAAGAAAATAGTTTAGTACAAAACCCTAGCTATATGCTTAATTCCAGTTATGAGTGTGCATTGAAAGGTAAAACATGCTTAAGAAAATGAAACCCTAACCATACGAAGAAACCCTAAGGGCAAGTTGAGCTCCTACCTGGTTTGCTACGGTGAGTTGAGTTTGTGGTGCATAGGCAAGGGGGTCGCTGGTTTGAATCTGCGGACTAGGCAGAGGAATCGCGTGATAAATCTCCAAGAGCTCCAAAATATTTGTTCCAATGAAAAATTAGCTTCAAAATGATGGGAAATCCATTTTATTTCCTCTATTTAAATCACCATAAATGCCAGAACGTACGCAATGTCAGTCGGGGAATCGACAGATTTAGGGTTTGTGCGGCTTTTGGTAGGCTCTGACTTGGCAGGGATTTGGGGTGCGACAGACTTGGTCGGCGGACGATGCTTTTAGTGCTGGCAAATAGGTTCAGTTACATGCGCTTGCGGGGTTTTGGAGTTTCTCGGATCGGCGGGGATTTCACCACCGTCTGACTTGGTCAATAAGCAAGCAATGTAGCGCAAGTCGGAGACACTTGAAATTGGCGCAAAAGTTTGTGCAAGTGGAAAATGGTCGCAAAGTCAGAGGGGAAGCAAAATAGTGTTGAGGTCAGGGACAAAGGTTTATAGCAAAGAGGTCAATTGGAGGGTAATTCAGTGCAAAGGTCAGTTAGGACCATTTTTAGCGCAAAATGGCTATCAGACTCACTGGGTAAAATGCAAAGACACTAACTTAGCAGATTTTAGAATGATTGTTCCACTTCAAACTTTCTACATGGAAAAAAGTACACTTTGACCATTTGACCACCTAGGAGATGGAAAAAGACTCACTTGACATTCTAGGCCAAATTTAAAAGAGGGGGTCCCTATTTTTCGAAATGGGGCGTGTGTGCAAGGCACAACAAATGGCGACTTTGCTGGGAAATGCTCCTGAGCATTTCGATGGTAAACTTTTGGTTAGAACCCAGAATCTCTATGTTTCCCACATATTAGATGAAAAAGCATGATATCCTATCAAAGAATCAAAGACCACTAACTAGTGCAACCATCCACATCCTAAAAACCTGAGTGTGTGCAATTACATCCATTCACATCCTTTAGCAATTAAGTTTATCCAAGATCCTTCATGGTAAGCTATGAAGTTGGGATCATTCTACCACCAAGGGAATGCTTGAATGTTGAAATATAATGAGCCTTGAGGGAAGTAAATAATGGTTCTTCCAGTAGTATTTCTAATGCAATGATAATTAATGATAATAATTTATGGACAATACTATTTTTTATATCTCCTCTCTGATGCACTGTAGTGGGTCTGGTGTTGAAAAACACCTTTTATTTTTACCCAATATAGGCTAGCAACACTTAGTGCCACCTACCATTTCTTATGGATTAATAGTGCAGGTGGTAAAATGGGAATCCAACCTTTTCACTTAACACAAGATCACTCAGACTTGCTTAGCTACTTCAGGATCATTTAAAGTGTGAAAGATATATGGTTAGAAAATACTTTAGGTGCACCAACTAATGAATCATTTTCATGAACAGACATCATACGCCTTAGCATAACAATGGAACCTGCAGCGAGACTTAAGCAGAACCTAGGCTTCTCAAAGAAAGACTCTAGATCATCTACCCAACTGAGAAGTATTTACAGGTCCGCATAACTGCCACCACATTCTAGAAATAAGAACCCCGCGCAAAACAAGAAAAGTAAGCAAAAGGAAAGATAAAAGGACAGCTAACCTAAGCAGAAACACCTAACAACTATGAAAAATGAAAAACAGGAAAGCAAACCTAACCTAATAGCAACCTACTCTAACCAAAGCATATAAGCAATCTAACTATGTACACTAAGAGGAGGAACAACTGCCTCTCAAGCCTGGAAGTAGTGCTTTAGGAATTGGCCATTGACAGGCAACATGAGCTCCTCACCAGTAAGGCTCTTGAGTCAATATGTGTTGTCACCAAGGATCTCATAGATTTGATACAGACCCAACCAAAGTTTATCAAACTTACCATGTTCTCCTTTCTTCTCATGGGCCTTATCCCAATACAGGACCAAATCAGAAATACGGAAGGCTTTTACCTTAACTCTCTTATCAAACCATCTTTCACTATACCCTAGTGTTTAGCAAAGTTCTCTATAGCAGCGTCATGTTTCTCTTTGAGGTACAACAACTGAGCTAATTGAGAAGACAATTGATCATCAGTTTCAAGATAGTCTTGCATGAATTACAGTACGAGAATCCTCAAGTGAATAGGAAAGATAGGCTTAATCCTGTAAAATAGATGATAGGGCGATGTGCCCAAGGCGGCTTTGTGTTGGATCAGCCCATAAGGCAAATTTGAGTTGAGTGTGCCAGTCCCTAAGGTTTTTATCTAGCAGTTTCTTAATGACTTCTAGCAGATTTTTGTTCGTTGATCCAGCTACCACATTCCCTTATGGATAGTAATTAGATGAGAACTTCAAAATGATTCCATAATCAAATGCCTAGTTAGAAAAATGTAATGACGAAAAGGCGAGACCATTATCACAAACTAAAGAAAACAAACATCCAAACCTGGTGATAATATGCTTTTCAACAAATTCAATAACTACCTATGTGGTGCATTGTTTACAAGCTATTGCCTCAGACCATTGGGTGCAATAGTCAGTAGCAGTCAGAATATACCTATGGCTTGTAGAGGAGGGTGGATTGATCATACTGATAAAGTCAAGGCCCCACTAAGAAAATGGTCATACCTCCACCACTGGTTGCAAGGGCATGGTGACATGTCGCTCTTTGTGCGCAGCAATCTGACAGATATGATAGGTATGTACATGTGAATAAGCATCTTTGAACAAGGTGGGCCAATAATATCTAGCACAGAGAATTTGATTAGCAGTTGAGTGAGCTGATTCGTGACCTATCTCAAATTTCTTGTGAAAACTGGTCAACACTTTCTCCACTTCTGTCTTGTCCAGACATCTCAGATAGGTCCCCTTGTGATTCTTATTGTAAAGAACTGATCCTTTTATCATATAGTTGTTACTCTTTAGTTTGAGTGCTCTTGTTTGAATTTAATGTAGTTGCTGTGGACAACATTGATTGAGTAAATAAAATATAATATCTCCATACCATTCATTCTTTCAGACATCTTCTAACATGTACAGCTGAGATACTAAACCTGGCCCCACTTCAGCCATTGTCCTGGTCAATGCCTGACCTCTTACCAACTTCATAGGCTGAATGTCTATATCAAACTCCTGCAGGATGGTGACCTATTTTCCTCTCCTTTCTCCCAATTCACTTTGATTCAAAAGTGCTTTAACTGCTACATCTAGAACTATGGCGATCACTTGACTCCTTAGGATGCAGTGACGAAACTTTTTGACTGCCTTTACCAAAGCGTAGGCTTGTTTTTCCACGTTAGGATACCTCAACTCTGCATCTTTCAATGGAGTACTCATGAAGGCAATGGACCTTTCATCATCGACTGATCTCTTCTACGTCAACATTGCAGGGCAAGTGTGCTCGGATGTGAATGAGTAAATCTGAAATGGTAATGCATAATCTGGACTTACCAATACGTGTGCATTGGCTATGGCTTGTTTACTTTCTACAAAGGCAGTTTTGGCTTCTGGATTCCAATCCATTTTAGCATCCTTCAGCATGGCATTAATGGGTCAAACTATCTTAGCAAAACCCATAATGAACTTGCGTACAAAGTTGATCTTACCAAAATATGACTTGAGTTCCTTTTTTCTGGTTGGAGGTGGTATCTTGAGGATTTCCTATACTCGGTCAGGATCGATAGATATACCTTGCTCAGATATTACATGCCCTAGCAACTTGCCTTCAGTCACTCCAAAGATACACTTCTTAGGATTGAGTGATATACCGTATTCTTTGCATCGCTGTAATACTTTCCTCAAGTCTACCACATGGTCTTCTCACCTCTTTGAAAACACCGTGAGATCATACATGTAGATAATAATACATTTTCCAACTAGCCCCTTGAAGGAAACGTCCATCGCTTGGTTAAAGGTGACACCAACATTTATTAGACCAAATGGCATTTGACGATATGCATAGATGCCCCATTTGCATGTGAAAGACATCTTCAATCTATCTTTGTAGTCAACCATTACCTGGTTATAACCTAAATACCCATCTAGAAAAGACATCATCTATGATCCATTAACAATCTGCAATACTTCATCCAATGATGGCAGCGGGTAATTGTCCTTTTCAGATGCTCGATTTAAGTTCTGAAAGTTGACACAGAGTCTGATTTCACCATTTTTCTTTCTGACTGGAACTAGATTTGCTACCAAGTGGAATGCCTAACAGGAAATATGATTCTTGTTGATAGCAGTTTCTATACTTCTTTGAAAATCAAAGGTTCTAATAGGGTGTTCACTGGCCGCTGCCTTTGTCTGAATGGCTTCTCTCTGGGCTTCAGCAGAATAGTGTGAGTAATGATCGATGTGTCATACGTATTGAGGTCTTCATAGCTCCATGCTATAACTTCATGATAATATCTTAATGCATGAATAATGTCGGTCTTTTCTTCTTCAGTACTAGCCTTGCCAATTAATACATTTTTAATCTCTTCATCTGTCCCCAAATTAAAAGGCTCACTTTGCCCTCTGGGAGATTCTCCTTTTTTCTAGGTTCCTAGGTTGTCTGAATCGAACAATCTTTCTAATTCTACCATTCCCCTTGGAATTGTGTTGGTTTTTAGATTGAGGACTCCTAAATCCATCTCAGCAGGTTCCATTTCTTCTTCGTCTATTATTTGAGCTGTGAAAACATCCGATGAAGTAAGGAAGTCAATTATGTGCTTATCATCGTCAAAGACTTGGAAATTCATGACATTATCTGGTACTAATGGGGTAGCAACGAATTCAATGGAAAATTTCTTGAATCTTGCCATGGTTGTTGGTTCTAACGTGCTTGCTATTTGAGCCAAAGTATCTGTGACATGATTATGTCTTCTAGGTATCAGCTGGATATTGAAACTGTCAAAACATTCAATCAAATCCCATACTCAGTTTATGTATATGTTTAGCCTCTTATCATTACATGAGTATTGCTTTCTTACTTATTTCACAACTAATTCTGAATCACCGAATACTTGGATAACTCTGACTTTCTTCTATAGTGCCATCAACAATCCTTGCACTAGAGCCTCATACTCAGTAATATTATTCATGCATGGAAATTGTAGTCTGTGTGATGCTAGATATGAACTCCCAGTGGGGCTAATTAATTCAACACCTGCCCCAGACCCTTGTCTGCATCTTGATCCATCGAACCACAAAGTCCAGAGGCAGAAATCTTTACTACTATCATCTTGTTTTGCAGATCTTTTCTCATTAGTCAAAGGCTTTGGTTCTTCTTTCTTCATGGCAACTGGATCTTTCTTTGGGATGATAGGTACTTTCAACCGTCGTTGCACCTGTTCCACTACCTCCCGACAGAGTTGACATGTAAACTTAGAGTGCGATGCATCGTGTATACATCACCAATTTGGCAGTAGTAACTCTTCCATCTGAATTTGCTTTCCTATAGCAGCTTGATCTTTTACAAATTTGGCTACAAAATCTCAGAACCCTTCGAATATCCCAGGTTCTTCTTTTGAAGAGTTTCCTGAATCTGATTGCACATATGCTTCTGTACTTTCTAGTTTTTCTACAAGTGGAGGATCAGTAAATCTATCATAGCTTAGCATGAGAATCTCCTCTGTTTGGTCAACATGAGGAAGGTAGACTCCCAAATCAACTTCTGCAAACAAAATTTTGTTGGTTTGGTTATACTCTGTAATCATATGTTTCATTTTTGGTTCTCTTTCAATGCGTATTTGGTTCACCAATCCCTTCCATGGAAGCCACAGATGAGAAAAATCAGTTGCCATATAACCATTCAAAGTTCTGGACCAGTCCCTATTCAGGAGCATGCCATACTGATCTAGGATATCTACCACTTGAATGTCTATATACTGTTGTACTCTTGGATCAGAAGCTAGTTGCATATGTATCCTATTCAATTCACCCAATACATTCACCTCAGTCTTATCCAGCCGTGTTACTTTCCTGGAAGACTTGGCCAGAGTGAGACCCAATGCCTTACAAACTAATAATGGCATTACATTAGTGGAGGCACCGGAAACTACCAAACAATTGTGAAGATTTCTATTGAATATCCTAAGTGTTAAGAGGAAAGGAGGACTCTTCCTCTTATCCTTGTACAACATCATCTTTTACTCAACATCAGTCACATGCACTCTTTCCTTCCCTTTGTTAGTATTATCTTTCACGGGTACATCTTTTTGAGGGAAGTCTATTTTACTACCTACACCCACATCTTGGAAGAAGGTTGTCCTAACTTCAGGTATCTTTAGTAACTCATAAACAGACAAACTGACCTTCATTTTCTTGAGCTCTTCAGCAACATACTACCCCATTTTGGTAATGTCAGACCATTGAGACTTCTCAGCAGCAACCTCTTGATATACTAGTTGAGCTGTGGCTTTCGGAGGTTCAGGATTATTAGAGGCGTTTGGATCTGGTGGAATTTGGTAGCTATTCGGAGGAATGGAAGTGGTAAAAGGACCTTTGGGCTTACTACTTCTCAGGTTATATGGAGTTTTATTATATTGCTGATAAGCATTGACCTCTTCAGACTCTTCTTCCTCAGGCTAGTTATCATCTTGAAATGGAAATGTATAACTATTGAGTACTAGATCAGTATCATACCTTTGTGAAGGAACAAGTTCTTACCCCATTGGTGGATTCTCCTAAGTTTCAGCATTCTGAATCTCCATCTGGAAGATATTAGATGCTATTTGAAATTCTGGGTAGTCTAGTTCAAAATGAGCATTTGTATTATGTAGTCTGCACCAAGTAGACAAAGCTGCCTCAGCTAACATCACGTGACCAAGAGGTCTGGTATCATTGCTCTGATTCTCCAAGGGCGATGGCACTCCTCCATTATTGGGCCTTGTGTTCCAAGATAGATTTCATCGCTGCTCAAAATTTTGATTTGGTATTGATTCTGGCCTTGACTTTGAAACTGATTCTGATTTTGAAATTGGTTTTGATTTTGACCTCTTTGCTAAAGATAAGCATTTTGATTTCTAAGGTGGACAACTTCTGCAGTGAGCTTCTTCATTTGCTCAACTAACTCCCTAATATCATCTCTATCTTCTTTTACCTTAGCCGCCTCTAAAGACTATAGGAAAGGCGTTTGTGCAGGAGGCATTTCAGCTACTGGGTTCTCTGGATGGACTACCAAAGCTTGTGTTGCAGCTGGGTTAAGAATTGGATTCATTGCCCAAGTATGGTTGGCCAAGGCTTGATTAATCATAGGTATTTGATTAGGCATGGCTACAGGACCTATGTGATTCAGTGGACTAGTGGTTGTTTGTCCCAGTTGAGTACTTACAATAGCAGCTACAGAATATGCTTGAGCTAAAGTAGTGGGAATGGGGTCAGCTCTCCTTACGAACATGGATGTAAGTTTGTCCAGGGTGGCGTAATAAATTAGCAAAGCTATTTCTTGTGCTATCGCATAAGGAGCTTGCAAATGACTAAAAGCTTTCTGGAATTTATTGTTAAAAGAACTTATCATCTCACCTTCACCTTGACGAATTTCCACAAAAGATCGGTAGCGATCAGTTGGGGTGGCGGGCATTCGGAACCAATCTAGAAATGCATTCTTTAAATTTTGCCATGAGTTTATGGATGTTGCAGGGAGGTTAGCAAACCAATAATAAGCTTCATCTTGTAGAGAATAAGGAAACAACTGGCATATCACATCTTCATATTGTAATTGCAGCATAAACATGTTGCTTTCAAAGATTCTGATATGCTCGTCTGCAGTTCTGTTCGGATCATTTACCCTGAATTTGGAACAAAACTTGTCAGGATTTTTAGGCATATCATGCTAATCGTTAAACTGAAATGGGGATTGGTTGTTTGCTACAAAAAAGGCCATGATTGGGGGATTAAAAGGTGATGTAGCTATGTTCCTTGGGACTGACTGAGCTCTTGGTGCCCTTGGTATCCCTTGATCCCTTCTGGTTTGCCTGAATTCTGTCAGAAATAGCAGCTCTTCTCTAGCTGAGCTGGATCTGGTATGTCTTTGTCTAGTCCCCAGACTTGTTGATTTTTGTAGAGGGGAATAGTTCTTCATTCATCCCTCCTAGCACCAATTTTGTTGATGGGTGTTTTAGCACACAACAACGCAAGTGTGATTGTTGGTTTCACACCTCTCTTGAAAAGTATCTTACCCTAGATAAGACTACTCCAAGGTTTCTACAGTTAGGTCTTAGTTTGCTAGGAATCTCTCAATTGGAATGTTCTAGCTATGCTTACAAGGGATCTTACATAAAATCTACAGATCTTCAAGTTGTAACAACAAATACATATAAACCCTTTATGATTTCAGCTGATAAACAATGCAATATGCTACTGGAAATCCTAATCTAACAATGGTTTTAAAGAAAATATAAAAGGAGATAAGGTTTTAAAGAAATCCTAAGTGACATTCACAATGCATGGACTGCTTTAAGTAGACAAACACTCTAAAATTTAACCATTTTTCTGAGTTACCAAACTAAAAATTGATGTTACAGCACTACAGAAAATGATGCTATCTTCAATGGAAATCGAAAGATTTTCATATTACATTCATTCATTAAATACCCAATAGACGGCGTAATTTAACTCTTGAGATGCAATTGAACTTAAGCACATCTGATTAGCCCAAACTAACTTTGCATAGTTATCTACCATCAGCAAATAACTAAAAGTATGGACCTAGAGTATTCATCAGATACTTTCAGCAAACCATGAACATTATAAAAGCATGACTAACTAACTATGGGAGAGCAAGAAGCGAACCATGAAGACCAAGTAAGGAACACAATACACAAATTCTTAGAACAATTGTAGAAACTTGCTTTGTATTACTTCAAATGGCAGAATGTCAATAATTCGACATCAAGAATTCTCTCTTACAAATAATGGCAATGGCAGCCCTTTATATAGGAAAGTGGCATGCCGAGTTTTTCAATAGACGGTGGAGATTAACTCAACACTGACGGTCCAGATTACATCAATAAATGCATTTCTTACAGCTCATAGCAAATCTTGAATTACATTTTGTCTCTTATGAAAAAGACAAAAATAGCCCCCAGATACATTGAATCTAGACAATTTGACTACCCAACTTAATATATATGGAAAAGCTCATTTTTGAGGCATAATAAAGACAAAATAGCATCACATGTTGCTCTAAATATAGCAATTTACATCAATGACGGAATTACATTTCAAAATAATCAAAACACATTAAGGTTCTTCATCCAAATTGATTTTGTCTTCTTCTACTAGCTTGTTGCAGTAGTTGAACCATGCTTCAAGTGTTGGATTGATTTCCAAAGGATCTCGATTCTTGAGATGACTGACTCGATATTCGTACATCTCCAACTCTCAGCTATATCGATTGTATATCCTTTCTATTTTTGCCCCTGCTTTATGGAATGCATTGAATTCAGCCTTAAGGTTGCTGACCTTATCCAACCTATCCTCCACATTCATCTCAATATTCTCAAAAATGACTTTATGCAATTTGTTCTTGCATTTCTCAACATCATAGGGTGCAAAATCATTGTAAGCTTCTTCCATCCAATCCTTTAAAGTATCATTAATATCATAAATTAATGCCCAAACTTCTTCATCTACTGGTTTATAAGCTTCTTTTTGTGTTCTCAAAGGTTTCCTTTCTCAATTTTAGTTGTTGGTACCACTCAGTAGCCTTTGATAACTTGTTACCAGTTAGAATATTCTCAACCAATAAAGTCTGTGCAGGAAAATCTCTAATACTCTTGACTCTGGGAAACATGTGAGAATAATATTCCTCAAAAGAGTCACACTCCTCCCATAGATCTTTCCACTTCTCATGAAGCTCAACTAACTTTTTATGTGATTTAGCTGCAACATCAATTGTTTCACATACTTTGATCAGCCACTTCTGAGTGCCTTGTGACATGGTCGTTACCTCACCGAGCTTCACCATTTCATTTGTTGATAGGAAGGTTGGCATTGTCTTTATATCCCCACCAGCATCAATTAGTTTTATTAGAAACTGGAGGCAAGTCCAGAGTTCCTCATTATGTTGTTTCAATTCTTTCTTTGATAGCTCATCTCTATCCAATTGTTCCAGAATTGAAGTGATAGACCCTTTAAATTCCTCAACTCTTTGAGCACATGTGGTCAGTCCCAGATTAACCATTGAGATGGCATAATCCTTGGCTTTGAATTGTTCTCTATTTGTGTCAGCTGGTGGGACAGCTATTTCAGCAAACCTGGATCCAGTCTCATCTTAATAAATCCTTGATTGTATTTTTTCTTTCTTTTCTTTCTTTGGCTTCTGAGTTTGTGACAAGATTGTGCTCAAATCCAAATGCATTATGTCAACCTGTGGCTCAGGGTATGCCACTCTGTTTTGTAACCACTCAGGTGTTGAAGAAGAAGGCTTACTCAGTTCATCAGGATTTTCAATATCAAATTTAGGAGGGCCTTCAAGTAACCCTTGCTCTTGCTCTAACCCCTTAGGTTTATCTAAATCTTTATCTCCTTCATCAACAAGGCTTCTCCAATTTACCATCACATTCTCTTGAGCTGACTTGAAGATTTCTTTTGTTTGACCCTTCTCTGGAGGACTGTCAAATATGTTAATAACTTCAACACTGACTGTTTCAGCCAAGGATTCATTTGATATTTCATTATTTACCTGGTACATACAACTTTTTCTGGCTCAGAGTCTTGGAAACCCAATTTAGCACATACCTTCTCAATTCATGGTAGCAATGGCACAACCAAGGAGGTTGAATTTTGACCCATGGGCATCTGAGAGATAGGAATGACATAGGATATGGGCATTGCAACTGAAGATAAGTTCATTTGTGTCAAATTGGAAAGCATGGCCGACCCCAAAGTTGGTGAGATAGAAGAGGTTGGAAAGATAGAGGAAATGACGATGGGTGAAGAAATAGATAATGAGGGCAAGGGAAGAGAAGGTGAAAGAATTGTAGAAATGGGAGGTAGTGCCGGGGAGGTAGATAAGGAAGATGGAAGGTAAAGGCGTGGTAATGGTAGAGGAACATGAGGTGGCAACAGTAGAGGAAATGAGACTGCTAGGGGTGCTAGAAGATACTGCCAATGAGCAGGAAACAATTGAAATAGTACTAGAAGGTGAAGTGGCAGCAAAGATAGTTTCCTAAACAATGGTAGCCAAGGTCATAGGTGCAATAGTGGAAGCAATAGAAGTGGATGCAGTAGCAGCAGCTTTTGAGGAGAGTACAACTGTATTCACATCTAGAGAAGGAGATGGGGAGGCTGGCAGATTGGTCTCATCATGAGTTACAGTAGCAACTTCTACAGTATGACTAACAATTTTTACCTTGATTTCTTTGCCTTGGATCCCTCTCCAGAGCCACTGGGTACATCCCTTTTCTTTGAATCTCTTGTCCTAGTAGAAGGAGGCTGATCTTTCTTAGATGGTTTTGCAGAAGTTTTCTTGCTCTTTTGTTCCTTAGCCTTCTCTGTTAATGGTACATGCTCTTCACTGTCATATTTATGCCTTTGAACTGGCTCTGCCTCATCTATTATGTCTATTGGTTCATCCTCTTCTCCTCCAGATTCTTTATCTGACTCAAGTGCAATATATGTGAGCTGCACCCCTTGTTTCTCTAAGGCATCCATCTGACCTCTCACCCAAGCTTTGCTCAGTCTAATAGGTTCTTTCATTATGATGTCAAGAGAACTCTCCTCAGCATTGGC
The DNA here is from genome assembly GCA_027924645.1 of Cunninghamia lanceolata. NCBI lineage: Eukaryota > Viridiplantae > Streptophyta > Pinopsida > Cupressales > Cupressaceae > Cunninghamia > Cunninghamia lanceolata. Next base: position 255,440 of record BSBN01000210.1, on the reverse strand, counting down.
CCAATTAGGTAGAGGGATTGGTTAGCGGTATTGAACCTCCCAAGTTCCTCTAACTATAACATTCTCATCATCTTCCAACTGGTCTGGTACTGCAATGATGTGAAATTTCTTTATAAAGGCTAAAGATAACCTTGAATGAGCTTTCTTCATAACCTTGTAATCATCCATACAGTTGGCCCAAAAGTCTTCTATATGCATCTTGTGGAACAATATTTTGCTTACAAACCTCTCCATCACCTTATTTGGATCAAAGTGATCCCTTGCGTTGTAGTAGTGGATGTTGAGAAGTTGAAGTTCTTTATCTAAATGCTCAGCTGATACTAATAAAGGACATGCATAATTCCCTTTGCCTAATTGGATGGTGTTACCTTTTGAGTCGCCCTTGTTTATTTATGTATTGGTAATATTTCTTGAACAAAAGCCGGTTTATCGTGCTATATTCCCGGTCATCCCCTTTTTCCGTAAATCGGCTCTTGATCCTTCAATTTTTACCCGTGCGTCGCCTTTGTAAACAAAGTTACTTAAGGTTTGAACCTTTGAACCCTAACCATTCTCAAAGTCTAAAGTTCAATGGTTCAATGTGTCTGAAGTGTCATATAAAGCAAGTTGTTTTGTGTTTGCCTCAAGCGTCTTGGAACTTTCGGGTTGAACTTGAACTTCCCGCTTGAACTCTTCCGCGGGGTTCAATGGTTCAAGGTTCAAGGTTCAGGGTTCAAGGTTCAAGGTTCAATAGTTCAAAGTTCAAAGAGTTCACTATTTCATAATTCAGGACCTTATACTAGAAGCCGCGTAACTTTCTGTTGGTCTCTATAACCCATGTGTCGTTGAACCTTCATATTGAACCATGTCTTCCCAAGTTCAACGGTTCATGAGTCAAGTCCTTGTTTCCCTAAGATAGTTTTTCGGCCCAATCCATAAGGTCCAGTTAGCATATTTTGAACCTTCATATTGAACCATCGCGTTGAACCATGTTTCAAAGGTTCAATGGTGCGAAGATTTGATAAGCTTGGTCCCATCTGCTCCCGCGGTTTTCCAAGCCAAATTTAGCAGGAAAGTTGGAGGAGATTTTGTCAGAAACTCATCATAAAAGCGAGAGCTCTAATTTAACGGAGGCTACGGATAATTATTGTACCTCATGATGGCGCGTCAACATTACTTGCTATTAATGAAGAAATCAGAGTTCACGTCCCTTCAAATATTTTTGGCACGTATTAATCCGAGCGATAAACATTCATTCTGGTAAGTGCCATTGTTAGCCAAGAACAACCCAATTTTAGCAAGTAATCACACTGTGCGACGTGGAGGAGAATAGCGCTGGAAGTGTAAGGCTCTCGTTTTTCAAGTTTTCGCAGTGATTTCAAATTTCCTGAAGGTGAGTTCTGTTTCCCCCTGTACTATTCCGAGTTCTTATACTGGAAAGAAGAACCCCTAGAATTTCTGTTATTTTTGAAATTCGAATCGCTATATCATAGTCTTCCAAATATGTCTTTGAAGTCTACATGTTTGGGGGATGAACATGGCCCCAGTCTTATTTATTCCCACTCAAAGTTTGGAGACACCGCATTAGTTCAGTATGACTTGGAGGAATTCATAGAAAGAACAAAGAACCCTGTCCAAACCCCCACAATGAAGAAGATTGTAGACAGTGGTTTAGTGGAAGCTGCAGCCTTTCCTCAGGCCATTCTATGCCCTGAATTGGTTCAAGAATGTATAAACAGATATGACCCCCAGAACAGATGTGTCAAAAATGCCAACGGGGATGTGCTGTTTTGTGTCAACAGACAAACCCTTATGTCTGTGATGAAGATACCGCATAAGGGGGCATATTCCAACCTCGACATTACCTCCTCCAATGGATATTTCTCAGAAAAGAAACCAACTTACAAAAGTGTGATAGCACGGAATTGGCTGCTAAAATTTCAGAAAGGTGGTTCAAGGCTGCCCAGACCCCTCACTAGAGATCATTTAATACAGGAAGTAAGGGATATTGTGGTGTTATTGAACAGATTGAGAGGCAATCAACATGCCTATTACTGGGAAGACTGGATGTATTTTTTTATACAAGTCGTCCTTCAGGGTGAACAATACTTGGATTGGGCCGAGATAATAGCTGACTGTCTGCATCAGAGCTTAAATAATCGTCTGGGCAACAGGGATTTCTTTATGTCTTCTTATCTATTTTACTGTTTAGCCTCCACAAGAGATTGGTTTGACCTGCCTCATGAGCCTTTAGATGAGAGCAGCAAAATTTATCAATATTACTCACAGTTGCAAAGAAAAAATTGTTATGAAAATTACAAGAGGATCAATGATGTCTTCACTGGGAAGATGACCTATGAATTGACAGGCAACCCAGGTAAGAGAATGACCAGTGAAGCAATGCAGCTAATCAGTATCTACGGTAGCTTTTTCATCCAATTCTCTGAGTTCACCTATATCAGAGTTGGGGGATTCGATGGTGAACCAATGAAGTTGCCCAGATATGTATTTGATCGTTTTGTACTAATAGAGGTATGTCGGCAATTGGCACATGTTGATAAAAAATTCCCATCAAAAAGGGGTTGTGGTATTTCTTTCCCTGTTGAACTTGGGCATTATTCATGCCTGTCAACTTCTGATGCTTTAAATCTGGGGGTGAACCTCAAGAGGTTCAATTTTCAATGTTTCACTGCTAGAGCCAAATTCAACGGTAAAAGTTTTGTTAAAGACAACTTAAATTCTGGAACAGGGCACTCGCACCTTCCTAAGCTGGAGGATTATTGGATGGATTGTCCAGATGAATTTGAAGTTAGGAGAAGGTTATGGTGCAGATTTTCTTTAAGGCAAATAATTACCTTTAATTTAGACATGGACATTTCTGGAATTCTTGTTGATGATGAAGAAGTGGTTGATCCACAATTTGAGAAGGTGGAGCACTTACCCATTCCAGAGGTGGACTGGAGCAAGAGGGAGGAGGACAGGATTGAAATTAAGACCCTCCCGGTGATAAGGAGGACTGAAAAATGGTTGAGAGAAAAGAGGCAACAGGGGTCTCAAAATAAAAATGTTCAACAAATATCTTCAGTGGTTGCATCACCACTTCCCCTGGATCCTTCTAATCAACCTCTTGCTATCTGTGGTGCAGGTGCTTCTGAGCCATCACCTGATAAGAGCCCTGTCACCAAGAAATCCAGAAGGGTCCTCACGGATATTCTGCCTTCTCGTGTCACCAGGCTGAGAACCAAAGGTAAAAGGAAGAAGCTAGTTTCTGAGACAATAATTGTCGACTTAAATTCAGAGGAAGAAGCAGAGGACCCCATGGGGGACAAAGAAGCAAGCCCAACCAGAACAGAAGCAGTTGATACTGGTTCACAGTCAGAGGATGTTTTGGGTACTCCGGAGATGTTGATGATTTCAGATAAACCCTCTGATGGAGAAAAACTCAGGGAGACAACCCCGGCACCAAAGTGGCTAGAGAGCTCTATATCTGACAAAAAGAAGGTGGTTCCTTTCGTTCTCCCTCTGGAAGATATGGTGAGTAAATGTCTGGGGAAGACCCCCAAGTCCAAGAGACTTAAAACAGTGTCCAGGATAGATATTGACCCAAGCACTGGTAACTGGAGTGCAGAAATAGCCAAGCCAGTAACCGAAGGAGAGGTTCAAGATCCTACAGTGCATGATTTCACTGTGGAAAGGATAGACCTCGGTACTGCCTCCAGAGCTGCAGATGTACACCATCTCGAAGCTTCAACTAAAAGAATGGTCAATCGAACGATGAAAGATGAAAGGGACAAAAGAGAATTAAAACAAGCTCTGCGTGCAATGGCAGAATATATTGAAGCCATCAACAATCCTAACCCACAGCCAATCTCACAAGTTCCCTTGTCTTTCGACCCAAAGTCACCCGTCAACCAGAAAATGTTAGATCAAGTTCATAGGAGCAAAATGGTCTCAAAAACATTTGATGGCTGGTTAGACAGCATTGAGCAAAGGGGAACTGAGTATATTCATGAACTCAAAGGCATATATGACCTGACTGCTACTACCATTGAAGATCTTAAAGCACAGGTTGCTGTCTGGGCTAAGGACGAAGGCAAGTGGACCAGTGTGACGAACCAAATAGAGGAAGTTCGGAAATATGGGCTGGAGAAGTTTTTGGCAGAGATGAAACTGACTGGTGTGGATGAGGATTTATTGTATGTAAACAAAAAGAATATCGAATGGAGGAACTCCATATCTCGACAAGGACGCTTTGAAGTCTCAAAGCTAATTAAGGAGATAACGGACTTCACTCAGTCATTGCAACGTGATTTACAATGTATCGATGTAAAATACATGAAGGATGATGGAAAGCCTGAAGAAGATGTTGAAGCAGTAGCCCAATCCTTTAGAGATAAGATCCGTTTTGTTAAAGAGAATGATAATATTCTGATTGAGGATTTCTCCAGAGTTTCTAAAGTTGAATCCCTGCTCTACCTCTGCATCGACGCACTCCCTGAACACAAGGAAAAATTCGGGAAAATGCGAAGGGAAAAGGAGGTCTGGAAATTGAGGATGAAGCATATAGGCATACCAAACTTTCCTAAAATTCAGGAGTTCGTGGCTGCCTTTCAGGAGTGGAGAACCCAGCATGCTTCCCAGGCTCTCGACAGCAAATCAGGGGATGCTGATTCATCGCCCCAGTCATAACCGCATCAGCTCTTTCTTTTTCAAGTCCTTTAATTTATGTTATTTCTGGTAACTTTAATCTTTTACAATCAGTTGTTAAAACTAAATCCCGTATGGGTCAGAGTGATGTTAACTCTGGGTTTAATTTGCTCGAGGACATGGTTAAGACTTTGATATGTATATGTTTTTCAGAATTTTTAAAAGGGGGGAGAAGTGAGGGAAAGAAAAGAGAAAAAAGGGGAATTTCAGAAAATCTGTGTTTTATTTTTATATATATGATGATTGTTTGAAAAATTTTCATCTGTGAATGAAAAGAGGAACGATTGCTGCTTATTTGGATCTGTGCGTCTAAATGTGTGAAATTTGATTTTCTGTGAGAAATCTTCTTTTACCTGGTAATTGCTCTTTGTTTGAACAACCCATCGTATGTATTATCTTTCCTTACGAGTTCAGCAAGTTTGTATAAATATATTCATGTATTCGAATGTACTAAAGTAGAATCTGTGCATTCTATCCTGCTGATGTATGAATTAATCGCATTCATGACATGGCTATGTATGGATGTTAGTCAACCTTAGGCGTTTTCTGGTTAAAAATGCAATTTAGTTAGCTGAATAGGCTAAAATTCATTGAAAATCATAAAGGGAGCTGTACCTAAATTCAGAGGGTAACTAATTCAAAAGGTTCACCCATTTGTTGTTTAACTCATTTGTTCTTGAAACAAGGGTATAGGGTTAGAGCAAGTAATTTTCAGAATAAGAGCAAATCTGTTAACCAACAGATGGGAAATTATACATTGGTTCTGTGCAAGTGCTTGAGTTTTTCAGCACAAGTGAACAATTGCCTAGACAACTCCAAGAGCATTGTCTTATCGTCAGGATATCTAGGGAATCTGTAAGCTATCCTGGTGAAACTTTGTATCCTTAGATATGTGTGATGGTGATAGGTTGCCATTGATGTCAAAAGTGTGTTCAGTTGTTGTTGTAAAGTTAACAGGACATTAGGAGGAGATAGTTGTTCATTGCTTGGTCAGCTCACAAGGATGTTGTTCAATTGGTTTGATTCTATTATGCTTTGCTTTGAATAAGCTCAGTTGATTAAGGTGTCAGGATATGTTCAAGATTGTTTCAAGATGGTTTCTCATGGTGAAAGCTTGACAAAGTTACAATGTTGAAGTTTATCAGGACTTTATTATTTATCATCATGTATATGAGCACAAGAAGGTTTGATACTATATGTTATGATGATACAAGGTAAATTCAGATGATGCTTTACTCAAGAACAATTGAATATTGTCTTGCTTGAAGGATGACATGTTTTTCTCATATTCATTTTTGGTGGCACAAGAAAGTTAACAAAGTATTGCTTCATGTCCTGAATATTGATGCTCCTGTTTCAAAGGTTGTCAGGTTTGATTACTCTTCTTAATAGGAAGATGTTATAATTCATCATTATGGGCTTCACATATGTATTGAGAATGAAAAGACCTGTTTCTCTTACACAAGGAAAAGATTGGTATTATTGGTGTCAAGTCTTAGGAACAATTAAATTGATGTCTAGTTCTTGTTACAACTCTTTTCCTAGATGTCTGTGTGCTTTAATATTCCATGGTTACCTCCTAGGTTCACAACTCTAAACCTCAGTTGTTATGTGTGAAGAGTATGGTCAGAAACATGGATGAGAAAAGAATCCTCTTTTATATTTCATGGTTGTTAAATCCTAACATGGCACTTTTTGTTATAAAAGGAGGTTGACTTGCAGTTGCAGGTAAAAGTTACTTGAGTGACTATCTAAAGGGTTTAAGTGCCGTGTGATAATCGGCCTCTCCTCTTTTACCACTAGTGGAACAATTATTCGTGGGCATCATTTTCAAATTAGTCGTTTTCTTTAAAAGAATTAAGAGTGATGCATATGATTTAAAGTTAGATTGTTTCTAATGAGCATCAAATAATAATGTGATTGAAGAAGGAGAGGTTTATTTTTATTTAAGGCATCGAATTGCCTTTTAGAGGAGCATAGTATATATTGATTAAAAGTTTCTATTAAGGATGCCCAATCACTAAGCCTTTTTATGGCTTTAGTTTATTTTTTAGAAACTTTATTTTTAAACCACTAAAGTGGTCGGCCCCTACTTATGTCATTTTTATGACATTAAAAAGTATTTTCTAATTATGCTTTAAACAAAAGGTGGGCATGTTAAGATTTTTAGGGGTTTCTATTTAAGAGATTTATTTCCTTTTAAAATCCATCTCATGTGTTAAAGGAAAAGGGAAAGTAATATTGTATAAAGATTTTTTTATCTTTTTAAGAGCTCATACAATGGTTTTAGAGAATTTGAATGTAATTTCTTTTGGTGAAGATTTTTTTGAAGATGAAGATATTATCATCGAAGATTGATTTTCTTGAGAAGATAAAGAGTTTGACTGTAGGAATTTGCAGAGAAGGAGATGAAAATGAAAAGACTAAATATTCAAAGAGATTTTATTTTCTCCTACAGGACACATTGATATATTAGAGAATATGAAATATGAAAGGTCATAAAAAGATGAAATTGATTTTGCAGATTGAAGGGAATTCCAAGATAATTTTTTTTATGTCAAGACAATTTGATATTAATTGCAGATAGAGGAAGATATTGTGTGATCAGATGCAAACATATATTTTTTTTTGGGAGAAGAATTTGAAGAGGTTATTGAAAAATTGAATAGGCACAAAGGAATATGAAAAGATTTTTCTTTGCAGGTGGAAGGACATTCAATTTATATAAAAAAATGTTTTTCAGGTGCATTGATGTGTGTGGAACTATATACAGAAATGAAGACATTTTCTATGACATCCTTTTGAATGATATAGATTGAATTGAATCAAGCAAGAAGATAATATGAAATTGAATTAGGTGAATGAATTGTTTGAGGAACAGATGCAGGATTGGAGACATACACATGGAGAAATCTTAAATGGAGGTTGTATTATGCAGAGATGAAATATTGAATTGAATGGAAATAGAGTGTCCCTCTGATCTTGTCTATTACTTCAAGTGAAGATTTGGTTTGCCAGTGAGGCCTTGTATTGGCCAGTGAGGCTTGTTGGTCAGTGAGACCTATTTGTTTACTAGTGAGGTATATCAATGTTGGAAGTGGGTGCTTCTGTTTGGTATTGGAGTTGGTGCTCCATAAGGAGTTGGTGCTCCTAGATACATATTGTAGCCAGTGAGGCATGTTTTATCAGTTAAGCCAGTGAGGCAGTTCTGGAGTGGTTTTTCTACCCCTGGAGGGTTTTCCACTCGTGCAATTCTTGTGTCTTGATTCATATTGATCTTCTCTCTATGGTCGTATGTTTTACTCATGAGTTTTTTTTTTCATTCTCAATTATGTGCATATGTGTTTGACAAATCAATGATAGCTTTCTCTCCTTGTGCTCTGCAAGTTAAAGTTTGTAAAAAGATTTGAAAATTCACACAACACTGATTCACCCCCCTCTCAGTGTTGTCCTTGACTCCTACAATGTGAACTTTTCAAACTAGTTGTACCACCTTCCATAGCTAGTTATTTCATTCATAGCTTCTGTAGAAATCCTCGAGGCTATGTTACCTTGTAACAATCTTGTTATATACATGGTGAAGGTGTCGTTCACCCTTTTAAAATGCATCAGAGATTGAGACAATGTGAGCTATGAATAGCACTCATATACTTTGACTTGGGTCTGCTCATCATTTCCTACTTCTCCTACTTTAGATGACCCAACATAATGGTTTCTTCTTGCCAATGCATAGACGACATAAGATGTCCATATAAAGAATCTTTTTTCTTTGAAGTTGCTAAATGCATCATGAATGTTATCACTGAGAATTTGTGACCAGTGGAACTTAGTTCCTTTCAATATCTCTTCAACTATAACAAACATCTACCCCTCAAAAGTTGATGCTGCAGGGAATCCATATATTCTACTCAGGAAAGTTACCAAATCCCCTATTTCATCATGAAAGTCACTTTTGTACATTATTTAAGGGAATTTACTCATGGAAGACCTTTTGCTCTTTGGCCAATTTCCATTCATATGCTTCCTACATCCACTTTCATCCTTCTTGTATGTGGCCTCTGATTCTGCCTTATCTGGCATGGTCATTACTATGTGCCATGGGATATCAAAAGTTTCAGCCAAGGAGGGTGGACTTAAGTCAGCTAAGATGTCTCCATATGTAGTTTGGATTGTTCTGGTCATTATGTCATATCTATCTGCACAGGCAACTATAAGTTTAGCACATTGAACAGATGTAGGGAAGGCAGCAGCTTGTGCAATCCCACTATCTTTCACTTTCTTTGCCCTAGGTGTTGGATTCAGATCGAAGATCCTAAGTCTGAAATCATCAAGGTCAATATGACCTAAGTCTGTATCTCCTATATCACTCCATCCGATATGAATCTTTGTCTCTGGAGGGATGCCTTTGAATTTGTACCTCATGGTCTGAGCTCGTGCAATCATCTAACCTGTAGGACTGGACATTATAAGTTTGATACCTTGAGAGATTTTCACTAACTCCTAAGTTTAAGTTCTATGATTATTAAGTGGACCACTAAATTCTCAACCATGTCATAACCAATGAATCTATAATGGATCTGCTAAGTTACCAACATGCTCTTAAAAGAATAGAAATCTGATATTTACTATTATTGTATCCATTACATAATCCAACAATAAGCAATTAAATATCAATGTATGCAATAAACACTTCAATGCTGCAAAAATTTCATTTAAAACATGTAAAACATCATCATTCATCCTTTACAGTCACTATTATATCATTTTAGACACTTCTCCTTTTGAAAGTTCCTCAAAAATATTTATTTTACTCCATTTGCACTAATTTCAGGGTCAACTGACCTACAAACAGGAAAGTGCTACTTTTGAGATCAGCCGACCTTAGTGGGGAAATTAGGTCTATCCGACCAACTATTCTTTCATTGTTCATGTGCACTCAACATTTTGTGCGGGATTCGTGATCAATCGACCTACGCAGATTTTGAAAGGTACCAACTTGAGCTAGTCGTTTGGGTCGGTCAGCTGGAAGTTTAGCGCAAGATGATCAAGTTAGTTTTACTATTTTTGTACAGGATTAGGTCTTGTAGGACCTTGCATGGATTTTGAAGTCAACTGACTAAGTTGGTGATGGCGTGTTCTGGTGCAAAGTCAGATGAAGCTATTATCAGCACAAGGTCATTCTTTTTGTCCCCAACAGGTTTTTTGGTTGCTCCCGACCGGCGGGGATTTCTTAGGCATCCGACCTAGGTTAGAGAGGGGATCTTTTAGCACAAAGTCAGCGTAGGGCAGTTTTAGCGCAAAATAGCCTTCAGGGCCTTGCGGGCTTTTTGGGTCCTACCAACTAAATCAGTTACAGCGGCAAACATCATGGAGGTCAGAAGGTTGAGTTTTCAGTGCTAGGTGAGTTCCACGTTCCAACGTGGGTTTTCATGGCCGCCGACTGACTAGAGGGATCAGAATTTTGAAGGTCAGTTGGACACACCATCAGCGCAAAATCAATTTGTTTATCCAGTTTTGAGGATCGATTCAAAGTGTTTTGAGTTTGTTTCCTCATAGATCAGTCCAAAGGAGTACTTAGTTGGCTAAGTTTGGCGAGTTTTTCATTTTGCCTCAGGTGCTTAAAAACTATATTCCCTTTGAAGAATTCAAACTAGGGTTCGCAAATAAAGAAAATAGTTCAGTACAAAACCCTAGCTATATGCTTAATTCCAGTTATGAGTGTGCATTGAAAGGAAAAATGTGCTTAAGAAAACAAAACCCTAACCGTATGAAGAAACCCTAAGGGCGAGTTGAGCTCCTACCTGGTTTGCCGTGGTGAGTTGAGTTTGTGGCGCGCAGGCAAGGAGGGGTTTCTGGTTCGAATCCACGGACTAGGCAAAGGAATCGCATGATAAATCTCTAAGAGCTCCAAAATATTTGTTCGAATGAAAAATGAGCTTCAAAATGATGGGAAATCTCTTTTATTTTATCCGGTTAAATTGCCATAAATGCTAGAACGTACACAATGTCAGTCGGGGAATCAACAGATTTAGGGTTTGCGCAGCTTTTGGTAGGCTCCAACTTGGTGGGGATTTGGGGTATGATGGACTTGGTTGGAAGATGACGCTTTTAGTGCTAGACAATAGGTTCAGTTACATGCACTTGTAGGGTTTTGGAGTTTCTCGGATTGGCAGGGATTTCGCCACCGTCCAACTTGGTCAGTAAGCAAGCAATGTAGCGCAAGTCAGAGACACTTGAAATTGGTGCAAAAGTTCATGCAAGTGGAAAATGGTCGCAAAGTTAGAGGGGAAGCAAAACAACATTGAGGTTGGGGACAAAGGTTTATAGCACAGAGGTCAGTTGGAGGGTAATTCAACACAAAGGTCGGTTAGGACCATTTTTAGCGCAAAAGGGCTATCAGACTCATTGGGTAAAATGCAAAGACACTAACTTAGCAGATTTTAGAAAGATTGATCCACTTCAAACTTTCTACATGGAAAAAAATACACTTTGACCATTTGACCACCTAGGAGATGGAAAAATACTCACTTGACATTCTAGACAAAATTTAAAAGAGGGGGTCCCTAATTTTTGAAATGGGGCATGTGTGTGAGGCACAACAGGCCTATCCATATGACTGTACAACCTGCTGATGTCAATAGTCATATGGACTGTACGCATGATGTCATCATTGACCAAGCTATGTAGAAGTAGAATTGGCTGAGATCAAATTAGGCTTTTCTAGCTCACGCAGACTCCAAAAAGGTTTTAAATTTATTTTAAAGTTTCAAATTTCAATATTTTTAACCCTTGGACCCGACATGATTCTTAAATAGGTTTAATTTTTCAAAATTCAAATGTTAGGTTGTGGACTTGACATATTTATACATAATAATTTAATGTTAAGTTTTTATTTTGAATGCTCGCAGGGGGCTCTAGCTTAGTCAGTCCTGACTACAGTAGTGACCAAGGGTCGAGGACCCTGCTGGTCAGTCGGGGCTGACCAGAGTTGCCATAGCATGCCTCTGTGTACACACATTGTCCACAATAAAACACTCTACCACCTCCGTCTAGTGTATCATCTATAGTTTTTCGCTGACCTTTATACACGAATTGTCACATATGGGTCTACGCCAATGAGCACCCCCACCAAACTTGAATATTTTATTTTGTTTTTAATATTTATTTATTTACAGACCTATACAGCTACTACTGACAAAGAATATTGTATCAATTGCACCCTATGCCACACCTGTCGTATGGTACAGATCTGCACAACTGTATGAATTTCGTACTGAAAAGATTTTCTACAGATTCGTTCTAGGGTAAAAAATGGGTGAATATTTTTCACCAAATATAGTCACATTTTATATGAAAATATAGGTTTTTGGACCTTCTAGACTCAATGGTGATGTTTGCTTGTGTATAAGAGGCCTCCAACAAAATATCATCTCCAAAACCCCTACACAAAGAGCCCTAATAGAAAACCCATCAACCAAAACTCCATCAAACCCTAGATCTAAACACACCTCTGACCTTGTAAATGCCTTCATTCTCATCCTGCAAGACCATGGATTCAACTATGCACAAGAAACTACTCATTGCAAGGGTTATAATACCTAGGAGATCAACTCCCACAACCTGGTGTTATGTAGGAAAAAGGCCCGGGGAGAGGGTTTGATGGATGAATTAGCTAGATCCTCCTTTCACTACACACATTCAAGGATAGTTAACCGAGTTGAATCACAACTTCTGCAAGAGGATTCACCTACAGGTTGGTTGTTGTTAAGTTTTATAGAACAAAAATGCATAAACAGAAAATACAACACATAAAAAAAGAGCACAGTAATTACCCTGGGAAAACCCTCCTACTCGAGGGAGAAAAACCCAGCAATATATTCTCTTATAAAATCAGAAAATAAGTGCAGAACTGGCACTTACAATCAGGCCCTAGAAGGGCAAAATTTAATACAATAAGTATGCAACAGAAAATAGTGCAAATTCCTTGAATATAATAATGAAATGCCTTCTCCTTAAGTCTGTTGTGAATCTTCTCTGTAGAACTGATTTTTGAATTGAATTGCATTGCCTTGAATGATGAGACATCATCTCATATAAATGCAATACATGGGCGAATTGCTTCTAGGCCGACCAGGTCGGCTATATTATTCTCCTTTGGAAAAATTCTCATGCAGCTATAAAACACTAACACTCCCTCTTAGCTAGGGAGGTATTTTTCCAAATATCCATGTCATGGAGTCACTCAACATGACATCCACCATGGCTACTCCCATGTGTGGAAGGGAACATGTACACAAGTTCCCATCACGGAGTCACTCAACGTGATGTCATCATGGAGTCTCTCAACATGACGTCCACCATGGCTACTCCCATGTGTGGATAAACACAAGTACAAGGGGTTCATCACGGAGTCTCTCAACGTGATTTTGTCATGGAGTCTCTCAACATGACATCCACCATGGCTACTCCCAGAGGGTGAAAAGAACCACACATCTCTGTCTTAGGGATGGACAAGGGATTTCACCTCAAATTTCTCTGTCACAGAGAAAAATGCATTATAGCAGATAACAACAATAAAATCACTGATCCTGAGCCTCCCTCTCAGTAAGGGCTTCATTCTCCACAACTCCAAGCTTGTCTCAAAAGTGCACAAACTTCACTCTGGAGAAAGGCTTGGTGAGAATATCAGCCATTTGATCATCAGTGCAAATATATCTTAGTTGAATAGCTTTCCTTAGTACCATATCTCTAATGTAGTGGTATTTGATCTGTACATGTTTTGATCTGTCATGGAACACTGGATTGACAAATAGCTTCACACAACTTTCATTGTCACAATGAATAATAGTCAGCTCCAATGATTGTCCAAACAATCCTGCAAGGCGCTTCTAAAGCCACACTGCTTCTCGAGCTGCTACACATGCTACAATATATTCAGCCTCTACAGTGCTTAGTGCCACTGAAGACTACTTTCTACTGCAGCAGGAAATTATGGCATACCCCAAGATAAAGCAACATCCATAGGTACTCTTCCTGTTAGCTACACTCCCAGCCCAATCAGAATTAGAATAGCCTTGTAGCTTTAGATCTACACTGGAAGAATATCTCAAGCCATATCCAACTGTGCCACGCAAGTATCTCAAGATATGCTTTGCTACAACTAGATGAATTTGCCTTGGTTCACACATGAACTGACTGAGGACACTCACTGCATAGCAAATGTCTGTTCTAGTATTGACTAGATACATCAATGATCCAATCAACTGCCTGTACATGGTGGGATGTACCAGATCTGAACAAGCTGCAGAATCACTCAATTTCTTAAAATTTGTTTCCATCGGTGTAGACATCGATTTGCAATCCATCATCCCAAATATCTTCAAGATATCTATGGTATATTTTCTTTGACTTGGAATAATCTCATTGGGTCTCTGCCACACTTCCAATCCTAGAAAGTAATGCATAAGACCTAAATCCTTCATCTCAAACTCAAAAGCTAACTCCTTCTTGCATTTGTCAATGAGATTGTTTTCTCCAGTAAGAAATAAATCATCAACATAAAGAGCCAAGATTAAAGCCTCACCATCAATTATATTGAAGTAAAGATTTGAATCTACATCATTCTTGGAGAATCCCAAGCTCATTAAGTATCGTTCAATCCTCTCATACCAAGCACGAGGTGTCTATTTAAGGCCATACAATGCCTTCTTCAATCTACAAACATGAGATTCCTTTCCATGAATGACAAACCCATATGGTTGTTCAACATATACTTCCTCTTTAATTACACCATTAAGGAAAGTTGTCTTTACATCCATTTGGTGTAGCTTCCATCCTTTAGCTATTGTAATAGCAATAATAGTCCTGATGGATGTAGAACGAGCAACAGGAGCAAATGTATCCTCATAATCTATTCCCTCTTTCTGAGAGAATCCTCAGGCCACAAACCTTGCTTTGTATTTCTTAATGCTCCCATCAGCTGCATGCTTGATCTTGAAAAGCCATTTAGAAGATACAACTGATTTCCCTTCAGGTCTTGGTACAATATCCCAAACATCATTCTTGATAATAGACTAATATTCTTCAGCCATAGCATCTCTCCATACCTCCTGACTTGATGCTTCCTCAACACTGGAAGGCTCAGACTTAATGATGTGACTCATTAATGCTACATAACCTGGAAACTTCTGTGGTCTTTTGCTTTCTCTAAATGTGCCTCTAGGAGCTGCATACTTCTCTACATCTTTCATAGTTTGTCTAGCCCATAGAGGTTTCTTTCGACCTATAGAAATATCCCTCAAACCATCAATAGGTTCTATGGGACCAACTGGATCACTAGCCTCTTCTGGTTCAGTAGACTCCCTCTGAATCTCAGGAGAATGATCAATGTCCATATCCTGAGGATTTTCCTATTCTTCATTATCTATCTCCATGTATGACCCTTTAGATCTTTTGAATGCAACATCTTCTTCAAAAGTGACATCCCTGTTGATCTCAATCTGTTTCTGTCCAGGAATGTAAATCATGTAGGCCTTTAAAGATTCACTGTAACCCACAAATATTCCTTTCTTGCCAGATGGTTCTAACTTAGATCTATTATCTTTAGGCACATGAATATAAACAAGACAACCAAAAATTCTTAAGTGAATAACCTTGGGTTTCACACCTGTGAAGGCTTCTTCAAGAGTTATATTTTCCAATATTCGATGAGGACTTCGATTCTAAACATACACAGCAGTTCTAGAAGGTTCTGCCCAAAGGAAGGTTTGTAAATCTTGATCATGAATCATAGCTTTGGCTGCCTCAACTATGGATCTATTCTTCCTTTCTGCAACTCCATTTTGTTGAGGATTATATGGAACACAAAACTCCCTCTTAATCCCTGCCTCAATGCAGAAATTACGGAAACCTCCAAAAGTGTATTCTCCTTCATTATCAGATCTCAGAACCTTGATCCTTTTCGCAGACATATTTTCAACTTGAGCCTTAAATTCTTTGAATCTATCAAGTACTTCTTTAGACTCTTTAGACTTCAAAAAATAAATCCAAGTCTTTCTAGAATAGCCATCTATGAAAATCACATAATACCAAAAACCACTCAAGGATGTTGTAGACATTGGACCACACAGATCAGAATGAACAAGATCTAGAATACTTTTTGATCTACATTCACTACTATGAAAAGGAGCCTTAGAATTCTTACCCATTGCACAACCTCTGCAAATGCCATCATGTTCCTGACTGAGCTTCAGTAGTCCTATGACCATCTTCTCCATGGATGGAAGGGCTCTAAAATGTAGGTGGGCAAGTCTCCTATGCCATAGCTCACTTGCACTAGAGGAATCATGCATCAATGCTTGAAATGGATGAATAGAAAGTCTATATAGACTCTCTTGACGAACACCTATCACACAGGTTGTTTTGATGCTAGAGTTCTTTGGCCAAGCAAGAACTTTTCCCTCAGAAAATGCAACTCGATATCCTTTGTCCTCCAAAGCTAAAATTGATACAAGATTCCTCTTGATTCTTGGAATGAACAAGACATCACTCAAATGAAGAGGGATGCCAGAATCTAGGTGAAGAGAGGTGGCTCCAGCACCTTTCATTGAATAGCAAGCATTATCTTTGATTACCACTTGAATATTGGTTTCTCTATCTACCAAATCTGTAAGATGCTCTCTATATCCAATAATGTGCTGAGAAGCACCACTATCAATCAATCATGTGCTACTGTCGATTGGAACATTGCTTGATAGGGCAGAGATGAATAGATTCCTCCTGAGTTATCTCTTGATTCCTTTTGAGTTGAGACATTATCAACATCTGCAGTAGAAGCAAGTTGCTTTGATCTTGTTGCACAATCTCTAGCATAGTGACCATACTTGTCACATCTAAAGCACTGAATATGAGAGAGATCCTTCTTCTTTGATTTAGGAGCATAATCTGATTTCCTGTCTCTATTTCTCTTGAAGTTTCTTCTCCGTTCTTTTCCTTTCCTTCTGGAAGTTTGAGTAGCAAGAACATGATTGTCTTCATTGTGAGAGTTTCGACCATTACCTCTTGTTGTCAATCTTGATTCTTCTTGAATGCAATCAGCTCTGAGACGATTAAACTTTGGTAACTTAGATCTTCCACTGATACCTTGGATGAAGGGCTCCCAAGATTGAGGAAGACCATTAAGTGCCAACATGACTAAGTCTCTATCTTCAACTATATCTCCAATGGCATATAGTCAATCTTTCAACTCAGTGATCTTCATGATGAAAGAGATAATTGAATCTCCTTTAGTCATCTTGATATGATAAAGCTTTTGTCTCAAGGCAAGAGCTCTGCTGGTGTTATTGATCTCATACAATCCCTTCAAAGTCTTGAACATATCTCTAGCTATCTTCAACTTGGACATGATAGGCACAAGGTGATCCTTTACATAATCAATCAAGATCTTCTTGGCCTTGGTGCCATTCTTCCTCCATTGAATTTTCTCAGTCTCATCAGAAGGTTCCGGTACTTCGCTCTCTATAAACTTGAGAATATCATTTTCTTCCAATGCAATAAGAACTCTGAACTTCCAAGAGGTGAAGTTAGATGCACCATCAAGTCTATCTTCAACCTTGAGTTTGTTCACCATTTTTGTAGCTAAGATAGACTCCCTTAGATGAGAAGAAGAAATGAAGATTTCTGCTTAAACAATTTTGATCTAGATCTTGCTTAAACCCGCTCTGATACCATGTTAGGTTGTATAGAACAAAAATGCATAAACAGAAAATACAACACATAAAAAAAGAACACAGTAATTACCCTGGGAAAACCCTCCTACTCGAGGGAGAAAAACCCAGCAATATATTCTATTATAAAATTAAAAAATAACAGCAGAAATGGCACTTACAATCAGGCCCTAGAAGGGAAGAATTTAATACAATAAGTATGCACCTAAAAATAGTGCGAATTCCTTGAATATAATAATGAAATACCTTCTCCTTAAGTCTACTGTGAATCTGCTCTATAGAACTAATTTGCAAATTGAATTGCATTGCCTTGAATGATGAGACATCATCTCATATAAATACAATACATGGGCGAATTGCTTCTAGGTTGACCAGTTCGACTATATTATTCTCCTTTGGAAAAATTCTCACGCAACTATAAAACACTAACAGTTGTCACTTGTAATGATAGAGAAATTTGGAAATTGATGATTAATATATTAATTTAAGCCCAATTATGCTCAAAACCCTAATTATGCAAAATCGTAAACAAACAGATGAATTCTAACAATTGCTCGCATACAGAGATACTAAATGAAGATCAGATACATACTAGATTTTGAAGTTTAGAATCTTGAACAGTTAGGGGCAAAGGGACTCATGCCCAAGCCCAAGGTAGGATTTTCTTTAGGGGTTTCCAAACTCTTTCTTCCACTAATTATCCTTGTTCCATATATTTCAGGCTCTGCAAACCTAGAGGGCAAAGGGACTAGCGCCCAAGCCTCGACAATGCTCTTTTATGCTTCTTTCCATCAGATCTAGGATCCTTATGCTCTGCAACTCCATTCTTCGCAATCTGACACCTGTCACCTGCAATCACAAGAAGAGGGGTTGGGGGTTGTGGTGTTTTTTAGCTTGCCTCAGTCAAGCCTCGGAATGACATTCAAGCCTTCCAACACCGTTGTTGGATAGAGAGTGTGTATCCTTGCAGGACAAAGGCAAAAACAAATTGATAAATGATTGATTTAAACACAAATAGATATCACCTTGGAGGTGTAGCTTGCATGTAGATGAAGATCTTTCACAACATGAGAAGATGAAGCCAAATTTGCAATAACAACACAATTCTGCTCTGCCACAATGAATGCCTTGCATGCTCTAAATCATAAGTTTGCCAAAATATCCTAATCATCTTCTAGTCATCTTCTAGTTTACAAATGAAACTCTAAACATGCTTATATATGCATTCCCGCTACAAATTTCATAATTCAAACTTAAGATGTCAGCAAGGAAGGCCTTTAACGGTCACTTTATCGACATTGAAATTTGGACCCCACCAAAATAGGGAAGGGCAAGGGTGCGAGAACCCAAGCTCTGGGACCTATTTTGGGTCAGGGTCTAAGCTCTGCAATGTCTCTCAAGCCCCATTTGACATGGGTTTCAGACCATTTTGTCTTGAGAGTCAATTCTAATATGCATGATGAAAAACAAGGGACCCGAGAGCTAAACTTAGGAGGTAAAAGTCCTAGGGGGACATTTTACGACATAACACCTGGCAACCAGGCTCTGATACCACTTGTAAGGAAAAATATGATAATAAAGAACATTTCTACATAACCCCATGAGAGATAAAAATGAAAACAAGTATTAACCATGATAACCAATAATCTACCATGCCAAAAGAATAAACAATCATACTACAAGGTGACATAAGATATACCTTGGGAAAACCCTCAAGAGGGAAAAACTCAACCTTCAAAAGCATTCATACTCTGTATTATTCATCAATAAAAAATACAATGCACTTACAGAGTCTCATGAATACTTCTGAAACATCAAGCTCCTCCAATGCATCCTCCATGTATCCAAGCATGTAACCACACATCCCATGCCATGCTTCACATATGCACTCAAAAGAGAAACTCAATATAATGGCATCCCACTCAACCAACCAACCCAAACCACTAACCATGTGCTTGACTTTATAGACTTAATCTCACACAAATACAACTTGTGGTATTGGCAAAACCATGAGTACACAAAACCATTGACCCCCTCATTTAATTCTTTTTACTAGGTTTTCACTTTATGGTACTATGTTCTCCAAATATTAATTAATTATTCTATGTCTCCCACACATAAAATAACTAACCCAATGTTACATACAAATTTACAAGTGGACCAAATAAATATTTAATGTGGCTAAACACATCTTCTAGATGTACCACAAATAAATATTTATTTTATGTAATTAGAATATTTCATTATTATGCAAGGTGTACAACACACCCTTTTCCTAACAGAAATGACACACCAAAAGAGCATCTCAAACCAACCACACTAAGCACTTAGCCAAATTATGAATTATGAAAGTATACAGGTTAATCCATAACAACCATTTAGAGAAATGATAAAAGTGTTACAAAATGCTATGCCCATTCGATACCAATGTCAACATGTGCTAAAACAATGGTAGGACCTTAACCACCTATGTGGGTAAAATGCGATCCAATACTAACACATACACATCCATCCATATGACATCACAATAATTGAATCTAACATGCTAACATAACAAGATTGCAACATGTAAATCATACAAATCATGCCAACTTCACAAGCAGAGGCATGGAAAAATACAAGATGATAACATATATTTATTACATTTAAAAGTTTCATCCTAAACATGGATGAATCATAACTTGCATCATAGAATACATCATAGTATAAACATAAGCTTATTACAATGGCCTCAAGGACCCACTTTACAAAGACTACCAATATACAATAATAAAATGATACAAGAGAATTATATACCAACAAGTCCAACACACTCTCCAAAGAGCATTCTCCAAGCTTACCTATCCCCAATGATGGTTTAGATCCACCCAACCATGTGGTACCCTCAGGCCCACCCCACTATCCTAGGAGATGAATGAAGTAAGTACAAGAACACTCATACAAACAAGGAGTACATGGCAACACTCACACCAGTCAAAAGCATACAATCACATGTGCCAACTCATGCCAACCAAGTGCATACAGAGTAAGAATGGCTCACTAATCATGTGTGGCAAATCATGCCAATCAAATTCATACAAAGCATAGAATAATGCCAACACAACATTCATGCATAAAGGATTCTCACATCTTTAACACACACAAGTCAAGACATAAATCAAATACTAGCACGCATACATAAATGAGAGTACAACAATCCATCAACATACATGCAAGTGGTCTAAACACATTTCAGATACCAAATCCAAATAAAAGATAGGACAAGAGTACTAGAAATAGAACCAAGGAGTGTCGTTACGATCAAAACCAAATCTAGGATATCATCCTTGTTTTGCATAGATTTCAAGTAAATGAATACTCTGACATTCACCAACTCCTAGAGTTGTGAGATGCCCTTTATGATCAAAACTAGATCTAGGACATTTTGCGTAGATATCTTATTTAACATGTTTTATTTTCCCTGGCTACATTGCATTACCACTTGATTATTAAACTCTCCAAACAAATTTTTTAGTGATCCCTTTATATCACATGGAAATTAGTGAGAGCCCACTCCTTCCCTATTCTATACCTCAATCCTATGTCTAACACTCTAATTTTACATATTGGGCATGGCGCACAAATCAATTCATAATTTTTTAACATAAATACTTTTTTGACAACATACTCAAAAGATACAAAATATTAAAATAATAGGGAGACTACTCATCCTACATTATAAATCATTCACATAAAGCATAAAATACAATTTTCATTCTTTTTCAAAAGAAAGAATAACCATAAAACCCCCAAATAATCCATTAATGGAGATGGTCATTACCTTGCATAATTTTTCATTTTTTTTATTTTTAAAATATAAATATTTTCAAAAATCTAATATACCCTTTTGTCCCAAATATGCACAACAACACATTGTTCACATGAAATTGGGAAAACGTGATTTCATAAAATTTTTACCTAGTCATGGCTCTATTTTGGACATTTTTTAAAATTTAAAAGCATCAATTTAAACTATGAAATCAAAGCAATTTGCATCCTAGAAGGGATAACCATATGCTACCACCTAGTGTGGGCATGGAAAATGGAGAGAATCCATTTAAAATTCAAATTAAAAATTAAATTCAAAGAGGTAAAATTACCTCCCAAAATAAGCATGCACATGGATAAGAATCCTCATTTGGATCAGACATAGCAAACACACTCCCCTGCCACATCCAAGATTTCTATTTGCTCTTCCTTTCAATCCTTTCAAATTTCAATTTCTTTCATGGAGCAAGAAGAGGGTTTGGATCAAAAATGCAAAAATGAAGAGTTAAAATGAAAATAGAAATATATTTTTGCTTTATACTCCCAAAATCCTTTTTCATTTATTTTATTTAGTTCTTTTTCTAATTTTCCAAATATCCTTTCCAAAAATAACTTAAGAGAATAGGCAATATACACAATTTAATTAATGCAATTATTTCTACAAGACAATTGCAATATAATTAAATCGCATTCCAAAAATTCCAACACACTCATATAATTAAGTACACCTGAGAGTTCTACCAAAACCAATCAATACATACACATGAGATATCACATCAATACATGGAATACTAAGTAAGTACACATAAAATGTATGGCATAGAAATTAAGGTTCGAACATGGCATATATAGGCCCATATGATTCCCTACTCCATTTCTATAATAGAGTTTTATTCCCACAAAATACAAATCATAAACGAATGTAGAATTTAAAAATTTAATTTTCAAGATACTCAAGGTTTTTCTAAAAACTCAAAATTTCAATGGAGAAATTCCAAACCCTACATATTTTTAAAACATTAAGAAACCTATTTTTCAAGAATACCCTCTTGAAGCTAAAGGTCTCAAAAACTCCATTTTTTAATCACATAATGATTTTCCAAAAAAAATCACCATAGTTGTGGTGTAAAATGGAAAATCCCATAAATAATACAATTGGGATTGTTAAATTGATTTGACTCAATTTAATAATGCACCAATACATTCATTCCTACAAAATGAAATTCCATATGCATCCACTTAAGGTGGGCATGGAAAAAGCATAAAGAAATTCAATTTAAAAGCATGGAGATGAAACCCCTACCTTCAATTCAATACACAAACAAGAATGGAGAGAGTTTTATTGAAGATTATTCACTTTTCAAACCAAGCAAGAAATCCTCCACTCAAATCCAAGCAAGCAATTCTCCAAGCAGTTTTGCAATCCAAAAACACAAGAAAAATATGGAAAGCAAAAAGCAAGCAAGGAGGCAATAATAGAATCCTTCAAAATGAACTCCTTTTCCACTTATAATGCAAATTTCACTTTTTAACAAGTCCTTTTTTCCATTCCACACTCAGAACCACTTAATGCAAGACACTTTAAATGAAGTAACTTTTGCATTTTCGTTTTTAAGGAAAAATAACTAAATTAATACCATGGAGCATTTTCTTCACTAATGCAACCTTTCCTTCTAATAATTATTGCCTACTTTAATCATTTTAGATATTAGGAAAATTTAGAAAAATATAAATAATATTTTCACATAATTATAATTTTTTTTTGAAATCACACAAATTCCATTTTGTTGGGAAAAGGTGTCTCAACCTTGCATTCCTAATGTTCATATTGAATAAATTAATTGTATTTACTATTTCATCTTTAGTGTTATTTGTCCTCATTTGGAAAAGTTGGCATCCCATTTTGAGGTGGCATTAATTTTGTGTTTAGTAGATTTTGTCCTTATATGAGGAAGTAGGCATCCCATGTTTTGTTGGCATGTTTTACCATGTGTCAGCATCTTGAAAGGTGTACAAGAGAATCTTGACTCATCATGAAGGGAGTAATTTATAATAGGTTATATGATGTGTAAGAACATACAGTAAGAGGTAACTTGCATTGGAATCTTCAATAGCATTATGAGATTTCTGGGCATTTGTCATGGAGCATCTTTATGCATTGGGAATTAAGGAAAATCACGGAACCCAAGTTTGGGTGGTTAAATATTCTTGTTTATGACATATGACATGTAAGGAATATGCTAAAAATACCATAAAAGACCAAGACCAAGGGGCATTTAGATTTGTGCCTTGACCATTTGAGTGTCATACCCCTCTTGGTCTTGTTGATGGTTTTCCAAAACCATGTGATTGTTTCCAATTTATACTTATCTATAATTTGGTGTTTGGAGTTAGAGGATATATAAGTTGTTTTGTAGGTGATTTGAGTACTATTATGTTGCCAAAATTCAAAGAGATAAGCTAATTTATTGTAACTTCTATTTTCATTAATACAAGTTTGGGTCTCTTTTGGTGTGGATTTTTTCCTACAAGGGTTTCTTCATGTAAATCTATTTGTTATAGTTTGCATTCTCTTTCATGGTTGATTCCATTATCTTTATGGTCTACCATTGTTAATGAATTTAGATGCTTTAAAGTTCAACATATCTTTTTGTTTAGTTACACTCTATTTCAACATTTGGTATTAGAGCCACGATTGGCTTGATTAGAGACAGGGAAGCATATTTCAAAGTGTTTGATTGATCTTTTTGTTGCAATGGGAGTGTGTTATGTTTTCTTGTTGTTTCAAGTTTTGGGTGATAGAGATCATGGCTAGCTCATCTCGGTTGGAGATAGAAAAGTTCAATGGCGTAGATTTTGAGATGTAGAAGCTAAAGATGGAGGATCTCTTGGAAGAAATAGATCAATGGATTATGCAAAGTGAAAATAATACAAATATTTTATCAGATGAAGAATGGGTAAAAATTGATTAAAAAAAGCATGATGCACTATGTAGTTGTGTTTATCTAATTCTATTCTATTGAATATTTCTAATGAAGCTGCTACATATAATTTGTGGAGTAGAATAGGAGAAATTTATCAAACAAAGAGTCTCATAAATAAGTTGTTCTTGAAAAGAGAATTGCATTCTTTTAAAATGAAGGATGGGGACTCGATTGTAGAACATTTGAATGAATTTAATCTAATCTTGAGTCAACTATAGTTGGTATATGTGAAGATAGAGGAAGACGATAAGTGTATTTTGTTGTTATGTTCATTTCCTGAATCTTGGGATAATCTGATTCTTGCACTCTATAGTTATTTGATAGATCCAAAGTTGTATGACCTCATTACCTCCTTGCTTATAGAGGAGATGAGGAGAAATACTTCACAAGATGGGTTTAAGGATGTGTAAGGCCTACCCTTGCCTCACAGGTACATATTAGTTCATTTTAGGGCTATAGTATAAATGATAAAATAAGTTGATTATTATATGATGTAATTGTATGGCGGAAATAAACCTAACTAGGCTATGCATCCTCATTGGCTTATTAATGTTGCTTCGGCTATGATTGCGTTGTGGGATTTAATGTTTTGATTTGAGTGTGCAGGATATATTGATACAGGTATGACCAATGGGTGGATGTGGAGGAGGAGACATGGAATCACTAAACCCCTAGGCCACCTCACCCTACCCAGTCCTTTGGTCGAATGGTTGACCTGGTGTCCTTGCGGTATGTTAGTCTTGTAAACCACCTTTTTTTATTGTGACTAGAGGACTTATTCGAGTGGTTTTCCCTCTTTTCCTTTAGCCAGAACCCTTCACGAGTTGGATTCCCATGTCTTGCATACCTTGTATAGTGTTTGGGTTTATTTCGCACTTTTAAGGGGTCTTGATTGTTCCTGCACCTTGGGGTTGCCTTTGATTTGTTGTAGTGTGCTTGCTACTAACCTGCTTACATTTGAGGTGAGGTTGTTCAATTGTAACAACTCTCATGGGTTGATCCCTTGCTTTGGGGTCATGTGATGACTTCTTAATGATTGCAAAAGTGTGTGTGTGTGTGTGTTTTGTCCTTGTGCCTTTTAATGCGAGGTCAAATAGTGCTTTTACTATTGTAGAGGGGGTAATTGCCTTGTAATGGTTGTTTCTCAAATTTGATCCTTGGGTTAAAAGTTGGTCCATAAGGTAAGCAAGATTATAGACTCGTTTTATCCAAGCACTTATTTTAGTTGGGATTATCGTCTGTCTATGATATTTTGTGTAGTTGTATGGAAACATAACAATCTTGTACCATAAAATTAACTCTTAGTTGTGCCTCTTTTAGGAAATCTAATACGCATTTATGGGATGCTTGCATTACTCCCCGTGCTTTAAAAGTGAAGCCAATTTAGTGCAAACGCTTCGTAGGGCTTTCGTTTGAGGATGTTATATGTGTCTTTAGAAAGGAGAGTTAAATTAGAAATTTATAAAATAGTTAAACTTGTTAATCTTGATGTTAGTTCAAATTTGAACATAGTTATTCATTACTTAAAAGTTGTCATTGTATAACATATCGAGCTCAAATTGTCAGTCAAACTTGCTAGTCAAGTAGTCGTTTATGAAAGTTATCCACTCGGTGGTGCTTTCAAAATACTATGGCATGTTGTAATTTCAATAAATGATATAATTATCTTGGCATATCTTAGTATGGGCATTATACGAAAACTATATTGTTAGGACTAGCATTACCAATAATATTTATTATTACAAATTTATGTGAAAACCGTATATTTATAATCATATTCCATTTTATAATGTTGCTAGCTTGTCCAAAATTCTTCCCTTGCTTATGTTTCGGTCCCTTTAAAAACTTCTAGTGTGAACATCTTTTGGCGAAAGTTCTTTGGTCTCACAGAGACCGACATTGTCATTTTTAATAGCCAAATTTGTTTCAAAAAGAGAGTCTAAGATAAATATTATTCAAATTATCTATTTCCTTCCTAGGTAATGGCAATTTCATGGTTGAAACAAAATGTACTTTCATATTTTTGAATAACTTTGTTTTAGTAAATGCTTTTATGGCAATAGAATTTTCTTCGGGTTGCTTCGTTTTTTTTTTAAGGAGGCAAAAATAAGAAAAGGGTGGGAGTTTTGTCTCTGGGTTAAAAAAAAAAATGGGAGGGAACTTTTGGGGAGGAGAGAGGTCGCTCGGTGGGGGGACCGCAGCCTCGGGTGGGGGGATAGTTGGATGGAGGACGGTCCCTCTCAATTGCTAGCTGGGAATATGAAGGGCACAACTGGTTTTAAAGAAGAAAACAAAGAAAATGAAGACGATGAGGGCTACAGAGATGGGGTAATGTTTTCTTGTTCTTGCTCAGTTTTTCCTTGTGGTTTTGGTTGTAGAGTGGGAGTGAAGGAGGCGCGACCTCTGGCATAAGAGGAAGGAGGTTCTTCTTCCTAGGCAGCTGCCACATCGAGAGAGGTAATCCCCCTACTCTATATCCTATCTCTGGCAAAAGAGTAAACTCTATAATGCTTCAGTCGGTGTTAAAATGTTGTGTGTGTATGCAAATCTCTCTCTTGGTAAACGTTTCTACAGATCTAACTTCTCCCACCAATGGGATTTCACCTTGGGCAGTGAGTATTTCCAACTCCAATAAACGATAGCGTTATGCCTCCTATTGTGCTTAAATGAGTGCCCTGCACCCTGTTCCAACACTCACATTTTGGCACAAATAGTGAGGACGTAAAAATAAGAGGGTCGAAGCAAGTGCAGTTAAATATGTTGTTATCTTTGAGTTTAAACTGCAAACTGGGTACTCCAGGAGACCACCTTCTATTGGGAGATTATTAAACATTCTTTGGGACTCGCCTAGTCCCAATTTCTAAAAACACCCATGCCGATGCACACACCCATGCTGGTTGTAGACTCCATTTTGGGTAGTGTTGGCAAGGGTTAAACCTGCAAATTTCTTTTGGTTACATGCCTTTGAAGCCTGTTGACAAACTCTTTTTTTTTTGTTTTGATTTTGCAACCATGGTATGACATCCATGGAGGCTTTCCTTTCAAAATCCCTTAAATTGTTGGGAAAGCACATTTATCCTTTTTTCGACCCAACACTGCCCTTCAATTTCTATGTCGTGACTCAGTAGAAGTAAATCATATGAAAAGTCAAATAGTTTTATTAGTATACTCTCTCTTGTCAGTTTCTACAGTCGACTGTAAACTCTCATTTTGGATGGTTCAGTCACGTATGTTTATGAGCTGTCGCTTAAAGTTTTGTTCTTTGTTTAATCTCTCCTCTCGAACAATATAGTTCTATTTTGTGTGTTGAATCTGACATTTCCTTTCAGTCATTTTAAATTCCTATATATTTTTTTTGTAATATTATTGAGGAAGTGCTGAGAATGTGAGTGTTGTATACATTATCATAATAAGAGTGTGGTTAATTAAATTATATAGGTATATCTGAATAGTAAGTGTTGCACTTTTTAGGTAATTCAGGATGGCTTATAGAAATAACATTAGTGGTATTTTATTTTCTTAAATATAGGTATTTGAGCAAATATGTAATTGCTAAGTTGAATCATTGAAGTGTTGTTATTAATGATTGTATGATAGTGATGTAGTAATAAAGAAAGTTGTGTAGGAAATTAAAAATCATTGTTTCCTTTTTTGTTAGACTCGTGGGTCTCTCTTGCCCATCGGTCCATGAGCATCTTTTTTTTGAATTACTTAATGTGTATGTGACTTGTGTATTTATGTTGTTTGGGTGGTCATGCTTCAAGATCCTATAGTCGTGTTGTTCTATCCCTTGGCAGTGTGATGGGTGTACCTGTGGTTTGAATTAATCCTTATGAGAACTATCGTGGTGTTCCTTTGAGACCCTGGGTTGTGTGAGTTTGGTCATGTCAGTAGTGGTTCCACAATCTCCTCGCTCCGTAGCTCAGGGGATTGCCTAGAGTGACAATAGACATTTATTGCACTCGACGATGGCAATTATGCTCGGGAGGAGAGTAACATCTCCCATTGGTCCACCTTCCGGCATTTGGTTGAAGACTTGGCGAGGTTCCGGTATTGTTACACCTCAGTGCACTCATGTTTGTCCAGAGTGTCATTGGGGCACCTCGATGGATGTATGTATTGTTCTTGTATTTCCTTGGTCTGGGTTTTGGCGATCTCTATTACAGGCATGGCAGGATCTTGGCCTTCACCCTTTGGAGGTATAGGAAAAACAAATAATGTGTTCTCATCTCCTTTGGTGTAATCTGGAAGAATGTTTCCTGTATTTATTCTATTGTTGTATCAGAAACGCAAGTAATGTAAATTATCTCCTTGGATGTATGTAGGAGAATAATTATTGTTATTGCATTCTAATGCTACGTAGGAAAAATAAGTAATGCATATTTATCTTTTTTGTGTGTACTCAAGAAAAATAATTAATGATTATTTATTCTATGGATATATATATAGGAAGCTTAAATAATGGATATTTATCCCTTTGAGGTATTTAGAAAATTGATTATCATATTTGCTTCTATTGATGTTTGGGGAAGGTAATTAGTGTATAATGATCTCCTTGGATGTATGCAGGAAGATAATTATTGCCATTTTACTCTAATGAAATATATATATAGGAAAAGTAAATAATGTAAATTTATCTCTTTTGATGTATTCAGGATAAATGATTATTGTTCATTTTAATCTAGTGATGTATAGGAAAATATAAATTCATATATCTGTTGATGTAAAGGAGAATATTTATCGTTCTTTTGTCCCCCTTTAAAGTTGGTCTTGTTTAGACCGAACGTAGAAACCCTCCTCCTCCCCTTATGCGACCTTGTTGTGTAGAGTAATGGATTAAAATAATTGTTGCCTTGAAACACTCATAACATTGTATTTGTTGGGTATATCAGGTTGCACCTCTTCCTTGTGAGAAATTTAACTCATCATTGGATGGGTGGAGAATTGAACCTTTTCTTCTTGCTTGTTGTTTGTTTGTTATGCGTCTGGGATGTTTTACCACGCCTTGTCTTCCTTCCCTGCCACATGCGACGGGGTTTTAGGGACAGGTGGAAAAGCTTTTTTGTTAGTCCATGTCATGACCACATGGGAAATGTGGGCATGACATGTGTGATCTCGTGTCATGGTCACTCGGTAAAGGTGGGCATGACAAGATGCATTGCATGTGTGGGGGAAATATAAAGAGAGAAAGGTTGTAAGGACAAGTCTAAGGATAGATCTAAATCCAAGGTAGATACAAGACACTTGGTAAGAGTAGGTTGAGGTGTTGGAATTGTGGAAAATGGGGGCATCTTGAAAAGGAATGTCAGAATAAGGAAAAAAAGATGAAGATTCCTCTACTAATAAATCCTCTAATGATGAAGCTACTGATGTTTTTATTATTTATGCTAGCATGGATTTTGATGACTCTTGATTGATAGATTTAGGTGCATCCTACCACATGACTCCTCACAAGGAATGGCTCTTAGCTTATACAACTTATGATGGTGGGGAAGTTTTCCTTGGGGAAAACAACATACAAAAGATTGTGGGATGAGGGGAGGTAAAATTAATTTCCAATGATGGGAGGGAAAAAATCTCATAGATGTATTGCATATCCCTATTTTAGCTAGAAAATTTATTTTTGTATATAAAATAAATGATTTAGGGGTGCATGTTACTTTTGAGAAGAGTGGTTATAGGTTGAGCAAAGGGAATTTGGTGTTGTCTAGGGCACTCAATGTGGCACTCTATTTAGGCTAGAAGCATCTACTTTCTATAACTATATGAATGTAACTGATAACATTGGCTCTTGTAAACTATGGCACCACAAGATGGGTCACATTGGTGAGAAGGGTCTTAAAACCCTTATTAATAAAAATATGGTTGATGGTTTGTCTAGTTAATCTAATAACTTTGATTTCTATGAACATTGTGTGTATGGAAAACAAAATAGAGTTTCATTTCAATCTGATAGAACTAGAGCTAAACAAATTTTAGAGGTTCTTCATAATAATGTATTTGATTATTTGGATGTTCCTTCCATGAAAAATCTTTCTACTATGTTTCATTTATCGATGAATTCTCTAGATTTACATGGGTTTACTTTCTAGAGAATAAGTCTACTATATTTTCTATGTTTAAAGAGTGTAAAGCACTTGTTGAAAACTAGATAGATAGGAAAGTAAAGGTTCTAATAACAAATAATGGTGGTGAGTTTTAATCTAGAGATTTTGATGATTATTACAGACATGTAGGGATTGTTAGATAGAAAACAACTGCATATACTCCACAACAAAATGGAGTGGAAGAATGGGTGAATGTGACTTTAATAGATAGATCTAGAAGCACATTAAGCAGTGCTAAGCTTGAACAGTGTTTTTGGGGTGAAGTTGTACACTACTTGTTACCTAATTAATAGATCTCCATCTTCTACTCTAGTTGACAAAATTACCTACAAGGTATGGATAGGTAAAAGACCATTAGTTTCTCATTTTAGAGTTTTTGGAAGCAAAGCATATTTCATGTTCCAAAAGAGAAACATTCTAATCTTGATTTCAGATCTAACAAGTGTGTTTTTATGGGTTATGGCGAGAAAATTAAGGATTATAAGCTTTGGGATCTATAGAATTAAAAATGTTATATTCTAAGGATGTTATTTTTAAAGAGATTAAGGAATTTTAAAATGATTAGCAACCTCATGTAAAGCCTAACAAATGGTGCATTTTAATAAATTAAGAATCAATCACAAAAAAATGCACACACATAACAACAACAAGATGGACAGAATAAGGAAAGGGAAGGTTCAAATTCAAGTTCTGGTGAGGAATAATAGGAGCCTCTTGTTACACCTCTCAGAAGGTCCACTAGACAACGTAAACTAGTTGAAAGATACAGTCCTTCTTAGTATAGTTGTGTATTTGGTTTATTATGTACTAGAATAATGAACCTAGATCTATGAAGGAAGTTTTGTCTTTAGATGAGAATGAGTCCTAGTTAGAGGCCATGAAAGATGAAATAAATGGATAAATGTGACACATGGGATCTAGTTGATTTGCCTGAGGGGAGGAAAGTCATTGCTTATAAATGGGTATTTAAAAAGAAATTCAGAGAAGATGGTAAGTCAAAGTGGTACAAGGCCCAATTAGTGGTAAAGGGTTATTCCCAGGTTGAGGGAGTGGATTTTGGTGATATATTTTTTCCTATGGATAAATTAACCTCTATTAGATTCCTTTTATCTATTGTTGTTGCTTTTAATTTAGAGGTAGATAAAATGGATGTAAACAACACTTTTTTGCATGGGGATCTTAATGAGGAAATATTTATGAAACAACCTAACAATTTTGTGGTGAAGGAACAAGAGCACTTGGTTTGTAGGTTGAAGCAATCTTTGTATGGTTTGAAGCAATCACCAAGAATGTGATATCAAAAATTTGATGCTTTTTCTATTGGATCATGACTTTATTAGAAATGAAATTGATCACCATGTTTATTTTAAATTACTTATGATCAATGGCTAATCATTGTCTTATATGTCGATGATATGTTATTTATTGGAAATGATAAGGGAATGATTAGGGAAATTAAGGATCAATTATTTGGTACATTTGATATGAAATATTTAGGGGCTGCAAAATATCTTGGGTATGGAAATCTACATGCATCATGTTAATAGGAAACTTTGGTTAAATCAGAAAAAGTACATTGACACTATTTTGTAGCATTTTGCCATGTAGGATTACAAACCAATTAGTATTCCCTTTCTAGTTTGCACTAGGCTCTCTTTGGAACAATGACCTAAAATAAATGTTGATCTTGAAGAGAAGCATAAAATTTCGTAGGAAGCCTCATGTATTGTTAGAAAAAATAAGCATTGCATAATTGAAATAATAGTGAATTAGCAATAAAAGCACAAAATAGACAACACATATTTGTGTGGAAAACCTGGTAATGTACCAGGAAAAAACCACGGGCAAAGATCTTTCAATTTCATTCTCAGAAGAAAATTCATAGTTACAAAAAAATTTCTTGTGCCTTGGCATTCAAGCTCGACTAACTTAAATAATCACGAAAAAGCACATGCAAAAATTGATCAAATCTAAAGATAGATCTCCATGCATAAAAGCACAAGTGGCACTTCCACATGCAATTTTGCATGGTGTAAACGTGGAACATGGCAAAAAAAAAATTGGCTCAGCCTAATGGCCTTGTCGGAAAATGCCTTCAACGTGGTAGGGGGCCTACGCCCAACCCCCCTGCGACCCCCTGTCTAACAACATTCAGTTTCCTTTCCTTGGCCTTCGGCCCCGCTGGGTGAGTACCTAAGGTCACTAGATGGGATCTCATTGTCGACTGCTCATCACTACTGGAATAAGTAAAACTTTTAATATGTATGCCATGGTCTATACAAGATTTAATATTGCACAAGCAGTGAGAGTTTTGAGTAGGTTTATGTCAAACCCTAGTAACAAACACTGGACTTATGTTAAAAGGGTTTTTCAATATCTACATGGAATGTCTAACCATTTCATTTATTATCATGGGGCTGATGATACAAGTAGGATGATTGATTTACAAGTCTTTATTAATTCTAATTAGCCTGGTGATCTAGATTGTAAGAGGTCTACGAGTGGTTGTCTTTACTTTGTTTAGAGGAGCAATTAGTTGAATGAGAAAACAACAACCTACATCCTCATTGTCCACTATAAAAGTAAAAGCACATGGTTACAACACATGCTTGTAAGGAGGTAGTGTGTTTACGAAGGTTGTGTTCAAGAATTGGCTTTCTGTGTAAATAGGTTAGAATTGGATGTGATAGTTAGAGTGCCATTTGTTTCGCTAAAACCAATATATCATACCCACATAAATCACATTGATATTCAATATCATTTTGATCAAGAAATTCTTGAGGGTGGTAGAGTCATGTTATGAAAAGTGGACACCTCAAAGAATGTTGTAGATTCTCTCAATAAGCCAAGGAGCACAAAGAACTTCAATTGGTGTAGAAAGGCCATGGGCCTCATAACTCTAGAGCTTGATTTGATATTTCTATTAGAATTTAGTGTTGAAGGTTCCATTTTTCTCTTGCAAGGTGTTCATCAAATGGGAGAATTGGGAAAAGGTGTCTCAACCTTGCATTCCTAATGTTCATATTGAATAACTTAATTGTATTTACTATTTCATCTTTAGTGTCAATTGTCCTCACTTAGGAAATTTGGCATCCTATTTTGAGGTGGCATTAATTTCATCTTTATTGGATTTTGTCCTCACGTGAGGAAGTAGGTGTCCCACTTTGTGTTGGCATGTTTTCCCATGTGTTAGCATTCTGAAAGGTTTGTAAGAGCATCTTGACTCATCATGAAGGGAGTTACTTGTGATAGATTATATGATGTGTAAGAGCATGTTAGAGGGAGGTTACATTCGAATATTGACCAGCACTATGATAGGTGTGGACACTTGTCATGGAGCATCTTTATGCATTGAGAATGAAGACAAATTGGGATGCCCAAGTTTGGGTGATCAAATATTCTTGTTTATGACATATAACATGCAAGGAATATGCTAAAAATAGCCTAAAAGACCAAGACCAAGGGGGCATTAGGATTTGTGCCTTGAACATTTGGGTGTCATTCCTCTCTTGGCCTTGTTTATGGTTTTCCAAAACCACATGATGGTTTCTAGTTTGTATTTCTCTATAAATTGGTTCTTGGATTTAAAGGATATATAGGTTGTTTTGAAGTGATGTGAATACCATTATGCTACCAAAATTCAGAGGGATAAGTTGATGTATTGTAACTTCTATTTTCGTTAATACAAGCTTAGGTCTCTTTGGGTGTGGATTTTTTCCCACAAGGGTTTCTCCACATAAATTGATTTGTTATGGTTTGCATTCTCTTTTATGGTTGATTCCATTATGTTTATGTTCTCTCATTATTAATGAATTTGGATGCTTTAAAGTTCAACATATCTTGTTGTTTAGTTACACTTTGTTTCAACAATTTTTCACTCAAGCAATTCACCACAAATTGTGAGACATTAGGAAAACATAAACTTTACCTAATACTGGCATAACACCATTTCACTAGCACTCAAAGCATTGCAAAAAATAATTAAATGCAATTATGAAAATTGATTAAATCCAATTTACCTCTACTTGCAAAGCACCTTTTCCTAAGGTGTAAATATAAAACTCATTTCAAATCTAGCATATAAAGCATTTCACAAGCACTCACAAGCATTACAAAAACAATTAAATGCAAACACCACAAGAATCAAGCAACCTACATAAAATACAAACATGTTTTACAGGTTTTCACAAGACTCAAGAATTCAAAACCAAACAATTCAGATCTACACTCATTGGGCCACACAATACTCATCTCATAACTCAGGGTCGAGCAAGACATGAATAAGAACACAACATTTTACCCAAAATGATTGTCTCCAATTAAGTCACTATTAGAAAAATATGTGCCTAAACATTTAATTAACACATTAGGCATATCTATACAACACTAGATAGTTGAAGCACGGTATAAAGGAACCAACGTGATAATATCCAACAAACGATATCAATATCCACATCTAACTAAAAGTCATCTAACACTAGCATGATTCTGATATAAATATATGTAATAATCATCACAATGTTGAACTGAATCATCTAAGCATAACCACATACTAGCGAAAACAATGAAGTTGAATGTTGTAGATCTCAAGCATATAAATTCACACATATGAACCCAAGGCACAACATCCACACACCTCAATGGAAATATAAAACATTATTAGCAAGTACAATAATAGTAGCAAAGCTCAACCAAGCAACAAAAAGAGGCACAAACACTTGGGGTCTTACATTGCCAAGAAGGCAAGAGATAACACAGGTGGGCATTACATTTCTCTTTATAACAGATGTTATCAATTGTGTGCTATAGACAAGTTTATTATAGGGAGCTAGTTTGATTTGTTATTATTTAGAAATGTTTTCTAAATTCATAAAGGATTATCTTATGCATATGATAAATAATTATATTTATTTGTTGAAAAAATAAAGAATTGGAAGCAATCTATGAGGAAAAGAAACAAATTTTCATATCGACCATGAAGTTCCTCGTATATGCACAAAAATAAGTTGCAACATGAAAGGTACAATGAGTGGATAGATATTCTCCAATAAATTCATTTGGTAACAATCTATAAGGAAAAGAAACAATTTTTCATATTGACCATAAACTTCCTCAATATTTTATGCACAAAAACAAGTTGCAACATGAAAGGTACTGTGAGTGGACAAATATTCTCCAACAAATTCATTTGGTAATAAATATAAAAAATATGTGAACAAATATGTTGCTAGATATTCTATCTAAGCCACCATTATGCATCACATTCCATCTTTGATAAATTTAACAACATGAACTTTTCACACAAGATGATTTTAAGGATGCTTATTCAAAAGATGTAGATTTTGGGGTGATATACCAAATTTTAAATTCAAAACAACAATAGTTTGAATCCAAGGATGAATTCTACCTTAATCTTGGACTCCTATATAGTCTAAATGATGTTTTATTTGAAAGGAAGAGTGTTCTACCCATGAGGAAGCCATATACTTCCAAAATTTTGGGTCACCTTAGAGTTGGAAAAATAATATAGATTTTATAAAAGGTATTTTTATTGTCCAAGGCACTGAGATCAAGTGGTTAAAGTGTTGGGTTCTCATTGTGGAGACCCAAATTCAAATCCCCAAAGTGACATCTAAGGTGGGATTCTAAGAAGTTTCTAATTTGTTGCTCTTAAGGAGCTAAGTATTGAATTGCTTGTAAGGAGCTAAGTGATAGTATCAATTGGCTCAAATGCTCATTTAAACTTGTACACTATAGGAAAATATTGCAAAATTGTTATTTTATTAGCTTGACATGCAACAAGAAGTTTCCAAATTTATTAAAGGATATATGTATTATTTTTTTATAATCCTAAAATACCACCATGTATTTGGGCACAAGTTTTCGTAAGTTGTTAAGGGAGCGAAAGGGCGCCCTCAAGCATCTATTGCATCATTTAAAGGGACACGTCAACTCATTTTTGCCAAAAATAAAGGCCATATTTCTACAACATTTAGGTAGCTAGGTGATTTAGGGTGCCTAGTAAAAGTAGTAGAGAAGATGCCACTTTTGAAAATGGGATGTGAAGTAGCTAAGGAAGCCAAGAATTATGCAAAGATAGGTCTAATCTACAGGTTTAGCAATCTTTGGTCTAGTTTGCTAGAGTTACATAAATAGGTGACTAAATTCTAGAAACCCTTTCTTACATAATCTATTGTGATTTATCCCTATGCTCATGGAATTTTCATCATCTTATGTGAATCGAAGGAAGCTAGAGATTTTAGTCTTGCTAAGACACTGTGGGTCTAGGAGAGGGCTTCCCTCTTTGTCAAACCATGGTTCCTAAATTTTAATCATTTTTTTAGAAAACTTTATGGTTTTATCAATATGGGTAAGGATGCCCAATCTCCCTCTACATTTCTAGTTCTCTTCATCTATGAAGAGCACCAACAACTCCCTATGTAAGTTTGTTACTATCTCCTTTGAAACATTGAGGCATTCTCATCCTAATTTTGTACATATTTTGGTAGAAATGGATTTATCTCAAGGTATACCAGTAAAAATATAACTAAAAGTGGGTAACAATATTTTGAAGCAACATCTCAATTATGAGAGGTTGGCTTTTAGATGTAGAAATTATTTTGGTCTAGGTCATTTGTCGAATTCATGTCCAAAGAAAAAAAAAAAACCTCTAGCAAATGTCCTAGTGATAGAATGTTGAACTGGATAGCCCACTTGAAAAGGCTACTTTAGCCAAAGCTGCTGCTCTTTAATTGTTTATTTTAAATTAATTTTTAAAGCAATAAATTATAGAAGCTGATTTAAAATAAAATAAAATATAGATTTAATTTGTAACAATAATATTGAATTCCAAATATTCGTTTAATTTCCAGCACGGCAAGTAGGGAGAAATTTCATAGGAAAACAGTCCAATTTTTTGAACAAAGCGGAGCGATGACCAATGTTCCGATTGGGATATATTTATTTCAGCCCGGCTGAAGACTCAAAATTAATAATGACAGTCAAAGAATTATAACAAGAAGCGCCCGTGGCCTAATGGATAAGGCGTCTGACTTCTAATCAGGCGATTGTGGGTTCGAGTCCCACCGGGCGTGAAATAAAAACTTGCTTAAAAATCATTTAGAGAAAAATATTAGTATTAAAAAGATGTGTATATTTAATTTTATTTTTTAGATTTATATTTGCTTTTAGTTTTATTATAAATATATCTCTATTTATCATTCTAAATATTTTTATCTTAGTCATAGAACTAGACCCACTTGTTCATGAGGTTCATATTGATTATGTTCCTTAAGTGATGTACTTTGTTCTCTCCGTCACGTTCATATTGTTCCTATGCACAGTATTAAAGAAACAATGCTTACATGTAAGATCATTTTTATCTTCAAATTATGAGCATATATGATAATGTTTTCTTAATGAATACATTATACTTTATAATAGGCATTATAATGGTTTAATTCATTTCATGATTATTATACTTTATCATGTGCCTTCATAGATTATTTTTCTCTTTTCCCTAGAGGGTGCATTCATCGTGAAATATTGAAAATTTGACATAGTTAATTAAACTAAGTACAAATTACTTTAATGTGATATCTAATTTAACAAATTTGACTATATTATGAAAATATATAGTAAACTAATCAGTGTCATGTAATTTTGTCAAATAGAATAACATTAGAGCTAGGAAATTGATCAAGCAAATGGAAACCCGGGGAGAAGATAAAACATTCATATTCCAGTCCTTTAATGAAGTTTGACTACTAAAAAGTGTTGAGAGAAGATGGAGGAAGTTACTTGGGAAAATTTAGAAGTTTTTTTATTTCAAGACACTAGGGTTAGTGATGAGCGCTAGTGTCTACAAAAGTGTGATATGCTAACATAGATGTTTTGGAAAGAGATGTTGGGCACTAATAGAGAGATGCTAAGAGTTTGATAAAGGGGCACTAGTGTCTAATAGACAGACCTCGATGCTAACTTCAGGACACTTGTGTCTTTTAATTTAAAAATCCCAAAACTTTCAAAGGTTGCCTGATTGACTTTGGTAAGATTTAAACCACTATCAAAATCACGGAAACAACTCATTATAACATGTTATTCCTATCTAAACATCAATAGGGGAAAAAAATTAGGGTTAGGATATTGGGATACTACCTCAGTCAATCCCCTAGGCTACATTTTAAACCTCAACATGTAGCCATGGAAAATATGAGTGTGTGCTTCCTAAGTGAAGGTGGAAGTGATGAGTGCAAGATGTGTAATGGCTAAATGATAGGGAGAAACCTAGAACCCTAGGTGATGTCTACAAGCACAATGGAGGAGAGAAAAGGGAGATGACGATTGTCATTGATATGCTTGGAAGGATGGGAATGGAAGATCTAAGGTGATGGTGTATAAGAGGGGGTAATAAAAAGTGGCAGATCTTAATAATTAGGGTTTTGGGAAATAATGGAGGAGAATTTTAGCTAATGGAAGAAAGAAGATGAGAAAACGGTAATGAGTAGAGTGACGAGGAGGGTGAGACAAGGAAAATGGTAGAATTTTTGTGTATTCTCAACTATGGAGGATGTGAGAGCTAACCTAGAGGAATTTTGAAGCTTTGTTATAGCAATGGAGTCCAATAAGAAATCAAAATACTTACATAAAGAGTAATTATGAAGAGAGAAAGTGAGAGTTAGAACCTTTAAAATGAGAGAGAAAATACTTTTTATATGATGTCCCAACTAAGGATCCATTATAAAACATAATAAGACACCATTAGGGTTAGGGCTTCAACCATTTGCAAAATTAAAATTTTGATTTCTTAAGTTGGATGGTAGTGTCCAAGTGCAAAAGTGTGTAGGACACTAGCATTCTAGTACAAAAGTGTACTTTAGGAGTTAGAGGTCAAAATTTCTCAGGTAGGTTTAGGGCAACTAGGATAGGTTGGAAGTGCATGCAAACCATATCAGTGACATGTTTAGGATAAGTAATGGGCCAAATGATTCTTATACATGTCTATTGGAATGGGCACTAAAATGAGTGTGGAAGCATAAAGATTGCAAAGGATGCAATTTTTAACCTTACACATAGTGAATCTAATCGTTCAAACTCTAGTTGTCATTCCTTAGAATATGTTTTTGATCCATCTATGCTTTATAATGACACAACATCTTTTGGGGCCCATACTTCATCACATAATGTTGACATGGCTCATTTAATATGACAATTTACTCATCATCCAACATCATCCATAGATTTTCTCTTTGCCCTATAGTGTGCTTTCATAGTGAATCTAATCATTCAAACTCTAGTGGCCATTTCATAGAAAATGTTATGGACCCATTTCTATGCTTTCTAATGGCACAACATCTTTTGGGGTCAATACTTCATCACATAATGTTAACATGGCTCATTTTAATAAGATAATTTTCTTGTGATCCAGTAACTCCTACTTCTTTGATATTGCCAAAAAATACTAAGCCCATGCACAATAGCGCTTCTAAAATGGAAGTGCAACAAATTCTTAGTTAATATAATGAGGAGAACAATACAAAATAATGTAAATAGCCTAAATCTACAATAATTTTAGTAGAGTAATGAAACAAGAAAAAAGAAGAGAAACATAACACAAGATATATCTTGATAAAACCCCCATAAGGGAAAAAAACTAGCCTCTAAAGCACACATCTAATGTATTAATCTTCACAAAGGTTACAATACATTCACATAAATATCCAACAACATAACCATGCTCTAGAGACTTGTCAAAATCACATACAATCTCCATCCCAAGCCCTCAATATATAGGTCAAGGAGAGCCAAGAAAACATTAATGGTTTACCAAAACCATGGTTTTAAAATCATGAGCCAATACTAAGTCCAAGTGGTCCACATTCAATCCATGTGTCGCCTCCAATATTAACTCCTCATGTAATAGTAACTCCTCAGTTAACTAGTTAATAGATCTGACCAACGGGATCCAATGTAACTCCCAAGAGCTCCATGTAGGTGCAATAATAGTAATACCCTTCTTAGATGTCCTTACACATGTCATAGATTCTCCTTCACACTTTACATGTCATAGATGCTCTTGCATGTATTATATAACATAGATTCTCTTGCACACATCATACAACAAATAAGGCGTGGTAGAGAGTGCCCCTAATGTGATCTCAAGATTCTATCCAAGTGGTGCACCCTTTCCTTGTGGGTATGTTATTTACAATAGTATACAAATATTAAATGTAACATCGTAAAATGCGTACACCACTATTTTACACCTTGTTTAGCTCCTAGATGGGCCTCAAATATTTACACTTGTTGATTAGGACCTATTTTAGTACCTTTTTTAGCATTAAGCATGTAATACTTGATCCCGATGCATGAAACCCAGAAAAGAACTATGAGGCTAGGCTAACAAGGCTTTAAGTGCCCCTTTTCAGGAGTTAAGTGGCTAAAGGACCAGGGCACCCAAGCGCCTTGGGCCCTCCTTTATCCCTCCCCAAAATTTGTGCCTTGTCGACTTAGGCCCTTTAAACAGTCCTAATGTCGGCCTTTTGTGGTTTAATTCTTCAGAATTCAACAGAAATGCATATAAAAGTAAGTTATTCTATTCATTTGATTATCTAACTCTCTCTAGCAAAATCTTGGCATTCTTACATTATCTCTCTTTCTCTCTATAGCTCTCTACTGTGGATTATTGCTACGGCACTAACATATTGCAGGTCTTGTGAAGATCTTTGGAGGCAACACCAACTTCTTGAGTCAAGTTGTGATGCCATCTACAAGCATACAAGGGTTTACATGCTCATGGTGGACTCTTTCCTTCGTGCTTTGCTTTAGCATTACATTCTACTTCAGATTTGCCTCTGCCCTTCTAGGGCATGCACTCTTTATCAATCATCTTTGCTATTGTGGAGGTGGAAACACCATTCATGGGGCTTGACTGAGGCAAGCTCCTAAATAGCACCCAACCTTTTCCCTCTTTTCATGTGTGCAGGTTAGATAGTCAGGTTTCAGAAGGTGACATTTGGGAAGAAGGATAAGCTTGTTGTTACAGACCCGACAAAGTTTGCAGTTTTTGGAAACCCTGATTTGGGACCAGGGCACCCAAGCACCCTTGTCTAGGGTATTTTGACCTTCAGGAAAAGTTTTTGAATTGTCTTCTAATCTTTGTTGTCCATTTGGTTATTGTGTTTCAGGTATCGATAGTCTGTTTTACTCAGATCTTTGTCAACTAGGGTTACTTGTCTTGATCCTAATTCAATTGATTAGATTTGGGTTAATTCCTTCTATATACAACAAAAGGACTAAGCTCTTGTAGCTTGGTTCTCCTTCAAAGGTAGAAGCCAAGCTCGGCTTGTGTCCCAATATTTTGTAGAAGAGGGTTTGACCTAGTTTGATCTATTGAGCTAGTCTCTCTTTTCAACATTACATTAAATAATTCATCTAGACCTAGGACTTGTATGGTGTATAATCTAAAGTCCCCTAGACATAATTTCCCATTTCTTGTATAAATTTAAAGAAACATAAGGGATTCTCAATATAGTGAGCTAATGCTAGGGGAATATTCTAAGGGCTTATCCTCGTAGCCATCTTATACCATTTGAACTTCTCTATAATCATAAGCTTTATCAATACATTAAAAAAAATCACAGAAGTGTTTGCCTTCTCAACTATAACCATCTTGTCCTATGCCATGTCATGAACAAAGTTGTACTACACATCAATGTGTATCATCCATGCATGAAATGTATGGTTCTTTGCCAAGTCGATGGCACTTTGACTATCACATTGAATCCACATTATATCCTAACTTAACCTAATGTTTGAATACAATCTACAAAGATATATTGCTTCCTTGTAAGAATGAGTAGTTTCCATGTACTTAACCTCTGTAGATGAAAGAGAAACCACGTCATGTCATTTTATTATCCAACTAATCACACCACTAAACAAGGTAAATAAATACTCATTGGTAGATCTCCTACTATGCACATCTCTATCCTAATAAGAATCCATGAATCCTTGTATACCCACTATCCTACTCAAAACTAATCCTCTTTGGTAGAAAATTAAACACTCAAATGTGTCCCAAAGATACCTAAAGACTCTTCATTGCATTCTATTGCTCCTTTATCAAATTGGACATTTACCTACTTAGGATTCCCACTACTTGGACAATGTTTGGTCTGGTGTAGACCATAGCATACATAATACTACCAACTACACTTACATAGGGGACATGGCTCATGTACTCAATCTCATATGGTATTGAAGGACAATGTTCAACTAAAAGATTTATTCCTGTAGGAATAGAAACACTCACTAGTTTGAAACCCTACATCTTGAACTACATTAAAACAAAGTTAACATAATTCTTCTAACAGACCCAAAGTTTTCTATTATCTATATCCCTCTTGATCTCAATCCCTAAGATTAACTTAGTTGCTCCAAATCCTTTGTGTCAACACCTTTATCATATCCTTATTGTTACCAATAAACATGTTATCAACATATAAAATAATAACAATAAAATTATCAACTTGCTTAAAGTAAACACTATAATCATGTTTTTCTCTAGTAAATACCAACTTCAAAACATATGCATCAAAATTATGATACCAAATTGGAGGGAACTATTTAAGACCATAAAAATATTTATTCAACCTACAAACCATGCCCTCCTTACCCTTTACCACAAAGTGATTTAGCTATGACATGTAGACCTCCTCCTCCAAATACTCTTGCAAGAAAGTTACCTTAACATCCATCTATTCAACCTCAAGGTCCAATGCAACAACAACAAATAACAAAAAACTTGATAGATGTAAGCTTTGCAATTTAGGAGAGAAGATCTCACCAAAATCAATTCCCTCAACTTGAGAATAGCCCTTAATCACCAACCTTGCTTTGTATTTCTTGATCTTTCTATCTAAGCTAAACTTATTGAAACCCATTTGTAGCCAATAGGTTCCCTACCCTTAGTAAGCTTTACCAAGTCCTGTGTATTATACGACCCACATTTGTGTTACCATTGGTGCACCATTATATCTATTGGGAAAAGTTCTTACAAGGCACTTAACAATTAAACTTAAAACATAGCTCAACTACTAAACATGCAAGTATTTCCATATTAGCCCTTTGAGAAGTTTATTACAAAAATAAAATCTACATAAACTTTAGCAACATTCTGGCATGTAAACAACACTTAGAAAATAAAGAATGGGAGAGATAGAATAGAAGCAACCACAAGAAGATAAGAGACATAGATATACCCTAGGGAAACCCTTTTGGGAAAAACCAAACCTCTAAATCATCACACAACTCAATGTATTACCAAAGAATATGGTTATAATACATTTATAGATCTTCTCCATGCAATACTTTAATGATATCAACATTCATGTTCCTCTAGATTAAATTTGATAGCATAACCTTGCAAAATACATTCCATACATCTTCTATCCCATGCCTCCATTATATAGGCTTAACGAGGCCTAAAAAACCACCAAAAAAAAAATACCATGTGCCCAAACAAGCTCCAAAAATAGCATGGTAAGAATTTTCATGACCCTC
This sequence comes from Cunninghamia lanceolata, assembly GCA_027924645.1. Lineage (NCBI taxonomy): Eukaryota > Viridiplantae > Streptophyta > Pinopsida > Cupressales > Cupressaceae > Cunninghamia > Cunninghamia lanceolata. The sequence continues at coordinate 211,568 of BSBN01000210.1, read as the reverse complement.
ACATGTGTGGAGCCATCTCAAAATATAAAACTCTCTTACACAAGCCTCGTTGACTTCCACCACTCAAGTTGGCATATTTAACTCCCAAGAATGCAAGGAAGCTAATTTAGCAAAACAACTTCCTACACTAATTTTGGGAGGAGGGGTATGCAAAACTTTTTAGATCTTTACAACAGTTACAAAAATTATACAAAAATAAACATAGATAACAATCATACCACAACACAATGATTTATGTAGGGAAAATCCTTTTGGGAGAAAAACCCCACACTCCAAAAGTTGCCCAATATATTATTCAGAAATCAACAAGATTACAATATACTTGCAGAGCAAGCTTTCACAAGAGTATCACCAACCAGAGATCTGAAGGCAACTAAACATCTATAAGACTCTCACACACAACCTCCATCTCAAGAACCAAATATATAGGAGATATAATACATGAAACTGTTGGGAAAAGGGAGAGAGAACAAGGTAAAGTTGCAGCTATGTAGCATTTAATTGTTTTCAAATCTGAAATGAAAGCATGTGTAAATCTAAAAATTAGTTTCAATTTAGATGTAATAGTATTTCTCCAATTTAATCAATGTAGTAGAAGAAAAAAGCATGGTAGAAGAAGACGTAGAATTGACATGGAGAAACCCTTGCAAAAAAAAACTCCACACCCAAAGAGATTTATTCTTGTATTAATTCATGTAATTGACTTTACAATAATACTGAAATCTTCTTTGAATTCCGATGCACTCCTTTGCTTCTTCAATCTTCAAAACCTATAAAACCTGCTATGTTGCAATGCTTTTTCTTACAACTTCAGAGCTTCTATATTGAAATCTTGAAACTCAAATTACAATAAATTGTATTTGATAACATGAGACAAGTCCTCATGTAAAACCCAAGCGCTCCAAATAGAGAACTCCAAAGTCAAACAGTAGAAAGCAACTTGTTAACTTCCAGTCCTGATTATGGGCGTCCAAGTTGTCCCATTCAAACTTAGTTAATAGAAATAACATATCCCAAATAAAAGCACAACTAAAAGTCTCATGATTGGGAGCCCAAGTTGTCCAAATCTATTTCAGTCAACTAAAGTGCACCAACACACATTAATCTCATGCAAACAACATGCATTATTGATGTCCCCAATATTATTCTGAATCAACATGTTCTGTAACATGCAAGAGGCATACAAACACTTGTAGCACCTGTTGAAAAGCACAATACAAATGAGAGGGGGGGTGAATCAGTTGTAACCAATATTTCAAAATCATTAACACATCAACCAATTAATATTAAGTTTGTATTTTAACCATGAAAGCATGAAACAAAAACTTAAGCACATTCACACATTCAACACAGGAGACACCTAATTTTTATGTGGAAAACCCCATAGGGAAAAAACCATGGTGAGTGTTAGCTCACAAAATAATATGTTATAACAATATTGAAAATTAGAGGCTCATTGCCTTAAGGCTCACTACCAAAATGCTCACTACAACAAGAGGCTCACTGCCAATGGGGTGGCTCACTACCAAATTTGATGAATTGAGATAGTAGCATCTACACTATGCCAAGATTCAGTTCCATTGAAGCACAATAAGTATCCTCTACTCTGCTCTGCTTTTACACTTTGCAATTATCTTTTCATTTTCGCATCCTTACATCAATTCATGACTTTATTTCATGTTTTTATACAATTCATCAACCTTGGAATTTACATCAAGGTCGGCATTACAATCATCAACCTTTGGATCAATCTCCAAGGTCAGCAAACATACATACATACATTAAGATAGGTCTGGACCTAAATGAATTAGGGGAGAAGACTAAATGAATGCAAATCACGTCAAGGCTTAGCTAGGACTTAATTTCAATCTTCCACGCAACAACACACTTCCACAATCTTCAAATCATGTCTGCAAGTAGTGAAAACAACCAAGTCGGCCAAGATTGGAGTTAACACTAAAACTTTCAGGAACATGCTTCATTCATGATCCGGATTATACTTTGCGGATCAAATAAAAGGTAGGAACACAATCTAGAGACTCCCACAAGCACGTTACAATCACCAAGAACATCTGCACAACCTCTAAACACTTTATCCATAAGATTCTTCAAACTGGAGCACTTGAACATTACTATCGGCCACTATCATAAAGGAAATATCACTTGCGAAGCACCAAGTCACAAACCATTTGAACTGAAGGCACATAACAATGCCACAAACTTAATTCCAAAATTGTAGACTGTGAAACTTGAATGCGAAGAAATACGGAGTAGAATACAATCTCCCTATCATCATTAAATACACAAAAAAATAGTTTTTACTCTGGTGAACACAACTTGCTCAAATCTTCACACCGAAGGCTCAAACTTCAAAAATAACATCTACAAACATCCCTTAACATTACTTCCAATCCATAGGCAAAGATATTCAATCTACAGAATATGTGGAGCAAAACATTGCACTGTTCTTTGAGAGATAAAGCAATTTTGTACTTGTACCAATTTCTCAGATACTTCTTTAGACTTATTCAAATGACTTCCTTATGTGTTGACATCAATGACAACACTTACTGCTCATACTTGCAACAGCACCATGCAAGAGTTATCCAAAACTAATCTTGAGTTAGAGTGTCATGCAAGATACATGCAACACCATATAAATGACATGCAACAACATGCAAGCTCATATAACTGACATTCAAGCACATGCAAGTGACATGCAAGTTCATATGAGTGACATGCAATAACATGCAAGCACATGCAAGTGACATGCAACAACATGCAAGTTCATATAAGTGACATGCAACAACATGCAAGTCCATGCAAGTAACATGCAAGCACATGTAAGTTCATATAAGAGACATGCAACAACATGCAAGTCCATATAAGCAACATGCAACAACATGCAATTCCATGCAACTAACATGCAACACATGCAAGCACATGCAAACTCATACAAGTGACATGCAACAACATGCAAGTCCATGCAAGTAACATGCAACAACATGCAAGTCCATGCAAGCTTTTATGATTTCATGCAAGCAATATGCAAATATCATGCATTTCTAACTTCATTGTTAACTGCCACATCATATTCATGCAAATATCATACATCTCTAACTCCTTTGTTAACGGCCACATCATATTCATGCAAATATCATGCATCTCTGAATCCACTGTTAACTACTATATCATGTTCATGCAAATATCATGCATCTTTGAATCCACTGTTAACTACTACATCATGTTCATGTAAAGTGTATCAACAATATCCACTCATGCACACAAAAAAACAAACTCTCAGTCTAAATATAAGACACCTCCAAAGTGGGCACCCAAGTTAACTCCCACTTCCTAGGAGGTATCAATAACTCAAAATAGACTTCTAGGAGTTGTCAACAAGTCTTCATGGACCCCACTCCAAAAGTGGGTGCCCAAGTTTGACCCTACCTTTTTGGAGTTAATTACAATAAGCCAAGTGTTATAATTAAATATTAATTTATCTCTCAAATCCTTATGTGTTAAGGAACACATTCCAAGAACTTTGGAGACACATGAAATTGGTTAGGATTGCAAAGTTAATGGCAACTTATCCTAACATTCTCCCACTTGACATTATACATTGCAATTACTCTTATGAGGTAATTTTAATCACAAGGAAAAACATCCCTAGCCATCAATGTACCATTGATTCTTCAACTTGCTAACGTGCTCCAACAAGATACCTGCAAAAGCATCTGCACCAATCTCAATATGAACACAAGCATCAAATCACATCATAGCATAAGACTATGAGTGTCTGCAACACTCATACCAAATGGAAAAGCAATCACAACAACTTGCTAGCTCATTCAAAATATCCATACCTCAAAAAACTAGGATAAACAAACCATCATAGGTAGAATTCATGCCATCAACATACCAACCCAAAACTACAATCAAGTCCCTATAAAACAATCTTGTTAATCATCCATCCTCCCATCTCAATGGAACATACCAATGTACAAATGACCAAAGACAAGGCCAACAAACAAAATTTGCAATGACACTAAATGGATCTATGGATATTGACAGTCCACATCCAAGTCTTCAATGCAACCAATGGGTAAAGATAGCCCACTAAACTGCACAACTCGTAGATCCCAATAGTAAAACATGCAAAATCATCTTCACATCAATAACCTGCAAATTGGGACAACCAAGAAGATATCATGACAATAAAGAGCATATATATCCAGGAACTCCCACTGCATGGGTAATGTCAAATCTGAAAAAAAAAAAGATCAAGGCATTAACAAATCCTACTATAGCACTTCTTTTAGAGGACGTGGCTAACACTCTACCATCTAGTGTCAAAACATATAATGATATCCATAAAACATCTCTCATTTCAAATCTTTGAATAACTCTCCCAAGTCCTCTAAACCAATGAAGAAAGATATCAAGAAGCTACCAAATTATTGTTAACAACAATAACACTTGACTCCAATACAAAACCTCAACTCCATAAACATGAGAATCTTTAAGCAGAAGAAAATATACCAGGAAAGAGAGAACTTGCAAAATCATACCATGTCTTTATACCACACTAACATGTGCCAAACTGTGTAAAGTAAGATCTCTTTCAACACTCCCAAACTGAAAGGATATCAACATCTAACATTCAAAATTATGATGAAAACATAGCAGCAATAGATTTTAACCTCTCACTAAAAGTAGATCAAACTAGCCAAACATTCCCACAACAAATGGAATAAGCCCAAAACCACAAACCATTTTTGTACCTCTCCAAAACAAGTCCTCAAAACTAGTTCCATAGCTTAAGGTCAAATAATAATGAGAACAACATAAATCCATAAACCCATGCATCTACTTCTCAACAATCCTTTTCAAGACTAATGTAAAAAGAGAAGACAAGATGCATATAAATAATGCATCTAATAATCAGGTGGGAAACACCTATTAGATCATTCACCTGCCAAGTAGACCAAGAGTGGGATACAAGATTGCCCTTGCCTATAACACCAAGCAATAAAAGTTTATAATAAAGACAACCTTCTCATAAGGTCTATAATGGACTCACATCCATTTCCAAGTGTAGGCTCCTCGATCCTTTTGTTTGACATCTCATAATGAGAAATCTTTCCAACACATATCTCTAATTTCAAGAGATATCCAACCTCATATCTACTCTACCATCAAAAAATTTGATTTTAACTTTACCACGACCAACAATATTTAAATGAGAATCATGACCCAAGTACACCTTACCTCCATCAAATTCTTCATATTTAGAAAACCAATCTCTATTAGGGGTCATATGGAAAGATGCACCTGAGTCAATTAACCATGCATCATTACCTACATGAATGGCCGAAGTTACAATGAACGCTTCACCATCTTCCTTCTCAGACTCAGAATCAGAGTCAAATTTTTTCTTTTTCTTCTTCTTTGCACTCCTTACGAAAGTGTCCAGGGTTACCACAATTCTAGCAAATAACTTTAGACTTTCCAAGAGATTTGGATCTCCCCTTGGACTTGGATTTGTCACACTTATCACTCTTCTTTCCTTTTTCTTTAGGTCCTCCACGAACATTTAGGGCCTCTTTGGCACTGACGGATACCTTCCTCCTCATCTGTTCAAAAATCAAAGAACCCACAACATCTTTAACTCTCAATACAACAAAAGTGTGAGGCCTACCTTTTTCACTACTATTCATGAGACTATTTATAGTACTATTGCTATTATTTTTATGATTGGGGGACTGTTGATCCCAGAATATTGATTATTAAACCTAATTGATTTTTAAGAAAACAATTGTGCAATGATAGTTAGATGTTTCTTTTAAGTGAATGATGAATGAATAATATTAGAAATGGAACTTTAATGTGATTTCAGTATGTTTATATGGTAGAATTTTTAGGTATGCATGTATTTAAATTGCTTCAGCTATGATATCTTTATGTGTTATTGACTTCGAGTTTGAGTGTGCAGGTATTGCTAACAAAACCACAAATACAGGAGATCATTCCACACCCTATGTTGTATCCCTTGTGAGCCGATCTAGTTCCACGAGGAACTAAGATCAACTCCGTGTATGGTGGAAATGTTGTAATGTTGTAATGTTGCATGGGATCAAGGGAATTAGGTCTACCCTCTGAATTACTTGTATTGTGATATGTGTTGTAAGAAATGTTGTTATGAGTCTTGTTTAAGTTTATTTCTTTTAGACCATTTTCTTGTGTTTTTACTTGACTTTGAGAATTCTAACTAGGATAAAATCAACCCTAGGTTATACCCCATGGGTTTAGGGACCCTTTTGACTAGGATAACCTTGGGATAACCTCCATATGGTCACTTCAACTTCATGGTGAAGTTAAGTGACGAATTTGGGAGCATGGGGATAATGGGATGAGTGGAATCCACACTTAGACCCACTTCCAAGTCATGGAAGGACTCCATGATCCACCAATAATGGAGTGCTTGTCTCTTTGTGCCTCTCTTTTGGTGGGAGACCCCCATAAAAAGGGTGGTGTGTCATCCACTTCTTTTTTTTTTAATTTTTCTTATTATATTTTATTCACCCATGTGTTGTAAAAGGGCTATAGTGGGGAACCTCTTGAGTGGGGTTTAATTGTTTTAAGTCCACTAGGGATAATGGAGAAGGAGTGGGTTTAGTTTTTTAATGCCACTTGGGAATAAGGATAATGGAGAGAATTTGTTTTAAAGAGGAGAAGAGGGAGAGGGTAAGGGGGTTGGATTATTGTGGAAAGAAGGAGAACTTGGAGGAGGAGACTAAGGGTGGAGCTCTTTGTCAAAATACTTCCATAATTGGGCTTGTAGAGGTTAGTGAGCCAATTTACTCACCTATGTATGTTCTGTTCTTGTTTGATGAATGTGAACTTGCATTGGTTGTCTATGTGTTATTTTTGCTATTTTGGGTTTGTGTTGGGAGTATGAAAGAGCTTCTTCTAGTTGGAAGACAATGCTCATCATGTATGGGGAAGGGAAGGTGTGAACCTCCTCGGGTGTATTCTTATTCCTGTTATAAGGAAGCCTTGAGGGCATGTTGGTAATTTTGAGCCTAGAGGGCTATAAGGCTTTGAGAGCCTATTTGGGATATCCCTATGATTTTTATTATGTGGATGGCTTGAGGCCATGAGATAAACTATGATAATTGTATGAGAAGAATGACACCTTGGAGTAGAGAGAGTCTACTTCCCTACCCCCTTTGAACTCACCTCAGCTGAATCTTTGTATTATGTGTAAAACCATGGGAGTTTGAATGTTGTTTGCTTTGATTGTTGTTATTCAATGTTGTGAAGTGTACTGGTCTATTCTACCCTGGGTATGTGGATGATCTCCCTAGCTCGGGGGTGACCCTCTTGCGGGTCTATGGTAGGGAGGAGAGCTAGTTGGTTCTTGTTTTCTCCCTTGTTGTCATGCAGGTTTCTGTTGGAGCATGTAAGAGGATTGGAGGAGTTTTGCCTTGTTAGAGAAAATGTTCTATCTTCCTGTTTGTAATGAGAGCTTGGTCTCTTATAGTCTCATCCTGTAAGAGTTTTAGAGGAGAGATCTCCTCTCTCTGAAATTTGTTGTAAAAATTGTTATTTTGGGAAGTAGAGAGAAAAATACCTCCCTTATCATGTTGTTAGTTAGAAAAATACGTCCCTTATAATGTTGTTAGTTGTGATTTTTATTGTTTATTTCATTATATCAATGTGAGAGCAGAAAGAAGAGAAAGCTATTTTATCCAAGGAGTAGATTTGTCTAATTCCTTGCAAATATATAATTTGTGAAAAAATTAGTTGTGGTTGTATGCAAAGCTGTTAAGATCTATCCATTGTACTGTTTAGTGGGAAATATTGAAAATTGCAAGTTGAGTAGTTGAAATTTGGACATTGAAAGAGGAAAGAAATTGTGTTTTGGTTAATTACTTTTATTATTGGGAATAAATGCATAAGAGTATTTATTTCCTTATTAAATTGAATGCTATTAAACTTGGATTGAATTTAGTTACTTGAAATTTAATTCCAATTAAAAAGAAAGATAGTTTTTCTTTGAATATCTAATGATTAACACTAGCTTGTATGAAGCTTAATTATGTAGTTGCAACTGATAATAGAATTGTAAGGAAAATGAGAAACAAATCTTTATATTATCTTGCCTACGTTAAATATTGATAAAAAAAATGTATATATATATATATATATATATATATATATATATATATATATATAAATTGTTTTCTGTATTGATGAACAAACTGAAATAAACTGAGAAAATTACACAATGTGAGTACCTTATGCTATATATATATATATATATATATATATATATATATATATATATTCATTTAATTGTAATTAAAAAGGGGTCTCATGCTAAGACTATATATATATATATTTGTATTTATTTTTATTTAAAATTTTGAATTAGTAAATGCGATGAGAAGTGAAATCGCAGCTACCAAATATTACACAGTCTTAAATTTACAAAGGATGATGGTGGGGGTTTAACCCCCACCGAAATATTAGTAAGAAGAGGGTGTGCGAAGTGGGATGTGGGTGGGGCTCTGCCCCTCCCCACATCCCCGTTGTTGCCTTAGCCTGCGGGCTACCAACACCCCGTCGTGACCAGCACCGCTCCCCCTTACTCCCGCCGCCGTCCAAACCCCTGCACGACCTTCGTCTCTCCCAGCACTCCCCTCTGTAGCCCCCTCCACATCCCTGCCTCCGCCCACTGCTGACTGCGGCCTCCCCAAACCTCCCTCCACCTGCGTCCGCCGACGCTGCCACAACCACCAACCCTGCACCACCCCCCTGCAACCAGCGCCGAGACCTCTGCCGCCGCTCCATCATTAACCTGCATACATATCTCACATAACAAGAATCTAGGGTTATTTAACCCCTAATACCATGAGTTGGAAATACATAATAACATGGTTTTAAAATAAGAGTGGAGTTTCCACTAGCATGGGTTAAAAGGTATTTAGATAAAAATAAATGTATATATGTGTGTGTGTGTGTGTGAGTGCATATATATATATGAAAATTGTTATGATAAAGTGGGTTGTCAATTAAAAAGAAAGTTTATTTCATTAGAGATATTTAAAAGAATGATTATATATATATATATATATATATATATATATGTATATATGTATATATATGTATATATATATATAATTAAATAACTGAAACATAATTTAAAATGTAAATATATTATTAATTGTTTATTCATTGTGAAAGGGGATTTTAAAATAAAATGTATATATTAAAAGAAAAATAAAATATTTAAATATATATATATATATATATATATTTAAATATTTATTTAAAGAATTAATGAGGCAATTTGTTTTGACATTCAAATATTTAAAATTCACAGGCAATTTATTGAGATGAATAGATATTTAAATAAATAAACGGTGGAATATAACAAAAGTAATAAAAGGAAAATGCGAGCCAAATTTGAAATAAATTGAGAAAACCAATTAAAGGCCAACCATCTACCAAGGAATCCTAAATGTTGCAAATTAAACCGACATAAACATAGTGAACGATATCTACATGCACATGTGTGTAGATTATTCTGTTAGCAACAGCAACTTTGACGACTTAAACATACGCAACCGAGCACGCTTACGCATGTGAGGGGAAATCCAGAGTAGTAAAAGGAAAATTTTTGATAGTTCATATCATGACCACATGTCGCATGTGGACATGACACGCGTGTTTGCGTGTTGTGATCGCATGTGAAATGTGGGCATGACAAAAAGTACTTCCAATATCCATAACAAGAGAATCCCATGAATTAGGCAAAGAATAAAGTAGGATCTCACATCTCTACTCCTCGTCCATTTTTACACCAACTGATGCCAATTGAGCCACCAATATATTGAATGTTTCCAAGTGGTCTGCAATTCATCCACCCTCTTCCATTCTCAAGGAATACAATTTCTTACTCAAGAAAATCTTGTTCACTAAAGATTTTGCTTGATATATCTCACCAAGTTTCTTCGCAGAGGACTCTTCATGGACATTGATTAAAATAGAGTTTGTCAGGCACAACTTTATTAGACCCTTGGCTTTATGGTCCATAACATCATATTGAGCAAGTCAAGTAGCATATGTAGACCTTGAAACGTGCTCATAAATAGCATCCCATAGATCTTGATCAATTAATTAGTCTTCCATCTTCAGCTTCCACATCTCAAAATTGTTACCAAAAAATATTCTACCTCTATTCTCCCTAATGTGCTCACCATCTAAGAATTCTTGTAACAACATCTCAAAGTATCTTTTGCACAAGCTCCCACTCAAAATTCGATTAGCTCAAAAAATCCAACAAGCCAAAATGAAATCAAAGGTGATCAAACTCTGATATCACTTGTAAAGAAGCTAAGGTATTAGAACAACTTCCTACACTAATCTTGAGAGGAGGGTTATGCAAAAAAATTATATCTTTACAATAGTTACAAAAATCAACATAAATAACAATCATACCACAACATAGTGATTTACGTGGGGAAAACCCTTTCAGGATAAAACCCCACACTCTAAAATCTGCCTAATATATTATTCATAGATCAACAAGATTACAATATACTTGCATATAAAACTTTCATGGGATTATCACCAACCAGAGATTCAGAGGAAACTCAACATCTATAAGATTCTCACACACAACCTCCATCTCAAACACTTAAATATAGGAGATATATTACATGAAACCATCAAACAATAATTCAAAACCATGAGTTAAAACCACCCAAAAATGTGGTGCCCAAATTATCTCCAATCAAGGATTTCCTATGATATGTCAAAACACACACCAACAAGTGTAACTCCCCCTTACAGCTCTTTTCTATGTCCAACATGTTTTCACATTTTCCAATACAGGAGACCCAACTTTTGAAGGCCATAAATTTTGATCTGAGAGGCTGATTGACAAATTGTTTGATGCATTGGAAAGATTGTAAAGATATCTATCAACCTATAACCCTCTTTATCAGTTATGACAACTTTCAAGGCCAAAAATGGCCTCTAAGTGCCTCAAAATTAGCTTCAAAAATTTTTTAAGACTTCAAAAACTGGAAACTTTAATATCTTGACATCCAAACATGACCTTGGGTTGAAACTCACCCAGAATGTTTATTTGACAATTCCATAGCTTTGGAAAAACATTCGGGCCCTTACGTTCTCAAATGCAAACTTACTAAAAATCGAAACCTTTTGTAATTGCAAGGTTGAGACACATTTCCTAACAAAGAACTCCCCCATGAAGCATTTATTACATCTTACACCCACTAATAATGGAAGATTATCTTACTATTCCACTATATAAACCCCTCTGTAATGCTTCATTACAACAATATTTCCAACTCCTTGGAGAATAATAAAATATTTACATGTCTTCACCCTCACATGGGTGTCCCATTTTTCCATCTCCATCATTATTAGAGATGCATAAATTATTTACCTACCTACAAATAATTAAGTTACAATAGACCTTAGGATATGCAAGGTGAATATCACACCTAATTCTAATATTCTCCCACTTGATATGCACATTGCAAAAGCATAAGGGTTTCTAACAAAATGAACTAAATGCCAAGGGTATAACCATTCTACACCAATTATCCTCTATGTTCATGGGCTCAAAAAAGCATCCACAACATCCATCAAATGGTCAACTCAACCACAATACTCTCATCCTCTATCATGCCCAAACATGAAAGATAAGAAACCAAAGTCAAGAACACACTTTGATTGTCATGATTTAACTTGAAAACATACACCAAAGTCCATATCCTCAAGATCAAGACCAAGTATCTGCCATATAATCAACACAACAACTAGAATAGAAATCATAGCCCATTGCTAACTGTTGTGATGCTCACAACACACCCCATTTTACTCCTTAGCAAAATGAGGACCCCTGTTGTGGCTGTGGCTTTTGCCTGTGTGTGTGTTGTTCTGCTTGGTGGTAAAGGGAAAAGGGAGTCAAATAGTACAAACCTTGTTGAAAATAAAGAAAAAATAGCATTAAGTGCTAGAGCATAATATGGGTGAATTCCTTGTCAAAAATGAGTGGGTTGCTTTTTAGACCATTTTAAAATTCCCAATATTTTGCAAGTTATATGTGTTTTTTGGTAAGTGCACTATTGGAGGGTTTGTATGTTGTGTATACAAGGTTGTTTGTATGTTGGGTTGTTGTATGTTGCATATGCAAAGTCCTTTGTATATCAGGTCGCTCATATACAAAGTCTTTTGTATATCGCTCATATACAAAGTCGCAGGGAAGTCATCAGGTTTATATACATTGTTATACTTGTATGCATTTGGATAATGGTTTATTTATACATGCAAGTCAGACCCAACAGAGTCCAAAGTTTAAACGAATAATCAGTGGAGTCCGTCGATGCATTTTGTGTTTGTATGTATCCTACATACAAAGTGGATATACAACACCATATGTATAGTGTGGAACTGAAAAAGGTTATGAAGGTTGGTTTTATCGTTGTATGTTTCGTGCCTTGTATGTATGTTTTGGGACATACATTGCAGGATACATACAAGGCGGATCTCAGGAAAAGTTAAAATCTGATATAAACGATGCATCACTACTTAATGCATATGTCGAAAGATGCATTGCACGTTATACATCACGGAGCCGAAAGCAAGTAAACTATGGTCTATAAAAGCGATAAGTCCGCCGGATGTATATGATGATTTGTATGTTTGAAGATACAAGCCGATATACAAGCGATAGATACAGGCTGATATACAAGCGAAATATACAAGCCGACATACAAGCGAAAGATACAAGATAAGATATAAAAGCGATATGCAAGATTAAAGATGCATTTTCGAATGCGATGCAAAGATAAAACATTGCCAATGAAAGGTTGAGATCCGTAGTTGCATGCTGGTTTGTATGTATCTTAGATACAAAGGGAAAAGATACAAAGCCGAAGTCGAAGATAAATTACAATTTGTTTAATGCACCTTTTGAAGTCTGCATTTGTATAACATATACAAAAGTGAAAGATACATACAATTTTATATGCAAGCCGGATGCAAAAGAAGAATTAAGTACAGAAAATTCTTTGTATGTTCGGGGTGCTTGTATGTTTATAATATACATACCTGACATACAAAGGAACATATAGACGGAAATTATACAAAAGAACATATATAAGGAATTGAGTATAAGAAAAGGCAGGAAAGTAAAGCGGGAGGGTTTTGAAGCCGTTTTAGGGCCCGATAGCATTTTTTTGGTCAACAATGGTTGACTCAACCATTCTTGACGTCATATGTGCATTTGGATATGCAGATGTTTACAGATGCTTAATATTCATAGCTTGATATCCAAGCTTCCACGTTCAGGGCTAGATTTATAGTTAATGTAATGTTTCTTTTCCTGTTAGTTATTAAATGATGCTTAATTCTTGTCTGCCTATTGCAGGATGTTGGAATTATTTGGAGTTCGGTTGTATGTTGCAGATCGAAGTAGCTGAACATAACAGAGTTGCATGCAGAGGCAACATGAACCTAAGCTGAAGGAATATTATCAAGTGTGTTGTTTGCCAGTTGGAGAGCAAATCAAGTCCAAAATGTTGGAATATTCTATGCTAGCTGTGTGAGTGCCAACTGGCAGGCATGTGTTGTTCATCTAGACCGTTGATTGTTCTAAGAGGGTCCTAATCCTTGGATCATTGTAACCATTTTCTGGATTCTATCCTATAAAAGGGGCCATGACTTGTCATAAGAGAGGAGATGCAAGGGGAGGTCAATCATTTTAAATCTGACCGAGCCAATTTAATATAGGAGATCAGATTACTGAGACTAGTGAGGACTGAATTGTTGAAATGTCAAGGTTCTTTCTCCAAATAATTGCAAATATACTAGTTCTAAAGCATATTGGATGGAGATGAAGCTTCAGATTACATCCTGATTGTAAACTTTACGTAATCTTCAAGTTGATTCCTGGATATGTAATGGTGAATGCTATGTTCAATAGAAACACTTTCATTTTATTGCACGTTGTTGTCAACTTTTCCTTTGAAGATTTGCACTAGATCATGCGGATTTGTGGAATTAACTGGTGAAGTATGATTCTAGTTTTCTTCTCTTCATTGTTGTATCGGAACATGTATGTGGATCAGTGATCTCAGTCAAGTAATTTTGGGAATCTCATTCTTTAAACTCTATCTTTGTCATTTCTTTTTTCTTAATTTCATTGAAATCACTTCCATAACTGCAAATCATGATAAATAATAAGCAGAACTGAGAAATATGCTGACATCTCGTAGGTAACTGAAAATTCTTAGCATATTTTGAGCTAAATGCATGTAGTGTTGAAAATATCATGCAAAGAATTACAAATAATGGTAAAAATCATGCAAATATCAACCTGTAGGCACATTATTTGAGTGAATTCATAGTGTAGAGGTAGAATTGTTGGAAATTTATGTAGAGCAGACATAAAGGACATGATATTTGGAGGAATACTGATGAACTTTGCAAAAACTACTGGAGAATGTAAGGCCCCTGAATGATTAACAGCAACACACATCAACCAATGAGTAACGTTAGTAGATTATGAACTAATCAACGGAGACTTGGGATCATGGATTCTTTGAATTCATCATATCTTTCAAGATAAATAAAGGTTGTTGTGTAACTTTTATTTCATGTTTGTTTGTGAGTAACATCATCATCAACATAAATTGGTGCTAGAAGGAGGGCATGAGCTGTTTCTCAGCAAAGAAATTCTTTTCAATTGAAGTGATATCCCCTACCTCTATATAGCAGCCTGCCTTAAATCTTGCAATTGATCTGTTTACCCCTCGCTTCTAACGCAATCAACATAAATTGGCGCTAGAAGGAGGGTAGAACAGGAAAGAACACATTGCTTCAGTTGTCATTCATTTTATGCAGGCCCCTCGCTTCTAACGCATCAACATAAATTGGCGCTAGAAGGAGGGCAGAATGGGAAAGAACACATTGCTTCAGTCATCATTCATTTTATGCAAGCCCCTCGCTTCTAATGCATCAACATAAATTGGCGCTAGAAGGAGGGCAGAATGGGAACAAACGCATTGCTCCAGTCATCATTCATTTTATGCAGGCTCCTCGCTTCTAACGCATCAACATAAATTGGTGCTAGAAGGAGGGCCTGAGCAAGGAATCTGTGGATTTCTGCAAATGTTACATAAATATTTCATCATTTGAGTTGAATGTTTGCAAATATCTCTTGTCTAAGAAGATTTGACTGTATCTTTGCAAAGATCTAGCTCAAAGCTTCAAAGATTCATTTGATTTTCTGAGCTTTCAAGTTTTATTATGAGATATGATAGATCTCATTAAAATTTCAAAATCCTAAAAATTGAAAATAGAGTCTCATTTCAATGGATGCATATGAAGACAATTTTCAAGTTAATATTCCTTTATTTCAGGAAACTTTGAATGAGAAGCTTTATCCTCAAAGTTTATCTAACTTTGGTTTATCTAGTTGTTGCAGGATACACAGGACTGTGGAGCACAATGAAGTTAATTGTTTAACTTTCCTCACCAGGATAGATTTATATTTGAAAGGACTAATTCTTTTCTTAGATGTGTTCAGGGCTGAAGTCTAGCAGGAAAATGAAGAGATTCTGGAGCAACAAGCAGATACAACACTAGAAATTATTAGTTGTCCAAACACTAAAGTGGATCACTTTAAAGATTTTGAATTATATTTGTCTAGAAATATATAGTGTAGTCAAATATTAGGTCTATCCACTGATGATGTCCTGATTGAAAGTTGGTGCAGTTTACATGACGAAGAGCATTCAGAAAGAGATTGTGATGCTTGCTTGGTCATGTTGGAGAAGACTCAAATCCTGGAACAGCAAGAAGAGACAACACCCGTAATCATGAGTTGTTTAGAAAATACAATAGTTGAATTAGTTCTAGAAGGTAAAGATGGGGAAACATCTTTCCTTGAGTCATTTTATGGTGAGATTGATAGGAGTTCTCTACTTCCTAATACAGCTAAAGGGGATTGCAGGTATAAATCTTTCAAAATTTGTAGAGAAGAAATCACTTGTCAGGATAAAGTCTTTGATTCTAATCCTAATACTTTTGATAAGGATAGTGAAACATCTTTCCTTGAGTCATTTTATGGTAAAGAGAAATGTAGACAGGTGGAAGAATTTAAATGCATTGCTACTGAAGAAGTTCCTATGATAGTTACCCACGGAGTCATAGAAAAGAAAGTAAATCCTAATTTCATAGCTAACTTCTTTAAGTTGAATGATCAAGTGCAAGGTTGTTGCAAGTCAATGGAATCAGACACTCTACTGGATGGAAAATGTGAGTTATTTGATGGACAATTCATGAAAGTTGAAGATGCAGAAAGCTTTGGAGTTGTTGTGCATGATCATATGTCAACCTGACACTGTTTTGAAAATGAAACAAGGAAGTATTCCTATCAATCGAAAGTTGTTTCACTTTTACAGTCAAATGATTTAGAAATGATAAATTTCTGTATATCAGATTATGATTATAAAGATACTCATTTAGATGCTGATGTGCAGAGAATTGAAGAAAACATTGAGACGTTTCCTGAACTTGAGGATAAACTGAACATCTAGAATGAAGAGATAGATGTGGATAAAGATGAAGAAATAATCCATCAAGAGTCATACATTCTTCAAGATGAAGGGAGGCCTGACGTTGAGCCCAACAACAAAAATGCAAATTTAAATGGAAGATCAGCTGTCAATGCACCAGCATGTCCTGCAGAACCAGAGATACACCAGGTTGTATCTTTCCTTTCCACAGTAAATGATGTTGATTATTATTTTGATTATGGAAATTCAAGAGATAAAACATGCATATGGATATGTCATGAACATGATGAGCTTCCTCAGTTGCTAATTGTTAAGAGTTATTCTATTAAATACAGTGAATTTAGAATACAAGAATATTTTTCAGAATACAAGGATGAATTTGCTAGGATCAGAACCATAACTAATGCCCTAATGCTCCTGCACAATCTAAGGAAGTATGCAAATACAGGTGTCTTTGGGTCTTTTCCCGGGTTTTATTTGCCTTGTAGAGGCTGGTATATAGTTTGGTAGAATAGTTGTTCTGTTTCTTTTCTTTGTTTTCTTGTCTTGCTTTGTGTTATTTCCTTTTGTAGGGTAGTTGTTTGTACAGTCTGCTTGTTTTGTTTGTTTTTTTGTTTTCCTGTGTGCTGGGGTCTTTATTTTCATTTAGAGTATGCAGGAGCAGCCTAACAACCACTAAAAACAATGGAAAATTTAGAACATTTAGGTTAATTATTTGAAATTTATCCATAACTTGTTGTGACTGTCATGAATGCAGAAAGTTGTTTGACTTGTGAAATTTTGTATTCAATAACTGTGGGTTGAGTATTCAAGGGAAGTTTCTCACAATGACACACCTAAAATCCTTGGGTTTGTTGAACCTACCAGTGTAGATATTAGGTGAAAAATCAGAGGTCACCCTTACTACCATTGCAATTCTTAGCTTAATTTTAGCAAGTGTTCATTCCTTGCATCATGAAGTTACAACTGTAATATCTTATGAAGTTTCCATATCAAATCCAAAAATATAAAATAATAAAATGGATTTTACTGAAAATCTAGGTTAAGCCATCTAAGTAACTCTATCGGGGCTATAGACACTTGCTGGCAGTGGGGCTCTACTTAGGAGAATTGTAACGATAACCTTGTCGGGGCTATAGACGCCTACTGGCAGCAAGGCTCTATCTGGTTGGCTATGAGGGAATGACATCAACTAGGTAGTCTAATATCAGTCACTGGTTTGTTCAACTGATTTTCAAGATGAGGATTATTAATCACATGCACCCACTTAAACTAAAGGGAAAATTCATGCACCTTATTGAATACATTAGGTCTCAAGTTAAATAATGATTTGCAGAAAAGATAGTTGGAAATTATGAATTTGTTTCATTTAATTTTTTTTAATGGTTTTAATTTAATTGTTTTGTTTGGTTGCTAGTTGTTGTGATGCTCACAACACGCCCCATTTTACTCCTTAGTAAAATGAGGACCCCTGTTGTGGCTGTGGCTTTTGCTTGTGTGTGTGTTGTTCTGCTTGGTGGTAAAGGGAAAAGGGAGTCAAATAGTACAAACCTTGTTGAAAATAAAGAAAAAATAGCATTAAGTGCCAGAGCATAATATGGGTGAATTCCTTGTCAAAAATGAGTGAGGGTTGCTTTTTGGACCATTTTAAAATTCCCAATATTTTGCAAGTTATATGTGTTTTTTGGTAAGTGCACTATTGGAGGGTTTGTATGTTGCGTATACAAGGTTGTTTGTATGTCAAGTTGTTGTATGTTGCATATGCAAAGTCCTTTATTGGGTCGCTCATATACAAAGTCTTTTGTATATCGCTCATATACAAAGTTGCAGGGAAGTCATCGGGTTTATATACATTGTTATACTTGTATGCATTTGGATAACGGTTTATTTATACATGCAAGCTGGACCCGACAGAGTCCAAAGTTAAAATGAATAATCAGTGGAGTTCGTCGATGCATTTTGTGTTTGTATGTATCCTACATACAAAGTGGATATACAACGTCATATGCATAGCACGGAACTGATAAAGGTTATGAAGGTTGGTTTTATCATTGTATGTTCTGCGCCTTGTATGTATGTTTCAGGACATACATTGTGGGATACATACAAGGCGGATCTCAAGAAAAGTTACAATCTGATATAAACAATGCATCACTGCTTAACGCGTATGTCGAAAGATGCATTGCACGTTATACATCGTGGAGCCAAAAAGTAAGTAAACTATGGTCTATAAAAGCGATAAGTCCGCCAGATGTATATGATGGTTTGTATGTTTGAAGATACAAGCGATAGATACAAGCTGATATACAAGCGATAGATACAAGCTGATATACAAGTGAAATATACAAGCTGACATACAAGTGAAAGATACAAGATAAGATATAAAAGCGATATGCAAGGTTAAAGATGCATTTTCAGATGTGATGCAAAGATAAAACATTCCCAATGAAAGGTTGAGATCTGCAATTGCATGCTAGTTTGTATGTATCTTAGATACAAAGCCGAAGTCAAAGGTAAATTACAATTTGTTTAATGCGCCTTTTGAAGTCCGCATTTGTATAACATATACAAAAGTGAAAGATACATACAATTTTATATGCAAGCCGGATGCAAAAGAAGAATTAAGTACAAAAAATTCTTTGTATGTTCAGGGTGCTTGTATGTTTATAATATACATACCCGACATACAAAGGAACATACAGACGACAATTATACAAAATAACATATATAAGGAATTGAGTATGCGAAAAGGCAGGAAAGCAAAGCGGGAGGATTTTGAAGCCGTTTTAGGCCCGATAGTATTTTTTTGGTCAACGATGGTTGACTTGACCATTCTTGATGTCATATGTGCATTTGGATATGCAGATGTTTACAGATGCTTAATATTCATAGCTTGATATCCAAGCTTGCACGTTCAGGGCCAGATTTATAGTTAATGTAATGTTTCTTTTCCTGCTAGTTATTAAATGATGCTTAATTCTTGTCTGCCTATTGCAGGATGTTAGAATTATTTGGAGTTCAGCTATATGTTGCAGATCGAAGTAGCTGAACATAGCAGAGTTGCACACAGAGGCAACATGAACTTGAGATGAAGGGATATTATCAAGTGCGTTGTTTGCCAGTTGGAGAGCAAATCAAGTCCAAAATGCTGGAATATTCTATGCCAGCTGTGTGAGTGCCAACTGGCAGGCACGTGTTGTTCATCTGGACCGTTGATTGTTCTGAGAGGGTCCTAATCCTTGGATCATTGTAACCGTTTTCTGGCTTCTATCCTATAAAAGGGGCCATGACTTGTCATAAGAGAGGAGATGCAAGGGGAGGTCAATCATTTTAAATCTGACCGAGCCAATTTAATGTAGGAGATCAAATTACTGAGACTAATGAGGACTGAATTGTTGAAATGTCAAGGTTCTTTCTTCAGATCATTGTAAATATACTAGTTCTAAAGCATACTGGATGGAGATGAAGCTTCAGATTACATCCTGATTGTAAACTTTACGTAATCTTCAAGTTGATTCCTAGATAATTAATGGTGAATGTTGTGTTCAATAGAAGCGCTTTCATTTTATTGCATGTTGTTGTCAACTTTTCCTTTGAAGATTTGTACTGGATCATGTGGATTTGTGGAATGTCCTGGTGAAGTATGATTCTAGTTTTCTTCGCTTCATTGCTGTATCAAAACATGTATGTGGATCAGTGATCTTAGTCAAGTAATTTTGGGAATCTCATTCTTTAAACTCTATCTTTGTCATTTCTTTTTCTTAATTTCATTGAAATCACTTCCATAACTGTAAATCATGATAAATAATAAGCAGAACTGAGAAATATGCTGACATCCCGTAGGTAACTGAAAATCCTTAGCATATTTTGAGCTAAATGCATGTAGTGTTGAAAATATCATGCAAAGAATTACAAATAATGGTAAAAATCATGCAAATATCAACCTGTAGGCACATTATTTGAGTGAATTCATAGTGTAGAGGTAGAATTGTTTGAAATTTATGCAGAGCAGACATAAAGGATGGGATATTTGGAGGAATACTGATGAACTTTACAGAAATTACTAGAGAACGTAAGGCCCCTGAATGATTAACAACAACGCACATCAACCACTGAGTAACGTCAGTAGATTATGAACTAATCAACGAAGACTTGGGATCATGAATTCTTTGAATTCATTGTATCTTTCAAGATAAATAAAGGTTGTTGTGTAACTTTTATTTCATGTTTGTTTGTGAGTAACATCATCATCAACACTAACACATCCAGCTTATTATACCACAAAACAGGGTACACACATCACAAGTAGACCTTCTACTATCAACATATCCAACCCAATCCACAATCACATCCCCGCGTATTCATTATCCTACACAAAATCTATCTCCATCAATAATGAACACATAAACTTATAAAAATACTTGAAGACCCTTGTACTATAGTCTAATGACACATATATATCCATGGGACTCCTACTACATGGGAAATGTCTAGTTTGAAACTAATCAAAGCATCCAAAAGTCCACCAATAACACTCTCATAAAGGACGTGGCTAAAGTCCTCTATCACATAGTGTTGAAGAACACACATCGATCTATAAACATTAGAACTAAACCACCACAAAATACTCTCTCCCTTGATCACTTTGCTAAGAAACTCATCTCTCCCAAGTTCTTCACATCACATAGAAAAGTGAGATTAAAAAGCCTCAATCATCCATACTATTACTAAAAATCAATGAAGTACAATAATAAAAATGATCACCAACGTGTTTGAAAACCAAACAAAGTGATATGATTAGTTCTATATAAATCTCAACTCTAATACGAAAAGAACCAAACCTTTGGGATAAATAATAGACAATAAACCATGTCCTTCTACCAAAACCAACATGTGCTCTAGCTATTACAAGTAAGATCTACTTACAAATCCCCAAATAGAAAAGCCATCAACATCTAACCATTCAACCCTGATGTCAAACATAGCAACAACAGATGTAAGATTCTCAAAATAGAGGAAGATCAAACTAATTATCATTCCCATGATAAAGGGAATATGCCCAAATCCACTTATCATATCTTGTACTCTTCAAACCAATCCTCAAAACTAACACCACAAATGAAGACCCACACATAAGAAGACAATGTAAAACATATCCATACATCTACTACTCAAACAAGTCCTTAGAATTGACATCATATCTCAAGAATCATTCACGAGTAAACATGACACAAATAAATAATGCATATAAATACTAGGTGGGAAATACCAATAAGATCATTCATTTTTGAGTGGATTGTGAGGCCCACCCTTGTGTGACAGGGTTAGTCGCACTTTTAGACTTGTTTGTGATTGATACACTTGGAAGTAGTCTGTGGTATATGGACTTAAGATCATATTCTTTAGACTATATGTTGGATCTAGGGCATACAACTGAGAGGGGGGGGTGAATCAGTTGTATAAAACTTCTTCCTCTTTCAAACACTTGATTCTTCATTGTTAGTTGGCAGCATATCAATTAATCATCCATGAAAGCATAATACATAAACACAAGAGCAGATAAACATCAACACATTGAACACCAAGATTTTGACGTGGAAAACCCAGTTAAGGGAAAAACCACGGGGTGATTAACCCAAGAATTATTCTCTGTTAGAAGAATAAAGAAGAATAAATGGCACATGCCAATTAGGGCTCACTGCCCGAGCACACTGCTCACAAAGAGGCCCACTGCCTACAAGGAGACACACTGTCTACAAAGTGATAAAAATCACAGTCTTGAACTGGAGAATGACATCTCTACCATGTCTGGATCAGTTCCATTTAAGCCCAAAAACCTCTGCTCTGCCTTTCGCACTTCTCTTCGCTATGCCACACTCATCCACACAATCCACACCTCGAAATGAACTCACAAACCGTTATTTATACAAGACATCGACTTAGGAACAAACATCTAAGTCGGCAAACAACCATAAGAGTATCTGCAAGATGAATAACACATCCGGTCGGCCACCACAAGAACATTCGCAGGATGAACAACTCATCCGGTTGGCTAAACAGAGCAAGAACTTCATCCGGAAGAATAACTTCAATTCCGGGCTCTACTATCAATGCGAACCGACAACACAACCTCAACATGATCCAAGAACCTTCACAAGCCTGCCTGAATGACCAGGTACATCCGCACTCTCTTTACTTACTGGAATCTCTTCTCTTCCTTATCCGGAACTTCAAGAACACTGTCTGTCGCCACTGTCATAATGCAAGAGGTACTTCCGGACCTCCAAATCATACACAAATCAGGATGACACATCACAAGGACTTCCCAAACACTCCTTCCAATCTGCAGATTAGGATAATACAATTCTGGACCTCACCGGACCTTTTTGTGATCCTCTGTCACCTCTGGATACTTGCCGGAACCGGTTCTACACCGACAGCCACAACTCCTTCAGATCTTCATGCGGACCTCTGAAATCTTAACTGAAGCATCTCAAGACTCATATCTACAAACCCTTTAATCCGCATCCTCCGGTTCTCAACCTATACAATACATTTGCCTTCTTCTCATCACTGTTCTTCACTGTTCCTGACTGAGGCTAATTTTCTCAATGTCCTCAGCACACAGCTCATCCAATCCTTCTTGTCAATGCAATATGAGTATGTTGACATCAATGACAACACTGGCTCACCTCATACTTGCAACACTATATTGGTATTAAGGTTAAATTAACATAGTTGATCCAACTACATATGCGGATGAGGATTGTATTAAGAGTTAGTTGTGTTATGACTCAATTGTGTATGCGAGATACATGTCTTGACTTGATAAATCATATATTGTTTGACTATGATGATGATGAATTAGTTAGAATTGATATGTTAATTCTTGATTTTAGATGAAAGATGATTTGCTTTGTTGTTGATTGTTTCAATTATGAATGTGAATGGATTTCAGTGATATGGGTAAATTAGAAAGGATTATATCTATGAGCATAGGAATAAGTTTGTAATGTGGTTGATTATGTTAATGAATGAATATTATACTTACATTGATTATTGCGAAATGATTTGTAATTAAATTATAATATTCTAAGTAAGATTGAATTGTCGCAATGGTTATTAGAAAACTTGATTTTGATGATTAGAAAAAAATTGTGTAAAGGTTGAAATAAGATTATGCATTGATATTTGAAAGTGACTATATTGTGTTTGAAACACTTGGTTATTGACTCTGTGTGTGTGTTTAATTCTTATATGATTGGACATATTAATGTGTGTTGAAGTGTGCAGGCATTTCCATAGCTAATGGAATTTTAGAGGTCTACTAAGTAACTCATGTATTTAACCAATAATGCCAACCTAATCCCTAAGGTGGATTAAGGTTATTGTTGAAATTGGAATGATTGTAATGAGTTTAATTTGTATGCCTTGATTTATGAGTCTTCTAAGGTTGTCAAGTAGTGAGGTGGATGATGAGTTGTCATCCACATGTCCATTTTCGTTCATGGGCTTTTGGGGCATTTTAAAATGTGTTTTTAGAGCTTTTTATTGATTTTTGTGTGGGTTTATAGACCCTAGGTTAGGTACCTATGTTATAGGTACCTTTGGGGACTCAAATCTTGGACTTTGGGCAAGATATGATCCCTCAAAAAGGTCATAGAAGAAAAGTGGCGAGCTAGGGTTTTGGGAAGAGGAATGGAGACTTGTCTCCATCCTAATCCCACTACCCTAGGTTCATGAATGGACTTGGGGGAATCCCAAAGGGCTCACATGTATGAGAACACAATATAAGAGCCTTTGGGAAGAGAACCCCAAGGACTTCCCTTTCCCCAAGGTCTCACACATGTGTGAGAGTGCTTCTGGGAAAGAGTGCTTGTGAGAATGAATGAGAAGGTGACAAGTGTCACCTACCCATTCAAGGGGATTGGTTTTTCATCCCTATTTATCTCTCCCTTTGGAGATGACAAAGGGCTTTTTTTTGTCTCTTTGGATTTTGGGGAAAAGATTGGGTTTTGAGGAGGATGTTTGAAGTGCTGGAGAACTCTTATGTAGATCTTCCTCAACTCCTTCATACTTGGAGAGTTTGAGAGGTAAGCTCTCAAGAGTCTTCAAGCTTTTAGTAGTTTATTTATTTGCTTATGTAATGCATGTATTGTATGTTCTTATTTGGTTGTGCCATTGTTTTGGGATGGGTTGTTAAGGCAAATTTTCACCACCTGTGTGGAAGAGCTTTCCTTGTATTTGGTGTTTGGAGAGTTGGTGAGAACCTTCTTGGGGAAAGCTCACTCCTTGAGAGGAGTTGTTTGGATTGAGGCCTTATTGATCTTGTGGTTATGTTTGAGAGGCAAGAATTCCCTCCTTGTGATTATTGGAGTAAGGATATGGTTAAATTTGTAATAGGAGATGATATTGATGAGAAAATGGTTAAGTTGAAATATGAGAAAGTAGTGTTGAAGAAATGAGTAAGTTGGTATTTGATTCCTTGCCCCTTGAGGAGAGTAGTCCACTCTCTCCCCCTTGTTTCAAATCCATGGTACATGGATTTTATTTGTGAATATCCTTGGTTGGGAATGTGCTTCTTTGATTGTGTGTGCGGTTGCCTCCCTTTTGTATGTGTATTTTGGGGTTACTTGTAGGCCTCCTAGCTCAGGGGATGCTTGTGAGCAAGCCTGTGGTTGGGTGGTGACCACTTCCATAGGCTTTGTTCTATTATTATGGTTTTTTCCAGGATTTGGGCTAGTTGAAGAGGAAGGAGGAGAAGAGTCTCATTGGCTTATTTTGGTGTTGTCTAAGAGAAATGTTTTCTTATTGTAAGGCTATGTGTAAAGCTTTGAGCATTGAGTGCTTTTGTAAAGGGAAGGGAGAAATGTGTTATCTCATTGTATTGTAAGGTTGTTATTCATGCATTGAGGGACGTTAATGTATTTATGAAAGATTGAAAGAAAATAAAGTATTGGATTTATTTAACATTAAGTTGATTTGGAAAGACAAAGAAATAAAGAGTCTTATTTATGTATCAAATGTTTATTTGCAAAATGTTTCTTTTAATAAATTCAAAAATCTCTCTCTATCTCTCTATCTCTCTACCATTTTTCCCTATCTCTCAAAGAAATTTAATTTCTATTACATTTTTTATCTATCATAAGTTCATTGGAATAGTTTCTTCAAGAATTAAAAACAATGAAGTTATTCCTTGTAAGGTTAAAAAGTTTCTAAGGGATATATACTCTTCTTCCCTCTTTAGAATTGTTACTAATTTTTTGCTCACACTAAAATTAGTTTGACCTAAGTGCAATTGTTCAGAAGAGATGAAAGAAATGCCACAGAAAATGACAGTAGCCATGACCATACAGAAAGAGAAGAACATTAAACCATACCCTGATGAAAAGAGTTGAAACCCTTGTTTTTTTTTGCATTTACAAAATAAGTCAGAAGTCTACAGCAAAGGAGAACAAGAAACTTACCTACATAAAGTAGAGGAGAAAGCATTTAATGGCCACGGCTTCCTTCAGGGTTTTTTCCTTTTCTCTATCATATTTCCTCACATTTTGTAAAACGTTTTCAGCAGAGAAAGCAAAATAATGTCAAGAAGAGAATACAGAAGGAGAAAATAAGTATGGTCATGGCCATTGCCATAAGAAATTGTAGAAATTGGAAGAAATAGCAGTCAAAAAACCAAAGATACAACACTTACCACTTTTTACCATCTCATTTCACTCAGAAATGGAAAAGAATCAAGCACACAAGCCTGAAGAATGCAAAGAGAGGCCATGGAAAACAAGATAAGCCCTAAGTGCCAAGAAGTTACAGAGCGGCAGCCGACAGATAATAGAAAATGAAAATGACTTCATGTTAGGGTTTTCTTCCCCTTTTTCTTCGAATCTTCTTTTTTCTTCATTGTAATTTTTTGACCTTTGTAAACTTACCATTGCCTTATCCAAATTGTCACCGAGGTCAACAACAATCATAATGTAATCCCTAGGGATTATTATAAGAAGTGGCCGACAGGAGGGGTGTATTACATGACAAAGGTGATCGGTAGTAATAAGGATAAGGCTATGCCTTATAATATTCAAATAAACCTCCTTTCCTTAGAAGTTGACTATAATTTAGTCAAACAAATGATGCTCAAACCAACACATGGTCGACATTGCATGATCTAGGATATTCCTTGTCATCATGTGTTTAGATATGAAGACAAGATAGAATTACAAGGTGGCAGAGGCTTTTCATAAAGGTTTTTCTTTGCATGAGGAGGTTTCTTGGAGAGTGGAAGGTATATTTGCATGAAGGTATAATGCATTTCACAAAAGTAGCAAAGGGTTATGTTAGAGTTTTGCATGATGATGCATATAGCAAGATGGCATGGGTCTTCTTAGACTGTTATTTTTGTTTTTTGTATGGCAAATGCATTGTGGATAGAGTGATAAGGCAAAGAGGACTATTTATTTTCTCCTTGGTGCATGTGGAGTCATAAGAGTTTCTTGTTTATGACTAAGTGTTTTATACATTCTTAATATTGTAATTGGAGAGACAAGGATATATTTTTCGCTAAAGGCATATTGGCATGCAAGACGATATTTTTCACTCACAAGGAGTTATAAGGATTGTATTGATCTCTAAAGTCCTATTTTTTGCTAAAGTCATGCAAATTAGGCATATTGTAATTAGAGTGATAAGGAGTTAGTATTTTCATGCATGATTTTACAAATACATTAATTGTAAATAAATAATTAAGTAATATTTTCTAAATTACTTTATTATTTTTCACAAACTGTAAAGTCAAATAAGAACAATTTGTAACCAATAATAGAGTAATTATTTTTATTACTTTATTATTTACTCACAATCAATTTTGCTAATGCAAAATCATGCAAATTGATTAGTTGAATTAGCTAGGCCACCTAGGAGGTTCTTGCATGATTTAAGGAGTATTTTTAGGGTTCTTGGTCAACTTTTTTGGTCAAGCATATGGAGAGGCCCAAATTGGAGCTATTTTTGCTCAATTTGTGGCAGTTTGAGACCCTATTTTTGAGGATTTTTGAGGTTGCTCATGAGAGATTATTTTTAGAGGCAGTTAGTTGCAGTTCATTTTTTTTCTACATGCCTCTTATGAGAGAAAACCTATATACTATAAAGCAAAAGTTTGTTTTTGCTGGTTCTTGCCTTTTTGCTCTTATACACTTTGAGAGAAGAAGGTTTTGTAGCTTAATTTTTTTACAGTTTTATTGAGAGATCAACAGATTACAGGTTTTATTTTTGTCTCTTTTGCAGTATTTCCTTTATCCTTTGGAATCAAGTAATTACCTTTCTATTTAATGCAAATTGTATGAAGTGGTCTGATGAAGTTTTACTGTGTTTAACCATTAAACCTTTAAAATTATTCTCACTTTTGCTTGGAGTATTAAGCATATTGTTATTACAGGTCTTAGGTTGTGTTCATGAAAGTTGTCCTTTTATGTTGTGAGAAAAATCCCTTTTTCCTTCATAAAAAGCCCATTTTCAAGCCTTCCTTAGAATCACTTTTGTGATATTTGTGCCAAGATTGGATTGTGTGAATCAGATTTCTAAGCTATATTGTGAACCATATTGCATATTTTTATCCATATTAGGTGCATCACCAAATTTTACAGTTTCATTTCCATATAAATTCATTCTTTCTTTTTTTCCAAAATAGAAAATCATACATTCCAATAGAATATTATAAGGGAACCAACCCACAATCTGGAGGTCTAATTTCATTATAGGGCACCCACAACTAAAATTAGTCCCATGTTACACGGAATTGCAGAACTTTTTAGTCTTGCATACGGGTGCAATTCCTAGTGATAACAGTTTTTGGCACACCCGGTGGGACATTGAACTGATCCTCAGTTCAAAAGAACTTATTTCTTTTGTTGTTTTTGGTATGAATAGTAGAATTTCAGCCTTTTTAGAGGTTCATTATCAAGTATATGGCGACTCTAATACTTTGGTTTTTCAGATCAGATCTTGCAGCTTATGAAAAAATATCAAACAAGGTCGAGTAAAGATTCTGAGAAGAGGCATAATCAGTTATCTCCACCAAAGAGGAGGATAAAAGTAGATAAAGTGATCAACACAACAGATTTATCAGTTGTTTCAGATCTGCCAAGTACACATCCAGAGTTTGCTTCATAATAGAATCCGTTATTTGCAAGTTCATCATCAGAATTTCATAGTTCTCCATCAGCAAGCCCAAGAGAGCAGATCCCTATTTTCCAAGAGGAACCTCTTATTCTTAAGTTTGTACAGGAAGAACCTGTGTTACAAGAAATTTTGCAAGTAGTTTCAATCCAAGTACCAACTCAAATACCATCTACTCCAATGGCTCTACTCAGAGGAGGTGGAGGTGGAGGACCAATACCACCTTTTGGAGGAGTTAGAAGAGGAGTACCACCTCCCGGAGGTGGAGGAGGTGGAAGAAATCCACCACCACCTCGAAATTAGTCTTTTGTTACATTTAATGGAGGTAGCCCTTTGAATCTAAATCAGCATTATGACATACCGATGGCTGCATTAAAGAGTTTGCCAAGTTTCACAGGAGAAGATGGGACTACACCCATTGAACATATTAGAGATGTGGCTTCTTTGTGTTTTGTTCACCACATTACCGAGGAGAACATTGCAATCAGGCTATTGGCAGCATCACTAAAAGGTAAAGCTCTTCAATGGTTTAGAGGCTTAAGAGTTAATTCAATTAGATCTTGGGATGATTTAGGTGTTACTTTGAATAGACAATTTTAAGATAAATATGATCATTTATCATTAGTTGAACAAATGACCACTATTAAGAGAGCTCCACAAGAGTAAATGTCATATTTTAATTTTAGATTTCAGAAAACATGGAATAGAATCCCTGAAACAGTGAAACCATCACCAGAGCATTTTTTTGTATTATTTGAGGGCATTAAATTCTGATATTGCTCTTATGATACAATCTATGGGAGGGGTAACTTTAGCAGCTGCTTTTGATATTGCAATAAGAGCAGAAAATAGTTTAATACAAGCTGGTAAAATAGCACCTAGGCCTCCAATGCTAATTTTTCTAGATATATAGCCTTTAATTCCAATTTTAGCCCCACATATTTCGTCAATACCATCTTTTGGTTATCAAGCAAATGTAAAAAATAATACAGATCCCATTCATTCTAAATTTCAGGAATTGAAAGAAAATCAGTAAAGTATAGCAAAAATATTGCAGACTGTGAGCAATGATTTAGTAAGTCTAAAAATTCAAGCAAACCAGAATAATAGACCTTACTAATTAAATAGGCCTGGTTATTAGGCAGATTATCAGGGTCAAAGGAGAAATTACAACAATAGGCCAAATCAGCAATATAATCCAAATGTTGTCAGTACATCAAAAGAAATAGTGCCTATACAAAACAACATGGTTCATGATTATGCATGGGGCTACCCATGTAATCAGCTTCATAACCAGGCCACTTACCCAAATGGGATAGTAAGTTAAGCTTTAATGGTACAGAATAACTATGCTACTGCTGAAAATTCAGCAGGTGATGTAAATAACCAACTAGATACTTAGACTCAGTATGTTAATCCTAATGTAGCTTTAATGAATTGGCAGGCTAATGAATTTTGTGGTGTAAATCAATTGCCAGGTTAAAAGCAATCTTTTACTAATATTGCAGCAAACACAAGATAAAAAAAAAGAGTTGTTGACTTGCAACAACAGGCTGGAAATGCAAATCAGGAAACTAATATTGGTAAACAACAAGCTGGAAATGTACAACAGCAAGATGATAAAGGTAAAAGTACAGTTTCTACAACTTAGAATGAACAGAATCAAGCTTCTACATCAAAGGACCTACACATTTTGTCAAGGCAGCCAAATGCAGAAAAATGACAGCCAGAAACCAATAAACAGCCAGCTAAAGACCAACCAGAAGTTGTTGTACCAAAAGTACAACAAAAGATTAGTGGTCATGTCTTCAATATTTTGGATCATATGAAAAAGGCAACAGTAAGCATGTCTATTTTAGATGCTTTACATATTCCAGGACAAAATGATTTGTTACAGAATGCATTATCTCAGTTACCTTTGTCAAATGAAGTGCAAAAAACACATCAACTTCAAGTCATGTTTGCAAATGAGGCAGAAAAAAGAATAGAACAGCCTAAACCAGTAGGCAAACCTCCACCATTTTATGTCACTTTGATTGTAGGTGACTATCTAGTACATAATTGCATGATAGATTTAGGAGCCAATAGCTCAGTTATGCCAAAACAGCTAGCTAATAAGTTAGGTCTGAAATATGAACCTATTGTCAGAGGTGTTGTACAAATGGATGGAACTGAGGTTAGTACAATTGGAATGTTCAAAAATTTAGGCCTTACTTTGCATGTCTATCTAAACTTTGTTATATATCAGGACATTTATGTCATTGATCTACCACCTACCTTTGTTATTTGCTTATCCAGAGATTTTACAGCAAAGTTAGGAGGATATTTATCATCTGATTGGACACATTTATTCTTCAAAACTAGATATAGAACCAAGGTTGCAATCAAATCTAAACCATTAGCCAAAGATCACCTTGAGCCTTATACACCCAGTTCAATAAATGCCAATCTTTCCATCTTTGATCAAGAGGATCTAATTCCTACCCAAGACCCAAATACACCTTTAGAGGGAATTCCAAATATGGTTTTAGATGAATGGGCAGCAGAGAATCATGAAACAAATCCATTTGAACAAATGGATGAGATAGGCCTTGGTGTGTATATGATTCAAGAGAATAATACAGTTATTCCAAATCTGATTAAAGAAGAAAAACAACAAACTATTGAATCTGAAAATGATGTTTGGGAACTTTATTTTGATGGTTCTAGAAGTAAAATTGGTGCTAGAGGAGGGGTTGTTTTGGTTTCTCCCACAGGTGAGAAATACTATTCATCTTTCAGATTTTCTTTCAGTTGTTCTAATAACACAATTGAATATGAAGCTTTAGTTCATGGACTTGAATGGGTAAGAAAGAGAAAAATCAAATGTTTAAAAGTTTTTGGAGACAGTGAGTTAGTTGTTATACAAGTCAGAAACCTTGCTGCAACAAAAAATGACTTGCTAAAATTATATAAGCATAGAGTCTGGGACATGATAGAAGAATTTGATGCATTTAATCTAATATTTGTACCTAGAACTGATAATAAGCAAGCAGATAAGCTAGTTGCCATAGGAGCTGAATATGATATTCCTGCAGAAATGAAGAATATTCACTCTCTTTTATATGTCAAAGTTGTTGTTAGACCATCAGTCCCAGATAATAATATCAGCTGGCAAGTGTTTGATAGTGATGAACATATTGTAAATTTCTTAATGGAAGAGGCTAAATTTTCTGCAGGTAATCAACAGAAATTTGTGTAGCAATATGATGATTAAATACTTCAGTTAAGATCAAACAAGCTAACCAAGGGCTTAGTGACCTTGGAATCTATCTTTAATACTGATGATCAGGTAAGAAAAGATAAGGCCATCTTATTAGTAAAGCAAGAACACTATGAACCCATTGAGATCTTTAAGGGAAAGTTACTCAAGCTTGGAAAGATATGTACAAAGGAAGAATAGAAAGCATTCATCCAGCTTTGCCAGGAGTTTAGTGACATATTTGCATGGGAATATGGATATCTAAAAGGTTTCAACCCAAAGTTGGCTCAGCATACCATAGAACTTGAACCCAAGGCAAAACCTGTCAGACAGAAGCAAAGGCCACTAAATCCTAAGCTGGAAGTGCTTATGAAGACAGAACTCAATAAACTCACTAAAGGTAATATCATTTTTCCTATCAAGCATACTTCATGGGTTTCTAACTTAGTTCCTGTCAGAAAAAAGAATGGAGAAATCAGATTATGTGTTGATTTCCGTGATTTAAATAGAGCATCTTTAAAGGATCATTATCGTTTACCATCTATGGAGCAGATATTGCAGGTTATTTCTGGATCAGAGAGATTTTTTTTATTGGATGGTTATTCAGGTTATAACCAAATTCTTGTAAAAGAAGAAGATCAGTACAAGACAACTTTTACTACAAAATGGTGCACACTAGCATACAGAAAGATGCCATTTGGCTTATCAAATGCAGGAGCAACATTTCAAAGCGGAATGGACATGGCCTTTCAAGGTCTGATTAATAAATTTGTGCTTGTATACTTAGATGATGTGACTACTTTTTCTAAAAAGGTTGAAGATCATTTAAGACTAATCTTTGAGAGATTTAGAG
This sequence comes from Cunninghamia lanceolata, assembly GCA_027924645.1. Classification (NCBI taxonomy): domain Eukaryota; kingdom Viridiplantae; phylum Streptophyta; class Pinopsida; order Cupressales; family Cupressaceae; genus Cunninghamia; species Cunninghamia lanceolata. Next base: position 178,681 of record BSBN01000210.1, on the reverse strand, counting down.
AATTTGGGGTATCACTAAACCAAAAGAAGAGTATTTTTTCTGTTCATGAAGGTAAATTGTTAGGACACATAGTGTCTAAAGATGGAATATCTATTGACCCTGAAAGAATCACTGCAATATTGGCATTACCTTTTCCTGCACACAAGAAAGGCTTACAGAGCTTTTTGGGAAGAATTAACTTTGTAAGAAGGTTTATTCCTAACATAGCAGCACTTTTACAACCTCTTACAGCAATGCTAAAAAAGAATATGCCTTTCAGCTAGACCAGAGAAGGAAAGCAGAGCTTTGAAGAAATAAAGGAGGTACATGTTGCTGCTCCCACTCTGATAAATCCAAATTTTGATAAATACTTCATTTTATATGCATTTGGCAGTGTGGATACTATATCAGCTATGTTTTGTCAACAGAACAATGAAGGATTGGAACAGCCTGTGGCATTTTTCAGCCAAGTTTTGCATGACTATGAGGTAAGGTATTCTTTTGTTATCAGGAGCCTAAAGAAGTTCAAACATATGCTTTCAAATAGTAGAATTCAGTTAATGGTTGCTCACCCTACAGTGAAAGAATTTTTGCTTAGTAAAGATTTAAGTGATAAGAGAGTGGGGTGGATAACAAAGGTCATGGAATATGACATCCAAATTAAAGTCACCAAGCTGGTCCGAGGCAAAGAACTATGTGAACAACTTGCAAAAAATAAAAAATACAGCAAGGAACTTGAAGGAGAAGCTGAGTAGGTGCTTCAAAACAATGAAACAGCTACTGTCCTAGACCCCACTACAAGTTGGGTGCATGATATGATTCATTATCTGCACATTGGTGATTGTCCACAAGGCCTGGACAGATCTAAAAGAAGATATTACATATTATAGGCAATTCCCTATGCTGTAATTGATGGGATTTTGTACAAAAGATATTTTAACAATGTTTTACTGAGATGTGTACAACTAGATCAAACTCAAAAGATTTTAGAGGAATTTCATGATGGACATTCTGGAGGTCATTTTGCAGCCAGAACAATAGCTCTAAAAATTATGAGAGTTGGTTACTATTGGCCTAACATGTTCAAGGTTGCTCATGAATGGGTAAAGAAATGTCTAAAGTGTTTAATTTTTGCAGGTAAACAAAGACTGGCAGCAATGCCCTTGCATCCGATTCAAGTAGAACAGCCATTTGGCAAGTGGGGATTGGACTTCATTGGTCCTATTAATCCACCTTCAAGCCAAGGACACAAGTGGATTTTGACTGCTATTGATTATTTCACTAAATGGACTGAAGCAGTTGCTTTGAAGGATGCTAATGAAACATCAGTCCTAAATTTTTATCAAGATCTAGTGTCAAGGTTTGGAACTCCTGACTCTATTATTTTAGATAATGCATTAGCATTCATTGGATTAAGGATATCTAATTGGTCTGTCAAAAATAACATATTTTTTAATACCTCATCAAATTATTACCCTCAAGGTAATGGACAGGCTGAATCAACTAATAAAAATCTGATTAAAATCATAAAGAAAATAATTAATGAAAATCAGAGGTCTTGGCATGATAAGTTAAAGTTAGCATTATGGGCTGACAGGATTACACCTAAAAGATCAACAGGTAATTCACCCTATGTGCTTACATATGGAAAGGAAGCCAAGTTACCAATAACAGTGGAGTTGCCAACTCTTAGTTACATAAAAGAGTTAGAGTTACTTGAGCAACAACCAATGGAAATCAGGCTTGCACAGCTGATTGAACTTGAAGAAATCAGGAAAGAGGCCTTGAAAACATTGGAAGTACACCAAGCCCAAATGAAGAGAACATTTGATAAAAGAGCAGTCCCAAGAGTTTATAAGGAGGGTGATCTAGTTTTCAAGTGGAATGAGTTGAAGAGAAGAGCAGGTCAACATACAAAGTTTGATGCCATGTGGGATGGACCATACATAATAACAGAATGTAAGCAACACAATGCATTCTAGCTTGCTAAGTTAGATGGCGAGGTGTTGCCAATCCCAGTTAATGGGATTCACCTCAAGTTATGCTATTAGTAAGGCAGCCTTATGCTGCAAATAAGTGCTTTTGCACATTTAGTTTCAGTTATTGTTTTGTTTTCCAAAAAGTTTTTCTGCACGTGTTACTGGTTTTGTTTTAAGCAAGTCAATTTAGTTTTAGTTTTCAGTTTTGTTGCTGTTGTTGTGTCTCAGTCAGTTCTGATTTGCAGATTTTTTTAAGATTCAGGGCAGAAATGACTCTATGCCCAATAGAGTTACAAAGGCTATTGGTTCTAAGTTGTTTAGCAGGCAAACACCCCTGAGAGGTCACCAGAAATGTTACTAATTTTTTGCTCACAATAAAATTAGTTTGACCTAAGTGCAATTGTTCAGAAGGGATGAAAGAAAATTTTGAAGTTATGCATTCATTGAACAATTGATATCTTGACATAGTAGAAATAGACTTCAGATGACAGGATAACCCATCAATCTAATCAAGACTGATGAGTCATCATGACAAGAGAATCAGATGGTCAAGGTATCAGCCATTCAAAGGTACAGTTGTTTTAACAGTGTGTTATCTTTCAAGAGTTATAAGTTAAATTGATTATTCAGTTAATCAGTTTTGAAATAAAGAAAGGAAAGATATTTGTATTGAGTTGTTATTTCATGTCATGTTTTGAACATACATTCAAGTATCTTTTACTTTATCCTATGCATTGATTGAAAAAGAAGTACACATTTATCAAGTGCATATGATAAATTAACTGATTATGTTTAAAAGAAGTGTTCAAATGTGTCCCACACAAGCCGTGGGAATAACTAGACTAAGCAATTGCAGACATGCAAGCTATACATTTGTTTGATAAAAGAAAAAAATGAACACATGATAAAGGAAAACATCCATCATTGCCTGAGCAAGAAGGTTGTCTGGTTGGTATGGTCTTCAGTCTTTATCTTCAGCTCCCACCATCAGTTGAACCTATAAAAAATTTAGGGACAGCCCCATTAGCAATACAGATGTTTTAAATTATCATATGCTTTTATCAAGAAGATATACCTACTTATCACATCATGCATTGTATATGAAGAATCAGATCAGACATGTGATACAGATCAGAAAAAACCATGAAGAAGATCAATCAATGCCATCAGGTATATATTTTATGCTAACTTGTTTGTTCACTGTGCAGGTATACGACAAGTGATGTTGCCGATTTGAAGACAAATAAACATGTGGATTAAATGTGGCTCCCACAAGGGTTTGATCCCAGTATGTTTTCTTTTCCTTTGAAAAGGAGTATCAGAAAGAATAGGATGCATCATTCCAGGCTACACTGTGCATCATTTAAACAATTACAAAAAATCTATGTCATCATGACATTCATTACAACTGATTGAAGCAAATCAGATTAACTTAAAATGCCTGAATCAAGTTGACAAGTGCAGAAATCAAAATTACAGCCATAGAAGGTAGTTCATCTCTTTCATAGCATTATCAGAATACCATTTTCCTGTCATATTTGATGTCATATTTTCAAAACCAAACTTAAGAAATGACAGAGGAGTGAATAGAGATAAGTACAATCATCAAGTATAGTCATCAAGTGCAGACATGGGCACATGTGTTAGGCAGGTTTCTATTGCATATCAGATAGAAAGAACAGGCTACAGGAGCCTTCATTTTTCATACAACAGTTGAAAGCAAATCATAGAGTCACACTGATGTGTTCATGAAGATAAAGTACAGCTGGAACAAGTGATACAGGCCTTGCCTCATGAAGGATAGAAGGTACAATGTACAAGAACAACTATGATAAATGCAGTGTCATCAAATTAATATGGAACAACTATCAAAATGCATGATGGATGTCAGAATTCAGATGACAAGGTACAATAATTTCTTATCAGTTGAATAGCCTTGAAATCAAAATAAAGAGTAACAGTGTTCAAAATCCAGCAGAGGGAGCAGTCATATGAAGGATTAGATACAAGAGGGTAAAGAGCCTACAGATCTCAAGACATCCAAAGCTATACATAATGAAGGACAATCTAAATTTTTAAGGTCACAGTCATAGCATTCAAGTGACGAGAGTTCATGACATACAGATATAGAAAGATGGATGAAATTTGGAGATAAGATGTTGTTCATAATCAAAGCAACCAGTATGCAAGGGTATCATGGAATATGCAAGGTTTCATAATAAAGAGCACATGATAAGCAGTCACCAAGTCACTTTTTAAAAAAATAGATACATCAAGAGGAGAGCATCCAAATGATACAGTTAACAAATGAAAGCATTTCAAAGATAAGATCAAAAGAATGCTACAGTCTTACAGTCCCAAAATTGTACAAGCATTTGCCATAATGAAGGGCAGAAAGAGCTAAGTGACATAATGAACATGATACAGAAGTAGAGATGCATTTACAGGAGGTAAAGCAATAAAGACCCATGACATGCCTCATATATTCTACAGAATGACTGCTGAAAGAAATACAAACTTTCATCATTCCTGGTTAGTATAGTCATGACAAGAATTTACCGATATTGGAAAATCAAAAAGAAGACAGAAATGAACAATACAAACTACAAGTCTTTTGGAGAAGTATGCTACAGAAAAGGCAAAAAGATGCTATCAAGACTTATGCTTTTCTTTTACAGAAATAAACACATATGCTGCTCAGAGCTATAGGAAAAGACACTTATCATCGTTAAGAAGTGTTCAGAGATAAGAGAACAAGTTGCAGATGCACATGGATACAATTTGCTATAGGAGGGTTTAGGACCCTAACAGCTTTCTTGCATACAGTCAATAAATCAAACACAGTAAAGTTTTATGCCATAGCCATGAACAGAGAGTGAAGTTTGCCCTCAATTTTTCAAGAAGAGACCCTCATTTCATTAAACCCTTAGGTTCCATTTCATGAGCCCAAGTGAAGGAAGAGAAGTTACAGTGAAATCTCATAGCATGGTTGTGACAAAAATAGGGTTTTCTAAAGATACCCATGTGTTTTTTTAAACCCTAACATATCTTTTGCCATTATAGGAAAGGAATGATGATACCATATGCCTCTATCAAGGTCGTGCCATAAAATGGCAATTGCATACATTCTGGAAGAAGCCCTTGTCAAGTTTTGAACCCTTTTTACAAATACAGTCAAACAGAGGATATGTCAAGGTGCCTACAAGTATGGCCATGAAATAGAGAGGGGTTCCTATGCAAGATTCAATTGAAACCCTCATGATAAAGTTATAACCCTCAAGATTTTTATATCAGATAAAACCAGTAAGAAATGGCACAGAAAATGACAGTAGCCACGGCCATACAGAAAGAGAAGAACATTAAACCATACCCTGATGAAAAGAGTTGAAACCCTTGTTTTTTTCTGCATTTACAAAATAAGTTAGAAGTCTATAGCAAAGGAGAACAAGAAATTTACCTCCATAAGGTAGAGGAGAAAGCATTTAATGGCCACGGCTTCCTTCAGGGTTTTTTCCTTTTCTCTATCATATTTCCTCACATTTTGCAAAAAGTTTTCAGTAGAGAAAGCAAAAATAATGTCAAGAAGAGATTACAGAAGGAGAAAATAAGTATGGCCACAGCCATTGCCACAAGAAATTGCAGAAAATGAAAGAAATAGCAGTCAAAAAACCAAAGATACAACACTTACCACTTTTTGCCGTCTCATTTCACTCAGAAATGCAAAAGAATCAAGCACACAAGCCTGAAGAATGCAAAGAGAGGCCATGGAAAACAAGATAAACCCTAAGTGCCAATAAGTTGCAGAGCAGCAACCGACAGATAGGAGAAAATGAAAATGACTTCATGTTAGGGTTTTCTCCCCCTTTTTTTCTTCAAATCTTCTTTTTTCTTCATTGTAATTTTTTGACCTTTGTAAACTTATCATTGCCTTATCCAAATTGTCACCGAGGTCAACAACAATCATAATGTAATCCCTAGGGATTATTCTAAGAAGTGGCTGATAGGAGGGGTGTATTACATGACAAAGGTGATCGGTAGTAATAAGGATAAGGCTATGCCTTATAATATTCAAATAAACCTCCTTTCCTTAGAAGTCGACTATCATTTAGTCAAACAAATGATGCTCAAACCAACACATGGTTGACATTGCATGATCTAGGATATTCCTTGTCATCATGTGTTTAGATATGAAGACAAGATAGAATTACAAGGTGGCAGAGGCTTGTCATAAAGGTTTTTCTTTGCATGAGGAGGATTCTTGGAGAGTGGAAGGTATATTTGCATGAAGGTATAATGCATTTCACAAAAGTAGCAAAGGGTTATGTTAGCGTTTTTCATGATGATGCATATGGCAAGATTGCAGGGGTCTTCTTAGACTATTATTTTTGTTTTTTGCATGGTGAATACATTGTGGATAGAGTGATAAGGCAAAGAGGACTATTTATTTTCTCCTTGGTGCATGTGGAGTCATAAGAATTTCTTGTTTATGACAATGTTTTATACATTCTTAATATTTGTAATTGGAGAGACAAGGATATATTTTTCCCTAAAGGCATATTGGCATGCAAGAGGGTATTTTTTTCTCACAAGGAGTTATAAGGATTGTATTAATCTCTATAAAGTCCTATTTTTTGTTAAAGTTGTGCAAATTAGGCATATTGTAATTGGAGTGATAAGGAGTTAGTATTTTCATGCATGATTTTACAAATACATTAATTATAAATAATTAATTAAGTAATATTTTCCAAATTACTTTATTATTTTTCACAAACTGTAAAGTCAAATAAGAACAAGTTGTAACCAATAATAGAGTAATTATTTTTATTACTTTATTATTTACTCACAATCAATTTTGCTAATGCAAAATCATGCAAATTGATTAGTTGAATTAGCTAGGCCACCTAAGAGGTTCTCGCATGATTTGAGGAGTATTTTTAGGGTTCTTGGTCAACTTTTTTGGTCAAGCATATGGAGAGGACCAAATTGGAGCTATTTTTGCTCAATTTGTGGCAGTTTGAGACCCTATTTTTGAGGATTTTTGAGGTTACTCGTGAGAGATTATTTTTAGAGGCAACTAGCTGCAGTTCATTTTTTTTCTACATGCCTCTTGTGAGAGCAAACCTATATATTGTAAAGAAAAAGTTTATTTTTGCTGGTTCTTTCCTTTTTGCTCTTATACACTTTGAGAGAAGAAGGTTTTGTAGCTCAATTTTTTTACAGTTTTATTGAGAGATCAACAGATTACAGGTTTTATTTTTGTCTCTTTTGCAGTATTTCCTTTATCCTTCGGAATCAAGTAATTACCTTTCCATTTAATGCAAATTGTATGAAGTGATCTGATGAAGTTTTATTGTGTTTAACCATTAAACCTTTAAAATTATTGTCTCACTTTTGCTTGGAGTATTAAGCATATTGTTATTACAGGTCTTAGGTTGTGTTCATGAAAGTTATCCTTTTATGTTGTGAGAAAATCCCTTTTTCCTTCATAGAAAGCCCATTTTCAAGCCTTCCTTAGAATCACTTTTGTGATATTTGTGCCAAGATTGGATTGTGTGAATCAGATTTCTAAGCTATATTGTGAACCAGATTGCATATTTTTATCCATATTAGGTGCATCACCAAATTTTATAGTTTCATGTCCATATAAATTCCTTCTTTCCCTTTTCCAAAATAGAAAATCATACATTCCAATAGAATATTATAAGGGAACCAACCCACAATCTAGAGGTCTAATTTCATAATAGGGCACCCACAACCTGAAATTAGTCCCATGTTACACGGAATTGCAGAACTTTTCAGTCTTGCATACGGGTGCAATTCCCAATGATAACAAGATAATCTAAGTTAGTTAACAGGAAGGAGAAATAGATATTTTTCATAAAATATATTTATATTGCACTAAGTTTCCTATGAATGCATCAATCTTATATATATGTGCTTATGCATTCTTTTTAGTTCTATTTTTTAATGTTTCAAAAAAAAATTCAGTGATATATATATAATTAAAAAGAATCACCGAGATCTCAACAGACCATCCATGTTTCAAACAAATTACAATTTACATTGAACTTTAGGATTTTTATTTACATGACCCCTAGTGACAGAGTCATGTGCCTTGCGTGTTTGTTTCAATGTTGGTTTATGTGATGCATTGTTTGAACTTGTATTCTCTTAATAATTTTGTGTGTTTTGCATATCTTCATCATGATTTCCATGTGTATACATTGTGCCTTATGTGTATGCTTCGTGTCAAGTGTCTATGCATTGTGTGTGGTGTGTATGTTGGCAAGAGACACTATATGGATTCATGGTTGTTGTCATTGATGGCAACAAAGGTCATCCCACATATCCGCAAGTCATGGTGTGTCTCTACCGGAAGTCAGAATGAAGATTGTTGTGGTCCGGTGAACAAGAACAGAGCTTATGGCAAGGTCCGACAGATTGGTCCGGATCTCTCAGAGGAAGTGTCTTGGTGCAGTGCGGATTTGGGGAAGTCAAGAGGACTACCTTGAGTAGTATATTCCAAGGATTTAGCCTCCGGTGATGAACAAAGAAAAAGATATGAATAGTTGAGTACCGGATTCCTGAGAGATAGTGAGAACAGAGGAAGAACTGACTGACAGAGTATCAGACTATTTTCCGGATGTGTTACTGTTGATGGTAAAGGTTGTGAAGGCATGAATCATGTTTGGCTGACATGATTAATGATATCTACAAGTATATGCTTGATCCGCATTGCTTGGTGAGCAAGGATTCAGCCGACAGAATAGAGTTTGTAAGAAACTAGACTGTTCCGGATGCCGACTAGAAAAGTGATGAAATTACTTGTGCGGATATATATAGAGGATGGATTTAGTTGTGAAGTGTGTGATTGTGTGAAGGCATATGCGAATAAGTGCAGAATAGAGCAGAAGTAGTAAGAAAGATCTGGTATGTGAAAGGATAGCAGAATAAAGAACAGAGGAAAGATGAAGTGCAGCAGATCAGTGTACTGAGCCTAAACCGGAACTAAACACCAGCATATGTAGATGCCTCCAATCAGTTCAAGACTGTGATTCTTATCACTTTGTAGACAGTGTGTCTCCTTGTAGGCAGTGGGCCTCTTTGTGAGCAGTGTGCTCGGGCAGTGAGCCCTAATTGGCAAGTGCCATTTTTGTAATTCCCTATTCTTCTAACAGAGAATAATCTTTGGGTTAATCACCCCGTGGTTTTGTCCCTTAACAGGGTTTCCACGTCAAAAATACTGTGTCATGTGTTTCTTATTTCATGGTAATGTTTTTGTGTTTGATTCAGTGCTGCATTAATTAATAAGAAAGTTCAAAAAGAAAATAAATAGGATAACTGATTCACCCCCCCCCCCTCTCAGTTATCAACAATTGGTATCAGAGCTAAGTTCCTCCTAATAGAGCCTAACAGCTTGAGGAAGATCTGGGAGTTCAAATGGATGCATATGGTTTAAGGGAGCAACTCAAGACTGCCCTTGAGGATCTTGAACAGTCAAATTCTGAAGTCAATGAATTAAAGGAAAGACTCAAACAGGCTGATGAATTCATGAGAGAATTAAAAGACAAATTAAGTCTCTCTATGAAAAAGAGAAAGGAGCTGCTCCAACAATTGGCAAGACAAAGTGAAGAAAGCAATACAAATGAAGAATTGACTGAGCAAACCAAATTATGTGAAAAGTTATCAAAAGAAGTCATTATGTTAAGACATGAAATGGAATCAGGAACTATAAAGTTTACTCAAGAGATTGAAGAAAAAAGAAAAGCTGAAGACAATCTAAGACAATCTCTCAAAGAAAAATCAGAAGAATGCCACCAGATGGACAGGATTATCATACATCTTGAATCTGATCTTGAAGATGCCAAAGATAATGAAGAAAAACTTGAGGATCAAATTGCCTCTCTCAAAAGAGATCTTCAAACAGCAAATGAATATAAAGAAAAATTCAAGATAAGTTCTGCCCAACTTGAAGTACTTCTTGGAAGTCAAAAGAGGACAGATGACAAGTATGGTTTGGGATATGAGAAAGGAGAAAGCTCTGGATCCGGTCAAAAGAATTTTGGATCAGAAAATCCAAGGAATAGGCCTAGAAGACCTCCGGTAAGACAGCCCAATGCTCAAAGATATCCATCTTTCAATGGATACTGCCACAGCTGCAACCACTTTGGTCACAAAGCTAATCAGTGCAGAAAGAGAATGAATCAGATTAATTCATCCTTCTCCGGATAGTGCTTTAACTGCAAAAGGTATGGACACAAATCCCATGAATGCAGAAATATGCAAGTAAACAATTCATTCAAAGGTAGATGCTTTACATGCAACAGAGTAGGTCATATGGCTAATCAATGCAGATCAAGAGGTTATCGGTCAAATATGCAAAGAAATGTTATTTGCCAAATCTGTAATAGGTCCGGTCATAATGCTAAAATCTGCAAAAGCAAGAATCAGGACAAAAGAGGTCCGGTGTATAATCAGAATCAAGACAAGGGTAAACAAAAGATAAATGCGGATGAAGTTAGGAATCAGATGAGCAAGATTTGGGTGAAGAAAAGTTTAGAGAATGTAGAGGTTGGATCCACACCAGACTCTGGTGCTGATATTCCTTCCGAAAATTAAAAAGTGAGCTCTGGCTCAGGGGGAGACTCAAAGAAAATCCTGTTCCCCCAGCCAATCAAGTGGTGCCGGATGTGGTACAAGATGCGGAGTAAAGGGTTTAAAGATATAAGTCTTGAGATGATCCAGATAATATTTCAGAGGTCCGCATGGAGATGTGAAGAAGCTGTGATCGATCAAGTAAGACCTGTTCCGGGAGATGCTCCAGAATGACAGAGGATTACAAAAAGGTCCGGAGAGATCCGGAAGTGCATTATCTTATTCTGCGGATTGGACAGAGTGTTTGGGATGTCCTTGTGATGTGTTATCTCGATTTATTCATAATTGAAAGATCCGCATGATGTTCATAGATCAGGACTGATCCGGGATACTCCAAGCTATCCGGACAAGGCAAACTGGAATAATATAGGTGAAGCATTTATTGCAAACAGATATTAGGGTTTGCGAAATGATATAAGGGATTTCTCAACAATCATTTGATCATTCCACATCCAAGAAGAAGTGAAAAGCGGAGCTCTGCAACAAAATTCATCAAGTTTACCGAAGATCTCCTGCCGAAGTCATTACATACAGAAATCAATCCAGCTACTCCGTGCAACCGAAGACGCAAAAGGTATTTTCCACTTTCGATATCTTGCTACAAATCTTTTGAAGAAATGGCTACTCCAAATATAGTAAAAATCTCAGATAGGCCCCGACCTGAATTTAAGAAACATCCATACAAGTCATTGGAGGTAGATCCCTTAGGAGCATTTTCCAGTGTTCCTCACGGAGTTTTACACACAGAAGACATTAGGGTTTACATACATGCAAGCATTGAGGAATTTGGGGAATTCAAATTGAGAGATCTCTATCACAAACAACTGATAGACAATGCTTTTGAGCTTAAACCAGAGTATAAGGGTATCCAGAAGAAACAATTTGATCAATTCATTCATTTCCCCTACTTTGAAGAAGATGAATGGGTCCGGTATGTACTGAGCAGGATGCATGACAACTTCCTATGGCTGGATAGACCCTGCAAGATCACAAAAGAGGCAATTAGAGTAGTAACTGGTCTATACTCTTCCAGAGGGATACCTATCCTCGAATCTGTCAAGAACAACATTGTAACTGAGGCCACCGGATCAAAATTCGATAAGAGGGCAATGACCATTGAAGATATTTCAGATTCGGATATCAAGTATGCATCCATGATAATAGGATACAAGATCTATCACTCCAGCAGGGAGAATTCTGTATCCGGAACTGCAGTATATACTGCCTATGAAATGCTAAGGAAGAATGCAGAATATGATCTCTGCGAACTGCTCTTAAGCTAATTAATGGAAAATATACAGAAAATCAAGAAGGACAAGAAGAATTCCTTCAAGTATGGTACTCTTATATTATGTCTATTCTTCTACTTCATGAATGAGCTGCCCGGATCAAGTGGATGGGCATGGCAGAATGACAAACCTGTTGCAGTACAAATAAGAGACTATCTACATGGGCTTGGGGATGCCAAAGCAAGAAATACAGCCCTATGGGGATACTTCAAAAACTTCCAAAGCATGATGCAAGCAAGAGAGAGATTTCCCCAGTCTCTTGTTGAAAAATACAAAGACTCTGTGTGCTTTATGGTGGACACTGATCAGTGCCTAATGGAGGCAGTGGAGCCAAGGACTGTCTGGATCATGCCCATGGGGTATGAAGTGGATGAACAGATAGTGGAGCTGCATGTTCAACACATGCTAAGTCAGCCCAAAGATCCAAAGGCAGAAAGGTTTGGAACCTTTGAGGAGCTGAGTGTAAAGATACATGTAGAACTCAGGGAACCTGAGATAAAGAGAAAGGTGAGAAAAGAAGTAGAGCACATTGCTCAAGGCCTAGGCATCTCAAAAGAGGCACTTGATGCCAGCCGGGAAAAGAGAAGAAAATTTGAGGAAGAAAAGAAAGAGGCAGAAAAGAAAAGCAAGAAAAGTGCTCCGGTGGAATCCTCAACCCGGACTAGATCATCAAAAGGATCCACACCTATCAAAACCAAAAGCTCAAAACCGGAAGTCCAGGGATCCGGTAAGAGATCCAAGACAAAAGCCTCAAGAGCTTATCAAAGCTAAAAGGATGAAGAAGAAACTGAGTCAGATGAGGGAGTGAAAGAAATAAAGAAACAGAAAAAGAAAGGATCTGGTAAACCATCTTCTGGCCGAGACAAGGAAGAAATAACAGAAGAATTTTCTGAAAAGCCCACCCTGTCTCTAGACAGTGTAGTCAAATCAGTCACTGTGGATGGGAACCTTCAACCGGTGGCTGAATTCTATGATGACTACAATGAGGCAGATCAAAAGATCCTGCAAGAAGCCATAATAAGGTACTTGAACATCTACAATAAAGCTTTTATTGAGATTATTTCTGAAATTCCTAAAAGCCTAGAAAAGGAATTAGAAATAAGAAAGAATAATGCTCATGCAAAAGATCTTGAGATCCGGGAGCAGATAGCTATTCAGCTATATCCTCAAATTGATCCCAAGACAATGAACATATATTCAAAGATTGCAAAGATGAGTTCAGAAGTAAAGCCAGGATGAATCAACTCATGCTTGGTGAGACTGACAAGGTGGCCAAAGAGACAGAAGAGATCCTCCAGAAAGCCTTTAAAAGTTTCAATCTTCCTGTTGTAGAGGACTTAGGTGCAGAAACAGCTATGGACTTGGAACCCTCTGCTCTAGAAGAAGTGGCCTATGAACAGGCTAGCATCTCTCCTCCGGTTTCCCCTACAGTCTCTAGATCCAAAGAAGAAGAGAAATTACAGGAGAAGGAAGCAGTGGTGAAAGATACAGAGGTTGACAGTACCAAGGGTGCAGAGAAAGAGAAGACTCCATCAGAGAAGACCATGACTGATAGCGGTAAGAATGTGGAAGGAGAGAAAATCCCAAAGGACAGTTCCAAGACTGCAGAAGAAAAGAAACATCTGTCTCCGGCAAGAGACACTGCACAAACTGTTCAACAATTTTTGAGCAAAGAAACAATAGAGATCGATGAACCAGAGCTACTACAAGGCCCATTCAACTTTGATTCCCTCTCTCCGGTGCAGACAATGAAGATAGCCTCATTTGCAAATGCTAAGGCAAATGAAAAGCTCCTAAAGTCTCATATGGAAGACTGTGAGTTGATAGAGGCTGCCTCCGGAGTGCTTGAGAAGATTATGCCATCGGTCCAGATAGATCCGGCAGCCTCCTCTTCCGGTAATCTAAAAACCTTAGTCAGCAGTGTTGATACACATTTTGATTCTCTAGAAAAATCAGCTGAAGAAAAGGTCCGGAAGGAATTTTTGGATAAAAGATTTTCAGAAGTATTAGGATTAATCTCTAACGATAGGAGAAATATGAGTATTGGAATAAAGAGCTTAGAAAATGCTCTTAAGGATGGCGGTGATATTTACAAATTTTGTATCTCCTGGTCAAAGGCAACAGTTGAAATAGATAAGAAAATAAAAGCGGAACAGGACAAACTACACAGTTTGTCTCAAAGTTTTGATCCTCTCTCTTCCATAGTAAATCAAGAATGTCAAACTATTGCAATCACAAATGCAATAAAGAACTTTGAGAAGGAAAGGAAGAATATTACTAACCGGATGGGAGAACTTGGAAGGATTATAATCCCTAAGTTAGAAACTATGCATGAGGCCATCAGTGATGCTCAGACCACCGCCCAAACAAATGATCCGACAGATCTCAAGAGGGCAGAAGCTTTTGCATTTTTGTTGAGTGGTCACATTTCAATTTTGGATAGAATGAAGCAAAGTTGGGCTACAGAACTGATTCAACTGAAGACATCTTTTGCAGACATTCTTCAGTATATGTGAGTATGTAAATATGCGGCTATGTATAGAAAATTTTTGAAATTTTGGTGTGCGGACCCTACCCTTTGCCATTGATGTCAAAGGGGGAGTGAGGAGCAGTGAAAAATGAGGAATCCAACTAAGGGGGAGTTCCAGAAATTGTATATAAAGACAGAGCATCAGCAAAGGGGGAGCATAGTGTAAACACTTAGTCATTTTTCACTAAGTGTTGCCATCAATGCCAAAGGGGGAGATTGTTGGCAAGAGACACTATATGGATTCATGGTTGTTGTCATTGATGGCAACAAAGGTCATCCCACATATCCGCAAGTCATGGTGTGTCTCTACCGAAAGTCAGAATGAAGATTGTTGTGGTCCGGTGAACAAGAACAGAGCTTATGGCAAGGTCCGACAGATTGGTCCGGATCTCTCAGAGGAAGTGTCTTGGTGCAGTGCGGATTTGGGGAAGTCAAGAGGACTACCTTGAGTAGTATATTGCAAGGATTTAGCCTCCGGTGATGAACAAAGAAAAAGATATGAATAGTTGAGTACCGGATTCCTGAGAGACAGTGAGAACAGAGGAAGAACTGACTGACAGAGTATCAGACTATTTTCTGGATGTGTTACTGTTGATGGTAAAGGTTGTGAAGGCATGAATCATGTTTGGCCGACATGATTAATGATATCTACAAGTATATGCTTGATCCGCATTGCTTGGTGAGCAAGGATTCAGCCGACAGAACAGAGTTTGTAAGAAACTAGACTGTTCCGGATGCCGACTAGAAAAGTGATGAAATTACTTGTGCGGATATATATAGAGGATGGATTTAGTTGTGAAGTGTGTGATTGTGTGAAGGCATATGCGAATAAGTGCAGAACAGAGCAGAAGTAGTAAGAAAGATCCAGTATGTGAAAGGATAGCAGAATAAACAACAGAGGAAAGATGAAGTGCAGCAGATCAGTGTACTGAGCCTAAACCAGAACTGAACACCAGCATATGTAGATGCTTCCAATCAGTTCAAGACTATGATTCTTATCACTTTGTAGACAGTGTGTCTCCTTGTAGGCAGTGGGCCTCTTTGTGAGCAGTGTGCTCGGGCAGTGAGCCCTAATTGGCAAGTGCCATTTTTGTAATTCCCTATTCTTCTAACAGAGAATAATCTTTGGGTTAATCACCCCGTGGTTTTGTCCCTTAACAGGGTTTCCACGTCAAAAATACTGTGTCATGTGTTTCTTATTTCATGGTAATGTTTTTGTGTTTGATTCAGTGCTGCATTAATTAATAAGAAAGTTCAAAAAGAAAATAAATAGGATAACTGATTCACCCCCCCTCTCAGTTATCAACAGTGTATTCCTATATATGTTTGTAGTACTCTATGTATGTGTGAATTACCTTGCAATGTCTTGTGTGTTGGTAACCTTAGAATCTTAAGCTTGGGGGCTACTATGGTCCACAACTTGGCAGAATTCTTTGGCTTCTATGTTTTTGGTGTTTGAAATCTGTCTTCTCCTTACTTTAGTGTGAGCTCGAATGTAATTTCATACCCATGTTAAAGTGGGGGCTAAACGTTATGTAAAAAAGTGTACACTTGTTAATTAGGACCTATTTAACACCCTTTTGGCATTAAACAATTAAATATCAATCTCAATGAATAAACCCGACAGAGTAACTTAGGACTGGCTTAAGTCCACCACATTTAACACTCCTCAAAGTTTGCGAGGCTAAAGGACTAGGGTGCCTAGCACCCTGGGCCCAGATGAGTCTCCTTTAGCCCTATTTTTGTTGTTATCGGCTTAGGACACCTCCTTGGCTTGTACATGTCAGCCCCATTTGGATAGGTCAAACCCTCTTCCTTTAACACATGCATCCTAAGAAATCAGATGGCTCCATATATGTCTTTGGCTTTAACATCTAGGTCAGACAAGAGCTGGAAATGATGTGCCTCCAAAGCATTATTTAATGTGTTGGCATATCCACTACTTAAACCTTTCTACATAGCATGAAAAATGCAGGCAGCTACCAGTGAAGAGTGCAACAACTCAATTGGGAATAGACCATCGACAGGGCTTCACCAGAGAGCATATCATAGTCCTCAAAGGAACTCTTTATCCTTTCTATAGAAATCAAATATTCATGCATGTATCCAAAACCCACCATATATATTTTCAAAAAATACTTAATACTACATATTCTTATCTATATTTTTATTAATAGATTTTCAAAAAATACTTAATGAGACAAAAGAAATTGGGGGGAAGGGACTGGACAAGGGCGAGGGGGGATAGGTTGCAAGAGGGAGGGAGTGGTAGGGACACACTCGACGCTATGTTATATTTTAGTGTAATAATCTAGACAACCTCTTTGTATGCTCAACATTTGACTCTCTTAATCTTTACCTTTTAAGAAAAATATAGTAATTTCCAAACTAAATCTTGAACCTTGCGATTCTCATTCTTATAATATCTTTAAAATTTGAGCCTAACTATCTCAAATTACTAAACAAAGTTGAAATTTTGATGATTTAAAAAAAAGACCACTTAAAACCCCTTTTAAACCTCATTTCTTGTAATTACCCAGAAATAATAATCTTGATTAGGTAGTTTTGAACGCTAAGTGTGTACCAGGGAAAAATCCATTGTTAGATCAAACCATGCAAATCAAAATTAAACCCTAAAACCTTCAAGAAATTCAATCTAAATGACTAAAAATGACATGCAATCAAAACAAAGTCATCCAGATGCTTTTAATTTCTTAGTGCATATGTGGATTGCTTCTCCATGCAACCATCTGATTCCATGAAGCTACCATGATTGTGATCGAAAAGATGACATGCAAGCAAAGATAGAGAGAATGGATTCGAATAAAGATAATACAGATGTTAATGGAGAACCCCACAATGGGAAAAGAACAAGATTTTTATAGATTTTCCAGATAAACGATCAATGATGGAGGATAAAAGGACGAATCAATGGATGAGAACGAGTGAGGAGAACCAACATGCATGCACCAAGTGTCCTTGAGAGGATAAAGTTTCTTTTTTTCAAAAATAAGATATTTCTATTTCTTTGTGGAGATAACTTGATTTTCTAATTTTTAAAACTTTCCCATATTTTGATTTTTGATTTGTTGCCATTTTGAAAGTCGTGTGCACATTAGAGAGAAATGGAAGGTGGGTAAAATAAATTAAATAAGCACATTTATTTATTTTATTATTTAGAAAGTGGGCAAATAAATTAAATAACTATGTTTATTTAATTTATTTAAATAATATGAGGAAGTGTTGGGAAAAAACATAAATTAAATAAATTAAGATTTATTTAATTTATTTGTATGGTGGGGGGAAATAAATAAAATTTATATTTTATTTATTTTTTAGAAGAAGGGATAACATAATTAAATAATTTAAAATTATTTAATTATTAATGGAAGATAAGAGAATGAAGATAATTAATTAAATAAATAAAATTTATTTAATTAATTATGAAGACATAGAAGAAAATTGGTCTTTTTATTACAAGTGTGTTAGACAACATAGTGCGTACAAATGCGAGAATGCGATAAATGCCTAAGTGTGAAAATAGGTCAATTTTGGGTGTCTACATTTTGCCCCTCTTTGAGACAATGTCTGTTAGGGCGTTGTTTCAAAGAAGATATAATACATTAGAAAAATAGGTTATGCCCCAGTGAAACTGGAAGATGATGCCCCCTCAAGAGGAAAACCAGAGTACCCAAAAAGGATGGGTTGACTCGTGATAAGATAACAGAAGGATGGGAGGCTAGGATTCATGGGAAGAAAACAGGGATTAGGCAAATGAAATAGGGGATGAAACAAAAGAATTAGGGTTTGGCTCAGAAGAAAAGGATTAGGGTTATGCATGTCTAACACACTTGTTTGACAGGATGAAGAGGGACAATGATGAAGACCAAGAGGATGATGAGCGGAAGAAAAATGATGACAAAGCCGTTGATTAGACAAGTGAAGGAGAGATGGTGAAAGGCAGCTTCAGATGGTTGCATACAAGATTGAAGATTTGCAATCCTTATGTTTGATATAGCACTAGATATTATGCACCAAGGTATAAAGACCAAGGTGTCGAGTATCCAATGCGCTACAGACTAATACAACCTTGTCAAGATACAAGATATGAATATTAGCTATAATGATACTGATGTGATACAAATGCAAGATAAGAAGATAACACACACAAGCAAGAAAGCATTCACCAATGATACAAAAACAAACAAGGTATTGCCCATGTCAAGCTGTAAACCAAAGATTAATTGTTGATTGATGGATTGATGATGATGATAGTGTTGTCATTGCGGGGAATGATATATCCCTATATCAACACAAGGATGCGAGAATGATATATCCCATTACTGATGATGATGATGATGATTAATTGATGATTGATTAGGTTTACAACAAGGCTAGGATCAAGGCCATTGATTGTGATTGGATAATTTGACAAGCTTGATTAACTTGGTTGGTATGGATTAAGGATCATTGCTTTGCATTTGAGTTTATTGATGATGAGATTGATTGGAAGAAGTGATGGATTGATGATTTGAGAAAGTGATTGATTGGAAGAATTATTTTGAAAGATTGATGAATTGATGAAGATAGATGATAGAAGAAGATGAGAAATGGAAGAAAGAGGAATATCATCTTGTGCCTGAATATGAGCACTTCCTTCGTACTCTAGACTGCCTACATACCCA
Source organism: Cunninghamia lanceolata (assembly GCA_027924645.1). Lineage (NCBI taxonomy): Eukaryota > Viridiplantae > Streptophyta > Pinopsida > Cupressales > Cupressaceae > Cunninghamia > Cunninghamia lanceolata. Next base: position 159,564 of record BSBN01000210.1, on the reverse strand, counting down.
TGTCCATGGGATCAAGATACTTAATGATAGAGATGAGATGTAGTTCTGATTTTGTTTTATTGATGGTGATGATGAAGATAGGATGAGTGATGAGTGGATTGATGTGATTTGATGAAGAATTGATTTGAATGAAGAATTGATTAGAAGAAGTGATTTGATGGATTGATTTTATTGTTTGGATTTTCGTTGGCTATTTGATGTTTTTGTATTTTGGGGGGAATATTTGATTTTTTTTTTTGAATTTTTTCAGGACTTTTATATAATTTTTTTAGAATTTTTTCAAGACAATTTATGATTTTTTTGGTATTTTTTCAAGACTTTTTATGATTTTTTTTGGATTTTTTCAGGACATTTTTATGATTTTTTTTTGGATTTTTTTCAGGACATTTTACGAGTTTTTGGATTTTTTTCAGGACAGTTTACGATTTTTTTGGATTTTTTTAGGCCTTTTTACGATTTTTTTGGATTTTTTTCAGGACTTTTTATGATTTTTTTTTGGATTTTTTAAAATGTTTTGAGCATGTCAATGAATTTACAATTTGTGCAACCTTTGTGCTAGATACCAATGACAAGGGGAAACCAAGTCTAGGTGCAAGGAGGTAGGTAGGATGGATAACTCATGATAGATGAATGGATAAAAGGATATGCGATAGTAGATGAGATGGAAGACTCATGATAAATGGATGGATAAGGGGATAGGCTATAGTGTATGGGATAGAAGACTCGTGATAAATGGAGGGATAATGGGATAGGTGACAATGGATGTATGTATCATAAGGGAGCTAGGATGTGATCTCCAAAGACTATGTCGCATAGGAATAATATGCCCCATTCTTGGTGTAATACTTTAGAATTTTACATGACAAGGCTCATGATGATAGGATAGTGATAGGATTGGATGAAAAGTATGGAGGTATATCAAGAGATACCCCATGCATGTTTCAACATTTTTGCCCCCAATCTTTATCAAGATCAAGATGAGGAAGGGAGGATGAATGGATGCAATGGGATAGGTGTGTGTATGTGGATGGATAAGGACATGGTAAGATAGGATATGGTAGGATGGGAAAATGATCAGTCAAAAAATGATAGGAGGATAAGACAACATGCCCCTAAGTGTCGGTGACATAGAAGATCAACTTACACATGACGCCTGTTTGCCAGGTTTTCATCATGATACTTATCCAAGGCACTTGTTTACCAGGTTTTCACCATTGGATGAAGGGATTTCTCTTTACTTTTTTTTCATTTTTTTGATAGGATATGACAAGTAGAAATGGATAAGAGGGGCTCAAGTGTCTAGCTCCATGAAAGGTGATAGTCCCGCTAAATGGATGTCGTCGCATGGACCATGTCAAGTGTACTCATAGATGTCAGTAAGGGATTGCATGAAAGAGGGATTAGGTAGATGGTGGATTATGAAAAGTGCGATAGTGGATTATGATGTGGATTATGGAGGGAATGATAGAAGAGGATGGATGAAAGGATTATGCAAAAGCATGGACCATAGGAATAGGATGGGGAAGATATGTAGGATAATGGATGAAGGATGGGGAGATGGAGGTATGTGAGAATGTCATGGGATGGAAGGGAACCATGACCAATAGCTGCACACACCATGATAAACGTTGAATATTTTGGGTGTATGGTGGTGTAGGAAGCAATGGTATTGTTCACTTAGGGGATGGGTGACAAAGTGTTTTAGGAACCCACATAGACTTAGTATTTTTATGATTTTCACTTTTCATGTGGGATGGAGGAATTTGAGACTTTTGGATGGAGTGGGAGTGTGAGGTGGAAGTGGATGGTTGGGATTTTTGAGAGGTGGATGCCGCATTTGACTTGATGGATTTTTGCTTAGGGACCCATACCGTTTTAGTTTTAGACTTTGCTTGTGGAGGTATGGGTTTGGATGGATTTTGCTTTGATTCTTTGGATTTGTACCCTAAGGTATTAGGGCCCTTAGGATTTTATGCTTTATGTGTAGAGGCATCCAAATTGTTTCTTTGGAATCCCATGGGTATGGTGGAAGTGGGGTTGGTGGAAGCTTCTTGTTTAGACAATGTGTGCACTTGTTGGCCATGATTGGGATTTTTAGATGATTTATGGATAGGTGGATAATTAGGTTTTGGAAGTAGTGGAGGTAGATTCAATGGAGGGATGTTAGGAGTTGGAAGAAGCGGAGGCAAAGTGGATGGTGGGAGGTGTACGGTCATGATTTTGACATTTGTAAGAGGATGGAGGTGGAATGGAAACATATGTTTTTGAAGTATGATGGGATTTGTAATAGGAAGTGGTTGACTTAGGAGGGATGGAGGAAGTACCAACATCTTTAGATTGTTTTCCTTGGGGTGTGTATCCAATGCCATGTGAGCGTTGAGGGACTTTGACATGTATAGGCTCCAAAATACCTTGTTCAAGAAGGCCTAAGCCTTTACCTTGGTAGTTCATATTTTGAAGCATGCGATGGACAATGGGACTAGGTGTAGGTGGAACACTAGACACGAGTTCCTTATTGGATGGAGAAAGTGACGTGGTGGATAAAGGTTGTTGTGTTCCCAGGGAGGAACATTCATGAATGAAGGTGGATATACCAAGTGGATATGATGGTGGATTTGAAATGTGGTTGATAGTGGATGTGAAAGGGCCATTAGGATCTTGTTTACGTTCATTTAGATCCAAGGTATTTGTTTGATCTTCTATGCTTATGTGTTATTGGGAGGCATGTGTCTCCTCATGACAAGTGAATGTTTGAGGATCATGGGTACGTGGAGGATGGATATGATCAATTTGGGTATCTTGCTCATGGATGATCATGTGAGGAAGGGTTGCTATATGGAGCCTAATCAGACTTAGAGGTTATATTTTCCCCTTTTATCCATGTGGTTTCCCCACAAATTATTTAACAGGGGTTTGGGGGCAGCACCCCCAAGATGGGGTCAAGGGGCAGCACCCCTTGCGAGGTCTAGGGGCAGCGCCCCTAGTGCACTCCCTATCGCGATATAGGGTGCGGTCGAGGTGCAGCGCCCCTGAAACCTCAAACAATTTTTATTATTTTATAAAGGCGTCAGGAGTTATTTTTCTATTGGCCGACATAAAAATAACCCTATTTTGTAACCAACATAAGTCTTGTTAAAAACAACTAAGGGTTAGGGTTTCCATTGATATCGTATTGTAGCATTTGCAACAGTATTGAGTTGCAAGGATTGTTGGTTGTAATCAGTTTGATTTGCTGGATAATAATATTGGACTCTTTGTTGGTGGATGTAGCCCGAGTTTGGGTGAACCACGTTAAAAATTATCTCTTGCGGTTATTATTTTTGTGTATTTTTCATTCCTCTGTTTAATCTTTATTTGCATTTAATTGATATCTTCTGCATGCAATTCCTAACAAGTGGTATCAGAGTGGGTTGTGTTCGATTATCGTCTGCAGGAAGGTCTCACAGTTGAGTGGGAGTCTCATGATTAAGTGGGAGCAATGGTGGACGAGGGTAAATTGAAGGTAGATAAATTCAATGGGTAGAACTATCAATTATGGAAGATGTAGATGGAGGATTATCTCTATTAGAAGGATTTATGGAGGCCATTGGAAGGAATAGCCAAGAAACTGACAGCAATGACTGATGAGGATTGGAATCTTCTAGACAGAAAGGCACTGGGAACCATTAGGTTGTTCTTGGCACCATCTGTGGTGTTCAATATAATAGAAGCGAAGACAACAGATGAACTAATGAAAGATTTGGCTAAATTATATGAAAAACCCTCAGCCTCAAATAAGGCATTTCTCATGAAGCGTTTGTTTAATTTGAAAATGATTGAAGGTGGATCTATGATAGATCATTTAAATGAGTTTAATATGATTACCAGTCAGTTAACTTCTGTAAAAGTGAAATTTTATGAAGAGGCGAGGGCTCTCTTGGTTTTATGTTCTTTGCTAGTGTTGGTGCCTGAATTGACTGTCAGTTGATTTAGCAATTTTTCATGCAGGCACCTTCCCTAAAATCCAAAAAATTTTAAGTGTTGGCACCCCTTCAGTGTTTTGCAGCATCCACATCATCTTTCTTGAGGAAGGGGTCATCATGTTTTGCCCATCGGCATAAGTTTACTTGTGTCTTGGCGATCGTATCAATAGCATGGTGTGTTCTTTGTATATCGCCAAGACTTTTGCCTATCGGCTGCGAAGATTGTGTTTCCACCGACGGTGTTGGTCATGCCGATGGGGGTAAGTCAGGTGTTCATTGGCAAGATTTGGTGTATCGGGCTAGCATTGTTTCGATCTGCCGATGTGAGGAGCTTGGCCGATGAAGAATCATCGGCGTGTGTTTGGCCGACGGAGGGATGAAGCTATGGTTCATCGGCGAAAGTTGTATTGTCGGCCTAGGTATTTTGAATTGTGCCGACGGTGGGAGGCTTGGCCGATGCGATGTCATCGGCGTAGGTCTCACCGATGGAGGGATGCGAAGGTGAGCATCGGGAAGACTTTGGCTGTCGGGCTAGCCGTTGGGGGGTCCGCCGATGGGAAGTGTTTGGCTGACGAGGGTGTCATCGGCGTAGGTCACACCGACAGGGGAGCATGGAGTGGTCATCGGTGTGAATGGTATCGTCGGCAGAGGATGTTTCTGCTTGGCCGACGGTTGAGGGTCTCGCCGACAGAGGATGAGTGTATCGGGGTGAGCAGTGTGGTCAGCCAGGGAGTTTCTCGTTGCTCCAATGGGTAATGTCTCGCCGAGGGAACGACTTGGCAATGTTTTGGATGGCCATCGGCGTAACCTTTGACATCGGCGTAGGTATTTTGTTGCTCGCCGATGGTTTTGGTCTCACCGACAGACAAGGAATGTGAAATAGGCGTCGGCATAACCTTTGAGGTTGGCAGGAGATTTGTGGAGCTGGCCAATGGTTCTCCTCTGGCCGATGGGGATGTTGGTGACTTGTGGAGATGTTGCGATCGGCGAGACCACTGTGGTCGGCAGGAGATCTGTGGGGTAGGCCGATAGTGTATGTCATGGTGATGGGCTGTGGGTGAAGGGTCATGTGTCGAGCGCGGCAAAACGCTCGACACCTATTATACATGCGGCCCTGTTTTTAAAGTAGTGGAAGGCTCTCCACACCATGCATGTGGGATTTTTCCCCTTGCATTATTTTTGAACCTGCGAAGGAGGCATTTTGGCGGGAAGCCTCATGTTGACTACAGCGACAGTTTCCAAGTGAAGTGCGGGTGGTTGAGCCATCAATGACTGTCGTGCAGCGGTATGGGCGATGATACAAACGGTGAAGCTGCCTAATCATGAATGAAGACTTCCAGATAGTGGCGCATGGCTCGAGGTTCCTCTGTCTGTTGCTGTAGTAAATTTTGAGCGCCATTCCTTTGAAGAATCTGTATCTAGCAGATTTTGATATTTTGTCATGTAATTAATTGCTGAGGTACACTTTCTGGCTGTTATAAGCAGACTGTGTTACCATTTTTCAGGTGGTTGAAAGTTGAACATTTTGGCTCTGTAACACAATATAGTTCATTTTGGTTGCTCTGTACAGCTAAACTTGTGAGTTTATGTATCTCCTGTTGTACGATTTGGCATGAATCCACTGATTTCATGGTTAATCTTATATGAATAATGCTATGTTTGCATGTGTTATGTTGATTCTGTCTCCAAGTTTTGCATGTATCTTTCTTACTGCAATAGGGATGCCATAAGTATAGACAGCTTAACACTCTGTATTGGGAGATATCTGTAAGGCAGATATCATGTATATCCCCCTGAAATCCAATTTTAGCTATTCATGCTGATCATTCACAGGTGTATGTCTACCAACTCCAAGCCCTGGATAGGCACCAATCTAGCTCTGTGTTGAGGTTATACACCATGTCCAGCTTTGCATCCAAAATTCAAATCAAACCACTTCATCTTTCTATCTGTTAGTTGTAGGATTAGGATTAGGAACCTCTGCATGCTCTCATACCTAACCAGACATTATGTCCAAGAATGTTGCCAACCTTGTGATTTGTTACACAAATCTTGGTCCTTACGTGAGAGTATTCTGCCTGTTGTTGTCAAGTTAAATCTTTCTGTCATTGAGCTAGTCAAGGTTATACTTTTATCAAGTAGGGAACCCCCCCTTGGTGCGGCAGAACCAGAAGTGAAGGGGAGGAGCTCACGCAACCTCCTGTATTCAGTTGGCTGAATCTGCCTGTGCATTAGAACTGGCAACCCCTAATGTTGATTCAGAAGAAAAACCAACAAAATGGCGACTCTGCTGGGGAAGTCTTTCATGTGAATGATGATGCTCTGCTGGTGGTATGAACTCAGAAACGTATTTGATGAGCTTTCAGCTGCTGTAAAATTTTGTCCTCTCTAGAGAGGTGGCGACTCTGTAAAAGATCTGAATGCACATGAAAGATGGATGTATGTGACGTGACAAAAATGTGTTGTTCATATTTCTGCATCTGTATGAGAAAAGGTACCTTGTTCCTTCCCCTTTATATATTTACTGTTTTGCTGCATAGGTTAGATGCCAGGGGAGGTTACAGGTCTTAGGCAGACAAAGGATGTCTAAGAGTAAGTTTTTTATGAATCCAAGTATGAATTATCCCGTACTCAGTGGTGAAATGTTGGAGAAAAGAATAGAAGAGATAAAAAATAGGTTGATATTCTTAGAGGCTAGGCAGGCCCAGTTAAAAAGCAATAACCCTGTTATGTCTGCCAGTCAGAAGGCTAAACCTCTTCTCAGCCCTTTTGATCCTTTGTATGACCAACTGGATTTGTCATGGGTTGATTATAAAGTAGAAAATATGCCTACTAGGATATACCGTCAAATGCCTAGATTTAGTGGTCACAGTGTGTGTGATGGGAATGCACATATCCAAAATTTTCATGAGTTCATGGGAAAACATTCATTCAGAGATGAGGATATGTGGATGAGGTTTTTTGTTAGGTCCTTTGATGCAAAAGTAAAAGACTGGTATTTGAGCCTTCCAAAGAGATTTTTTGCCTGTTGGGATGAGCTTGCTGACTGTTTCAAAGAAGAATTTGCAAGAGAACCTGCTGATCTTGTTGCAGAATTGATGAACATCAGAAAACAAGATGAAGAGCCATGTGTTGATTTCAGTCATAGGTTTGCAGTAGCCCTTTCACAGATCCCAGAAGTCTTCAGACCTGATATTTCAGTCTGTGTTGGCATATTCTTTGAAGCTTTTGAGGAGGGCTCTAGTGCAATACTGAGGGATTTCAAGGTGACAGGTATGCAGATGGCATACAAGTTCGCCGAAAATATAGAAAAATTCAGAAATGGGCGCTTGTTGATATCCCTGTCCCCAGGCCTTGGTGTGAGAAATGGTTGTGAAGCTGCAAATGACCAAATGATTATGGCATCATGTGCAGATAAAAATGAAAATGAAAGCATAGAGGTTGAGACTGCTGTATTTGAACATAATGCTAACAATACTGCTCAACTGGATTGTTCACCAGTTGAGGATGCCAGTGAAAGGACTAGTGAGGATTCCCATTGCAATGATGAGGCATATGACCATGAAAACAATAACGAGGTTGTGGACAGCAATGAGCAATTTTTGGAATGGACCTGTGGAGACAATTGTGAGTATTGTACTCAAGACAGAGAAGATATAAGCAAACAAAGAAGCAGTCCTATGTGTGACCCATTGCCTTCCTTTCAAACACATGGAGATCATGAAGAGCAGTCAGGGATTGAAACAAGTGCTAGTGCAGAGCATGATTATTTTTCATTTGATGGCTGTTTTGCTTATGACACACAAGCTGATACTCCTCCACAAAGGGAATCCATTGGTGATGAAGATGCATGTTCTGCTGCCCATGAACAAATGGCATAGTATGATCAAGCTTATGTACCTGGATCACCCATCTTTGACACATATGGTGATGAGGATCTATTTGAGTATGGTGAAGATCTAGACACTATTTTTGTCTTGGATTCTGTTTCTCATCCTGATGAAAGAGGAAACAACATGCATCAGGTAAGTGACTGTGAAAATGTGCCTGATTTGAAAGAGATGCCAGAGCCTGATCTTTTCCAGTTTGGTGCTGCTATTGGTTGTGTATATGATGTGCACAATTGTGAATTTGAAAGCTTTTCTTTTGAGAGGCCAGCATATGAAATGAGCTCTGATCTTCCTAGCTGCATGGTCGACTTTGAGTGTTTTCAGTTTTCAGTCCAGCTAGGAGATCATTTTGCAATGCATAATGTTGATACAAATGATAACATGTGTTATATTCCATTTGAGTATGCATTGCCTAATACATTCTGCATCCACTTGTTGCCTGATGCTGAGGGTTGTTTGCATAAGGTTGACGATGACAAGCTAAATCAGGAGGTTGAATATGCAAATGATCAGGTTTGTTTGTGGTCAGAGCATGGCAGTACTCTTAGGCTTGACCCAGTGTATGCAGATGAGAACAAGGTGTTTGACAAGGGGAAGTATTGGTTTTCCCTTTCTTGGTGGCCTTAGGCCATCAAGAGTGTTTGGTGATGCAGATCATTGTAACTTCATGACTCTGTGCCCAATGGATAGGGGACTGGTCTGCATCCCAGAGTTCTGTGGTTCTTGCCATGCCTACAAGAGGCATGCATCCTCAGACAGAGCCACTGTTGGTGCCTGAATTGACTGTCAGTTGATTTAGCAATTTTTCATGCAGGCACCTTCCCTAAAATCCAAAAAATTTTAAGTGTTGGCACCCCTTCAGTGTTTTGCAGCATCCACATCATCTTTCTTGAGGAAGGGGTCATCATGTTTTGCCCATCGGCATAAGTTTACTTGTGTCTTGGCGATCGTATCAATAGCATGGTGTGTTCTTTGTATATCGCCAAGACTTTTGCCTATCGGCTGCGAAGATTGTGTTTCCACCGACAGTGTTGGTCATGCCGATGGGGGTAAGTCAGGTGTTCATCGGCAAGATTTGATGTATTGGGCTAGCATTGTTTCGATCTGCCGATGTGAGGAGCTTGGCCGATGAAGAATCATCGGCGTGTGTTTGGCCGACGGAGGGATGAAGCTATGGTTCATCGGCGAAAGTTGTATTGTCGGCCTAGGTATTTTGAATTGTGCCGACGGTGGAAGGCTTGGCTAATGCGATGTCATCGGCGTAGGTCTCGCCGATGGAGGGATGTGAAGGTGAGCATCGGGAAGACTTTGGCTGTTGGGCTAGCCGTTGGGGGGTCCGCCGATGGGAAGTGTTTGGCCGACGAGGGTGTCATCGGCGTAGGTCACACCGACAGGGGAGCATGGAGTGGTCATCGATGTGAATGGTGTCGTCGGCAGAGGATGTTTCTGCTTGGCCGACGGTTGAGGGTCTCGCCGACAGAGGATGAGTGTATCGGGGTGAGCAGTGTGGTCAGTCAGGGAGTTTCTCGTTGCTCCGATGGGTAATGTCTCGCCGAGGGAACGACTTGGCAATGTTTTGGATGGCCATCGGCGTAAGCTTTGACATCGGCGTAGGTATTTTGTTGCTCGCCGATGGTTTTGGTCTCACCGACAGACAAGGAATGTGAAATAGGCGTCGGCATAACCTTTGAGGTTGGCAGGAGATTTGTGGAGCTGGCCGATGGTTCTCCTCTGGCCGATGGGGATGTTGGTGACTTGTGGAGATGTTGCAATCGGCGAGACCACTGTGGTCGGCAGGAGATCTGTGGGGTAGGCCGATAGTGTATGTCATGGCGATGGGCTGTGGGCGAAGGGTCGTGTGTCGAGCGCGGCAAAACGCTCGACACCTATTATACATGTGGCCCTATTTTTAAAGTAGTGGAAGGCTCTCCACACCATGCATGTGGGATTTTTCCCCTTGCATTATTTTTGAACCTGCGAAGGAGGCGTTTTGGCGGGAAGCCTCATGTTGACTACAGCGACAGTTTCCAAGTGAAGTGCGGGTGGTTGAGCCATCAATGACTGTCGTGCAGCGGTATGGGCGATGATACAAATGGTGAAGCTGCCTGATCATGAATGAAGACTTCCAGATAGTGGCGCATGGCTCGAGGTTCCTCTGTCTGTTGCTGTAGTAAATTTTGAGCGCCATTCCTTTGAAGAATCTGTATCTAGCAGATTTTGATATTTTGTCATGTAATTAATTGCTGAGGTACACTTTCTGGCTATTATAAGCAGACTGTGTTACCATTTTTCAGGTGGTTGAAAGTTGAACATTTTGGCTCTGTAACACAATATAGTTCGTTTTGGTTGCTCTGTACAGCTAAACTTGTGATTTTATGTATCTCCTGGTGTACGATTTGGCATGAATCCACTGATTTCATGGTTAATCTTATATGAATAATGCTATGTTTGCATGTGTTATGCTGATTCTGTCTCCAAGTTTTGCATGTATCTTTCTTACTGCAATAGGGATGCCATAAGTATAGACAGCTTAACACTCTGTATTGGGAGATATCTGTAAGGCAGATATCATGTATATCCCCCTGAAATCCAGTTTTAGCTATTCATGCTGATCATTCACAGGTGTATGTCTACCGACTCCAAGCCCTGGATAGGCACCAATCTAGCTCTGTGTTGAGGTTATACACCATGTCCAGCTTTGCATCCAAAATTCAAATCAAACCACTTCATCTTTCTATCTATTAGTTGTAGGATTAGGATTAGGAACCTCTGCATGCTCTCATACCTAACCAGACGTTATGTCCAAGAATGTTGCCAACCTTGTGATTTGTTACACAAATCTTGGTCCTTACGTGAGAGTATTCTGCCTGTTGTTGTCAAGTTAAATCCTTCTGTCATTGAGCTAGTCAAGGTTATACTTTTATCAAGTAGGGAACCCCCCCTTGGTGTGGCAGAACCAGAAGTGAAGGGGAGGAGCTCACGCAACCTCCTGTATTCAGTTGGCTGAATCTACCTGTGCATTAGAACTGGCAACCCCTAATGCTGATTCAGAAGAAAAACCAACAACTAGAAAGTTGGAATAGCTTAGTAATGGTTGTAAGTAACTCTATCTCTGGTTCAAATACTTTGAAATTTGATGATGTTGTTGGTGTTGGCAAGAGACACTGCTTCGCGTGATAGGTGTTGTCATTGATGGCAACTAAGACTATTCCACCCATCCGTATAACACAATTTGTTCATACCGAAAGTTAGAATCAGAATTTATCTAAGTCCTGGAAGTCAGAAATAGAGCAAGCGACAGGGTCCAGTATCTTGGTCCGGATCTCTCAGGTGGTAGATTAGAGTTTGTTGTGGATCTGAGGGAGTCTTAAGCATTGTCAAGATAATCTAAATCCAAAGTTTTAGCCTCTGATGGAGAAGGATTCAAAAGTTATTAGCATCTGAGTATCAAGTTAACAGTTTGACAAAATAGACAGAAGAAGAATAGATTGACCTTATAATTGATCTTGGCTCCAGATGTATGGAAGTTGTTGGTTGGACAAGTTGTGGTGATCAGTGATAGTAGCCGACCTGATTGATGATTTGTGAGTGCAAGTTTTGGTCCGCGTTACAAGTTGTACATGAATTTAGCTGACAGAACAGAATCTTCAATAAAGTTCTAAGTATTCTTAAAGCTGACTGAAAAGTGGTTGAAGATTAAGATGCGGATATATATAGACAATAGGTTTGAATAATTTTAGTGTGTGTGTGATGTGACTATGGAATAAGTGTGAAAATGGCAGAGATCTAAGGTTTAGATGTTAGTAGAATCGTAAACAGGGTAGAGTGAGGCTGAAGTGCATCAAGTCAGTATTCTATGCTTAACCAGAATTGAGTCCTTGCATTGGTAGATGCTAATTATCAATTCAATCTCATTGTAATCTTCTTTATATAGGTAGTGAGCCTTCTTTTGAGCAGTGAGCTCTGGGTAGTGAGCCTGAATGCATGTGTGTTCCCCATTGTAATAATTTTAACAGAGCATAATCTTTGTGGGTTAACCCCCACCGTGGTTTTTTCCTTAACCGAGTTTCCACGTCAAAAATCTTGGTGTCAAATGTGTTATTTATGTTTCTGCTCATGTATTAATGATTGATGTTGAATTGTTAATATCATTAATTTGATTATAAGTTGTAAAAGAAGATTAGAAAAAGAAAAGTTTAATTTGTGTGAAACTGATTCACCCCCCCTCTCATTTGTCTGAACCAATTCCAACAATTGGTATCAGAACTAAGTTCCTTTGAAAAGGTTTAACAGCTTGAGGAAGATCTAGGAAGGCAGTAATATGGATGAATATAACCTCCAAGGGCAACTTAATCTCACTCTAGAAGATCTTGAGCAATCCAGAGAAGAAGTCCAAGAGCTACAAGAGAACCTTAAAAATGTTGAAGACTTTATTGAGATTCTAAAAGAGAAATTGAGTAAATCCAATGAAAAGAGGAAGGAACAACCTCTTCAACTAGGAAATCATTATGAAAACAACAACAAGGATGAGGCTCTGAAAGAGAAGACAAAGGAATGTGAGAAGTTAGCCAAAGAAGTTGTCCTAAAACATGAGATGGAATCCGGGGTGATGCGACTAACCAAAGAAATTGAAGATAAAAGGAAAACTGAAGAAGACCTAAATCAAAATCTAAAAGAAAGAACTAGAGAATGCTACAGATTGGACAGAATTGCTGGCCTCCTAGAGTCAAATCTACAAGAAAGCAGAAACAATGAGAGAGAACTTGAAAGGCAAATTATCATTCTCAAACATGACCTAGAAGTTGCAAATGAATACAAGGAGAAGTTCAAGATAAGCTCAGCCAAACTTGAAGCATTGCTTGAAGGACAGAAAAAGGCTTGGATATGAGAAAGGTGAAAGCTCTGGATCCAGACAGAAATTTTCAACCAAGGAATGGGAGAAACAGACCTAGAAAACCTCCGGTAAGACATCCTAATGCTCAAAGATATCCATCATTCAATGGAAATTGATTTAATTGCAAAAAATTTGGTCATAAAGCTACTCAGTGCAGGAGCAGAGTAAATCAAAATGGTCCATCCTTCTCTGGTCAATGCTTCAAGTGTAAGAGGTATGGTCATAGATCAAATGAATGCAGAAGTATGATAATGAATAACTCTAGAGAAAATGGCAACTCTTTCAATGGTTACTGCTTCACTTGCAATGGATATGGACACATGGCTAATCAGTGCAGATTAAGAGGAAATCAAGCATATAAGCAATACAATGTTGCTTGTTTTAATTGCAATAGATCTGGTCATATTGCAAGATTCTGTAGAAGTAGGAATAATGAAAGAAGAGGTCCGGAAAACAAAAAATTGGATGAGCAGAGACAAGACAAAGACAAAAGAAAAATTGATGTGAATGAGATCCAGAATGAAATGAGCAAGACATGGGTTAAGAAAACAATTGAGAACGATAGTAATGAGTCCGCACCGGAATCTGGTGTTGATAATTCCTCTAGGAATTGAATTTAGGAGCTCTGGCTCAGGGGGATCTGCATTGAAATCAAATTCCCCCAGCCAGTAAGTGGGTTCTTGGATTGGCACAATGAGAGAAGATGTTTTGAATTATCTCAGAACTTTTGGAAGGATTTCCGGAAGTAAGATATTGATATGGAAATTTAAGGAGTGATTCATGAAAAAATGTTCAAAAACTAAATAACCAGATGAAGTTAGGGCAGAACATTTATTACAAAGCCAAATTAGGTTTTGCGAAGCATAAAAAAGTGTTCACTTCTTATTTGAATTAATTTTGAACTTGAAGAAAGCAAGAAGAATAGTGCCTGAGCCAAGATTACAAGAAATTGAAGTACGACTAGCAAATTTATCCGTCAACCCTATTCTCGTGAAAAAGGTATTTATTTGTGAAGCTTTGAACTTATAATCTTTTTGCAAATGGCTACACCTTTGATCATTGACATTACTAAAAGGCCTCGACCCAAATTTTAGAAACATCCACACAAATCCATAGAAGTCAACCCATTAGGTGCATTTTCAAATGTTCTATGTGGTGTGCTACATATTGAAGATATTAGGGTTTATATTCATGTGAGCATAGATGAATTTGCGGACTCAAAGTTTGTAGATTTGTTTGAGAGTCAACTAATGGATGAAAATCATGATCTTAAACCCAAGTATAAGGCACTGTATGATAAAAATTTTATTCAGAATATGGGGTTTCCAACATTTGATGAAGATGAATGGGTCTGGTATGTTTTAAGTCAGATGCATGATGAATTCATATGGATGTTAAAACCATTCAAGATTACCAAGGATGTTATTAGAATTGTGACTGGGATGCAAAGTTCGACAAGAGGGCTATGACCATAAATGACATTATAGAACCGGATGTGAAGTTTGCTTCAATCGTGATTGGCTACAAGATCTATCACTCTAGCAGAGATAATTCAGTCTCTAGAACTGCCATATATGCAGCATATCAAATGTTGAAGGAGAATGCAGATTATGACCTATGTGAGTTGTTACAAAACCAGCTGATTGAAAACTTGAACAAAATCAAGAAAGACAAGAAAAACACTTTTAAATATGGCACATTGGTTCTATGTTTGTTCTTCTACTATATCAATGAAGTACCTAGAGTAAAGGGTGTGCACTGGACTAATGATGAGCCAGTTGCTATTTAAATCAGAGATCACCTACACAACATTGGTGACTATAAAGCACAGAAAACTACAATATGGCGATACATCAAGAACTTCCAAAGTATGATGCATGCGAGAGAGAGAATCCCTTCAACAATTGTTGAGAAGTACAAGAATTAAATATGTTTCATGGTTGACATTGATCAGTGCTTAATGGAAGCAGTGGAACCTAGAACTGTTTGGATCATGCCCATGGGGTATGAAGTAGATGGAAAAATCTTGAATATGTATGCTCAACATCTTCTAAGCAAGCCAAAAGACACAACAGTTGAAATATTTGGGACTTATGAGGAGCTAAGTTTAAAACCTGAAACCAACAAAAAAGTAAGAAAAGAAGTTGAGTAGTTGGCCAAGAATTTAGGTCTCACAAAGGAAGTAGTGAGGCAATTCAGGGAAAGAACTGAAAGGGCTGAGAAGGAGAGGCTGGAAAAGAAACAAGGAAGTGCTCTAGTAGGATCCTCCTTCTCATCAAGAACTACTAGAAGCTCTGTTTCTGCCCCTGTTCCTCCAAAACCTGCCAATCCTGAGATACCGGAAGGCAAATCATCTAGAAAAGAAGGAAAAAGAGTGAAAACAAAGGCCACAAGAACCTATGAAAACACAAAAGTTGATAAAGAAGAAACAGACTCAGATACTGAGGTAAAGGAGTGGAAAGCCTCTGGAACAAAAGCTATCAAAGTAACTAAGTAAAATTTCTCCAGAAACAAAAGGGCAAGCAAGAGGTAGAAGACAGATTCATATGTTGAGAAACCCACAATCTCCGTGGAAGATGTAATAAAATCAGTCACTATGGATAGAAATTTGAAACCCATGATTGAATTTTATAATGACTACAGTGACACAGATAAGAGTGTGTTAGAGGAAGCAACAGTTAGATATCTGAATATCTATAATAAGGCCCTAATTGAAATAACTTCTGATATCCCTCCAAGTCTTGCAAACATTTTGGAGTTGAAGAAAGAAAATGCAAAAAGCAAGGATATGGAGCTTAGAGAACATGTATTGATAAAACTATGCCCTCAGATCACTCAAGTTCAAATGAATATGATATTCAAAGAAGTGAAGGATGAATTCAAGAGCAAGAAGAGAATGAACAAACTGATGCTTGGAGAATTGGACCAAATAGTTAAAGAAACACATGAAATACTTCTAAGTGCATTGAAGAAACTCAATCTTCCATTTGTTGAAGATGAGACTGATGTTGGGATTGATTCATCAATCCCAGATGTTGAAAAGATGAAAATTAATAAGCAGCAGACCAAGGTTGATGATTCCTATATTCTGGAAGAGGAACAAATAAACAAAGAAGATACAGAAATGGTGGATCAAACTGATGATGCGGGAGATATTCCAACTTCTCCTGATCAATCCAGAAAAGAAGATAATGTTGAGCTTACTGATGCTACACAAGATCCTCAGAAACAGATAACAAATAGTGAATTCAAAGAGAAGAATTTGGATGTAGATATCACAGAGAAAAGTGAACCAGAAAAGGGAGTTAGAGGTAAGGAAGTTAAAGCAGAAGAAGATGGTGCAAATGTTGATAGTCCAGATACTGTGAAAACTCAAGAAAAGGAAAGTGGTCCAGAATTGGTAGCAAGAGACACTGCAAATGCAATGAAAAGTTTTCTGAGTAAAGAGATGCTAGAGTTTGATGAACTAGAACTGATTGAAGGACCAATCAACTTGGATATTCTCTCTCCAGTCCAAATGATGAAGATAGCATCCTTCACACAACCCAAAGCAAGTGAAAAGATATTGAAATCTCACATAGAGGACAGTGAGCTGTTAAGTCTTGCAACTAGAATATTGGAGAAAATAATGCCAACCTTCCAAAAGAATCCTTCTGACTCTCCCTATGAACATCAGAAAAGCCTTGTAAATTCTGTAAGTACTCACTTTGAGTCCTTTGAAAAATCTACAGAAGTTAAAGTTCAGAATGAATTTAATAGCAAAAGATTTGATGCACTTAAAGGCATGATTTGGGATAGACAGATTAGTGGTAGATAATAGTATAAAAGTTGGAAACAAGGTAGATGACTGAGAGGGGGGGTGAATCAATTATCTCAAAATTTCCTTTTCTTTTTATTATCTTAATAATTAGAGTTGCATCAAAACTTGAAAGCATATGTAATCATAAGAACATAAATAAAATCAACACATATGACACAAGGATTTTTACGTGGAAACCCTGTTAAGGGAAAAACCATGGGGTGACTAACCCAATATTGTATTCTCTATTAAAAGAATAAAGGAGCACAAAATGGCACTTGCCAATTAGGGCTCACTGCCCGAGCACACTGCTCACAAGAGGCACACTGCCTATAAGAGACTCACTGTCTACAGAACTTACAGAAGGTAATCATGTGTTTGAACTGATGAGAAACATCTACAAATGCAAGAGTTCAGTTCCGGTTAGGCACAATACACTGATTTGATGCACTTCACTCTTCCTCTATTTTAATAGTGTTGCTCTGTCACATACTGGACTTGATTTGTTTCACACTTATCCCTGCTTTTCTTCACACTTTATTTCATCACTTGTATATTCCACACCTCTACATACTGGAATCCATCTAGTATATATATCCGCATCAAGGATTTCATCAACTTTCTAGTCGGCAACAAGAACACTCAAGATATCTACAAGTTACTGATCTGTCGGCTGAATCCATGCTTGATTTGTGATGCGTATCAAAATCATAGGCATAGAAGTCATTAATCATGTCGGTCAACAATGTATAATCCCCTAAATAGCTTGATCAACACCTTTTACTCATCCGAATTGAAGTCTAATGCTCTGTCGGTCAGTTCTTTCTCTGTTTGCTCTGCCTATTTGGAACCCAACACTCAGATGCTCATATCTTTTTCATGCTTTATTACCAGAGGCTAAATCTTTGGAATATAGTAGTCATGATACCTCTCTTAACTTATCCAAGTCCGCAACTTGCTGAGTTACACCATCTGAGAGATCCAGACCTGATTGTCAGACCTTGTTGCATAGTCTATTCTTGTTTACCAGACCAAAACAATCTTCAATCTGACTTTCGGTATAGGCATACTATGTACTGCGGATGTGTGGGATAGACTTTGTTGCCATCAATGAAAACACTCATGAAGCCACATAGTGTCTCTTGCCAACAATCTCCCCCTTTGGCATTGATGGCAACACTTAGTGAAAAATGGCTAAGTGTCGCAGTAACTCCCCCTTGCACTATTTTACCAGAGCTCCCCCTTAGCTGGATTCCACATTTTTCACTACTCCTCACTCCCCCTTTGACATCAATGGCAAAGGGCGGAATCCGCATACCAAAATTTTGCAAAAATTAACCTGTACATGGCCGCATAAGTATATATATATGTTATACTTACATATACTTAAGTATATCTGCAAAAGTGGCCTTCAACTGTATAAATTTTGTGGCTCAGCTCTGCTTCATCCTATCCAAAATGGAGATGTGACCACTCAACAAAAATGCATATGCTTCTGCCCTTCTTAAATCTGTCGGATCACTGGTCTAGGTTGTGGTCTGAGCATCTGTCAAGTCCTCATGCATTGCCTCTAACTTAGGGATAATTATCCCTTTGAGTTCACTCATTCTGTTTATTATATCCTTCTTTTCTTTGTTCAACCTCTTTATTTCATTTATGATGACAATGGCCTGGCATTCTTGATTGATTAAAGAGGTAGTAAGGGGATCAAAATTCTGAGATAAACTTGATAGTTTACCTTCTTGTTCTTTCACCATCTTTTCAATATCGTCTGTCACTTTGGGCCAAGATAGACAAAATTTGTACATGTCCCCACCATCTTTAAGAGCATTTTCAAGGCTCTTTATTCCAATGTCTATGGTCCTCCTATCATTAGCAATGAGTCCCTGTACTTCAGTGAATCTTTTTCCCAAAAACTCCTTCCAGACCTTTGCTTCTGCTAATTTTTCTAGAGATTCAAAGTGAGTGCTAACAGAATTTACCAAAGATTTCAGGTTGCTGGATGGTGAGGCTGAAGGATCCTTTTGGAATGATGGCATGATCTTCTCCAGCATCCCAGATGCAATCTGCAATAGTTCGCAGTCTTCCATGTGAGATTTCAAGAGTTTTTCTTTTGCTTTGGCTTGAGCAAAAGATGCTATTTTCATTGTCTGAACCGGAGAGAGAGATTCAAAATTTAGTGGCCCTTGAAATAGCTTAGGTTCATCTATCTCCATCATTTCTTTGTTTAAGAAGTTCTTCACTACCTCTGCAGTGTCCCTTGCTGGTGAATGAGTCTTCTTTGGGATATCAAAACAGTCATCATTTGTCTTTTCTGCTTGTTCTTCTTCTTTTCCCTTAACCTCTTTTTCTTGAATCACCTTCTCTTCTCTTCTATCTTCTCTTCAGCTTCAGAGTGTGGAATGTTTGTAGTGGGATCTAGAGGAGAGATGTCACCGGAGTTTTTAGCTTCGTGAACTTCCTCTTCCGGAATAGAGGAATCCAAGTCCTTAGACTTCTCTTTATCTACCTCTTTTGATCCTTCTACATCAGAAGATTCTTCATTGCTTACATTTAATCCTTCAACATCCATGGTAGAAGGTTCTTCAACTAATTCCTCTATAATAGGAAGATTGAATCTTTTCAAAGCATTCCGGAAGATATCTTTTGTCTCACTTGCTACTTGGTCAGTTTCTCCAAGCATAAGTTTATTCATTCTTCCCTTACTCTGAAACTCATCCTTACAATCCTTAAAAATCATGTCCATTTGTTTTGGAGTGATAGAAGGATAAATTTGAATCATTATTTATTCCTGAATCTCTAGGTCTTTTGCCTTTGCATTCTCTTTTCTTAGTTCAAGTACCTTTTCTAGACTCTTGGGAATTAATGATATAATTTCATTAAAATCTTTATTGTAAATATTCAGGCACCTGACAGTAGCTTCTTCCAAAATCCTCTTGTCAGTATCACTATATTCATCATAGAACTCTATTACTGGCTGCAGGTTCCCATCCACAGTAACTACCTTGATGATATCATCAATGGAAAGAGTGGGATTTTCAACAAATTCTTCTTCCTTTTCTTCCTTATTTTTACTAGCAGAGAATTCCCTAGATGTTTTCTTCTTCATTTTCTTGATTTCCTCATCAGATTATGTTTCTTCATCATCTTTAAGGCTTGTATATGACCTTGTGGCTTTGGTCTTTGTCATCTTTTCTCCTTTTCTGGATGTCTTGACTTCCGGTTTGGTACCCTTTGAGGTTTTAGGTGTAGAGCTCTTGGAAGATCTAGTCCAGGAGGAGGCTTGTACCAGAGTGTCTCCTTTCTTTGCTTCTTGTTTCTCCTTTTCAGCCTTCTCCATCTTCTCTCTATTTACATCTACAGCCTCCTTTGATAGGCCAAATCTTTTGGCAATTTCTTCGACCTCCCTTCTTACTTTCCTCTTTATTTCCAGTTGTCTTAACTCAACATGTATTTTTACACTTAGCTCTTGAAAGGTGCCAAACCTTTCTGCTTCAGGGTCCTTAGGCTGGCTCAACAGGTGTT
Source organism: Cunninghamia lanceolata (assembly GCA_027924645.1). NCBI lineage: Eukaryota > Viridiplantae > Streptophyta > Pinopsida > Cupressales > Cupressaceae > Cunninghamia > Cunninghamia lanceolata. The sequence continues at coordinate 139,494 of BSBN01000210.1, read as the reverse complement.
GAATATGTAGCTCCAATATTTTTTCATCTACCTCGTATCCCATAGGCATTATCCACACAGTTCTGGGCTCAACTGCCTCCATTAGGCATTGATCAGTGTCAACCATGAAGCACACTGTGTCCTTGTATTTCTCAACTATGGATTGAGGTATCCTCTCTCTGGCTTGCATCATGCTTTGGAAGTTCTTAAAATAACCCCAGAGAGCTGTGTTTTGAGCTTTAGCATCACCAAGTCCATACATATAATCTCTAATCTAGATTGCAACCGGTTTATTATTTTGCCAAACCCAACCACTAGATCTGGGTAGCTCATTCATATAGTAGAAGAATAGGCACAGTATTAGACAACCATATTTGAAGGAATTCTTCTTATCCTTTTTGATCTTCTATAGGTTTTCTAATAGTTGATTTAGAAGAAGTTCACACAGGTCATAATCTGCATCTTCCCTCAACATCTGATATGCTGCATAGATTGTTGTCCCAGACACAGAATTCTCCCTGCTAGAATGATAGATCTTGTATCTGATTATCATTGAGGCAAACTTGACATCCAGATCTGTGATGTCATCTATGGTCATTGCTCTTTTATCAAATTTAGATCTGGTGGCTTCAGTTACTATCTGGTTCTTGACAGATTTAAGTGTAGGTAACCCACCGAATGAGTGCAGTCCAATTCCTGCCCTGATGGCATCTTTAGTTATTTTGAAGGGCCTCATTAACCACATGAAATTATCGTATATTCTACTTAGGACATACCGTACCCAATAATCTTCTACAAAACAAGGAAAGTGTATGCAATGTCCAAAGTGTTTATCCCGGAGGACCTTGAATTGAGGTTTGAGTTCAAAACTCTCATCTATTAGTTGTTTGTGATAGATGTCCATCAATTTTGAGTCTCCAAATTCCTCAATGTTGGCATGGATATAGACCCTAACATCTTCTACATGCAATACCCCATGCAGGATGCTAGAAAATACGCCTAAAGGATCAACTTCTAGAGATTTATACAAATGTTTCTTGAATTTAGGATGCGGCCTATCAGTGATCTTGACAACCATTGGAGTAGCCATTTTGCAAGAGATTCTAAGATAGATTTTCATAATGGAAGTACCTTTTCACACTTTAGGGTTTGAAATAGGAGCTGGAACAGGTCACTGGTTGAATTCAATTTTCCAGTTGATCTTTGAGTGAACTATAGAAACTTTGTTACAGAGCTCTTCTTTTCTTCTTCGTGAATGCAAGTGTGCAAATGATGAGTGAAAGAACCCTTTTATCCTTGCGCAAACCCTAATTTACTTTTGTAATAAATGCACAACTTAAGTTATCTAGTTACCCTGTTTTAAGAGAGATCTTCTTGAATCATTGTGCTAAACTTAGAATCATTGTCAGTGAGGATTGACAATGTATCTTATTTTCTTCAATCATGCCATGGGTCCGTAGATCAAAGTATTTCAATTTTGAATCATACCGAATCTGTCTAGGAAAATCTTGCTTTACCGGATGGCTGTCAAACCGGATCAACTTGAATGGTTAAACTCTTGCAAAACTCCATGCGGATCTTTCATATTTTTACTGAGGGTTATTTAGATATTTTTTTCTGAGAACCCTTTAATCTGCAGCATTCCATGTGCCGAATTTAAGCACTAATTGACTGGCTGGGGGAATTTGTTTTGCTCTGACTCCCCCTGAGCCAAAGCTCACCTTTTTAGTTTCTGGAAGGAATATCAGCACCGGATTCTGGTGCGGATCCATCCCCAATATTTTCTATACTCTTCTTTACCCAAATCTTGCTCATCTCATTTTGAATTTCATCCGCATTCACTTTACCTTTGCCCTTATCTTGTTTCTGATTAAGTTCCACTGGACCTTTTCTATCCCGATTTCTACTTCTGCAGAATTTGGCAATATGACCAGATCTATTGCAATTGTAACAAACAACATTTCTTTGCTTATTTGATTGATATCCTTTTGATTTGCATTGATTATCCATATGTACCATTCTATTTCATGCAAAGCATCTACAATTGAATGAATTGGTTATTTGCATATTTCTACATTCATGAGATTTGTGACCATACCTTTTGCAGTTAAAACATTGTCCAGAGAAGGATGGATTAGTTTGATTCATTCTCCTTCTGTACTGAGTTTCTTTATGACCAAAATTGTTGCAATTAAAGCAGTATCCATTGAAGGATGGATATCTTTGAGCATTTGGTTACTTTACCGGAGGTCTTCTAGGCCTGTTTCTTTGATTTCCTGATCCAAAGTTCTTCTGACCAGATCTAGAGATTTCATCTTTCTCATATCCCAAGCCACACTTATCATCTACCCTCTTTTAGCTCTCAAGAAGAACTTCAAGTTGAGCTAAACTTATCTTGAATTTCTCTTTGTATTCATTTGTTGTTTGAAGATCTTGTTTAAGAGTGTCTATCTGATTCTCAAGTTGTTCTTCATTGTCTCTAGCTTCTTCAAGATCTGATTCAAGATGCCTGATTATTTTGTCCATTTTGTGGAAGTCCTTTGTTTTCTCCTTGAGGGATTGTTTTAGATTATCTTCAATTTTCTTTTTTTTCTTCAATTTCTTGGGTGAATCTCATAACCCCTTATTCCATTTCATGCCTTACCATAATGACTTCTTTTGACAGCTTCTCACATAGCCTATATTTCTCATCCAGATCTTTATTAGTATCATTGACTTCACTCTGATTGGCTAATTTTTAAAGTAGTTTATTTATCTTTTTCACAGAGATACTTAATTTTTCTTTTAGCTCATTTATGAAATCATCAGCTTGTTTGAGTCTTTCTCTCAAGTTATTGACTTCAGAGTGGGATTGTTCAAGATCATCTAGGGCAAACTGAAGTTATTCCTTCATACCAAATATATCCATTGAGATTCCCAGATCTTCCTCAAGCTGTTAGGCTTTGTTTAGAGGAACTTAGCTCTGATACCAATTGTTGGAAACAAGGCAGATAACTGAGAGGGGGGTGAATCAGTTATCTCAAAATTTCCTTTTATTTTTTTTATCTTAATAATCAGAGTTGCATCAAAACTTGAAAGCATATGTAATCATAAGAACAGAAATAAAATCAACACATACGACACAAAGATTTTTATGTGGAAACCCTATTAAGGGAAAAACCACGAGGTGACTAACCCAAGATTGTATTCTCTATTAAAAGAATAAAGGAGTACAAAATGGCACTTTCCAATTAGGGCTTACTACCCGAGCACACTGCTCACAAGAGGCACACTGCCTACAAGAGACTCACTGTCTACAGAACTTACAGAAGGTAATCAGGTGTTTGAACTAATGAGAAGCATCTACAAATGTAAGAGTTTAGTTTCGGTTAGGCATAATACACTGATTTGATGCACTTCATTCTTCCTCTGTTTTAATATTGTTGCTCTGTCACATACCGGACTTGATTTGTTGCTTTCACACTTATCCCTGCTTTTCTTCACACTTTATTTCATCACTTGCATATTCCACACCTCTACATACTAGAATCCATTTGGTATATATATCTGCATCAAGGATTTCATCAACTTTCTAGTCGGCAATAAGAACACTAAGATATTTACAAGTTACTGATCTGTCAGTTGAATCCATGCTTGATTTGTGATGCGTATCAAAAGCATAGGCATAGAAGTCATTAATCATGTCGGCCAACAATGTATAATCCCCCAAATAGCTTGATCAACACATTTTACTCATCCAGATTGAAGTCTAATGCTCTGTCGGTTAGTTCTTTCTCTGTCTGCTCTGCCTATCTGGAACCCAACACTCAGATGCTCATATATTTTTCATACTTTATCACCGGAGGCTAAATCTCTGGAATATAGTAGTCATGATACCCCTCTTGACTTATCCAAGTCTGCAACTTGCTAAGTTACATCATCTGAGAGATTTGGACCTGATTGTCAAACCTTGTTGCATACTCTATTCTTGTTTATCGGACCAAAACAATCTTCAATCTGACTTTCGGTATAGGCATACTATGTACTGCGAATGTGTGGGTTCAACTTTGTTGCCATCAATGACAACACTCATGAAGCCACACAGTGTCTCTTGCCAACAATAAAGAGTGTCCAAAGTGCTCTTTCAGAAGGAGACAGGATATATAAGTTTTGTTTATCTACTCCTAAAGTCTTAGAGGATATAGAAGATAAAATAAAGGACACCAAATAGAAATTGACAAGTATGTCCCAAGCTTTTGATCCATTGACAGTATCAGTGGCAAGCAAGGAGTGTCAAGACATTAGCCTGATAAAAGAAATGAAGAAAGTAACAAGAGAAAAGGAGAACATTGAAGCAAGAATGGGTGAGCTCTAGGGATTGGTTTCCCCTAAGATAGAAGCAATGTTCAACGTTGTATCAGAAGCCCAAATTGCTATACAAGCAAGTGATCCCATTGACCTTCGGAAGGCTGAAGCACAAGCATTCTTGTTAAATGGTCACATTTCAACTTTGAATAGTATGAAGAAGAGTTGGGATATAGAGTTGGTCCTCCTCAAGAACATTTTTGGAGATATACTCAAGTTTATGCAAATATAACTTAATGATTGGTTGTACATATGCGACATAGTTTACAGAATTTTTTGAAAATTTTTGGCTTGCGGATCCCATCCTTTGCCATTGATGTCAAAGGGGGAGTGAAGAGTAGTGAAAAATGAGGAATCCAGCAAAGGGGGAGCTCTGGAATTAGTGGAGAAGCATAAGAGTATTGAGTAAAGGAGGAGTAAATGAGTAACACTTAGTCATTTTTCACTAAGTGTTGTGATCAATGCCAAAGGGGGAGATTGTTGGCAAGAGACACTGCTTCGCATGACAAGTGTTGTCATTGATGGCAACTATGACTATTCCACCCATCCGCATAACACAATTTATTCATATCGAAAGTTAGAATCAGAATTTATCTAAGTTCAGGAAGTCAGAAACAGAGCAGGCGACAGGGTCCAATATCTTGGTCCGGATCTCTCCGATGGTAGATCAGAGTTTGTTCTGGATCTGAGGGAGTCTTAAGCATTGTCAGGATAATCTAAGTCCAAAAGTTTGGCCTCTGGTGGAGAAGGATTCAAAAGTTATTAGCATCTAAGTATCGGGTTAACAGTTTGACAGAATAGACAGAAGAAGAACATGTTGACTTTATAATTGATCTTGGTTCTGGATGTATGGAAGTTGTTGGTTGGACAAGTTGTGATGATCAGTGATAGTATCCGGCCTGATTGATGATTTATGAGTGCAAGTTTTGGTCTGCGTTACAAGTTGTACATGAATTTAGCCGACAGAGCAGAATCTTCAATAAAGTTCTAAGTGTTCTTAAAGCTGACTGAAAAGTGGTTGAAGATTAAGATGCAGATGTGTATAGCCAATGGGTTTGAATGATTTCAGTGTGTGTGTGATGCGACTATGGAATAAGTGCGAAAAGGGAAGAGATCTAAGGTTCAGATGTTAGCAGAATAGTAAACAGGGTAGAGTGAGGATGAAGTGCATCAAGTCAGTATTATGTGCTTAACCAGAACTGAATCCTTGCATTGGTAGATACTAATTATCAGTTTAATCTCATTGTAATCTTCTTTCTGTAGGCAGTGAGCCTTCTTTTGAATAGTGAGCTCTAGGCAATGAGCCTGAATGCATGTGCATTCCCCATTGTAATACTTTTAACAAAGTATAATCTTTGTGGGTTAACCCCCACCATGGTTTTTCCCTTAACTGGGTTTCCACATCAAAATCTTGGTGTCAAATGTGTTATTTATGTTTCTACTCATGTATTAATGATTGATGTTGAATTGTTTATATCATTAATTTGATTATAAGTTGTAAAAGAAGATTAGAAAAAGAAAAGTTTAATTTGTGTGACAACTGATTCACCCCCCCCTCAGTTGTCCAGACCAATTCCAACAGTTGGTGTTATCCTTAGCGAGGAAATGCGATGGAAATGCTTAGGAGGGTCTACATCAGGTACTGTTTTGAATGCAGAAAGCAAGGATATATCAAAGCAGAGAGGAAAAGGTTCTGAATGTCACGGGAAGTCATGAGGAAAATCAAAGGACAAGAGGTCCCAATCTAGAGGACAGAAGGATTGTTGGTACTTTGGGAAACCAGGTCATCTGAAGAAAGATTATTGGTCTCAGAAGAATAAAGAAGGGAAAAATAGGAAGGCAATAAGGAGGCAAATGTGATAAGTAATAAATCTGAAGATGGTGCTTTAATTTTTTCCCTAGATAATGTTGATGATTCATAGGTTTTAGATTCAAGGGCCTCATTTCATGCTACGCCCCACAGAAGTTATTTTCTTGATTATGTCCAAGGGGATTTTGGGCTGGTTTATTTGGGAGATAATGAACCTTGTCATATTGTTGGAAAGGGAGGAATCAAGATTAAGTTGTAGAATAGGAATTATTGGCTAATACAAGAGGTAAGGCATGTTCCAACGCTGAGTAGGAATTTAATTTCAGCAGGGCAGCTAGTTGATGAAGGTTGCATAGTTACTTTCAGTGATAAAAATTGGAAGGTTTCAAGAGGTGCCTTAATAGTAGCAAAAGGTGTGAAAGTAGGTGTTGGAAGTAGGCCAAACAACTAAGATAAGTCATTATCCTTTGGATACCATAAGCCATAATCAAGTGTCCCTTTGAGATATCTGAAAATTCTCTTGACTGCTACAACATGGGATTCTCTAGGATCAGCTTGAAATCTAGCAACAAGTCCAACTGCATTCATGATATCAGGTCTAGTCTGAGTTAGATAGAGCAGTCCTCCAATCATTGATCTATACCTTTTATGATTTGGCTTAGGGGAGTCATCATCTTTACTGAGCTTAGATCTGGTTACCATGGGTGTACCCACTGGCTTTGAATATTCCATTCCAAACTTTTTCAACAGTTCTCTCACATACTTAGATTGAGATATAAAGATACCTTTATCTGACTGAATGATTTGTAGACCTAAGAAGAAATTCATTTCACCAAACATGGACATCTCAAATTCACTCTGCATCTGATCAAAAAATGTTTTGCACATACTCTCATTTCCACCAAAAATGATATCATCAACAAATACCTCAACAATCAGAATGTGCTCATGATCAATCTTGAAGTAAAGATTACTATCAGCAGTGCCTTTGCTATATCCTAGCTTTAGTAGATACTTATCTAATCTTGCATACCAGGCTCTTGGGGCTTGTTTGAGTCCATACAATGCTTTCCTCAACCTGCAGACCATATCTCTTTGATCAGACAACTGAAATCCTTCCAGTTGCTCAATGTAGACTTCTTCTTCTAGTTCTCTATTTAGGAATGCTGACTTGGCATCCATCTGATATACTTTGAAATCTTTATAAGTAGCAAATGCAAGAAATAATCTGATTGCCTCTATTCTTGCCACTGGAGCAAAAATTTCTTCAAAGTCAATTCCTTCCACTTGAGAACATCCTGTGCATACCAGCCTTGCTTTCTTTCTTACAACTTCACCATCTTCATTTAGTTTATTCTAGAAGACCCACTTGGTTCTAATCACATTTTTGTCATCAGGTCTAGGAACAAGATCCCAAGTGTGATTCTTTTCAATTTGCATCAATTCTTCTTCCATTGCTTTTACCCAATTTTCATCATTGCAAGCTTCACTTACTGATTTTGGTTCAACCTTTGAAATCAAACAAATCTCCTCTTGATCTTCAGCAATTCTTCTCCTAGTTCGAGCACCTTTATATCTATTTCCTATGATCTGATCTTCAGGATGATTCAGTCTTACATACCTAGGAGTTTTGGGATTTATTTGAACCTATGTTTCTTGAACTTGTTCTTCAACATCTGCACTATCCTCTTGAGATACTAGATTTTTCAGATCAATCTGAATCTGAGTCTGGGTTTGAAGTTGTCTTCCTTGACTTTGACATTCATCTTGATCATTTGATTCATATCCGCAAGACCTTGAATGTCCTTCTTTGCTCTCATCAACTCTAACATTTGCACTTTCAACAATATTTTTCAATCTTTTGTTAAAGCACTAGTATGCCTTGCTTTGAGTAGAGTAACCCAAAAATATCACTTCATCACTTCTTGCTTCAAACTTGCCTAGATCCTCATCTCTTTTGATATAGCATTATTTACCAAAAACTCTAAAATATCTTACAGTAGGAAGATGACCAAACCATAGTTCATAAGGTGTCTTACTAGAATTGCCTTTGATCTGCACCCGGTTAAGAGTGTAGACAACAGTACTCAAAACCTCTCTCCAATAGACTTGTGGAACATTTTCTTCCATCATCATGATCCTAGCAGTTTCTTGAACGGTCCGGTTCTTTCTTTCCACAACTCCATTCTGCTGAGGAGTCCTAGGAGCATATAACTATCTTTTTATTCCTTGATTTTCAAAGAATATATCAAACTCACCGGAGGTAAACTCTCCACCTCTGTCGGATCTCAGACACTTTATCTTCACACCAATCTCATTCTCCACCATGACCTTGAACACTTTGAATTTGTCATGAGCTTCTGATTTTTCTTTCAAGAAGGTTACCCACATCATCCGGGAGTAATCATCAATTAGCAACATAAAATATTTGTCTCCTTGCACACTCCTAATTCTAGCAGGACCACATAGATCAGTATGCACAAGTTCCAACCATCCATTTGAAAATTGGTCTTTGCTCTTGAATGAAATTTTGTTCTATTTACAAAATTGACATTCTCTACACATGCTATCAACAGGTTTCACAAGTTTTGGAAGATCTCTCACAGCTTGAGTAGAACTTATCTTGACAATGTTATCAAAATTTACATGACACATTCTCCTATGCCATAACCAACTCTGATCAATCTGAGAAATCAAGAAACTTTTGCCAGAACTACTTAAATGAAAGATGTTACCTCTAGTCTGAGTACCAAATGCAATTTTAGTTCCAGAACTTTCCAAGATTCTAAATTTTCCATCTTTGAATCAGAGATCATAACCCTTGTCAACCAACTGTCTAGTACTAAGAAGATTATGCTTTAATCATTCCACATACAGAACATCATTAGTGTTATTCTTACCATCAAAAGAGATGGATGCTCTACCACGGATTCTACCAGCTAAGTTGTCTCCAAATTTCACAATTTCACCATCATATTTTTCAAAGCTTACAAACTTACTTTTATCACCAATCATATGATGAGAACATCCACTGTCAATTACCCATTCATCTTTTTCTACAACCTGAGTAGCCAAGGAACTTTCCACATTTGCACAGCTAGCAAACTCAGTAGGTACCAGATCTTCTTCTTTGATAGCAATGAACACCCAATCATTTTCAGTGGAACCTCCATGATCAGACTCATCATCTGTGACTCCTTCTTCACCATCTTCTTGAACATAGTAGCATTTCTTCTAAACTCTAGATCTATTAGGGTTTGGCTTTGAACCCCTCTCCAGACATCTTGAGGCAAAATAACCAATCTTATTACAAGCAAAACATTTGAATGGCAACTTTCTTTCATACTTACCAGATCCTCTTGGCAATCTTTTGGCAAAAAGGGCTTCAAGTTCATCAGACTCAGTTTCATCATCTTCAAGATCCTTCCTTGTCTTGTTGAACCTATTTGATCTTCTTGAAGAGATTTCACCCGGATCATACCTTTGTTTTCCATGAATACTGGATTTAAATACAGATTCAGATTTAGGAAGAGAATCACCAAACTCACTCATTTCAAATGCTGAAAGTTTACCAACCAACTGACCCCTTGTAACAGTTTTCACAGTCCTGATTTCTTTAATGGCAGCAACTTTATGCTTGTAGGCTAGAGGTAAGGATCTAAGCACTTTGGCAACAATCTTTGATTCATCCATTACTCCACCAACACACCTTATACTACTCACAAGTTCATTCACTTTAGCATGTATGAGGTAATATTTTCATCTTCACTCATCCTTAAGCTTTCATATCTACTCTTCAGGCTTTGTAGCTTGGCACATTTGACATATTCATCACCTTCATGCGGGGTTTTCAACTTCTCCTAGATTTCATATGTGGTCTTCAATTCCAGTACATTTGTCATTCCTATATCAGATAGGGCACTCAACAAGGCTTCTTTAGCTCAGATGTTGTTCTCAGCATCTTTGATTTCATCTGGAGTTGTAGGACCTTTTTCTGGAATCTTATACTCATTCTCAGTTATTGACTAGTAGGCATCACCCATACATTGCAAATGACACTACATGCACATCTTCCACATAGTGTAATTTGTTCCACCAAATCTCATACTGTCCTTCTTGTAGGTCAACATTCTGGATCTCCTCAAGCAGTCAAGCTTCTTTCAGAGGAACTTAGCGATGATACCAATTGTTGGAATTAGGCCAGACAACTGAGAGGGGGGGTGAATCAGTTGTCCACAAAATTAACCTTTTCCTCCTTTTAATCTTCTTTCACAACTTACAAACAGATTATGTAAACATTAAAGCATGGAACAATAACACATGAGCAGAAACAAAATTAACACACTTGACACCAAGATTTTTAACATGGAAACCCAGTTAAGGGAAAATCACGGTGGGGGTTAACCCACAAGATTCGTACCCTGTTAAAAGTACTTAAAAATGGGAAGGCACTTGCCTTTGGGAGCATTGCCCAGAGATCACTGTTCAAAAGAGGCTCATTGCCTACATAAATTTATGTTTAATATAGAAAGAAATAACTGAGAGATAGCATCTTCTTCATGCCTGGTTCAGTCTCATTGAATGCTCAAACTTCTACTCTTCTTCCAAATACTTCTTCACTATTACTTCATCCTTTACTATTCTTGTTTATCTACTCCTCCTCTTCTCTGCTCTACCTCTGATCCTTTCTTGAGATTTGATTATTTTACACAAGGATGATTTTCCACAACTCATCAACAAGTATTTATATGCTTCATCAACCTTGGAATGAACATCAAGGTTGGCACTACAAACCTTTGACTTAATGCGAATCACTAAGTTGTCAACCAAACATAACTGGGACTCAAATCTTCCTCAATCAACATGCCACGCTCCATAGAGTTGCTCTTAGATCATCCACAACATGCTTGAATCATTCAGTCGGCCAAGACTGGGAAAAATAGCAACACAAAGGAAGAAATCTTCAACAACGAGCTCAATCTTCAATGCGGACCTCCAACACAGTAGTCACACGATTCAAAAACCTCCACAAGCACATTGAATTCAACAAAAACATCTGCACTCCTCCAAATCATGAGAATCACTTGCATCTTCTTCCAAAACCTCAAGAACATTGTCTGCCATGATTGTCACACTAGAAAGATTGCTTGCGGACCTCCAAACCACGAACCACTTGAGTTGATGACACACACTGACTTCCCAAACATGGCTCTAGATCTTTAGATCATAGAGTTTCATTTGCGGAGCTATCCAGACCAATTTCCTATCACTCTTTCTTTTTTGAACACTGCAATACCTGATTCTACTTAGATGGCTATAACTTTTTCAAATCTTCATGAGGACCTCTCAAATCTTAACTAGAGCTACTACAAACAATACTCTACATAGCCATATGGTCCATATACAATTATCTTCATTAATTTTCTCAATATCCTCAACATCCCAGTCTTCTAAATAAGCAACAAGGTAGGATACAATTGACACCAATGGCAACAAGGATATGTTGACATCAATGACAACATCGCTTAGGCACATATTTGCAACAGTAGGCACCTTATATCTTTTTATAGGTCATATTGTTCCTTTTACTTTAGTTGTTGCAAAGAAGAATCAAACAGGTTCAGGAACAGTTGTTGCGGGTTCGCAGGAAGAGACTAAAATTGTTATTGCATGTTCTAAGACAACACTGTGGCATAACAGACTTGGGCATATGAGTGAAAAAGGTATGAAGGTACTTCATTCTAAGAAAGTTTTACCAAGTCTAAAATGTATTAATATGGATTTATGTGAAAGTTGTGTGTATGGAAAACAAAAGAGATTTAGTTTTCACAAGGATGGGAAGCAAAAGAAAGATAAAAAGTTGGATCTTGTGCATACAGATCTATGGGGATCAACTCAGGTATCTTCTCTCGGTGGCTCTCGATATTATGTTACATTCATAGACGATGCAACTAGGAAGGTTTGGATTTATTTCCTTAGGAAGAAATCTGATGTATTTGAAACATTTAAGAAATGGAGAAGCTTGGTTGAGAATGAGATGGGTAAAAGATTAAAATATCTCAGATTTGATAATGGTGGTGAGTATTGTAGCAAAGAATTTGAGGATTATTGTTCCTTTAATGGAATTCGTAGGCAGAAAACGGTTCCAGGGACTCCACAAGAAAATGGAGTGGTTAGGCGCATGAATAGGACAATAATGGAGCATGCAAGGAGCATGAGATTGCATGTTGGGCTACCTTTAAACATGTGGGCAGAGTCTGTCAATACCGTTGTATATTTAATTAATAGAGGTCCTTCATTTCCTTTGGGTTGTGGTATTCCAGAGGAAGCATGGACAGGTAAGAAGGTGAGTTATTCTTTTCTCAAAACCTTAGGATGTGAAGCATTTGCACATGTAGATTCTAAAAATAGAACCAAGCTGGATGTAAAATCAAAAAAGTGTACCTTCGTTGGATATGGAATTGATGAATTTGGTTATACGCTTTGGGATGTTGAAAATCTAAAAATTGTGAGAAGCAGGGATGTTGTATTCAATGAGAAGGTGATGTACAAAGATTAGTTGCAGCAGCATGAGAAGAAAGAAAAGGATTATGTGGTGTTGGATGATACTCCAGATAGTGATGTTCCAGTGGTTCCTCATGCTCCGCAACAGCAACAAGAAATACCACAAACACCAGTGAATGTTAGACGGTCAACAAGGCTAAGTAGACCTCCTGAAAGGTTTTCTCCCTCTTTGTATTCTATTTTGTTAACAGATGCCCATGAACCAGAAATGGTATGATGAAGCTATGCAGGTGGATACAAAGGTTCAGTGGGAGCTTGCAATGAAAGAAGAAATGGAATCCTTGCTAAAAATTCAGACTTGAGAATTATATAAGTTACGTACAGGTAAAAAGGCTTTACCAAACAAATGGGTTTATAAGATGAAAGAAGAAGATGGAGGTAAGAAAAAATTTAAAGCCAGGTTAGTTGTAAAAGGATTTGCACAGAAAAAGGGCATTGATTTTGATGAGATTTTTTCTCTGGTTGTTAAGATGACTTCTATTCGTACTGTTTTAAGTATTGTGGCTGCTGAAGATTTGCATTTGGAACAGCTAGATGTGAAAACTACCTTTCTCCATGGTGATTTGGAGGAGGAGATATATATGGAATAGCCCCAAGGATTTGAGTTCAAAGGTAAGGAGAAATTGGTGTGCAGATTGAAGAAGAGTTTATATGGCCTGAAACAAGCACCTCGGCAATGGTATTTGAAATTTGATAGTTTTATGGCTGAGCAAGGCTACAGCTAGTGTAATTCTAACCACTGTGTTTATTTTAAGAGGTTGGATAATGACAGCTACATTATTTTATGTTTATATATTGATGACATGCTTATAGCAAGGTCTAACATGGATCACATAAAAGAGTTAAAACAGTAGTTACCACAATCATTTTCTATGAAGGATTTGGGGGCAGCAAAACAAATCCTTGGTATGAAAATTTGTAGAGATAGGAAAAACAAAAAATTGACTCTATCTTAGGTTGATTATGTTGAAAAGGTGTTGCAGAGATTCCATATGGAGAATGCAAAAGTTGTGAGCACACCTTTGCCTAGTCATATGAAATTGACTAAGGAAATGTATCCAAAGACACAAGAGGAGGAAGACAAAATGTCCAAGGTACCATATGCTTCAGTTGTAGGAAGTTTAACATACGCCATGGTATGCACGAGACCGGATATTGCACATGTTGTAGGAGTTGTAAGCAAGTATATGAGTAATCCCAGATTAGAGCATTGGAATACAGTAAAATAGATTCTCATATATTTGAGAGGTACTTCCAATAAACACTTATATTTTGGGGACTCTAATACTAATTTAGCAGGCTATGTGGACTTAGATTTGGCATGGGATATTGATACCAGGCAGAGTACTACAGGTTACGTCTTTACTATAGGTGGGACAGCGGTGAGTTGGATCTCCAGGATGCAAAAGGTGGTTGCTTTATCCACCATAGAGGCAGAGTATGTAGTTGCAACAGAGGCAAGCAAGGAGATCATATGGCTGCAATCTTTCATGGAAGAATTGGGCAAACAACATGCTAACAGTTATTAGTTTATAGACAGTTAGAGTGCCATACATCTTGCAAATAATTATACCTTGCATTCAAAGACCAAACACATACAGTTAAGATATCACTTCATCCGGTCGGTGTTGGATGATGGATAGTTAAGGCTAGAAAAGATACATATAGATGAAAATCCAGTGGATATGTTTACAAAGGCAGTGACAAGGGAGAAGCTGAGCTCCTCTTCAGCTTCGGTTGGTCTTCAAGACTGAAAACAAAAAAAATTAGAATAGCAAGGTCTAGGGTGTTTATTTCCAATGGGAGCTACAGGGTTAGCGGTGTTATGATCAATCTCCAAGTGGGAGATGATATGGTGTGGAGTCTCATCAGTCTCCAAGCGAGAGATTGTTGTTATATGGAGCCTAATCAAACTCAGAGGTTATATTTTCCCCACTTTTATCGACGCGGTTTCCCCCCAAATTATTTAACGGACTGCCCCCAAGATGGGGTCAAGAGGCAGCACCCCTGGCGTGCTTCCTATCGCGATACAGGGCGGGCCGAGGGGCAGCACCCTTGAAACCTCAAATGATTTTTTATTAATTTATAAAGGCATTGGGAGTTATTTTACTATTAGCTGACATAAAAAACCCTATTTTGTAACTAACATAAGTCTTGATAAAAATGGCTAAGGGTTAGGGTTCCCGTTGATATTGTATTGTAGCATTTGTAATGGTATTGCGTTCCAAGGATTGTTTGTTGTAATCGGTTTGATTTGTTGGATAATAATATTGGACTCTCTATTGGTAGATGTAGCCCGAGTTTGGATGAACCATGTTAAAAATTGTCTCTTGTTGTTATTATTTCTATGTATTTTTCATTCCTTTGTTTAATCTTTATTTGCATTTAATTGATATCTTCTGCATGCAATTCCTAATAGAAGGAGAGGTGGAGTGGTAACCTCTTGATCATGAATTGCATAAAGTTTGGCTAAGAGGCTCATTGTGGTTTTCATGATCATACATAGAATCTTGATCACAAATGTGAGCATAAAAAAGATTAATTTGGCTATGAATGGGATCACTTTCCTCATGAAAAGGGTTATGATCATAGCTAATATCTTTATCACTAAAAATATATAGGTCATGGATAGTTTGAACTTATAGATGCTTTGACCTTGATTCAGATAGGGGTTGATGTTTCCACATGCTTAGGATTATACTCTTGACATTTCTCTTGTGGTTTCATGGAAGCGGAGGTAAGAGACTCTTGGACAGGCTCGATGGCTTGTGGGTCACATGATGGGTTTGAAGGGCTAGGCATGTTAATGGAGGGCTCATTGCTAGGTGCTAAGATAGGTGTTTGACATGGAGGTAAATTGTTCCTAGCTAGTAACCAATGGATCACATCCTCTGCAAGTGTATGGATAATATAGTGGATGGATGATAAGGGTAGATGGTGTTGGAGGCTTAGGAGTAGGAATAGGATTGGAGGGATGGATAATATGATTAGATGGATTGGGATTTGGATTGGATGAAGGGATAATGTGCTTGGATGGACTGGAATTAGGATTGGATGGATGGATAGTAAGACTAGATGGATTAGATGGTTGGTAGGTCAATAGACTAGGAATGGGATCACATGATGGTGTCAAGATAGGACTAGTAGAATCATGTGTCGGCATGTGATCAGATGGTGATGGAGGATGTTCATAGGATGCAGTGACTAGATTGGTATCTCCCTCGTCAAAGGATATTAAGTCTTGTACCATAGGCAGACTTAAGGATACTTGATTTATGTACAAAGGGTCACTTAGACTTGAGTCAAAGGTTATTAGGTCTTGTAGCACAGGTGGACTTAAGTCTATTAGGTCTTGCTACAAAAATGTGCTTGGGCTCGCTTGATTTATATACAAAGGGCCACTTGGACTTACACGTTCATGTTGTAAGGGCCATTGATAGTCTTGTGAATGGGTTTGATGAAGGGATGAAATGGTAGGATGTGTAGGTAAAAGATCTTGGGGTATGGGTTGTTGTGGATAATGGTTGATATTAGAAGAAGTAGGGTATGGTGATGTGGCATTATTATGGGAAGGTTTAGGATTAGGTGATGTGGAGTTGTTATGAAATGATGTGGGATGATTTGGTGTGATATTGTAATGGAGAGATGTGGGATGAGGTGATGTGGAAGCGAATTGAAATGCGGATGGATTAGATTGATAAGGAATAAGATAAGGTGATGTGGGATTGTTTTGATATATGGATGGATTAGATTGGTGTGAAACGGAAGGGGATGCCACATAGGAATGAGGTTGAATTGGTTGGTGTTGAATGGATAAGGGATGATGATGTACTTGTTGGGTTTGTGATTGACAAGTAGCTATGAGGTGTTGGGCTTGTGCTATGAGATGTTGCATGTGAGGTGATTGGCTTGCTTGGAGTTGAGGTTGTTGGATGAAGGCTTGTAGTCGTTGAATGATTCGTTGGTCTAGGGGTTGTGGTTCCTGACAAAGTACTTGGAGGAGGTCTTGGAATTGAGGCACTAGATCTTCTAATGTTGACATAGTGTAGAATGATGTGGATTAGATTAGAAAGAGGATGATGTATAATTATGAGGTTAGATGACTTGGGTTCATTAAGATGGGGTTGATTGGATGAAGTGTAATGATTAGGATATGTGTTATGACAATTAGGTTGAGGATGATGTGGCGATATCAAACACAAGATCTCACATGTACATGCATGCACGCCAAACACAATGATAAATGTGTACACCCTAGGCTAGGCAAGGACAATATCTACTGGGTTCCCACTTGGATTTCTCTAGCTGCGCCTACTTATAGGGGATGGCCTAGGAATCTGGTAGCACTGGCTCCCCCTTACAGTGCACTCACTTCTCGAGCATATTAGACTCTAAATTTCTAAAGATCCAAAGGCCCCCAAAAAATTTTCATCTCTACTATAAGCCACGAAATTGTGGGACGGCTTCAAAGGTTTGACCTCCTGTGCCAGTAGATAGAGGGTTTTTGGCTTCTAAACATAGTTTTTAGTGAGGGCTTTCATTCGGGTGGCTATACATGTGGCGATTCGCTCTGATAAGGAGGCTTCCTAGCCTGCAGAGGTTACGCTCTGACCTCTGCAGGATTTTAGGGGAAAAATTCATCGGTATAGCGAAACAACACCCGTCGTTTGTGACTTTCAGCACAAACACATTATTTTATATAGAGGCTTGGAAGGGTTTGTCTTTAACCTATTTCCACTTGGGTCGTACCCTTCTCACAATGGGAAGGTAGGCCCTCTAGAGTTAGCAATGATTTCTCTTGCACCCCGGATCTGTTGGTTAGGCGAGGGGAGAGGATACTCTCGTTGCTAAGTCAGGATACACACAGACTAAGACAAGCAGACAATAAAAGTAAAAGCAGGCATGGAGAAAGTATAGTTTATTTTTAAAACCCAAATTGAAATGTGCCTACACTAGTGATAAAGATAATGAATCCTTTGACCGCTCGATCCTGTAGAACACAAGTCAGTAGTTTTTCTTTCCTCCATTCTTTAACATAGGGTTTGGACAAGATACAAAGATAAACATTAGTTTACAAGGTAAAAATCCAAATGATATGTCAACCTATAATATTGAAACCATAAATACTAAGTCGATTGCTTAAAAGTTATATTAAAGTGCTAAATCACAATGACTAAGTGCTATATATCAAAAAGGCTAACAAAACCCTTTTAGAAAATCCAAGGTGCAAAACACTAAAGCTATGACTATAATGCTCTTAATAATATTAAACCATAAATATTAAAGCAGACACATAAAATCCAACCTTGAGATAATAAGTCGAGAAACCAAAGGTAGGATTTTGATCGGCTTGGGATAATAAGATTGAGATGCTGATGAGACTTTAGGATGCCAACAAGGTTTTAGAGCTTCTTTGAGGGGGACAAGATAATGCTGGTCAAAAATAAAAGGTGATCAAAGACTGATGGCAGACGACTGGGTGTCAACACCAAATCCTACAGACAGCCCTAAGACTTCGACTAATGATGGGATGGATTTAGACCGACAGTTAAGACTCCATATAAGAAGCGAAACTAATTGGCAGCGACTGAGACCTTTCGACAGGGAGACCGACTGTGACTTAAAATTTTGACCGCAACCAGACTTTAAGACTGCAACCAGAATGATGGTGGCGACAGGAGCTCGGGTGGTGGCGACAAGGTGTATGGATCAGTGGATTCAAGGCTTAATCAGGTGGCGACGAGCAAGTTAGGGTTTCAGCAGGGAATTCGAAGGCCAAGGGATAAGTCAATAGTAATGGTCGATGAGAGTGATAGGCGACAAGGAAACTTTTGATGTAGCGACCTAGGTATAAGTAAAGATTGACAAAAGATTGGGACTTAGACTAAAACACAGGCCGACAACGACTGGGGTGTAAGATGAGTCGACGGTTGTGATCGAAAGATGAATTGACTTCAACGGTGACAGCGACGGGTATATGCAAACTTAGGCTTAGTGACTATAGATATCAAGCAAGAGGAACGAGTGGTGATAGGCTTCTCGATTGTGCAGATTTAAAGGGCTAGGGTTTTCCAAACAAATCATCCTTAGAACAACCTGCAACACCTAACAATAGGAAAATGCCTACAACCACAATGAGGTCAGCCTGTAACATAAACAATTAAACTTGCGAAGAAAAACTTTATAAAATTTTAAACCTGCAAAACAAGTATCAAATTTGTAACCCTGAAAAATTCATAAAATGGTGACAAAATCTTAAGATCAATCAGAGATGCAGTCAGGCCCTACATGTTAAGGTCCCACTGGGTGTGCCATTCTGTGTACCAGGGAAAATTTCATTGTTAGATCAAACCATGCAAATCAAGATTAAACCCTAACACCTTCAAGAAATTCAATCTAAATGACTAAAAATGACATGCAATCAAAACAAAGTCATCCAGATGCTTTTAATTTCTTGGTGCATATGTGGATTGATGCGCCATTGAACCATCCGATTCCATGAAGTTGCCATGATTGTGATTGAAAAGATGAAATGCAAGATGATGAGATGCTCAAAAGATTACATGCATACAAAGATAGAGAGAATGGATTCGAATAAAGATAATGTAGATGTTAATAGATTCAAACCCCACAATGGGAAAAGAAGAGGGTTTTTATAGATTTTCCAGATAAACGATCAACGGTGAAGGATAAAAGGACGAATCAACAGATGAGAATGGATGAGAGAGGAGAACCAACGTGCATGCGCCAAGTGTCCTTGAGAGGATAAAGTTTCTTTTTTTTTTTAAATAGGATATTTCTATTTCTTTGTGGAGATAACTTGATTTTCTAATTTTTAAAATTTTCCCATATTTTGATCTTTGATTTGTTGCCATTTTGAAAGTCATGTGCACGTTAAAGAGAAATGGAAGGTGGGTAAAATAAATTAAATAGGCACATTTATTTAATTTATTATTTAGAAAGTGGGCAAATAAATTAAATAACTATGTTTATTTAATTTATTTAAATAATATTAGGAAGTGTTGGGAAAAAGCATAAATTAAATAAATTAAGATTTATTTAATTTATTTGTATGATGGGGGGAAATAAATAAAATTTAGATTTTATTTATTTTTTAGAAGGGATAACATAATTAAATAATTTAAAATTATTTAATTATTAATGGAAGATAAGAGAATGAAGAAAATTAATTAAATAAATAAAATTTATTTAATTAATTATGAAGACATAAAAGAAAATTAGATTTTTTATTACAAGTGTGTTAGACGACATAGTGCATGCAAATGCGAGAATGCGATAAATGCCTAAGTGTGAAAATAGGTCAATTTTGGGTGTCTACACTAAGGTACTATTAAAACTTGATGAGGAATCATTGAACTTGTAAAAGTTATCCTATCACTACATGGGAACATTTAGGTAAAATGACTTATTGTTTGAATAATGAATTAAACGAATAACCTTTCTTCATTTAAAGGCTATTGAGAAATATGAGCTCATGTTGCTGATGCATATGATATATATATATTGTTTCAATAAGATTAATAAAAAGCAGATAGCTTATACAACTCAATTTATGTCATTTTCTCAAAATTGAAATTTGAAAATATGTGAGGCACGATACAAAAATATTTTACTAGGAATGGATGTTATTGTTGATGATAAAAATGAAAACTAATGAATCCTCAAATAGAATCACAATATTTCCAACATCAATCAATGAAGTATCTCCTAAATGAACACAAATGCAGAAATAAAATACTAAACTATGAAAAACCAAACATAAGCATTCAAAAGGAAAAATAACTCGGTTTTCCTATCATCAAGATCTTAGATTTCAGATTTGATGCTCTCAGATTTTTATTAGCACAAATGCAACAAGAAGCTATGATGAACGGATAAAAAGTTGTATGAAAAATCCAATCCCCTCACAGTGAAAAGAAAGAGGGTTTATATAGATTTTTGGGAGAAGAGAAGTGGGAAAGTTGCCATTTTTGTAACGGAAGATCATTTGAAGTTAAGTGATGTGGATTAGAGAAAGTTTCTGGTATGAAGAGGAGATAGAAAATAGAAATGTCAAGGAGAGAGAGAGGAGTGAAAGATCGAAATGGTAAATTCATTTAATTAATTAAAATAGGATTTTAATTAATTTGTGGCATACATGAATAATTAAATAAATAATAAATATTTATTTAATTATAGGATGAAAAGGTGGATAAAGTTAAATAAATATAAATATTTATTTAATTTGGAGGAAAGATTAGGATAAGGATAATTAAATAAAATTTAATTATTTATTTAATTATAGAAGAAAGATTCTAGGGCAATTTTTAGTGTCTACATGTCGCCCCTCTTTGAGACAATGCATCATGTCGCGTTGTTTCAAAGAAAAAGAAGAATTGATTAACTGATACATGCCCCGGGGATATCCTGGTAAGGATGATGATAAGGATGATATGCCCCCTCGAGAATTTGATCAAACAAGCTATGATAAGATTAATCTCTCAATAGATCACGGGAAGAAGATTTGATAATTGATATTGCACGAGTGATTAAGCGGAGATGCACATTTGATGAAAATGCACAACTGATAAGCGAAGATGTACATTTGATGAAAATGCACAATTGATAGGCGTAATTGAACAATTGATAGAAAGGCTCGGTATAGACAGGTTGATAAGCTAGTTAAGTTGATTGAGATTGATGCTAGCACAAAACAATGATTGACTAATAGATTGAGTGATCAGGGAGCATTAGAGTCCCATGCTAAAAGCAAGTTGATGGATTTGATATTTGGATCAGATGACATGTATCAGTTGGATAACTCCTTGAGATAAGGAGCATGAAGAAAAATGAAATGATGAAGGAAATGGATGGAAGAAATGACAGATGAAAAAGGATATGAAGGAAAGTGATGGAAATTCTTGTGCATTACATAGTGCTTTATCATCATTGAGCTTATTATGTCACAAATTAGTATAAGCGTCTAGATAACATGAATGTCTAGACGACTTGAATATTGTTTGCATTTTTATTTAGCAATAAAGTATAAGCATCTAGGTATAAGGACCCTAGATGACCTGAATACGTATTGCATGGAAGACACTATGAGACAAGGAATGCTCTCATCCACACTAGACTCATAGGTCCTCGATGATTTTAGACAACCATGTCTTAAGACGAGTCATCCTGTGAATAAGGAACAATACATAGATAGTAAACAAGTGAACATGCCCCATCCTCGCCTCTCTAGTCCAAGACATCCTCGAGAAGCTAAAAGAAATCCACCAAAGATAAAATCATAAATCAATCAAAGACCAACAAACAAATAGGCATCATGCTTCAATGTAGAACTGATTATTGTCACAGTTTATGTGTTTGGTTGGATTTGAAAGATGGATTGATAGGTATGTTGTAATGTCTGCTTGATTGTGAATCTTGGCGTGTTTTGATTTTGTTGAAGTGCAGTGTTGTGTGGCGATCTGAAAGTATCATTGTTTTGGATTTTTTTTTTAAATATTTAATTTTTTTATTTTTATTTTTTGAAAAAAAAAATTGGATATTTTTTTTTGTGTTTTTGAAATATTTGATTTATTTTTAGTGTTTTTTGGAATATTTGATTTTTTTGGATTTTGGAATATTTTGATTTTTTTGGATTTTTGGAATATTTGAGTTTTTTTGGATTTTTGGCATATTTGATTTTTTTGGATTTTTTGTAATATTTGATTTTTTTTTGGATTTTTGGCATATTTGATTTTTTTGGATTTTTGGAATATTTGTTTTTTTTGGATTTTTTGGAATGTTTTGAGGAATGGCATTGGATGACAATTTTGATAGCCTTTGTGCTAGATACCAATGACAAGGGGAAACCAAGTCTAGGTGTAAGGAGGTAGGTGGGATTAGATAAATGGATAAAAAGAATGGGCAATAGGAGATGGAAAGCTCATGATAAGGATGTATGCATAAGAGAGCAAGGATGTGATATCCAGAGGCTATGTCGCATAGGAATAACATGCCCCATTCTAGGTACAATACTTAGGATTTTTCATGACAAAGCTTATGACAAAAGGACGATAGGATTAGGCTTATGACAATAGGGTGATGATGCAATTGTTGTGGAAGGGATGAGGTATATCAAAAGATATCCAAAGCATGTTTCAACATTTTGCCCCCATATCTTTATCAAGATCAAAAGGAGGAAGGGAGGATGAATGGACTCAATAAGATAGGAATATATATGTATGTGGATGGTAGGTAGGATATGGTATGATGAGATAGATAGGTTGGATGATACAATGTTCCCCCAAATGTAAGTGACATAAAAGACCAACCTACACATGATGTATCTTTGCCAGGTTTTCATCATGGTACTTATCCAAGGCGCCACCAAGGGTGGTTTTCACCATTAGACAAAGGGATCTCTCTTTACTTTTTTGGATTTTTTTTTTGACTCTTTTTTGAATGGGAGAAGGGAAATATGGATAGGAAGGACACAAGTGTCTAGTTCCATGAAAGGTGATAGTCCCGTTAGAGATGGGTGTTGTCGCATGGACCATGTCAAATGTCATTATGCTCAAAGATGTTGGTAAGGGATTGCATGAGAGGAAGAGGGATAAGGTAGATGGTGGATTATGATATGGATTACGTAGGGAAGATAGTGGACTATGAAGTGGGTTATGGATGACTTATGCAAGGATGGAAGGTTTATCCAAAAGCATGGACCATAGGAAGGTGATGGGGAAGATATGTAGGATAGTGGTTGAATGATGGGGTGATGGAGGTATGTGGAAATGTTGTGGAATGGAATGGAACCATGAACAATGGTTGCACACACCAAAGTGTAGTTTGAATCTTTTTATTGGAAGGGGGATTTGGGAGTAATGGAGATGTTTGATTAGGAGATGGTTGACAAAGTGCTTTAGGTACCCACATAGACTTAGTATTTTTATGATTTTTGTTTTTCTTGTGCGATTTAGGAATTTTAAACTTTTGAATGGAGTAGGACTTTTGGATGGAAGAGGATGGTTGGGGATTTTGAGATGTGGATGCCTCATTTGGTTGCTTTGTTTTTTCTTAGGTACCCATACCATTTTAGTTTTAGAATTTGCTTGTGAAGGTATGGACTTGGGTAGCATTTTGGATGGATTTTTCTTTGACTTTTTGTATTGATGTCTTAAGGCATGAGGACCTTTAGTATTTTTGGCTTTATAGGTAGAGGCATCCATTTTTGTATTTTTGAATCCCATGGGCATGGTGGAAGCTTCATGTTTAGACAATGCATGCATTTGTAGGTCATGATTAGGAATGTAAGGGATTTTATGGATGATAGGGATATTAGGCATTGGAAGAAGTGGTGGTAGAGTGGATGGAGGGAGATGTATGGTCACATGCTTTTGCATATGGTATGAGGATGGGGAGGGATGGCGACATATGACATGAATGTGTGATGAGGTGTACCAAGTTTGTGATTAAAAGAAGTGGATTTAGGAGGAATGGAGAAAGTATCTGTTGCAAGTATGAGCAGTAAGTGTTGTCATTGATGTCAACACCTAAGGTCAGCATCCAAGGAAGTTACTTGGTTAAGTTGGAACAAGTGTTTGTCTCCCAGAACAGTGCAATATTTTACTCCACATTTCCTCAGCATTGAAGACCAGAGTGTGAGATTGGGATATGATTTAGAGAAGTGTTTGAAGATACTAAATCCTAAGTTTGGTGGTCTGGAACGCTATACAGCAAAAGATCTATTCACCAGTTTGAAGACTAGTTTTGGCAATGTATGCAGAGTGACAGGGAGAAAGTGTTGTGCTCCGCACTTCTCCACAGATTGGAATTTAGCCTTGCGGTTCTAGATTTAAGCTTAGAAAGTCCATATCTATCTTTATTTTAGAGGGTTTGTGATTTGGTGCTCTGGAAGACAAGTTTGTGTTGTTACACTGCAGATGAAAGTTGTTGAGTTCAGGTGAAATTTGTTGTCTTCGGTAATCTCCAAGTGAGATCTATTGCGGATGGATTTATTGTCTCTCAAGTGAAGTTATGTTGTTCGTGGAGGTGTCAAGATCATGTTAAAGCATTGCACAAGATCTGCTTATTATGTTTGTTATCAAGGAAGCATGTGATCAAGAATTCTCCCAGTTTATACTATTTGGTTGACCTGATTAATTGCAGTGATCAAGAAGATGCTTTTGATGAATGTTTAAGTGATGTGTAGCATGCTTGGATAGATTTAGGTCCAAGCTAAGGTGTAATACATTATGTCCTCATTCTTTTGTGGCGTATGGGGTTTAGGTCTAGACCTAATTTGATGTATGTATGAATGCCGACCTTGGAGACTGTTCCAATGAATGATGAATGTAATACCAACTTTGATGTACATTCCAAGCTTGATGAAATGTATATAAACATGTAAGGAAGTCATGGAAAAAACATCCAAGAGCAAATATGTAAAGAGTTGTGCGGAGTGAAGAAGCAAAGCAGAGAAAATGTGTGAGATGCGAGCATGCAAATAGAAGAGCAGAGTTAGAAGAGCAGAAGCAATGAAGACTTGGGATTCAGAATACAGTTGTTAAATGACTGCATTCTGGCATAGTGGAAGATGCTTAAGCAGTATCTAGTTATCATGTGTGATCTGATTGGAAACATGTTGTTTTCATCAAGGTAGTAAGCCGACAGTGAGCCTCCAGTAGGGTTTAACAACCCTTATTGTAATCTTGCTAGGTTTAGGGTTGAGGAAGTGAGCCCGCTAAACTTAGTTGTACACCATGGCTGTGAGCCAGCATGTTCTAGGCCTGTGGAGTGACAAAGCCTGAACATCATTTTTGTAAATATTGCAATATATATTTGAGAGCTAATCCTCTCCATGGTTTTTCCCTCTTTGGGTTTTCCACGTAAAATCTTGGTGTTATTTGTCATGCTTTTGTGGATGTTGTTCAGTTGTATATTTTTCTTCTATTTGATTATTCTTTTGAAATGGTTAAAAGTCAAAGTTCAAGAAAATATTTATAGAACACTGATTCACCCCCCCTCTCAGTGTTCTTGACAATCAACAGTTGGTATTAGAGCCAAGTTCCTTGGAGGAAGATTTGGGATAGTGTGGTCATGGCAGCAAGGAGGTATGGAAATTATGAGAGATTCAACCAACAAGAAGCAGCCCTTATGGATCTTGAAAAATCTAAAGCAGAAGTCAGGGATCTGAAGGAAAACTTGCAACAAGCCGATGAATGCATCTCAAAGCTAAGAGAGCAAGTCAAGAAATTCAAAGACAAATACATAGAAGTCAGTGATCAATTGTTATCAGTAAATGAAGCCTTAAATGATTTGGAAGAAAAAAGTTGTAGAAAGATCAAGAGCAGAGGATGATCTGAATTCAATTGTGAAAAGCAAATCAGAAGATTGTGCAAAGTTGGAAAGAGAAATTGCAAGTATAAAAATGGACCTAGACAAAGCCAAAAGTTTTGAAGAAAAATTCAAGATAAGTACCGCAAAGCTTGATGAAATGATTGTCAACCAGAAGAGTGTTGATGACAAGCAAGGTTTAGGATATGCAAAAGGGGAAAGTTCAAAATCTGGTCAAGCAACCACTGAAGTACACCAAAACAAAGGAAATCAGTTCAGAAATCAGAAAATAAGATCTAGAAGATCTCCAGTTAGACAACCAAATGCACAAAGGTACCCATCTTTCAATAGTTATTGTAATTCATCTAATAATTTTAGTCATAAGGCTACTCAGTGTAGGAGCAGAATGAATCAAAATCTTCCATCATTCTCTTGTCAATGTTTCAATTGCAAGAAAACT
Organism: Cunninghamia lanceolata; assembly: GCA_027924645.1. Lineage (NCBI taxonomy): Eukaryota > Viridiplantae > Streptophyta > Pinopsida > Cupressales > Cupressaceae > Cunninghamia > Cunninghamia lanceolata. The sequence continues at coordinate 113,008 of BSBN01000210.1, read as the reverse complement.
GGTCATAGAGAAAATGAATGTAGAAGTTAGATTAGGAAAGGTTTCAACAATGGAAGGAATGATCAATCTTTCAAAGGTACATGTTTCACATGCAATAAAGTTGGTCATAGAGTTGTTGTATGCAGAAGTAAAGTAAGTAAGAATTCTATTAGGTTCTATGCATGCAATAAGATGGGACATAGGGCAAATAAGTGCAGAAGTCAAGTGAGAAATAGCTATAACAAGAATAGGACAGTTAAATCCTTCAATGGGTATTGTTATACATGCAATAAATTTGGGCACAAGGCTAACCTATGTAGGTCAAGGATGAATGGAAGAAACAATGGTCAGAAAAATACTTTGTGTTTCAATTGCAACAGGCCTGGACACATTGCAAGATTCTACAGAAGTAAGAACATGAAGAAGGATACTCAGGCAAAATTGAAGAAACTAGTAGAAAAGGTTGATCCAACAGAATTCAAGAGGGAGATGAACAAGGTTTGGGTCAAGAAGGAAGTAAATGAAGTCATAGATGAGTCTGCACCAGACTTAGGTGCAGATACTTCCTCTGAGAAGTGAATTTGGTGTTTTGGCTCAGGGGGAGCTTTAATGAAAATCCTTTCTCCCTTACCAAAGGATTGGTGATGATGCCTCAGCACATAGAGACAAGTCAAGGATTGGCAACAAAGGTCTACGTCAGGACAAAGAACTATGCTTGTAAAGGATTAAGGAAGATTTGTGTAGTTTGAGAAGTCTGCTATGCAAGAAGATTTGATCAAGAAAAGAAGACAGAATCAAGTTTACAGTGCTACGGTAATTTGGTCCGCATTGGTCCGTTGTTGAAGATATTGCTCTGTGGTTCTGGCATATGGTTATATATGTCATTGGTTACATCTACATCCAAAAATTTGTCTAATTTTGATAAGTAGCTTGAAAGTAATGAGTAACAGAAGTTCAGGTTAATAGAACACAGTTGTTTTCAGTACAAAACAATTTTCATGATGACTGGAAGTAGTTGATGAACTCAGAGGCAAATGGACATGAATCAAATAGAAAAAGATGAAGAAAGTACAAGGGTTTGTGCAAAGGCATCACACTATAAGGAGCAGAGGTGTATTGACAAAGAAGAAGAAGAATTGTAGGTAAACAGAACAAGGGATAGAAAGACAGTTCTCTGCACCAAGAAATTCTCAGCAAAATGAAGTTGTTGAGAGAATGAACAAGACAGTTCAAGAGGCTTCTAAGACTATGATGAAGGAGGCTAACCTACCAGAAGTGTACTGGAGAGAAATTATACATACAATTGTCTACATCCTAAACATAGTTCAAGACAAAGGAAAGAAGAAGAACTAGGCAAGGTTGATGCTAGGTGTGATGAAGGAATTTTTCTTGGATACTCTACCAAGAGATAAAGCCCACCAGTGCTACAATAAGAGATTGAAGAAGATCATTGAGAGTACTAATGTGAAGGTTGATGAAAACAAGGGAAAAATATCAGATCTAAATCAGATGAACATATTGCTGCAGTGAATGAAGAGAAAAGTTGAACATGTTGGATTCCAGGTCCGGTTGATAGAAAATGACTAAGTATGGAAAGTATTCTGAGTAGAGGATAGTAAGTTGGATAGTATGCCTCCGCAGATGATGATCCAGTAATACGGTTCAAGTATAATGTTCTCAATTGTTTGATAGTGTTATGCTTCAGAGATCAAGTCCTAACTTCCTCTAAAAGTCATCTTGAAGAAATGTCTAAGTTTAGGCAAGCAAAGGTATAGCAAGAACAGTGAACAGGGTATAGTGTAGTGGTCTGCATTCCTTCATAGGTGAGCATTTTTGTTATACAGTTTTGAGGTATTGTAAACACTTATGTAAAGTGTCTAATTCCAGAGTTAGGAGATTTGAAGTTCACCAGAAAGATAGTTGCAAGTTGCTAAGTATCGGCATAGCATTTGACAAAGTCTGACAGAGACAGAGTCTAAGTTTAGATGGTCTGCATTTCTCTGCAAGATGATATCATGCCTTATGGTTATGAGGGTAAGTTTGGGAATGTGTAAAGAGTCCTTGATACGATTTTGATAATGTTTTGTAATATGCAGTAAAAGTTGCAAGTTAGCAGATGAACCTGTTAAGCATGTTCTTGATGAACAGGTTGACTGGTGAAATAAATCATGATGTAGATATATAAGAGTGATGAATTTCGGTTGAATGTAAGAGTGTGTGGTTGTGGATAAAGGATGCCTATAGGAGAAAAGTTGTAGACAAATGAGTATTGACCTAAAGAAATTATTGGCTATATGTGTTGTCATTGATTAATATGCATTATAAAAGACGAAATGTTATGTTCCTTAAGAAGAAGGAAAATTCATGGTTGGATGTCATACTCTGATATGAACAAAGTCAAGTCTGAATTTCTAAGAAGACAAGATATGTTAATGTGAGCAAAAGCTGACACAGTTTGATGTGTATTCCTGAGGGGGAGTATTCAAAGCAGTAAAAGAAAAAGATGCAGCAGAGCAGGTAGCAATCAAAGATGGTTGTTGAAGTCAGGAGGAGTAAAGAATAACCTCAGATTGATCAAAGCAGAAGTGTCCAAGTATGTGAAAGAGTTGTTTTGGAATATGTATGTACCCCGATGATAACTGGTTGCAAGATGAGCAAGAATACTAACTCACCTGAGACTGATCAGAAAAAGTATAGGTCTATGATTGAAGGACTACTTTATCTAACCTATACCAAACTAGATGAATACATGCAGTTTGTCCTGCAGCAAGATTTCAAGAAGATCCTAGAGAGTCACATGTGTTGGCAGTCAAGAGGATTATAAGGCTACCTCCCAGAGGAAGTAGGTAAGTGATGCTGATATGAATTCTTGATAAAGAGCAGTAAGTGTTGCAGTATTGATTGACAAGGGAAGTTGTGCAATGGTAATAAGATCTGAGTTGAGCCTTGATAACTCAAGAAGTAGAGAAGTAAAAGTTTTGGCACCCTTTGCCATTGATTTCAAAAGGGGAGAGAAGTTCATGTGAAAAACCTAAGGAGAAAGTTGCAGTCAGGTAAAGCATCAAGTGAGGGGGAGCAAAGAAGCAAAGCAAGATTATATGTCTTGATGGTTTTTCACATCATGTTTTGCCATCAATGACAAAGGGGGAGATTGTTGCAAGTATGAGCAGTAAGTGTTGTCATTGATGTCAACACCTAAGGTCAGCATCCAAGGAAGTTACTTGGATAAGTTGAACAAGTGTTTGTCTCCCAAAACAGTGCAATGTTTTACTCCGCATTTCCTTAACATTGAAGACCAGAGTGTGAGATTGGAATATGATTTAGAGAAGTGTTTTAAGATACTAAATCTTGATTTTGGTGGTTCAGAACGCTATACAGCGAAACATCTATTCACCAATTTGAAGACTGGTTTTGGCAATGTATGCAGAGTGACAGGGAGAAAGTGTTGTGCTCCGCACTTCTCCGCAGATTGAAATTTATCCTTGCGGTTATAGATTTAAGCTTAGAAAGTCCATAGCTATCTTTATTTCAGAGGGTTTGTGATTTGGTGCTCCGAAAGACAAGTTTGTATTGTTATACTGCAGATGAAAGTTGTTGAGTTCAGGTGATATTTGTTGTCTTCAGTAATCTCCAAGTGAGATATGTTGCGCATGGATTTATTCGCTCTCAGGTGAATTTATGTTGTTTGTGGAGGTGTCAAGATCATGTTAAAGCATTGCACAAGGTCCACTTATTATTTTTGTTATCAAGGAAGCATGTGATCAAGAATTCTCCCAGTTTATACTGTTTGGCCGACCTGATTAATTGCGGTGATCAAGGAGATGCTTTTGATGAATGTTTAAGTGATGTGTAGCATGCTTGGATAGATTTAGGTCCAAGCTAAGGTGTAATACATTATGTCATCACTATTTTGTGGCTTATAGGGTTTAGGTCCAGACCTAATTTGATGTATGTATGAATGCCAACCTTGGAGACTGTTCCAATGAATGATGAATGTAATGCCAACTTTGATGTACATTCCAAGATTGATGAATTGTATATAAACATGTAAGGAAGTCATGGAAAAAACATCCAGGAGCGAAGATGTAAAGAGTAGTGCAGAGTGAAGAAATAGAGCAGAGAAAATGTGTGAGATGCGAGCATGCAAATAGAAGAGTAGAGTTAGAAGAGCAGCAGCAATGAAGACTTGGGATTCAGAATACAGTTGTTAAATGTCTGCATCCTGGCATAGTGGAAGATGCTTAAGCAGTATTCAGTTATCATGTATGATCTGATTGGAAGCATGTTGTTGTCATCAAGGCAGTAAGCTGGCAGTGAGCCTCCAGTAGGGTTTAACATCCCTCAAGGTTTAACAGCCCTTATTGTAATCTTGCTAGGTTTAGGGTTGAGGCAGTGAGCCTGCTAAACTTAGTTATACACCATGGTTGTGAGCCAACATGTTCTATGCCCATGGAGTGACCAAGCCTAAACATCATTTTTGTAAAGATTGCAATATATATTTGAGAGCTAATCCTCTTCGTGGTTTTTCCCTCTTTGGGTTTTCCATGTAAAATCTTGGTGTCATGTGTCATGCTTTTGTGGATGTTGTTCAGTTGAATATTTTGCTTCTGTTTGACTATTCTTTTGAAATGGTTAAAAGTAAAAGTTCAAGAAAAGATTTATAGAACACTGATTCACCCCCCCTCTCAGTGTTCCTGACAATCAACAGTACCAACATCTTTAGATTTTTTACCTTGGGGTGTATATCCAAGGCTATATGAGTGTGGATGGACATTGACATGTATAGGCTCCAAAATACCTTGTTCATGAAGGCCTAAGCCTTTACCGTGGTAGTTCATGTTTTGGAAATTGCGATGGACTATGGGACTATGTGTGGTTGGAACACTAAACTTGAGTTCTTTATTGGATGGAGAAGGTGAAGTGATGGAAGACAATGGTTGTTGTTGTCCCAAGAAGGAACATTCATGGATGAGGGTGGTAAGACCAAGTGGACATGTTGGTGGATTTGAAATGGGGTTGACAGTGGATGATGATGAAGGATCATTAGGATCTTGATTATGTGCATGTAGATCCAAGCTATTGGTTTGATCTTCTATGTGTACATGGGAGGCATGCATCTCATCATGACAAGTGGATGTTTTCTCATTAGGGCTAGATGGAGGAGAAGTTTCCTTGCTTTGAAGGAAGGCCATGAAATAGGGTGAGTGCTTAAGGAGGTCAACAAGACTTTTGTTAGATGGAGTATGTAGGTCTTGGGTGTCTTGTTCATGAATAGGATCAAGTTGCTCATGCATAGGTTCTTCATCATAGATATCTTGATCATGGAAAAGATATATGTTACGTGTGGGTTGGATGAAAGTTATTTGCTCTTGATTAGAATGAGGTCTTGATGTTTCCACGTGCTTAGGATTGTGATCTTGACATACCTCTTGGTTTGCTTGAATGGAAGTGGATAACTCCTGGATAGGTTCTTGGTCAACAACATGAGAGGGAAATGAATGTTCAATATGCTTGAGGGGTTGTGGACCGCATGATGCGGTTGAAGAAGTGGACATGGCATTTGAAGGTTCTTTGGTAGGCTCATCAATGGGTGCTTGACATGGGGATGGTCTATTCCGTTCTAATATCCATTGGATCACATCCTTTGCAAGAGTATGGGTAGATTGACAATATAGTGGATGGACAGTGACGGTAGATGATGTGGACTTGTGGTTAGGATTAGGATTATGATTGGATGGAGGATTTCTTGTACTAGGTGGGGATGAAATTGGATGAATGGATTTGGATTTCTCCATAGCTTTTCTTTTGCTTTTAGATTTTGCAAAGAATCTTTGGAGAAAGGATTTATTGGTTGATGAACTAGAGCTTGGAAATTTTGATGGTGGTGTTGGTATAGGACTAGTAGATGGATTGGTGTATGATTCCAAGCTTGAGGTGTTTTTTCCCTTGTCAAGAGTATCATTAATATGGATTAAGGATTCGTGCTCTTGGTGTGAGGAGTGACTAGTACTAGCATACTCATGATGTCAAGGATTTTGAGATGGATATTGAGGAATATTCATGAGATTGGTTGATGATGATGGGGGGATATAGGGTTCGTGAGTATCAAAATATGTGTCTTGATCTACAAAGTTCTCATCATCATTAAGAGAAAATTTTGACCCACCTCGGAGGAGATACAGTTTTGGCTTTGATACCTTTGTACTATAGAAAACTTATAGGATGATGTCTTAGCATTCTTGAGAGTGTCCAATTCTTGTCTTAGTGCTCTAATTTCATCCAAGATGGGATCATTTGTAGGTGTTGGGATGGGATTACACGCATGTTGAAGTCTTTGGATTTCGGTTTATTCCTCCAAGTATGCCTCAAAATCCTCATCATTATTAGAGGTAGGAGAAGGGCCTCCTCAGAGTATATATGGTTTTGGATTTGGCCTAGCTTTGTTGATGATCACAACCATTTTGATAAATAAAGATTGGACTAGGTTAAGGATGTGAATATGAGTAAGATGACACTGGATAAACTTTGAGTGGGTTGATGACAACTCTGAAATAGATCAAGGTAACTCTAGGTCTGACAATGATTATGTAGGCAATGTTTTTTTTGTGCTATGATGAATAGACACAAGGACAATGATCAAGAAAGGGTATGCTAAAGAAGGAGATGATAAACTCCAAGCAAGTTACCCTATCCTAATGATGGTATATTCCCTAACTCAAGGATGATGAACCTCAAGTGATATGAGTGATTAATAGCCAATGTTTGATTCAAGACCTAAGGAGAGTAACCTAGATGCAAACTAAGGATTTTGTTTGACTAGCGATGGATATGCAAGGACTGAGGACATGACAAAATAGAATGATCAGAATATGTAAGGACTAGGTGGAATGAGATCATGCGGATGTTTGTGTTGTTTAACTTTTTGGGCAAGCTTTTGAGATTTGCAAGGTTGAAATGTTATAGATTCCAGATGTGATGTTTGATTGAGATGGAAAATGTTTGTTTTGAACACACACAAAACATGGCAAACAGAATGTTTTGGATGACTCTGATATAAAATCAGAGTAGAAGTCTGAATGGGGGCCTAGATTAGCCCCAAACTTTCATTGGTCTTGACAAATTTGAAGATACTCGTAAGCATTTACAACCTAGGCTGGAAAGAGGATACTACTTGCTTAGTCCCCACTTGGATTACTCCATATACTGAGACAAGGTGGACATCTAGAGATATTGGTGACACTAGCTCTCCCACCATGGCACGAGCACACCAAATCTCTTACCTCGAAGATCTGGAGATCTTATGAACCGAGGGATTTTCTGTCTCTACCTTGAATAGTACATATGGGGCAGCTTCAGAGGTACGACCTCCTGCACCAACAAGCAAAAAGGGTTTTTGGCCTCCACAACAAATGGTTTCTAATCAGTGTTTCAAGATAATCTGGTGTCTATACATGCAGTGTTCGCTCATTTAAGAGGTCTCCCAACCCTCAGAAATGGTTTTTACGTATCTCATAGATACTAAGGAAGACTTCCGTTGGTCTAGAATAGCAGCACCAGGTGATTGATGACTTTTGTCATAGCCACAATTATTTATATAGCAAACCGAAACAAAAGTACCACTTGGGTCGTTCCCTCTCACAAATCAGGAGGTAGGCCCTCTAAGGGATTAAAAACATAAAAGAGATGGGTCTGGCTTCTGATCACCGAGTTTGCACAAGGTGAGAGCATACACCTACCATCCTTACAAGCATAGCAAACAGTGATTAATTATCCCCCTAGATTAAACTAAGTGCCTAGATTAGTGATAAAATTTTGATCTTTGACAAGCGGTGTTGCACACAATCCGTTGGTAGTTTTAGTTTGGAATATTTTCCCAACAAATGTCACAATGCTGCAAGTCAGATATCAGTAGCAATAAAATCTCTATGATAATGTGAAAAAACATGAAACATGAAGCAAAACACCCCCTTTGTAAGCCTCGAAGACCAAAGAAGCCAAGAAAGAGAATCTAGACAATATCTAGAAAATCTAATCAGTTATAGAAAAACTAACAGCAGTATCAGAAAATTTAGGAGATTCTAAGCAATTTGAAAAAAGTTTCGCGAGAAACGGATGAAAAATGTGAAAGATATGTGTTTGAAGTTAAAATGGAGTGTTGACTTTGACTACAAAAATACCTAATTAAATGATGTTTTTACCTCATCAAACCTATACCGTTACGTAGTTGACTGAACCAGCTCTCCAACGAGCCCTTGTTTGTGAAATTTTGATAGTGTATGCTCCAGTTATATTGAAAAGAAAGAACATGCCCTTATATGGCTTAAGGAGGAAGTGGGGTCAATCCTGACTGTTAGGAAAACCGCTAGTGGTCAACAAAGATTTGTTCACATGGCAGTTTAAGAGATTGGCAGTCTACTTGGGCAGTCGTCTATTTAAATGGGCTCCTGGTCACCCATATGACCAGGACCCAAACAAAAACAAAAAATAAAAAAGAGCTATAAAGGCCCCACGGGCCCAGTCACTTATGTGACCGCAGACCAGAGGCAAGGGTTAAAATATTATAGAGCCCAAAAACTATTAACGGCTAGGGTTATGAAGCCCTAACCCTAACCGGTGAATGCTTGACGATCACAGGATTAGCTAAGCGGTGGAAGGGAATTTGAACTAAACTATCAGGTGGTGACAAGATGGTCAATAGTGATAAGAGAGCCACGATCGAAATGCTGAGAGTGGCAGTGTTGTTAGCCGAGGTGGCGACGGGTGCAAGTCACCGCCAAAGGAGGCGACAAGGAGTGAAAGCGAAGTCAACAGAGATGCAAGCTTAGGGTCTTAAGCGGTGCAGAATGAATATCTAAGGACGGCGACAGGATAGATAAAAGGCGACAACCAAGCATAAAAGGGGGGCGATAGAAGAGTAGCAGGTGGCCAAGGGTTCAACCAGTGGGGTCGACAATGAAATCCATGGTGGCAGTATTTAAACCAAGTGGTCGGTGGGACAACTTAGGGTTTTATACAAAGCGACCAATTTTTTTTAGGGTTTGGTCCTTTTTTTGAATCTTCAAACACAAAGTCACCTGTGACACAATATAAACCACAAACCTCTAAAACCTGTAATCCAGAACATTATACCCATGATTCATCTTGAAATCCAGGGAGACATGCAAAACCTACAGGGGTCCATACGGTATGGATCCCAAACTAAAAAAATTTCAAAATTTTCCCAAAATTTTCAGTGAGCAAAATAGGTCATGTTATATGTCATTTTTCATTTCTCGAGCCTACTGGACTCGACGGAGAGGTCCGTTTGAGCTCCAGAGGTCACCTGTAAAAGTCAATCACCAAAACTCAACCATAATATTAGATTTTTGCAGGTTCACATCGAGTTCACTATTTTGTTGATGCCGAAAAAAAGAAAAAGCAGATGAATCTATAAAACCAAAATCACAATATTTCCAACATCACATCAATGAAGTTATCTCCTAAATGAACGCAAATGCAAAAATGTAAATATTGAACTACGAAAACCTAACATAAGCATTCAAAGGAAAAATCACTTCATTGTTTTCCTGTCATCAATATCTTAGATTTCACATTTGATGCTCTCAGATTTTTATTAGCACAAATGCAATTAGAAGCTATGATGAACGGATAAAAAGTTGTATGAAAAATCCAATCCCCTCACGGTGAAAAGATAGAGGGTTTATATAGATTTTTGGAAGAAGAGAAGTGGGAAAGTTGCCATTTTTGCAACGGCAGATCCTTTGAAGTTAAGTGATGTCAATTATAGAAAGTTTCTGTTATGAAGAGGAGATAGAAAATAGAAATGTCAAGGAGAGAAAGAGAGGAGTGAAAGATCAAAATGGTAAGTTTGAATTTAATTATTTAAAATACGATTTTAATTAATTTGTGGCATACATGAATAATTAAATAAATAATAAATATTTATTTAATTATAGGATGAAAAGGTGGATAAAATTAAATAAATATAAATATTTATTTAATTTGGAGGAAAGATTAGGATAAGGATCATTAAATAAAATTTAATTATTTATTTAATTATAGAAGAAAGATTCTAGGGCAATTTTTAGTGTCTACATTTACCATTCCAAAAAAGTCTTCTATGGATGGAAAGAATAAGTTGTAGGCTTATATCATGTACTTTTCTTCGACTCCTTTCAGATGTTTCCTTGAACCTACAAATTTGAATCAGGTACCAAAGGAAAATGTCGTCCAAAGCAAAAGGTTATATGATTTGACTGATACTAATTATCTAAAGTACGCTGAGAGATATCCTTCTCGAGGCACATAAAACTCTTTCTTAATTTTTATATTTATACAAATATTTATAACATATCAAAAAAATACAATTTACATTGAATTTTATGATTTTTATTTACAGGAATTTGTTTCCAGGAAGTGTATTTTTTTATATGTTTATAAATATTTGTATAAGTATAAAAATTAAGAAAGAGTTTTATTATTATATTATGAATAAGAAAAAACTTACAGTGACAGGATCCAGTAAACAAATTCCTGTAAATAAAAATAATAAAATTCAATGTAAATTGTATTTTTTGTATATGTTTATAAATATTTATATAAATATAAAAATTAAGAAAGAGTTTTATTATTATATTATGAATAAGAAAAAAACAAGTGAAACATAAAAACTAAAATAATGAGATCACCATAAAAGACAAGTAAAGTATAAAAATAAAATAATGACCAAACCCCATAAAGCAAATAATAGGTGCCTCGAGAAGGATATCTCTGGCATACTTCAAATATATTTTTTTAAAACAAACAAATAATGATTTTTATATTACTTTATTTAAAAACTTATATTCAACTAAATATTAATAGTGTAAGGGATAAAAGTGCATAACTATTAAAGCACACCTTAATGTCTGCAATAATAATTATTTTTTTATTTGTATTTTTTGAGATGAATTGAACTCTACTTCTTCACAATTTCAGGAGAATATCTTGATAATGCACATAGACATAGAGTAGATAAACCTACCCAGAAGAGTTATGGTCGATTACAACTTGTTTTGGCTCTATTTTTTGACTTTTGGTCATTTGCAACTCATCCCTTATGAAGCTAGTTACATCGAGAGGCGTCTTACAGTGATAGGATTCTGTAAACAAATTCTTGTAAATAAAAATCATAAAATTCAATCTAAATTGTATTTTTTAATATGTTAATAAATATTTGTATAAATATAAAAATTAAGAAAGATTTTTATTATTATATTATGAATAAGAAAAAAATAAGTGAAACATAAAAACTAAAATAATGAGCTGACTATAAAAGACAAGTAAAGTATAAAAAATAAAATAATGACCAAACCCCATAAAGCAAATAATAGGCGCCTCGAGAAGGATATCTCTTGGCGTACTTTAGATTTTTTTTTAAAACAAACAAACAATGGTTTTTATATTACTTTATTAAAAACTTATATTCAACTAAATATTAATAGTGTAAGGAGTAAAAGTGCATAACTATTAATGTAGACTTTGTTTGTTTGGTTTAAAAAAATATAGATCACTATTAAATTTATGTAAATGAATTAAATTATGGAAATATGTAGTTATTAATATCATCAAATATGTGAAATCTAAGTTATAACTTTGACTAAATCAAAAATCATGCTCCATTTTAAACTAATATTAGAGACTATATATTATATATTATATATAAAAAAAATTAATTAATATAAAAGACACCGAGAGATATCAGTAGGTCAAGACAAACCGGTTGCACAGGCCTTTATATTAAGCCATACCCAATGTACACTTGACCCCCAAAGTTGTCACTAGGTCAAGACAAACTAGTTGCACAGGCCTCTGTATTATGTTGATTACTGCACTATGCATTTGCACCCAAACATGGTAATACTATACTCCTTGAAATGAATCCACTTAGCTTCCCATACACAAGATACATAGTGCAGGCATACATGCTCATGATTCACAAATGATTTGATTTGTTTTGCATTACTTCAGATTTATCCCTGGTTATAAAATAGAACCATGAAAAGCATGTAGAACCCTAAACTAAACCTACTCCTACTCCTACAGCTAACAGGACGAGAGTTTAATTAAAATTATAATTGATCCATCCCTAATATCGACCGATGCCTACTCCATTGGGCAACTGAGTCATAAACAATAAAAGAAAGAAATGGACTGAACCAACATCAACAGAAAACTAAAATATATTCACATACATTTCTCAAATTACATTGCATGCACTAGACATACTTAATCATCCAAAGCCTAACTATAATAACCCACTTGCAATAGAGAAATAAAATATAATGTTTTTTAAAAAAATTGAAATTAGTATAATAGAAATAATGTAATAGAATTTAAAATAATAAAAATAAATAAAAAATAAAACAATTTATAGAAATGTAATTTTTTGAATTTTTTTGAAAACATACACAACCATACCCAATGTACACTTGACCCCCAAAGTTGTCACTAGGTCGAGATAAACTGGTTGCACAGGCCTCTGTATTAAGTTGATTACTGCACTATGCATTTGCACCCAAACATGGTAATACTATACTCCTTGAAATGAATCCACTCAGCTTCTCATACACAAGATACGTAGTGCAGGCATACATGCTCATGCTTCACAAATGATTCAGTTTGTTTTGCATTACTTTAGATTTATCCCTGGTTATAAAATAGAACCATGATAAGCATGTAGAACCCTAAACTAAACCTACTCCTACTCCTACAACTAATGGGATGAGAGTTTAATTAAAATGATGATTCATCCATCCCCAATATGGATTGGTGCCTACTCCATTGGGCAACTGAGTCATAAACAATAAAGGAAAGAAATGGGTTGAACCAGCATCAACAGAAAAATAAAATATATTCACATACATTTCTCATATTACATTTCATGCACTAGACATACTTATTCAACCAAAGCCTAACTATAATAACCCACTTGCAATAGAGAAATAAAATATATTGTTTTAATAAAAAAATTGAAATTAGTATAATAGGAAAAATGTAATAGAATTTAAAATAATAAAAAAACAAAAAATAAAACAATTTATAGAAATTTAATTAAAATATATTGTTTTAAGAAAAATGTTGAAATTAGTATAATAGAAATAATGTAATAGAATTTCAAAAAATAAAAAATAAAATAAAACAATTTATAGAAATTTAATTTTTTGAAATTTTTTGAAAACAAACATACACAGCCATACCCAATGTACACTTGACCCCCAAAGTTGTCACTAGGTCAAGAGAAACTGGTTGAACAAGCCTCTGTATTAAGTTGATTATTGCACTATGCATTTGCACCCAAACATGGCAATATTATACTCCTTGAAATGAATCCACTTGGCTTCTCATACACAAGATACATAGTGTAGGCATACATGCTCATGATTCACAAATGATTCGGTTTGTTTTGCATTACTTCAGATTTATCCCTAGTTATAAAATAGAACCATGAACAGCATGTAGAACCCTAAACTAAACCTACTCCTACTCCTACAGCTAACAGGACGAGAGTTTAATTAAAATGATGATTGATTCATCCCCAATATGGATCGGTGCCTATTCCATTGGGCAACTGAGTCATAAACAATAAAGAGGAAAGAAATGGGTTGAACCAGCATCAACAAAAAACTAAAATATATTCACATACATTTCTCATATTACATTTCATGCACTAGACATACTTATTCATCCAAAGCCTAACTATAATAACCCACTTGCAATAGAGAAACAACCCAACACAAAGCTTGTATTGATTTAAATATTTTCGGGGTTTATAATAATGGTAGAAATGATGGTGACTTGCACTACATAGGTTTAAATAATTAAATATTAAATATTAAATATGTTTACTCTAAATATACCATTTTATATTATATTATACTTATAAATATATGTTATATAATATTAATTAAAAAAAGTATTGAATTTGTTTTTTAATTCTCATTTGTGAGTGGATCCAAAATACAAAATATAATTTTGTGTAAAACAAAAATTAAATTTATGTTTCAAACTACTACTTAAATAAACAAAGCTAGTTGGGTAATTTGAATTACAGCTTTAATCATCTCACATAAAATATCAGAATTCATCTATATATTTTTTGAAATGTGTTTTATTTCTCTACACCTATGTAGTGCAAGTCACCATCATTTCTACCATTATCATAAACCCCATGTTCTAAAGCAACTTCATAAATGGTGGTTTTTTCAAAGTAAAATAAAAATTTACATAGTGAAATAGTTTTCAAATAAAAATAAAGTAAATGATATATTATTAATAAAATAAAACTAGCATAGATATCTCAAATAAATCAGAGGTGCCAAGAGATATCAATTTGGAGGTGCCTAGAGAGAGAGAGGTATCAAGACAGAGTTAGAGAGAGGGGGGAGAGAGACAATAGAGAGAGAGAGAGAGAAGAAGATATATATATAGATAGATAGATAGGTAGGTAGGTAGGTAGATGGAGAGAGAAATAGAGAGGGACACATAGAGATATAGAGAGAGGGAGATTGATAGAGAGGAATAAAGAGATAGATTACCTTGCATATGAAGGTTATGCATGTAGCCATGTTTTCTACTTAAAACTAAAAAGTACTTTCAATCCATAAATTTTACATCGAAGGCATTCCCTATGGCAAGCAAAGCCCTAGCTTGGCAGATCGACAGTCTGCAGTCGCTTACAAATGTGTAGGACGATTGAAACAGTTTTGGCCCTCAAATTTTCTGTCATTCTCTCTCTCTCTCTCTCTCTCTCTCTCTCTCTCTCTCTCTCTCTCTCTCTCTCTCTCTCTCTCTAATTATGTCTCTATATCTCTATCTATCTATCTTTGTGTCCCTCTTTATCTTATTCTCTCAGTTCCTCTAGCCCGTCTCTTGTGTTGGGGCTTCCACCTATTATCATTTCAAAACCTCCAATTGAATTAATCATATTTAAAATCATGTCATTATAACATTGTATTATGATATTATAATTTGATTATTATTATTTAACCTTATTTTTTGAAATTGTCTTTGTAATGATCTTATGACTCTTTTAAGAGCCTAAACATTATAAGTATCTGTGTCTGTACACTCAAAAACACGACTCGGTGGCCTGGGGCAGTCGAGTCAGCTTTGGCATGCACACGGACCCTCTCTCCTTGCCACGGGGTGAACCTCCACGTCACTCTCGCTTTCTAGAAGTAGCCAGTGGAGAGGAGGTGATACACTAGGGTGGTCTATCTCGTTTGAGAGTTGGACTTCCCGGAGAGTGGTCAGCTAGTCCTAGGGCCTTTGTTGTTGTGTGTTTGTTTGAATGCGGTGTTCTAAGACCATTTGTTTTCATAAGGTGCAGTGAAAGAGGCCCATGTCTTTTGAAAACTGAAAGCTTCTAATGTGTTTGAATATGGATCTTCCAATGTACCTTCTATGCCTTCTTACGCTTATAAATTTTACAAGCAAAATGCTTTTCAGAAGGGTATTGAAGAAAAAGAGTAATCCCAGTACCCATCATGTAGCTAATGTTTCCAATGTTATTACTTTTAATTCTCAAAATTTTAAAAATAGCCCTTAAACAATGTGTTTCAAAGTTTATTTAATGCTAATATGATTACTCTTCCACCTATTCGTCCATTGGATCCATCTCTAGAGGGATACATAAAATATATAATGAAAATGTATTTTGTAACTATCATAAAGTTAAGGGACATAGCTGCATGGATTTGAAACACTCGGTACAAGATTTGATTGATATTGACACAAGACATGTAGAGAGTAAATGGTAGGGGAAACTTCCTTCTATGGCTCCTCTTAATCAAAATTTATAAATTTAAACACAATTCCTTGTCCATCATACATTCATGATAACAATGTTGGCTTCCAATAAACACACAAACATCTGGATGGTGATATAGCACATGTAGATAAAGATAGCATGGATGAGCATCATTTATGTTTTAAGTCACATGCAAATATGGATTGTTTTAAGTCACATTCTCTCTATTTGTATCATCATTCTTCTATATGTCGTAATTTGCATCGTTGTTTCCTTTGGGGACGAGACCAAGCGTAGGGTGATTCGGCATCCTTCTTTGTTGACCCCCAAGGTTTTATTTGATTTCATGTGATATTTCTTCCTTTGTCTCCATAGTTCTACCAATTGGCGGATGACGACAATTCCAAATATATATGTCTCAATACGTACCATATTATACAAACCATTCATATATTGGCACCAATCAGGTAGATCCCTTTGTGTTATTTATTTTGACTTGTATGATTTGATTTTATGTGGCATCTTGTTGTTATGCTTGGCATCATACTATGACTACACAAGTCATTGTGTATCATTCTCGTAGCATCACCTCGGTTTGCCTTGTTAGGGGCAACCCTGGGTTGCAATGTAGTTTTTGGGAACACATACCATATGGGCATGTGCTTCCAAAAAGCTCTTGTGCCTAATATTTTGTTCTACCTTAAAGCAATTGCTCCTTGATAGGAGTCAACAATCACTTTAAGGTGGGGGCATACATCACGCTATGTTCTTTTTATTACATACTTGTTTTTTATAGTTAACATAGAACTCACCTAGTAGTTCGACGGTCCTCACTAGCCTGTGATGTTTTCATTTTTTTGTTCGTCCATGAGCCACCTAGTATAACAAAGTTTGCTAGACCGTGTGCTTCATGTGACTTGTCATGATCACCTAGTAATTTGGTGGTCCTTACTAGCTCGTGATCCATGATATCACTTCTCTTCACATGATCCCTAGCGACAGAGCAAGCTAGTGACAAAGTCATGTGCATTGCGTGTTTGTTTCCATGTTGGCTTATGTGATGCATTGTTTGAACTTATATTCTCTTAATGATTCCATGTGTTTTATGTGTCTTCATCATGATTTCCATATGTATTCCATCTGTATACATTGTGCCTTGTGTGTATGCTTCATGTCAAACGTCTATGCATTGTGTGTGGCGTGTATTCCTATATATGTTTGTAGTACTCTATGTATGTGTGAATTACCTTGCAATGTCTTATGTGTTGGTAACCGTAGAATCCTAAGCTTGGGGGCTAATGTGGTCCACAACTTGACAGAATTCTTTGGCATCTATGTTTTTGGTGTTTGAAATTTGTCTTCTCCTTACTTTAGTGTGAGCTCGAGTATAAGTTCGTAACCATGCTAAAGTGGGGGCTAAATGTTATGTAAAAAAGTGTACACTTGTTAATTAGGACCTATTTAACACCCTTTTGGCATTAAATGATTAAATATCGATCCCGATGAATAAACTTGACAAAGTAACTTAGGACTATCTTAAGTCCACCACATTTAACGCTCCTTAGAGTTTGTGAGGCTAAAGGACCAGGGCGCCTAGCGCCCTGGGCCCATATGAGTCCTTTAGCCCTATTTTTGTGCTGTCGGCTTAGGACACCTCCTTGGCTTATACATGTCAGCCCCATTTGGCTAGGTCAAACCCTCTTCCTTCAACACATGCATCCTAAGAAATTGGATGGCTGCATATATGTCTTTGGATTTAACATCTAGGTCAGATGAGAGATGGAAATGATGTCCCTCCAAAGCATTATTTAATGTGTTGGCACATCCACTTCTTAAACCTTTCTACATAGCATGAAAAATGTAGGCAGCTACTAATGAAGAATGTAACAACTCAATTGGGAATAGACCATCGACAGAGCTTCACCAAAGTGCATACCATAGTCCTCAAGGGTGCTCTTTATCCTTTCTATCTAGAAGTCAAATATTCATGCATGTATCCAAAACCCGCCATATATATTTACTACATAACTTATACTACATGTTCTTAACTATATTTTTATTAATATATTTTCAAAAAATACTTAATGAGACAAAAGAAATTGGGGGGAAGGGACTGGACAGGGGTGAGGGGGCATAGGTTGCAAGGGGGAAGGAGTGGTAGGGACACACTTGATGCTATGTTATTGAGAGAATGGAAAACAAACAAGGTTAGAAACACAAAACAAAATGCACCAAAACACTAAGTTATACCTTTCTATTCCTTCCTCCTTTGATAAGGTTGAGGAGCTTGCACCCAAAGAGCTCCTAGCTTTACCCAAGTTGATAGTTGGAATGTGGATTTCTCTTGCTTTCAACACAACATGATAAGGGATTTGATGATAGATTGGATGGAGATTGGATATGGATAGATAGGCTAGAATAATTTTGGCTTGGTAAGGGTATAATGAGAGATGAGAGAAATTTTGGCATGGATTTGATGCAAGAAGAAGTGATCAAAATGGCTTAGATGAGGGCTCCATTTATAGATTTTTGGTAAAAGGATGGAAGGTGAGGATTGAAAGTTTAGATCAATGGCTAGGAATGCTTGAGGATTAGGGTTTGGGTTGGAGTTGTAGCCTTGTGACAAGTGTCACAAGAGGGTTGGATGAGAGAGATCAAGGGTTAATATTTGGTCAATGAGATTGGATGGCTCCCATTATTTGTGAATTTTAAATTCACATTGGGAAGGATGAGGAATGAATAAAAAATTCATTTCCATAGGAGAGTGTGAGGATGGGAATAATTCGTTTTGGGGGAAGAGTTGGATATGAAAAGTTAGATGTGAATTTTTAATTCACATGGGGAAAAGTTCCATTAATGGAGACTAGGACAAGTGGGAAGGTCAAGGACACGTCACTTACATGTGTAAGAGGAAGATGTGACCCTTTGAATAAAAAATTGTTTGGGAGAATGGGTTAAGCAAGGTTTAATTAAGTGTTTAGCTTAATTAATTTAGGTCTAGGGGGATAGGTAGGCTAGGATAATTAATTAAATAATTGCTATTTAATCAACTAGGTTAGGTTTACTTTGATTAGTAGGGTAGATTAATTAAATAAGTATGGTTTATTTAATTAATAAGGATTAGGGAGATGGACAAATTAACTAAATAAATATTGAGAATATTTATTTAATTAATGAGGGATAGTGTTGTAAGATATAGTGATAAATTAAATGAATTAATTGATCACAAAGGATGGATAAATGGTTAAGGGTAGATGATTAGGGATAAATTAATTAAATAAAATGAATTTATTTAATTAATAGGAGGGATAATTGGTGGTGTGGAGATACGAGAAATTGGTTTGTGGAGCAAGTCAATTTCAGGTGTCTACAGTTATATTTTAGTGTAATATTCTAGACAACCTCTTTATACGCTCAACATTTGACTCTCTTAATCTTTACCATTTAGGAAAAATATAGTAATTTCAAAACTATATCTTGAACCTTGCAATTCTCATTCTTATCATATCTTCAAAATTTGAACCTAACTATCTCAAATTACTCATCAAAGTTGAAATTTTGTTGATTTAAAAAAAACCACTTAAAACCCCCTTTAAACCTCATTTCTTGTAATTACCCAAAAATAATAATCTTGATCAAGTATTTTTGAACACTAAGGTACTATTAAAACTTGAGGAATCATTAAACTTGTAAAAGTTGGCTTCCTATCACTACATGGGAACATTTAGGTAAAATGACTTATTGTTTGAATAATGAATTAAATGAATAACCTTTCTTCATTTAAAGGCTATTGAGAAATAATGTCATGTTGTTGATGCATATGAGCTCAAATCGATATATATATATATATATATATATATATTGTTTCAATAAGATTAATAAAAAGCAGATAGCTTATACAACTCAATTTATGTCATTTTCTCAAAAATGAAATTTGAAAATATGTGAGGCACGATACAAAAAGATTTTACTGGGAATGGATGTTACCATTACAAAAAAGACCTCTATGGATGGAAAGAATAAGTTGTAGGCTTATATCATGTACTTTTCTTCGACTCCTTTCAGCGAACGAATGTTTCCTTGAACCTGCAGTTCTGAATCAGGTACCAAAGGAAAAAGTCGTCCAAAGCAAAAGGTGATATGATTTGACTGATATTAATTATCTAAACTATGCCAAGAGATATCCTTCTCGAGGCGCATGAAAATCTTTCTTAATTTTTGTATTTATATAAATATTTATAAACATATCAAAAAAATAAAATTTACATTGAATTTTATGATATTTATTTATAGGAATTTGTTTACGGGAAAGGGCTAGGGGAAAAAAGAGACCCTAGACATAAAGCATACACATGGTGGCTAACCTTAAGGAAAAAAAGGCATAACCCAAGCAAGTACAATGATAATAAGAGAAAGTGGGGAAGACCCTGAAAGGCAATAAATAGAAGAAGACCACCTGTGTGAGGAAACAAAAACCTCAAATGTTTGTTTCAAGACACATTGGAGGAGCCAATGAAAATGTCATTAATAAGAGTAGGAGCATCAATGCAGAGGCTGAGAATACTTGCAGGCAGAGTCCAGAGCTAAGTTGGGCAAGCTGGACAATTCAAGGCCAATGAATTGTTGGTAGTGGGAAAATGGGGAATGTAAGCATAACCATGAGATCTGCACTGTGAAGGGAGATGAGAAGGGGTCCTCGACACTTGGATGAGATAGAGCCACAACCACAAGAATGAGAGTTGGGATGTTGGGCAACCTCAGCAGTAGCAGATTGCAAGGAAGAGCAATGCATTGTTAGGAAATTAGGTTTACATTTAATAAATTAGTTTTAGATTAGTTGTTAGTTTTCGGGAAGTTATTCCCGTAGGCAGTTACAAGGGCAAAATAAAGCTTTATAAGCCATTGTATGGAATGTAAAATTTACAACGAATGAATATAATGAAATTCCCTTTTATCTTTGTTATATGCAAGGTAATCTTTAATATTGCTCCAGTTTTTGCTGCTCTACATTGGTATCAGAGCATTTATGGATTCTAGCTCTGTGATTTGATCATTTCTTGTATTAATTGTTAGCATATCTACAAGCAATGATATTTTTTTGAAGAGTTTCAACACCTGGAGATTGAGTGAATGCTATCCATCTAAATAGAAGCGCACATAAATTTTTTATAGCAATAAGGATGTATAACAAGGAGGCATGGTGACATTTTCTTATTCTCTGTGTAAAGAAGAAGCACATTCTCATTGTAAGGTGTTCAATCTGGAGAGATTTATGGCGGAAGACTGGTATTCATTTTTCTATTGCTGGAGTTGCATCTGCACAGGAAAGTAAAATATATTGGTTCTTAGAACTGACGACTGAATGAGATTGGAAGCAGAGTCTGATAAGGGCCAATTTTCTTGCCAAGTCTGAAATTTTTTAGCAATAGGTGTTGTATGCTTCCATTATCAGCAAAGATTTATGTTGTTCTCTATTTGAGATTTTTGCATATATTTAAGAGTTATTGAAAGGACATTTAAAATTCCTTTGCATATCAAGCGCTTGTCCAACATGTGAAGGGAAATGTTTATTAGAAACTGAGCATTGAAATTTTAGAGAGACAATCACTTGAAGAAGTCAAAAAAATAGGAAGACATAAGTAATTAATTGTTTTGTGGTAAAAACATTTTGAGTGGTTATTTAAAAAAAAAAGAGTCATTAGAGATTTGTATGGGTTGTTCGTGAGAGGAGATATATGTTTTTAGGGTCTCTTTTATACTATCTCAAAAAAAAAGTGTTAAAAGGAAATCTTGTGAAAGGGTTTGTTTAAAGTGAAAACTAGTTCTATTGGTAAAAATAAGTATTTGGAGGTAGGCTTGATAAACACTTTCAAGTTGCAGGTTATAAAATCATTGTAAAAGGCAATTTTTATAATGTTCAGTTGCATTATGTTATCAAATGTTTGTGCTCTCGGGGCCATTCATACTACACCTGATAGGGCTTTTAGAGGCACACATGTGGAATTAGGAGGATAAAGTTAAACAAGGTCCATTGGAGGATGGAGGTATCAGAGGAAGGAGGATCTTCATCATCCTGAGTTAGCTTCTTGCTCAGAGGTGATTCAATGCATGAGAAGCACCAATGTTTATCTCTAGTCTTTTTAGGAATAAGGGGGACGAGACATTGTGGATATTGAATCCACTAATCTGTTATTGTTTGTGTGTGATATCTGTGGATAGTTGAGTGTGTCTCACTTCACAGGTTGATGAGTTGGAGTTGTATAATCGGACATTTACCTAGACATAGAAGTTTAGGTTGATGCTGATGGAATGGTTTTAACATTTACTTAGACAAAGAAGTTTAAGTTGATGTTGTTGCAGAGTTGGTCATTTGCCTAAACAGTGGAGTTTGGGTTGATGCAGAGTTGGACATTTGCCTAGATCGAGGAGTTTAGGCTGATGCAGAGTTGGTTAATCAGATATTTACCTAAATAGAAGGAGTTTAGGCTGATACTGATATAGTATTTCTTTTGTTTTTTCTCTTATGATGTAAACCTTAAAGGGGGGTTGTTAGGAAATAAGGTTTACATTTAATAAATTAGTTTTAGATTAGTTGTTAGTTTTCAGGAAGTTATTCTCATAGGCAGTTACAAGGGCAAAATAAAGCTTTATAAGCCATTGTATGGAATGTAAAATTTACAACGAATGAATATAATGAATTCCTTTTTATTTTTGTTATATGCAATGTAATCTTTAATATTGCTCCAGTTTTTGTTGCTCTACATGCATCACCGATCTGTACCTGTCCATACACAAATTAGTAGTGTCTAAAAGGTGCTTAATGCCTCCAACAATGGTGATGGGTTGAAAGAGCTTTTACCACTACATTTTTTTATGATGCCCCTGGTCAAATAAAGGGAGCCAATAAAAAAGTTGTTTCTAATGAAGTCTTGCAAAGCATAATTGCATATTAAATCACCTTAATTCACATGAACTTTATAGCAAAACTCCCCAAATGTTTATATTCTACTAAAGGCTGATCTTGGACCAATAAATGCTCTAGGAGATGTCAATTTTGGAATCATTGAATAAAATTTATCTAGTTCAATCAAGAACATTCTCTCCCAGCTCTGTACTAAGATTGGCTATCATCTTCCTAGAAACCAGGGGATTTGCAAACTCTATAAGATGGTGCATGGACATAACACCCTTTTTCACCTTTGAATATTTGGTATGTGACAATTCAAAGTATGAATAAGTGGCTTCCATTCAGAGATGAGGTTCTCTGCAAAATCTACTATGTAACGAATATTAGAGATGTGTATCGTCATGCATTTAAGAGTTGACTTATAGTAAGACAAAGCTACTAAATACAAGTTCTATCAACAAGTTGTATAATTGTCTAATTATTTCCTCCAAGTTTCAAGAGGATCTATTAGTAAGAAGCCTAATAACCAACCTTTCCATATTAGAGCAATTTAAATACAGATTCTACAACAAGCTGCATAATTATTCCATAATTTCCTCTGTGTGCATGAGTTTGTGTGCTAGAGGATGAGTGAAAATGATAAGGATGATTCTTCCTCTTAGGATATGCTTGATAAGCTCAATCAATCAAGCAAAATTATAAATTTTTAAACATGCTGAGGATAAAAAGAAAGCGAGTGCCAAAATAGGAAAGTAGCTTGATAGAACGGAGTTGAAAGGAAGGCAGTGCAAATGGACATTCAAATGTCCCACCTACCCTAGTACACTTCAACAACTTTCCAAGAATGCCATGAATGTGGTAGGTGATTTCTCAGCTACCTGTTGTACTCAAGCATGATCTAAACTGTCCATTTTGGGTGGTATACATTCTCAACCTCAAATTCCTAATGTTGGGCACAGATTTCATTTAGTGCTCAACTTTCCAGGGTGCCTTGGATTTTTGCGTAAAGATTAGGGCAAGTTTTTCCCTAGTGCTATAAAGATAGGCTTGTTATTCATTTAAAGGGGTTGGTCATTTTGGGTTTTATACAGAACACACATGCAGAGCTTTCTAGGGTTTCAAAAATATTTATTAGCTCACCATTTGAGTTGTTCATTCAAGACTTTCAAAGAGATAGCTACAGCAGCAAATATTTGTAACCATATGTCAATGATACCAATGTCAATCAAACCCTAGCGGCCAGCAAGAAGTTGTCTCTAAATCACCTCTATGCCAAATGGATATTTGGAACAAATCTCATCAATTGGGTCCTCAAACCCTAGTCGTCCAAACCTGCAGAAATAATGTCTTTCAAGCTCCAAAACTATGCCAAAAACATGCAAATAAGCTCTATAGCAAATCCTGGATGGATTCACCTCTCAAGTGGCATTAGGTTTTCATCCAATCCACTAATTTCCAAGGGTTTTCATCCTTAGAAATGGTTGAACCTGTGTTGCAACTCAAAGGAAAATATCCAATATGCAAAATGACAATACAATATGATGAAATGAACCTCCAAACACCTCCTTTTAAAGCCTCCAAGAGGATCGAACTCTTTTGCCCAATTTGATATAATTTTGAAGTCCATAAGAGGTGCACCACCATGGTAAATAAAATATTATTTTTTATTTGCTTTTCTCCTTCAAATGGGTCGGCCCACTTCTCAAATAAAATAATATTTTATTTGTTGTTTTATTATATTTTACTTTTCCTTTTTATAAAGTGAATTTCCTTTCTCCAAGTTTCACTTAACGGACTTTCCTTTCTCCAAGTCACTTTTGCTACACTTAACTGACTTTCATTTCTCCAAGTTGTTATAAAGTACTTTTCAAAATTGGCTCAACTTAACTTCAATTTGGCTTAGGTGAAGTCAGTTCAGCTAAGGAGGACAAAAAGGGGAGATTACAAGTCCTCCCACCCCAAGATTGTTTGTCCTCAAACAATCGAATGATACAAATCTGCATTAGGCCCAAACACTCCAACCAATCCCCGGATTCCAAATTAATCTAAGACTTTGGTATGACTTTTCATGTGATATGCTATGATGCACAAGGTTTGCAAAAGAGAGTTTATACAACCTTCTTGCTAAAAGTGCCACAATACTCATATATTCAACAAACTTCTTAAAATTCTGTGATTTCTGCTTATTTTTATATATACACGCATCAGCGACATAACATTATTTCTCAATAGCCTTTAGATGAAGAAAGGTTATTCATTTAATTTATTATTCAAACAATAAGTCATTTTACCTAAATGTTCCAATGTAGTGATAGGAGGACAACTTTTACAAGTTTAATGATTCCTCAAGTTTTAATAGTACCTTAGCGTTCAAAACTACCTAATAAAGATTAATCAATTATCATAAATTCATAATGGTATGAGGTAGATAATTTACCAGGAGCAAGATGAATTTTCATAGTTTATTATGAATTTCCAACAAATTAATAATTAGAAGAAACGAGATAAATTTTGCACAATTTATTTTGTTTTATAAAAGATTCTCGTTAATGCTTTTAAAAATTAATCATTTCAAGAAACGAGATAAATTTTGCACAATTTATTACCAAACTTGTTTTACGAAAGATTCTCGTTAATACTTTTAAAATTTTTGATTAATTCTTGATACATAATAAATTAATACAACATTTTATCCGACGTTATAAAGGTAATATAACATCTCAAAAAATAGTATGAAGTAATATTTATTTAATAATATTAATATAAAATTAGTGAATATTTCAAAAAAATTGCAATAAAATATTATTATTATTTTAATAAAATAAATAAATTATATATTTACTCCTATGAACTTATGAATTATAAATATTATTTACTTGTTAATAATATTCATATGAACTTATGAAGTAATAATAAATATTATTTACCTCTTAATAATATTGATATAAACTTTTTTTATAAGAAAATAAAAAAATTAATTTTTTGTCCTTCCTACTTTCAATTTGTTTTTTGGTTTTTGGTTTTTAGTTTTAACATTTATAAATTTCTCCAACTAATATTTATATTTTGGTTGAAAATAGTAAAAGTATTTTGAAAGTATTGTATTTATTGTGGCATTTCATTATGATCCACTACAATCATACATTGAATTTTATTTTATTTTATTTTACTTATTTACTTATTACGAGATGTAAATATAATTTCTGTCGAACCCCCTTTCTTCATTTTAATTTTTCCTTTTTCTTTCAAAAACTGAGGGTCAATATTCAAATTCGAACCAAAAAAAAATGATTAAATCGCATCCCCGCTGAATAATGCAAATCGTCCGAGTCGACCAAACCGCAAAATGTATAAATCACGTCCCAAAACGTCTGTATTTGTTTGTAAAACCATTTACTATTTAAATTTTTAGGTTAAAAGATGAAGTATTAATAGTAGATTTTCCACGGATTTTAAAGCGGCCGATTTATGGCAAGTCGTCACAGCGAGTAATCAAAAAGATTTGCGACCGAGTATTACTGCGAGTAATACGGTGAGTTTCCTACGAATTTTCCTACTCTACCCATTCTGAAATCCCGAGGATCAAAAGGTGTTTTTATCCAATAATATTTAAACTATCAACAATTTTCAATTGCGGACATAATATGGGTTTTCATGCTTTTACCTCAGCACTGATGTACCATCTGTCATTATACCTACTATTTCGTTGGCATATTTAAATAATCAACAATTTTCAATTGCGGACATAATATATATTTTCATGCTTTTACCTCAGCACTGATGTACCATCTGTCATTATACCTACTATTTCGTTGGCACATCTTTTTTAGATGTGGATTAATTTGTCTACCCCTGCATGGGCTTTCATCCTCGCCTCATTTGTAGTTTTCGGTTCCAACTTGCGTCACAAATATATTGCTAACACCATGGTTGAAAAACTCGGACTCAGCAAAAACTCGGCAGACCCAAAAATTTTAAAAACTCGGGACTCGCCAAAAACTCGGGGAAAAACTCGGCAAACATACAAAAAATTTAAATATTCTTAAAAAACACACATTTCTGAAATTGTAGAATGCATTGCTGATTTCCTTCACATATAAATCAAAATTAAGAGTTTAATACATATCAATGATATCATAGACAAAAAAAAAGAGTTCAACCTTCGAATACATATGAAATTCCGGTTTGATAATACATATCATAGACCAAAAAAAGAGTTTCATCATCACTAGAAAATCTAAATCATAAATTTCTTCTACGACTAAAGCTCAAAAGAGTTTTGTTTCTCTGTGTGGGTGGTGCAGAAGTGGCTGGTATAGCCAGGTTATGCTCAACAGGTTCCTCATCTATAGGATCAAATGGTACATGTGAGGAACCCGCCGCTGATGGCACATCAATATCATCTGACTCTGTCTCTGAATCCTCATATGCTGCGACATTTGCTTGCCATTCAGTTGTATCCCTCTCCATAGCAGCTATATCATCATCATCAAGTGATGGATCAACAACAACATCCTCAGCAATCCAATCTAAATATGGATCAATGTCGTCCAGGTCCAATGCCTAATATGATTTTTGGCCTTCTACCTTCTTCTCATGCAACCGAAGGTTGTACCGCACATAGATAAAGTCATTCAAGCACTTTTGAGTCAACCTGTTGCACTTCTTTGTGTGAATGGCGTCAAAAACACTCCAGTTGTGCTCACAACCAGATGCACTACAAGGTTGGGATAAAATCCGGATGGCTATCTTTTGAAGATTAGGCGTTAAAGAACCATAATCATCCCACCATAAATCTGCAAGGATAACATTTATAACTTTGTAAGGATTTTAGTAAACTTAAAAATTAAAATAAATAGTAAATGAAAAATAAACATATGTATTTTACCTGGTTGCAGAGTGGATCTCCTACGAATTAAAATAAATAGTAAATGAAAAATAAACATATGTATTTTACCTGGTTGCAGAGTGGATCTCCTACGAATGGCATCTCTTGAAGAAAAAAAAGGTTCATCCGCATTCTTATAGGCCTGTAACTCATCGAGTATGATGTCTCGAAGGTTATCATCAAAAACCAACCTCTCCATGCATGTGTTCAGGCCAAGCTTAACCTCTGCATCTGCTTTGAATGAAGAGGAGAAGAAAAATGAGGGGTTCAAATAGTAACCAGCAGCATGAATATGTTGGAGTTGTCAATTCCACCTCCGATCAACAATGCGCCATATGGGTTCATATTTTGTTTTATTCGACCCATACAAATGTTGAATGGCCTCTTTGGCCTTATCCATGGCCTCATATAGATACCCCATGGGCTTTTGATCCCCATCCACTAATCATAGAACCCTAACCAACGGTTCTGACACCTAAATCAATAGTGGATGAAAATAAAATTAGAAAATTATAGTAATTGAAATTCAACAAATATAAATATAAGTTTTTTACAAAATCAGCAAATTTTAACATTAGCAAATAAAAATAAAAATTAGTGTTTGAAAACTTACCTTGATGATCTCCTCCATGGATTTTTCCATGACAGCATCATAAACTGCTTTCACGACCCTCTCTGCTTCTGGTTTCCTATGATAAGGACTCTCCAACCACCTTTTGGCCACAAACATGCGCCTAAGGTGGGGCAATAATGATGCTATACTCTGCAAAGTAAGCAAATTAGTGGCAAAGCGTGTGACACCTGATCGTGTGAGCTCCTTGCCACCAGTGTACTCTCTCATAAGATTTAGGACCCATGTGTGGTTGTAGATGTATTTTGTGATATTTCTTGCATCTTCAACCACATTCTTCACCCAGCTTATTTTTCCAATGTCCTCAAGAAGAAGGTCAATACAATGGGCAGCACAAGGGCTCCATAAAATGGTCGGATGCCTCGCCTCTAGAAGTCTACCGGCTGCCACATATGCAGCTGCATTGTCAGTCACTATTTGGACGACATTTTCCACTCCCACCTCCATCACCACCTCATCCAACATGTTGCACAAGGTTTCTGCATTTTTAATTTGATTGGAGGCATCAACTGACTTTAAAAAGACTAGCTGCCCCACTGAAGCCACTAAAAAATTGATGAGAGACCTGTTCCTAGCATCTGTCCATCCGTCAGATAAAATAGTGCAGCCTTTTCTTTCCCAAACTTTCATTTGATCCTGTACTAGTAGATGTGTGTGTTTGAACTCCTCCTGCAACAATGGGCCACCCAACTCATGACGACTTGAGGCCTTGAACCCCTTACCTGCCACAGTCAATGCAGTGACCAAGTGCTCCCAATAAGGACTCAAAGCGACATTGAAGGGAATATTGTTGTAGTACCAAAATCGTGCACATGCCAACTTCGCCTCACGATGCACCTCTCTATTCCATGTATTTGCAAAGACCGTCTAGTGAAGGTTGTGCACCAGGGGTGTTCAGAGGAACAAAAAAGCTATCAAGCCCTTTATCTGTTCGTCGTATCCGTGGCCCAATGGAAGGTGTAGAAGAGGCCTCTAGTTCTACAGTTACACTTCTATATTCTGACCCTGTAGAACTCAAATCTCGGTTCGGGGCTGCCATTGCCTCTGCTGCTCTCTTTTTAGCTTCTTTCTTTCGTTCATAATCCATAAGGAGGACGTGTGCCTCCCTCTGAACCTCCACAGGAGCTTTGTCACGTCTCTCAACATCATTGCAAGGGCCCTGTGCAAGGTGGTATTTAAGTCGATTAATGCCTCTGGACATATGTTTAGTGCAATGGTTACAAATGACATTTCCTCGCTTTGGACCTGGTGTCCCATGTTTCCAGCAAGGGTCCTTAGGTTTGCCACCGGTTCTACCTCCAGTTCCACTTGCAAAAGCCATAAGTTATAACCTGTTACCTATCAAAAAAAAGAACAAAAAAGGTTCAATTAAAAAAAAATTGACAATAACACTGTCACTGTATTTTGACATTTTTGCTATAAAAAACAAACGAGATTCGAAATTATAAAAAGACTGTATCATATGAAAGGGGAGATTTTGGACTGCACTATAATTTATTTATAAAATATGTGCATTATTTATAAAATTTTGACAGTAATTTCCTATTTATTATTAAATGACTGGTCACTGTATTATAAAAAATAAAAATTAAAAAATTACTATCATATGAAAGAAGAGTTTTTGGACGAAATTACGAACTGTTAAAATTTATATAGGATTATGATGATTTTAATTTTTGATTTTTTTAGTCAATGACTATTAAAAAAATCAAAATTTTAAAAAGACTGTATCATATGAAAGGAGAGATTTTGGACGAACTAAGTCTTAATGACAAGCGAGTTATAAGGTTCATCGGAGTGACAACCCCATCGGGTTGATAATATTTGGTTCCGCCGATAGGCACATGTTTTACCGAAACCGTGATGGCAAGTGTTAAGTTGTTTTAGTCTCATCGGGTGAAAAGGAGTCAAGTTTCGCCGATCTTGAAGGCCATCGGACTGATTTGGTGTATCGGCGTACCAATATTGGAGTTTGCCGATGAAAAGAGTCCGGCCGACAAGTATGGTTCGAAGACATTAAGATCGTAGTGATCGGTGTTGTATCGGTGGAAGAAGTTAAGGCCTCGCCGATGTTATAAGTCTCACTGACAACAGTTGTATCGACGTATCGGAGACACAAAGGGGGAGTTCACTGACGAGAGAAGTCACACCGAAGTCCATTGTATCGGGGTATCGGCCATGGTTCATAAGGCTTCGCCGATAGTAATAGTCCGGCCGATAGTGAAGAAGGTACGTGTTTCGAAATGGTTTGGACTTTGAGAAGGGTATTTCAAGCTGTTTGAGCATTAAGCCCTCTGTATTGTGGGTTTCATTGGTAAATCACCCTGTAATGAAGTGTTTCCACTGTGTACTCTGCATCAAATAGATAGTCATTTTAATATTTTAAAATTTATAATCAATGATTCGATCCAAATTTCCGAACATACAAATTTTGACAGTTCGTCCAAAATCTTTCCTTTCATATGATACAATCATTTTTAAATTTATAATCAATCGAAATTTCCAATAAAATGCAATTCGTCGGCGTCCACATTCTCTCAAAAATTTGGACAGTTCGTCCAAAATCTATCCTTTCACATGATACAATTCGTTTAAAATTTCATTTTTTTCACAGTTCGTCCTAAATCTTACCTTTGCCCTCGCGCCTGTATGAGAAGAATCAAGATTTCGCCTTCAATCGCGCCGCCGGGAGGGAGAAAACGCTTTGTGCCGCCGGGAGGGAGAAAACGCTTCGCGCCAAGTTCACGAAATGACGCTTTAGGGTTTTCGTTTTGTGTTTTTAAGTGTTTCATTTAATATTTTTTTATGAGCCAATTTTTTGCAAAGTGACTCGCGATTTTTGGCGATCTTTCACTAAAAAACTCGCTGCATTTTTTCCCAAAAACTCGGGGCCGAGTTTTGCAAAGAAAAACTCGCCCTAGGTTTTGCCGCGTTAGGGAGTTTTTCTACTATGGCTAACACACTCCAGTCACTCACAACATTTGCATTCTCCTATGCATGTGAGGACAATCTTTGTTTAGATATTTGGAGCTTTCATGATGTGAGAGGCTAGATCTACACTCACAGTAAGGGCTGAAAGATTCAGATTCCTTAAAACATTTAAATTCTATAAATACAAATCATAAAATATTTAAATAAATAAATTTAAATAAGATTTCATTGGAGAGAGGTTCTACACTCACAGTAAGGGCTGAAAGAATCATTCCTTACACATTTAAATTCTGTAAACACAAATCATAAAATATTTAAATAAATAAATTTAAATAAGATTCATTGGAAAAAAATTCTTGACCTGTTGCATAATTTTTGTAATTTTTTTATTTTCAATTTCTTTTTTAATTTTTAGTTTTTATTTTTTCCAATTTCTTTTGACTTCTATTTTTTATTTTTTATTTTGATAGTTTTTGTGATTTTCTTATTTTCAATTTCTTTTTTAATTTTTATTTTTTTATTTTTTCCAATTATTTTTATTTTTATTTTTATTTTACCTCGCCAATAGTCACACCCACGAAGCACACACCTCCAAGCGAGAGGAAAATGTAATAATCTTGGCTGATGCACCATCAGGTTAGCTTCTTGTTTCTCGTGTTCCCACCGGTTTAAAAAGAATGTTCCATATCGTAAGGCATAGACCCCCTTTCAGAAATTCATCTTGAAACGTTGATGTTCGATGCTCTTACGTACCGATCTCAAAGTTGTGGTAGTAGAGCTTTTGGAATATCCCTGTAACCCGCGTGTAAAAAGTCCTGAACAATAGTGGAAAATTGATCTTCAAATATGCTTTAAAAAGCTGTTTCATTCTTTTGGCACAATCCACATTAACACCACAGAACCTCAAGTTGACTGTAAATGCCCATTAATAACCAGTCCAATACAAATCAGATATAAACAAATGTTATTTTTAACAAGCTAAAATGGTTTTTACATAATCTCAAGAACGTAAAAGAAAGGTTCCCTTATTTTCTCCCTAGAGCGATGTCAAAACTGACCCATATTTTCCTTGAGATAATAAATAAAAACTATTTGTAACAATCCCAGAGTTGCCCCCTGCTTAAATTATTATGAATTGTATTAACCCGATCTGTATTTATACCTCATTTTCATATCGAAGTGTTCTTCATTTAATTAGATAATCAAACAAAGTTCCTCATTAACGGTACACATCTGAAATTGGCTTTTGGTCATGCAAGTCAAAGATAACAACAGACATAATTTCATTACCTTCACAGTTGGCAGGGTATATTCATCATACTGCTTGAAGCAGGAAATAATCCATCATCCAAAACCTCGTAAAATGGAAACTGCTTCTTCAACAACTCACACTATGTGACTCCTAAATCTTGGCATTTGTAATAATACTCAAAAAGCAAAATTTTATTTTACATTTGCTTGTGTACGCGCTATGTGACTCTTAAATCTTGGCATTTTGTAATAATTAATCAAAAGCAAAATTTTATTTTACATATGCTTGCATATGTTGACAACAAGTAAGAGCCACACTTCAGAGAAGCTCTCTCAATTCAGCCTTTATCAGTATTAACGCCTTTTTCTCTGTCTTGAAGAACACCTTCCAGTGCAAGGACTCTCCTTGAGTAAATTATCATTACAGCTATACAACCAGACAAAAAGCGATAGTCATATTCAGAGGTAGCTTCAACCACTCCCACTCAAAATATGCTCCATGATGAGCCACAAAAATTGATAAACGAATGGTGTATTCTATGTGGCATTCTCTCTGTAGCCAGCCTGGTATTTGGCTTTGAAGCCTTCTTGGTCCTATATATACATTCATGTATTCACTTCGAAAAAAATCATAAGAACCATTACTGTAACAAAAACAATGCTGCCACCAACTTTGAAGCTCAAACCCTTAGCTTCAAAGCTCAATAGATGGTATCCAAATAAAAGTTTGATCGTCTGCGGTTAAACTCAAGAAGACTACCATACGTGCGATCAGCCA
The DNA here is from genome assembly GCA_027924645.1 of Cunninghamia lanceolata. Classification (NCBI taxonomy): domain Eukaryota; kingdom Viridiplantae; phylum Streptophyta; class Pinopsida; order Cupressales; family Cupressaceae; genus Cunninghamia; species Cunninghamia lanceolata. Next base: position 79,853 of record BSBN01000210.1, on the reverse strand, counting down.
CCCCAACAAATAAAGCTTCCGTATCAGAGCTGAATGAAATACCAGCAACCTCCCCAAACAGATCAATTTCTTGGCTCTTACGATAATCCTGCCAAGTATCGTATATATGAACAAAATCGGCTGGCTCAGCCATGGCCATAAAACGTCCATCTGATGAAAACCGTATCGACCTTATTGCACCCATACGACCCTTTAAGACAGCAAAAGAAGAAGAAAGGTTCCTAACATCCCAGAGTCTGCACATTGTATCTTGATTCCCTGTAGCCAATATATGACCATCTGGGTGCCAGGCACCAGCAAAAGAATAATCCAAATGACCTTTGAGAGTTGCAATAGTCTGCAAAAAAGTACACCAACGTTGAATGTCATGTGTGAGAGCAATATGAAAGGCTTACCAAACTCTTAAACAGACAGACATATAAGGATGTAACCGAACAAAAAGGATCCACAAGAAGCAAAGCTTCTTAACATCTATTTAGAAGCTATAGGTCTGATGCTAAAAAGTAAAATCACTTTTGCCACTAAACCCATTAAATCAAACACAGCTATGCCACATTCATCATTGAGCAACCTCACAATGCACCTCATCATACTGATAAGCTTACTAAATGCATGATAAAAATTACCTTTCCAGTAAGCGAATCTGCAAGCAAACAATCTGTATTATCCCCAAGAACAGCAACAAGCTTACTGTCTGGGCTGATAGCTGTATGCTGAATAATTCAAAACATGTAGGGTTATAATCCATGCATCCATCTCAACAATCAAAGAAGGGCAGAATAAAACTCAAGTTACATAACAACACAGTTAAAGTTCATAGACAAAATATGTACACTATTTTTCTTGTTACAACTCTCATGGCATATTTCAAGTCTGTCTAATACAATATTATCTCAAATATCTTGATACTCACATTTATAGACCACGGAAAAGAGAAGTGTGAAAGAACTGTGAATTTTTCTGTATCAAACTCGCGTAAAATACAATCATTATTTGCAGTCATCAGGCGCGTTGAGCCACTGCAGCAGTTGGTCCAATCAGAACTAGCAAAATAGGGGGCATAATGTTACTAACAAATACAATCTATCCATATTACCTTGCATTCCTGTAGATCTCCACTGTATTAGTTATAGCATTCTCACCATGGGACACTTTTGTACAGAAGCTGACCCCAGGTTGATCCAAGCGCTGACATCAAACAACAGTGAATTTTGAGTAACGCCATTAGTAAGGATCAATCCAATTTGTGAATATTTGAATTTTGCATAGAGACGACAACCTATTTTGAGCCTCCCTCATCTTCAATTAGCATGCCTGCACCTAAAACTCACCTTGCATATAAGTTCTCCCCGAAAACCACCAGCAACAACTAAATTCTCCTTAACAGACATTGTACTAATCTGGACCCGTGATAGAGTTTGTGCCGAAGATCCAGGATGTTTCTGTAAAGCAGATACAACTACAATTGTTAACAAGCAAGCCAAAAATGTTGGAATGAAGTCAATGAACAAACAGTAAAGAACAAATACAGTTTGAATCAACAATAACATTAAAATACCATTCATATAACAAAACATTGTGAAAAAGAATCAAAATTCAGTTTATCAAAGCAAAACAGAAAAAGAAGATTACCTCAGATGGAACAACATGCCCAGCAACATTAAGCACTTCTGTCCCTCTCTGAGTCAAGGGGGACCAATGCATGATAGAATAATTCTGCATGAGGTAAACATCATGCTTTGACGTTGCCCACACTAAATTCCTCAGCTGTTTAATCACACAGAAAAAATACTTTAGTTCATCTGACTACTTCAATTGTAGATTTGAATGTTAAGCTTCATCAAGCTCACCAGACTACTTCACTTAAGAGGTAAAATGTCATCATCATGAGAAAGGGCGTATTCATAAAGTTTGTATGGTTACAATAAAATGTTTAGTAATGTGACCTGGTAGGCTAGTCACATGCCAACTAGAAAGTGAAAAGCTAAACTTTCGAGCAAGATGCTAGTCTTACTTTGAAACACCACTCATAATTGAGATAGCCTTCCCAAAACAACTGTGCATTTTAAACTTTATTAAAGCATGTCCATTGCATAAGTACAGTGGAAAGTTTGAAGTCCGCTCACAGATAGTAAAGTGGTAAGTTTAAAGTCCACTCGCAGATAGTAATGTGGTAAGTTTAAAGTCCACACACTTTTAATTGATAAGCTTCTAGTCAAAATATTTTGTAAAATGCCTGAAAAAGTTGAAACAGAATTCAAAGCTAGATGCTAGAAAGAATGTCTCCTGAACGAATGAAAATTGTAGGTCAAGTAAATGCCGCAGGTTACTTTTAGCATGTTTTCATTTCCAACTTAGAACTTCTTGTTCTTTGACATCAACTCGTGAATATAAATCTAAAAATTACATATACTCTAGCCAATGAATACTTTGTACGTGCATACAGTCAATCACAACAACATAAATTAGATTGAAACTATCAGAACCAAATATAAAAGAAATACCAGAACCTCGACGGTTGCACAAGTGAAACAGACAATGAATGCCAATGAACAAAACACCAAAAGCCAACGCTCAAGTTAATGTCCTAAGCATAGTAGCAATAATTGGGAAAATATCACGAGAAATCATGATCAGAAATCATGTCAAAAACTGTTTTTTCCCACAAAAACTGTGATTCATTGAAAAAAATCACCCAGAACAAATTTATCTTGATTTTATCCCTCGATTTATTCTGCTTTTTTCCCAATTTAATCCCGATTTATTCTGCTTTTTCCCAATTTTTTCACTGCATGGTGATGTTTTCAATTTAAATTAGTTGATTTGAGGTATTTTTTGCTCATTTTCAGTAATTTTTTTTGAGGTTTCACAACTATTTTCAGACAGTTTTTTTGCTCAGAATCAACATACACTCTCTTTACAGATGTTGAATGCAAACTAGCATTTATGAATGACTTTGAAGTCTCTCTTTTTTTGCCATGGCATGTAAATGCATGCCTTCGGAGTGTCATACTGCTTTCCTTGGGGAAAATTTCTTTTATCCCATAAAAGACATCTAATTTTAGAAACTCAATTATGTAGTCGGGTTTGGTGGTAGATAGAATTCCTACTTTAGATGTACGACTTCCTATATATGCTGTCACTGGAATTTGATATAGAATATCTAACAGATGTTGAAAAACTGTCTTTGGTGATTGACTTTGAAGTCCTCATCCACCGTGTCATGGAGCATAAAATCTTCACAGATGTTGAATGCAAACTGGCATTTATGAATGACTTTGAAGTCCTCTTTTTTTAACCATGGCATGTAAATACATGTCTTAGGAGGGTCATGCTGTTTTCCTAAGGGAAAATTTCTTTTATCCCATAAAGGACATCTATTTTGAGAAACTCAATTTTGTAGTCGGGTTTGGTAGATAGAATACCTATTTTAGAAGTATGACTTCCTAGCTATGCTGTCACTGGTACTTGATATACGATATATTAATATAACAGATGTTGAATTCAAACGGGCTTTGGTGATTAACTTTTAAGTCCTCATCCACCGTGACATGGAATGCATTACTTTAGATGGAACATGCTAGACAAACATTATCGCTTTACTGTATCCTTAGAGATTATGTTCTTTAACATCCATTGTCAAGCATGGTATGTAGAAATTGCCTGTTGATTGTGATTCTGTACGCAATGGTAATTCACTTTCTTTCACATCCTTTTTCATTGTAGCAATCTAAGTTGCATGGGTAGGGATGTGCCTACAGTTCCAGATACACCATATTTTTAGAAAACCTCAGGATACTGTATGGTTCGGATACATCATTTATAGTAATGCCTTAAAAAATGTGCAAAAAAGAATCCATAAAAACATATAAACATAAAACTAAAATTTATGAGCCAAATCCCCTTCAAATATGCGCACGAAGATGTGTTGTACGTGAGAAAAGAGATTTCTGCCTTTATGATTAATAAATGTTTTGTTTTTTCTTTTCCTTCTTGTTTGATACAGCTTATATATTTGCATCATCTGTGTTCCATATATCTCATGACTGCATTTGAGTCATATACAGATACTGCTGGGTATCTGAGCCGTTTCATGGGCATATCCAAGGAATTGTATAATATCTGTCAGTATCAAACAGAAAAATACAAATACTGATTTGGGGGTTGCATCTACTAGCATAAGATAGGAAGCCTACGGCTGTCTACATCAATTCGTACCTCCCTCTCTTATCATAGTTTACTTGCATAAACTTTGAAATCGAAAGCAAGTTTACTTTATGAGCCATGCACTCTCCATTTTAATGGGTGGAAGTTTCATTGTAATCATGGCTTATACAATGTTGAGCCGGTTCTCCTTTGGCTTCTATACCCATTTTTCCCTCAACTGATATTCTAGTATGTGTTTTGACATTTAGCCTTACTCAAATGTTTGCCTATCCTTCCTCAAAGTGTTACTATGTAGTAACGTACCATGCATTTTGCATTGTAATCAGCTATCTGAAAATTAATGCAACAAACTATATTCAAAAATTCGTGGTGTAAATGTAAACTCTCATTCCACTTCTCTGCCTATCGTTTAGCTTGCATAAACTTTGAAAGCAAGAGCAAGTTTGCTTTATGAGCCATGCACTCTCCATTTCAATGGGTGGAAATCTTATTGTAATCACATGACTACTACAATATTGAGCCAGCTTCTCATTTGGCTTCTATACCCATTTTTCCGGCAGCTGATGCTTTAGAAGTTTGACATTTAGCCTCTTATTCAAATGTTGGCCTATCCTTCCTCAAACATTACCGTGTAGTAACATAGTAATGTACTGTGTATTTTGCAATGTAATCAGCAATATGAAAGTTAAAAAGTACACTCAAAATTTCATGGTGCAACTCTCATTTCCCTACACTCTCCCTATCTCCATACAATTAGATCGCCTTTAAATTGAAAAAACTGTTGCAACAGTTTTTTCTTTTTTGTGTGTTTTTTGGGTTCCCAATTACATCCTGATTTTTTTTAAATATCTTTCTGAAAATTAATTCTTGGCATGAAGAGATGCACCTAGAACCTTAAAACAAAGAACGGCTCAGATGTACTACATATGCACATCCTGCACATGAGCATGCATAAAACCATGTAAAAAATCAATAAAATGTGAGAAAAGAAACTCCTAAAATAGACCCAACTTATAAGCAGCCAAATTCACTTCATGTTGGAAGTATAGCAACAAAAACCTGAGATGCATACAGATAACAATCTTGCAGAAGGCTGTGTTTCAAAGATAATGGCGGCTCAGAAATCCACACAATAATAAAGCTGGCAAATTCTAATCACAGCTACTGAAATCATATAGAGTTTATGGCCACATGAAACCCAATCTTTATCGATTTCAACCATATTGTTATGTCAGTAGTTACAAACATGGATCATTCAAACTCCTTTGATTACCCAACCCTAATTGCTGCATAGTTTCCAATCATTTTGTTCCTCTTGAAAAATTTATATAGGCTGTATCCAATATCATTTGCATCCACCATTAATAACCCGGGTAAGCTTATTTCTGATAATGATAAAACTCGTGCAGCCCTGTAAACATAATTCTTGTTATCTACCAGTGAAAAAAGAATGATGAAATCCACGCACGTCGGTTGACAGAAGATGCATGCATCATGCAAAAAGAAGACTAACAACTAACATTGTAACATGTTGAAAAAGACCTTTATCTGATTTACACATTGGGTGTAAAAAAGAGGATGGTTACACATATAATGCTTTGAGTTACCCTACAAACTTACCAGACCCACCAATGTCTGAGGGCTGCAATTACCGAAGTTCATAACAGGAAAGAAGCATAAATAAGAATTAAAATAGAGTTAATAATCAGGAGGCAAGAAGAATGGGTGACAAATTTGACAGCTTAACAACGGAAAAATGACGGTCCATTTGAAATGGGTTAGAACATTATATTTTATAATAGTTTAGTAGTTTAAGCCTCTAAGGAAATCCATTCTTCAGAATCATATCAAATATCAACAAGGCTGAATTATTATACAAGAACTTCTACAGAAATTAATTTACAATAATAGCCAACCAGCACTAAAAGCAGATTCAATTATCATTTATAATAAGGTTATCCCTAGATAAGAAGCATACAATTCAGAGCTGCAATTAAGAAATCTAAAAAAATTAGTAGCTAACAAAAAATTCACCATACAGAAGTTGCATTTGATAAAACATATGCCAAGAAACAGTCATAACAAGTTTATATTGTGTCCTCCAAATGTGTCACCTCCTAAAGATGGGTTTAGTAGTCTTGATACTCAAGTTCTCTAAAAATGGAAACAATTTCCTAGCATACCATGAATGCAGATATGGATGAAGCCTCTAGCCAGCTTTTCAGTAGATACTTCCGCCGTGGTATAATATGTGGCAACTTGTAAACATGGAAATAAAGGTCAAGTTCTCAAGGTGCATTCGCCTAGATGTCACAAAGAGGACATGTCAAACATACGCCACTTCTCAGTGGGTCAAGATGAAAAAACATACACATCCTCTATTTCATATATAGACATCCTATCATCATTACAGGAAATGAATTTTATCTTTTACCATGATACCATCAGAACAAACACCATACTAACATCTGCATCCCACCATCAACAAATTAAACAACTTACTGAATATCACACTTTCTAGAGGGAGCAATCCAGAGAACCGGGTTACACAAGTATTATGTGTAACATCTTTTTATCAGTTAAGCCCTCCAGCAAATATATCCGGCCCTGGTTAAATTAAAATAATAGCATGCTAAAAACACTGTCGACATTAATTTGATACTCTAGCAAATTTAAGTATCAACTTTTAATTGATTTTTATCTAGCACTTCTGATCATCTTAATACTATTTCATTCAGACTAGAGAGAGATAGAGAGAGCATGAAGCTCTCCCACTCAGCTTGTATGCCTTTAATTATCTTCTAAATATTTAATAATGAACACAAATATGGAACAGAACGGAGCCCATGAACCTTTAACAATCTGTAAAAACATCTATACCATAAAGCCACTTTGTGCTTGGATTTGTATAAGCAACTACCATCAGTTCTGGATCATTCAAGAAGCCTGTCCTCAAAAAAGGCAAAGCTACAACAGTTAAATAAAATTGAGGCATATGCCTCATTAAATAGTGAGATTCTACTATGACAAATCAAAACATATAACAATCTAAATCCAACATAGACACCTCCAACAGAATTAAAAACTAGTAGGACTGTGAACTAAAAGTAGAATACCCCACAGCAAGGAGCATATTAAAAGTAAACCCACTACTACTTGAAATATTCATAGCGGAAAATGACAAACATATAGCACAATAAACCAAATCCAAATCAACAGCTACTTCACAAGTATTATTTTAACCATCGAATCAGACACAAACCTAACATGCATGCTATATTAAAGCCACTAACAATCCAAGAACAGAAAGCTGTAGGATGGTTTATTACCTCTCTAGAGCCCCTTTATAAAGCCCCTTGATGAAACCATGATTTTCCTGACCTATCACAAATAAACATAAGACTATTTGCATAACCTGCAAAACTATCAAGCTAATATTGTACGTGGATCAAATGTAAAAACTACTAGAGTTAATTTATCATGGCATACTCTTACCAAATGAAGCTGAATAATATGACATGTAATCTATTGTATTAAATTAATCTTATGAAAACTACTCAAAATTGAGCAATGGCCATGTACAGTGTACCTTTTTCATATGCAATGAGACCCTTTTTTATATAAAAGGTTCAAAACAAAATTTACGTTTTAGCGAAGTCATCCTTTTACTATGATCTGCATTGAAATTTACTCCATAAAAATCAACAAAAAATGGCCTGCAGCTACATTACACTAATCCTCTCAATACACTGAAAGCTCCAACTTCATATGGTTCTCAATGCAATTTTATCTAACCTATAGAAAAGCTTCTCAATGCACTACAAAGCTATTGTAATGTTTCACAATGAAATTTTCTCTTTACATTTAGCGTGAAGATCCTAATTTACAGTTCAACTCTACACGACCAATTCACATTTCAAGAACTATCAAATAATCAAAACAATTAATTTTTTGCCTGTGATATGCATTACCCTCGTCAGGGATTCACAGCTAACCTCATCAGGAATGGATCATAAAACTTAATGACTAATTCATCATGCATATCCACAAGATTCTGCAAGGGCACCCACCCAACGCATTAGGTTATAGCCTGCAAAATTATCACTGCATATAGAGGGAGCATCAACGATTTAAGGGTAACCTTATAAGACATATACAAAGTTACAGCTATATACTCCTGCAAAATAAATATTCCTTACAAAAAGGACAAATTTTAGGGGAAAACATTGGGTATTTGTGTCAACAGAGCTGCAATTACTAGAGAATTATTACTCGAGAATTATTAGGTTTGACTTGCGAAACTATTGCTGCATGTAGACCACAAATAAACAATTTAAGGGCCATCTTACAAGGCAGTGTATCGTTACCATTTACATATCAACAATTTAAGGGTAATCTTACAATACAAGCGATCATAACAAATTACAACCACACAAAGTGTTTGCAAAACAGATATAATACGAGATATTCATTACAAAAGGATATCAAGTTAACAGGGAATATTAGGTAATTGTAACACCAGAGCTTGCAAATGCTTAATAATTCTAATTGCATGACGTATTGAACTCCTTTATAAAATAATGTGAAAGTACTTGTTAATAGATTCTTCTTTTCTAAATAACCATATGTTGTTGAATTTAGCGCAGCTTCACACTAACTACTACAGAAATTGCATTTTCCTCATTACATCAAGCAGTAATTTCTCCTGCTTAGCTATTTCAAGGGTCTAACTTACCAGTTTTGTTATGATTATGAACAGGATTCAGTACAATTACAAGACTCACAAAAAAGATTGGAATCTTGACCTGCACAAAGAAAATGGACTTCAACATTCAATGCACTAAGAAGTAGCTGAATATCATTAGCTCTTATGGGCAAACCAGTTATTAATAAAAACAAGTGCATGTATTAACCTCCTGTTAAGATTCAAGCCTTGGAATCCATTTTCACAATCTTACCAAAAATCTTTCTTAAACCATATGTGTACTTTGTGATGTGCACGGGGAAGTTATTACCATTGAGCATACAATGACTATAATTCTTTTGAAGAGAGTGTATAATTGCACTACAACCCATGATTACTTTTTTCAGTTAAAGTAATTACAAGGGTCTGATAATTTCAAGGGTCTAACTGACCAGTTTTGTTATGATTATGAACAGGATTCAGTATAATTACAAGACTCAAAAAAGATTGGATTCTTGACCTGCACAAAGAAAATGGACTTAAACACTCAATGAATTAAGAAGTAGCTGAATATCATCAGTTCTTATGGGAAAACTCAAAACTAGTTATTAATAAAAAAACAAGTACATGAATAACCTCCTGTTAAGATTCAAGCCTTGGAAGCCATTTTCACAATCTTACCAAAAATCTTTCTTAAACCATGTGTACTTTGTGATGTGCAAGGGGAAGTTATTACCATTGAGCATACAATGATTATAATTCTTTTGAAGAGAGTGTATAGTTGTTAACATATTAGTCGACGAGGCTCATCATCTGACTATGAGTTAGATGTTATTTGTTAGAGGCAACTTAGAGGATATAGGATTCGGAAGATATATTAACAATTTGGATCATCCAATTTAAAGTTTCCAATTATATACTCTGTACTCTTGAGTGTGCATAGAAAATTATTACCATTTAGCAAACAATGATTATAATTCTTTCGATGTGTATGGTTGTTGCAATATTAGTGAACCAGACTTATCATCTGACTCAAGTATATTATTTGTTAGAGGTATGCAATTCAAAAGATGGAAGTTATAACTTAAGTTATCTGATTTTAGATTTCCACTCAGATGGTTAACAGGAACACAAATCCATGATCACAATGTGCAACACAAAGAAAAAGGAATCTCTATAATCAAGCAAAGGTAAACTAAACATGTCAAAAAGCTGATTGAATGTTTTACCTGAAAATGGACAATAGTGGGCTTCACTGATCTTGTATTGTGGCGGAAACCATAAAAATTGCTGCCCTTTTCAGAATGCTTACTCTCCTTTGAAAGCATAAAACCATAAGTGCAATCAAAAACAGATTTTAGCAAGTTTTTTGTAATTAAAAGCTACTAAACAATGACCATCCAATGCCAGAAAATTCATATATACCTTATCTAGATCATGGCAAGGTCGAGGGAGACTCTCAAAGTTCTTGTACTGTTTCAACCGTGTTTCTCGATATTTTTCCCTTGCATAGTTCAGCCTATCCCATGGAATCCCTTGAATATCCTTTCCCCTTCTGGCTTGAACAACAGTGGTGTCTGGTGACTTGTTACTCTGCACATAGATATTCCAAACCTATAAGCAAAAACATTTAAAACCAATCAAAGACAACAACATGAACCATGGAAGTAAAACAGTATTAAAAGCACTTACTCCATCAAAATCATAATCAGTGTCCGAGTCCACATCACGCCTGTGCCTGGTGTGAAGTTCATCTTCAACATTGTCATCAAAATCAGCCATTTCATAATCAGCTACCATGTAATCGAGGTCATCATGCTGAAGTTGTGCCATCTTGCACTACTTAAGAAAATATCCTGAAGGATCCAATGCATTAGGTCACATAATCATAGGTCAGATAACCATGACTAAATCTCATTTCTCCCACATACTAGATAGTTAACATTCTGCAAGCATTGGCTTGTAAACCTTTTACCCAAATAATGGGTTCAACAGGGAGACACAAAACATCAGAAATTAAAAATAATACAATGGTAGATCCAAGGCTCTTAACACTACAATTCACTGTGAACAAACAACTCTCAAAGCAAATATTAGCTTTAGCTTTTCGGACTCTAGCACAAGAGCATACAATTAAATCCAATTCCCACTCTAAGCTAAGTACAGCAGCATGCATCTCACCCAACCACCACAAGAACAGAACAAATAATTGTTTACATGGTATTGAAAATATTAAATTGAATTTTAAGGTTCTTTCGTGGAATCTAAAATATGCTACCATGGTGATGAAGATATACAAATTTTATGCATAACACAAAAAAAGCCTTGAAATCTTCGAAAAGATTAAAAAATGAAATACTTGTTACAAAGCATTGAAACAAAAATGAAATTGGATTACGGCTACATCCCAAGATCTTAAATGTGCTACCATGATAATGAAGATATAGGAACTTTAGGCAGAGGTCACATGAAAGCCTTGAAATCTTCCAGAACAAAAACCAGATAATTGTTTGAAAGGCACCGAACACAGTAATTTCATTTTGGGCTGTGTTCCGGTACCATAAATGTGCTACCAAGATAATTAAGCTAAGAGCAATTTTACACAAAGATAACAGGAAAGCCTCGAAATATTCCAGAAGAAATAAAACAAATAAAAATTTGCAAGGACTAAAACATTCAATTGGACTTAAAAGGCTGCATTCCTGGATTTTAAATGTTCTATCAAGATGATGGAAGATACAACAATTTTATGCAAAGATCACACAGAAGTCTTGAACCTTGCGGAAGAAATAAACAACAAATTGTTTACAAGGCACTAAAAACATTAAATTGGATATAAGGTTGCATTACTGGATCTTAAATATATTACCAAGATGGTGACAATAAGAATGTCAGGAAAAGAGCACAGAAACGTCTTGAAACCTTCCAGCAAAAGGAATCAAATAATTGCTAACAAGACAATGTAAACATTAAATTTGATTCAGTGCACAAAATTCATAGCAAAGCATTGAAATCTTCCAAAAGAAAAATAATAATAATAATTGTTTAAAATTAAAAGACACTGGAAACATTAAATTGGATTTTCCTGGATGTTGAATATACTATCATGTTTGAAGAGATATAATTTTAGGCAAAAATCACAGGAAAGCCTTCAGAATTTCCAAAACATAACTTAGTAATTGTTTACAAAGCACTGAAATATTAAACTATGTTTAGCACTACATTCCAGATCCTAAATATGCTACCATAATAACAGAGATATACAAATTTTAGTAAAAAAATCAAAGGAACGCCTAGAAATCTTTCAGAAGTTAGAAAAAAACAGATAATTATTTACAAGGAACTGAAAACATTAACTTGGATTTGCAACTACTTCCCTCGATCTTAAATATGCTACCATAAGAATGAAGATATAGGAACTTTACACAAAAAAGAAAAACACATCATATTTAAAGATTGCATTCCAGGATCTTAAATATTGCACTACCATGGTGATGACGTTATAGCAATCTTAGGAGAAGATCACATAGAAGCCTTGATATCTTCAAGAACAAAATGAAAAATAATAGTTTACAAAGGCACTGAAAAACATCAAAATTTACTGAGGCACTGAAAAACATCAAATTGGATTTAAGTGTGCATTTTTTAATCTTAATTAGACTACCATGATAATGAGAGGTATAGGATTTTCAGGCAAAGAATGTAGAGAAGCCTTGTAATCTTCCAGTTTTGACTATTAGCCCTGTTGCTACAAACCCAAAAGGGAAGGTCATGTGCACATCCCAATAAAAGGACACCAAGGAGAGGTAGCTATATTCATTGTGCGGGCTCTTATGGGCAAGGAGCTAACATTCCTGTCCTACATCTAATGGAACCGACAATAAGAGTCATAGAGGAAATGACTTAATGGTTTGCCTTCAGATCTAAAAGACAACAGATTCTGAACAAATAAAGCCTGCATATGAGGACTTTATCAAATGAAACATATTGCTTGGAACGTAGACCAGACCATGTGAAGACTTTCTATTTTCCATGTCAAGACTGAAACCTAGTACCTCCTATTTGCAGGCTAGGATGTTTTGTCACTCACCTAATTGTCTCTTTGCGATCAGATGTGTGGATTGTTCTTCCAACATGACTTTCAAAAGCTTTCCACTTGCAAGCCAGGGTAGTCTACCACTTATCTACTTTGCACCTTAGTAATCTGAAGTGCTGATTATTCTTGGAACACAACCCTGCATACTTGTTTTCTTGGGGCTCCTAGTTTGACTGGGATGATCTACCACTTAGCTAATTGTAGTTTTGAGAGTAGATGTGTGGATTGTACTTTCAACACTCCCTTCAAGGACCTAACATCTGCAAACCAGGGTTATCTATGACTCTTGTACTTGTCCCTTCCGGTATAATGCTTAGATTGTTTTCCCAACACCCCCTTCAGGACTTACCATTTGCAAGCCAGAGTGCTCTATAACTTATCTACTTGGCCTCTTCCCATTTTTTTAAGTGTTGATTGTTCTTCTAACACAGCCATCAAAATGTTTGATTGGGATTCCTAGCCTGAGTGGGATGCTCTATAACTTTGTCTAATGCGTAGATTGTTCTTCTAACACCCCCTTCAAGGGCTTCTCATCTGCAAGCCAGAGTGCTCTATAACTTATCTACTTTGACTCTTGCCATTCCAAAGTGTTGATTGTTCTAACACAGCCCTCGAAATATTTGATTGAAACTCCTAGTCTAAGTGGGATGCTCTATAACTTTGTTAAATGTCACTTTGAGCTCGGATGCGTAGAATGTTTTTCCCAACACTCCCTTCAAGGACCTGCCACTATCATGCCAGGTTGTTCTTACCACTTATCGACTTGCCCCTGTGAAGTCCAAAGTGTTGTTTTTTTCTGACCGATCTTTATCAGGGCTCCTAGTCTGACTGGGCTGCTCTTCCAACACCCTCTAAAGGACCTCCCATTTGCAAGCCAAGGTGCGGTACCACTTACCCTACTTTGCCCGTGTGATCGTCCTTCCAATAGCACCCTCAACTCTACTACTAAGCTAATTGCCCCTTTGCCCCATTCCAGAGTGATATGTGGTTTTTGCTTTAGGTTCCTAGTCTGAGGTGCTCTTACCACTTATCTAAATGCCCCTTTACCTCAATCTGATCTGATGTCTGGATTGTTCATCCAACACCCCCTTAAAGGACCTTCGATTTGCAAACCAGGGTGCTCTACAATTTATCTATTTGTCCCTTCGCAGTCTAATGTGTTGATTGTTCTCCGGACACCGCCCTCATCATACTTTTTTGTATGGGACTCCTAATCTGACTCTAATAACATGATATTTTTGTCACTAACAGTTTATAAGCCTCGAACCCGGGACTTCCCAATTGCACGGTGGCGTGCTTTAACCAGTCGCTTCACAAAATAAGTATGGATTCATCTTTTCTAAAATCCGTGCAAAGATAAATAAAATAACAATTCTGGTTACTACAGAACCCTGCACTTAACCACATATGCCATGAATCCCCCACATAACAATAAAAATGAAGGATTTAGAACCTGCACCTAACAATATGTCATCTTCTCAAAGCCATAAGATTAAAAGCATATAAACCACCTCTCAAAATTCAACCAGTGCTACCCTCAAAATGTTCCGTGCCGATCTACTACACCGCCCCCCACTTATAGCTAACTCGGAGAAACTCATAGAGACAACGTTCAAATTTACACAAAGACTCCATTCAAACCCTAGAGAAAACACAAGCGATAAGAAAAACTTCAAAAACAGCATTACAGCACACACAAATTAAACTTCCCTGAGCAAAATGAAAATTCCACGGACAGACAGACATCAAAGTAGTTTAATAATCTAAGAAAAACTTCAAAGACAGCATGGCAGCACACACAAATTAAACTTCCCTGAGCAAAACGAAAATTCCATGGACAGACAGACATCAAAGTAGTTGAATAATCTAAGAAAAACTTCAAAAACAGCATGACAGCACACACAAATTAAACTTCCCTGAGCAAATTGAAAATTCCATGGACAGACAGACATCAAAGTAGTTGAATAATCTAACAACACTGACCTCAATCAAATCCTTCGCCAAATTTCTCAAACTAAATTTCACACTCCTCCACACTGTACTTTAAACCCCAAGATCTTTCCTTCTAACTGGCATGCAATTCTTCTTTAAATAAATGGTGAAAAAAAGTAGCAGAGCAATATAATTCAGACGCCGCTCAAAACGCCTAGAACTTTTCCATTGCCGTGACTTTATAGACAACTCCACCGCCACTGGATTTACCAGATGTAAAACTTTTTCTACACTTTTTCTGCCGCGGGACCCTCAACCAGAGAAAGGATTTAAAATGTCAGCCTTTCATTTGGCATTACAGTGAGAACGATTTAGCAAAATTCTCCCTCTTTTGTGTTTGATGGGGACGCCAAATTTGGCAGGGCTATCTCCAACTAGGTGCTAGAGGTTTCGTAAAATTTGTCATATTTTAGAGCTCTTTGTTCAAGTGTGAAAATGCGGGTTTTTAAAATTTGGCGCAACTTGTCGTTTGCAAAAGAAAGTGACACGTTGCAGTAGTCGGGTAAATGTGGGCCGCGTTAATTATGTGTGCGACGGGCGCGCGCCGGTCATCTGGTTCCTGCAGACGGTGGAGCGTTGGGCATGTGTGGATTTGCTGCTTTGCTTGTACAGAGGCACCGGCATTCGCCGGTCACCGGCATGAAGGAAGAAGATTCTGGAATCGTTGGGTTTCGACTTTAGGGCTAAGTTTCTCGTTGTGATGTGACAGCTGCGTGAATTGTTTTTAGTATTAGTAGCCATGAGATACTATTTTATTAATCTTTCTAAAATAAATTAATCATTAACTTTCGTTTTTTTCTAATGCATGGTCATGTTTATTTCGGTTGATGTAAACATACATATTTTTTAACCAAAAATTATCTGCAATTTTATTTTGGGTTTGATGTAACTCAAAAAGCATTTAATAATTAAATAACTTTGTTTTGTAATAATTTTATCATACTAATTTCTCAGGGCGTCGGGTATGAATCCATTGGTTCGTTTTTAGCGATCAACAGCAAACAAATGTAAATACAACAATAAACTCCAATAACTTTCGTTATTTATGCGAAACAAATGCAAATACAATCGTTATTTCACTACGTGCATCAAATTTTGCTTACAGTTTTAAACTTAACTGCACATGTACAATTAACAGCATTGTTTAAGAAATAGACATACCAGAATATTTTGATTCCTCACTCGAGGTTGTCATTTTATATAATTAAGGAAATCGTCTTAATATCCAATGCAACATTGCCACCGCACGTAGTTTACTTTTACTATTTTAAGTTATCTGTTGTAATTACGTCGAGAGGCGTTCCTATATTCATAGCACGAATGGGAGCTGAAAGATTCCAGAATTTCTATGTAAACTTATAAGATTTCAATTTAGAATCTTTATTAAAAAAAACTAAATAGTCACTCCACAAATTAAAACTATTATATTTATAATTTGTTGGCATTTATAAATTACTTGAAGTTTTTCTATTTTTTATCCATTTGGCTTCAACGAATTTATTTATATACACATTTTATGAATTTTGTTTACATAGAATCTAAATCTTAATTGTTTACGGGAATCTGAATCTTTCAGCCCTTGTTGTGAGTGTAGAATGCCTCTCGACGTAAAAACTAAAAAAAAAAGTGAAAGGAATAAAAAAAAAACATGCTAGATGGAAAAAAAGGTGGATGGCAGAGGCCATCACTATGCACTAAAAGAAATAAACGTTACAGAATGTCATATGAAAAGACACACATTCAATCTATTTATATTGCCTCCTTCCTTAATTTTTTTTTCAGAATGAACATATCAAATTGTAGGATTTGAGGTGAGTACGGTAAATTGATATTAAAAAAAGGTGCCTCGAGAAGGATATCTCTTAGTGTACTTTAGATATATTTTTTAAAATATAAATATACTAGTATTTTACATTTTCAAATTAATTATGCGGAGAGGCATTCTAAATCACAAGGGGGTGGAGATGAGACCACTCATTTTCCGTGTAAATATATAGCAAAAAATAAATCAAAATCAAAAAGGAAATTGGAAAAAATAAAAAATAATAAAAAACCAAAAAAGAAATTGGAGAAAATAAAAAATAAAAAACATGAAGGATAGAAAGGTGGAGAAAATCACAAAAAATTGGAAAATATCAAAAATTAAAAATTAAAATCAAAAAAGAAATTAGAAACAATTGAAAAAAAAAAAGTGTAGAAAAAAAAGCAAAAAACAAGTACATAACCTCTAGAAGATATCTATCGGCATACTATAGATATATTTTTTTAAATATAAATATACTAGTTATTGAAACATTCCAAATGGTGCATTTATGATTATATTAAGTTGTATTTAATAGCATAATAATCATACACTAACATTACCCACATGTAAAAGGCCTCACTTAATATTAGTATATAAAACAAAACATATCCAATGAAGTTTAAGTTATGTGACTCTTATCTTATAACCTTTCATTACTTCTCACCTTAAATTTGATGCCCGACAGATATTCGACATTTGTAACCCACATGTCATGGCGTGATTCACAACACGCAACAAGCAAACAAGTCTTGAGCAATTTTGGATGAGTCGCTATGTGTGTGTCATCTGATCCATTCACCCCATTGCCCTAACCTTAGATCTAAATAAAACACAAGAAACATTTAAACCCCTTCATTGATGAATATTATTATCCTTCACATACACTCCATTGTATTGCCATAGCCAATCAAAATGACACATATGCATTCGAGTAGTTATGTGGCATTGGATGTGGCTCCATGTAGGCATAAGGGAACTTGCTCATGTACACCAAGGACTCTCATGGTTAACCCACGAGTTGCCACATGTAACCTTTTGGGTTAGTAGGTAAAATCAACCCTAGCAGCCAAAATATTGCCTCCGACTCCTAGTCCCCAACTTTCTATTTAATGCAACCTATGTGAAAATGGGAGCTTCCAAACAAGATACAAGCATCCATCAAAGCATAGTGGAAGGGGGATTTTAGTTAGATGTTGTACTTACAAGTGCTCCAGTAGACATGTATGCAACATGTGAAAGCATAGACAAGGCACATCAACAAATGGAGGCATGTGTTTTTTTGTCAATAGGGTTGTGTGGCGGAATGTTGTTTGTTAGCAGCTAAAATAGGCCCAACAACCAATTCTATGCATGTGCATGTTTATTTGAGCATCGTGCATTGACTACAAATCTTAGGGTCCTCCAATGACAACCATCACTTATGTCCAATATAGCCCACCTTTTGCTCAAGCTTACCATAAATGTCAATAACGTCCAAATTGTTGAACGACCAACACCATTTCATGCATCACTATAATTAAAATATTTAATTTAAAAATAATTTATAAAAGGTATTATATTGATTTTTTAAAGCTAAAGATTATAGTCAAGAATTTACATATTTTGACAAAGTTATTTGGGTTTTAATTTAGTAGTAATTATAACTACTATAGATCCCCCCATTTATGGGGTTAGTCGGGTTCATCCTGCTTTTATGCCAAGAGAGGACGAGAGATGGATCCCTCCAAATGAGGGATGGCATAAACTAAATTTCAACAGAGCATCGAGGGGAAATCCAAGACATTCTAACACAAGGTGCATTGTCAAAGACCATTCTGGAGTGTTTGTTGGTGTTACGGCAAAAAACTCTCAAATGGAACTGTAGACACTAAAAAATGTCCATGTCTCGACATAACACCTTGTTGACATGACCTTGTGTGTTTTGCCCTAGGTCCTAGGTCTTCCCACTCATAATTCCAACTTAATCACATTTCTAATTAATTGAATAAACACACTTTATTTAATTAATTCCCTAATCACACATCTCACATAATATTAATCCCACTTTTTGTCTCATTCAAACAAGTGTCACATGCTACATCCTCCACTTAATCCCTTCACATGTCAAACTAATTTAAATTAGATTCCTTTTATCACAATCGAACACTTGTCCACTTTCATTTTGTCTCATGTGGGGTAGTACATCTTGCATTTAATACAACTCACATGTGCAAGCTAATTCAAATTAGATTCCTTTCATTCTCCTTTGCACACTTGTCACATGACTACAATTTCTTGAGGTACAAGGAAACCCTAATCAACCCTAATCAATCTCAACCATCCATATCATTCAAAATAACTCTCAATCACAACCGTCCATTCGAATTTGCCTTTTTCTATAAAGGTAGCCTCTCTTGAGCCATTTGGAACGAATCTTCTTCTAGCATCCTTACTCTGCCAATTTTTCCTCTCAATCCATAATCCATCTATTTTGCATCTATCATCATCCATCCATCCATCTATCAATCTCCATATCATTGTTATGCTGCAGAATCAAACAATCAACATTCATCTCTTTGAGTAAAGCTAGAGTGCTTCAGGTGCGGCACTCTCCACCTTATCGATGGATTGTGGGTCAATGTGAAGGTATTGCATTGTTTATTTTGCATTTTCTTATGTTTTCCTTCATATTAGATTTCCATATCCTCATTTGGCACCCCCGGTGGGTCTCCCAGGTCCTGATTCTACTTGCTTTTGCTGGTTTTTGCATGAGTTTTTTGTGAAAAATCATCTGTTACAGGTATTAGTGCCTTTTTTCTCTATATTGGCATCATTTTGCTCTGTATTGGCACCATTCTCCTCTGTATTAGTGTTATTTTCACAAAAACTTCAAACAATCATAACTTTCGTATACGAAGGCAAAATTTTGCAAACAAGGACTCGTCGGAAAGAGGATTCAGAGGGCTATGTAATGGTGAAGAAATTTTTAGGTGATTATACCATTTTTCCCACTTTTTCGTAGTCAAAGTCAAACTTGCATGAAAATTTCAAATGCACGTAACTTTTGAAATTTTGATTGAATTTTTGTGAATTTTTTTTTTAAAGTGCATAGAATTCATATAGAATTTGTTCATACAACTTATTTTGCTATATCAACTCATTTTCATCATATTTTATCAGATTCTCCATTTTCATGTAATCATTATTCTTTACAAGTTTACTTGGACTTTTTCTATTTTGGTGGCTTGTAGGTGACCTCACAAGGCTGGAACAACATCAGGATCAACAAACACAGGAACTTGGATAGAGAATTAATAAGGTGCACTCATTTCATCTCTTATCTCTTAATCTTGTTTGATCACACATTTGGACTTTGGGCTTAAAATAAACATTTGTTTGCAATCACACATCAAAAATTGGGCATAAAATCAACAAGTGTCTTTCATCACACATTTGGACTTGGGATTTAAAAAGAACCAGTGCTTGAATTGTTTGGTGAATTTGCATGCGATTAGGGGTGTGTATGCTCTTCTCATGTACTTCATGCGATCTTGAGAATCAAAAACACCTCTTATCCATTCATATTCACACCATACATTTCATTTTCTAAGGGTTAATTTACAAGTGTTAGTGTGAATCAAGTGTGCATGTGTATGCTCTCTCATCACACCGCAAGGTGATCTTGGAGATCAAAAACACCTCACTTGGTTCGCTTTTGTTTACCCTTCTTAGGAGGCCTGCTTGGACACACCACTCCAAGGGATGATCTCAATCGAGGCTGAATCGAAAGACACCCTCATTGGGAGTTGGAATCTTGTCACTCTTGGCTAAGCCCCAAAGAATTTTATACCTTTGGGAAGTGAAGGTGAAGGATGGGTTACCCCTTTCTCCTGGCTATGTGGTAGGATTTCGCTTTCAAATTCCTAGTCAACCTCGTGTAAACATAGCCCAAAACCTAATTGGCCATATCCTATTTCAATCTAGACATTAGGCTTGTTGTTGTGTCTTCAAATGTGTGCTTAATTATAACATTTAAACCTTGAAAGGCAAATTCATCATCTTGTTTGGTGTGTGTGTTCATCCATTTGCTTGTGAAATCTTGTGTTTGATATTACCCTAGAGCAAGCTTCCAATAAACACTTGCCACATCATCATCTTCAACCAACTTGTCATAACAAATATCTTAGACCACCTCATCCACATCATCCACTCCTAATCACCCAATTCATCAATTCATTTTAACTCACCTCCATCCTCAACAAAACCCTAATCATATCTAAGTCATCATCCCATCACATCAACACCATCCTAAGCATTACACATCATCCAATCATCAAATCTTCATCCAAATCACTCCACAACTACCATGTGTAAATATGGACATGGCATTTCTAAACAAAACCTATCAGAATGATCCTTATGGAAACAAAATAACGCTTGATCAACTTAGGTGGTTATATAGAAAGGAAGAAGACCATGTGTCACCACAACATCGACAATCCCCACAACATCAAGTCCTAGACCAATATCAACGATCCCACACTCAATCACAAGCCCAACAAGCACATAATCCTCCACACATTCCTTATGTGGCATCTCTCTTATCATCCTATCAAACTAATCCACTCACATATCAAATCCACGCCACATCAAACTCACTTCAAACTCTATCATCACCCAATGCAACACCCACACTTGACCAAGAGGTTATCGATTTCATGCAAGATACCGACTATATGGATCTAGCATATAGACTCCTTGAATCGAATCCTACTAGGTTCATGGATCATCTCATTTGACTTGGGGCCACTCCCACAAACACTAATGCTGCCACATCCATACCACAAATCACCCTCGCTATTCCTAACAACACCATAAACACAAGTGCTTCTATAAGCATACCATCCAATGATCCTAACTCCATTGCCTTCAAATCACAATTACTTTCTCAAAAAAATTTCAACATCAATGTCCACAACAATCCACCTCACAAAACCTTTCACCTACAAATCCTATCATGCCACCTCATCACCAAACCTATCCACATGGCAATCAAATGTCCTTACAAGAACAACATGCAAGTCCAAATGGCCCTATGTACATGAACCAAGCAAGCCAAATTTCACTTTTGCACCAAACATCATTGATAGACTTAAGTGATCTTATGCAAGACCTAAAATCCTTTGACAAAGGAGAAACCAACCTAGCAAGTGCCTCCTTTGAGTCACCTTCACCATCCAATTATATGCCAACACATAAGCCAACTAGTCCTATCCCAACACCTTTATCAAGCCCTTCATAGCCTTCATCACCTTCATCCCCATGTTCCACTAATCCTTCATTAAAAGATTCCATGGAGATACTTTGAGAGAAATTGGTCCAAACAAATTTGATTGAGCTATACCCATTCAAAGCATATTCTCCATCTATGTTTAAACCTAGTTGGTATAAAGATGATGCATATTGTGCATACCATAGGTATAGGGGCCATACCATATCAACTTGTGTCTGATTTCAAAGATTAGTAAAGAACTTAGAAGATTGTGGTAAGATTGTCTTGGATAAAACCAATCCCTCTAATTCCATTATCTTTCCATTTAGCCCAAATCCTAATCCCATTATCCATCCAACAAATCCTAATCATAAGCCTTCAACTTCCACTATTATCATACATCCACTATATTGCCCATTCACCCATACCCTTGCAAAGGATGTGATCCATTGGCTACTAGCAAGGAATAAAACATTGCCATGTCATCAAACACCTATTCTTGAGCCTCCCCATGAGTTCTTAAACACTTTGTCTAGTCTTCTAACCCCATCATCTAATCCACAAACTATCAAGCTTATTAAAGAGCCTTCCACTTCCATTCAAGAAAACCAAGAGTTATGTCAAGAGCACGATCCTAAGCACAAAGAAACAATAGTCCCTAAATCTAATCAAGATCAAATCATCCCCATCCAATTTATCCATAACATGTACCTTCTTTATGATCAAGATGATACCTATGAAGAACCTATCCATGAAAAACTTGATCCTAGTCATACCCCCTCAACTATCCATGAACAAGACACCCAAGACCTACATGCTCCATCTAATGGAAGTCTTGTTGACTTACTTGAGCATTCACCACATTTCATGGCCTTCATTCAAAGCAAAGAGACCTCTTCACCTAGCCATGGTCCCACACTATCCACTTGTCATGATGAGACACCTGTCCCCCAAGCCAACATAGAAGATCAAACAAATAACCTGGATCTAAATGAACATGAACATGATCAATATCCTAATCATCCTTCTACATCCACCACCAACTCCATTTCAAATCCACCATTATATCCACTTGGCCTTACTACCTTCATCCATGAATGTTCTTCTGTAGGACAATAACAACCTTTGCCCTCCACCTCAGCTTCTCCATCCAATAATAAACTCAAGTCTAGTTCCCAAACTACACCTAGTCCTATAGTCAATCGCATGCTCCAAAACATGAACTACCAAGGCAAAGGTTTAGGCCTACATGAACAAGGCATTTTGGAGCCAATCCATGTCAAGGTCCCTCCTCGCTCATTTGACCTTGGATACACACCCCAAGGTCAACAATATAATGATGTTAGTACTTCCTCCACACTTCCTAAATCCACTTCCTTGCATCTTAAACCTCATCATATTCCTAAAACATACATTTCCATTCCACCTCCCTCATCTTACAATTATCAAAAGCATGTGACCATTCACCTTCCACCAACCACTTTACCTCCACTCCTTCCAACTCCTAATATCCCTCCATCTGCCTTGCTACCATTGCTACCAGCACCCCCTTACCCAATCAGTCATAAATACCCTAAATATCCTAATCACGACCAACAAATGCATGCATGGTATAAACAAGGAGCTTCCACTCATTTCATCTGCCACATGGGATTCAAAAATAAACATTTGGATGCCTTTGTTTAAAAACCCACAAATCCTAAGGGCCCTAATGCCTTAGAAAATCAATCCAAAAATTCAAAACAAGGTACATTCAAAAATCCATCCAAGTCTATACCTCTAAAAGCAAAGTCAAAAACTAAAATGATATGGGTCCTGTTGGTTTTTCTTCTGAATCAGCAGAGGGTTTGCCAGTTTCAATGCATAGGCAGATTCAACCAACTAATACAGGAGGTTGCGTGAGCTACCTCCCCTTCACTTCTGGTTCTGCCACACCAAGGGGGTATCCCTATAGCTAAAGATGTAACATTGACTAGCCCAATGATAGAAAGATTTAGCTTGACAACAACAAGCAGAATACTCTCATGTGTGGACCAAGATGTGCATGATACATCACAAGGTTGGCAACATTCTTGGACATATTTATCTGGTTGTGGATGAGAGTATGCAAGGGTCCTAATCCTACTCCTTCAAACTAACCGGATGGAAGCTATGAAAAGATAGATTTTGTGTTTTGGATGCAAGACAAGGGGTTTTGGATCACGACTACTAACCCAGGAGCAGACCAGTGCCTATCTCAGGGCAAGGAGTCAACTAAACATATACAAGAGAATGGATTGCATTTTAAATTCAAGTTTCAGGAGGTTAGGTTGATGCTTGACTGACAAACATCACCGAAGAATAGGTATTTAGTTGCCTCTACTTACATATATCCCATCTGACATACAACCTTCTCCATACTTCACCTAAAACAATTTAATCCACTCCTTGAATGGAAGTTAGAGATGAAGCATGTGATACAGAAATCCATACCCTAGAACCTGAGAAACCCTTAGCAGCCAAATTCAAAAGAAGGAAAAGCATGCAACACATGGAGACAAGCAGCTAAACACATGCACAAGAGCATTTTTCATATAGAACAATAATAAAACTGAAAATATCTGCAATGTACATTTATAATGAAACTCATAAACTCCAAAATGAGATAAAACAAGGAAATGCCATGTTTTTCGCTATTCACACAAAAATGCCCAGGTCTTCAACTAACACAAATGAGTAACACCATCTTCTATATACAACAAGGAAGGTGTACTCATCATTGAAAGTACATGGTTGACTCAAAATTTGCCAGATACAGTACATTATGAGAAAATGGCGCTCAACATTGAATGCAGCAGGTAGAGGAGGAGACAGGGAGATCTCGAGCCTTGCGCCGCCGCCTGGGGATTCAATCAGGTGGTTGATCCATCCATGCCTTCGCCCATACCCTGTAACATCTGCCATTAAAGGCATACCAACCTGCGGCCTTGGGAAATGTAGTAGACTATGCGCTTTTGAAATTTTCCCGCCAAAAATCACGACCTGACTTTTTCAAATCATGTGGGAACTAATTATCCCACATTCACCCCACAGCGACCTCCTCAACACTTTATAAACTAGGTCATGAGTACATATGATGTCGTGCAATTTTACCTTGCGCAACCACCGAACCATCCGCCAAGACCTCATCATCATGACCCGCGCCAGCAGTGAACCTCCTGCATGATATCCTAATGTGCAATATCACCCCGATATTTCACATCACCCTGATGTGAAATATCACCCTATGGGAAACATCACCCTGCCAACCACATCACCTGATATAAAACATCACCCCAAGGGAAAAACCACCTTGATAATAGCGAACCTCATGCTGAGCCCACCTAATATTCAAAATTAGCCTAATGACTATCCTCATCGGCGCAACCTGATGCACTGGAGAAAAATCCTCCTCATCATATTCATACCAAATACCTCACTGATGATCCACCTGTACTTGCTCATGTCCTCATAGGCGATTAGCAGGACCCTCATCATATCTGTTGATAATAACATGCCAAAGACCTCACGATGCACCCCACCGAATCCTGATGATGTCATCATCATATTGCAAAGGGTGATATTCGGCGGCATGGGTGATATTCGAAAGATGACTGATGTTTGGAATATCACCCCCATAAGAAAATCAGGTCACTAGAACTTCGACGCAACATTAGGGTGATTGAACATAGGGGTGATCATAACTAAGATCACCCGACATTTGAAACATGACCCTTCGGAATATCGGGTCATAATGAAACCCTACAGCAGCACTAGGGCGATCTTTGAATATGAATGATATTTGAAACATCACCCCCCCGGGCGGAAGATCGGGTCATTTATGGAATATGACCCCCCACAAGAAAATCAGGGTGACAGAAACCCTGACTTAGAACTTTTTGGATTTTTTAGGAAGGTGCCTGTAAAATTAATTACTTGAAACCTGAATGTTCATGCAGGCACCAACAGGTCCCTAAACAAAAATCAATCAAGTCAAATGAAGCATCCACCTCTCAAAAATCCCAACCATCCCCCTCCATTCAAAAATGCCATTCCATTCAAACATTTCAAACATCCCACATGAAAAGCAATAGTTAGAAAAATACTAAATACTAAGTCTATCTGGGTTCCAAAAGTCCTAAATCATCCATCTCCTAAGCAAACATTACCATTGCTTCGTACACCACCATCTAATCAAAAGTTTCCATGTTTAACACGATGTGTGCAACCGTTGGTCATGATTCCTTTCCATACCTCCATCACTCCATCATTCACTCATTATCCTACATATCTCCCCCATCACCTTCCTATGGTCCATGCTTTTGCATAAGTCCATTATAATCCACATCGTAATCCACTTTCATCCCTACATAATCCACATCATAATCTAATATCATCCCTACATAATTTGCATCATAATTCGTTATCGTTCCCTCCATAATTCACTATCTACCTAATCTATCTCACTTTCATACAATATCCCTTACCAACATCAATGAGCATAATGACTTTACATGGTCCATTTGTGATGACATCCTTCTCTAATGGGACTACCACATTACATGGAACTAGACACTTGAGTCCCACCCTTCCATACCCCCCCTTTCCCATTCAAAAAGTCAAAATAGTCACCAAAAAAAAAGAAAAAAAAAAGTAAAGAGAAATCCTTTCGTCCAATGGTGAAAACTTGGTAAACAGACTCCTTGGATAAGTACCATGATGAAAACTTGGCAAACAGGCGTCATGTGTAGATTGATCTTCTATGTCACTTACACTCGGGGGCACCTTGTCTCATCCACACTATCTATCCTATCATATAACTTTCTATCATGTCCTACCATTTCCATATCCTATCCTACCATCCTTATCTATTACACCCATGTACCTATCATATCAAGTCTATCCATTCTCCCTTCCTCTTTTGATCTTGACAAAGATTGGGGGCAACTATTGACAAATGTTTTGGATATCCCTTAACATACCTCATCCTTTCCAAACGAACCCTATTATCCAAGTCATAAGCTTTGTCATGTCAAATCCTATCATCCTATTGCCTTAAGCATTGTCTTAAAAAAATCCTAAGTCTACTACTTAGACTGGGGCATGTTATTCCTATGCAACATAGTCCTTGGAGATCACATTCTTACTCTCTTACACATACATCCATTCCATTCCATAGCCTATCCTTTTATTCTATCCATTTATCATAATCCTTTCATCCATCTACTATCGTTCATCCTTTTGTCCAATCCCATTCATTCCCTTGCACCTAGACTTGGTTCCCCTTGTCATTGGTATCTAGCATACAGGCTACTCAAATTGTAAATCCACTGACATTCAAAAATACAAAATAAAAAAAATCAAACTATTCTAAAAAATACAAAAAAAATTAAATATTCCAAAAAATACAAAAAAAATTAAAATATTCTAAAAAAATAAAAAAAATCGAATATTCCCAAAAATACAAAAAAATCAAATACTCCCAAAAATACAAAAAAAATCAAATATTCCTAAAAATACAAAAAAATCAAATATCCAACAAAAAATCCAAGCAATAAAATCAATCATCAAAATCAAAGCAAAACCATTCCACATCAAATCATCAAAATCACATTCTTCCAATCAAATCAATCCCAATCATCAAATTCATCACATCATCAAAATCAAAAACAAGTCCAATCACATCATCAAATCAAGTTAATCTATTAACCATCCAATCTATCAAACAATCAAAAGCAAATCAAATAACATCATTCAATCAATCCCAATCAATCCATAACTCGATCAATCCATCCACCTTCATCATTACCATCAATAAAACACAAATCATAACTACATCTCATCTTTATCGTTAAATGCCTTGATCCCGTGGATACAGGGTATGTAGGCAATCTGGGATATGAAGGAAGTACCTAGATTCAGGCATAGGCGATAGACTCCTTCTTCCATCTTTCATCCTTCATCCAATCATTATATCCTTACATCATCATCTTCATCCATCTCACATTTCTTCTATCATCTATCTCCCACATCACCAGTAAACACCTAAAATCCAATCAATCCATCAAACTCAAATTTATCAATATAATCAAATCAATTCTTCAATCATTCAAATCAATCATCACTTCATTCAACCAATTCTTCTTCAACCACTTCATCTATTCATCCTCCAATCAAACCAAATCCAAACAATGATCCAAATGCAAGTCAATCAATCTTGTCAAATTATCCAATCACATCCTTAGTCTTGATCCTAATCATGTTTTAAGTCAAATCAATCAATCATCATCATCATCAATGGGATATATCGTTCCCACATCCTTGTGTTGATCTAGGGATATATTGTTCCCCGCCATGACAACACTATCATCAATCAATCATTTAATCATTAGTTTACAGCTTGATAGGGGCAATACCTTGTTTATTTTTGTATCATTTGTGCATGCGTGCTTGCTTGCTTGTGTGTGTTATCATTTTATTTTGCATTTGTATCCAACCCAGCTAATATTCATATCTTGTATCTAGACAAGGTTGTATTATGCTGGGGCACATGACACATCGTCGCCTTGGTGCACAACGTCTAGTGCTATATCAAACATCATGGTTGCTTACTTTCATTGCAGCATAACACATCATTCATTCCTTCTATCCATTCTTACCATTCTTCCTTGACCAATTCCATTTCATTTCGAGAGCATACCCATGTTTGTCCAACCCGCCTATCCTCTCGAGGGGCATCATCATCCTATCATTTTCCTCTATCCATTTCCTTAACTTCTTTGAAATGATGTTACTCGACACAAATCGCATCATCTCGAACATCATCTCAAACATCATCTCAAAGAGGGGCAAAATGTAGACACTAAAAAATGTCCATGTCTTGACATAACACCTTGTCGACATGACCTTGTGTGTTTTGCCCTAGGTCCTAAGTCTTCCCACTCATAATTCCAACTTAATCACATTCATAATTAATTAAATAAACACACTTTATTTAATTAATTCCCTAATCACATGTCTCACATAAATATTTGAATTAATCCCTCACCTTTTGTCTCATTCAAACAAATGTCACATGCTACATCCTCCACTTAATCCCTTCACATGCCAAACTAATTTTATTTAAATTAGATTCCTTTTATCACAATCGAACACTTGTCCATTTTCTTTTTGTCTTATGTGGGGTAGTACATCTTGCATTTAATACAACTCACATGTGCAAGCTAATTCAAATAAAATATTTGAATTAGATTTATTTCATTCTCCTTCGCACACTTGTCACACGACTACAATTTCTTGAGGTGCAAAGAAACCCTAATCAATCTCAACCGTCCATATCATTCAAAATAACTCTTAATCACAACCATCCATTCGAATTTGCCTTTTCTATAAAGGTAGCTTCTCTTGACCCATTTGGAACGAATCTTCTTCTAGCATCCTTACTCTGCCAAATTTTCCTCCCAATCCATAATCCATCTATTTTGCATCTATCATCATCCATCCATTCATCTATCAATCTCCATATCATTGTTATGTTGTAGAATCGAGCAATCAATGTTCATCTCTTTGGGTAAAGCTAGAGTGCTTCAGGTGCGGCACTCTCCACCTTATCGATGGATTGTGGGTCAATGTCAAGGTATTACATTATTTATTTTGTATTTTCTTATGTTTTCCTTCATGTTAGATTTCCATATCCTCAGGAACGAACAATGAAGCCAAAGCCCAAGCAATTTTACTTGGGATTTAAATCTGTAACAATCTTGGTATATCAAAGATCCAAATTGGAGGGGATTCATTAATAATAATCAACACCCTTGGAAAGCATAGCACTCTAAATTGTAAGCTTAGAAACATTTTATCCCAATGTTGGGAGATACTTGAAACATTTTTGAAGTTCACAATTAGGCATGCCTTTCACGAGGCTAATGGAATGGTTGATAGGATGGCTAACGTGGTGATAGATATGCAATTAGAATATCATCTTGACAGCTCCCCCTCAACGTGGGGGGTATCTCTTCTCATCTCTTTTCCTTGTTCTCATGGCAAAATTAATTACAGATATAATGAAGCAGTGAAGTGTGATGCTTGGCTTGCTTATTATCAGGGGCAGTACTGAGATATTATATCACAAAGAGGCTTTTGTAATAATGGAAATGCTACCATATCCACCTGTAAGGATTATTAAGCCCGAAGTAACCTTGTGTTGGGCAACAAATAGAAGAATTTGAATTATGGACACAATAGTGTGCCTCAAGGTGAAGAAGAGGCGTTGCTTTTATTGGGGGGTATCAAATTTTAGGTTAAAGAAGGTTTTCAAAACTAAGTTAGTGATTATACTTCATGCCATAACAATGGTGTTGAGTGAAACATTTCTTTCTTCGATACATCACTACAAAGTGAACACAGATGTCTCTTCAATGTTTCTAGTGGTTCTCCGTAATGTCCCTTTTAGGATATTTACCAAATTTTCTGAATTTGCAATGTCAAAATCAAACCCTAGGACTGAAAATCTGATTTTTACCTTTGCACCTTTCAATTAGGTTTTTACCAAGCATGAAACATGAACGAACATATGCAAATTGATAAAACAAACTGGATTGGCAGTTTTATTACAATGTTGAATACATGATCAAATATGCAAAATTCATATATAGGACTGTTGATTAAATCAAATCCTTCAAGTGCAACAATAAACTAGTTGTTGCAACTTGGAAACCCTTGTGTAATAATAATAGTAATTTTTAACTCAAAACTAAAATTGCATTGAGAATACACAGCTAAAAATTCTAAAATTTTATACTAGCTTAAATACTCATTATTTTCATAATATATTGACAACCCAGTTCATAAAAGAACCCCTATTATCTAAAACAATAATACCCAGAAAATCTAAGAGTTATAATTCATGAACTCACATGTAAACATGCCTTGAACCCCTCTGAAAATGGTTGCCAGGAAGAAGTGCAAAGTTTGCAGCAGGATATACACCTCTTTGAATTAACCAGTTATTGCAACTATGCAATTTCTCCAATAAAATGCAATAATAAACCGGCTATTGCATTCAACAGTCTTCTAATTCAAAAGTGCAATAATACATCAACTATTGCACCAATTTGAATTCTTATAATGAAGCACCTATAGAAACCCTGAATGGATTCCTCCACAATCAATTAGCTAGGGGTTATCTTTCAAACCTGAAACCAATGTTAACTATGAGGGTTTTCATCCTCAAAGCCCTGAGATCAATAAGAACTCCAATAACATTTCAATATCAGCAATATCCATAGCATAATGAAAAGAGAAGCTCTCACATCCTTTTATATTTTCTTTCTTGATAGCTTTGGGAAACTTCCCCAATATGGGCACCACACATGAGAGGAAACATTCTTTTAAAAAATTAGAAAAAAAAATATTTCTTTCCATCCTTTTCTAATATTTCTTTTTTTCACTTTTCCCTAGGATTAGAAAAAAATACTTTATTTCCTTTCTTTTTCTAACTTTCCCTAGGATTAGGAAAAAACATTTTATTTCCTTTCTTTTTCCCACTTTCCCCAGGGGTTCCCTTTTGACATAAGTAATTAATTTATTTTTTAAATGCTCACATGGTCCCCCTTTTAAAACAACTTTAAGTTGTGTCTCCTAGGCATAGGGGTACAACTTAACTTTATAATATTTAATTATGCAAAGGTTGCCTTTTTATAAATAAAATAATAAAGTGCCCATATTATATTATTTTTGTCCATCCCAAGCAAGGACTGTCAAAGAAGAACTTAACGCCATACTCTACCATAGATCATGCTGCCAGAAATAGTACTTAATAAAAATAGTAAGCTCAAGAAAGTCCTCGGATCCCAATGCATGTCATATCACCCTAAAGCTCTCTGAAAACCCATAAGAAATCCAATAATCAAACTGCCATACACTGACAAATAGTACTTACTAAAAATAGTAAGCTCAAGAAAGTCCTCAGATGCCAATGCACGTCATATCACCCTGAAGTTATCTGAAAACCTAGAAGGAATCCAGTAATTAAACTGCCATACATTGAAAAAGAGTACTTACTAAAAATAGTAAGTTCAAGAAAGTCTTTGGATGCCAATGCATGTCATATCACCATGAAGCTCTCTGAAAACCCAGAAGGAATCTAGTAATCAAACTATCATACACTGACAAATAGATCGCCAAAAGCTCAGAGGAGATCACCACACAGCTGGAAACCCTAATTATTACCTCTGACTAGCCTACGAGCCTCCGGAATAGGCTAATGGTCCATCCTGGATATCATTGATGAGAAGGGGACATTACAGTCATCCCTTCGCAAAGATTGCTTGCCCTCAAGCAATCCACAACTGCAAAACAACTCAATTGCCACAGCATCTAATAACTGAATGACAAATCATCTGTGCCTATCCAACAACCACCTAGATCCCAAATTTGAAATTCATCTCTATATAAATTATGCACAAGGATCTCTACATTTGCTGATTAGGGAGCTCTACCATCCAAGAACTGCAACGATGAACCACATGCATCCACACTATCCATAAGTAAACTCCACCTGGATCCCATGAATAAATTGGAAAGCCAACACCTATCGGCTTCCATTGTGCCACCATGATAACCTCAAAACCCTTATTGTAACAAGTCTCTACGTCCTGCTTCGAAAGACAATTAGCAAGAGAGAGCAAGGTAGAAGACTCGTCGAACTTGGAGACATCACCTGAGGTCAAGAATACATCATACCAGAGTGAATAAGAAAATCTCATATTCACCCACCTCTTTGTGCAATCAAAGACATGGTCAAATCATGTGTATGTGGGCTGAAAGTAAACTGATGAGGACACCTCATTATGCAATCAAGATGAAAATCCCTTGTCTGTGCCAGTGGAAAACTAGAGTAGTCATGTGTACTCCACCCTACACTGTCATCATCAGAAGAAGACTCACAACTCAAAACATGATGAGTTGATCTTGCCACAATATCAGCTTTCCCCTTTGTAGCCTTGTCAACAAGACCTCCATCAAAAAGCAACTGCAAGTATTCTGAAATGCTTTAAGGAGTAAGAAGGGTACCATCATGAATGCCATCAATCTCCTAAAAAGAGGCTAGAACAACACCAAGGTCCAGCGTGCAAGACTTAGAAGAAACCATCTTCTTCTGATAAGGTTGTCCAAGGTCAATCTCAAAAGTGTCGATGTAGAGCCTTGTGCTCAAATCTCCCATGACACCTGAACTTGCAGCCAAGACTAATGTGTCTGCGTCATCAGTAATCCATTCCACCCTGAGTGGTCTCCTGAAGATGTGAAGGATGCCCAACATAGGTGCATAGAAACATATACCAACCCTGGCAAGCTGCTAGCATAAATCAGAACAACACCATGTAGCCTGTGAATCAAATCCATGATAAAGCAAAAGGTATCTCCACTGTCAAAGGATGATAAGAGCTTGTCATCAATTCGTCCTCTAACTCTGAAATATCAATCCCAACTTCTCCTATCCATCCCAACAGCTGTTGTCCTCAAAGTGAACCTTGACAGAACTCCAACCAGCAAAGTAGGACAACCATCAATCAATGAGGTAGGAGGTAGAACCCATGGGGTTAGGGCTGGGATATATCTATCCTCGTGCCTATCTCTAAACCATAGACTAAAATCAACCAGAAACTTGAGCATACACCTCTCGAGATCACAAATGATGCATCCATCACCAACTGATTCCTCTAACCTAAACAACACAAGAGGCACTGCACCTGTATCCTAAGTGTGACTGTTAGGAGGTCTCATGCTACTTTCTTCGCCATGTGCCTTGGTTGCTATAAATGATCGTGTCTCTGTTGAACATGATGAACAATGAGCCAAACTCAACTCTAAGCAGAGCTCATCAACATGAATCTCAAATTCTTGAAGGGCTATCTAGGTACTCCTCAAGGAATCACTGGAAGCCTTAAGCTCGTGAGAAATCTTATCAACTTCATCTTCTTTCCTCATCAAAGCATCTGAATAGATCCCAATGAGGTTGAGAAGGTGGTCACCATCTGAAAGAAGGTGTAAATAATTTGACTTCACTGTTCCCAAACCTTCTTTGATTTCTTGCAAGCTATCATGAGAAGACTCCTTCAACTCCCCTTTGTCTTCTCTCTAATTGAACCATCCAGAGATGATTCTCAATCAGTTTGTGCATTTTATCATGATGAGATAATGCTGTAACAATCTCATCTTCACTCACCTTCAACTGATTCTCCAAGTTGTGCGGACTTTTAGGTTCACAGGCAACCCTTGCTTTATCAGAGGAAGCATCAGATTGTTCAGGTAGTGCTTGAGTTAGACAACTATTTTCTTTGGTGATGTCATCCATGCACATAACCTGATTGCCATAGTCTAATTTTTCATCATGAATAGATGATGTGACATTATGGGAATCAACTATCACACTAGAAGATTCCTTATGATCACCTAAAGAATCCATACTATTGCTATCCAAATCATTAACATGATCTATGCTAGCCTCTAATGTAGAAGCCTCTTGTAAAACCTCTTGCAAGGATGATGTAGACAAATCATTACCCAAGGCTATACTAATGTCTTCTTGAGTCAAATCAGCATGTCTATCAAATTCATCATATAAATTTTTACATACCTCATTGGAACTTGAAGACACTAAATCATTCTCATGAAGAGTTGTATCACCCATATGTCAAGATTCTCTATCCATTCCATGTGTCAACAAATCATAAGCTATAGCATGATGTTTCTTCCTTGCTTGCTCAGTTTTGTGACAAAGTTTGGGATGCAAGTCCATATAGTCCTTGAAAGGAAGATCCTCCTTAACCCTTTGAGGAAGAGTGCTATACTCCTCAAATATGCTAAGCACTTCCGCTTCCTGGTCTTGTGGCATTGGACCTTTGCTAGTAGAAGGAGATGATCCTTTAGAGAGTCCAAACTTCCTCGAAAGTGAATCTTTTAAATGATGCAATTCTTGAATGATCTTATATTGTATTTTTTCAAACTCTTCCCATGCATGTTTATTGCTAAACAACTTCGCCATGATGTCCTTTTTCATTGTCCAAACTAAAAACCAAATCCAAACTGACTTATGCACAACTGATTTCACACCAATTGAATGCAATCGTTACCCAACAGGTTGGCATGAACAATGGCTCTAATACCACTGTAATGTCCCTTTTAGGATATTTATAAAATTTTTTGAATTTGCAATGTCAAAATCAAACCCTAGGACTAAAAATCTGATTTTTACCTTTGCACCTTTCAATTAGGTTTTTACCAAGCATGAAACATGAATGAACATATGCAAATTGATAGAACAAACTGGATTGACAATCTTATTACAATGCTGAATACATGATCAAATATGCAAAATTCATAAATAGGACTGTTGATTAAATCAAATCCTTCAATTGCAACAATAAACTAGTTGCTACAACTTGCAAACCCTTGTGTAATTGTAATAATAATTTTTAACTCAAAACTGAAATTACATTGGGAATACATAGCTGAAAATTCTAGATTTTTATACCAAATTAAATACTCATTATTTTCATAATATATTGACAACCCAATTCATAAAAGAACCCCTATTATCTAAAACAACAATACCCAGAAAATCTAGGAGTTACAATTCATGAACTCACATGTAAACATGCCTTGAACCCCTCTGAAAATGGTTGCTCGGATGAAGTGTAAAGTTTGTAGCAGTCATACAGTAGGATAGACACCTCTTTGAATTAACCAGTTGTTGCAACTATGCAATTTCTCTAATAAAATGCAATAATAAACCAAATAATGCATTCAACCAGTCTTCTAATTCAAAAGTGCAATAATACATCAACTATTGCACCAATTTAAATTCTTGCAATGAAGCACCTGTAGAAACCCTGGATGGATTCCTCCACAATCAATCAACTAGGGGTTATCTTTTAAACTCGAAACCAATGTTAACTATGAGGGTTTTCATCATCAAAGCCCTGAGATCAATAAGAACTCCAATAACATTTCAATATCAACAATATCCATAGCATAATGAAAAGAGAAGCCCTCACATCCTTTTATATTTTCTTTCTTGAAAGCTTTGGGAAACTTCCCCAATATGGGCACCGCACATGAAAGGAGACATTCTTTCAAAAAATTAGAAAAAAACATTTCTTTCCATCATTTTCTAGTATTTCTTTTTTTCACTTTTCCCTAGGATTAGGAAAAAACACTTTATTTCCTTTCTTTTTCTAACTTTCCCTAGGATTAGGAAAAAACACTTTATTTCCTTTCTTTTTCTAACTTTCCTTAGGATTAGGAAAAAACACTTTATTTCCTTTATTTTTCCCACTTTCCTTAGGTGTTCCCTTTTGACATAAATAATTTATTTATTTTTTAAATGCTCACATGGTCCCCCTTTTAAAACAACTTTAAGTTGTGTCTCGTAGGCATAGGGGTACAACTTAACTTTATACTAGCAATTGGACCCATAGGTTCAATAGGTAGGCTAAAAACTTTCCAAGAAATTATAGAATTTGTTAGATATTTTTTATTATCTATTAATTTATAAGTTATTTAATCCACTAAATTCTTATTAAATTTCATCACATTAACTATTGTCTTCTTGCACTTATATTAGTAAATTTCTTTTTACATTACATATTGAGATGAATAAACATAGTTTTTTAATTTTTTAATTGAATAAAAGTCAGTTACAAGAGAAGGTGCAGTCAAAAGATTGCAAACAAACTAACAAAACAAACCTATGAACTTGTAGCTTAATTCCTCAACAAAGAAGCTGAAACAAGCAAGAAGAAGCAACGACACACAATAGAAGCAAGACTGCTGATAATCTTCACAGATAGCACTAGGCCTGAAGAGTTAAATCAACTCACATGGATCTGCTCTTCCTAAAAGAATAAACAGACAGTACTTTATAAATGATACAAATAGCAACAACCCATTTAAACATGCCCCAACCAAGGATTCAATAAATCTCAGCCTTCCAAGTCTACAACAAATTGCCTCAACAACTGCCCGTAACAAAACTTCCAAACAACATTAATAGGATAGAATGAACTATTTGGGAACACATCCAGAATTGATGCAAACACTAGAAAATGCGATGGAGAAAA
Source organism: Cunninghamia lanceolata (assembly GCA_027924645.1). NCBI lineage: Eukaryota > Viridiplantae > Streptophyta > Pinopsida > Cupressales > Cupressaceae > Cunninghamia > Cunninghamia lanceolata. Next base: position 42,719 of record BSBN01000210.1, on the reverse strand, counting down.
CTGTTGGTCTCTTGTACTCATTGCACAGGTAAATGAACAAGCAATGACCAGAAAATGTTCACTGCCTTCTTGGAAAATCTACCAATTCATGCTTGTGTCAACCAGAACTGGACCTGTCATCGATTCTGAACTCCCTCAATACTCTGAAGCTATGATTGAAGGTTGTTGATGATGTCCAACAACGCGCCATTAGTTGTCCGTTGATCTTGAAGACAAGAAGACAAATTAGAAATGTGGAGGAATAGAGAGGAGCAAACCATATGCATTTCAATTTGTCTAGGATAGAAGGTGCTGGAAAAGATAGCTAAGCAACGAAATCTCCAAATGAACTTGAGTATCACATGTCTACAAGTTTGGGTGATAACATTGTGGGCATTAGAGGTCCCTAGGAGAGCTGATTTCCATGTCCAAGGCTTAGGGAAGATAGCAGGGAGTGCGGTGAAAAGGGAAAGCCAGAGGTGGCGAGCATGGAGATAGGACTAGAAAGCATGTTTAATAGACTCACACTTGGCGCAAAAAAGGACAAGTTGGGGGAGGGTGAAGGAACTTGAGGCGAGGGCCAATAGGGAGTTTGACGTGAAGGATTTTCCAAGCCGTAAGCTGGGATTGAGCACCAGCCTTGGATTTCCAAATCTGGAGACTAAGTTTATTCCACCTTGAACTATTATACTTGCAATGCCATTTAGCATTGAGGTGGGAGGTAAGGGTAATTAATGGCATAAGTTGCCTATAGATCCTTTTGAGCAGAAAAAACTGGAAGCTATGAGTAGTAGACCATCTCCAATCTTTGAAGAATATTGCATGGCAATTTAAGGACAACAAGGTATAAAGTTCAGGGGGCACCCGTTGCTGAATATTAAGAATTGGTTGTTTATCAAAGGGGGCTAGGTTGTACTCAGCTTGGAGATGTTGACATGATTTCTAGTTGAAACTTGTTGGGTCCCATAAGTTTTGGAAAGTCTGAATTCCTTTTTTGAAAAGATGTTTACCTTTGAATTATTGGGAGAGACCAAGGGGTTTACTGTCATATTGGATCAAGCGGTTCCACCAAATGGAGGATGAGGCAAAGCTTAATCCATGGCTAAGAGATTGGTCATACCAAATCAGCTTTCTTGAGGTTATTTTCTAGCTTTTCCAGATAGTGTTGAATGGGGCAGATCCCTGTGTTTTGAAGAAGGAAGTAAGTAGCAGTTTGTCATGCCAATTGACTGAGTTCTAGAGGTGACCTGTGGAGGCGTGTTGGATGCGGAAATGAACTAAGTCTTTCCAAGGTGAATCCCCCTCTAAAGCTCTCACTATCCATTTGGAAGATAGGCAAACACCTTGTGTGAAGGGTTCAATGATTCCTAGGCCTCCTTTGTCTTTTGGCTGAATACAATGAAGCCAGGAAGTAGATGGCAAGCCTTTTTTATTATCCCATCTGGCCCAAATAAAACTCCTAATTAGCTGAGTCAACTGATTGTAACATGTTTTAGAGGGCAACCAACAAGAAGATATATACACATGGCTTGCTATAAGAATTTTGTTGGCCACTTGGATGCGCCCAGCCATAGATAGTAATCAGTTCGTCCAATTCAGAAATTTGGCCTTGATTTTGTTCATGAACCATCTCCACATATCCTTAAGGGTCACGCCAATGCCAAAGGGTATGCCAAGATATCTAGTAATAATGCCATGCTTCACTTCTCGCCACTCCTTTGGGATCCAAGGAGGAAGGGGGCTAGATCGGGTCATAAAAAATTTAGTCTTGTGCATGGACAACTTTGAACCAGAAATGGTGTAAAATAGATCCAAAATATCCAAGGTATGCGTAACTTCTGTGGCTAAATTTTGGATAAACAACATACTATCATCGGCAAAATGTGAGTTGATGGCTTTGGAGTTGCCTGGGAGTGAAATGCCTTGGATAAGTTTATTAGAGACAGCATGCTGAAATAGATAACCAAGAGCATCAGCAACCAAAACAAAGAGGAAGGGGGCAGCCTTGACGGATGGATTTTTGCAAAGGAAATTGAGGGGAGAGGGATCCATTAACCACAACTCTGGCATTAGCATCCATGAAGAGCATTCTAATATGGTTGCAAATCATAGGTCCAAAGCCCAACCACTTTAACATGTTAAGAATAAATGGCTAGTGGATGCGATCGTAGGCTTTATCAAAATCAAGTTTGATGATTAAAACATCTTAGGCAGTTTGTTGAGCCCACTCAGCCATCTCCCAGGCAAGGACAAGGTTGTCAAGAATAAATCTGCCACTAAGGAATCCTATTTGCTCCCGGCGAACTATCTGTTGAGTAATATATTTTATTCTTCGAGCCACATCTTTGGCAATAATCTTGTAAGAGGTGTTGAGTAAAGTGATGGGTCTCCAACCATTAACAGTTTCTTCATCTTTACCCTTGGGAACAAGTTTGATCAGTCCCTGATTAATAGAAGCTTCTAAAGAGCCAACCTCAATGGCTTTAAGATACACATGATAAAAGTCCTCCCGTATGTAAGGCCAAAGCATTTTGTAAAATTCCACAGGTAGACCATCAACACCTGGACTTTTCTCCAAGGCCATAGAATAGAGGGCTTCGTCAATTTCTTCCATAGAAAGGAGGTGATCAAGAAAACAACTATACTTAGGGTCAATTCTGTGTGGTATGCATTCAACAATAGAATCTTCAAGGATATTGAGAAGAGGATCACCTGCTAACTCATCAACAAAAAGATTTCTGACATGCTCATAGAATGTTTTCATAATGTCTGAGTGGTTAGATTGAAGGGAACCGTCAGAGGTTTTAATAGCAAAAATCTGATCTTTCTTGTGTTTGTGCTGCAAAAATTGAAAGAAGAATTTTGTCCCCCTATCCCCATCTTTGATCCATTGTAGACGAGCCCTAACTTGTGCTCCTTTGCCTTTATAAGCAGCTAGTTTCCGTAGTTCATTTTATGTATAAGCAGTTGATTGTTGGAGGGCAATATCATAAGGGTTAGCATCCAAAAGAGCTCGATTATGTTCTAGCTGTCCTGTTAAGGACTTTTCAAGCTTGCGACATTTTGCAGTAGCTCTCTGACCATAGCCACGAAGGAAAAGAGTGCATCATTCTATATTTCGTTCCCACCAAGTAGTCCATCTATCCTGCTAGGGTTTAGGCTCAACTTTCCACAAGCCAATAAGACCATCAATGCAATCCTGTTACTTTAAGTGAGAAATATTCAACTTATAAGGAAGATCAGTTGGAAGGATGGTAGATTTAGAGAGGGAGAGAGTGGTGAGAATGGGAAGGTGATCAGAAAGTGTAGCTGAGAGATCTAGATGGACAGGATGACCATCAGGAGAGGGGATGATATGGTAGTTGGGAGAGATGTAGAAATGGTCCAGCTGACTTATTCTGCTCAGGGATCCTTCTCGACAATTATGCCACGTAAACCAATGTGGTTTTTGGAGTTCATATTTGCCCAGAAGAGGGTCATAAACTCCCAAAGCATTACGGGTTAAGGTCCATGCTTCAAATTTAGATTTGGATAAACGATACCCATTGTCCCAACTACGGTCGGTAGGATGCTCCACCATATTAAAATCTCCTCCAAGTATCCATTATGCCATTGGAAGATGAAGGTGGATCTAATCCCAGAGAAGGGTTCTTTCTGATGGGGAATTAGGTCCATAAATAGAGCAAAATCCCAAAAGCATGTCTCGAATAAGGACAATAGCCCAAACATAGTAGTTATTAGGGTCAGATCTAGAGGCTACAATGTGTTTAGCCAGCCAAGGAGTGAGGCCCAGGACAACCCCTCCACTACATTCAGTATGATTGGTGTGGAAGAAAAGAGCATCTTTCTAAATGGAAGCAAGGGTGGCCTTTAAATGGATGTCACTAACTTTTACTTCTTAGAGGATGATAACATTAGCATGGTTATTCTGAATGGACTTTCTAACATGAAACTTTCGAGCAGGGATTGTCAATCCCCTCACATCCCAGGATTGGATGTGGCACTTCATTGAGAGGAATCAAGAGGGTTTTCCTCATCCATCTGCAGTGCACTAAACTGATTCTCTTCATGGCAAGGGTGAACATCCATAGTGAGTTCTTGGCTAGACCATATTGGAGAAGAGGAACAAGATCGGTATCAGGAGTGGGCAGGGCTAGATGGGGGTGAGGAAGGGTTCAAACTGGGGGGTCATGGGCAGGTAGCGGATGGGACCTCCTTCCTTCCTTTTGAAGCCCTAGAATCAGATTCTAGGGTTTCTTTGAAGGATCTTGGTCCACAGGTCAAGGGGGGCTGATTAGATGGTGAAGGAATGGTCAGATGGGGGTTGTGGGTGTTGGAAGGGGATAGGGTAGAACAGTCACTTGGTTGGGTGGATTGAGGAGCCTCTCATACTTGTAAATTGTTTTCAGCAGAAGGTGCGCTGCTGGAGTGAAGGATATCTAGAGTAGGAGAATGTAGTTTGTGGACAGGGCAATCTCTAATGAGATGACCTTCCCGACGGTAGTAAAAATAAGCATTAGGCTTGTTGAGATAGTTAATCTTCTGATCAAATTCAAATCTAGTGCCAACTAGTTTAATGGTGTTTGGTAAGCTCTGAGTTAAGTCCATCTCTATACACACTCTTGGCTGAACCCGTAAGCTAGCCCATTTGTCTGAATTTTGTTTGCACTAGAGGACCTTGCCCAACTATGAAGCTATGTCCTGCAGGAATAGACGGAAGGCTAGGTTGAGAAACAGGAACTCAACCCACATTGGGAACTTTGACTTGGTGATTCCCTCAGGATGAAAGTCTAAGTCCCATGCTTGAACATAACAGATTTTTCCATAGATTATCCATGACCCATAGTGTAAAGCAGCTTGAGCATGATCGGGGTTAACAAATGTACATGACACATACCCTCTGCCCAGACCCCTGAAAGCCTCTATAGCCCATCCCTTTTGTTCCTAGTTGTTGCGGGTCCACTTGAAAAAGTCTTGTTCATAGGGCATTCCCCTTAAAAAAAACAAAATAATGGTTTTGGCCTTGCAATCTGAAATAACATCAACTATTTCATCTGGCAGTTCAAATGAAATTGTTTTACCTTGGGTGTAGCAAGAAGGTGTTGCCGTGGATTTAGGGCTTTAGATGTTGATGGCCGGATTTGTGGGCGTTGATGGAGAATCGTGAGATTCAGGCCGTTTAGGACTAGTATGTGACGCTTCCTATGTAGCATTTCCATCTTCAGCCTGTAGTGGAGGAGCTTGAATCTGGGTCTTTAAATTCTCCGAACAGCCACACTCTCTCGCCTTCTTTTTCATGTCGCTACGTTTAACTCTCAGCGAGCAATTGATTCCAGGAGTAGCAGAAGTTGCAGGCAATTTTGGGTTGGGTAAATGCAGTAAATTAATTGAATCTCTTATTGATTTTTATATAATACGCCATAGAAACAAATGCATATTTAACCATATAATTATTTTTTAAAAAATATGTGAGGGTACAATAGATTTATGTTCTACAACTTATATTTAATATTATGCACATAAGGCATAACTATATTTTTATATTAAATACATACTAGGATGGCTCATAATCATTTTTATAAGTATGTATTTGATATATGAACTTTTATAATATCTATCACATATTAATTCTACTAATTTGTATAATCAATAATTTAATATACAGTCTATTATTAATATAAAATTAATTATATTATTTCATTAATATTTAAAATATCAATTTTATAAATAATATATATACAATGAATCAAAATTAAATAATCACATTAATATGAATATTACAATTTTGTTATAATATTTGCATAGATTTTTAAAAAAAAATTATTTGTTTAACATTAAAATAAATATTATTTGTTGAATAACTAAATTCGTGTCTCAATTTTTTACTTGATTTTAGTGTGTTTGTTTTATTCAATTTCTCATGTAAAATAATACTTTGTTTTGATTGGTAATCACTAGATAAAAAAAATCATTTCAATAATACTAGAGAAAAATAAAATAAAAAATTAAGTGATAAAGGTAAAGGAAACTTTTTTTTTAATCATTTATGAGATTTTGTAGAAAAATAAAATAAAAAATTAACAATTTATCAATTGTCAAAGATAAAGGTAAAGGGAATTTTTTTTTTTTTTTATCATTTATGACATTTTGTAGAAAAATAAAATAAAAAATTAACAATTTATCAATTGTCAAAATGATAAAGGTAAAGGGAGCTTTTCTATTTTTTATCATTTATGACATTTTGAATAATAATCAATGGACAAGATTGATTTCATGGTAGTCTTTTTTATCTGGGCCCTTCATCTATATAATTCAGCATGTGATGCTCACATAGGGAAGGCTTTTAGCCTAACTAAATATTTAATTATGCCAAGGTTGCCTTTTTATAAATAAAATAATAAAGTGCCCATATTATATTCTTTTTGTCCATCCCAAGCAAGGACTATCAAAGAAGAACTCAACGCCATACTTTGCCATAGATCATGTTGCCAGAAATAGTACTTACTAAAAATAGTAAGCTCAAGAAAGTCCTCAGATGCCAATGCATGTCATATCACCTTGAAGCTCTCTGAAAACCTAGAAGGAATCCAATAATCAAACTACCATACACTGACAAATAGTACTTACTAAAAATAGTAAGCTCAAGAAAGTCCTCAGATGCCAATGCATGTCATATCACCCTGTAGCTCTCTGAAAACCCAGAAGGAATCCAGTAATCAAATTGGCATACACTGACAAAAAGTACTTACTAAAAATAGTAAGTTCAAGAAAGTCCTCGAATGCCAATGCATGTCATATCACCCTGAAGCTCTCTGAAAACCCAAAAGGAATCCAATAATCAAACTGTCATACACTAACAAATAGATCCCCAAAAGCTCAGAAGAGATTAGCACATAGCTGGAAACCCTAATTATTGCCTCCGACTAGCCTACGAGCCTCCGAAATAGGCTAAAAGTCCATACTGGATATCACTGATGAGAAGGGCACAATACATTCTCCTAGATGTGGGTGATTCGAAGGAATTCATTAGAGTGGTTGTAGAGTCCTTAATTAAGCCTCGATGGCGCTATGGATTAAGAAAACTTTTGGATGATGTTGTTTTGGGGTTGGGGTTTCATCTTAGTCCATGAACTTGGCCAATAATTAACCCATCATATTCAGGGCCATGGGTGCCATTCATCAAATAATTGTTGGGAAAGACGATAATGGGCACAGGCACCAAGCAAAATAGGGTATTGAGTTCCTGATGGCTGCTATAGGTGCCTCTTCTTTGAAGGTGGATTGGTCTTTCTCTTTAGAGTCAAGAAGCTTGGAGTCAAGTGAAGAGGAAGGTGGTGCAACTATTTCACTAGTCTGTGGTTGAAGATGACACAACTATTTTACAAGTCCAAGGTTATAAGTAGGAATATGATAGAATAGTTAAAATACATGTACAGTCTAGTTGTATACAAAATTTAGAAATGGATAGATAGTTGTGGTTTTTGTAATATTGGACCTCCATTGGAGTAGTGATGCAGCGAGAAAGGAATTTGCAGCAAAAGAACAATGTTTAGTGACTTGTTTGACAAATTGTCTCTCTCTAGTAGCCCTGTTTTAGGACAAATCATATGGGACAACAACTTTTATGGAGTTTCTTGGGAATCCAAACACACTTTCAGCTACTTTTTGTGGAGATACAAAATTTCTATAGTGGTAGCCTCCAATTTGAATTGTAAACCCTTCAAAATGGACAAAAATATGTCCTAATTAGCCCTCTAGGTCCCCAAAATTGAGTTTTTGAGAAATAACAACCTCACACATGCCAAAATGGTACAAAACATACTTGAACAAGTGGAGTAGGTTGACACAGACCTACAGACCCAATTTCATCAATTGGGGAGGTGTTTAACCTCCAAAACTCCAAATTTCTCACTTTTTAATAGGTAGGGTTTTTGATAGGGCAGCGAAGGTAAAAAATTCATTTATGAGTTAATTTTTCACTTCAAGACCTCTAACCAAGTGCACTAGGTTAGTATTGATTCTAGACATCTCCAGGTACCAATTGGAGTTCTTAAAATCCGTACAAAGCCTGAAATTCACAGTTTATCAGTCTAAAAAGTACCAAAAATGCACTTGTACAACATTGTTTTTAAGGAATGACTAAAATCTTCTAATTTAATGAATGAAATTAATCCATTTCACCTGGAAAATGATGACAAACTATCTAATAATGCTCCATACACAATAACAATGCTTCAAATCACATTTCTTTTGCAAAAATGGAGGTCTAAAACCCATGTTCATGCCCTGCCAGCATACCTGCAACAAAAAAACTTGATTTCTTTCTCCTCAAAAATGATTAAAAAACTGACTTTTTTTTGTTTTTCAAATGCTTAAACATCCCTAACTACCTATCTCACATCCATGCAAACCAAAGTTTACAAATTAAGCATTCAAACCCCTAATTAGGTACTTGGGGTTAAGTAAAAACATCAAAATTTGAAATTTATAACTACTTATTTGTCCAAACTTAAAGAAACAACTCCTAACATGTGATTAAACACCTAACACTACATTTTAATGTAAATCTAGAACAAGATAAAATGATGCTGCTACATCAAGTAGCCTACATGTTATTAACTGTTTGACCATTTTATTAATGGGTATGGCTCCCTTAAGCCAAGTTTACCAATAAAAAATAATAATTATAAACTAGTATAGATATCTTAAATATATCTATCTAAAAAATACTGAGAGATATAGTTTGGAGCTATTGTATTTACTTAAGAGTTATTTTATTTTACTTTTGTATGTAAATTTTAATTTTACTTTTGAAAAAATGCCATTCATTATTTCAATAATTCTTTTGTTTTGTTTTTACTTGTTTTTTTGTTATATATACCTTGGTAAGTGACTAGAAACCCATCCAAAATAAGGGCTTAGCCCTCAATAATGTTTTGAAATTGTCTAAGAAGTTGTCAAAGACCATAACTGACATATACATATAACCATAGGAGGGGGCAAATTACACATCCCTCCCTCAAAACACAGACTTAAGAACTAACAAAAAACTAATTGAAACTAAATAGAACCACCTACTCATCTTCCTGGCCTGTGAGGTCCACCATGTTTGCTTCCTCATCACATCCACGCTTAAAGTCTGCTCGGTCTTTGTCCTCCACCTTGACACCCAACTGCTCAGCCAACCTCTCTAGAGTCTTCCTCGTTTGCACCTATCCTATCATCAAATCATGAATATGACCTGTCAGAATTCCATGGTTTATCTCAGCCTCTTTGGAAATCTCAGCTAAATCCTCATGGACTAGTATGGAGGTAGTCGTAATTAAAGACATTGATGTGAGTGTGAGTGACTGAGCACCAAAAATGTTCCACCGCCCTCTTGTCGTCCCCGGATCAAGCAAGAAATTAGACATCGCCTACCTGAGTTTGCCACCATCCTGCCCATCTACCACCTTTGCCATTGAGAGAGTCCTACCTACCCACTTCTTAAGAAGAGGATTTTGTATCTAGTTGTATCAACAATTGCCACAAAATTCTGTAGAGCTTCATCCCCTATGAATTTGGCCTTCCTCTTGCGAGGGATACTTGGCTTCCTTTTCACACAACCCACTGAACTACTAACCACCTTCCTCTGAATATGCTTGCGGAGAGGGGAATGAAAGACAGTCGTCTCCTTTCCTTTAGCATTGCCCTCACCACTCATTGCTCCACTCCCAACCTCACTTCCTCTCATTTCATCGAGGACTCTAGAAGCTTGAAAACCTCACCTACATTGATTTGCAAAAACCAAAGAGACTTAAAAATCTGCTCCTCAAACATGCCATTTCGAAACATGATGTGCCAGTCTATCCACTGTCACCTCTCATGCTCGGTTCCTTGTGAATCTTAATAACTAGTTATTTAATGAACTTGCCTTTTATCAAGCGTTGTTTTGTTTTTACTTTGAAAAATATAGTAAATATTATATAATTATATGTTACTTTTTAAAAGTTTAATTTTATAGTTTAGTCTTTTTAAATACATCTATCCTTTGAGCTATTTTATTTACTTAAGAGTTATTTATTTTACTTCAAACTATTTTATTTACTACATAGAGTTATTTTTATGCCAAGAAGTGTTTTTACAATGGCAACAAGGGGTGGAGTGTAATGGCATGAATGTGTTAACAAAAACTCTTACCTTTTACCTTAAATTTGACAACTATTTACATGTCAAAGTATTAATATTTAATAATAAACATAATACTAGCATATATATCTTTATAAAAAAAGTGGTGGAATTTTTTTTCATTGTTTTTATTTAACTTTTTCAAAACTATAGAAAAAAGCTATTCAAGTAAAAATAAAGTAATAGAAAAAGTTGTGTATTTTAGGAAATAAAATAACATAAAATAATTTATTTTATTATATACTTAAGATATGGAGTAAATAAAAATAACTTAAACAATTTAAATAAAATAAAATAATTCTTAAAACTAGTATATTTATATTTTAAAAAAATATCTAAAGTACGTCGAGGGATATCTCTTTTCCATAGTTTATTTGAAAAAGAAATTGGAAAAAATAAAAAATAAAAACTAAAAAAGAAATTGGAAAAAATAAAAAATAAAAACCAAAAAAAAAATTGAAAATAAGAAAATCACAATCAAACCAAAAAAGAAATTGGAAAAAATAAAAAATAAAAACCAAAAAAGAAATTGGAAAAAATAAAAACTAAAAACTAAAAAAAAAAATTGGAAAAAAGAAATTGAAAATAAGAAATTCACAAAAACTATGGAACCAAAAAAGAAATTGGACAAGAATTTTTTTCCAATGAATCTTATTTACATGAATTTATTCATTTAAATATTTTATGATTTTTGTTTACAAAATCTAAATGTTTACGAGAATCTGAATCTTTCAGCCCTTGTGAGTGTAGAAGATTTAGATTCATCAACCCCTAGATCCCCAACATCTAGAGGAGGGTTTAGCACTAATCATCTTCCTCCAACAACAAGCTGAAGCAATTCAAGGCATGGAAGCTCACCCAATCACTATCAAATGATGTTGAAGTTGATCCAAAAATTATTGTTGATGACAACGATGTAGGCATGGAAGCTCACCCACTCAAGAGTTAATTTTTTAGTCCATGGGCCATTATTATGTTAACTTTCTTAATAACTGTCAAAATTTCATTGTCCTCCAAAAAAATTTAAAAAAATTGTGTAAACTGCTAAAAACCATTACGAAAAATAATAGTTATTTCTATGTCAACTATAATTAACGGCAATAAAGTATAAGACAAAAATGAAGCAGTATGCAACATCATTTTAAGTGAAGCAACATTCACCATTAATATTAATTATCAATCAAGATGTAAATAATGCTACTCGTGGGCCTCTCATCTTTTACATTTAGCTTGTTCAAGAAAGGCATAGATGGTGAGCAATAAGAGAAGCCTCCCTTTCCATTATTCTTTGTTATTGAAAGAGGTGGATGAAGGGTTTCAAAATGATTTTTGTTTAATTTTACTCGTATAGGATGCATCACCATAAAGGTGCTAGGAATAGTGATGAGGTTCCTGGTTCAAAACCCCATGGAAGTAGAGCTTCGAGACATGATTAATGAAGTGAGCACCAACAGTAATGACACAATTGATTTTCTAGAGTTTTTGAACATGATGAAACATGTTTATTGTTATATGGGTGTTGAGTAACTGTTGTAAAAAATGTAATGAAAGATTTAGATTCATCAACCCCTAGATCCCCAACATCTAGAGGAGGGTTTAGCACTAATCATCTTCCTCCAACAACAAGCTGAAGCAATTCAAGGCATGGAAGCTCACCCAATCACTATCAAATGATGTTGAAGTTGATCCAAAAATTATTGTTGATGACAATGATGTAGGCGATGAAGAGGACGAAGACCTTTACATAGACAATTTCATGCAACAATAAGTTTGTTTCTAGTTCTTTCTTTCTTTCATTATTTTCCATAAATCTACATGTAGTTTTAAAATATGATCATAATTTACAACCCAAGCCTTCAAATAGGTCTCTATTTTCAAATATGTTGCCCAGTGTACTAAAAACTTGTCCAATAGACTTGTTCACATCTAGTGAAATAGGCATACCATTGACTATTTCCCACCTTGATCTTCTACTCTAGTCTTCACAAGCTTCTTGCCCATCCCCTTTTTTTTTCCTTTAGGTGTTCTTTCCTCATTTGGCTATTTCTATGTGTACTCCTATATTATAGAAAGGGTTCAAGTGCCCTGAGTTTACCTCCTCAAATGCCTTCATTGTTTTAGTGTTTTACCTTTAGCCTCTCTTAATTGTTAATGCTTCTAGAAATCTTTTCTACCTTAGTTCTATTTTGTTACAGGTAGATGATCTTTTGAGTGTCATTGACCTTCTCTAGCCACCATTGGGCCTTAGTGTCTTTTATTTCTTATTTTGAGAAATAAAGTGGATACTAGACTATAAGTTCATTATAATATGTATTGCCTCCATTTATACCTTCAATTATTTGATGAGCATACTAAAATTTGACTACTAAATTCTAGTTTAATAGGAGTTACTGGAACACCACTGCAATAGTCATATAGGGTTTCTATATAGTTTACTTGTGATCATTTGGATTAGTGTCATGCCTTTGGAGTAACGTTATCTTGTTTAATTAACATATTAGGTGAGTCATTTCTAATTTGGTATTAATTGTTTTTATTGTTGTTGTGTGAAAAATAATAATAGGCCAAAAAATAGTAGAAGCTAAAAAAATATTTAAACTACTTAGAATCAAAGTGAAGGGTTCTTTTTAAGACCTATAGATCAACTTCATTCCTAATATGTCTCACAAGCTTCTTATTTTAAATCATTTCCCTTTTGCATACTAAGCTTACAACTTGAGAGGTCATTCCATCTAGAATTACTTTGAACACTAAGAGTTTAATTGTGGTTTACCTTTTTGGTTGTGGGGTTGGTTGACAAGGTCAGGGAAGGTGTGGATTGTGATCTCTTTAGCATTGGGAAAAGAGCAGGCATTATGTGGCTTGGTCAAACTTGTGGCAAATGCATGTATTACTTAGATGAAGCAAAAAATCTTTGTGATGATCTAGGTTCATAGGTATGGTAGTTTAATTTATACTAGATAGAATAAATGCTTTGAAGCATTGTCATGAAGAACTTTAAAGTTGAAATTTTTGCACATGACTATACAAGGCATTTGATTTTTGATTTAAAGGACACTAAATTTGATTACTCAGTTAAGGATAATAGTCATTTAATTTGACATCAACTATGATTTCCTTATTTTTAGTTTTGATTGTGGTAAAGAATACAAACATGATATACTGATTATTCTCCTAATTTGCAAGGTATCAAATTGATGGACAATATGCAGAGTATGCGATTGCACATGCACCTTACTATTTTCCCTTGCCAAAAGTATGTCCTTATATTGAGGTTTCTCCACTTTTATGTGTTGGTCTTATTGGTTATCAGTCATTGAAAAATAGGTTTTAAGCTAGGTCTTGAAAATAAAAAGTGAATTCAAATTTATTGTTTTGGCACAACAATGCACATTATTACATATACTTTACATCTTTATGTATTTTTACATATGCTTTATGTCATAATGACAAATGACGGGAATAAAATAACTCTATAGTTCCTAATTCAAGTAGCATTTCTAGACAAATTGATTTTGTTGACAAGCTTGATGAACTAAAGTAATACCTACATGGATCTTCTCAAGTTACAATCTATGAAGGTCATCAAATTTATGCATTTATGAGAGTTGGGGATAAAAGAGTGCAGTATTTTGCACTAAGATTAGGGCTATATGGGCTTCCATATAAAGCAGAAATTATGGTTATACTGGGAATCAAATCTATCTCCTAATAGTTAATATTGAAATGGCATGTTCATTGTTGGGTTATACTATCCTAACTGTCAGAATCATGTCTTTTGTTGCCTTTAGCTTCATATTTAGAATATGATTCTACATGTAGCAATTTATGGAGCATAAAGTGATCATTGTTTGAATGTGTGTTTAAACCAAGAGACTCTTGTTCTTAGGAGTTGAATGAGATTTTGCAAGAATCCATTTTAACACAAGATGACATCTGCTTATGATCTTAGGAATTTGATCAATGTAGAAATTTGCGTTTGGTATTATAGACATCCTTTGAGCTTTGATGTTTTGGAAGTGTACTCATTATTTTAGTATGTATCCATTTTCTTATAAAATGAATGAAACTATAATTAATTTAATTATATGACATTGATATGTATTTGTTATTGGTGATACAATGATCTTTGTTCAAATGCAAAGCAATGCAGTTGATATATGAATTGCTTATGTTTTTGTTCCACAACTTCTTTCTACAATTGTGTCACACCTTAAATATAAAACAAGTAGGGGTTGGAAAGGAAATCTTTAGAAGGCAATTGACTAAATATTATTGTCATTGACTTTATAGGAAATTTGACACTAAATTATGGATATCTAACTTAAGTACAAAGGAAATGATTTTTCCAATAAATTTTTAAGTTCATAATTATTATAGATTCTTGTAATGATGCCATAAACCCCATTAACTATATTAATTGAAGGGATTGTTTATTGATGTAACCTTAAATTTTAGTTTTATTTTCCATTTTTAAGAGGATGCCAACATTTATTAATGTAAAATGCATCCACCACCTAAAATAGACGTCTTCAATATATGTTAGTGAAGTGAAACAAATAATTTTCATTTTTATGGATAATTAGTTGGAATTGTCTATTATGCCTAAAGAGAAATGAATTTATTTTAGATTTTTTGACACATATTTTGAATATACAAGTGTCTGAATACATGCATACACTTACAAAGTCACTTGGTCTAAATTTGGCACCAATAAAATATAGATATGTCTCATTCCACATACTAACAAAATTGCCTTAGACTCAATCTCATCAATATGCCACATTGCACATTCTTACAAAATCACCTTGGATTTGATCAATATGTCACATTCCACCTCCTCTCATGATTAGATTTTAACAATAATAACCGAAGCTAAACAATAATGCATATAATTGGACCAAAGAATTTTCATCTTTATGAATAATTAGCTGGAATTATTTTTTATGCATAAAGAGAAATAAGTTAATTTTAGATTTTATGACATATTTTGAATATATATGTGTATAAATACATGCATACACTTATAAAGTCATCTGGTCCAAATTAGGAACTGATAAAACATAGACATGTCTCATTCCACATTCTTACAAACTCACCTTGGATTTAATCTCATTAATATGTCACATTCCACCTCCTTTTATGACTAAATTATAATTGTGCATTGACATTATAGAGGGCATATTAACGATGTTTATGTGCTAATTGTGCATTGACATTATAGAGGGCATATTAACGATGTTTATGTGCTTTAATGTTGTTATAATACACATTGTGCTTATCTTTTGAATGTCTTGGTCAACCTTTTTGTAATATATGTTTGTATTATACACAAGATATTGTAATTATATGAGTGTGACATAAAGAATTAATGTTTCCATTGTTTTGAAATAACTATAGTGTTACTATAAAATACATTGTTTAATAGAAAATAAAAAATTAAAATTCTTGTGACTGAGACTTACTGTATCTATTTTTGGTGTTTGGTCAAATAATTATCAATGTTAATAAATTAAGATACATTCAAAGTCATTTTTTAATATAATCATCAAAATATCTTAAATTATTGCACTCATTAGATTGTTATAAACTAATAAAAGAACCTAAAGGTGCTATTAAATGGTTGATAGACACATATAGAAATAGTTCTATTGGCCAAGCACTGCATGAAATAACTTTGGCAAAAAAACATAAATGTGCAATGCTTGGCCAAATAGAGCTATTTATATATATGTGCCTATTGGCCATCCAATAGCACATTTAGGTGCTTTTACTAGTATTTACTATAAAGCTATGTTATTTACTTTAGAGTTTTTTTTACTTTAGAACTGTTTTATTTTATTTTTATTTTTATAGTTTTAGTTTTTACGCCGAGAGGCATTCTACACTCACAGAAAGGGCTGAAAGATTCAGATTCCTATAAACAATTAAGATTCAGATTCCCATGTAAACAAAATTCATAAAATGTGTAAATAAATAAATTCAAGGAAGCCAAATGGATAGAAAAATAGAAAAACTTGGGCAGTTATGGAGTTGTAACGACCTGTTGATGATCGTTTTGATGCAATCATAACAATAAGTTAAAATTCACATATAATGAACTGAAACTATACTTGAAAGATAAGAAGGAATCATTTGAGATTCAACTAATCCCAAGTCTACAATGGTTCGGTTGGTCAAGTTCAGTTGGTCAATGTGAAGCTGTAATGTTCAAGGGGCCTTACGTAGTTTAGGTTTGTTTGGTGGCTTACTGGACTAAGAATATGCAAAAAGGTCATAGATTTCAACAAGTATTCTGTTCATTTGCATACAAGTGTTACCGGGCTGCAAGTTTTAGATGGTTTTCTTGGATTTTTGCAGCTTTCTTCTTTATCTATTTATGAAAACTATCTACTTATAGCTCTGTTATACATGCTTCTTCAAATTTGAGACAATTTCCTTTAGATTTCTATGTTTTCAGCTAAATATTTCAGATGGGTTGGGAAAAGTTAGAAAGATCTAATCTATACCTCATTTAATCTACCGAAGGATCTAATTGTTTCTGTTATGCACTATGTAAATACCACAGTAATTTGATCAAATCCACAGTAAAAACCTTAAATGCAAGTTCTGAGCATTTTCACAAACATACATTTAAAATTGCAAGCTCTCAAAGAAAATATTTCAAAACACAAAGAAGAGTAGGAGAACACTCAGAAGATAGATGCAGAACTCCAGATTCTATTGTATTAGAAACGAATAGTCATACATGATTTACAATGTAGGAATGACTCTTAGTTTCATTGATCATACTACAGAGAACTTACAAGCTTTACAGATATAGTAAGGCAACCAGACATTCCACGCGCACCTTGCTGCAGACAAACAGGCGACCTCCTTCTTCTACTCTAAACTATGCCCAGAAAGACTCTACAATTCTGGCAAAATACTAAAATCCCTGTGTAAAATATTACAGTGTAGGGAGGCACAATATAAAGACATTCTGATTGTCCTTACTACAGCAAAAACCTAACTGAACCCCTGGTTCAAACCCCTGGTTACAGCAATAAATACAGGTGAACCAGCTCTTCAAAATATCTCTGAGCAGTGTCAAATCTGGGCGAAATATTGCCCCTTCTAAGAAGTTCCGGCAGCTGGGTAATAACTTCTGTTTGTCTGTTGTAGTAATACCTTCAGCTGCAACTCTGTCCTTCACTTGAATGGCCTTGACTTTTTCGCACTTCATCCTTATCTTCCTGCTCCTGAGATCGGATTTCCTTCCTCCATGAGGTCACTGTGTTGACTTTCCAGCTGCTTCCTCAACTGCAAGCCTGCAAGACAAGACAAGCAATAAGTATTTCATTTATCACATAAACAGCAGGAAATTACAATAATCTTTTAAATCCAGGTGACTGTGCAAAATCGCGGAGATCGGATCCAGAATACTCCTCAAACGCGCCCAAAATGCGTTCAGACTGCTCAAAATTCATCGGGTCAACTATCGCTGACCGGGAAAATGCCACAGGCGCCAAAAAAACACTTTAAAATTCCACCGCCTCATTTCCCGCCCATCGGCATGACTATCGCTATCGGTGCGTCAAAAAAAACATGTTGGTCGATATTCACTTCATCATCATGATATTCTGGAAATATGATGCTCTCTCTTCCGAAGGTCCAGATGACGTCATCAGGATGTTTCGCTTCTGTGTAATGGGGAAAAGAACAACAACATCATCATCATCATCATCATCATGTTGAAGGAGAATAGGAGGATATCGAATATGATCCTGCTGCTGAGGAAAGGAAAATGATGGTGACGTCATCGTCATATTCGGGCTTCATTAAAATGCTAAGGATGACGTCATCATCATGTTCAGTTAAGATCAGGGGGATAATTGTGATATCGGGTCACCTAAGGAGCATGATCAGGATGATGAATGTAATATGACCCTTTTGCGGCCAAGGTAACCCTCTCGAAAGATCAGGATGATGATGATCATCAGGATATTTGGGGCTTTTGTCGAACTTAGAATAAGACGTCATCATCATATTCGCGAACCGGATCGTGCTTTGGAAAATATCCTGCCGAAGGGAAAATGTGATGATGATGATCATCAGGATATTTGTAAAAGGTTGTATTTCTCGGCAGGAGGACTTTACGAAATGTCGGGTAGACAAACAAGATCATGATGATGTCGACAATATGACAGGATAAAAAAAATATGATGATCCTCCTCATCCTATTATCATGATGACGATGCACCTGACCTTCATTTTTACCAAACCGCCAGAAAGCAGACAAACACAAGCAGAAGCAAAAAGGCAAAACATCAGCAGGGGTCCTCGTTTTGCTAAGGAGCAAAATGGGGCGTGTTGTGAACATCACAACAACTAGCAACCAAAACAAAACAATTAAATTCAGAGTGTTCAAGGAAACTAGATGAAATGAACTCATAACTTCCAACTATCTTTCTTGCAAATTACTATTCAGCTTAAGACTCAAAGTATTCAATAAAGATGCATGAACTTCCATTTTTAGTTTAGTTGTGTGCACGTGATTAATTATCCTCATCTTGAAGATCGGTTGAACAAACCAGTGACTAACATTAGCCTACGTAGGTGAGGATATTCCCTCATAGCCGACTGGATAGAGCCTTGCTGCCAGCGAGTGTCTATAGCCCCGGCAAGGTTATCATTACAATTCTCCTAAGTAGAGCCCCACTGCCAGCGAGCGTCCATAGCCCCGGTAGAGTTACTTAGATGGCTTAATCTGGATTTTCAGTATAATCCGCTTTATTTATTTATTTATTTTTTTTGTTTTCTAATTTTGAAAGATTTCATAAGATATAGCAATTTGTAACTTCATGATGCAAGGAGTGGGCACTTGCTGAAATTAAGCTGAGAATTGTAATGGTAGCAAGGGTGACCTATGATTTTTCACCTAATATCTACACTGGTATGTTCAACAAACCCAAGGATTTTAGGTGTGTCATCGTGAGAAACCTGCTTTGAATTCTCAATCACATTTATTGAATACAAAACTTCAGAAGATGAACAACTCTCTACATTCATGACAGTGACAAATTATGTGTAAATTGCAAATGGTTAACCTGAATATCCTAAATTTTATACTGTTTTGAATGGTTGCTAGTTTTGCTCCTTAATACTCTAAAGTAAAATAAAGATCCCTGCTGAGGAGACAACAAACAAACCAAACAAACAGGCTGTACAAACAACACAACAAAAGAAAAAAAAATTGTACAAACAGAAAGAAACAAAAAGCAAAAACAAACAGAGGACAAGCTATACAAACAGCCAACCCAAAAGAAAACACAAAAGAAGAACTGTACATTATCTACAGCATTTTACATTAAGAAAAAGGGACTGCCCCCCTTCTACCTCAAGCCTGGAAGTAGTGTTTCAAATGCTGGCCATTAACTGGTAATGGCACATCTTCTCCAGTCAAGGTCTTAAGTCTAAAGGTGTTATCTCCTATTATTTCTGAGACTTGTAATGGACCCAGCCATAATTTATCGAATTTTCCATGGCTTCCTTTCTTTTCATGTGCTTTGTCCTAGCACAACACTAAGTCTGATATCCTAAATGTCTTGACTCTTGCCCTTTTGTCAAACCACCTCTTAACAACTGCTTGGTGTTTGGCAAACTTCTCGAGGGCTTGACCTCTTTTCTCCTCTAGTTGTAACATTTGCACTATTCTGGCTTCCCTATGGTTATCAAAGCCTAGATATTCATTGGCAAACTTCCAGGTTGGTATTCTCAGATTAACCGGAAGTATGGGATCAGTCCCATAAACTAAGTGATAAGGTGTGCTACCTAAAGCTATTTTAAACTTGGTCCTGTCTACCCATAATGCATATCTTAACAGAGTATTCCACTCTCTAGGACTTTTGGCAATTAACCTCTTGATTATGTCTAATAAAATTTTGTTTGTTGATTTAGCCAGTCCATTACCTTGAGGGTAATAATTTGAAGAAAACCTTAGAATAATCCCATATTCAAATGCCCATTTAGAAAATTTTAAAGAAGAGAAAGCAGGGCCGTTATCACATACCAATGAATAGGGCGTTCCAAACCTGGTGATAATGTTTTCTTCAAGGAACTTGATAACTACCTCAGTTGTGGAAAACTTGCAGCAGGTGGCCTCAGTCCACCTTGTACAATAGTCCATTACCGTCAATATAAATTTGTGTCCTGCAGAAGATGGGGGATTGATAACTCCGATAAAATCCAAGCCCCATTGTGCAAACGGTCTGGATTCGATCACAGGCTGCAGTGGATTGGCTAGATTTCTCCCTTTGTCTGCTGCAGTCTGACAGGTGTGGCAACTTCTGATGTGACTCTTAGTATCTTTGAACATAGTGGGCCAGTAATAGCCCACTCTCAGTATTTTGTGTGTTGTAGCTAAATGGGAACCATGACCGGTTCCGTACTTGTCATGTAGTTCTGTCAACACTCTATCAGCTTCAGTTCTGTTTATGCATCTCAGATAAATTCCATCATGGTTCTTCCTGAATAGAAGACCTCCTTGCACCATATAATTTTGTGCCTTAATCTTCAAAGCTCTCCTCTGAGAAGCCTTCATCTTGCTTGGGTACTTTCCAGCTATCAGGAAGGTGCTTAAATCATCGTACCAGCCTGATGCGTCTTGGGAATTCAATACATATTGTTGTTTTATCAGATTTGGATCCATGTTTGCTATTGTCTGCACCAGCGCCTGCCCTCTGACCAGCTTTGCGGGAATGATCTCCATGTCAAATTCTTGCAGTGTGGTGATCCATTTGGCTCTTTTTTCTCCAGGCTCGTTTTGCATCAGCAACATTTTTACTGCTGCGTCTGGTACTATGGCTTTAATCTGGCTGCGCAGAATATAGTGTCTAAATTTTTTCACAGCCTTTACTAATGCGAATGCCTGTCTTTCGATATCTAGATATCTCAGCTGTGCATCCTTCAGAGGCGCACTCATAAATGCTATGGGCCTCTCTTCATTATTTTCACCTTTCTGTGTCAAGGCAGCCGCGACAGAATGAGAAGATGCAAAGGAGTAGATGTAAAACGGGCTTGTGTAGTCTGGACTTGCCAATACAGGAGCATTAGAAATTGCCTCCTTGATATCTTCAAATGCGGCTTTGGCCACTGGCATCCATTCCATCTGTGCATCTTTCTTTAACATGGCATTCAACGGCTGCACGATCTCTGCAAAACCTGTTATAAACTTCCGAACAAAGTTAATTTTACCAAAAAATGATTTCAATTCTTTCCTACTGTTTGGTATTTGCAAATTTTTTATGGATTCTATTCTATCCGGATCAATTGAAATTCCATTTTCAGAAATGACATGGCCTAATAATTTACCTTCAGTTACGCCAAATATACATTTCTTAGGATTAAGGGAAATCCCATACCTTTCACATCGCTGGAGTACTTTTCTGAGGTCTTCAGCGTAGGTGGATGCATCCTTGGAATACACAGTTAAATCATCCATATACACAACAATGCATTTACCTGATAATCCACGGAATGCAACGTCCATGGCCCTCTGAAAAGTGGCACCTGCATTAATTAGACCAAAAGGCATTCTTCTATACGCATAATTTCCCCATTTGCAAGTGAAGGTGGTTTTTAGTCTATCTTCTCTGTCAATTAAGACCTGATTATAACCTGAAAAACCATCTAAAAAAGACATCATCTTTGCGCCATTTACTGCTTGCAGTACTTCGTCTATTGGGGGCAAAGGATAATTATCCTTTTCAGAAGCC
Source organism: Cunninghamia lanceolata (assembly GCA_027924645.1). Taxonomy (NCBI): domain Eukaryota; kingdom Viridiplantae; phylum Streptophyta; class Pinopsida; order Cupressales; family Cupressaceae; genus Cunninghamia; species Cunninghamia lanceolata. Next base: position 20,817 of record BSBN01000210.1, on the reverse strand, counting down.
TTGTTCAAATTTCTAAAATCTACGCACAACCTGATGTCTCCGTTTTTCTTCCTCACTGGTACTAAGTTAGCTACCCAGACAGAATGTCTGACTGGGAAAATTATTCCAGCGGACAGTAATTTTTTAACTTCCTCAAAGATTAAAGGCTCTAGAATGGCGTTTATAGGCCTCTGTTTCTGCCTAAATGGTTTGACTTCTTTTCTTAAAGGTATTACGTGAGTTATGATGGACTCATCAAATGTTTTCAAGTCTTCATAAGTCCATGCTATGACATGTTTATACTCTTTCAGAATGTCCAAAACCTCTTTTCTAATTTTCTCAGAGCAAGCTTTCCCAATTAGTACACTTTGCGGATTTAGCTCAGTCCCTAAGTTATGCAAATCACACTTACCCCCTTCTGTTTTGGGTAAGTCTTTCTGTCTTATTATTCCATCGAAGTCAAAGATGTGTTCTAATTCAATTACTCCTTTTGGTAAGAAGTTGCTCTTTAAGTTGATCATATCTTCTTCGTCCCATGTTACTTCAGGCCTTTCTTGTTCATCAATAATTTGGGCCTCAAATGCCTCATTACATGTCAGAAAATTAATAATTTGCTGATCCTCTCCAAATACCTGAAAGTGTGTAACGTTGTCTGGTATACTGGGCACGTTAACTAGCTCAACAACAAATCGTCTTAATCCTGACAGTGCCAATGGTTCTAATGTACTAGCAGCAACTGCTAACGCATCTGGCCTGTGGTTCAGCTCTCTAGGAATGTGCTCTATGTTAACAGCATCAAACGAATCCATTAAACTCCATACTCTATGTCTGTAACTAATCATTTTCTTATAATTGCAGGCATATAGTTTCCTCACTTGTCTGACTACTAATTCAGAGTCTGAAAATACTCTGATGGTTTTTACCCCTTTCCTGATGGCCATGACAAGTCCTAAAATTAGGGCCTCATATTCAGCAATATTGTTAGTGCAGGAAAATTGTAATCTATATGCTGCCAAATGTGATTTACCTTGAGGATTTATGAGTTTAATACCCACACCTGCGCCCTGTTTTGATTTGGACCCATCACATTTTAACGTCCACATGCCATCTTTACTTTTCTGATCTTTTACCTTGGCATACTTTGTCCCTTTTATTGCCTGTGGGGTGTTGTCTTGTTTATTCATGGGTTTTTCCGTTTGGTTATCTTGCATATGTGTGTTTGTAGTTTGCAACTCAGAAAGATAACTACCCTCGTCCTCTATTTCTTTTCCTAAATCTGGAATCAAAGCATCTATATTATCCTGAACATATCTCTGTGTTGGATCAGGATTCTCATTTTTCTCTTGTGACTCTACCCTCCCTATGCACTTTTTGTATTCATATTCAATGATGTCTTTGCATATTTCACAATTCTCCTCAGAATGTTGCCTATCATGGACTCTGCACCTATTTTTATATAACTTACATTGGACTGGGAGATTGTGTGTAACGCACTCTTCTACCTCTCGTCTAATGGCATGACCAAATTTTCCTATTGCATTATTTTCTTCATCTGAAGAATTTCCGTCAGACTCAATGAATAGTGCCGTTCTATTGCTGACACACTTCTTTCTAATGTTTAACATCATAATTTCTTCAATCTGCATCCCATTGTTGGTAATTCTATAGACACCTGGTTCAACAGCAGCATATAATATTTCATTAGTTCGATTATACTCTGTTATCATATGTTTCATTCTGGGTTCTGCCTCTATTCTGATCTGGTTTGGGATGCCTCTCCACGGTAACCACATGTGTGAAAAGTCAGTAGCCATATATCCGTTTAATGTCTTGGACCAATCCCTACTTAGCAACATTCCATAATTTACGGGTATATCCACTACTTGAATGTCAATGATTTGGCTTACCCTAGGGTCTGAAGCTAATTGCACTTGTATGTTCATGAGTTCTCCTATCACGCTAACCTCGGTCTTATCTAATTGCGTGACAACCTTGGCAGATTTGGTGGGAGTCAGCCCGAGAGTTTTACATATTCCTAAGGGCATTACGTTGGCTGAAGCACCAGAATCTACCATGCAATTGTGTATATTCTTCCCACACAACCTAACAGTTAACAAGAAAGGTTGAGTATCCCTCTTATCCGCATGGATTACCACATTTGTATTGGAAGGCTGCTCAACTTTCTTACCCTTCTCCTTAGGTGGTGAATCACTATTAGGAACAGTTATATCAGCAGACACCTTGTTTGTTATGGATGTATCCAGGGATTTTAAAAAAGCATTTCTGATCTGTGGGGTCTTCAATAATTCATTTAGAGGTATACTGACCTTAATTTTCTTTATTTCCTCTGATAAGTAATTCATTAATCTTGTTGTCTCTATTGCTTCTGTCTTACTTGTTTGATCCTTTTGCACTGTTGTTCCATTATTTGTGTGCTGACTAGCTTTAAGTATGGCAGGATTGTTGCTAGCATTCTGATCTGGGGGTGTATTGATGTTATTCGGAGGAGTGGAAGTGGTGAAAGGTCCTCCCGGCCTAGGGTTGTTCCTCAAATTGTAGGTGTGACCTTTATTTGTCTGTTGAAAGGCCTGCACCTCTTCTGTTTCATTTAATATCTCATTTTCAGATTCAAAAGGAAACTGAAAAGCATTTAACACAAAGGCTGATTCAGGATAAAGACTTTCACAACAGTATGGTTCATCCTCTAGCAATTCATCCTCTTTCTCTTCTGCAGTTGCAAAGGTAAACGTTTCTAAGACTAATGCTGTGTCATATTCTGAGGGTACTACCTCATTACCCTTAGGAATGAGAAATTCAGAGGTAGGAGGCTGTACATCTATGTTGAAAATACTAGCTGCCAAGTGGAACTGTGGACAGTCGTGCTCAGCATGGGCATTGGTATTGTGAAATCTGCACCAATTTTTGGGTGCTGTACTGGCCATTTGTATGCTAGTTGTTTGTTTTGCACCATGATTATCTGTATTCTCAAAAGGAGAAGCCAGAGTACCGTTGTTGGGCCCAGTGTTCCATGTCTTGGGTGGCCTAGGTTGATTCTGATTTTTGTTATTATTGCCCCAGGTCCTATTATCTATCACTGGCCCCCTATTTTGCATTGGTTGCCCCTGACTGGGGCCTTGATGCTGATTGTAGTTTTGGTTCTGATTGTACTGCTGATTTTGATTGAGACTATAATTCTGATTTTGGCCTTGGTTGTGATTTTGATGTGGATTGTAGTTTTGGTTGCTTCTTACATAGAGGTTCTCATTTCTTAGCTGTGTCACTTCGGTTGTTAATCTTTTCAAATGTGCAGTAATCTCTTTGATTTCTTCCCTATCCTCTTGTGCTTTTGCCACAGTTACATCCCTAGGAAGTTGGAAGAAAGGCTGACCATTATTTTGACTGTTATTGGAAGTACTAGCCGTGTAAGGAGTTATAGCTTGGATTGGAGTAGGATTATACACAGGTGTGTAAGAAGGAACCGGATTTACTAGTGGAGCATGCTGCACAGGGACTCCATTCCATGGGTGTGCCTGATTCTGCACCCCAAAATTTCCTCCAAATGGACTGTAAGTTGTATGTCTCATTTCTTGGTTCACTGAGGCTGCCTCTTTATAGGCTTTGGATATTGAATCAATGTCAGGTTTTCTTTTGACAAACATGGCAGTTAAAGGATCCAAGGCAGCATAGTACATAGCCAACAAGGGAGCATCATCTATGGTATAAGGGGCTACTAGCCTAGAATAGGCCTTCTGAAATCTGTCATTGAAATTATCAATTAGCTCTCCCTCACCTCGTTTTATAGCAGCCAATTTATGATACAAAGCGCATGGATCAACGGGTCCTCTAAATCTTGACAGAAATGCTTCTTCCATAAGTGCCCAGGAAGAAATGTAACCATTGGGTAAGTTTACGTACCAACTAGAGGCCTGCTCATTAAAGGTGTAAGGAAATAATCTACACACAACATCCTCGTGCTCTAACATAGCCCTAAAACATGCCTCCTTAAATATTCTAATATGATCTTCTGGGTCCTGATGCAACTGGTATTTGGGACATATCTTTTCTGGATTTTTTGGCATCTCATGATAATCATTGAAGAATATGGGAGAATTGACATCGAAGTAAGCCATTACAGGTGTTTGAGCTTGACTTGAACTTGCAGGGATACCTGGATTGATTGGTGGATTAGGATTTGCAAGAGGATTGAGACCTCCAGGAGTGCCTGAACCAAGATTTAAAGATCTGAACAGTGATCTGTCAGGACTTACAATACTACGGATGTTAAAAGGTGACCCAGGAGGTGTTCCAGATGAACTTCCTGCTTGCGATATCTTTGGATTCCAAATTAAAGGGTTTTTACTTCGCCTTGTATCAGGTAGTTGCACAAATATATCTCCTGAACTGGATCTAGACCTAGTCACTCTATTGCTATCGTTAGCCAGTTTGAAATGAAACCTAACTCAGGAAGGCCCTCCTTCTAGCGCCAGAAAACTGTTGATGATTGTTTTGATGCAATCATAACAATAAGTTAAAATTCACATATAATGAACTGAAACTATACTTGAAAGATAAGAAGGAATCATTTGAGATTCAACTAATCCCAAGTCTACAATGGTTCGGTTGGTCAAGTTCAGCTGGTCAATGTGAAGCTGTAATGTTCAAGGGGCCTTACGTAGTTTAGGTTTGTTTGGTGGCTTACTGGACTAAGAATATGCAAAAAGGTCATAGATTTCAACAAGTATTCTGTTCATTTGCATACAAGTGTTACCGGGCTGCAAGTTTTAGATGGTTTTCTTAGATTTTTGCAGCTTTCTTCTTTATCTATTTATGAAAACTGTCTACTTATAGCTCTGTTATACATGCTTCTTCAAATTTGAGACAATTTCCTTTAGATTTCTACGTTTTCAGCTAAATATTTCAGATGGGTTGGGAAAAGTTAGAAAGATCTAATCTATACCTCATTTAATCTACCGAAGGATCTAATTGTTTCTGTTATGCACTATGTAAATACCACAGTAATTTGATCAAATCCACAGTAAAAACCTTAAATGCAAGTTCTGAGCATTTTCACAAACATACATTTAAAATTGCAAGCTCTCAAAGAAAATATTTCAAAACACAAAGAAGAGTAGGAGAACACTCAGAAGATAGATGCAGAACTCCAGATTCTATTGTATTAGAAACGAATAGTCATACATGATTTACAATGTAGGAATGACTCTTAGTTTCATTGATCATACTACAGAGAACTTACAAGCTTTACAGATACAGTAAGGCAGCCAGACATTCCACGCGCACCTTGCTGCAGACAAACAGGCGACCTCCTTCTTCTACTCTAAACTATGCCCAGAAAGACTCTACAATTCTGGCAAAATACTAAAATCCCTGTGTAAAATATTACAGTGTAGGGAGGCACAATATAAAGACATTCTGATTGTCCTTACTACAGCAAAAACCTAACTGAACCCCTGGTTCAAACCCCTGGTTACAGCAATAAATACAGGTGAACCAGCTCTTCAAAATATCTCTGAGCAGTGTCAAATCTGGGCGAAATATTGCCCCTTCTAAGAAGTTCCGGCAGCTGGGTAATAACTTCTGTTTGTCTGTTGTAGTAATACCTTCAGCTGCAACTCTGTCCTTCACTTGAATGGCCTTGACTTTTTCGCACTTCATCCTTATCTTCCTGCTCCTGAGATCGGATTTCCTTCCTCCATGAGGTCACTATGTTGACTTTCCAGCTGCTTCCTCAACTGCAAGCCTGCAAGACAAGACAAGCAATAAGTATTTCATTTATCACATAAACAGCAGGAAATTACAATAATCTTTTAAATCCAGGTGACTGCGCAAAATCGCGGAGATCAGATCCAGAATACTCCTCAAACGCGCCCAAAATGCGTTCAGACTGCTCAAAATTCATCGGGTCAACTATCACTGACCGGGAAAATGCCACAGGCGCCAAAAAAACACTTTAAAATTCCACCGCCTCATTTCCCGCCCATCGGCATGACTATCGCTATTGGCGCGTCAAAAAAAACATGTTGGTCGATATTCACTTCATCATCATGATATTCTGGAAATATGATGCTCTCCCTTCCGAAGGTCCAGATGACATCATCAGGATGTTTCGCTTCTGTGTAATGGGGAAAAGAACAACATCATCATCATCATCATCATCATGTTGAAGGAGAATAGGAGGATATGGAATATGATCCTGTTGCTGAGGAAAGGAAAATGATGGTGACGTCATTGTCATATTCAGGCTTCATTAAAATGCTAAGGATGACGTCATCATCATGTTCAGTTAAGATCAGGGGGATAATTGTGATATCGGGTCACCTAAGGAGCATGATCAGGATGATGAATGTAATATGACCCTTTTGCGGCCAAGGTAACCCTCTCGAAAGATCAGGATGATGATGATCATCAGGATATTTGGGGCTTTTGTCGAACTTAGAATAAGACGTCATCATCATATTCGCGAACCGGATCGTGCTTTGGAAAATATCCTGCTGAAGGGAAAATGTGATGATGATGATCATCAGGATATTTGCAAAAGGTTGTATTTCTCGGCAGGAGGACTTTACGAAATGTCGGGTAGACAAACAAGATCATGATGATGTCGAGAATATGACAGGATAAAAAAAATATGATGATCCTCCTCATCCTATTATCATGATGACGATGCACCTGACCTTCATTTTTACCAAACCGCCAGAAAGCAGACAAACACAAGCAGAAGCAAAAAGGCAAAACATCAGCAGGGGTCCTTGTTTTGCTAAGGAGCAAAATGGGGCGTGTTGTGAACATCACAACACGACCCTCCCTGATTAGTAGTGAGATTCTTGTGAGGCGTGGGAGATTTAAGTGATTTGTGGGACCCAATGCTTAGTCAGCTACTCCCTTCTACATCAGCCGCTTCACACCATACCTAGCCGCACCAGGAGATTTATTAATATTTGTGGGCCATAGCATATGGAGAGAAGGTGCATTGGACATTGGGGGGAGAAATATCTTTGGAGTTGGTGAGGCAGTAATGGAATGAAAATATTTGAGAAAGTCAGATATCTTTTAAAATCTAATCTTGCCATAGTCAACGGCCTGAGGAAAAGCGGGAGAGAGTGTTTAATGCAGGAGAAATATCTGCAAGTTAGCAAAGCGAATTTAATCTACATGGATGAAGATTGAGAGGGTTTTTTGAAAAGAAAGAAAGGTAGAGGAGGCAGGGGTGCTGAGGAGGGGCGCGACTGTGGAATTTGGTACTACACCTGCCATTACATCTTCATGTAAGTTTCTAAATCCCTCTTTACAAATCTCTTTTGTGCATATCCTGCTATCGTTGTAATCCATGAGGCTACACTCTTTGTGGCACTCTGTCAAATAGTGTGCATGCCTTGTTTTGCTTCTACATTTTGTATACATGGCTGCCAAAGCATTTCAACTATAATATCTAAAAAAAAAATCCCCCTTTTCGTTCTGTTTTGGTGATTGTCCATACCCTGTCCCAAAGCCCCATTTTGCAACGAGCAGTGAGGATGTTGGCTGAGGTTGAGGAATTTGGATTTATAGCCACCGATTACATTTGTTTAAAGTTTCTAAAGCCGTTTCAACAAATCCCTTTTGTGCTTAACCTGCAATCATTGCATTCCTTGAGATGACACTGTTTTGAGGTATTTTGTCAAACAGTGCGTATGCTATGTCTATGCTTACACATCTTGTATACGAGTATACCAAGGCACTTGCAACTACAATTGACAAATATTTCCCTTTCGTTAGGCTTTGATAGATGTCCATCCCCTGTTCGAAAGAGCCCATTTTGGCATAGGTAGGGAGAACGCTGGCAGAGGTTGTGGAATTTGGATTTACAGCTAACAATTGCATTTGATTGAAAGATTTTAATGCGCTATCAACAAATCCATTTTGTGCATATCATGAAATCATTTCAGTCTATGAGACCACACTTTATTTAGGCATTTTGTCAAATAGTTCACGTGCCCTCTATATGCTTCCATTTTAGCACAGGCAGAGAGGTCGCAGGCAGAGGTTGTGTTTTCTAGATTTACACCTCCCAATAGTGTTTTCTTGATAGTTTCTAAAGATTTTTAACAAATCCATTTGTGTGTTTCTTGTAATCATTGCTATCCGTGAGACAACATTTTCTGGACATGATAATCTCAAGGAGAATGCTGTTAAATTTCAACTAAGAGTCCTGTTAAAATGTAGTTTGACTCTCTATTTATCCTAATAGGTCTATGATACATGATAATGGTCACATTGTGTCTATGTAAACAAAGAGAATTTGTTATTGATAAGTAATCAACTTAGCCCATGTGTTAATGAGATGAGCCATTTTGAGTAATAATTATCTCGATGCCCTTGGATGGAAGTGAGCATTTAGGATAGTGTTGCTAAATTGGGAACTTGGTTGTATTTCCTTACATAAATTAAGCATTATTAATTGTTGGGAATCATTAGAAGGAACCATGTTGAGGTATGAAATAATTATCTAGGAATTTGGAGTTTTGTTATTGATCAATAAAATTTATGAGTTATGGATTTGTTTGGAATGGGTATTGGTATATATTGATCTATTTCATTTTTGTCCTTAACCCTTCTTTGGTTTCCCTCCTATGGTATTCTTTCTATTTCAATTGCATGATGAAAGTTAATTAAGTGATTATGAAATCCTAGAGATAGGCACCTGTGTGTATATTCCTTGAAAGATTCCTCCTAGGGTATGCTTGATCTCAATGTCGGTATTGGTCTTATAATTGTGCCTTTGTTCACTTTATCCTTAAGCAAAATTTAGTAGAGACTAACAATGGAATGCTTCCCTTCCTCACACCTTCTTGGGAGGCTTAGATGCTTGCTTATACAAGGGGGATGGAGAGGTAATGTCCTACCCTCATCTTGGAGCTGTTATTTTCTCCCTTTGCTGATCCTTTGCCCTCTTCATTGATGCTTTAGTCCTTGTTGTAAGATCGTTCTTTTATTGGAATTACATTGCATTCACTATTGTGGCCATTTTGTGGTGATTTGCTTGTAATACCCCCTAGTGTGGGTCTTCATGTGCTTGTTCGACACTTTTGTTTGCATGTTGAGCCTTTTGGTATTGGGTGTAGTCATTAGGGTAGGCCCGGAAGTAGTTCCCAATGCGACATTAAGCAAGAGGGCTCACTTGAAGGCCCATTGGAGGAAGCATGATTTATGTGTTTGGTACAAGGCTTGTATCTATGAGTTGAGTACATTTGTTAGCTACTTCCTTCTTGCTGCCCTTATCTTCTCACCTTCCCTATTTGAGTAGTGCTTTATTGGCATGATTATTAGGTGCCCTATTTATGCCCTTTGTGAATCATGTACTTGGATGTGTTCACGTGAACTCTGTGTCTTGTGGTATTCCTTTGGGTATTGTGTTTATGAGTCTTCCTATTCCTACCGCTGTCATGTTTTAGTTTGGGCCTTGTGACTACCTCCGAGCACAGTGGGGTGGTCTCTTATGAGTCCACATGGTTGGGAGGCGTTGCCATCGCCATTGGGGACCAATGTACAAGTTTTGGAACACCAGCTTGGAGATGTTCTCTTTCTTTCTGTTACTTAATCAGTCATGTACTCATTAAGTTATTATATCTTTCATGGCTATGCCATTATTCTTGTTTATTCCTTTATGTAATTTTGTACTCTCTTGCGAGAGATGATGTAAATTATAGTAATGAGAAGATATGTGATGTTGCCTCTTATTTGACTTACGGATTCCAGTGTGGATATTAGATCCACTTGTAATATGGTGTTTATGGATTCATGTTTATTTTTGGAAATGGGATTAGGAACATTGAATTGGTGTTTAAAAATGAATGTAGTTTATTAATGTTTCTCTAGAGAGTGATTTAGTCCTCTCCTGTGGGTTGTACATTTGGCCATACTTGGTCATGAACGTTGTCGACATATCAAATCGACAACCACCTTATGTGTATGTTATCCCTTCATGTAAAAAAATTATCTTGTCCTCTTTTGGCCTTTACCCTTCGGGGTTCACGGGGCGGGATGTTATAGGAGTGAAATCTTTATCACGTTAAACAAAAAATAAATAAATTCGACAATAAATAAATAAATTTGTGGAAGCCAAATGGATAGAAAATAGAAAAACTTTGGCAGTTATGGAGTGAAATCTTTATTATGTTTGAAGAATATGAAAAGTCTCGCAGCATAGTCTCTTTAAATTAACTCATGTGAGCATATCAAATATTCTAACTGCAAGTAATTTATAAATGCCAACAAATTGGAAGATATCTCTCGACGTACTATAGATATTTTTTTTTAAATATAAATATACTAGTTTAAATATATGCCCATTATCTTTTGGTTTTTATTTACATGGTCACGACAGGACACTACACTTTGTGCCTTGTTGTCACTTGAGAATGCCTCTCGGTATAATAATTATCCAAGATTAAATTTAATTGTTATAATTGTTTTTAATAAATATTTGTTATAATTGTATTTAACAAACATTTGTTTTAACAATCAAACTCAACTTCAACTATAATAGTGGTGATTAATTTGATGAAAATGTTATATTTTGGTCACTCTCAATGAGCAATATAAAGGCAATACAAAACTGCATATGAATCAATCAATGACTCAAAAGAAATTTCTTTCCCTTTATGAATGTTTAGATGATGTTCCCTTAATCAAATCTAAGTTTATCTGGATAGGGACTTTTGGTCCCTGATTAATAATCCAACCACAATATAAATTCACTAACAAAATTAGGGACAAACTCCCTACAAACTTTCAAAATCACTATGAATGTAATCCTTCATCTAGGAAAATAAGATTATTTCATAAACAAAACAAATAACAATAATAAACCAAAGGTAGTTACTAGCCACTAAATGGCCCTTGTGTATTATTATTATTATGTGAATTATTTTGCCTCTATGTCCTTGCTTTCATTTATTTACACCATCGAAATAGATATTTTTAATGCTAAAATTTGTATGTCCCTATTAATTCATTCTCATTTAGTTTCCTATTTATTTTGAAAATGTGTTAAATATTGATAAATGGTGTGTTTTTGTATAAAGTTGAGTTTATTTGTTAATTTTTCACATATTTTTATTATATATTCCATCGCATTTTATTTATTTTTATACATTTTTTATGTACTTGATATTTATTGTATTCTTTTTATCTAGACATTCATTTTGCATGCAAAGGTTATCACTTCTTTATCTCACGTCAACTCCATCATTGTATGATCAATCCCACATCTATGAATTTGACCCTAAAATTCTAAAATTCAAATTTAAAATTAGTCTACTCCCAACCATCGAAATAGATTTTTTAATGCCAAAATTTGCATGTACATGTTAATTCATTCTCATTTAATTTCCTATTTATTTTGAAAAATGTGTTAAATATTGATAAATGGTGTGTTTTTTATAAAGTTGGGTTTATTTTTTAATTTTTCACATATTTTTATTTATATATTCCATTGCATTTTATTTATTTTTATACATTTTTATGTACTTGATATTTATTGTATTCTTTTTATCTAGACATTCATTTTGCATGCAAAGGTTATCATTTCTTTATCTGAGATCAATTCCATCATTGTATGATCAATCCCACATCTATGAATTTGACCCTAAAATTCTAAAATTCAAATTTAAAATTTATGCGTAAAGAGAACGGAATTTATTTTAGATTTTTTGACACATTTTGAATATACACATGTATGCATACATGCATACATTTACAAAGTCACTTGGTCTAAATTTGGCACCAATAAAATATAGATGTCTCATTCCACATACTAAGGAAATTGCTTTGGATTCAATCTCATCAATATGTCACATTGCCCATTCTTAAAAAATTACCTTGGATTTGATCAATATGTCACATTCCACCTCCTTTCATGATTAGATTTTAACAATAATAATTGAAGCTAAACAATAATGCATATAATTGAAGCAAAGAATTTTCATCTTTATGAATAATTAGCTAGAATTATTTTTAATGCACAAAGAGAAATGGATTAATTTTAGATTTTATGACATATTTTGAATATATATGTGTATAAATACATGCATACACTTATAAAGTCATCTAGTCCAAATTAGGAACCAATAAAACATAGACATGTCTCATTCCACATACTTACAAACTCACCTTGGATTTAATCTCACTAATATGTCACTTTCCACCTCCTTTTATGACTAAATTATAATTGTGCATTGACATTATAGAGGGCATATTAACGATGTTTATGTGCTTTAATGTTATAATACACATTGTGCTTATCTTTTGAATGTCTTGGTCAACCTTTTTGTAATATATGCTTGTATTATACACAATATATTGCAATTGTATGAGTGTGACATAAAAAATTAATGTTTCCATTGTTTTGAAATAACCATAGTGTTACTATAAAATACATTGTTTAATAGAAAAAAAAATCTTTGTGGCCGAGACTTACTATATCTATTTTTGGTGTTTGGTCAAATAATTATCAATGTTAATAAATTATGATACATTCAAAGTAATTTTTTAATATAATTATCAAATCTCTTAAATTATTGCACTCATTAGATTGTTATAAACTAGTAAAAGAGCTTAAATGTGCTATTGGATGGTTGATAGGCACATATATAAATAGTTCTATTGGTCAAGCACTGCATGAAATAAATTTGACAAAAAAACATAAATGTGCAATGCTTGGCCAATAGAACTATTTATATATGTGCCTATTGGCCATCCAATAACACCTTTAGGTGCTTTTACTAGTATTGTACTATAAAGCTATGTTATTTACTTTAGAGTTTTTTTTTGTACTTCAGAACTTTTTTTTTTAGTTTTAGTTTTTTAAATATATGTCTATTACCTTTTGGTTTTTATTTACATGGTCATGACATAACACATGCCTCTCAGCATAATAATTATTCAGGATTAAATTTAATTGTTACGATTGTATTTAATAAATATTTGTTATAGTTGTATTTAACAAACATTTGTTTTAACAATCAAACTCAACTTCAACTAGAATAGTGGTGATTAATTTGATGAAAATGTTATATTTTGATCACTCTCAATGAGCAATATAAAGGCAATACAAAACTACGTATGAATTAATCCATGATTCAAAAGAAATTTCTTTCCCTTTACAAATGTTTAGATTTGATGTCTCCTTAATCAAATCTAAGTTTATCTAGATAGGGACTTTTGGTCCATGATCAATAATCCAACCACAATATAAATTCACTAACAAAATTAGGGAGAAACTCCCTACAAACTTCAAAACCACTATGAATGTAATCCTTCATCTAGGCAAATAAAATTATTTCACAAATAAAACAAAATAACAATAACAAACAAAGATAGTTACTGGCCACTAAATGGCCCTTGTGTATTATTATTATTATTATTATTATGTGAAGTATTTCGCCTCTATGTCCTTGCTTTCATTTATTTACACCATCGAAACCAACTACATTTACTTGCATTTCATTCAGCATGAGACACTTTCTACTTAATGCATCAGCTACCTTATTAGATTTCCCACTTCTATGTTTCAATACAAAATAATAACTTTGCAATAATTCAACCCACTTCATGTGTCTTTGATTCAACTTACCTTGGCTATTAATAAACTGCAAAGCATGACGATATGTGTATAAAACAAACTCCTTGGGTAGCAAATAATGTTTCCATTTCTTCAATGATTGGACTATAGCATAAAATTCCTGATCATACACTGAATACTTTCTTTTTGCCTCATTCAACTTCTCACTGAAGTATGCAATCAATCTTCCTTCTTGACTTAAGACACCTCCAATTGATGTTCCACTTGCATCACAGTCCACTTGAAAAACTTTATTAAAATCCAGAAGTGCTAAGACTGGCTGTTCAGTCACTTTATTCTTCAAAAATTGAAAACTTTTCTCTGCTGCAACTGTCCATTTAAATTCTTTTCTTAGTCTATTGTTTTAGTTATGGGAGCATAAATTTCACTAAAATTTCTAATGAACTTCCTATAGAAACTCACTAACCCATGAAAACTACGGGCTTCAAACATACTCCTTAGTGATAGCCATTCAACAATAGCCTTTACTTTTTTAGGGTCCATTTTTATCCCTTCTTTTTAAATTACAAATCCCAAGTACACTAACTCCTTCATGAAAGTACACTTTTTCAGATTCACCATTAGCTTTTCTTCCTTCAATCTTTGCAAGACAACCCTAATATGTTCTATATGTTTCTCTTTTGTTTTGTTGAAAATTAAAATATCATCCAAATAAACTATAACAAACTTACCAAGATAGGACTTCAGTACTTGATTCATCAATCTCATGATGCACTGGGTCCATTTGTTAATCCAAATGGCATGACTAGCCACTCATACAATCCATCCTTCAACTTGAATGTTGTTTTCCACTCATCCCCTTCACAGATTCAGATTTGATGATATCCACTCTTCAAGTCAAATCTTTGTGAAGTACCTTGCTCCACTCAAACAGTCCATTAAATCATCCATTCTAGGCAATGGGAATATATATTTGATGGTGATCTTATTAATTACACGGGAGTCTATACACATCCTCCATTCACCTCCCTCCTTAGGTGCTAATACTACAGGTACAGTGCATGGACCTAAGACTTTCTCTAATTAGCTCCTTGTCCAACAACTCTTCAACTTGTCTATTTATTTCCTCATTCTGTTGAGGTGTCATTCTATACAGTGCCCTTGTTTGGCAAACTTGCACTTGGAATCAAATCCATGCAATGACTAATTTTCTCTTACTGGCAGCAGTCCATCCGGCAACTCCTTCATCATTATATCAACATACTCATCAATCAATTCTTGAACTTCTACTGGCAGCTTTTCTTCTTTTTTAGCTATCAAGTTTTGTGACGGTTGAGCCACAAATGCATAACAAACACCATCCTTTTTCAGATCCTTTAGGAACTTCTTTCCTAAGACAAGACACACCCTGGAAGTGCCTTTTGTTTCTTCATCATTTGTCCTTCATAGGATTCAATGTGAATTCCTGACCATCCTTCTTAATAGTATATGTTTTACTCTTACCATCATGAACAACTTGTCTATCCAAACTGCCACGATCTTCCCAACAAGAGATGACAGGCATCCATTGGCATTATATCACTGAGTATTTCATCCTTATAATTACCAATCTAAAAATCAACTAAACATTGTTCTCTTACTGCTAATTGGTGCTCTTTTTACAACCACGAAACCTTGTATAGGCTGGGATGCTTCATTCTTTTTAGGCTCAACGTTTTTCACCATTTCTTCAGACACAATATTGTCTATGCTGCCATTGTCCCAAAATCACTTTACAACATTTGCCACCGGACTTGCATTTGGTTATGAATAAATTCCTTCTGTGTACTAGTTATGTTTCTACCTTCTCAGGGCTTAACAAAATCTTTTTCATCATCAAGGATTCTCTATTCTTTGGATCTTCTCCATTCTTTGAAGATTCTACAACTTCCTCTTCTGCTTGGGCCACATGAACTTTGGCCTCCTTTCCTTTACCTCCACCTTGAACTTGTGGACATTCAAAAGATCTGTGCCCAATCTCTCCATATTGATAGCATGTACCAGTGAAGCCTCTACCTCTTCTTCTTCCTCAGAAGTTTCCTCTACCTCTAGCTTCCTAAATTTGAGAGGTACCATCTTCATTCTGTTTTGCACATATCCTCTTCCATCACTGCTCTGTCCTCTGCCATGAGCATTTCTGCCTCTACCTTGGTTGTTGTTTTGTTGCTTCTAGTTTAGCTTCTCCTCGGCCTTCAAGGCACGTTGATAGGCCTCTTCTATGCCCTACAATCTGAGCAAACTAATTTCATCTTGTATGGACACTTGCAAGCCATTTAGATACCTTGCAACTTGCTCAACCTCATCCTCTATGTGTTTTGCTCGAATACTCAATCTATAAAATTCTTTTGTGTACTCCTTGACACTTGAGTCCTTTTGCTTCAAGTTCTATAATTTTCTAAACAAACTTATCTGATAGTCTGCAGGCATGAATTTTGCCTTCAATTTGTTCACCATTCAATCACATGATCTTATCTTCTCCTTGCCTCTTCTTTGTCTATCAGTTTGTAAATGATCCCACCAAAGGGATGCATGCCTTTCAACTTTGTACAGGCATATTTCACCTTCTTGTCTTCTTTAGTATCTTTAGAATCAAAGTACTTCTCCATCTCAGTGATCCAATCCAGCAATTCATCTAAATTAAAATTACCACCATAGTTCAGAGGATCAAAACGGGTCTGGTATTTATTCTGGTTAGGGCTCTAATGAACCTCTCTTCATCTTGATCAAGCCCAGGTTGGCCTTCTTCTCCTTCAACTTCAACATGCTCTTCTTCAACATCACTCAAGTCTTCAATAGGATGACCTCTTCATTGTGTAGTCTCAACAGCTTCCAATCTGGCTATAATTCCTCTCAACACCTCCATAGTACTAGGTCTGCATCTCTTCATGCCCCTCTTCCTCTACCACATCCTCTTTGTGCCATTTTACTCAAGTCCTCTGCAGTTGCAGGTCTTCTTTCTCTTGCACACTTACCCACGACAAATTTCTCTTAGGACTTCATAATTTCTTGACACCTTCAGGGGAAAACCTTGCTCTGATACCACTTGATGCAGTCGAGATTGAAGAGCCTTATCAGGTTGTCAATCACGCAACAATAACCTCGCTCAGGACATAAAGAAAATTAACTTCTTTATTGACATCAAATTCAGAGTACATTATAGCATACATTTAGAAGGTTCTCTTACAGAGAGTTCATTCAGGAAATTACATTCAGATAGTTCAAATCAGAAAACATTACAATTTATAGAGAACAAATTCTCTCTCTCTCTCTCTCTCTCTCTCTCTCTCTCTCTCTCTCTCTCTCTCTCTCTCTCTCTTCTCTCTCTCTCTCTCTCTCTCTCTCTCTCTCTCTCTCTCTCTCTCTCTCTCTCTCTCTCTCTCTCTCTCTCTCTCTCTCTCTCTCTCTCTCTCTCTCTCTCTCTCTCTCTCTCTCTCCTCTCTCTCTCTCTCTCTCTCTCTCCTCTCTCTCTCTCTCTCTCTCTCTCTCTCTCTCTCTCTCTCTCTCTCTCTCTCTCTCTCTCTCTCTCTCTCTCTCTCTCTCTCTTCTGGTCCTTGCTCTGCCTGGCTCCCCTTTCCTCTCCAGGGTGTTTAAAAAACCCCCTCTATATTCTTCATGCATTATCCTAGTTTATAGCTCCACTAACTTCCGTTACGACTGCATGCTATTCATTTACTGTATTCTTTATGCATTCTGGCATCTCTCAATATTCTGATGCGTCCAAGCATTACAACCACGTACAACAACAATTTAACTACCCAAGCTTCAAATAGGTGTTCTTTATTCGCAGCCAATCAATGCATTCTACGTGATTCAATTTGGGTCCCACCAAGGAAGGCAAGAATGGTCAAAGACCACCATATGGAAGGGATGACGCTCTGGCTTTTACTGATGAAGTAACGGTCTTGCCGAAGAAGGATGTATCTAGCATAGCAGTCCCCATTGCTGAACAACATCAAAATGTCAGAGGGACATGGTTCAGAGTCTCGCCGATATGACAAGGTCCTGCCAACTGTTCAGTAAGCATTGCCATCGAGGGGACTGACTTAAGGGTCAGGCCGATCTCATCAAGTCATGCCGAATAAGGATCTTGATGCATCAAAGGGAAACCAAAGGGGCTCCCACCAATATGGAACACTCCTGCTGATCGCTTCCTTCCCGCATTTGAACTTCAAAGTACATCCTGAAATTGAACAGAGATGAACTCTTTGTCTTGCTGAAAACAAACTATCAAACCGATGACTACAAGACATCAACCATAGACTAGAACAAGAAACTATAATGTCTCTGCAAAACACAACCAAAAATTAGGAAAACTAAACTAGATTTGTTTTGGGCGATGCAGATAGCCTGTCCACCCGGATGCTCCTGCATCATTTTTAATGCTGAAATTTGCATGTCCATGTTAATTCATTCTCATTTAGTCCTCCTATTTATTTGAAAAATGTGTTAAATATTGATAAATGGTGTGTTTTTGTATAAAGTTGGGTTTATTTTTTTAATTTTTCACATATTTTTATTTATATATTCCATCGCATTTTATACATTTTTTATGTACTTGATATTTATTGTATTCTTTTTATCTAGACATTCATTTTGCATGCAAGGTTATCACTTCTTTATCTCATGTCAATTCAATCATTGTATGATCAATCCCACATCTATGAATTTGACCCTAAAATTCTAAAATTCAAATTTAAAATTAGTCGACTCCCACCCATTTCACTAGTTGTTATGAGTCAACTAAACACACGTTTGAGTAATTTTTTGTTGTCTTTCTATTTAAAGGTACTCAATTGCATTCATTTATCATCCACAAGCCTTATTGATTATCATTTGCATTAAAAGAGAAGAGCATGCTAGGAACACTTCAATTGATGCATTAAAAATCTGCATAATCATTTTAAAGTGCTTGCATGCCTAAAGATTGATGTCATTGATTACTTCCACGACCATAAAGTCGATCTTATCAAGGGGGTCAACTTAGGAGAGCACAACCCTTCCACTTTGAAAATTTGACAATTTCCCCTGATTGTTTATAAACACCATCATTCCTTAACACCCAGAGAGGCAGGAGAATCAAGTTAATCAAAACTAAAATTATGCAACTAGTAGTATTAGATCCATACTTGTAAAAATGATTCAAAACCACAAACTCAACTAAAAAAAACTATAAATTTATACATAATCCAAACAAAAAACACATCCTCACTTATTTTTTTTTAGAAAATCATAAAAGTCAACACCATATTAGATTTAAAACCTCACATCAATCATAAACTATGTATACGTACCTTACATTTAATTTTCTTATTTTATCATCAATTAATTAAGTGACTTTTACTTATAAAGATAGATTAACCTAAATGAAAAGTGTATTTTCATTATCCACAAATAATTGTAATATCATATTATTTATGTTTCATTTGGAGAACATAAAATGAAAATTTCTTTAGCAACTTTTCACAATTTTAGTGCAACTTTTTAGGTAGAGGATAGGGTCTTTTTTCCTAATCAATAGGAAGGAAACACGTAACATTATTGTTAAAATAAAAAAAATTATATTTATAGATGGAGTTTTCGAAACGAAACTCGGTAAGCTTATCCGCTTCCTTTATCAAGAGGATAAACATAAACAAACGAGCAATCCAACCATGTTCCTACAAAAATCTCTAACATCAACATTTATATTGTTTTTAATGATTTTGGTGATTTCTCCATTGCATCGTTATGTAAATTATTTTTAAACTAGCAATTGGACCCATAGGTTCAATGGGCACGCCGATAGTTTTTTTTATTATATTGAAATATAGTTAGATTTAGAATTTCTTGTGGCATTAATACGATTTATTTGTCTTAATTTGTATAATCAACAATTTAATTTTCATTAATATTTAAAATATCAATTTTATTAAGTATTTTAAATGTAAATTTTTAATTTTAAGTACAACATATTTAATAGTTTTATTAGATGTACTCTGAATTTATTTATGTTTTCAGCTTTTGACAGGAGTTATGAACCGGTGAGGCCACAACATGGGGGACCTCATCCCCAAAGCCCAAGCATGAACACTATGGGATTGGAACCTTGGTGGCTGCCACTATAACCAAGCGACTTAAGCACCCAATGAACGTCCTCTCTTGTTTCCGTAAAATGTTACTGACCTATACAATAGTCTTGGGCAAGTAAAAGCTTCTCCAAGATCTCTTCACGAAAGGTTGTGAATCTATTATGCATGTATAGTGCAGTTAGATGCGGATTGTTATTATGTTTTGATCCTCCATTGGTATGCTTGCGCTGGTTCAATGGGTTGTTTGTTGGGCATTGCTTATTTATTATATACAATATTTTATATAATATAAATTGTTATATATTTCTAATATAATATTATATTGTAAAATTATATTTAAATAAAAATTTATATATTAATATTTATATATATTTGTTATTTATTTATATCTTTATTTTATATAATGAAACAATATCATAATTAGTTATTTATAAATAATTAAATTACTGCCAAAAAGTTGGGGTTTTTCTGATATATATATTAAATATATTTTTCAAAATATAACATAAATTTTATATTCAATTATTTATATTAATTTTATATACTATTGATATTATAACAATTATATCAAATTAAATTTACAATTAAAATATATTATTAAATAAATTATATATTCAATTTAAAATTTCTAATAATAAACGAAGCCAAATTTGATCTGTATGTCTTTATGTCTTATAACTACAATTTTATTAATTTCAATTTTCCAGAGACTCCATTTTTGTTCAAATTCAATACTTAAACATAAACTATTTAGCTAGCATAAAGTAGTCCACAATATAGATATGTGTGGAACAATATGTATGCCTGTGTAATAAACATAACTCTCACTTTTAACTTGAAAAATTACACCAATGTGATAAATATAAATTCTCAATTTGGTAAATTTTAATTTAATTTAAGAATTATTTTATTTATTAAATCTTTAAATGAAGTGTGTAGCATACATAAAGTAGTGCACAACATATATAATCAAAATTATAAGTGAGAATAATAATAAAGACACTTGTTCAAAGAACCTCTACATGAATGCAAGAACCTCTATGTGAATACTCTCAATAACTCTATAAACTCTCAATTTTTAGAAGCATCTTCAAAATTATAAGTGAGAATAATAATAAACACGTGTTGAAAGGCCTTGTACATCAATGCAAG